>BSQW01000007.1:33567638-36067638 GCA_030161315.1 Eutrema japonicum | reverse complement strand
ACTTAAGTAAGATTGGACTCAATTCACAACTTGCTTTAGCTAAGACATGAGTAATGAAACATGAGATCAAAATATGCTTCATCCTTAATTTCAAACACGATATCAAAAGCATCAAACAACTAGCAACGAGGACATTGAATCAAGCTCTTAAAATGCTACTCTTCAAGGAAAATACATCATTGCTCCCAATGCATATGAATGCAATATCTATATGCTAACTAGACTTGATCTTAACCTTGAAGTGCAGCTAAATGATTTCTTTTTGAGTTTCAAATTTTCAAAAAAAATTTGATTTTTTTTGGGTGTTTTTCTATACCTTAGATGAATGCATGAATGCAAAAGACTCAAGATGTAAAAGTTAAAATAAGAACACAAAAAACAAGATTAGAGAACACATAAACCCTCCCCCAAACTTAAATTACACAGTCCCTTGTGTAATAAAAACTTAAGAGAGAGCTAAACAATGCAAGAGACAAAGAATAAGCCATGATTCTAAATGTTATTTACAAAATTTTGGAGTGTTACCTAGAAACTTTGAGATGGGGAAGACGACCGCATGGAGAATGATGGATTGCTCGAGCATGGAGATGGAGATCGCATGGCTTTCCTCTTGGCTGCTTTCTCTTCATGAGACAATGAATGGCGTGTCCCGATGTGGACTATCATCTCTCCGCCGTGTAGTGCAAGGTTTTGGTCCAATGGTGTGTAGCTCTCTCCAACCTCTTCTTGGCCCATTTATCTTGTCTTATCTTGGCCGTGGGATGTGCTAGATTCTCCACCCTTTACCTTGAGTTCTTTGATCGTCTTTCCCATGCTCTTAACCGTCTTGACAAGTTTGCTAATTGTCTTGTCATATGCTCAAATTAATACCCTAAAAGTACTAAGCAGTAGTTGCAGTATAGCTAGGTGTCGAACCACAAAGACTCACAGAGACGCACAATAGATTATATAGGTGAGAATTAAGCTAAGCAATTCAGATGTAATGGAAAGCAGTGCAGAAATTAAAAAGTGTTGTAATTCAATTGGAGAAAGATAGGCTCATGGTATTTCTCAGGAAATCAATGAATGCAGATAAACTAACTAACATGATTCAAATTTAGCGCAGTTCTTGAACTCAAATCACTAAGGTATAATTAACCAACTGTCGTTGCAAGAATTATCTAAATCTAAATCCTAGGAATTCCAAATCTCTATGCGAATCCTAAAGTCTAAATCAGCTTTAATACCGAGTTTGATATGTTCACAAATCAATTAAACCAAATCTCTTTGCGAGTAATAAATTTGCTCACCTAAGGTTCTATCAGGTAATTAATCGCAATGTCGTGCCTAATCAATTATCCTAAGATCTAAGTTCCAGATTCGTCAACCTAGAATTAGCCTTGAACACAACCTAAGGTGAAGAACTAATTCAGATGGTGAATCCTAATTAACTGATCAACCTAGCATTCAGAGAAAACCTTTATGAGAACCCTGAACCTAAAGTGGATCTACTCAGACATGGAGAATGAAACAATCAACATGTTTGAATAAATCATCAAATAAAACAGAAAGAGTAACAAGAGGGTTCGAAATCTTCTCTCGGACGAAGGGAGTTTCAGACTTGTCTTCCTCACAAAGCTCTCACAAAAACCAAAGTAAAATAAAGCGTAGCCAACAAAGTGGCTGTAAAATCCCTATAAATAACCTAAATCACGAATTGGGACTTCTTGTAAATATTAAAGACTTCTGGACCAAGTTGCAATTCTTCAACTCTTCATTAAAGTCGCGGGTCGTGTCTGCCTCGATGGGTGTCGATCGATACCAAGGAGGTATTGATCGATGTTCGACGTGAAATCGGGTACTCAGCAACACGATCTTCAGCTTTGCTCCAAAATGCTCCAGAAAGCTCCAATATCTCCAATTATGCTCCAAATGTGCTAAAACCTGTAAAAGACTCTAAACTACTACAAAATAGAATAAAGACTCTATAAAACGGACTTATATGGCCTAAAAGGGGTAAAAACCATGATATATCAACTCCCCAGACTTAGCCTTTGCTTGCCCTCAAGCAAATAGAAGACTAAACAAGAGAAAGAGGTTTAAATCATTTTCCTAAGATCATTTTCCCAAGCACCCATATGTCACCTAACCAACTTAGCCTTTGCTTGCCCTCAAGCAAATACTAGACTAAACCAGAGAAAGAGGTTTAAATCATTTTCCCAAGCTCATTTTCCCAAGCACCCATATGTCACCTAACCAACTTATGTCACCTAACCAACTTAGCCTTTGCTTGCCCTCAAGCAAATAGAAGACTAAACCAGAGAAAGAGGTTTAAATCATTTTCCCAAGATCATTTTCCCAAGCACCCATATTTTCCCAAGCACCTGTTCAGGAACCATCGCAAAAATCATTTTCCCAAGCACCCATATGTCACCTTTCTTCGACTTCCCAATCAGAATATCTAGCTTCGCTTGAACTTCAGCAATCTAAGATCCATCAATTCATGCAGCCTGCTTCTTCCGCTCGAAATCAGCATTCTTGGTGCTACTACTAGACACCAAGTTCTCAATTAGCACAATCGCATCATCTGGATACCTGGTGTTGAAGTTCCCATTACTCGCAGTATCCAAAGCCATCTGGTACCTCCAATCGATCCCTCTATAGAAAGTACCCATCAGCTGAACCTGATTGAACCCATGGTGCGGACAATATCTATGATATGACTTGAAACAAATCCAAGCAGCCTTGAGTGCCTCTGTTGGACCTTGAGAAAACTGAGAAATTTTGTTCCTGAGCTCTTCGGATCTCGCATCATCATAGAAATTGCACATGAATGCATTCTTCGCCTCATCCCATGTAGTTAGCGAACCAGGAGCCAACTGCTTCAGCCAATAAGCAGCATCCCCATTAATAGAGTATGGAAAAGTTTGCAGAAAAGGAACTCATTGGGCACTCCATTGTACTTCATACCAGTGACCGAATCTTCGAACCTCTCGATATGATCCATGGGATGCTCATGAGGTAGGCCATGGAAAGGGTTCTGACTTACAAGAGCATAATACGCAGGTTTCAGCTCGAAGTCATTCCTCTGAAAAGTTGGAATTCGAATCGCAGCTCGATTGGCATAGAACTGACCAAGTCTGTTGTGCTCACCAAGTGTCCTACCTCGATCAACTGCAGCATTCCCAATGTTGGCGCGCCCAGCTGGAGCGACAATCTGACCAACAACAGCAGGAGGGACAATGACGTTTCCAGCTTCATCAAGTCGCTGCCCTCTCTCATTGCACACATGACCCTCTTGGTCTCTCAGAACTCCAGCTTCATCAGCTCTTAATACCACTGGGTTGTTCATCCCTGATGTTTTCTTTGCTTTCCTGTTTGCACGTTCCAAATTCACACATGAAACACACTAGGCAAAGCACGTAAGACACTGGGTGGTGTCGATCGATATCAACAAATAAGGACGACGAGTATCGACCGATACTAGCTAGTATCGATCGATACCGACGAACTTAGTCGAAATTCTCAGACTAAAATCTAATGGCGAATTGAGTCCCCGGCAAGGCGCCAAATTTGATATGCTCAAATTAATACCCTAAAAGTACTAAGCAGTAGTTGCAGTATAGCTAGGGGTCGAACCACAAAGACTCACAGAGACGCACAATAAATTATATATGTGAGAATTAAACTAAGCAATTCAGATGTAATTGAAAGCAGTGCAGAAATTAAAAAGTGTTGTAATTCAATTGGAGAAAGATATGCTCATGGTATTTCTCAGGAAATCAATGAATGCAGATAAACTAACTAACATGATTCAGATTAAGCGCAGTTCTTGAACTCAAATCACTAAGGTATAATTAACCAACTGTCGTTGCGAGAATTATCTAAATCTAAATCTTAGGAATTCCAAATCTCTT
The DNA here is from genome assembly GCA_030161315.1 of Eutrema japonicum. Lineage (NCBI taxonomy): Eukaryota > Viridiplantae > Streptophyta > Magnoliopsida > Brassicales > Brassicaceae > Eutrema > Eutrema japonicum. The sequence goes on along the minus strand of BSQW01000007.1, from coordinate 36,063,742 downwards.
TGCGAATCCTAAAGTCTAAATCAGCTTTAATACCGAGTTTGATATGTTCACAAATCAATTAAACCAAATCTCTTTGCGAGTAATCAATTTGCTCACCTAAGGTTCTATCAGGTAATTAATCGCATTGTCGTGCCTAATCAATTATCCTAAGATCTAAGTTCCAGATTCGTCAACCTAGAATTAGCCTTGAACACAACCTAAGGTGAAGAACTAATTCAGATGGTGAATCCTAATTAACTGATCAACATAGCATTCAGAGAAAACCCTTATGAGAACCTGATATATCATGGTTTTTACCCTATTTAAGCCATGATATAAGTCCTTTTTATAGAGTCTATATAGTATTTTGGAGTTTTTTAGAGTCTTTTACAGGTCATAGCACGTTGGGAACATTATTGGAGATATTGGAGCTTTCTGGAGCATTTGGAGCAAAGCAGAAGTTCGTGTTGCTAAGAACCCGATATGAAGCCTTGGTATCGATCGATACTGGCTAGTAACGATCGATACCCATCGCAGCAAGACACTACCCGCGAGTTTTCCAAGACTTGAAGAATTGCAAAAGTGCCTAGAAGTCTTTAATAATTACTAGAAACCCCAATTCGTGTTTTAGGTTATTTATAGGGATTTTACAGCCACTTTTATGGCTATGCTTTATTTTACTTTGGTTTGAGAGAGACAAGTCTGAATCTCCCTTCGTCCGAGATCAGATCTCAAAACCTCTTGTTACTCTTTTTATTTTATTTGATGATTTATTCAGTTATGTTGATTGTTTCATTCTCCATGTCTAAGTAGATCCACTTTAGGTTTAGGGTTTTCTCATAAGGGTTTTCTTTGAATGCTAGGTTGATTATCTGTTTAGGATTCACCATCTGAATTAATTCTTCGCCTTAGGTTGTGTTCAAAACTAATTCTAGGTTGACGAATCTGGAACTTGGATCTTAGGATAATTGATTAGGCAAGACAGTGCGATTAATTACATGATAGAACCTTAGGTGAGCAAATTGATTATTCGCAAAGAGATTTTGTTTAATTGATTTGTGAACATATCAAACCTGAACTTTAAAGCTGATTTTTAGACTTTAGGATTCACAAAGAGATTTGGAATTCCTAGGATTTAGATTTAGATAATTCTCGCAACGACAGTTGGTTAATTATACATTAGTGATTTGAGTTCAAGAACTGCGCTAAATCTGAATCCTGCTAGTTAGTTTATCTGCATTCATTGATTTCCTGAGAAATACCCTGAGCCTATCTTTCTCCAATTGAATTAAAACACTTTTAATTTCTGCAGTGCTTTTGTTTCATCTGATTGCTTAGCTTGATTCGATACTATATAATCTATTGTGTGATCTCCGTGAGTCTTTGTGGTCCGACCCCTAACTATATTACAAATACTGCTTTAGTACTGTTAGGGTATTAATTTGAGCATATCAAATTTGGGCCGTTGCCGGGGACTCAATTCGCCTTTAGATTTTAGTTGTCGAGTTTTGACTAAGTCCGTCAGTATCGATCGATACTCACTAGTATCGATCGATACTCACTAGTATCGGTCGATACTCCGGCGATTTCTTTGTTGATATCGATCGATACCCTCCAGTGTCGATCGATACTCAACGTATTTTTTTGGTTACTTACGTGCCTTGTCTAGTGTTTTGTTTGCAGGTGTATTCATGTTCGTGAAACCAGAAGCAACAAGAGCACTCAGCTAGTTGAACTGTCATTGGAACATCTAGCACTTGTTGAACGCACAAACAAAAAAGCAAAGCAAACATCAGGGATGAACAACACTGTGATTTTAAGATCTGATGAGGCTGGGATTCTGAGAGACCAAGAGGGTCACGTGTGCAATGAAGGAGGGCAGCGACTTGATGAAGCTGGAAACGTCGTTGTCCCTCCTGCTGCTGTTATTGAGATTATCGAGCCAGCTGGGCGCGCCAACGTTGGGAATGCTGCAGGCGATCGAGGTAGGACACTTGGCGAGCATAACAAACCTGATCAGTTCTTTGCAAATCGATTTGCGATTCGCATCCCAACATTTCAGAGGAATAATTTTGAGCTGAAGCCTGCGTACTACGCTCTTGTGAGTCAAAGTCCTTTCCATGGATTGCCTCATGAACACCCCATGGATCATATCGAGAGGTTCGAGGACTTGGTCACTGGTATGAAATACAATGGAGTGCCCAATGAGTTCCTCTTCTGCAAACTTTTCCCATACTCTCTTAGTGGGGATGCTGCTTATTGGCCGAAGCAGTTGGCTCCCGGTTCGGTAACTATATGGGATGAGACGAAGTATGCATTCCTATGCAACTTCTATGATGATGCGAGATCCGAAGAGCTCAGGAACAAAATTTCTCAGTTCTCTCAAGGTCCGATGGAAGCACTCAAGGCAGCTTGGATTCGATTCGTCATACCAGAGGGATTGTCCGCACCATGGTTTCACTCAGGCTCAGCTGCTGGGTACTTTCTACAGAGGGATCGATTGGAGGTACCATATGGCTTTGGATACTGCGAGTAATGGGAACTTCAACACCAGGTATCCAGATGATGCAGTCGTGCTGATTGAGAACTTGGCATCTGGCAATAGCACCAAGAATGCTGATTTCGAGCGGAAGAAGAAAGCTGGAGGAATTGATGGATCACAGATTGCTGCAGTTCAAGCTAAGCTGGATATTTTGATTGGGAAGTCGAAGAAGGCTGTACACTTTGCTGATGGAGTCAATAATATCGGTGGAGATGAACTGGGAGATTGTAACTACGTTGGTGGTTCTGGATTTCAGGGTCAGTAATTTGGGTACAACAACAACCGGAACTTCAGCAACAACACTCGCAATTACGGGAATTCTTCGTACCAGCCCATCTCTCCAAAATCTACGGATAATAAGATGGAATCCATGCTTGAGCAGATTCTTCGGGGACAGCAAAAATTGCAAGTGGATTTTAATGAGAAGATTGACCATCTGTACACTGATCTCAATGGGAAAATTGACCACCTGAATGGGAAGATTGAAGGTGTCAACCTTAGTCAGAGGAAGCTGGAAACTCAGGTCGCTCAGAATGCATCAGCTGTGCAGAGGCAGGAAGGTTTTCTTCCAGGGAGAACTGAAAATCCAAGAGCACACGTCAATGCGATTTCCTCAAGTGCAGAAAATCTCGATGAGGATCCTGAAATCGCCAAAGCATCGATCGATACTCCCAAGTGTCTATCGATGCCAGTTACAATTTTGAAACGGGATACTTCCAAAATCCTTGTATCGATCGATACCCCATTAGTATCGGTCGATACTGAGGCGATTTTTTAGGAAACACTTGAGATTTCGACTGTGGTGCCTAAAGAAGTTCAAGAACGAGTCTATATACCCAGGATACCCTATCATATGCCTCATATTATGACAAGGAAGGAATGGGAGGATGCCAGATGCAAGGCTTTGTCGGATAAATCGGTTGTGGAAACTCCTTTTGGTGATGATGTATCTACCAGAGACGATTCAAGAGCAAGAGTATCGATCGATACCCTTCCTGGTGTCGATCGATACCCCTCGCATAACGAGCCAGAAATTGTGAAAACACCTGAGGTGATCGAAGAAAGAGTTCGCAAGCCCAAAAAGATGAATCCTATTCCTCAGCACCTCAGAGATCCCATCACTCCAAAGCAGCTGCGTGGCTTTGAGAAGATGGTACGAAGGATCTCCCATGAATCATCTTTTGAAGAAGCTCTAGAGGACTGACCTCTGCTGAGTCACTTCAAAGATTGCAAATAAACTCTGGAAGAGATCGAAGTGCTCTTTATCGAAGCAAGACGCAAGTCACTACCGCTGAGACAGTTGAGCAAGAGGGAAGACCCATGGATATTCTCAGTTCCATGCTCTATCTCTGGAGTTAAATTCAAGGAATCTCTCGTTGACTCAGGGGCCTGCGTCAATGTCATGTCAAGGGCAATTGCAGAGAGATTAGGAGCTGATATTCGACCTCCAAAGACATCTATCACGTTCGGAAACGATTCCACCTCTCTTCCATATGGTGCAATCGCTGATTTGATGATCATAATAGGAGATTGCATGGTTCCTACTGATTTTCAGGTTGTACAGATGAATGCAATATCTCGTACGCAGTTGATTCTCGGAAGACCGTTCATGGCTACGGTTGGTGCCATTATGGACACACCCAGCAAGCACATCTCATTCTCATACATTGATAAGGAGGTGTACTACAAAGCCATCCCTAGAGGAACTCCCACACGTATCTCTTGCATCGATGTTGTAATAGGAGCGACGTTGATATCATATCCTTTGGAAGAACCTCCTGACAAGCCAACTGTCACATACGATTCAGTTGAATCGCCCAGCATCCCCAAGGAAGTTGTCAAGAACGCTAAGGCAACAAAGAAGAAGGCCAAGAGCAAAAGAGTCGAGGATCCCCATGTCACATTGATTCCTCAGAAGTGTGATGGAAATTTGATTGAGTATAAGGTCAAGTGCAAAGGAGCTTCGAAGCCATTCTCTAAGGCTAGAATTCTTCTTACTTCGGAGCTGAAAGAGAAAGGAGAGGAGTTTGTGGAAGGCATGTTGAGCAAAACTCTGAAGCTAGCAATGTCCAGTTGTGGAGCCTGTTTTCGTGCAAGCTCTCACTGTTATCCAGCCTGAAGGGCATTACAGTCAAGCTATTGACGTTAAACGAGCGCTTGGTGGGAGGCAACCCACTGGTGAGTCTATATATATAAGAATTTTCTTTTTGTTTTCGTTCGTTTTGTGTTTGTGTCAAGATAAACAAGGAGCAAAACTCGAAATCGCCTGAGTGTAGATCGATACCCTTCAGTATCGATCGATACCCTACGCGATTGAGAACGGTTCATGTCGACTTAAGCCTGGTATCGATCGATACCAGTCTGTGTCGGTCGATACTCAATGTTCCAGCAAGGTAACTTCTTGTTTTTCCTAATTTTATTATGTTCTTTTGTTTTCTTTCACTAACTCTAGGCTAGATAACACTGGAGACAGTGTTGTTCAAGTCTGGGGGAGGTGTCTGCTGACATTGTGTTTGTTTTTCTTAGAGTCAGTCGTTTTATCGAGTAGAAATTGTTTTAATGAGTCAAAACTTGTTGGAGATAATGATCCTGTGCTTGAACCTATTGATTTGATTTTGTTTTTGAGTGCACAGTGTTACAGGGTCAGTTCTAGATCGACTAATGAAAAATCCAAGGACTGACCAGTTGACTAGAAAACATCCATGTTTCCAGCAGAGTTCTTCTGAAGCATGAGCCAACTTTTGCACTTCATCGATGCGGTTAGTGTTCATAGAGCTTGATTCATCATTCATATCTGACAAAGGAACCCATATGTTTAAAATAATGATATTTCTCTCCCTGTTACAAGTAATAAGATGCATTAAAAGATGAAATGATTTTCTTCTGAGTAGAGGGCTAGGAAAGTTTCCAAGGATCCCATTATTCTACTTAAGAGGGAATGATCACACAAAGGTGAAAGCGAGGTTAGGAAAATTTCATGTGATACCATTATTCGCCTACACCTTTGATTACTTTTGAGGGAAGAACCGGGGATTCGGTGGCTAACACCATCAATACTCGCGTCTCAAACCTTAATATGTAAATGCAAGGAACATAATAAGAAATAAGTCTGGGGGAGAGAAATAATACCAAAAAGTGTGAAAAAGGGTGGTTCCTTGTCATGATATCGTATGGTAAAGAATCTAGAAGGTTCTTGAACATTGGCTGCAGCGATGAAACTGGCGATGAGGGTTTTACTTGAACAAAGCTGTGGGATAATGTGTGGAGTCTGGAAAGTTGTGAATGTCTACGGAGAAGTACATGGTGGTTAGTTCAAAAGCTGATTAGGTGACATTTGGGTACTTGGAAAGAGGGTCATTTCGATGGTTCATGAACAGGTGAGTCTCCGCGTTTTCAAACCTCTTTCTCTGATTTAGGCTTCTATTTGCTTGAGGGCAAGCAAAGGCTAAGTCTGGGGGAGTTGATATATCATGGTTTTTACCCTATTTAAGCCATGATATAAGTCCTTTTTATAGAGTCTTTATAGTATTTTGGAGTCTTTTAGAGTCTTTTACAGGTCATAGCACGTTGGGAACATTATTGGAAATATTGGAGCTTTCTGGAGCATTTGGAGCAAAGCAGAAGTTCGTGTTGCTGAGAACCCGATATGAAGCCTTGGTATCGATCGATATTGGCTAGTATCGATCGATACCCAACGCAGCAAGACACGACCCGCGAGTTTTCCAAGACTTGAAGAATTGCAAAAGTGCCCAGAAATCTTTAATAATTACAAGAAACCCCAATTCGTGTTTTAGGTTATTTATTGGGATTTTACAGCCACTTTTATGGCTATGCTTTATTTTACTTTGGTTTGAGAGAGACAAGTCTGAATTTCCCTTCATCCGAGATCAGATCTCAAAACCTCTTATTACTCTTTCTATTTTATTTGATGATTTATTCAGTTATGTTGATTGTTTCATTCTCCATGTCTGAGTAGATCCACTTTAGGTTTAGGGTTTTCTCATAAGGGTTTTCTTTGAATGCTAGGTTGATTATCTGTTTATGATTCACCATCTGAATTAATTATTCGCCTTAGGTTGTGTTCAAAGCTAATTCTAGGTTGAGGAATCTGGAACTTGGATCTTAGGATAATTGATTAGGCACGATAGTGCGATTAATTACCTGATAGAACCTTAGGTGAGCAAATTGATTATTCGCAAAGAGATTTAGTTTAATTGATTTGTGAACATATCAAACCTGAACTTTAAAGCTGAGTTCTCGCAATGACAGTTGGTTAATTATACATTAGTGATTTGAGTTCAAGAATTGCGCTAAATCTGAATCCTGCTAGTTAGTTTATCTGCATTCATTGATTTCCTGAGAAATACCCTGAGCCTATCTTTCTCCAATTGAATTACAACACATTTAATTTCTGCACTGCTTTTGTTTCATCTGATTGCTTAGCTTGATTCGATACTATATAATCTATTGTGTGATCTCCTTGAGTCTTTGTGGTTCGACCCCTTACTATATTACAACTACTGCTTTAGTACTGTTAGGGTATTAATTTGAGCATATCAGAACCCTGAACCTAAAGTGGATCTACTCAGACATGGAGAATGAAACAATCAACATGTTTGAATAAATCATCAAATAAAACAGAAAGAGTAACAAGAGGGTTCGAAATCTTCTCTCGGACGAAGGGAGTTTCAGACTTGTCTTCCTCACAAAGCTCTCTCTCAAACCAAAGTAAAATAAAGCGTAGCCAACAAAGTGGCTGTAGAATCCCTATAAATAACCTAAATCACGAATTGGGGCTTCTTGTAAATATTAAAGACTGCTGGACCAAGTTACAATTATTCAACTCTTCATTAAAGTCGCGGGTCGTGTCTGCCTTGATGGGTGTCGATCGATACCAAGGAGGTATCGATCGATGCTCGACGTGAAATCGGGTACTCAGCAACACGATCTTCAGCTTTGCTCCAAAATGCTCCAGAAAGCTCCAATATCTCCAATTATGCTCCAAATGTACTAAAACCTGTAAAAGACTCTAAACTACTACGAAATAGAATAAAGACTCTATAAAACGGACTTATATCATGGCCTAAAAGGGGTAAAAACCATGATATATCATCTTGTCTTGCCACTTGCACCACCATTGAAGGAGTCTTGTTTGGTTGTGTGCATGGCGAGTGGCAATGTTGGGCATCACCCCATCATATGGATCGAAGTGGTACCTCTCACTTCAATATGTAGGCAAGCTAGGGGACGGGTTATCTACATCTTCTTTGGATCCATTACCCTCCTCGGTGGTGTCAAACTTCCTCGCGGCCGTACCCCTCTTGACTCTCTTCTTGCGTACTAGGTGAAAGTAGGATTTTATCGTGTCTAAAATCAATTACTCTATATGCTATGTAGCATAAGAGGTATCGAATCCAAATGGATTATGATTCAAAGCACTAAGAATTCATAGAACTTCCTAATTCAAGCTAAATAAGTTTGTTTTAAGTTCAATTCAATAAGCAAATCCAAATCAAAAGCAAACAAACAAGTGCTAACAATACTAAACAAAATTAAATGCAAATTAAAAGCGAATCCAAGGATGAGGTTATGGGATTAGAATGACCTTATATCTAATTAATGATGCTAAAATACATATGCAATGCTAATCCTTAGGTTATGACCACTAATTATGACTAATCCTCTCTTAAAATACTAATCACTTTGTTAATCACTAAATCAAGAACAAACTCATTTGTGAAGAAATGATTAGCAAGCATTAAAATCAATATTCAAAGCATCCAATAAACACCTTAAACATACTACTCTCATAGGTTAAGCATGTTTATCTCTTACTAAGCTCTTTGGAGAATTTCATCAAACAAATTGGGTGCATGAAATTCTTTAAGATCTAGATTGATTCTCTCAAGCTCAATGTAGCATTAGGATCACTTCGAAAGAAAGGAAATCATTAAATCCAACCCTAAACTATCTATTAGATCACCTTAAATGAACCACATCCTTAGATCTGATATATCATGGTTTTTACCCGTTTTAAGCCATGATATAAGTCCTTTTTATAGAGTCTTTCTAGTATTTTGGAGTCTTTTAGAGTCTTTTCAGGTTTTAGGTACGTTTGGAGCATTATTGGAGATATTGAAGCATTTTGGAGCTTTTTGGAGTCATGCAGAGATCCTGTAGCTGAGACACCAATTTATTGCCTGAGTATCGACCGATACACTTATGGTATCGATCGATACCCGTCGAAAAAACAGAAGGATCACGACTTTATTGAAGATTTGAGAAACTGCAAATTGCCCCAGAAGACTTTATTATTTACAAGAAGCCCCAAAACGTGTCTTCGGTTATTTATTAGGTTTTTCCGCCACTTTGTGTATTACAATTCATTCAAGCTTTATTCTACTTTGGTTTTTTGTGAGAGAGCTTTTGAGGGAGACAAGTCTGAAACTCTGTTCGTCCGAGAGAAGATTTCGAACCCTTGTTTTACTCTCTTCTTTATTATTTATTCAAAAATTTATTCAGTCATGTTTATTGTTTCAATTTCCATGTCTGAGTAGATCTCCTATTAGGTTTAGGGTTCTCATAAGGGATTTATTTGAATGCTAGGTTGATTAGTTGTTTAGGGTTCATAATCTGAATTAGTTCTTCACCTTAGGTTCACTACAAGAAATATGGGCATTGGTAGCAGTTCATTGTAGCACTAATTCACTAACTGCTACTAAAAGTGCCAAAATCGGATCTCAACTCTATCGTAGCATTAGATTCGCGCTAGGAAAAAATTTCATTAAGCGGGAACCCAAAAATCACTATTATAGCTGAAAATTTATTTTGGAGCCAAAACACTTAAGCCAATTTTCGGTTTTTGCGCGAAGCTTTCTTCGATCTACACTTTCTTCTTCTCTCAGATTCTCTCTCTCTCCTCTGTTTCTCTTAAGCCTTCTTCTTCTCTCAGATTCTCTCTCATATCTCCTCCTAATCTCACTCTCGATCTACCATTTTTCCTCCTAATCTCACTCTCGAGAAGAAAAGACCCAAAAAAGACCCATCCATCTTCTCCTTTTGCTCACTATCTCCTCCTAATTTCACTCTCTCGAACACAAAAACCAGCAATATCCCAGCCATCTTCCCCTTTTCCTTTCAGTTCAAAGCCTATGTCGATCTCTTTCAGCAACATGGGGATTTCAGTTCAAAGCCTCTGATTTTACCGGATTTCCCTTCAGTTCAAAGCCTATGTCGATCTCTTTCAGCAACATGGGGATTTCAGTTCAAAGCCTCTGATTTTACCGGAGATTCTACTCCGCCTTTGCCTCTGCTTCCGCGCTGGCGGTTGTGGATACCGAAGAAGATTCCTTCGATGTTTCCACTTAGATTACTCCCGACAATCGAATCCCGGCCACTATAATCACGGGGTTCCTGGGTTCTAGTAAGGTGAGTCTTCTTTTTTCATTTTCAATCTAGTTAAAGTGAGCGAATGCTGTTTTTTTTTTCATGGGTTTGTGTTTTTTCCGGGTGACCAGACGACATTGCTAAACCATATATTGACGGGAGATCATGGGAAGCGCATAGCCGTGATCGAGAATGAGGTACTGTATTAATCTCTGTGTGTGTTGAAGAGAGATGGGTTTTTGAAAATTATGATTTCTAATTCGTGCTAAATGTGAATTTCTCTCAGTTTGGTGAAGTCGACATTGATGGATCCCTCGTGGCAGCTAAAACTGCGGGAGCAGAGGATATAATGATGCTTAACAATGGATGTCTGTGTTGTACGGCCAGGGGTGATCTTGTGAGGATGATTTCTGATTTGGTCAAGAAGAAGAAAGGAAGCTTCGACCATATAGTAATTGAGACAACAGGTCTGGAAATTTTCTTATGTCTATTATACAATTAAGCTCTGGAGCTGCTACATGACTCTTTACTTGAAGAATCTGGGAGCGAGTAATGAATATATTTCAGTTCAAAGCCTATGTCGAAAAAGCAAAACCATCTTTCAAAGATGACCCGTCTCTTCAGATTGTATGTTTTTTTTTCTTTTGGTCTTAATCGAACGTTTTTCGCTGTTACATTCTCTTAAAAATCCCACAACTCCTCTGTGATTATCTTATTAGGTTATAGCAGACGTGATAGAAGGTCTCGAGAAGCTAGCTGAAGCTATAGGTGATGATTCTCAAGCTGTGATTTGTGCTTCTGGGTTTCGTCCCGGATTTGATCTATTCGCTCCATGGAAAGTCGATAATTTTGGGACATTGAATCTGGTGGATGCGTTCCGGAAACAAGGATTGGATAGGTTTGTTCTTATAAGCTCAATCTTGGTGAATGGAGCTGCAATGGGGCAGATACTGAACCCAGCTTACATCTTCCTCAACGTCTTTGGACAAACTCTGGTCGCAAAGCTTCAAGCCGAGAAACCTTATTGATTTGGTCTTTGTAAAAGTCTCATGCTCTATTTGAAACCTTATTTCTCTTATGTCTTGAGTACAACAAACAAACAGATGTGCATAAACCGAGTTCAAGATAAGTATTGAGAGAGTTTCATTCAGTTTTAGCTCTTCTCCATTTTGGGTATTAAGAACCCATTAATGGCGCTTGTTCCCGGTCGCATGTTCCCATGAGTGCAAGTCCATGCTTCACCTGGGAGTGGTAAGTAGTCAAAGAAGACTCCTTTGTAAGAACTACACTCATTTGGTTATATATAAGTGTGATGAAACATTAAAGAAAGAGTAAACCATATTTTCATGAGGCATTATGTTGGTCGGTCTTATTGGAATATACTAGAAAATATTGTTTAATACTAAAAACATAAAATAAAATACTATTAAAAATACAAAAAGTTAGTGAATTTGATTTAGAGTTTAGGGTATAGGGTATAGGGTTTGAAATATTTTTAGTTTTACTGTTTCATATAAAGAACATAATTATTGTTTCATATTAAGAATGTAAAATAAAAAGGAAAGGTTAGTGAATCTTTGATTTATATTTTAGTGTATAGAGTTTGAGGTATAAGGTTTGAAATATTTTTCCTAGATTTATTAAAAATAGAAATATAATAATTTTTTATGGATTAATGAGTGTTTGATTTAGGGTATAGAAATTCACACTTGTAAAATATTTTTCTATTTCTTAATTAAAAATACAACAAATTATTACACATACAAAATTACAAAGAAAAGTTGGTGAATCTTTGATTTAGGGTTTAGGCCATACGGTTTGATTTAAGTGTATAGGGTTAAGGTTTTGGTTTTGATTTAGGGTTTAGGGTATATGATATTGTTTTTGCAGAAATAACTAAATATATAATGTCTTACAGAATTAGGTGTTGAATATTTTATTTAGGGTTTAGGGTAGTGGTATAAGGTTCAAGGTTTATGGTAACAATACACAACATAATATTTAAATTAAAAATAATTAGAAGAATTTTCGAATTTGATTTAGTGTATATGGTTTAGGGTTTGATTTAGTGTATAGGGTTTAAGGTTTGATTTAGTGTCTAAACAAAATAATTCTTTGAGTTTGAATTAAAGTATAGGGTTAATGATTTAAAGTATTGGAGTATAGTGTCAACGAATCACGTTTGAAACATATTTTTCCTATTTTCCTATTTGTCAATTACAAAAAATATAAATATTAAAATCAAATATATTCATTTTTAAATCAAAACCCCAATTCCCAAATAATAAATTATGAACTATAAATTTTAGATTTTAGTTTAAATATCAAAATTAAATAAAAAAACTATATTACCAAATGAAAGCTTCTGATTGGTTAATCCATAGTTACAAGGATTCCACTTTTGTTTTAATATCAACCGTTGATGGTATTCAATCCAAGGGAAATTAATTAACTCCTTTCTTTTTCTCTTCTTCTCCTACTCTTTCGTCTCCTTCATCCTCTATAGCCGCCGTTGACCCAGGTAAGTCTTCTCTCTTCTTTTTCTCTCTTCTTTCTCTCTCGATCCCTCTCATCGAATAAGACATGAGACTTTAGGGAATGGCAAAGCCTCTACTATTGTAGCTTGCTCAGATTTCTTCGGAACTCTGATCTCAAATTCATGGAGGTTCCAACGCTTTGTGAATCGAGCTCTGCGTGCCCAGTTTTGGAATGTCTCTACCTTGGTTTCCTCTCACTTTGGATTCGGCTCTGGGTTTTGTTCGAGATATGGCCATTTCACTATGGGTGCCTCTCGGGAGTGTAGCTGAGACCAACAGTTCGACCGCTCAAATCCTTAGTTTTCGGCGATACAATGTTGAGTTTAAGGGATCCGAATATGTTTATGAAGAAATTAGACAAAGTAAGTGTGAAATTCTGCTTTTTTGATGCTGTCTCGTTCGAATAGTTTTAGAGTAACTTAAAGAAGCCAAATTTGAGTGTTGATTTGTTCACACTAGACCATGGCGAAGTATTGATACAGAGATGTTGTTGTGATTTGTATTCTCAATATGTGTACAGGTGCAAAGCTAATGGATAACACAAAAGAACCAGATTGGTGTCTTTAGGGAATGGCAAAGCCTCTGTTGCATGAAAAGACATGGAAAATCTTCTTGACATTCAACTGAAAGACCAGAGAGAATCGCTTTCCGCCATTGACGAAGCCCTAGCCTCTGACCCATCTAACTCCAAGCTCCTCTCGGTAAGTTTTCTTCTCCGAATCAGATCCCAAGTTTTCTGGGATACTTAAATGTTTAATGTTTCAACAATTCTTATCCTTCAATCTCATGAGTTGTTGTTATCTTCTGCTTTCATGTTTATGAAAACGCTACCATAGCCCTATAGTAGCGTTTTCAGTGTGCTACCAATGCCCATATTTCTTGTAGTGGTTGTTCTCAAAGCTAATTCTAGATTGATCACCTGGAACTTAGATCTTAGGTTAATCCATTAGGCACGACAGTGCAATTGAGTAATCTGATAGAACTTAGAGTGAGCAAAATAACTATTCGCAAAGAGATTTGGTTTAGTTGTTTTGTGAACAAATCAAACTTGAACTAAAAGCTGGTTTAGACTTTAGGATTTTCAAAGAGATTTGGAATTCTAGAACCCTGATTTGTTAGTTTATCTGCATTCATTGATTTCCTGAGAAATACCCTGAAACTATATTTCTTCCAATCAAATTACAACTTGTTTAATTTGCGTATTTGTTTTCAATTCCATTGATCACTTCGCTTAATTCAATCATTAAAATCTATTGTGTGTTTTCTTGAGTATCTGTGGATTCGATCCCTAAGTATTACAATCGACAAAGCTTTAGTACTTTTAGGGTATTAATTTGAGCTTATCAAATTTGGCGCTGTTGCCGATGACTCAATTCGCCATTAGATTTTAGTTTGACAATTTCGACTAAGTTCGACCAGTATCAATCGACACCCTAGTGGTATCGGTCGATACGTATCGTGAATTTTTGTGTTACTTACGTTCTTGACTTTTGTGTTTCAGGTGCATGCCTATTCGTGAAACAAGAGCACTCAACTACTCAATCTGTCAAACGAGCAGCTAGGACTTTTGGAACGCACAAACAGAAAATCAAAGAAGCCAGCAGAGATGAATAACAATCCAGTGGTTTTGGTTCAAGATGCAGCTGGTGCTTACAGAGACCAAGAGGGTCGATTGTACAATGAGAGAGGGCAACGATTGGATGGAGAGGGGAACATCATTCCACCTCCTGTTGTTGTCGAGGAGATTGTCGCTGGGAATGCTGCGAATGCAGGGAATGATGTGGCTAATCGTGGGAGGACGTTTGGTGAGCACAACCGTCCTGATCAGTTCTATGCCAATCGAGCTGCGATTCGCATTCCAACTTTTCAGAGGAACGACTTTGAGCTGAAACCGACGTACTACGCTCTTGTGAGTCAGCATCTTTTCCATGGTCTATCTCATGAACATCCTATGGATCATATCGAGAGGTTTGAGGATTTGGTCACTGGTATGAAGTACAATGGAGTACCCAATGAGTACCTCTTCTGCAAGCTGTTTCCATACTCTCTTGGTGGGGATGCAGCTTATTGGCTGAAGCAGTTGCCCCCTGGTTTGCTAACTACATGGGATGAGACGAAAAGTGCGTTCCTGAAAAATTTCTATGATGATGCGAGATCCGAGGAGCTCAGGAATAAGATTTCCCAATTTTCTCAGGGAGCGACTGAGGCATTCAAGGCTGCTTGAATCAGATTCATATCATATCAGAGGGACTGTCCACATCACGGGTTCACCAATGTTCAGTTGCTGGGTATCTTCTTCAGGGAAATTGATTGGAGGTATCAGATGGCCTTAGATGCTGCGAGTAATGGAAATTTCAACACCATGTATCCTGACGATACTTATGTGCTTATTGAGAACTTGGCATCTAGCAATAGTACCAAGAATGCAGACTTCGAACGAAGGAAGTAGACTGGGAGCATGGATGGATCGCAGATTGCTGAGGTTCAAGCTAAGTTGGATTCAGTGCACAATCTCTTGATGGGAAAGACGATGAAAGTTGTTCATTTTGCTGATAAGGTTGAGAACTTCAACGAGGATGAAGTGGAAGGTGTTAACTACATTGGTGGAGCTGGGTTTCAAAGTCTTAGGTATCAATACCATCAAAATAATAACCGAAACTTCACCAACAATGCTCAGCAAGGAGGGTACCAATCTCCACCACCCAAAGCTCCTGAAAGCAAGGTTGGATCTATGCTTGAATAGCTTCTTCAGGGACAGCAAAATATGACAGTGGATTTCAATGGAAAGATGGATGCCATGTATGTAGATCTTAATGGGAAAATTGAGTCTCTCAGTATTCATCAGAAGATGCTAGAAACTCAAATAGCTCAGTCTGCAGCATCTGTCAAGGGAAAGATGGTTCATTCACAGAATGAATACATCAATGCAATCACCTTAAGAAGTGCATAAAATTTCGAAGACCCTGTAGAAGATGATGATGAGGATTCAGAAAATCACAGGGTTTCGACCGACACCACCGAGTATCGATCAACACCAGTCCAAATACTTTCTCGAGACGTGTCAAAGCCCCGAGTATCGATCGATACCCTTCCTGTGTCGATCGATACCCACTATGAGGTCGACACCACTACTTGTATCGGTCGACACCCCTCGCAGATTGAGCCATAAATTTTGCTAAAACCGAAGATTGTTGAGGAGAACGTTTACAAGCCTAAGGTGTCATATCCTAGACCACCTAGTCATCTCTGAAATCCCATCACTGCAGAGAAGTTGCTAGCTTTTGAGAAGATGGTAAGGAGGATTCCCAATACTATGTCTTTTGAAGAAGCTTTGGAAAACCGCCATTTGCTTGGTTACTTCCGAAATTGCAGAGAAACTCTAGAAGAGATCGATGCAATCTTCATCAAGGCAAGAATCACACCACCACCAATGAAGCAGTTGACTAAGAGGGAAGACCCAAAAAAAATTTCAGTTCCATGCTCTATCTCTGGAGTTGAATTCAAAGAGTCTCTCGTTGATTCAAGGTCGAGCGCCAATGTCATGTCAAAGGCACTTGCAGAGAGGTTGAAAATTGGTGATATTAGATCTACTCAGATGAATCTCACATTCGCGAACTCTTCCACCTCAGTTCCATACGGTACAATCCCTGTTTTGATGGTTAAAGTAGGAGACTGTCTGGTTCCTACTGATTTTCAGGTTGTGGAGATAAGTGCAAGATCTAGTACCCCTTTGATTCTTGGAAGACCGTTCATGGCTACAGTTGGTACAATTATAGATACGCCCAGTAAGAGAATCTTGTTCTCATACATTGACATGGAGGTCTCCTATAAAGCCATCCCCTCGGGAAGAGCTCCCAAACATATCTCATGCATCACCGTTGTTACAGGAGAGACGTTGACGGTTGATCTTTTGGACGAGCCTTATGATGAGCCAACTGTCATAGACATTTTAGATGGTCCTTCTATCATCACCAAGAAAGACATCAAAATGGCTAAGGCAAAGAAGAAGGTGAAGAACAAAAGAGTCGAGAGTGCTACCCATGTGACCTTAATCCCTCAGAAGTGTGATGGAGATTCGATTGAATATAAGGTGAAGTGCAAGGGAACTTCGAAACCATTCTCTAAGCTTAGAGCTATTCTCACTTCAGAGCTGAAAGAGAAAGGAAAGGATGTTGTGAAGGGTATGTTGAGCAGAATTCTGAAGCTGGAGATGTCAAGTTGTGGAGCTTGTTTTGGAGCAAGTTCTAATTCTTATCCTGACTGATCATCGGTACAGTCAAGCTAATGACGTTAAACGAGCGCTTGGTGGGAGGCAACCCACTGGTAAGTCTGTATATAAGTCCTTTTATTTTTGTGATTTTTTTCATTTTTTGTGTTTTGTGTCTTGAGTGAATCAGATTGGAGTAAACGAGGAGAAACTGAACCTGCATCGACGAAATCGCCAGGGTATCGATTGATACCCTTTTGGTGTCGGTCGATACCCTGCGGGCAGTGATGGAATCATTGAAGAGAAGTCTCCTGTGTCGACTTAAGCCTGGTATCGATCGATACCAGGCTGTGTGTCGGTCGATACCCCTGTTCCATTACGGTAACTTCTTGTTCTTCATGATTCTGCTCTGTTCTTTTGTTTCTTTTACCGACTCTAGACTAGATAACACTGGGGACAATGTTGTTTAAGTCTGGGGGAGGTAGTTGCTGACATTATTTTCTGTTTTCTTAGAGTCTAAAAAAAATAATAATAATAAAAAAATTGTTTTATCGATTCAAAACCTGTTGGAGATTATGATCATGTGCTTGAACCTATTGTTCTGGATTTGTTTTTGAGTGACCAGTGTTACAGGATCAGTTCTAGATCGACTAATGAAAAACCCAAAGACTGACCAGTTGACTAGAAACCACCCATGTCTAAAGCTTGAGCCAAATTTTTGCACTTCATCGATGCAGTTGATGTTTAAAGGGTTTGATTCATCATTCATATCTGACAAAGGAACCCATGTGTTTAAAGTAATGGTATCTCTCTCCCCTGTTATAAGTTAATGAATAAGAGCATACAAAGATGAAATGATTTTCTTCTGAGTAGAGGGCTAGAAAAATTTCCAGCGATCCCACTATTCTACTTGTGAAGGAATGATCACACAAAGATTGGAAGCGAGGTTAGGAAAATTTTCCGTGATACCACTATTCGCCTACGCCTTTGATACATAGAGAGGGAAGAACCGGGGATTCGGTGGCAAACACCATCGATACTCGCGTTTCAGAACCTAATGTGTATATGTAGATCTAAAAAAGAGAGAAAAAGAACATGATGAGAAACAAGTCTGGGGGAGAGAAAACAATACCAAAAAGTGTGTGAATTGGGTAGTTCTTTTGTCATGATATTGTATGGTAAAGAGTCTAGAAGGTTCTTGAACATTGGCTGCAGCGATGAAACTGGCGATGATGGCTTTATTTGGACAATGCTGCGAGATAATGTGTGAAGTCTGGGAAAGCTGCGAATGTCTACGGAGAAGTACATGATGGTTAGATCTGAAGCTGATTATGGGACATTTGGGTGCTTAGGAAAAGGGTCTTTGCGATGGTTCATGAACATGTGAGTCTCAGTGTTTTCAAACCTCTTTCTCCGGTTTAGTTTTCTATTTTGCTTGAGGGCAAGCAAAGGCTAAGTCTGGGGGAGTTGATATATCATGGTTTTTACCCATTTTAAGCCATGATATAAGTCCTTTTTATAGAGTATTTCTAGTATTTTATAGTCTTTTCAGGTTTTAGGTACGTTTGGAGCATTATTGGAGATATTGAAGCATTTTGGAGATTTTTGGAGTCAAGCAGAGATCCTGTAGCCGATACACCGATTTATCGCCATAGTATCGACCGATACACTTATGGTATCGATCGATACCCGTCAAAGAAACAGAAGGATCGCGACTTTATTGAAGATTTTAGAAACTGCAAATTGCCCCAGAACACTTTATTATTTACAAGAAGCCCCAAAACGTGTCTTAGGTTATTTATTAGGTTTTTCAGCCACTTTGGCTATTACAATTCATTCAAGCTTTATTCTACTTTGGTTTTTTGTGAGAGAGATTTTGAGGGAGACAAGTCTGAAACTCTGTTCGTCCGAGAGAAGATTTCGAACCCTTGTTTTACTCTCTTCTTTATTTTTTATTCAAGTATTTATTCAGTCATGTTTATTGTTTCAATTTCCATGACTGAGTAGATCTCCTGTTAGGTTTAGGGTTCTCATAAGGGATATCTTTGAATGCTAGGTTGATTAGTTGTTTAGTGTTGATAATCTGAATTAGTTCTTCACCTTAGGTTTTTCTCAAAGATAATTCTAGATTGATCACCTGGAACTTAGATCTTAGGTTAATCAATTAGGCACGACAGTGCAATTGAGTAATCTGAAAGAACTTAGAGTGAGCAAAATAACTATTCGCAAAGAGATTTGGTTTAGTTGTTTTGTGAACAAATCAAACTTGAACTAAAAGCTGGTTTAGACTTTATGATTCGCAAAGAGATTTGGAATTCTAGGATTTAGACTTAGATAATTCTCGCAACGACAATTGGTTAATTATACTTTAGTGATTTGAGTTCAAGAGCCGTGCATAACATGAACCCTGATTTGTTAGTTTATCTGCATTCATTGATTTCCTGAGAAATACCCTGAGCCTATCTTTCTTCCAATTGAATTACAACTTGTTTAATTTGCGTATTTTTTTTTCAATTCCATTGATCACTTAGCTTAATTCATTCATTAAAATCTATTGTGTGTTTTCTTGAGTCTCTGTGGATTCGATCTCTAAGTATTACAATCGACAACGCTTTAGTACTTTTAGGGTATTAATTTGAGCTTATCAAGATCCTAAAAGACTACTCACAAACCATTAAGAACCCAAAAAATCCCATGAAGAACATGTTTAATCCCATGATTTGATGATTAAATGATTAAGAAAGAAGAGGTAGATGATAGAGATTAAGAGAAACAAAGCTTAAATTGCATAAATCCAAAAGAATCTTTTTACAAGCACCTAGAACCAGGGCGACTCAATAAAAATATGGGCCCGGTTCAAAAAAAAATCTGGCCCTACAAAAAAAAAATTTGGGCCCTAAAAAAAAAAAAATTTGTGGGCCATGTGCATTTGCACACCTTGCACGCTCTCAGAACCGGGCCTTCCTAGAACACTAAAAATGATGTGTTTTTGCTTTAAAAAAGATAGATCAAATAAAAATAGGTTTTCTTGTATTTATAGTGAGCTTGGGCGGACCGGGTCAACCCGGAACATACAAGATTTTGACCCAGTCGAATCT
Source organism: Eutrema japonicum (assembly GCA_030161315.1). Classification (NCBI taxonomy): domain Eukaryota; kingdom Viridiplantae; phylum Streptophyta; class Magnoliopsida; order Brassicales; family Brassicaceae; genus Eutrema; species Eutrema japonicum. The sequence goes on along the minus strand of BSQW01000007.1, from coordinate 36,043,993 downwards.
GGATCGGACGCCCTACACCGGACGGTGGTCAGCCGGTGTGGCTTGCCGGTGTAGGTGTTCTTCTTCACACCGGACCGGCTTGGGAGGCACAGCCGGCCGGCAATTTCCCTGCGCGCTTGTTGGTCACGTACCAGACGGGTGCACTGGCCGAGGATGGCCCGATGTGGTGTGTCCTGAAGCTGATATTACCGGACGGTCTAGGCGGTGTTGCCGGGGCAGTGTGGTGACCTTCAGCTAGGTTCTGGCACCGGGCCAGCATGGGGCGGTGTAGTCGGCCGGTAATTTCCCTTCTCGGGAATTGGCTCAGCGCCGGATGAGAGCACCGGCTGAGAATGGCCCGGTGTGGTGAAGTATGGAGCAAGTGGACGCTCCTTGACGCTGGCTGGTCTTCGCCCGGTGTGATGGCCCGGCGTTTCCCCTGTCTTTGCCAAGGCTGCAATACCGGCCGGTGACGGGCCGGTGTTGTGGGCCGGTGTGGCCAATCTGAAACTACCAATGCCCGTAGCTATCTTCTCACGATCCGAGTCCAAGTGAAAGCCCTTCCAATATCTCCAATAGGTCTCCAAAGCACCTAAACATACTCCAAAATATGCAAGACTCTCTAGGACTTAGTGCGAACTCTCTAAACTCTAAATGAGAACAAAACACTAAAGAAATGCTTTGAGACACATTCAAAAGAGACAAAACTTAAGCTAAATGAATGCTTAAAAGAGGTAAAATGTGAGAATATCAACTCCCCCAAACTTATTCATTTGCTTGCCCTCAAGCAAATAAATACGAACAAGAAGAGAGAGAGGTTTGAAGGTGGGAGCTCAAATCCACAAGTATCATTAAAAGAACTCGATGCCCAATGTCCAAGTTGTTAGCCCTAGGATGCGATCAAACAAGTCTACTAAAAAAGAGCTAGCCATATCCATCTCTACATGAATCAAGCCCAAGCCTCAACCTACACTAGCCTTCCTATCCTCCTATCCTTTGACATTCATTTAATTGTTTCAAGCGAATCATGTTCACGCAAGACACGTGAATTCATTTGGCTATGGTAAAGGTCTGGAGACTAAGATGATCTCAAATGTATGTGGTTACTCCATTGCAAAGGAGATCTCTATTTACGAGCAAGCTTTAGATAAATGCTAAGAGTAAAAGGCAATCTATGCATACAAGGATAGACTTACATATACCCAACGCCCCAATTTTCTTTGACTCCTAAATTTAAACCCGTGAAGCTTTCTCTTAAGCTACCCTTTTTCCAACACATCTTGCTTTCACGAACACCACATTTGGTTGTCGTCTCTTCATCTTCTCATTTAGGGAGTTGCCTTTCTCTATGCTTGACTCATGGTATGGTGCTTTTACATTATTTATTTTATATCTTCTTATCGACTTTTTGCTTTGCCTCCATTTTCATCACTTTGATGTTTTAGCCATCTTTTTGGTTTCTTTACTTTTCTTTTTGAACACTTGGAGACTAACATTATTGTTAGATCTAACTTAAAACTTTTCCACCAACCATATATATTCGACAATCTCTCCTTGTATACCTTTTTATTCCTTTGGACTCACTTCTCTTTCCCACCACAATGTCATCATTCATACACATTCGTTCATACCAACCCCCAAAACTTCCCTTCCTAGCTAGCATAGCCTAGTCTAGTCCTTGATGTTGGGCTAGATCTACATGCAAACCTATCCTTGTCACCCTAAACTCAACACGTTTTGCCAAGCTTACTCGAAAGATTAAGCCTTACAATCGCACACTAAAGAATTGGCTTGAAAGGAGGGTAGGTTAAATGTATGGTTAACCGTTCCAATGATGGGAACCGACTATTTGAGCTAACAAGAGGGTGGTGAAGCGGATAAGAAAGCTCAAATATGTATGTGGTATCCATGAATTCACTATGAGATGAATAAACATGATAATTAAATTGTCAAGATTATGGTTCTAACTTAAGTAGGATTGGATTCAGTTCACAACTTGCTTTAGCTAAAACATGAGTAATGAAATACGAGATCAAAATATGGCTCACCCTTGATTTCAAACTCAATCAAAAGCATCGAACAAATAGCAACGAGGGCATTAGACCAAACTCTTAAAATGATACTATGCAAGGAAAATATATAATTGCTCCCAATGCGTATGAATGCAATACTTATATGCAAAGTAGACTCAATCTTCACCATGAAATGCAACTAAATGATTTATTTTTTAGTTTCAAATTTTCAAAAAAATTTTGATTTTTTGTGTGTGTTTTTCTACGCCTTATATGAAAAACTCAAGATGCGAAAATCAAAATAAGAACATAAGAAAAAAGAGTAGATACCGGTCCCTCCCCCAAACTTAAATTACACCGTTCCGGTGTGAAATTAATTCAAAAAATATATCCAAAACAAAAAAAAAACGCTAAACTCAAAAGAAAGAAAACTATTTACAAGGTTGGAGTAGTACCTTAGAAACTTTGAGATAGGGAAGAAGACCCCATGGAGTAAGATGGATTGCTCGAGCAAGGAGATGGAGACCTCATAGCCTTCCTCCTCGACATTCTCTCTTCATGAACCAATGAATGGCGTGTTCCCCCATGAACCACCAACCCTCCTCCATGTAGCGCAAGGCATTGGTCCAATGGTGTGGAGTTCTCGCCAACCTCGTCTTGGTCCATTGCGTTTGGACTCTCTTTGGCTGCGAGATGAGCTAGAATCTCCACCCTTTGCCTTGAGCTTCTTTATCGTCTTCTTCAAGCTTTTCACCGTTTTCACCAATTTTCTCATAGTTTTGTCTTGCCACTTGCACCACCTTTGAAGGAGTCTTGCTTGGTGGTGTGCATGTCGAGTGGAAATGTTCGGCATTCTTCCATCGTAAGGATTGAAGCTATACCACTCACTTCCATACTTGGGTTCGGTGGAGAACGGTCTTGCATCATCATCATCACGATCATTGGGTGTCTAAGCGTTGCCCGTTGCCTTCCTCTTTGACAAGCGTATTATCTCAAATGGTGGATCTGTGGCCGGGTTGTAGAAGTGATCATTGGTGGGATATAAGTGGATTTCCTTTCTCCCTTGAACCATGGTGAGAGGGACATTGAGCAACGTAAGCTTCACGAAGTTAGACTCAGTGAGCTTGAGGTTGTAGGCATATGTGTTGCCTATCTTGCCCTCAAAAAATTGGGTTCTCGAGAGATAAGCTTCATCCATAAGATCTATCTCTTTTGCACCTTCTACCAATTCAACTCCTTTGGCTTTGAGAATCGAGGTAATCAAACCACCAATGTGCAATTGTGGCTCTTTCATCTTTGTCGCGTATTCCCAACCCTTGTACCCATTGAATAGCCTTATATCTGTGGGTGTGTATAGAAACTGCCTTAGACCTAGAGCAAGAAATTCCATCTCATCTTCCGCCACGGTTCCAAACTCTTTCTTGGCAAATAGTGTGTGAGCAAGAGTCTTGTGGACATAGCGTATGGCGGGATGGCGAATGCAAGAGCTCTTGATAGAGCAGGGTTTGTAACTCCCCATGGAAATGATGTTCCACAAGTACGGAAGGTCATTTGGTGCATAGAGAAACCGGAGTCCTCTCTTAGTTCCTTCTTCCTTGAATCCAAACACTTGACTTAGCTCATGGAAGGTCATTTTGTAAGCTTCTCGCCACACTTTAAACTCAATGTACCAATGTCCATCTCCAACATCGGCACTCTCATCATCTTGGTCATAGAAGACCGCTTCGAAAGACGCTAGAAATTGACACGCGAGGGGTCGAATCGACTAGAGACCAAAGAATCACACTACGAGTTTATGAGAATCGAGTTAAGCTAAGATGAAAAATATGAAGTTTTGTTGTAAGGCTGTAAATAGTGACAAAAATAACAATAAATAAACTTAAAAGCAAATAAAAACAATGTAAAATCAGTAAAGAAAGTACTAGGTATCGAAAAATTGGTAGAGTATCATGGATCGATTTAATCGGATAATTTAGACACGAAATTCAATAAATATGTTATGAATTCAAATCACGAATGAATAATTATCCTACTTCTGCAGTGCCAATTACTATGTTTAAACAACTTAATTCACTCAACTCCCGCTGGTAATTAAGTAGTTAAACATGCATAAATAGTTAAAGTTCGATATGTTCACAAAGTCTAATAACTCAACTCACGTCGGTTATCACGCTTTGCTCATCTAAATCAATTAAGATAATTTAACAACACTTTCGGTGAATAAATATACCTATGAGCAGTAGCTAGATGATCAATCAAGCAATAACCATTAAACATAAATTTAGATGAAGAACTTTAAAGATAATCCCAATTCTAACAACCTAACGATCAATCCATGAACTTATTGAATACCGATAACCTAGCGAATGAATTACTCACACATGACCAGAGATGACACACATAGAGATATAGAGCAATTCATAATCATAAACTTCAAATAAAAGCAAGAGGATTTAAAAATCTTCCCTATATCGAGATAAAAAAGCGAGATCTTCTCCCGGGAAGCTCTTGAATAAAAAAAACTATGAAAACCTTATAAAAATCGTGTGTAATGTTTAGAGGGGCGTGTATGTGTTTATTGTGGTGGCTCCTTGCTTACAAGAGGCTAAAAATATGTATTTATACTCCTAAAGTTGATCTAGGGTTTCATTAAACTGAAAAATACAGTTTTGGGTCGCAGGTTCGTAGGGTCAGCCAAGCTTCTGGGCCGAGCTCGGGCCCAATTCAGACACATCTTTAGTAAAGTCATCTATCTTTCTTACCACTGATCTGAATGACTTGAAACCAATTCCATATGAAAGAGTACTCCAAAGGTTATCGGTCCACCAAATTTCATCTCAGTCCATCAATGGGAAGGCATCCAACGAAGGTGAAACTTCTAATGCATCTGTGTAGTATAATTGGAGAAATCCGCCTTTCTTGAGCTTTAGGTGCTTGGCTGATCTTTTGGAGTTGGCCACATGTCTTGGACGTGGAAAACTCTTTTTGGCTCCATTTTGCATCCTTTTTGATGATTTGATCTATATAGACTTAAAAACTACAAATACGAGAAAACTAGCTCAAAAAGGACAAAACCGAATGAAAATGCTTAGATAAAGTACTAAAATCTGTAATAAAGTAATAAAAAGTAAAATATAGAGTATATCACATGGGCCCGCCGATTGTTTTATTACGCAAGAAGAAAGTCAAGATGGGTGAGGCCGTGAGGAAGTTTGACACCACCGAGGAGGGTAATGGACCCGAAGAAGATGCAATTAACCCGTCCCCTAGCTTGCCTACATATGGAAGTGAGAGGTACCACTTCGATCCATATGATGGAGTGATGCCCAACATTGCCACTAGCCATGCACAAAACCAAACAAGACTCCTTCAACGGTGGTGCAAATGGCAGGACTCAACTATCCGCAAACTCCTGAAGACGGTCAAGAGGATGGGAAAGACGATAAAAGAGCTAAAAGGGAAGGATGTTGAAGCTAGCACATCTAGGGCCCAAGAAGAGATAGACTTCCGGTGGCAAGAGGGAGACGGTAATGTGAACCACGGCAATGCACTACATGGTGGGGAGATGGTAATCCATGACGAGACAAACCATCCATCGGCTCAAGAAGAGAAAATGGCCAAGAAACAGGCCATGCGATCTTCGTCTCCATGCTCGAGTAACCCATCAGTCTCCATGAGGTTTTCTTCCCCATCTCAAAGTTTCTAGGTAACACACCAATCTTGTAAATAGTTTTTCTTTCTTTTGAGTCTAGCATTTTTAATTTTGTTTTGGGTCTCTTCTTTGAATCTATTTCACACCGGGACGGTGTGATTTAAATTTGGGGGAGGGACCGGTATCTAATCATATTTTTTGTGTGTGTTCGTATTTTGAGTTTTACATATTGAGTCTCATGCATTCATCTAAGTGCATATAAAAACATATAAAAATCGAAATTTTTTGAAAATTTTGAAACACAAAAAGAAGTCATCTAGTTGCATTTCATGTCTAAGATTGAGTCTAGAGTTTATATAGGATTTGCATTCATATGCATTGGGAGCAATTATGAATTTGTCCTTGAAAAATACCAACTTAAGAGCTAATCGTTAGATGCATTTGAGCAAACTTGAAAGTAAGGACACACCATACATGGATCATATGCATTGGTGTTTTCGTCTTGGTTGAAACAAGTTTTGAATTGAATCCAATACTAACAATTTGAACCCTTAATTTTGACTCGAAATTATCATGTTTATGCATTTAAAAATGGGCTCATGGGTACCGTAGACATACTTGGGCTATCTTATTCCTTTTCACCACTCTTGTTAGTACAAGTAGCCGATCTTCACCTTCGGAACGGTTATCCTCACCCTTAACTTACCATCCTTTCAAGCCTAATTCTTTAGTGAGTGTTGTGAGGCCTATATTTTTTTCGAATGAACTTAGCAAAAAGTGTTGGGTTTAGAGCGACAAAGAAAGGCTTTCATGTAGAGTTAGCTCGCACATCATCGGGCTAAGCATAGGTTAGGCTAGATAGATGGGGAGTTTGAGGTGGAATGAAAATAAGAGAGAAATTCTTGGGCGTGTAATGAAAAGAAAAAGTGGAAACGAGGAAAGGATTTGGAGAAGAAGTAGGAAAAAATCTAATGATTGAAATGGTTGGCAAGAAATTTTTGGTATAAGCTCTAAGTGATAAAGAAAAGATGGTCTCTATCTACAAAAACAATAAAAGAAGCCAAAAATGGCTAGTGCATCCAAAGGATGAAGAAATAGATTAAATAAGAAAAGAAAACGTTGAGCTAAAAAACGAAAATGATGTGAGCCAAGCCATTTGTTGATCAAAGGCGAAGAAGAAATTTTCTCCAAGTGCTTAAATGAAGAAGAATTGATGAAATAGTGTGGTTTATGAAAGGCAAATTTCCTTGAGAAAAGGGTAGCTTAGGAGTGATCTTCATGGGGTATAGAGGTAGAGTTGAAATCATTTGAGACATTGGGTAGATGGAAGTCTATCCTTGTATGCATCAATTGCTTTTTACCCATAGCATTTTGCCAAGTTCATTGATTCGTTGAGAGATCCTTCGCTATGGAATTGCCACACTTATTGAAATCATTTTTATCTTAAAACATTGCCCCTTAGCCAAATGAGTTTGTTTGATTTGCATAAATATGATTCATGGTTTCGTTTAATGAATGTCAAATGATTGGGGGATAAGAACGCTTGTGTAGGCTAATTCTTGAGCCTGATTCATGGTGTGATGAGTATGGCTAAATATTTTGGAGTAGAGAATGTTCAATTGCATTTTAGAATCACCGTTGAATGGATATCTTAAGTTGATATTTTTGGATTTCAGCTCCCACCTTCAAACTTCTCTCTCTTCTTATTTTTATTTGTTTGCTTGAGGACAAGCAAATGAATAAGGGGGGGGGGGGGGGGGGGGGGGGGGTGTATTGAACAGTGGATTTTAAGAGATTTTGAGATTTTATTAAAATCCCTTGTTATTCAACTAATGATTTTAAAATATCTTTCCAAATCCAGTGTTATTGAACATGAGATTTATGTAAAGTCACTCAAAATCATCTACAATCCTCTGTTATTCAAACATGAATTTGTTAAAATCATATCAAATCCACTGTTATTGAAAATGTTTAAGTATTGAGATTTTAATGAATGCAGGAGATTTTAGATGATTTTAGGAGACTTTCTTAGTTAAAAATACAAATATCCAAATCTCATGGTTTTATGTAGGATTGTAGGTGATTTTAATACAAAATTATAACAACTTCTTTAAAATCAGCCAAAACCATCAAAATCATCTGAAATCTTATTAAAACTCAAATCACTCTAAATACTCAGTTCAATACACCCCCCTAAGTTTTGAGGAGTTGATATTCTCATATTTTACTCTTGTTAGCATGCATGTTACTTTCATGCATAATCATAGTTTTCCTTAGTTTTTTAGTCACATTCATGCATAATCATAGTTTCCCTTAGTGTTTTAGTCTTAATTTGAGTCTACGTTGTTTGCATTAGGTCCTAGTGAGTCTTGCACTAATTGGAGTGTTTTCTAGGTACTTGGAGGAATTTTGGAGGTGATTAGAGAACTTGAAATGGAACACACTCGACCTTGATGCAAGAGAAGATGACTAAGGGAAAAAGCCATTTCTAGGCCACTGTACTGGTCGGCGTCCATCCGGTGTCGTCCGTCCGGTATTGAGGCAGGGACATGTACCGGCCCGGACCTCTTCCTTGTGCCGGCTAACTTCCATCTGACATGCACCTTGTTTCATCTTGTGCCGGCTAAAATACAGCCGTCATCCATCCGGTGTCTTCCGTCCGGTATTGAGGCAGGGACCTGTCCCGGCTAAAACCCATGAGGCACTCACCTTGCAAAGTCTTGTGTCGGCTAAAATCCATATGCCATCCATCCGGTGTTGTCCATCCGGTATTGAGGCAGGGACGTGTGCCGGCCCATACTTATTCCTTTTGCCATCTAAAACTCATGGGACACTCACCCGATTTTGTCTTGTGCCGGATACTTCCATCCGTCATCCATCTTGTCCCGTTCGTCCGGTATTAGGACATGAACTTGTACCGGCCTAGTGTACCGGTCAGCAGCCAACTGGTACGAGCCCTCAAGACTAGCAAGACCCAGACCAGTTTGTTTCGGGTTGACCCGGTCCGCCCAACCTTTCTTATAAATACTCTAGACCAAATTACTTTGTGATCTATCTTTTCTTAAGAAATAACACATCTTTTTAAGAGTTCTAAGGGGTTTGTAAGAGAGATCTTCTTTTATATATGCAATTTAAGCTTTGATCCATTGAGTTCCATCATCTATCTCTTATTTCTTAATCATCCAATCATCTAACTATGGGATTTAACATGTTCTTCATGGGATTTGTTGGGTTCTTAATGATTAGTAAGTAGTCTCTTAGAATCTAGGGATGGGGTTGAGTAGGATGATCTAATGGTTAATTTATGATGCTTAGGATTATATTTATTGATTTCCCTTCTTGCTAAGTGATCTTAATGTTAGATTAGGTTTGAGAGAGTTAATCTAGATCTTAGAGAATTTCACACCCACAAGGTGTTTGATGAAATTCCCCAAAGAGCTTAGTAAGAGAGTAGTTGTTTTAGGTATTTATTGATTGATTTGAATATTGATTTTAATGCTTGCTAATCATCTTATCACAAATAAGAATTGTTTCTTGATTTGATGATTAGCAAAGTGATTAATGCCTTAAGAGAGGATTAGTCATATTTAGTGGTCATAATCTTGGTTTTAGCATATATTAGCTATAAGGTCACTCTAATGCCATAACCTCATCCTTGGATTCTCCTTTTTTAGCATTTAACATCGTTTAGTATTGATAGTTCTTGTTTGTTTACTTTGAATTGGATTAACTTGTTGAATTGAACACAAAAACAACTTGTCTTGCTTGAATTAGGAAGTTCTATGAATTCTTATTTCTTTGAATCATAACCCATTTGGATTAGATACCTCTTATGCTACATAGAATCTAGAGTAATTGATTCTAGACACGATAATAAAATCATACTATCAGGAAGACATAACTGGGTCACTTGTGAAAAAGAAATAAGACATATGTGCAGTATGAAATATATGTAGCATATGTGAGGTATGTGAAATATGTAACATATGTGAAGTATGTTTAATAGAATGTGATATTATATGAGATCATGGATGGTTATATTATGTGCATAATATGAACCAATGATGATTGGATCAGCTACTTCAAGTTTTGAGCAGAGTCATCATTACTTTAAGCGCGCCGAGAGTTGAGTGTCGTGGAGGGCATGAAAAGTTAAAAATCCGTTAGGTTGCGAATTAAGGAAAGAATTGCAAAACCTAAGGATTTAGAAAAAGAAGTGCCTTAGGATTAAGCCACGTAAGGGTCAGGGTAAGGGAGACTATTTATAGCCGGGAGAGAAGACAAGCAACCATAAGAAGTAGGTGTGCTAGAGAGGATCGGGAAGATCAGCGAAGCTAGAAAGGATCGGGAAGGTCGACGAAGTGAAAAGTGGATCGGGAGGATATGCTTTGGGCAAAGAGATCGAGAGGATCTAACAGCCAGTATGGCGAGAGATTATTAAATCTGTGGAAACAGAGAAAAATAATCATGAACAGAGGTGGAGACAAAGGAAGGTCAACCATGATTTATAGAGAGGATGTGATAACCTGGAAGAGGGCAGAAAATCTGGTCGATGGTCGAGGAAAAATCAAAGTCGAAGGAACGACTAAGGCAAGATATTTTTCGAAAGGGCATGCCAAAATAAAGACTTTGGTCGAGCCATAATCAAGTTAGATTGAGCAGAAAAATAGTTGGCCAAACGGAATTCATTTTAGACAGGAAAATCCAGTTTTAGCCGGAAGAATTTCAGTTTTTGTCGACAGAAATTTCTAGCCAGAGAAATTTCTAGCCGAGGGAAATTTCTAGCCGAGGGAAATTACAAGCCGAAGAAATTTCTAGCCAAAGAAATTTCTAGCCGAGAGAAATTTCTAGCCGACAGAAATGGAAATCTTGCCGAGAAAAGGAAGTTTTAGCCGAGACAAGGCAAAAGTGATCCAAAACGCAAATTCGGTCACACAAAGAGTAAGGACAAAAGTAGGAACGTTGTCCTTTGAAGAAGGACCGATTGGGCACAAGTTTGGCAACAAATTCCAACTTGACCAAAACCGGTCGAACGGGCATGGGAAGATCCGAGCCGAGGCGGAAGACCGGAGGAACCCATGATCGACTTTGGCAAGTCTATCGGGCGATGAAAACCCAAGACAAGTGCGAATTTCATAAAAAAACGAACGGACGGTGGAATTGCGGCAACTGGCCAAACGAGGGCCGTTGGATGGGCCGACCGCCGCCAACCGGATTCGACTAGCGTTACGGACATGTGTCATTCCAGGGAATCTCCACGACAGTCTTGTTGCCTACGAAAGGGACAAGTGATGTGATCATGGATACGCCAACATTGAATAAGGTTTCGGAGGCAGCATTGGTCATTCCCGAAGGTCCTATTACGCGGTCCAAGTCTAAGAAACTAGCCAGAGCTGTTAGGAATTTGCTAAATGAAGTTCGGATCAACGATGATCAGCTTACACACTTCGTCCTAACCTCAATATCATTCGTGGATTCATCTTGAGGATTGGCCGCAAGTGTAAGTTGTTGTACTCTTTTTCCTATGCTCGGTTTTTTCCCATTGGGTTTTCCGAGTAGAGGTTTTAACGAGGCAACGACTTGCACTTACATTATTCGGTCCAATCTCAAGTTGAATTCCGGGGGACTTTTCCGCGGGACTTTCCCGAGGGATTATTTTCGGTGGAAATAAGTCAAGGCAACCCAAGAGTCATTCAACCATTTTTAATTCTTAGTCAAAAACTCTATTAAATTCTTGTCTTGTGTCATTTTTGAGAATAGTCTTGTTGACTACTTCTCTTGATTTTCTTTATAAACTCCCCCCCCCCCTTGTCGAAAATCATTCATCTTTTATCAAACAAATATTTTAGAGAAGATTCTCTTTTGTTCCTTTGTGAATTTTCGATTTCTTGGTGGTTAGCCAACAAATCAAACTCGGTTTATCAAGTGTTGTCCATAGCACTTGACGCAGCCTTCAATCTGGTGTCCGTGGGATTTGTTGTCGTTTAAGGGGCACAAAGATTTTTGGGATTTATTCCCACGCCTTGTCATCCTTTTTCCGCGAGTTCTATCCGCCACCGAAGTCACCCTCTTGTTTCGAATCTTCACCGCAAGTCTGGGCCTAAGAGTTTTTGAGTCCATCACTCAAGCCTTAGCATCTTTCTTCGTGGAGTCCTTTGGAGTCAAGGATCTATCCAACGTTCATACCGATCTCGAGTGTGCAATCTTTGGGAAAATGTATCAAGTGGTATCAGAGCCACGCACTTGATACTCGGTAATATCTATCCATCTTCTATCTTTTCATATTCTATCTTTTCTTTCTTTCTTTTGTATTAAAACCAGTTTCTTTATTTTTAAGGATGCTCTAACAAGCATGACTAACCCCGAGCTGTTCCAAGTAGTGTGTCTTCGCTTTTGCATGAATATTATGATGTCTTTCCGGAAGATAGCCCAAACGGCTTACCACCGATCCGCGGGATCGAGCATCAGATTGATTTTGTTCCCGAAGCCACACTTCCGAACCGACCAAATTATAGAACCAATCCTGTTGAGACCAAGGAGCTCCAAAGACAAGTTGGTGAACTTATGGAGAAAGGTCATATCCGGGAAAGCATGAGTCCGTGTGCAGTTCCTGTTTTGCTAGTGCCTAAGAAGGACTGATCTTGGAGGATGTGTGTAGACTGCCGAGCCATCAATAACATCACGGTAAAGTATCGCCATCCCATTCCTAGGTTAGATGACATGTTAGACGGACTGCACGGGTCTAGTGTGTTTTCGAAAATTGATTTGAAAAGTGGTTATCACCAAATCCGGATGAAGGAAGGTGATGAGTGGAAAACCACTTTCAAAACCAAACACGGTTTGTACGAGTGGCTTGTTATGCCATTTGGTCTTACTAATGCACCAAGTACTTTCATGCGCTTAACGAATCATGTTCTTAGGTCGTTTATAGGTGTCTTTGTTGTTGTGTATTTCGATGACATATTGATTTACAGCAAATAACATTTGTTTGGTAATTTGCGGAAGGTTCTAGATGTGCTTAGGAAAGAACATTTGTTTGGTAATTTGAAGAAGTGTTCTTTTTGTACAGATAATGTGGTCTTTTTAGGTTTGGTGGTGAGTTCACATGGTATACAAGTCGATGAGGAAAAGATTAAGGTGATCCGAGATTGGGTGAGCCCTAAGACGGTTGGAGAAGTGGAAGCTTTCATGGCTTAGCCGGATTTTATCGACGGTTCGTTCGGGACTTCAGCACCATAGCCGCACCACTAACCGAATTCATCAAGAAGGACGTGGGCTTTAGATGGGAACAACCACAAGAGGATGCCTTACAGCTTCTAAAACACAAGCTTACTCACGCCGCTCTCCTTGTTTTACCAGATTTCTTGAAAACTTTTGAGATTGAATGCGATGCTTCTGGTGTAGGTATATGAGCCGTGTTTATGCAAGAAAAGAAACCGATAGCTTTCTTCAATGAGAAACTCGGTGGATCTACTCTCAATTACCCAACCTACGACAAAGAGCTCTATGCCTTAGTCCGTGCACTCCAAACTTGGCAACACTATCTCTGGCCGAAGGAATTTGTGATCCACACCGATCATCAATCGCTTAAGCACTTGAAGAACCAACCAAAGCTGAACAAGAGACACGCGCAATGGGTGGAATTCATTGAGACCTTCCCGTACGTGATTCAGTACAAGCAAGGCAAAGAGAATGTGGTGGCCAATGCCTTATCTCGGAGATACACGTTGATATCGACCCTTGATGCCAAGATACTCGGGTTTGAGATGATCAAAGGAGCATATGCAACCGATTCTGATTTCCAGGAAGTATTTATATCTTGTGAAAAGTTTGCTTCGAGAAAGTACTTTAGAAGTGAAGGTTTCTTGTTTTATGAGAACCGTCTTTGCATTCCTAACTCTTCTTTGCGAGATCTTCTTGTTAGGGAAGCAAATGGTGGTGGCTTGATGGGACACTTTTGCGTAGCCAAAACTCTTTTTATTGTGCAAGACCATTTCTTTTGGCCACATATGAAGCGTGATGCGGAGAGGATTTGCATCCGATGCACCACATGTAAGTTAGCCAAGTCCAAAAGCCTAAGCCAAGGTATGTATACTCCATTTCCTATTACTAGTGCACCTTGGACCGATATATCAATGGATTTTGTGTTAGGTTTGCCTAGGACTAGAAAAGGTAGTGATTCAGTCTTTATTGTGGTCGATATGTTTTATAAGATGGCTCATTTCATATCATGCCATAAGACCGACGATGCATCTAATATTGCCGACTTGTTCTTTAGGGAGATCGTTCGTTTGCATGGAATGGCTAGGACCATAGTCTCGGATAGGGATACAAAGTTTTTGAGCTATTTTTGGAAGACCCTATGGTCTAAGCTTGGAACCAAACTTTGTTTTTCTACTACTTGTCATCCGCAAACCGATGGCCAAACCGAGGTGGTCAATAGGACTCTAGGGACACTTTTGCGAACTGTGATTAAAAAGAACCTTAAGTCTTGGGAGGATTAATAGACTCATGTAGAGTTTGCATATAATCATGCCGTGCATTCTACTACTTCGTTTTCTCCTTTTCAGCTCGTTTATGGTTTTAATCCACTTACACCTCTTGATCCAACCCATTTGCCCTTGAGTGAGCGTGTAAGCATGGACGGAAAGAAAAAGGCCGAGTTGGTCAAACAAATGCATCAAAAGGCGAAGCAAAACATCGAGCACAAAACTGAGCAATACCGAAAGTATGCCAACAAAGGTTGGAACAAGAAAACATTTGAACCCGGCGACCTTGTTTGGATTTACTTGAGAAAAGAGCGGTTCCCGAAAGAAAGGCAGTCTAAACTCTTACCGAGAGTTGATGGACCGTTCAACGTTTTGGAGAGGATCAACGATAATGCCTACAAGATTGACCTCCAAGGTAAGTACTCCGTGAGTTCTAGCTTTAATGTTGCTGACATTATTCCCTTTGTTGCAGATGAAACAGATTTGAGGGCAAATCATTTTCAAGTGGAGGGGGATGATGTGATCATGGATACACCAACATTGGATGAGGTTCCGGAGGAAGCATTGGTCATTCTCGAAGGTCCTATTACGCGGTCCAAGTCTAAGAAGCTAGCCGGAGATGTTCGGAATTTGCTAAGTGAAGTTCGGATTAACGAGGATCAGCTTACACACTTCGTCCTAACCTCAATATCATTTGTGGATTCATCTTGAGGATTGGCCGCAAGTGTAAGTTGTTGTACTCTCTTTCCTATGCTCGGTTTTGTCCCATTGGGTTTTCCGAGTAGAGGTTTTAACGAGGCAACGACTTGCACTTACATTATTCGGTCCAATCTCAAGTTGAATTCCGGGGAACTTTTCCGAGGGACTTTCCGAGGGACTTTTTCGAGGAACTTTCCCGAGGGATTTTCTGAGGGATTATTTTCGGTGGAAACAAGTCAAGGCAACCCAAGAGTCATTCAACCATTTTTAATTCTTAGTCAAAAACTCTATTAAATTATGGTCTTGTGTCATTTTCGAGACTAGTCTTTTTGACTACGTCTCTTGCTTTTCTTAATAAACTCTCTCCCCCCCTTGTCGAAAATCATTCATCTTTTATAAACCAAATATTTTAGAGAAGTTTCTCTTTTGTTCCTTTGTGAACTTTCGATTTCTTTGTGGTTAACCAGCAAATCAAACTCGGTTTATCAAGTGTCGTCCATAGCACTTGACGCAAACTTCAATCTGGTGTATGTGGGATTCGTTGTCGTTTAAGGGGCACAAGGATTTTAGAGATTTATTCACACGCATTGTCATCCTTTTTCTGCGAGTTCTATCCGCCATCGAAGTCACCCCCTTGTTTCGAATCTTCACCGCAAGTCTGGGCCTAAGCATTTTCGAGTTCATACCTCACGCCTTAACATCTTTCTTCGTGGATTACTTTGGAGTCAAGGATCTATCCAACATTCATGCCGATCTCGAGTGTGCAATCTTTGGGAAAATGTATCAACAAGGAAGATTGTTGTGGTTTGGATTAGCTATTAGAAAGGAGATGAAGTGACTCTTAGTCAAAGGCTAGACATAGGCAAGACATGGCCTATTCGCTTAAGTAAGCCAAATGGTGACACATCAAAAGGATGTTGGTCTAAAGCTTAGCAAGGGAAAAAACTAGGCTTAGACTTATGGTCAAAAAGGCTACGGATTAGCCTACCGACGTGACAAGATGAGTTGATCTTGGTCAAAAAGGGAAGCTTGGGGCGAAAGACTTTGACTAGTCTTAGGCCAAATTTGTGCAAGTGGCACCAACAACCGCCCTCCCACACCTATAAATAGAACCTTTAGACCCAAGGTAAGCTCACACCACTCTAAAAAATCATAGAAATTTTAGAGAGAAGCGAGAGAGTTGAGTTAGAGAGAGAAAGTGATCGGAAAGAGCTCTCGGCTTAAGTCAGGTGAATTTAAACTGAGGGAGAGCCTGTCTTGGAAGGAGTGGATCCAAAAGCTATAGTCTTGTCCGTTCAAAGTCTAAAAACTCAAGGTGAGCTTCGGTAGCATAATTTTATGCTTTCGTTTCTTGCAAGAACAAGGTGGGAAAGGACCACGTGTGTTGGCTCCGCCAAGTGTTCTTGTTTTAAATTAACCAGGGTGAGGTTAATTTGCTTAAGGGCTTAGATGTTTCTAGGCTGTAAGTCTAAGAATTATGGCTAAGTGTAAGTTGCCTAGTAAGCGTGAGATGTGAGGTCTACGCGTGACTAAAACAACATAAGTAACACATGGTTTAGCATAAAAATAAAGTAGTAAGTTAGCATAGATATCACTAGGTTGTGAATATGTGAATTATACTTGGGTGTTAGTTGATTTCGCGTGCATGTGATATGAGGTATTTGCGCGGCGAAAGACAACAGAAGTAATACGGAACTAAGTATGTTTTTAGGGTTGGGAAAACCCTTCCGTGTTGTGTGTTTGTTCTAGTTGAGAGTTGTGCGACGAGGAGGTCCATAACTCAGTTATGTGATGAAGTATACATTCTGGGAAGGATGTATTACGGTAAGTATAGGCTGGGTAGGCTTATACAGAAATGTTAGGGATGTAGTCAACACCACTAGTTGATCTCGGAGGATTACTTGTGTCGCTCCCCCTCGGCCGAGAATTGCACGACGGTGCAAACGATCGAGGGCCGGTGAGGGCCAAGATCGTGAGTGACGTCTATGATCCTATGTCATGAATAGATAGGAATGTCACGGTGGGGTGGGTGTTTGATACATCTAGATGAGCTCTAGATCTAGGCGATAGATGTTTACGGTTGAGTACATAACATGTTGTGTGTTGAAGTTTTGGGATATGTGGCTAAAAGGTGTTAGCACATATCGATTGATTGTTTTAGCTTTCGTTGGGCATATTGTGATAGTGTGTTGACGAGTAGAGGTGTGCATAATGGTGATTTTGCTCGCTAATTGTTGTATAGTTGGAACGTCGATTGGCTAGGCTTGCTAGTGCGGCGCTTTCCTTATAGTTGTTAGGCTTCGGCTATCTGGGGACGGGTTGTGTTATGTAGGGGTCCCAAGCTCACTAAGTATTCATTAGGAGTACTCATGATAAATTTTGTCTCGCAGGTAACCTTAGTTGGTAGTTAGAAGGAGGGATCGGGCACTAGGCAACCAGAGTAGATTTCGATGTTAATGGAAAGAACCTTGCATGGTTGCTAAACGGTTTTAAGAAAAGATGCATCATGTTTTGTAAGAATGTTTTTAAGTAAATAAAAGATGAATTTCAGACTTAAAACCTCGTTTCTTAAGATATTATGCCTAGTCCTGACCGAAAACCCCTCGGCGGGCAGAACGTGTTGGAAAGCTTTAGGGTTCCGGTCGAGGGGAATAACCAGTCGGAATGGGCTGGCTAGTGAGGTGATATGGGTCGGCTTACGACTGGTTTGTCTCGGCGGTTCTCCCTTCACACTCGTAACACCTCCCAGCTCGTTTTCCCCAAGGGATTTAGGGCGTGAATCGGGGGTGTCACAACCACCATACCCGAAAAGAAATCACCCAAGACAAGGGAGAAGATGGTCCGAACATCGTCTACCGACCAGCCTCCACCGCGGGCACGAATTCTCTGACACCAGTCGCGGCCAACCTATGTTCTACCGCGCCTCCGAAACCTGCGACCGAACCAGAACCTTGTCCACCTCTACCTAGATTCTTAGCTCCTTCATCGCACTCCACCAAGCAAACCGTCTTCACCGTAGACGTCCGACTCTCAAACACCGTCATTAATCCTGAGGGGCGAGCTAGTTTTGCATCTTGCAAGATGATTCAAATTCGAGACGAAGGCACATCAACACGTCAAAGGAACTACTTCTATCGTGACATCGCAAATTCCTAATGTGAGTCTTACTCAGTCTTTGAGCCAATTCCTCCAAAGACCCAAAGACCCAAAACTACAAAAGTGCCTCTTACAAGAAAACCGGTTTGAACCCTTTCATAAGATTCAAGAGAAAGGTCAATTACTCATCACTTGCAGCATCCGTGGAGTCCAATTCACCAATGTTCTTTGTGATTCCGGAGCGTGCCGTAGCATCATCACCAAATCGACCGCATAACGTCTCGGAATCAAGCACGTTTATCCGACCCGATTGAAGATTAGTATGGCCGACACATCTTGTGCAACGCCAAAGGGAATTGTCTATGAAATGCCCGTAAGAATTGGAAAATTCATTGCCCCCATCAATTTCTACATTATCAAGACGCCAAAGGATGATTTGACTCCTATCATACTTCGATGGCCATTCTTAGCTACTGCCGGAGCCATCATGGATTGGCACAATTGACGTGTTTCCTTCGCCAATATTGACAAAGACGTCTTCTACATCGTTGTTCCGAACGAGATCAAGAGAGATATACATTTTAAACCAAAAGACCTCGATCCCGAATCGAAATGGAGCGATGGAGAATCAACCGAGGAAGTTCTAAGGAAATCAAAGAGGACTTGTCGCAAAACATTGTCTTTCAATGACTAAACTTCCCTCCCTATCGACGTCGAGCTAAACGACTTTAAACAAAAGCGCTCAATGGGAGGCAACCCATTTTTAGTTTTCTTTCTTTTTATATTAACGTTTTCTTTTACATAGTTTCAGGCTTTCATAAAAAAATCAAAAAAAACCAAAATAAAAAAAAAAACTGAAAAGACAAAAAGAAGAATCCCAGTTCCAAACTGCTCGGCCCAGCGAACACCGAAGGAAATCAACTTTGGCCACAAATTAAGCCGGTCCCGGTCACACTTGTTTGACCTGCGGTAAACCCTTTGCCAGCCACAGTCACGTCCCTCGACCCACGGTAAATCGCATGCCGGTCGCGGTCGCGTTAACTTGACCCGCGGTAAAGCCCTTTCGATGCAAGACATGTTCTCCTTGTCCCGGATCGAGGACCTCTCGGCAACCACTCATTCCTTTCACCCCCACTCGACCATCTACCACCCCATTCATACCAACCTAATCTCGAACATATCATGATCCATCACAACCACCACTCCACCCGATCACGCCACCCATCCATCCTAATCCATCCTATCACCCGTTTCCATACGCATCCAGATAAGTTTTCTTTTTCCCTCATCTTTTCAATTATTACATACTCTATTTTTCGTCCTTACTCGATTTATTTCACACTGAGGACAGTGTGATTTTAGTGTGGGGAAGATTTCATCCCTTACTTACCACCTTTTCTTTCATGAGTCTTGCACTTTTCGCATTTTTCACGCTTTCTTTAAAAAAAATCAAAGTAGAAATAAGTTTTTGAGGGAATGATGACAGAAATCCATGACGATAATTGACCAGTGTGCTTCTACGCTATTCCTAGTAACATGCTCTTTCTCAATTTAGTTCTACACTAGGCTGTAGCTAGAGTACTGGTGACGCAAAGTACCCCAAAGGAATTTGAATTGTTTCGATTTAGATGATGGAATATACTAGCTCCGTCTTATTTGAACTTTAACTTAACTTAATTTTCTCATTAAAGGCATTAGATCAGGGAAACAAATAATACATTTAGGACTTCTTATCCATTTTATCACACTTGTTGATCCTGAATGACCAGCTCATCTTTAGTTGGTACCCCACATTACTGATGCCAAGAAGCCTCCACCCGCTGCCAAGTGAAGATCCACCGTAGCCAAACACCCTGGACCCGCGGCCAACCTGATTTCGTCCCGTAAGACCAATTTCAAGGCCCGTTCAACTCTCGTCAAGGAAACACCCTAAAGACCGACGAAAGCAGAGCTCAACACCTATAAATATGCGTTTTAAAGACAAAATTGTGTGTGCTTCTTTTCGTGCCTCATTTAGTTTACTTTTTCCAAGTCTTTTCTTAAGTTTTTGTTCTTACTTTAGAGATTGGTGAAAAGGTTCTCTCCAGACATCGTTCTTAAATTCGAGAGGCTCCTTCATCAATCTCATGTTTTATTTAATCATGTCTTTTATTTTTTATGTGCGGGTAGTTTAATTGTTGGGTATAAAGTGATTATCAAGGGGAACTCTATGTTCGAAAAGGGTTTCACAAGGTAAAACCCTAGCCGAATTCTAGAGCTCTTTCTTATAGATCGTTGTTAATGCATGAATCTACCGTCATGAACTAGAGGTTGATTCTTAGGTGTTAAGTACCACCAAAAGTGTTGAATCTAAATGCCCGAATCGTTCATCTATAAGAGTGTGTCGCGTCGTAAGATACAAAAGTATACTTGCGAAGTGCCGTGAACTAAAAAAAAACCACCATAAACATCACAATTTTTTGTGCAGCCAGAGAAGAAAGCTACTGGTCGAGTATATATATTGTTCGTGCGTAGGATGTACGAAAGTAGGCTACGCTGTTTATTCTATTTAGTTCGTGGAGTTATAATCTAGAATCGTGTAACTAAGAGCTTAGGGGCCGTGATTAAATGAGCATACCCTAAGATATCCTTGTCGACCTAACACCGTTTTAATATTGTTTACAAATCGTTTTCCCGTTTAGCTTATGCCATCGATTTTCTTAAGCTATTTTACAAGCAATTTTCCATTTTTCCATTCTTTACAATTTTTGTGACAAAACCCTATAAAACGTATTCTCGTTCTAGACTTCCTTCCTAATTCTCTGTCTAAAGTCTTTCGGAATAGTTTTCCCTCCCTTTAGATCAATATCTAAAGTACTACAACGCACGTCTGTGCACTTGAAGAATTTTTAGGTTTATACATTTAAAACATGAAGTTTCAAAAACAATCCGACCGCGGCGAAGCCCTGACCCACGGCCAGCCTCCTGTCGTTCCCGATCGATTTGCTTCGATCCCCGATCGACTCCTACCCATTTCCAATCACCTACACACCCATTCCACATCACCAAAACACCATCTAATATCCCCCATTCACCACTATTCCATTCCCACATCCATTCCCCAACAGTTCCAGGTAAGTTTTCTTTTTCCAAAAACTTTTTCAATTATTACATACATCTATTTCTCGTCTTTGCTCGATTTATTTCACACTGGGGACATAGTGATTTAAGTCCGGGGGAGGATTCCATCTCTTACTAACAACCTTTTCTATCACGAGTCTTTGCATTTGTCTTTGTATTTTGCATTTTTTAAGTTTTCTTTAAAAAAATTCAAGTTTTTCAATAAAAAGTAGGAAAACGTTTTGAGGAAATGATGAAAGAAATCCATGACGATAATCGATCATTGTGCTTGATATATCATGGCTTTTACCCTGTTTAAGCCATGATATAAGTCCGTTTTATAGATAATGAGTATCGATCGATACTACCTAGTATCGTCGATACTCATCGAGGCAGACACGACCCGCGACTTTAATGAAGAGTTGAAGAATTGCAAAATTGCCCAGAAGTCTTTAATATTTACAAGAAGCCCAAAACGTGATTTATGTTATTTAATAGGATTTTACAGCCACTTTGATGGCTACGCTACGCTTGCTTAGTTTTACTTTGGTTTTTTTAGAGAGCTTTTTGAGGGAGACAAGTCTGAAACTCTGTTCGTCCGAGAGAACATTTCGAACCCTCTTGTTACTCTTTCTGTTTTATTTGATGATTTATTCAAACATGTTTATTGTTTCAATTTCCATGTCTGAGTAGATATCTTGTTAGGGTCCGGGTTCTCAATAGGATTATCTCTGAATGCTAGGTTGATTAGTTATTAGGATTCACTATCTGAATTAGTTCTTCACCATATGTTGTTTGCAAAACTAATTCTAGATTGATCACCTAGAAATTAGATCTTAGGATAATTGATTAGGCACGAGAGTGCGATTAATTACCTGATAGAACCTAGCGTGAGCAAAATAACTATTCGGAAAGGAATTTGGTTTAGTTGTTTTGTGAACAAATCAAACATGATCTAAAAGCTGATTTAGACTTTAGGATTCGCAAAGAAATTTGGAATTTCTAGGATTTAGATTTAGATAGTTTTCGCAATGGAAGTTGGTTAATTATATCTTAGTGATTTGAGTTCAAGAAACGCGCTAAATCTGAATCCTGACTAGTTAGTTTATCT
This sequence comes from Eutrema japonicum, assembly GCA_030161315.1. Classification (NCBI taxonomy): domain Eukaryota; kingdom Viridiplantae; phylum Streptophyta; class Magnoliopsida; order Brassicales; family Brassicaceae; genus Eutrema; species Eutrema japonicum. Next base: position 36,021,856 of record BSQW01000007.1, on the reverse strand, counting down.
GCATTCATTGATTCCCTGAGAAATACCCTGAACCTATCTTTCTCCAATCGAATTTACAACTGTTTTAATTTACGTTCTGTTTTCAATACCATTAATCACTTAGCGTAATTCTCACCCATATAATCTATTGTGTGTCTCTGTGAGTTCTTGTGTTCGACCCTTACTTTACTGCAACTACTACTTAGTACTTTTAGGGTATTAATTTGAGCATATCAAATTTGACCCCGTTGCCGGGGACTCAATTCGCCATTAGATTTTAGTCTGAGAATTTCGACTAAGCTCATCGGTATCGGTCGATACTATCTAGTATCCGTCGATACTCGCCGTTCTCTTTTCGTTGATATCGATCGACACCAACCAGTGTCGGTCGATACTCATTGTGTTACCGAGTTACTAACGTTTTTGACTCTTGCTTTCAGGTGTATGCCTAATCGTGAAAACAGAAAGATCAAGAGCTCTCAGCTAGTTGAACTGTCACTCGAGCAGCTAGCACTTGTGGAACGCAGAAACAGAAGAGCAAAGAAACGAGCGAGGATGAAAAGCAATCATGTGGAGTTGGTTCAAGATGATGCTGGTGCTTACAGAGACCAAGAGGGTCGTTTGTGAAATGAGAGAGGACAACGTCTGGATGGAGAGGGGAACATCATTCCACCTGCTCCTGTTTTCGCTGGGAATGTCGCGGGAACGCGAACGCAGTGAATGCTGGGAACGTTGTGGTTAATCGTGGTAGGACGATTGGTGAGTGCAACAGACCTGACCAGTTTTACGTAAATCGTTATGCGATCTGTCCTCCTGCTTTTCCAAGGAATGACTTTGAGCCGAAACCTGCATACTACAGTCTTGTGGGACAGCACCCTTTTCATGGTCTTTCCAGCGAACATCCCATGGATCATATTGAGAGGTTCGAGGATTTGGTCACTAGCATCAAGAGCAATGGAGTGTCCTAGGATTACCTCTTCTGCAAGCTTTTCCTGTGGAGAAGCAACTTACTTGCTGAAGCAGTTACCTCCTGGATCGCTGACTACTTGGGAAGAGACTAAGACTGCTTTCTTGACCAACTTTTATGATGATGCAAGATCCGAAGATCTGAGGGAACAAGATCTCCCAATTTTTTCAAGGACCTACTGAGGCGTTCAAGGCTGCTTGAACAAAATTCAAATCATATCAGAGAGATTGTCCACATCATGGATACTCAGATGTTCAGCTGATGGGGTTCTTCTTTAGGGGACTTGATTGGAGGTATCAGATGACTTTGAAAACTTCAACACCAGATATCCGGATGAAGCCTATGTCCTGATTGAGAACTTGGCGTCTAGCAATAGCACCAAGAATGCTGATTTTGAGCGAAAGAAGCTAGCTGGTAACATGGCTGGTTCACAGATTGCTGATTTTCAAGCTAAGTTGGATTCTATGCACAATCTTGTGATGGGCAAGACACAAAAAGCTGTTCACTTTGCTGAAGATGTCGAGGTATTCAAAGAGGATGAAGTAGAGGATGTTAACTACATTTTTGGTTCTGGTTTTCAAGGTCAGAGGAATCAATTCAACAACAACTGAAACTTCAACAACTCTCAGCAAGGAGGTTCGAATCAGTTTGGTCAGAAACCATCTCAGAACAGTGGGTACACCAGGAACTATGGAAACTCATTCCATCAACATGTACTTGCTAAGCTTCCAGATAGCAAGATCGAGTCTATGTTTGAATAGCTGGTTCAAGGACAGTAGCAGCTCACAGTGAATCTCAATGGAAAGATAGATGCTGTGTACAAGGATCTGAATGAAAGGATCGATGCCCTCGATACTCATTAGAAGATGCTGGAAACGCAGGTAGCTCATACCGCAGCAGCTGTCAAGGGAAAGACGACTCAGGCACCGAACGAATACGTCAATGCAATCACCTTGAGAGGTGCATGAAATATCGAAAACCTTTTAGAAGGTGATTCCGAACCTGATTCGTCAGTATCGATCGATACCACTGCTGATGTCGATCGATACCAACCTGAAGAACCGACACATGAACTTTGTGTCGACCGACACCAACCTTGTATCGATCGACACCAACCTTGTATCGATCGACACCAACCTTGTATCGATTGACACCTCTCGCGGGCTGAACCAGAGATGATTGAGGAACGTGTCTACAAGCCTAAAGTACCATACCCTCGATTACCCAGACATCTCAGAGACCCCGTTTCCCCAAAGCAGCTGCGTGGCTTTGAGAAGATGGTACGGAGAATTCCACACACACTGACTTTTGAAGAAGCTCTAGAATACCGCCCTTTGCTAAGTCACTTCCGGGATTGCAGAGAAACTGAGGAAAAGATCAAGGCACTCTTCGCCAAAGTCAGAAATATACCACCTTCGCTGAAGCGGTTGACTAAGAGGGAAGACCCAGGGAAATTTCCAGTTTCATGCTCCATCTCTGGAGTTGAATTCAAAGAATCTCTGGTTGATTCAGGGTCTAGCGTCAATGTCATGTCAAAGGCACTTGCAGAGAAGCTGAACATCGATGAAATAAGATCTACTCAGATGCCTCTCACATTTGCGAACTCTTCCACATCAGTTCCATACGGTACAATCCCTGATTTGATGGTTAAGGTAGGAGACTGTCTTGTTCCTACCGATTTTCAGGTTGTGTAGATGCATGCAAGGTCTAGCACACCTTTGATTCTTGGAAGACCGTTCATGGCTACGGCTGGCGCAGTTATGGATACGCCCAGCAAGAGCATCTCATTTTCGTACATTGACGAACATGTCTCCTACGAAGCCATCCCCTCTAGAAGAGCTCCCACACATATTTCTTGCATCCCCGTTGGTGCAGGAGAAACATTGATGGTTGATATTTTGGATGAGCCTGATGATGAGCCAACTGTCCTAGAAGTTCTGGATCATCCCCCTATCATCACCAAGAAAGTCACCAAAAAGACTAAGGCAAAGAAGGAGGTGAAGAACAAAAGAGTTGAGAGTGCTACACATGTCACCTTAATCCCTCAGAAGTGCGATGGAGATTCGATCGAATATAAGGTGAAATGCAAAAGGACCTCAAGGCCATTTTCTAATGCTAGAATTCTTCTTACTCCGGAGCTGAAGGAGAAAGGGCAAGAGGTTGTGGAGAACATGTTGCGTAGAACTCTGAACCTGGTGATGTCAAGTTGTGGAGCCTGCTTTGCTGCAAGCTCTCATTCTTATCCGGACTGATCGTCCGTACAGTCAAGCTCGTGACGTTAAACAAGCGCTGAGTGGGAGGCAACCCACTGGTATGTCTGTACATATGAGTCTTTTCTGTTCTAGTTTTGTTTTGTGTTTCGTGTGTCACGTGAATCAGATTTGGAGGTCCCGTGTCGATCGATACCACTTGGTGTCGGTCGATACCCGTTGTTAAAAGTACACGTTCTGAACCGATCTCCGTGTGGCGAGCAAATAATTCCATACACTCAGTATCGATCGACACTCACTGGTATCGATCGATACTCCACGCGCATGTAAGTTTCCTTATAAACCCTACGGTTTTTCCTTTCTTCCCCCACCGCCTCCATTGCTCGATACAAATACCGAACCTCTCTCTCTCAAAATCACAAATCTTCGTTTCTCAACGGATTTGAGTGTCTATCCTGCTCGGATTTTCGTGTCCTATCTCATTCTCTCACTCATTCTCACGATCCACAAGGTATGAATCACAAATTTTCATCTTTTCAATCCGAAAACCAAGGTTTGATTTTCGACTTTTAGGCTCTTGGAACTTGTTTTGCTGGATGATTATCACTTGATTAGTGTGTTCTACGCCTAGTCGAATCTTGCATTACACCTAATTACCCTTGGATTGCACTTTTTGAATATTTGGATTTGTGTTCTGTGCGTGGTGCTCAATACCTGTACGAGTATCGATCGATACCCCATTGGTATCGGTCGATACTTAGTGTTTCACTTGGCCGAAATTGCTGTACTTGAGAGAGATGTTGGATTTATGCCATGTTTCGTGTTTGTTGATGGTGCAGATGTCTACGCGAAAGAGAACACGAATGGACGGAGCACCTAGGTCAAACCAATCGCCAAGGGATTTTGCCTTGGGTCAACGTGTCAAGATCTGGGACGGTTTACATTGGCGAAGAGGTGGAGTGAACGGTTACCTAGGTAACTATATTTACAGAGTGAGGGTTGACGGAGCGTCCGCAAACATCGAGGTTCTGCATGCTTCCCTGCGGAACATGCCACCACTAGTTCCATCTTTGTCACCAGCACAAGCGGCTAGTGTTGATCATGTGGTTCCTGCTGCCACAGTTCGAGCTCCTTGGCCTAAGCGTAACGAGAAGGCCAAGATTTCCTGCACCAGAGATTGGGAGGGAACAGACAGGCAGACAACTGAGAGTAATGACTGCGTCTTCAGGCCAATCTCCGAAACCTAGGACGCTTACGACACGTTGTTCTACAACGCATGGTAAGACGTTGATATACAGACCACTCGGTTTGTTGACCCTCAGTCCATGCGAAGTCTGGGTATCGACAGAGCACTCGGGAGATTGATAGAGGAGATTGGTTTGGGGACTATGCCGATTCGACAGTATGATTTGTACCCTGACTTCGTACGACAGTTCTTCGCGACAGTCCGAGTTTACTATCAAGATGAGGTTCTGAAAGATGCCCTTCAAGGCACCATGACCTTCATGATTCGCGAAGTGAGATACATACTGCTGCTCCCAGATCTCTGCGATATTTATGGCTTCCGCAGGGATTTTCGGAAAGTTGCTATGCATACTCAGTTTCACGATGTACAGGTTTTCTGGGAGCACTTCGGGAACGGAGCCTACTACTCCAAGACATATACTCAGATGGACATTCGTCATCCTGTTCTGCGCTGTCTGGTTAGGATCCTGAGCAACACTATCTTGTGTAAGATGGAGCCTAATAAGATGCGGCTGTCCGAGCTTATCATGCTCTCCATAGCCATTGGAGAAAGCATCCACGACGAGAACTATGATGGCCTGCGCTCGATCTCGCAGTTAACCTAGGGGCAGTCTTTGGCCATCACCTGGTCTCTCTGAAGACCAAACCATTCGTGGGAACAACTCGGAAGACCGAAACAGTGGGTAGTCTTCTTACCCCTATCTTCCAGCATTTCGGTATCAGCACGGTGAGTTGTTCGATAGTCACCACTCGCACTGTCATGGACGAGAGACATATGCAAAACCTCAGGTGGTTGAAGCCTACGCGACATTGGTGCTTTTCCAACGCGGAAGGGGAGTTTCTGGTTAAGCTCCCAAACAGAGAGCTGACAGACATTGATGACGATCCCGTTCAGCTGCGTTTCGAACCTTATGCGATCGTACTGATTGCCGCACCTCGCACGCGCCAAGGACGATGACCTTCTGCTAGCACACCTGCACCTGTTGCTGCTGACATTCCATCTACTTCACGCCAGGGAGGATGAGCACATCGATCGTGAGCAGCGACTTCTTTTATCCCTGCACCATCATTTCCATCTCTGCCGGAACTTCCGATGGAGCCAGCTGCCTTTCAGAGGGTGATGATAGAGAGTATGCGGAGCATCTGGACTGCTATTTCTCGCTGCCATTGCACATTGCATGACTGACACGGATGCTGCTCCTCCGTCTCAGCCTGGAACCTCGCAGACTCCAGTTCATCATGATGCTGATGGCGATGATTCTGACGCCACTGAGGAGGATTAGTCCTCCTTCTATATGTTTTCACGTTTTTTTTCTTTTCTTTTTCCCTTTTCTTTTTTTATTTTCGTTTGTAATTTTGTGTCTTTTGTGCTTTTGGACCTATGGATTTATGCTTCTATGATCTTTTGTTGCGCCTAACTTGTGTTTGAGTGGTCTAACATTGCTTACATTTAACACATGGATCGTTTGACACACTTTTGGAGCTACATCTGACTTTAGACGAACGAACACGAAATCGCCTGAGTGTCGATCGATACCCTGTTGGTATCGGTAGACACCCTACGCGATTGAGAAAGTTCATCGTGTCGACTTAAACCTAGTATCGCTCGATACCAGGCCGTGTGTCGGTCGATACTCGATGTTTCAGCACGGTAACATCTTGTTTTTCACAATCCACTTGGTTCTTTTGTTTTCTTTCACCAACTCTAGGCTAGATAACAATGGGAACAGTGTTGTTCAAGTCTAGGGGAGGTAGTCGCTGACTTTGTTTTTGTTTTTCTCAGAGTCAATCGTTTTTGAATCATTTGTTGTTTTATTGAGTCAAAACTTTCTCTTGAATCCATTGATCTGACCTTGCTTTTAAGTGACCATTGTTACAGAATCAGTTCTAGATCGACTAATGAAAAATCCAAAGGCTGACCAGTTGACTAGAAGACACTCATGTTTCCAGCAAAGTTATTTAAAGCCTGAGCCGAATTTTTGCAAAATTGCAATGTGGTTAGTATCCATAGAGCTTGATTCATCATTCGTATCTGACAAAGGAACCCATGTGTTTGAAAGAATGGTATTTCTCTCCATGTTACAAGTTAATTAATAAGATGAATTAAAAGATGAAATAATTTTCTTCTAAGTAGAGGGTTAGGAAAATTTCCAGCGATCTCATTATTCTACTTCGGAGTTAGGAAAATTTCCTGTGATACCATTATTCGCCAACACATTTGATTACTTTTGAGGGAAGAACCGGGGATTCGATGGCAAAAACCATCAATACTCGCGTCTCGGACCTTAATATGTATATGCAAGAAACATAATGAGAAATTAGTATGGGGGAGAGAAATAATACCAGAAAGTGTGAAAAAGGGTGGTTCCTTGTCATGATATTGTATGGGAAAGAATCTAGAAGGTTCTTGGTATTAATCACATCGATGAAACTGGCGAGGATGGCTTGATTGAACAATGCTGTGAAATAATGTGTGTAGTCTGGAAAACTGCGAATGTCTACGGAGAAGTACATGGTGGTTAGATCGAAAGCTGGTTAGGTGACATTTGGGTGATTGGGAAAAGGGTCATTGCAACGTTTCATGAACAAGTGAGTCTCTACGTTTTCAAACCTCTTTCTCTGGTTTAGTCTTCTATTTGCTTGAGGGCAAGCAAAGGCTAAGTCTGGGGGAGTTGATATATCATGGTTTTTACCCTGTTTAAGCCATGATATAAGTCCGTTTTATAGAGTCTTTCTAATATTTTGTAGTGGTTTAGAGTCTTTTACAGGTTTTACCATGTTTGGAGCATAATTGGAGATATTGGAGCTTTCTGGTGCATTTTGGAGCAAAGTAGACGTTCGTGTAGCTGAGTACCCGATTTGAATACTGAGTGTCGATCGATACTGCCTAGTATCGGTCGATACTCATCGAGTCAGACACGACCCGCGACTTTAATGAAGAGTTGAAAAATTGCAAAATTGCCCAGAAGTCTTTAATATTTACAAGAAGCCCCAAAACGTGATTTAGGTTATTTAATAGGATTTTACACCCACTTTGATGGCTACGCTATGCTTGCTTAGTTTTACTTTAGTTTTGTGAGAGAGCTTTTTGAGGGAGACAAGTCTGAAACTCTGTTCGTCCGAGAGAAGATTTCGAACCCTCTTGTTACTCTTTCAGATTTATTTGATGATTTATTCAAACATTTTTATTTCTTAAATTTCCATGTCTGAGTAGATCTCTTGTTAGGTTCAGGGTTCTCAATAGGGTTATCTCTGAATGCTAGGTTGATTAGTTATTAGGATTCACTATCTGAATTAGTTCTTCACCATAGGTTGTTTGCAAAGCTAATTCTAGATTGATCACCTAGAACTTAGATCTTAGGATAATTGATTAGGCGCGAGACTGCGATTAATTACCTGATAGAACCTAGGGTGAGCAAAATCACTATTCGCAATGGAATTTGGTTTAGTTGTTTTGTGAACAAATCAAACCTGATCTAAAAGCTGATTTAGACTTTAGGATTCGCAAAGGAATTTAGAATTCTTAGGTTTATCAAGTGTCGTCCATAGCACTTGACGCAACCTTCAATCTGGTGTTTGTGGGATTCGTTGTCGTTTAAGGGGCACAAGGATTTTCGAGATTTATTCACACTCCTTGTCATCCTTTTTCCACGAGTTCTATCCGCCATCGAAGTGACCCCCTTGTTTCGAATCTTCACCGCAAGTCTAGGCCTAAGGATTTTCGAGTTCATCACTCACGCCTTAGCATCTTTTTTCGTGGAGTCCTTTGGAGTCAAGGATCTATCCAACGTTCATACCGATCTCGAGTGTGAAATCTTTGAGAAAATGTATCAACAAGGAAGATTGTTGTGGTTTGGATTAGCTATTGGAAAGGAGAGGAAGTGACTCTTAGTCAAAGGCTAGACATAGGCAAGACATGGCCTATTCGCTTAAGTAAGCCAAAAGGTGACACATCAAAAGGATGTTGGTCTAAAGCTTAGCAAGGGAAAAACTAGGCTTAGACTTATGGTCAAAAAGGCTACGGATAAGCCTACCGACGTGACAAGATGAGTTGATCTTGGTCAAAAAGAGAAGCTTGGGGCGAAAGGCTTTGACTAGTTTTAGGCCAAATTTGTGCAAGTGGCACCAACAACCGCCCTCCCACGCCTATAAATAGAACCTTTAGACCCAAGGTAAGCTCACACCACTCTAAAAAACCTTAGAAAATTTTAGAGAGAAGCGAGATAGTTGAGTTAGAGAGAGAAAGTGATCGGAAAGAGATCTCGACTTAAGTCTCGTGAATTTAAACTGAGGGAGAGCTTGTCTTGGAAGGAGTGGATCCAAAAGCTATAGTCTTGTCCGTTCAAAGTCTAAAAACTCAAGGTGAGCTTCGCTAGCATAATTTTATGCTTTCGTTTCTTGCAAGAACAAGGTGGGAGAGGACCACGTGTGTTGGCTCCGCCAAGTGTTCTTGTTTTAAATTAACCAGGGTGAGGTTAATTTGCGTAAGGGCTTAGATGTTTCTAGGCTGTAAGTCTAAGAATTATGGCTAAGTGTAAGTTGCCTAGTAAGCGTGAGATGTGAGGTCTACGCGTGACTAGAACAACATAAGTAACACATGGTTTAGCATAAAAATAAAGTAGTAAGTTAGCATAGATATCACTAGGTTGTGAATATGTGAATTATACTTGGGTGTTAGTTGATTTCGCGTGCATGTGATATGAGGTATTTTCGCGGCGAAAGACAACAGAAGTAATACGGAACTAAGTATGTTTTTAGGGTTGGGAAAACCCTTCCTTGTTGTGTGTTTGTTCTAGTTGAGAGTTGTGCGACGAGGAGGTCCATAACTCAGTTATGTGATGAAGTATACATTCTGGGAAGGATGTATTACGGTAAGTATAGGCTGGGTAGGCTTATACAGAAATGTTAGGGATGTAGTCAACACCACTAGTTGATCTCGGAGGATTACTTGTGTCGCTCCCCCTCGGCCGAGAATTGCACGACGGTGCAAACGATCGAAGGCCGGTGAGGGCCAAGATCATGAGTGACGTCTATGATCCTATGTCGTGAATAGATAGGAATGTCACGGTGGGGTGGGTGTTTGATACATCTAGATGAGCTCTAGATCTAGGCGATAGATGTTTACGGTTGAGTACATAACATGTTGTGTGTTGAAGTTTTGGGATATGTGGCTAAAAGGTGTTAGCACATATCTATTGATTGTTATAGCTTTCGTTGGGCATATTGTGATAGTGTGTTGACGAGTAGAGGTGTGCATAATGGTGATTGTGCTCGCTAATTGTTGTATAGTTGGAACGTCGATTGGCCAGGCTTGCTAGTGCGGCGCTTTCCTTATAGTTGTTAGGCTTCGGCTATCTGGAGACGGGTTGTATGATGTATAGGTCCCAAGCTCACTAAGTGATATATCATGGTTTTTACCCTGTTGAAACCATGATATAAGTCCATTTTATCGAGTCTTTATTCTATTATAGAGTCTTTTAGATTATTTTACAGGTTTTAGCACATTTGGAGCATTATTAGAAATATTGGAGTTTTATGGAGCATTATGGAGCAAAACTTGTCGAAGCGTCAAGCATCGATCGATACCCCCTGGTATCGATCGACACCCATCAGAGCATAATACAAGTCACGACTTTAATGAAGTTTGAAGAATTGCAGAATTTGCCCAGAAGACTTTAATAGTTACAAGAAGACCCCAATTCGTGTTTAATTAGGTTTTACAGCCACTTTGGTTGTATGCTTTTCATTACTTTGAGTTTAGAGCTTTTAAAAGGGGAGAAAAGTCAGAACTCTGTTCGTCTGAGAGAAGATTTCGAACCCTTGTTTTACTCTACTCATATTTATTTTATTGATGATTTATTCAGTTATGTTGATTGTTTCATTCTTCATGTCTGAGTAGATCCCTTGTTAGGTTCGGGGTTCTAAATAGGGTTTTCTCTGAATGTTAGGTTGACTTATTTGCTAGGATTCAATATATGAATTAGTTCTTCACCATAGGTTGTTTACAAAGCTAATTCTGGATTGATCACCTAGAACTTAGATCTTAGGATAATTGATTAGGCACGAGAGTGCGATTAATTACCTGATAAAACCTAAGGTTAGCAAAATAACTATTCGCAAAGAGATTTGGTTTAGTTGTTTTGTGAACATATCAAACTTGTAGATTAAAAGCTGATTTATACTTTAGGATTCGCAAAGAGATTTGGAATTCCTAGGATTTAAATTTAGATAGCTTTCGCAACGAGAGTTGGTTAGCTATACTTTAGTGATTTGAGTTCAAGAACCGCGCTAAATCTGAATCCTTCTAGTTAATTTATCAGCATTTAGTGATTCCCTGAGAAATACCCTGAACCTATCTCTCCCCAATTGAATTTACAACCGATTTAATGTACGTACTTGTTTTCAATACCATTGATTGCTTAGCGTAATTCCCACATCCATAATCTATTGTGTGTCTCTGTGAGTCCTTGTGTTCGACCCCTACCTATACTATAACAACTGCTTTAGTATCTAAATAGGGTATTAATTTGAGCATATCAAATTTGGCGCCGTTGTCGGGGACTCAATTCGCCATTAGATTACGTTTGTGAATTTCGACTAAGTTCGTCGTTATCGGTCGATACTATCTAGTATCTAGATACTCGCCGTTCTCTTTTGTTGATATCGATCGACACCACTTGGTATCGATCGATACTCATCGTATTACAAGTTACTAACGTTTCTGACTCTTGTTTTTAGGTGCATGCCTAATCGTGAAACCAGAAAGAACAAGAGCACTCAGCTAGTTCAACTGTCATTGGAGCAACTAGCACTTGTGGAACGCGCAAACAAAAGGACAAAGAAACCAGCAGCTATGAACAACAATCAAGTAGAGTTGGTTCGAGATGAGGCTGGTGCCTACAGGGACCCAGAGGGTCGTTTGTGCAATGAAAGAGGACAACATCAGGATGGAGAGGGGAACATCATTCTACCTGCTCCCGTTGTCGCTGGGAACGCGAACGCAGTGAATGCTGAAAACGCTGTGGTTAATCGTGGTAGGACGATTGGTGAGTGCAACATACCTGACCAGTTCTATGCAAATCGCTCTGCCATCCGTCCTCCCCCTTTCCCAAGGAATGACTTTGAGCTGAAACCTGGATACTACACTCTTGTGGGACAGCATCCTTTTCACGGTCTTTCCAACGAGCATCCCATGGACCATGTTGAAAGGTGCGAAGATTTGGTCACTAGCATCAAGAGCAATGGAGTCTCTTATGACTACCTTTTCTGCAAGATTTTCGCATACTCTCTTGGTCGGGAAGCAACCTACTGGCTGAAGCAGTTACCTCCTGGATCGCTGACTACTTGGGAAGAGACTAAGAATGCTTTCCTGACCAATTTTTATGATGATGCAAGATCCGAGGATCTGAGGGAACAAGATCTCCCAATTTTCTCAAGGACCTACTGAGGCGTTCAAGGCTGCTTGGACGAGGTTCAAATCATATCAGAGAGACTGTCCACATCATGGATACTCTGATGTTCAGCTGATGGGTTTCTTCTTTAGAGGACTTGATTGGAGGTACCAAATGACTTTGGATGCTTCAAGAAATGGAAACTTCAACACCAAATATCTTGATGAAGCCTATGTCCTGATTGAGAACTTGGCGTCTAGCAATAGCACCAAGAATGCTGATTTTGAGCGGAAAAGACTAGCTGGTAACGTGGATGGTTCGCAGATCGCTGACTTCAAGCTAAGTTGGACTCTAAGCATAGTCTTCTGATGGGCAAGACACATAAAGCTGTTCACTTTGCTGACGATGTCGAGGTATTCAACGAAGATGAAGCGGAGGATTTTAACTTCATTGGTGGTTCTGGTTTTCAGGGTCAGAGAAATCAATTCAACAACAACCGAAACTTCAACAACAACTCGCAGCAAGGAGGGTCGAATCAGTTTGGCCAGAAACCATCTCAGAACAGTGGGTATGTCAGGAACTATGGGAATTCATCTTATCAGCATGTATCTGCTAAGCTCCCAGATAGCAAGATCGAGGGTATGCTCAAACAGCTGATTCAAGGACAGCAGCAGCTCACAGTGAATCTCAACGGAAAGATAGATGATGTATATAAGGATCTGAGTGGAAGGATCGACGCGCTCGATACTCATCAGAAGATGTTGGAAACGCAAGTAGCTCAGACTGCAGCAGCTGTCAAAAGAAAGGTGACTCAAGCACAGAAGGAGTACGTCAATGCCATCACTTTGAGAAGTGCAGGAGATCTCGAAAACTTTGAAGAAGATGATTCCGGACCTGACTCATCAGTATCGATCGATACCACTGCTAGTGTCGATCGATACCCCTCGGAGGCTGAACCAAAAATCACGAGGAAACCAGAAACGGTTGAGAGACGTGTCTATAAACCTAAGAAACCAGATCCTCGACCACCTAAACACCTCAGAGATCCTATTTCACCAAAGCAGCTGCGTGGCTTTGATAAAATGGTACGAAGAATCCCACTCACACATACTTTTGAAGAAGCTCTTGAGTACATGCCTCTGCTGAGTCATTTCCGAGACTACAGAGAAACTGAGGAAGAGATTAAGGCACTCTTCATCAAAGTCAGAAGTCCACCGCCTCCACTGAAGCGATTGACTAAGAAGGAAGACCCAAGGAAGTTTTTAGTTCCATGCTCCATCTCTGGAGTTGAAATCAAGGAATCACTTGTTGATTCGGGGTCTAGCGTGAATGTCATTTCAAGGGCACTCGCGGAGGAGCTTAAGATCGATAACATACAATCTACTCAGATGCCTCTCACATTCGCTAACTCTTCCACATCTATTCCGTATGGTCAAATCCATGACTTGATGGTTAAGGTAGGAGACAGTCTGGTTCCTACTGATTTTCAGGTTGTGGAGATGCATGCAAGGTCTAGCACACCTTTGATTCTTGGAAGACCGTTCATGGTTACTGCTGGTGCAGTTATGGACACACCTAGTAGGCAGATTTCATTTTCGTACATTGACGAAGAGGTCTCCTACGAAACCATTCCTTCTAGAATACCTCCAACACAGATATCTTGCATCCCCGTTGGTGCAGGAGAAACATTGATGGTTGATCTTTTGGATGAGCCTGATGTTGTGCCAACTGTCATGGAAGCTTTAGATCACCCTCCTATCATCGCCAAGAAACTCATCAAAAAGACTAAGGCAAAGAAGAAGGTGAAAGACAAAAGCGTCGAGAACGCTACATATGTCACCTTAACCCCTCAGAAGAGTAATGGAGATTCGGTCGAGTACAAGGTTAAATGCAGAGGACGCTCGAAACCTTTCTCTAAGGCCATAATCATCATAACCCCAGAGCTGAAAGAAAAAGGGCAGGAGGTTATTGAGCCTATGCTGCGCAAAACTCTGAGTTTGGAAGTGTCTAGTTGTGGGACTTGCATGGGAGTGAGTTCCCTACTTCTTTCCGACTGATCGTCGGTAAAGTCAAGCTCGTGACGTTAAACAAGCGCTGAATGGGAGACAACCCATTGGTAAGTTTGTACATACGTTTTTATTTTCCTTTGTTTTTGATTTTTAGTCTTGTGTTTTGTGTCAAACGTGAAGCAGATTTAACAAGGAGTATCGATCGATACCAGTCAGTGTCGATCGATACCAAGTGTCGTGAAAAGGAGCATAAGTCTCAATCGACACCATCTAGTGTCGACTAAAAACCGACAAGTGTCGATCGATACCTCTGGGTATCGATCGATGCTCCACGGCAAGGTAAGTTTCCTTAAAACCCTAGGGTTTTGTCTTCTTCCTCACAATCCCTCATCGTTCAATACCGCCGCCTCTCTCTCTCTTTCAAATCCCAACTTTTCCAATTCTTCACCGAATTGAGCGATTTAAGTGTCTGGATTCATTAGAATTTCATCCTCTATATGTTTCTAGCACTTATTCCTCGATCCAACAAAGGTATGGTCTCGAAATTCCATTCTTTCAATCCGATTTTTTGAGGTTATGGGTTTGTGAAATTCCACTCCTTACAACTTGTTTTTATCGATTCATATCGTTTGCTGAGTTGTTCTAGGGTAGTTTCGAACCGATCTATACCTTTGAACTGCCTTGATTTTCATTGTTGATGATAATGGGAATTTGGTGTGTCGATTGCACTGAAAAAGCTTCAGAGTATCGATCGATACCCTAGGGTGTCGATCGATACCCTCATACCAGATTATGCGATTTTGATTGTGGATGATGTGAGAGATGTTTGATTTATGTGGTTTTGCCTGTTTGCCTCTGATTTCACATGTCTTCACCAAAGAGAGCAAGCACTTCAGGTGACGCGGACAAATTTAATGTGAACGAGCAAGCCGAAGCACGAATATCATCAGAGTGGGTTGAGGTCGTGGTTAAAGCTTGTCTTGGCGACGGCCGCTACAGAGTTGTGTCGGTTACTCAACCCACCACCAACTTGCTAGTGAACGAGCACTCTATTTGCGCTCTCCGTACGTCGACCTCTCGCCGGGCGCCGGTGACATTCAAGCTGAATTATAGAGTCAAGTACCGGGATGGCGCATATTGGCGTCGAGGTTTCGTGAGCACTGTCCGGGGCCGTGACATTTACGGGGTTATATGTGACGGAGAGACAGAGGAAGATGAGCTTCCAGGAGATGCGCTACGCAGAGCTTCTCCGACTTCCCCCACACCATCTGGACCACCACCTCCGCCTATGAACCCCACTCCTCGATCCGCTGGTTTTCCTCGTGCCTCTTCAGCACCATGCACCGACCCTTGGCCTAGACGAGAGGGTACCAAGATCATCTCCGAACGGGATTGGGATGGACAGGAGAAGGTGTACACCTTGAGTGATGACACCGCTTTTAGACCCATTTCTGAGGAATGGGACGATTTCGACAGGCTGTTCTACAACGCGTGGTTAGGTGTTACCATCGAGCCTACCAGGTTTGTGGATGGTCTTGCTTTGCTTCAGCTGGGCATCGACACCGATTTAGCTGGCCTGCTTGAGCAGATTGGTTTTGGTCACATGGCTACAAGGCAGCATGACCTTTACCCAGACTTGGTTCGTCAGTTTATGGCGACAGCTCGCGTTAGCTATTCAGATGAGCTTCTGCGAGACGCACATGGAGGTAGCATGTCCTTCATGGTTTGCGGACTGAGTTACAGAATTTAACTCCCTGATCTCTGTGATATCTATGGGTTTCGACGGGATCGTAGGAGGATCGCTTTTCCAGCTGCCCACCCTGACATACGTGGCTTTTGGGCATGGTTTGGGAACGGTGTCTACGAGTCTAAGACGTCCACTCAGATATACATACGACATCCATTCCTGCGTTGTTTTGTTAGGATCCTGAGCACTACTCTCTTGTGCAAGATGGAGCCTAACAAGATGAGAGTGTCCGAGCTTCTGCTTCTGTTTCTGGCTGTCAGAAACATCATCCCTGACCAGGATTTTGATTGGCCTGAGCTTGAGGATATTAACCTTGGGGATGTGTTTGCGCATCATCTGGTCTCTCTGAAGACCAAACCATTCACAGGGACGAGCACGAAGGAGTCAGTTGGTAGTCTTCTGACACCTATCTTTCAGCACCTCGGCATCAGTACTACGAGCTGCAGGATTGTCACTGCGCGTCGATACATGGATGAAGCTTATTTGAGGAACCTTAAGTGGTTGAAGACCGGGAGGAAGTGGATTCTTAACAGATCTGATGGGAGCTTTATGGTGCAGCTACAAGACTGGGATCTGACAGACCTATTTGAGGGTCCTGCTCAGCTTCAATTTGATCCTCCTGCGGAGCTGTTGACTCCGATTTCTGCGACTAGACGACAGGTTCGTCCACCCGCTGCTGACATCCCATCTACTTCACGTCTGGGAGGACGTACACAGGCTACACCGTGCCCACCTATTCCTGAGCCACAGTGGCCAGAGGACACATACATCCTGATGGAGCCAGCAGCTTTCCAGTGACTGATGGTAGCTACCCTGAAGAGCATCTGGACCGCTGTTCGCTGCCGCTGCACGACTACCACAGATGATGATCCGTCTTTCCAGCCTGGACCTTCACATACTGCTGCTTCTGACCATGAGAGCGATTATGAGGAGACGGACGATTAGTCTTCTCTATCTTCACGTTTGTATTTTTCTTTTCTTTTTCTTTTCTTTTTCTTTTCTGTTGAACTTGTGTCAGTATTTGTTTTTGCATTTGAACTCCTTTGGATTTATGTTTGATCTACCATGTTGCTTTTAACCTGTTTTTGAGTGTTCCTAACAGTGCTAACATCTAATGCAATGGAATGCTTTCTCTGGTTAAGCAACTCGACACCCCTGATTTTCAACCAGTGTGTCGATATACGGCTGGTATCGATCGATACCTGCCAGTATCGATCGACACACTGCAATGGTATGGTTTATGGTTTTCATAATCCACTCAGTTCATCTGTTTTCTCTCACCAACTATAGGCTAGATAACACTGGGGACAGTGTTGTTTAAGTCTGGGGGAGGCAGTCGCTGACTTTGTTTTTGTTTTTCTTAGAGTCAGTCCATTTTTGAGTCATTCGTTGTTTTATTGAGTCAAAAATTTGTCTGAGACTGTGATCCTTTTCTTGAATCTATTAATTTGACCTTGCTTCTAAGTGACCATTGTTGCAGAATCAGTTCTAGATCGACTAATGAAAAATCCAAAGGCTGACCGGTTAACCAGAAGACACTCATGTTTCCAGCAAAATTCCTTAAAGCATGAGCCAAATTTTTGCACTTCATCATTGTGGTTAGTATCTATAGAACTTGATGCCTCATTTGTATCTGACAAAGGAACCCATATGTTTGAAAATAACGGTATTTCTCTCCCTGTTACTAGTTAATTAATAAGTGCATTAAAAGATGAAATGATTTTCTTCTGAGTAGAGGGTTAGGAAAATTTCCAGCGATCCCATTATTCTACTCGAGAGGGAATGATCACACAAAGGATTGGAAGCGAGGCTAAGATTTTCCTATTATGCCATTATTCGCCTACATCCTTTGATACATTGAGAGGGAAGAACCGGGGATTCGGTGGCAAACAACATCAATACTCGCGTCTCATACCTTGATGTGTATATGCAAAGCTAAAAACAAAAGAGAGAACATAATAAGAAATAAGTCTGGGGGAGAGAAATAATACCAAAAAGTCTGAAAAATGGTGGTTCCTTGTCATGATATTGTATGGGAAAGAATCTAGAAGGTTCTTGATACTAATTCAAAGCGATGAAACTGGCGAGGATGGCTTGATTGAACAATGCTGTGAGATAATGTGTGTAGTCTGGGAAGCTGCGAATATCTACGGAGAAGTACATGGTGGTTAGATCAAAAGCTGGTTAGGTGACATTTGGGTGCTTGGGAAATTGGTCATTTCCACGTTTCAAGGACATGTGAGTCTCTACGTTTTCAAACATCTTTCTCTGGTTTAGTCTTCTATTTGCTTGAGGGCAAGCAAAAGGCTAAGTCTGGGGGAGTTGATATATCATGGTTGTTACCCTGTTTAAGCCATGATATAAGTCCGTTTTATCGATTCTTTATTCTATTATAGAGTCTTTTAGAGTCTTTTATAGGTTTTAGCACATTTGGAGCATTATTGGAAATATTGGAGTTTTGTGGAGCATTATGGAGCAAAACTGAAGTCTGGTGACTAAGTACCTGATCGAAGCGTCAAACATCGATCGACACCCCCTGGTATCGATCGACACCCATCGGAGCAGAATACAAGTCGCGACTTTAATGAAGTTTGAAGAATTACAGAACTT
The DNA here is from genome assembly GCA_030161315.1 of Eutrema japonicum. NCBI lineage: Eukaryota > Viridiplantae > Streptophyta > Magnoliopsida > Brassicales > Brassicaceae > Eutrema > Eutrema japonicum. Next base: position 36,003,698 of record BSQW01000007.1, on the reverse strand, counting down.
GCCCAGAAGACTTTAATAATTACAAGAAGACCCCAATTCGTGTTTAGACTATTTAATTAGGTTTTACAACCACTTTGGCTATGTGCTTTTCATTACTTTGAGTTTAGAGATTTTGAGAGGGGAGACAAGTCAGAACTATGTTCGTCTAAGAGAAGATTTCGAACCCCTGTTTTACTCTACTCTTATTTATTTTATTGATGATTTATTCAGTTATGTTGATTGTTTCATTCTTCATGTCTGAGTAGATCCCTTGTTAGGTTCAAGGTTCTCAATAGGGGTTTCTTTGAATGTTAGGTTGAATTATTTGCTAGGATTCAATATCTGAATTACTTCTTCACCATAGGTTGTTTACAAAGCTAATTCTGGATTGATCACCTAGAACTTAGATCTTAGGATAATTGATTATGCACGAGAGTACGATTAATTACCTGATAAAACCTAAGGTGAGCAAAATAAGTATTCGCACAGAGATTTGGTTTAGTTGTTTTGTGAACATATCAAACTTGTAGATTAAAAGCTGATTTAGACTTTAGGATTCGCAAAGAGATTTGGTATTCCTATGATTTAAATTTAGATAGCTTTCGCAACGAGAGTTGGTTAGCTATACTTTAGTGATTTGAGTTCAAGAACCGCACTAAATCTGAATCATGCTAGTTAATTTATCTGCATTTAGTGATTCCCTGAGAAATATCCTGAACCTATCTCTCCCCAATTGAATTTACAACCTATTTAATTTACGTACTTGTTTTCAATACCATTGATTACTTAGCGTAATTCCGCGTAATTCCCACATCCATAATCTATTGTGTGTCTCTGTGAGTCCTTGTGTTCGACCCCTAACTATACTATAACAACTGCTTTAGTATCTAAATAGGGTATTAATTTGAGCATATCACTAAGTATTCATTAGGAGTACTCATGATAAATTTTTTTCTCGCAGGTAACCTTATTGGGTAGTCAGAAGGAGGCGTCGGGCACTAGGGAACCAGAGTAGATTTTGATGTTAATGGAAAGAACCTTGCATGGTTGCTAAACGGTTTTAAGAAAAGATGCATCATGTTTTGTAAGAATGTTTTTAAGTAAATAAAAGATGTATTTCAGACTTAAAACCTCGTTTCTTAAGATATTATGCCTAGTTCTGACAGAAAACCCCTCGGCAGGCAGAACGTGTTGGAAAGCTTTAGGGTTCCGGTCGAGGGGAATAAAAGAGATGAAACCAGTCGGAACGGGCTAGCTAGTGAGGTGATATGGGTCGGCCTATGACTGGTTTGTCTCGGCGGTTCTCCCTTCACACCCGTAACACCTCCCAGCTTGTTTTCCCCGAGGGATTTAGGGCGTGAATCGGGGGTGTTACAACCACCATACCCGAAAAGAAATAACCCAAGACAATGGAGAAGATGGTCCGAACATCGTCTACCGACCAGCCTCCACCGCGGGCACGAATTCCCCGACACCAGCCGCGGCCAACCTATGTTCTACCGCACCTCCGGAACCTGCAACCGAACCAGAACCTTGTCCACCTCTACCTAGATTCTTAGCTCCTTCATCCCACTCCACCAAGCAAACCGTCTTCACAGTAGACGTTCGACTCTGAAACACCGTCATTAATCCTGAGGGGCGAGCTACTTTTGCATCTTGCAAGATGATTCAAATTCGAGACGAAGGCACATCAACACGTCAAGTGAACTCGCAAGATGATAAAATTCATATGCCTTATATGGGTCCCTACTTCTATCGTGACATCGCAAATTCCTACTATGAGTCTTACTCAGTCTTTGAGCCAATTCATCCAAAGACCCAAAGACCCGAAATTACAAAAGTGCCTCTTACAAGAAAACCGGTTTGAACCCTTCATAAGATTCAAGAGAAAGGTCAATTCCTCATCACTTGCAGCATCTGTGGAGTCCAATTCACCAATGTTCTTTGTGATTCCGGAGCTTGCCGTAGCATCATCACCAAATCGACCGCATAATGTCTCAGAATCAAGCACGTTTATCCGACCCGATTGAAGATCAGTATGGCCGACACATCTTGTGCAACGCCAAAGGGAATTGTCTATGAAATTCCCGTAAGAACTGGAAAATTCATTGCCCCCATCAATTTCTAAATTGTCAAGACGCCAAAGGATGATTCGACTCCTATCATACTTCGATGGCCATTCTTAGCTACTGTCGGAGCCATCATGGATTGGCACAATTGACGTGTTTCCTTCGCCAATATTGACAAAGACGTCTTCTACATCGTTGTTCCGTACGAGATCAAGAGAGATATACATTTTAAACCAAAAGACCTCGATACCGAATCGAAATGGAGCGATGGAGAATCAACCGAGGAAGTTCTAAGGAAATCAAAGAGGACTTGTCGCAAAACATTGTCATTCAATGACTAAACTCCCCTCGCTATCTACGTCGAGCTAAACGACTTTAAACAAAAGCGCTCAATGTGAGGCAACCCATTTTTAGTTTTCTTTCTTTTTCTATTAACGTTTTCTTTTACTTAGTTTCAGGCTTTCATAAAAAAATCAAAAAACCAAAATAAATAAAAACTGAAAAGACAAAAAGAAGAATCCCAGTTCCAAACTGCTCGGCCAAGCGAACACCGAAGGAAATCAACTTTGGCCGCAAATTAAGCCGGTCGCGGTCACACTTGTTTGACTCGCCACAGTCACATCCCTTGACCCACGATAAATCGCATGCCGGTCGCGGTCGCGTTAACTTGACCTGCGGTAAAGCCCTTTCGATCCAAGACATGTTCTCCTTATCCCGGATCGATGACCTCTCGGCAACCACTCATTCCTTTCACCCCCATTCGACCATCTACCACCCCATTCATACCAACCTAATCTCGAACATCTCATGATCCATCACAATCACCACTCCACCCGATCACGCCACCCATCCATCCTAATCCATCCTATCACCCGTTTCCATACGCATCCAGATAAGTTTTCTTTTTCCCTCATCTTTTCAATTATTACATACTCTATTTTTTGTCCTTACTCGATTTATTTCACACTGAGGACAGTGTGATTTTAGTGTGGGGAAGGATTTCATCCCTTACTTACCACCTTTTCTTTCATGAGTTTTCCACTTTTCTCATTTTTCACGCTTTCTTTAAAAAAAATCAAAGTAGAAATACGTTTTTGAGGGGATGATGATAGAAATCCATGACGATAATTGACCAGTGTGCTTCTACGCTATTCCTAGTAACATGCTCTTTCTCAATTTAGTTCTACACTAGGCTGTAGCTAGAGTACTGGTGACGCGAAGTACCCCAAAGGAATTTGAATTGTTTCGATTTAGAGGATGGAATATACTAGCTCTGTCTTATTTGAACTTTAACTTAACTTAATTTTCTCATTAAAGGCATTAGATCAGGGAAACAAATAATACATTTAGGACTTCTTATCCATTTTATCACACTTGTTGATCCTGAATGACCAGCTCATCTTTAGTTGGTACCCCACACTACTGATGCCAAGAAGCCTCCACCTGCTGCCAAGTGAAGATCCACCGCAGCCAGACACCCTGAACCCGCGGCCAACCTGATTTCGTCCCGTAAGACCAATTTCAAGGCCCGTTCAATTCCCGTCAAGAAAACACCCTAAAGACCGACGAAAGCAGAACTCAAGACCTATAAATATGTGTTTTAAAGACAATATTGTGTGTGCTTCTTTTCGTGCCTCATTTAGTTTACTTTTTCCAAGTCTTTTCTTAAGTTTTTGTTCTTACTTTAGAGATTGGTGAAAAGGTTCTTTCGGACATCGTTCTTAAATTCGAGAGGCTCCTTCATAAATCTCATGTTTTATTTAATCATGTCTTTTGTTTTTTCTATGTGCGGGTAGTTTAATTGTTTGGTATAAAGTGATTATCAAGGGAAACTCTATGTTCGATAAGGGTTTTGTGCGGCCAGAGACGAAAACTACTGGTCGAGTATATAGATTGTTGGTGGGTAGGATGTACGAAAGTAGGCTACGCCGTTTATTCTATTTAGTTCGTGGAGTTAAAATCTAGAATCGTGTAACTAAGAGCTTAGGGGCCGTAATTAAATGAGCATACCCTAAGATATCCTTGTCGACCCAACACCGTTTTAATATTGTTTACAAATCGTTTTCCCGTTTAGCTTATGCCATCGATTTTTTTAAGCTATTTTACAAGCAATTTTCCATTTTTCCATTCTTTACAATTTTTGTGACAAAACCTTATAAAACGTATTCTCGTTCTAGACTTCCTTCCTAATTCTCAGTCTAAAGTCTTTCGGAATAGTTTTCCCTCCCTATGGATCAATATCTAAAGTACTACAACGCACGTCTGTGCACTTGCAGAACTTTTAGGTTTATACATTTAAAACATGAAGTTTCGAAAACAATCCGACCGCGGCGAAGCCCTGACTCGTGGCCAGCCTCCTGTCGTTCCCGATCGATTTGCTTTGATCCCCGATCGACTCCTACCCATTTCCAATCACCTCCACACCCATTACACATCACAAAAACACCATCTACTATCTCCCATTCACCACTATTCCATTCCCACATCCATTCCCCAACATTTCCAGGTAAGTTTTCTTTTTCCCGAAACTTTTTCAATTATTACATATATCTATTTCTCGTCATTGCTCGATTTATTTCACATTGTGGACATAGTGATTTAAGTCCGGGGGTGGATTCTAGCTCTTACTAACCACCTTTTCTTTCACGAGTCTTTGCATTTGTCTTTGTATTTTGCGTTTTTTAAGTTTTCTTTAAGAAAATTCAAGTTTTTCAATGAAAAGTAGGAAAACGTTTTGAGGAAATGATGAAAGAAATCCATGACGATAACCGATTAGTGTGCTTGATATATCATGGTTTATACCCTGTTTAAGCCATGATATAGGTCCATTTTATAGAGTCTTTCTACTATTTTGTAGTGGTTTAGAGTATTTTACAGGTTTTAGCACGTTTGGAGCATAATTGGAGATATTGGAGCTTTCTGGAGCATTTTGGAGCAAAGCAGACGTTCGTGTAGCTGAGTACCCAATTTGAGGTCTGAGTGTCGATTGATACTGCCTAGTATCGGTCGATACTCATCGAGGCAGACACGACCCGCGACTTTAATGAAGAGTTGAAGAATTACAAAATTGCCCAGAAGTCTTTAATATTTACAAGAAGCCCCAAAACGTGATTTAGGTTATTTAATAGGGTTTTACAGCCACTTTGATGGCTACGCTACGCTTGCTTAGTTTTACTTTGGTTTTGTGAAAGATCTTTTTGAGGGAGACAAGTCTGAAACTCTGTTCGTCCGAGAGAAGATTTCGAACCCTCTTGTTACTCTTTCTGTTTTATTTGATGATTTATTCAAACATGTTTATTGTTTCAATTTCCATGTCTGAGTAGATATCTTGTTAGGTTCAGGGTTCTCAATAGGTTTATCTCTGAATGCTAGGTTGATTAGTTATTAGGATTCAATATTTGAATTAGTTCTTCACCATAGGTTGTTTGCAAAGCTAATTCTAAATTGATCACCTAGAACTTAGATCTTAGGATAATTGATTAGGCGCGAGAGTGCGATTAATTACCTGATAGAACCTAGGGTGAGCAAAATAACTATTCGCAAAGGAATTTGGTTTAGTTGTTTTGTGAACAAATCAAACTTGATCTAAAAGCTGATTTAGACTTTAGGATTCTCAAAGGAATTTGGAATTCGTAGGATTTAGATTTAGATAGTTTTCGCAACGGAAGTTGGTTAATTATATCTTAGTGATTTTAGTTCAAGAACTGCGCTAAATCTGAATCTTGACTAGTTAGTTTATCTGCACTCATTGATTCCCTGAGAAATATCATGAACCTATCTTTCTCCAATCGAATTTACAACCGTTTAAATTTATGTTCTATTTTAAATACCATTAATCACTTAGCGTAATTCTCACCCATATAATCTATTGTGTGTCTCTGTGAGTCCTTGTGTTCGACCCCTACTTTACTGCAACTACTTCTTATTACTTTTAGGGTATTAATTTGAGCATATCATTGCTTCTACGATATTTCCTAGTAACATGCTCTTTCGTAATTTGCTTCTAGACTAGGCGGTAGCTAGAGTTTCTGTTAATGCGAAATCCCAAGAGAAACTTATATCGTAAAGATTCTTTATAATGGAATATACTAGCTCTATTATACTTGAACTTTAACTTGACTTAATTTTCTCATCATAGGCTTAAGCAAAGATAACGAACCATACACTTATGATGTTCTTTTACCTTTTACCACTCTTTGTCGTACTTGAATGGCCAGCTCATCTTTAGTTGGTTTTCCACCCAAAACTTAACCATTGTTCAGACCTCATGCATCTCTCTTTGTGTCCTATGTGCAGATATGTGCAAAAACGCCGGAGAGGGAGGAACAACACAGTTTCTAGTCACAAAAGACGGAAACTATACATGATCGGTGGAGGTGAATTCAATTAAGACGAGAGCTTGGTTCTGCCTTGGAAAACTCCAAAACATGGTAAACTTTTATGCCCCTAAGACTCTATCTCAATAAAAGGCGTTTTCCCCTTTCGAAAAAAAAAATCCAAAATAATAGAAAGGGAAAGGAAACTAGAGCTTAAAAGAGTCTAGGTTGGCTGAAATACTTATGTGGCATCCATGGTTCGTTTATGAGAAGTTTGTCAATACGAACCCACATAAAATTCCAACTGTGGGGGAATGATAGAAAACTTCTGTTTTTGGAGAAAGGAGGAAGTGCAACATTTTTACGGAAGAAGATGTGACTATAAGTTGTGGTTCTCAATTGGTCCATCCTCTCTTGTTGTTTTGCATAATATCTCACACCCTCCACTGAAATTACGGTAACCCGAAAAACTTTTAACCTCACCTCTAAATGCCTTTATTATCTAGACTCGATTGTCTTGGTTTGGTCATTTTGATGAGAATTTCACGTTTGCACTTAATGAATTTAGAGAGCTAGTTGACCTGAATTTTGGATTTTGAAAGTTTATATTTCCTATGATGGATACCGTGGACTAGTATTACGGAAACTTAAGGTGAGAATTTTCTAGGCTATGTTGCGTTTGATGTAGTTCGATGGTTATGGTTTAGAAAGACGGTCTCCGAGATTTCTAGTTCCCTATGATTTTGTTTGATCTTTCTGGGCTTTGATTTTATTTTGTTTGAGGACAAACTAAGTTTAAGTCTAGGGGTGCGATAACACCGTATTTTTACCCGTTTTACTATAAATTTTAGAACACTTCAATAAGTGTTTCATTAGCTTTTACATGTTTTTATTACGGTTTTCGCATATATGTAGTTTCAAGACTCTTTTTAGGTTACTAAGGCGAAAAAATTGCAAATTGGAGAAAACCTAGATTTTCGGCTCAGAGTCAAACCGTCAGAAGTTTAATTGCCAAAGTGATTCTTCTCACCATCTGATCCAACCCAATTTTGGAGATATTTAAGAAGGACCAGCTACCTTTCCATTTCAACAGATTTAAGGGCGATACAACGGTTCAATCAAAAGATACATCAAGATCAAGACGTCCCATCATGCCACTCCCGGAGCAGCCCCAGCCACGGCCAAGAGGGAATCCGCTGCGACAAAGAAGCCTCCACCCGCGGCCAAATGAAGATTCGCCGCTGCCACACACCCTGGACCCGCGTCCAAGCTGATTTCATCCCGTAAGCCCAATTTCAAGGCCCGTTCAATATCTGTCAAGGAAAAACCCTAAAGACCGGCGAAATCAGAGCTCAAGACCTATAAATATGCGTTTTAAGGACAGAATTTCGTGTGCTTCTATTCGTGCCTCTTTTAGTTTACTTTTTGCAAGTCTTTTCTTAAGTTTTTGTTCTTACTTTTGATATTGGTGAAGAGGTTCTCTCCGAACATCGTTCTTAAATTCGAGAGGCTCCTTCATCAATCTCATGTTTTATTTAATCATGTCTTTTAATTCGTCTATGTGCGAGTAGTTTATTTGTTGGGTTTAAAGGGATTATCAAGGGGAATTCTATGTTCGATAATGATTTCACAAGGTAAAACCCTATCCGAATTCTAGAGCTCTTTCTTATAGATCGTTGTTAATGCATGAATCTACCATTATGAACTAGAGGCTGATTCCTAGGTGTTAAGTACCACCAAAAGTTTTGAATCTAAATACCCAAATCATTCATCTATAAGAGCGTGTCGCGTCGTAAGATACGAAAGTATACTTGTGGAGTGCCGTGAACTAAGAAGAACCAGCGTGAACATCACGATTTTTTGTGCGGCCAGAGACGAAAGCTACTGGTCGAGTATATAGATTGTTGGTGCGTAGGATGTACGAAAGTAGGCTACTCCGTTTATTTTGTTCAGTTCGTGGAGTTAAAATCTAGAATTTTGTTACTAAGAGCTTACGGCCGTGATTGAAACGAGCATACCCTAAGATATCCCTGTCGAACCAACACCGTTTTATTATTGTTTACAAATCGTTTTCCAGTTTAGTTTATGCCATCAATTTTCTTAAGCTATTTTACAAGCAATTTTCCGTTTTTCCGTTCTTTACAATTTTCATGACAAAATCCTATAAAATTTATTCTAGTTCTAGACTTCTTTGCTAATTCTGTCTAAGGTCTTTCAGAACAGCTTTTTTCCCATGTGGATCGATACCTAAAATACTACAACACATGTTTGTACACTTGCATAACTTTTACGATTACAAATTTAAAACCTGGAGTTTCAGAAACGATCCGACCGCATCAATTACCTTAACCATTTTTCAAACCTCATGCATTCTCTCTTGGTGTCTTATGTGCAGATATGTGCAAAAATGCTGGAGAGGGAGGAACGACACAGTTTTCAGTCACTGAAGACGGAGACTATACGCGATCGGTGGAAGTGAGATCAACAAAGACAAAAGATTGGTTTTGCTTTGGAAAACTCAAAAGTATGGTATATTTTTGTGCCTTTAAGACTCTTTCCCAATAAAAGGTGTTTCTCCTTCTTAAAAAATAAAATAAAAAAAACAGAGAAAAAAGAGAAAAGAGAAAAATCGAAAGGGAAAGGAAACAAAAGCCTAAAAGAGAGTTTAGGTTGGTCGAAATTTTTTATAAGGCATCTTTGACATGTTTAAGAGAAGTTGTCATTCCAAGCCCACAGAAAAATCTAAGTCTGGGGAAATGGCAAGAAATTTATGTTAACCGAGGGAAAAACAGAAAAGTTCTGTTTCTAGAAAAGGAGGAGAATGCTACGTTTCCACACAAGAAGACGTGATTGGAGGTCGTGGTTCTCAACAGGTCCATCCTCTCTTGCTTTTTTGCATAATATCTAGCAACACTCGGCGATAATTACAGTAATCCGAAACACTCTTAACCTCACAACTTAAATAGCCCTTCAATACCTAGCGTCGTCTACCCATAATGACAAGCTTAATGAGAAACTCACGCAAATATGATATGCTCAATTTAATACCCTAACAGTACTATAGCAGTAGTCGTAGTATAGCTAGGGGTCGAACACAAGGACTCACAAAAATCACACAATAAATTGTATAGAATCGAGCTAAGCTAAGCAATTCAGTTTAAACAGAAAACAGAAAGTAGTAAACGAGTTGTATTCGATGGGAAAAAGATAGGTTCAGGGATATTTCTCAGGAAATCAATGAATGCAAAATAAACTAACTAATCAGAGTTCAGGTTACGCACGGTTCTCGAACTCAAATCACTAAAGTAAAATCAACCAACTGTCATTGCGAAGACTATCTAAATCTAAACTTCAGAATCTCAAATTTCTTTGCAAATCCCTAAGAATAAATCAGCCTTAATTTCAAGTTTGATATGTTCACAAATCAATTAAATCAAATCTCTTTGCGAATAATCAATTTGCTCACCCTAAGTTCTGTCAGGTAATTAATCGCACTGTCGTGCCTAATCAATTATCCTAAGATCTAAGTTCTAGGTGATCAATCTAGAATTAGCTTTGAGAACAACCTAAGGCGAATAACTATTTCAGATTATGAACCCTAAATAACTAATCAACCTAGCATTCAAATAAATCCCTTATGATAATCCCCAAACCTAACAAGAAATCTACTCAGACATGGAAATTGAATCAATAGACATGTTTGAATAAATACTCAATAGAAAATAAGAAAGAGTAACAATAGGTTTTGAGATCTGATCTCAGACGAAGGGAAATTCAGACTTGTCTCTCTCACCAAATTCTCTCTTAAACCAAAGCAAAATAAAGCATAGCCTAAAAGTGGCTGTAAAAATCCCTATTTATAACCTAACACACGAATTGGGCCTTCTTGTAATTATTAAAGACTTCTGGGGCAAATCTGCAGATCTTCAAATCTTCATTAAGTCGTGTGTCTTGGTCATGCTGCGATGGGTATCGATCGATACCAGGGGGTATCGATCGATGCTTGAGGTGAAATCAGATACTCAGCAACACGAACTTCAGCCTTTGCTCCAAACTGCTCCAGAAAGCTCCAATATTTCCAATTACGCTCCAAACGTGCTAAGACCTGTAAAAGACTCTAAAAGACTACAAAACACTAGAAAGACTCTATAAAAAGGACTTATATCATGGCCTAAACAGGGTAAAAACCATGATATATCAACTCCCCCAGACTTAGCCTTTGCTTGACCTCAAACAAATAGAAGACTAAACAGAGAAAGAGGTTTGAAAACGTAGAGATTCACCTGTTCACGAACCATTGCAGAGATCCTTTTCCCAAGTACCCAAATTTCACCTAATCAGCTTTTGATCTAACCACCATGTACTTCTCCGTAGACATTCGCAGCTTTCCCAGACTACACACATTATCTCACAGCATTGTTCAAATAAAGCCATCCTCGCCAGTTTCATCGCTGCAGCCAATATTCAAGAACCTTCTAGATTCTTTACCAGACAATATCATGACAAGGAACCACCCTTTATCACACTTTTGGTATTAATTTCTCTCCCCCAGACTTATTTCTTATTATGTTCTTTCTTTTCTTTTCAGCTTTGCATATACACATCAAGGTATGGGACGCGAGTATTGATGGTGTTTGCCACCAAATCCCCAGTTCTTCCCTCTCAATGTATCAAAGGATGTAGGCGAATAATGGCATCATAGGAAAATCCTAGCCTCGCTTCCAATCCTTTGTGTGATCATTCCCTCTTAAGTAGAATAATGGGATCGCTGAAAATTTTCCTAACCCTCTACTCAGAAGAAAATTATTTCACCTTTTATGCTCTTATTTATCAACTTATAACAGGGGAGAGAGATACCATAACTCTAAACACATGGGTTCCTTTATCAGATATGAATAATGAATCAAGCTCTAAAAACACTAACCACATTGATGAAGTGCAAAAATTTGGCTCAGGCTTCAGAAGAACTCTGCTGGGGACATGGATGTTTTCTAGTCAACTGGTCAGTCTTTGGATTTTTCATTAGTCGATCTAGAACCGATCCTGTAACACTGTGCACTCAAAAATAAAATCAAATCAATAGGTTCAAGCACATGATCATTGTCTCCAACAAGTTTTGACTCAATAAAACAATTTTGACTCGATAAAATGACTGACTCTAAGAAAAACAAACACAATGTCAGTAGACACCTCCCCCAGACTTGAACAACACTGTCCCCAGTGTTATCTAGCCTAGAGTAGGTAAAAGAAGACAAAAGAATAGAAGAAACGATAAACAAGAAGTACATCCTTTGATACATTGAGAGGGATAAACAAGAAGTTACCTTGCTGGAACATCGAGTATCGACCGACACACAGCCTAGTATCGATCGATACCAGGCTTAAATCGACTTGATGAACCGTACATTCGCGATTGGTATCGATCGATACCAATGGGGTATCGATCTACACTGAGGCGATTTCGAGTCTGCTCCTTGTTTATCCTGACACAAACACAAAACGAACGAAAATAAAAGGAAAAACGACTCAAAGATAGACTCACCAGTGGGTTACCTCCCACTAAGTGCTCGTTTAACGTCAATAGCTTGACTGTAACGCCATTCAGGCTGTTGGTGCATCATCCAAAGGCATTATCTGCCCTGTTGGAATCTCGGCTTTCGCCCAATAGTGTTTCACCCTCTGTCCATTGGCAGTGAACTCATCGCCTGTAGGACTAATCATCACGACAACTCCATGTGGTCTGACCTCCTTGATGGTGAAGGGACCAGACCAACGAGAACGCAGTTTACCAGGAAACAATTGCAAATGAGAGTTTTACAGAAGTACCTGGTCATTTGGCTCGAAGTGTCTGGAGATGATCTTCTTATCATGATAAGCCTTTGTTATCTCCTTGTACAGCTTAGAGTTCTCGTAGGCGTGGTGCCTAATCTCATACAGCTCGTTCAGCTGAATCAACCTCCTTTCTGCAGCAGGCTTGATGTCAAAGTTCAGCAACTTCGTCGCCCATGCTGCTTTGTGCTCAATCTCCACTGGAAGGTGACATGCTTTCCCATACAGCAAGTGAAATGGTGTAGTACCCAACGGTGTCTTGAAAGAAATCCTGTAAGCCCATAGCGCATCATCCAACTTTGTAGACCAATCCTTCTTGGAAGCACCCACTGTCTTTTCCAGAATCTCCTTGATTTGCCTGTTGGAGACTTCGACTTGCCCACTGGTTTGAGGGTGATATGGAGTAGCCACTCGATGGTTTACACCATACTTCTTCAGGAACCTCTCGAAAACCTTGTTAATAAAGTGGCTGCCACCATCACTTATAACAATTTGCGGTTAACGTAAAACTCCCTAAGATTCGACACTCTAATGCTGGGTAAGAGATGGGGATAATCCTTGCAAGCAACCAGGCTTCAAGGCGTGGGGATTGAAGGGTCACACAAGGGTAATGGAGCTCCCTTGATATACCGAGTTGAACCACTAAGGATATTACGCACCAGAGTAGAACAACGAACTGGATGTAACACACCAGCGAGGGTTAAGAGAATCACTCTCGAAACCAGGAAGAAGGAGAAAACATTTTTGCATAAAATGGAGGCTGAGTTTCGACAATGAGTAGAGTCTAGGGTTTATAGGAGAAACACAACAAAAGAAATAACTGGACCAAAACAAATGGGCCTAAATAAAAGAAAGACAAGTTTTGAAATTAAGAAGTAAAATGGGCCTTAAGAAATCGCAAATGGAGATAGGCTGGCAAGGCTGCAAGTTGGTGAGTGAGCTAAGGGATTGATCTAGTTTTGCCTCGTTAAAAACCTATCTCTGTAAAACCCAATGGGAGAAAAACGGGGATAGGGAAAAAGAGCACAAAACTACACCACAAGCTCACTAACCTTCTTGAGCTTGGATCATCATCAATGTAGATTCGTTTCCCATTTGAATCAAGTATTCTGGTTGCTCATGGATTTGGCTAAGCATTCCCACCACAGCTCCCTTGAGCTTCTTAGACATAGAACGTGTCATTGGACCAGTTGGGATGGTCAATGACTCCTCGGCTTCAATCTCCTCTGGTTCATGCTCTTCAGCTTCTAGCTCATCTTCTGGTTCAAGTTCCATGCTATCCATGATCATATCATCCCCCTCTTCTTGAAAAGGATTTGACCTCAAATCTGGATCATCTGCAAGAAAAGGAGCTAAGTCAGAAACATTGAAGCTATTACTTATATTGTACTTACCTTGGAGATCAAGCTTGTAGGCGTTGTCACTGATCTTCTTTGTGATTTTGAAAGGACCATCGGTTCTGGGCATCAATTTGGATTTCCTTTGTTCTGGAAATCGTTCCTTCCTCAAGTGTACCCAAACGAGGTCTCCTTCCTCAAAGATCATCTTGCGTCTGCCCTTGTTGGCATGTTTAGCATACTGCTTAGTCTTCTCTTCTATGTTTGCTCTTGCCTTTTCGTGAATCTGCTTCACTAGTTCTGCTTTCTGTTTTCCATCTAAGCTTAATCTTTCACTCACAGGTAGAGTAGTTAGATCCAACGAAGATAAGAGATTAAAACCATACACAATCTGAAATGGGGAAAACTTAGAAGCAGAATGCACAGCATGGTTGTATGCAAATTCAATATGAGGCATGCATTCTTCCCAAGTTTTCAAGTTCTTTTTAATCAAACAACGCAGAAGTATTCCTAGAGTCCTATTAACAACTTCTGTTTGTCCATCAGTTTGTGGATGACATGTAGTAGAAAAGAGGAGTTTAGTACCTAGTTTAGACCATATCGTTTTCTAGAAGTAACTAAGAAACTTAGTATCACGATCAGACACAATGGTTCTAGGCATGCCATGCAATCTAACAATTTGTTTGAAGAACATGCTAGCAACATGAGATGCATCATCAGTCTTATGGCAAGTAATGAAATGAGACATCTTAGAGAAACGATCTACTACCACAAAAATCGAATCCTTTCCTGTTCTAGTCCTAGGCAGCCCTAAGACAAAGTCCATCGAGATATCAGTACATGGATGAGAAGGAATAGGGAGAGGAGTGTACAGACCGTGAGGTTGAACCTTAGACTTAGCTTGTTTACATGTTGCACATCTGTTACAGATTCTCTCCACGTCTCTCTTCATGTGAGGCCAATGGAAGTGATCCTGCATCACTCTTAGCGTTTTAGCGATCCCAAAATGGCCCATCAAACCTCCTCCATGAGCTTCCCTGACAAGTAAATCTCGAATAGAGCAGTTAGGAACACAAAGACGATTATCGTAAAAGAGAAATCCTTCATTTCGATAGTAATGACCAGCAGCAAACTTAATGAGAACCTCCTAAGATCGACACAAAGAAGCTGGATTTCGACTTGGATAGAGACAGAAACTTGCGGAATAGTTTCTGGTTTTGAGAGAGAGAGAGAGACGGTGAAGATGTTGTAGACACAACGAACCGCTCATAAGAGATAAACGAGAGATGATAAAGATGTTGCACAAGGCAACGAATCACTCTCAAAGAGACTAGAGATTTTCGTGGCTGGATTTTGATAAGAGAAAGTTTATTTGATAAATGTTTGATGATCCATTCCAGAATGAGTTGCCACAAAGAAAACAAAGAGATTAAATAGAAAACAACAAGGAAAAACCCTAAAACAGGTGGGCTTTGCATAAAAAACGAAAATAAGATAATGGGCCTTGCTTCATGGTCGAAATTTGGTCTTCTTGGGCTTGGGCCATGAGTTTAGATCACAACAATTGGGCGGGAAAGATGGTGAATCATTTGGCCTCGTTAAAAACCTATCTTCGCAAAACCCAGTGGGACAAAAACGAAGACAGGGAAAAAGAGCACACAAATGATTCACAAACCCAATTGATGTTCTCTTTCTTGCAATGCATGGATCAAATATTGTTGTTGTTGTTGTGCTGATCCAATATTTCACCTTCGAGCTTGATTCATGCTTAGCTTCCTCAGCTACAAGCTCAGCATCATGCACTGGTTTGAGCTGTTCCTCCTTAGTGCTTGCCTTGATCATATCATCCTCTCCCACTTGAAAAGGATTTGACCTCAAATCCGAACAATCTGCAAGGACAAGAACTAAGTTAGAAAAACTGAAGTTTGAATTAAAAATATGCTCACCTTGCAAACTGATCTTGTAAGCATTGATCTGGTTTATGATGCGGAGTAGACAGCCTCCTCTTAGCATCATTTTGGACTCCGTTTGGGATGGAAAACATTTCTCCTTCATGCGAATCCAAAACTGATATCCAGACTTAACATTCACGTTGTTCTCCTCTTGTATTCCCTGTGTACTTTCAAAAACTCGAAACAAGAGATTATAGGTGCAAAAGGCATACTCATTCTGATCTGCAATCAGTTTCTTTTTAGTTTTATGAAATGAAGTGCAGTCTGTTATCTTATAGAGTTTATCAGCTATAAGCACAAAATTTCTTAAGAAACAGTTTGGTTCACACGATTTAGTTTCAGCACACAGCAAACTTGTAGTTCTAAAGCCATTTTCAGATGTACGCTGCTCATAAAACTGAATCAAATCTTTAAAATCTACCTCTGATTCGTACAGCTCTTTGGTGTGCTCAAAATCTAGCAATTTAGCATTATGAATAGAAAGAAATTCATACCTTTGAGCCATTACTTCAGCCCACACGTTTTTCTTACCTTGCTGGTTTATGATGGCATATAGAAATGTTTTGATGGGTGCTCCTGGTTCAGCGACAACCTGATGTTCAAGTCCATAGACTTGTGGCAATCCTCCTTGGTTGTTGTCTTCGAAATCCTGCAAAACAGTAAGGACTCTACTCGGCAGCACCGGTTCTGGGTTAGCTAAGCTCACAAGAGTTTCTTTATAAGCAAATTTAAGTACATGTGGTTTATAAGGTAAAGTTTGTTTGATTTCACCAGCATGCACGACAGAATTAGAGTGAGTAGTCGCAATATATTTGCTATGCACGTTTTCATTCAGAACCGTAGGACTCTTTGGATTCTGTTTCAGCTTATCACACACATTATGCTCGTTAATTTCATAATGCCTAGAGCTCAAACTCGTTTTTCCTGCATCGTGAGCAAACATATCAGTTTTACAAAGTGAAACTGAGTTTAGACACTTACCTTGCTCCTTGTTGCTCATTTTAGAGTTGTTGTGCGGTTCTGATTTTTCTTTTTGTTTACACAACATGTCTTGGCTGAGAACGCTCTTCTTCTCCACTGTTTTTAGCACATCTTTCTTCTGTTTTGGCTGAGAAAACAATTTGGAAACGTATTCCTTTGGCTGCTTCAGCTTGTCACTCATATGTTCTCTCGGCTTGCTTCTCCATGGTTCGCACTTCTGTTCTGCCTTTGCACGTGCCTGCTGTTGCATTTTTGCTTCAAACCGTTGGTTCCGGGCCTTTAATCTTTTACACATCACATGAGATTTCTCAGCTAGCTCAGCCTCAAGTTGTCTTTGATGTCGTTCTTTGCCTTGTTGTTTCATTATCTGATCTAGGCGAGCCATCATTGATTCCATAAACACTTTGTCGATGTTGTTGCTGTTTCCTCCATCTTCAGCCATCTTGTACCTGCAAATAACACAGCAAACAAAACCAGTAACTAGTTCTCACAGAAACAACACACAAACTGCAGTAATACAAGCTGCTAATCAACCTGCAACTAGAACAGAAACAATTCGAACATAAACAAACAAGAGACACAAACTGATAATGAACCTGCAATTATAACAATCACAAATCGAACAGAACTGAAGAGACCAACTAAAATTTCGACCAGGACGTGATAAGCACTGAAAATCGACCTCTAACACTTCTAGAACTTAGCAAATCACGCCAAATACAAGCCAGAACTGAAACAATAACAAGCCGAATGAGCAGATCGACACAAAACACTTGGAGACCTAATTTTTTGATTTTTTGATTTTTGATTAAACTAAACTCGACAACACTCCTAGACAGGTTACTAAACAAGAAAATCACAAAATAAAATATGCAGCACAGGTTCGACACCAAGGAAGATGAACAGCCACAAAAACACAATGAAAAATAATGAACAGATTCGAAAAAAAAAAGAGAAAGGATAGAGACTACCAAGCTTCGATGTGGTGCTCTGATACCACTTAATGAGAACCTCCTAAGATCGACACAAAGAAGCTGGATTTCGACTTGGATAGAGACAGAAACTTGCGGAATAGTTTCTGGTTTTGAGAGAGAGAGAGACGGTGAAGATGTTGTAGACACAACGAACCGCTCATAAGAGATAAACGAGAGATGATAAAGATGTTGCACAAGGCAACGAATCACTCTCAAAGAGACTAGAGATTTTCGTGGCTGGATTTTGATAAGAGAAAGTTTATTTGATAAATGTTTGATGATCCATTCCAGGATGAGTTGCCACAAAGAAAACAAAGAGTTTAAATAGAAAACAACAAGGAAAAACCCTAAAACAGGTGGGCTTTGCATAAAAAACGAAAATAAGATAATGGGCCTTGCTTCATGGTCGAAATTTGGTCTTCTTGGGCTTGGGCCATGAGTTTAGATCACAACAATTGGGCTGGAAAGATGGTTAATCATTTGGCCTCGTTAAAAACCTATCTTCGCAAAACCCAGTGGGACAAAAACGAAGACAGGGAAAAAGAGCACACAAATGATTCACAAACCCAATTGATGTTCTCTTTCTTGCAATGCCTGGATCAAATATTGTTGTTGTTGTTGTGCTGATCCAATATTTCACCTTCGAGCTTGATTCATGCTTAGCTTCCTCAGCTACAAGCTCAGCATCATGCACTGGTTTGAGATGTTCCTCCTTAGTGCTTGCCTTCATCATATCAAAACTTCTCACATGATTTAAACACTTCTTGAAAATCAGAATCAGAATTATACATGTGTTTAAGTTGCTCAAATCCTAACAGTTTAGCATCAAGAGTAGAAAGAAGTGTGTACCTTCGAGATAGTGCATCAGCAACTATATTATCCTTACCTTTCTTGTATTTGATGACATAAGGGAAAGTTTCTATGAACTCAACCCACCTTGCGTGTCTCTTATTGAGTTTTTGCTGACCTTTTAGATGCTTAAAAGATTCGTGATCAGTGTGAATGACGAATTCTTTGGGCCATAAGTAGTGCTGCCACGTTTGGAGAGCTCTCACCAAGGCATACAGCTCCTTGTCGTATGTGGGATAATTAAGAGTGGCTCCTCCAAGTTTTTCACTGAAGAATGCAATAGGCTTTTTTTCCTGCATCAGCACGGCACCAATACCTACACCAGACGCATCACACTCAATTTCGAAAGTTTTAATAAAATCTGGTAATGACAAGAGAGGAGCGTGAGTGAGTTTGTCTTTTAAGGCATGGAATGCCTCTTCTTGTGCTGCTTCCCATCGAAATCCAACATCCTTTTTGATTACTTCAGTAAGTGGTGCAGCAAGAGTGCTGAAATCTCTAACAAAACGTCTATAAAATCCAGCTAGGCCATGAAAACTTCGAACTTCTCCTACTGATTTCGGACTAGGCCATTCGCGGATTGCCTTAACCTTCTCTTCATCAACTCTTATCCCATCTGCACTTACAACAAAGCCTAAAAAGACCAAGTTATCTGTACAAAACGTACACTTCTTAAAATTAGCATAGAGCTGTTCTTTCCTAAGCACACTCAAAACATAATGCAAGTGCTCTATATGCTCCTCTAAGTTTTTGCTGTAAGTCAGAATGTCATCGAAGTATACAACAACAAAAACTCCTACGAATGATCTCAGAACATGATTCATCAATCTCATGAATGTACTAGGTGCATTTGTTAGCCCAAATGGCATTACTAACCATTCATATAATCCATGCTTTGTTTTAAATGCAGTTTTCCATTCATCCCCTTATTTCATCCTAATCTGGTGATAACCACTCTTTAAATCGATTTTTGAGAATATGCTAGAGCCATGCAGTTCTTCGAACATATCATCAAGTCTAGGAATGGGATGTCGATACTTCACCGTAATATTATTGATAGCTCTGCAATCGACGCACATGCGCCAGCTTCCATCCTTCTTAGGTACAAGCAGAACGGGAACAGCGCAGGGACTCATGCTCTCTCTGATGTGTCCTTTCTCCATCAGCTCATTAACTTGTCGTTGCAGCTCCTTGGTCTCTACAGGGTTGGTTCTGTATGCTGGACGGTTTGGAAGAGAAGCACCAGGCATGAAATCGATTTGATGCTCAATGCCTCTAATTGGCGGCAACTCCTTGGGATTGTCTTCAGGGAACCCGTCTTCATACTCCTGTAATAGAGATTTCATTTCACTCGGCAGCACCGGTGCAAGGTTAGACAAGCTGGTAAGAGCTTCTTTAAACACAAATAGAAGTAATGGCTGTTTAGACACGAGAGCTTTCTTTACCTCACCAACCTTTGCGAAACAATTTGATTGCTTTTGAGTAGTGGTTTCGGTTTCTTTGAGTTTGAGACTCAGCTGATCTTGATGAACTTCTTTTGGAGTTAGAGGAACCAGAATGGTTTTTCTGCCTTTGAATACAAAGGAATGTCGATTTGTAAAACCATCATGCATCACCTTACGATCTGATTCCCAAGGTCTCCCAAGCAGAATATGTCCAGCACCCATGGGGAGAACGTCACACATGATCTCATCTTCATACTGCCCAATAGAGATAGGGACCAGCACCTGATTGTTCACCTTCATCTCGCCATCTTCATTTAACCACTGAAGTTTGTAAGGCTTCGGATGCTTCCTCACACTCAATCCCAGCTTCTTAACCATTGTTTCGCTAGCTACATTAGTGCAGCTTCCACCATCAATGATAAGACTACAGATCTTACCCTGAACTACACACCTTGTATGAAACAAGTTTTCCCTCTGTTCTTGCTCTTCATCCTTAGTTTGCAAGCTTAGAGATCTTCTAGTTACTAGTAGTTCTCCACGAGCAGGCAGCTCTTCATGCTCAGATAAGGATTCATACTCAAGCTCTTCTTCTTCTGATTCTACCTCGCCATTATCCAGCATGATCATTACTTTCTTATTGATGCATTCATTGGCATAGTGACCTCTGCCTTGACATTTGAAGCACTTAACATCACGAGACCTTGCAGTAGCTTCTGTCTTGCCTTTGTAATCTGGATTTGCTGCGTAGGGCTTAGTTTCTGGTTTTGGGGTCATGATCTGCTTCCCTTCACGTTGAAAGGTATTAGACCTCTCTTCTCTTTGGTAACTTGGTTTTACAGCAGCTGAACTATTCCCATAGCTTGGTTTAGTGTATCCATTTCCAGCTCCATAGCCTGTTTTAGAGATGTTTCTCCTGTTGAGCTGTTGTTCAACCAGAATAGCTTTGTGAAGCATTTCTTCTAGTTCAACATAGTTCTGCATCTCTAATATGTCCTGTATCTCTCTGTTTAACCCTCCCAAGAACCTGGACATAGTTGCTTCACGATCCTCTGAAACATCAGCACAGATAAGAAGTGTTTCCAGCTCTTGATAATACTCTTCCACACTACGACTTCCTTGAGACAGCTTTCTGAGCTTGTTGTGCAGCTCACGGTGGTAATGGCTGGGGACAAACCGTTTCCTCATCAGACTCTTCATCTCGGTCCAAGTTTCAACAGGATACTCTCTATTACGTCTTCGGGAAGTAACTAGCTGATCCCACCAGCTGAGGGCATAATCATAGAACTCAGTAGCTGCTACTCTCACTCTGTTGATTTCAGTGTAATGCTGACAGTTGAAGACAAGTTCTATCTTCTTCTCCCACTCCAGATATGCATCAGGGTCATTTTTCCCATGGAATGGGGGTATTATGAGCTTAAGACCTCCAAAGTTGTCTTGCTGAGCTCTTCCTCCTCTAGCACGTCTGTTCTGCCTTTGACTGTTTTGAGTAGATTCACTATCCTGGCTGTAGTAACTTGCAGTCTCATCATCTCCGCGTTGCCTTTGTCGTTCAGCTTCTCTTCTAGGTGCTCTGCTGGTTATCACTGTGAACTTGCTCTACATTAGGCTGCAGTTCTTGACGCAGAGCGTCCATCTTGTTATTCATCATCTGCTCCATATGTTTCATCATAGCTTCCATCAGTAGTTTGTTGTTTTGCATGACACTGGTTTCTGGTTCATCTTCAGCCATTGCTACCTGAAGAACAACACAAAACAAAACCCAGTAACTAGTTCTTCACAGCAATTGATTCAGCAATGATATTAAACATGAATAACAGGATAAACACAAACAAGAGATTAAAACACAATCTGCTGTTTTCAAAAATCAATTTCCTGCCACTAAAACAAACAGCAGGCTTTCTAGACTTAAACTCACAGCAACTGAGACACAAAACTCGAAACCTAACACTTACACTTGATATGAGCACACAGAACTTGAATTAAACAAAACAGGAGCAGGTTTAACACAAAAAATGGACCCTAAATTTTTTTTTTTTTTTTGATGAAACAGGAACGAAATCTACCCTAGATCACTCTAATACTTCCGAAAATCACACAGGAACAATACTAGACACACTCGACTTCTCCCAAGTAAGATGAATAGCCACGAAATTTACCAAAACAACAAAGACTCATGCGACAACAAGCATAGAAGATGAACAGACCTAAAACACCAAAAGAAAACAAAGAACAGATGCGAAATAGATATAGGAAAGAGATTACCCAGAGTATAGAGCGTTGCTCTGATACCACTTAACGTAAAACTCCCTAAGATTCGACACTCTAATGATGGGTAAGAGATGGGGATAATCCTTGAAAGCAACCAGGCTTCAAGGCGTGGGGATTGAAGGGTCACACAAGGGTAATGGAGCTCCCTTGATATACCGAGTTGAACCACTAAGGATATTACGCACCAGAGTAGAACAACGAACTGGATGTAACACACCAGCGAGGGTTAAGAGAATCACTCTCGAAACCAGGAAGAAGGAGAAAACGTTTTTGCATAAAATGGAGGCTGAGTTTCGACAATGAGTAGAGTCTAGGGTTTATAGGAGAAACACAACAAAAGAAATAACTGGGCCAAAACAAATGGGCCTAAATAAAAGAAAGACAAGTTTCGAAATTAAGAAGTAAAATGGGCCTTAAGAAATCGCAAATGGAGATGGGCTGGCAAGGCTGCAAGTTGGTGAGTGAGCTAAGGGAGTGATCTATTTTTGCCTCGTTAAAAACCTATCTCCGTAAAACCCAATGGGACAAAAACGGGGATAGGGAAAAAGAGCACAAAACTAGATCACAAGCTCACTAACCTTCTTGAGCTTGGATCATCATCAATGTAGCTTCGTTTCCCATTTGAATCAAGTATTCTGGTTGCTCCTGGATTTGGCTAAGCATTCCCACCATAGCTCCCTTGAGCTTCTTAGACATAGAACGTGTCATTGGACCAGTTGGGATGGTCAATGACTCCTCGGCTTCAATCTCCTCTGGTTCATGCTCTTCAGCTTCTAGCTCATCTTCTGGTTCAAGTTCCATGCTATCCATGATCATATCAGCGGTACTCCAAAGCGAGGAAAAATGATGGTCTTAAACATCTTAAAAACCACTGCAGAGTCATTTTTCTCACTAGCTATCGCTTCCACCCATTTGGACACATAGTCCACAGCAACCAGGATGTAGTTTTTCTTGTGTGACGATGGAAAGGGACCCATAAAGTCGATGCCCCAGCAATCGAAGACTTCAACCTCAAGGATGAAATTCTGTGGCATCTCATGTTTCTTGCTGATCTTCCCTCTCCTCTGACAGACATCACACCGTGAGACATAGGCGTGAGCATCCTTGAACATAGTAGGCCACCAGAAGCCTGCTTGAAGAACCTTGGATACCGTCTTGAAAGTAGCAAAGTGACCAGCATACTCAGACCCATGACAATGAAAAAGAATAGATGGCGTCTCAGACTCTGCAACGCATCTTCTATAGATACCATCGGAGCAATGCTTGTATAGGTAAGGTTCACCCCAGAAGAATCTCCTTATCTCGCGCATAAACTTCTTCCTTGCATATTTTATGGGATACTTTGGCTCAGTCTCTATAGCAAGGTAGTTGGCGATGTCTGCGTACCATGGACGTGCAGCACTAGAGTCAGCAGCTAGATAGACATCATAGGAGTTCAAGTGCTCTATGGACAAAACAGGTTCAGGTCGTGACGGGTATCGATCGATACTAGGTGAGTATCGATCGATACCGGAAGTCTGCATTCGTGAAAATTGCAGATTTTCGGGATAAAGGTCTTGAAGCTGAGCTTCAATGAGGTAGACACCTTCGTCTGGCAAACAATCATCAATAGGGACGACCTCATCGACCTTTAGTCGCGATAAGTAGTCAGCAATGCCATTCTCAACTCCTTTCTTGTCCTTGATCTCGATGTCGAAACCCTGGAGCAGAAGAACCCATCGGCAAAGACGAGGCTTGAGGTCCTTGTTCTTCAGCAGGTATTTGAGAGCAGCATGGTCTGTGTGAACAATGACCTTGCTCCCAATCAAGTAGGACCGGAATTTCTCAAAAGAGAAAATGACTGCCAGCAACTCCTTCTCAGTGGTGCTGTAATTTCGCTGAGCATCATCCAACGTCCTGCTGGCATAATAAATAGCATGGAGTTTCTTGTCTTTCCTCTGACCCAACACAGCTCCAACAGCAAAATCACTGGCATCACACATAACTTCAAAAGGCAAACTCCAATCAGGTGGTTGGACTACAGGAGCATTCACTAATGCCTTCTTGATTTCCTCGAAGGCTACAAGGCAATCAGATGTGAAATAAAACTTGACTTCCTTACATAACAGGGCTGTGAGTGGACGTGCAAGCTTAGAGAAATCTTTGATGAACCTCCTGTAAAACCCAGCATGACTAAGGAAACTTCGTATCTCAGGAACAGATCGTGGAGATTGCAAGCTTGTCATGACCTCAATCTTAGCCTTGTCGACTTCGATCCCTGCCTTAGAAATATTGTGCCCAAGAACAATGCCATCTTGTACCATGAAGTGGCACTTCTCCCAATTAAGAACCAAGTGCTTCTCCTCGCATCTTTGCAGTACCTTGCACAAGTTATCCAGACAATCCTTGAACGACGATCCATACACAGAAAAATCATCCATGAAAAACCTCCATAAACTCCTCAGTCATATCTGTGAAAATCGACATCATGCATCGCTGAAAGGTCGCTGGAGCGTTACATAATCCGAACGGCATCCTTCTGTAGGCGAATGTGCCATAAGGACATGTGAAGGTCGTCTTTCCCTGGTCCTCTGGATGTATAGGGATCTGGAAAAAGCCTGAGTACCCATCAAGAAAACAGTAGTATGGGTGACTCGCTAACCTCTCCAGCATTTGGTCAATGAATGGCAATGGGAAGTGATCCTTCCATGTAGCCGCATTAAGCTTCCTGTAGTCAATGCACATTCTGTGACCAGTGATTGTCCTTGTAGGGATCAGATCGTCCTTCTCGTTCTTCACCACAGTTATGCCTCCTTTCTTAGGAACAACGTGAACTGGACTAACCCAAGAACTATCTGAGATGGCATAGATAATCCCTGCTTCCAACAGTTTCATCACTTCCTTCCTGACCACTTCCTTCCTGACCACTTCCTTCAGGTTCGGATTCAGCCTCCTCTGACACTCAATCGAAGACTTTGACTCGTCCTCCAGGTGAATCCGATGCATGCACAAGTCTGGTGCTATACCTGAAATGTCAGCAAGAGAATAGCCAAGAGCTTTGCGATACTTGCGCAGCTTGCTCAGCATTAAAGCAACCTATGTGGTATTCAAAGAAGCATTAACGATAACTGGGTATGTGGAATTAGGACCAAGAAACCTATACCTCAGATTCGCTGGAAGTGGCTTTAGTTCCACCTTAGGAGCATTCTCTGTACTCCAATCTCCAAGCCCAGCAGCTTGCTTAGAACCATCGACCAACCCTCTTTCTGGCCGTAGGGTATCGATCGATACCAAGGGGGTATCGATCGATACTGGCGATGCTGAATCAAGCATCTTCGAGTATCCAGCAGTTTCGTCACATGAACGGACTTCTGAAGTGGCCGAACAGACCAATGCTCTCTCGAGTGGATCCTCAGGGTGCATCTCCAGGAAGTACTCTTCAGCTATGTCACTGAAGCTGTCCACATAGAATGTATGCCCATCGATGGTTGGCCTTTTCATCATCTTTTCCATGTTAAAGAACATCATCAAGTCACCGATGTTGAGAGCGATCTGTCCATTCCTGCAGTCAATTAAGGCTCCAGCAGTTGCAAGGAATGGTCTGTCCAAGATAAGAGGATCCTTATGCTCAGCCTCGTACTTCAGGATGATGAAATCTGTTGGGATCAAGCAATTCCCAATCTTGATTGGGACATCTTCAAGTAGTCCCTCTGGAAGTCGTACTGAGCGATCAGCAAGTACCAGCGAAATCCTTGTAGATTGGAAATCTGTCATCCCCATTCGCTTGGCAACAGAGTGTGGCATAAGGTTCACACTCGACCCAATATCGCAGAGAGCTCGCTCAAATCTCTCTGTGAAGATAGTGCCGTCCAAAACAAAGCTTCCTGGGTCTGGTAGCTTCTTACGAATTTTGTTGAGCAGGATCGCACTGCACTCAGATGTGATCATCATGACACCTTCCTCTAGGTTCACATTGTTAGAGACCATCTTCTTCACATATCTCCTGAAAGCTGGAGAAGTCTTAATAGCATCAATAAAAGGAAGCTCCACAATCAACTTATCCAGCATGGCCTTGCATCTGGCATCTTCCCATTCCTTCCTTGTCAGCTTGGGAAGTATAGGATAAGGTGCTTTGGGTGTATACACCCTCTCCTTAACAATCTCGGGTTCCTTCTCTAGCTGCGTCTCAGCATCGATCGATACTTGAGGGGTATCGATCGATACACGTGATTTTGAATTCACTCGGGAAGAAGTCTGGGCTGGTGTCGATCGACACTGTATGGTATCGATCGATACCTGCGGATTTTCAGAATCTCAATTGTCATCTCCAGCAAGATCGACGAGATTTCCTGCAATTGGGCTGTTTTTCACTCCTGTAAGCACCTCTTTTCCATTCCTCAAGGTGATGGCGTTGATGTGTGCTCTTGGATTATCAGTTTTTCCTGGAAGAAAACCATCTTGCCTCTTTACAGCTGCTGCTGTCTGAGCCACCTGGGTTTCCAGCTTTTTCTGGGAAAGGTTTATGGCTTCTATTTTCCCATTCAAATCGATGTACAGAGAGTCAAACTTCCCATTGAAGTCCACTTGCAACTTCTGATGTCTCAGAAGAATCTGTTCCATCATGGATTCCATTTTGTTGTCTGTGGAATTGGGAGATGCTGGTTGGTACGAAGAGTTCCCATAATTGCGAGTGAA
Source organism: Eutrema japonicum (assembly GCA_030161315.1). Lineage (NCBI taxonomy): Eukaryota > Viridiplantae > Streptophyta > Magnoliopsida > Brassicales > Brassicaceae > Eutrema > Eutrema japonicum. The sequence continues at coordinate 35,977,025 of BSQW01000007.1, read as the reverse complement.
ATCGCTGCTCTGAAGTGGTTTCTGAGTAAATTGCTTCGCTCCGAAACCATATTGGTTCCCCTCTAACTTGTACCCACCTTGCTGATTGTTGCTGTTGAAGTTTCTGTTGTTGTTGTACCCAAATCGCTGACCATGAAAACCAGAACCACCAACGTAGTTAACATCCTCTTCTTCTTCTTCCACATTAGCGACTTCATCAGCAAAATGCACAGATTTCTTTGATTTCCCGATCAAGAAATCCAGTTTGTCTTGCACGTCAGCAATTTGCGACCTATCAATTCCTCCAGCTTGCTTTTTCCTCTCGAAATCAGCATTCTTGGTGCTATTGCTAGACGCCAAGTTCTCTATCAGAAAAACCGCATCATCCGGATACCTGGTGAAGAAGTTCCCATTACTTACAGCATCCATACCAATCTGGTATCTCCAATCAACCCCTCTGTAGAAAGTGCCCAGCAGCTGCACCTGAGTGAACCCTTGGTGCGGGCAATCTCTCTGATAAGATTTGAAACGAATCCATGAAGACTTGAATGCCTCTGTCGGACCCTGAGCGAACTGAGATATCTTGTTCCTGAGCTCCTCGGATCTTGCATCATCATAGAAATTAATCAGGAACGCATTCTTCGTCTCATCCCATGTAGTTAGTGAATCAGGTGCTAGCTGCTTCAGCCAATAAGCAGCATCCCCACCAAATACGGGAAGAGTTTGCAGAAAGGAACTCGTTGGGAACTCCATTGTACTTCATACCAGTGACCAATAGTCCTCGAACCTTTCGATGTGATCCATGGGATGCTCATGCAGTAGGCCATGGAACGGGTTCTGACTTACGAGGGCGTAATACGCATGCTTCAACTCGAAGTCGTTCCTCTGAAAGGTCGGGATGCGAATCGCAGCTCGATTGGCATAGAACTGATCAGGCATGTTGTGTTCACCAAGTGTTCTAGCTCGATCACCTGCAGCATTCCCAACGTGGGCGCGCCCAGCTGGCCCGACAATCTCAACAACAGCAGCGGGGACAACGACGTTTCCAGCTTCATCAAGTCGATGCCCTCTCTCATTGCACACTTGACCCTCTTGGTCTCTCAGAATTCCAGCTTCATCAGCTCTTAAAACCACTGGGTTGTTCATCCCTGATTTCTGCTTTGTCTTTCTGTTTGTGCGTTCTAAACGTGCTAGCTTCTCTAACGATAGATTAACTAGCGGAGCGCTCTTGTTTCTTCTGGTTTCACAATTAGGCATGCACCTGAAACACCAAGATCAAGAACGTAAGTAACCAGAGACACGATGAGTATCGACCGATACTGAATGGTATCGATAGATATCAATAAAGAAAATCGCCTCAGTATCGACCGATACTAGGTAGTATCGATCGATACATACGGGCTTAGTCGAAACTCGACAGCTAAAATTTAATGGTGAAATTGAATCCCCGGCAACGGCGCCAAAATTTGATATGCTAAATTTAATACCCTAACAGTACTAAAGCAGTAGTTGTAGTATAGCTAGGGGTCGAACACAAGGACTCACATAAATCACACAATAAATTGTATAGAATCGAGCTAAGCTAAGCAATTCAGTTTAAACAGAAAACAGAAAGTAGTAAACGAGTTGTATTCTATGGGAAAAAGATAGGTTCAGGGATATTTCTCAGGAAATCAATGAATGCAAAATAAACTAACTAATCAGGGTTCATGTTACGCACGGTTCTCGAACTCAAATCACTAAAGTAAAATCAACCAACTGTCGTTGCGAAGACTATCTAAATCTAAACTTCAGAATCCCAAATTTCTTTGCAAATCCCTAAGAATAAATCAGCCTTAATTTCAAGTTTGATATGTTCACAAATCAATTAAACCAAATATCTTTGCGAGTAATCAATTTGCTCACCCTAAGTTCTGTCAGGTAATTAATCGCACTGTCGTGCCTAATCAATTATCCTAAGATCTAAGTTCTAGGTGATCAATCTAGAATTAGCTTTGAGAACAACCTAAGGCGAAGAACTAATTCAGATTATGAACGTTAAATAACTAATCAACCTAGCATTCAAAGAAATCCCTTATGAGAATCCCCAAACCTAACAAGAGATCTACTCAGACATGAAAATTGAATCAATAGACATGTTTGAATAAATACTCAGTAGAAAATAAGAAAGAGTAACAATAGGTTTTGAGATCTGATCTCGGACGAAGGGAAATTCAGACTTGTCTCTCTCACCAAATTCTCTCTTAAACCAAAGCAAAATAAGGCATAGCCTAAAAGTGGCTGTAAAAATCCCTATTTATAAGCTAACACACGAATTGGGGCTTCTTGTAATTATTAAAGACTTCTGGGGCAAATCTGCAGATCTTCAAATCTTCATTAAGTCGCGTGTCTTGGTCATGCTGCGATGGGTATAGATCGATACCAGGGGGTATCGATCGATGCTTGACGTGAAATCAGATACTCAGCGACACGAACTTCAGCCCTTGTTCCAATCTGCTCCAGAAAGCTCCAATACTTCCAATTACGCTCCAAACGTGCTAAGACCTGTAAAAGACTCTAAAAGACTTCAAAACACTAGAAAGATTCTATAAAAAGGACTTATATCATGGCCTAAATAGGGTAAAAACCATGATATATCAAAATACCTTAATGAATGTAGAGAGCTAGTTGACTGGAATCGAGATCTAGATGATTTAGGTTTTGTATGACGGAAACCGTGGACTAGTGTCATAGGTACTTTGGTGAGAATTTTCTAGGCTAATTTGCGTTAGATGTAGTTCGATGGTTATGGTTTAGAAGGACGGTCTCTGAGATTTCGAGTTCCCTATGAGTTTTGTTTCATCTATCCGAGCTTTGGTTTTGTTTTATTTGAGAACAAACAAAGGCTTAATTCTGGGGGAGTTGATAACACCGTATTTTTACCCATTTTCCTTATGATTTTCTTATGCTATGATGAATGTTTATTCCGTTTAAGTGTTTTTATTGCTATATTCGTATATTTGTAATTTCAAAACTCTTTTCATGATAATTAGGGAAAATCATTGCAAATTGGAGAAAAACCAGATTTTTGGCTCAACGTCAAACTGTCAGAAGTTCAACCCCAAACGAAGGTCTTCTCACCGTCTGATCCTGCACAAATTTGGAGATATTAAAGAAGGACAAACTAGCTTTCCATCGCACTTGATTTGAGGATAATCCAACAGTTCGATCAAAAGTTACACAAAGATCAAGAAGTCCCGTCAAGCAGATCAAGCAGCTCCCGACCAGAGGCCAAAGAGGAGTCGACCACGGGCAGAACTCCTGACCCACGGAGAAACACCTATCGACCGCAGTCAGAAGCCCTCGATGGCAGACCTATTTTCGTCCTGCAAGGCCGTTTTCAAGCCCGTTCGATTCCCATCTTCGAGGAAACCCTAAGTATGACGAATGAAGACTTGAAGACCTATAAATACATGTCTAAGTAGCCACAATTCGTGTGCCACCATATATATAGCTTTAGCACCAAACTATTTTACTTTTTGTTCTTTGTTCTTTGTTCTGTGAGATAGATATTTCTCTTGAACTCTTTTTGTTTTCTTTTATTTATTCAATTATGCATTCATCATCTCTGTTTTTGGTCTATTTAATTATGTCCGAGTAATTTAGTCGTTGGGTGTAAGGAAAAATTGATGGGGATTCATATGTTCGATGAGGATTTATGAGCTAACCTAGTCGAATCCTAGAACTCTTTCTTCTAAATCTTTTTTTTTGGTCAAGAATTCTAAATCTATTCTTATTGCATAGAAATAGCGTCATGAACTATGTACTGATTTTAGGATTAATAGAACATGAGAGTGTTGAATTTATCAATTGAGAAGAGTGATTTGGCTATAAGAGACGAAAGCTACTTATAGAGTGTTGTGAGCGAGGACAAATCTTAAACGAAGTTAAGCGTTACCTCCTGTGCAGCCAGAGGCGAAAGCTACTGGTCACGTTGGTCGGTAACAGTTGGTTAGTTTCGCGAGAGCGGCCTAATCATATAGCCGTGATTCGAGTTCCAAGAGTTTTAGATAGGATCGAATTTTCTAAGAGCTTTGTTAATCGTGTTTGAATCTAACATCCCCCAGATATATCCATGTCGACCCAACATCCGATTTTTACTTACCGCTTTTATCTTTTTCGCTTTGCTTTCTTTACAATTTTCGTGACAAACCAAAACCCTATAAAATCCGCTTTCATTTTAGACTTCCTTACTCAATCTCTTTCTAAGGTTTTTTGCAGAAGAAGTGTGCTCTCCCTATGGATCGGAACCCTAAGTACTGTAAAACATGTAACACCGAGATTATTATGTAATGAACTCGGAATGACAAATATTGTTTTGCCTTTATTAGAAATTACTTAAACAATCTCTTACAGACTTGTTTAATCAGAATTACACGACGGGACACACTGCTCTCGATACTGACCAATTCATAATCTATCCAAGCTTACCACAACGACAGTTGTGTAACTCTCGTATGTTCACTCACCAAGAACCCTAACTCTCTTTTATCTTCTTGACTCGTTCTATTCTCTCAGAAAACGGCTAACCTAAAACTAGTCCAACCTCTTTTCTTATATACCACATCTCCAACAAGTATGTGTATATTCGCTTTCCTTTTGTTACGATCTTCAAATCTACTTCACGGGATTCTGTTGATCTTCCTTGATCTACAAGCCAGCTTCCCAGAAACTCCAATCAATCACTGCCACGTCAGCTGGTTTTTTTTCACGCCTTCCAAGTCTTCATGTGTGGCACACGAACTCCACATTCTTCCCTTTTTTATCTGAATGCGTTACCTCAAGCTTTCTGCAATCATAACAAGATATACACCAAACCAACATGACAACTCCACAGAACACCACCACCACACAATAAAGTGTATTGCATATAAATCCAGAAAAATTCACAGAGATGCAACTGAAAACAGAATAAGGAACATTGAGTCTTAAGACACATAACACAAAAACTGGAAAATGATAACAAATCAAGACACACACACAACCGAAAGCTCATTACACTACTCCCCAATCATTTTCTTCGTCCCCGTCAGCTTGCTCGTCCTCACTGTCTGATCCTTCTACAGCATCATTGAGATCATGTGCGCTGTACTCTCCCCCTGCTTGAGTGCACATTAATATAAAAAATAGTCACACAAAATCAAAGTCAGAGGAAGGAGTAAGAACTTACCTTTCACTTGGAGTTGAATGCGCTTGAGCCACTTTGAGAGCTGATCCAAGTCGGCTGCAAGCGAAGGAGCAACACACGGCTCATCATCTTCAGACCCCTTTCCTACTTTAGGTTCAAGCTTCACCTTTTTGGGAAAAACGATCAAGTCGCTATCATTTCTGTGACCCGGCACAGTACGTTGAAACGTCAGCAGTTGATAGATCAGATTGGGAAAGAACAGCTTTCTATCAACATGGTTGTGAGCCTGAGCAATGCTGTAGATAATGTCAAAGACCATCTTTTCGAAGTTGAATTTCTTCCCTTGAAGAAGATAGGCGAGAAACTTGATCCGCATCTTGACCATTGTCGTGTTATTAGTGGTTGACATCCAGTTGCAGCAGCATAGCTTGTGTAGAATTTGATTCTCAGGGGTGAAAGGTCGTGCGCAGAAGCCTTCCCACCGATGCTTTATACCACCATACACAATACTAACAGCGGTGTCAATGTTTTCGTTATCCCATTGTCCAGCTACTGGAGGATCAACTATCTGGTACATCCGGTTAATGATCTCAGCCGAGAACTCATACATCTTACCTCTGATGTATAGCAGGTTGATGCAACTCAAAAACTTAAACATTGTGTAACCCACGAGATTCTAAGAGCATCACACACAAAAGAAAAACTTTCAAGAATTAGACACACTCAGTAGGATGCACGTGAGGACCCCATAATCGATCATCAAACACGAGTTTATAAGCGCCAAGTATCTACCTGAATTAACTCGTGTGTAAGTCAGATTTGCTACCGATGAGGCAAGTAATTCATTTTTAACTACATGTCACACACCAAAGAGTTTATGTAAGAAAATCAACTTGAGTGCCCAAAGATGCAGCCATCCCTTAGCCAAGGAGCTTTCACACCAGTGATTGTCCATAGAGAACTGGGACACTTCTGGTCATCAGATATGAATCAATTGTTGTTGAGGGTACATGCGCCAACTACAAGAGTGTCCTATTCTTCAATGGAAGGAAATGATCTCACGTGATGGTTTCCACAGAGTGGCAGTCAAACAAGTGATTTATCAGACATCAGATGTTGTGCTGCATACCCTCAGCTGAGGAGCATTAACACTTTTTTTTATCATTTTTTTTGTAGTCTCTCTCGTTTGACATGCACCTCTATTTTCACCCTTGCCTTGCATTAGTGCAGCTTACCCTCAGCCGATGAGCTTTCACACCCTTTCGTTATAGGAACCTGGCAGTTATGTGTGACATTCATGACCACTTTCACTCTTCTAGCATAACTCATATACCCCCATCTCATTTCAGTCATTGATCAGTACCAGATGTGAAATGTTGCAGCATCTCAATCCAGACTGAGTGACCATCTCAATGAGTTGCTTGTATCAAGATTACCCTTCATGCCTCATGTTCTCACAGGACAATTCACACTCAAGAGGTTTTTGGTTGCTGATGTGTGACACATATTGTTGATGCATCATCCACCTCTCAACAGCACTAAATTAGTGCTTGCACACACCTAACGCCTTTCTTAGATACAGAAAGCTATTGAGATCAAGAGGTTTAGTAAATATATCAGTAAACTGGTAATCAGATGCAACGTGTTTGATGATGACAAGTTTTTCCTAAACAAGTTCCCTAACAAAGTGATGTCTTATGTCTACATGTTTAGTACATGAGTGCTGAATATGATTCTTAGTCAAATCAATCGCGCTTTTGTTATCACAATGAACAAGAAAGGGATAATTGAAGATACCGTAGTTAGCGAGCATCTGTCTCATCCACAACAATTGTGTACAACAACTTCCAAGAGCTATGTATTCTGCTTCTGCAGTTGAAAGAGACACACAATTCTGCTTCTTGATGTGCCACGAGATCATGTTGTTCCCAAGGAAGAAGCATCCTCCTGATGTGCTCTTCATGTCATCAAGACAACCTGCCCAATCTGCATCACAATAGCCATCAAGATTCAGATTAGTCTCTTTGGAGTAATACATACCATAGTCCAGAGTACCCTTGACGTATTTGATGACACGTTTGAGGGCATGAAGATGAGACAGCCGAGGAGATGCTTGATATCTAGCACATAAACCAACACTGAGACAAATATCTGATATGCTCAAATTAATACCCTAAAAGTACTAAAGCAGTAGTTATAGTAAGTGTAGGGGTCGAACACAAGAACTCAAGAAATCACACAATAGATCAGATAGATTCGAATTAAGCTAAACAAAAAGATATAATTGAAAACTAGTACGCAATTAAAAGTGTTGTAAGTCGATTGGGAGAAAGATAGGTTCAGGGTATTTCTCAGGAAATCAATGAATGCAGATAAACTAACAAATAAGGGTTCAAGTTACGCACGGTTCTTGAACTCAAATCACTAAAGTATAATTAACCAACTCTCGTTGCGAGAATTATCTAAATCTAAACTTCAGAATCCTAAATCTCTTTGCAAATTCCTAAGAATAAATCAGCTTTAAAGTTCAGGTTTGATATGTTCACAAATCAATTAAACCAAATCTCTTTGCGAAAAATCAATTTGCTCACCTTAGGTTCTATCAGATTACTCAATTGCACTGTCGTGCCTAATCGATTAACCTAAGATCTAAGTTCTAGGTGATCAATCTAGAATTATCTTTGAGAACAGCCTAAGGCGAAGAACTAATTCAGATTATGAACCCTAAACAATAAATCAACCTAACATTCAAAGAAATCCCTTATGAGAACCCTAAACCTAACAAGAGATCTACTCAGACATAGAAACTGAAGAAATAAACATGGCTGAATAAATACTCAAATAGATAATAAGAAAGAGTAACAAAAGGGTTCGAAATCTTCTCTCGGACGAACAGAATGTCAGACTTATCTCCTTCGAAACCTCTCTCACAAAAACCAAAGTAGAATAAAGCGTAGCCCTCAAAGTGTCTGTAAAATCCTAATAAATAACCTAAGTCACGTTTTGGGGCTTCTTGTAAATAATAAAGTCTTCTGGGCAATTTTCAATTCTTCAACTCTTTGGAAAGGTTGCGGGTCGTGTCTGCTTCGGTGAGTATCGACTGATACTAGTCAGTATCGATCGATACCGATGCTTCAAATCGGGTACTCAGCTACACGAACTTCTGCTTTGCTCCAAAATACTCCAGAAATCTCCAATATCCCCAATTATGCTCCAAACGTGATAAAACCTGTAAAATACTCTAAAACACTACGAAATAGTAGAAAGACTCGATAAAACGGACTTGTATCATGGCTTAAAAGGGGTAAAAACCATGATATATTAACTCCTCTAGACTTGGCCTTTGCTTGCGTTCAAGCAAATAGAAAGCAAAACCAGAGAAAGAGGATTGAAAACAAGGAGACTCACCTGTTCATGAAACCTCGCAATGACCCTTTTCTGAAGCACCCAAATGTCACCTAATCAGCTTCTGATCTAACCACCATGTACTTCTCCGTAGACATTCGCAGCTTTCCCAGACTCCACACATTATCCCACAGCATCGTTCAAACAAAGCCCTCATCGCCAGTTTCATCACTGCAGCCAATGTTCAAGAACCTTCTAGATTCTTTACCATACAATACCATGACTATGAACCATCCAATTTCACACTTTTTGGTATTATTTTCTCTCCCCCAGACTTATTTCTTATTATGTTCACTTTTTTTTTTAGATCTACATATATACATGAAGGTCTGAAACGCGAGTATTGATGGTGTGTGCCACCGAATCCCCGGTTCTTCCCTCTCTATGTATCAAAGGCTTAGGCCAATAGTGGTATCACGAGAAATTTTCCTAACCTCGCTTTCAACCTTTGTGTGATCATTCCCTCACAAGTAGAATAATGGGATCGCTGGAAATTTTCCTAGCCCTCTACTCAGAAGAAAATCATTTCATCTTTTATGCTCTTATTTATCAACTTATAACAGGGGAGAGAGATACCATTACTTTAAACACATGGGTTCCTTTGTCAGATATGAATGATGAATCAAGCTCTGTAAACACTAACCACATCGATGAAGTGCAAACAGTTGGCTCAGGCTTCAGAAGAACTCTGCTGGAGACATGGATGATTTCTAGTCAACTGGTCAGTCTTTGGATTTTCCATTAGTCGATCTAGAACTGATCTTGTAACAGTGGTCACTCAGAAACAAAATCAAAACAATAGGCTCAAGCACATGATCATAGTCTCCAACAGGTTTTGACTCGATAAAACATTTTTTTTTAATTTTTTATGACTCTAAGAAAAACAAAAACGCTCTCAGCAACTACCTCCCCCAGACTTGAACAACATTGTCCCCAGCGTTATCTAGCCTAAGGTTGGTGAAAGAAAGCAAAAGAACAGAGTGGAATTGTGAAGAAAAAGAAGAGTTACCTATATGGGACGGGTGTATCGACCGACACACGGCCTGGTATCGATCGATACCAGGCTTAAGTCGATATAACGAACTCTTCTTAATCGCGTAGGGTATCGACCGATACCAGCAGGGTATCATCGAGACTCAGGCGATTTCGTGTCTGCTCTTTGTTTATCCTGACACAAAACACAAAAATAAAAATAAAAAGACTTATATAAAAACTCACCAGTGGGTTGCCTCCCACCAAGCGCTCGTTTAACGTCATTAGCTTGGGAGGTCGAATATCAGCTCCCAATCTCTCTGCAATTGCCCTCGACATGACATTGACGCTAGCCCCCGAGTCAACGAGAGACTCTTTGAACTCTACTCCATAGATAAAGCATGGAACTAAGAATATTCATGGGTCTTCCCTCTTTGTCAACTGCCTCAGCGGTAGTGACTTGGTTCTTGCCTTGATAAAGAGTACTTCGATCTCTTCCAGGGTTTCTCTGCAATCTCGGAAGTGACTCAGCAGAGGGCGGTACTCTAGAGCTTCTTCAAAAGTCAGTGTGTGGGGAATCCTTCGTACCATCTTCTCAAAGCCAAGCAGCTGCTTTGGAGAAATGGGATCTCTGAGGTGTCTGGGTGGAATGGGGTATGGTGCTTTAGGTTTGTAAACCTTTTCTGCACTCAACTCGGGTTTCGTTTCAGCATCCGAACTGGTATCGACCGACACAGGAGTGGTGTCGATCGATGCTTTTGCTCTGGAATCGTCCCTGGCAGAATTTTGGACGAGTGTCGATCGATACAAGGGGGTATCGGTCGACACAGGGGTGGTGTTCGAATTCTCATCCTCAGATATATCATCAACAAAAGGAAGCTCCACAACTAACTTATCCAGCATAGTTTTGCATCTGGCATCCTCCCATTCCTTCTTTGTCATCTTACGAGGCATAGGATAAGGTATTATGGGTTTGTACACCCTCTCCTTGACAATCTCTGGTTCCTTCTCGACATGCGCCTGAGTATCGACCGACACAGAAGAAGTATCGATCTGGATCCACTCGTGCAGGTGTCTGGACTAGTATCTATCGACACTGGCTGGTATCGATCCATACACGGGGATTTTCAGAATCCCAGTCGTCATCTTCAGCAGAATCGATGAAATTCTCTGAAATTGGGCTGTTCTGCGCTCCTGTAATCACCTCTTTTCCACTTGTCAAGGTGATGGCATTGATATATGCTATTGGATTCTCAGTTTTCCCTGGAAGAAAACCTTCTTGTCTTTTCGCAGCCTCTGAAGTCTGAGTTACCTGAATTTCCAGCTTATTCTGATGAATACCAAGAGCATCGGTCCTTCCACTCATATTCTTGTACAGAGCATCTATATTACCATTGAAATCCACTGCTATATGCTTCTGTCCTTGAATCAACGTTTCAAACATAGACTCGATCTTGCTCTCTGGGGTTTTAGCAGATACAGGCTCATAAGAAGAATTCCCATAGGTGCGGTTGGTCCCTCCTTGCTGAGCATTGTTGGTGAAGTTTTGGTTGTTGTTATGTTGGTATTGATTTCTCTAACCTTGAAAACCAGAACCACCAATGTAGTTAACATCCTCCACTTCATCCTCAGCAGCAAAGTGGACCGGTTTTTGGTTCTTTCCCATCAACATATTGTGCATTGAATCCAGCTTAGGATTCACCTATGCGATTCGACTGCTATCCAAGTTACCGGCTTGCTTCTTGCGATCCATTTATGCATTCTTGGTGCTATTACTAGACGCAAAATTCTCAATAAGCACATAAGCATCATCTGGATGCCTGGTATTGAAATTCCCATTGCTCGACGCATCCAAAGCCATCTGATACCTCCAATAAATCCCTCTGAAGAAGATACCCAGCAGCTGAACATCAGAGTACCCGTGATGTGGACAATCTCTCTGATACGATCTAAATCTCGTCCAAGCAGCCTTGAACGCTTCAGTCGGGCCTTGAGAAAACTGGGAGATCTTGTTCCTCAGATCCTCAGATCGTGCATCATCATAGAAATTATTCAAGAAAACAGTCTTAGTCTCCTCCCAGGTAGTCAGTGATCCAGGAAGCAACTGCTTCAGCCAGTAAGTCGCATCTCCACCTAGAGAGTAGGGAAACATCTTGCAGAAGAGGTAATCGTAGGACACTTCATTACTCTTGATGCTAGTGACCAAGTCCTCAAACTTCTCAATATGATCCATGGGATGTTCATGAGAAAGACCATGAAAAGGGTGCTGACCCACAAGAGTGTAGTATGCAGGTTTCAGCTCAAAGTCATTCCTCTGATATGGTGGAGGGCGAATCGCTGATCGATTAGCATAAAACTGATCAGGCCTGTTGTACTCTCCAATTATTCTACCACGATCAGCCACAACATTCCCTGCGTTCGCGTTCCCAGCGACATTCCCATCGACAACAGGAGCAGGTGGAATGATGTTCCCCTCTCCATCCAATGGTTGCCCTCGCGCATTGTACAATTGACCCTCTTGGTCCCTGTAAGCACCAGCTTCATCTCGAACCAAAACCAGTGAATTTTTGTTCATCTCTGCTGGCTTCTTTGCTCTTCTGTTTGTGCGTTCCACAAGTGCTAGCTGCTCCAATGACAGTTCAACTAGTTGAGTGCTCTTGTTCCTTCTGGTTTCACGAATATGCATACACCTGAAAACAAAACACTAGGCAAGCCACGTAAGTAACAAAAACATGATGAGTATCGACCGACACTGTATGGTGTCGATCGATATCAACAAAAGAAAACGACGAGTATCGATCGATACCGACGAGCTTAGTCGAAATTCTCAAACTAAAATCTAATGGCGAATCGAGTTCCCGGCAACGGCGCCAAATTTGATATGCTCAAATTAATACACGAAAAGTACTAAAGCAATAGTTGTAGTAAGTGTAGGGGTCGAACACAAGAACTCAAGAAATCACACAATAAATCAGATAAATTCGAATTAAGCCAAACCAAAAGATGTAATCGAAAACTAGTATGCAATTAAAAGTGTTGTAAGTCGATTGGGAGAAAGTTAGGTTCTGGGTATTTCTCAGGAAATCAATGAATGCAGATAAGCTAACTAATCAGGGTTCAGGTTACGCACGGTTCTTGAACTCAAATCACTAAAGTATAATTAACCAACTCTCGTTGCGAGAATTATCTAAATCTAAACTTCAGAATCCCAAATCTCTTTGCAAATTCCTAAGAATAAATCAGCTTTAAAGTTCATGTTTGATATGTTCACAAATCAATTAAACCAAATCTCTTTGCGAATAATCAATTTGCTCACCTTAGGTTCTATCAGATTACTCAATTGCACTGTCGTGCCTAATAGATTAACCTAAGAGCTAAGTTCTAGGTGATCAATCTAGAATTAGCTTTGAAAATAACCTAAGGCGAAGAACTAATTCAGATTATGAACCCTAAACAATAAATCAACCTTGCATTCAAAGAAATCCCTTATGAGAACCCTAAACCTATCAATAGATCTACTCAGACATGGAAATTGAAGCAATAAACATGGCTGAATAAATACTCAAATAGATAATAAGAAAGAGTAACAAAAGGGTTCAAAATCTTCTCTCGGAAGAACAGAGTTTCAGACTTATCTACCTTCGAACGCTCTCTCACAAAAACTAAAGTAGAATAAAGCGTAGCCCTCAAAGTGGCTGTATAATCCTAAAAATAACTTAAGTCACGTTTTGGGGCTTCTTGTAAATAATAAAGTCTTATGGGTAATTTTGCAATTCTTCAACTCTTTGTAAAAGTCGCGGGTCATGTCTGCTTCGGTGAGTATCGACAGATACTAGTCAGTATCGATCGATACTGATGCTTCAAATCGGGTACTCGGCTACACGAACTTCTGCTTTGCTCCAAAATGCTCTAGAAAGCTCCACTATCTCCAATTATGCTCCAAACGTGCTAAAACCTCTAAAAGACTCTAAAACACTATGAAATAGTAGAAAGACTCGATTAAACGGACTTATACCATGATTTAAAAGGGGTAAAAACCATGATATATCAATATCCGGTCTACTGGTCTTAGGTAGAGCAAACTCCCAATCATGGCTCTGTAGAGTCTCTCATCAACTTTATGTCCATCTTCATCTCGAGAGAGTTTACTCGTAGTGCTCATGGGAGTACCAGCAGTCTTGCTTGTCTGCATGTCAAACCTTTTAACCAAGTTTCGGGCATAAGTACTTTGTGAAACAAATATCCCATCAGCAGACTGTTTGATTTATAATTAAAGAAAGTAGCTTAGCTCCCCCACCATGCTCATTTCAAATTCTTTGGTCATAGTTGATACAAACATATTCACTAGGCTTTGCTTTGAGGCTCCAAAGATAATATCATCTACATACACTTGAACAATCGGGATCTCAGCTCCAGCACACTGGATGAATAGTGTTTTATCAACACTACCATGTAGAAATCTTAATTCCAAAAGAAACTAATAAATAACGTAAGTCACGTTTTGGGGCTTCTTGTAAATAATAAAGTCTTATGGGCAATTTTGCAATTCTTCAACTCTTTGGAAAAGTCGCGGGTCGTGTCTGCTTCGGTGAGTATCGACTGATACTAGTCAGTATCCATCGATACTGATGCTTCAAATCGGGTACTCAGCTACACGAACTTCTGCTTTGCTCCAAAATGCTCTAGAAAGCTTCAATAGATATCTCCAATTATGCTCCAAACGTGCTAAAACCTGTAAAAGACTCTAAAACACTATGAAATAGTAGAAAGACTCGATTAAACGGACTTATACCATGGCTTAAAAGGGGTAAAAACCATGATATATCAATATCCGGTCTACTGATCTTAGGTAGAGCAAACTCCCAATCATGGCTCTGTAGAGTCTCTCATCAACTTTATGTCCATCTTCATCTCGAGAGAGTTTACTCGTAGTGCTCATGGGAGTACCAGCAGTCTTGCTTGTCTGCATGTCAAACCTTTTAACCAAGTTTCGGGCATAAGTACTTTGTGAAACAAATATCCCATCAGCAGACTGTTTGATTTATAATTAAAGAAAGTAGCTTAGCTCCCCCACCATGCTCATTTCAAATTCTTTGGTCATAGTTGATACAAACAGATTCACTAGGCTTTGCTTTGAGGTTCCAAAGATAATATCATCTACATACACTTGAACAATCGGGATCTCAGCTCCAGCACACTGGATGAATAGTGTTTTATCAACACTACCATGTAGAAATCTTAATTCCAAAAGAAACTAATAAATAACGTAAGTCACGTTTTGGGGCTTCTTGTAAATAATAAAGTCTTATGGGCAATTTTGCAATTCTTCAACTCTTTGGAAAAGTCGCGGGTCGTGTCTGCTTCGGTGAGTATCGACTGATACTAGTCAGTATCCATCGATACTGATGCTTCAAATCGGGTACTCAGCTACACGAACTTCTGCTTTGCTCCAAAATGCTCTAGAAAGCTTCAATAGATATCTCCAATTATGCTCCAAACGTGCTAAAACCTGTAAAAGACTCTAAAACACTATGAAATAGTAGAAAGACTTGATAAAACAGACTTATATCATGGCTTAAAAGGGGTAAAAACCATGATATATCTATATCCGGTCTACTGGCTGTTAGGTAGAGCAAACTCCCAATCATGGCTCTGTAGAGTCTCTCATCAACTTTCTGTCCATCTTCATCTCGAGAGAGTTTACTCGTAGTGCTCATGGGAGTACCAGCAGTCTTGCTTGTCTGCATGTCAAACCTTTTAACCAAGTTTCGGGCATAAGTACTTTGTGAGAAAAATATCCCATCAGCAGATCGTTTGATTTATAATCCGAGAAAGTAGCTTAGCTCCCCCACCATGCTCATTTCAAATTCTTTGGTCATAGTTGATACAAACTGATTCACTAGGCTTTGCTTTGAGGCTCCAAAGATAATATCATCTACATACACTTGAACAATCGGGATCTCAGCTCCAGCACACTGGATGAATAGTGTTTTATCAACACTACCACGTTAAAATCTTAATGCCAAAAGAAACTGAGCCAATCTTTCATACCAGGCTCTAGGAGCTTGTTTCAGACCATAGAGTGCCCGTTTGAGTTTGTAGACGTGGTGAGGAAACTTTGGATCTTCGAATCCCTTTGGATGAGCAACATAAACTTCTTCTTGAAGCAGCCCATTAAGAAATGCACTTTTGACGTCCATCTAATATAGAGTGATGTTCATCTTGCAGGCAATTCAAAAAGAGAAGTCTTATGGATTCCAACCGTGCGACGGTGCAAATGTTTCATCAAAATGTATACCTTCTATCTGAGAGTATCCTTGTGCAACCAGTCTTGCCTTGTTTCTGATGACATTTCCTTCATCATCAGTTTTATTCTTGAAGATCCACTAAATTCCAGCAACATTTACATGTTCAGGTTTTGGTACTAGATCCCAGACATCTAGCCTCACAAAATGTTTTAACTCCTCATGACATTCTGCTACCCAGAACTCATCATCCAAGGCCTGCATAATATTAGTTGGTTCAAAGAAGGACAGAAAACAAGCCAACTTAACCATCTCCTTGAAGTTGATTTGCTTATGTCGTGTCTGTCTACCATCATTGATGTTACTAATCACGTCAGCCAAGGAGTGATTCATATGAACTTGGGCTTGATAGTCCTCTGACTGCTTGAGGTCTGAGACAATCTCAATGGTACCTCCTTGCTCTATCTTCTCTGTTTCCTCTAACATATGCATGTTGTGCCTTGTGTCACTCAGGTCTTCGTGAGTTATCTCCTCTAAGGTGCAGCCAGTGTAGTCATCAAACACCACATTAATGCATTCTCCAATGACTTTTGTTCGTTGATTATACACTTGAAATGCTCTGATGTGTGTCGCATATCCCAAAAATATTCCAACATCACTTCTTGCATCAAATTTGCCAAGATTGTCTTTGTCGTTTAAGATGTAGCAGACACACCCAAAGACATGGAAATAACTGAGATTTGGGGTTCTCCCATTCCAGATCTCATAAGGTGTGGTCTTGGTTCCAGACTTCACATACACACGGTTAATGATGTAACACGCAGTATTTATGGCTTCAGCCCAAAACCTTGGAGCAACATTGTTTCCATGAAGCATGGCACGAGTCATTTCTTGTAGAGTTCTGTTTTTCCTCTCTACCACACCATTTTGTTGTGGGGTTGATGGTGCTGAGTATTGATGACGAATTCCTTGACTTTGACAGAAATTTTCAAACATCTCGTTTTGGAATTCACCTCCGTGATCACTTCTGATTTGTATTTTGTTCCCTTTCTCAGTTTTGAGTTGGAGTGCAAGTATCTTGAAACTTTCAGCTACATCAGATTTTTCCCTTAAAATCTTACCCATGTGTATCTTGAAAAATCATCCACCATCACAAATATATACTTCTTCCCACTGATGCTCTAGGTTTTAACGGGTCCCATGAGATCCATGTGAATCAACTCGAGGATTTTCTTGGACCTGGTGTCACTCAGAGCCTTGTGTTGGACCTTGACTTGTTTACCCTTTTGGCATGCTTCACATATGGTTTCAGTTGTTGATTCCAAATCTAGAATACCTCTCACTACTTCAGTTTTGACCAACTTGCTTAAACCATGAACGTTCATGTGCCCCAGTCTTCTGTGCCACATATCCAACTGTGATTCCTTTGCGGACAAGCATTGGGCAAATGAGCTCCACATGTAGCAATTGTTTCCAGATCTTATGCCAAACAAGACTGTGTTACCATTTTCATCTACAGCTTGACAGTCTACTTGAGTAAAAATCACATTTAATCCTTCATCAAACAGTTGGCTTATGCTAATTAGATTTACCCGCAATCCTTCAACATAAGAGACTTTGACTAGCTGAGGTTGGTTTTCTCGGTCAAGATTCCCAATTCCCTGAATCTTTCCTTGTCCACCATCACCAAACGTAGCCTTTCCACCTTTTACTGAGTCAAGATTGTCAAATGAATCTCGATTTTCAGTCATGTGACGAGAACATCCACTGTCAAAATACCAAGCATTTGCAGTTTCATCTTTTTGGAAGTATAAGCTACATTGCTTACAACCGATGGTTCTTCGATCTCCATTCTGGCAAGATTGCAGACAACCTCTTCTTTTGAAATATCTATCAGCCCCTATTGTGTTTCTGGAGGGGAAGCATCATAAAGATATTTTTTAGCAATCCATACCTTCCCAAACTGTCTGGGTTCCACAAAGCAACGATGTCTTATCCATGCACTTCTCACCTTCCTCATAAGCTTGAAAAAATTTCGTTTTTTATGACTAGTCTTCCCACAGAAGAAACATCCCCTTTTGTTTTTTTGATGTGTTCATCATGGACACTGCTACAAATTCTTTTTCTCATTGTGACTTTGCTTCAACTCTTGATGTATCTCCACAGATTCAACTTCTGAAGAACTTCCACACACAAAACCTGAGATATTCCCATGATTTGTTTGACAAGGAGTCTGACGAGCACCTCCACAATAGCCAAGACCCCATTAGTTCTTCTTAAATGGTTATCCAACAGACAGAATTTTATCAAGACTATTTGCACCAGTGTTGAGCATCCTTATCCTCTTGTGATTTTCAATTAGTTGTGCTTGGAACTCTCTGCTTTTCTCTTTTTCTTGGTGGAAAGCTTCTCTCAATGTCTTAAGTTTTTCTTCAAGATCCTTGTTCTTCTTCATCTCTGTTACAAGATGACCTTGTTCAAGTTTCTCAACCTTAGGAGTTTTGATTTTCTCGAGCTCTTCCTCAACTGGATCTTTTTCCATTTCCAGAATGTTCAGTTGAGCCTTCAACATTGCCTTGTCCTTAACCTGTTGCAGATTGTCATTGCTCAGATTGACCCATCTGTCATAGAGTTTGCGATACTCTGTCTTAGGATCAAGGTCATCATCATTGTCAGAGTCAGACTCATATTCTTCTTTGGATTTTTCTGCCTCTACTTTCTCTCTTGCTACAAAGGCAACAAAGTTTAGCATTAGGTTCTCGTCTTCTTCACTATCGTTTTCAGACTCAGAATCATCGAAGACAACCATTGATTTTTCTTTCTACTTCAGCATATTAGGACACTCTTGTCTAATATGGCCATACCCCTTACATTCAATACACTTGAGTTCCTTCCTTTTTGCAAGTGGGCATTCATTTCTGAAATGACCGTAGCCCTCACATTCATGACATTGAAGTTTCCTTTTTTTATCAGAACGTTCACCTTCATGTATGTAACCTTTGTTTCCTCCTTTGTCAAAGTTGGTTTTTTGGAACTTTCTGAATTTGTTTTGACCCTTTTATACTCTCTTCGGCATCTTGTTGAAATTTCTTGCTAAGAGACTGAGATTCTCTTCACATTGTGCCACTCGCTCATTTTCACTTGTAGCAGCAAAGGCAATTCCTTTCTGTGTGGCATTCTCATCAGTAGTAGCTTCCATTTCTTCAGCCTTGAGCATACCTACCAGTATGTCAAACTTCATTTCATCAATGTCCATAGAGTACCTAAGAACTGCCTTGTGTGCTGCAAACTTAGGGGGCAGACATCTCAGAAGTTTCTTGACTAGCTTTTTCTCCTTGTATTTTTGCCAAGAACCGATGCTTCATTTGCAATGGTACTGATCTTTGCTGTAAATCTAGCAACAGATTCATCATTTAACATTTTGAGATTTTCAAATTGTGATGACAGGTGATCAATTCGAGTTCTTCTCACACTTGTATCTCCTTTAAAATGTTTGATCGATGTATCCCAAGCCTCCTTTGCTGACTCGCATCCTTAAATAATCTTGAATTGATCTAAATCAACAGCAGAGAAGATTGTTGTGATAGCCTTGGAGTTGAATTTGAATGCACTTTTATCGACTTCAGTCCACATGTTCTTAGACTTTGGAATTGTTATGTCCTTGCCGTCTTTATCTTTGGATGCAATTGTTGGTACGGTTCATCCTTGTTCTACTGCAGTCCATGCATCTTCGTCAATCCCTCGGATGATGTGCCTCATCCTTGCTTTCCAGTGACCAAAGTTTCCACCATCTAAGAGAATGGGTTTCTGAACCGCAATGAGCTCCTTCACATTCTCCATGTTGTCCTTAAGATCTCAACCTTTGAATAAATATCTGAATCTAAAGAGGTGACCCGCTCTGATACCAAATGTAAAACCTGTACCACAGAGATTTGTATGTAATGAACTAGGAATGACAAATACTGTTTTGCCTTTATTAGAAATTACTTATACAATTTCTTACAGACTTGTTTAATCAGAATTACACGACGAGACACACTGCTCTCAATATTGACAAATTTCTAATCTACCCAAGCTTACCACAACGAAAGTTGTGTAACTCTCGTATGTTCACTCACCAAGAACCCTAACTCTCTCTTAGCTTATTGACTCGTTCTATTCTATTAGAAAACGGCTAACCTAAAACTAGTCCAACCTCTTTTCTTATATACCACATCTCCAACAAGTATGTGTATATTCGCTTTCCTTTTGTTACAATCTTCAAATCTACTTCACGGGATTCTGAAGATCTTCCTTGCTCTACAAGCCAGCTTCCCAACAACTCCGATCAATCACTGCCACGTCAGCTAGTTTCTTTTCCCGCCTTCCAAGTCTTCATGTGTGGCACACGAACTCCATGTCGAAGGTCCAACATTTTGGATCTTACATTCTCCCCCTTTTTATCTGAATGTGTTACCTCAAGCTTCCTGCAATCATAACAAGACATTCTCCCCCTTTGCATTCTCATCACCTCTGAGCGAAGCTCATTTAATGACTGGCTCAATACCGTTTGATCTGAATTACTTTTTCAAACCTTTGGGTCACCGTGGTAAGATCACTGGTGACCTTTTTCCGCGACTTCTCGCAAAATTGCATGCTCTTCCATGGTGGTTCTTCTGCAAAGGTTTTAGACTTTGCATATCTCCTCCTTATAGCGTCAAACTGTTGTAGTTGAAAATATAACCGTCTAAATTTGTAAATAGTAAAAACAGAAGAGTCTTGGGTCAATATTCGAGAGGAGAAGAACAAGAGGGCTAATCGAACGAATAAACAATAAGTTTGTTGCTCGATCAGAACACGTAAGAAACGAGAGAGTTTTAGAAAAAGTTTTAGCGAAGTGAACTCGATTATGTATGACGATATTCAAAGGATGTTTACAAGAACAAGAACATAGAGAAGACAAGTGTTTGAGTTAAGAGCTAGATTGCTATCAAAAGTAGAGTGTTTGTGTAGAGTTGTTAGATTGAATTGGTGTACTTAATCTGTTGTGCATGCACTAAAGTCGTTTCCTTAACCGACGTTAACGAGTAAAAACTGGAAGGGTTTTAGCGTCGTTTGATTAACCGATTAAACTTTTTTTTACCATATCAATATTTATTAATAAATAATTAACGTACTTAAGGTCTCAGAGTCTATTCTACGTGATCCGGGTCCAAATCCATAAAATTTAAATCAAAATTAATAATTAAAAATAAGAATATAGTTTTCACTAAAATAAATTAAAATATTATATCAAAAAAAAAATTAAATTAAAATTTCATATAAAGTTTTAATTGATCTTTATAAATTAGAGAGAGAAAAATTGATCTTTATAAATATTTCTAGGCCCAGAAACTCTAAATGGAAACAGTGCAGAGCAGAATGGATGTGGGTCGAGATGACGAACATAATAACATCAATTTCTATGAATTTGATACATTTCTGCTTGCTCTACACCATCTCCATTCGAGACCCAAATATAACAAAACACACATTTATATAATATCCGTAAGAATGCCCCTACGATTTAGGTAAATAGCATTCGATCTAATAAGAACAAATATTCAGCTTTTGTAACATTCGTTTAACATTCAATGTGATAACAACAAAACTAGGATCTAATGTTATTTCAAAAAAAAAAAAAACTATGATCTATTGTTAACATTCCAGGTTTGCACGTTGACTTATGGTGATTAAAAAACAAAAAACAGTTGTGAATTTGTGATATCGTACGTCGATGGTTATGTATTTTAGTATGATTATCGCATGCATGACGAAGGATCAAGTGAAAAAGTCTTCTAGCATTTCAGAATTTTTTTATTTCTTTAACAAATTTTTTTGACTAGGTTTCAATTTGTTTTTGGAGCTATTCTTTCATTTGTTAATACGTTGTAATGACACGGTGTTGTCAGTGGGTAAGGT
Organism: Eutrema japonicum; assembly: GCA_030161315.1. Lineage (NCBI taxonomy): Eukaryota > Viridiplantae > Streptophyta > Magnoliopsida > Brassicales > Brassicaceae > Eutrema > Eutrema japonicum. The sequence goes on along the minus strand of BSQW01000007.1, from coordinate 35,955,317 downwards.
ACTTCACCACTATGCACATGCTCGTGTATGCGAACCGTTACTATCGGGTCAAGTCATAATGGAATTTCACCAAATACAATATTTTAATCACTAAACCAACATGCGTCCCGTGTTTTCTTCGAGTGTGTAAATCAAATTCATGACCGAGTTCACCATATATAAAAATTGCTATAGTTTCTTTTTGATCACTATAAACATTTTTAATGGTAAGAATTCCCAACTTTCTACAAAATCTTAAAGATTAGTAGTATGAGTTTGGCTCAGAATCTACTTCAATTATTAAATGGTAATATATTGTATTATTTTTTTTTTAACTTCTGATTTTATTAGTTACGTAACGTAAAGGTAATACAAATAGTTAATTAACAATATAGGAGGAATTGCATAAATTGAAAAATGAATATTATCTTCATAAAATCTCTTCGATAGGATATCCGCTGCACTCTTTCTTCCTCCGTTAACATGGCCCAATGAGCATCTTGGCAATTTCAACATCCAACCTCGAATATCGATCAAAAATGGACCAATTTCGGTGCTTTCTTCTTGTCTATTAATCAAATTTGTAAGTTCCAGGCAATCGCCTTCAAACCACACATCTCGCAATCCCTTAGTCCAAACCATCTGAAACGTTTGTAAAAACTCCATTGCTTCAACTTGAAGAGGAGAATTAACCTTTCTTAAACCCGAATTACCTGAGCAGATGTGAGCACCTGTAGAATCTCTGATTATCCATCCCACCCCCGTATATTCAGAACCTCTTCTATAGCTACTATCAAAATTACACTTCAACCAACCAATAGGAGGCATATCCCACAAACAATTCCTAGATTCAAGGTCCATCTCTCCTTCAATAGTCACTTCCTCAATACTTTTATTATTATCGATCCATTCCAGCACTTCATTCGTCACTTTAACAGCATACTCACTTGGTTGAAATTCGTTTCGACCTTTCCAAATAATCCAACAAGTCCAGAAGGGAAGAACACGTACCTCATCTTGATTATGTCATGGATTGCTTATCTGAAACATCATTTGAAAATTCTCTTCAATGTCTAGCGATGGTTGGTCGAAAGATAGGATATCTAAACATCTCCAAATTGCTTGTGCATGTTGACATTCAAATAGAACATGATTGATAGTTTCTTCAGCTATACAACATCTATGACAAACATGGCTTATATTAATTTTTCGGCTTCGCAACCTCTCCACTGTTGGAACCGCACCAGATAAGGTTTTCCATAACAAATGCTTAATATTAGGAAGGATATTCAATTTCCATACCGCCATCTTAAGTACTACACTACCACTTGGAGCTTCAATTTGATCCTCCTCAAAAGTTTTATGGGAATCAATCCAATAACCCGATTTTACTGTGTACGCATCATCTTTCGTATAAGCCCATATCAAATGATCTTGTTTAGCGTGAGTGGATAGGATGATATCTTTCACAACTCATGCATCTTCTTCAGATAAAATATTATCTACAACATCCATGTTCCACTCTCTTCTTCCTGCTTTCCATAAATCTTTGATTTTGAACATCATTATCCCTACCTCCAACTAATCGACAAGGAGTAACGGGTAACCAATAATCTGTCCATACATTAACAGATTCTCCATCACCTAATTGGTATCTTAAACCTTTTCATAGCAGATCTTTCCCTGCTTGTATAGATCTCCATCCATAAGAAGACTGTCCTCCACACTTCGACTGTAAGAATGTCGAATTGTTATGATTACGGCCTTTGTATAGTCGTGCCAATAAAGATGATGGTTTATGTAATATACGCCAAGCTTGCTTAGCTAATAAATCTTTGTTGAAACTACACAAATCTCTGAATCCCAATCCTCCTTCACTCTTAGGGAAACATAATCTTTCCCAGGTTATCCAAGAGATTTTCCTTCGACCTTGTTCTTTACCCCACCAGAACTCTGATAAGATACTAGTTATTTCGTCACAAATCATTTTTGGTATAAGAAAACAGTTCATCGAATACACATGTTTATCTTGAAGAACAGATTTAATCAATACTTCTTTTCCAGCCAGAGACAAAAACTGATTATACCACCCATTCACTGCATTCCTCACTCTCTGAACCAAATCCTCAAACAGTTGAGTCTAGTTCCTGCTAAATTGTTCTGGTAGACCTAAATATTTACCTCCACCTCCTATATTATCAATTCCCAGAATTTGTTGTATCGTTTTTCGCTTTTCTTCTGAGATCTTCGATCCAAAAATTATCGATGACTTAGTATAATTTACTTTCTGCCCTGAGATTCTCTCATAGTCATCTAAAATCCTTGCCATCTCTTCACAATCAGCATAATTTGCACCGCAGAAGAATAAAGAATCGTCTGCAAATAATAAATGTGTCACCGTTGGACATGCTTTCGAGATACGCATACCTTCGAACAATTTGTTACGCTCAGCTTTTTGTAGCATCTGACTTAGAACCTCAGCACATAACAATAAAAGATAAGGAGATAAAGAATCACCTTGTCTAATACCTCTTGTTGGTTTAATATATATATTTCCATAAGGTATGCCATTGATCAAAACAGAGTACGAAACAGATGTAACACACTTCATTACCCATTTAATCCACTTTTCATCGAATCCTAATTGTATCATCACTCGGTCCAAGAAACTCCACTCAACTCTCATAAGCTTTGCTTATATCCGTCTTGATGGGTGGACAGTTTTCTGATATATCTTTCTTTGATTTCAAAGCATGAAGAATTTTATGAGCCACTAATACATTATCTGTGATGTTTCGTCCGGGGACAAAAGCAGCTTGTGATTCTGAAATTATCGATGGTAAACAATTCTTCAATCGCAAAATCATTATCTTCGAAATAATTTTGTAACTAACCATACACAAACTGATCGGCCTGAAGTCACTCATCTCCTCCGAGTCAGCCACCTTTGGTAACAAACAAATGTTGGTATGATTTACCCCATGTTCAAGAATATTTGAAGCAAAAAAATTCCAAACCATTCCACACACATCAGTACCTATAACGTCCCAAAATTGTTGGTAAAATGCCGCAGTATAGCCATCTGAACCTGGAGCTTTATCCGGACCAATTAAAAAGACCGATTGTTTAATCTCGTCATCTGAAACCGGGCGAGTCAAAGCTGCATTCATTTCCTCTGTTACCTGATGTTCTATTCCTTGAAAATTTTCATTTATTAACGTTGGATTAGAAGTAGAAAACATCCCCTGAAAATAATCCTCTGCAACTTTAGCAATTGCTTCATCCCGAGTATGAATTATCCCATTTTTATCGCTGATTTTCTTAATACAATTCCTAGGTTTTCTTGCTTTTGTTGCTCTTTGGTAAAACCGAGTATTTCTATCCCCTTTTTCAACCAAATATTTTGGCTTTTTAATCTCCAGAACTCTTCTTCATCGCGATAGGCTGTATTCAATTCTTTCCTTAAAGTCTGAATATCCTCAGTAGCAACCGTATAGTCACGCATAGCTGAGTCAATACGAGTTCTTAAAACCTCTATAAGTTCTGCTGAGTTAATCCGATTACTTCTTTTCCATTTAGCCATCTATTTTCTGCAGACCTTTAACCTTTCTGATACAGAATCACAATTACCTCTCTATTTTTCCCAAAAACATCGTACCGTATTTACAAATCCTTCCTGATGAAATAACCTCTTATCATATCGAAATTGACATTTTCTTTGATTAGGTTCATATTCTATGGACACAATCATAGTTCTATGATCCGATTCAGGCAAATCCATAAATTCTGTTTCAGATGCAGGATATAACATTAATCATAACGAGTTAACCATAACCCGATCCAAACAACACTCTACAATATATTGTATTATTTATTTCCAAAAGCAATATACTATGTAAATCTATTGAATATTTTGTAATATTTCTTTTTTTTATATAACTAATTAAATTGTATTATATAACTAAGACTATCACTTTGGGCTGGACATAAACTGCTTTGCCATGCGGCGGATTAGGAATCTAATTTATAAATGCCCACAAAAACGGATCTTGCGAATCAACATATTTTTTAGTTTTAAAGATAGATGTTATAATCACTTTACTAAATAATATGAAAATTTCTTTGAAAATTAACAATATTTTGCTATGTTAATTGAGTATATATCAAAATAAAATAGATAAAAAATTTCATTACTTTGAGTTACACACAAAAAAAATGATTTTCTAAAAGTTCGTGAACCGACCACAGTCATTAAACATTGCATATTAGAGTTGATAGTCTCAAAATTCAAGGTTGTAGTTCTTTGCAAATTAGTCCAAAAAATATTGTATTCCACTGCAAAACAGATTAAGTAAGCGGGTTATAGCCCGTTTTGACAACCCTATCTATAGTTATTAATTAGTAAATCATATTATATAATTCATTATCCGAACGTGATAGTCTGATCTCAAATAACAAAAATTCACAACCAAATTTCTATTTTACGAATATATATATAGGTTCTAATTCATATTCGTATATATACATATTTATTTATATCTAGGTTCTAATTCATATTGGTATATATACATATTTATCTACGTGATAACTAATTTTAACTTAACCAAAATTTTAAAAGTAAATTATAATACAGTTTCTTAAGAAAAGTTTAAAATCATAGTTTAAATTAAAAATATGGTCTTGTTGGTTAAAATGTAAAAATATAATTATTGATAATATATTGCGTACCGACTGTTTAACTACAAATTGATATCCCCTCTAGAATTTATAGTCAAATATTCTACCTTATTATTTACACGGTTTATTATTTTGTTGCCAAATTGATCACATGACTTTATCATCTAGATTCAAAAGTAGATGCAAGTGTATATTTGTTATAATTCCATTAACATATAGGAGTCAATGTTTGAAGTAAATGGCATGTGCCATTCTTGTTGACCATATCTTGAAGTTGATGGTTAAGTTCGTAATCCCTAGACGCTTAGTAATCGTTTGACTGACATACAATCGTCAATAAAAAAAAAGCTTTACGTTATCCAGGCGAAAATAAAAGATTATAAATGAAATATGATAAATTATACAGTCTTTAATAAAAACAATCACGAGATATGAAATTGAGAAAAGGCATAATTGTAGAGAACTTACTATAAGAATTTCACTATAAAACTTGTAGGAGTAGACACGATTACCTGATGGCTGATACATGCTTTGTATCCAAATTTTCCCGTAAACGGCTTTAAAAAGAAGTAATCTTTGTTGCTAAGATGTTTAACAAATGAACGAAAATTAAATATTTGTAAGTACAACGCAAAATGTAACATCCAGACCCAGATTTCTTGCCCAGATACACCTAAGGATCCGCAGTCAAAGTTTTATCGTCCGGTCAAACCGTGACCGAACTTCCTGAACTTTTGCATTTTTCTTACCATTTACCTCAATGAAGTTCATATCAATTTTTAAAGCGAACAAATTAACTTTACCAACTATCCAGCGGAAATCATAATAACCATAATCTGCTAAGACTTAACAAGTACATTAGCCAAATATGCTGATTCGGTTTACTCTTTGCTCGTTTTCTGATCCGTGTGTCTCATTGCACGACATTCACTTTTCGATATATCATCTCGGCTAACCGTCCACGCCATTCAACACCTTGGCTACCAGTAAGCAATTAGACATCTCTTCTTGGTGCTTAGTCATTCAGTCAACCATCTCCACATGGCTAAGTACAAAAAGAGATATCCGGAATACCAACCACATTTTCCCCACTAGTATTCCATCCAAGACCAGAGTTACCCAACGCCTTGACTACGGTAGTCACAACCACATGATTCACCTTTCTGCCGATCTGCATCTATCCATCACTCGCCGTTCCTGATCCGCATTACTCACCTTTGTTCTATTCCATCAGAACCACAAACTAACCATAACCGCTATCCCTCAGATTATCCAGCACATCTCCTCATTACTTAGTCACTGAGCCAATCATTCCCACGTGACTAAGTAATGACGAGAATGACTCGGATCCTCTTGTTGAATCGCAACGCACCACCGACATATATTCGGTAGTAAACTAACTGGCAGACTACCCAGAACTAGTCGTCAATCCCCGACTAGATCGGCGATCACACATCACCGCTCGCCAATCACCCCGATTCGAACAGATTACCCTTTACCGATCGCACAGTCTCGACAAGATTCTCTGAAAAGATCGCACATACTTGGTCACGTCCACACATGCTCGAACAGATTGCCCACATATACTTGGTAACAGCCGCACCGACGGTAAAAGATTCTTATTGTGAACCGTTGATGTGAGTTAAGTTTTAACCCAACTATTTACTAGCTGCAAGTACACATCAATCACAATTAGTATAGTACGAGATAGAATCCACATGGATTTAACAACTACATGATGAAAACGTAAGAAAATTAATTAAGCTTAAACAAAAGAGAATTGTCGATGGTGATTAGCTAATAAACTAAATAAGCAATAAGCAAATAAAAGTCAGAGATGAAATCAATAGAGAAAATGTTACGTTTCAGGGAAAATAATAAGGAAAACATGTAAAATAAATATAGATGATTTGTTAAGGAATTAAATAAAAACCGTCTTGAACACAGAACATGAATTTACAATCTTTCCACTTTCGTGGTTCCGACCACTATGTTTACAAACCAATATACTTATATTTCGTTTGTTATTGTAAATGAAAACACGCTTTAAATAAATCAAGTTCTAATAAAGTTCACTAGACTTCTTAACTCAACTTTCGATGGTTAAGACGCCTAACTCATCAAATACTAGTTTAGACAAACATATGCAGAACTTTTGAGGTTCTATTTCCGTTAGATCAGATTACTAAATGCGCTGTAAAGCAACCATGCATTGAGAACTGATGTGTTCATGTTTTAATTTAACCCTAGGTGTATGTAAGTGCACATATGTGTGTTTTAGTACTTATGAGTCAATCATCTGAAAACCAAGTAACTGCACTATGAACTTTTGAGATTATAATTGAGCTAAGATGAAAAATATGGGTGTTTGTTTGGAAGCTGAGAATAGTGACGAAAATAGCAATTAGTAAACTTAAAGATGAGTAAATAAGGAGATTAAATCAATACGAGAAAGCGTTGGGAGTTTAGAGAATTCGCAGAGTATCATGAACCAATTAAACTAGATAATTATACAGAAAATTTCGATAGATATGTTCTAGAACTCCAACCGAGACTAACCTACTCTCGTAGTATTAATCACAAAATCTAGCCATTTAGATTACTAAACTCCCATTTTTTCTCTAAGTGTCTAAACAACCTAGTTCGGTAAGTTCACAAAACACATTAGATCAACTCCCACAATCTAAAGATATTTGCTCATCAAAATAAGTTCAGGCAATTTAACAACACTTTCGATGAGTTAATTAACCCTAATCGCAGTAGCTAGATTTTCAATCAAACTATAAGCAGAAAACACAAGTTTAGATGAAGAACTCTAAAGATAAACCCTAATCTAGCAACCTAGTAATCAATCCATGAATCACCTTTGAAAACCCTTTAACCCAACAAAGAAACTACTCAAACATGATCATAGATGATAAACACAGAGATGAAGAGTAATTCATATTACTAAAGCAAAGTCAGAAATAAGAGGGTTCATAAATCTTCTCAATATCGAGATACAAAGTCGAGATCTTCTCCCATAGAACGAAAAGAACTAAGAACGAGAAGAAAAACATGGCTGTTGTGTATTCTGTGGTGGCAGCCCACTAAAAACATGGATGCTGTGTATACTGTGGTGGCATCTTTACCGTCTTTCTCATCAAATTTTGAGGAACCAGAATCGTCCCGTGATGTCCAACACTCAAGCGGACAGAATCGAGGTAATGCTAAACCAATTCATGGAGTTTCAAGTCTTGATGGAAGACTCTTTGCACAAGAAGATGGATGCAATCAATGCTGATTTTTCAGAGAAGCTAGAAGACCTCACTACTCAAGTCAAAGCTCTTGAGGAGCAAACTCTCAAAGACGCAGTAATGATCAATGATAGACTTCCATGGATTGAAGAAGAGCAGATAAATCAGAAATGCGATCTCAACCGCGATATGCGCGACATTCGTTCCTTGAAGTGCAAACTCGAAGAAACGGATGACTCTATCTACTTGAACAGAGATCTTGCGGAAAGCGACATTCTATAACTGGTAGATGGCCTACGTAATATCGAATCTAAGGCTGAAGATACCGACTCCACTCTTGAATGTGTTGTCGACACTCTTGAAGAAGTGGAAAGAAACTTGAGAAAGATCTCTTAATACCATGAAGAGCATGACGAATTGTTGTGTACTCTCAAACTTGGTGAGAAGAAGAAACCATTCAACTCTTTTGAAGAAATTCTTGAAGAGAATGAAGAAGGTGACTATTTTTCATACGAAAAACAAGGATGAGGCAGTGATAACACCAGTTTTTGACCATTTTTATGGATCACTTTAATATCTTATAAATGTGTTTTAACTCCGTTTTCAATTGTTTTCAAATAATTTCCATGTTTTAGTATTTTGAAAGACATTTCAGGTAACTTGGGATAATAGAGTGCATTTCAGAACAAAAGTATGTTTTTGGATAAACTCGGACCGTCATAAGTCTTGCAATAAAGAAAGACCTTCTCACCGTCTGATCATCACCAAATTTGGACACAGCAAAGTAGATACAATCAGATTTCAAATGCAATTGGATTGGATTGGAGACGATCCAATGGTTAGATCCTTATATATACATGAAGCACTGAAGGCACATGATGTTGCCCCGAAGAGAATTCCATCGCGGCAGGAGTGCCCCGGCCCGTGGCCAAGCTTCATTTCGCCGCGTCTAGAGGAGCTTGACCCGCGGCAAATCACCTGTTCACCACGGCCAGAAGCCACGCACCCGCGGCCAATACCTGCTGCAACCAAAACGAGTATTTTCTTCACTCGAGGTCAAAACCGTCTTTCCACATCAAACCCTAAACGAAGCCAAGGCTATATATACTTATTTTTAGTCTTTTACGACGGACACACATCATTAGAATTTTTCTTTAACGCTTTGAGGCAGAAGCAATACTCTTGCAACTTTGTTCTTCGGTTTGAAGTGAAGATTCTCTATTCGAGCTCTTTTATATCGAAGCTTTCTTCATCCCTTTTATTTACTATTTTATTTTCAATTTATTGATTATGTTTATCTCAACTATGTCTGAGTATTTCTCTTATTGGGTGATATACTCTATATTTTACCATTTTTATTATGGATTTTAGTATTTTATCTAAGCATTTTTCATTCGCTTTTGTGCTCTTTGAGGTAGTTTTCTCGTATTTGTAGTTTTAAAGTCTATTTAGGTCTAATCATCAAAGAAGATGAAAAATAGAGCTAAAAAGGAGTTGTCCACGCCCAAGATATGTTTTCAAGTCCAAAATATTAGCCAAGCACCTAAAGCTCAAAAAGACGGATTTCTCCAATTTGACATCACAGATGCATCCGAAATTTCACTTTCATTGGATACCTTTTTGTTGATGGATTGAGATAAAATTTGATGTAAATATATAATTTTGAGTCATCTTTCATATGCAATTGGTTTCAAGTAATTTGTAGATGTGGTTAGGAAGTTACATCGATTCTACTGGAGACATGTTTGTCTAGCTTGCAAAGGAGTCTAATGCAAAAACAAGGTCCAACATCGTCCCAGGGAGAGAAACCTCGGGCCCGATATTGTGCCTAAAACCAGGGCCAAGCTCGGCCCAGGAGCTCGGCCTAGAAGCTTGGCCAATCATGCGCCCCTGCGACCCAAAAACTGCATTTTTCGGTTGAATGAATCCCTAGGTCGACTTTAGGGCTATAAATACTTGTTTTTACCCTCTTGTAAGCATAGAGCCACCATAATAAACACATCCATGTTTCTCTTATCACCACACATGATTTTTGTAAGTTTTTCATTGATTTTGGATTCTAAGAGCTTCAAGGAGAAGATCTCGACTTTGTACTTCGATATAGAGAAGTTTTCTCATCTTTACTCTTTTAATATGAATATTCTCATCATGATATCATTGCATACTTGCTGTGATTCATCTCTGGTCATGTGTGAGTAGTTCTCTTGCTGGGTTGTCGGTAATCAAAGAATTCATGAATTGTTAAGCCTTTATCGATTAAATTGGGAATATTAATTGGTTTCTTCATCTTTACTTGCTCATAATGTTGCATGTTTTTCTGATCATCTAGCATCAGACCTTAGGTTAATATACTCTCCAAAACCTTGTTATATTGCCGGAACTAGTATTTGATGAGCTAAACGTCTTAACCTTCCAAAATTCGAGTAAAGGAGTTTAGTGAACAATTGAATCTTGAACGAATTAATGCATGCTTTTAACTTGTAATAACCATCGAAAGTTGAGTCTATTAGATTGCTGAAGCATAGTGGTCGAAGCCACGAAAGTGGAATGATTATACATCCGTGATTTGAGTTCTAAAACGGTTTCTATTATTTCCCTATCATTCCATTTAAATGGTTTATTAATTTATGAATTTCTGCGATCAACCAAACGCCTATTGTTTTCTCTTATTGAATTTGCATCGTTTTATTTACTTGTTTACACATTTTATTTTTCAATCTTTGCAAAAACCAAAACCATAATATTTTGTTTTAGCTTGATTTTATTCTCATAAATTTGTAGTACAACTTGAGGTCTATGTGGATCGATCCCACCTATACTATTTTGATTTTCTGTGCGCTTGCAGGTACTAGAAGTTGGGTGAAAAGTTTACCCACATCATTGGGTATAAGGTTTCGAAGGGGCTCTCATGGTTCACTTTCTTATTAAGATTTTAAACTAGGATACCGATTAGGGTTCTTCGTTTTATCTTTTCTCTAAATGCATGTTTGCTTATTTGATCACCTTGCAACTGAACTTATGTATTTTTATAACTACGAAAGTACTGGATCAATATGCTTGACCTAGGGTAAACGAGCAAAACCGTCACAAGATTTCGAAAGTATACTTGTGGAGGGGTTGTGACCGTTAACGACTTTTGAGTATAATCACTAACTTTTTGCGCGTGTGGAGTCGAAAGCTACCGGTCGAGTATTAAAGTTGTAGGTGTGTAGGGTGTACGAAAGTAGACTACACATAGTGTCCGTGTTCCAAGTTCAATAATCCAAAGACGACAAAATGTCGCTTTAGAAATCCTAGCAAAGTCTTAGTAAAAATCAGCCATGAACCCTAGCGAATACCCGTTGCCCAACGTTTCTTTTAATTGTTTTACAACCTCGTCTTAATCATTTTCTTGTTTACTTTCTGTTTTATTTCATCGCTTAATTTCGTTTATTTTTTCACCTACAATCGTGACAACACACCCCATAAAAATATAGTTTATGTCTAGACACAAATGAGGAATCATTAGAAATTAGACATTGTTGCCACGTGGATTCGATCCTTAAATACTACTTCGCGTGTTGTACTCTTGCAGCCTAGTAAAAAGGTAAACCCAGCACGTCGGTAACCATTCTGACATTGTCATGTTTTGGCGTCGTTGCCACCAGGGAATTTGCATTCTAATTTCTGGTCTATACACTTTTGATTTTCAAGCTCTTTGTTGCTCTTTTGACATTCTCCTTTATCTTTGTCTTTTGTTCTAAGGTGCATGAACACTAGGAGAACTCCTAGAGACACCATACCGCAACTAGACGATATCGATAGACATGAGAGAGAACTCTGAAGACTCAAAAGAACTTTAAGGATGGCTGAGAACGATCATCCGAAAGATCAACTAAACCGTGATCAGCTTGATCACGAAGATGACCATGATATTTAAGATCATGAGGAGGACCAAGAGGCTGTCCATGGTTATAATGACCAGCCACATCTCGATCCCGAAGAAAACCAAAACCAAAACCGAAATGCTAAAAATTCGAGGCGACAACTTCCTGTCGATCGTGATGCACCGAGGAATGATGCTCAAACTAATGCATCGATTCCTCCTAATGGCGAGAACGCCAACCGTCCTGTCCTTCCGGATAATCCTCCAAGGAGACAAGCGCGTAACCGCATTAATGCTGATTTTGATGCACCATATCAACACTTCCAAAACCGAGCCGCTATTCAACTTCCTTTACCTCATAGGAACGATTTTGAAATCAAACCACAAATCATTGCTTTGATAAAGCAAAACCAATTTCATGGAGTTACTACCGAGCATCCGATGGAGCATATCGAGTTGTTCGAAGAGATTTGTAGCACGACGAGAACAAACCAAGTTCCCGCCGATTATGTGAAGTGTAAGCTTTTTCCTTTTTCTTTACGCGATAAAGATCACCGTTGGTTGAAATCTTTGCCCGCAGGATCTATAACTAATTGGGAAGCGTGCAAAGCCGCCTTCCTAAACCATTTCTACACCAAGTCGTGTTCCAACTCGTTGAGAAATAAAATTCAAAGTTTTCATCAACAATCGGTGGAATCTTTCCATGAAGTGTGGGAACGTTTCAAGGAGTACGAGAGAGATTGCCCTCATCACGGTTTTTCCGGTCCAAATTTGCTCAACACAATCTACCGAGGTTTATTACCGAAATATCAACTTTTTCTCGACACAGCCATCAATGGAGATTTTTCCATGAAGACCATCAACCAAGGAAGAGCTCTCATTGAGAATCTTGCTATGGCTAATAGCAAAATTTCTCCCGACTATGATAGATCGACTAGATCGAATGCATCAAAATCCAAGGAGATAGCCGAGCTAAAGAACATGATGAATCAACTTCTCAAGAAACAAAACTGCCCAAGTATACGCTTGTGAAGCTAACTATGGAGGCGAAGATAATGATTAATTACTACGTACCCGACAACAACGGTTCGTATTCTCAAGAAGAAGTTAACTATGTGGGAGCACAAAATTCTTATCAAAGCCGTTTCAACAACGGATTCAACAACAACTTCTGCAATGCCAACTTCAACATTCTTTCATACCAAAATCATAACGTGGAGAACTCCCAAGACCAGCTCTATCCTCAACAATCAAAGCCTTTTCAAAACTTGTTCCAAAACGGGAACTATGGAGGAAATGGGTACTTCCAACCACGACCACCTCTCAACGCTAAAGCCACTCCTTACAACAATTCAAACACACAGCAACAAGGTACATCTAACACTCCCAAATAGCGAAGCTCGAGAAATCAATTCAACTACTCGCTCAAAGCAACGAGAAGACGGCGAAAGATTTTAACGTAAGAGTGGATTGTATGTACAATGACTTGAATGGAAAATTCGAATATCTTTCGACCTATGTCAAGAAGTTGGATATGCAAGTCTCTCAAATCGCAGACTCATCTAACTGACCGAACGGAGCTTTAACCGGAAGAGTATACGATAACCCGAAGAGATTTTACAACGTGGTTTCTACCATGCCCAAGAAGGAAGTCAACAATGAGCAGAAGCAAGGAGAATATTCAAAATTCATCTCGCTCTATGGAATAGCCAATACCGAGTCCAACATAGTTCGAGAACCACCATTTGAGGTACCAAAACAAACAACGTTTCAAAGGCTAAGAAAAGCCAATAGTCTGGGACGGTTTTCTTTCTCTTGCTCGATTTCCGGAATAAATTTTGTAGATTGTCTATGTGATTCGGGAGCCAACGCATACATCATGTCAAAGACGCTTGCCGAGAAGCACAAGAAGAATTTTTTTGTAGATTGTCTATACTGTCCCGGACGGAACTCCAATCCCAAAGGACAAGCACAAGAAGAAAAAGTCGATCCTTCCTAAGAAGGACGAGAAAGACGAGTCAACTAAGCCAAAAACTCGAAAGGTAAGTCAACCTTTTAAACACAACTTATGAATCATTAGAAATTAGACAACGTTGCCCCGTGGATTCGATCCCTAAATACTACTTCGCGTGATGTACCCTTGCAGCCTAGTAAAAGGGTAAACCCAACACATCGGTAACCATTCCGACAGTGTCTGGCACCAATCTAGTTGAAACAAGCATCGAAGTCCGTCACACTCCTGGCCACGGGTAGAACTCGATGAGTGCGGCCAGAGAGCAGTCTGCCACATGCAGAGCTACAGGGGTGCAACCAAAAGCATTTCCACTGTGACCCCAACACCTCAGAGTGCGGCCAACGACTCTTCGAGCAAACTATATTTGCCATCAGCACTCAGCCTTGACTAACCACTTCTAATCACTTGGAACCAACTTCTTTTGCATCTTGTAACATGGTTCAAGCCTATGACATGACCACATCTGCTTCAACATCAAAGCATTCATCGAGCTCTCAAAAGAACGATGATGACTTCTACATCGATTCTTACAAGGTCTATGATACAACATATTCTTAAATAGAGTCTTACTCAACTTTCGAACCAACTCATGAGCATTTCAAAGCACGTCTTCCCGCTTACTCATCCAGAAACAACAAAGAGAAAACTCTTACGAATCACATCAGTAGAGAGAGGTTGATTAAATTTAACAACTTGGTCAAGAAGATCCCTATGTATGTCTCGTTTGAAGAAGCATGGAGAAAGCGTTATCTATTTGATTTTTCCTCGAGAGTGATAACACCGTATTTTTGACGATTTTGACTCTTGTTTTTACCCAGTTTCATGCATATTTGCATATTTTTGTAGTTAATTCATGCATAATTGTCTCATTAAGCTTTAGGAGTGCATATTAGAGTCTTAGGATGTTTAAATTGCATTTGCATAGTCCATTGAGTCATATTCAGGTACGTTTGAAGCTAATCAAGATTAGGAGACTTGGAATGGATAAGAAATGGAAAAAGAAACCAAAGAAATGAAGGAATGAGCCGTAAAGGAGTTTTATCGGCCAATTGACCGATAAAAATCGAGTCCGACAAAAGCCTTTCTGATGAATTTAGCTTGGAAGCTCTTGCTAAAGGTCATGCGAAATTGAGTTAGATCTCTAACGCAAGAAGATTCATGTCATTCCGATAAGCGGTTCAAGAGATACAGGCTATCGGAAAATGCAGAGGCAGTCTGAAGCAGTTAAAAGATCATGTCGGTTGGAAGCCTTCCCTTACCCAGTTTAATCTCAAATTTTGCAGGCGGATTGGCAATTGAGTCATCTTTCTAATGGGAGTAGTTTCAGATCATTATCATAATATTACAGGAGTTATCGCCGATTAAATAGACACATATCAACTCTGCCCAATTTGTCCAAGATCCGACCCGATTTGATTGTTAATCATTTTATTGATAGTTTAGTGATTAAACTTTAATCCATGATCCAACGCTTTTATCTTGTTTTACTTTCTTGCACTTTTTATATTAGATATAATACAGAAACCCAAAAATATTTGCTCTAGATTAAGAGGTTTCTTGCACTCTTAGTGCTTCAATCTTAACCCCATATGGATTGACATCTCAAGTGCTATAATGACATGAGTACATTTGAATAATTGATATCGAAAATATCTCGTATCAGAGAGTAAGGAAGACATTCATGTCTACTTCGGAAGAGCCAGAAGCTCCACCACCTCCTATACAATTCACACGCTTCGAGCAGAGAAGTACATGAGATTCGCGAACTTCCCGTGGAATCACGTTTGCTAGAGCATGAATGTATCATATGATTGGTCATTTCTTTTGTTAAAGCAAATAATGTGTTTCAGAGATACAAGACCTCTTCAACCATGCTAGAACCGGAAGGCCAGTTCGATCTTTACACAAGATTAAAGATCAAGATCATTTCCTCATCACTTGTAGCATTAGAGGAGTTAAAATGAGAAATGTTCTATGTGATTCGGGTTCATGTCTCAGCATCATCTCCAAAGCAATCGTGCACCGAGTTGGTATCAAGCATGTCTACCCAACGAACATAAAAATTGGACTTGTTGACCAATCTTGTGCAACTCCGAAAGGAATTGTATATGACATGCATGTCAAGTTACGAGACTGCATTGTCCTGTTTGATCTTTTAATTGTCAAGACGCCAAAAGATGATCATTAAGAAATCATTTTAGGATGGTAATTCTTAGCTACTGTTGGTGCCATCATGGATTGGCTCAATTGTCGTGTCTCGTGATATATCATGGTTTTTACCATGTTTAAGCCATGATATAAATCCATTTTATCGAGTCTTTATTCTATTATAGAGTCTTTTAGAGTCTTTTACAGGTTTTAGCACATTTGGAGCATTATTGGAAATATTGGAGTTTTATGGAGCATTCTGGAGCAAAACAGAAGTGTCCGAACAAAGCGTCAAGCATCGATCGATACCCCCTGGTATCGATCGACACCCATAGAAGCAGATTACAAGTCGCGACTTTAATGAAGTTTGAAGAATTGCATAACTTTCCCAGAAGACTTTGATATTTACAAGAAGACCCCAATTAGTGTTTAGATTATTTAATTAGGTTTTACATCCACTTTTATGGCTACGCTTATTTTACTTTGAGTTTTGTGAGAGATCTTTTGAAGGGAGACAAGTCTGAAACTCTGTTCGTCCGAGAGAAGATTTTGAACCCTCTTGTTACTCTTTCTTATTTATTTTATGATTTATTCAAACATGTTTATTGCTTCAATTTCCATGTCTGAGTAGATCTCTTGTTAGGTTCAGGGTTCTCAATAGGGTTTTCTCTGAATGCTAGGTTGATTTATTATTAGGATTCATATCTGAATTAGTTCTTCACCATAGGTTGTTTGCAAAGCTAATTCTAGATTGATCACCTAGAACTTAGATCTTAGGATAATTGATTAGGCGCGAGAGTGAGATTAATTACCTGATAGAACCTAAGGTGATCAAAACACTATTCACAAAGAGATTTGGTTTAGTTGTTTTGTGAACAAATCAAACTTGAAATTAAAAGCTGGTTTAGACTTTAGGATTCGCAAAGAGATTTGGAATTCCTAGGACTTATACTTAGATAATTCTCGCAACGAGAGTTGTTTAATTATACCATAGTGATCTGAGTTCAAGAATCGGCCTAAATCCGAATCCTGTTAATTAGTTTAACTGCATTCAGTGATTCGCTGAGAAATCCCCTGAACCTAGACTTTCTCCAATTGAATTTACAACCGTTTAATTTAAATCCTGTTTTCAATACCATTGATTGCTTAGCGTGATTCTCACCTATATAATCTATTGTGTGTTTCTGTGAGTCCTTGTGTTCGACCCCTAGCCATACTACGACAACTGCTTTAGTATCTAAATAGGGTATTAATTTGAGCATATCAAATTTGGCGCCGTTGCCGGGGACTCAATTCGCCATTAGATTTTAGTCTGAGAAATTCGACTAAGCTCGACGGTATCGATAGATACTACCTAGTATCGATCGATACTACCTAGTATCGGTCGATACTCGCCACTTACTTTTGTTGATATCGATCGACACCACTTGGTATCGATCGATACTCATCACGTTTTTTGTTACTAATGTTCTTGACTTCTGTTTTCAGGTGTATGCCTAATCACAAAACCAGAGGAAACAAGGACACTCAGCTAGTTGAACTGACATTGGAGCAGCTAGCACTTGTGGAACGCACAAACCGAAGAGCAAAGAAACCAGCAACTATGAACAACAATCAAGTAGAGTTGGTTCGAGATGAGGCTGGCGCCTACAGAGACCAAGATGGTCGGTTGTGCAATGAGAGAGTACAACGTCTGGATGGAGAGGGGAACATCATTCCACCTGCTCCTGTTGTCGCTGAGAATGTTACTGGGAATGCAAACCTAGTCAATGCTGAGAACGCTGTGGCAAATCGTGGTAGGATGATTGGTGAGTGCAACAGACATGACCAGTTCTACGCAAATCGCTCTGCTATTCGTCCTCCTGCCTATCAGAGGAATGACTTTGAACTGAAGCATGCATACTACACTATTGTGAGCCAGCATCATTTTCATGGTCTTTCCAGCGAACATCCCATGAATCACATTGAGAGGTTCGAGTACTTGGTCACTATCATCAAATGCAATGGAGTGTCCTACGACTACCTCTTCTGCAAGCTTTTCCTATACTCACTTGGTGGAGAAGCAACTTACTAGTTGAAGCAGTTGACTCCTGGATCGCTGACTACCTGGGATCAAACTAAGACTGCTTTTCTGAACAATTTCTAAGATGATGCACGATCTGAGGATATGAGGAACAAAATATCCCAGTTTTCTCAAGGACCTACTGAGACGTTCAAGGCTGCTTGGATGAGATTCAGATCGTATCAGAGAGATTGTCCACATCACGGATACTCTGATATTCAGCTGATGGGTTTCTTCTTTAAAGGACTTGATTGGAGGTACCAAATGACTTTGGATGTTTCAAGCAATGGAAACTTCAACACCAAATATCCTGATGAAGCCTATGTCCTGATTGAGACTTTGGCGTCTAGCAATAGCACCAAGAATGCTGATTTTGAGCGGAAAAGACTAGCTGGTAACGTGGATGGTTCGCAGATCGCTGATTTCCAAGCTAAGTTGGACTCTATGCACAGTCTTCTGATGGGCAAGACACAGAAGGCTGTTCACTTTGCTGATGATGTCGAGGTATTCAACGAAGATGAAGTAGAGGATGTTAACTACATTGGTGGTTCTGGTTTTCAGGGTCAGAGAAATCAATTCAACAACAACCACAACTTCAACAACAATTCGCAGCAAGGAGGGTCGAATCTGTTTGGCCAGAAACCATTTCAGAGCAATGGGTATGTCAGGAACTATGAGAATTCATCTTATCAGCCTGTACCTGCTAAGCTCCCAAATAGCAAGATCGAGAGTATGTTCGAACATCTGATTCAAGGACAGCAGCATCTCACAGTGAATCTCAACGGAAAGATAGATGCTGTGTACACGGATCTGAGTGGAAGGATCGACGCGCTCGATACTCATCAGAAGATGTTGGAAACACAAGTGGCTCAAACTGCAGCTGCCGTGAAAGGAAAGGCGACTCAAGCACAGAACGAATATGTCAATGCCATCACCTCTCCCAGTACATGAAATCTCGAACACCTTGTCGAAGATAACTCTGAACTTGATTCGTCAGTATCGATCGATACCACAACTGATATCTATCGATGCCAAACTGAAGAACTGACGCATGAGCCTTGTATCGATCGACACCAACCCGGTATAGATCGATACCCCTCGGATGCTGAATCGGAGAACGTGAAGAAACCAGCAATAGTTGAGGGACGTGTCTACAAACCTAAGAAACCAGATCCTCGACCACCTAAACACCTTAGAGATCCCATCTCTCCAAAGCAGCTGCGTGGCTTTGAGAAGATGGTACGAAGAATTCCACCCACACACACTTTTGAAGAAGCTCTAGAGTACATGCCTCTGCTAAGTCACTTCCGAGATTGCAGAGAAACTGAGGATGAGATTAAGGCACTTTTCGCCAAAGTCAGAAGTCCACCGCCTCCACCAAAGCGGCTGACTAAGAAGGAAGACCCAGGGAAATTTTCAGTTCCATGCTCCATCTCTGGAGTTGAAATCAAGGAATCACTAGTTGATTCAGGGTCTAGCGTGAATGTCATGTCAAAGGCACTTGCAGAGAAGCTGAAAATCGATGACATACGATCTACTCAGATGCCTCTCACGTTCGCGAACTCTTTCACATCCGTCCCGTACGGTACAATCCCTGACTTGATGGTTAAGGTAGGAGACTGCATGGTTCTTACCGATTTTCAGGTTGTGGAGATGCATGCAAGGTCTAGCACGCCTTTGATCCTTGGAAGACCGTTCATGGCTATTGCTGGTGCAGTCATGGATACACCCAATAAGAGGATGTCATTCTCGCACATTGACAAACAGGTCTCCTACGATGCAATACCCTCTAGAAGGCTTCCTACACAGATATCTTGCATCCCCGTTGGTGCAGGAGAAATATTGATGGTCGATCTTTTGGAAGAGCCTGATTCTGTGCCGACTGTCATGAAAGCTTTAGATCATCCCCCTATCATCCCCAAGAAAGTCATAAAAAAGACTAAGGCAAAGAAGAAGGTGAAGGACAAAAGCGTCGAGAACGCTACATATGTCACCTTAATCCCTCAGAAGAGTGATGGAGATTCGATCGAGTACAAGGTGAAGTGCAAGGGACGCTCAAAACCGTTCTCTAAGGCCAGAATCATCATAACCCCTGAGCTGAAATAGAAAGGGTAAGAGGTTATTGAGCGTATGATGCGCAAAACTCTGAGTTTGAAAGTTTCTAATTGTGGGACTTACATGGGAGTGAGTTCCCTACTTCCTTCGGACTGATCGTCCGTGCAGTCAAGCTCGTGATGTAAAACAAGCGCTTAGTGGGAGGCAACCCACTGATAAGTCTGTACATATGTTTTTGTTTTCCTTTTGTTTTTGATATTTTTGTTTTGTGCTGTGTTAAACGTGAAGCAGATTTGATGAGGAGTATCGATCGACACCATTTAGTGTCGATCGATACCAAGTGTCGAAAAAGGAGCATAAGTGTCAATCGACACCATCCAGTGTCGACCCAAAATGACAAGTGTCGATCGATACCCCCTAGTATCGATCGATACTCCACGGCCATGTAAGTTTCCTTAAAACCCTACGGTTTTGTCTTCTTCCTCACAATCCCTCATCGTTCGATACCGTTGTCTCTCTTTCTCTCAAATCCCAACTTTTTCAAATCCTCACCGAATTGAGCGATTCAATTGTCTAGATTCATTAGAATTTCATCCTCTATCCGTTTCTAACACTAATTCCTCAATCCAACAAAGGTATGATCTCGAAATCTCACTTTTTTCAATCCGATTTTTTGAGGTTATGGGTTTGTGAAATTCTACTCCTTACAACTTATTTTTGTCGATGCATGTCATTTGCTGAGTTGTTCTAGGGTAGTTTCGAACCGATATGTGCCTTTGAATTGCCTTGATTTTTCATTGTTGATGATTTGAGATTTTTGTGTCTCGATTGCACTGAAGAAGCTTCAGAGTATCGATCGATACCCTAGGGTGTCGATCGATAACCTCATACCAGATTGTTGCGATTTTGATTGTGATTGATGTGAGAGATGTTTGATTTATGTGGTATTGCCTGTTTGTCTCTGATTTCAGATGTCTGCACAAAAGAGAACAAGGACATCAGGTGACGCGGGAAAATTTCATGTGAATGAGCGAGCTGAAGCAAGAATCTCCTTGCAATGGGTTGAGGTAGTGGTCAAATCTTGTCTTGGCGACGGTCGCTACAGAGTCGTGCCGGTTAATCAACCCACCACCAGCTTGCTAATGAACGAGCACTCTATTCGCGCTCTCCGCACGTCGACCTCTCGCCGGGCTCCGATAACGTACAAGCTGAATGATAGAGTTAAGTATCGGGATGGCGCGTATTGGCGTCGAGGTTTCGTGAGCACTGTACGAGGTTGTGACATTTACAGGGTTATATTTGACGGAGAGACAGAGGAAGATGATCTTCCAGGTCATGCGTTACAGAAAGCTTATCCGACTTCACCCACACAGTCTGGACCACCACCTCCCCCTATGAACCCCATTCCTCGGTCCGCTGGTTTTCCTCGTGCCTCTTCAGCACCACGCACCGACCCTTGGCCTAGATGAGAGGGTACCAAGATTGTCTCTGAACGGTATTGGGATGGACAGGAGAAGGCGTATGCCTTGAGTGATGACACCGCCTTTAGACCCATTTCTGAGGAGTGAGATGATTTCGACACGCTGTTCTACAACGCGTGGTTGGGTGTTACCATCGAGCCTACCAGGTTTGTGGATGGAGTTTCTTTGCATCAGCTGGTCTCAACTCGGATCTGGCTCGTCTGCTTGAGCGGATTGGTTTTGGTCACATGGCTACACAGCAGCATGACCTCTACCCAGACTTGGTTCGTCAGTTCATGGCGACAGCTCGCGTTAACTATTCGGATAAGCTTATGCGAGACGCACAGGGTGGTAGCATGTCCTTCATGGCTCGCGGAGTGAGGTACATGATTACACTCCCTGATCTCTGTGATCTCTATGGATTTCGGAGGGATCGTAGGAGGATTGCTCTTCCAGCTGCCCATCCTGACATGCGTGGATTTTGGGCATGGTTTGGGAATGGTGTCTATGATTCTAACACGTCTACTCAGATGGACATTCGACATCTGGTACTGCGTTGCTTTTTTAGGATCCTGAGCATTACTCTCATGTGCAAGATGGAGCCTAAAAAGATGAGAGTGTCTGAGCTTCTGCTGTTGTTTCTGGCAGTCAGGAACATCATCCCTGAACAGTATTTTGAGTGGCCTGAGCAAGAGGATGTTAACCTTGGGGCTGTTTTTGCACATCATCTGGTCTCTCTAAAGACCAAACCATTCACGGGGACGAGCACGACGAATGAGTCAGTCGGTAGTCTTCTGACTCCTATATTCCAGCACCTCGGGATCAGTACTACGAGCCGCAAGATTGTCACTGCGCGCCGGTACATGGATGAGGCTCATATGAGGAACCTTAGGTGGTTGAAGACCAGAAGGAAGTGGATTCTTAACAGATCTGATGGGAACTTTCTGGTGCAGCTACTTGACAGGAATCTGACAGACATATCCGATGATCCTGCTCAGCTTCGTTTTGAGCCTCCTGCGGACCTGTTGACTCCGATTTCTGCGACTAGACGATAAGTTCGTACACCTGCTGCTGATATCCCATCCACTTCACGTCAGAGAGGACGTACATAGACCGCCCCCTGCCCACCTATTCCAAAGCCACAGTGGCCTGAGGACACGGATGTCCCGCTGGAGCCAGCTGCCTTCCATAAATTTATGATAGCGAGCATGAGGAGCATTTGGGCTGCTGTTCGCTGCCGTTGCACGACTGATGCTGATCCGTCGTCCTAGCCTGGACCTTCACATACCGCTGCCGCTGCTGAAGATGAGAGTAATTCTGAGGAGACGGAGGATTAGTCTTCTCTATCTTCACGTTTGTATTTTTCTTTCTTTTTCTTTTCTTTTTCTTTTCTGTTGAACTTATGTCAGTGTTTGTTTTTGCATTTGAACTTCTTTGGATTTATATTTGATATACCATGTTGCTTTTAACCTGTTTTTGAGTGTTCCTAACACTGCTAACATCTAACACAATGGAATGCTTTCTCTGGTTAAGCAACTCGACACCACTGATTTTCAATCAGTGTGTCGCCATACGGCTGGTATCGATCGATACCTGCTAGTATCGATCGATACCTGCCAGTATCGATCGATACCTTGCAAAGGTACGGTTTCTGGTTTTCATAATCCACTTGGTTCATTTGTTTTCTTTCACCAACTCTAGGCTAGATAACACTGGGGACAATGTTTTTTAAGTCTGGGGGAGGTATTCGCTGACTTTGTTTTTGTTTTTCTTAGAGTCAGTCCGTTTTTGAGTTATTCGTTATTTTATTGAGTCAAAGTTTTGTCTGAGACTGTGAACTTTTTCTTGAATCTATTGATTTGACCTTGCTTCGAAGTCACCATTGTTGCAGAATCAGTTCTAGATCTACTAATGAAAAATCCAAAGGCTGATCAGTTGACTATAAGACACTCATGTTTCCAGCAAAGTTCCTTAAAGCCTGAGCCAAATTTTTGCACTTCATCAATGTGGTTAGTATCTATAGAGCTTCATTCCTCATTCGTATCTGACAAAGGAACCTATGTGTTTTTAAAATAATGGTATTTCTCTCCCTGTTACAAGTTAATGAATAAGATGCATTAAAAGATTAAATGATTTTCTTCTGAGTAGTGGGTTAGGAAAATTTCCAGCGATCCCATTATTCTACTCGAGAGGGAATGATCACACAAAGGATTAGAAGCGAGATTAGGATTTTCCTATGATACCATTATTCACCTACGCCTTTGATACTTTGAGAGGGAAGAACCGGGGATTCGGTGGCTAACACCATCAATACTCACGTCTCATACCTTGATTTGTATATGCAAAGCTAAAAATAAAAGAGAGAACACAATAAGAAATAAGTCTGGGGGAGAGAAATAACACCAAAAAGTGTGAAAAGGGTGGTTCTTTGTCATGATATTGTATGGGAAAGAATCTAGAAAGTTCTTGATACTAATCACAGCGTTGAAACTGACGAGGATGGCTTTATTGAACGATGATGCGAAATAATGTGTGTAGTCTGGGAAGCTGCGAATGTCTACGGAGAAGTACATGATGGTTAGATAAAAAGCTGGTTAGGTAACATTTGGGCGCTTGGGAAATTGGTCATTGCAATGTTCCATGAACAGGTGAGTCTCTACGTTTTCAAACCTCTTTCTCTGGTTTAGTCTTCTATTTTCTTGAGGGCAAGCAAAAGGCTAAGTCTGGGGGAGTTGATATATCATGATTTTTACCCTGTTTAAGCCATGATATAATTCCGTTTTATCGAGTTTTTATTCTATTATAGAGTCTTTTAGAGGTTTTAACACATTTGGAGAATTATTGGAAATATTGGAGTTTTATGGAGCATTCTGGAGCAAAACAGAAGTCTGGTGACTAAGTGCCCGATCAAAGCGTCAAGCATCGATCGATACCCCCTGGTATCGATCGACACCCATCGAAGCAGATTACAAGTCGCGACTTTAATGAAGTTTGAAGAATTGCAGAACTTGCCCATAAGACTTTGATATTTACAAGAAGACTCCAATTCGTGTTTAGACTATTTAATTAGGTTTTACAGCCACTTTTATGGCTATGCTTATTTTACTTTGAGTTTTGTGAGAGAGCTTTTGAAGGGAGATAAGTCTGAAACTCTGTTCGTCCTAGAGAAGATTTTGAACCCTCTTGTTACTCTTTCTGATTTATTTTATGATTTATTCAAACATGTTTATTGCTTCAATTTCCATGTCTGAGTAAATCTCTTGTTAGGTTCAGGGTTCTCAATAGGGTTTTCTCTGAATGCTAGGTTGATTTATTATTAGGATTCATATCTGAATTAGTTCTTCACCATAGGTTGTTTGCAAAGCTAATTCTAGATTGATCACCTAGAACTTAGATCTTAGGATAATTGATTAGGCGCGAGAGTGTGATTAATTACCTGATAGAACCTAAGGTGAGCAAAACACTATTCGCAAAGAGATTTGGTTTAGTTGTTTTGTGAACAAATCAAACTTGAAAATAAAAGTTGGTTTAGACTTTAGGATTCGCAAAGAGATTTGGAATTCCTAGGATTTAGACTTAGATAATTCTCGCAACGAGAGTTGGTTAATTATACCATAGTGATTTGAGTTCAAGAACCGCGCTAAATCCGAATGCTGTTAATCAGTTTATCTGCATTCAGTGATTCCCTGAGAAATCCCCTAAACCTAGCCTTTCTCCAATTGAATTTACAACCGTTTAATTTAAGTCATGTTTTCAATATCATTGATTGCTTAGCGTGATTCTCACATATATAATCTATTGTGTGTTTCTGTGAGTCCTTGTGTTCGACCCCTAGCTATAGTACGACAACTGCTTTAGTATCTAAATAGGGTATTAATTTTAGCATATCATCTCGTTCGCCAACATAAACAAAGACATGTTATTTCTAGCAAGAGGTGCTCGTTTCGAATGTGAAGATGAGAATGATGAGTTTTCTACAGAAGATGACAACAAGAGGAGATCGAAAAAGACTTGTCTTTGGACATGATCTTTTTTCAACTAAGCTCATCTCCCCATCCAAGTCAAGCTAACGACATTAACCAAAAGCGCTTGATGGGAGGCAACCCATTTGGTACGTGTTGCAATTTTTGTTTTCTTTCTTTTTCAATTAGCGTTTTGCTTTTGTAAGTTTCAGTCTTTCACAAAAATCAAAAATCCAAAAAACCAAAAAATAAAAAAAAACAAAAACCCAAAAATATGAATAAGTGGTCGAAGGATTTGGCCGGAAGAGAAACCTCTCTCGACCCGTGGCCAAATGCCTTCCTACCGCGGGAGATTTCTCGTTCGCGATCGATGACCTCTTGACTGCATTCCCGACCCATCCTGGCGCGGCAGAACCCCTTCCCACCGCGACCACAACTCCTCCACCCGCGACCACGACTCCTCCATCCTAGCGCAGCAGAATATCCCTTTCCGCCACGGGATATTCTCCAGACCCACGGTAGAATCCTCTCCCACCGTGACCCTGACCCCTTCTGGCGTGGTGACACCCCCTCGCAAATCACCTCGTTTCGCCACCATATCACCGCCCCGAAGCCAACTCCACCTTGTCAATGGACATCCTACTTGAACAGATTCCATCCTAAAGGCGTACACCTTAGCCAAACAACGCGAACGTCAAGTTATAATCCGGCAATAACACACTCCTATCGCCACTACCACCTCCCCATCGAACCATCTCCAGGTAAGTTTTCTTTCCATAATCATTTCCATCATGTCCCGGTTTGTTTCACACTAGGGATAGTGTGATTTAAGTATAGGGAAGGATATCATCCCCTACTAACCACTTTTTCTTTCATGAGTTTTTCATTTTTGTTTTTTTTTCAAGTGAAATGCAGTTTTGGGAATGATGACATAAATCTATGATGAAACTCGACCAGCGTTCTTCTACGTTATTCCTAGTAACAGCTCTTTCGTGATTTAGTTCTAGACTAGGCGGTAGCTAGAGTAATTGTGACGCGAAGATCCCCAGAGGAATTTGAACTATAAAGATGCTAGAAGATGGAATATACTAGCTCTATTTAACTTGGATGTAATCTGACTTAATTTTCTCATTAAAGGTGTTAGATCAGGGAAACGCATCATACATTCATGACTTCTTATCCTTTTTACCACTCTCTGCTGATCCTGAATGGCCAGCTCATTTTTAGTTGGTTTTCCACCTTACCTTACCTCTTTTGAACCTCATGCATTCTCTCTTATTATCTTATGTGCAGATATGTGCAAAAACGCCGGATAGGGAGGAATGACACAATTTTCAGCCAATGGAAACGGAAGACCATATGAAGTTGGTAGAGGTGATATCAACAACAAGAAGAGCTCAGCTTTGGCTTAGAAATCTCAAATAAATGGTAAAATTTTGTGCCCCCTAAGACTCTTTCAAATCCCAAAAGGTGTTGCCCCTTTCGAAAAAACGTGAAAACCGAAAGGAAAAGAAACAAAGTGCCTAAAGGAGTCTTATATGGCCAAACATTTTGGTAAGGTAATCCATGGTTTGTTTATAAGAAGTTTACACGCCATTCGTTTCAAAGCCTACAGAAAATTCTAGGTCTGGGGGCATGGCATAAAATTTCTATTACCGAAGAAGAGGAATGTGCAACAATCTTTTTGCAAGGAGAAGTGACTGAAAACTGTGGTTATCAACATGTCTTTCTTCTCTTGATGTTTTGCATAATATCTAACATCCTCGGTGGAAACGGTAACTCTGAACACTTTAACCTCACCACTTAAATAGCCTTTAATATCTAGCGTCATCTACCCTGAATGACATGCTTAAAGAGAAATTCACGCAATACCTTAATGAATGTAAAGTGCTAGTTGACCGGAATTTAGATCTAGATGGTTTAGATTTTGCATGACGGAAACCGTGCACTAGTGTCATGGGTACTTTGGTCAGAATTTTCAGGATTGAGTTCCGATTGTTGTTGTTCGATGGTTATGTTTTAGAAGGACTGTCTTTGAGATTTTGAATTCCCACGATTTTTCAATCATCTTTCCAAGTCTTGATTTATGTTTTGTTTGAGAACAAACAAAGTCTAAGTCTGGGGGAGTTGATATAACTGTATTTTACCCATTTTACCTTTTGTTCTTGAGCACCTTAATAAGTGTTCTATTTGGGTTTCAAGCATTTTATAAATATTTTTGTATATTTGTAGTGTCAAGACTCTTTTCAGGTTATCAAGACAAAAACAATGCAAATTGGAGCAAAACGCCATTTTTGAACAATTTCGGACTTTCAGAAGTTAGACCTTTGATGAAAAGCTTCTCAACGTCTAATCAAGCCTAAATTTGGACACATATGTAGGAATCAACCACCTTTAATTTCAAACTGGTGTGAGGACAATCCAACGGTTAAATATCAAGAACCATCAAAAGTACTGAAGCCCCATAAAGTTGTCAAGCAGAAGCAGAAGCAGGGAAAACGCACTCATGGTCGTGACCTAAAGGGTCGTGCCAGCAGCCAGATAGGCTTTCACCGTGCCCAGAAGATATTGCCCGCGGCCAGCATAGTTTCGTCCCGGACTAGGCATGTTTGCAAGCCCAACTCAAATCCTTTGCCGTTTTAGACAATGCATAACTCTAGAGGACTTTTGAAGAGCTCAAGACATATAAATATGTTGTTTATATCTCTTATTTTCACGTGCCTCATTTAGTTATGAATTTTAGCACCAAACTCGTTTACTTTTGTTCTTTTCTCTTAGTTTACAGAGATAGGGATCTCTCTTGAACCATTTTGTTTCTGTTCTGATTTATTGACTATGCAATCATGATGCGTCGGGATTGCACACATTTTACCCTTTTAGCTAGGCTACAAGTGCACAACAAATGCAGTAGTATTTAGGGATTGAATCCACGGGGGTGAACGTCGTCGAATTCTATTGATTTCTAAGATGTGTCTAGACCTAATCGATTTTTATGGGTTTTGTTTGTCACGATTGTAGCTAGAATAATTAAACTAAATTAAGCAATAAAATAAAACTTCAAGTAAGCTAAGTGAATAATTAAAACGAGGTTGGAAGCAATTTAACAAAGTGTTGGACAATCGGGATTTCTCTAGGGTTCATGGCCGATTTTTCACAAAGAATTTGCTAGGATTTCTAAAGCGGCTTTTTGTCATCTTTTGGATTCTTGAACTTTGTACACAGACACTGTGTGTAGCCTACTTCCATATATCCTACACACCGACAACTTTAGTACTCGATCGATAGCTTTCATCTCCGACCGCGCAAAAAGTTATGATGATACTCAAAGGTCGTTAACACTCACAATCCCTCTACAAGTATACTTTCGTATCTTGTAACGGTCTTGCTCGTCTACCCTAACTCAAGCATCTGGATCCAGTACTTTCATAGTTCTAAAAATACCTAAGTTCAATGGCAAGGTGATCAATCAAGCAAAAACGCATTAATAAAAAAGATAGAACGAAAGAACCCGAACATGTATCCTAGTCTAAAAACTAAATGAATAATCGAACCATGAGAGCCCCTTTGAAATTCTATACCCAACGAGAGAACTACTAAGCCATACCTGAGATAAACAGAATCAATAATTGAAAATAAAATAGTAAGAAAAAGGGATGAAGAAAGGCTTCTCTATCGAAAAACCCGAGTTGAGAATCCTTGCTCCAAACCCAATAACAAGAGTAATAAGTTTGCAAAGGATTCGTCTCTTACTTAAGAGTGAAAGACGATATGTCTAAAAGACCTAAAACATGTATATAGTCTTCACTTCGTTGTAGACATTAGGCTTTTGATGTGAAAAGACGGAATTGGCCTTAGGAGTAAAACGGAGTCGATTTGGTCGCGCAGGGATTGGCCGCGGCAAAATGAGGCTTGGCCGCGGGTGGAGCTTGCCTGGCCACGGTGAACTGGAGGTTGGACGCGGGTGGAGCACCTATGGCCACGGTGGAGCTCCTCTGGCTGCGGTGGACTCATCTGGCCGCGGTGGACTCCTCTTCGAGACAGCTTCATCAATCTTCAGTGCTTCGGGTATATTTGAGGATACAACCATTGGATCGTCTCCAATCCAATTGAATTTGAAAGCTGTTTGTCTGTACTTTGTTGTATCCAAATTTGGGGATGATCGGACGGTGAGAAGGTCTTCTTTGATTGTAAGACTTATGGAGGTCCAAGTTTATCCAAAAACGTACTTTCGCTCCGAAATGTATTCTTTTATCCCGAGTAACCTGAAATGTTTTGCAAAACTCTAAAACATGGAAATCACTTGAAAACCATTCAAAACGGTGTTAAAACACATGCAAACGATATTAAAGTGATCCATAAAAATGGTCAAAAACCGGTGTTATCAACTCCCCTAGACTTGAATCTTTGTTTGTCCTCAAACAAAACAGAAATCTAAACTCGTAAAGATGTTTTAAAAACGCAGGAACTAACAAAAATCTCAGTGACCTTCCTTCGAAAATCTAACCACACAAACTCTAACTTTTAGTTAACCAACTCTTAACATTCATTAAAAGTTGCGTGATTCTCATCAAAAATACAAACCAAGACAATCGAGGCTAGGCATTAAAGGCTTTTTGAGAGGTGAGGTTAAAAGTGTTTCGTGTTACCTTATTTCCGCCGGATGATACTAGATATTATGTAAAACATCAATAGAGGGTGGAGCTGTTGATATCCAGAGTTTCCTGTCACTTCCGACCCGTATACGTGTAGTTGCGAATTCTTTCTTCTGCGGTACTTTTTTTTCTTAGACAAAACATTTTTGCCATTCCCCCGGACTTAGACTTTTCTCCGGAAAATGATTTGAATGGCTTCTCACTACTTATAAACGAAACATGGTTGTCTTGGTATAAAAATATCGACTACCCTAAGACTCTTAGGCTTTTGTTTCCTTTCCTTTCAATTTTTTATTTTTATTTTTTAAAGGGGAAACGTTTTTAAACGGGAGTCTTAGGAGGGACAAAAATTACAAGTGATAAAAGATTTCCAAGGCAACTTTTAAGCTTGATTTGTTGATACCTCCATAACTGAATCCATCTAGTCTTCCATCTTCTCGAGTGACTGTAAATTGTATCGTTTCTCCATCTCTGTCGTTTTTGCACATATCTGCACATAAGACAACAAGAGAGGCAAGAGTGAGGTTCGAAAATGATCGTTAAGGTTTGGGGTGTGG
The DNA here is from genome assembly GCA_030161315.1 of Eutrema japonicum. NCBI lineage: Eukaryota > Viridiplantae > Streptophyta > Magnoliopsida > Brassicales > Brassicaceae > Eutrema > Eutrema japonicum. The sequence goes on along the minus strand of BSQW01000007.1, from coordinate 35,924,650 downwards.
TACCAGCTAAAGATGAACTGGCCATATAGGACAACAAAGAATGGTAAAAAATGGAAAAGACATCCTAGATGTATGATTCATTGTCATGCCTAAAACAATTGATGCGAAAATACATTTTAGCTTAAGTTCAAATAGAGTGACCTAGTATATCCTGTCGGAGAGAATCTCTATGGATCAAAATCCTCTGGGGATTTCGCATTGCAAGAACTCTAGCTACCGCCTAGTCTAGTACCAAACCACAAAAGAGATGGCACGAGGAGATATCGTAGAAGCACACAAGTCAAAATCATCATAGATTTTGTTTCAATGTTCGTGAAAAATACTTAATAAAATTAGAAAAATATTAAACGAATAATTTAAAATTAAAACGAAAAACAAGTAGAGAAATTCAAAACAAGGAAAAATAAATTAGTAACGGATAAACATTCTCCCCCATACTTAAATCACACTGTCCCTAGTGTGAAAAATTTGGTGAAAGAGTGGAAAAGACATTAAAATCAAATTGCAAATAAATGAAAGAGTTCGAAAATAAAAGAAAAAGATAAAGGGAAGAAGATCGATTGAACCGTGGTTATGATGTGTGGGGCTGGTCATGAGTGATAAGTTTGCAAAGGATTCGTCTCTTACTTAAGAGGGAAAGACGATATGTCTAAAAGACCTAAAACATGTATATAATCTTCACTTTGTTGTAGACATTAGGCGTTTGATGTGAAAAGACGGAATTGGCCTTAGGAGTAAAACGGAGTCGATTTGGTCGCGCAGGGAGTGGCCGCGGCAAAATGAGGCTTGGCCGCGGGTGGAGCTTGCCTGGCCACGGTGAACTGGAGGTTGGACGCGGGTGGAGCACCTCTGGCCACGGTGGAGCTCCTCTGGCTGCGGTGGACTCATCTGGCCGCGGTGGACTCCTCTTCGAGACAGCTTCATCTATCTTCAGTGCTTCGGGTATATTTGAGGATCCAACCATTGGATCGTCTCCAATTCAATTGAATTTGAAAGCTGTTTGTCTGTACTTTGTTGTATCCAAATTTGGGGATGATCGGACGGTGAGAAGGCCTTCTTTGATTGTAAGACTTTTGGAGGTCCAAGTTTATCCAAAAACGTACTTTCGCTCCGAAATGTATTCTTTTATCCCGAGTTACCTGAAATGTTTTTCAAAACTCTAAAACATGGAAATCACTTGAAAACCATTCAAAACGGTGTTAAAACACATGCAAACGATATTAAAGTGATCCATAAAAATGGTCAAAAACCGGTGTTATCAACTCCCCTAGACTTGAATCTTTGTTTGTCCTCAAACAAAACAGAAATCTAAACTCGTAAAGATGTTTTAAAAACGCAGGAACTAACAAAAATCTCAGTGACCTTCCTTCGAAAATCTAACCACACAAACTCTAACTTTTAGTTAACCAACTCTAAACATTCATTAAAAGTTGCGTGATTCTCATCAAAAATACAAACCAAGACAATCGAGGCTAGGCATTAAAGGCTTTTTGAGAGGTGAGGTTAAAAGTGTTTCGTGTTACCTTATTTCCGCCGGATGATACTAGATATTATGCAAAACATCAATAGAGGGTGGAGCTGTTGATATCCAGAGTTTCCTGTCACTTCCTACCCGTATACGTGTAGTTGCGAATTCTTTCTTCTGCGGTACTTTTTTTTCTTAGACAAAACATTTTTGCCATTCCCCCGGACTTAGACTTTTCTCCGGAAAATGATTTGAATGGCTTCTCACTACTTATAAACGAAACATGGTTGTCTTGGTATAAAAATATCGACTACCCTAAGACTCTTAGGCTTTTGTTTCCTTTTCTTTCAATTTTTTATTTTTATTTTTTAAAGGGGAAACGTTTTTAAACGGGAGTCTTAGTAGGGACAAAAATTACAAGTGATAAAAGATTTCCAAGGCAACTTTTAAGCTTGATTTGTTGATACCTCCATAACTGAATCCATCTAGTCTTCCATCTTCTCGAGTGACTGTAAATTGTATCGTTTCTCCATCTCTGTCGTTTTTGCACATATCTGCACATAAGACAACAAGAGAGGCAAGAGTGAGGTTCGAAAATGATCGTTAAGGTTTGGGGTGTGGTACCAGCTAAAGATGAACTGGCCATATAGGACAACAAAGAATGGTAAAAAATGGAAAAGACATCCTAGATGTATGATTCATTGTCATGCCTAAAACAATTGATGCGAAAATACATTTTAGCTTAAGTTCAAATAGAGTGACCTAGTATATCCTGTCGGAGAGAATCTCTATGGATCAAAATCCTCTGGGGATTTCGCATTGCAAGAACTCTAGCTACCGCCTAGTCTAGTACCAAACCACAAAAGAGATGGCACGAGGAGATATCGTAGAAGCACACAAGTCAAAATCATCATAGATTTTGTTTCAATGTTCGTGAAAAATACTTAATAAAATTAGAAAAATATTACACGAATAATTTAAAATTAAAACGAAAAACAAGTAGAGAAATTCAAAACAAGGAAAAATAAATTAGTAACGGATAAACATCCTCCCCCATACTTAAATCACACTGTCCCTAGTGTGAAAAATTTGGTGAAAGAGTGGAAAAGACATTAAAATCAAATTGCAAATAAATGAAAGAGTTCGAAAATAAAAGAAAAAGATAAAGGGAAGAAGATCGATTGAACCGTGGTTATGATGTGTGGGGCTGGTCATGAGTGATAAGTTTGCAAAGGATTCGTCTCTTACTTAAGAGGGAAAGACGATATGTCTAAAAGACCTAAAACATGTATATAATCTTCACTTCGTTGTAGACATTAGGCGTTTGATGTGAAAAGACGGAATTGGCCTTAGGAGTAAAACGGAGTCGATTTGGTCGCGCAGGGAGTGGCCGCGGCAAAATGAGGCTTGGCCGCGGGTGGAGCTTGCCTGGCCACGGTGAACTGGAGGTTGGACGCGGGTGGAGCACCTCTGGCCACGGTGGAGCTCCTCTGGCTGCGGTGGACTCATCTGGCCGCGGTGGACTCCTCTTCGAGACAGCTTCATCTATCTTCAGTGCTTCGGGTATATTTGAGGATCCAACCATTGGATCGTCTCCAATTCAATTGAATTTGAAAGCTGTTTGTCTGTACTTTGTTGTATCCAAATTTGGGGATGATCGGACGGTGAGAAGGCCTTCTTTGATTGTAAGACTTTTGGAGGTCCAAGTTTATCCAAAAACGTACTTTCGCTCCGAAATGTATTCTTTTATCCCGAGTTACCTGAAATGTTTTTCAAAACTCTAAAACATGGAAATCACTTGAAAACCATTCAAAACGGTGTTAAAACACATGCAAACGATATTAAAGTGATCCATAAAAATGGTCAAAAACCGGTGTTATCAACTCCCCTAGACTTGAATCTTTGTTTGTCCTCAAACAAAACAGAAATCTAAATCGTAAAGAAGTTTTAAAAACGCAAGAACTAACAAAAATCTCAGTGACCTTCCTTTGAAAATATAACCACACAAACTCTAACTTTTAGTTAACCAACTCTTAACATTCATTAAAAATTGTGTGATTCTCATCAAAAATACTAACCAAGACAATCAAGGCTAGGCATTAAAGGCTTTTTGAGAGGTGAGGTTAAAGTGTTTCGGGTTACCGTATTTCCACCGGAGGATACTAGATATTATGCAAAACATCAATAGAGGGTGGAGCTGTTGATATCCAGAGTTTTATGTCACTTCCTACCCGTATACGTGTAGTTGCGAATTCTTTCTTCTGCAGTACTTTTTTTTCTTAGACAAAACATTTTTGCCATTCCCCCGGACTTAGACTTTTCTCCGGAAAATGATTCGAATGGCTTCTCACTCCTTATAAACGAAACATGGTAGTCTTGGTATAAAAATATCGACTACCCTAAGACTCTTAGGCTTTTGTTTCCTTTCCTTTCAATTTTTTTATTTTTATTTTTTAAAGGGGAAACGTTTTTAAACGGGAGTCTTAGGAGGGACAAAAATTACAAGTGATAAAAGATTTCCAAGGCAACTTTTAAGCTTGATTTGGTGATACCTCCATAACTGAATCCATCTAGTCTTCCGTCTTCTCGAGTGACTGTAAATTGTATCGTTTCTCCCTCTCCGTCGTTTTTGCACATATTTGCACATAAGACAAAAAGAGAGGCAAGAGTGAGGTTCGAAAATGATCGTTAAGGTTTGGGGTGTGGTACTAGCTAAAGATGAACTGGCCATATAGGACAACAAAAATGGTAAAAAATGGAAAAGACGTCCTAGATGTATGATTCATTGTCTCGTCTAAAACAATTGATGCGAAAATACATTTTAGATTAAGTTTAAATAGAGTGAGCTAGTATATCATGTCGGAGAGAATCTCTATGGATCAAAATCCTATGGGGATGTCGCATTGCAAGAACTCTAGCTAACGCCTAGTCTAGTACCAAACCACAAAAGAGATGGCACGAGGAGATATCGTAGAAGCACACATGTCAAAATCATCATAGATTTTGTTTCAATGTTCGTGAAAAATACTGAATAAAAATAGAAAAATATTACACGAATAATTTAAAATTAAAACGAAAAACAAGTAGATAAATTCAAAACAAGGAAAAATAAATTAGTAACGGATAAACATCCTCCCCCATACTTAAATCACACGGTCCCTAGTGTGAAAAATTTGGTGAAAGAGTGGAAAAGGCATTAAAATCAAATTGCAAATAAATGAAAGAGTTTGAAAATAAAATTAAAAGATAAAGGGAAGAAGATCGATTGAACCGTGGTTATGATGTGTGGGGCTGGTCATGAGTGATGAAGTGTGAAGCTACCGTCGGTTTTGGTAGTTCACCTCAACATGTGAGCCATCTGTTTTGGAATCGGACAAGTTACCGTCGAGTTGGTAGTTCACCTCAAGATGATGCACCAAACGCTCGAAACGTCTTTCTTGTCGCTTTAGCTTCTTCTCCATGGCCGGGTATTCTGGTATGTGTGCTTGTGAGGAGCTCGCGGGAGCGGATGGTGCACAGGCCTGTGATAGTAGTAGTAGTCGAGTATGCTCTACAGCTGCATCTCGGTTGGCCTTAGCCACTAATAACTCGCTGATAATGTATGATAGATGCGGGACAACATCTACATATTCCATCATCTCCGGTATCCATCTATGTGCTGCTCCATATCGGAGTCTAGGGACAGAGTTAGAAGGTAAGAAAACAAAGTAAGACTCACTGACGTTATGGCATAATTTGTTACCAAATATGTCCGGGTCGAGTGATGCGCGAGAGATAGTTCGGTCTCGTGAAAACTGCATGAGATCTAACCAAGTCCCTTGAAGTAGAGTCTCGGTCAAGAAATTGAAGTGAACGGCTCATAGAATCACCGTGATTATGCTTCCGAAAGCGGTGGTAGAGTCCTCGGGTCTCGTGGTGGGCGCTTCGTGTTTCACCTTTACCAAATTCTTCGCAATGATACAAGCGAAACACGCATAGCGTGGGTCGGCGGTGAATGAAGGTTGAAGAGTAACGAGCTCGCCTTTGCGGATTCTAGCCACATTTTCTCTCGAGAATATGGTGTGCGCTAAGAGCTTGTGTACGAAGCGGACAACGGGATGCGTGAGTAGGGAAGCCTTAGATATTCCGTTGTCGTAGATGACTTGTCTCATTGTGTGCCAAAACTCTCTATTGTGATCCTCCTCGGGATTAATCTCATCGAGATATTGAAGTTTCAGAGCTTCACAAAGTTCTGGAATGGTTAGCGCATAAGAGTATCCACGTACGGTAAAAGTAAGTGTACCGTCATTCGCTTTTGGATTAGAAGAGCGTTGCTTGTAGCACATGGTTACGGTTGCTTAGAATTCCTTGGTGAGTTCGTCGTAAGTGGGGAGGTTGAGCTCCATGAAAGGTCGTATGTGAAGCATGTCGAGATACCGAATCACGTCTTCTCTAATCCCGAGAGCTTCGAGAGTCAAGTAATCTATACGAGGTGTTGATTTGATAAACATCCTTTTGAGCTTCTTAAGGTAATCGATAATCGGGTCCATAGGCTGCCTGACATATCGTACTCTTGGTCTCGCTTTTAATCTAGAAATACTCTTTTTGGTCTTTGAAAGTTGTTTTATTGCAAAAAGAAGTTTTCTATTTTTCAAAAACTTTTTGAAACTTACCTTAGCAGGACTCAAAAATTAAACCGGTTATGGTTTAAGTTCATGTCGGGAACATGTTCAGGATTACACGGTTAAAGATTGGGAATGGTTCGAGAAAGGTCGGGATGAGTTTTGGTTCAGAATGGCCTGGCCGCGGGTCGAGCCCATGCGACTGTGGCCAAACCCTTCTTCGCCACGGATCGGCTTCCTCCTGTCGCGGCTGATCGTCTCCTCGCCGCGGGACCAGGTAACGAAGGCGCGGTCGAGAGCTCTTCGCCTCGGGAGTGTTTTCTCCTTCGTTCCTTTGGCGTTTTGCGATCCGTTTCGACTGGCTTCTTCATTTTTTGTGTTTTCTGATTTTTTGAATATTTTGAGTTTTTGGGTTTATATATAAATCCTGAAATACTAGAAAGAAAAATGTTAATAGAAAAAGAACGATAAAATAAAAGAAAGGAAAACATACCAAATGGGTTGCCTCCCATTAAGCGCTTTTGGTTATATTCGTTAGCTCGACTTCTTGATGGGACTAGGCGTAAGCAGTAGATGTCGCGGGAACATATGTCCCTTGTGTGTCATCGAGTTTGGAGTGTGATTTGCCCATTTTTGATATAACCTTCTTCTTTCCGCGTTTCCTCAGAATTTTTGCGTTTTGAAGAATTTGTTTCGTCTTCTCTATCATTCCTTCCACTCGTTTTTTCTTTGGTGTCTCTTAAGTCGGGTGGAATGGTGATCCTGATTTTTTCAAAAGGTTTAGAAACACAAGGTTGACTTACCTTTGGGGGCTCAGTATTAGTTGACTTATCTTTCTCTTTTCCTTAAGGGAGAATCAATTTCTTCTTCTTGTGTTTGTCCCTTGGATTCGGAATTTCGTCCGGGACAGTTGGATAGAACTTCCTTCGATCCACATTCAAGAAGACAACAAAACGATTGGCATGATAGATGATGGCGCCAACGGTAGCTAAGAATGGTCGACCAAAAATCAATGGTCTAACCTCGTCTCGATCCATATCGAGAACTTAAAAATCAGCGGGAACAATCCTTTTTCAATAAGTAGTTGAAGATCGTTGATCACTCCCTCGGGCTTCTTTTATGATGAATCTCCAAAAATTACGCTCACGGTAGATGATGTGAGAGTCTTTATACCGAGATTCTCGGCAAATATCTTTGACATAATGTTGACGTTGGCTCCCGAATCACATAGGCAATCTACAAAATTTGTCCCGTAAATCGAGCAAGAGAAAGAAAAACGTTGAAAATGATGGTGGTTCTCGAACCATGTTGGATTCGGTATTGGCTCTTCCATAGAGTGGGACGAATTTTGGAGCTTCTCCATGCTTCGTCTTATCGTTGTCTTCATTTCCGGGGATGGTGGAAATCACGTTGCAAAATCTCTTTGGTTATCTTCTAATCTTCCGGGTAAAGCCATGTGCGGTCTCTTAGATGAGTCCGCGGTTTGAGAGATTTGTATATCCAATTTCTTGACATGGGTTGAAAGAGATTCGAATTTCCCTTGATGTTAAAATCTTCTTGTTGCTTTGAGCGAGTAGTTGAATCAATTCCTCGAGCTTCGCTATTTGGACAGCAAGTTGAGTGTTAGACATACCTTGTTGATGTGTATTCGAGTTATTGTAAGGCGCGTCTTGAGCATTGAAAGGCGGTTTCGGGTGGAAGTACCCATTTCCGCCATAGTTCCGTTTTGGAACCGGTTTTGGAACGGCTTGGATTGTTGACGGTAAGGCTGGTCTTGGGAGTTCTCTACGTTCGCAATATGATACTAGAGATTGTTGAAGTTGGCATTACAGAAGATGTTGTTGAATCCATTGTTGAAGCAGTCTTGGTAAGATCATTGCGCTCCGACATCGTTATCTTTTTCTTGATAATATGAACCGTTGTTGTTGGGTTCGTAGTAAGCATCATCCTCACCTCCATTGGTAGCTTCACAAGTATGCATGATGCGTACAGATTGTAACTAAGCTTCAGGTTTTATATTTATAACGCTAATTGTCTGCAAATGCACAGATGTGCATTGTAGTACTTAGGGGTCGAACCACATAGATTTTGTTGTTTCGGTACGAAGCAATCTGATACTTAAATCAAATTGGAACGCAAATAATTTGGAGTTGGTTTTGTATCACTAGAATCTAAATTAGACGGTGGAATAGACAAGGTTGTAATCAATTAAACTAAACGTCGTGTTTAAGGGTATTCGCCGGGTTTCATGGCTAAAAACGATGTAAAAATAAATGATAAAGGTAACCAACTATGAAAATTCTTGAACTCGAATCACGAATGTATTATTAGGTCACTACCGTGATCGTAACCAACTGTTACCGACCAACTCGACCATTAGCTTTCATCTCTGGTCGCGAAGGAGGTAACGCATTATTTCGTTTAGGACTCGTCATCGCTCACAATACTCTATAAGTAGCTTCCGTCTCTTATAGCAAAATTGCTAGTTTCATTCTAGTTCAAGCAATTTAGAAAACACTTCCGCGAATCTAATTCAACTTAGGATCAGACTCTAAGTGGAACAAAGAATCATGCATTAACGAATAAGAATAAACGAAGAACTCATAGAAGATTAGAAACCCTATATCAAACACATCATCGAATTAAACCATGAAATACCCGTTGAAAAATCCCTTTAAACCCAACTCGGGAACTACTCAATCATATTGTAGCAAAACATCATAAGAGTAATAAAATATTGCAGAATTAAAGAGATAAGAAGTGAAGAACGAAGAACGAAGAACACGGGTGAAGACGGAGATCGAATGATGATCCCTTTTGCGCCTCCTCTCTCTCATTCGGTGTCGCCTCCGTTTCTACCTTTTCTTTTGTGTAAAAACAAGCTTATCTTTTGAGTGACCTAAAATGAGCTTATATAGCTTCTTTATTCGTCGGAAAACACTTAGGATTTTATTAATAAGTGACGGGATTAGCTCGGGCCTTAAAACGGATCTCGGGTTCGAAACAGGAGCTGGCCGCGGGCGCGTGGTTCTGACCCACGGCAAAATGGTGTTTGGACTCTGGTGGAGCTCCTCTGGCCGCGGTAAAATGGTGCTTGGCCGCTGGCCCAGCAAATTCCCTTCTAAGACAGCTTCATCCACCTTCAGTGCTTCATGTATATTTAGTGATCCAAACGTTGGAATGTCTTTAAACCAATTGCATTGGAAAGCTGGTTGTGTCATCTTTTTTGTGTCCAAATTTGGTGATGATCAGACGGTGAGAAGGTCTTTTTGATTGCAAGACTTCTAACGGTCCGAGTTTATCCAAAAACGTATTTTTGTTCCGAAATGCACCATTTTATCTTAAGTTTCCTGAAACGTCTTTCAAAACTCTAAAACATGGAAATTAGTTGAAAACTATTGAAAACGGAGTTAAAACACCTGCAAAAGAATATGAAAGTGATCCATAAAAATGGTCAAAAACCGGTGTTATCAACTCCCCCAGACTTAGATCTTTGTTTGTCCTCAAACAAAACAGAAATCTAAACTCGGAAAGAGGTTTTCGAAAATATAGGAACTAACAAAATTTTCAGTGACCATCCTTCTAAACCATAACCAACGTAATGCATCAACCGGACTTAGTCTAGAAAATTCTCACCAAAGTACTACATCGCTAATCCACAGTACCCGTCATGCGAAAGTCTAACCAGTTAGATCCTAACTTTCAGTCAACTAACTCTTAACATTCATTAAAGATTGCGTGATTCTTACCGATTCTAGGCATTTACGTGCAATTTAGAGGTGAGGCTAAAGGTGTTTCAGGTTACCGTATTTTCTTTGGAGGATGCTAGATATTATGAAAAACAGCAAGAGAGGATGGAGCTGTTGGTACCCACAGTTTTCAGTCACTCCTTAACTCGCATAAGTGTTGCTGCAAAACTCCTCCTTCGTCGGGACTCTTCTACCTTCGACAGAACATTTCTGTCGTTCCCCCGGACTTAACTTTTTCTTTGGGTAATTATTCGAACGACTTCTTACTCCTCACGTATTGAAACATAGTTGCCTTGGTAAAAATATATACTACTCTAAGACTCTTAGGCTTTTATTTCCTTTTCTTTCGGTTTTTTTTTTTAGAAAGTGGAAACGCCTTTAAACGGAAGCCTTAGAGAGTACGAAAATTACCAGTTACAAACTATTTCCAAGGCAACTTTTTAGCTTGATTTGTCGATACCTCCACAACCGAATCGGTGTAGTCTTTCATCTTTTCGAGTGACTGAAAAAATGTGTCGCTCCTCCCTCTCTGGCGTTTTTGCACATATCTGCATGAGGTTTGCATGAGGTTTGAACAAAGATTAAGTTTTGGATGGGATACCGGCTAAAGATGAACCGGCCATCTAGGACAACAAAGAGTGGTAAAAATGAAAAATATGTCCTAGATGTATGACTCGTTGTCTCGCCTAAAACAATTGATAAAAAAAATAGATTAATTCCAAATAAAATGAGCTAGTATACCCAGTCAGAAAGAATTTCTATGGCTCGAAATCCTATGGGAATGTCGCATTGTAAGTACTCTAGCTACCGCCTAGTCTAGTACCAAGCCACAAAAGAGATGGCACGAGGAGATAGTGTAGAAGCACGTATGTAAGAAATATAGATAAGAAAATTCGAATAAAATTTTAAATTTTTTGTTCCAAACGACAATCTCAAAACGAACAGAATTGCTTTAGTAAGGGATGAACATTCTCCCCCAGACTTAAATTACATTGTCCTCATTGTGAAATAAATTGACTAAGGACGAATATATAGATGGATGTAATATTTGAAAAAGTTTAAGGAAAAAGAGAACTTACCTGGATGCGGTCGGGGAATAGATTTGTGAATGGAATGGTGGTGATTTAGGGATGGTAGATGATGATATGGTGATGGGAATGGATGTGGGGGTATTTGGGAATGGTTTGGAATCGATCGGTGATTGAACGGAATCGACCGTCATCGTCTAGGGGGCTGGCCGCGGGTCGGTTGATCGCGACCGCAGCCAAGGGCTAGCTCACCATGGGTGTGTCTTGTATAGCCACGGTCGAGTCCTTCCTTGCGGTTCGAGCTGGACCGAGCAGTTTTGAACCGTGTCTCCATCTTTTTGTCTTTTCTGTTTTTTTTTTTTTTTTTTTTTTGGCAGAAAACTGAAAACTAAGAAAAGAAAAACTAGAAAGAAAAATGTACCTAAAATGGGTTGCCTCCCATTGAGCACTTTTGTTTAAAGTCATTTAGCTCGACGTTATTGCTGGTCAAGCTGGTGGTGGATCGATCAAGGCCATTATTTCCCTCTCGTTTTCTTCTTCGTCTGCGAGATATGGCTTGACACGCTGTCCGTTCACCGTGAATTCTCCACTTTTACCCCAGAGGACAATGGCTCTGTATGGTTTGACTTCCTTTATTATGAAGGGTCCGGACCACCTCGATCGCAATTTTTCCGGAAAAGAGTTTGAGACGGGAATTGAAAAGAAGAACCTTGTCGTTCGCGGTGAAAGATCGGTTTATGATTTTCTTCTCGTGATACGCCTTTGTCTTTTCTTTGTATATCTTCAAGTTTTCATAGGCGTTGTGCCTGATTTAATTTAGTTCGTGTAGTTGGAGTAGTCTCCTTTCCCCAGGTGTTTTCATGTTTAGATTCATCTCTTTGATAGCCCATTGTGCTTTGTATTCCAGTTCCACAGGCAGATGACACGCTTTTCCACATACGAGGTTGAATGGCGTCGTTTCTAAAGGTGTCTTGAATGTCGTTTGGTATGCCCAAAGTGCGTCGTCGAGTTTCGTAGACCAATCCTTTTGATTTGCTCCAGTTGTCTTTTGCAAAATCGACTTGATTTCCCTGTTGGAGATCTCCACAAAGACCTTGTTAATCAAATGAGACCCTCCATCGCTTATTACGATTCTAGGAACTCCGAAACGCGGAAAAATGATCCATTTGAACATCTTAATGATATTCTCATATTTTACTTGTTTTAGCATGCATTCTACTTAGCATTTTGAGTCATTTGCATGCATAATCATAACTTTGTTTAGTATTTTGGTCTCATTTAGAGTTTAGGACGTTTAAATTTGGTCATAGTGGGTTTTTGCATTCAATTGGAGTGTTTCTAGGTGTTTTGGAGACATTTTGAATTATTGGAGTGATTGAGCTTAAGAGAAGGAAGAGTTCACCCGAAGTGTCTCAAAGATGTGGCTGGACGAAGGCTTTCTGCTCAGATTCAGCTTCAACGGTCTGCATAGAAGTTGTAGAGGAGAAAGGAGTTAGCTGTCTACTGGAGTTGGATTCAGGTCATTCAGGTATGTGGTTCGTGAGATATGGCCGATTTACTGAGAGTATGTCCGACTGGCCGCCAAAAAGAAGAAGGGAGTTTCCAGAAGAGAACACCGACCAATCCTGGGTCGGTGCTGTGGGTCGGTGTAGACACAGAAGGAAGTGCCAAATCAGAAGAATTAGCACCGATCGTATGCACCGATCCAGAGTCGATCGGTGCAAACGATCCCAGACCAATTTGACCAGATCCGACGTTCTTGAAAGACCTGGCTGGACGAAGGTTCTCCAGTCCGAATTAGCCTCGATAGTCTTCACAAAAGTTGTAGCCCAGTGAGGTATCCATCCACAGGAGATAGTTTGAGGTCATTCGGAGCAGTGGTCGAAAGTTACATCAGATTTAGCGGGGACGTGTCCGTCTGGCGCCAAAAAGGTTATGCTCAAAAGTGTTTGCACCGGCAATTTGCACCTATCCAGGACCGGTCGGTGCAAACTCCCAGAATCAGCAAAAACCCATATTTGGCCGGGTCAATACCCGGTTTTTTCCGGGTTGACCCGGTCTGCCCCCCTTTCCTATAAAAGACCCTAGACCTAATTTTCTTAGGGATATCCTATTTTCTAAGGCAAAGAACCCCCTTTTGGAAATTTGCTATGTTTTTGTAAGAGATCTTGGTTTATTTATGCAATATAAGTTTTATTAATCTAGTTTCCATCTTTATTTCTCTAATCTTTCTTTTCTCTAATCACTTAATCATGGGATCATTTATTTCTCTTATGGGATTTAAGGATCTTGTGATGATTAGTGAGTAGTTTGCTTTAAAGCTCATGGTGAGGTAGATTAGGTGTCTTCTTGAATGGTTAAGGATGTTTAGGATCTAGATTCATCTTCTCCCTCTTTTATCTAAAGATCTTAATGCTAGATTAGGCTTGGAAAAGCTAGTTTAGACCTTAGGGCATTTCATGCACATAAGGTGTTTGATGAAATGCCCATATATTTTAGATAAGAGATTTTACTTGTTTAGCCTAAGGAATTAGTTGTCTAAAGAGTATTGTGGCCATTGGAAGTTGTTATTCATGATTGTTAATTAGTTTTTCCCAAATGGAAATTTGTTCTTGATTAGCTAATTAACAAAGTGATTAATATCATGAAAGTGGGTTAATCTTGTTTTGGCATTCTAAGCCTAGGGAGAAATGCTTGTTTATGTTGTTTAGCATCCTTGATCAATCAATGAAATCACCCAAGTCAATAACCTCACTCTAGAGCTTGCTTTGATCATTTTATAAATCTCGATTTGTACTTGTTTTCTTGTTAACCTATTTGCTTTCTTGAATTGAATTAGGATTGCTAGAATTGAAACCAAACCAATCTTGTTGCTTAACTTAAGTACTTCTATGTATTCTTGGTGTTTTGAAACTTAACCCATTGGATTCGATACTTCTTATACTACTTAGTATCTAGAGAATTGATATCTAGAAAGACCAAAAAGTCTACTATCAATTTGGCGCCGTTGCCAATTGGGTTTACCTTTCAACATTAAAATTTTAGATCTTATTGAGATTAAGCTTTCTTTTTATTTTCGGTTACTAATCTCCTTCACTCTCTATTGCTATCTCTCTATCCTAGGTGTATGCATACGCGTTCTCGAGGTAACGGCAACCTAGTTGAGCCAATAGACGACACCCACCTTCTAAACCGAGGTCGTAGAGCTAGGAGAGCAAAAACCAAGTTCAAGAGGTTGCCGATTTGGGTATGGAAGACATTGATGATATTCCGATCGCTGATATGGGTGGCAATGGAAACCACCACGCTCAAGGAGGCCCAACTCCCCACGTCCCACAACCACCCGCCCGACCAATGAGAGCCCCTAACCATCCCCCAAGGGCTCAAAACGTGGTTGGTACGGGTGATACCGCCAATGCTCATCAAAACCGTCAAGGGATTCAAGCCCCACCGGTTGAGAACAACAACTTCTAGGTGAAGCCGGAATTGCTCAACATGGTACAAAGCACCAAATTTCACGGCCTATCTATGGAGGATCCATTGGATCATATCGATCAATTCGATATGATATGTGGGTTAACCAAGATGAACGGTTTTTCGGAAAACGGTTTCAAGCTAAGACTTTTCCCATTCTCTCTTGGAGATAAGGCTCACCAATGGGAAAAGAGTCTTCCTCAAGGTTCAATCACGTCATGGGACGATTGCAAGCGAGCTTTCCTTGCCAAGTTTTTTTCTTCTTCAAGGACCGCCAAGTTGAGGAACAACATCTCGAGTTTCACTAAACGAGGAAATGAATCCTTTAACGAAGCTTGGGAATGGTTTAGAAGCTACACCTCTCAATGCCCGCATCATGGCTTCTCCAACGCCTCTCTTTTGAGTACCTTCTATCGCGGTGCTTTACCCAACATAAGGATGCTCTTAGACACGGCTTCTAATGGGAACTTCTTAGCCAAAGATGTAGATGAGGCAATAAAGCTCGTGGAGAACTTAGCCAAAGCGATGGAACATATGGGGATGATTATGACCGAGCTACGAAGACGACTAGCGATTTTGATGAACAAAAGCAGTCTAAAGAGATGAAGATTCTGACCGAGAAGATGGACAAGCAAGCTTTGATGATTGACAAGCTCCTTAGCGCTTCTCTAAAGCCGGTTCACTTTGTTGGCGACTTTGAGGACACACAAGGTTACCAAGCGGAAGAAAGAGACGTGGGTACACAAGAAGAGATGAATTACGTGGAAATTCAAGGCTACCAAAGAGGCGGTTTCAACAACAACCACCCAAACTTCTCATATCGCAACCCAAACGTCGAAAACCCTCAAGACCAAGTTTACCCACATCAAAAGACCTTTATGCCATCCAACCAAGCTCAAGGTTCGAACTTCCAAAAACATGCTTCCGCTCCAAAGAACACTTTTAATGGGAACCAAGGTGGTTTTCAACCTAAGCAATCGTTTCCACCACCCGGTTTCACGCAACAAGGCCAAGGCTCCACGAGCACAACTCAAGACATTGAATTGAAAGCCATGCTTCAATAAATCGTCCAAGGTCAAGCAAATGGAGCTATGGACATGAGCAAGAAGTTGGCGGAGATCCACACCAAAATAGATTGCTCCTAAAACGAACTTAACTCAAAGATTATGACATTGAGCTCCAAGGTTAAGCACCTTGAAAGCAAGAGTGCTCCCTCCTCATCTCAATCTCAAGGTACCTTATCCTGAGAATCAATACAAAGCCCCAAGGAGTATTGCAATGTTATATCCTCCGATGATAATCATCAAGCCGCTGTTAGAAAAATTGAACTTCTACTTTATGGTCCACAAGTCTAAGAACCACCCCCTAGAGATGTTCCCTTGAAGCTCAATGAGGACATTGAGGAACAAGGTAGGGGGTGACCTTTGGGAGTGATGATGACGTGATGTTGAATGAAGAACAATGATATTCCCATATTTTACATCTTTTTAGCATGCATTCTTGTTATTGTTTTGTGTCTCATGCATGTGTCTTGCATAGTTTTTATGGCATTTAGGTCTAAATAAGAGTAATAGGTGTTTGCACTAGATTTTAGTGGCTCTAGCATGCATAAGGAGTGTTTTTAGGAGATTTGGAGACAATTGGGCATATTTGGATAGTTGGACCAAAGTCGAGTGCAAAGTCCATCTGAGACGCCGGAAAGACGTAGATGGACGGAGACCTTCCGATCCTAATCGGCTTAGATGACCTTCATAAATGTTGTATAGCAGTTAGTTAGCTGTCTAGGGGAAGTTGAATCAGGCAATTCAGACGAGTGGTTCGTGAGTTACCGCAGTTTCACTGAAGACGTATCCGCCTGGCCGAGAAAACGTGTGGCTCGTCTCAACCGACCACAACCCACTCGGTTCAATTGGGTCGGTCTTGGGTCAGGAAAAGCAACCGACCCAAAGACACTATCTCAACCGACCAGATGGTTCTCGGTCCAAACCAAGCAGTTTCAACCGACCATGATCCACACGATTAACTCCACTCGGTCCAAACATCCAAGATACCAGCTGAAGTGACTCAAAGATCAAGCCAAATAAAGACATTTCCGTGCCCAGTTTAATCTCAGGTCTTAATTAAAGGCATAGATAATCGAGCTGACTTTCGTTGAATGGTGGATTCATGTCATTCAGATCGGCAGTTCAAGAGATATGGCAAATATAGCAAGGACATATCTGTCCGGCATCCAAATGAGTTCTACTCCAAATACGACGTCTGAAAGATCAACCCAGACGAAGGGTTTGGACTCCGATTCAGCTTTTGCGTTCTTCATAGAGATTGTATAGAATTGAGTTGGCTGTATTCTGGAGGTGGTTTTAGGTCATTTGAATGTTAGGTTCTGGAGTTATGACTGATTCACTGAAGACGTATCCGCCTAACCGAAAAACTGCACCTTGCACCTTCCACTCGGTCCTAGCACAGGGAACTCGATCGACCAAAGTTAACCGACCAGATCATGCTCAGTTACAGACCATCAAGACCCACTTCGACCCAGATTTTCCAGGTCAATACCCGGTTTGTCCCGGGTTGACCCGGTTTGCCCCATTTTTCTATAAATACTCTAAACATAATTTTTGTGAGCTAAGCTTTCTTTTCCCTAGAGTTGGATTTTATCCCGAACTCTTTCTAAGATGATTTTGGATGGATCTTCATCATTCATGCCACTCTAGTGAAGGATTCTTCAACCTATCTTTATATTATCTTTATTTTATTCTTGTTCTTTATCTTGATGTCTCTTTTTCCCTTGTGTTCTTCATGTTTAGGGTTTAGACCCCTTTTGTTGGATTTTGGATTATGCTTGATTTTGATGATTTGATGATTGATTTGTGTTGCTTATGTTCTTAATCATTGCTTTCATTTCTTTCTAAGTGATCCTAGTGCTAGATTGGGTTTGAGAGAGTCAATCTAGATTATAGGGAAAATCATGCACACCAAGTGTTCGATGAAATTTCCCTAGAAGCTTAGTAAGAGATAAACATTCTTAACCTATGAAAGTAGTTGCTTAAGGTGTTTATTGGTTGATTTGAATGTTGATCTTAATGCTTGCTAATCATTTTATCACAAATGAGAGTTTGATCTTGATTTAGTGATTAGCAAAGTGATTAGTGCCTTGAGAGAGGATTAGTCATAGTTAGTGATCTTAACCTAAGGATTAGCATTGATTGTATGTATTAGCATCATTAGTTAATTGTCTTGATGATTAGATGATGATGATTTAGGTTGCATCTTGTTAGATCCTTCACTTAGGTTGATCTTAAGGCTAGTTTTGGATTGAGAGATCAAAGCTAGAGCTTAAGCATTTCACGCCCGATAGGTGTTCGATGAAATGTTTGAACCAAACCTTTTGTGAGCTTTTCTTGCCTAGCCAATGAGAGTTGATGTCTAGGGTTATTAGTGAACTAATTGCGATTAGAGTCTAAGCTTGTTAATCATCTTATCATAAACGATAGTTTGATCTTGAAGTGGTGATTAACAAAGTGATTAGTATCACGAGAGTGGATTAGTCATAATTGTGAATTCCATGTTCTAGGATAGTGTTTAATTCAATCTTTATAATCATTATTTTTTCATTAATCATCTTCTTGATAGTTAATTCATTCTCCAACACTTCTATATTTTGTTTTCCTTCTTGCATTTGTTTCTTTTCCCATAAACTTAAAAATTCAAAATATTTGCTCTAGCTTAGGAAGTTTCATGTATTCTTAGTGCTTCAATCTTAACCTCTTTGGTTCGATCCTCAAATACTACGATGATATAAGTAGGTTTGAGTAATTGATATGAGCTTAACACAAAATCTATCTATCAAACAAGCAATTCCAAAGCAAATGGATGTTGAGAAAGCTCCTTGCATTAGACCTTCTCCATATTAGCCTCCACTTCCATTTCCCGGTCGTTTTCTCACCAAGGCACAAAATAAAGTGCTCTTAAAATTCAAGGCCAACATGTACAAGATTGGAGCGCATTTGCCTAGTGAGATTGACTTGTCTCAAGTTCCACAACATCAAAAGTTCATCAAAAACATACTTGAGAATCGAGAGAAAGTGGAAGAACTTATGGCGGTCTTTGATTCACCAAGCACAACAAGGATTGAGCCTAAGTCTCTCCCCAATCTTGGGAATCCCGGTAAGTTCTCCATCACTTGTTATCTTGGACCATTGAAGATAGATGATGACTTGTGTGACTCGGGATCAACCGTGAACATCATATCCTTGAAAATGGCCAAGAGTCTTGGGATTACTAGAATGGAAGACTATCCCTCCACCATCACGTTTGGAGACTCATCTTCAAAGAAATCGTTCGGCATTGTTAAAGATTATCCTCTCAAGGTTGGAGAGTGTCTTGTACCAACGGACTTCATTCTCATGGAGATGGAACAAACCAAAAAGCTTCCTCTCCTTCTCGGGACTCCATTCCTTAATACCGCCGGTGCAAGCATCGACTTCACGAGCAAGAAGGTAGTACTCAAGAAGGTGAATGACACGGTATTCTACCCAATTGTGCCTTCTTCTACCGCGGTTTGTGGCACGATCACTTGTGAGATAAATGGGGATGAAGCTCCAAGAGTCGAGTATGTTGGTGTTTATGCAACGGTGAGGTATGGCGATGATGAAGAAAAGCCCGTGCATTGGACGGTTATTTCTTCGGGTCCCTTTTCCAAACCGCAATGGAGAATGAGATTCAAAGTAGCACGGTTGCTAAGATGAAGGCAAAGACCAATGCCAAGATGGAAAACGAGACAAGTATGCTTGATGGGTCTAAGTCCAAGCTAAGCCAACCTTCCATCATTACTCTCACCCCTTGGAAACATCAAGATGGGGTGATTGAATACAAAGTCAATTGTGAGGGACGGTCCAATCCTTTTGCCTCGGTCAAGGAAATCCACACACCGAAGCTTGAGGAGAAAGGGTAACCCGGTCTTCAAGAGATCATGAACAAGGTGCTCAAACTTGAGCTCAAGGATCCACCTAGGCGTTCCACCACTCATTCTCTCTCACCCGCCTAAAAGGGTAACAAACGTCGAGCTTAGTAACGTTAAACAAAGCGCACTTGGGAGACATTCTCATGTCTATATTTGTAAATACTTTCTCTCTTTTTAAATGCTTTTTAATGAGTTTGTTAAGCGGTTTCAAGGTTCTTGACGTCTCACGGTCTTGTAAAACAACAACGATGTGGGAGTTCAAGTGCCTCTCCTAATAGGTCACTCCACCACTCCCTTTTCTCCATTCCAAGGTTTGAACTACACTCCATTGCATTGTACATTCATCTTTTGTGTTTTGTTTTCTCTCTCTTTGATTTTTGTTGCACCGAGACGGTGCAATTCAAGTTTGGGGGAGGGGTTTGTGTTATTTGACCTTGTGTTTTGTTTTCTTACTTTTCTCTTTGCATACTTATGTCTCATGCATAGAAAAACCACCAAAATTTGAAATTTTGCATTCATATAAATCATCTAGTTGCATCTCATGTTAAGATTGAGTCTAGAGCTCATATAGGATTTGCATTCATACGCATGGGTGCAATGATGAAATTGTCCTTGTAAAATGTCAATTTAAAGCTTTAGTAGTTAAATGCATTTGAATAACTTGAAAGTAAGGACTCACCATACTTGGATCATATGCATTGATGCTTTCATCTTGGTTGAAATAAGCTTTAAATTGAACCCGATCCTAACTATTTGAACCCTTAATTTTGACTAGTAATTATCATGTTTATGCATCGAAAAATGAAGTCATGGATACCATAGACATACTTGGGCTATCTTCTTTCTTTTTACCACTCTTGTTAGCCCAAGTAGCCGATCCCCATCTTTGGGACGGTTATCCTCACCCTTAAGTTACCCTCCTTTCAAGCCTAAATTTTTAGTGAGTGTTGTGAGGCATATATTTTTTTTGAATGGACTTGGCAAAAAGTGTTGGGTTTAGAGAGACGAGGAAAGGCTTTCATGTAGATTTAGCTTGCACATCATCGGGCTAAGCATAGGTTAGGCTAGATGGAATGGGAATTTGGAGTTGAATGAAAAGAGAAAGTCTTAGGCGTGTAATGCAAAGAAAAGGTGGAAACAAGGAAAAGAGTTGGAGAAGAAGAAGGGGAAAAGCTAATGATTGAAATGGTTGGAAAGGAATGTTTGGTATAGCTCAAGATGTTTAAGAAGAGGTGGTCTCTACCTACAAAAGAAGAAAAGAAGCCAAAAATGGCTAGTTCATCCAAAGGATGAAGAAAGAGACCAAATAAGGAAAGCGAAAGATGAGCTAAAGAAGAAAAGAAAAAGAGCCAAGCCAAGTCAATTGTTGATCAAATGTGAAAAACAAATTTTCACCAAGTGCTTAAACAAAGAAGAATAGATGGGGTATGTGGTTTATGAAAGGAAAAATGCCTTGGAGAAAGGGTAGCTTAGGAGCGTTCTTTATGGGGCTTAGAGATAGGGGTTGAAATCATTTGGGACATTAGGTATATGGAAGTCTATCCTTGTATGCATCAATTGTTTTTTACCCTTAGCATTTTGCCAAAGTTCATTCATTTATTGAGAGATCCCTTGCTATGGAATTGCCACATTCATTGAGATCATTTTTTATCTCAAAACCCTTGTCCCCTAGCCAAGTGAGTTCATTTGATGTGCATAAGTGTGATTCATGGTTTCGCTTAATGAATGTTAAAGGATTTGGGGATATGAATGCTAATTCTTGAGCTTGATTCATTTTGTGATGAGTATGGCCAAATCTTTTGGAGTAGAGATTATTCAAGTGCATTTTAGGATCACCATTGAATGGTTTTCTTTTGCTGACATATTTGGACTCTATCTCATCTTCATTGCTCTCTCTCTCCTTTTCTTTGCTCACCTGAGGTGTCTCAAACATGTGGCTTTCCGAAGGCCTTCCTGTCAAATTTAGCTTCAACGGTCTTCATAGAAGTTGTATAGAAAGGAGTTAGCTGTAGAATGAAGTTGGATTCAGGTCATTCAGGTATGTGGTTCATAAGATATGGCCGATTTACTTAGAGTATGCCTGTCTGGCCGCCGAAAAGAAGAAGGGAGTTTCCAGAAGACAACACCGACCCATCCTGGGTCGGTGATGTGGGTCGGTGTAGACACAGAAGAAAGTACCAAAGAAGAAGAATTAGCACCGATCGTTTGCACCGATCCAGAGTCGATCGGTGCAAACGATCCCATGACCACTTTGATCCAGACCCGATGTGCCTGAAAGACCATGCTGGAAGAAGTTTCTCCAATCCGAATTAGCCTCAATAGTCTTGACAAAAGTTGTAGCCCAGTGAGTTAGCTGTCCACAGGAGATAGTTTGAGGTCATTCGGAGGAGTGGTTCGAAAGTTACATCAGATTTAACGGGGACATGTCCGTCTGGCGCCCAAAGGAGCTATGCTCGCTATGCTCAAAAGTGTTTGTACTGATCCAGGACCGGTCGGTGCAAACTCCCAGAATCAGCGAAAACCCATATTTGGCCGGGTCCCCCCCCCCCTTCTTATAAAAGACCCTAGACCTAATTTTCTAAGGCAAAGAACCCCTTTTTGGTGATTTGCTATGTTTTTTGTAAAACAAATCATGTCTTACAGCGTGTGTTTTATGTTGGATATATTAATGTAGGTTGCAAGAAACTTTTATCATTATAATATTCCTAAGTATCCCGGTGCAATTATATATATATATATTTTTCAACTCTTGATTTCATTAACTTAATCTTCCAAAATACAACAAAAAGAGGGAATTATCCATCCTCTTTGATCACAAGTACAAACCATACAAACCATAAAAATCAATGAAATTAAAACAGATAGATCTTCATAGAGTGACAGCGAATTCGAGCCAACATTCGAATGCGTCGATAGAAGCGACTGCTATTCCAACAAAATCGGATGCGTCGACAGAACATTCACGGCAAAGCCGGAAAGTTGAAAGATAGTCACTTTTGATTGTGACTTTGAATGACAATCCACACCTCGAAAGCTCGTCGAAACGAAATCTGTTGTATCTTTTGGCCCCGTGGAGACCGCTACACAAGATAACAATACTGTTAAGAATCGTAAATAATTTCTCGGCTTTAAAACCGAAGAAAACCTACCTCTCATAGAGAGGAAAAGTGGTCGAAATGATCTCTCCTCATAAGAGGAGGAAGGTGGTAGTGATCTCTCCCAAAAGGAGGAAGTTGCTGCAATATTTCTCCCCATAAAGCAGGAAATTGAGAAGAATGGACCCTCATGGTCTAAATTATTCAAATTTGAACGGTGGATGGTGGAATCTAAACTAGATCTTGCTGGGCTAGACAAAGGAACGAGGCCCAATATCATATCCACTCGATCCAAAGATCCACTGCAAAGCAGGAGCGGGATGACCGGAGAGAATCCGATGACGGCGGTGGTGGCTTGTGTCGGATCTACGTACAAACCTGAGAGAAAACTCTGAGGGTTTGAAGCGGAAAAAGGTGACAGATCTGTGACCAAAACGCCGGGGTGAGGTCGCCGATTGGGCGGAGGAGCAGCGAAAATCATCGGAAAAACTCGCCGGATAGACGGAACAGAGCTTAGGTGCGGCGGATGATAACATAATTTTCTCCAAAAAAAATTCGAGTCAGAGCCATTGTCGAAACGCCGGAGCTCGGAGTGAAGCAGAGACTGACGGAAGGCTGAGATTAGGCTCATAGGTGAAGGTGGATCCGGCGGATCCGGAGGAACCGGCAGATCCAGAGGTTGAAGAATGTTCGCCGTAGAGCACATCATTCGGCGGAGAGCAGAGAACACGTGAACATGGGTAGTTTTCGCCGTAAAACTACCAAAGGTGAAAGTGGAGAAGGAAGTAATTTCTCCAAAATCCATGGCGGACAGAGTAGAACAACGTTACCGGAAGCAGAGCGCGTCCGGAGGAGATCTCGCCGACGATATGAGTGGTCGACGGAGGTTGAAAACGAATCTTCGGATGTTTTGCTGGACCCGAGAAGAGAGGAAGGCACGCCGGTCAGATGGAGTGGTGGTCGGAGATCAATCGCGGGTGAGAGAAGCCTACGTGAACCTGCTGTGCGGTGCCTCAAGACCCGTGCCAGGGAGAGTTTTCAAATTTTGAAAACCCTAGTCTTATATATATATATATATTTATGGAATTTAACATGATTTACTAAATTGTTTTGGATATTTGTTTAATTTTGGGTTAATTTGACTTATTCAATTTGTAGAAATGGTTGCCGGAAATATAAAAGTGGGTTTGGTTGCTGAAATTTGATTAGTAATATAGATGAGTACGATATCCTTTTAGATGGTAATAATCTAAATATATGTTATTATTTACTATAAAAGTTTTCAATGATCATGTATTAGTGCATGCATTATGCATATATATCGTTTAAGGTCATATGAATATATAAGTGAATTGTTTTTTATTTAAATTGAAACACACACATATATATACATATAAATGAACCAAGGTTAAATTAGACAGCTTAAATGTCATAATCCATCGTAGATACTGAGGTTATTGAATAATTTATTCTTCGTATCTTAGAGTTTTAAGGATATATATAGAATCAGTTTCGTTATTTGTATATTTCTTATTTCTTGTGTTTTTCTTTTACTATAAACTTTTAAAAAAAAATTTAAATACAAATAACGTGAATTACGTCAAATAAAACGAGATTTAAATCAATGCAATATGAAATGCTCATGTCTTAGTTAATCATTGAACTATATAATAAGGTCTAATTATTTTCCCAAAAGTATTGTGTTGGCAGTTATTTCTGATTTTTGAAGTTGGTGGCAAATAATTATTTTTTATATAAATGTGTATAAATTTTAATCAATTAAGATATAGATAAAGGGAAACTTTTAAAAAGATCGAGTGAAATTTCGGTGAAGAGAGGTTTTTTTTTTAATAAGGTGCCACGTGTCAACCTCTCTAGCGCTGACGTGGCAGTCAGCTGGAGAGAGTTGGCCAACTTTTAAATAGTGGATTAATACTTATGGATCTGCTTCGGGTCAACAGCTGAACTTAGGTAAATCATCCATTATGTTTAGAAACATAGTTAATCAAAACGTAAAAAGAGGGATAAAAAATGTTATTGGAATAACGATAGAAGGGGGTATGGGTTTGTACCTGTGATTACCAGAACAAATTTGCGGTTCAAAAAAGAAAGTTTTATCTTTCGTCCATGATCGTCTCAATAACCGGATCAACAATTTGTCTGCAAGACTACTTTCCAAAGGGGGAAAGGACATCCAGATCAAATCAGTGGCCCAAGCCCTTCCGACCTACGTTATGTCATGTTACCTTCTTCCACAATGCATTACTGATAAGCTGAGAAGTGCCATTGCTAATTTCTGGTGGAGCTCCAAGCAAAATAGCAGAGGTATTCATTGGATTGTGTGGGATAAGATTTGCACTCCCCAAGACTTGGGAGGCTTAGGTTTTAGAGACTTGCATGACTTTAACTTTGCTCTCCTAGCAAAACAATTATGGCGTCTCATTCAATACCCCTCATCCTTACTGGCACGTGTCCTTCGAAGAAGATATTATAGACAATCATGTCATTTGGAAGATCGGAATGTGTATTCACCATCTTATGGATAGCGAAGTATTCTAGTCGCGAAGTCCCTTTTAAAGATGGGTCTGAGGAAGACTATCGGGTCGGGGCTTAATACTAGAGTTTGATGTGAGCCCTGGATCTCAGACATCCTGGCACGACCGGCGATAGCTTCCGCACGGGTCGGAATTAGGAACCCACATCTCCTGGTTTACTCTTTCATTCGTCAGGATACAAAAGAATGGAACGTCCATCTCTTTCTTGAACATTTCCAACCCGAGTATATCCCTCTAATTCTGGGGTTGAGACCTAGTCGTAATCGTACTCTGGATGGATACGCATGGAACCATACAAAATCAGGTGTTTATACAGTGAAATCTGGTTATGATTTAATTAGGAGGGAAATTTTTCTCTGAGATGATCATGAAGTGAGAGAACCAAGCATTACCGCTCTCCAG
Source organism: Eutrema japonicum (assembly GCA_030161315.1). Taxonomy (NCBI): domain Eukaryota; kingdom Viridiplantae; phylum Streptophyta; class Magnoliopsida; order Brassicales; family Brassicaceae; genus Eutrema; species Eutrema japonicum. Next base: position 35,899,318 of record BSQW01000007.1, on the reverse strand, counting down.
AGCCAGGTCTGAAAAGTTCGTACGGTTAGAAAGATCAAACACTTTATGTGGCAAGCGATATCTGGATGTGTTCCAACATGCCAAAACCGTACGTATAGATATATGGGTACCGATAGACGTTGTCCTAGTTGTACTGCTCCTTAGGAATCAATTAATCACTTCTTATTTGAATGTCCCCCGGCCAAACAGGTCTGGGCGTTATCGGACTTTTCGTCCCTTCCGGGTCACTTTCCGAGTGCTTCTATTTACCAAAATATGAGCCTTCTATTCTGGAAAGCATAAGGTTTAGAATTGACTGAGAGTTTGTGAGTGATCAAAGAGAGCTTAAGTTTTGTGTAAGTTTCTTAAGCAATAAAAGAGAGTTATTCTTTTAATCTTTCTTCCTTTAACAAACAAGAATTGGTATCAGAGCCTTACAAAGAATGTAAGGAAGGTATTGAAGAGCAATGATTGCAAAGGATGGAGACGAGAAAGGTGTTCAGACATCCGGTGGAGCAGAGCCATCGCCGTTGAAGATAAAGGATGGAGGAGGTTCTTCTTCCATCAAGTGTCCCATGCTGAATTCAAGTAATTACACGGTATGGTCTATGAGAATGAAGATATTGCTCAAAGTGAATAAAGCATGGGAAGTTACGGAGACAGGGAAGAACGATGATGATAAGAACGACATGGCTATAGCTTTGCTGTTTCAGTCCATTCCTGAGGCTCTTATTTTGCAAGTCGGAGATCTCGACACGGCGAAGGAAGTATGGGATGCCATAAAAGCTAGACACATCGGAGCAGAGAGAGTAAAAGAAGCTAGGTTACAAACATTGATGGCTAATTTCGACGGACTCAAGATGAAGGATAATGAAAAGATCGATGATTTTGTTGGGAAATTGTCAGAGATATCCTCAAAATCAGCTTCGTTAGGAGAAGAGATCGAAGAACCAAAACTGGTCAAGAAGTTCCTCAAGTGTCTTCCTCGGAAAAAGTATATACACATAGTTGCCTCTTTTGAGCAGGTGTTGGATTTGAATAACACAGGTTTTGAGGATATTGTGGGACGTTTAAAAGCTTATGAAGAACGTGTTGCTGAGGAAGAAGAAGATAAAGCAGATCAAAGCAAATTAATGTTTGCAAATATGGAATCGCAGTTTGATCGTGATTCCAATGGTGATTTCAGAAACAGAGGACGTGGAGGATGTTTTTCAAATAGAGGTCGAGGTCAAGGTCGTCATAATGGAACAAAAGATTTGGCATAGGTGGTCTGTTATCGATGTGATAAAGTCGGCCATTATGCTTCAAACTGTCCCGATCGTCTACTAAAATTGCAGGAAGCACAAGAGAATGAAAGTAACGATACTAAAGATGCAGATCAGCTCATGCTACACTAGGTGGTGTACTTGAATGAAGAGAAGATTGTGCCAAGCAAGTCTGAAACAAATACCGGTGAAGATGACTTTTGGTACCTTGACAATGGTGTTAGTAACCATATGAGTGGAGATCGAAGGTATTTTGCACACATTGATGAATCCATTACTGGGAAAGTGCGTTTTGGAGATGACTCCCGAATAGATATAAAAGGGAAGGGATCGATTGAGTTCGTTGACAGAAACGGAGAGGCAAGGACAATGTCTGAGGTTTATTTTATTCCGGATTTAACAAGCAACATTATTAGTCTTGGGCAGGCCACTGAATCAGGATGTGATGTGAGAATGAAAGAAGATTTTTTGACAATGCACGATCGTGAAGGAAAGTTACTTGTCAAAACAATAAGATCAAAGAATCGTTTTTACAAAGTTCGTATGAAACTTAGAGAACATGTACGTCTGAACCTGGCAGAAACGGACGATTCAAGCATATGGCATGCACGTTTGGGACACATCAATCTTGAGACGATAAAATCCATGCAGCAAAGAGAGCTCGTTGTTGTAGTTCCACAAGTTAAGTTTGAGAAGAGAATTTGCGACTCATGCCTATTCGAAAAACAGACAAGACAAGTGTTCCCACAATCCACTTCGTATCGAGCTACCAAAGCACTTGAGCTTATTCACGGCGATCTCTGTGGTCCCATAACCCCAAGTACATCAGCTGGAAATCGATATATTTTTGTCCTCATAGATGATCACTTGAGATATATGTGGTCAATTTTGCTTAAGGAGAAGAGTGAGGCATTTAATAAATTCAAAAGGTTTAAAAGCTTGGTCGAGCAGGAACTAGGAGTGAGAATTCAAACCTTCAGAACTGATCGAGGAGGAGAGTTTGTGTCACAAGAATTCAATTCATTTTGTGATGACTCAGGGATTAAAAGACATCTTACAGCTCAGAACGGTGTGGTGGAAAGAAGAAATCGGACACTATTGGAGATGACTCGGAGTATTCTAAAGCACATGGTGGTTCCAAATTATATGTGGGGAGAAGCTATAAGACATTCAACATATCTTTTGAATCGAATAGCAACGAGAGCTCTGAAGGATAGAACGCCATACGAAGTCCTGCGATCAAAGAAGCCAAATATCAGTCACCTCCGAATTTTTGGCTGCATTGGGTATGCAAAAGTGGAGACACCACACTTGAAGAAACTTGATGACAGATCGAGGAAATTGGTACATTTGGGTACATAACCGGGATCAAAAGCATACAGATTTCTTGATCCACAAACCCGGAAGATCGTAGTGAGTCGAGATGTGGTATTTGATGAAACAAAAGGATGGATGTGGAGTCAACAAAATTCAGATTATATTGATACTGGTAGTTTCACCATTGAGTTCGGAGAGTTTGGGAATCATGGTGTTCTTGTCGAAAACCTCCAAGACGCAGAAACATAGCATCGTGACGGAAATCGATCAGGTACAGAACATGTCGTAGTAACACCAGAGAGCGATCATCAACAAACCCAAAATAATGGAGGAGCAGAGGAGATTAATGATTCCCAGGAAAGTGAAGCAGAAAGTGAAGAAGAAGATGATGACGATGGAGGTCAACCTGTTTTGAGAAGATCGCAACGAGTAAGTAAAAAACCGAAGTATCTTGAGAACTATGTTTTGCTAGCTGAAGACGAAGGAGAACGACTGCTTATGAGTTTGAATGAGGAACCTAGATATTTTGATGAAGCAAAGGAATCAAAGTACTATATGCTTGCTTGTTAAGACGAGATAAATTCGATCGAGAAAATTTTCACATGGAATCTGGTAGATCTTCCTCATGGATTAAAGTGGGTGTTTAAGATTAAAAAAACTCTGATGGTAGTATTAACAAGCATAAAGCCAGACTCGTGGCCAAGGGATACGTTCAAAGGCATGGAATTGATTTCGACAAAGGTTTTGCTCCAGTAGCTCGTATCGAAACTATTCGTCTTCTCATCAATCTTGCAGCATCGAATGGATGGGAGATACATCATCTCGATGTCAAGACAGCGTTTCTGCATGGTGAGTTGAAGGAAACGGTTTACATCACGCAACCGGAAGGGTTTGGTAGTAAAGGGGAACGAAGAGAAGGTGTATAAACTCAACAAGGCTTTATATGGTTTAAAGCGAGCTCCAAGGGCATGGAATGAGAAATTGAATCAGATTCTCAGGGAACTTCAGTTCAAACGATGCTCTAAAGAACCTTCAGTTTATCGAAAGGAGGCAAATCAAGAGATTCTTCTTATTGGAGTATATGTCGATGATTTGTTTGTGTCTGGAACAAATGTGAAAGTTATTTTAGAGTTCAAGAAGGAGATGGATTCTAAGTTTGAGATGAGTGATATCGGAAGGTTAACCTATTATCTTGGGATTGAAGTTTGTCAAACCAATGAGGGTATCACATTGAAGCAGAAACGTTATGCCCAAAAGATCTTAGAAGAAGTTGGTATGGCAGAGTGTAATTTGGTGCATACACCGAAGGAAGCTGGTTTAAAGATGTGTAAATCGATTGAAGAAAAGGACATCGATGCTAAGAGCTATAGGAGAAATGTTGGATGCCTTAGATACTTGCTTCACACAAGACCAGATTTATCATATTGTGTTGGAGTGCTGAGTCGTTACATGCAGAATCCGAAAGATTCTCATGGAGCAGCAATGAAACAATGTCTGAGATATTTACGAGGAACTATTAATCTAGGGTTGGCATTCAAACGATCGAGCTTAAAGGTAACAAGTTTGGTTGGTTACAGCGATAGTAGTCACAATGTCGATCTTGATTATGGTAAGAGCACGACAGGGCACATATTCTATCTTAGTGGAAGTCCAATATCTTGGTGCTCACAGAAACAAGATACAATAGCATTGTCCTCATGCGAAGCTGAGTTTATGGCAGGAACTGAAGCAGCTAGACAAGCAATCTGGCTCCAAGATTTGCTTGAAGAAGTCACCGGGTCACCGTGTGAGAGAGTTGTTATCATGATCGATAACCAGTCAGCAATTGCTCTTACGAAGAATCCAGTGTTTCATGGTCGAAGCAAACACATACACACAAGGTATCACTTCATAAGAGAATGCGTCGAGAATGGTCAAATAGAGGTCAAGCATGTACCCGGAAACGAGCAAAAGGCAGACATTCTAACGAAGGCTCTTGGAAGACTTAAGTTCAAAGAAATGAGGGATCTCATTGGAATGAAGGATTTGGCTTGAGAATGACTTCAAGTTTAGGAGGGAGAATGTTGACTTAAGCTTGAAATCAAAGAAAAGGAAAAGTATGTTTAGCAGAAAAGCTAAATATACATTTATATAATTAGGAGTTATCTAATTATGTATTATTTCCTAAAAGTTGTTAGGATCGTCTTTTCTTTCTTCCTCTTTATAAGGAGATGCTAGTCTGTAGAATTGACTGAGAGTTTGTGAGAGATCAAAGAGAGCTTAAGTTTTGTGTAAGTTTCTTAAGCAATAAAAGAGAGTTATTCTTTAAATTTTTGTTCCTTTAACAAACAAGAACAAGTGCCACCAGTCAAATTTTTTAGATTAGTGAAAATTACCAAGGTATTAAATTGATTTGTTCCAAAAATTTTAGCTCATAATTCTTTTTTTGCCCCCATAACCAAATTTATTTCTAGAAAAATGACTTTCAACCCCAATATTAATATTAGTAACAGCTCATTATTTGTCAAATGTTAATTTCTATATTACGTTAATCTTTTTATTGATATCAAACTTCTTTAATCAAATATTCTTATGATATATTATCAAAACCAGACTCTTAAGTTTTTATTTTTATTTTTAACTCCTTCAAATTTTTTAGTTGGTTAAGTTTTATTAATTTATGTAGTCTACAATATATATATATATATATATATATATATATATGTATTGAGATAACATTTAATATTTTAATATTATATAGTATTTATATGGATTATTTTCTTATAAAATATGATGTTTTTATTTGCATATTATATTTTACTTTTAAAAGTTTATATTATCTAGATTTTTTTAGAATTTATTATACATAATGTATTTAATATAATAATGAAATAAATAAATATTAACAAAGATATAATGTTTAAAATATGGTTAAATAACAAAATGTAGGTGTTTATGAAGCATAATAATTTGTATTAAAATTATCACTTTATCATAATATGAATTTAAATCAGATAATATATGATATGTCAGTTATATAGTTAAAAATCAAATAATATATAGTTAAATAAATAAATATATATATATATATATATATATATATATATAATCTTGTTTCCGCTAAAAAATATTTTTGGATTTACCACTGACACCATACTAAGACCATTCTTGTAACACCATATTCAAACCATTCACGTTTAAAAGACGGCCATGTCTGCTTAATAGTAGATCTAGACATATATTTTTACTGAATGCACAATTTTACAATGAAAAAAATTATAAAACCTGTTAAAAGATTATATTATAAATATTTTATTTAATTAACATACTAAAACAATATTCCACATTTATTTTTATTTTTTTGCTTTTAAAGTAATAATACAAACAAAATATTGACTTTTATTATATATACTATATTACCGTTAAATTTTTTTTTAATAAATTACTATATGAATCAAATTAAGTTGGATAGACTATTTTATAATGTATGTTAAAAAACTATGAGCATATGATTAAAAAAAACATATCATCAAATAATATCTTGTAACTTTATCATTTCGATTAAGAAAAAAAAAATTTAAAATTATTATCAACAAAAGATATCAAAATGAATTAATTCATATTACAGTTTTTCTCTAAAAAATAATAATTCAAAAAATGATAACAATGTTATAAATATGTTATATTTAATTTAATTTAAATATATTTAATAAAAAAATCTCGAATTAACTTACATTGACTGAAGTTTTATAATGAAAACATAAAAACCCATTAATATATATAATTAATCTAATTATAAAACAATTAAAACGAAAATTTGTAAACGTTAAAGTCTATTAACATATATAATTAATCCAATTATGAAACAATTAAAACGAAAAACTGTAAATAGAAAAATCAGACTGGGCACAAACAAGTTTTTATCAATAGAGAAAAAATATTTAAATATTTAAATAGTTGAAAATTACATGAAATAAACAAATTTAACTGGAGCAAGTCAAGGATTTTAAGGATTACGTTAATGATGGATGGCATTCTTACCGATTAAAACGGAGAATTTCGATTCAGGACCGAATTAAGAAATGCTGAATAGATATGGCATGATGCCGCAGAGATTCTAAACTAAACTCAACAAAAAGAATTGAAGAACTACAAATCGCGATAGATATTGCTTCATCTTCTTTCAATCAAAGACAACGACGTCAAATTCCTCAAATTCGACGAGATTTGGCAAAAGCTTATAGAGATGAGGAGATATATTAGTAATTGAAAAGCAGAACGACATGGTTAACTGTGGGAGATAGAAATACTCACTTCTATCATGCTTGTACGAAAGCCAGGTATTCGAGAAATCATATTCACATGATCAAAGATGATGATGGTATCGAATATCGGGGAGATTTGGCAATTGGATATCATGCTGAGAAGCTTTTTCAAACTATTTACCGAAGTGACAATAATATTGTGTTGCCAAATATCTTTTCTGAATTCAAACCCACTGTGACTACAAAAATTAATCAGGAAATCACAAGAGAATTCACGGATGACGAAATTTATGAAGCAGTGTGTGATATTGGCGCAGATAAAGCTCCGATCCGGATGGATTAACGGCACGTTTTTATCAAGAATGATGGGATATTGTGAGTGAGGACATGATTAAAGAAGTACGAAATTTTTTCCATACGAGTAAATTTGAAGACGGTGTAAATCATACGAACATTTGTATGAATCAAAAAATTAGAAAACCAATTACTCTATATGATTACCGTCCAATTGCCCTCTGTAATGTATTATATAAAATCGTTTCGAAACTATAATCAAACGACTTAATTGTTTCTTAACGTCATAGTGTCGGAAGCTCGGGCAGCCTTCATTCCTGGACGTTTAATTTCAGATAATGTGTTGATAGCACATGAAGTAATGCATTCTTTGAAGTCACGAAAAAGAGTATCGCAGACTTATATGGCTATTAAAACGGATATGAGCAAAGCTTATGATCGGGTTGAATGGAAATTTTTGGAGAAAACTATGCATGCGTTTGGGTTTTCTAATCTATCGATCAATTTGGATTATGGATATTGTACGTTCAGTGAGCTACTATGTTTTGTCGCCGTATTTATTCATTTTATGCGCGGATGTGATGAATCATTTGCTTGATGTGAAAGTTCGGGAGAAGAAGATTAATGGAATCAAGGTAGGAAATGGGGTTCAAGCAATAACTCATATGTTATTTGCCGATGACTCTCTGTTTTTCTGTGTGGCAAATCAGAAAAATTGTACAGCAATAAAAGAAGTGTTTCGGATATATGAACTTTGTTCAGGACAGAAAATAAATCAAGCTAAATCGATGATTACCTTCGGATCACGAATTCAAGGGGAAAAACAAAAAAAACTGAAGCGGATACTAACTATTGAAAATCATGGAGGAGGTGGAAAGTATTTAGGACTACCGGAACAATTTGGAAAGAAGAAGAAAGAGATGTTTAAAAACTATCATAACCAAAGTTAAAGAACGTACTTCGGGATGGAGTTCACGATTATTATCTCAAGCAGGAAAAAAAGTTCTAATCAAATCGGTTGTAATTTCAATGCCTGTTTATTCTATGTCCTGCTTTAAATTACCGCAACGAGTTATCACTGAATTGGAAAGTATCCTAATGCGGTTCTGGTGGGAAAAAGGAGATCAACAAAAAGGTATACCATGGATAGCGTGGAAACGTATGCAATATACAAAAGGTGAAGGAGTAATGGGTTTTTGAGACCTAGCAAAATTTAATGACGCATTGTTGGCTAAACAAGCATGGAGATTTCTAACTCAACCAAATTACTTATTTTTCGTCTCAACAAAGCTTGATATTTTAAAAATAGTCACTTATTTGAAGCAAGAGATCGACTTACCAATCATACGGTTGGGGATCTTTATTAAAAAGGATATCACTTTTGAAAAAGGGATCTAGGTACATTATAGGTGATGGAAAATCAACTAGAATTTTTCATGATAACTGGCTCCCTACAAATCCTCCAAGACCGGCACAAATAAACGATGTTTCTAATCAATCTACCATTAATGAATTAATTCAAAGAAACGGTGCTGGAAGAACATGGAATGATGATGCATTGTTATATTATTTTATGGAGGAAGATAGAAATATCGTAAAAAGTATATATTTGGCCCAAAGGAGTAATGGTGATAGGATAAAATAGAACTACACAAAGAATGGAAATTATTTCGTGGAATCTGGTTATTGGTTTTCACGACACCAAGATAATCAAGAAAATCAAGCTCTTACTCCATCTCCTAATAGGGATGTTACATTGAAGTCTAAAGTGTGGAATCTGCCAATAATGCCAAAAATAAAACAATATATCTGACGTATTTTAACAAAATCTATAGAGACAGCTACGCGTTTAACAAGAACAGTGAGATTGGATCAAACTTGTCAAAAATGTTATCTCGAATCTGAATCTATAAATCATATGCTAGTCATGTGTCCTGTTTCGATATCTACATGAAAATTATCCGGTTTATCTTTTCTCTGTCTCTTTAATCCATCACAAGATATAGAAGAGAATATACGATATATAATTGATCTACAAAATTCACTAGATTTAAGTATTCATTTGAAATTACTTTTATGGTGGATAATGTGGAGGATATGGAAATCTCGAAATAATTTACTGTTTAATAAAAAGAGGATTAATCTTAAAAAAAATGTTGAACTTTCCAAGATTGATGTAAGCGAATGGATTAGAGCAAATAATATAGATCAAATTCAGCAACATATATATCGAGCCTCTAAGTGGACACGGCCGGAGGTAAAACTTTTTCAATATAATTATGATGCGACTTTTGATCCAACTACAAAAAAACGGTAGTGGGATGGATTGTAAAAAATCATGATAAAATAGCTCAGCAATAGAGATCTCTTAATTTAGGAAGTTCGTAATCAAACCTTGAAGCTGAAAAAAAAATCTTTTTATTTGCAATGCAAAACGTATGGATAAAAAAATATAACTCCATCATTTTTGAAGAGGATAATGAAGTTTTATTTAACACTGTTCAAAATCAACGACACATTTATTAGCTTGTAACAAACCCCTGAACGATACTTTTTCAGATTGTTTGTATCCACCAAATTGGGTAACAAAAAACATTGTACTCTAGATTTTCTATTATCCACCAAATTGGGTAACAAAAAACATTGTACTCTAGATTTTCTATCGATACTTTTTTTCAGATTGTTTGTATCCACCAAATTGATTAACAAAAAACATTGTACTCTATATTTTCTATCATCACATTAATAAAGATATGATTTGCAGAAAAAAAAAAAACAAATTTAAGTAGATGCAACTGCTCCCATTATGTCCTCTGACCTACGTACATCCGCCCCAGTGTCCGCTCCACGACTTGGTTTATGCGTTCACAACAGCTCCTCCACGAATAAAAACACAAAACCAATAAAAGTCGAAATCGACATTGCCACTTGCCTGCCTAACCATCATATCAAAATATATTATAATTCAGTGAATGAATGTAAAAATTACCGTTGGGATGAAGAACTTGACCGGTGAAGTAAGAGGAACAATGGTTGCAAGCCAAAAAAACATAGGAAGGTGCCACCTCAATCGGCTGACCCGCTCGTTTCATCGGAACCTCTGACCCAAAACTCTTGATCTTCTGATCATTAAACGAGGCTGGGATAAGCGGTGTCCATATCGGACCAGGGGCAACACCATTCACACGGATCCCTTTCTCAGCGAGCTGAAGTGCAAGGCCTCGAGTAAACGCCACAATGGCTCCTTTTGTTGCGGTGTAATCAAGAAGGGATGCGTTTCCCTTGTAAGCGGTAACCGAGGTCGTGTTGATTATGCTACTCCCTTCCTTCATATGCTTCAACTCATGCCTAACAATTAATTAAAAAAAAAAGAATCAATTACGTATAATCACACGTGTGACTTCATGAAAACAAAATCCACTCCACACGAATTGATATAATTCACCTTGTGAGGAAGAAGTAAGAGAAAATGTTGGTACGGAAGACTCGCTCAAGCCTAGGCTCATCGATCTCTTCGATCGAGCTGCTCTCGTACTGCTCCGCTGCGTTATTGATCAAGACATCGATGCGTCCAAAAACGTTAACGACCTCATCAACGACCATCTTGCAGTTCTCGTCGAATCCTAGATCCGTTGGAATCGCCATCGGGTCCTTAACCTCTGAGGTTTTTGCTTCCTTCAACATTTGTAGCGTCTCTTGTGCGTCTTTTTCCTCTTGACCCTTCACGTAAGTGAAAGCCACCGTTGCACCTTCAAGTGCAAAACAGTAACTCACGGCTCGACCAATCCCGGAGTCTCCGCCTGTTATCAACGCCACTTTGCCCTGTATATATAATTTGCATGCATTTATTAACCAAGACGTTACTTAATAAACTAAATGAAGCAAAAAAAAAAACCTGATAAAATAGGATATTGGACGTAAGTAACAATCAGAGCGACCCAAATAACCTCAGTTTCTTTTAAGTTCCTTGAATTTATCTAGCTAAAGGACTAATTTCTAATTAAAATCAAGATCGTATATATATAACCGTATCATATATACCATTAATGCATATATTAACACAAAACAAATACCACACGTAAAAAAGTCTATGAATTTGTGCATTATTGCAACAACAATTTTTTCTTGAATTATCGGTTTTAAAAAAGCCATGTCGAACTATAGGTTATAAAAATAATTACACGAAGCTTGTTGGAGGGTTGGTAGTCTGAGCTAGAGAATTGTGGACTTGGCTCCATGACGTGTTCTTTGCCAGGTTGTACTCCTCCTTGTTTTTGTCGTTCAGACGCCATCGCTCTTATGCACACAAGCTGAGATAATATTCGATTTCTTTCTCTCTTTCTAGGTATAAATTTTTTTTTTATTGATAAACTTCTAGGTATAAATTTGTGGGGTTTGTTTGGAAGCTGAGAAAACGAAAATGTAACGTTTGATGATAAGACTCTTGACGAAGTGAGTAGTCGACACAACCCGTTCATGGCCATTTATACATGCGCACATATCTACACGATACATGGAAGCAGCATATATCTCTGTATAGGATCTGACACGTGGCAGAGTGAGGTGTCTGACGTGGGCAGACGAGGATACACGTGTTGGTGAATAGGGTAGGATTTGTGGTAAACAGTGATCCGTGTGAGAGGTACAAAAACAGTTTCCCTTTCGTTTTCTAAGAGATTTATTTTATTTTTTTTTTAGCTAAAAATCTAAGAGATTTCTTCGTTAAGAGAGAGATAAGATTTGGAAGATTTTATTCATTCTATTCTTTTCAAATATTGTGGATATACTACCACTTTCATAAAATAGTATCAGAAAAAGACATCTTTTGTATTTGCATTTAATATTATTCCATCATATATTTAAGTCAATTCGGAGGAGGACGACTAGGTAAAAGATATACTCTCATCCGAGTTTGATTTTTTCATGGCGCAGATGTTCGAAACAAGATTATAAACGTGTGTGAAATCTGGTATTGGGCTTCGGTCCAGTTGAAAACTCATGAGGAGGTTTTGTCAGTTGTGCCAACTCACTCTAGGCAATAGTCGGAAGGTGCGGAGTCTTATTGGTTTGACATGTGGTAGTCAGTCCTCATCTTTCCAGTAGGATGTCGACCGGGCAGCCTAGATTATCAAAAAAAAAAAATATCTAAAACCTTTTTATCTCAAAAAAAAAAACTTAAAAATAGTAAGAATACTAGTCTATTTTAACTACATTTTTTTTTCCAGCAAATCTTATTTTATTAATTAGAAGATATGAAATCAGAGTACATCGTTTTGGTTAACCAACATAGTGGATAAACACAATCGAAAAAGTAAATGTTGTTTGGTGGTTTATTGTGTTCTAATAAATGGGCCGCCATATTTCCACTACGTTTTACATGTGTACATGAAAAGGTTGGAAACCATGTTCTTCCAAAATCTTATGTCGTCATAAAGATTAAGGATCGATAAAATTTGTTTTCTTCCTTGCACCATTTCAGTCAGATCTTCATTATCTCCTTCAAATGTAATTGAGGTGTACCCTCTTAGCCATACGTTTTGCATTGCACATAATAATGCCTTTCCTTATGCTTCCAAACTTGAAATCGCCGATCCCAAATTTACAGAACCCCATTGCTGAGCCACCCCGTCGTGATTTCTAATTATCCATCCACCCACAGTCCTTCTTGTAGACTGCTCGAAAGCAGCATCATAATTGCATTTAAATTGATCTATATCCGGTTGATTCCAATTAGAAACCTTTTTGTAACATGTATTCCGGTTTCCATCTTTATTATCCGTTATCCACTCGCTAACATCACTCATAGCTTGTTCCATGTCCTTCTTAGGATTAATCCTTTTCTTGTTAAAAATTAAATTGTTCCTTGATTTCCATATTCTCCACCAAGGTAAAATTTTTTGATGATCACTTAATCCTTTTGAATTTTGCAAATCCATAATGTATCGGATGTTCTCTTCAGCATCTTGTGATGGATTAAAAAGGAATGGAAATGGCAATCCGGACAGTCGCCAAGTTGAAATTGACAAAGGACAAGTGAAAAGCATGTGGTTTATGGTCTCAGGTTCTAAGCAACATCTTTGACATGTTTGGTCCAATTTTATACCCCTCGTTGTTAATCGGGTAGCTGTACCTATCGATTTAGTCAAGATACGCCATAGATAATGTTTCAATTTTGGCATAATTGGTAATTTCCATACTTTCGACTTCAAAGTAATGTCCCCACTTGGGGCTTGAGCTTGATTTTCGAAATTATTGCCATGCCTTGAAAACCAGTATCCGAAGGAGACATAGTAGTTACCATTTTTCGTGTAGTTCCATCTAATTCTATCAAAATTAGAGTTTTGTCCCAAATAAATTGATGTAACGATTTCTCTATCCTCTTCTGTATGGTTTTGTTCCATAGTTTCTTCATTCCATAACTTCACCGAACCAATTTGCCGGATAAGTTGATCCACATTTTGGTGGTTTTCTTGATCATCCATTTGCGCTGGCTTTGGAGGATTTGTTGACAGCCAATTGTCATGATAATTTTTTGTATTTTTTCCATTACCAATAATATGTCGAGATCCATTTTTAAGGAGAGATATACCATGTAATATTGAACACAAGCCGTATGATTGTTTTGGCCGTTCTCTGCTATCAAACAAATAGCAATCTCTAAAATAGCGAGCCTTATAAAGACGAAAAAGACAGTTCGGCTGAGTTAATAATCGCCAGACTTGGTTAGCTAATAATGCATCATTAAATTTAGCCATATCTCGGAAACCCATTCTTCTTTCTCCTTTCGTATACTGCAATCGTTTCCACGCAATCCATGGGATTCCTCTATGATGAGCTCCTTTTTCCCACCAAAAACGCAATAGGATGCTTTCTAATTCCGAAATGGCTTGTTGTGGAAGTTTGAAACAGGACATAGAATATACGGGCATCGAAATTCCGACTGATTTGATCATAAATTCCTTTCTTGTTTGCGATAACAAATGTGAACTCCATCCCGAAGTACGTTCTTTTACTTTATTGATGATGTTGTTAAACATTTTTTTTCTTTCTTTCAAATTGTTCTGGAATACCAAAGTATTTATCTCCTCTGCCAAACATCTAAAAAATTTAACTACATTTATATTTTGTATATTACATTAACTATATTAGTATTTAAAGAGAAATTTTATGACAAAGTTTTAGATGTTAGGCATAGATGGACACATTTTAATAAATTAAAATATAATGTGGCCAGGTTTCTAGACTCTATTAAAAAAATACATATTTTGCTAAATTCCCAATTTTGATCAATAAAAGCTTAATAAAATGCGTAAGAAAAACCCTAACTTCGAATATTGACTACCAAAAAAGAAACCTAATCGGATAATTATGCCTTAGTTTGAAATTTTCCTTTAGGTCTACTTGTTGTTGTGCATGCATGACACGTAACGAGGATGCACATGTATACACGTCGTCTTTTGGCAAAACGAGGCCTTCTCTGTGCCAAGTGTTTGCTACTTTAACGAATCTTATCAAGAAAGAGTAATTTTAAACCTGAAGATGATATAAACAAAACCAACACAATTTATTATCTTTGCATTTGCTTTCGCTCCTACACTGCTTTTATTACCAGAAAAATAAGAATAGAAAACTCAAATCGTGTGATGCGGAATGGTCTTTAATACCAAGATTTCTCTTTCTTTCTACATCATTCATCTTCTCATATTCTCCTTGATTTCAACTTATGTTATCTGCAACCGTACGCTCTCTACCTTTCTTTTAGTGTAATTACATTATGTATATGCTATACCATTTATCATCATTAGTGTAATTACATTATACATTATGTATAACATATACGAGTTATCATTATGTATATGTTATACAAAGGTATACGAACTTCACGTACGTAATAATTGAATAAATATTTTTTATATTAGGAGATAACATATGTTTTTGCCTGGATTAAAGATGTTAGCTACTTTTTGTTGATTTAGTGGTATATAGAAATAAATGTGTTATAACATATCTTGGGGTCAGTGGTAGGCTAGTCAATGTCCATTAGTTTTAAGCCCATACTATTTGAGTTAAAAAAAATATTATAATCCCATGCATGTTTATTTAATTCGTTAGCTATACTTGACTGTTTTACTCAATTCGTTTCAATATTTTTAGATATTAGCGGATCCAAATTTTTTTTTTTTTGGTTTTAATGTATGCATGTTATTTAGTTACATCTTTTTGTTTCTTTTTTTTATATTGGTAGATGCAGTCTTTCTCATTGATAGATCATTTTGGCTGTCTTTGAAATGTTGTAGAGGAGGAGGATAATCTTCTTCAAGGCCTAAACAGCTACCGAACTGCTCAAAGAGTTCCGCCTTTCGCTAAGAACGATAAAGCTGATTGTGTGGCCGATGAGATCGCCGACAAGCTAGAAGATGATCAATGCACAAACCACACCACAGCCAGCACGGTTACTCCTGGATCAGTCCCTCCGCGATTATCAAACTACCAAGACATTCTGTCTGAGTGCAAGGTCGACCCAAACAGTACCCGTGACGGGTTGATCTTACCGATTTGTATCCCTAACCGGGTTCCTACTCTGGCTCTAACAAATTACACCCAAACCGGTTATGCTCGGTATCTGAATGATTCGAGGTATGTTGGGGCAGGTGTTGGGTCGGAAAAAGAGTGGATGGTTGTTGTGTTGACCACGAGCACTCCAGGTGGAAGATTTGCGAGTGGTGAGGCGATGTCCGTGAGAGCTGCGCCATTGTTAGAGCTGATGGGGTTGTTTTTTAGTTGCCTTTTGGTCTTGTGAGCTAGTGATCTTTGTGTTTTGTGTGAAGGTTTTTTGTATGGGAAGTTAGGTTTGGTAGTATGTTTGTGTGTCAAAATTAAAGCAATCTTTGGTAAAAGATTTGGTACCCCTTTATACTTTTTATTTTTATTTTTCTGACACATTATATATATAATTTTTTTTTTTCACATCCCACTTTTAACCATTATTTTTTTTATCTTTAAAAAAAATATTAGATCTCTCTGTTTTCTCTATTTTTATCAACTCAAAATCTAAAAACGTACCGTAGAGCATAAATAAAAATAGTTAACTATTTGGAATTATAAATCATTATATTGTCAAAGAAAATAGATAATTATTTAGTAAAAATTTATCTTCATATTCTCACATCTTAATTTTTTTATTTGTTTGTTCCAAGTAGCTGTCTATTTTTTTATAATATTTCATAGTAGCTGCATTGTTTATTCATAAATAAATAAATATAACATATTCTAAACTAAAATGAAAAACTATTCTAAATTATAGATTATTATATTCTCCAGAAAATAGCTAACTATTTATAAGAATTAATAACATTTTTTTTTCATCATTCGTTTTTTCATCCTAAACCGAAATAAACAACTATAATTGCTATTTTCTCCAATAAAATTACTATTTAGAGATTTTATCCAATTTTGAAAACCTAATTACTATTTTATCCAATATAATTACTATTTATAAAAATTAATAACATTTTTTTTTTCATCAATGGTTCAACACAACTATTCATGGATTCTATTATTGATTTGAATTTTTCAATTCTAAACTATGAGAGTGAAGTTTTATTCGATTTAAACGAACTTCCAAGAGAAGAAGAAGATTCTAGCAATGGTGATGAAGCGTTTCCAGTTGATATACCAATTGATTGGAGTGAGCATCCAAATGATCTTGAGCCAAGTTAG
The DNA here is from genome assembly GCA_030161315.1 of Eutrema japonicum. Classification (NCBI taxonomy): domain Eukaryota; kingdom Viridiplantae; phylum Streptophyta; class Magnoliopsida; order Brassicales; family Brassicaceae; genus Eutrema; species Eutrema japonicum. The sequence continues at coordinate 35,882,499 of BSQW01000007.1, read as the reverse complement.
AATCTTTTCACCATGTTTTAAAATAAATAAATAAATTGATTTTGAAGGTTATTTGTGACTGCATCATTTTTTAGACTTACGGTTTAATTATAAGTGATGTTCATCTTCTTAAAAGTTTTGTTGTTCTTTTTTTCTTATTGATAATTTGCCACGTAACGTTTGTGAAAATAAACTAAAATTCATGTCCTTTGTACATGTATCACATAACTGTTTTTCCGACCAAGTTGCTAATTAAGTTTGTTAAAATTTGAAAAATGCTGAACGTGTATATATATGTTGTTTAACTATAACAGAAAATGAAGATCCATTTCAAGATGAGACAATTCTACAAAGAAACTAGAAGAAATCTATCTAATGAAGAGAGATTGGAGATTTTCAGTGCTTTACTAGCGAGGAGTGTTAATGGAAAGTGGAAAAAATATACTACAAGAGAAGTTTCAAATCTGTTTTCAGTACCTATATTGATGGTACAAAGGATTTGGCGTAGAGCACAAGAAACGGCTAGTAATGGGAAAATCGATGTATCCCAAAGGAGAACCGGAAATTGTGGTCGTAAGAAAATTTCACTTGATTTAGATAAAGTTGATGGTGTTCCACTACACAAACGAACAACTTTGAAGACGATGGCCATAGCTTTGGAAATTAGTGTTGGGACATTACATAGGCGTAAGAAGGAAGGAGTTATTCGACGTCATTCCAATGCCATCAAGCCACTTTTGAAAGAAGAAAATATGAGAGGTAGACTAAAATTTTGCATTTCTATGTTGGATAAAAATACTTTACCTCATGAGCCAAAGTTTGTTGATATGTACAATATTGTGCATATCGATGAAAAGTGGTTTTATATGACGAAGAAGACACATACATATTATCTACTTCCAGTTGAAGATGATCCACATCGTACATGTCAAAGTAAGAATTTCATCGTAAAAGTAATGTTTCTAGTTGCGATGGCTCGTCCAAGATTTGATGACGAAGGCAAAGAAGTGTTTTCTGGAAAAATTGGAATTTTTCCATTTGTTAATTGGCAACCAGCTAAGAGACGGAGTAAGAATAGAGATGCCGGAACTTTAGAACTAAAAGCATCAACTTCTGTTAAGAAAGAGGATATAAAAGCATGTTTGATTGAAAAAGTTATTCCGGTAATTCATCAAAAGTGGCTAAGAGAAGATCAGGGAATGACTATTTTTATTCAACAAGACAATGCAAGGACACATGTCACATTATCAGATAAATATTTTCAAGAAGCGGCATCAAAAGATGGCTTTGATATACAATTCTTGTGTCAACCACCGAATTCGCCGGATCTAAATATTTTAGATCTTGGATTTTTCAATGCCATTCAATCGCTTCAACATCAAGCATGTCCCAAAACGGTAGAAGATCTTGTTCATGCAGTAGAAGAGTCATTTGAATTATACACTACCAAAAAGGTAAACCATATTTTTTTTACTCTTCAATCATGTATGCTTGAGATCATGAAGGTTGGAGGATCAAACATGTACAATACATCACATATGAAGAAATCTACGTTGGAAATGAGTGATCTTCTTCCCAAGAAAATAAGTTGTGATCGTATGTTGTTCGAAATGGTGATGAACGATCTAAGAGCATCCGATTAATAAGTGTCGATGATTTGGTTTTTGTTTATGTGGTTGCTTTTTCTTTTTTTTTGGTTATTGAAACTCTTGTTTGGAAGTTTAGAGATTTGATTTCATTTTGAATTTATTTTATTAACACTATCATTATTTTCTAAACGCTCTTAGTTTTGAACTACCAATAGTACTAAGAACTCCAACTATAACACACAAAAAAACTTACCCAGAGAAATTAAAAAGGAGATGAAGTTCAATACAACTTCGTTCATTTCTTCAAATAAATGATAACTCAACTCTTAAAATAATAAGGCAACAAAATCTTCAGCATGTCCAATACAACTTCATCCATTTCTTTGCGGGGATGAAGTTCTCCTTCTTGGTAATACGGTTGGTTGAGATAAAACTGTCGAATGTTGGAAGGAAGTGTCGTGCAGGTCGGTTGAACAATTTCTGATTTGTTTGCTTTTTGTTCTATTACCTTGTTGGGATGAAACTCGTCTTCGTCTTCGTCGTAATACGGTTGGTTTAGATCAAATTTGTGAATAGCAAAAGAAATTGTCTTGTTGATAGTTTATTACTTTGTTTGATGTTAATTGTTTTTATCTTCTTTTCATTTTGATTTTGAAAACTTAATTACTTTTGTTTGCTAAATTTTATTCATTTGATGATATTAAAGACAATGTCTTTGTTTTAATTGCTATCTTCCAAATAGATGATATGTTTTTATATAAATTCTATACTCATTATTTTTTCTTACGTCAAATAATTTAAAAAAGCGGAGACAAATACTCGATTTACAAGTTAGAGCATTGATATTATTATTTTTTATGTTCTAGTGAATCTGATTTTCAAACATAAAAATAAAATTCACATAATGTTACTCTATTAGGTTTCTCTAATTATGTGTGATTTCATATCGGTGTTCTCAATCTTGTTTTATTTCATTTCGCGGGTGATCTAATATTATTTTTCACTTTTTTATATTTTTTCGAAAAGTTATAAAATATTAAATTATAAACCCTGCATATATGCGGGACCTAATCTAATATCATATAAACCTAAACCGTATAAATATTTTTTTATAGAATTTGGATATGTTTCGATAATAAAACGATCAAATTGAATAAATAAAAAAGCTGATTAATTAAAATATAAAAATATATATTATATTATTTGTGAAGTGATTCGGGCTGTGCTTCAAAGCTCATATTTTGGTGTCGTTTTGTTAAATGAAAATAACTTAATCTAATTGGTTGGTCTATAATTAAATAAGGTAATTAATTATGTAATTAAAAAAACAACATATGGATCAGAGTCGGGCCTGAAAATAAAGCGGTCCAAACCAGTTTTGTAGGTTTACAATATAATATATTCATGAAGGTCAATTGTTTACAAAACAAATATACGGCGGCTGTGTTGGTTCGAGTTCTAAATTTGTTTCTCGCATGTGGCAGGTTCGAATCCCTTATATATATATATATATATATATATATATATATATATATATATATATATATATTTTTTTTTTTTTGGTTACCCCGTTATTGAATTAACTATTTTAGCTAAAACATATTTTATCCGAAATGGAAGTTTTCTTAATATCAAATAACTGAATCTTTGGGAAATGGAATGATAAACCCGAATCTATGTTTTATCGTGTTATATGATATATATAAAAAGGAATAAAGGATTATACGATCGTGTTCATGATTATCGTAAGTTTAAAATAAAAGAGAATTTCGTATATAAAAATGTAAAAACGCGTTTATGATAATAATAATAAAGGAATATTAGATCGTGTTCATGATTATCGTAAAAGAGGAAAAAATAGAAAAAATACCTACACCCTAAATCGTTTTCGTATATTCGATCGTGTTCATGATTATCGTAAAGGAAAAAAAGGAAAAAAATACATAAACCCTAAATCGTTTTCATATAAATATATTGTTTCTACTACCTCATTCTTCGTGTCTCTTTGTTTCTTTTGTATTTTTTTAGGGTTTAGGCGATTATTCTTCGTAGTAAACGTCTTCTGCTTTCGTTTTTTCTAGCATGTTTATTTGTTTGGAAGCTAATCTATCTATGTGCTCTTCTAGATACGCGTTTTCTAATCCATCGAAAGTTATGATCAGTTGGGACCTTCCCCGCACGTCATCATGTACCATTTAATAGTGGCATTCATATGTTAAATTGTTGTTTGTTTTGTGTTTTTATCTTTTAGTTTATCGGATGTTTGTGTAATTCGTTAGGTATTTCTAAGTTGTCTTTTGCTATAGTTTGTTTTGACGCTAGCGGTATCAGATCTCCTCTCTTTGGCTCTGACGAGGCTCAAACTAATAGTTTAAGCCGTCCTTTCGTGACTCCATACGTTTTTATCGACGTTTCTAAGAAAAAAGGTTTGTGTTTCAGACGTTTGTCTTTTCTGTTCTATTTTGATTTTTCTAATTGATATTTTGTTTTAGTGTTATCGTGTCGTTTTGTATGGGATTCGGAGCTTCGGTCTTGGATTGTGTGTCAGGGCATCCTGGCAATTGAAGGTGGTTCAAATATTTATGGTGTCTTCTTTGTAATTCTTTCGGTTTCTTATTTATTATGTTATTTTTTAAAGATGTAGATCGGGATTCTGCCTTCAATATCTGGGTTCTCAACCAACGTTGTTTAGGTTTTGGATCTGTAGAGCCGAGTCCACTTTTTCCTAGCACATTCGTTTGGGACTTTGAGAGCAAGACTTGGTTTGTACGCAAAGGAACCCGAATGTGTAATTTTTTGTGTGTGTGTTCGCGTTATTTTTTTTGTCGTTGTTTGTTTTGTGTCTGAAGGTTAGTCATTGTGTTTGTCCTTTTAGTTTTGTTAGTGTTTGGTTTTATAGTTTTATTTTGTTTTTTTAAAATATTTTTTTGTTCTTTTTGTTTCTGTCTTGGTTTTTATTTTATCTATATTAATGATTATTTTAATTTTGTAGGTGATAGTGTCTCGGAAGATAGTAAAACATTGTCTGGACGTGGCACAGATGATGACGATGGATTTGCTGATTATATTGGGTCACGTCATGCTTTGGGATGTAAATATGAGAGTTGCGATGACTCGGAGATCGATGACATCGGCGATGGTTCTACCGATGGAGATGATGATTCCGATGGATCAGAAGATGTCTCTGTGGATGATTGTGGTGATGAGGATGACGATTCTGATGATGATTCTAATGGATTAGAAGATGCCTTTGTTGATGATTGTGATGATGAGGATGACGATTCTGATTCGTGTGATGAGGACGAAGATTCAGGGCGTGACGAAGATTTTGATGTCGATCTTGATGTTGTTTCCTCTGGAGATGATGAAGATACATAATACGAAGAAGATTTGGATGATGCTTCTTCGTTGTCTGGTAAGGACGACTTGGATAGTGGGGTGTATTTGCGATGTTGATCCCGAAGATGTTTGTTTGAAAAAAGAAGTAACTCATCTCGATGGTCGACTGCGTACCTGGTCCTATACGGTTCCGGCTAATGTAGATTGTCGTGGGGGATGTGTTGCGCGTTTGAGGCCTTCTAAGGTTGGAAGTCGCGTGTTTGTTAAGGTTTTACAAAAGTGGTCGCAGACGTCGGCTTTGAACTGTTTTTCATTGGAGCTCATATTGGCGGATGAACATGTTGTTATATTTTCACTCTATTTTGACCTTTTATTTTGTAATTTAAATGATCTTTTTTTATTAAGTGTATGCTATTTGTTTTTAGGGTTTGAAAATTCAGGCTTCTGTTAGAGGTGAACAAATTATTGTTTTTGGTGGGCGACTATCTATGGGAAGTTGGTATGATATTGGTAGATTTGCTGTAATCGATCAGGTTGGTTGTTGTCGAGCTACTTCACATCGCTACAAGATAGTGTTTCTCCCGTCGTCTACGGTCGATAAGTGTTCGCGACGATATGAAAACAAATTTTTTAGTTTTGTTGATTTTCGGAGGATTTTGGATCGTGTTCACGACGATGATTATTTAGTTGGTTCGTTTTGCGTTTATTTTATTTGCATATGCATCATAAGATTTGCAAAAATTGAGTTCACTCCCTGAATCCAAAATTATTTTATAAATAATATTATCATATGCATCATAAGATTTGCAAAAATTGAGTTTTATCCAGGTAGATTTTTATAAATAATTTATCATGGTTATTTCTCATTTGGATGTTTTGTTTATTGGTATGATACATGTATATGTCTTTCTTGCTTTGTTGCTTTATAATTATATGTTGGTTTAATGGCTACAACGGTCTCTAATTGTACACATGTTATGTTGGAGCCACACCTTCCTGAAGTTAGCGAATTACGGAATATGTTGACGGCGAATGGCCATGCATGAAGATTTTATGATATATTTATTTTATTTTTAACGCGATTATTGGTATCGTGTTTAATTTTTTCTTGGATTATGAAATACTTTTGTCGTTTTTATATTTTTTTCCTCGATTTTTAGTTGGATCTTTGGTTTTGAATTATGTCTTTGTTTAATATAGAATCTGGATATTCTTAATATCCTATTAAATAACACGTTTCTTTTACGATGATCCTGTTAATTGTTCAAACTTTACCCGACTACTTATATATGTCACCAGTTTCGATACATCAATAATCATAAAAATTATCCCACTACATGTATTTTTCTCTCCTTTAACCGATATCAATGATGGAATTCAATAGCTACGAAGTTGATTTGTTAGACTTTGATATTTACCAAATTGTATAATAGTTTTATTTTGTTTTACAAATAAATGGATAGTTATAATATTTCTTTGATGAATTTATTTATGTATGTGTATAGTTTTGAATTAGACTTCATTTAAATTAATGTGTAGAATTTATCTCTTTGAATTAATTGTTAGATATTTTCTTTGGAAATATTATTGTTTCCTTTTATTAGAAAAGTGATATTACTAAATATTGTTAAAAATAGCGGTCGATCCCTTCGTTGGAATTAGTAAACTATATGTTTTTTTCTTATAGAAAGCGATAATGACTGTATTTCTTCGATTGATCTTTTTCACGTGTTTTTAATTCAGGTATATTTCCTTACGATTTATGGTTAAATTCCTTATTCGGAATTATTTGGGTTATCCTACCCTATTATTTTAGATTTTTTGGTTTATTCCATTTTTTTGTTTATCTCTATATTAAAAAGGGTAAAATCGTGATACCTAATTTACGCGGTGATTCTTATATCGTGTGTATATATATTCATGTGTGTTTAACTATCTTGGTCATTCTTCTACTAATTCGTATTATTCGCAATGTCGATTTTTAAAAGAAAATCGTCCTCTTCGGTTCTCATTCGTGATCTTCGCCCAGGCTCCGATAGTTACGTGATTAAAGTTTGTGTCGTTAAAGTTTGGGATGGGTACAAAGCGAAAGGAGGATGTTCGCTTGAGATGGTCTTGGTTGATCACGAGGTTTGTATGATATGTAATAACGAAGTATTAAAATTGTTTGGTATTGTCATCTTTTGTTTTGTTAAATTACGTTGATTATCATATTAACTGTTTCGTTGTTGTTTTTTTTGGTTTCAGGGTGACATGATACAAGCTACTGTTGAAAGAGAGTTTGTCAAATCCTTTCGAAAGGACTTAGTTGAAGGAAAACCGGTGATAATATACACTTTTAAGGTTGTCGATTATAAGAGTGACTACCGAATCAGTCGGTCTCCTTTTAAGGTAGTTTTTACGCGACTACTACAGTAAATAAGCGTTTGGATTTCCCATCGGAAGTTCCCGAGAAATTTTTTAAGAATTTTTCGAAAATATTATCGACGGATTTGGAAAAAGGCTATTTGATCGGTAAGCTCTCATTATTATTTTCATATATTACTTTAAAAATTAGCATTTGATAATATGTTGCGTATTTTTTAGATGCAACTAGTCAGATCATACGTGTTGGTCACATTGAGGATGTCATGGCACAAGGGAAACGTCGTTCCAGACATAAAATTTATCTCAGGGATACAACGTTGGTCGTCTATATTCTTATAAATTTTTATTGATCGTTTGCTAGAACAAGTATTCATTTCGGTAAAATTGTTTTATGTTTTCGTTACAGAGATTTGCAGTTATTATGCACACTCTGGGGAGATTATGCCACACAAGTATCAGAGTATGTAAAGCGTCATTGTGCATCTGTTGTTGTGTTTGTCGTTAGGCTTGCGTGTATCAAAGAATACCGTGGTAAGTTTTAAAATTTTCTATTTAGTTAAAATTTATTATTTGTTTTATGTTAGTGTATATTTGAACATGGTGTTATCTGTGTGATAGGTGAGCTGAGTATTTAGAATGCGTACAACACAACACATGTTTTACTGGATCCAGTTATTCCATCGGTTGACAAGTTCAAATCCATGTATGTATCGGTTGTATAAGTATTTTTTTTTTAAATTAAGTTGTTCGTTCGTTTGATGTTTCAAATGTTTTCTTTGAATTTTGCAGGTTACCAAAGGATACATATGTTCTCACATCTACTGACGACGAGGGACTTAAGGATTCTGATGAGTCATTATATGAAGAATTTTTTGGGAACAATCCTAGGAGGACTCTTAGTGGTATACAATTTGCTAGCATGGTACGTTATTCTTTGTCTCATTATATATATATATATATATATTTTTTTTGTCTGTTTCACTAATTACCTCCGTGTATCCGTTTTATGCAGTCGGAGAAATACGTGACAATGGCCACTATTGTTTCGATTGCGAATAGGAAAAGTTGGTATTACATAGCATGCAAAAAGTGCGACAAAAAAGTTTTTCCGTATCCTGAAAAAAATGGTGATCCTAATCCACCGCTTTGGAAATGTCTTGCCTGCGGTAGAGATGTTTCTGAAGTTGTAGCTTGGTAGTCAAGTTTTCTTTTCTCATATTTACTTTTTTGTTTTTTCTAGTGTTCTGATCGTTTTTCTTTTGCATTATTTTTTCTTATGTTGGATGTTACTGATGCATCTGGAGGATTTGCGAGGTTTCTTATGTTCGATAAGATTTCTCAGAAATTATTCAACAAAACTGCTGAGGAAGTATACGAAGAACTTGATGAGGTAATTTTATTATTTTTGTTATGATAATGTAATTTTGCGATCATAGTGTTTATTTATTATTTTTTTTGTTTTGTGCTATTGTGATTTGAAGAATAATCCCTCGGGTTGCCTCCTTCTTTGCAAGATCTTAAAGGCAAGGATATGTTTTTCAAGGTTACGGTTTCAGATGATAATGTTAAGAAGGTTAAGACATCGTATTCTGTTGACAAGTTTACAACATATGGTCGTATGATTGAGCTGTTCCAGGATCAAGTTTACTCACATGTATGGGTTCAAATGTTTGTTTGTTTTGGTTGTTCCTTTGCAAGTTTATATCGTGTTTTGACAGTTTTCGGTTTTCTTTGCAGCCCCCGATCACAGTATCAAGCTCTGATGGAAATACTGACATTTCACCGGTCTCGACACCTACTCCTACCTCTAAAAGACAAAGTGATGATCTTGGTTCGAGTACTACTCCACCACAAGACTCGGTCACCAAAAAGAAGAGGAGTTAGGCGTCGTAGTCTATCAATGCGTAGAATCTCTTTTAAGCACAATTTGTTTTTTCTTTTTTGGGCTTTTATGAGACTTAACTTTATATTTTTTGGTTTTTATGTTTTTCATCTTTTAAAACCTTTGGTGGTTTATTGTCTACTTTATATTTTTGTTTCATTTTATATCGTTATCGAGATTTAGTTTTTATTATTATCGAGCAACCTTTATATTTTTTTTTTTTGGGTTCGTATGTTTCGTGAACTTTAAAAATATCTTTGACAATTGTCCGTATATAATTTCCAGATATGTTGTTGCATTGTTTTGTGTAATGTTGAGCTGTCTTTCGTGATGTGTATATCCTGTCAACTTTTTGTCGAATCAGAGCAGTGTTTCCTGATGACTGCTGTCGGCTTTGTTTTTATTTATTTTTGACATACGATCCGTCGTTTGTATGTTGTTATTTAGTTTTTTTTCTTTTCGATATGATTTGGATTCTAAAAATGTTTGTTGTATATGTGTGATTTTGAGTGATGTTTAGTCTATAAAGTTGTGTATTTTGTTTATTTCAATTGGAATATCTCTGATTCGTGTGGCTTATCAATGTGTTGTTTGCGTTGGAGACGTAAATGATATGCCATAAATATATTTTTCGGTATCGTTTTTCGTTTTTTCTGATATGTTAAGTATATTGGTTGCATGGCGTGGTGTGAATATTTATATATTTTTATGAATTCGAGATGATAGTGTTTGATTTGATGGTTCGAAATTAGATGAACTTCTTTTTAGATGTTTTAGATAAAACCAGCCTTTGGTGTATTGTCGAGTTATGTCAAACCAATAGAATGTATCGTCGAGATTAGTGTTTGTCACGTTGCGTATATGTATTATCTTTGGGTGTGCATGTATATAAATATGGATGGTTCTTGGTTATGCTTTTATGTACAAGCGGCTTAATGGACAAAACCATTCGTTATTATCTTTAGTTCTACTTATCGAAAAGATGAGCATACCACGTTGTATATCTCTCTCTGATATTCATCCATAGAATTTGGATAGTCGAATTCAGGTGAAAGTATTGAGGAAGTGGCGACAGAGGGATAGTGGGAGTCGCGAAAAATTGAAGATGGTTATGATGGATAGAGACGTACGTTCAAATCTTATACTTATTTATATTTATTCATTGAAGTCGTTTAGTTTACGTATTGTCCAGGTGTCTATAATATGTTTAGGTTTTTTTGTAGGGTAATAAAGTTCAGGCTTCTGTTGGGAATTTATATCTTGGTCTTTTTGATAATGAATTCGAAGAAGGCGGGTGGAATTTAATTTATAACTTCAAAGTCAAGATTGCCAATGGTTCTATCCGAACAACCGATCATTTGTTCAAAATTAAATTTGATGGTTCAACTATTTCTATACGCCTGTGTAACCTTAGCGATGATCTTTTTTGCAAATTTACTAAATTTGGTGATATTCTCTATGGAAATCTTAATCCCGTTTTATGTGTTGGTGAGTTATAATTTATCGAATTATTTATCGTGATTTTTAAGTAACTTAATGCATAGGCCATATCGGATGGGTAATACTATTGGTAATGATCAACTTTCGTGACGAATAGATGTGATCGATGTCGTTGTAAGAGTCGGTGAATTACAGATCCGTAACGAAGACAAAAAAATGATGATTATGCCATTATGGATTTTGATTTGCAAGATGAACAGTAAGTTTACATATTTTCTCGATGTGAAACTGATTTCGTTTCTTTTTTTAAAACTGGCTAACAGTGTGTTAATATTTGTTATTTTATTGGTAAACATGTGATAGAGTGTTTTGCGTTTGGAGAATTCGCCGAAGAATTCAATCTAAAATGGAAACAAACGCATTCTCGACCTGTTGTGTGTATCTTGAGGTGGTGGCGTATTGACAGTGCCGGAGGTAGTTATTCTGTTTCATAAATATATAATTTCATGTTTGATGCTATGATTTGTCTTGTTTTTAAGTTTAATGACATTGGTATTTTTTGTTTTTGAAGTTATAAATAACCTTATTGGTGCGGAGAAATGTTGTCAGGTTTTGGTTAATCCTAATGTGCCTCCTGCAAATTTATTTAGAGCAATGTAAGTCACTGTTGACTGATATATTATTAGTGATTACTTTATTTGTCTCTGAAACAAAATTCTAACTAAAATAAACATGTTGTTCCATTCTATATTTCCAGGTTAGTCAGTTCGAGAGATGGTTCCGCGTTTCGTTATAGCTAATATGTTCGGATGGTCGTTCGGTTGTGTTTGGTTTATTTACATTTTATATTAATTTGTAATGTTTTAATAAGTGTTTTGTTTGTTCTAATGACATTTCAATGTTTTATTTCAAACGATTGCTTTTATCTTGATAATGAATGTGCCGGATCAAAAAAAAATATGTTGTTTTTTCGACGCGATTGTCTAATAGGTTTGATTTTATACAAGTTTTAAAATATATCCCTTGGATATATATTTTGCATGATTGAGATCATCTATTATATTATTTTAAATGTCGAAATTGACAGCTTATCTTTTGGATCGGTTTGGATTAAGGTAAGCTTTCTTTGTGTCTTATATTTAATTATATTCATTTTTAAATTCTTGCGAATAAACCCTTGCGAATATTTCGTACGCCGCATGTATATTTCTGTAGCTATCCGTATAACTGAAAAAGGAATTATTTGCGGAAACCCTAAATTTATCAGGGATATATATATTAAGTATAATATTTAGTTCGTAATACAATTGAGTTTATTGCGACTTGCGTGGATCCTTTTCTTATGTGCTCTACAATGGGATAGATAGGTAATTGTTTTGCATAGATCTGATTTCTTATTATTCTGTGTTTAGTTTGGTTTAGTTTATTTGTGTTTCATAGTATTAGTATATTTTGTTCTTCGTAGAATTTGATTTGCTGTTAGTTTATAAGTTTCTCTTATTTTTTTTCTTATTGTTATGTTTTAGGTATTGACGGTCGCACAACTAGATTGCAAATTTTATCGTTTCATCTCCATTCGTCGCAAATTTTGAATTCTTTAGACGATAGTCCACCTATTAGTGTTAGAAAAGTTAAAATTCTCGCATGGATGAGATATAATCAGATCTTTCCCTAGGCCAGAATGTTTTCCTATACGGAGATTCCTTCTAAGTTTGTTTGGGATAATAAGAAGAAAGAATGGAGACGTCGTATGAGAGGTTTACAGCCTCGGTGTGCTATCGAGGATTGTCCAGTTCTTGATGACGAGTCTTGTTATCTTCGGGTTTTTGTTGGGTGTCGTAAGGGGACCGTGCTGTTATGAGGATATTAGGTCTGTAAATGGTGTCTTATACCCTCCTTTCAAAAGTGCATGTTACGACTACACGTTTGACCTACCTACAATCCAAGAATGAATTTCGTTGATTTATTATTATTTATTGTTCTTGTCATATTTATCTTTTCATTAATAAGGACTCGAGAGTTGTAATGGTTTAAAATTTTGGAATAAAGTGGGTTTTTGTTTTAATTTTGGAATATAGTTTTGGTGTTCTACGACGGTTATTATTCCAATCATGTTATATATAGAGTACTTTTTGTCCTGTCTATTTTTTTTGTTTTATTGGTTGTTTACAATATTTATTATACTCTTTATAATATTATCTACGATCAGATAATGTCCCTGTAATCTAATTACTTTCGATTATATTATTTAATATTACACTGTTAAATAGAAATATACCTGTTTAGAATGTCAAAAAGGAATATTGCCTTTAATATAATTACTTTTTAGAATGAAAAAATAAAATAATTATTGTATGCGTATTATGCGATATATAAAAAGACAACGAATAAGGTTTACTCTCTAGAGTTTTTTCTCGCAATCGTTGTTGTGTTTTGATATCAAGATTTATGCCATTCATAGATCATATGATATATATATATATATATATATGTTTGGTATTTCTGAACTTGATCCTTTGGCTTATGTGTGGAGAATTAGAGCGAAAGTTTTACGAAGATTCACGTTAACATCTGCAGCGGGTGGATCCTTAGATTTTATATTGGCTGATGAAGAGGTGGGTGTTTAATTTTTTTTTTTATTGTTATTCGTTTGTAATTGGATGAATCTTTTCGTTTTTATCTTTTTGTCTCATAGGGCGATAAAATTCATGCGACGGTTCCAGCTGAATACGTTGAAAAATACTCTTCGTGTTTCGTCGAGGGTGAGTTGATGAATTTAATAGGTTTTGACCTTTTAGCTGTTAGCGGAGAAATCAGGCCAACTGCACATCCTTATATGATACAGCTTACGGGTGCCACTCGGTGTACGAAATGGTTTTCAAGAGGACCCAGTAATTACTTTTCTTTTGTCGATATAGAGAATGTTTTGAATGGGTCTCTTGATACAATCTGTTGTGTTGGTGAGTGACTTCTATCAAATAATTTACTTGCGTTAAAGATAAATATCGTTGACTAATTTTGAAACTTTTGTCTGCGATGTATTAAATTTGATTGGTAAAGTGGTCAATGTTAGTAATTCCCCTGACAGAATAAAATCTTTGGGTTGTTCCCAACGGAGGGTTATACGATTTGAACTCGAGAACGAGAGGTAATGTACAATATTTTTTTTTAATTGGTTTTAGTTTAACGGTGATCATATTATATTGTAGGAACTACCGTTTATCGTGTTGTTTGACGGGTGATTACGCGGAATCTTTTCTTAATGACTTGGGATGTTGTCGAGGAAACATTATCGTCTGTGTCATGAGGTTTGCTAGAATATTGGTTCGGCGAGGTATTGTATGCACTGTCAAACTCTATTTTGTACTATTAGGCAGGGTTATTATTGTGGTAAGTTCTAATCCAATCAAATTAAATTGTTTTTTTTTAATTGTGTTTGCTAGGTTATTTGGTTGCCACAACAGCTTATGATTGCACACAAATTTTTTTGGATTCTCTGTGCTACGAAGTAGCTCGATTCAAAGATTTGGTGTCCAATCTTGCGATAACTTGATTGTTTATCTAACTACCTGATGTAATTTTTTATTTTGCGAATCTATTTTCGATTTACATCACCATGTTTATCATCACATTTTGTTAATTAATATTTCTAGAATTTGTATTGGGCACTATTCTATGTTATCTTCGAATCGTTTTAATGTGTATCTATAATATTTTGGTTTGTTTAATGTCGAGATAACGCATATGTGATAATCAAGAAGTGTGTTTGTGATTATCTACGTGTCTATTGCATCATTTCTAAAAATTAATATTGATAATCATTGGACAACCAACCAAAACCATATTCGTGTGATAAAAAAAGGTAAATTACTCGTGGAAAGGTTATATAACATATAACCAATAAAATATTATCAAATAAATAATATTATCAAATAAATATTATGAACAACGGCCCAAAATAAGCTATATATTAATGATGGAAATTAATTAATATTATGGGTAAATTTTACATTTTATTTTGGGTATTTCTCTGATTAGTTTATATTGCCATTATAAGAACAGAAAAATTTATTTAATGGTTAGCGCGAATATATATTGGGTTATTTAAGATTGGTTCATATCTTATTTTAAAGTATTGATATATCTTGCCTTTATATATAAAAAAGGTTTAGGTATATCTTGCCATTGGAAAAATAGAAAAGTTCGTTTGTAAATGTTAAATTTGTTTTTTTTATTATATGAAACTAATACACCATGGTATATTCTGCATTTGTTTGGGATATATATGGATGCGAATTAGCAAGTCTGGTTTCGGGGTGGTGTTATCAAACAGTTACAATGAAACACAAGCTTCTTACTAGAGAAAGTATATCTTGTGCTTCGTCTTTTGATTATGCAATTCGTATGTTGTCCTTAGTCAAATCTAAAATCAAATCTATTAAAAATCGCAGGTGTCAATAGAAGGAATGAACGATATGCTCCTCGCAACGTTGTTGATAATTACCTAACTGGTAGTGTGATCCATCGTCCATACTTATATGAACGAGGCTTAACTCAAGAAGGTTGTCGGGTTGCACGACAGAAAAGAATGCAAATTATTAGAGCCAAACGAGCTGTAAAACAAGATATTGGTTTGTTTGTTTTTTTAATTGTCTTGAATATATGTCTTAATATAATACATGTTTAGTGGTTATTGACAAACTTTTCATAATTGTGATATCGGAACTAGACCTTTTGACTGATTCTATCAACGCCGAAGAATTTGTTTGTTTTATCGCAACCGATTCTGACTCCGAAAAAGAGGATGATGAAGATTTGATGTATCAACAAGAACATGTGGAGAGTCGTTCAGGTGGTCGAAGAAAGTCAAGATCGAGAAAAAGGAAAAAGGTGTCTGAGAATTCCGTAGAAACCACGGACAATGTTGTTGTTAGAACTGACTTGGTTGCCAGTATTAAACCCCGATTAGTGGATGGAGGTGAATATTTATATATAAATATCGATATTATACTGTTTGATTTTTTTTTTTTTTACTGATAAACATTTAAAACCATATATCTTAACCTGGTTACTATGATGATGGTGATCCTATTTATGTATGTGAATATTGTAAAGCTTATATGTGGTACGGAGAAAGGTTGGGTAAACGAGTCAAACGTGTTAAGCCCATATTATCGCTGTGTTGCATGCAGGGTAAAGTCGTCCTTCCACTGCTTAAATCTCCACCAAAATCGTTATTAGCGATGTTTTACAATGACGGTGACACAAGAACACATTTTCGTGAGTTTATTCGAGCGTATAACATGATGTTTTCTTTCACGTCACTCGGAGGAAAGATAAACAATTCAATCAACGATGGCAAAGGCCTTATTTGTTTCAGTTGTGTGGTGAGAATTATCACAATATAGGTGATATTCTACCAGCTCCTGGTGAAAATCCATCATTTTTGCAACTTTACATATATGATACCGCAAATGAAACATCTAACAGGATAACTGCCTATGGGTATGATTTTTTTGTATAACTTATTACCTCTCTTGTTTTTTTTTTAAGAAGTTTTCGTTGTCGTTGTAACATGTTATATCAATGTCCATTGTTAATATAGGAAAGTGGGGCCAACTAATAAGCTTAGGGAGTCAATAGTTCGAACTAAGCATAACCGGCACGTAAAAGCTTTTCGAACTGTGCGAGATAGGTTTGGTCCGAACGGTGATACCAGTGGTCTACGGTTGTTTTTGTCGTATGATAGGAAGTCTGATGGAAGGACTAACAATCTCCCTACCGCTGACGAAGTTGCCGGTTTGATACCGAACGATTTTAATATCGAGATGGAGACACGCGACATTAATATTGAGAGTAAAAATGGAAAGCTGAAAAGGATCAGTGAATTGCATCCAACAATATCCATTGTTATTTCCTTACGGTGAAGATGGTTTTAGGTTTGGTATTGACATTGGATTTGTAGACACTGGTGGAAGGAAAAGATTGCAGATTTATATGCGAGAGTTCTTTGCTTTCCGCATACAAGAGAGATTGGGAGAATCACCGATTATCCCGATGTCAGGGAGATTATACCAGCAGTTTTTAGTGGATTCGTTCACGATGATCGAGACAAATAGACTACGTTACGTTTCGCTGAATCAGAATAAACTTCGTTCTGAAAATTTTGATAAAATACAGAAAACGGTTGATAAAGGTGAATTTTTATACCTTCTTCTTACACAGGGGTTACAAGGTATATGTTGCAACATTATCTAGATGCGATGACCACGTGCAAGCACTTTGGTTTCCTTGATCTATTTATAACATTTACATGCAATCCAAAATGGCCTGAAATTACTAGGCATCTACAAAGACACAATTTGAAGCAAGAGGACATACCATATATATGTTGTCAAGTGTTCAAGATGAAACTGGATGATCTCATCTATCACTTGACGAAAAAGGATGAGTTGGGGGTCGTAAGTGCTGGTATGTTATTTTAAACTAAAAATATATTTTTGTTTGTTGTATTTGAGAAGCACGGTTTAACGTGATTTTTTGTATTTTTATTGTGTGGCAGCTATATACCCAATCGAATTTCAGAAAAGAGGTCTTCCTCATGCTCACATAGTTCTTTTCTTGCGGCCGGAATATAAGCTACCCACTGGTGATGACATTGACAAGATAATTTGTGCTGAGATTCCTGATAAAGTCCTCGACCCATATTTATACGAAATTGTTGGTGATGTGATGATGGTTTTGTGCTAAGATTCCTGATATCATGGTTTTTACCCCTTTTAGGCCATGATATAAGTCCGTTTTATAGAGTATTTCTAGTATTTTGGAGTCTTTTAGAGTCTTTTACAAGTTTTAGCACGTTTGGAGCATAATTGGAGATATTGGAGCTTTCTGGAGCTTTCTGGAGCAAAGCAGAAGTTCGTGTTGCTAAGTACCCGATTTGAAGCATCCGTATCGATCGATACTGCCTAGTATCGATCGATACCCATCGCAGCATACACGACCCGCGACTTTTCCAAGAGTTGAAGAATTGCAGAATTGCCCCAGGAGACTTTAATATTTACAAAAAGCCCCATAACGTGTTTTAACATTATAATTAGGTTTTTCAGCCACTTTGGTGGTGATGCTTTATTCTACTTTGATTCTACTTTGGTTTTTGGAGAGACAACTCTGAAGTCATGTTTTCTATTGTTTTCTTTGATGATATATTCAATCATGTTGTTTTCAATCTCCATGTCTGAGTAGATCCACTCTAGGTTCAGGGTTCTCATAAGGGTTTTCTCTGAATACTAGGTTGATTAGTTTATTAGGATTCACCATCTGAATTAGTTCTTCGCTTTAGGTTATGTTCAAAGCTTGCTCTAGATTAGCTACCTAGAATATAGATCTTAGGATAATTGATTATGCACGACAGTGCAATTAATTACCTGATAGAACCTAAGGTGAGCAAATTGATTATTCGCAAAGAGATTTGGTTTAATTGATTTGTGAACATATCAAACCTGAAATTAAAGCTGATTTATTCTTAGGAATTTGCAAAGAGATTTGGGATTCTGAAGTTTAGATTTAGATAATTCTCGCAACGACAGTTGGTTAATTATACTTTAGTTATTTGAGTTCAAGAACTGCGCTAAATTTGAATCCTGTTAATTAGTTTATCTGCATTCAGGGTATTTCTCAGGAAATCAATGAATGCAGATAAAGTAATTAACAGGATTAAGATTTAGCGCAGTTTACTGAGAAATACCCTGAATCTATATTTCTTCCATCGAATTTACAACTCTTTACTGTTTATTGCTTTTGTTTCATCTTATTTGCTTAGCTTGATTCGAGACTATACAATCTATTGTGTGATTTCTGTGAGTCCTTGTGTTCGACCCTTACACTTACTACAACTACTGCTTTAGTACTTTTATGGTATTAATTTGAGCATATCAAATTTGACGCCGTTGCCGGGAACTCAATTTCGCCATTAGATTTTAGCTGTCGAGTTTCGACTAAGTTCGTCGGTATCGATCGATACTATCTAGTATCGGTCGATACTCGTCGTTTTCTTTTTGTTGATATCGATCGACACCACTTGGTATCGATCGATACTCATCACGTTTTTTGTTACTTACGTTTTTGACTCTTGTTTTCAGGTGTATGCCTAATCGTGAAACCAGAGGGAACAAGAGCACTCCGCTAGTTAATATATCATTAGAGAAGCTAGCACGTTTAGAACGCACAAGCAGAAAGGCAAAGCAAACATCAGGGATGAACAACACATTGGTATTAAGACCTGCTGAAGCTGGAGTTCTGAGAGACCAAGAGGGTCATGTGTGCAATGAGAGAGGGCAGCGACTTGATGAAGCTGGAAACGTCATTGTCCATCCTGCTGCTGTTGTTGAGATTGTAGCGCCAGCTGCTCGCGCCAACGTTGGGAATGCTGCAGTTGATCGAGGTAGAACACTTGCTGAGCACAACAGACCTGATCAATTCTATGCCAATCGATATGCGATTCGCATCCCAACTTTTCAGAGGAATGATTTTGAGCTGAAACCTGCGTATTACGCTCTTGTAAGTCAAAATCCTTTCCATGGCCTATCTCATGAACACCCCATGGATCATATCGAGAGGTTCGAAGATTTGGTCACTGGTATGAAGTAAAATGGAGTGCCCAATGAGTTCCTCTTCTGCAAACTTTTCCCATACTCTCTTAGTGGGGATGCTGTTTATTGCCTGAACCAGTTGGCTCCTGATTCTCTAACTACATGGGATGAGACGAAGAACGCATTCCTGAATAATTTCTATGATGATGCGAGATCCGAGGAGCTCAGGAACAAGATCTCTCAATTTTCTCAAGGTCCAACAGAGGCACTCAAAGCTGCTTGGACACGTTTCAAGTCATATCAGAGAGATTGTCTGCACCATGGGTTCACTCAGGTTCAACTGCTGGGTACTTTCTACAGAGGAATCGATTGGAGATACCAGATGGCTTTGGATACTGCGAGTAATGGGAACTTCAACACCAGGTATCCAAATGATGCGATCGTGCTGATTGAGAACTTGGCGTCTAGCAACAGCACCAAGAATGCTGACTTCGAGCGAAAGAAGCAGGCTGGAGGAATTGATGGTTCGCAGATTGCTGAAGTTCAGGCCAAGCTGGATTTCCTGATTGGGAAGTCGAAGAAAGCTGTACACTTTGCCGATGGAGTCGATAATATCGGTGGAGATGAAGTGGAGGATGTTAACTATGTTAGTGGTTCTGGATTTCAGGATCAGCAATTTGGGTACAAAAACAACCGAAACTTCAACACCAACACTGGCAATTACGGGAATTCTTCGTACCAACCCATCTCTCCAAAGTCCACAGATAATAAGATGGAATCCATGCTTGAACAACTTCTTCAGGGACAGCAGAAGTTGCATGTGGATTTCAATGGGAAGTTTGACTCTCTGTACATTGATCTGAATGGGAAAATTGAAGCTATCAATCTTTCTTAGAGAAAGCTGGAAACTCAGGTTGCTCAGACAGCAGCAGCTGAGAAAAGGCAGGAAGGTTTTCTTCCAGAGAAAACTGATAATCCAAGAGCACACGTCAATGCAATCACCATAGGAAGTGCTAAAGAAGCCACTGCAGTGGTAGAAAAGGGTTTTGATGCAGGAATTTTCGACGATGCTGTTGAAGATGACGACTAGGATTCTGAAATCGTCCGAGTATCGATCGATACCATCCAGTGTCGATCAATACCGGTCCAAACACATACACGAGTGGATAGAAAATCACGTGTATCGATCGATACCCCTCTAGTATCGATCGATGCTGAGACGCAGGTCGAGAAGAGGCCCGAGATTGTCAAGGAGAGGGTCTATATACCCAAGATACCTTATCCTATGCTTCCTAAGATGACAAAGAAGGAATGGGAGGACGCCAGATGCAAATCTATGCTGGATAAGTTGGTTGTGGAGCTTCCTTTTGTTGATGATATATTTGAGGATGAGAATTTGGACACCACCTCGGTGTCGACCGATACCCTCTTGTATCGATCGACACCCTTCCAAGAATCTGTCAAGGACGTCTCGAAGGAGAAAGCATCAATCGATGCCCTCCCAGATACTGCAAAGGAGCCGCGTATGAGTGTTGACAGACTTCACAAGCCCAAGAAGCTGAATCCTATTCCTCAACACCTCCGAGCCCCCATCACTCCAAAGTAGCTGCGTGGCTTTGAGAAGATGGTACGAAGGATACCCCACTCGTTCACTTTTGAAGAAATTCTAGAGGGCTGGCCTCTGCTAAGTCACTTCAAAGATTGCAGAGAAACTCTGGAAGAAATTAAGGCACTCTTCATCAAGGCAATAAGCAAGTCACTTCCGCTGAGGCAGTTGACCCAGGAGGAAGACCCAGGAAAATTCGCAGTTCCATGCTCCATCTCTGGAGTTGAATTCGATGAGTCTCTCGTTGACTTAGGGTCTAGCATCAATGTAATATCAAGGGAAATTGCTGAACGATTGAGGGCTGATATAAGACCCCCTACGATGCTTCTCACGTTTTCGAACTCCTCCACCTCACCTCCATACGGTACTATCCATGCTTTGCTTGTTAAAGTAGGAGATTGTCTGGTGCCCACTAATTTTCAAGTTGTGGAGATGAGCGAAGTATTTGAGGTTTATTTGCTCCTGGGACGACAGTTTATGGCTACTGCTGGCGCGATCATAGACACACCTAATAAGAGACTCTATTTCTTTTACATTGACGGAGAGGTCTATTATGATGCCATTCCCTCTAGAGGTGCTCCCACACATGTCTCGTGCTTCACTGTTGTCACAAGAGGGACATTGGTAGTTGATCTTTTGGAAGAGCCTCCTGACGATCCAATTGTCATAGACATTTTGGTTGAACCGCCCAGCATCCCCAAGAAAGTTGTGAAAAAGGCTAAGGCAACAAAGAAGAAGGCGAAGAGCAAAAGAGTCGAGAGTGCTACCCATGTGACTCTAACCCCTCAGAAGTATGATGGAGATTCGATTGAGTACAAGGTGAAGTGCAAAGGAACTTCGAAACCATTCTCTAAAGCCCAAATTCTTCTTACTTCGGAGCTGAAAGAAAAAAGGAAAGGAATTTATGGAGAGCATGTTGAGCAGAACTCTGAGTCTGCAAGTATCTAGCTATGGAACTTGCATGGGAGTAAGCTCTCAATCTTCTCATGACTGATCACCTGAGCCAAAGTCAAGCTACAGACTTTAAATGAGCGCTTGGTGGGAGGCAACCCACTGGTGAGTCTGTTTTTGAGTTGTTTTTCTTTTTTTATTTTTCATTATGTGTTTGTGTTAGGATAAACCAAGAGCAAAATTCGAAATCGCCTGAGTATTGATCGATACCATATTGGTATCGGTCGACATCGATCGCGAATGAGACGGTTCATCATGTCGATTTAAGCCTGGTATCTATCGATACCAGGCCGTGTGTCGATCGATACCAGATGTTCAAGCACGGTAACTTCTTGTTTTCCTTAATTCTATTCTGTTCTTTTGTTTTCTTTTACCTACTCTAGGCTAGATAACACTGGGGACAATGTTGTTTAAGTCTGGGGGAGGTGTCTGCTGACATTGTGTTTGTTTTTCTTAGAGTCAGTTGTTTTATCGAGTCAAAAAACGTTTTATTGAGTCAAAACTTGTTGGAGATGATGATCATGTGCTTGAATTGTTGTTTTGATTTTGTTTTTAGTGACCAGTATTGCAGGATCAGCTCTAGATCGACTAATGAAAAATCCAAGGACTGACCAGTTGACTAGAAAACATTCATGTCTCCACTAGAGTTCTTCTGAAACCTGAGCCAAATTTCTGCACTTCATCGATGTGGTTAGTGTTTACGGAGCTTGATTCATCATTCATATCTGACAAGGGAACCCATATGTTTAAAGTAATGGTATCTCTCTCCCCTGTTATAAGTTGATAAATAAGAGCATAAAAGATTGAAATGATTTTCTTCTGAGTAGAGGGCTAGGAAAATTTCCAGCGATCCCATTATTCTACTTAAGAGGGAATGATCACACAAAGGTTGAAAGCGAGGTTAGGAAAATTTCCCGTGATACCACTATTCGCCTTAACCTTTGATACATAGAGATGGAAGAACCGGGGATTCGGTGGCAAACACCATCAATACTCGCGTTTCGGACCTTGATGTGTATATGCAGATCTAAAAAAAGAGAGAACATAATAAGAAATAAGTCTGGGGAGAGAAAGTGATACAAAAAGCGTGAAATTGGATGGTTCCTTGTCATGATATTGTATGGTAACGAATCTAGAAGGTTCTTGAACATTGGCGGCAGCGATGAAACTGGCGATGAGGGTTTTATTTGAACAATGCTGCGAGATAATGTGTGGAGTCTGGAAAAGCTGCGAATGTCTACGGAGAAGTACATGGTGGTTAGATCAAAAGCTGGTTAGGTGACATTTGGGTGCTTGGGAAAATGATCTTTGCGATGGTTCCTGAATAGGTGAGTCTCCGTATTTTCAAACCTATTTCTCTGGTTTAGTCTTCTATTTGCTTGAGGGCAAGCAAATTCTAAGTCTGGGGGGAGTTGATATATCATGGTTTTTAGAGTCTTTTACAGAGTTTAGCACGTTTGGAGCATAATTAGAAATATTTGAGCTTTCTGGAGCATTTTGGAGCAAAGCAGAAGTTCGTGTTGCTAAGTACCCGATTTGAAGCATCAGTATCGATCGATACTGCCTAGTATCGATCGATACCCATCGCAGCAGACACGACCCGCGAATTTTCCAAGAGTTGAAGAATTGCATAATTGCCCCAGAAGACTTTATTATTTAAAAAAAGCCCCAGAACGTGTTTTAACATTATAATTAGGTTTTTCAGCCACTTTGCTGGTGAGCTTTATTCTACTTTGATTCTATTTTGGTTTTTGGAGAGATAACTCTGAACTCATGTTTTCTATTGTTTTCTTTGATGATCTATTCAATCATGTTGTTTTCAATCTCCATGTCTGAGTAGATCCACTTTAGGTTTAGGGTTTTCATAAGGGTTTTCTCTGAATACTAGGTTGATTAGTTTATTAGGATTTACCATCTGAATTAGTTCTTCGCTTTAGGTTATTTTCAAAGCTTGCTCTAGATTAGCTACCTAGAATATAGATCTTAGTATAATTGATTAGGCACGACAGTGCGATTAATTACGTGATAGAACCTAAGGTGAGCAAATTGATTATTCGCAAAGAGATTTGGTTTAATTGATTTGTGAACATATCAAACCTGAAATTAAAGCTGATTTATTCTTAGGAATTTGCAAAGAGATTTGGGATTCTGAAATTTAGATTTAGATAATTCTCGCAACGACAGTTGGTTAATTATACTTTAGTGATTTGAGTTCAAGAAATGCGCTAAATCTGAATCATGTTAATTAGTTTATCTGCATTCATTGATTTCCTGAGAAATACCCTGAATCTATATTTCTTCCATCGAGTTTACAACTCTTTACTGTTTATTGCTTTTGTTTCATCTTATTTGTTTAGCTTGATTCGATACTATACAATCTATTATGTGATTTCTGTGAGTCCTTGTGTTCGACCCCTACACTTACTACAACTACTGCTTTAGTACTTTTAGGGTATTAATTTGAGCATATCAAATTTGGCACGGACCGTGTGGCCCTCTCAACAGGGAGAGTGTGGGGAGAAAGGCAAATTAGTGCCTCAACCAAGACCGCTGGTACTGATTAGTATCCGAACTAATGAGCTTTTGCTCAAACATACCATAACTTTTAAATATTTGAATATCTATACATTAACTTTAATTTTTTTGGCCAAATCATACATTGACCCGGATCCTGTCAGTCAACCCCGTTAAACCATTAACGGAGCTGACTCAGCTGCCACGGTGGAATCCCCGTTGGACCAATAGTCAATACGACGTCGTTTTGAAAAGAAAAAAAATATTTGTTCAACCAAAGATTTGAACCTGGGTTGATCGATTTGAGAGTGAGAGAAATACAAATAAGCCATATTTATTTATTAGTTTCTATCACAAAAAGGCTTAAGTGGAGAAACAATGGTTTAAAAAAAAAATAAACTGGAAAACCAAACCTCCGACGACAATGTCGGCTGCAATATCCCCGTTTTCCAAACGGCATCCAACGAAGTATCCGTCAAATCAAAGCAAGATCGGGTCTGTATCTACAGCTTAAGCGCACTCAGCTACAAACCTTCGCACAAAAACATCACATTGTGGGGCGGCAGAAAGAGACGTCACCGGCGGGAGAGAGAGGAGGAGAAGAAATTGAGAGATTCGAAGTTCTTCTGCCTTTATCTGCCACCATACTGGTTCCCTTGGCCGTACCCGAATCTGCCGTCGTTGCCGACTCTACCGCCGCTTCCGTCTTTGCCTTTCCCTTTTCTTCCTTTTGGAAACCCTAATCCGGCATTGTCGGCGTTCGATTGGAGAGATCCCATCACTAATAAATGTAAGCACACCTAATAAACCAAAATCAGAAATCAATCGGAGATTAGGTCGGATTAGCTCTAGATCTGATCGACATCGCACACAAATTCAAATTCAAAATCTTCAAATATAAACGAAAATGGAGAAACCCAACCTTGTTCTCGGATTTTGCTTTTAATTTTCTGAAAACAACATTCTTATCGGTGTGATCCTCAGTCGCCATCGTTGATTACAAGTCGAAAGAGATTAACAGATAAACGAAGATACCCAGAATCTGGAAAATCTAAGAAAGTAGTGACGATGGATCAAACTCTTCAAAGCAGAGATTTTTTTTTTTATTGCCTTTTCCTTTCTTCTAAAACAAGACTTCGATATGAAAACAAGAAAAGAAAAGTGTAAGTCCTTGTTAAAAATAAAAACTCACTGACATTGTAATCCCAAAATCAAGGATTGGTCGGAGGAGAAGGAGGAACGCCGGCGGAGGGAGCTGGGCCTGGGAGAAAATGAAAAGAACGCCCATTTTTTTTTTTAACCTTTGTTTCTCCACTTAACCCTTTTTTGTATGATAGATACTAATAAGTCACTCTGGCTTACTGGTATTTCTTTACTTCAACGTCAATAAACCCAGTATCGAATCCTTTGTTGAACAAATATTTTTTTTTCCTTTCAAAACGACGTTGTATTGACTATCGTTCCAACAGAGATTCCACCGTGGCAGCTGAGTCAGCTCTGTTAATGGTTTAACGGGGTTGACTGACAGAATCCGGGTCAATGTATGATTTGGCCAAAAAAAATAAAGTTCATGTATGGATATTCAAATATTTAAAAGTTAGGGTATGTTTGAGCACAGCTCATTAGTTCGGATAGTAATCAGTACCAGCGCTCTTGGTTGAGGCACTAATTAGCCTTTCTCCCGGGAGAGTGTGTGTATGGTTGAAGAAAAGTGTTCAAAATATTTTCCAAAACAATTCAGTCCAATCACCAAAATTGATGACATAGGGTACCCTATATACACGAGACGGGACGATAATAGATTTGTTACTAGAAGAGGGTTTAACTGTGACAACGGTTACGTTGTCTCGTATAATAGAAACCTCACCCTTCGTTATCGCGCTCATATCAACATGGAGTTGTGTATACAATCACATTTCATTTGCCGAATCAACAATTGGTTATATACAATGAAGATGATCATGCTGATAAGGTGATAAATCGTGTTTCCGTTGGTACGTCGAAGTTCATTGCCAGGATGGATTGTAATAGGATGTATTCGGATGCTAGGCTTTTAACTTATGCCGAGATTCCTTCGAAATTTGTTTGGGATGGTCCAAAAAGAACATGGAAACCAAGGTCTAGAGGGATTGTTATTGGCAGGATCACATACGTACCCATGTCTGTAGGTGAGGCATATTATTTGAGGCTTCTCCTCAATATAGTAAAAGGTCCAATGAGCTTTCCGGATATAAAAACAGTTAACGACCATCTATATTCTTCCTTCAAAGAAGCTTGCTATACATATGGCCTATTAGATGATGATAAAGAATACATTGACGCTATAAAAGAATCGGGTTTGTGGCTTCCCGCGAGATACATTCGTAGGTTGTTTGTGATCATGCTGACTACGAATAGCATAGCGATTCTTTCTAGAGTTTGAGATGCTACCTGGGATATTCTATCCGATGACGTGTTATATCAGATGAAGATCACCGGAAGTCGGAGTAAGACATATATTTTCCTGGCTTTCGTATATTAGGATTTGTATTGTTTGTGATATTTATTCTTTTATCTAAATTTGTGTAGGTCTGAGACTATCTGTAGATCAGGTTAAAGATTTTGCTCTTTCTGAGCTAGAGCTACTTTTACGTACCGGTGGGAGATCTTTGAAAGATTTCTTTCCTATGCCTTTTCCAGAAGATCTCACTATGGATACATGTGGTAATCCTCTTATCCGGGATTAAAAAAGTTATGACCGCGAATCATTGCGTATTAGGAATGATGAGATGATGGTCACCATAACGGATGAGCAAAGGCGTGTGTACGATAAGATATTACACGCTGTAAATGCAGATGTCGGAGGTTTGTTTTTTGTTTATGGTTCTGGAGGTACTGGAAAAACTTATTTGTGGAGTTTATTGGGAGCTGCTCTACGATCGAAAAGTCATATCGTTCTTAATGTTGCATTTAGCGGAATTGCTGCTTTGCTATTGCAAGGAGGTCGGACTGCCCATTCGAGGTTTGCGATCCCTATTGTGGTGACTAAATTTACGTCATGCAATATCAAATATGAATCAAATCTTGCGGATTTAATTCGAGAAACTAAACTCATTATATGGGACGAGGCACTGATGATGAGCAAAGATTGTTTTGAGACGCTGGATAGAATGATGCGTGACATATTAAAATATAGTGAACCTTTCGGTGGTAAATTTATAGTCTTTGGAGGAGACTTCAGACATATCTTGCCGGTGATCCCTAATGCTGGCAAGACGGAGATCTTAATGGCTACTTTAAATTCGTCACCTCTTTGGTATAGTGTCAAAGTGCTGCGACTTACACAGAACATGCGGCTTATTGCTGGAGATAATAGTCGTGAGATGCTTGAACTCGCTGTTTTTTCAAAATGCATATTGGATATTGGTGATGGAACGATAAATGGGAATGATACCGGGGAATCTGAGATTGACATTCCCGAGGATTTGTTAGTCACAGACTGCGAAGAACCAATCAAAGCAATCGTTGCTGAAATTTATGGGGGTTATTTTTTCAAAGAAACTGATCCTAAATTCTTTCAAGAGAGGGCGATATTGAGCCCAAGGAACGAAGATGTAGAAATAATAAACGACTACATGCTTTCTCAATTGCCGGGTACGTTTGAAATTATTAGTGTTATACTTCATCTAATTAATAGTTATCATTGTTTTGGTTCGATGTTCAAAATGCTAATTATTGTTATGCACATGTTAGGCGAGTCGAGGAGCTATCTTAGCTGTGACAGCATTGATTCATCTGATCGAGTACTCGATGTTAAAGATGCATCTGAAGTAATGTTTGAGAGCATCGAGTCAACCGATAATCCTGGTTATGGTAATATGATCTATACCGAGGAGTTTCATAATAGTGTTAAGGTAGCTGGATTACCTAATCACAATTTGCATTTGAAGATTGGTACCCCTATCATGTTGTTAAGGAATATCGATCCCAAGAATGGTATTTGTAATGGGACAAGGCTACTTATTACTCAGATGACTAATTATGTTATCGAAGATAAGGTAATAACTGGTGATAAAGTTGGCCAAAAAGTTCTTATTCCTAGGATATTTCTCTCTCCCGCAGAGATGAAGTTTCCTTTCAGGATGAGACGCAAACAGTTTCCAATCACTTTAGCTTTTGCTATGACGATTAACAAGAGCCATGTACAAACACTTGCAAAGGTTGGTTTGTATCTACCAAAACCAATTTTTACTCATGGTCAGCTGTATGTTGCTGTTTCAAGGGTTACATCCAGAGCGGGGCTGAAGATTTTGATCACGGACAAAGATAATAAGCCACAAAGAAAAACACTAAATGTAGTGTACAATGAGGTTTTCGGAAATATATAGAATTTTCTGTGTTTTACACCATAACATTTTATTTGTTTTTGTCTTTCATATATCATTGCAACACATTGGTTTTGTTTTTAATTTTTAATTTTATTGGTTTGAATTCGTTTATCTAATGTTAGTATCATTCTACTAATAAACATAAATTTTAAGGACAAGAGCAATAATAATTTGAGGATTTTTGAAACGACCGCACTTTTTTTTTTTTTTTTGCAGAAATAATTAAACATTACAAATACAAGAACAATCCAAGTTCTACAGCTTACACAAGCCAACAGTTCTAAAACAGCAAAAGCAAACAACACCAACAATAAAAACCCCGGGTCCTAACCATCCCCTCTTCACTGCCTCGATTCCACGATCACACCTTATCTTTACCTGCATCGACAAAAGTGATGCATCAACATTTGGCTAACCAAACGCTGAGTGAGAGATCATCCCAACAACAGGCTAAACAATAAGCACAATCAACAACAATTATCAATACGCAGAATTAATTAACACCAATTAAAACTTCAAGCACAAATAGCAATTCATCACCAAGAAAAACTATACCAACGCCTAACAATTCCATCCCAAGAACTGCTAGACACACAGCCTGAAAGGCAACACACAACACGCCTTCAAAGCACAAACCACAACCAGTATCGATCGATACCCCCTTGGTGTCGATCGATACCCCAACCACATGCCCTCAGGCAAACAACCGGTATCGATCGATACACCCCTGGTATCGATCGATGCCAAGCAACACATGCCCACAGGCAACAACTGGTATCGATCGATACACCCCTGGTATCGATCGATGCCTGCACGACTCGAGTCCACCGACAAGAGTCTAGTATCGATCGACACACACATGGTATCGATCGATACCCACCTGCAAATCACAACCTTCCGCGAGATCTAAACCCAGAAATCGCCACAAATCACCAAGGCAAAGCCCCAAACTCAACAATCAAGCTTAACTAAGCACCACACAAGCTTACTTGCTAACCTTTGGTCCCAACTCACCTTAAATCGGCTGGATCGAGCTCAAAATCGACCTCCCTTGCTTCCCACAAGCTCACGCCCAAAACCAAGACCAAACTCTTCCGATCTCTTCTTCAAGCTTCTCCCAAGCTCGAATCTCTCTCGATCTCGCAAGATCCAAGCTTCACCAAGCTTCCACCTCTCTCACGCTCTCCTTCTCTCTCTCTCTCTCTCTCTCTCTCTCTCTCGCGACCAAGACTTTTCTTTCCCAAAAGAATGGTTTCCACGCGCAAGAAGAGAAGAGGAAGAAGACTTATAAGGAGAAAACCCGACTGGTATCGATCGATACCCCTAGTATCGATCGATACTAGCCCGGAACAATTCCGAATTAATTATTTTTCCCCAATAATTAATTCCTCCGGAACGCGGGCGTTACAATTCTCCCCCACTAACTTAGATTCGTCCTCGAATCTTCGTTACCGTTATCTCCCATGAACCGTTCATCTCCAATGAACCTCAATCGTCGCAACGATTACACAATCCTTGGCCAACCCGGCCATCTCAATACTCACACGAGGTCCAATACCAACCTCCGAGGTTTCCCACTCAGTCCCTATGCTTATAACACCGCGGCATCATATGTACTTATTGCTCAAACACCAGCCAACCCCATTACTCAAGACACCGCAGCATCTCTGAGTTCCGAGCATCAGCCATATCCCGCAGGATATCCACCATACCACCTCACCCAAGACACCGCAGCATCTCCGAGTTCTAGGTATATGCCGTACCACTCCACTCAGTAATATAACCTACACGAGTCTCAATACCCCATACCACTCAATTCTAGGCAATATATCCCACGTCTGGGACATACTCCTTACGAATCCACGGTATCACGTATCACTCTAGGCTATAAACCTCCCGAGTCTGGGTACATCGCCACTCACACTCCCAAGACACACAGTCCTGCGAGCTATCGGCACCAGAGGAACCAGTCCTCTCAACGAGCAATAAATCACATATCTCTAAGCATCTCGACTGAACTACCTCCCGTGATCCGTGTAAATCCTCGCAAGGCAACACTGGCATCACCCATATTCCATACCCGGAATATCTGCCGTGCATGACCAATAACCCGGCCATCGCACCTCCCTTGCGCACCTTCCAGTGTCAGCTTGCTTTAGAAAGACTTGTCAAGACAACTATGACTAGGCTACCTTTAACACCCAACAACTCTCTGCAGTAGGTCCTCAATACAAACGTAATAAAACAAACAAGTACCATACGCCTGCAATCCAACCCACCACATAGAACCGCTAAGTGAAATAACCCGGTCTCGTCACTCGACTCATTTTCCCGAACAAGCTTAACTAAAACACGCAATGCTCACAACAGCAATAAGAACATCTATCTTATTACTCTCTCGCATTAACGCTTCTTACCCCAAACGCAATGCGAAACCGTGACTCACAGTCACCAATAAGAAATACTCATCTTATTACGCATCATAATGTAACATCGTTCTACACAACGGCAATACAAAATGAAACACACATAGCACACAGCTACAACCGAAACTGGAACCTCACGATGGAACTCAAGCCGCAGCTTGCTTCTGGAACCACTTCTGGAACCTCGCTTCCATCCTAGCCTCTGGCTCCCAAGTTTCCTCCTGCACCCCGTCACAGTCCCACAGAACTCGCATCATCGGAATCTTCTTCCGACGAAGCTCCTTGACCCTCCGCTCGAGAACTCTCAAAGGTCTCGCCTCAACGGTCATATTGGGCTGGAGATCTGACGGAATCTCAGCCAATACCTCGTCACCCCTATGCAAACACTTCTTTAGCATCGACACATGGAAGACCTTATGAAATGCTTGCATAACCGCGGGCAACTCCAACCGATACGCTACCGGTCCAACACGCTCCACAATCCGGAACGGTCCCATATACCTCGGACTCAACTTAGTCGCAACAATGGACCTGTTCGGACCTCTCAGTAAAGCCATCTTGAGATACACACTATCTCCCACCTCAAACTCAAGCTCTTTCCGCCTCTGATCAGCATAACTCTTTTGCCGATCTTGGGCCTCTTTCATGTTCAGCTTCAAAACCCGGATCTTCTCCGTAGTTTCCTGAACAAAACTCGCACCCAAAGTGCTCCTCTCCCCCACTTGTGTCCAACACAACGGGGTACGACATGGCCTCCCATACAGAGCCTCATATGGAGCCATCCCAATACTCGCCTGGTAACTATTGTTATACGCAAACTCAACCAAGCTCAAGTGATCCACCCAATGACCACCCCAATCCAGCACGCACATCCTCAACAGATCCTCCAAGGTCTGGATGGTTCGCTCGGACTGCCCATCTGTCTGAGGATGATACGCCGTGCTCAAGTGCACCTTCGTGCCCATCTCCGCCTGAAACGCATTCCAGAACTCCGATGTGAACTTAGGATCCCGGTCCGAAACAATACTCACCGGTACTCCATACAGTCTCACAATCTCCTGCACGTACTTCCTAGCCAAAACTGCCGCCCCATCGGTCTTCTTAATGGCCAGAAAACGCGCACACTTGGTCAATCGATCGACGATGACCCAAACAGCATCCTTGGTCCGAGAAACTGGTAAACCCACCACGAAATCCATCGTGATCATATCCCACTTCCACTCTGGAATGGGTAAACTCCGCAACAAACCACTCGGGACCTGGTGCTCCGCCTTCACTAACTGGCACACGTTGCACGAAGCAACCCAGTTAGCCACATCCTTTTTCATCCCGACCCAATGATAATAGCGCTTGAGATCGCGGTACATCTTAGTCGCTCCGGGATGAATCGCAAACATACTCGAATGAGCCTCACTCAGGATCTCTCGCCGCAAACCCTCATCCAAAGGTACGCATACCCTCCCACTAACAAGGATAGTGCCGTTCGCAGATACCTGATACTCAGAACCCTCTGCTCTCGAAGCCTTAACCAAACCCTCATCTTTTCCCTGAGCCACCCGAACCCTGCTCAAAAGATCCGCCTGGTTAGCCGCCTCTAAGCCCAAAGGTTCCTGAGATACAACACATAAGCGCAATGTGCTAATCTCGCTCACCAAGGACTCTACCTCGAGCTCCCGAGCCAAAGCCACCCGCTTCCGACTCAACGCATCCGCAACCAGATTAGCCTTACCAGGATGGTAAGCTATCTCCAGATCATAATCGGCCACTAGCTCCATCCAGCGCCTCTGCCTCAAATTCAACTCAGGCTGAGTGAAAATGTACTTCAAGCTCTTATGATCTGTGAACACCTGCACCTTTCCGCCATAAAGATAAGATCTCCAAATCTTTAAAGCGAAAACTACTGCAGCCATCTCCAAGTCATGGGTAGGGTAGTTGCCCTCATGCTTCCGCAGCTGCCGCGAAGCATAGGCAATAACCTTCCCCCTCTGCATCAACACACAACCAAGACCCACTCCCGACGCATCGGTGTACACCACGTAAGGCTCACCCGACTCAGGCAACGCCAATACTGGAGTACTAGACAACATGGCCTTCAGTCCTGCGAAACTCTTCTCACACTCTGAGGACCACACGAAAGGAACATCCTTCCCCGTCAGCTTCGTCATAGACTTAGCCAAACTCGCGAAACCCTTGACGAACCGCCGATAATACCCTGCTAACCCAAGAAAACTCCGAATCTCAGTAGCATTCCTCGGCCTCGGCCAAGTACTAATGGCCTGGATCTTCTCCGGATCTACCGACACTCCCTCCGCAGAGACAATGTGACCCAAAAACCCGATCTCCCGCTGCCAGAAGCTACACTTGCTCAACTTAGCAAACAACTTCTGTTCCCGCAGCCTCGAAAGAACCACACGCAGATGCACCTCATGCTCCTCCCGGCTCCTCGAATACACCAAGATGTCATCGATAAAGATGATCACGAACTCATCTAGATACTCCTGGAAAACGCTGTTCATCAATCTCATAAATGCAGCCGGTGCATTAGTCAACCCAAATGGCATCACCACAAACTCGTAGTGACCATAACGAGATCTGAAAGCCGTCTTCCGGATATCTACCTCATCGATGGGAATCTGATGATATCCCGACGCCAAGTCAATCTTGGAGAACCAAGTAGCCCCTCTCAACTGATCCAACAACTCATCAATCCGCGGAAGAGGATACCTGTTCTTCACTGTGACTCGGTTAAGTCCCCGATAATCAATACACAACCGAAAACTCCCGTCCTTCTTCTTCACGAACAACACTGGCGCTCCCCACGGTGAAGAACTCGGACGAATAAATCCCTTACCCAACAACTCCTCCAGCTGCTTCTTCAGCTCTGCCATCTCTGCAGAAGCCATCCTATAAGGAGCCCTGGATATCGGTGCCGTCCCCGGTTCCAACTCGATCGTGAAAGGATCCGACCTAGATGGTGGCAACCCCTGCAACGACTGAAACACATCCTGGAACTCACGAACCACCCGAATATCCTGAACCCTAGCCTTTCCGACAGCCTCCGGCAAAGAAATAGTAGCCAAATACGCCTCGCAACCCCTCTCGATTAGACGCTCCGCGTGCACAACCGAGATTACGAGACTCCCGGAAGTCGGTCTCACACCCTGATACACCAACTTCCCTTCCCCCTGGTCGAACTCGACTCGCCCTCGGTGACAGTCCAGATGCGCCCTGAACTTCCCGAGCCAATCCATGCCCAAGATGACATCGTACAGCTCCACTGAGCAGATAATCAGATCGGCAGCCATGGACTCTCCTGCCACCTGAACATCCACGTCCCGCACACGACCGTGAATCCTCAGGAGCTTCCCTCCGGCAACCTCCACGAAACCCAAACTCACACCGGGCTCGCTCCGTAAATTAGCCTTCTCGGCCAACTCCGGGGAAACGAAGCAATGCGATGCTCCCGTGTCAAACAACACATGACACTCTACACCTCCAACACACAAGGTCCCTGCACATATACATGTGCCGAGAACCTTAACACCCCGACAAGCACGACGTTCCCCAACACAGAATTAAACTTAGATGAGTCTAAGAAAATACCTGTGATCGGCCTGGAACTCGGCTCTCCGGTCTCGGTGATGGAGTATACTCGAGGCGCTGATGCCACCTGCCTGAGAGGCTGCACTACCGCGGTCTCACTCTGCCGCAACTGGGGACACTGAGGCCTGATGTGCCCCGCCTCCTTGCAGTGATAGCACACTCGAGAATCCACTCGCGCTCCGCCCTTCTGAGGGCAGCTCGCCACTCGGTGATCCATGCTCCCACAACCAAAGCAACCCGGACCACCCCGACTACCACTCGAAGCGCTCTCCCGCTTCCGCTTCTGTCCTTGCATCGGCTTACTACTGCCTCTGCTCGGACCGGACTGCTGCTGCACAGATCTCGCCTGAAAACGCGGTGTAGCCACTACCACCTCGTCCTTCAGACCCTCCTCAAGCAAGGCTGCAGTCTCAACCAACTCATCAACCGTGCAAAAAGGCCTCACCATGCAACGGTTCCTCAAGTCAACCCGAAGACCCATCAAGAATCTCTGCACACGGGCCGACTCACTCTCACCCGCTCGTCTAACATAAGACCCGAGCCGGATAAACTCCACCTCATACTCGCGTACCGACCGATCCCCCTGAGTCAAACTCGCAAGCCTTGACCCTAACCGGTTGAACGCCTCCTGAGGAAAGTACTTGGAGTTAAACTCCTCCACAAAATCCGCCCAAGCCATCGCGGCCTGAACTCTCCGTGCTGCCACACCCCTCCACCAGAGATGCGCATCACCCTCCAGAAAATGGACCGCAATGTCCACCTGGTATCCTGCGGGACACCTACTCGAGAGGAAATTCCTCTCTATCCTCCTCAACCACGCATCAGCGTCCTCAGGATTAGCACCTCCGGAAAAGAACCCCGTGCCAATCCTCAGCATCTGCTCCATCATTCTCAGATAGGATGGGAGCTCCTCAGCAACCGCAGCTGCCACCTGAGGCTGAGCCTCCACCACTACCGGAGCCACAGGAACCTGAGCCGGTACCCTCTCTGGTAACCGCTCCAACAACCTCGTCAACAGATCCGCTATGCGATCATCTCGGGCACGAGCATCACCCGCTGCTACACCCGCAGCACCCGCTGGAACACCAGCCACACTGACGCTCACGCCAGCCCCAACGGAACTCACTCCGGCCGCACCCTCAGACCCAACCTGACTCGCACGCGAATCCTCGACCTGCTCCGCCGGCACACGGCCACGACCTCTACCACGGCCACGACCTCTACCACGCCCTCTAGCCATCTGCACACGTGCAGAAGCACAAGCTAAGAAAACTAAAACAATCCTCACAATAAAGATACTCACCGTGGAATCTCACAAGGCTCGAAGAGGATGATTCTAAGACCCCACACAACACCCAATCTATTCTAGAACCACCTAGGCTCCTAGAACCGTATGGGCTCTGATACCAAATTGAAACGACCGCACTTTTTTTTTTTTTTTTTTGCAGAAATAATTAAACATTACAAATACAAGAACAATCCAAGTTCTACAGCTTACACAAGCCAACAGTTCTAAAACAGCAAAAGCAAACAACACCAACAATAAAAACCCCGGGTCCTAACCATCCCCTCTTCACTGCCTCGATTCCACGATCACACCTTATCTTTACCTGCATCGACAAAAGTGATGCATCAACATTTGGCTAACCAAACGCTGAGTGAGAGATCATCCCAACAACAGGCTAAACAATAAGCACAATCAACAACAATTATCAATACGCAGAATTAATTAACACCAATTAAAACTTCAAGCACAAATAGCAATTCATCACCAAGAAAAACTATACCAACGCCTAACAATTCCATCCCAAGAACTGCTAGACACACAGCCTGAAAGGCAACACACAACACGCCTTCAAAGCACAAACCACAACCAGTATCGATCGATACCCCCTTGGTGTCGATCGATACCCCAACCACATGCCCTCAGGCAAACAACCGGTATCGATCGATACACCCCTGGTATCGATCGATGCCAAGCAACACATGCCCACAGGCAACAACTGGTATCGATCGATACACCCCTGGTATCGATCGATGCCTGCACGACTCGAGTCCACCGACAAGAGTCTAGTATCGATCGACACACACATGGTATCGATCGATACCCACCTGCAAATCACAACCTTCCGCGAGATCTAAACCCAGAAATCGCCACAAATCACCAAGGCAAAGCCCCAAACTCAACAATCAAGCTTAACTAAGCACCACACAAGCTTACTTGCTAACCTTTGGTCCCAACTCACCTTAAATCGGCTGGATCGAGCTCAAAATCGACCTCCCTTGCTTCCCACAAGCTCACGCCCAAAACCAAGACCAAACTCTTCCGATCTCTTCTTCAAGCTTCTCCCAAGCTCGAATCTCTCTCGATCTCGCAAGATCCAAGCTTCACCAAGCTTCCACCTCTCTCACGCTCTCCTTCTCTCTCTCTCTCTCTCTCTCTCGCGACCAAGACTTTTCTTTCCCAAAAGAATGGTTTCCACGCGCAAGAAGAGAAGAGGAAGAAGACTTATAAGGAGAAAACCCGACTGGTATCGATCGATACCCCTAGTATCGATCGATACTAGCCCGGAACAATTCCGAATTAATTATTTTTCCCCAATAATTAATTCCTCCGGAACGCGGGTGTTACAATTTTGATTCTTCTTTCGGTCGGCATTGTAATCGTTACAATTTTGTCTGTTAGTAAGATTTAAATATTTCCATATTCATTAGATATTTCGTCTTTCTGGTATCTTTGAGCGTATGAAAAAATATACTAAATTTTTCTTTGTGATAAGTTATTTACATGTGGCAAAAAGGGTATGATGTTTATGGATAAATACCTTTTCGTGAATATCTTGACATGGAAATCAAATATATGAATAATTTCTACAGTTTAGATTTGTGAACATCCCAAATACAACTATATATTTTAATAAATAAAATGTGTTTTCTTTGAAAAGGAAAATGTGTTTGATATAAAAAGGAATTATAAAATCTATATAATACCACGCGACTGGGAAGTTATCTCTTGATAAGGTTGTCCATTGATTATAGATGGCTTTGGGATATTATGGTGTAATGAATCTCGATAAGCTAGATTTTACATATGTTCATGATTTGAAGCCTTCAGGTTCTTTCTCACGTATTCGAGTTAAAGTACTTCAGATTATTGAGCGATGCGCTTGCACCGGATGCGATGGACCTTTGGAATTAATTTTGGTTGATACAATGGTTGTTTATATATTTCTTGCTTTGCTCTTTTATCTATATATATTGTTATTTTTTTAATAAA
Source organism: Eutrema japonicum (assembly GCA_030161315.1). Classification (NCBI taxonomy): domain Eukaryota; kingdom Viridiplantae; phylum Streptophyta; class Magnoliopsida; order Brassicales; family Brassicaceae; genus Eutrema; species Eutrema japonicum. The sequence continues at coordinate 35,844,568 of BSQW01000007.1, read as the reverse complement.
TTGTTATTTTCCTTTTCTGTAGGGGGATAGAATACAATCATCAATATCAACTGACTATGTGCATGACTTTTCATCTGAAATATCTGAGGGAGATTCTATTTTCGTTTATCGATTTGGTCTTGTGGCTGAGAGCGGTGATTTGAGATTGACTTTGCATGATTTTCGACTCTTATGGAATACCCAAACTTTTTTTTGTCAAAGTTGCTAACATTGAAGATAATTATTTCCCTTTTTCTAGATTTCAGGATATACACTGTGGACTCCGAGATATTCACTTTTGTATAGGTGGGTTCATCTCTCATTTGTTTTTATTTAGGAAATATGTTGTAACATTCTAACCTTAGATTTTTAAGAAAACCTAATGTGTTTTTGTTAGATTTAATTGGGCATGTTGTGCAGATTTGGATTTTTACATCACTAAATCGTTCGTTTGATCATCAAAACTATTGGGGGAATGTCTATGTCGAGCTTAGGAACGCGCAGTATGTTCCTTGCTTTAATTGTTATTTATTGACGCTGTTATTTTCTTGTTGGTCTGATTTTTTTTTTTTTTTAGCGACGTAAGTTTACAAGTCCTCATGCTTAAGGATTATGCATCGAGGTTGAAGGATTCTTTGTCTCGGAGTGTACATGGAATCAATATTCGTGTTATTAGATTTGCTAGGATCGCACACTTTGGTAGTTATTGGGCAGTTATGACAGCGTACGATTTTACACGGATATTATTGAATCCTTCAATTCCTGAAGTTCATCATATGCGTGACTCAATTCTTCATTCCGGGAATTTTAGTCCATTATGCGTGTTTTATTACAAATATTTTTGTTAATTTATTGTCTTTTATGATATGTCACAACAAGGTTTTGTTCGATTTGTCTTTTTAAAATAATATCCCGGAAGATGTTAATTCCTCTTTTGCTATAAAGTCATAGAGGAAAACACTGAATGTTGTGAGCAATGAGGTTTTCGGAAATATTTAGACTTTTCGATGTTTTACACCGTAATATTTTTTTGTTTTTGTCTTTCGTATCTCATTGCAGCACATTGTTTTATTTTTGTTAACAAGTTTTTTTATTGGTTTGGATTCGTTTATCTAATATAATTATCATTTGACTTCATTTTTTTGGGACAAGAGAACACTAATCTCACTTATCTGATAAAAACGAAAGAAAAAAATGAAAAAGATATGAAAAACCACCAATCGCAGTTTAGTAACTATTACATAGATGAAAAAAATAGTATGGCTTAAGTAGTCCCTGTTTTGATTCACTGGTGAATTTCATCATAAAACTGCATCCTGTAACAGAACAAAATCATTCAAAATGTTATAATTATACATTGAATAAGACAATAAGTTATATAAAAAAATGTGTTTACGAACCATCTCTTATATTTTGATACTTCTTCTATTTCCGGATTGAATAAAAACTGAGAACAACCTCCTCCATCTGTTACGATCACTTCACCTATTAATTGGTAGTTAATGTTTTAATTTATCTAAAAACCAATATACTCGAATCAAACCATGGTTATTATAATTCTTACCTTCTGATAGATACTTCGCACGCCAGAACCTCAAAACCAGTACGGTTTTACAATTGCCATGTAATGCCCATTTTTCTGAGAATCCGGTTGCAGCTTTACCGTATGCAACACATTTGACTATAGTATAGCTAAGAATAGTACAACCAATCGTAAGATAGTTAATCGATAAAATAAGAACATATATAAAAATTAAAATGTAATGATCTGATTATAATATAGTCAGACTTACTCCATGTCACTTATCCAGAATTCTATTTTGCGTGCAACTGACCCGAATATATCTTCGTACGGATCATCTATAAATGTTGTGAGCCTACCAACATCACAAACTTCTCCAATGACATCTACGTAGGCAAAGAAACAACAATGAAACAAAACGATAAATTATAATTACAAGACAATATAATTATACAACAATAACAACTAAAATTACCTATAGGAGAGTTATCATCGATTTCTGCGTTTACAATTTTTGCGTGTGGACAAAAAACAATCATATGATCATCACTTAGTACATCATATACTGATACAGTTGTATCATCATTAAACTTTATTTTCCAACTGCTAACTGTGTTCCTGTTCGAACCAAAATCAGGAACAACATCAACATTATGTATTGTATTCCATTGCCCTTCGTTAAGAATCAAATAAAAACGATCAATCAAGATTGTATCCACAGTTGCTTGGATTTTGAAACCCTTAAATCAAAGAATAAAATAAAATACAATTAGTAAATAATAACCAACATATGTACGAAAATATGATATTCTGGCTTGACTTACATGTTCGTCGGCCAATATTAGTTCCAATCGTTTGGCGTCAATCGAAAACAACGTAAGCCATTTTCGTAGAAATTTTACTCTCATAATCCAATCGTTTCTCGAAGAATTTAAATTCGATATTAATGAAAACTGCGACATGATTTTGGCTACGAATAAGAATCGAAAATAAAACGATTGGTATATTTCTAAATGTTTAACACGGATCTATTATCATGTGTTGGAGAACCGTAACGGTTTATCGGGCAATGCGGAGAGTCATGTTAATCAAATATGTATCTATAAATATCGATTTAAAAAAAACATATTTAATAGATTTAAACTCGAGAATCTGATGTAATGTTGTTGTTATATTTTTATGTTTGATTTAGTTTAAAACAATATTTTGTTCCCTGTTTACTGTCTTAAGAGTTTCGTAAAAATGAAATATTTATAATAAAGACGTCAAAAATGTAGTATTTATATTCTTTGTAAGACAGATCACTTATTTTGTGTATAAGCATATCTATAAACGTATGTGGGCTTTGTTTCATCGCTTGGAACATTTTACACATTGATGCTCAGTAACATGTTTTGGCTCAATTAACGACGTTCATATTTTTGGGTGTTATATATCATATTGTATTATCTAATCGAATCATAATGAATATTCTATTTAGATTAAATAGATTCTATTTTTATTATTTTGTCATTTCAAACTATTATAAGTTACTTTGTCATGGTAAATATCATTTCATTTTTAAAAAGTTAGCTAAAAAGCTGCAATTTTTTAATTTATCAATGCATTGAGCATCTGGACTGGTCTTACTTTTCGTATTCCGGCAGTTATTGCAGATACCAGTGTCTCTTTGTTATAAATTCGGTGGTATTATAGAGGAAATAATTTCTTTTTATATAAACGAAAATCATCTTGAGTTCGAGAATTTTTTGGTTTTTACCCTGTTTTTGTTCAAAAACATCTACAAGCTTCGATGGCTACGTACGACATGATTATGGATTTGAGCGAAAGGAGAACTAATTGGAGTATTAGAGTGAAAGTGTTAAATAAATGGGAAGAACACAATATAGTAAATCCCGATTCTTTGCAGTTTTTGCTCATGGATGAGAAGGTTCGTTTATTGATCTTATGTTTATTGTTATTGATTTTATTTAATAGAGGACTTGGTTATACAACTACTTTGCTTTTATTCTTCAGGGTGACACGATACAGGCCTCGGTCAATCACCCATATTTAATGAAAAAAATTGGCAGAAGAATTGAAGAAGGTGAATGGAAAAGTATTACATATTTCGTTGTCTGTGAGGATCCGTTAGAAGAACCCAACTCATTACTTGGTTGGACTATCAAGTTATGTGAAAACACTCTCATCTTTTATATTGATCCAAGGCCGGTTGATATTGAGACATTGTTGTCGACTTTTACAGAAGTTCTTAGTGGGAAAACGGATCATGGTTTTCCTATTGGTACTCATATATATATTTTATAATATTATTTATTTAACTATTTATATGACAATTTCCGCTATAATGATATGAATTATGTTTGGGATTTCTCTTTATCATACTTAATGGGTATGGTTATTGCTGTTTAGGAGCTCCAGACGGTGAATGATGATTCCTACACTCAAACAAGAGAAAAAAAGATAATCTCTATCAATTTTGTTATGAAAAACCAGAGGTTAGTATTTCATATAGTTGATTTGTGGGTGTTAGAGGTTGAACCATACAAATTGGTAGCGTTTAATTACGGTTTTGTATTATGTGAAAAGGGGTATAGAGCTTAGATGTTATGCATTTGGCAAAATGGCCCTTGATTTCAATGACGAATTCTGGAAAGCTAATCAAGTACCTATCCTTTGTTTTTTAACGGATTGACGTGTTGTAAACGAAGAAGGTAACATATTAATTTTGGTTGGAGTAATTTACATCTACCAACATTTGTTTTTAGTTCGATATATTATTTGAATACTTTGTAGCATGAATCTATGTTAAGAGCAAGGGAGGAATTTCCAGATTTAAGTTTCATCCTCAGATTCCTCAAGCTCAGAACTTTATGCAAATGTGATATATATACATCTTATAAATAAACACACGTTTATGTGTATATAAAATTGACCATTATTTTTGTTTTTTAGGTTTGTGAAAAACGAAAACAGTAATTCTATAGTCAATGATGGGAATCGGATGGTCGATGAGGCGAGTTCCTCGCATAAGAAGAACGATCAGTAATGGAATTTGTAATATTAAAAACTGCCTTAATGTCATCGAACTATCCTAAATTTTCATGTTTGTCTAAACTTATTGTGTTTTAAATTAGTTGTCCTTTTTTGTTACTCGGTAATTTTCGTTGGTTAGGTATCTTGATTTATAAATATTTATTTGTATGTTTTGAAATTTGGCGTAACCGTGATTCTGTTTTTGTATTTGAGAAGTCAACACTTCCTACTGACATGTTTCACCGATACCTATGTAGTTAAGATTTGATATAAACCAACATACCTCTTTTCATTTATTCTTATTTCGATAACCACCAGAAATTGCATTAATCTATTTGTCGCATGTATATATCTACAGAAAAAACAATTATTGATTGTTATTCTGTACATAAAATAACATTCGATAAAACGATATATTCCGAATTAAATTTCAGATAAAATATTTCATAGCTTTATCCATTGTCGACAGAGTTTAAATAATAGATTAAAATGAATATGATGTATATTGTTTTGGATTTGGTATTTAGACAATATTGTGATAAAAAATATGAGTGTTTTTTTGTTCTTACATAAAACGTGAATGTTACACTTCTTCGTTCAGAGGGTCGAATAAAATGTACTCGGATTTCATCTTCAAAACAATACTAATTAGTATAACCAAAACAAAAGGGGTAAGTTATATACATGATAATTTAAAAATATGATAAATATTAACCTCCGTATCGACGCATCTCCCAAAACCTCAATACACAGAAAACAACTTTGCCGCATGGGACATTTTTCCATAGGAACTCAAAATAATTTGATCTTTGAACTCCATGAACACCAAGGTTTTCTTCTGATTCTCTGATGATTTGCAGACATATGCAGCATCGTTCGGATGATCCATCCATGTCACAAATCATTATACAAGGAGACATTTTGGGTAGAGAGTATACGAATGTACAAATATGGTTTTTGACACTTCTAAAAACACAAATTGTAGATTCGATACAAAAAAAAAAGATATCGTATACACTCCGAATAAATGGCAACAGGGCATGATCTAACAACCATCAAACATTAGAGTAACTCCACCTCTTAGTTTGCCAATCAAAATTCAGATAAGACATTTCAGAACTTTATTCATTGTCGACAGAGCTTAAATAATATTGGTACATTGGTTTATTGGCCTTGCGTATAATCTTGGCAAACCCAAATTAATATTATTTTATTTCCTCTGTCCGCATGATACGAATAAATCGGAGAATATTGCATGATTTGTTCGGGAAGTGGTTTACTGTCAGTTCGTGGGTTTGGTTTTATATTTGACAATAAGTAGCATTTAATGATAAATATTAATTGTGACTTCTCGCAGTTGTTCGATATAATTAAAACTGCCAAGAATATTATTTATGTGTATATATTTTATCTGATCTTATTGTTTTAGGTCTTCTCTTTTTTTTTTTTTCTTCTTTGGACGCAAAAACGAATCGGTTTCTACAATGTCAGATGTCGTTGAAGTTTCGTGCCTGGACACTTACAAAATCAATTGGCAGATTTGCGTTCAAGTGGTAAGGCTTTGGAAGGATGTATGTTCTTCGGTGACACAACTGAGATGGTTCTCTCCGATGAAAATGTACGTGTTCGGTCGGATTTAAATTTATTTAAGTGTTTTTGTATTCTTTTTTATCGTGAAATTATTGATCGATTTTTCTTTCTGATTGTTTTTTTGTTTTAGTGCAATTGTATCTCGGCAACCATTATGCCGAACGAATTTCCTAAACATGGAGGTTCTCTGAAACAAGGATCGTGGTTTAAAATTTGTGGATTTGTTGTTAAGGAGGCCTCTGGATCGGTTCTCACAACAATCAATAAGCATCGTCTCGAGTTCCTCTCTTTGACCACGGTCACACCCATCCGGCCAAAGACATACAATTTGTTTCTCCATTGCTTTCGGTTTTATGATATCATGACCCGAGCATTGGACTTCGAATACCTGATTTGTAAACCTACCTTCTTTTTTTAGATGATATTTTACTTTTTTGAGATTCTTTTTTATATGATTCGTTATGGAGAATATTAACATTAGTATTTTACCCTACTTATATTAGATGTTATGGGAACTATGTTGAAGATGGGTGAACTCTATGATGCTAGCAATGATGCCTACGAAGAGAATATGTCCTATGTGAGATTCGAACTTATGGATGCAGGGTAGGTTTCATCTTTTCTATATCTTTATATTTTTTTTTATAAATTAGGGACTTTTGTGGATTTGATTTGTTGGTCCTAAAAAATTTTCGATTTGATTTGTTGGTCTTATTATCGGCGTGTGTTAGGAGGGAATGTACCTTGCCATGTATTGCCCGTGGTGCCTTGGACAAGACTTTCTATGAGGTCTATCAACGAAACACAAGTGAATATGTCGTTTGTGTGTTGAGGTTTTGAAAGATGTCCAATGGCCAAGGTAGAGTTTTAGTTCCGAATGTATGTCTTGTTATATGTTTATACTCTAATTTCGTTATTTTTTATTAGGTGTTGACAAGGACTCGGTTGTCTTGCGCTCTCATCCTCGATGCTATGATTTTCTCTTTAATCCTATCGATAAAGAAGTTGATGAGTTTAGGGCTACATAAGTATTGTTTTTTTTTAATTACATATTTTTAATTTGTCTTTTTGTTTAGTTTTACATTGTTAATGTATTGCATCTTTGTGTGTATAGGCGACACCGTCTTCGGCACTACCAATCAACGACCACCGGCAATCCATCCTCCTTATGATTCTCTCTATTCTCTCAATGCATGTTGTAATTCGAACCAAACTACTTTAATTTTTGTTTAATTATCTATGTTTTTTTATTGAACATGAATATTGGGTCCTCTTAATATTTATCCATTCGTTCCTTATATATTATGTGCATTGTGTTTCATAATTATTCTGTTAATTTCTTTTAAGTATACTAAAAACGAAATTGTAACATTGTATCTATGATTTTTAGATTATAGAAAAATTAAAATTTAGAGTGATCGAACAAGACTATTTTCCATTTAAAAAAAAATAGAAACGAATCAAAAGTAGTTGTTGATTGTGTCATAGAAGAGTAATAAATATTTACATTTATGTAAAAAAAGTTACTGTTTACACTTTTAAATTTGACAGACGTATATCTACCATTCCTTTTTTCCATTTCAGTACTTTATTCTTACAAAAATTATATATAAGATTTTATATTCAAGTCTACGACTAAAATCCGTTCTTACAAAAAAGTAAGTTTAGAATTGGTTCTTACGACCAAAACAGTTATGGATATGATTAACAGGCTTCTGAGAGATAATTTGGAAGATCTCCATCATATTGGAGAGGTTTGGGCAATCGATGTCAAGATCTTGCGTTTATGGAACAAACAAACTGCTGATGGGCCAAGTATCGAGATGGTTTTAATGGATGAGAAGGTACTATTGGTATTATTGATGTTTTGATATTGCTATTTTATTTTGTGTTAATCTTTATACAAACATTCGATTGTATATCATTTTTCTATTTGATTATGTATTTACGATATCAGTTAATGTCACATATGTATTAGTTTTTGTGAATATTCATGATTCATTTTACAATTTTGTTCGAGTGTAAATGGATCTTCTGTAATGTGTTGAATATTTATCACCATATTTTCACAGGGTTTAAAGATATTTGCTACGATTATGCCATTGCATGTTCCTATTTATGAAGATTGTCTTAATCAAGATGAGTGGAAGTTGTTCTTTGGCTTCAAAGTACTCCCTTATGTTGAAAATCCACGACTTACTCGGAACAACTATAAAATTCTGTTTAAAAATTCAACCATCGTAAGGAATATTGATGCAAAAACAGAATGCTTATTTCTCGACGCACCAACATTCAAAGATGTTTTTGATTATAACATTGATCCTTATGTCATAACAGGTTAGATGATTTATGTTTCAAAATAATTATGAATTTGCTAATATCCGGAATGATTACTTTTTTAGTTTGAAACGTTATTATATGCTTCTCTTAGATTTAATGGGGGCTATTTCTGGCGTTGGAGATTTAAAAATTGAAGTAGCAAGAGATGGAATCGAAAGGAAGTATATGATATATTTTAATCTGATGGATGCTGAGTAAGTATATAATTCAAGCTATTTGGTTTTCTGTTACGTCGTGGATGATGTATTGTATATATATAATCATCAAACTCACTTCGTGAATTTGTGAATGAAGAGATAATATGGTATTATGTCGTGCAAATGGAGATATTGCCAAATATTTTTACGAACAATGGAGTGTAATTCGAACATATGGTATAGTCTGCATGTTAAGGTTTTGGTTGTTTGAAGAAGATGAAGGTATATTTTGCCTATTATATGGGTTTTACTGTTTGCAAATTAAACTTTTTAACATCGTTTCTACTTTAATAATGTATAATATTGATTTTATTGTTACATTTAGATATCAACGGAAATGGAAGACTTTTGGTTAGATCACTACTTGACTGTTCTCAATTTATGTTGGATCCTCGGATTAAAGAAGCTCTTGATTTCCAAAATAAGTAAGTCCTTTTTTTTACATTTTTGTTTAGTTCTCCTTTCGTTAAATTGAAATGGAAGTTTTGAGTTTTTTGTTCGTTTCACAAAGATATAAGTTGTATGTTTTGGCAAAGTCCTTTTTAACATCAATTCTGTTTCTTTTATAGATATTTGTTGAAGACATATCGTAGATCGGTGATTGATTAATAATTATAAAAAGTTTTATTTTTTAATTAATCATCGATTATATTACCCTATGTTTTTTTTTGTATTCTTATTATTTAGTTTGTGTTTGATTATATGAACTATTTGTAATTATATTTTTCGATTAAACATTTAGATAGGTTAAGTAAAAAATATAATATGAAATCACGCCCGCGCATGGCGCTGGCAGCCACCTAGTATAATAGTATAGTTATATCTAAAGTATGTAGTATAAGAGATAATTTAAGTTATTTCAAGTTATGATTCGAATAGTTTACTACTTTGTTTGATGTTAGAAAAAAAATTATCTTCTTTTGGTTTCGTTGATTTTAGATAAGAAAATACGATTTTCTTTTACTTACTTTTTTTTTTGCTAAATCTAATTCATTTGATGATATTAAAGACAATGTCTCTATATTCATTTGATGATAAATTCTTCCAAATAGATAATATATTCATTTCATGGTTTTGATATATTATGCATTCATTTTAGAGTTATAGAGTTTTAGATTAGTTATTGCATGGTTTGGTGCATTGTGAATTGTTTATTAGGTACCTTTGGATTTGGAGACGCTTGTTAGAGTTTTGTGGGAGATCTTGGACAAAGGAGAAGTCACTTGGACCAAGGGAGATGATCAAAAGAAGAAGAGAATGTCCGGCCAAACCACATCGGAGGTAGTCCATCGGTATGGAGGCAGTCGATGTGGACTCAAAGGAAAACGAACCTCCACCAGGAACTATATCGGCTTTGTGCATCGGTGGGAGTAGGCATGCAAATTTGGTTAGTTCTGGTATTTCGGTTCGGTTAGTTTGATTTTTCAGGTAATTCGGTAATTTTTTTATGCCAAAAATAACCGAATAAAATATTCGTTCGGTTCGGTTTTCTGGTAATTCGATAATTTGTTTTTGCCAAAAATAACCGAATTCGGTTCGGTTCGGTTGGAAAATTCAGTTTAAGGGGGAAATTTTTGGTTATTTCGGTTGTTATTATATTTTTTTTAATTTCGGTTAACCGAACCGAGAACCGAATGAAATTAGAAATGTTGCTGATCGGTTCTCTGTACAAAATCGAAGCATAACCGAACCAACCAAAACTCGGTTTGGTTAAAATTACCAAGCCTAGGTGAGAGGCATCCCGTTGGAGTCTTGCTCGTCCCTCGGCTAAATCGCATCGGGATAGAGCATCGGCCAAAGACACACCGATCTGAGTCCCCCGACTTTTCCACTAGAGTTTTCATCGGTGTGTTGCATCGGCCAGAGGCATCCCGATGGAGTCTTCCCTGACCCTCGGCTAGATCACATCGGTGTGCTGCATCAGCCAGAGGCAAACCGATGCCAGCTGCGCAGACCCAAGAAAACCGGGTCAAAACTCGGTTTTTTTTGGGTTGACCCGGATCCAACTCAATTTTGTATATATATGTCTAGACCTAATTTTATTTGAAAGTTTTTTTTCTATCTTTTTCTCTTTTTGTGAACTTGTTCTTTCTTTGATTTCAAGAGATTTTGTAAGAGATATATTGAGGTTTTATACAAGATCATTAATTTCTCTTCTTAATATATTTTCGATCTTTCACTTATCATGTTTATTAGCACTATTTTTATGAGTTTTGTTGGTTTCTCCATGATTACTGAGTAGACCTTTTTGAATTCATAGGATAAGATAGATTAGGGTGATGAATCGAGTAGATCCATGATGTTTGGGCTTTGTTTATAACATATCATTTCTTATTAAGTGTGATTAATGCTAGATCCACCATGATTTGATTGATTTAGAACTTAGGGAATTTCTCGCTTGGAAGTTGTTCAATGAAATTCCCCAAAGAACTTTTTAAAGAGATTTGTTTGCCTAGCCTATGTGAATAGATGTCTAAGGACTTTATTGTGATTACTCAGCGAGAACTAAATCTAGAATCTCACCCCCACACCCACTTATATTCAACAAACATATCAAGAATAAGTATAAACAAGCAATCATACATCACGCTCTAGAAGCGCCCACACAACTACCAAACAAGAGGTACCACAATAAAGATATATCTCGAGCCAATAGCTCCACAAGTTTTTGGGTCACACAGACACCAGAGCTCACCCGAACCCCTCACGGCGTTGGTTCCGATGCCAAGGTTACATCCCACCAGTTCCATCACACAAATGTTTCTGATACCAATGTATACACCCCACCATTTCCAGCAAACAAATGGGTTCCGACAACAAGGTATACACCCCGCCAGTTCCATCACACAATGGTTCCGATGCCAAGGCATACGACCCTCAGCAGATCCCGCAAACAGTTCATACCACATGCACCCTCTACACCGTGATGATTACCTCTTAGTGTTTTCACACCATCTAGCTACTTTACAACCATTAATCACCCAACATGTTTATCAATCAAGTATGCCGGTTCTTCCTCTAATGATTTCATAGTCCATATTTATTATAAGATATAGATCAAACATGATGCATCACCAAAACGTGCCCGCACTTCGTAGCACGCAGCATACCGGAGTATACCTAGACTCAACATACCAGAAGAAGATGAGAGAACATAGAGAGTAGCCTAGATCTAATCCTCACCTTATCCACTTATTGACAACACGATTGCAAATACTCCTGAGGCTCAAAGCGATTATCCTTCAACCGAGAGCTATATCCACGTGTCCTTAGGATCTCTGCAAAGTTTCAGGCCGGCACAGTTGATTTTCCTATCCAAACAACTCAACTCGCTGGACTGGTATAACATGTGCGCTGCGCAGAACAATTTCGATAAAACTAACATAACTTCCAAACTACAAGGTAGAACACTGGGATATTTCACAGACACTTAGATCTAAGGGTAACAAACCTCCTTACCAAATATCATCTAGGTCGGATCACTACCGAACCTCCAGATCAAATTTTCCTCTCATTGGTCGCAGATCCACACTGCACAGATCAGGTATGGGAAAACATCCATAACTTTCATATCACAACTCCGAATAGCAATCCTCTTTCAGCGTTGGATAGATTAGAGAGTCACGGAAGTACTCACCAAGTTTCAGATCGTTTGGATCTGGTTTGTCCGTTCGTTCCTCTTTTCTACCAAAACGGATCTGATCTGCCTTTCCTTGCCTTCAAGTGGCTACGATGGATTCTCCTTCTAGGTGATTCGAAGGCGGTTGCTTATAGGTGATTTCAATAGGGCTTCGCTGCAAGAACACTCTGCTTCCTCTCTACCACGAGCTCTCTCTATTTATAGAAGTGAAGGAACTATAGGGTTAGGATTTTCTATTAGCTTAATGGGCTTTTGGTTGTTGGGCTTTTGGACTTAAACAAATAAACACCTTTTTGCGTGTTTAAATATTGTGTGATGCATATTTATTTCGAGTCAGTGTCGTAAATATATATTCGGTGGAATATATTAGTAGGAACATTGTATGTTGGAGGGAAGCCCACGTAATAATAACCTCCCTAGAATCGACACAAATAAGTTGGATATGATGAGACAGAGACGGAAGTAATGCGGAATAGCTTCTGGTTTTGAGAGAGACACGGCGATGAAGATGTTGCACAGCAGCATCGAATCGCTCAAGAGATCAAGAGATAGGTGAGAATCGAAAAAGTGTTGCATAACCAACAATCGATCTCAAGAGAGAAGATGAAGAATTTTTGTCGCCAAAGTTTTGAGAGAGAAAAGAGTGTATAATTTTTTGATGACCTAATCCATGGTAAGTTGCGAAAAAGAGAGAGCAAGGGTTTTTAAATGAAAACAACAAAAGAAAATGCCCTAAAACAGATGGGCCTTGACTAAAAACGAAAATAAAGATAGATGGGCCTTGCTTCTTCATGTCACATGAATTAGGCTTGTTGGGTTTGAGGAAGATCACAAGATGGGTCAATAATATTGTGAATCATTTGGCCTCGTTAAAAACCTATCTTCGTAAAACCTAGTGGGACAAAAACGAAGACATGGAAAAAGAGCACGCAAATGATTCACAAACCCACCTAGTGATTTCTTTAGGCCTGAATCATAACCGGTGTGGTTAGATGTGTCTTTGAATCGCCAATGCCTTCTTTGATCACGAGCTGCTCTCTTTCAGCTACAAGCTGTTCCACCTCAGCTACGAGCTCCGGTTCAGGTGGCTTCTTCTTGATGCTGCTTAGTATCACATCATCCTCCCCTAGTTGAAAATGATTTGTCCTCAAATCTGCCAAGAACAAAGCTAAGTTAGAATAGTCAGATCGTAGAGACAACGAATACTTACCTGGCAAGCTTGTTTCGTCGGTTTTGGCAGTGAGCTGTGTTAGAGTTGGGAGTGTGTCGTGTTTTCTAGCATCTGTAGAGTCAGCATGATCAAATGCCACGAGTTGAGAAGGTCCTTTAGCCTTTATTCCTGCTCCTTGTCCGATTTGATCTCCATTGGATCCGACTTGTTGTGTTTGAAGCAAAACAGTACCTATACATTTAAACAACAAAGGAGCACGCCCATTAGTCTTAAAATTCATGTTAGGCCAAGAGAACTTACCTTCTTCAGCAGTGGTTTGGTTTTTTAGAAGCTCCTTTAGCTCAAGACTCTTGTTTTTGAAGATAAGGCCTTCGGATTGATTTTTCAAAGGAAAAACGCAATCTACTTGTCCAAAATGGAATATGATGCTGTAGTTGAAGAAAATCATCTCCTTCAGTTAAAATTTGGTGCATTTTCTCAGCTCTCATCCTCTGCAAATAGTTCACTGTTTTTGGCTTAGGAAACAAGGAGAGGTCGTTCTGATGCTGATGGTGCTCTTTGCCTTTGATGAGAAGCAATTCCTTTGGATTTTTTTCTAGAGTATTCATCCATGTAATCTTGCAAAACAATAGATCTTCCAATCGGCAGTTCCGATGCAACATTAGATAAACTCAAATGAGTTTTGTTAAAAACAGACTTATGATTAGATAATTAAGAGAATAAAGTTCTTGGGATGTTACCAGCCCTAGCAAGAAATTTTGATTGCTTGTAGTGTGTGTTCTCAGCCTTCTTTCTTTTCTTCTTTTGATCTTGATAAATTTCGAATGGTGTCAATGGCACAAGAGTGTGCTTTCCGCCCTTGAACTCGAAAGAGTACTTATTGGTAGAGCCATCATGAGTCACACGTCTATCGTACTGCCATGGCCTTCCCAACAGAATGTAACTTGCTCCCATAGGCAGAACGTCACAAAACACTTCATCTTCATACTTGCCTATGGTTATAGGAACCAACACTTGGCTGCTAACACGCATTTCACCTTCATCATTGAGCCAATGCAGATTGTATGGCTTTGGATGCTTCTTTACTGTCATTCTAAGCTTGGTAACCATGTATTCACTTTCTACGTTGGTGCAGCTTCCTCCATCGATTATGAGGCTGCACACCTTGTCTTGCACATGACATCTAGTGTGAAACATGTTTTCTTTGTGTGCTTCCTCTTCTGTCTTTGCTTGCACATTCAATATCTTTTTCATCATCAAGAGATCTCCCTTAGCAGCATACTCTTCATGCTCTTCTTGTGAATCTGAGATCTCTTTTTTCATCTTCTGATTCGTACTCACCATTGTCTAAAATAATCAGAACTCTCTTGTTAGGACATGTACTAGCAATGTGCCATATTCCTTGACACTTAAAGCAGATAATTTCACGTGCTCTAGTAGTTGTAGAAGCTTCTGTTTTGACCTTGAAGTCTGAACTGGTAGGGAATGATTTAGGGATCACATTAGGCTCAACAATAGCCTTTTCTTCCTTAGTATAGCTCGGCCTAATAGTAGATGAGCCAACTACAAAAGTTGATCTAGATCCCCTCCTTTTGATATGTTGCTCGACCATAATGGACTTGTGTAGTATCTCCTCTAGATTAGCATAGCTTTGCATCTCTACTCTGTCTTGAATCGCGCGGTTCAGCCCACTCAAGATCCGAGCAATGGCTGCTTCATTATCCTCATCAATACTAGCCTTGATCATTAGAGATTCCATCTCTTGAAAATAATCTTCAACGCTGCTGTTTTCTTGAGTCAAGCGTCTTAGATTATGGTGCAGCTCCCGGTGATAGTGACTAGGGACAAAACGCTTCCTCATGAGTGCTTTCAACTCATCCCAAGTATCAACAGGCGGTTCTCTGTTGCGTTTGCGGCTCGTTGTGATATGATCCTACCAGTTGATAGCGTAACCATAGAATTTTGTTGTAGCTAGTTTCACCATCTTGAGGTCTGAATATTCTTGACAATCATAGATCATCTCGATCTTCTTTTCCCACTATCGGTACACATATGGATCGTTCTTGCCGTGAAAAGGAGGAATTTTCAGCTTCATGCTTCTCATGTCATTATCAACACGTTCCCTTGCTCCTCTATCACGCCTTGGACTGCCTTGAGAAAAAGTATCATCACCATCATTGTTTATGGGCTGTCTCTGCTGGTTATTAATTGGATTTGCATTTCTTTCATGATTTCCCCTCGGATTAGGCTCTCTCCTTGAAGCTCATCGATTCTCTGATGTAGTTCTTCTCCTTGCTGTTTCATCATATGCTCAAAACGAGCTATCATTGCTTCCATAAACAGTTTGTTGTTGTTGCTGTTTTCTCCATTTTCAGCCTGTTACGAATCTCCTAGATCGCACACTCTACGGTTTGGGTAACAGTTTGATAAGCCTTGCAAACGACGGATCGCTTCAAGGGATGTGGATCGAATGATCTCACAAGGGGTGCGGAAAAGCCCTTGATATTCTGCTTTGATTCTTTCGGATATGACTCACCGAAATCATCAAAGAATTTTGCTGGATATGACTCACCAACAAGATGATCTAGAGTTTAAGGGATTTTTTTGATAAGAAGACTAGATAGTTTTCTCAAATGACAATACAAGAAATATAAAGAAAAAACACAAGGCTTGCATGCACAGCAATTAAACAAGCCTCGAAAATTACACATAAATTAAACACAAGTTTGAATAAAAATAAAAGATTCTCCACGCCATGCCCCTTGGTATTCTGGTCGAGATTTAACTTGCTGGGATTTTTGTCATAGATCAACAAACGGGTTTTATTCGAAGTGATCTACTTGCCTCGTTAAAAACCTTTCTTTGGAAAACCCGGTGGGACAAAACCAAAGAGGAGGAAAAGAGCACAAGTAAATCACTTGAACCGTTTATTGATCTACTTGGGCATGTGTTCAAAACCAATGAGGTTTCAATTCACTTTCTTCATCCTGGCCCAAGTGACGGCGTCGAGTCCAACTTGATGAAATAGTTTCCCCAAGACTTTCTTGAATCTTTTGGCTTTAGCTCCGATCTTTGAACTAGCTTGTTCAAGTGTTTTCCTTAGCTTTCCAACAAGTTCATGCTTAGCTCCATGCTCTGGTTCAAGCTGCTCATCCAGGATCATACCATCCCCTCTCTCATCAAAAGGATTTGACCTCAAATCCGAAAAATCTGCACGTAAACGAGCTAAGTTAGTATGATTAAAGTTCAAAACCGGATTACACTTACCTTGCGAGCAGATCTTGTGGGTGTTGGAGTTGGTATGTGCTGGTGTTGGAAGTGGTTTATGCCCTCTAGAGTTCGCAAAAACAGAACGGCTATTGCTCTCAGCGCCCAACGTTTCTTCTTGAACGGTTTGGTCCTTCTCGGGTCCGGTTGGCACGCTATTCGCTATCTCAAGATCTGTGTGTTCAAACAACAAAATACCACTACCGTTAGTCTTAAAAGATGTATTAATTCGAGAGAACTTACCTGACCCAGCAGTGGTTTGGTCGTTTGAATGCTTCTTTTGCTCCGCTTGATGTTCTTTGGTCGTTGGTGTAGTTTTCAAAGGCCAGCTTGATTCGGTGTGTGCTACTGGATTTTGGTTTCGACCAGTCTCCTCTAATGGTCCAGTTCGTCGACAAAAGTGATCAGACTTAGTGACAAGTCGTTGATCCAGCTCCTCTCTCAATCGAACCAAGTAATTCATATGCTTGTAGCCGAGACCAAAGGATCGATCGATCTGTTGGAGGATCGATCGGTCGAAATCCTTCATGTTGGACCAGTAGCTATGGATCGATCTATCCTTGAGTGTTGGTTCCTTTGGATCATTTCCCTTGATCATAGCCTGAGTTCTCTGCAAAAGAAAAGGTTTCTCACTCGGATTTGGATGCTCCAGTGCATGGTTAGTTAAACTCGAAGGAGTTTGATCAAGTAAAAGGCATTTCTTATGTTTCTTTTGAGAGTTAGGAGTTTCACTTACAACCTGTTTTCCTATGTGCTTGAGGAGCAGTTGGTCTTGATAGATTTCATGTGGTGACATAGGTACCAAAGTGATCTTCTTTCCTTCGTAGTCGAACGAATATCGGTTGTTGAATTCGTCATGAAGAACTCTTCGATCATACTGCCATGGTCTTCCTAGAAGGATGTGGCTTGCTTCCATGCGCAGGACGTCACATAGAATCTCATCTTGGTATTTGCCAATGGTTATAGGAACCGAGACTTGGCTACTCACCTTCATCTCCACGTTGTTAAACCATTGAAGATTGTACGGTTTGGGATGCTTCTTCACTGTCATCTCGAGCTTCTTGACCATTGTTTCACTTGCAACATTTGTACAGCTACCTCCATCTATGATAATTCTGCATACCTTTCCTTGGACGTGACATCTTGAGTGAAACAGGTTATTCCTTTGCTCATGCTCGTCGGGTTTGATGTGAACGTTCAAAGCTCTTTGAATCACCAAAAGATCTCCTTTAACAGCAACTTCTTCATGTTCCTCGGATGAATCAGCAAGAACTTCCTCTTCTTCAATCTCGCCATTATCCAACAGAATCATGATCTTCTGGTTTGGACATTCTTTTGCAAAGTGTCCCTAGCCTTGACACTTAAAACACCTTACATCACGACCCGTAGAAATTGAAGCTTCGGTTCTGCCCTTGAAGTTTTTAACAGGTGTGAACGGTTTTGGCTCAATCTTGGGCTTAATAATCTGCTTCTCATCATCTTGATAGCTCAGTTTAGGGGCTGCTCCAGCACCATAAGAAGATCGAGAAGAAGCACTTCTCCTTTTTAGTTGTTTCTCAAACATCATCGCCTTGTGAAGGAGTTCTTCCAACTCCACATAATGATGAACCTCCAATCTATCTATAATGTCTCTATTGAGTCCACCAATAAACCTCGCCATTGTTGCTTCATTATCTTCTTGAATATCCGCTCTTAGCATAAGAGTCTCCATTTCTTTGTAGTACTCTTCTACGGTTCGGTTTCCTTGGGACAAATTCCTTAGCTTGAAGTGTAGTTCCCGGTGATAGGGACTTGGTACGAATCTCTTCCTCATTAGTACCTTTAGTTGTGTCCATGACTCTACTTGAAAGTCTCCCACCCGTCGCCCAGTAGTGACAAGTTGATCCCACCAACTTAACGCATAGTCTTTGAATTATGTGGGTGCGATCTTGAGCTTGATGTCTTGGGTGTAATCTCGGCAGTTGAACACTATCTCAATCTTCTTCTCCCACTCCAAGTATTCCTCTGGATTGTTAGTGCCATGAAATGCAGGGATATTGAGTTTAAAACCCGCCAAAGGATCCATATTCTTTGGGTGCCTTTCTTCTTGGTCACGCCTTCTTCTTCTCCTTGAATCATGGGACCGTGAGGCATTGCTATAGTAATTTTCTGTGGCTGAATGGTGCTGGCTTGATCTTGAACCTTCCTGTTCTGATTGTGCGGTATTAATTTTATGGGCAGCAAGTGTCTTATCCAGCAAGGTCGACACTTTAGCCATAAGATCGTCCATCATCGCTTGATTCGCTTGGTTCACACTTTGTTCATTATGTGTATTAGACATTGGGACCTGAAACAAAGTACAAATACACCAGTAACAAGTTCATTGGGTAACAGAAATGATTTCACACAACAATCATAAAAATAACCCTTCAAATGCCACTAAACTCGTCTAGAACTGTAACCTGACTGTTCAACTTGATCGAACGGAATAAAATATCAAAACACATTCAAAATTCCCAGAAATAATTTTAACAAATACTAGACTCGTCCTAAATTCACCAGAAGTTGATTTCACACTTTTACCAAACACCAATTAATTATGAAAATTCTAGCAAATCGACAGATAGAAACGAAAACAGAAGATGAAAAGACTCAAAAAAAAATTCGCAAAACAAAAGAAAAAATTAAGGAACGAAATTACCCGGTTGTGGAGTTGTTCTCTGATACCACTTGTTACGAATCCCCTAGATCGCACACTCTACGGTTTGGATAACGATTTGATAAGCCCTGCAAACGACGGATCGCTTCAAGGGATGTGGATCGAATGGTCTCACAAGGGGTGCGGAAAAGCCCTTGATATTCCGCTTTGATTCTTTCGGATATGACTCACCGAAATCATCAAAGAATTTTGCTGGATATGACTCACCAACAAGATGATTTAGAGTTTAAGGGAATTTTTTGATAAAAAGACTAGATAGTTTTCTCAAATGACAATACAAGAAATATAAAGAAAAAACACAAGGCTTGCATGCACAGCAATTAAACAAGCCTCGAAAATTACACATAAATTAAACACAAGTTTGAATAAAAATAAAAGACTCTCCACGCCATGCCCCTTGGTATTCTGGTCGAGATTTAACTTGCTGGGCTTTGTATCATAGATCAACAAACGGGTTTTATTGGAAGTGATCTACTTGCCTCGTTAAAAACCTTTCTTTGGAAAACCCGGTGGGACAAAACAAAAGAGGAGGAAAAGAGCACAAGTAAATCACTTGAACCGTTTATTGATCTACTTGGGCCTGTGTTCAAAACCAATGAGGTTTCAATTCACCTTCTTCATCCTGGCCCAAGTGACGGCGTCGAGTCCAACTTGATGAAATAGTTTCCCCAAGACTTTCTTGAATCTTTTGGCTTTAGCTCCGATCTTCGAACTAGCTTGTTCAAGTGTTTACCTTAGCTTTCCAACAAGTTCATGCTTAGCTCCATGCTCTGGTTTAAGCTGCTCATCCAGGATCATATCACAGCCATCTTGTACCTGAAACAAGTCACACAAGCAAAAACCAGTAACTAGTTATCACCAAAACAAAATATACATTCACACAGGTTCACAGATTTTTGCTAGCACACGAAAGAACCTACACACACGAAACTGCAGAGATAAGATCTAAAATGCATCGACAGTAGTTAGAACAAACTAAAACAAACTCAAACAGAACTAGAACAATCTGAAACAAAACACTTGAAACAGAAACTAAAAGAGACTCAACACACAAACTGCAGTAATACAAGCTGCTAATCAACCTGTAACTAGAACAAAAACAAATCGAACAGAAAATAGAACACAATCTAATAATCAAACTGAAACAATCAAGAGACACGCTGTTAATAAACCTGCAATCTAACAAATCACGCCACAAACAAGCCAGACTATGATGAAACAAACTGATAAGAGCATATCGACAACTACAAATCCTAAAATTTGTTTTTTGTTTTTGATTTTTTGATTAAACTAGACTCGACACACACACTAAACAGGTAACTAATGATGAAAATCACTAAGCAAAAGATACATAACATGTGCGACAGAAAAAGAAGACGAACAGACACAAAAATCGCTGAAACAAAAGATGAACATAATCGATTAGATGAACAAGAGAGAGTGATAGAAACGATATTACCCAAACTTCTATGTGTGCTCTGATACCACGTAATAAGAACCTCCTTAGAATCGACACAAAGAAGTTGGATATGATAAGACAGATACGGAAGTGATGCGGAATAGCTTCTGGTTTTGAGAGAGACACAGCGATGAAGATGTTGCACATCAGCAACGAATCACTCAAGAGATCAAGAGATAGGTGAGAATCGAAAAGGTGTTGCATAAGCAACAATCGATCTCAAGAGAGAAGATGAAGAGTTTTTGTCGCCAAAGTTTTGAGAGAGAAAATAGTTTATAATTTTTTGATGACCTAATCCAAGATAAGTTGCGACAAAGAGAGAGCAAGGGTTTTTAAATGAAAACAACAAAAGAAAATGCCCTAAAACAGATGGGCCTTGACTAAAAACGAAAATAAAGATAGATGGGCCTTGCTTCTTCATGTTACACGAATTGGGCTTGTTGGACTTGACGAAGATCACAAGATGTGTCAATAATATTGTTAATCATTTGGCCTCGTTAAAAACCTATCTTCGTAAAACCTAGTGGGACAAAAACGAAGACAAGGAAAAAGAGCACGCAAATGATTCACAAACCCACCTAGTGATTTCTTTGGGCCTGAATCATAACCGTGTGGTTAGATGTGTCTTTGAATCGCCAATGCCTTCTTTGATCACGAGATGCTCTCTTTCGGCTACAAGCTGTTCCACCTCAGCTACGAGCTCCAGTTCAGGTGGCTTCTTCTTGATGCTGCTTAGTATCACATCACCACGCATGTTATGTTTGATTCGGGGGCTTCGCATAGTTTTGAAATCCCCAAGGTCGCGTCAGGGATTGACGACAGATCGGAGTTGAGGAAGGTGAGAGTTTCCGTACACACCGTAGGAGACCAAACCTTAGAAGCCTCACATGAACTTTTAGGAGTAACCGTAGAAGTTCATGGTAGAAACCTTTTAGCGAACCTAATAGTATTACCCCTCCCAAGATTCAAAGTTATTCTGGGAATGGATTGGTTATCTAGTCATAAGGCGCACCTCGATTGTAGTCGAGGAGAGGTCACAATCGAAGAAGACCCAGTGGCAATTGTTACAGGGATCCGGCCAAGCAGAGTTGCATCTCTAGTGACGGCTATGAGAGCCAATAAGGAGATAGAGGCAGAAGAGGCCTACCTAGTTGTCGTTAATATAGCATAAGAGGAAGACGACAAGGAGCTGGGTATAGAAGACATCCCAGTAGTAAAGGAATTTGAAGATGTTTTCAAGTCCTTGACGGAGTTATCACCATCCCGGAGTAATCCGTTCACGATCAGTTTGGAGCCTGGAGCGGCTCCCATCGCGAAAGCACCATATCGCATGGCACCGACAGAGCTTGCTGAGCTGAAGGAACATCTCGAAGACCTAAAAGGAAAAGGTTTTGTTCGGCCAAGCTCATCGCCTTGGGGAGCGCCAGTGCTATTCGTCAAGAAGAAGTACGGAAGCATGAGGTTATGCATTGACTACATAGGAATCAACAATGTCACGATCAAGTATAAGTACCCCCTTCCTAGGATCGATGAATTGTTAGATTAATTGAGAGGAGTGAGTTGGTTTTCCAAGATAGATCTGGCATCCACATATCTCCAAATCCCTATCTTGGAAAAGGACATAAAGAAGACGACGTTCAACACTCGTTATGGCCAATAAGAGTTTATGGTGATGCCATTTGGGCTAACCAACGCACTAGCGGTATTTATGAGACTGATGAACGAATTGTTTTATGACTACTTGGATAGTTTTGTGATTGTGTTCATCGATGACATCTTGATCTACTCCAAGACCGAGGAGGATCATGCAAGTCACTTGGAGAGAGTCTTAGAGCGACTAAGAGAAAAAAAAGCTCTATGCAAAGTTGATATGCTCAAATTAATACCCTATTAAGATACTAAAGCAGTAGTTATAGTATAGCTAGGGGTCGAACCACAAAGAGTCACAGAGATGCACAATAGATTGTATAGTATCGAATTAAGCTAAGCCAAGATATGTAATTGAAAGCAGTGCAGAAATTAAAAGAGTTGTAATTCAATTGGAGGAAATATAGGCCCAGGGTATTTCTCAGGAAATCAATGAATGCAGATACACTAACTAGCAGGATTCAGATTTAGCGCAGTTCTTGAACTCAAATCACTAAGATATAATTAACCGACTGTCGTTGCGAGAATTATCTAAATCTAAATCCTAGGAATTCCAAATCTCTTTGTGAATCCTAAAGTCTAAATAAGCTTTAATATCAGGTTTGATATGTTCACAAATCAATTAAACCAAATCTCTTTGCGAATAATCAATTTGCTCACCTAAGGTTCTATTAGGTAATTAATCGCACTGTTGTGCCTAATCAATTATCCTAAGATCTAAGTTCCAGATTCGTCAACCTAGAATTAGCTTTGAGAACAACCTATGGTGAAGAACTAATTCAGATGGTGAATCCTAAACAGATAATCAACCTAGCATTCAAAGAAATCCTTTATGAGAAAACCCTAAACCTAAAGTGGATTTACTCAGACATGGAGAATGAAACAATCAACATAACTGAACAAATCATCAATAAAATAGAAAGAGTAACAAGAGGTTTTGAGATCTGATCACGGACGAAGGGAGATTCAGACTTGTCTCTCTCAAACCAAAGTAGAATAAAGCTTACAAAATAAAGCATAGCCATAAAAGTGGCTGTAAAATCTCTATAAATAACCTAAATCACGAGTTGGGGTCTTCTTGTAATTATTAAAGACTTATGGACCAATTTGCAATACTTCAACTCTTCATTAAAGTCGCCTGTAGTGTCAGCCTCGATGAGTATCGATCGATACCAGGGGGTATCGATCGATGCTTGTCGTGAAATCAGGTACTCAGCAACACGACTTCAGCTTTTGCTCCAAACTGTTCCAAAAGGCTCCAATAATTCCAATAATGCTCCAAACGTTCTATAACCTGTAAAAGACTCTAAAGGACTACGAAATATTAGA
Source organism: Eutrema japonicum (assembly GCA_030161315.1). Lineage (NCBI taxonomy): Eukaryota > Viridiplantae > Streptophyta > Magnoliopsida > Brassicales > Brassicaceae > Eutrema > Eutrema japonicum. Next base: position 35,820,693 of record BSQW01000007.1, on the reverse strand, counting down.
AAGACTCTATAAAACGGACTTATATAATGGCTTAAAAGGGGTAAAAACTATGATATATCAACTCCCCCAATTTTGCCTTTGCTTGCCCTCAAGCAAATAGAAGCCTAAACCAGAGAAAGAGGTTTGAAAACACGGAGACTCACTTGTTCAGGAACCATCGCAAATATCCTTTTCCCAAGTATCCAAATGTCACCAAATCAGCTTTTGATCTAACCACCATGTACTTCTCCGTAGACATTCGCAGCTTTCCCAGACTCCACACATTATCCCACAGCATTGTTCAAATAAAGCCCTCATCGCCAGTTTCATCGCTGCAGCCAATGTTCAAGAACCTTATAGATTCTTTACCATACGATATCATGACAAGGAACCACCATTTTCACACTTTTTGGTTTTATTTCTCTCCCCCATACTTATTTCTTATTATGTTCCTTGCATTTACACATTAAGGTTCGAGACGCGAGTATTGATGGTGTTAGCCACCGAATCCCCGGTTCTTCCCTCAAAAGTAATCAAAGGTGTAGGCGAATAGTGGTATCACAGTAAATTTTCATAACCTCGCTTTCAACCTTTGTGTGATCAACTCCTCTGAAGTAGAATAATGGGATCCTTGGAAACTTTCCTAACCCTCTACTCAGAAGAAAATCATTTCATCTTTAATGCACTTATCAACTGTTAACAGGGAGAGAAATACCATTTATTTTAAACACATGGGTTCCTTTGTCAGATATGAATGATGAATCAAGTTCTATGAACACTAACCATATCGATGAAGTACAAAAGTTGGCTCATGTTTCAGAAGAACTCTGCTGGAAACATGGATGTTTTCTAATCAACTGGTCAGTCTTTGGATTTTTCATTAGTCGATCTAGAACTGATCCTGTAACACTGTGCACTCAAAAAAAAATCATATCGATAGATTCAAGCACAGGATCATCATCTCCAATAAGTTTTGACTCAAAAAAACGACTGACTCTAAAAAAATAAAAACAATGTCAGCAGACACCTCCCCCAGACTTGAACAACACTGTCCCCAGTGTTATCTAGCCTAGAGTCAGTGAAAGAAACAAAAGAAAAGGATAAAACGAAGAGAAACAAGAAGTTACCTTGCTGGAACATCGAGTATCGATCGACACACAGCCTGGTATCGATCGATACCAGGCTTAAATTGACATGTTGAACATCTCTTCGCGATTGGTGTCGATCGATACCAATAGGGTAACGATCGACACTCAGGCGATTTCGAGTTTGCTCCTTGTTTATCCTGACACAAAACGAAAAAGAAAAAGAAAATACTTATATATATAGACTCACCAGTGGGTTGCCTCCCACCAAGCGCTCGTTTAACGTCAATAGCTTGACTGTAACGCCCTTCAGGCTGGATAAGAGTGAGAGCTTGCACCAAAACAGGCTCCACAACTTGACATTGCTATCTTCAGAGTTCTGCTCAGCATGTCTTCCACGAACTCTTTTCCTTTTTCCTTCAGCTCCGAAGTGAGAAGAATTCTAGCCTTAGAGAATGGCTTCGAAGCTCCTTTGCACTTGACCTTATACTCAATCGAATTCCCATCACTCTTCTGAGGGATTAAAGTGACATGTGGATTCTTGACTTTTTTGCTCTTGGCCTCCTTCTTCTTTGTTGCCTTAGCCTTCTTGACAACTTCCTTGGGAATGTTGGGCGGTTCAGCTGAAATATCTGCGACAGTGGGCTCATCAGGAGGCTCTTCCAAAAGATCAACTGCTAATGTCTCTCCTATGACATCTTCAATGCAAGAGACACGTCCAGGAGTTCCTCTAGGGATGGCTTTGTAGTACACCTCCTTGTCAATGTATGAGAATGAGATGTGCTTGCTGGGTGTGTCCATAATGGCACCAACCGTAGCCATGAACGGTCTTCCGAGGATCAACTGCGTACGAGATTTTGCATTCATCTCTACAACCTAAAAATCAGTAGGAACCAGGCAATCTCCTATTGTGATCATCAAATCAGCGATTGCCCCATATGGAAGAGAGGTGGAATCATTCGCGAACGTGATAGATGTCTTTGGAGGTTGAATATCAGCTCCCAATCTCTCTGCAATTGCCCTGGACATGACATTGACGCAGGCTCCTGAGTCAACAAGAGACTCTTTAAATTCAACTCTAGAGATAGAGCATAGAACTGAGAAGATCCCTGGGTCTTCCCTCTTAGTCAACTGCCGCAGCGGTAGTGACTTGCGTCTTGCCTCGATAAATAGTGCCTTAATTTCTTCCTTATTTTCTCTGCAATCTTTGAAGTGACTTAGCAGATGCCGGTCTTCTAGAGCTTCTTCAAAGGTTGATTCAGGGGAAATCCTTCGTACCATCTTCTCAAAGCCACACAGCTGCTTTGGAGAAATGGGATCTCTGAGGTGTCGAGGAATAGGATTCAGCTTCTTGGGCTTGCGAACTCTTTCTGCAATCAACTCAGGTGTTTTCACAGTTTCTGGCTCGTTCTGCGATGGGTATCGATCGACACCAGGTAGGGTATCGATCGATATTCTCGCTGTTGAATCGTCCTAGCAGATACATCATCATCGAAAGGAAGCTCCACAACTGATTTATCCAACAAAGCCTTGCATCTGGCGTCCTCCCATTCCTTCCTTGTCATAATACGAGGCATAGGATAAGGTATCATGGGTATATACACTTGTTCTGCAACTACCTTAGGCACCACAGTCGAAGTCTCAAGTGTTTCCTCAGAAATCGCCTCAGTATCGACCGATACCAATGGGGTATCGATCGATACATGGGTTTTGGAAGTATCCCGTTTCAGAATTGTAACCGGCATCGATCGACACTTGTGGGTATCAATCGATGCCCTGGCAATTTCAGGATCCTCATCAAAATTTTCTGCATTTGAGGAGATCGCATTGACGTGTGCTCTTGGATTTTCAGTTCTCCCTGGAAGAAAACCTTCATGCCTCTGCACAGCTGATGCGGTCTGGGCGACCTGAGTTTCCAGCTTCCTCTGATTGGTATTGAGAGCCTCGATTTTCCCATTGAGATGGTCAATCTTCCCATTCAGATCAGTATACAGATGGTCAATTTTCCCATTGAAATCCATTTGCAGTTTTTGCTGTCCTTGAAGAATCTGCTCAAGCATGGATTCCATCTTATTATCCGTAGACTTTGGAGGGATGGGTTGGTACGAAGAATTCCCGTAATTTCGAGTGTTGTTGCTGAAGTTCCGGTTGTTGTTGTACCCAAATTGCTTACCCTGATATCCAGAACCACCAACGTAGTTACAATCTCCAGTTCATCTCCACCGATATTATTGACTCCATCAGCAAAGTGTACAGTCTTCTTCGACTTTCCGATCAGAAAATCCAGCTTTGCCTGAACATCAGCAATCTGCGATCCATCAAGTCCGCCAGCTTGCTTCTTCCGCTCGAAATCAGCATTCTTGGTTCTATTTCTAGACGCCAAGTTCTCAATCAACACGACTGCATCATCTGGATACCTGGTGTTGAAATTTCCATTACTCGCAGTATCCATAACCATCTGGTACCTCCAATCGATCCCTCTGTAGAAGGTACCCAGTAGCGGAACCTGATTGAACCCATGGTGCGGACAATCTCTCTGATATGATTTGAAGCGAATCCAAGCAGCCTTAAGTCCCTCTGTTGGACCTTGAGAAAATTGAGAAATTTTGTTTCTGAGCTCTTCAGATCTCGCATCATCATAGAAATTGCACAGGAATGCATTCTTCGTCTCATCCCATGTAGTTAACGAACCAGGAGCCAACAGCTTCAGCCAATAGGCAGCATCCCCACTAAGAGAGTATGTGAAAAGTTTGCATAAGAGGTACTCATTGGGCACTCCATTGTACTTCATACTAGTGACCAAATCCTCGAACCTTTCGATATGATCCATGGGATGCTCATGAGGTAGGCCATAGAAAGGACTCTGACTCACGAGAGCATAGTACGCATGCTTCAGCTCGAAATCGTTCCTCTGAAAAGTTGGGATGCGAATCGCATATCGATTGGCATAGAACTGATCAGGTCTGTTGTGCTCGCCAAGTGTCCTAGCTCGATCACCTGCAGCATTCCCAACGTTGGCGCGCCCAGCTACCGCGACAATCTCAATAACAGCAGCAGGGACAACGACGTTTTCAGCTTCATCAAGTCGCTGCCCTCTCTCATTGCACACTTGACCCTCTTGGTCTCTAAGAACTCCAACTTCATCAGCTCTTAAAACCACTGGGTTGTTCATCCCTGATGTTTGCTTGGTCTTTCTGTTAGTGCGTTCCACAAGTGCTAGCTGTTCCAATGACAGTTCAACTAGCTGAGTGCTCTTGTTGCTTCTGGTTTCACGAACATGCATACACCTGAAAACAAAACACTAGACAAGGCACGTAAGTAACCCAAAAACAAATACGTTGAGTATCGATCGATACCAAGTGGTGTCGATCGATATCAACAAAAGAAGACGACGAGTATCGACCAATACTACAGAGTATCGATCGATACCGACGAACTTAGTCAAAATTCTCAACTAAAATTTAATGGTGAATTGAGTCCCCGGCAACGGCGCCAAATTTGATATGCTCAAATTAATACCCTATTAAGATACTAAAGCAGTAGTTATAGTATAGCTAGGGGTCGAACCACAAAGACTCACAGAGATGCACAATAGATTGTATAGTATCGAATTAAGCTAAGCCAAGATATGTAATTGTAAGCAGTGCAGAAATTAAAAGATTTGTAATTCAATTGGAGGAAATATAGGCCCAGGGTATTTCTCAGGAAATCAATGAATGCAGATACACTAACTAGCAGGATTCAGATTTAGCGCAGTTCTTGAACTCAAATCACTAAGATATAATTAACCGACTGTCGTTGCGAGAATTATCTAAATCTAAATCCTAGGAATTCCAAATCTCTTTGTGAATCCTAAAGTCTAAATCAGCTTTAATATCAGGTTTGATATGTTCACAAATACATTAAACCAAATCTCTTTGCGAATAATCAATTTGCTCACCTAAGGTTCTATCAGGTAATTAATCGCACTGTTGTGCCTAATCAATTATCCTAAGATCTAAGTTCCAGATTCGTCAACCTAGAATTAGCTTTGAGAACAACCTATGGTGAAGAACTAATTCAGATGGTGAATCCTAAACAGATAATCAACCTAGCATTCAAAGAAATCCTTTATGAGAAAACCCTAAACCTAAAGTGGATTTACTCAGACATGGAGAATGAAACAATCAACATAACTGAATAAATCATCAATAAAATAGAAAGAGTAACAAGAGGTTTTGAGATCTGATCTCAGACGAAGGGAGATTCAGACTTGTCTCTCTCAAACCAAAGTAGAATAAAGCTTACAAAATAAAGCATAGCCATAAAAGTGGCTGTAAAATCCCTATGAATAACCTAAATCACGAGTTGGGGTCTTCTTGTAATTATTAAAGACTTCTGGACCAATTTGCAATACTTTAACTCTTCATTAAAGTCGTATGTCGTGTCAGCCTCGATGAGTATCGATCGATACCAGGGGGTATTGATCGATGCTTGTCGTGAAATCAGGTACTCAGCAACACGACTTCAGCTTTTGCTCCAAACTGTTCCAGAAAGCTCCAATAATTCCAATAATGCTACAAACGTGCTATAACCTGTAAACGACTCTAAAGGACTATGAAATACTAGAAAGACTCTATAAAACAGACTTATATCATGGCTTAAAAGGGGTAAAAACCATGATATATCAAAAGTTCAACAAAATTTGGTCCTGGAAAAGAGAGATAGGATTATTAGGACATAGCGTCTCGAAGGAGGAAGTGTCCGCGGATCCAAAGAAGATTGAAGCCATCAAGAGTTGGCCTCAACCGACAAGAGTGACCGAGATCAGGAATTTTCTCGGACTAGCCGGTTACTATCGCAAGTTTGTGAAGGGCTTTTCATCATTAGCAAAACCCTTAACAAAACTCACCGGGAAAGGAGTTCCCTATGAGTGGGACGATAGAACGGAAAAAGCCTTTACCAAGATTAAGGAGGCATTAATCACAACACCATTACTAACCCTACCGGAACCGGGAAGGACGTACGAAGTTTCCACGGATGCATCCCGAGTTGGGTTAGGAGCAGTACTGATGCAAGAAAGAAAGGCTATTGCTTACGCATCACGGCAACTAAGGAAACATGAGGAGAACTACCCACCCCACTCATGACCTAGAGATGGTGGCAGTAGTATTTGCCTTGAAAGTATGGAGATCTTACCTCTACGGAGAGAGTGTTCAAGTGTTCACAGACCACAAGAGTCTGAAATACTTATTCACTCAGGCAGATTTGCATCTACGGCAAAGACAGTGGATGGAATTCATCACTGATTATGATGTACAGATTCAATATCACCCAGGAAAAGCCAACGTAGTGGCATACGCATTAAGCCGAAGAAGGGCTGCAGTGGACGCAGAAAGAGAGTTAGAGAATATAAACCAAGAGTTAAGAAAACTAAGTTTGACACCGCTCGAAGGTGAATCCAGCGAACCCTTAGGCATCCAAGCGGTAAACCAGGCGGTTTTAATCCAAATGATCATACTAGCACAATAGCAGGACGTCGAGATGTGCGGGATCGTGGAAAACCTTCGTGACCTAGAAGGAGGTGCACATGGTGAGCACCACTTTGCAGAAGATGATACGCTTCTGCTAAAAGGAAGGATCACAGTACCAGAAGGGGAAGGATTACGAGAAGAAATCATGAAGATGGTGCACCACTCGATGTTAAGTATACATCCAGGAAGTACTAAGATGTATCGAGACATCCGAAAGTTCTATCACTGGTCTGACATTAAGAATTCAGTAGCAAAGTGGGTGGCAAAGAGTCAAGTTTGCCAACAAATCAAAGTTGAACACCAAGTGCCAAGTGGATTACTACAAAGTCTATCGATTCCCGAATGGAAATGGGACTCAATAGCGATGGATTTCGTAAGAGAATTATCGGTAGCAAAAGGAAGAAACAATAACTCTACGGTCGACCATGCCGCACGCCTCTATGCTGGACGGAGCTAGGAGAAAGGAGAGTGTTTGAACCAATTATGGTGGACCAAACCACGGAGATTCTATGAGTAGTACGTGCTAACATGACGAAAGCGCAAGATAGACAGAAGAAATATGCAGACCAGAAGCGAAGACACGTAGTCTTTGAGGTCGAAGATAAGGTATATCTCAAGGTAACGGCACAAAAAGGAAAGTATCGGTTTGGGAAGGTCATTAAGCTAGCGGTGAGTTACATCGGACCGTATCGCATCCTATGACGTGTATGAGAAGTAGCATATAGGTTGGAGCTACCGCCTGATATGAACATACACCCGGTATTTCATGTTTTTATGCTGAGAAGGCATATACCGGATCCCAATACCGTAGAATCGGAACGACTAGAAGAGATCAGATCCAATCTAACCTACCAAGAAGGACCCATCAAGATCGGGGTCAGACGAATGAAGGAACTCAAGAATCGTTATATCCCACAGATTCATGTGTTTTGGGGAAAACAAAATCGAATGGAAGTCACCTGGAAATACGAAGCTCGATTCAGAGAGGAACACCCAGAGTTCTTCGAAGAGGACCAAGTCATGGAGACAGAAGAACCATCGAGATTTTAGAGGAATTCATGACGAATTCTAATAAGGAGGGGAGGGTGTAATACCCCGTCCAAGAGCGGGATTTTGGTCGAGAAATAGAACTTTGAAGAATCGACTAAGGGAAGGTGTAACCCTCAAGTCAGAACAAGAAAAAACCTTTTGGCGAGCCAAAAGGAGATTGGCACGGGCCGTTTTTTAGGAACAGACTAGAAGGATTTTTGGCCGCGAGAGGACCGGAGAAATCGAAGAAAAGTCAAAATCATCCAAACAACAAAAGGAGGAAACTTTTCAAAAGGAATAGTCAAAAGAAAACTTTTGATCAAGTCGGTTTTGGCAACAGACGGCTCAAATAGAAATTGCAAGAGCCAATGCAGTTTTAGCCGAGTAATTCCTGCCGAGGCAGTTTTAGCCAAGGAATTCTTTCCGAGGCATTTTTAGCCAATAAAACGAATCCGATAAAACGAATCCGATAAGTTTCAAAGGGTGAATTTATTGAAGGGTTTCTAAACCCTTTTCGGCCACGAAGAAGTGAAAAGGAAGCCCCCTTAGCTAGACTCCGCCTAGCGAGAGCCCGAGAAGAAGACTTCAGCCATGCCGAAGTGTGAAATCTCGCCATGGGAGTGGCCGTCGAGTGATGGGCAAGAGGAACCCGGCCAAGAACGGCGGTCGTAATGCCGAGAACTTGCGGCCCAAAAATGAAGACAATGGCCGACAAAGGAGAGTGGGCCACGTATCGCGAGGAGATGAAGTCCTTAGCGATTAAGGAGGCGAAACTTGGACGGCAAGTTTCGATGCAACTTGCACCATAAATTAGGGGACTTGGTTGGCAAGCAACCAAGCCTTAGCCTAGAAGTTATGAAGTTGTGGACACATATCGACGTGAGAGTGGCCGCCGCCTAGATGGACAAATCCACGAGGAGGAAGAAACTTAACCACCAAGTTTCAAACCACTATATAAACCCCCCTCCCCAAAATTTAGTCTCCCATCCACCATAACTTAGAAAAACTTTAGAAGTTAGAGAGAGAAGTTAGAGTGAGAGAGAGAAGAAAAACCTTAGGGATTTCCGGCGAAGTTTAGATCGGAGAAGCTCGCCGATGGTTAGGGAAGCCGTAAGGTCGTTTGGAGCTAGAGCCACCGGTTGTTGGTGAGTTTCCATTGTATATTGTTTATTGACGAGGTTCTTGAAGGTTCAAGAGAAAACACAAAGGTGACTGTCTCGAACCGTGAAGACAATAACGGATCACGAGCCAAGGAGGGTTCACTTGACGTGCTAAGGAGGTTGGTTAGCATGTTCGGGAATCGGGGTGTTCGTGATTGATTGTTTGATTGTGTGTTGCATCTAAGAAATATAAATTGTTAGGCAGTTATATGTTCTTAGGTTAGGGTGTATTTCGGCTGTTCTAAAAGACCTGACCCTTGCGGCAGCAAGTTCGGAAAGGGAGGAAGACTCAAGGGCTAGGTTAGCTCCCTACGCCGAGTGGTGATAAAGCATCGAAGTCATCGTTCCCGGTGCAAGGAGACCAATATGATCCTTTGTGGTGATTTGCATTTGCCCGGGAAAAACGAAGGGAACACTGATGCACATTATATGAATATTATGTACGAATTTCTATTAAAACCAGTTTGTGCTAAATGGTTCAACTTTAGTCCAAACTGAAATAACTCAACACCAGGGAACGAGTTGAAAAGCCTTAGGCCTTGGTCGAGAGGCGCCGCCCCCGGCGACAGTCTGACCGAAGTAGTATGGGATGCTCAGGCCGGACTATCTCGGCGGACGGCATCATTGTAACGCCCCCTGGTTCGGTTCAAAGAAGGAATTTAGGCACGGGTCGGGGGTATTACACCGGGCCGTCTTGGGGAGGTGCAGTCGGGCAGTATTTTCCCTGCCCGAGAGTTGGCCCAGCGCCGGATGGTGCACACCGGACGGGCGAGGGGCGGTGTGGCCTGTCCTGAGCTGGGCACCGGTCTCGCTTCAAGGGGTGCAACGTGCCGGTATTTTCCCTATCTGAGCTTTGGCCAAGCACCGGACGGGCGAGGGGCGGTGTGGGCTTGTGCGATGGTCTCGCGGCCAGACAGACGTATCCTTAGTGAAATCGCCATATCTCTTGAACTACTCATCCAAATAACCTGATACAACCTCTGGACGACATCTAACTCATTTGTCTATCATTTTTATGAAGACCTTCGGAGCTACTTCTGATTGAAAACCCTTCGTCTGGCCAGATCTTTCAGACACCACGAGCGACCTTAGCACCTTCTTTTGCTCCATCACTCCAATCATCCCCCAAATGTCACCAAGGCACCTAAACACACTCCAAAACATGCAAGACTCTCTACGACCTAGTGAGAACTATCTAAACACTAAATGAGAACAAAACAACAAAGAAATGCTAAGAAAACACATGCATGAGACTCAAAATATCTAGATAAATGCTTGCTATAAATAGTAAAATATGAGAATATCAAGCCGCGGGTGCAGCTTCTCTGCCTGCGGTGGCTCTGCTTCAAGGCAGTTTCGTCGGCCTTCAATGCTTCGTGAATATTTGATGATCCAACCATTGGAATGTCTCCAAACCAATTGCACTTGAAAGCTGGCTTTGTCTTATTTGTTGTGTCCAAATTTGGAGATTAGCAGACGGTGAGAATGTCTTCTTTGACTGCAAGACCTCTGACGGTCCAAGTTTATCCAAAAACGTACTTTTGCTCCGAAATGCACTCTTTTATCCCAAGTTACCTGAAATGTCTTTTAAACCTCTTAAACATGGAAATCATTTGAAAACCAATGAAAACATAGCTAAAACACCTGCAAAATATATTAAAGTGATCCATAAAAATGTTCCAAACCCGGTGTTATCAACTCCCCTAGACTTAGATCTTTGTTTGTCCTCAAACGAAGCAGAAATCTGTCCTCGGAAAGAAGTTTTCGAAAATGTAGGAACTAACAAAAATCTCAGTGACCGTCCTTCTAAACCATAACCAACGTAATGCATCAATCGGAACTTAGTCTAGAAAATTATCACCAAAATAGTGCAACGCTAGTCCACGGTATCCGTCATGCGAAAATCTAACCACTTAAACCCTAACTTCCAATCAACTAGCTCTTAATTTTCATTAAGGGTTGCGTGATTCTCATCAAAAAGTACTAAACAAGATAATCGAGGCTATGCATTAAGGGCTTTTTCAGGTGAGGTTAAAAGTATTCCGGGTTACCGTATTTCCACCGAAGGATGCTAGATATTATGCAAAACAACAAGAGAGGATAGAGCTGTTGAAGTCCACAGTTTCCAGTCACTTCCTACTCGCATAAGAGTTGTTGTGAACCTTTCCTTTTTCAGAACTTTTATGTTGTTCCCCCATACTTAGAGTTTTCTCCGGGCAACGATTCGAACGACTTCTTAGTCCTCGCATATGAAACATGGTTGCCTTGGTATAAAAATATCAACTACCCTAAAACTCTTTAGGATTTTGTTTCCTTTCCTTTCATTTCGTTTATTATTATTATTATTATTATTATTATTATTATTATTATTATTATTATGATTATTATTATTATTATTATTATTATTATTATTATTATTATTATTATTATTTTATTTTATTTTATTATTTTTGAAAGGGGAAACGCCTTTAAACGAGAGTCTTAGGGAGGACGAAAATTACTGATGATGAGAGATTTCCAAGGAAACTTTTTAAGTTGAATTGTTGTTACCTCCTTAACCAAATCCATCTCGTCTTCTGTCATCTCGAGTGGCTGAAAATTGTGTCGTTCCTCCCTCTCCGGCGTTTTTGCAAATATATGCACATAAAACAACAAGAGAAGAAAGCATGAGGTTCGAAAATAATGGTTAAGGTTCTGGGTAGGGTACCAGCTAAAGATGAACTGGCCATCTAGGACAACAAAGAATGGTTAAAAGGGAAAAGATGTCATAGATGTCTGATTCGTTGTCTCGCCTAATACATTTGATAAGAAAATTAAATTCAGATTAAGTTCAAATAGAGTGAGCTAGTATATTATGTCATAAAGAATCTATGGGTTGAAATCCTCTGGGGATGTCGCATTGCAAGCACTCTAGCTACCGCCTAGTCTAGTACCAACCCACAAAAGAGCTGGTACGAGGAAATAGCGTAGAAGCACATAGATCCAAATCATCATAGATTTTGTTTCATAATTCATGAAAAATACTTAATAAAAAATGAAAAAGATTACACAGAATTTTTTAAATTAAAGCAAAAAATAAGATACAAAGAAATAGATTAGTAACAGATAAACATCATCCCTCATACTTAAATCACACTGTCCTCAGTGTGAAAGAGTTGGTGAAAGGATAAAAAAGATATTAAAATAAAATAGCAAATAAAGAAAAGAGTTCGAAAATAAATAAAAAGATAAAGGGAAGAAGATCGATTGAACTATGGTGGTGATATGCGAAGCTGGTCGTGAGTGATGAAGCGTGAGGCTAAACGTCACGTGAGCCATCTGTCTCGGAACCGGACAAGTTACCATCGAACCGGTGGTTCTCATCAAGAAAGCGTATCACATGCTTGAAACGTCTCTCCTGTCGGTTTAGTTTCCTCTCCATGGCTGCGTATTATGGTCCGTGTGTGTGTGAGGAGCTCGCGGGAGCGGATGGTACACGGGCATGTGCTAATAGGAGTAGTCGAGAACGCTCTGGAGCTGCGTCTCGCTTGCCCTTGGCCACTAGGAGCTGGCCGATAGTGTATGGTAGACGAGGGACAGACGGTACATAGTTTGTTGTCTCCGGTCGCCACTGAGGAACTGCTCCTTCTCAGAGTCTAGGGACAGAGTCAGAAGGTAAAAATACAAAGTAGGACTCACCGACTTTTGGGCAATACTTGTAGCCAAATCTGTTCGGATCGAGCGATGCGCGAGAGATAGTAGCTCTCGGGAAAACTGCATGAGAACGAACCAAGTCCCGTGAAGTGAAGTCTCGGTCGAGAAATCAAAGTCGACGGCTTGTAGGATTGCCGTGATGATGCTTCCAAAACCAGTGGTAGAGTCATCGGGTCTCGTAGCAGGCGCTTCGTGTTTCGCCTTTACCAAATTCGCAATGATGCAAGCAAATCAAGCATAGTGTGGGTTGGCGGTGAATGTAAATCGAAGAGTAATGAGCTCGCCTTTGCAGTCACTCACCGCATTTGCTCTCGAAAAGATGGTGTGCGCCAAGAGTTTGTGTATGAAGCGGACAGCGGGATGCGTGAGTAAGGAAGCCTTAGACGTTCCGTTGTCGTAGACGCTTTGTCTCATTGTGTGCCACAAGTCTCTATCGGGGTCCTTTTCGGGGTTAATCTCATCGAGATATTGAAACTTCAAAGCTTCACAAAGTTCCGGAACGGTTAGCAAATAAGAATATTCACGTATAGTGAAAGTGAATGTACTGTCCCTCGCTCTCGGATTAGAGCGCCTCTTGTAGCACATGGTGACAAAAACTAGGAATTCCTTGGTGAGATCTTCGTAGCAATCTTGCTGAGTCGTAGTTTGTGGAACATTGCCTGTCACCCAATGTTCGTCGCTCTGTGGTCTCACCAAGGCTCAAGTGATGGTTGAATTTCGTGGAATACCTACCTCTTGTTTAGTAAGAGAGCCTCCGCTGTATTAAGCGTTGTCTTTAAGACAGAGGAAGGAAACATTTGAAGTTGCTAAGATTCTAGTTGAAGTCGACTTGCTTAAGGAGATGCCTTCAAAGCATATCTCGGGGTTAAAGAATGGCACATTTTTAGTTGCGTCTTTTAGGTGAAACGAATATTCTTTTGGGGTTTCTTTTGGATTTTCCTTGGATTTCTGTTGCATTTTCCCCAATACTTGGAATGTTTTTACGAAGAAACATAAACTAATCAACAATCTTTCTAATGGCACCTCAGTTGTTTAGCTTACAAAAAAAAAAAAAACTTGGATGTTTCAGTCTTCGTAGTATAGTTTCTTCACTACGCCCTCAAGAACACCGTCTGCCCCAAAATTACCGTTGAAGTCGTCATTGCTCACAGGACCAGGAAGCTGGAAAGAGATGGTGAAATGGCCCGGAGGACATAAGTTCTGCGTTAGCATCTTGAAGATCTGATTGTGTTTGCAGACTGTCTCCTCCCCCGTCGTTGTTGCTCCCTTTATCAGAATCTTACCATCTGGTTCTATTTCGCAGCTGAAATCCTCTGTATGTTTTTTAAATGTCATATTCATCAGAAAACGGGTAAAAGCACAAGATACAAAGGTTAAGAAGCATCTCATGAACGCATATGAGCCACGTGCAAAGGTAATAATGGAGTGAGTATGAGTAAAACGTACTTATAATGAAAGATTTAAAAACTACATATTCTTCAGCTCCGTGCAAATAATATTTGTTCTGAATAATGTAAATATGCTAATTGGAAGCTTGAGAGAGTTATGGAAAGGAATGAGACTTACTTTCTTCTCTTGAAACACCAGGCAGTGAAACACGAAAATAGTATGAGTCATCGGATTCAGCAATATCCACCAAACCAATTGTTGGTCCAATCTTCCCCATGGCTGCACTCCCCGTGAGAGCAACTCCGGTTTTTGTTTGAGCGATAAAGTTATTAAACTCTGCACTTGATTCAGAAGGCAGAAATATCATTGCCGGACCTCCTCCTTTCTCTGCATTCTCATTCGCCTTGTTACCCGACATGGATGCATGACCAGTTAATGAACCGATGTAAGGCAAACTGTTCAATGGAGCCACTTCAAGAACTTGTGGGTTCCTCGTGTTTTCTGGAAAACTGTTGTTATCTCTCATCCCATTTTGAGCACTTGAAGACCTGAAGCACAATAATTCCTTTTTATCATACACTCGGATTTGCTATCAAACAGAATCACTTGCGAAACTACATACATACATCGATTCCTTTGAAACAGCAGTGACTTATACTGAATAAAAAGGCTGAATCTTGAACCATTATTAGGCTATTGAACCGAGAACATGAAACAAGAGGTAGCTAGAATTGATAAGAGAGCAAAATATTGAACTATATAGGTCAATTAGAATTGAAAACAATGACAATGGTTAAAACCATAACCACAATCCCAAATGCATATGAAAATCCAAGACCATAGTGAAATCTTGGATACATAACTACTAAAAAGGTGTACACAAGCAATGTAGATACACACTAGCAGACATTACACTAATCTCAATGTCCGATGAAATTATTCCAAAAAAATTAAACCTTTTTATGCTTTAATGACCACAAATTAGAGCAACGAAGAGCCAATCTTTCGGTATATGGTCCTCCCTGAAGTTTTCAAACAAGGGTTTTGCCAAGAACTGAAGATCGAAAACGAAATTTTGTAAATATCATATTTTTTTCTTAGACTTGTTTTTAAGTTTAGAATCTGAGCACGCTTGTTGAAATTCAAATGTTGGAGGTTGTTGGGCACATACGTATTTCATCAAAGCTTAAGGCTTTCTATCGATAAAATCAACTCAAGAAAGTAGAACTTTTTTTCACAATGATACGGACTAATTTCAACGTCAGTGCAAATAAACAAAATCCCTTAAGAAATACACAAACCTTCCCATTATTACACACATGAGCAGAAACAAAATTGAGGCTTTTTTTATAACGCAAATCACACAATCTACCTCATCGGAGATGTTGTTCAGAAGTCGCCCGCTGAAATTTTCCGAGGAGCTTGTTTGGTTTAGTTTTCCTTTTTTCTTTTCTGCGAGATCGAATAATTAAAAAAAAGGAGTGATCAGGTGTGTGTGTAGTGTGTACAAAAAATAGTCTCTGTCGATGGGGCCTAAAGAATGGTCATTGTCAATTGGGCCTAAATAATAAGGTAATAGTGGGTATGGGCCGGCTAAGATATCAAAGATATCGACAGAAAAATGGTCAAGGTAAAGTGTGGGAAAAATAGATAAAACCCGACACATTTGGTTTTCATTTCAGTCCATGATGTCTCTCAATTTATTTTCGGTCCATGAAATCCATCTCTTTTTCTGTATATATATATATATATATATATTTTTTTTGAATTGAATGTAAAATTGTATTCGAACAAAAAAAAAACGTTTTTACAACTAGAGTGTTACAAAAAATTTGAAAATTAAGCTGAGATATAGCTTTGCACGAGTAAACTTTTCATCTTTGAGTCGAGAACCAAAATTGAAAAACTTCCTCAAATTTTCTATCCTCCAATTCTCGAATCGATATTAGTCAATTTCGAACCTCTTTGTTCATGAATTTGATCAATTTTCCTAAGGGTGTTGCGGCATCTCCATGACGGTGACCATTTCGTTTTCTCTATATTGTGTGAATCAAAACTTGGAATACATACCTTAGAAGAAACATGTAAGATCCAAGTTGTTGGTGCTTAAACTTGGAGTCAGTGTGCAACACATGAGAGCTCAGGACGTGGCATGCAGTAAGGCGATCATACAATGGAAGCTGACATGGCAGGAGTCTAGTGGAGCTAGAAGGAAGCTTCTGTGTACATCAAAAAGGATCTTTAGAATCACATTATGGAGATTTGAAGATCTTAACTAAGTGGAAAGTGCTCGTGTTGAGATGTTGTATATATACTAGGAGACTAGACCAAAATTAGGTTAGCCGTTTAGAGAGAGAACGAATCAAGAAACTAAGAGAGAGATCTAGGGTTCTTGGTGAGTGAACATACAAGTGTTACACAACTGTTGTTGTGGTAAACTTGGGTAGATTAGAAATTGGTCACTGTCGAGTTGCAGTGTGCAACGTCGAGTAATCCTAATTAAACAAGTCTGTAAGGATTGTTTAAGTGATTTCTAATAATAGCAAAGTGGAATTTGCAATCTTGTGTTCAATACATACAAGTCTCTGTGTTACAGGTTCTATATTTGGTATCAGAGTAGGTCACCTTCATAGATTCAAAATCTATCTACATGTTGAGATATTGAGGACGAAATGGAGACTATCAAGGAACTAACTACAGTTTAGAAACCATTGCTTCTAAATGGTGAAAATTTTGGTCATTGGAAAGCACGAATGAGACACATTATTCGTGGAATTGATGAAGAAGCTTGGACAGTTGTTGAACAAGGATGGACCCAACATACTGTCATAACATAAGAAGGTAAGAAGACGACAATACCTAAATCTAAGGTACAATGGACTGAAGTTGACAAGAGTGCGTCAAAATTCAACTCAAAAGCTATCTCGGCCATCTTTGATGCTGTTGATCTAGATAAATTCAAAATCATTCAAGGTTGTAAATTTGCAAAAGAAGCTTTGGATACTCTGGTTAATCATCTTGAAAGAGAGACGAGTGTAATTGAAGAACTCAGATTGACCATATGGCATCGTAGTTTGAGAATCTCAAGATGTCTAAAGACGAACCAGCTGCAAGTTTTATTGCTAAAATCAGTACCATTGCAAATGAAACATCTATACTTGAGGAAAAAAATACAAAGAGAATAAACTTGTCAAAAAGCTTCTCAGATGCTTGCCTTCTAAGTTTGCACCACACAAAGCAGTCTCAAATACTCAATAAATACTGACGACATGAAATTTGACAAACTGGTTGTAATGCTCAAGGCTGAAGAGATGGAGGCTACTGCAGACGAGTCTAAGAATGAAAATTATAGGGTTAAGTAGTGTGAAGAGAATATGAGTCTCTTGGCCAGAAATTTCAACAAAATGGTGAAGAGACTCGAGAAGGGGCATAACAAATTCACGAAGTTTCAGAGAAATGACTCAGACAGAGGCTATGGCTCTGATGGAGAGCGAAATGGCAAGAAGAAAGACCTTCAATGTCATGCGTGTGAAGGTTTTGGTCACTTCAGAAATGAATGTCCACTGGTTAAGAGAAAAGAACTGAAATGCATCGAGTGTAAAGGGATTGGCCATACTAGAAATGAATGTCCATCCACATTGAAACATAAAGAAAAGTCAATGGTGATTTTCGGAGACTCAGAATGTGAAGATGAAGAAGAATAGTGTGAGAATCTGATGCTGAACTTTGTAGCTCTTGTTGCAAACAACGAATAAAAAATCACGGAATCAGAATCAGACACAGACAAGGATGAGGAGGATTTTGATCCTAAGGTAGAGTATCGAAAGTTGTATGACAACTGGATTCAGCTAAGCAACGACAACCCGCAGTTAATCAAAGAGAAGGCTATGATGAAAGCTCAGATGAACGTTATGGAGATGGAACAAGAGTCATCCGAGACAAAGACTGAAAAATATGAGTCTTCACAGAAAGAAAAGGAAGGTTATGATGCTCCAAATCTGGAGAATGAGTTAGCAACATAACATAAGAAAAACAAGGAGCTCGAAAATAAACTTTACATCTTGAGAGAAATTTGTCACCAAGAGAGAGAGAAAATCAGGAGTTTACAAGCTCAGTTGATTGAGAATAATAAGAAAATTCGGATGCTCAACACATGTGCTGAGAACTTGGACCAAATTTTATCAATGGGACAACCTCCCAAGAAAAATTAGGCACTTGGATACCATGGAATAGCGGCTCAATCTCAACCAGATCTTGATGACTTGTCAAACTTTGTTCATGGAGGCACATCAACAAGTGAGTTGTATAATGAACATGTCCAAGGTGGATCACAAAATGAATGTAACATCGCTCCTAAAGAGCAACAACCTAAAATTCTGAGAAGATCAACTCCTGCCTAGATCACTCGTGCCAATACCACTGAACTAAGGAACTCGGGTGTTACAACTATTGAAGTCAAAACTTCCAGGACTCGGAAAGGGTGTTACTTATGTGAAAAGACATGTCACATCAAAGCAAACTGTTATAAACTCAAAAACAAAGTTAGGAATGCATGGTGGAGGCATCGATGCTACTTCGAACCTAAATACTATGCGAAAATGTGGATTGATAAGAGAGACATGTATGAAGTGACATAACTAGAAAGTCAACTACAAGCTGACGTTACACATGCATATATTGTGTGTAACTTAGTCATAATAGAGTTCGAGCAAACAGAGCTGATCATCAATGTCGCCTACACATCAACTAAAAGTCAGGCCTTGAATACGTGGTATTTTGACAGTGGATGCTCTCAACATATGATAGGGAATCAGAAGTTCCTTGAAAGTCACTTTTGGTGATGGACGTCAAGGAAACATCCAAGGAGGTGGTAATCTTGAGAAAGATGATCAACCACAACTTGTAAATGTGTACTATGTTGAAGGACTCAAGGCTAATCTCATCAGTATTAGTCAGTTGTGTGATGAAGGCCTGAAGGTTATCTTCACACATATTGATTGCCAAGCGGTAGATGAAAATGGGAACATAGTCTTGTTTGCAATAAGATCTGGAAACAATTGCTATATGTGAAAACATTCTTATCATTGCTTATCTGCCAAGCAATCTCAGCTGGACTTATGGCACAAAAGGTTGGGACATATGAATGTTCATGGTTTAAGCAAACTGGTTAAAGCTGAAGTCGTGAGAGGCATTCCGGACTTAGAAACTCTAACTGATACTGTGTGTGAAGCATGTAGTAAAGTAAAACATGTCAAGGTCCAACACAAAGCATTGACTGAGATAAGGTCGAAGAAAATTCTTGAACTCATCCACATGGATCTAATGGGTCCAATTCAGACAGAGAGCATAGGAGGCAAGCAATACATCTTTGTATTGGTGGATCATTTTTTACGATATACATGGGTAAGATTCCTCCGAGAGAAGTTAGAAGCAGCTAAAAGCTTCAAGATTTTAGCTCTTCAACTCATAACAGAAAAATTGGACATTGTTCAAATAAGAAGTGATCATGGAGGGGAATTTCAAAATGAAAATTTCGAATTTTTTTGCAATAGTAAAGGAACTAGACATCAATATTCTACACCAAGAACTCCACAACAGAATGGTGTTGTTGAGAGAGAAAATTGAACTCTTCAGGAAATGGCCAGAGCCATGCTACACAGAAATAATGTGTCACCCAGATTTTGGGCAGAAGCTATCAATACAGCCTGTTATATCATAAATCGAGTGTATGTGAATCCAGGAACCAAGACAACTCCCTATGAGATCTGGAATGGAAAGACACCAAATCTGAGTTATTTTCATGTTTTTGGATGTGTGTGCTACTTACTGAACGACAAAGACAACTTTGGTAATTTTGACTCAAGGAATGATGTGGGGATGTTTCTTGGATATTCAACTCGTAGTACGGAATTTTGTGTCTATAATCAAAGGAAAAAACTCATTGGAGATGCCATCAACGTTGTGTTTGATGATAAAAATTATTGAAGTTTGTAAGAGATTACACATGAGACTTTGATTGACACAAGAAAAAACAGAGAACTATTAGAAACATCTGAAAAGGATGATACGAGTGAAACTGGTGAGGATGCATTTGTACTTGATGGAACTTCTGGAGATTCTCAAGTTCAAGTACACAGGAACCACTTGATATTTGATGTCATTGGTGATGTTCTTGATGGCAGAAAGACGCGTAACAAGAAATTGATTTCAAGGAAATGGTAAAACTGGCATGTTTTCTATCATTCATTGAACCCAACACCTTATCGGAAGCTTTGGATGATGAATTCTAGGTGTCAGCGTGTCACGAAGAGTTGGAATAGTTTGTTCATCTTGATGTCTCAGATCTAGTTCCAAAACCAAATGGATCTTCAAGAAAAAAAGTGATGCTGATGAATAATTAGGAACAAAGCCAGACTAGTTGCTCAAGCGTAATATCAGATTAAGAGAATAGATTTTGATGAAACATTTGCTCTTGTAGCAAGATTAGAGTCAATCGGACTACTCTTTGGAATTGCTTGCAAACTGGATGATAGCGTCAGATTGGTTCTGAAACTTGAGGTTTTAAATTTATAAACCTAAAGGTTCCGCAAGTTCACAGACGGGTGTTGTACTACTTTAGGTATTGATCCACAGGGAGAGAGAGCTGTTATGCGAAAATTTAGAGAGAGAATAGCAAGGAAGTCTAAGACGATAATAAGTTTTTGTAAAGGTTTTTATCACGAAAATGTAAAGAATGTAAAACGGAAAATTGCTTGTAAATTAAATTAAAAAAATCGATGGCATAAAATAAAGAGAAAAACAATTTGTAAACAATAATAAAATGGTGTTGGATCGACAAGAATATCTTAGGATATGCTAGATTCAATCACAGTTCCAAAGCTATTAGTAACTGTTTCTAGATTTCAACTGCACGAACTGAACAAAATAAACGGCGTAGTCTACTTTCGTACATCCTACGCACCAACAACCTATACACTCAACCAGTAAATTTTGTCTATGGCCGCGCGGAAGATCGTGCAGTTCGCAATGGTTCTTTTAGTTCACGGCACTCCGTAAGTATACTTTCGAAATCTTACGACGCACACGCTCTTATAGATAAACGATTAAAGTGTTTTTAGATCCAGCACTTTTGTTGGTACTTAACACCTATGAATCACCTCTAGTTCATGACGCTAGATTTAGCATTAACAACTATCCATAAGAAAGAGCTCTAGAAATCGGCTAGGGTTTTATCTCGTGAAATCTTTATCGAACATAAAATTTCCCTTTGATAATTCCTTTAAACCCAACAATGAAACTACTCGAACATACTAGAAACGAAAATCTTGATTAAATAAATTGCAGGAGATTGATGAAGGAGCCTCACGATTTTAAGAACTAAGTCCAGTGAGAACCTCTTCACCAATCTCGAAAAGCAAAGAACAAGAGTTTAATAGTAAAAGCAAGAACAAAATTAAACTAAAATTGTTGATATATCATGGTTTTTACCCCTTTTTGGCCATGATATAAATCGGTTTTATAGAGTCTTTTTAGTATTTTGTAGTGTTCTAGAGTCTTTTACAGGTTTTAGCACGTTTGAAGCATAATTGGAGATATTGGAGTTTTCTGGAGTATTTTGGAGCAAAGCAGAAGTTCGTGTAGCTGAGTACCCTATTTGAAGCCTCAGTATCGATCGATACTGACTAGTATCGGTCGATACTCACTGCAGCAAGACACGATCGCTACTTTTCCAAGAGTTGAAGAATTGCAAAATTGCCTAGAAGACTTTATTATTTACAAGAAGCCCCAAAACTTGACTTAAGTTATTTATTAGGATTTTACAGCCACTTTGATGGCTATGCTTTATTTTACTTTGGTTTTGTGAGAGAGCTTTTGAAGGGAGACAAGTATGAAACTCTGTTCGTCCGAGAGAAGATTTTGAACCCTCTTGTTACTCTTCCTTATTATTTATTTGAGTATTTATTCATGTTTATTGCTTCAATTTCCATGTCTGAGTAGATCTCTTATTAGGTTTAGGGTTCTCATAAGGGTTTTCTATGAATGCTAGGTTGATTAGTTGATTATGATTCACCATCTGAATTAGTTCTTCACCATAGGTTGTTCTCAAAGCTAATTCTAGGTTGACGAATCTGGAACTTAGATCTTATGATAATTGATTAGGCACGAGAGTGCGATTAATTACCTAATAGAACTTAGGGTGAGCAAAATACCTATTCGAAAAGAGATTTGGTTTAGTTGTTTTATGAACAAATCAAACTTGAACTAAAAGATGTTTTAGACTTTAGGATTCGCAAAGAGATTTGGAATTCTAGGATTTAGACTTAGATAGTTTTCGCAACGAGAGTTGGTTAGCTATACTTTAGTGATTTGAGTTTAAGAACCACGCTAAATCTGAATCTTTTTAGTTAGTTTATCTGCATTAATTGAATTTCCTGAGAAATAACCTGAACCTATCTTTCTCCAATCGAACTTACAACCAGTTTAATTTACGTTTTGCTTTCAATTACATTGATCTCTTAGCTTAATTCTCCTCTATATAATCTATTGTGTGTTTCTTTGAGTTCTTGTGTTCGACCACTACATATACTGCAACAACTTTAGTACTTTTAGGGTATTAATTTGAGCATATCAAATTTGGCGCCGTTGCCGGGGACTAAATTCGCCATTAGATTTTAGTTTGAGAATTTTGACTAAGTTCGTCGGTATCGATCGACACCACCCAGTGTCGGTCGATACTCATCGTATTACCGTGTTACTTACGCTCTTGACTTTTGTTTTCAGGTGTATGCATATTCGTGAAACCAGAAGGAATAAGAGCACTCAGCTAGTTGAACTGTCATTGGAGCAGCTATCACTTGTGGAACGCACAAACAAAAGAGCAAAGAAGCCAGCAGAGATGAACAACAATCCAGTGATTTTGGTTCAAGATGAAGCTGGTGCTTACAGAGACCAAGAGGGCCAGTTGTGCAATACGCGAGGGACAACGATTGGATGGAGAGGGGAACATCATTCCACCTACTCCTGTTGTCGAGGAGATTGTCGTTGGGAACGTCGCTGGGAACGTCGCTGGGAACGCGAACGCAGGGAATATTGTGGTTAATCGTGGTAGAACGATTGGTGAGTACAACAGGCCTGATCAGTTTTATGCAAATCGATCAGCGATTCGTCCTTTTGCTTTTCAGAGGAATGACTTTGAGCTGAAACCTGCATACTACACTCTTGTGGGACATCACCATTTTCATGGTATTTCCAATGAACATCCCATGGACCATATTGAGAGGTTTGAGGATTTGGTCACTAGCATCAAGAGCAATGGAGTGTCCTATGACTACATTTTCTACAAGCTCTTTCCCTATTCTCTAGGTGGAGATGCAACTTACTGGCTGAAGCAGTTATCTCCTAGATCACTGACTACTTGGGAGGAGACCAAGACTGCTTTCCTGAATAATTTCTATGATGATGCACGATCTGAGGATCTGAGGAACAAGATCTCCCAGTTTTCTCAAGGACCGACTGAGGCGTTCAAGGCTGCTTGGACGAGATTTAGATCGTATCAGAGAGATTGTCCACATCATGGCTACTCTGATGTTCAGCTGATGGGTTTCTTATTCAGAGGAATTGATTGGAGGTATCAGATGACTTTGTATGCTGCGAGCAATGGAAATTTCAATATCAAGTATCTTGATGATGCTTATGTGCTTATTGAGAACTTGGCGTCTAGCAATAGCACCAAGAATACAGATTTTGAGCGAAAGAAGCAGAGTGGGAACATGGATGGATCGCATATTGCTGATGTTCAGGCTAAGTTAGATTCTACGCACAGTCTTCTAATGGGCAAGACAACGAAGGCCGTTCATTTTGCTGAAGATGTTGAGGTGTTCAATGAGGATGAAGTAGAGGATGTTAACTACATTGGTGGTTCTGGTTTTCAAGGTTAGAAGAATCAATTTAACAACAACCGAAACTCAACAACAACTCTCATCAAGGAGGTTCGAATCAGTTTGGCCAGAAACCATCTCAAAACAGTGGGTATACCAGGAACTATGGAAATTCATCTTATCAGTCTGTACCTGCTAAGCTCCCGGATAGCAAGATCGAGTCTATGTTTGAACAACTTATTCAAGGACAGCAGAAGCTCACTATGGATTTCAATGGGAAGATTGATGTCCTGTACAATGATCTGAGTGGGAGGATCGACGCTATTAATATTCAGCAAAAGAAGCTGGAACTTCAGGTAGCTCAGACCTCAGAGGCTGTGAAAAGGCAAGAAGGTTTTCTTCCAGGGAAAGGAGAGAACCCAAGGGCTCAAATCAATGCAATCACCGTGCGGAGTGGAAAAGAGGTCAATTCAGGAGTGAAAATTGGCCAAACTGCAGATGTTTTCGTTGATCTTGACGATGAGGATACTGAAATCGCTCCAGTATCGATCGACACCTATCACGATACTTTCACGGGACAAATCAAAACCACGTGTATTGATCGATACCACTCAGGTATCGATCATACCGATCCTGCATTCGAATCAACTCCTAAGGTTTCGAAGGAAGTACCTAATGTAGTTGTAGAGAGAGTTTACACACCGAGGATACCTTATCTCAGGGCTTCTGGGAAGACTAAGAAGGAAGTAGAAGACTCTAGATGTAAGGCAATTATGGATAAATTGATTGTGGAACTTCCTTTCATCGATGCTATCAAGACTTCTTCAGCCTTCAGGAGATATGTCAAGAGGATGGTGTCCAGTAACATGAATCTAGAAGAAGGATGCTTGATGATTACTACGAGTGCATTGCAATCCTGACCAACATGATCCCAAAGAAGCTACCAGATCCATGGAGCTTTGTGTTGGATTGTACAATATTCACAGACAGATTTGAGCGTTTTTTTTGTGATCTTGGCTCAAGTGTCAACCTCATGCCATATTCAGTTGCCAAAAGGATGGGGATGATAGACTTCACAGCAACAAGGATCTCCCTGATACTTGCTGATCGTTCAGTTAGACTTCCAGAGGGGTTACTCGAAGATGTTCCTATTAAGATTGGGAATTGCTTGATCCCAACTGATTTCATCGTCTTGGAGTATGATGCTGAACCTAAGGATCCTCTTATCCTAGGCAGACCATTCCTTGCAACAGCTGGTGCTTTGATTGATTGCAGGATTGGGAAGATCGCTCTCAACATCGGTGATTTGGTCATGACTTTCAATATGGACAAGATGATGAAGATACCAACTATCGATGGGCAGACTTTCTTTGTCGACACTTTCAGTGACATAGCTGAAGAGTACTTCCTGGAGAAGCATCATGAGGATCCATTGGAGAGAGCATTGGTCTGTTCAGCTGAATCAGAGGTTCATTCGGATGATGATGCTGCTCGATACTCGAAGATGCTCGATACAGCACCACCAGTATCGATCGATACTAAGCCCTTAGTATTGATCTATACTCCCCTAGTATCGATCGATACCCTGCGACCAAAAAGAGAGTTGGCCGAAAGTTCTAAGGAAGCTGCTGGGTTTGGAGATTGGAGCGAGGAGAAAGCTCCTAAAGTGGAACTCAAACCACTTCCATCAAACCTGAGGTATGGTTTTCTTGGTCCTAATTCCACATACCCAGTGATTATTAATGCTTCCCTGAAAAACGAAAAGATTACCTTACTGCTGAGCAAGCTGCGCAAGTATCGCAAAGCTCTTGGCTATTCACTTGATGACATTTCAGGTTATATCACCGGACCTGTGCATGCATAGGATTCATCTTGAGGACGAGTCAAAGGCTTCAATTGAGCATCAGAGGAGGCTGAATCTAAATCTGAAGGAAGTGGTCAAAAAGGAGGTGATGAAGCTTTTGAAAGATGGTGTTATCTATTCTATTTCGGATAGTGTGAGAGCAGAATCTCACAACCTCGATTCTCAGCTTTTCATGTCGTATGTTTTTAGAGAGTAACTTGGGAAATTAGAAAGAGAAAGTTATATATCTTATTTTAGCCAAGAATCCGATCCTTTACATTGTAGTTGATGTTTAAATTTATACAAGTTTTAAAATTACACAAAAACGTCTCCAACTCCTTTAATGCGCGGAATTGAATTTGTGATCCTCGAGTAAATGCTCAGCTTGATTCTGGGTTGAATGCATTTAATGTATTTGACTAGCGTGCTGTGAGTTTCCCTTTCCAGCAGTCTCCCCCTTTCCTGCGTGCTCAGCTCCTTCCCAGATCGCGAGCTTGTTTTACGAGGTTTCTTAGTGAGTCGGGCTTAATTCCAGGCCCTTTAAATTGAGCTGAACTTTAGGTGTGGAATTTGGGCCCAACAGTTGCCCCCAACATCTTTAATGATTTATCATTGAGGATGCGGAACTGCGATCTCGAGATTTAATTGATCCTCCCACTGGTACGATCTCGCAATATCGGGCTTCTGATTGATTTCCAGTTTGTTCATAAGGCGAGTTTGTAGGGATCCTGTAACGCTTGCACGAGTTTTAAGGGATGTGACAGGATGAGTGGGTGAGTGGGTATAAATGAGCGGTTCTCGTTGCTTCAACTTCCCACGCCGCCTCAGATCTGTTTCCCAAGGTAATGATGTCTTTTTTCTTTTTCCCTTCTCTCTCTTTGTTATTATTATGTTTACTCCATTAGTTGAACTATCTTCGCCCCTTTGTACTTTTATCCGAGATACCTCTATGTGAAACTTCAGCTTCCATTGTTTCCGATCGAGTTTCTTTTTTCTGAGCTCGATTTTCTTTTGCTTTTTTCTGTGATGGCTTCTACTTCTCAGCTGGATACTCCCCCTCCTCTTGTCGAGAGGTTTGATTCTCAATCGAAGAGCACAATTTCGGCCGCCTAGCTTGCGAATATTTCCTCTTTATGCGGGATTGATATCGGTGATCTACTCATCCCGCCGGCTGATAGCTCCCCGGAAAATCCTCCGGAGGGTTATGCATGTGGTTACGCCGCATTCTTCCTGAGATGTCACCTTATTTTTCCCATCCCGTCATCCATCTCTAATATCATCAGTGACCTCGGACTTGCCCTTCCGCAGCTTATGCCTAGTGCGATGAGGTCCCTTGTCGCACTCTGGGTGCGTTTTAAGGAATCTGGGATTGTATTTGACACTGAGGTCTTTCATCAACTCTTCAACGTCAAGGGGAACTCTCACCTTCGCGGGACCTACTACTGCTTGGCGAAGGTCAATCGATCTGTCTTTAGGTTTAATGTGAGGGATGAAAAATGGTGGGAACAATGGTTCATTTTCAAGATTTCCAGCGCGTCAGTTGAGGGCGAGTCGGTGCTCCGATATTCTTGGGCCCAGATCACTGGTCAGCGCGATCTCCCGTATGTTGATTTGAGCATCCCTTCTGGAGGATTTAATTGATTGTTGCTCTTTTTTTTATTCCAGTATGATGATCCTTTTTCTTTTGTACAGATTCGATTGATTCTTCCAAGACAGTGACAGCTGAGGTCCAGCGGCTTGTTGACCTCGTCAAGGGAGAAGGTTCCGACTGGAAGGGTTTCTCTCTTGACAGAATTTAGCAAGCTCGTGATCGCCGAGCTCCCGGTTTATCCGTCGCGTCTGCTTTCCGGCTCATAGGTTTGGGTGAATTTTTATCTTTTTAGATTTAAGAATTGTTTCTTTATTTAGCTCCCCTTTACTTGATTTTGCAGTTTCTCCACCTCCATCTCCTCTGCTTCAAATCCAAGCTCCGGCTCCCTCTCCATCCATTATCCCGAGACTCGAGGCCGTTGCCAAAGATCTAGCCCGCGTTGAGGTTGATCCCCTGGCTGGTTCCCAGGTGCCAGATACTGCCCCTGCTACATCCCTAGTTGATCTTACTCGTAGCGAGAGTTCCACCGAATCCAACAAGATGATTCCTCCCAAGAAACTGATGCGTCTTTCTTATAGGGAGAGGATGTGATTGCGCCCTGCCCCGACGGCAGCTGGTGCTATTGATAAGAGGGTTAAAGAGGCTCTTAGTAAGTCCGTTCATGCTGAGATTCCGCGTCGAGAGGAGGTCGAAAAGGATGATCATCGTGAGCCCGAAGTTGATCTTGGTGGAGGTGGCATATTGCCAATAGGTGCTGAAACCGAGATCGCCCAACACGATGCTCGAGCTACAGGTCCTCAAAGGTCCACTTCCAGGGTGTCCTCTAAGGAGCCAAGTCATTCGGTTGAGCAGCAATCCCGTTCCAAACGATCTCGTGGTGATGGTTTTGATGGTGAGGAAACATCAAGGAGGTATGCGTTACCTCGTTCTCAGGGTAGCGGAGGTGTTTCTCCAAATACCTTTAGGTTCGACTTTGACGGACCTGAGGCAATTGTGGAAAACAGCTCCCAACTTGCAAATCTCTTTAGGCGTGTTAGGCCCTCGTCCTGCTTCTTGCCATCTCTTAGGAACATGAAGAAGCCTAAGGGCTATATTCAGTTCGCAAGTGCGATGGGCCAGGTAGTTTTTGCTGTCTTTACTTCTTTTTTTTATTATGTTGCTTTGATTTTTTCTTTGCTGAACTTTTACTTCTTTTTCCCAGGCCGTTTCTGCTACCAACGAGCTGATTACCTCTTTCGAACAAGATCTCCATTCTGCAACCCAGCCTGAGGAAGTGGAGAGGGCAGTTAGGACTATTACTGACCTTGTCGCTGAGAGGGACGAGCTGGCGAGGAGAATTGTTCGTAATGAGGAGAGGATGGCCGAGGTTGCTCTTTTGGAAGGCCAGGTTAGGGACCAAGCTATTTCGGCTAAGAGATGGGAGGATTCCGCTCGGGAGGCTCAAGCTCGGATTTCTGCGTTGGAGAAATCAAACGAGGATTTGAAGGTGGATCTCCGTGTCGCCGAGGGGCGAGCTGGAGCTGCTGAGGTTGGTTTGCGTTCAGCTAGTGAAAACATAGTGGACTTGAGGGCCCATGTTGAGAAGGTTACTGAAGACTCGAAGAAACTTGCCAAGAGGCAAAGGAGATGGTGAGGAAGGCTGAGAAAGCTGCGAGGAGGGAGATATCCAAGCAGTATCGTGCCATTCTTTTGGGAATAAAAGATAAATGGGAGAAGAAGAAGATCGAGGTCAATACCGAGACTCAAATTATGGAGTGCAAATCCAATATCCTTATTCTCGATGACATTATCAGCCAGACCATCAATGATTTTGAAGCCGAAAAGAAAAGCATCCAGGTTGAGAAGCTGAGGTTGGACGCGGAGTTTGCCATCGTCCAGGTATCAGATTTTTCCCTTGGTAAAATTGATATTCCTCAGGTATTCGATGACTCGGTTACGCTGCCTGCTGGGCCAAGCGCGCAATTGAATGATCAGCTGGACCTTGGTTCTCAGGAGCTAAGGAAGGAGTTCGCGCTGCCCTTGAATCAGGCTGCCCTGGAGGATAAGCCAGCTGAGCCAGCTCGCTAGAGATACCTTTATTGTTTTTCGGTTTTTGTTGTTCTTTTGAACTTGGTGCCTGGGGAGGCTTTAAACCTTTTTCTGGTTTGCTTGTTGAACTTTGCTTATGCCCTAGTGGGCTTTTTGAATTTGAACTCGTGCTTTGAGGAGGCTTTATTTATTTTGATGACTTAAAAAGTCTTTTTTTTTTTAGTTTGTTTATAGTTTTTGCCATTTAGAGGCTGTCTTTTTTAGATCGAAGGCGGTTTTTTCAGCCAACGACCCTGGTCGTTTAGAGACCTTGATCCCAGGTCGTTTAGAGACTTTGGGAGCTGACCAGACGATTTAAATACGCAAGGCCGAAGCCGTTTAGAGGCATGCATGCAACCTAAACAGTTTAGACGTAGAGGTTGTTGTCATTTAGAGACTAGAAAAGTTGTGATCTTGCAATATAGACGCAAAGTCGAGCCATGCTAGCTGGTAGCATGCTTTAGCTCGTAAGACTGTTCATTTGTGGAGTAAAGCTTTTAGCTTGTAGATGATAGCTGAGAGGTCTCAGGCTGTTTTTAGCAGGCTCAAATATTTTTTTATTTTAATAGATGCACCCTTGTGAGGTTGCCTACGTACCCTGAGGAGGGATCAAGCCTTTTCGTAGTTCGATTTTTACAAATGTCTTTTTAATGTTGTACTTCTTTAAATTCATGACATTCCATGAGTTCCTTTCAGGCGTATTGTCGTGCATCCTGGTAAGCTTATATACGCCGTCTTTTACTATCTCGGAGATCCGGTATGGACCTTCCCAGTTGGTGCCTAGTTATCCAGCATTTATTTCCCTTGTGTTCTCGTAGGTTTTTCGCAGGACGATCTCGTCAACTCGAAATCTTTGTTGTTTGAACTTTGAATTATAGTAGCGTGCTGCCGCGTGTTGATAATTTTGAAGGTTAACGAGTGCTCGATCTCGACGTTCATCGATAACATTGAGGTGGTCGAGAAGCATTTCGTTGTTCAGCTCCTCGTTTATGGGACATATGTCTATTCTCAGGCTGGGGACTGCGACCTCAGCGGGAACCACAACCTCGATTCCGTAAGCTAAGGAGAACGGTGTTTATGATGTTGCCTTGCGAGGTGAGGTCCGTCGGACCACCTTTGCTTTTTAGCATCCAACCGCTTTTTGAGATTGCTTAGTATTAGCTTGTTTGCTACCTCAGTCTGCCCGTTGCCCTAGGGATAACGTGGGGTCGAGGTTGTTAATCTGATTCCGTGATCTCCGTAGAATTCGAGGAATTGATTTGAGATGAACTGTGATCCATTGTCGGTCACGATTTCGTATGGGACTCCGTGCCGGCAGACTATGTTTTGCCATACGAATTCCTGCACGTGATTTGCTTGCCTAGCATGGGTCCGGTCCGCCGTCTATAATCTATTCTCTTCTCCTCCTTGCGTGCTGGAAAGCTCCTGCCTCCACCCATTTGGTGAAGTAGTCGGTGAGGACGAGTAGGAAACGACACCTTCTTTTTCCCGAGGTCACCATGGGTCCTACTATATCCATTCACCACCTCATAAAAGGGTATGGAGATGAAATGGAGGATAAGTTTTCGGTAGGCTAATGCAAAGTCGGAGCATGCCGTTGGCATTTGTCACATGTTTTAGAGTGTTCTTCGCAGTCAGCGACCAAGGTGGGCCAAAAAATCATTTCCTTTTGATCCTAATGGCTAGTGCCATTCCTCCTGAGTGGCTGCCACACGAGCCTCCGTGAATTTCCGGTAATATCGTAAAAGCTTCGAGCCCGTGGACGCACACTAGGTAGGGCCGTTTACACTTCGCTTGTAAAGGCGGGGGCTGATTATACAATATCTTGAAGCTATGGTTTTGAGCTTGCGAGCTTCCCACTTGCTGGGGGGAGCCTCTCCCCCCTCAATGTATTGTATAATCGCTACTCGCCAGTAAGCTCTTGCGATCATTTTTTCGCGGAGCGTAACGTGCCTGGCGTCAAGCAGGTCTGGCTCCGGGTCTGCGGCTTCTTCTTTGGGGAGGTCGCTTGTTACTGATGCTATTATTGTATCTAAATTCATGTCGTCATTGTCAATTTCCATTGAATCCTCGATATCCTTATTGATTTTGATGCTTGGTTTTTCAATTCCTTCCACTGGAATTATTCTCTTTACAAGTGGGTTTGAGGTTGATGCCAGAGCTGCCAGTGCGTCAGCGATCGTGTTCTCACCCCGTGGTATTCGCGTTAGGCTGAAGGCTTCGAATTGTTTGACTAGCTCGTGGACTATGGCTAGATAGGATTCCATCATGCTATCTCTGGTTTCGTATTCTCCGTGAAACTGGCTTGTAATGAGCTGGGAATCGCTGAAAGCATTCAGCTTGCGTATTCCTATTCCAGCTCCGAGTCGGAGACCCGCTATTAAAGCTTCGTACTCGTCTTCGTTGTTTGATGCTGAGAATCCGAGTCTGAAAGATTGTTCCACGACTTCGTTAGTCGGGGATATAAGGTGGATTCCCACGCCTGCCCCTTGTTTTGAGGAGGCTCCATCGACATAAAGCTGCCAGATTTCGATCCTCGTTTCGGTAACCTGGCTATTAGCTGTGAGTTCGATAATGAAATCAGCTAGTACTTGTGCTTTGGCGCTTGTCCGAGGTCGATATTCAATATCGTACTCGCTCAGTTCGATGGCCCATATTGCTAGCCTGCCATACTGGCTGGGACTATGCAATACTGTGCGTAATGGATGTGTTGTCATTAATATGATGGGGTGTGATTGAAAGTACAGCCTGAGTTTGCGAGCTGCGATTAATACTGCTAAAGCCAATTTTTCCATTCGTGGATATCTGGTTTCGGCGTCTACTAAGGATTTGCTCACATAGTAGATCGGTTTTTGCTCGGCTCGTTCTTCTCTTATTAGGACGCCACTTACTGCAGCTTCGGAGATTGCTAAGTATAGGTAAAGTGGCCTGCCCTCAATCGGTTTTGATATGATGGGGGGCTCGGAGAGGTACGCTTTTAGCTGTTTTAAAGGCTTCCCCGCACTTGTCATCCCATATGATTTTTTTGTTTCCCTTTAGTAACTGGTAAAAGGGGAGACATTTGTCAGTCGACCTGGAAATAAACCGATTTAACGCGGCAATGCGGCCTGTCAGCCTTTGCACCTCTTTTACCGAGCTCGGAGGTTGCATTTCCAAGAACGCACTGATTTGTTTGGGGTTTGCTTCTATTCCTCGTTGAGTTACTATGTAACCTAGGAATTCGCCTGAGGCGACCCCGAAGGTGCACTTTGACGGGTTGAGTTTCATCCCGTACTTTTTTAGTAAGGTGAAACATTCCCCCAGCTGACCTATGTGATCTTCCTCTTTCAGAGATTTGACCAGCATGTCATCAATATAGACTTCCATCGTCTTCCCCAGGAGGTAGGCGAACATCTTGTTCATAAGCCTTTGATAGGTTGCTCCCGCGTTTTTGAGGCCAAATGGCATCACTTTATAGCAGTACGTTCCTCGTTCTGTTATGAAAGACGTTTTATCTTGATCCTCAGGGTTCATCTGTATTTGATTATATCCTGAGAATGCATCCATAAAGCTGAGGAGCTCGTGCCCTGCGGTAGCTTCCACCAGCTGGTCAATATGGGGTAGTGGGAAGCTATCCTTAGGACATGCTTTATTCAGGTCCGTAAAATCTACGCATACTCACCAGGTGCGATTTTTCTTTTTTACTACGACCGGATTTGCTAGCCAATCGGGGTATTTTACTTCTTTGATGAATTCAACGTTTAGCAACCTGGTGACCTCACTGTTAACAGCCTCGGTCTTGCCAGGTCCGAATTTCCGACGCTTTTGGCGTACTGGTTTGTGGTTTGGATCCACATTGAGCTCTTGTGAAATGATGTTCAAATCGATTCTAATCATGTCAGCTGTTGTTCATGCGAACGAGCCGAAATTTTCTTTGAGGAATGTTATTAATTGTTCCTTTTGGGATTTGCAGAGCTCGGATCCAATTCCTTTTTTCTGGTCAGGATGGGACTTATTGACCATGATTTTCTCGATAAAGTCTTTGCGAGGTCCGATGAAGCCTGGACCATTTTTCTTTTTGGCTAGGCGGTATGTGAGCTCATCTTTTCGTTGTAGTTGGTATATAGCACTTTCCTTTGTGATTTGGAAACCTGCCATGTAGCATGTTCTGGATTCCCTTTGACTTCCCTTGATTGTTGCGATCCCATACTTGGCAGAAAATTTTATGCATTGGTGGTACGTTGAGGACACAACCATCATTGAATGTAACTAGGTTCTTCCCAGGATGGCATTGAATGGGGCTGGCCTGTATAGTACCGTGAATTCGACCATTCTTCTTACTCCGGCTGCTATTATAGGGAGTTTTATCGTTCCGAGAGATAGCGTGGTTTCCCTGGAAAAGCCGGTTAACACCATCTTATTTTCTTCGATTTCGTGATCTGGTATATCCATTTCCCTAAGGACGCTTAGGAGGATGAGTTCTACAGAGCTCCATGTGTCTATGAGCATCTTAGTGAGCTCATACTCACCTACCTCTAGCATGATGAGGAGAGCATCGTTATGTGGCGAGTGCATCGTTATGTGGCGAGTCTAGCTCGACGGCCTCGCTTTCCCAGAATGAAATTTGCGTGTCAGGTCCCTTGAATGGGGTCCTGTCACGTGCGTCGGTGTTTACCCTTCTTTGATGTTTCTTGATTGAGTTTACGGAGTTGCGACATAGCTGGGATCCTCCATGAATAAAGTTAATTCTTTTCTTCGTGCTGGGAGGAGGCAGATCTGTTTCCCTGTCTTTGGGGGGATCTCGCCTCGTCGCATCCTCGGATGAACGTTCTCGCTTACGATCCTCCTCGAATAGGCGATCCCGCCTTTCATCGTCTCACGCTGGGAGATAGCTCTTCCTCGTAGGAGGTTTTTCCAGCTCGATTTTTCCCAGCTCTCCAGATGCGAATTTAGCAGCGAGCTGCTTTTTCACCTCGTGGCACTCCTCTGTCGAGTGGCCCTTGATCTTGTGGAAATGACACCACTTGCTGGGATCGTAAGGCTTGAATCTATTACGAGGTGGGCTTCCCACTGAGTATGAGTGTATCCCCTGACTTTTTTTTGATCTTGGGACTCCTTTCTCCCGGATTTTTTAGATCCTTGGGAGTTGGTTGTCTGAGCTTGCTTAGCTGAGGTTACGGGTGCATGCTGCCTTGGCTGAGCTGCACTCGCTTCTTCGAGGATAATCCAGCGCGAAGCGCGATGTAATGCATCATCTAGCGATACGGGCTCCCGAACTGTAAGCTCCCCAAAGAATTTTAAGGTTTTTAATAATCCTATTTGGAGGGCTTTCAGGGCCGTTGGATTATGTAGATCATCGATTTTTGCTTTGACGGCTTTAAAGCTGTCAATGTACGTTCGTAGTGAGTCGCCTGGCTTTTGAGTACGTACCCACAGATCGGCCTCCGAGGTCTCGATCTGGATGAATACCGAATATTGCTTCAAGAACGCAGCTTGAAGTTGGGTGAAGTTGTCAATCGAGTTTGGTTTCAGGGAAATAAACCATTCCAAAGCCGAATCGGTTAGATTTTCGGCGAAGAAACGGCAGCGCGCTGACTCGAGGTCGCCCCGAGTAGTCACACCCTTGAAAAGGCAAATTTGAAACTTCTCATGAATGCCTTGGGGTAGGTTTCTCCGTTATATCTAGGAAATCGGATATTCCCGACATCGCCGAGCTGAGGGTTCGCGATTCGCGAGGTGAATGGAGTCTGGCTAACTTCATCAATCACTATGTCTATCTCAGGCGCTGAGCTTAGTGCAGCGTGGACCTGCGATCTCATCCTCTGCAGCTCGGCGTTCGTTTCTTCGCAATATTTTTTTATTGACTCAAACCCATGTGAGCTGCCGGATCCCAAGTTGTTTTCATTATTGCTCGGGAATCGGAGTTGGGATTCTCCTGCAGGTTGGGGATGGTTGTTGCCACCGGGATTATCCCGAGGTTCGACCTCATTTACGTTCCCAGAGCGGGCATGACCGATTAGTGGATTCGAGGTCGGGTCTATTCCTAGTAAGGTCGCAATTGGCGTAACCTTGCCTTCCGAGACCTGGATCGCGGAAGGAGTGAATATGGGGTCCAATATCGCTGAGTTGAACCGCGAGGTGGTGGCTGAGCCGACCATCCTGCTGGTTCAAGCGTTAATGTCGGAAAAGTTTAGTCTTGTCACCGGTGGAGGTGGGAATGGCAATCCTCCCTGCCGAGGGGCAAAAAAGGATTGTGTCCCAGGTGGGAGGGCGAGCAACCCGGAGGTGCCTGCCCAATTTGCTCTTTCGAGGTCATCCTGGCGTGCTGCCATTGAGCGATTCTGCTCTATGAGGCATGATATCAGGTTCCGGATCTCAGATATTTGATCCGGAGTCGATTGGTTCAAGGTTGCAGGTCCCGAGGGGTCGACGATATCGTCGATTCCAGTCGAGACGTTTACTCCCGAGGTGGTAATGGGAACGTTTGTTGTTCCGTCCAAGTCTGTTGGAGCGATGTCGGCGGACTGGGTTAGAGGAATGGAGGTGGTTATGACT
Source organism: Eutrema japonicum (assembly GCA_030161315.1). Classification (NCBI taxonomy): domain Eukaryota; kingdom Viridiplantae; phylum Streptophyta; class Magnoliopsida; order Brassicales; family Brassicaceae; genus Eutrema; species Eutrema japonicum. The sequence goes on along the minus strand of BSQW01000007.1, from coordinate 35,784,932 downwards.
CCAGATGATGTAGTTAGCGCCGCACTTGTTGTGTCCGCCATTGTCTTCTTTGGAGTGATTAGTTTCGTAGGTTACAAAGAGGAAGTTGTTTTTGCTCTTCCCCATAGACGACGCCAAATTGTGAGAACATAATCTCACAACCTCGATTCTCAGCTTTTCAGGTCGTATGTTTTTAGAGAGCAACTTGGGAAATTAGAAAGAGAAAGTTATATATCTTATTTTAGCCAAGAATCCGATCCTTTACATTGTAGTTGATGATTAAATTTATACAAGTTTTAAAATTACACAAAAACGTCTCCAACTCCTTCGATGCGCGGAATTGAATTTGTGATCCTCGAGTAAATGCTCAGCTTGATTCTGGGGTTGAATGCATTTAATGTGTTTGACTAGCTTGTTGTGAGCTTCCCTTTCCAGCAGTCTCCCCCTTTCATGCGTGCTCGGCTCCTTCCCAGATCGCGAGCTTGTTTTACGAGGTTTCTTAGTGAGTCGGGCTTAATTCGAGGCCCGTTAAATCGAGCTGAACTTTAGGTGTGGAATTTGGACCCAGCAGATAGCTTTTGGGTCAGTCCAGTGCACGTTGTTCCTAAGAAAGGAGGGATAACCGTGGTGAAGAATGAAAATGATGAGATGATTCCTACTAGAACTATCACTGGACATCGAAGGTGCATTGACTACAGGAAGTTGAATGCAGCTACACGGAAGGATCATTTTCCATTGGCATTCATTGACCAGAGGTTGGAGAGTTAGCTAGTCATCCCTACTACAGTTTTCTCGATGTGTATTCAGGTTTCTTCCAGATTCCGATACATACATATGACCAAGGGAAGATGACTTTTTCATGTCCATATGGCACATTCGCATATAGGAGAATGCCATTTAGATTGTGTAACGCTCCAGCCACTTTTCAGAGATGCATGATGTCTATCTTCACAAACATGATTGAGAATTTTATGGAGGTGTTCATGGATGCTTTTTTAGTATATGGATCATCGTTCAAGAACTGTTTGGATAATTTGTGCAAGGTGCTACAGAGGTGCGAAGAGAAGCACTTGGTCCTTAATTGGGAAAAGTGTCACTTTATGGTTCAGGATGGCATCATGCTTGGGCACAAGGTTTCTGAAGCTGGGATCGAAGTTGACACGGCCAAGATTCAGGTCATGACAAGTCTTCAACAACCAAATTATGTGAAGGATATTCGAAGCTTCCTTGGTCATGATGGGTTTTACAGGAGGTTCATCAAGGATTTCTCCAAGCTAGCACGCCCACTCACCGCTCTATTATGCAAGGAGATCAAATTCGACTTCACACCAGAATGTCTTACAGCCTTTAAGGAGATTAAAAAGGCTTTGGTGAGTGCTCCTATTGTGCAACCTCCTGATTGGACCTTGCCATTTTGAGATCATGTGCGACGCTAGTGATTTTGCTGTGTGATCTGTCCTGGGACAGAGAAAGGATAAGAAGCTGCACGTTATCTACTATGCCAGCAGGACATTGGATGATGCTCAGAGGAATTACAGCACCACAGAGAAGGAACTACTTGCAGTTGTTTTCTCCTTTGAGAAATTTTGATCCTACTTGATTGGGGGCAAAGTGATCGTTCATACTGATCACGCTGTTCTCAAATATCTGATGCAGAACAAGGATCTCGAGCCTCGTCTTTGTCGTTGGGTTTTTTTGCTACAAGGTTTTGACATCGAGGTTAAGGACAAGAAAGGCATTGAGAACTGAGTCGCTGACCATCTTTCGAGGATTCAGATCGATGCAGACGTGCCTATTGATGATCAACTACCAGAAGAATCCATCTACTTCATTGAAACTGAGTTTCAGATAGGTTTCGCAGAAACTCAGCAGTTCCCACAAATTGCAGGTCTCGGTATCGATCGACACTCCTATGGTATCGGTCGATACCCTGGGATTTCCGAGCCGGTTTTGACTGTTGAACACCTTGGTGTTTCAGAAGAGTATTTAGTTGCTGCAGCATATTCTGATCAACCATGGTATGCTGATATTGCCAACTACTTCGCTGCAGATGCAGAGCCAAAGAACCTCTAGAAATATAACAAGAAGAAGTTCATGCGTGACATAAGGCGATTCTTTTGGGATGAACCTTACCTATACAAACATTGTTCTGATGGAATTTACAAGAGATGCATTGCTGAATCAGAGGTACCTAATATTTTGTTTCACTACCATGGATCCGACTATGCTGGACACTTTGCCACTTTCAAGACAGTGTCCAAGGTTCTTCAAGCAGGCTTATGGTAGCCTACTATGTTTAAGGATGCTCATGCCTTCGTTTCGCGGTGCGATGCGTGTCAGAGGAGAGGGAAGATCAGTAATAGACATGAGATGCCACATAACTTCATCCTTGAGGTTGAGATTTTTGATTGTTGGGGCATCGATTTTATGGGTCCCTTTCCTTCGTCATATGGGCACAAATACATCTTGGTTTCTGTGGATTATGTGTCTAAGTGGGTTGAAGCCATTGCTAGCAGAACCAATGATTCTTCGGTGGTCATTAAGCTGTTTAAGACCATCATTTTCCCTCGATTTGGAGTACCTCGAATTGTGATAAGTGATGGTGGCTCTCACTTTATAAACAAAATTTTCGAGAGGTTGCTGAAGAAGTATGGTGTAAACCATCGTGTTGCTACTACTTATCACCCTCAAACCAGTGGACAAGTTGAGGTTTCCAACAGGTAGATCAAGGAGATTTTAGAGAAGACAGAGAATGTCACCAGGAAATATTGGTAAGTGAAGCTGGATGATGCACTTTGGGCTTACAAGACTGCTTACAAAACACCACTTGGGACTACACCGTTTTACTTGCTGTATGGAAAAGCGTGCCATCTTCCAGTAGAAATCGAACATAAGGCAGCATGGGCTACAAAGTTGCTGAATTTCGATATCAAGTATGCTGCTGAGAAGTGATTGATCAAGCTGAATGAGCTAGATGAGCTTAGGCATCTTGCCTATGAGAACTCGAAGTTGTACACAAGGAGAGGACTAAGGCATACCATGACAAGAAAGTCATCTCCATACACTTTGAACCAAATGATCAGGTAATTCTGTATAACTCTCGTTTGCATTTGTTTCCTAGTAAGTTGCGTTCTCGTTGGTCAGGCCCTTTCACATTCAAGGAAGTTAGACCACATGGTGCGATTGTCCTGACAAATCCTTCAGGAGAATAGTTCACTGTCAATGGACAAAGGGTGAAACACTATTGGGCGAAAGCCGAGATTCCAGACGGACACATGATGCCTCTGGATGATGCACCCACCGCCTGAACGGCGGTACTGTCAAGCTAGTGACATTAAATGAGCGCTTGGTGGGAGGCAGCCCACTGGTGAGTTTGTATAAAAGTCTTTTTCTTTTCATTTTTCGTTTGTGTTTTGTGTTTTGTGTCAGGATAAACAAGGAGCAAACTCGAAATCGCCAGAATGTCGATCGATACCCTGTTGGTATCGGCCGACACCCCTTGCGAATGAGAAACGAATCACCTGTGTCGACCAATACTTGGTATCGATCGATACCAAGTTGGGTGTCGGTCGACACTCGTACCCCACTTCGGTAATTTTTCATTTTTTTTTCACGTCTTCTACTCTGTTCTTTTGGTATCTTTCACTAACCTTAGGCTAGATAACACTGGGGACAGTGTTATTCAAGTCTGTGGGAGGTAGTCGCTGACATTGTTTTTGTTTTTCTTAGAGTCAGTCGTTTTTGAGTCAAAATTTATTTTATTGAGTCAAAACCTGTTGGAGATTGTGATCTTTTTCTTGAATCTTTTGTTTTGACCTTGCTTCTAAGTGACCATTGTTACAGAATCAGTTCTAGATCGGACTAATGAATAATCCAAAAGCTCACCAGTTAACTAGAAGACACTCATGTTTCCAGAAAAATTCTTTAAAGCCTGAGCCAAATTTTTGCACTTTATCGATGTGGTTAGTATTCATAGAGCTTGATTCATCATTCATATCTGACAATGGAACCCATGTGTTTAAAATAATGGTATCTCTCTCTCCCCTGTTATAAGTTGATAAATAAGAGCATAAAAGATGAAATGATTTTCTTCTGAGTAGAGGGCTAGGAAAATTTCCAGCGATCCCATTATTCTACTTAAGAGGGAATGATCACACAAAGGTTGAAAGCGAGGTTAGGAAAATTTCCAATGATACCACTATTCGCCTACACCATTTGATACATTGAGAGGGAAGAACTGGGGATTAGGTGGCAAACACCATCAATACTCGTGTCTCATACCTTGATGTGTATATGCAGATCTAAAAAAGAAGAAGAGAAGAGAACATAATAAGAAATAAGTCTGGGGGAGAGAAAACAATACCAAAAAGTGTGCAATTGGATGGTTCATTGTTATGATATTGTATGGGAAAGAATCTAGAAGGTTCTTGATATTGTATGAAACAGGCGATGATGGGTTTAATTGAACGATGCTGTGAAATAATGTGTGTAGTCTGGGAAGCTGCGAATGTCTACGGAGAAGTACACGGTGGTTAGATTTGGAACTGGTTAGGTGATATGTGGAGCACTAAGGAAAATAGTCATTGCAATGTTTCATGAACATGTGAGTCTCCGTGTTTTCAAACCTCTTTCTCTGGTTTAGTTTTTTGTTTTGCTTGAGGGCAAGCAAATGCTAAGTCTGGGGGAGTTGATATATCATGGTTTTTACCCCTTTTAGGCCATGATATAAGTCCGTTTATAGAGTATTTCTAGTATTTTGTAGTGTTCTAGAGTCTTTTACAGGTTTTTGCACGTTTGGAGCATAATTGGAGATATTGGAGCTTTCTGGAGCTTTCTGGAGCAAAGCAGAAGTTCGTGTAGCTGGGTACCCGATTTGAAGCCTCAATATCGATCGATACTGACTAGTATCGGTCGATACTCACTACAGCAAGACACGATCGCGACTTTTCCAAGAGTTGAAGAATTGCAAAATTGCCCAGGAGACTTTATTATTTATAAGAAGCCCCAAACCGTGACTTAGGTTATTTATTAGGATTTTACAGCCACTTTGATGGCTATGCTTTATTTTAGTTTGGTTTTGTGGGAGAGCTTTTGAAGGGAGACAAGTCTGAAACTCTGTTCGTCCGAGAGAAGATTTCGAACCCTCTTGTTACTCTTCCTTATTATTTATTTGAGTATTTATTCAGTCATGTTTATTGCTTCAATTTCCATGTCTGAGTAGATCTCTTGTTAGGTTTAGGGTTCTACTAAGGGTTTTCTCTAAATACTAGGTTGATTAGTTGATTAGGATTCACCATCTAAATTAGTTCTTCACCATATGTTGTTCTCAAAGCTAATTCTAGGTTGACGAATCTGGAACTTAGATCTTAGGATAATTGATTAGGCACGAGAGTGCGATTAATTACCTGATAGAACTTAGGGTGAGCAAAATAACTATTCGCAAAGAGATTTGGTTTAGTTATTTTGTGAACAAATCAAACTTGAACTAAAAGCTGGTTTAGACTTTAGGATTCGCAAAGAGATTTGGAATTCGCAAAGAGATTTGGATTCGCAACGAGAGTTGGTTAGCTATACTTTAGTGATTTGAGTTTAAGAACCGCGCTAAATCTAAATCATTTTACTTAGTTTATCTACATTCATTGAATTTCATGAGAAATACCATGAACCTATCTTTCTCCAACCGAACTTACAACCAGTATAATTTACGTTTTTCTTTCAATTACATTGATCTCTTAGCTTAATTCTCATCTATATAATATATTGTGTGTTTCTTTGAGTTCTTGTGTTCGACCCCTACATATACTGCAACAACTGCTTTAGTACTTTTAGGGTATTAATATGAGCATATCAATGGTGTAAAAGCAACCACACGAAATTAGGTATTCTAAGAGGCATATTTATAGGTCTTCTCTTATGATTTTGTCGGTCTTTGGGGTTTTAAGTGACGGAAATTGAACGGGCCTTACAAATTGGGCTTACGGGACGAAATCGCCTTGGCCGTGAGTCCATGGAGTCTGGCCACGGCGGATCTTCACTTGGCTGCGGGTGGATGCTTTTTGCCGCGGGGGATTGCCTCTTGGCCGCGGTTAGAATGCTTTTGGGGGTGGCCATATCGGACGTCTTGATCTTCATGTATCTTTTGATTTAAACGTTGGATCATCCTCAAATCTGTTGGAATGGAAAGGTAGTTGGTCCTTCTTGAATATCTCCAAAATTGGGCTGGATCAAACGGTGAGAAGAACCTCTTTGGCAGTTGAACTTCTGACGGTTTGACTATGAGCCGAAAATCTGGTTTTTCTCCAATTTGCAATGTTGTCGCCTAAGTAACCAGAAAAGAGTCGTGAAACTATAAATATGCAAAAAACATAATAAAAGCATGTAAACGATCAAACAAAATCATAGGGAAATATAAATCTTCGAGACCGTCCTTCTAAACCCTGACCATTGAACTACATCAAACGCAACCTAGCCTAGAAAATTCTCACCAGAATTTTCCGTAACACTAGTCCACGGTATCTATCATACGAAATATAAACTTTCAAAATCCAAAAATCAGGTCAACTAACTCTCTAAATTTATTAAGTGCAAACGTGAACTTCTCATCAAAATGATTAAACCAAGACAATCGAGGGTAGGTATTAAAGGCATTTAGAGGTAGGTTAAAAGTGTATCGGGTTACCGTAATTTCACCGGAGGGTGCAAGATATTATGCAGAAAAAACAAGAGAGGAAGGACCCACTACAAGAAATATGGGCATTGGCAGCAGTTCACGGTAGCACGAATTCACAAACTGCTACTAAAACTGTTAAAATTTGATACCAACCTTTTAGTAGCGTTAAATTAGTGCTTGGAAAAAAGTACGATACGCGGTAACATAAAAATGACAACTATAGCTGGAAAGTGCTTTTGGAGGCAAAAATACTTAGCTATTTTTTCATTTTCCGCCATTCTCAATCTCGAGCATGCAAAGGTCATTTAGACAAAAAATTGATTTTCACCAAATCTACTTCTCTCTCTCAAATCTGTTACACAAATCTGATTTCCCCTCGTAATTTCAACCTTCATATACTAAATTTTCCTCTGTATTCGGTGTGTAGAAGTAGATCGGAACTGAAAATCAGCTCTCTTCCTGCCTCAGATTGTGTCGTTTCCTCCGGTGTCATTTCCTCCGGTGTCGTTTCCTCCGGTGTCATTTCCTCCGGTGTCGATTCCTCCGGTGTCGTTTCCTCCGGTGTCGTCGCCATGTGCAAAATTCCAGGTAAAATCCACTTACGATTTCTGTTGTTCTGAACCCTAGATCTAATTCGTTATTCAAAGTGTCTTCGATTTCTCATATTAATTTCAATTACCTCTCATTGCAGCAAGATTGGAAGCCATAGAGATCTATTTGAGGACACAAAGATAAGCAAGAGAAAAACTAAGGTTATACATTATTGATTTGTGGTTCTTGTTCGTTTGAAATCTGTTAATTTTTTTTGCATTATAAATGAATAGATTTATGATATGGCTTTGCAGGTTGGAGCTTGTTGCAGCATAAGGAGATCTGAAGGCTTCTTTTTTGGGTTGAAGACGTCTTGAACTCTTAAAACCAAGCTGCAAGAGCTTATAGAGGTAATTATTTTCATCCAAATATAACTTTTTGTTTCTGGCTTATGGAGCTTATTGGTTTACTTTGTCTTGTTTGGGTATTTGATTGTTTAAACAATGGGATTGATGCTAATGACAATGAGTTAGTTTCTGTTTGATTTAATACTTGACTGTTTACACAAAGATAAGCAAGAGAACACATAGAAATTTCTGGCTTTTAAGTCTCTGCTTGATTTAATGCTTGACTGTTTATTGCTGCTAATGTGAATGCAAATGTGTTTGTTTGATGTTTGAAATATTCTTATGGGTTTGTTTTCTGTTGCTTATGGGTTATAACATATAAATGATCGAAAATTCATGGGTTCATCTTAACAGGTAAATGAAAAACTATATATATATACTTAAGGGTTTAATGGGTGATTAAAAGAGAGTTTAAGATTTGCTATTGTTTGATGCTTTCATATGTCTTATAAACCGAAGAGTTGACTCTGGTTATGAGAGAGGTGCTTGGGACTTTGTGAGGTCTGTTGGTGCAGCTTTAGGAGAAACTGAGATGATCATTTGCCCATGCATTGACTGTCGCAACGTAGATCGTCACCCAGCTGCTGTTGTTGTTGATCATCTTGTAACATGGGGAATGAATTAGAGTTACAAGATGCGGGAGGATTGGTATCATCATGGAGAAGTGCTATCAAGGACTGACTGTAGAAGCAATGCAAGTCAGTGGAACCAAGAGATTTTAGGGTTATACCAAGCAGCTGAGTTTGTGGATGAAGAGCTTCTTAGGCAAGGTGAGTTAAGTGAGGTTGTTGAGGGTGAGGATAAGCAAGAAGATGAATTTCTTGCAAAGCTAGCCGATGCAGAAACACATTTGTATCCAAGTTGTGCAAACCACAGCAAGCTCTTGGCGATTGTTTCACTATTTATGATAAAGACACAGAGTGGTTGGTCTGATATAAGCTTCGATCTTCTGCTCGAGACTTTGCCACAGATGCTACCCAAAGATAATGTCTTGCACACATCCGTGTACGAGGTGAAGAAGTTTCTGAGATCATTTGAAATGGGTTATGAGAAGATACAGGCTTCTGTGAATGATTGTTGTTTATTCAGAAAGGAGTTTCAGAAGCTAGACAATTGTCCGAAATGCAACGCTTCACAATGGAAGATTAACACGCGAACAGGTGATGTGAAGAAAGGTTTTCCACAAAAGGTTATTAGGTATTTCCATTTATTCCACGTCTCAAGAGGATGTTCAGGTCAGAGGAAATGGCGAAGGACCTAAGGTGGTATTTTAGTAATAAGAGCACTGATGGAAAAAGCCGTCATCCGGTAGATTTTGTTACTTGGGATCAAATGAACGACAAATACCCTTCATTTGCTGCTGAAGAAAGGAACCTTATAGGCTTGGACTCTCCATGGATGGGTTTAATCCTTTTAGCATGAAGAATGTTAACTACAGTGCTTGGCCTGTATTGCTAGTGAATTACAACATGTCACTTGAAAAGTGTATGAAGGAGGAGAACATAATGTTGTCATTGCTGATTCCTGGTCCAAGCCAACCTGGAAACAATATAGATGTGTACTTAGAACCACTTATAGAGGATCTTAACCATCTGTGGGACAAAGGAGACTTAACGTATGACGCATTCACTCACACTACTTTCACATTAAGAGCAATGCTTCTATGGACCATTCAAGATTTTCCTGCATATGGAAATCTTGCAGGCTGTAAAGTAAAGGGCAAAATGGCTTGCCCTGTGTGTGGAAAGCACACAGATAGTTTGTGGTTGAGTAATTGCAGGAAGCATGTATATATGGGCCATCGGAAAGGTCTGCCTTCCACACATGCTTATAGAGGAAAGAAAGCATGGTTTGATGGTAAAGTTGAGCATGGGAGAAGACGTAGGATTCTCAATGGTCATAATATATACCAGTTTCTCAAAAATTACAAGAATGATTTTGGAAATGTGAAAGAATCTGGAAGGAAGAGGAAGATGAAAGATAAGGTAGGATCAGACACCAATACGGATGATGAATCCAGTGAGTCAGAGGAAGAGGAAGAACCAGTAGATGAAGAGGAGCTATCTAGATGGAAGAAGCGGTCAATCTTCTTCAACTTTCCTTATTGGGAGGTATGTTTATAATTTATTTTATATCTATCTTCCTTGAATTGATCTATTTTAACTTTTTTAAACAATCTTTTATTTTACCTGTGTTTGTCTTGTATAGGAGCTACCGGTTAGACATAATTTAGACGTGATGCACGTGGAGAGAAATGTTGCTGCAAGCCTTGTTGCTACAATATTGCACTTTGGAAAATCAAAAGATGGTCTTAACGCTCGAAAAGATCTACAACTACTTGGCATTAGGAAGGATTTACATCCTGAACCCCGTGGAAAAAGAACATATCTACCTCCAGCTCCTTGGTCTTTGTCCAACAAAGAGAAGAAAGTATTCTGTAAGCATTTATTGGACTTCAGAGGTCCGGATGGGTACTGCTCTAATATTTCAAGGTGTGTTAAGCTAGAAGAATCTAAGGTTACAGGAATGAAATCACATGACTACCATGTCTTGATGCAACAACTTCTTCCGGTTTCTATTAGAGGTATCGGCTTTTAACTTTTTATGTTATATCATTAGATGTCGTGTCTTTGATCTCCAATATTTTTCTCCCTGCAGGTTTATTACCTAAAGGTGTTAGGATAGCTATTGGACGCATATGTGCATTCTTCAACCATCTGTGCCTGCGAGTAATTCATAGAGAGACAATTTCAGTAATGGAAACTGAAATTGTGGAAACTCTCTGCATGTTTGAGAGGTTCTTTCCTCCAAGTTTTTTCGATGTAATGGTGCATTTGACAGTTCATCTAGGCAGGGAAGCTCGGTTATGTGGACCAGTGCATTTCCGTTGGATGTGCCCATTTAAGAGGTACAACTTATAACTGATTAGTTGTTATCTTACGCAGTCAATAATCATGCTTTTAATATTCAATTCACTTTGCCTGCAGATACATGAAAGTTTTGAAGGATTATGTAAGAAACCCTGCAAGACCAGAAGGTTGTATTGCTGAAGCGTATCTCGCCGAGGAATGCATACGGTTCTGCAGTCAATTCTTGAAAAACACAACAAGTGTTAAGGATAAACCTGATAGAAATACTGAGTTTGAGAGCAGCTCTATACTGGAGGGTCGTCCAATATCCGCAGCCACTTCCAGTGATCTTACTGAGAAGGATAAGAACATTGCCCATCTTGCTGTGATTCAGAATTTGGCAATGGTGGAACCTTATGTGGAGTAAGTTCTACACAGTTTCTTATCTTATTTTTTTAATTTGTATTTCCTGCTAAATGTTCACACTTTATGTTAATCCGATTTAAGCATGCACCTACAACATCTACAAGACACTAGAGAAAGATGTAGACATGATGCGACAACGTTATGGAGTATGCATATTCAGCAATTTGCATCTTGGTTAAAAGATCAGGCAAGTTTTTAATTTGAGTTATTTTGTGTGGTTGATACAGAATTGTCTTCAGTATATATTGACATTTTACATGTTCTTTTGTAGATACCTTTAACTTCGGAAAAACACGAAAAAACGCTGAAGTGGTTGGGCTACGGTCCTCGTGTTAGTACAAGGTCTTACACATGTTACATAATAAATGGGATGAGGTTTCACACAAACTCAGTTGACGGGCAAACTCAGAACAGTGGAGTTTTATATGAGGCCACGACAATGTATAGAGCTAGTGCAAAAGATTCAGCTCAGATGGTTGACTTATTATGGCAGAGTGGTGGAGATTTTACTGCTTGATTACAATACCTTCTACATTCCTGTATTCCGCTGTCAATGGGCAAACAGAGGTAACGGAGTCAAGGTAGAAGATGGCTTCACTCTTGTCAACCTCAACCAAAGTCAAGTGTCATTTGCAAGAGATCCATATATACTAGCCTCTCAAGCAAAGCAATTTTTTTACTCAAGGGTAGATGAGACATCAAGCTGGTATGTAGCAATGAGAGGTCCTACAAGAAGATACAGTGAAGAAGATGCTGAAGAAGGAAATGCAGATGTTGGTCCATTGCCAGCATTAGTAGCCATGGATGTTGATGACTTGGCTGATGAATCGTCTAATTCACGGCCTGACTGTGAAGGAATTTATGTCTGAGATGATTTCTATTTTTTGGATTGATGTTAGAAATTATGTGTGATATGAATCCATTTTTAATGAAAATGGATTCTTTTGAAACGCTTCTGAGTGTTGATTGTTTTGGTTTCATTGTGTGTTTCTCTATGTCTGTGTGCGAGTTCATCTTTAAATTGTATTTTGACAACTTATTTTCATGTTTCAGGTGAACTAAGATGGGTAATCGCAAGAAAAACAAACGTGGAAGAAAGACAATGGAGCCCAAGGAATTGTTAGCAATGGAGGAAGAAGAGAACCCTGTTGCAGAGCATGAGTTAGCAGAGAACCATTCTGGAGAACAGACAAAAGGTGTAGAAGTGAATGTATCAGGTGATGATGAACAAAACAAGGAAACCTTTGAAGAAGAACAAAACAAGGAAACCTTTGAAGAAGAACAAAACAAGGAAACCTTTGAAGAAGCAGAAGATGATGAACATGTTGATACTGAGACAGACCAAATGAAGGAAACCTTAGAAGATGAATTAGAACCTCAGAATGATAGAGTTACTGAACCACAACGTAAAAGACGCCGAGGACCAACTAAGATGAAACATATTGCCAAAGATCCGAATGAAAGGCAACATGTTGATTTCACTGACTTGGGAGAACCTTGTGGTCCAGGGTCTGTATTTTTATCATCTTACTTAGGTCCCTTGGTACGTGAACATGTTCCTGTCATTGTGGAGAATTGGAAAAAAGTTAGTGAAGATATCAAAACAGTGCTGTGGAAATCTATTGAGGTAATCTGAATCCACTTTTACATATATGAAGTTTAAATTGTAATTTACTGTCTCAATATCCTTAAACTGAATACAGGCGAGGTTTGACCTGGATCAAGAGTTCAAAAAGGCTGATGTGTTTAAGCAAATGGGATGTCTCTGGAGATCATCCTAATCACGCCTGGCTGTCAGGAATGCTAGAACCATTAAAGATATGATGAATCTGCATCCGAAGAATGTAAATACAACGGAATGGCGTAAATTTGTCAAAGAGAAGACTGGTAACGCCTTCAAGGTAGTCACTTATTTGTCATTTGTTATATGTTGTCCTTGAGACTATCAACATTTGTTTCTTTGGTTTCCAATTTAGGCTGTCAGTGATTCATACACTGAAAGAAGACAGAAGCAGATTCCTCACACTTGCGGGCGTAAAGGAATGGTGAGATTGAGAGAAGATTTGGTAAACACTAGCACAGAACCATCTCAGGTTACGAGGCTAAGAGTTTGGGTCAAATCGCGTACTAAGAAGGATTGTACGCCTGTCAATGTGAATGCAGCTGAAAAGATAGTAAGTTCTCTTTATTATTTTCAGTTTTAGTAGGAATTGAAATTCTTGCTGAGTGTTTCTTAAGTAATTGTCATTGTGTTTCCAGAGGAAGGCATTAGAGATAGAACTTGAAGGTCCATCAGATTCAACGACAACGAATCCAAAAGAAGACATGCTAACTCAGATCTTGGGACCTGATAATCCTGGCCGGTTGAGAGCAATGGGTAGAGCATTAGCATGACCAAATTGGCTTGTCTCCAAGTGAAGAACAACTGTATGGCTGCTATGGAAGAAAAACATATGAAATTGCAGAAAGAGGTTCATGATTTAAAGCAGGTCATTGCCAGAATGAATAACCAGGTTCGTCTACTTTCTTTACATTACTTATACATATGAATTTGCCGAAACACGTTACTAATCTATTTTTTCTCCTATGGCAGGGACAAGAGACTGATGTGGGTGAAAACTCGATTTACAGGGTAAGAATTGAGTTCCTCTGGCTTCATCTAACTATAGATGACTAATTATGAGTTGATTTATAATTGCTTGTTCTCCATGCAGAGTGTCAATACCAGATCACTTCCCAAGTGTTATCTGGTTGACTGGTCTTCCTCTGATGAGAATGTTGCTGAGGGACGGGTTGTTTCATATGATGCTGATGAGTTAGTTAATGGGATTCCACTAGGGCCTAACGCAGTGAAGGTGTTAGTAGAAACTGCAATCAAACCATATACATTTTTATGGAGGCCTGCACATCAGATGTTTACTATTGAAGATGCACTTGGAGAAATGATTGCATGGCAAGCCGATTATTGTATTGTTCCAAATGCAGATTTCATTCCAGAAGACACTAATCCTAAGGTTAAGTTTCTTAAATTTGCTTATTTAAAGATGCTCTTCATCTCTATGAGTCTGAGTTGTTCTTTTTGTAATTGGTGGCTTTTTCACCTTTGTTCCACAGAGTCCATCTACAAGTGCAAATAACAAATGCAAACTCATGGATTATATTACAAATGAGGAAGTGGTTTCTGTAGGCCGATGGCAGACTCGAGGACCTAAAGCGTTGGTTAATGGAATTCCTCTTGGTCCAAACGCAATAAAAGTGTATGTGGATGAGGTAGTAAACCCAAAGGCATTTATATGGAGGCCTACGGTTGAGAAGAGAATTGTGGAGGATTATCTGAACTGTTTTGTAGCATGGCCTGCAAATAGAGTTGTAATTGATGGAAGAACTCCAAATTCTCCTGGTGTATAACCATCCAGGTCTAAAGCAGTTAGTCCAACTTCTCAGACTGAAAAGTCTCCTGTAACTCCATCAACTCCTACAAAGAAACCTGCTTTGAGTTTGAAAGAGAATTCTACGAATGAAAAGTCACCAGTAAAATTAGCATCTCCTCTTCGCAGATCAGGGGTAATTTCTGTTATTGATAAAGTTGATTATTTGTGGTCTGCTGCTTGAAGTTTGAACGTTGGTTCTGTTTTTTTGCTTTATGTTCTTGTTCGTACCAAATTCAAGGAAAATCAAAAATGCAAGATCCTGGATCTTTTAGGAAAGAAGGTCGTCGTTGCTGAGGGACGTTGGTCATCGAATGATCCTGAGCAACATGTCCACTTTGTACCTTTGGGCCCTGGTGCATGTAGAGTCTTTGTGGATGTTGTGAAAGTTAAAGAAGCTGCAGTGTGGAGGACAACTTCTGAGATCGAGTATATGGAAGATGCACTTGGATGTGCTATTGCTTGGCCGGAGTATAAAGTGATTATGGTGAGATCTTCGGTCATTTGGTTATTATTTGGATTTATATAAGTTGGCAAATTTATGAAACTAAACTAGGATATATTTTTTTTCAGGTCTGAAGTCATACCAGAAAGAACCTTGCATTTTACTTCTTCTAAGACAGAACTTTGTGTTTCAGAACATGGCTTTATGGTTTGTTATGACTTGGTTTTTTTGGTGCAAACTTTGTTTGGTTTGGATCTTGTTTTCTATGCGCAACCTTTGTATGAGACCATGGGTTTGTGGTGTGTTAAAACATTTTCTCTTCTCCAATTCATGTTTTTTGTTTATATTGTCACATAGAGTTTACAAAAACGGCCTCATTGACAAAGTCCAAAAAACTAATGTAAACCAAGCCAAAACATGAACAAGATTTGAAATATAATTTACAGTAGAAAATAACACAGAAGAATTATTGAGTTTGATTTAGTGTATAGGGTTTAGGGTTTGTTTTACAGTATATGGTTTAGAGTTTGGTTAGTGTATATGTTTAATATTTGAAATATGATTTCCTTGTAATATTGTAAGAAAAAACTTTAAAAGAATTAAGCATTATTTTAATTTTAGGGTTTAGGGTATTGGCGTTTATAGTTAAGACCGTGTTGATGATTTAGGGTTTAGGGCTTTGGTTATGTTGTCAATTAACAAATGAAAATGATTGTCAATGATTGGAAATGATTGCAAAATCATTGCAAATTAAAATGATTACAAACATATATACAAACCTTACAAACTAATGATAAGTTACTAAGAGCTTAAGGGTTTGATGTTTAGTACATAGGGTTTGAGATTTAGGGTTTAGGGTTATGATATTTTTTCTTGTTCTACTAACAATATAAATATAATTTTAAGTATTAATGAGTTTAGGGTATAAGGTTTGAGATTTAGGGCATAGGGTTTGAGATTTAGGGTTTAGTGTTATGATATTTTTCTTGATCTACTAACAATAAAAATTTAATTTTAAGTATTAATGAGTTTAGGGTATAGGGTTTAGGGTTATGATATTTTTTCTTGTTCTACTAAAATTATAAATGATATTTAAGTATTAATTAGTGTTATATAAAGCCAAATCCATGCCAAAACACAGATTTGAATTACCAAAAAAAAAAAACAAAACCATGCCAAAACTCATGTTTGCCGGGGAACCCAAAAAAATTCCAAGCTGAAAAATATTTGTCGGGAACCCAAAAAATTTCATGTTTGGAGCCAAACATTTTAGCCAATTTTAATATTTTAAATCCAAAGGTCTTTTAGGTTACAGAAAAAGACAGATCTCTCGTTTTCTCTCAAACCCTCAATCTCCGTCGCCATCACAAATCCATATCCGGTCAAGTCTTTCCATCACTCCCGTCGATTCCCCTCCGTAACTCCGTAGACTCGATTTTCATCTGTCGCCTCGATTCCCATCTGTCTCCGTCGCCACGAATTCCCTACGTCTGTGGGTCGCATCGATGTCCCTTCGTCTCTCCGTCCCGTCGATTTACCTCTGCGTCTCCATCGAACTCGTCCACCTACAACTCCGACGAAGAAAACCATGACAGGTAATTGAGCCCTAAACCCTAGATTTTATTCCTCATTCTAAAAGTCTTAGATTTCTCTAATTACTAGATTGGCTACCTAAAGTCTTAGATTTCTCTAATTAAATAGCTTGTATACCTAAAGTTGTAGGAAGATTCGAAGCCCTAAAGATCTCGGAGGGGACCTAATACAAGATAAACAAGAGAGTCAATATCCTGTACCATCTTCAGGTTATGCTTTTCGATTTCTTTTTCTCAATCGCTTTAAATATGTGTTATGTTGCATTATAACACGCATTGCATTGCATCAAATCTAACTTGTGTTATTTTTGGCATGTAGAAACTCAAATGGAAGCAACGAAGGGCATCATCCGCGGACTCCCAGCCTTCGGACTGAAACCACAACTCCAACAACAGCCACAGCAGTCGCAACTCCAACAACACCCACAAAAACAGGCACAAGAAGCAGAAGATGATGTGGTAGAGATCAGCAAAACCGAGTTTAGATGCTCTCAAGGCAACTTGATTCGCGTTGAGGTACCTGAAGAAGACATTGAGCCAATGTTCCGTATAGGTATCAGAAACATGATGGAGAATGCACGCAAGTCTGCAAAACGCCCAAAACAGGAACAAGGATAGTCCTCACGAGGCAAGGCTGCTCGTGTAGACTAATTGCATGGTACAAACCACTCCATTGTAAAAACCATTCTTTTGCTTTTGACTTGGTTTGATGGTTACATTTGAACCTTCTGTTATGATGTTTTCTTTGTCATTACTTTCTTTGCTATGGATCAATTACCATTGTATGGCATTTGTACTTTGTCTCTCTAAATGTGTTTAATTAGAGTCAATTATTTTTAGTATTAATACTATATGAGTATATAATTATTGCAATTGAATGATCCAATTAACAAAATAATAGCACAAAATGACCCAGAAATGTGTCATTTTACAGTGTAATAGAGCACAAAAAAGCCATGAAAACGAACATCCTGACACGAAAAATGTGCTAGTTAATATTGTCATATGGCATATGATACATGCTATAATAGGTGCTCAATTCGACAATCAAAAACTTCACGAAAACATACTGGCACTTAAAATGTGTTATAATAATTTATACTACAACACGGAAATTTCGTCATCGAAAACTGCATGATAGCCCTGAAAATATGTTATTATAATTTATACTACAGCAAGGAAATATCGCCATGGAAAATTGCATGATAGCACGAAAAATGTGTCATAATATCTTATACTAAAGCACGGAAATATCGCCATGAAAAACTGCATGATAGCACGAATCATGTGTTATAAAATAATTTTCGATGGCTTTTATATAACGCTACAATATGTCAATTTATTATAGCATTAAATAAAATGCTATGGTAGGGGGGGTCTATTATTGCTGCGGCTGACATAGCGTTCATGGAAACGCTACGAAAACCATATGGTAGCGTTTTCAGTGTGCTATTAATGCCGATATTTCTTGTAGTGACCAATTGATAACCACAGCTTCCAGTCAATTCTTCTTGCGTAAATAATGTTGCACTTCCTCCTTTCTCCAAAAACAGAAATTCTATGTCATTCCCCCAAACTTAAATTTTTATGTGGGCTTGGAATGACAAACTTCTTACAAACGAACCATGAATGCATCATAAGTATTTCGACAAATCTAGACTTTTTAGGCTTTTATTTCCTTTCCCTTTCGATTATTTTTGATTTTTTTTTATATGAACGAGGGAAACGCCTTTATTGGATAGAGTCTAAGGGGCACACAAATTTACCATGATTTTAAGTTTTTCCAAGGCATAACCAAGCTCTTATCTTTGTTGAATTCACCTTCACCAATCGCGTATAGTCTTCGTCTTTAGTGACTGAAAACTGTGTCTTTCCTCCCTCCCTGGCGTTTTTGCACATATCTGCACATAAGACACAAAGAGAGTTATATCAGGTTTGAACAATGGTTAAGTTTCGGGTGGGGTACCAACTAAAGATGAGCTGGCCATTCATGTACGACAAAGAGTGGTAAAAGGTAAAAGAACGTCATGAATTTATGATTCGTTATCTTTGCCGAAACCTTTGATGAGAACATTAAGTCAATATTAAAGTTCAAGTATAATAGAGCTAGTATATTCCATCCTAAAGAATCTCTATGATCTAAATTCCTCTAGGGATTTGGCATTTACAGAAACTTTAGCTACCGCCTAGTTTAGAACCAAATTACGAAAGAGCATGTTACTAGGAAATAGCGTAGAAGCACATTGGTTGGTTATCGTCATGGATTTCTTTCATCATTCTCTTAAAATGTATTCCTACTTTATTGAAATTTTTTAAAGAAAAGCGCAAAAAATGCAAAATGCAAAGACTCATGAAAGAAAAGGTGATTAATAAGGGATGGAATCCTCCCTAGACTTAAATCGCACTGTCCCCAGTGTGAAATAAATCGAGTAAGGACGAATAAATAGATCGAGTAAGGAAACAGAAAACTTACCTGGAAGTGGTTGGAGAATGGATTTGGGAATGGAATGGTGGTGATTGGGGAATGGTATATGGTGATATGGTGATGGGGAATGGGTATGGAGGTGTTTGGGATTGATCGGGGATCGAACGGAGTTGATCGTGATCGTCAGGGGATTGGCCGCGGGTCTAAGGCTTTGACCGCAGCCAAAAGGGGCTTTGCCGCAGGTCAGATGGGTGCGACCGCGGCCATGTGCTGGTTTGCCATGGGTCGAGAGGTTGCACCAGTGGTCGATCCTCTTTTGCGGTCAAGTCCTTCCTCACGGTTTGTGTTGGACCGAGCAATTTCGAACCGTGATTTCTTCTTTTTGTCTTTTCAGTTTTTTGATTTTTTTGGGTTTTTTGTTTTTTTAGAAAGCTGAAAACTAAGAAAAAGATAACATTAATAAAAAAAGAAATAAATACGAAAAAGAAAACGTACCTAAAAATGGGTTGCTATATGAGCTTATTCGTAGAAGGACAGTGTCTTACGACAAGTTTTCTTTGATCTCCTACGGGTCTCGTCGTCATGTGAATCATCGCTCCATAGTGAGTTGGGATCGGGATCGGGATCCTTCGGTTTCTTGAACTTGAGCGGGACAACATCGTAGAACACATCTTTGTTGACGTTGTCAAAGGAAACACGTCAATCGGGCCAATCCATGACGGCTCCATTGGTTGACAAGAAAACCATCCTAGGATTATCGGTGTTGCATCGCCTTTCGTTGTTTGGTCAATGTAGAAATCGACAGGAGCTATGCAATCTCCAATCCTTACATGCATGTCTCTGGCAATTCCTTTTGGTGTAGCACAAGTCTCATCGGCCATACTGAGTTTCGTCTTAGTTGGATGAACGTTCTTGAGATCGAGTCTTTTGGCAGTTGATTTTGACAATGATGCTTAGGCAAGCTCCAGAGTCACAAAGAATGTCTTTAAATTCATCTCCACAGATGGTTCAAGTAATGAGAAACTGACCTTGTTCTTCAATCTTATGAAGAGTATGAACGGGTCTTCCTTTAATAGCATTGTCGAAGAGATATTCTATCTCCAAGATGGACTCTTTACTTTCACAAAAGAAGTGACCAATCATGTGGTCTATGCAAGCTCTAGCAAAAGTGGTACCTCGAGGTAGATCACGAACCACGTTGTTGAATTCTTCTAACTTCTCCCAAATTATCTTGTTCGGGTACTCTCGGTACTTCTCGAGATGAAATATGCGAATAGCGTAAGACGTACCATATGGTGTAGTTGAGCGTCTTGCTCTCATAAAGTAGATATGAATGTCTTCCTTGCTCTCATTGATATAGCGGAAGAAAGCGTATATAGGTTATTTATCCCAAAATGTTTTGAAAGAGATGTTCATCGGGATCGATTTCACAAATTTGTTGAATTCGATCAATATTTCTCTCAAGATGCTTTGTGTCTCTTCCGGTATTGGACTAGCTGGAGTTATCAGTTCAAAGGACGATTAGGACTCACAATAGGAGTTAGTGGTGTCAAAGCAATGAGGCATGTAAATCCTCCTTGGTGGGATCCTTTAAAGTTTTGTTGATGAAGAGGATGAGGCTTTTTCATGAGCTTGAATCACCTTGCAAGGCACATATGAATCTCGTTCCAAGTCGCTTGAGAGCTCATCTGAAGCTTGAGTATCTATAGAGAAGGCAGATTGCTCGAAGGAGGGAGTTCGGGACACGAGAGGTCCAAGGAGAGACGAGCAGGAGCTGTCCGTGGGACCAGAAGGTGCAGGCGCGGCGAAGGGCAGTTCGGCCACGTGAGGAGAGGACGGAGGCGCGGTCGAAAGTGGCTTGGCCGCGGGTCAAGGGCTCGCGACCGCGGTAAGGAGAGTCTGTGGGGACTTGTTCGGTTCATCGTCTTCTTTGTCTCCTTCAGTGATTTCTGGTTCAAGGGCATCATTTGGCTTCTCTTCTAGGTCAGGAACATGAGCATCAACTGTTGTATTATGCTTCTCGTGATTCTTAGAAACTGTCTCCAAATAAGTCTCGCTCGTCTTTTGAGCGTCGTATATGTGACTAATCGTAGCATCAGATTCTCTAGCTTTGTATTCGAGTATGACGAGGCGATATTCGATTCTTTGAAGTTCATCATCAGTCTTCTCTCTGTACCAAGAGCCAAATTCACTAGTTTCCTTGATTTCTTGCTTTGAATTGCGAATCTCCCTGGAGTTTTGAACAATGTCGTATTTTTGCTTTGTTTGGTCCTCCTCCATGGTTTTCATTTTCTTTGATAGCAATAGCGTCTTTTAGGGTCTGGTCTTTGAGGGTGATGACATGGGCATCAAGATCATAGAACTTCTTGTTGAATTCGTTGTAGATTGTGTCTAGCTTCTTGTTCATGGCCGCTTCGGTCACCACTTGGCAATCAAGGTATTGATTTAGCATCACGTTGAGTTGCTCCAAACGCAGGCTAATCTGTAAGTTGAAGACGTACTGGTCCGAGAATTGATGAGGTTAATCGTGATAATTTTGTCTAGAGTTGAAAAATTGATACGCAAGAGGCTCGTCTCGGTAGTAAAGAGGCGCATGGCGTCCTTGTGAGTAGCTGGTCGGGACCAGTTTCCGATCCATGTAGAACGAGTCACAGTTGACGTATAAATCATGAGAGTCGTGAGCACAAGATGGGTCGTAGCAACCCTGCTCGTAGTAGTCATCTCGCTCCAGAGGCGAGTTCATGTTTCAAAACTGAAACGAAGAAAAACAAAACCAAAAATTAAAAAGAAAAAAAGTTTGTCTTCTAGTCGATTTACTAACCTCTAAGGTGTGGCAGAAACTGTAGCGATTAACTCCCCGAGCAACGGCGCCAAAAACTTGATAGCGTCGTATTGGTCTTGAAACTTGAGGTTTTAAATTTATAAACCTAAATGTTCCACAAGTGCACAAACTGGTGTTGTAGTACTTTAGGTATCGATCCACAGGGAGAGAGAGAGCTGTTATGCGAGACCTTAGTCAGAGAATAGAAAGAAAGTCTAAGACGAGAATAAGTTTTTATAAAGGTTTTTGTCATGAAAATGTAAAGAATGTAAAACGGAATATTGCTTGTAAAATAGACTAAAATATCGATAGCATAAACGAAAGAGAAAAAGGATTTGTAAACAATAATAAAATAGTGTTGGGTCGACAGGAATATCTTAGGATATACTCGATTCAATCACGGTTCCTAAGCTCTTAGTAACTGTTTCAAGATTTCAACTCCACGAACTGAACTGAATAAACGGCGTAGCCTACTTTCGTACATCCTATGCACCAACAACCTATACACTCGACCACTTGCTTTCGTCTATGGCCGCGCGGAAGATCGTGCTGTTCGCACTGGTTCTTTTAGTTCACGGCACTCTGTAAGTATGCTTTCAAAATCTTACGACGCACACGCTCTTATGGATAAACGATTGAAGCGTTTTTAGATCCAGCACTTTTGGTGGTACTTAACACCTATGACTCACCTCTAGTTCATGACGCTAGATTTAGCATTAACAACTATCCATAAGAAAGAGTTCTAGAAATCGGCTAGGGTTTTATCTCGTGAAATTCGTATCGAACATAAAATTTCTCTTTGATAATTCCATTAAACCCAACAATGAAACTACTCGAACATACTAGAAACAAAAATCATGATTAAATAAATTACAGGAGATTGATAAAGGAGTCTCACGATTTTAAGAACTAAGTCCAGTGAGAACCTCTTCACCAATCTCGAAAAATAAAGAACAAGAGTTTAAGAGTAAAAGCAAGAACAAAACTAAACTAAAAATGGTGTAAAAGCAACCACACAAAATTGGGTCTTTTAAGAGGCATATTTATAGGTCTTTCTTCTGCTTTCATCGGTATTTATGGTTTTAAGTGACGAGAATTGAACGGACCTTGCAAATTGGGCTTACGGGACGAAATCGCCTTGGCCACAGGTCCATGGAGTCTGGCCGCGGCGGATCTTTACTTGGCCGCGGGGGATTGCCTCTTGGCCGCTGCAGGAATGCTTTTGGGAGTGGCCATATCGTACGTCTTGATCTTCATGTATCTTTTGATTTAAACGTTGGATCGTCCTCGAATATGTTGGAATGGAAAGGTAGTTGGTCCTTCTTGAATATTGCCAAAATTGGGCTGGATCAGACGGTGAGAATAACATCTTTGGTAGTTGAACTTCTGACGGTTTGACTCTGAGCCGAAAATCATGTTTTTCTCCAATTTCCAATGTTGTCGCCTAAGTAACCATAAAAGAGTCTTGAAAAAAATAAATATGCGAAAATCATAATAAAACATATAAAAGCGAGTGAAACACTTATTAAACTCTAGAGGAATTTAGACCGTAGAGATTCTTTAGGATGTAATATACTAGCTCTAATATACTTGGACTTTAACTTGACTTAATTTTCTCATCAAATGTTTAGGCAAAGATAACGAATCATACATTCAGGACATCTTTTTCACTTTACCACTCTTTGTTGTACCTAAATGGCCAACTCACCTTAAGTTGGTATCCCACCCGAACCTTAACCATTTTTCAAACCTCATGCATTCTCTCTTTGTGTCTCATGTGCATATATGTGCAAAAACGTCGGAGAGGGAGGAACAACGCAGTTTCCAGTCACTAAAGACGGAGACTATACGCGATTGGTGGAGGTGAAATCAACAAAGACGAGAGCTTGGTTATGCCTTGGAAAAAGAAAAACCATGATATATTTTCTTGCCCCTAAGACTCTAATCTCGAGAAAGGCGTTTCCCCCTTTATAAAACAAATAAACAAATCGAATATAAAATTAGAAGGGAAAGGAAACAAGAGCCTAAAGAGAGTCTAGGTTGGTCGAAATTATTATGAGGCATCCATGGTTCGTTTGTGAGAAGTTTGTCATTCCGAGTACACAAAAAAAATATAAGTATGGGGGAATGACATAAAACTTCTGTTTTTGGAGAAGGAGGAAGTACAACAATTTTACGCAAGAAGAAGTGACTGGAAGCTATAGTTCTCAACATGTCCATTCCTATCTTGCTGTTTTACATAATATCTTGCATCTTCCGGTGAAATTTTGGTAATCCACAACACATTCAACCTCACCATAATGACATACCACATCGGTTGATGACATACCATGAATCTCACCTGATCTTTGTATGCATAAGATCCATCTTGAGGGAAATGCTAAAAATTCGATTGAGCCCCAAAGGAGATTGAATCCTAATTTAATGAATGTCATCAAGAAGGAGATTGTGAAGATCTTAGAAGCAGGATTCATCTTCCCAATCTCGGACAACACTTGGGTTAGCCCAGTTCACGTTGTCCTTAAGAAAGGAGGAGTCACATGTCTTTGACCATTTTTATGGATCATTTTAATATCTTTTGCATGTGTTTATCTCCGTTTTGAATGGTTTTTAAGTGATCTCTTTTTTTTAGAATTGTGGTAACTTGGACTAAATGGGTGCATTTTGGAGCAAAAGTCCATTTTTGGATAAATTTGGACTGCATAAGTCTTTCAAGGAATGAAGACATTCTCACCGTCTGATCATCACCAAATTTTTATACAAAAAGAGGAGACAACAAGCTTTTACATGCAACTGATTTGAAGACATTCCAACAATTAAATCTCCATAAATTTCTGATGCATTGAAGGCATATGATACCGCCTTGAAGCATGGCCGAGCAAAGAACTGCCCTCGCCGTGGCTCCAGTAGTTGCGACTAAAGCTGATATGGTTTAGCATAGCTTCAGGTAATAATATTTATAACCCTAGGTAACTGAAAGTGCACAGCAGTGCGATGTAGTACTTAAGGTATCGATTCACATGGAATCCTCGCTTACCTACAAAACCTTAGAACCATAATTTGTAATGAAGTCTAAGATGAAAAAGGGGTTTTTTGGGGAATAGATAGTCACAATTTCTAAGATGAATACAAGGAAAGAAAACAAAATGTGATTAAACGTTGGGCAATCGGGAACTCTCTACGTATCATAGTCGATTATCATAAGAAATTTGCTAGTATTTTTAATGCGACTTTTGTCTTCTTTTGGTTCTATAGCATGGAACCCGATAGTGTGTATAGCCTACTCTCGTACATCCTACACACCGACAACTTATATACTCGACCAATAGCTTTCGTCTCTGGCCGCACATAAAGTTATGATGAACGAGCAAGTTTGTTAACGCTCACGACCCTTCTACAAGTATACTTTGTATCTTGTAACAGTTTTTCTCATCTACCCTAGGTCAAACATATGGATCCAGTACTTTCGTAGCTCTAAAAATACCTAAGTTCAGTTGCAAGAAGTTAGCTAATCAAGCAAACATGCATTAAAAATAAGGATAGAACGAAGAACCCTAATCGATATTCTAATCTAAAAACTTAATGATAAATCGATCCGTGAGAGCCCCTTGAGATCATTATGCCCAACAAGAGAACTACTCGGACATGATTGAAGAATGCAAAAAAGTAAATTAAATAAAGAACGAGAGATTGAAGAAGAAGCTTCTCGATTTTAAGAACTAAGTCCGGAGAAAACTTCTCCACCAATCTCGAAAAGTAAAAGCAAAGGTAAGATAAATGTAAAGACATAAACTAAGAATCCATAATATAAAGAACAAAATAGAAAAGAGGGTTCAAGAAAAATCTATATCTCCCTAAACAAAGAACGAAGAATGAAGAACAAAAGAACATTAAAACCGTAGAAAATCGTGATGGTGGCTCCGAAAGGGGCACAATGAGGCACACCAAATAAGGTATGCTAAAGTACACATTTATAGGTCTTCAACTCTTGTTTAGTCATCTTTAGGGTTTTCCTTGACGAGAAATCGAAGTGGGATTGAAACGGATTTACAAACGGGCTTTTCGGGATAAAACTGGGTTGGCCGCGGGTCCAAGGCTTCTGCCCGCGGTGAACCACTCCTTGGCAGCGGGTGGACAGCTTCTTCTTACGGTGAACTGCCTCTTGGCCACGGGTGGAGAACTTCTGCCCGTGGTGAACTGGGTCGTCTTGTTCTTAATGTATATTTTGATTGAACAGTTGCATCGTCTCAAATCACTTGGAATAGAAAGGTAGCTGGTCCTTCTTAATTATCTCCAAAATTGGGTTGGATCAGATGGTGAGAAGAACCTCTTTAGCAGTTGAACTTTTGATGGTTTGACTCTTAGTTTCAGCTCTCTTAAAAATAAAAAAACCAAAAAAACCCAAACAAATAAAAAAAAACCGAAAAGAAAAAAAAGAAGGACTCACGGTTCGAAGTTGCTCGGTCCAGTACGAACCGTAAGGAAGGACTTGACCGCAAAAGAGGATCAACCATGGGTGTGACACACCGGGAATTAACCCCGGCGTGGGGTTTTACCCTTTATATCTAAGCCGCAAGCACACGAAGTAGTATTTAGTGATCGAATCCACAGGGATAGACGCTGTCCAATTTCTAACGAGTTCTAACTTATGTCTAGACGTAAAATATATTTTGGGTTTTGTCATGGTCGTATCTATGGAATCTAAACTAAATTAAGAAGGGCAGTAGCTAACTAACTATTTTTATCGAGGTTGTGAATCATTTAAACGAGGCGTTGGGCAATCGGGAATTTTCTAGGGTTTATGGCCGAATTTTACGAGGAGATTTTAGGATTTCTAAAGCGACTTTTTGTCGTATTTGGGTTCTTGAATTTGGAACACGTACGCTGCATGTAGTCCACTACCGCAATCCTACACACCTACTCACTTCAGTACTCGGACGGTAGGTTCCGACTCCGCCCGCGCAAGATGTTAATGATATTCTCAAAGGTCTTTTACGCCCACAATTCCTCCGTAAGTATACTTCCGAAATCTTACGACGGATTTGCTCGTCTACCCTAGGTCAAGCGATTAGATACAGCACTTCGGTGGCTCTAGAACACCTAATATCGATTGCTAAGACGGTTAGTCAAGCAACCCATTAACAACAAGGATAGAACGAAGAACCTTAATTAATCGGTATCCTAGACTAAAAACCTAATAATAATCGAACCTTAAGCTCCCATTCGAACCCCTATACCCAACAAGGAGATTACTCGGCCATAGATGAGGTAATCATATTCAATAAATCAAATAAAAACAGTAAGTAAAAAGGGATAAAGAAAGCTTCTCTGTCGAAGAACACGCATCGAGAATTCTTTGCTCCAAACCAAAGAAACCAAGTGCACAAGTCACAAGAGCTTCGCTTATACCTTCGCTTATACCTTCAACCATGAGAATAATGTAAGGTGTCTATCTAAGAGGCATAAAATAAGTATTTATAGAGCTAATCTAGTTTACGGTTTGATGGGAAAAGACAGTTTTGGCCTTGGGTGAAGAAACAAGTCGATTTGGTCGCGCAGGGTGCTGGCCGCGGGTCCATCCTCTCTGGGAGTGGCAAAATGCCACTTGGCCGCGGGTGGAGGCTCTCTAGGAGTGGCGAAATGCCTCCTGGCCGCGGGTCCAGCTCCTCCAGGCGCATTGGCTTCGTCTTCGGGGCAGCTTCATGTGTCTTCAGTTCTTCGGGTGTATTTAAGGATCCAACCATTGTATTGCCTCCAATCCAATTGCATTTGAAATCTGGTTGTCTCTATTTTGTTGTGTCCAAATTTGGGGATGATCAGGCGGTGAAAAGGTCTCTATTAGCTGCAAGACTTCTTGACGATCCAAGTTTATCCAAAAATGTACTTTTGCTCTGAAATGCACTATTTTATTCCGAGTTACCTGAAACGTCTTTCAAATCTCTAAAATATGAAAATCACTTGAAAATCTTTGAAAACGGAGTTAAAACACCTGCAAGAGAATATGAAAGTGATCCATAAAAATGGTCAAAAACCGGTGTTATCAACTCCCCAGACTTAGATCTTTGTTTTTCCTCAAACAAAACAGAAATCTAAACTCGAAAAGAGGTTTTCAAAAATATAAGAACTAACAAAATTCTAAGCGACCGTCCTTCTAAACCATAACCAACGTAGTGCATCAATCGGACTTAGTCTAGAAAATTCTCGCTAAAGTACTACAACACTAATCCACGGTATCCGTCAGGCGAAAGTGTAACCATATAGATTCTAACTTTCAATAAACTAGCTCTTAACATTCATTAAAGATTGCGTGATTCTTACCAAAAATATTAGACAAGACAATCGATGCTAAGCATTTAAGGGAAATTTAGAGGTGAGGCTAAAAGTGTTTGGGGTTACCGTATTTTCTTTGGAGGATGCTAGATATTATGCAAAACAGCAAGAGAGGATGGAGCTATTGGTACCCACAGTTTTCAGTCACTCTTTGCTCGTATAAGTGTTGCTGCAAAACTCTTCCTTTGCCGGGACTCTTCTCCCTTTGACATAACTTCTATGTCGTTCCCCCGGACTTATATTTTTGTCCGGGTAATGATTCGAACGGCTTCTTACTCCTCACATATTAAAATATAGCTGCCTTGGTAAAACTATAGACTACTCTAAGACTCTTAGGCTTTTATTTCCTTTCCTTACGTGTTTTTTTTAGAAAGGGGAAACACCTTTAAACGGGAGCCTTAGAGAGTACAAAAATTACCGGTTACAAACGATTTCCAAGGAAATTTTTTAGCTTGATTTGTCGATACCTCCACAACCGAATCCGTCTAGTCTCTCGTCTTCTCGAGTGACTGAAAAACTGTGTCGTTCCTCCCTCTCCGGCGTTTTTGCACATATCTGCACATAAGAAAACAAGAGAGTTGCATGAGGTTTGAACAAAGGTTAAGTTTCGGGTGGGATACCGGCTAAAGATGAACCGGCCATCTAGGACAACAAAGAGTGGTAAAAATGAAAAAGATGTCCTAGATGTATGACTCGTTGTCTCGCCTAAAACAATTGATAAGAAAATTAAATATAGATTAAGTCCAAATAAAATGAGCTAGTATATCATGTCAGAGAGAATTTCTATGGCTCAAAATCCTCTGGGGATGTCGCATTGAAAGCACTCTAGCTACCACCTAGTATAGTACTAAACCACAAAATAGCTAGCAAGAGAAAATAGCGTAGAAGCACACGGGTCTATATCATCATAGATTTTGTTCTTATGTTCGTGAAAAATACTTAATAAAAAACATTACACGAGGTCTTACAAATTCAGCAAGAATTAAAAAGGTCCAAAGAAAAGAAAAATAGATTAGTAATGGATAAACATCTTCCCCCAGACTTAAATCACATTGTCCTCATTGTAAAAAAGTTGGTGAAAAGATGTTAATATTATTAAAATAAAAGATAAGGTGAAAGAGATCGATTAAATCGTGGTGGTGAAGTGCATGGCTAGGCGTCGAAGGTTAAGTGCGTCGAGATACCAAATCACGTCTTCTCTAATCCCGAGCGTGTCAAGAGTCGAGTAGTATTTGGTCTTCGTTCCGGAGGTGGTGTTGGTTCACGTGTAGGAGAAAGAGTTGGGTCACGTCGAGGAATTGGCACGCGAGTTCTAATCGATCGTCGTCGACTTGCAAAGAACTCGCCAAAATTTGTGTCGTCTTCCACGCTTGCTGTGTCGGAGCCTCCTTGGCTCTCCTCGTGTTGAATAGAAACTGATCTCTGGGAAGTCTCTCCTATATAACCGCTCTTCTTTGAGCGAGTTATTCTCATTCTCTCGTGGTCCATTGTTCCTACAAAATAGAAAATAATTCTCGGAAAAGTATGAATATGGTTGTGA
Organism: Eutrema japonicum; assembly: GCA_030161315.1. Lineage (NCBI taxonomy): Eukaryota > Viridiplantae > Streptophyta > Magnoliopsida > Brassicales > Brassicaceae > Eutrema > Eutrema japonicum. The sequence continues at coordinate 35,755,489 of BSQW01000007.1, read as the reverse complement.
TTAAAAAATTTCAGTATACGAAGATATTAATTATATTATCAATTCAATCAATCAAACGAGAAATATTGATCACAAGTTTAAGCAAATCAAGTTCATGATCGTGAATTTTGGGTTTTTGACGTTCTTGCATAAAAATTTCTAGATATCGATTTTAAGTTCAACTTTATGCAAATTTGATACTAAGAATTTTCGGTCTTAAAGAGGTTTTAAGAGGTTATCAATCCGTATTAGGAGATGATTCTAAGCATTAAAAATGCAAGGAACCTATGTAAGTTAAGCAAATCAAAAGGGTTTTATGATTAAGTATCCAATTCAAAACAAGTAAAGTAACTAAACAAGATGTAAATCAATAAGCAAAAATGGATTCAAAGATAGGATTATGGATATAAGATGACCCAGGTTCAATTCATGATGATCATTTATTCAAACAAGCTAATCCCTAGGCATAAGATCCTTAACTTGACTAATTCTTTTTTAAGCAATTAATCAGTATGCTAATCACCTAATCCATTAACAAACTCTCATTTGTGGATCATTGATTAGCAAGCATTAAGTTTATATAAGCAAGATCAACCAAAGATACACCCTAGACAACTATTATCATAGGCTAGGAGCATAAATCTCTTGTTTAGTTCATCAAGGCATTTCATCAAACACTTGGTGTGCATGAAATGCCTTATGATCTAGACCCACTTTTTCAAGCTATATTTACCCTTAAGAACACTAAACAAGAATGGATATAATAATATCTAACCCTAAACACCATTAATCAAGCCTTGGATCATCCTAATCTACCCCATCTCTAAACCCTAAAAGACAACTCAAGACCCATTAGAACCAACCCAAAATCGATGGGGATAGGGGTTGAATATTCCATGGATGAATGTTGAATAATCAAATAGAAAGAAGATAGATGGAAGAGATTGATAGAAATATATAGTAGATTGCAAAAACCAAAAAGGATCTTCTTACAAATCTCAAGAACTCTCCCAAAAAGGAAAGGGTTTTTGAATCAAGAAAAAAATTAGTTGCAAAAATTAGGTAAAGTTGTTTTTATAGTGAATAGTGCTCGACCGGGTCGATCCGGAACAAACCGGGTTCCGACCCGCCCGAGTTGGATCTTCTTGGGCGAAAGTTGCAGACCGAGTGGCTTCTGGCCGGTTGGGATTTCATCATTGGGTCGGTTAGGATTCATGTTCCAAGACCGCACGGATTGGACCGCCTGGATGCTGGCCGGTTCAGTCGACGAAGGACGCTTTGCTGGCTTGAACCGAGTGGCTTCTGGCCGGTTGGGATTTCATCATTGGGTCGGTTAGGATTCCTGTTCCAAGACCGCACGGATTGGACCGCCTGGATGCTGGCCGGTTTAGTCGACGAAGGATGCTTGCTGGCTTGCAAACCGCGTGGCTTCGGGCCGGTCCAGATTTCGTCCTTGGGCCGATTAAGATCCATGTGCCAGGAACGGCTGGAATGGACCGCCTGGATGCTGGTCGGTTGTGCTGAGCCGAGATACTCCAATTTTGTGCTAAGTTCTTCTCCGCATCCATAGCCGATCGTGCTTGAGCCTCGGGACTCTCCGAACATCTCCGAACCGCTCCAAAGTACCTAGAATATACTCCATAACATGCAAGACACTCTAAGACCTAATGCAAAACATCATATTCTCTAAACAAGACCAAAACATGCATGAAAGACCTAGATATGGTCGAATGTGACTAAAAATGCAAAGTGAAATGTATGCTATGAAGGCTAAAATGAGTGGATATCAACTCCCCCAAACTTACTCCTTTGCTTGCCCTCAAGCAAACAAATAAGAAAAAGTAGGGAGAGAGAGAGGTTTGAAGGTGGGAACTCAAATCCACAAGTAGCACAAAAAGAAATCATATTCAACGCCCATTCCAAAGGTCTACAAGTGAGTCTACTCCAAAGGAGTTAGCCATTCCTATTTCATCATGCACCAAATCCAAACCCCAATCTACATAAGAAACCATATTCTCCAACCCCTTAACACTCATTAGTGGTGTAACCATGAATCATGTTTATGCAAGGTCAAATCGAATTTGTTTGGCTAAGGGTTTGGTTATGAGATGAAGGTGATCTCATTATCATGCATGAGTAATCAAGTACAAGTATCTCTCATGGAATGAACAAAATATAGCAAAATGGTAAAGGTAAAAGGCAACCTATGCATACAAGAGAAAATTCTCATCTACCCTAATGCCTAGAGTGTCTCTAACCTAAAGCTTTCTAAACCGTTGTGCCCACATCCTAAGCTACCCTTTTCATCCCAAGGCATTGTGCTTTCTCAAATCCACACAAGCTTCTTGTGTTTTCGCTTCACCTTCTTCTCACATTGGGGATCGACTTCTTCTTCCTTGATATCATGGTTTGGTGCTTCCTTGTTTTGACTTAGCTCTTCTTTTCTTCATTTTTGTTCACGCCTCTCCTCATCTTTGATGCTTTGGCCTTTTCGGCTTTCTTCTTTTTCCTTGAATCTTTTAGGCTATCTTATTCTTAGAGCTAGTCTTATGATTTTATTTTTGCACCAACCAATCTATATAAATCTGATCCCCTTTTCCTTTCCCCCTTTTCATCTTTTCCAATCCACATTAGCATTCCGAACATACCCATTCGCCAAGTTACAAATCGTTCCCCCAAACTTGAATCAAGAACCCCCATCCTAACTAGCCTATTCCTTGATTAACTCAGTGATGATGGAGCCAAGTCTACATGAGAATTCCCTCTTGTCGCCCCAAACCTAACACATTTTGCCAAGCTTGTTCGAAAGAAAGGCCTCACAATTCACACACTAATAACAATGGCTAGAAAGAAGGTTGAGGTTAAGGTAGGGGAAAACATTCCAATGATGGGATATGGCTACTTGGATAAACAAGAGTGGTGAAAGGGAAAAGATTATCCAAGTATGTATAAGTGATCCACGAATTCATTCAAAATTGCATAAACACAATAATTACAAATCAAGATTAGGGTTATCACTTAGATGAAGTTGGATTCAATTCAAGCATGCTTCAATCAAGACAAATATGATGATACATGAGAACTAAGAATGGTGCATCTTTACTTTCATACTCACTTAAATGCATCAAACAACTACGAACGTGGGCATTGAATCAATTTCTTAAAGTGCTACCCTACAAGGAAGATTCATCATTATTCCCATGCATATGCAATGAATCCTAAGTATGCAATCCTAGACTAAATGTACAAATGCAAATGCATCCTAAATGACAACCTAAATGACTTCTTTTTGTGTATCAATTTTCAAAATTTTCAATTTTGTTTTGTTTTTCTATGCCTTACATGAATGCGTGAGACTCAAAATGCAAAACTCAAAATAAGAGAAAACAAATGACATTAGATACCTGTCCCTCCCCCAAACTTAAATCACACCGTCCCGGTGTGAAATAAATCAAAGGAAGAGACCCAAAAATAAGAGACATAAAATGCTATACAATGCAAGACTCAAAATAAGAGAACTATGTACAAGTGTCATGGAATGTTACCTGGATACTTTGAGATGGGGAAGAGGACCTCATGGAGTATGAAGCGTTGCTAGAACCGGGAGATGGAGTTGGGATGTGTACCTCCTCGTTTGTTGTGTCTTCATGACCACGTTGAGCTCGTGTCTCATCATAAACCATAAAAACTCCTTGATCAATCCTGTGATCGCGCGATGTACTCGCTTCTCCTCCTCTCCCTTTGAGCTTCTTAACCGCCTTCTTCAAGCTCGTCACTGTCTTTACCAACTTGTGGATGGTATCATCTTGCCACATGCACCACCTTTGGAGGAGCCGTGTTTGGTTATTGGTGTGGTGGATGGCAGCATTGGGAATAGTCCCATCATAGGGGTCAAAATGATATCTCTTTCCACCATAGATGGGCGCGGGAGAAGAGGGCTTTGTCTCTTCATCGTCATCCTCATTTAACCCTTTTGGTGACATCAGAGTCTCCTTTCTCATCGCACCCTTCTTGACCTTCGCCTTGCTTATCACATCGATTGGCGGATCGGTGGCCGGGTTGTACGAAAGATCACGTGGGATGTAGAAAGGGATATTCCTACTTTCATGAATGTCGGTGAGAGGAGGTTAGGCAATAGCACTTGGCGCACGTCCGTTTGGGAGAGCTTGATGTTGTGTGCAAGCTTATCTCTGACTCCCCCTTTCAAGGACAAGGTCCTAGTTAGGTAAGCTTCATCCAATAAATCCCACTCTAGGTTCTCAATTGACATCTTCTCGCCTTTGACTCTTAGGATCGGTGCAATTAGCCATCCAATCTCTATCTTGGCCTTGTTGTTGTTTGTCCCAAACGCCCATTCCTTGAATCAAAAGAGGTTCCTCACCAAAAGAGTAGCTAGAGAAGGCATCCGCTCACATCCCTTGAACTCACTCCCATCTCCAAAAGTCTTGAGAAAAGGCTTCAACCCGATGTCTAACAACTCCAATTCGTCAAGACCAACCGTTCCAAACTCGATTTTGGCGAAGAACATGTGAGCAAGCACCTTGTGTGTACAACGGATTGCCAGATGACGGATGGAATTGGACTTGATGTGCCCAGAAACAAACTTCCCACGGCCAATTGTTTCCCACAATTTCCTTAACTCATTCTTCGGGTAATGGAAGTAGATACCACAATGTATGCCCTCCTTCTCAAACCCAAAAATTTTGCATATCTCTAGGAAAGTGACACGGTAGTCGTTTTGGCCAATGGTGAAGTAAAGAACTCCAAACCCGGTCCGAGCATTTGCCTTGGAGGATCTCTCATTGTAGAACGTCACTCTAAGGGATGAGAGGAATTGACATGTGTAGCTTTGGTGAGTTAGTTCTTTCATGAAGATGAACTTTCCAAACCCCATATTGTCAAAAATTGCGACCACATCTTCATGAATTCCCATTCTCTCTAGCACTTCCGGGTCTAGAAATCTCATTTGCTTAAAGTCCATTTACACGAACTTGTTGAAATACTCAACGGCGGGTGGAGCCTCATCCATTCCCTTTCTCTTCTTCTCCTTAACTGTGGTTGAGGCATCCAAAGCCACACCCTTTCCTTTCTCCTTTGTCTTGGCTCTCTTCTTAGGCCTAGAGCTTGAGGCAACTTCACTTGCTCCAGCTCGGACCAGGACCTCCTTGCCTTGTGGATTTGCCTTCACTCTTGCCATTTCCTACAAGTTCTCAAAGATCCATTAAAATTCAAAATTTTGCCAAGAAAAATCTAGAAGCAAAATTTTGAAGAGATAATCAATTTGAGAAATTATCCCATGAATAAGAGCAAATTAGTCTAGAAAGAACAATTTAAATTATCAAATCATCTAGATTAAATGCTATTTTTCAAGAAAATTGCAAGAAATGAACCATCTTTGAAGAAAATATTTCCATAAACCCATTTCTCAAAAATTTCTCAAGTAAATGCACAAGTTGCTCCATGAATCCAAGATATCAAGCCTTTTTCAACCCTAATCCCAAGGTTCTAATCCCATATGCTAGCTATTTCCAAGAAAAGAAGCAAAAAAATGACTAACCCAAAATTTTGAGTTTTTGCTAACCATGGTGATGATAGATTTTATGAAAATACCTTGGGATATTGTGCTTAGGTGGTCAAAACAATGTTGAATGCACAAAATATAGTGAAAGATGAGCATAGAGCAACTTGAAACTCGATTTTTGAGTGAGAAATGAGAGATTTATGAGCAAATGAAGATGAGAAAAGAGAAAGATTTGTCTTAGCCTTTAGGAGAGAGAGATGGGTCGGTCGGGTCGGGTCTGTTTGAAGCGTGTCGAGGCACCGGGTGGACTGCTGGATAATAGATCTACTTTGACTGGTCAAAGGCAACAGTTTTTGAAATCCGAATTTTCTCAACCGCCCGCCATCTCGGCGGTTAGCTCCACGCGGTCCAACTCGGGGGAAAAACTTTTCTCCATCCGGGGGATTTCTCAACCGCCCGTCATCGGGAAGGTTAGCTCCACGCGGTCAAACTCGCGGGAAAGTTTTTCTCCATTTGGGGGATTTCTCAACCGCCCGCCATCGGGAAGGTTAAATCCACCCGGGGGAAATCCCTGCTTCAGGATCGGCCCGATTGGGCCTTGCGGATGGTGCGAGGTCTGGATTATCTCCAAGATTCCCAACAACCTATAAACACTTAGCGAGAAGATCAAAACGAACTAACAAAGATTGAAAAACATAAGAAGAGAAATATTTACAAAGATAAGCTTGGGGTGTCTCCCAAGAGCACTTTGTTTTACGTCACTAAGTTCGACGTTGGTTACCGCATTCAAGCGAGGGGAACATCTTCAAGAGGGATCGAGCCTCCCTCTTCAATGATTTCCTTGGCATGGTATGGTTTGAGTCTTTGGCCGTTTGCAATGAATTCTTGGCCACTCTTGTTCACAAGTACCACGGCCCCATATGGCCTCAACTCCTTGATCTCGAACGGCCCGGACCATCTTGACTTGAGCTTCCCGGGAAAAAGCTTCAACCGGGAGTTGAACAATAGCACTAGATCTCCAACTTTGAAGTCCTTTCACAAGATCTTCTTGTCATGGAACGTCTTGGTCCGTTCCTTGTAGATCATTGAGCTCTCATAGGCCTCTAGCCTAATGTCATCTAACTCTAGGAGTTGAATCAACCGCCTCTCTTGTGCGGTCTTTAGATCGAAGCTGAGAAGTTTCACCGCCCACAAGGCTTTGTACTCTAACTCAACCGGCAAGTGACAAGCTTTACCATAGAGAAGGTTGAACGGGGTGGTCCCTATCGGTGTCTTGAAAGCGTTTCGATAGGCCCACAATGCGTCATCAAGCTTCATGGACCAATCTTTTCTCGAGCTCCCAACGGTCTTCTTAAGTATCGCCTTGATTTGCCGGTTAGAAACCTCCACTTGGCCACTCGTTTGAGGGTGGTAAGGCGTGGCCACCTTGTGCTTCACTCCGTGTTTCCTAAGCAAGCTTTTGAAGACTTTGTTGATGAAGTGCGAGCCTCCATCACTTATCACAACCCGTGGTACGCCAAATCTAGGGAAGATTATTGACTTGAACATCTTGAGAACGACTTTTGCATCGTTTGTAGGACTCGCAATCGCCTCTACCCATTTGGACACATAGTCAACCGCCACTAGAATGTATTGGTTTCCATATGAAGAAGGGAACGGTCCCACGAAATCTATTCCCCACACATCAAAAAGTTTCACTTCAAGAATCGGGTTTTGAGGCATCTCATCTCTCCTACCAATGTTCCCCTTTCTTTGGCAAGCGTCACAACCGGAAACAAAAGCATGTGCATCCTTGAATAGGCTCGGCCACCAAAAACCAGGTTGTAGAACTCTTGTAGCCGTCTTGTACGAAGCAAAGTGTCCACCATAGGCCGATCCATGACAATGGAATAATACCCCTTGGACCTCTTCTTCCGCCACACATCTTCGATACAAGCCATCCAAACACAAATTTTACAAGAATGGCTCGTCCCAATAGTACCTTGTGACGTCATGAAATAACTTTTTCTTCTTATACCCAACCAAGTTTGGGGACTCCTTCCCACAAATTAAGTAGTTCACCAAATCCGCGAACCACGGTAGTTTCTCATCTTGCAAACCGCTTGCATTCTCAAGACCCCTCACGTCCTCTACTCATTTCTTCAAGATTCTCACCACCATAAGACTCTCCTCGGGGAGTTTGTCATCAATTGGAACAAGATCCTCAATCCTCAATCCTCAATATAGATAAGTGGTCCGCAACCCCATTCTATATACCTTTCTTGTCCACAATCTCTATATCAAACTCTTGCAAGAGCAAGATCCATCAAAGTAGTCTTGGCTTTGTGTATTTCTTGGCATGGATGGCAAGATCCATCGAAGGCCGGATGGTCTGTGTAAACAATCACCTTTAAACCCTAAACATAAGCCCGAAACTTTTCCATGGCAAAGACTACTGCTAGCAATTCTTTCTCCGTGGTGGCGTACCGAGTTTGAGTGTCATCTAAAGTTCTACTTGCATAGTAGATGAAGTTAGTATTCTTGTCCTTCCTTTGGCCTAAGACGGCTCCAACCGCGAAATCACTCGCGTCACACATAATCTCGAAAGGAAGATCCCAATCCGGGGCTTGGAAAATGGGAGCACTAACCAATGCTTTCTTTATCTCCAAGAACGCCACCATACACTCGTCATCAAGGTTAAACTCAACATCCTTGCAAAGTAGCCTAGTGAGAGGCCTTGTGATCCTTGAGAATCCTGCATTACCCAAAAAGCTTCGGACATCCTTAACCGTCCTTGGTGGCTCCAAGCTAACCATGACCTCTATCGTGGCCTTGTCTACCTCAATCCCCTTCTCGGAGATCTTATTCCCAAGCACGATGCCTTCACGTACCATGAAATGGCACTTCTCCCAATTGAGTACCAAGTTCGCCTCCTCACATCGTTGCAAGAACCTACAAAGATTAGACAAGCAAACACCAAACGAAGAGCCATACACGGAGAAGTCGTCCATAAAAACTTCTACCATGTCTTCAATAAGATCCGAGAAAATGGACATCATGCACCGTTGGAATGTTGCCGGTGCATTACACAACCCAAATGGCATCCTTCAATATGCGAAGGTACCATAAGGGCATGTGAAAATCATTTTCTCTTGGTCGTTCGAGTGTATGGGAATTTGAAAGAAACCCGAATAACCGTCTAGAAAACAATAAAATGGATGATTAGCTAGACGCTCAAGCATTTGATCTATGATAGGTAATGGAAAGTGATCCGTACGAGTACATGAATTTAGCTTCCTATAGTCAATGCACATCCTATGCCCGGTTATTGTCCTAGTAGGTATCATTTCATCCCTTTTATTTTTAACAACCACTATCCCCCCCCCCTTTCTTTGGCACACAATGAACCGGTGAGACCCAAGTATTATCCGATATTGGGTAGATAATACCCGCATCTACAAGCTTAAGAATCTCTTTCTTTACAACTTCCTTCAAATTTGGATTCAACCTCCTTTGGTGTTCAATAGAAGTCCTTGATTCATCTTCTAGATGGATTATATGTGTGCATAAAGTAGAGGAAATACCCTTGATGTCATCCAAAGAATAACCAATGGCTTTCCTATATACTTTCTAAGTTCAACTAAGAGGGAGGATAGTTCATTCTCGTTCAAACTATCATTTACAATAACCGGGTATGACTCGTTGGGACCTAAGAACGCATACCTTAGCCCAAAGGGAAGTTGCTTTAGGTCCACCTTAGGGGCTTTGAGCTCGCTCCAATCGACATCCTCAAAACTAGACTTACACTTGCTAGTTTCTTCTACGACCAACGTAAAGCTCTCTTGAACCGTACCCATGCTTGACCCAACTTCAAACCTTGTAACTCGGTTACCCAACTCTACAAACGGCGTCTCTCTTTCAACCGGCTTGTGCAAGTCCATGAGTAGCTCATATCATTGGCTTTCTTCATCCAAGAATCCATGCACACCGTGCTCTTGCGTCAAAACCACTTGCAAACCGTCTTCAATACTCAATTCTTCAAGCAACTCATCCGCGAGTTCATCCATTATCTCTATGTAGAAACATTGCCCATTTATGGTGGGCTTCTTCATCACGTTGTTGATGTTGAACTCGATGACTTCACCTTTTCCCAAGTGCAAGTCAATATTGCCCTTTCTCGTGTCAATAATGGCTCCCGCGGTTGCCAAGAACGGTCTTCCAAAGATAATTGGATCCTTTGGCTCTTCATCCATTTTGAGAACAACAAAGTATGTGGGGACGATGAAGTCTCTAACCATTATTGGGAGATCTTCAAGCAAACCAATGGGTACCCTCACACTCATATCTGCTAATATCAACGAGATGTTGCAAGCTTTTTACGTCGTGAAACCCAACCTCTTTGCAACCGAGAACGACATACGGCTAACGCTTGCTCCAAGGTCACAATGACAATTTTCGAAGGCTAAGGGTCCAAGGGCACATGGAAGGGTGAACGAACCAGTATCTCCAAGTTTTATTGGTACCACCTTCTTTTGGATGATGGCACTACACTCTTCGGTCAATATTACCATGGATTCCATTTCCTTGACTCTTTCCTTCACGGCATCCTTGAGGAATTTTGTATATTGGGGTACAAGTAGAAATGCATCAACCAATGGCATTGTAAGTTCGACCTTCTCCATTTGCTTGTCGAAGACCGCCTTGTACTTGTCCATGAGTTGTTTCTTGAAACGCCCCGGGAAAGGTAACTTAGGCACATAAGGTTTTGGCACAAATATACTCTATTTCTTCGTAGGCGCTTCTTTAACCACGACCTTTGTCTTCACCTCTTCAACTTGTTTCCCTTTGTCTTGACCTCTCACTACCAAGTCCTCAACCAAGTCTTCATCTTCTTGAAGTTCCACCCCTCCCCCCCCACTTTGGTTTTCAACGTCCACGTTGAGAGTAGAAGGAACATCTCTTGTGGGTAAGACAATGCCACTCCTTAGGGTGATAGCGTTCACATATTCCTTGGGGTTTGGTACGGGTTTACCGGGCAAAGTGCCTTGAGTATGTGAAGAAGATGAGGCGTCCTTGGTCTCCATGTACTTGACCTTGGAGTTTAAAGCCTCAATCTTGTTGTTGAGGTCGGTGTAGGAGAAATCTACCCGTGTATTGATCTCCGCTTGTCCTTTTAGTAACTGTTGGAACATGGAGTTCAAGTCAAGCTCTTGCGATTTAGACGTAGTTGATTGACCTTGTGAAACAAACCCTTGTTGTTGGCCTTGAAAACCGGGTGGAGCTTTGGGTTGGAATCCACTTTGGTTCCCTTGGAATTGGTTCCTTGGGACATAACCTTGTTGGTTGGTGTTAGAAGCTTGGCCTTGAGATTGAAATTGATTTTGGGATCGAATACACAGAGACTCAATGAAACACACAATAGATTCTAAAAGTTGAATTAAGCTAAGTGATCAATTTAATTGAAAGCAAATACGCAAATTAAACGAGTTGTAAGTTCGATGGAAGAAAGATAGGTTCAGGGTATTTCTCAGGAAATCAATGAATGCAGATAAACTAACAAATCAGGGTTCAGGTTACGCACAGCTCTTGAACTGAAATCACTAAAGTATAATTAACCAAATCATTAAATCCTAGAATTCCAAATCTCTTTGCGAATCCTAAAGTTTAAACCAGCTTTTAGTTCAAGTTTGATTTGTTCACAAAACAACTAAACCAAATCTCTTTGCGAATAGTTATTTTTCTCACCCTAAGTTCTATCAGGTTTCTCAATTGCACTCTCGTGCCTAATCGATTAACCTAAGATCTAACTTCTAGGTGATCAATCCAGAATTAGCTTTGAGAACAACCTATGGTGAAGAACTAATTCAGATTAAGAACCATAAACAATAAATCAACCTAGCATTCAAAGAAATCCCTTATGAGAACCCTAAACCTAACAGAAGATCTACTCAGACATAGAGATTGAAATAATAAACATGACTGAATAAATACTTGAATAAATAATAAGAAAGAGAGTAGAACAAGGGTTCGAAATCTTCTCTCGGACGAACAGAGTTTCAGACTTGTCTCTCTCAGAAGCTCTCTCACCAAAACATAAAGCAGAATAATCTATGTATCAAGCGTAATGAAAGCGTAACCACCAAAGTGGTTGTAAAACCTAAATAAATACTACTAAACACGGTCTGGGCATTCATGTAAATAATAAATTCTTCTGGGCAACTTTGCAATTCTACAACTCTTCATTTAAAGTCGCGAGTCGGCTCTGCTTCAGTGAGTATCGACCGATACTAGTCAATATCGACCGATACTAGTCAGTATCGATCGAAACTGAGGCTTCAAATCGGGTGCTCAGCTACACGTACTTCTGCTTTGCTCCAAAATGCTCTAGAAAGCTCCAATATCTCCAATTATGCTCGAAACGTGCTAAAACCTGAAAAAGACTCTAAAACACTACAAAATAGTAGAAAGACTCTATAAAACGGACTTATATCATGGCTTAAAACGGGTAAAAACCATGATATATCAACTCCCGCAGACTTAGCATTTGCTTGCCCTCAAGCAAAATAGAAAACTAAACTAGAGAAAGAGGTTTGAAAACACGGAGACTCACCTGTTTATGAACTACCGCAAAGATCCTTTTCCCGAGCATCCAAATGTCACCTAACCAACTTTTGATCTAACCACCATGTACTTCTCCGTAGACATTCGCAGCTTTCTGAAACTCCACACATTATCTCGTAGCATTGTCCAATAAAACTCTCATCGCCAGTTTCATCGCTCCAACTAATGTTCAAGAACCTTCTAGATTCGTTCTCATACAATATCGTGGCAAAAGAACCACCAAATTCACACACTTTTTGTTATTGTTGTCTCTCCCCCAGACTTGTTTCTTATCATGTTCTTTCTTTCTTTTTAGATCTGCATATACACATTAAGGTCTGAAACGCGCGTATTGATGGTGTTTGCCACCGAATCCCCGGTTCTTCCCTCTCTATATATCAAAGGTCTTGGCGAATAGTGGTATAATTAGAAATTTTCCTAAACTCGCTTTCAACCTTTGTGTGATCATTCTCTCATAAGTAGAATAATGGGATCGCTGGAAATATTCCTAGCCATCTACTCAGAAGAAAGTCATTTCATATTTTATGCTATGATTTATCAACTTATAACAGGGGAGAGATATACCATTATTTTAAACACATGGATTCCTTTGTCAGATATGAATGATGAATCAAGCCCTGTAAACATCAACTGCATCGATGAAGTGCAAAAATTTAGCTCAGGCTTTAGAAGAACTCTGCTGGAGACATTGATGTTTTCTAGTCAACTGGTTAGTCTTTGGATTTTTCATTAGTCGATATAGAACTGATCATGTAACACTGTTCACTCAAAAACAAAATCAGAACAATAGGCTCAAGCACATGATCATCATCTCCAACAAGTTTTGACTTAATAAAACGATTTATGACTCAATAAAACGACTGGCTCTAAGAAAAACAAAAACAATGTCACCACCTACCTCCCCCATACTTGAACAACACTGTCCCTAGTGTTATCTAGCCTAGAGTTGGTAAAAGAAAGTAAAACAGATGAGTGAAGACGTGAAAATTAATCAGAGAACTGACATGTGCGTTGGGCATCGACCGATACCATTACTGGTGTCGATCGATACAAGGACCATTAGTCGATGCAACGTATGTTTCTCCTGGTGTCGATCGATACCAGTGATGATATCGGTCGACACAGGCCTTTTTCATCTGATTCACACGAAAACACAAAACACAAAAACAAAAAATACAAAAATAAAAGACTTATGTACAGACTCACCAGTGGGTTACCTCCCACCAAGCGCTCGTTTAATGTCATTAGCTTAAATGTACTACCTTTCAGGCAGTGGGTGCATCATCCAGAGGCATTATATGTCCTTCTGGAATCTCGGCTTTCGCCCAATAGTGTTTCACACTTTGTCCATTGACAGTGAACTCTTCGCCTGAAGGATTTGTCAAGACAATCGCACCATGTGGTCTAACTTCCTTGACTGTGAAATGACATGACCAACGAGAACGCAATTTACCAGGAAACAAATGCAAACGAGAGTTATACAGAAGTACATGATCATTTGGTTCAAAGAGTCAGGAAATGATTTTCTTGTCATGGTACGCCTTAGTCCTCTCCTTGTACAGCTTCGAGTTCTCTTAGGCAAGCTGCCTAAGCTCATCTAGCTCATTTAGCTTGATCAATCGCTTCTCGGCAGCAAACTTGATGTCGAAACTCATCATCTTTGTAGCCCATGCTGCCTTATGCTCGATTTCTACTGGAAGATGGCACACTTTTCCATACAGCAAGTGAAACGGTGTAGTCCCAAGTGGTGTCTTGTAAGCAGTCATGTAAGCCCAAAGTGCGTCATCCAATTTCACCGACCAATCTTTCCTGGTAACAATCATTGTCTTCTCTAGAATCTCCTTGATCTGCCTGTTGGAAACCTCAACTTGTCCACTGATCTGAGGGTGATAAGGAGTAGCAACACTATGGTTTACACCATACTTCTTCAGCAACCTCTCGAAAATGTTGTTGATAAAGTGAGAGCCACCATCACTTATCACAATTCGAGGTACTCCAAATAGAGGGAAAATGATGGTCTTAAACAGCTTAAGGACCACCGAAGAATCATTGGTTCTGCTAGCAACGGCTTCAACCTACTTAGACATATAATCCGGCTCAGAAATCGTAGGGTATCGACCGATACCGTAGGAGTGTCGATCGATACCGAGACCTGCAATTCGTGGGAATTGCTGAGTTTCTGCGATACCCATTTGAAACTCAGTTTCAATGAAGTAAATAGACTCTTGTGGTAGTTGATCATCAATAGGCACGTTTGCATCGATCTGAATCCTCGAAAGATGGTCAGCGACTCCGTTCTCTATGCATTTCTTGTCCTTAACCTCTATGTCAAAACCTTGTAGCAAAAGAACCCAACGACAAAGACGAGGCTTGAAATCCTTATTATGCATCAGATATTTGAGAGCAGCATGATCAGTATGAACAATCACTCTGCTCCCAATCAGATATGATCGAAACTTTTCAAAGGAGAAAACACTGCAAGTAGTTCCTTGTCTGTGGTGCTGTAATTCCTTTGAGCATCGTCCAATGTCATGTTGGCATAGTATATAACATGCAGCTTCTTGTCTTTCCTCTGACCCAGAACTGATCGAACATCAAAATCACTAGCGTCGCACATGATCTCAAAAGGCAAAGTCCAATCAGGAGGTTGCATAATAGGATCACTCAACAAAGCCTTTTTAATCTCCTTAAAGGCTACAAGACACTCTGGTGTGAAATCGAATTTGATCTCCTTGCATAATAGAGCGGTTAGTGGGCGAGCTAGCTTGGAGAAGTCCTTGATAAATCTTCTGTAAAACCCAGCATGACCAAGGAAACTTCGAATATCCTTCACAGAAGTCGGTGGTTGGAGACTTGTCATGACCTGAATCTCAGCCTTGTCAACTTCGATCCCCGCCTCAGAAACTTTGTGCCTAAGAACGATGCCGTCCTGAACCATAAAGAGACACTTTTCCCAATTAAGAACCAAGTGTTTCTCTTCGTATCTCTGTAGCACCTTGCACAAGTTATCCATACAGCTCTTGAATGATGATCCATATACTGAAAAATTATCCATGAACACCTCCATAAAATCTTCAATCATGTCCGTGAAGATAGACATCATACATCTCTGAAAAGTGGATGGAGCATTACACAATCCAAATGGCATTCTCCTGTGTGCGAATGTGTCATATGGACATGTGAGAGTTGTCTTCCCTTGGTCGTTTGGATGTATCGGAATCTGGAAGAAACCTTAATAGCCATCGAGAAAACAGTAGTATGGATGACTAGCCAACTTCTAACATCTGGTTAATGAATGGTAATGGGAAGTGATCTTTCCTTGTGGCTGCATTCAACTTCCTCTAGTCAATGCACATTTGATGTCCAGTAATAGTCCTAGTATGAATCATCTCATCCTTCTCATTCTTCACCACAGTTATCCCTCCTTTCTTAGGAACAACGTGCACTGGACTGACCCAATAACTGTCCGAGATGGCATAGATAACTCCTGCATCCAAGAGTTTCATGACCTCCTTCTTAACCACTTCTTTCAGGTTTGGATTCAGCCTCCTCTGATGCTCAACTGAAGCCTTTGACTCGTCTTCAAGATGAATCCTATGCATGTACAGGTCCGGTGATATATATGAAATGTCATCAAGAGAATAGCCAAGAGCTTTGCGATACTTGCGCATCTTGCTCAACAGTAAGGTAATCTCTGCGTTATTCAAGGAAGCATTAATAATCAATGGGTATGTGGAATTAGGACCACGAAAACCATACCTCAGATTCGCTGGGAGTGGTTTGAGTTCCACCTTAGGAGCTTTCGCCTCGCTCCAATCTCCAAGCCTAGCAGCTTGCTTAGCAGTTTCGGCCAACTCTCTTTCTGACCGCAGGGTATCGATCGATACTAGGGGAGTATCGATCGATACTGGTGGTGCTATATTGAGCATCTTTGAGTATCCAGCAGCATCATCATCCGAATGAACCTCTGACACATTACAGCTGAACAGATCAATGCTCTCTCTAATGGATCCTCATGATGCATATCCAGGAAGTACTCTTCAGCTATGTCACTGAAGGTATTAATAAAGAAAGTCTGTCCATCGATGGTTGGTATCTTCATCATCTTTTCCATGTTAAAAGTCATGACCAAATCACCGATGTTAAAAGCGATCTTCCCACTCCTGCAATCAATCAGAGCATCAGCTATTGCTAGGAATGGCCTTCCCAAGATAAGAGGATCTCTAGGTTCTGCATCATACTCCAGGACAATGAAATCAGTTGAGATCAAGCAATTTCCAATCTTGATAGGAACATCTTCGAGTAAACCCTCTAGGAGTCTAACTGAGCGATCAGCAAGTATCAGTGAGATTCTTGTTGAAGTGAAGTATGTCATTCCCATCCTTTTAGCAACTGAGTATGGCATGAGGCTGACACTTGAGCCAATGTCACAAAGAGAACACTCAAACCTGTCTGTAAAGATCGTGCAATCCAAGACAAAACTCCCTGGATCTGGTAGCTTCGTTGGAATCCTGTTGATTAGGATTGCACTGCACTCATGAGTAATCATCAAACATCCGTCTTCAAGGTTCACATTGCTAGACACCATCTTCTTGACATATCTCCTGAAAGCTGGAGAAGTTTTGATAGCATCGATGAAAAGAAGTTCAACAATCAGCTTATCCATAATGGCCTTGCATCTAGACTCTTATACCTCTCTCTTAGTCTTCCCAACAGCCATGGGATAATATATCCTCGGTATGTAAACTCTCTCTGCAACCACATCAGGCACTTCCTTCAAAACCTTAGGTGTTGAATCGACTGCAGGATCAGTATCGATCGATACAGGGGTGGTATCGATCGATACAGGGGTGGTATCGATCGATACACGGGATTTTAATTTTTCCCGTGAAAGTATCTTGACCGGTATCGATCGATGCTTACTAATGTCGATCGATACCCTGGGGATTTCAGAATCCTAATCGTCAAACTCGACGAAATTTTCAGCAGTTTGGCCAATTTTCACTTTTGGATTTACCTCTTTTCCACTTCTCAAGGTAATTGCATTGATGTGTGCCCTTGGGTTCTCTCCTTTTCCTGGAAGAAAACCTTCTTGTCTTTTAGCAGCTTCTGAAGTCTGAGCTACCTGAATTTACAGCTTCTTCTGATGAATACCAAGAGCATCGATCCTTCCACTCAGATCTTTGTACAGAGCATCTATCTTACCATTGAAATCCACTGCTATCTGCTGCTGTCCTTGAACCAACGTTTCAAGCATAGACTCGATCTTGCTCTCTAGGGTTTTAGTAGGTACAGGCTGATAAGATGAATTCCCATAGTTCCTGGTATAACCACTGTTCTAGGAAGGTTTCTGGTTAACCTGATTCGACCCAAAACCACTTGGATTAGCTTCGGTTACTGGAAATTTTTGTTGGAGTTTCGGTTGTTGTATTGATTCCTCTAACCCTGAAAAACAGAACCACCAATGTAGTTAACATCCTCCACTTCATCCTCATTGAATACCTCAACATCTTCAGCAAAGTGAACAGCTTTCGTTGTCTTGCCATCAAAAGATTATGCATAGAATATAACTTGGCATTAACCTCAGCAATTTGCGAACCTTCCATGCCACCAGCTTGCTTCTTGCGCTCAAAGTCTGCATTTTTTGTGCTATTGCTAGACGCCAAGTTCTCGATTAGTACGTAAGCATCATCAGGATACCTGATGTTGAAATACCTCCAATCAATCCCTCTGAAGAAGAAACCCATCAGCTGAACATCAGTGTATCCATGATGTGGATAATCTCTCTGATACGATCTAAATCTTGTCCAAGCAGCCTTGAACGTTTCAGTCGGGCCTTGAAAAAACTGGGAGATCTTGTTTCTCAGATCCTCAGATCGTGCATCATCATAGAAATTATTCAGGAAAACAGTCTTAGTCTCCTCCCAAGTATTCAGTGATCCAGGAGGCAACTGCTTCAGCCAGTAAGGGAAGAGCTTGCAGAAGAGGTAGACATAGGACACTCCATTGCTCTTGATGCTAGTGACCAAATCTTCGAGCCTCTCAATATGATCCATGGGATGTTCATTGGAAAGACCATGAAAAGGGTGCTGACCAACAAGAGTGTAGTATCCAGGTTTCAGCTCAAAGTCATTCCTCTGAAATGGTGGAGGGCGAATCGCTGATCGATTGGCATAAAACTGATCATGCATGTTGTACTCACCAATTGTTCTACCACGATCAGCCACTACATTCCCTGCATTCGCATCAACAGCCTCCTCGACAACAACAGGAAGTGGAATTATGTTCCCCTCTCCATCCAATCGTTGCCCTCTCTCATTGCAAAATTGACCCTCTCGGTCTCTGTAAGCACCAGCTGCATCTTGAACCAAAATCACTGGATTGTTGTTCATCTCTGCTGGTTTCTTTGCTTTTCTGTTTGTGCGTTCCAAAAGTGCTAGCTGCTCCAATGATAGATTAACTAGCGGAGTGTTCTTGTTCCTTCCGGTTCCTCGATTAGGCATGCACCTGAAACACAAAAGTCAAGAACGTAAGTAACAAAAATCCACGACAGGTATCGACCGATAAAACTAGAGTATCGATCGATACTAAGGTGAACTTAGTCGAAATTCTCAAACTAAAATCTAATGGTGAATTGAGTCCCCGGCAACAGCGTCAAATTTGATAAGCTCAAATTAATACCATAAAAGTACTAAAGCTTTGTCGATTGTAATACTTAAGGATCAAATCCAAAGAGACTCAAGGAAACACACAATAGATTCTAAAAGTTGAATTAAGCTAAGTGATCAATTTAATTGAAAGCAAATACGCCAATTAAACGAGTTGTAAGTTCGATGGAAGAAATATAGGTTTAGGGTATTTCTCAGGAAATTAATGAATGCAGATAAACTAATAAATCAGGGTTCAGGTTACACACGGCTCTTGAACTCAAATCACTAAAGTATAATTAACCAACTCTCGTTGCGAGAATTATCTAAGTCTAAATCCTAGAATTCCAAATCTCTTTGCGAATCCTAAAGTTTAAACCAGCTTTTAGTTCAAGTTTGATTTGTTCACAAAACAACTAAACCAAATCTTTTTGCGAATAGTTATTTTGCTCACCCTAAGTTCTATCAGGTTTCTCAATCGCACTCTCGTGCCTAATCGATTAACCTAAGATCTAAGTTCTAGGTGATCAATCCATAATTAGCTTTGAGAACAACCTATGGTGAAGAACTAATTCAGATTAAGAACCCTAAACAATAAATCAACCTAGCATTCAAAGAAATCCCTTATGAGAACCCTAAACCTAACAGAAGATCTACTCAGACATAGAGATTGAAACAATAAACATGACTGAATAAATACTTGAATAAATAATAAGAAAGAGAGTAGAACAAGGGTTCGAAATCTTCTCTCGGACGAACAGAGTTTCATACTTGTCTCCCTCAAAAGTTCTCTCACCAAAACTTAAAGCAGAATAATCTCTGTATCAAGCGTAATGAAAGCGTAGCCACCAAAGTGACTGTAAAACCTAAATAAATACTACTAAACACGTTCTGGGCATTCTTGTAAATAATAAAGTCTTCTGGGCTATTTTTCAATTCTTCGACTCTTCATTTAAAGTCGCGACTCGTGTCTGCTTCAGTGAGTATCGACCGATACTAGTCAGTATCGATCGATACTGAGGCTTCAAATCGGGTGCTCAGCTACACGAACTTCTGCTTTGCTCCAAAATGCTCCAGAAAGCTCCAATTAGGCTCCAGAAAGCTCCAATTAGGCTCCAAACGTGCTAAAACCTGAAAAGACTCTAAAACACTACAAAATAGTAGAAAGACTCTATAAACGTACTTATATCATAGCTTAAAACGGGTAAAACCATGATATATCACTTCGTCTTGCTCTTGAACCCCTCTCAAGTTGATCAATGTCGTCCCTAGGTTCTACTAGGTTAGTATTGCCACAGGAACGGGTATGCATGCACCTATAGAGAGAAATAGCAATAGGATGTAAAGAAGATTAGTAATATTGGTAGAAAATAATACTCAATCTCACAAAGAGCCTAAATCTCAAAGTTAAAATCAAATCCCAATATGGCAACGACGCCAAATTGATACTAAGACTTTTCGGTCTTGAAGAGGTATCAATAACTCTAAATACAAGTAGTATAAGAGGTTATCAATCCGTATTAGGAGATGATTCTAAGCATTAAGAATGCGAGGAACCTATGTAAGTTAAGCTAATCAAAAGGGTTTTATGATTAAGTATCCAATTCAAAACAAGTAAAGTAACTAAACAAGATGTAAATCAATAAGCAAAAGCGGATTCAAAGATAGGATTATAGATATAAGATGACCCAAGTTCAATTCATGATGATCATTTACTCAAACAAGCTAATCCCTAGGCATAAGATCCTTAACTTGACCAATTCTCTTTCAAGCAAAATTAATCACTATGCTAATCACCTAATCCATTAACAAACTCTCATTTGTGGATCATTGATTAGCAAGCATTGAGTTTATATAAGCAAGATCAGCCAAAGATATAACCTAGACAACTATTATCATAGGCTAGGAGCATAAATTTCTTGTTTAGTTCATTAAGGCATTTCATCAAACACTTGGTGTGCATGAAATGCCTTATGATATAGACCCACTTTCTCAAGCTATATCTAGCCTTAAGAACACTAAACAAGAAGGAATTTAAGAATATCTAACCCTAAACACCATGAATCAAGCCTTGGATCATCCTAATCTACCCATCTCTAAACCCTAAAAGACTACTCAAGACCCATTAGAACCAACCAAAAATCGATGGGGATAAAGGTTGAATCCATGGATGAATGTTGAATAATCAAGATAGAAAGAAGATAAATGGAAGAGATTGATAGAAATAAATAGTACATTGCATAAACCAAAAAAGATCTTCTTACAAATCTCAAGAACTATCCCAAAAAGGTAAGGATTTTTGAATCAAGAAAAGCATCAGTTGCAAAAATTAGGTAAAATTTTTTTTATAGTGAATAGTGCTCGACCGGGTCGACCCGGAACAAACCGAGTTCCAACCCAGCCGAGTTGGATCTTCTTGGGCGAAAGTTGCAGACCGAGTGGCTTCTGGCCGGTTGGGATTTCATCATTGGGTCGGTTAGGATTCATGTTCCAAGACCGCACAGATTGGACCGCCTGGATGCTGGCCGGTTCAGTCGACGAAGGACTCTTTGCTGGCTTGGACCGAGTAGCTTCTGGCCGGTTGGGATTTCATCATTGGGTCGGTTAGGATTCTTGTTCCAAGACCGCACGGATTGGACCGCTTGGATGCTGGCCGGTTCAGTCGACGAAGGACGCTTTGCTGGCTTGGATCGAATGGCTTATGGCCGGTTGGGATTTTATCATTGGGTCGGTTAGGATTCCTGTTCTAAGACCGCACGGATTCAACCGCCTGGATGCTGGCCGGTTCAGTCGACGAAGGATGCTTGCTGGCTTGCAAACCGTGTGGCTTCGGGCCGGTCCGGAATTCGTCCTTGGGCTGGTTAAGATCCATGTACCAGGACCGGCTGGAATGGACCGCCTGGATGCTGGTCGGTTGTGCTGAGCCGAGATACTACAATTCCGTGCTAAGTTCTTCTCCGCATCCGTAGCCGATCGTGCTTTAGCCTCGGGACTTCCCGAACATCTCTGAACCGCTCCAAAGTACCTAGAATATACTCCATAACATTCAAGACACTCTAAGACCTAATGCAAAACATCATATTCTCTAAACAAGACTAAAATGTATGCTATGAAGGCTAAAATGAGAGGATATGTATGCTATGAAGGCTAAAATGAGAGGATATCAAAATTTCATTAGATTGCTCGAGCTTCGCTATTAGGGTAACAAGTTGAGAGTTAGAGATACCTTGTTGCTGCGTGTTTGAGTTGTTGTAAGGAGCGGCTTAAGCGTTAAAGGGCAGCCTCTGTTGGAAATTTCCATTTCCTCCATAGTTGCCAAGACAACAAGAGATAGACATTGGTAATCCTCGGTAAAAAGTGTTGAGCAAATTCGGACCGGAGAAACCGTGATGAGGACAATCTCTCTCTTACTCTTTGAAACGTCCCCACGCTTCATAGGAAGACTCCATCGATTGTTGATGAAAACTTTAGATTTTATTTCTTAGCGCGTTGGATCTCGACTTCGTGTAGAACTAGGTTAAGAAGGCGGCTTTGCACTCTTCCCAATTAGTAATAGATCATGCGGGCAAAGATTTCAACCAACGGTGAGCTTTATCGGCCAAATAAAAATGAAAAAGCTTACAGTTCAAATAGTCGGCGGGAACTTGGTTCGTTCTCGTCGTTCCGCATATCTCTTCGAACAACTCGATGTGCTCCATCGGATGCTCGGTTCTAACTCCATGAAAATGATTTGGCTTTACCAAAGCAATGATTTTAGGTTTGATCTCAAAATTGTTTCCGTTCAGTATAGGAAGTTGTTTGGCCGCTCGGTCTTGGAAGTGTTGATACGGTGCATCAAAATCAGCAATGATGCGGTTACGCGCTTGTCTCCTCGGAGGATTAGCGGTCAGTACGGGACGATTGGCATTTACGCCATTAGGAGGAATCAATGCATTCGCTTGAGCATCCTTCCTGGGTGCATCACGATCGACCGAAAGTTGTCGCCTCGGATTTTCAGCATTTCGGTTTTGGTTGTGGCTTTCTTCGTGAATGAGATGTGGCTGGTCATTAGCACCATGGACAGCCTCTTGATCTTCCTTGTGATCCAAAAAATCATGGTCATCCTCGTGATCTAGTTGATAACGATTTTTTTTATCTTCCGGGTTGTCGTTTTCGGCCATCCTTAAGTTTCTTTTGAGTCTTCGGAGTTCTCTCTCGTGTTTGTCGATATCGTCTAGTAGCGGTACAGTTCCTCTAAGAGTTCTCCTAGTGTGCATGCACATAAAACAGTACATAAGCTCCCCTTCGAACCCCTATACCCAACAAGGAGATTACTCAGCCATAGCTGAGGTAATCATATTCAATAAATCAAATAAAAACAGTAAGGAAAAAGGGATGAAGAAAGCTTCTCTATCGAAGAACACGAATCGAGAATCCTTTCCTGCAAACCAAAGACAACAAGTGCACAAGTCACATGAGCTTCTCTTATGCCTTCAACCATGAGGATAATGTAAGGTGTCTGTTTAAGAGGCATAAAATAAGTATTTATAGAGCTAATCTAGTTTACGGTTTGATGGTGAAAGACAGTTTTGGCCTCGGGTGAAGAAACAAGTTGATTTGGTCGTGCATGGTGCTGGTCGCGGGTCCGTCCTCTCTGGGAGTGGAGAAATTCCACTTGGCCGCGGGTGGAGGCTCTCCCGGAGTGGCGAAATGCCTCATGGCCGCAGGTCCAGCTCCTCCAGGCGCGGTGGCTTCGTCTTCCTGGCAGCTTCATTTGCCTTCAGTGTTTCAGTGTATTTAAAGATCCAACCATTGGATTGCCTCCAATTAAATTGCATTTGAAAGCTGGTTGTCTCTACTTTGTTTTCTCCAAATTTGGGGATGATCAGACATTGAAAAGGTCTCCATTAGCTGCATGATTTCTTGACGGTCCAAGTTTATCCAAAAACGTACTTTTGCTCTGAAATTCACTATTTTATTCCGAGTTACCTGAAACGTCTTTCAAATCTCTAAAATATGAAAATTACTTGAAAACCTTTGAAAACAGAGTTAAAACACCTGCAAAAAAATATGAAAGTGATCCATAAAAACGGTCAAAAACCGGTGTTATCAGGGTGCAGCACCTTGACCCACGGCGAACCAGCATTCGGCCGCGGTCGAGCACCACCGACCCGCGGCAAAGATTTATTTGGCCGCGTGTGCACGACCCTGAGTGGCGGCCACCCCCCTGACGATCCCGATCGACCCCGTTCGATCTCCGATCGATCCAAAATCATTTCCATTCCCATCACCATATCACCATCTACCATTTCCCAATCACCACCATTCCATTCCCAAATCCATTCCCCAACCGCATCCATGTAAGTTTTATTTTTCCTTTAACTTTTTCAATTATTACATCCATCTATTTATTAGTCATTACTCGATTTATTTCACACTGAAGACAGTGTGATTTAAGTATGGGTGAGGATTTCATCCCTTACTAACCACCATTTTCTTTCATGCGTTTTTACATTTTGAAACTTTCAAACTTTCTTTAAAAAATTTCATGTTTTTCAATAAAGTAGGAATACGTTTTGAGGGAATGATGAAAGAAATCTGTGACGATAAAAGACCAATGTGCTTCTACGCTATTTCCTAGTAACATGGTCTTTCGTAATATGGTTCTAGACTAGGCGGTAGTTAGAGTTTCTGTTAATGCGAAATCCCCAAAGGAATTTAGATCGTAGAGATTCTTTAGGATGGAATATACTAGCTCTATTATACTTGGACTTTAATCTTGACTTAATTTTCTCATCAAAGGATTAGGCAAAGATAACGAATCATACATTCATGACGTTCTTTTACTTTTTACAACTCTTTATCGTACATGAATGGCCAACTCATTTTTAGTTGGTACCCCACCCGAAACTTAACCATTGTTCAAACCTCATGCAACTCTCTTTGTGTCTTATGTGCAGATATATGCAAAAATGCCAGAGAGGGAGGAAAGACACAGTTTTCAGTCACTAAAGACAAAGACTATACGCGATTGGTGAAGGTGAATTCAACAAAGATAAGAGCTTGGTTATGCCTTGGAAAAACTTAAAATCATTGTAAAAATTCGTGCCCCTTAGACTATATCCAATAAAGGCGTTTCCCCCGTTCATATAAAAAAAACAAAAATAATCGAAAGGGAAAGGAAATAAAAGCCTAACAAGAGTTTAGATTGGTTGAAATACTTATGAGGCATTCATGGTTCGTTTGTAAGAAGTTTGTCATTCCAAGCCCACAGAAAAATTTAAGTCTGGGGGAATGACATAAAATTTATGTTTTTGGAGAAATGAGGAAGTGCAACATTATTTACGCAAGAAGAAGTGACTAGAAGATGTGGTTATCAATTGGTCCTTCCTCTCTTGTTGTTTTGCATAATATCTTGCACCTTCCGGTGAAATTACGGTAACCCGATACACTTTTAACCTCACCTCTAAATGCCTTTAATGCCTACCCTCGATTGTCTTGGTTTAATCCTTTTGATGAGAAGTTCACGTTTTCACTTAATAAATTTAGAGAGCTAGTTGACCTGATTTATGGATTTCGAAAGTTTATATTTCGTATGACGGATACCGTGGACTAGTGTTACAGAAACTTCTGGTGAGAATTTTTTAGGCTAGGTTGCGTTTGATGTAGTTCGATGGTTATGGTTTAGAAGGACGAACTCCTAGTTCCCTATGATTTTGTTTGATCGTTTCCAAGCTTAAACTTTTATCTTGTTTGATAACACCATATTTTTACCCATTTTACTATCTATTTAAGAACAATTTAATAAGTGTTCCACTTGGTTTTACATGCTTTTATTATAGTTTTCGCATATTCGTAGTGTCAAGACTCTTTTCAGGTTACTTAGACAAAAACATTGCAAATTGGAAAAAACCCAGATTTTCGGCTCAGAGTCAAACCGTCGGAAGTTCAATTGCCAAATAAATTCTTCTCACCGTCTGATCCAGCTAAATTTTGGGGATATTCAAGAAGGACCAGCTACCTTTCCATTCTAACAGATTTGAGGATGATCCTACGATTCAATTAAAAGTTACATCAAGATCAAGACGTTCCAGATGGCCACTCCCAGAGCAGTCCCAGCCGCGGCCAAGAGGCAATTCACCGCGGCCAGGATGCCTCCACCCGCGGCCAAGTGAAAATTCGCAGCGGCCAGACTCTATGGACCCGCGGTCGAGCCAGTTTTATCCCGTAAGCCCAATTTGCAAGGCCCGTTCAATTACCGAAACTTTGTGAAGCTTTGAAGCTTCAATATCTCGACGAGATTCACCCCGAGGAGAATCCCGATGAAGGTCTATGGAGCATAATAGGACAAGGCGTCTACGACAACGGACGGTCCAAAGCCGCCCTACTCACGCATCCCGATGTCCGCTATACACACAAGGTCTTAGCGCACACCATATTCTCGAGAGCGAACGTGAGGAGTGTCCTCAAAGGCGAGCTTGTCACCCTTCAATTACCTTTCACCGATGACCTGCACTATGCTTGCTATGCTTGTACCGTCGCGAAGAACTTGGTGAAGGTGAAACACGACGCGCCCGTCACAAAACCTGAGGACGCTACTACCGCCTTCGAAAGCATCATCACGGCGATTCTACAAGCCGTGCACTTCGATTTCTCGAACAAGGTTCCACTCCGAGGAAGCTGGTTCGACTTGATGCAATTCTCCCAAGACCGCACGATCTCTCGCGCTTCACTCGACCCCGACAGATTTGGTTACAAATATTGCACCAATGTCGGTGAGTCCTACTTTGTCTTCTTACCTTCTAACTCTGTCCCTAGACTCCAAGAAGGAGAAGCACCTAGATGGATCTTGGAGGCGATGGACTACATACCTACAGTCCCATGCCTACTGTATACGATTGGACAGTTCCTATTGGTCAAACCCAACCGAGACGCCGAGGCAAAGCGTGCTCGACTATTTCAGCAAAATCACAGGCCTGTGCACCATCCGCGAGTTCGTCTCACGAACACGGACCAGAATACGCAGCCATGGAGAAGAAGATAGCACGACAAGAGAGACGATACATGTGCATGATGCGTTTCCTCGAAGAGCACCACCAGTTCGATGGCAACACGCCCGACTCCGAGACAGATGGCACAAGCGACGCCTAGCCATGCACTTCACCACCACGGTCTAATCGATCTCTTTCACCTTATCTTTTATTTTAATTATTTTATCATCTTTTCACCAACTTTTTCACACTGAGGATAGTGTGATTTAAGTCTGGGGGAGGATGTTTATCCATTACTAATCTATTTTTCTTTTCGTGTAATATTTTTTATTAAATATTTTTCCGGAACATAAGAACAAAATCTATGATAAAATAGACCAGTGTGCTTCTACGCTATTTCCTCGTGCTAGCTCTTTTGTGGTTTAGTACTAGACTAGGCGGTAGCTAGAGTGCTTTCAATGCGACATCCCCAGAGGATTTCGAGCAATAGAAATTCTTTCTGACATGATATACTAGCTCATTTTATTTGGACTTAATCTATATTTAATTTTCTTATCAATTGTTTTAGACGAGACAACGAGTCATACATCTAGGACATCTTTTTCATTTTTACCACTCTTTGTTGTCCTAGATGGCCGGTTCATCTTTAGCCGGTATCCCGCCCGAAACTTAACCTTTGTTCAAACTTCATGCAACTCTCTTGTTGTCTTATGTGCAGATATGTGCAAAAACCTCGGAGAGGGAGGAACGACACAGTTTTTAAGTCACTCGAGAAGACGAGAGACTAGACGGATTCGGTTGTGGAGGTATCGACAAACAAAGCTAAAAATTTGCCTTGGAAATTGTTTGTAACCGGTAATTTTTGTACTCTCTAAGGCTCCCGTTTAAAGGCGTTTCCAATTTCTAAAAAAATAATAATAATAAAAGGAAAGGAAATAAAAGCCTAAGAGTCTTAGAGTAGTCTATATTTTTACCAAGGCAACTATATTTCAATATGTGAGGAGTAAGAAGCCGTTCGAATCATTACCTGAAGAAAAATCCAAGTCTGGGGGAACGACAGAAAAGTTCTGTCAAAGGGAGAAGAGTCCCTACGAAGGAAGAGTCACTCTTTGCTTTGCAGCAACACTTATGCGAGCAAAGAGTGACTGAAACCTGTGGGTACCAACAACTCCATCCTCTCTTGCTGTTTTGCATAATATCTAGCATCCTCCGAAGAAAATACGGTAACCCAGAACACTTTTAGCGTCACTTCTAAATTGCCCTTAAATGCCTAGCATCGATTGTCTTGTCTAATATTTTTGGTATGAATCACGCAATCTTTAATAAAAGTTAAGAGCTAGCTAGTTGACTGAAAGTTAGGATCTATATGGTTAGACTTTCGCATGACGGATACCGTGGATTAGCGTTGTAGTACTTTAGTGAGAATTTTCTAGACTAAGTCCGATTGATGCAGATCTTGCAATAGCAGATGTTAGAGAATGGATGTCTGCAACTACCAAAGGAAATGAGATAAATACACAATCAACATCACCGTCGCGAGGCTCTTTGGTCTCAAAATGGAATCGGCCTAGTGTGGGTTCACTTAAATGAAATTATGGTGTGTCTTATGATCCGGTTTCCAAGAGGGTTGTAGGTGGATGGATATTAAGAGATCACATGGGATTTCCAAAATATTGGGGAACTACATATTTAGGTTATGCGGCCTCGAGTTTGGAAGCGGAATGGAAAGCATTAATAGCATTTATACAAAATATTTGGAGCAGAGGGTTCAATAACGTTCAATTCGAAGGTGATTGCCAGGTGCTTGTTGAGTTACTGCAGGGAGTGAAGGAAGATTTTTCAATGACGAATTTAATCGAAGATATTAATGTATGGAATCAGAGAATTCAAAATTAATCACTATACTAATCACCTAATCCATTAACAAACTCTCATTTGTGGATCATTGATTAGCAAGCATTGAGTTTATATAAGCAAGATCAACCAAAGATACACCCTAGACAACTATTATCATAGGCTAGGAGCATAAATTTCTTGTTTAGTTCATTAAGGCATTTCATCAAACACTTGGTGTGCATGAAATGCCTTATGATCTAGACCCACTTTCTCAAGCTAGATCTAGCCTTAAGAACACTAAACAAGAAGGAATTTAAGAATATCTAACCCTAAACACCATGAATCAAGCCTTGGATCATCATAATCTACCCATCTCTAAACCCTAAAAGACTACTCAAGACCCATTAGAACCAACCAAAAATCGATGGGGATAAGGGTTGAATCCATGGATGAATGTTGAATAATAAAGATAGAAAGAAGATAAATGGAAGAGATTGATAGAAATAAATAGTACATTGCATAAACCAAAAAAGATCTTCTTACAAATCTCAAGAACTCTTCCAAAAAGGTAATGATTTTTGAATCAAGAAAAGCATCAGTTGCAAAAATTAGGTAAAATTATTTTTATAGTGAATAGTGCTCGACCGGGTCGACCCAGAACAAACCGAGTTCCAACCCAGCCGAGTTGGATCTTCTTGGGCGAAAGTTGCAGACCGAGTGGCTTCTGGCCGGTTGGGATTTCATCATTGGGTCGGTTAGGATTCATGTTCCAAGACCGCACAGATTGGACCGCCTGGATGCTGGCCGGTTCAGTCGACGAAGGACTCTTTGCTGGCTTGGACCGAGTAGCTTCTGGCCGGTTGGGATTTCATCATTGGGCCGGTTAGGATTCTTGTTCCAAGACCGCACGGATTGGACCGCTTGGATGCTGGCCAGTTCAGTCGACGAAGGACGCTTTGCTGGCTTGGATCGAATGGCTTATGGCCGGTTGGGATTTCATCATTGGGTCGGTTAGGATTCATGTTCCAAGACCGCACGGATTCGACCGCCTGGATGCTGGCCGGTTCAGTCGACGAATGATGCTTGCTGGCTTGCAAACCGTGTTGCTTCGGGCCGGTCCAGAATTCGTCCTTGGGCTGGTTAAGATCCATGTACCAGGACCGGCTGGAATGGACCGCCTGGATGCTGGTCGGTTGTGCTGAGCCGAGATACTCCAATTCCGTGCAAAGTTCTTCTCCGCATCCGTAGCCGATCGTGCTTGAGCCTCGGGACTTCCCGAACATCTCCGAACCGCTCCAAAGTACCTAGAATATACTCCATAACATTCAAGACACTCTAAGACCTAATGCAAAACATCATATTCTCTAAACAAGACCAAAACATGCATGAAAGACCTAGATATGCTCGAATGTGACTAAAAATGCAAAGTCAAATGTATGCTATGAAGGCTAAAATGAGAGGATATCAAAATTTCATTAGATTGCTCGAGCTTCGCTATTTGGGTAGCAAGTTGAGAGTTAGAGATACCTTGTTGCTGCGTGTTTGAGTTGTTGTAAGGAGCGGCTTAAGCATTAAAGGGCAGCCTCTGTTGGAAATTTCCATTTCCTCCATAGTTGCCAAGACAACAAGAGATAGACGTTGGTAATCCTCGGTAAAAAGTGTTGAGCAAATTCGGACCGGAGAAACCGTGATGAGGACAATCTCTCTCTTACTCTTTGAAATGTCCCCACGCTTCATAGAAAGACTCCACCGATTGTTGATGAAAACTTTAGATTTTATTTCTTAGCACGTTGGATCTCGACTTCGTGTAGAACTAGGTTAAGAAGGCGGCTTTGCACTCTTCCCAATTAGTAATAGATCATGCGGGCAAAGATTTCAACTAACGGTGAGCTTTATCGGCCAAAGAAAAATGAAAAAGCTTACACTTTAAATAGTCGGCGGGAACTTGGTTCGTTCTCGTCGTTCCGCATATCTCTTCGAACAGCTCGATGTGTTCCATCGGATGCTCGGTTGCAACTCCATGAAAATGATTTGGCTTTACCAAAGCAATGATTTTAGGTTTGATCTCAAAATTGTTTTCGTTCAGTATAGGAAGTTGTTTGGCCGCTCGGTCTTGGAAGTGTTGATACGGTGCATCAAAACCAGCAATGATGCGGTTACGCGCTTGTCTCCTCGGAGGATTAGCTGTCAGTACGGGACGATTGGCATTTACGCCATTAGGAGGAATCAATGCATTCGCTTGAGCATCCTTCCTGGGTGCATCACGATCGACCGAAAGATTAAACCAAAAAAGAGAAAGTCAAAGGCCTGTGCACCATCCGCGAATGAAGAACTCTAAATCGAGTAATGACTAATAAATAGAACTCGACTATTTCAGCAAAATCACAGGCCTGTGCACCATCCGCGAGTTCGTCTCACGAACACGGACCAGAATACGCAGCCATGGAGAAGAAGATAGCACGACAAGAGAGACGATACATGTGCATGATGCGTTTCCTCGAAGAGCACCACCAGTTCGATGGCAACACGCCCGACTCCGAGACAGATGGCACAAGCGACGCCTAGCCATGCACTTCACCACCACGGTCTAATCGATCTCTTTCACCTTATCTTTTATTTTAATTATTTTACCATCTTTTCACCAACTTTTTCACACTGAGGATAGTGTGATTTAAGTCTGGGGGAGGATGTTTATCCATTACTAATATATTTTTCTTTTCGTGTAATATTTTTATTTAAATATTTTTCCGGAACATAAGAACAAAATCTATGATGATATAGACCAGTGTGCTTATACGCTATTTCCTCGTGCTAGCTCTTTTGTGGTTTAGTACTAGACTAGGTGGTAGCTAGAGTGCTTTCAATGCGACATCCCCAGAGGATTTCGAGCAATAGAAATTCTTTCTGACATGATATACTAGCTCATTTTATTTGGACTTAATCTATATTTAATTTTCTTATCAATTGTTTTAGACGAGACAACGAGTCATACATCTAGGAAATCTTTTTCATTTTACCACTCTTTGTTGTCCTAGATGGCCGGTTCATCTTTAGCCGGTATCCCGCCCGAAACTTAACCTTTGTTCAAACTTCATGCAACTCTCTTGTTGTCTTATGTGCAGATATGTGCAAAAACGTCGGAGAGGGAGGAACGACACAGTTTTTTAGTCACTCGAGAAGACGAGAGACTTACGGATTCGGTTGTGGAGGTATCGACAAACCAAGCTAAAAATTTGCCTTGGAAATTTTTTGTAACCGGTAATTTTTGTACTCTCTAAGGCTCCCGTTTAAAGGCGTTTCCAGTTTCTAAAAAAATAATAATAATAAAAGGAAAATAAATAAAAGCCTAAGAGTCTTAGAGTAGTCTATATTTTTACCAAGGCAACTATATTTCAATATGTGAGGAGTAAGAAGCCGTTCGAATCATTACCCGAAGAAAAATCTAAATCTGGGGGAACGACAGAAAAGTTATGTCAAAGGGAGATGAGTCCCTACGAAGGAAGAGTCACTCTTTGCTTTGCAGCAACACTTATGCGAGCAAAGAGTGACTGAAACCTGTGGGTACCAACAACTCCATCCTCTCTTGCTGTTTTGCATAATATCTAGCATCCTCCGAAGAAAATACGGTAACCCAGAACACTTTTAGCGTCACTTCTAAATTGCCCTTAAATGCCTAGCATCGATTGTCTTGTCTAATATTTTTGGTATGAATCACGCAATCTTTAATAAAAGTTAAGAGCTAGCTAGTTGACTGAAAGTTAGGATCTATATGGTTAGACTTTCGCATGACGGATACCGTGGATTAGCGTTGTAGTACTTTAGTGAGAATTTTCTAGACTAAGTCCGATTGATGCAGATCTTGCAATAGCAGATGTTAGAGAATGGATGTCTGCAACTACCAAAGGAAATGAGATAAATACACAATCAACATCACCGTCGCGAGGCTCTTTGGTCTCAAAATGGAATCGGCCTAGTGTGGGTTCACTTAAATGAAATTATGGTGTGGCTTATGATCCGGTTTCCAAGAGGGTTGTATGTGGATGGATATTAAGAGATCACATGGGATTTCCAAAATATTGGGGAACTACATATTTAGGTTATGCGGCCTCGAGTTTGGAAGCGGAATGGAAAGCATTAATAGCATTTATACAAAATATTTGGAGCAGAGGGTTCAATAACGTTCAATTCGAAGGTGATTGCCAGGTGCTTGTTGAGTTACTGCAGGGAGTGAAGGAAGATTTTTCAATGACGAATTTAATCGAAGATATTAATGTATGGAATCAGAGAATTCAAAATGTAACTTTTCTCCATGTAAAAAGAGATTCAAACGAAGCAGCGCATAAATTAGCTCGTAAAGGTCCCTATAATATTATTTTCTACTCTGGATCAATGTATATGCCTTCATGGTTAACTAAAACCTTGTATCATGACTCTGTTAAGTCTAATTAATAAAATTATAATTCGTCGAAAAAAAAAAGTCCGATTGATGCATTACTTTGGTTATGGTATAGAATGACGGTCGCTGAGAATTTTTTTAGTTCCTATATTTTCGAAAATCTCTTTCCGAGTTTAGATTTCTCTTTTGTTTGAGGAAAAACAAAGATCTAAGTCTGGGGGAGTTGATAACACCGGTTTTTGACCGTTTTTATGGATGACTTTCGTATTTTTTTGCAGGTGTTTAAACTCCGTTTTCAAAGGTTTTCAAGTTATTTTCATATTTTAGAGATTTGAAAGACGTTTCAGATAACTCGGAATAAAAGAGTGCATTTCGGAGCAAAAGTACGTTTTTTGATAAACTTGGACCGTCAAGAAGTATTGCAGCTAATGGAGACCTTTTAACCGTCTGATCATCCCCAAATTTGGACACAACAAAGTAGAGACAACCAGCTTTCAAATGCTATTGGATCGGAGACAATCCAATGGTTGGATCCTTAAATACACCTGAAGCACTGAAGGCAGATAAAGCTGCCCCGAATACGAAGCCACCGCGCCTGGAGGAGCTGGACCCGAGGCCAGGAGGCATTTCGCCACTCCTAGAGCGCCTCCACCCACGGCCAAGTGGCATTTCGCCACTCCTAGAGAGGACGTACCCGCGACCAAATCGACTTGTTTCTTCACCGAGGCCAAAACCGTCTTTTCCCATCAAACCCTAAACGAGATTAGCTATATAACTACTGATTTTATGCTTCTTAGACATACACGTTACATTATACTCACGCTTGAAGGCAGAAGCAAAGCTCTTGTGACTTGTGCATTTTTTTCTTTGGTTTGGAGCAAATGATTCTCGATTAGTGTTCTTTGATAGAGAAGCTTTTTTCATCCCTTTTTACTTACTGTTTTTATTTGATTTATTGAATATGATTACCTCAGCTATGGATGAGTAGTCTCCTTGTTGGGAATAGGGGTTTGAAGGGGAGCTTATGGTTCGATTCTTATTAGGTTTTTAGTATATGATACCGATTAGGGTTCATCGTTCTATCTTTGTTGTTAATGCGTTGCTTGACTAACCGTCTTAGCAACTGATATTAGGCGTTTTAGACCATCTCCATTGGTCCCTCATTTTGAGGGAAAACATCAAAAAATGAGGAAAATTCCTCTCCAATGATCCCTCATTTTGAGGGGGAAAATGAGTTTATGAAAAGTATCGCATCAAATTTGAGAGAACACTATTCATCCCTTCATTTTACTTTTTAGCTTTATTTATTTGCAAAATAATCCTTATAATTTAACATGTATCTAGTTTATATCTAAAAACAGTTTAAAATTTTTTATTTAATATTCAAATACAATATTATATTTTTTTAAACATAATTATAAATAAATATTAAAATGAAATCTTTATATAATAAACGTTTTAATATAAATAAAAAAATTATTTGCTTAAATTTTTTAAATAATTGGGTATAATTTGTAAACTTAGAAAATAAAGTATGTTGTTAGAAATTTAAAATTAAGTAAGAATAGAATATACTTAAAATATTTCTTTTTGAGGGGACAACTGAGGGGAACCATTGGAGAAAAACTCAACCTCATTTTAAGTTTACTTCATTTTGAGGGAAAAAAATGAAGGAAATCATTGAAGATGCTCTTAGAGCCACAAAAGTGTTTTATCTAATCGCTTGACCTAGGGTAGACGAGCAAATCCGTCGTAAGATTTTGGAAGTATACGTACGGATGAATTGTGGGCGTAAACGACCTTTGAGAGTATCATTCACTTCTTGCGCGGGCGGAGTCGGAAGCTACCGTCCGAGTAATGAGGTGAGTAGGTGTGTAGGATTACGGTAGTAAACTACACGCAACGTACGTGTTCCAAGTTCAAGAACCCAAATACGACAAAACGTCGCTTTAGAAATCCTAGAAATTTTCTCGGTAAAAATCGGCCAGAAACCCTAGAAAATTACCGATTGCCCAACGCTTCGTTGATTGATTTACAACCTCGAAATAATTATTGCTTGCTATTGTTCACTTAGATTAGATTTATTTATTCGGTTAGTTTAGATTAGTTTAGTCTCGTTCGCTTTCTTAATTTCTCGCTTAGTTTAGTTTAGTATAGTTTAGATTCCTAGTTTCGAGTTCGTGACAAAACACTATAAACATATATTCATCTTAGGTTTATTTACTATACAATGTCTAAGGTCTTGCAAAACAGTATTCCTCCATGTGGATTGATACCTTAAGTACTACAACGCACATCTGTGCACTTGCAGGCTTTAAGGTTTACAAATTTAAAACCTAAAGTTACGGAGATGAATCCGATTCGCATCATCTTCGACAATGTTTTCCTAGCTTCATCAAACAAGTCCTCGATCTCATACTTCTCCTCTTTGCTATACCAAAATAGTTCCCTCATTTCGGTATGTTTTTTCCAAGCTTGAGCAAACGAGATATGAGCATGAATTTTTTTCACCATGGAGTGGAAGTCATCTAGCATCTCCTTGCTTATGGACTGAGTATCCCAATCTCCATGTCCAAGAGGTTGTCTTCGGCCAGCAATTGGAGTTCCCTCGCGTATTCTTTTGCATCTAATCCTCGCGGTTTGTCTTATCATCATGCATTGATGATCAATCCTTGCTTGAGATTGTTGTCCACGTCCCTTGGCACTCTTGGAGAAGTCTCTTCCTCATCTAAAAAGATCACAACATTGCAATTCTCGGTTGGAGCAATTTTTGCCTCCACCTAATCGGATCCAAGACGAAAGTCGATGGTTTCTTCGACATTAGACAAACCCCTTTGAAGTGTCTTGAATTCCTTAGAGAGATCAGTAGATATGTCTCCTAATCCCATAGTCTTGCCAAGGAGATCATCGTATTTCCCATCCATGTTTAAACGAATCTTTTGGATTGTTTCCTTCGCTTGCTTTTGCCCTTCGTAAAGAACATGAATGGTCGAATAAGCTTCTCTTCCTGGAGTACCAATCTCCTTCACTCCTCTCTTAGCCTTGTGTGCTTTGTTTGTAATGGTGCTGATATTTGTAGATAATTGAGAGGCTCTCTCCCAAGTTCGTGAATCTCCCTTCAAAGTGGTTTTCCATGAGTTCCACGGATTTGTTGACGTGATCGATGAGAATTTGGTTCTTCTCGATTTCGAGGGCTTGTTGCAGCTGCACCTATTCTATTTTCTTCACTTTTTTGAACTTGGAAAAAAATAGCATCAAACTTCCCACCGAGATCGTTTTTGATATGATCCAACTTTGTATCGAGCTATGCGAAGACTCTTGCTGATTCTTCATAAGCGTATGCATCATGGCTTCAAGTCTACTCTCTTGAGACTCAATGGGGACGTGATCATAGGCAAAAAAGTGGTGGTTGTGGTCGTGGCTGGTGGTATTGATGGTAAAAGCCTCCATGATCAAAAAATCGTTCCAATTCTGATTTTGGTGCAAGTAAGCTTGGTTTGGTTGATCGGTGTATAAACTTGGCATCGGGATGTAGTCACGAGCAGGCTCACGATACTGAGGTGAATGTTTTTGAGCTTCATGAGAGAGAGGAAATCGATGACTATCATTCCTCGAGTAGTAATCCATCTCGAAAAGTTCCTAAAAACACAAAAATTAAAGAAAATGCGAAAAATTGGAAAACAAAGAAAAGAAAAATCTTAGTCGAAATTATAATCGAAAAATCGTAGGTAACAAATCAGTCCCCAACAACGGCACCAGCAAACTTAATGCAGGTAAGTTTTCACCCTAAAAATAACGAAGTTGCAAGTGCACAACAACGATGTAGTACTTAGGGGTCGAATCCACTAGAGACTGGAAGATGTTACACTAGAGTTTTTATGATTTCGAATTAAGCTAAGACAACAAAAATAATTGTAAGATCGATGGTAGCAAAACAAGTAATAAGAAAGATTAAGCAATAAGAGAAAACGTTAGGCAATGGATAATTCGCAAAGATACATAACATGAAAGATATTGATTAGATAGTGTTTTAATAAGATCCGTTCTTGAACTCAAAACACGAATTTATAATCTTTCCACTGCCGTGGCTCCGATCACTATGTTTTACAAACAAATAGACTCAGTTTTTGGAAGGTTATTGTAGATTGAAAACATGCATTAGTTCGAGCAATATAAGATTGTTCACTAAACTCCTTAACTCGACTTTTGGAAGGTTAAGACGCCTAGCTCACCAAATATTAGATCAAGCAATATAACAAGCTTTTGGAGAGTATATTAACCTAAGATCATATCACTAAATGGCCAACCAAGCAATCAACAATTAGAGAAAATAAAGGTGAAGAACCATATGATAAACCCCTTTAAAACGTTCGATATCAAATTAACATGTTATGCACTTATTGAAAAACCCATAACCTAACAAGTGAATAAATCGCACATAATGAAAGTAGACACGCAGAGACAGTAAAGGGAATTCATTGCTTTATTAAAAGAGTAAGGCTTGAAGAAGATCAAACCGAAAATCCTTGAACAAAGAGGAAGAACTCTTTTTAGAATCTCTTAGAACAAAATCTATGAAACAAAATTAAAGATGTGGTTTTATTATGATAGGTGTGTTTGCTGTGGTTCCTTTTAGGTGCTAGAGGCTAAAAACAAGTATATATAGGGTTTAGAGAAGACCAAAGTTGTCTAGGGTTTAGTTTAAGTAAAAAAAAATGAAATATTAATTCGTAGAGGTGTAGGGTCGGCCAAGGATCTGGGTCGAGCTCCTGACCCGTGGTGTGGGTGTCGGGTGAGAATAAAACTCTCCAGGCCGATCCTCTGGGCCGAGCTTGGGCTTTATTCCTGCATTGCTTCCTTTGCGAGCCAGACGGACATGTCTCCAGTATAATTGATGTAACTTCCTCATCACTGCTCCAAATGACTTAAAACAAATTCCAGATGACAGTTAACTCAAAATTATATCTTGGCTCCAAATTTCATCTCAATCCATGCACGGGAAGTCATCCAACGAACATGAAACTTCTTATGCGTATGTGATGTCCAATTATAGCAATCCACTTTTCTTGAGTTTTAGGTGCTTAGCTCGTCTTTTTGACTTTTTAAAATGGCATGAACATGATTTAGTGCTAATTTGCTCCATTATTCATCCTTTTTGATGTTTCGACCTGTAAAATCTCTAAATACTACAAATACGATAAAACTACCTCTAAATCCATAAAATCGCATAAAAATACTTAGATAATATATTAAAATCTATATAAAAATTATGTAAAATATAGGTATATCAATGATTCACCCGAGATGTGATGTCTTTCGTCTCGGTTCTCCATGTCTGTAATGGCTACATTAGTTCTGCCAAGGTGTAATCTTGAGTAATCGTCGTTTTGTCTGGTACGTCCGTCGTTGGTGGCTCCTGCTCCTTGGTTTAAATGAGGTGGCTCAGGTAAAATTGGCCTCGTTGTCGTGGGTGTCACCTCATCGGATGGATGCACCGGCGGTTGTCCTCTCGGGATCCTTGGTGTGTTTACCGATGTGCCCGCACGTGTTGAAAAGTTGAGGGCTGCCGGGTTTAGATCGAGTCTCCTTGCGATTCCCGTAGGAGGAGAGCCGCTGGGATCGGTTCTGTCTCTGGGAGTGTCACCACTGTTGCTGTTCGCGTCGTCACCGCTCCTTTGTTCGTCTTCGGCCATCTCTTCATATCTCGTTCTCGGTAATTTCCGCGAGTAAGAAATCTTCTATACCCCACAGACGGCGCCAAATTGTGGGAGTCGAAACTCGCACAACTAAATCTTGTAAAGGAATTTAAAGGGAACAAAAGATTATGCGTAGGAAACTCGAGAACAAAGATCCAAAGATGATTTTTATTGTTGTTTATAAAAACTTTGAATACAAGAGAATTTACGAAGTCCTTTTGCTAGGTAAAAAGTTGTCCCCTTTATGAATGATTTATGA
Organism: Eutrema japonicum; assembly: GCA_030161315.1. Taxonomy (NCBI): domain Eukaryota; kingdom Viridiplantae; phylum Streptophyta; class Magnoliopsida; order Brassicales; family Brassicaceae; genus Eutrema; species Eutrema japonicum. The sequence goes on along the minus strand of BSQW01000007.1, from coordinate 35,716,585 downwards.
CCTATATTTATACAAGTCTCGTTGAACCACCTCCACGAGGATCTCGGAAGATATTTGGAAGATTTTCTTTTATCTTTAAGCAGCCGCTGATTTGGATCGTCTCCTAGGGCAAATGATGACTTGAGTTATTTAATGGGCCTGCGGTTCGGCCCATTATGCTTGACAGGTAAGCCTCGCCTCAGCCCGTTAGTCTTTGCTTCGGCCGACGACGTACCTGGCTTGGCCCATGATGCTTTGCTCTGCTGTGGGTTCGGCTTCCTTCCTCTCTCTATTTTGTCGAGGTGAACCAGGTCAGTTCAATTTGGTTTGATCTCGGCTCGGTCTTGGTTCAGTCGAGGCGAGTTGTTTTGGTTCGGCCGAGGCGACTTGTTTTGGTTCGGCCAGGGCATGGTTCTGATTCAGTCGAGGCGAACTGGTCTGATCCAAGATGAGTTGTTTTGCCTCGGTCTCTCCTACTTTTCTCCATCTTGGTTCTCTCCTCTTCTCTGGCTTGGTTTTCTTCTTTTACTTACTTAGTCATTTTTAGTAGTTGATCGAGGGTGAAAACCGACCCCAACACATGCTGAGAAGGGACTTTATATATAGTCTAACAACAGGGTGACCTGCTAGATTCAAAATTATTACAAGATAAAATGATTAAACTTGCAAAAAGCACACAAAACGAAATAGACTCGACAAGGAATTAAAAAAAAAAGACTTTTGGACATCTAACGGTAATATTCTGCAAAACAAGAAAAGAAACTTGTTAATTATTCAAATAAATTCAAACACATACCTTTGGAATTCCTTGAATGATTTAGGGCAGCTTCCTTTGTTGCTTGTAAAACCGGCAAGAACAAAGTTGTTGGAGTCTTGGGTTGAACGTAAGCGTCTTCTTGTATTTCCTTGATGATCTCGGCCTCTTGAAGTTCTTCATACTTTATAAGTGTGATGAGACTCTCCACAGACTTGTTGAACTTCTCTCTCAATTTCCTCGTTCATGATCTTGTTCTTGGAGTTTGTTTCATAGTTGGTATGTCGATGATCTCCTCCTCGGATCCAGTTGAGTTAGCCTCGATGTTCTCATCATCTACTCCCTTTTTAAAAGGTTCTGATCTCAGATCAGGTACATCTGCATGAAAAGGAGATATATCAGTAACATTGAAGGTATGAGATATGGTTAACTCACCTGGCAGATCAAGTTTGTAAGCATTATCGTTGATCTTTTCTAGCACTTGAAAGGTTCCATCTCCTCTTGGTGAAAGCTTTGACTTCCTCTAATTTGGAAACCTTTCATGCCTTATGTGCAGCCATACCCAATCTCCGGGTTCAAATATGACTTCTTTTCTATGCTTATCAGTTTGTTCCTTGATATTTTCAATCTTCTTTTCCAGATTATCTTTGACCTTTTGATAAAGCTTCTTCACAAAATCTGCTATGGTTTCTCCTTCACTAGAATAAACAGCTTGGGGCAAAATTGCAAGATCTAATGGAGTAGTAGGATTAAATCCATAAACAACTTCAAAATTAGAAAATTTAGTACCAGAATCCTTAGCATGATTATAAGCAAGTTTAATGTAGGGCAAACAAGATAACTAGTTCTTTAGATTCTTACGAATCGTTGTTCTCAGCAAAGTAGATAGAGTACGGTTTACTACCTCAGTCTGGCCATATGTTTGGAGGTGACATGTAGTTGAGAAAAGCTTGTTGTCACGATATGATACAATGGTTCTCGTCACTCAGTGTAAACACGCTATTTCTTTGAAGAAGAGATCAGTAGTTTGAATAGCGTCATTAGTTTTGTTGCACATAATGAAATGAGCCATTTTGAGAACATGTCTACAACTACAAAGATAGAATCCTTGTGGTTGATCTTTGGCAGACCTAAAACAAAATCCATAGAAATGTCTACCCTAGGCAGGTTATAAATAGGCAAAGACATATATAAACCATGTGAATGTGACCTAGATTTTGCTTTTAGGCAAGTGATGCACTTTGCACAAAATCTCTTCACGTCTTGATGAGGACATCGAACCAGCTAGCCCACCAGAGGTGAGCTCAAAGCTCGGAGAAGACCAAACCGAGCCGATTATGGAGACTATGATGAACGATCAGTTTGATACATTACAAAGCCAACATTGGAAACCCGGAGAACTTTTGGGTACTACCAATTCAAAAGAGAATTGTACTGAGCGTACGACAAGCTTAGATCTTGTTTATTGGCGACAACCGTTCTATTATGGATTTGGGACAGTAACTCCCAAAGTTACTTCAACGAGTGGAAAGCGAGCAAACGACTTGAAGGATCAATCAACCCCAGAGGAAATCCTTAGGAGGAAGAGTCTGGAAAATAGCTTCAACATGTTCAAGGAGAAGCTGAAGCATCTGGAACACGAAGGACTGATCAGGCTTGAAGGTTGGAACCTAACCCCGTTGTTGAGCTCAGATTTCAATTGAATGTTCAATCAAGTGTCGCTTCCAGATCACGGCACTTCAGGAGACGATCTATATATGGTTCGAAAGATATTTGAGTCTAGTTTCCATAACATTCAAGATCTCTCCAATCAGCCCAGCCAATCGCTCATAAACGGCCCAACAGTGGAGACGTATCTAATGGATTCAATCCTACCCGAAAATGTCAAGTGGAATCTTTTGAAGCCCAAACATGAAAGCCCACTTGAGCATGGCTTCTATGAGCTTTGGAGACACTTAAGAAGCTTTCTAGAAGCTTCCCTTCACGACCTAAGGTGCACCACACCTCACTTGATCAAGTGGATCAAGTTTGAGCTACACTTGCCTTATTTGGAGATTCTCGCCATTCATCTCCAACGGCTCTATTATTTGAAGTTTGGCCACGAAGCGAAGCTTTTCCACAGCAACCAGGACGTACCTAGACACTTGACATTCGCCCCTAAGTTGTCAAGACTCAAGGAAGGCTCCGTTTTCCATATTTGGCCGATTCTCGTCATTATGACTCAAACGGCTAGTTTTGGCATTTACTTTGTGATTTCCTTCTTGTTTAATTTCGTGTATGAGCACTATATAAGCTCAGCTTTGCTTTCATTGTAACGCACCTTTCAATCAAGAATTTTATAAAGTATTTCGTTTTTCTTTCAAAGAGTGTTTCTTTGCGAAGATTGTTTTGTTCTTTAGAATATTGTGTGCGATTCACTATATTCTCTAGACGCCTCGGATTAAGTTATTTGTGAGATTCAAATAGCTTGTTCGATCAAGGATTGAGAGAGTCAATCACCATCGATTGAGAGAGTCAATCAAACCACCACCTTCCATCTCACCATCGTCCCCACTTCCGCAACAAAGCTTGGAATCTCTCGATCATCGAGTGGTCATAGTATTGGAGTGATTTCGTGCTTGTATCACGTCTCTTTTCATATGTGGCCAAAAGAAAGGCTAAATAAGAACACTTAGAGTTTTGTTTCTGCCGAAATGCCCCATGAGTTCTCCTCCATGAGCTTCTCCAATCAGCATCTCTCTCATTGAGCCTTGAGGGATGAAAAGTATTTTTATCTTTGAACAAGAAGCCATCATGTTGATAGAATGCTCCATGAGCGGCTTTTCTTGTTTCCGTGAAGGTTTCTTGAAAATCTGGGTCAATTTCATATAAGCTCTTGATATGCTCAAAAACCATGATCTTAATTGTACTGATTAGGGCGTGTCTCCTTGATAATGCATCAGCTACAATAATCTCTTTACCCTTTTGTACTTAATCACATAAGGAAAAGTCTCTACGAACTCAAGCCACTTAGCATGTCTTTTCTTAAGTGTAGTTTGTCCTATTAGATGCTTGAGCGTCTCATGATCTGTATGAATAACAAAATCTTTGGACAGTAGATAATGTTGCCAAGTTTCAAGAGATATTACCAAAGCATAGAGCTCATTATCTTAATTGGATAATTGAGGGAAGCTCCACAGAGCTGTTTATGGGTATTTAAAAATGGTTGTTACGAGATGGGTCTTATGTTAAGCTTATGGTTATAGAAGTCTGACATTCCGAGATGACTTCTGCTTCTAAAATATTATCTAACGCTCAAATCAGATATAAGACCACATAACTAGCCGGAGAAACAAGAAGCGAGAGAAAAAAATGGATGTTAGGTTTAAACCAAGCTAAAAGGTGGCTTATATTTCAATATGCCGTGTTGGTGAAATTCATAGGAGATAGAGGAATGAAGACCTGTCGGAAAAAGGTTGAACGCTTTGAAAAGCATATAATGTCAAATGAATAGACATCTGACCCATACAAGTATGAGTTGTTTTCTAATAAGTGTAGGGCATTTTATAAAAATTAAGTGATCCATGTTCGTAAATCGGGTTGTCAGATGATTGGATCATGTCATGTTTAGCTAAGGAGCATTAGATGATTAGCTCTATTGTGTTTTATGTGAATGTGACTTAACGGTGATAGTTTTGTCAATATCGAATTTTCTTATAATCACGTTAATAAACAATAATACAAAATTCTGCACGAATCGCTGTCACCAACTTCCCTATAAAAATACAGTTTCAAAAAAAAAATTAGGAATTACTGAAGAGTAATAGCAGGAATTGGTATTAGATAATAACAAAATTAGTAGGTCACTTTATGACACTGTTTAGTGTATCCTGTTCACAACAAAATGACCGACAGCCCCCTACTCTACAATACAAACTTTCGTAGTTAATTAACTATATATGGGCCCAGGGGCGGAGGCAAGTGAAGACCTCCAGGGGCAGTTGCCCACCATGATTTTTTTTTTTTGGGTGTAATTGCTTAAAGTTTTTTTTTTCCCCTCTTGGTATATGTATTTATGTACCATTGCCCCGGGTGAAAATATGTTCTAGATCCGCCACTATATGGGCCCACCACTTTTACAATACATACGTAATATTGTTGTTGGAAACTGGTTAACATTTCTTCTTGTCTCGGTATTTGAGTTAGTTAGACAACAATACATATAATTGTTAACTTCGCATTAAATATTAACACTGTAAACACTTCTAAACACTTTGAATAGAAACCAACCCAAATTCGTTGTTAGCTGGATAACACTTCTTGTTGTTCAGGTGTCCGAGTTAGCTATACAGCAATACAAATAGCTTTTAACTTCACATTAATTATTTGTAAACTCTTCTCAATATTTCGAGTAGAAACTAACACAAACTCGTTGTTCGCAGGATAACACATCTTGTTATCGTGATATCTGAGTTATTTGGACAACAATACAAATAGCTGTTAATTTCATATTCATTATTTACCTTGTAAAACTTTCTCAATATTTCGAATAGAAACTGATTTAATTTCGTTGTTTTCGGGATAACTCTTCGGATTTTTTCGTTATACGAGTTAACTATACAACAATAAAAAAAAATTAACAAACTAGAGCTATATTTGGGTGGTATATTAACCTTGTTTTGTGAAGATACAATACTCTATACATATCTCTCTCTCTCTCATACTCTATACATCTTCTCTCTCTCTCATATAGATATAATAGGCTACAATTACAACTGCAATTGTAGTTATCTAATATCAAATTAACTTTTACCATTTTCTTCATTTTTCATCTTCTATTAATATTTACTCATTTGACTCATTACTGAATTAATAACCCAACCTGAAATGCACATACATACAATATATTTTTTGAACCGAACTGAACCGAACCAAACCAAATCGAATAACGTTATTTGGTTCGGTTTCGGTTAACCCGAATAACCCAAATAGACACATTATTAAATTTATTTAGTTTTCAGTTGGGTTTATTAACCGAACCCCAAATTAACCGATTTGGATAACCGAATTAAAACCCAACCCATATAAGTTATGTCAAACTTTTTTTTTTTTAATATTTAAGGTATGAAAAACAAAGGCAAAACTATGTTCTTTTTTTAATATTTTTTCACAATCGTCAAACTTTTTATTTTTATTTAAAATTAATTGTATTATATAAAATAATCGAAATTACACAAAAGTGATTCTAATTCGGTTATTATTTATAAAACTAAAAAAAAATCGAAAACAGAATCAAACCAAACCAATCTAAACCGAAATAGAATTTAATCCCGAATGAGACATAATAATTTAAAATCGAAAAACACGAACATAACCGAACCAATTAAGTGAAATTAACTGAAAGTCCACCCCTATACCTAATTAATTCCCAATATGCCCTTTTATCACAATGTCTTCTGCGTTTCAGTAGCTTTCTGTTCGTCTGATGAGACACAGCAAACAAAAAAAAGTGTGAAAAAAACAAATTCGTCTTGGTGGACTAATTCCACTTTGTAGAACCCTAAATTATACTTCCGGTTAGTTACATTCGATCCCATTTTCGCTTATATGCATTATCTATTTACAGATTGAGTTTCCGTTGTTTCAATTTCTTCAAATCTCTTAGCAATTTCATCGTTTTACCATGATTCTTCTCCCATTTTGATACGAATTGAAATCAATGTTTCCAATTTATATCCTAGAATTACAATTTTTTGCTGCATGCTTGTGACTTTTAGTTTTTGTTCTATCAAGATTTATTGCGAAAGTTTCGATCTTTTTGATAAACTCATTAAGATATAATCTTTGATTTTGTGGTTTTTTCCTTTTTTAGATATGAGTGGTACAATGCGTGAAATCGTTTTCGCTTTAGCAGCAGAGAAGTCTGAACAAGAAAGTGTGTTAATTTCACTAGACATTGAAGACGACAAGTTATTTCTCTTACACTTCATCATAGGAACTTACTTCGGACCAGATTTAAGAAATATTCGGAAGAAATCAGCATTTCAGATAAAAGCTTCGAATCTTCCAACAAAAGATGAGCTAAGTGGCTCACTCATGAAACGAGCTGAGCTAGAACGTGTGTATCACTACATTCTCAACAATGCAGATCCATCTCTAATCGTAAAGCGGAAGATTTTACTTCGATATTTTAACGGAAAACGCAATGATTCCGACGGGGATTTTCCCCTATTCAGAGATCTGTATCCGCCAAAACTGCACCCCGAAAGCCGCCTCGGGAATCGGTATAAGCTTATCGAGAGCATTGTGTTTATCGATGATCCACATACTGCTTGTATGAGAAAAGATTGTGTTGAGCGGTTTAAGCGGCTTACGGGGTTGCAGAGCTTTACTTTGAGCCTTAAAATTGATGTAACTGAAACTGTTTCAGCCAATGAGGTTGAGGATGAGATTGATGAGAGCCTGGAACCGTCAAAAGAAGATTCTTGTTTGGAAGTTCCTATTAAGGACAATGCCGGTACTTGCACTAGTGATGAAGGAAGCGATGTTGTTGCAAATCCCGATTTGATTGTAAATGGGGCAATAGCTGGACAGGTGATGGGACTGATGGATATTGGTGAATGCGATGATGCTTATCTCTTTCGTGTATCGCTTCCTGGTGTGAAAAGAGATGAAAGTGAGTGTCTTTCTACTATGTTCTCACTCTGTTATACCGGTCTTTTGACCTTGTGTGTATGTGTATTGCAGGAGATTTTAGCTGTGAAGTAGAAGACAATGGGAAGGTACTAGTTAGAGGAATCACTACAACAGGTGAGAAGCGAGTTCATCGGTATACTCAGGTGTTTGAAATGCAGACGAAGAATCTTTGCCCACCCGGTCACTTTTCTGTCTCGTTCCGCCTCCCTGGCCCTGTCCATCCGCATGAGTTTTCCGGAAGCTTTGGAACAGATGGGATTCTTGAAGGGATCGTAATGAAAAATTTGAAGAAACAAAATTTGTACTCTTAAGTAGTTGTAGGAATCATCACCTTTTTTTTTTTTGGCTATGGCTTAGTTATGGACTGGTTGCTATTGTAAGTTCAGTTCTCGGTTTGTTAGTTTATGTAACGGTTAATTCGACTGTTTACAGATTAACATGATAAACCAGACCAAATAATAATAAATATATCCAAATGACATAAAACATAAATTCTGCTACAACAACAAACTTATGTCTGATATTTTCCATCAACATTATTCTTCTTGTTTAGATCCACTGGGAAGAGGTCTTCGAAGCAGAAGGCTCTGCAGAAAACAAACAAACAAGAGTGAAATCAAGTTTTATTTCAATGAAGCTTTAAAAGGATAAAAAAAAAAACAGAGGAAGCTAGAAACTAACAGTTTATTAGGCGAGGTTAATTATCAGGCTCCTGTTGGTCAGCTCCCTGTTGTTGCCACAATGGTTGACCCATATACGGGTTAGGTGGATATGCGCCCTGGTTACCCATAACCATTCCCGGGTTCCCAATTGGAGCTGTTCCGGGAGGCAAGTATCCATACGGGTAACCAGCTGCTGTGGCGGCATCAGCACCAACCGCACCCAAGACTTCATCACGGAGATCCTCCCGAGGAACAATATCCACAAGGAAATCAAAGATATCGGTTCGAGTCACTGCAGCCGCGATGTCGTTCTTCTGAAGCGTACGCCTCTTGTTCTCTTCTGTGTGGTTCCACGACCTTAATGTAAGCTCCAGAATGAACATCTCGCAGGCCCTCGCGAACACGACAGGTGCCTCAGCCGATATCATCCGCACGTCTTCATCTGCTTTCATGATCTTCTTGATTCTAGCCAGTGGAAGGCTATGGTTCTTGAAATCAGTCGTTTTCTCAATCTCTTTGAATTGGGTTTCCCAGAAAGATTGGAGCTGTTGAGTTAACTGTTGCTGTTGTTGCTGGTGGATCTGATGGTACGCCGCATGATCAGGACCGGCTGGTGCAGTGGTCATGGGGTTGGTTTGGTATGGGTTTGAGCCATAGTTCATAGCTGAGGATTGTCCTTGTTGATCCATTCTCTACCAAAAATATTAATTAAACAAAAAAATAGAGAATTTTTTTTGTTTTAGAGTTGATAAAGTTTAAGTTTACTTTAAATCCTAACATCAAAATTACTCACACTAATGGAATATGTTCAGGCTTATCAAAAACTATAAATCTCATAAGAAAAAAAAGAAAAATATTAACAGTGAAAATAAACCAATTTCCAACAAAATAAACAGAGCAACTTCGCTAACTTCTCCATCAGACAAGATAAATAATCATTAATTAGTGTCTTTAATCTGAGATAATTTGGTGTTCATTCTCTACCAAAATAACAAGTAAAACAAATGTTTTCTTATTGCTGATAAAAATTAAAGCTAAACCCAACATCAAACTACAGATATATTGGAAATTGAACTTATAAAACAGCATCAAACAGCTAATTTCATTAAACAAGATAAACATTCATTAAATAGCCCTCGATCAAATGCTGATTTTTTTTTTAAAAGTTGAATAAATTACAGCTCGTTTACTATATAAAAACCCAGAAAATGTTGGGAAATTTAAGAGCAAAGGTCACCTTGAAGAGGTTCCTCTGGAGAATCTGGAGCAATTGCGAACAAAGACCGAGATTTGCGGAAACTCTTTGATATGGGGGTGAGAGATTTAAGATCTGGAGTTTTTTTTATTTTTTATCGGCTTTCTCCAATATAGGGTTTTTCTTCTTTACTCTTCGAAAAAATATAATAATGAGAAATTAGAAAACAGATGGCGTAAGTAGAAAGAACGCTTTTAAAGCTCGGCTTACTTTCAGTTTCGAATCTATATTAAAATTGATAAAAAAATAAAAAAATTAAAACATCGCAGCCTATGTCAGCTTGTATGAAATTTGGGAAAAATACATTTTTTTTTTGTTTTTTGTTTTTATTTCTCTACTCGTGTATGTAATGACTCATGACCACTCTTGTTCGTGCAAAGACACTTTTACCCTTGACTAACACAAAATTCATAGCTTCCTTCGGCCGAGAGAGACGAAATTGTGAACAACAACATATTGTGTAAACTAGGGTTGCGATTATTAACCGAACAGAACTGAACCGAAGTTTTATAAATTCGGTTATGGTTTGGTTATTTTTGATAATATTTAAAATTAATTTTGGTTTTTTGATCAGTTAACCGATTTTTAATTAAAAAAAAAAAAAAATTAAGGTTCTTTTGAATTTCTTTTAAAAATAATCGAAATTAATAACCAAAAATACCGGAAGATAACAGAAAATAACCGAAATTATCCGAATTAAACTGAATTTACCAACATTTCGGTTATTTTCGGTTATAAAAAAACTGAACTATCCGATAACCGAACCGATATTTTATTCGGTTATTTTTAACAGAATTTTTAAAAACCAAACTAACCGAAAAACCGAACAACCCAAACCGAAGTAACCGAATTCTCAGCCCTAGTGTAAACAGTTGGGGACGAAGAAAAAACACGAGGTGTGGTTTGTCTTCATAGGCCATCCAATATAATGTTCATTATGCGAGTTTGGAATTGTCGCAAGACTCAAGTGCAGATAGTTTTCGAGCGTGAAAGATGTGAAAGAGATAGCAAGTACAAAGCCATACATGAATATGTTTGATTCAAAACCAATATGTGGCGCAAAATAAACAATTAAATGGAATACTAATATTAATATAAAATATTTTTTGTGGTGTTTTTGTATATTATATACTAACCATAAATTAGTTAATGATATAAAATTATATTTGTTGCGAACTTGTAAATCAAGTAAAACGTTAAATTCCAAAAAAATATAAATACATACACTATAAATAATTAATTTTATTTTTTCATAATATTTTTGCAATATTGTTCTTTATTTATGTCATATGATATTTACTATAGATGGTGAATGAATGTATTGCTTGATATTACAGAGGGTGAATTCATGAGATTATATACAAGCACAATAGCTTAATCTAAGGGATTTGTAATTACATCAGAATATACGATGGACATAATTGAAGGATGATTGCAATAATGTGTTCTGTATGAGCTGTCCATATCTTGTTGATACAAGATATTTTGGTATCTATAGAGTCAATTCTCTAAATGCAATAGTAGCATAAGAGGTTATCAATCCATAATTGGGATCATTCTAATCAATGAGAATGCAAAGCACTTAAAGTAAGTTAAGCTAAACAAGTGTGTTGTGATTAAGTGACCAATTTAAGGTAAATAAACAATGCAATAGCTAAACAAGATGTAAATCAATAAGCAAAAGCGAGTCTAGAGATAGGGTTATCGATATAAGAAGTACCAAGTTCAATTCATGATGTTCACTTACTCAAACAAGTTAATCCCTAGGCATTAGATCCTAAACTTGACTAATTCTCTTTCAAACAATTAATCACTATCCTAATAACCTAATCCATTAACAAACAATCGTTTGTGGATCATTGATTAGCAAGCATTAAGTTTAAATCAACAAGATCAACCAAAAATACACCCTAGACAACTATTATCATAGGCTAGGAATGTAAATATCTTGTTTAATTCATCAAGGCATTTCATCAAACACTTGGTGTGCATGAAATGCCTTATGATCTAAACCTACTTTTTCAAGCTAGATTTAGCCTTAAGAACATTAAACAAGAAATGATATAAGAAGATCTAACCCTAAACATCATGAATCAAGCTTATGAACATCCTAATCTACACCATCTCTAAACCCTAAAAGACTACTCAAGATCCATCAAGAACAACCCAAAATCGATTTGGTTAGAGGTTGAATCCATGGATGAATGTTGAATAATCAATAAGAAAAGAAGATAGATGGAAGAGATTGATAGAAATCAACACTAAATTACATAAAACAAATGATCCTACTTACAAATCTCAAACTCTCTCAAAGGTAAGGGTTTTTGAGCATAAGAAAAGCATAGAAAATAAAATTAGGTTTTTAGAGTATTTATAATAAAAAGAGAAGGGAACCGGGTCAACCAGGAACAAACCGGGTTTTGACCCGGACATTTTTAAGTCGGAAATCGATCCCTACTTGTTTCTGGTCGGGACGGGAGGTCGGGATGAGATTGTTGCCGAGAGGAAGTTGATCCCGGGGGGACTTCTGGCCGGGACGAGAGGCAGGGACGAGAGGCCGGGATATCTCCTGCCCGGGGAAAGATGCAACACCGGGCAAGTGTGCCGGGCTGCTTCAAGTCGGGACGATGCTGAGGGGAAATCATCGGGGCTTGTGTGCCAGGCTGCTTCAAGTCGGGACGAGGGGCCGGGATATATCCTGCCCGGGGAAAGATGCAACACCGGGCAAGTGTGCCGGGCTGCTTCAAGTCGGGACGATGTTGAGGGGAAATCGAGGGAGAAAGTCTTGGCGACGGGGGAAACAGAGACTCCTTAGAACATCGGTCATATCTCTCAAACCATATATCCGAATGGCCGGAATCCAACTCTGGTAGACAGCTAACGCCTTCCTCTACATCTTCCATGAAGACTGCTGAGGCTGATTCAGAACGGAGGGCCTTCGTCCAGACACGTCTTTCCGGCGTCTCGGATGGACTTTGCTCTCCTCTTAGGTCCAACTCTCCAAATATGTCCAATTGCCTCCAATTACCTAGGAAACACTCCAAAACATGCAAGAACACACTAAACCTAATGAAAATGTCTAATACTCTAAATGAGACAAAATAAATAAAAAATGTTATGAAACTCCATGCATATGAGATGAAACCTAAGCTAAATGAATGCGTGAAAGGGACAAAATATGAGGATATCAACTCCCCCAAACTTACTCATTTGCTTGTTCTGAAGCAAAAGCTTCATTAAAAGAATTCAAGTCCAAGTGCAAGCTCTAAGGTACGATCAAACATGTTTACTCAAAGGAACTAGCCATGTCCATCCTTACATGAATCAAGCTTAAACCTCAACCTACACAAGCTTTCCTATCATCCAATCCTTTGACATTCGATTAGCGGTTTCTAGTGGATCATGTTAATGCAATGCAAATAAACTCATTTGGCTAATGATACGGTTTTGAGATAAAGATGATCTCAATGCATGAGGCGGTTTCCGAACAAGGGATCTCTCATTGAAGGAATGGACCTTGGCAAAATGCTAAGGGTGAAAAGCAATTGGTGAATACAAGGCTAGACTTCCATCTACCCAATGTCCCAACACAAATTCGACCCTAATTCTAAAGCCTCAGGGAACCAATCCTAGCTACCCTTCACAAGGCGTTTTTCCCTTCTTATTCCACATCTCTTCATCATCTTTCTTTTCCATAAGCACTTCGGGGGTTTGTTCTCCAACCAATGGTTTGGCTTCATTTACTTTCCTTGGCTTTGCTCCTCTTTTAGATTCCTTAGTCTCTCTCATTTTTCTTCATGACTTGCCTTAGCCATTTTGGCTTATTTTCTTTCTTTTCAAAACTAGAGACTATCTTTTCAACACTTTAGAGCTAAACCACATGTATTCTTGCCAACCATTACAAACTTTTTGCTTCCCCTAGTCATCCTCCCAAATTTCTTTCTTTCTTTCCGCTTTTCCAATCCCAAAAATCCTTCTTTTTCTTCTTTTTCATCCATTCCCCTCATCCCAAATACCATCCTATCTAACTTAGCCTAATCTAGCTCATGATGCGCGAGCTAGTTCTACATGAAAGCCTTTCCTTGTCGCTCTAGACCCAATACTTTTTGCTAAGTCAATTCAAAAATAAGGCCTCACAACGCTCACTAAACATGTAGGCTTGAAAGAAGGTTGAGTTTTGGGTGGGGTAAACCATTCCAAAGGTGGAAATTGGCTACTTGGGCCAACAAGAGTGGTAAAAAGGGATAAGATGACCCAAGTATGTATGCGGAACCCATGAGTCCATTATGCAATGCATGAACACGATATTTGATGTGTCAAAATTAAGGTTCTCACTTAGATAGGATTGAATTCAAATCGAAACTTGCTTTGGCTAAAACCTAAGTAATGAGACATGAGATCAAAACATGGTTCGACCTTGATTTCGCACACAAGATCTAGAGCATATGACCTAAACTCTTAAAACGACACTTTACAAAGAGAAGCCATTCTAGTTCCCTATGCATATGCAATGCATTATCTACATGTTATGCATCTAGACTCAATCCTATATGGAATGCACAAAAGTTCAAAAATTTCAAATTTATTGAAAATGCATGATGCATGAGACTCAAGGTGCAAAAGGCAAAATAAGAACACCAAAAACGATGTTAGATAACACACAAACCCTCCCCCAAACTTAAATTACACAGTCCCTTGTGTAAGAGAAGCTTAAGAGAGAGCTAAACAATGCATGAAAAAAAAGAAGATATGATTCTAAATGCTATGTACAAAGTTTGGAGTGTTACCTTGGAAAAGGATGGAGGGGACGAGAGGGATCAAAGGACGCCATACTCCATCACCTCATCCTATGCACCTTAGTACATAAGTCCATACCCATAAGATTATTGAGAACCTACTTGCACTAAGAAAACCCATCAAAAGGAACTAACAACGAAAAAAGCATAAAAGGAAATATGTACAAGGATAAGCTTGGGGTGTCTCCCAATAGTACTTTGTTTAACGTCACTAAGTTCGACGTTTGTTACCCTTTTAGGTGTGTGGTTGAGGAGCGCGAGCACTCCATGGCGGTTCCTTAAGCTCGAGTTTGAGAACTTTACCCATTAAGCCTTGGAGACTGGCTTGATTTGGCACCCTAACCTCCGGTGTGAGGGTTGCTATGGCCTTGGTAAAAGGCTTGGGGCGCCCTCTATATTTGACCTTGTACTTAATTATCCCTTCTTCATGTTTCCATGGGATGAGAGTCACAATCAAAGGTTGGTCTAGCGAGGGTCCAATCCCCTTGAGCATGCTCGGTTTCCTCTCCTCGGACCTAGGCCTTGTCCTCTTCTTAGAAACCTTGCCACTTTTAACCTCATTCTCCATCGTGGTGTGAAAGAGGGATCTCAAGCAATATCCATCTAAAGAAAGGGCTTCTTTAACCCTTCTAATACTCACCGTCTCACGTACGCCCACATACTCAACCTTCCGGGCTTTGGCTTTATTTTCCTCACAAATAATAGCCACACAAATAGCGGTGGAAAGGCATCATTGTGTAGAACCTCTTGTCATCCACGTTCTTAAGAACAACCCTCTTGTTTATGAAGTCCAAGCTTGCACCGATTGTGTTGAGGAATGGAGTCCCGAGGAGTAGAGGGAGCTTTATGTTTGGTGCCATCTCCATCACAACGAAGTCCGTTGCTACAAGACACTTTCCAATCTTTAGGGCAAAGTATTCAATCATGCCAAGTGGTTTCTTCATGGAAGAGTCTCCAAATGTGATGGTGGAGGGGTAATCGTTCAACTTATCTATCCCAAGACTTTTGGCCATCTCCAAAGTCATGACATTCACGGTTGAGCCCGTGTCACACAAAGCATTATCAACTTCCAAGAGTCCAAGTGTGCAAGATATTGAGAATTTCCCGGGGTTTTCAAGCTTTGGGAGAGTCTTAGGCTCAATCCTTGTTGTGCTTGGAGGCACTTTCTCTTGTGCCTTGTTGAGGAAACGACCGGGAAATGGAAGTGGCGGCTCATATGGAGGAGGTAAAGTGCGAATGGGCTCTCTTTTTGGCCCAACAAGTATCTCTACGTTTTTCACTCTAGCCACGTCTTTGATGGACTCCTCAACCTTGTTATTCTTCTCTTCAACCAACACCATATCATTCTCATGCCCAATGGTCACCTCCCCACCTTGTTGCTCAATGTCCTCATTGAGGCTAGATACTAACCCGAGGAACTCCTCAATTATGTGATCTTGCTCCTTAAGAGTGGAAAATGTGTTGCAAGACTATTTAGAGGTTAGTATTGCTTTTCCATTTGAAGAGCCTTGAGGATGATTTGAGGTAGAGGCGGCATTCCTTTGCTCCATTAGTTGCACCTTTGAGCTCAATGCCTCAAACTTGCTATTAAGATCATTGTAAGAGCAAATGACCTTGTTAGTGGTTTCCATTTGGCCATTGATTAGTTGTTGGAACACGGAGGCCAAGTCAAGCTCTTGCGGTTTAGACGTAGGTGCTTGACCTTGGGGCACAAACCCTTGTTGTTGACCTTGAAAACCGGGTGGGGCTTTTGGTTGGAATCCATTTTGGTTCCCTTGGAATTGGTTCCTTGGGACATACCCTTGTTGGTTGGAGTTAGAAGGTTGACCTTGAGATTGGAATTCATGTTGTGTAACTCCTTGAGCTTGAGTAGATTGTTGAGGGTAGAGTTGGTCTTGTGGATTCCTATAGGTTTGGTTGAACCCTTGTCTTTGGAAGTTACCTTGGTTCCCCACGTAGTTCACTTCCTCTTGTGTTTCCAAGGTTTCCTCTTGATAGCAAGCTTTATTGTTCTCGTAGTCACCACTGAAATGGACCGCCTTTTGAGACTCTTTTTGAGAGGCAATAATCTTTTCTATCATAGAGGCTTGCTTATCCAACTTTTCATTAAGAGCTTTCATGTATTTGGCTTTCTTGTTCTCATCAAAGTCACTCGTGGTCCTTGTGGCATAGTCATAATCGTCGCCATAGTTGCCATCACTTTGAGCCAAGTTCTCTACCAACTCCATTGCATCCTCCACGTCCTTAGCTAGGAAATTACCATTCGATGCCGTATCAAGTAGCATTCGAATCTTAGGTAAAGCGCCTCTGTAGAGAGTACTAAATAGTGAGGCGTCGGATAAGCCATGCTGTGGGCATTGAGAAGTGTAGCCTCTAAATCTCTCCCAAGCCTCGTTGAAAGACTCAATAGACCATTGTGTGAAGCTTGAAATCTCATTGCGAAGTTTGGCGATTCTAGCCGGTGAGAAGAATTTGGCTAGAAAGGCCCTTTTGCAATCATCCCAAGAAGTAATAGAACCTTGAGGTAAGCTTTTCTCCCATTGGTGAGCCTTGTCACCTAAAGAGAACGGGAAGAGAAGAAGCTTGAAACCATCTTCGGATACTCCGTTAATCTTGGTGAAACCACATATCCGGTCAAATTGGTCAATGTGATCTAGAGGATCCTCCATTGACAACCCATGGAACTTGTTAGCTTGAACCATGTTAATTAGCCCGGGTTTGACCTCAAAGTTGTTGTTTTCAACCGGAGGTGGTTGAATCCCTTGACGGTTTTGGTGTGCATTTGCCGCATCACCTTCTCCAACAACATGCCTAGCTCTAGGCGTGTGGTTAGGACGGTAATGGTTTCCATTGCCTCCACCTCCTTGATTGTTGCCGTGTCCATCCCCATTCCCACCATTCCTTTGGTTGGGAATGGGTTCATTGATGTTCCCAAGTGGAACATTCTCAAATTGCTCCATGTTGTTACCAACCTCTTCTTGAACTCTCACACGGTTCCTTCTTGCTCTTGAACCCCTCTCAAGTTGATCAATATCGTCCCTTGATTGTATGAGATTGGTATTGCCACGGGAACGGGTATGCATACACCTAGAGAGAGTAAAAGCAATGGGAAGTGAAGAAGATTAGTAACTTAGTAGAAAATAATACTTAAGCTCACTAAGAACCTAAATCTCAATGTTAAAACAAGTCCCAATATGGCAACGGCGCCAAATTGATACAAGATATTTTGGTATCTATAGAGTCAATTCTCTAAATGCAATTGTAGCATAAGAGGTTATCAATCCATAATTGGGGTCATTCTAATCACTGAGAATGCAAGGCACTTAAAGTAAGTTAAGCTAAACAAGTGTGTTGTGATTAAGTGACCAATTTAAGGTAAATAAGCAATGCAATAACTAAACAAGATGTAAATCAATAAGCAAAAGCGAGTCTAGAGATAGGGTTATCGATATAAGAAGTCCCAAGTTTAATTCATGATGTTCATTTACTCAAACAAGCTAATCCCTAGGCATTAGATCCTAAACTTGACTAATTCTCTTTCAAACAATTAATCACTATGCTAATTACCTAATCCATTAACATACTATCGTTTGTGGATCATTGATTAGCAAGTATTAAGTTTAAATCAACAAGATCAACTAAAAATACACCCTAGACAACTATTATCATAGGTTAGGAATGTAAATCTCTTGTTTAATTCATCAAGGCATTTCATCAAACACTTGGTGTGCATGAAATGCCTTATGATCTAAACCTACTTTTTCAAGCTAGATTTAGACTTAAGAACATTAAACAAGAAAGGATATAAGAAGATCTAACCCTAAACACCATGAATCAAGCTTAGGAACATCCTAATCTACCCCATCTCTAAACCCTAAAAGACTACTCAAGATCCATCAAGAACAACCCAAAATCGATTTGGTTAGAGGTTGAATCCATGGATGAATGTTGAATAATCAATAAGAAAAGAAGATAAATGGAAGAGATTGATAGAAATCAACACTAAATTGCATAAAACAAAGGATACTTCTTACAAATCTCAAACTCTCTCAAAGGTAAGGGGTTTTGAGCATAAGAAAAGCATAGCAAATAAAATTAGGTTTTTAGAGTATTTATAATAAAAAGAGAAGGGACCCGGGTCAATCCGGAACAAACCGGGTTTTGATACGAACATTTTTAAGTCGGAAATCGATCCCGACTTGTTTCTGGCCGGGACGGGAGGTCGGGATGAGATTGTTGCCAAGAGGAAGTTGATCCCAGGGGACTTCTGGCCGTGACGAAAGGCCGGGATATCTCCTGCCGAGGGAAAGATGCAACACCGGGAAAGTGTGACGGGCTGCTTCAAGTCGGGACGATGCTGAGGGGAAATCATCGGGGCTTGTGTGCCGGGCTGCTTCAAGTCTGGATGAGGGGCCGGGATATCTCCAGCCCGGGGAAAGATGCAACACCGGGCAAGTGTGCCGGGCTGCCTCAAGTCGGGACGATGCTGAGGGGAAATCGAGGGAGAAAGTCTTGGCGCCGGGGGAAACGGAGACTCCTTAGCAAATAGGTCATATCGCTCAAACCACATATCCGAATGGCCTTAAACGAACTCTGGTATACAGCTAACGCATTCCTCTACATCTTCCATGAAGACCGTTGAGGCTGATTCAGAACGGAGGGCCTTCGTCCAGACACGTCTTTCCGGCGTCTCGGATGGACTTTGCTCTCCTCTTAGGTCCAACTCTCCAAATATGTACAATTTCCTCCAATTACCTAGGAAACATTCCAAAACATGCAAGAACACACTAAATCTAATGCAAATTTCTAATACTCTAAATGAGACAAAACACATAAGAAATTCTATGAAACTCCATGCATATGAGATGAAACCTAAGCTAAATGAATGTGTGAAAGGGTCAAAATATGAGGATATCACTTGTGAAGATACTTCGGTAATACGCCCCCTCAAGATGGAGTGACTCTAGTGACTCCAATCTTGGAATATGCCATTTGGAATTTTTGTCGAGGTAGCAGTTTTGTAAGGGCGTCGACAAGCTGATCCTTTGTCGATACATGAGAGACACGAAGAATCCCAGCTTGAACTTGATTTCGAATGAAGTGGTAGTCGAGAGCAATATGTTTTATTCGTGAGTGGAACACCGGGTTTGCACAAATATACGTTGCCCCAACATTGTCGCAATATATCGTAGGTGCTGCCGGGAGCTGAATACGAAGTTCAGTGAGCAAGGAGCACACCCAACGAACCACAGATGTTGTATTTGCAACAGAGTAATACTCTACTTCGGTGGAAGATCGAGCAACGCCTCTCTGTTTTTAAGACGTCAATGAGATAGGATTTTGGCCAACATAGATAACATAAGCATTGGTCGACACATAATCATCGGTATCACCAGCCCAATCTGCATCGGAGTAGGCGTGAAGAGTAAGCGGTGAGTTCGAATATAGAAAAATACCATGTGTTGTCGTCCCGGCGAGATAACGTAGAACGCGTTTCACGGCCTGCCAATGGTCTTTCGTTGGACGATGCATAAACTGAGAGAGTCGATTGACGGCATAAGATATATCAGGCCTGGTGAATGCTAGTTACTGAAGGCTGCCTACGACAGACCGGTATTGAGATGCATCGTCAAGCGTTGTGCTACCGTTAAGAGATAGCTTCAAGGAAGACGATAATGGTGTTGATACCGGCTTTGCATCTGTCATATTTGTTTTTGCGAGAAGGTCTAGAATGTATCGCCGTTGCATCAAGTGTAATCCTTGTCATTAACACGTTGCTTCAATACCCAGAAAGTAATGAAGATCGACAGGATCTGTAAGGGAAAAGCGGTTTGAAAATTCACGGAGAACACGTGTAACCATTGTAGAATCATTCCCGATGACAATTATGTCATCCACATAGACGAGGACATACGTGATTGCGGAGCCGTGACTGTGGATGAATAGAGAAGCATCTGCAAGAGAATTCGTAAAACCAATGATAAGTAAATGTTGTTTGAGAGCATTATACCATGCTCGCAGAGCTTGCTTGAGTCCATAAATTGCTTTCCGTAGTCGACACACATGGTTGGGTCTGTCTCGGTCAACGAATCTTGGAGGTTGGGTCATGTATACTTCCTCTAATAAATCACCTTGTAGAAATGCATTATTGTCATCCAATTTCTTGACCGGCCATGACTTAGTGACAACAACATCTAGTACAAGATAAATCGTAGTTGACTTAATTACTGGGCTAAACGTTTCGGAGTAGTCAACACCATATTGCTGATGAAATCTCTTAGTGACGAGTCTCGCTTTGTACCGATCAAGAACACCACTCGCTTTGTATTTGAGCGTGAAGACCCATTTACACCCAACGACATTTTGATTCGGAAAAGGTGGCACTAGATCCCACGAGTTATTGACTGTTTGCGCATCAAACTCCACAAACATAGCACTCCGCCATTTTTCGTCCTTTAAAGCCTGTGAAATAGTGACTGGTTCTTGAAGTGGTGACTTCTGGAGGTTGACGGTGAGAGTGAATTTGGTTTTTGGCTTGAGTTTTCATTTTTTGGAGATTTTACGGTGGTTCGTGGGGTGGAGAATTTGCTAGTGGTGATTGTCGAGTGGAGGGGATGGTGTCGCGATTTGGTTGTGTGGTTGAAGGCTGGGTCACGAGATTTGGAGAAGAAAAGGGTTATGGATGCTGGGCCATGGGTGGAGGCCCATTTTGTGTTACAGTGGGCTCATTCGAAGTTGGGCTTGGCTGGGCCGTGGGTTGCGGCCCATTTTGAATATGAGCAGTGGGCTCAGTTATTGGCACCGTAGATTGGAGATTAGGAAGCAATACCTGAGTTTGTGTCGAGGGCGTCGCCGGCGGTGAATACGGTAGAGGAGCGATATCACGGCGAGAATCCGAGCTCGGGGGAATGAGATTTGGCGTTGTTGATGAAGCAAGGATGAGTATATGAGTGATTTGCGGTGAGTGGTCAGATTTCAAGTTTGCTTCATCTTCTTCCGATACAGATTTCCGTGAAGTTTCAAAAGGGAAGAGATGTTCTGCAAATTGAACATGTCGCGACGTGTAGATGCGGCCAGATTCGAGGTGAAGACAGAGGTAAGCACTCTGAATGAGAGAGTAACCGAGGAAGACGCACGGTACAGAACGATCTTCCAATTTGTGTCGAGTGTACGGTCTTAGCCATGAGAAGCATAAGGAACCAAAGACACGCAGCTTTGCATAGTTTGGTAGGGTCCCAAACAACTTCTGAAACGGCGAGTGTAGAGACAGCACCGGTGTAGGAAGTCGATTTATCAAATATACCGCCGTTGAGAAAGCATACGGCCAATAACTTTTCGGAACTGAGGTTGTTGATAGAAGTGTAAGCCCCGCTGTTTCCACGATGTGTCTGTGTTTCCTCTCCGACATATCGTTGTGTTCGGGTGTGTATGGTGGTGATGTAAGATGGGAGATCCCGTGTGATGCTAGATAAGATGTTAGTGCGACAAATTCTCCGCCGTTATCAGAGTAAAATGTCCCAATTCTTGACTGAAAACGATTCCCCACAAGAGATTTAAAGGCAATGAAGACCGCTTTGACATTAGATTTCCGTTTCAGAGAGTAAAGCAAAGTGTAACATGTGTAATGATCGAAAATAACAAGGTAATATTTGTAATTGTCGATCGATAAGATTGGAGATGACCACACGTCTGTGTATAGATATTCAAGAGGCTTTTGCGAAACAATGGAGGATTGAGAATAAGGTAGCTTGTTGCTTTTATTAATGAAGCAATCTGAGCATGACACCTGCTTTGAAGAAGAAGTGGACAACGGAAGAGAAAACTTTGAAACAACAATGTTTAAAATAGAGGTGGACGGATAACCCAATCGAGAGTGCCACGAGGAGAGCGTCGTTTTTGGACTTAGTGAAGCAAATAGTGACACAACTTGCGATGGAGATACCGGCCACTCATATAACTCATCCCTAGTTAGGCCTTGGAGTAATGGGACCCCCGTGCTCAGATCCTTCACATGAAACGAGGCAGGAAAGAATTCCACCAAGACTTGGTTAGTGTTGCATAAACGATAAACCGAGATAAGATTTTTGTTTATATCAGGAACACATAAGATTTTATTTAAAACCAAGTCACGAGATTGAGAGGGAAATGAAGTGGAACTCGTATGAGTGATGGCAAGGTTTGAGCCATCGACAATCATCACATCATCTCCGCCATTTTAAGGCTGATGAAGTGAGAGATTGTTGAGGTCTGAAGTCATATGGTGGGTTGCACCACTGTCAAGGAGCCAGTTCGTGGCTGTGTACGGTGCTCCAACAGCCAGGTTAGCAAGAGGCTGCCATGGCGTAAACGGTGAAGGTTGGCGTTGACTCATCGATAGTTGCAAGGCTTGCAGTTGAGGGTACCTCCGTGCACTGTGCCCCTGGAGATTACAGATCTGACACCTTCCTAAATATAGATTAGGTGAGTGAGTACCGGGTCTGTAATTTTGTTGTTGTGGTTGCCAATTGGTGTTGTTGTACCTGTTGTATCGCTTGTAGTTGTTGTTGGTGTTCTGATTGTTGTTGTTGCGATGCTGAACGTTGTTGGCGGTGACATGAATCATGGTCGATGAAGGAACATCAATGGAGAGTAGTTTGGCTTCATGGTTGAGAAGAAGCTTGTGGATTTCAGTGATGGAAGGAGGTGTGTCTTTGCCTTCGATCTGATCTGCAATGGGTTTGTAATCGTCAGGAAGGACTTCAAGAATGGTCTCGACTTGGTCCTCATGGTCCATTGCCTTGCAGAGAATAGCTAGTTGATCAAGTCTCGTTGTGATCCCTTGAAGGTACTCATCAATGGTTTTGTTGCCCTTGGACCAGTACTTTAATTGAGACTTCAATTGTTTAATATGACCATGGTTTTGCATATGTCTCCGTTAGCGTTTCCCAGACTGTTGGGCCCAAATTCCATGCTCAAAGCCCAGAACGAATAAACAAGCTAAACGAAGAAGGCTCGGCCCACGGAAAGGCCTCACGGAAAGTTCTACGAGCTGAAGTAAGCGAGGTCGCGAGGTAGAGCAAATCAACAAGCTGGAAGAACCGAGCACGAGGAAGAGAAACGAGCTCACAGGAAAATATAAACATGCACTCGGCCAATTCAAAACATGGTCAAACAAGATTATTCAGTATTAAAGACAGAAGATTGCGAATTCAATTAGATAGTTAATGTGTAGGCAGTTACGTTTGAGGCTGGTATAAATTTAAAACACCAGCCTTATTGTAAAGGACCGAATTCTTGGCAAAGATAATAATATACAACTTCTTCTCTCAAAATCTTCTAAGTTATTCTCAAGAACATACAACCTGCGAAGCTAAGGATTGAGGTTGTGAGATTCTGCTCTCACAATTTGGCGCCGTCTGTGGGGAAGGAGCAAAACAATTTCCTTCTTATAACCTGCGAAACCGATCGCTAGAAAAAGATAATGTCGGGCACAACAAGGGCAGCTTAATCCGGAGTTATAAATACCTCCACTCCACCATCCCAGCCTGAAACCATCGCTCCGATAGGCTCGTATGGAACAACAAACGTTTTCATTACCACCTCGGGAGCGAATGTCACTACTGGGACCAATGAAACAGCTGATCCTTCGGGCCCTGCAGTCTTAAACCAGCCATCTCCGGATCAAATAGCTGAGATCCGGAACTTGATATCGGTTCTCATAGAACAGAATTTCCTAATGGCAGCTCGTCAAGATGATCTCGAAAGAGCGGCTCGAACAGGCGCCATCGGGCGGTTCTCCCTCCCACCTGGGACACTAGCCCCGTTTGCACCAGGACATGGAGGATCAATATTTTCACCTCCACCGGTAACGAGGCAAAACGTTTCTAGTATCGATGCCTCGACCAACAGAATGGTCGGCTCAGCCACCACCTCGCGGTTCAGCTCGATGATATCTGACCCTATATTCACTCCTTCCACGATCCAGACTACGGAAGGAGGGACTCCGTTAATTGGGACCTTCCCGGGAGTAGGCCCGACCTCAGACCGATTAGTCGGTCAAGATCGTTCTGGGAGCGCTAATGAAGTTGAAACTCAGGACAATCCCGAGGTTGAAACGCGACTTGAAAATGGGGTCAGCAACCATGCCCAGCTCGCTGGAGAGTCCCCGCTCCAGTTCCCGGGCTATAACGAGAACGGTCTTGTACCTGGCGTCTCGCATGGGTTTGAGTCAATTAAGAAATACTATGAAGAAACCAGTGCCGAACTTCAGCGGATGAGATCGCATGTCTATGCCGCTATGAGCTCAGCACCTGAAATAGATCGAGTGATTGATGAAGTCAATCAGACCCCATTCACCTCGCGGATTGCGAGCCCCCAGCCCGGTGATGTCGGGAACATCCTATTTCACAGATATAACGGAGAAACTGGCCCAAGGCATTTATGAGAAGTTTCAAATTCGCCTTCTCAAGGGTGCGACTACTCAGGGGCGACCTCTAGTCAGCACGCTGTCGTTTCTTTGCCGAAAATCTAACATATTCGACCATGGAATGGTTCACCTCCCTGAGGCCGAATTCGATCGACAACTTCACCCAGCTTCAGGCAACATTCTTGAAACAATATTCGGTATTTATACTGATCGAGACCTCGGAGGCCGATCTGTGGGTACTTACTCAAAAGCCAGGGGACTCGTTATGGAAGTACATTGACAGTTTTAAAGCCGTTAAGGCAAAAATTGTCGATCTACATAACCCAACGGCCCTGAAAGACATTCAAAACGGACTGCTAAAAACCTCAAAATTCTTTGAGGAGCTCACAGTCCGGGAGCCCGTATCGCTAGATAATGCACTACACCGTGCTTCACGCTGGATCATTCTCGAAGAAGCAGGTGCAGCTCAATCGAAGCAGCAGGCACTCGCAACCTCGAGTAAGCAAGCTCAGACGACAAACTCACAGGGACCTAAAAACTTGGGAGGAAAGAGTCCCAATACCAAAAACAAAGTCATGTGATGCATTCGTACTCAGTAGGAAGCCCACCTCATAACAGATTCAAGCACTATGACCCCAACAAGTCGTGTGATTTTCATAAAACCAAGGGTTATTCGACTGAGGAGTGCTACGAGTTGAAGAAGCAACTCGCTGCGAAATTCGCAGCAGGAGAGCTGGGTAATGTCGAGCTGGAGAAACCCCCTCCAAGGAAGAACTACAATCCAACTCAAGATGGCGAAAGACGAGATCGCCCATATGAGGATGATCGAAAGCGAGAACGCTCATCCGAGGATGCGATGAGGCAAGATCCCCCCAAGGATAAAGAGGCGGATCTACCTCCCCCCAGCACGAAGAAAATAATTAACTTCATTCATGGAGGATCCCAGTTGTGTCGCAACTCCGTGAATTCGATCAAGAAACATCAACGGAGGGTAAACACTGACATGCGTGACAGAACCTCTTTCAAAGGACCTGACACGCAAATCTCATTATGCGAGAGCGAGGCCATTGAACTAGACTCTCCACATGATGTCGCTCTCCTAATCATGCTGGAGGTGGGAGGATGTGAGCTCACTAAGATGCTCATGGACACCGGGAGCTCCGTAGAATTCTTTCTCCTAACTGTCATTAGGGAAATTGTCATATCATATCACGAAGTTGAGGGGGATAAAACAGCTTGTATTGATTTTGCCTACTTAATTATCTCCTTGATCAAAGCTATGCTCTGATGGAATAACCAAATAAAAAACGGCATGAGAAAAAATTCACCCATGGATTGAGAAATACGACTATAATGAAAGAAAAATGACTATGTCTAAACCAATCTTCTCATATATAAAATAATGTTTATTATTTCAATATTATTTGCAATGACCCCTAAGTATGAGAATTAAATCATCATCGCTTATATTTATGATCTCATCGAAGAATCATTGAAAAGTTACCACAACCAATATGTCACCAGACAAAATTCCGGCTTCTATCTCTTCAAATTAAAATTTACAAAAAATATATTTACTTTGTCGGTTTTTGTTATTATAAATTTGTTTCAAAGTTCATTTCATATTCATATATTATTTTGTCCCCCTCAGCTTTCTTCACCATCTCCTTCTGCCTCTTGGCAAGCTTCTTCAAGTCCTCTGTAACCTTCTCAACCTGGACCCTCAAATCCACTATATTTTCGCTGGCTGAACGAAGACCAACCTCAGCAGCTCCAGCTCACCTCTCGGCAACACGGAGATCCACCTTCAAATCCCCATTTAATTTCTCCAACACAGAAACCCGAGCTTGAGCCTCCCGGGCGGAATCTTCCCATCTCTTGGCCAAAACAGCTTGGTCCTTAACTTGGCCGTCCAAAAGAGCAACCTCAGCCATCCTCTCCTCGTTCCAAGCGAGTCTCCTTATCAGCTCGTCCATTTCAATGATGAGGTCTGCAATGGTCCTAGCTGCCCTCTCCACCTCCTCAGGCTGGGTAGCAGAACGGAGATCTTTCTCAAAAGAGGTAATCAGCTCATTGGAGGCGGAAACAGCCTGGGAAAGGAACATAAAAATTCAGCAGAAAAAAAACCAAAGTAACAAGGAGAAAAGTAAAGACAGCAAAAACTACTTGGTCCATCGCACTTGCGAACTGAACATAGCCCTCAGGCTTCTTCATGTTCCTAAGAGATGGCAAGAAGCAGGACGAAGGCCTAACACGCCTAAAGAGATTCGCAAGCTGGGAGTTGATCTCAACATTTACCTCAGGTCCGTCAAAATCGAACCCAAAGGCATTCGGAGAAATACCTCCACTACCCTGAGAACGAGGTGCCACATGCCTCCTTGATGTCTCCTTGCCATCAAACCCGTCGCCACGAGAGCGCTTGGAGCGAGACTGATGCTTGGCAGAACGACTCGGCTCTTTAGAGGACACCCTGGAAGCTGACTTTTGAGGACCCCTAGCTCGAACATCATGTTGGGTAACCTCGGCTTCATCACCCTTTGGCAGAACGCCACCACCACCATGATTAGCTTCAGGCTCACAATGATCATCTTTTCAACCTCTTCTCGTTGTGGGGTCTCAGCACGAATGGACTTACTAAGAGCCTCTTTGACCCTCTTATCAAGAGCACCGACTAGCGTCGGGGCAGGGCGCAATCGCATCCTCTCCCTGTAAGAAAGGCGATGCGGCTTCTTAGGAGGAACCATCTTGCTGGATTCGGTGGAGCTCTCCCTACGAGTAAAATCAACCTGGGAGGTAGCAGGGGCAGTATCTGGCACCTGGGAATCAGCCGGGGGATCAATCTCAACGCGGGCTAGATCTTTAGCAACGGCCTCGAGTCTCGGGATAATGGACGGAGCGGGAGCCGGAGCTTGGATTTGAAGCAGAGGAGATGGAGTTGGAGAATCTGCAAAGTCAAACAAAGGGGATCTAAATAAAGAAACGATTCTTAATCTAAAAAAGATAAAAATATAAATCCCTCCAAACCTATAAGTCGGCAAGCAGCTGCAACGGACTGCCCGGGAGATTGACGTTCACGACCTTGCTGAATTCTATCAAGGGAGAAACCCTTCCATTCAGAACTCTCACCCTTGACAAGGTCGACAAGCCGTTGGACCTCCGCTGTTACTGTCTTTGAAGAATCAATTGACTCTGCACAAAAGAAAAAGGGTCACCATATTAGAACAAAGTAGTCAAGAGCAGCAATTAAGAGATCCCCAGAACGAATGCTTGTATCAGCATCCGAGGGATCGCGCTGAACAATGATCTGAGCCCAGGATAGTCTAAGCACCGACTCGCCTTCAACGGATCTGCTGGAAATTCTGAAATAGAACCATTGCTCCCACCATTTTTCATCCCTCACATTGAATCTGAAAATGGACCGATTGACATTCGCTGAAAAATAGTAGATCCCGCGAAGATGAGAATTCCCCTTGACATTGAAGAGCTGGCGAAAGACCTCAGTATCAAAAATAATCCCAAACTCCCTGGAACGCACCCAGAGTGCGACAAGGGACCTCATCGCACTGGGCATAAGCTGCGGGAGGGCAAGTCTGATATCACCGATAATATTAAAGATAGATGCTGGGATGGGAAAAGTAAGGCGACATCTCAAGAAGAACGCAGCATAACCGCATGCGTAACCCTCCGGAGGACTCTCTGGGGAGCTATCAAGCTGACGGAATGAGCAGATCGCCGATATCGAGTCCGCACAAGGAGGATATATTCGCGAGCTCAGCAGCCGAAATCGTACTCTTCGAGTGAGAATCAAATCGCTCGGCAAGGGGAGGAGGAGCATCCAGCTGAGAAGTAGAAGCCATTGCAGAAAAAAGCAAAGAAAATCGAGTTCGAAAATGAAGGAAATTCGACCGGAAACAATGGAAGCTGAACTTTTTACAGAGAAAAATATCTCAGGTAAAAGTGAGAATAAGGAGAAGACAGTTCAATTAATGGAGTGAAAATAATAATAATAAAAAGAGAAGGAAAAAAGTGAAAAGACATCATTACCTCGGTAAGTGGGAGCTGAGGCGGCGTGGGGAGTTGAAGTAATGAAAACCGCTCATTTATACCCACTCGCCCACTCGTCCAGTCACATCCCTCAAAAGTCGCGCAAACGTTACATGATCCCTACAAACTCGCCTTATGAGCAAGCTAGAGATCAATCAGAAGCCCGAGATTGCGAGATCGTGCCAGTTGGAGGATCAATTAAATCTCGAGATCGCAGTTCTGCATCCTCAATGATAAATCATTAAAGATGCTGGGGGACAACTGTTGGGCCCAAATTCCACACCTAAAGTTCAGCTTGATTAAACGGGCATGGAATCAAGCCCAGCTTACTAAAAAGCCTCGTAGAGTAAGCTCGCGATCTGGGAAGAAGCCGAATACGCAGGGAAGGAGGAGATCGTTGGGGGAAGGAGCTCGCAGCAACCAAGTCAAACACATTAAACCCAAAACCCCGGGATCAAGCTCAACAATAAATTCCTAGATCGTGAATTTAAAGTCTAAATTCAATTACGTATATTTAGTAATTAGCGGTTACATTCTTTTTGAACATGTATAAGTTGAGAATATCAACTACAAGAAAAGGACACCGAATTCTTGGCAATAAGACGAATATACACATTTTTTCTCTCAAATTCTTCCGAGCATTTCTTTGTTATTTCTTCAAAAATACGACCTGAAAATTCAATGATTGAGGTTGTGAGATTGTGCTCTCACATGCAAGATTGATGCTCAGCAGAGTGACTAGGCTCCTTAGCACATACCCTGGAGATTGACCTCTAGGATTTCCCAGCTCGTGTATGACGCCGAGCATGCTTAATCTCACCCTCCACAGGAAGATCACCGTCATCACCTCGGTCAGCATCGGACTCTCAGGGATCCTTTTTCTTGGAGTCCTCTCGACGAGAGGTGTCAGCATGAGTAGATTCGCCAAGAGCCTCCTTGACCTTCTTGTCAAGAGCACCAACCGGCGTTGGGACAGGGCGCAGCCGCATCCTCACCTTGTATGAGAGGCGCTCTGACTTCCTAGGGGGGACCATCTTGTTGGATTCGGTGGAGCTGTCGTCGGGAACCAAATGAACGGTGGGAGCGGTATCCTGCACCTGAGATTTAATCGGAGAGCCAACCACAACGAGAGCCAAATCCTTAGCGACAGCTTCAAGTTTTGGAATAAGAGAAGGAGCTGAAATCGAAGCTGGAGCGTGCGTGGTGACCTGGGATTGAGCCGAAGGAGATGGAGAACCTACGAAGCCAGATGACGATTTACAAAAAAAAAATATCTACGATTTTTCTCAAAAAATAAAAGGGAAAGGAAAAGAAAAATGAACCTGCAAGCTGAAAAGCAGCAGCAACGGATAGCCTGGGAGCTGGACGATCGCAAGCCTGCAGAATCCTGGCAAGAGTAAACTGCTTCCAATCAGAGTTCTCCTCCCTGAGAAGATCGATGAGCTGCTGAACCTCAGCCGTCACACTCTTCGAGGAATCAATAGATTCTGCAAAAGTAAAGTCAAATTAAAACAAGAAAGAAAGCAATTATGGAATTCCCAAGAGGGGCGCATGAGCCTGCCTCCTAGGGTTCACGCTAACCGGTGATTTGAGTCCAGGAGCGCCGAACTATCGACTCGCCCTCGATAGATCTCCCAGAGATCCTGAAATATAACCACTGCTCCGACCACTTATCCTCCCGTGCATTGAACCTAAAGACATATCGGTTAACATTTGCCGAAAATAGTGAGTTCCACGAAGATTTGAGTTCGCCTTGACATGAAATAGTTGGCGGAATTCCTCGGTGTTAAATATAACTCCGGTTTCTTTAGACCTCACCCAGAGTGCAACTAAATTTCTCATCGCACTGGGCATGAGTTGGGGAAGGGCGAGCCCGAGATCGCCGATAATATCAAAGATGGCCGCCGGAATAGGAAAAGTGAGGCGACACTTCATGAAAAATACGTCATAGGCACATGCGTAACCCTCCGAGGGATTTTCCGGAGAATCATCATCCGAACGAACAAGGAAATCATAGTAGTCGAGTCCGCATAAAGAAGAAATATTCTTGAGCTCTTCATGTGAGATGGTGCTCCTCGAGTGAGGTCCGAATTGATCGGCAAACACAAGCAGAGCACTCGGTTGCGAGGGGGAGGCCATAGCAAAAATTAAAATAAAATTCAAAGATGAAGAAGCAAGCTTGCCGGAATTAGCGAGGGAAGAACTTTTACAGGAGAAGATAAGTGATGAAAAGATAAATCGTATAATACGATTTAAATAAAGACCACTCGATTAAGAATAAAAGTAACAAGGACATGATTACCTTGGGAAGTGGTAAGTTGAGGCGACGTAGGAAACTGAAGCAACTCGAACCGTTCATTTATATCAACCGCACACTCGCCCACTCGCTCTTTCATTTCCCTAAAAATCGCATGCTTAAGTAAAATCCTTGTAATTTCGGCGTTTATCAGGCAAAAGACCAATCAGCTGCCGAGATTGCATTGCCTAGAAGACCAATCAGGACCCGAGATTGCAACATCGCATCCTCAGCGATAAATCAATAAGGATGGTGGGGGGCAATTGTTGGGCCCAAATTCCACGCTCAAAGCCCAGAACGAATAAACAAGCTAAATGAAGAAGGCTCGGCCCACGAAAAGTTCTACGAGCTGAAGTAAGCGAGGTCGCGAGGTAGAGCAAATCAACAAGCTGGAAGAACCGAGCACGAGGAAAAGAAACGAGCTCACAGGAAAATAGAGGCATGCACTCGGCCAATTCAAAACATGGTCAAACAAGATTATTCCGTATATTAAAGACAGAAGATTGTGAATTGAATTAGATAGTTAATGTGTAGGCAGTTACGTATGAGGCTGGTATAAATTTAAAACACCAGCCTTATTGTAAAGGACTGAATTCTTGGCAAATATAATAATATACAACTTCTTCTCTCAAAATCTTCTAAGTTATTCTCAAGAACATACAACATGCGAAGCCAAGGATTGAGGTTGTGAGATTCTGGTCTCACACAGACCTTGGAATAGGTGGTGGCACGAGACACCAATGGCTGGATCGGAGTGGATATTGCACCAATAAGATCATTGTAAATCAGTTGATCATGTCTCTTCCACATCGTGTATTCCGGATTTGCAGAGACTGTGTCACCAGTCTGTAGATTTGCAGGAGGGATTTCAGCAGACCCATCAAGATGAGCGGGGAGGGCATGACCATCAAGGAGGGCATGAACTTGGAGACTCCACATTAAGTAGTTTGTTGATGTGAGCTTGGAAACATTCATCATGTTGATGTTCATAACAGTGTTATTGTTGAGAGTGATAGCATCGGTCATGGAAGTCGGAGATGTGTTATTGGAGGAAGCAATGGCCACAGCTTGAGCAAGTTGAAAAGAAACAAAGATTTGTTTTTGTTTTTTTCAAGATATTTGAATCGAAATGCTCTGATACCATATAGATGGTGAATGAATGTATTGCTTGATATTATAGAGAGTGAATTCATGAGATTACAAGCACAATAGCTTAATCTAAGGGATTTGTAATTACAGCAAAATATACGATGGATATGATTGAGGGATGATTGCAATCATGTGCTATGTATGAGCTGTCCATATCTTGTGAAGATACTTCCTTAATATTTACTTGCTACCTCTTTTTCTTCCATGTCACCTTAACTATGTGCAATAATTTACAAATTCAACACCTTCTTTTTTTTTCCTTTTAACACTCCACATTTATTTCTCTCTCTTCCACCTAATAATTCAAGGGCAAATTGCTGGTTTTACCCCAAAATTTCGTTTTTATGACAAAAATACATCGTCCTTTCAATCAAATGTTGCGCTACACTTTCGGGGGTGGAAAATTACAGGTACCCCTTATGACCAAACAAAAAACGCGAAACCGCTATTACTATTTTAACCTTCGCGACATGTCAGACTTCTATAGAGGTCTAACATTTAGACTCTAATAGAAGTCTGATTGATTTTTCTTACCAGACTTCTCTCATACGTATTCGAGAAGTCTGATACAGATCAAAATAGTAAATTTAAATTTAAAAAAAAATAAAAATTGTTAAAAAAATTTCTACAATAATTAAATATAGACGATTTTGATGTATAGAAATTAATATTTCATAAAATTGAATCAAATTAAACAAGGTTAGTTAATTATGCCTATACCTTAATAAATAGCAGACTTCTCAAAGAAGTCTGATACAAATTTAATTAGTAAATTTAAATTTAAAAATTGTAAAAAATTATTTTGTTAAAAATTACTTATACATAAATTAAATACAGACGATTTCGAGGTATTAAAATTTAAATTTCATAAAATTGAATCAAATTAAAAACATGTAAGGCAAAGTAGGTTGTAAACCTCAAAACATGCTTACTAATGGAAACATTTACATATAACTTTAGGGTTAGATTCATGGTTTACCAAATTTACATTTGAAATTTTAAATTTGCACATATGTGTTGTAATGTGCATATAAATCACGAATTTGATGCTTCCTACAAGTTATGTTTTAATATTGTCACTCATAAGTACTAAATATTAGATATAGGGTTACTCGGACTTATCGGAGAAGTCTGAGAGAATCGGGATTTCTCAGACTTCTCAGAGATTACCAGACTTCAATTTTAATCTGATTTTTTAAAAGTCAATTGCAAAACTACCCTCTCGTTGACCATATGAGTTTCATCAGACTTCTAAAGCAGTCTGAGTATACAACTCAGATCTGAAAATTGACGATATGCAAAAATTCCTACCTATATCCGTTTAGAGTTTGTTTTAACCCTCGTCGAGCGCCCAGAACGTCTAATATCACCGAAATCCCGCAAGCCCAGCCGTGTTTTATCGTTTTTATGCCATAATTTCCGATTTCGGTACATTTGAATCGGAAAATAAGTGGGAAAATGGGAAAAATCGGAGAGAGAAGTCGCGAAAAGTGTTTACAAGCTCTATTTTTGAGATTTAATGGCGGAAAACGGGTTAGTTACTGCATTAACTCGTCGACGATGGTGGTTGTCGTGGTTTCTCAGACTTCTCAGAGAATCGGGGGTTCGCAGACTTCTCAGAGAATCGGGGTTTCGCAGACTTCTCAGAGAATCGGGGTTTCGCATACTTCTCAGAGAAGTCTGAAACGTATTTAATTTTAAATTTTAAATTTAAAAAATATTAAAAATTTAGTTTTTAGAAATTTTTACTACATAAATTACACATACTCATTGTTGCTGTATATAAATTAAAAGTACATAAAATTTAATCAAATTGAATCATTGGAGATGAATTTGGATCTAAACACAAGTTTGCGGTTTCTCAGACTTCTCAGAGAAGTCTGAATTGTATTTAATATAAAAATTTAAATTAAAAAATAATTAAAAAAAAATTCATACAAATTTTTGATACATAAATTAAACATAATCATTGTAGATGTATATAAATTTAAATTACATAAAAGTTAGTCAAAATGAGTGAGTATGAGATAAATTTGGATCTAAACACCATGTAGGTAAGAGTTTACGGTTTATGGGCTCAATATTTGTTGGATTAGGGTTCAAAGTTTGCCCTTGGAGTGTAATTAACTATAAAAGAGTGTGAATATCGAGTTATATATTGCATTGTGCAAACAACAAAGAAAACAAGAGTTTTATCTATGTTTGACATATGAAGTTGGATATCTTGTTTTTATCTGTAGGGTTAGATTGAGAGTTTCTAAATTTTTAATTCATAATGTTTTTTTTACATATACTGGTTAGTTTGTGACTAAGTTAAACGAGTTTGATGTTTGTTATAAGTTTTCTATATAATATGATGATATTTAAGTAGTAATTATCAAGTTCAGGGTTTATCAAACTGTCATTTCAGTCTGATCATGTCCATGGTTTATCAGACTTCTTTATAGAAACCTGTGAATTAACCTGAAATAAATTACCCTACTTGTGATTTTACCCCATATATAAACGAAAGTTACCAACCCTAATATGTAAAAGTCATTATCGACTCTCTCTCTAAAATAGGAAGAATCTCTCTCTCTCTCTCTCTCTAAAACAGGAAGAATCTCTATCTCTCTCTCTAAACTCTCTCAAACATCTCTCCGGAAACCCTCGTCGCCACCGCCACCGCCGTCGTCAGCTTCTTCAGTCTGGTAACTACCTCTTCTTTTTCGTGTCACCTTACCAGTCCCTCCATCTATCTCTCTTCATCTTTTCATCAAAACTCCATTTTCTTGTAGGTCGGATCGCCACTGCCACCGCCGCCGCCACCGCCCTCGCCGTCGTCAACTTCGTCTTTGCAACTGAGTTAAGCTTCCTAGAAACAAGTTTTTCGCCTTCTACTCTACTTTTTTCTGCAAAAGTTTTAGATCTATAAGAAATAAGACCATTTTTCCATGTTCTTTGCCTAGATCTAAACAAACAAATGGGTTTTTAATTAATTCCGTTTTAGATCTACAAGATAGAAGTCCATTTTTCTATGTCAAACAAAAGTTCTAGGTCTGGTATGTATTTTGATGCTTGGTTGTATTCAGTCAAAAAAAACTTGAAAATTACTATATTAGAAGTCTGAAAGTGAATTAGACTCGATACGAAGTCTGATACTTGACCTGATCTGAATTAGACTCGATTAGAAGTATGAAATTATACTTTCATTTAATTTGACTCTGTTAGAAGTCTGAAATTTGAGTTTGTACGAATTAGACTTGAGAAGAAGTATGAAATTAGATTTTTCTGAATTAGACTCTTTTAGAAGTCTGAATTTCGACTTGATTTTAAATTAGACTTTATTTTAATTAGATCTTAATATGATTGTATAAATGTGGCTGTGTAGGATGGTGGTTACCATATAATGAAGTGGTGGGATGAGGCTATGACTGAGGAGTTTAACGATGTAAAGCTGTATGTTGACCAGCATGGTCAACTAATTGATGGCATGTTCGTTTCTAATGCTCAAAGCGTCAAATATTTGTCCACGTTGCTCGATGATATCAAGGTAACAAAGGCAGAGATAGCTCAATTGAAGGAGCGATTGACAGAGAAGCCATGTGGCCAGATAATGTGTGGCGTCGAGTTGAAGAGTCTGACGTTCGCGTTCGCTGGTGCTATTATTATCATCATGATCATGTTTATATGTTTTGGTTTCTTGTAATATGTGACAATTTGTAACCAAAATTTCTATTTTTTCCATGGAACGAGATATTTGATTATGAAGTCGGTTTAATTTATCTGTGTCCTTCTTTACTATGTCAGACTGTTTATGAAGTCTGAATTTATTAGACTTCTTTCGAAGTCTGAAAAACTTAAACTTTTGAAAACTTTCACAAGTCTGGTCATGAAAATATCACCATTTCAGACTGCAAAACGAGTCTCGCAGTAGAAGTATTTTAAAAATACTTCTAAGCGGCAATTCAAAATATTAGAAAAAATCCGCAAAAAAGCGGAAATTTTGCCGCCCAAAATTTCCAGACTTCTTGCTCGATTATCTCATCACTATCAGACTGCTAAAAGAGTCAGATATCAGACTGCGTTAAGAACGGTATTTTTATGGGGTAAAACCGTTTTTTTATACAATAGATAGATGAAAACAACTATAAAATAGGTGAGTGTAAGGTGATTTAGCTTACACAATTTGGTTTTTTGTGGCCTGGTTGTTTGCAATTAGAACAAGTATATTGCTTGGGAAGCTTCCGTGGTTTATTGCCCTTTGTCTTGGCAATTTCTAGCCAAGTTTGCCACCTCGACTTATGAGGTCTTCCTGGAGGACGAGGATTATGCGGGGGAAGGACACGCACGGTGTCATGAGCTTTCATAGTACAGTTCTTCGGAAGGATGTTCATTGCGTATGCCTGAAACAGATAGTCCCTACCGTATGATGGGCATGGCAGCGTATATGGGTGTAGCTCAAGTTCTGGTGCAGCGCAGATTGCATGTGAGCAAGGTATCTTTTCGTAATCCCACACACCACATTCACACGTTCGGTTGTGCAAGTCGACCACACAATCCCTATGTCCGCCCTTAACAACGAATTGATACCCATCAACGCGTTCCGCCGTCATGAAGTCCGCATAATATTCACAAATAGCCATCAAATATTCAACTCCTCGGCTAAATTTTGTTGTGAGACTCAATGCATATAGCCGCTTTTTACAAAACCACGTCCCTAGCTTCTCTTGAATGAACTCCAAAAGGAAAGAGATAGGACATCATTTTGCCTTCTTGACTACGGAGTTTATAGTTTCGGCAATGTTGCTCGTCTTTATGTTGTACCTTTCTCCACCAAAGTGAACGCGGTTAACGCAAGTGAAAACAAGACTGCAATAGAAGTCTGATAAAAATCAGACTGCAATAGAAGTCTGATAAATACGAATCAGACTGCACAAGAAGTCTGATAAGAAAAATGCATTTTCACATTATACATGTCTCCATCGAAATGAACGCGTGACCATAGACTCGGATCCGCCTCCTCCAAGTATCTAGCAAGGTCAGGATTTACCGCTAGTAAGGAGGCCATGTATCTATTAAAATCGTACATCGTATATGCGTACGCCGCGTTTTTTACCAAGTACAAAAGATGTTTTCCCCTGAACTTTGTGACTACGTTATTTTGTAGATGGTAATAACAAATCCCTCGCTTTGCCCAAGGAAGAACCTTTTCAATAGCATTCTTGATGGAGGTGTGCCTATCTGAGACTATGACCAGAGGATATTGGTCTGAAATGCAGTCTCTAAGCTTTGTGAAAAACCACTACCACGAGGCATCATTCTCAGAGTCTACAATGCCAAAAGCCAACATAAATATTTGAAAATTGGCGCCTTGTGAGGCCGCTACTAGCATAACACCTCCATACGTCCCCGTAAGATGCGTACCATCTACCACAATGACTCTTCTAAGATACTTAAATCCCTCTATGGAAGCTTCAAATGCTAGAAATAGATATTTAAATATATTCTCCTCATCTAGTTCTAGAGCAGTATGCGTTCCCGGGTTGGTTTGCTCGATTCCATGCAATAAATCAGACAGTCTCTCATAGCCATGTTCCGCTGATCCTCTCACCAACTTTTGAGCATGTAACAACGCTCTGTATGCGGTTGTGTAGCTCATCTTAATCCCATACTGCTTGTTCATTGATACTAAGACATGCTTTGGTGTAATCTTCTCAATTATTCCAAAGCATTCTAGAAACAACCAACCAATATAACGCGGAGTATGACATTTTTTCTTAGCCTTCCGGTTCAGCGTTGATCATGTGTGGGCTCTATTATAGATCATCACCCAAAAATTGTTTGATTCGTTTTTGACAGCCGC
Organism: Eutrema japonicum; assembly: GCA_030161315.1. Lineage (NCBI taxonomy): Eukaryota > Viridiplantae > Streptophyta > Magnoliopsida > Brassicales > Brassicaceae > Eutrema > Eutrema japonicum. Next base: position 35,678,725 of record BSQW01000007.1, on the reverse strand, counting down.
TCGAAGCTTCTAGTTGCATCCTTCCACAAGACATTTAGCGACAAACATACTCTTGTCAGACTTATCTACTGTAAATGCGTATTTCCTCATTATCAATGTCAAACGCAGCTCTGATATAAGATCTTTATTGCTATCAAAACACTTTCCGAGAAAGATGCCGTAGGACCAATTTCTTCCTCGACCAGCAAATCGTTCAGCCACACGCTGCAACTCGTAAGTCTTATTATCTTCATCTTCATCTTCATCTTCATCTCCCACTTTCCCATACATGCTATAATCTACACCATTATAGTAAGATTCAGCGTGTTTCTTGAAAACTTGCTCTGGCCCATCACCACCACCACCACCACCACCATCATCACCACCACCACCACCACCACAAATAGAATCATCTGATACTGATCCAACATCTTCATCTTGCAAGTCTTTGTCTTCGTCATCTTCATCTTCATCTTTTACATCGTGATTCCCCGCATCTTGATATGCCAAACCGGATCGGCTCGAGACACAAAGACGGATTAAATGCGCACTAGCTAACTCGACCATGCTACTTACTTGCCTATCATTTGTGACATAAATCGGAGGGCTATCCGGACCGATTTGTTGCAAGAGTGGTTCCGGTAACGGATATGATAACTCCACCAACTCAGTTTTCTTGTCCAGTATATAATCATCTTGTACCATCTCAACAAGTTCACAATATGAAGAACGATCGCCCAAAGTGATAAACCATCCTCCTTTGAGAGTATCCACCACAAAATGCCAGATCTGGTCTCTCACAACCCATTCACCAAAATTAACAGGTAGATGCACCATTATCTGTAAACAATTGATGGAAAAACAACATTAGCGATCTTAATGGAAATATCAGACTTCTTCGCGAAGTCTGATTCTATTAGCTACATTACCAGAATTATTTAAAAATAATTACCGAACATAAGCATGTAAAACTAACGCAGGAGGAACATATACAACTAACACACATATAAAAAATTTAAAATCAACGAAATTCATCACAAATATATAATCAAAAAACGGTTTTAAAAATTTTGTCAATCCAGACTGCCACAGAAGTCTGACAAACAGTACGTTAGACCTCTATGGCAGTCTGAAAAAGAGGGTATTTTTGCAATTAGAATGTTACAAAGCAGACTGCGGATGCCGTCTGACGAAAAGTTATCAAAGCAGACTTCTATCGCAGTCTGACAAAAAGGGTATTTATGCAATTGACCCAAACTTTGACTTTTTTGTTAGACTGCATTAGATGTCTGAGAAAAAAAAGGTATTTCTGCAATTGACCAAAATTTTGACTTTTTTGTCAGACTTCTCCTGCAGTCTGAAAAACTTATGGGGTAGTTTTGCAATCGACCGAAGTTTGACAGAAATTGATGTATTTTTTGTGTTGACCAAAATCTTCGATATCAGACTTCTTTAGCAATCTGGAAGATTTCATCATTTTCAGACTGCCATAGAAGTCTGAAAAAATTTTCCTCCTATTCAGACTGCCAAAGAAGTCTAATACTTTTTCCCCCATTTTGGTTAACTTTTGAAAAATTTCGGTCAATTACTACCAGTACCCTGTTTTTTTTTCAGACTTCAGATTCCGTCTGAAAAAACAGTCAACTTCCGGTCAAAGTCGCTCATTTTTCCTTCATACTGGATATGAAGTCTGAATAAAAAGTTAAGTTTTCGTTCAATTGCAAAACTATCATATGCCTCGATTAGAGGATTTTTCTTGATTTTTTTGTTTTCAAAGGAAATTACCAAACTTCAATTTTAATCTGAATATTTAAAAGTCAATTGCAAAACTACCCTCTCGTTGACCATGTGGGTTTCATCAGACTTCTAGAGCAGTCTGAGTATACAACTCAGATCTGAAAATCGACGATATGCAAAAATTCGTACCTATATCCGTTTAGAGTTTTTCACCCTCGTCGAGCGCCCAGAACGTCTAATATCACCGAAATCCCGTAAGCCCAGTCGTGTTTTGTCGTTTTTATGCCATAAAAAAATGATTTCGGTAAGTTTGAATCGGAAAATCGAGGGGAAATGGGAGAAATCGGAGAGGAGAACTCGAAAAGGAAGTATGAGCTCTATTCTTGGGCTTTAATGGCAAAAAATGGGTTAGTTACTGCATTAACTCGTCGACGATGGTGGTTGTCTTGGAGGTTGAGAATTGATGGCAATGTCATTTCCGTAATTAAGTTATATCTGGAAAAAAAAATTTGTCGTTTGAAAAAAAACTTTAGACTCTAACAGCAGTCTGAGGAATGGCATTTGCGTGGGATTCTGAAAAAGAGGAGAGGAAAGGGGCATTTTTAGCTTTGACTTCAAATTGTATGGTATTTTTGCAAAAAACCATAATTCAACACCCATTCAATTTTTATAGTCTACAATAGTTTTATTTAATAAAATTCAACACTCTACCCCCACTATTTTTATTTCATATTCTTATTTTCTTTTATGTTTTTGTATTTGTGATTACAAATTAATAACAATTCTCAATGAAATTAAATTAAAATACTTAATATTTTTAAAAAATAAAAATATTTTCTTTTTAAATTTATATTTTTAACTACATTATTTTTTTCAAGTAATAAAAACGAGAAATAGAGATAGTCACTATCAAAACAAAAATAATTACGAAAAACTTAAAATGTAGTACAATACACGAATAAGCACATAACATAACTAATAAAACACACATAACTTAATTAGTACAATAGACTCAACTCACAAACAATAAAGTTCTTAATCACACATTGAGACTTTAAAAACTCTTTAATCAAGGAACATTCTGAACAGACACTTGTCGACAACTAATTTTCAAATAGATCGTGGCCCAACTTCTCCAACAACTTTTTGCTCCGGTCATCGAGATGCTCCTTAAAACAAGTTTTTGCTCCGGTCAGCGAACGGTTTTTTTTCTGTGTCCAAACCAAATGAAACAAGTCTTTATTTATAGAGTATGAAAATGATGAATTTTGGTATCAAAAAAGAAATTACTATGAAATAATTGATCTCAAATAATTTGGATGAAAAAAAAATATCAAGAATCTTAGCAACCAATAAGAACACAATATGTGTCTCAATCCATATTTTATCTTGCACCCAATTTTTGCGTCCAATCAACAAATGCCACGTGGCAAGTGAAACCCCTTCTCAACCAATTTCAAAGTGTTAAATAATTTCAAAAAGGTTTAATCCAACTCATTTTCAACCATTTACTCAAATCACCATTGTATCTATTCAACCGTTGAATATTTTATTCAACATAGCCATTAAACATAGTCTAGGGTTCACTAGTTGTGTTTCATTTACGTCTCTATCATTACTTCTGCAAAATCTGCATCTGAAATTTCTTAAGTTTTGATAAAATTGTGTAATCCATTGTAACAATTACCACTCTATTTTGTACGTAAACACTATATTTTGGAAAATCATAAAGAATCCACCATTTACATCAAGATTTAAATGAATCAATATTAACATATGATTAGATAATAGAGAGAGTGGTAAGACATAACTACGAAAATAGAGAGAGTTAAATGAATCAATGTCGTGTTTTCGGTTTCCTAAATCCATAACCGCGAAACTAACTAGTGTGGTGGCAAGGTTCTGTGGAGTTTAAACGGAGAACAAAAAGGAATGCATTGGATAGCATGGAAGAAATTGTATCGACGTAAATCGGAGGGAGGGGTGGGTTTTCGGGGAGTAGAGGAATTTAACACAACGTTATTTGCGAAATAATTATGGAAATTAATGGAAAAACCGGATTCTTTGTTCAAAATACGGACCCTTTAGACCCAATACGACCGTACTCCCCGTCTTACAGATGGATGAGCATAATATCAGCTAGGCCTCTAGTTAAAAAATGGCTAATCAAAAGAGTTGGATCAAGTTGCTCTATCTCAGTATGGAACGACCCTTGGATACCATCATCTCAGCCGAGGCCAGCAACATGCAAAGGGTATAACTATTACCCGAATCTCATGGTTAATCATTGATATGCTCAAATTAATACCCTAAACAGTACTAAAGCAGTTGCTGCAGTATATCAGGGGTCGAACACAAGAACTCAGAGAAATCGCACAATAGATTGTATAGTTATCAAATCAAGCAAAGCTATTCAGATTAAACAAAAAGCAGTAAGCAGTAAGCAGTAAGCAGTAAACGAGTTGTAAATCGATGGAGGAAAATATAGGCCCAAGGTATTTCTCAGAAAATCAATGAATGCAGACAAACTAGCGAACATGATTCAGATTTAGCGCGGTTCTTGAACTCAAATAACTAAAGTATAATTAACCAACTGTCGTTGCGAGAATTATTTAAATCTAAATATTAGGAATTCCAAATCTCTTTGCGAATCCTAAAGTCTAAATCAACTTTAATATCAGGTTTGATATGTTCACAAATCAATTAAACCAAATCTCTTTGCGAATAATCAATTTGCTTAACTAAGGTTCTATCAGGTAATTAATCGCACTGTCGTGCCTAATCAATTATCCTAATATCTAAGTTCCAGATTCGTCAACCTAGAATTAGCTTTGAACACAACCTAAGGGAAGAACTAATTCAGATGGTGAATCCTAATAAACTAATCAACCTAGCATTCAGAGAAAACCCTTATGAGAACCCTGAACCTAAAGTGGATCTACTCAGACATGGAGATTGAAAGCAACATGATTGAATAGATCATCAAAGAAATCAATAAAAACAGGAGTTCAGAGTTGTCTCTCCAAAAACCAAAAGTAGAATCAAAGTAAAATAAAGCATAGCCAACAAAGTGGCTGTAAAATCCCTATAAATAACATAAATCACGTTTTGGGGCTTCTTGTAAATATTAAAGACTTCTGGACCAAGTTGCAATTCTTCAACTCTTCATTAAAATCGCGGGTCGTGTCTGCTGCGATGAGTGTCAAGCCTGAAAATAATGAGTCAAGCCTGAAAAGAAAGTCGTATCGATCGATGCTTGACGTGAAATCGGGTACCCAGCAACACGAACTTCATATTCACTCCAAAATGCTCCAGATAGCTGCAATATCTCCAATTATGCTCCAAACGTGCTAAGATCTGTAAAAGACTCTAAAAGACTCCAAAATACTAGAAAGACTCTATAAAACGGACTTATATCATGGCCTAAAAGGGGTAAAAACCATGATATATCAACTCCCCCAGACTTAGCCTTTGCTTGCCCTCAAGAAAAACAGAAAACTAAACCAGAGAAAGAGGTTTGAAAACGCGGAGACTCACCTGTTCAGGAACCATCGCAAAGATCCTTTTCCCAAGCATCCAAATGTCACCTAACCAGCTTTTTGATCTAACCACCATGTACTTCTCCGTAGACATTCACAGCTTTTCCAGACTCCACACATTATCTCGCAGCATTGTTCAAATAAAGCTCTCATCGCCAGTTTCATCGCTGCAGCCAATATTCAAGAACCTTCTAGATTCTTTACCATACAATATCATGACAAGGAACCATCCAATTTCACACTTTTTGTATCGCTTTCTCTCCCCCAGACTTATTTCTTATTATGTTCTCTTTTTTTTTTTTTTTAGATCTGCATATACACATCAAGGTCCGAAACGCGAGTATTGATGGTGTTTGCCACTGAATACCCGGTTCTTCCCTCTCTATGTATCAAAGGTTTAGGCGAATAGTGGTATCACGGGAAATTTTCCTAACCTCGCTGTCAACCTTTGTGTGATCATTCCCTCTTAAGTAGAATAATGGGATCGCTGGAAATTTTCCTAACCCTCTACTCAGAAGAAAATCATCTCATCTTTTATGCTCTTATTTATCAACTTATAATAGGGGAGAGAGATACCATAACTCTAAACACATCGGTTCCTTTATCAGATAAGAATGATGAATCAAGCTATAGAAACACTAATGAAGTGCATAAATTTGGCTCAGGTTTCAGAAGAACTCTGCTGGAGACATGGATGTTTTCTAGTCAACCGGTTAGTCCTTGGATTTTTTATTACTCGATCTAGAACTGATCATGCAACACTGGTCACTCAAAAACAAAATCAAAACAACAATTCAAGCACATGATCATCATCTCCAACAAGTTTTGACTCAATAAAACGTTTTTGACTCGATAAAACAACTGACTCTAAGAAAAACGAACACAATGTCAGCAGACACCTTCCCCAGACTTGAACAACACTGTCCCCAGTGTTATCTAGCCTAGAGTAGGTGAAAGAAACAAAAGAACATAATAAAATTATGAAAAACAAGAAGTTACCGTGCTGGAACATCTGGTATCGATCGACACACAGCCTGGTATCGATCGATACCAGGTTAAATCAATATGATGAACCGTCTATTCGCGATTGGTGTCGACCGATACCAATGGGGTATCGATCGACACTAAGGCGATTTCGAGTTTTGCTCCTTGTTTATCCTGACACAAACACAAAACGAAAAAGAAAAAGAAAAAAGAATCAAAAGAAGACTCACCAGTGGGTTGCCTCCCCCCAAGCGCTCGTTTAAAGTCATTAGCTTGACTGTAATGCCGTCCAGGCATGATAAGAATGCGAGCTTGCACCAAAAAAGGCTCCACAACTTGACATTGCTATCTTCAGAGTTTTGCTCAACATACTCTCCACAAACTCTTTTCCTTTATCTTTCAGCTCAGAAGTAAGAATAACTCTAGCCTTAGAGAATGGTTTCGAGGCTCCTTTGCACTTCACCTTGTACTCAATCGAGTTTCCATCATAGTTCTGAGGGATTAAAGTGACATGGGGATTCTCGACTCTTTTGCTCTTCACCTTCTTCTTTGTTGCCTTAGCCTTCTTGACAACTTCCTTGGGGATGCTGGGCGGTTCAACCGAATCGTCTATGACAGTTGGCTCGTCAGGAGGTTCTTCCAAAAGATTAACTGCTAATGTCTCTCCTATGACAACTTCAATGCGAGAGACACGTGTGGGAATTCCTCTAGTAGGTATGGCATCATAGTAGATATCTCCGTCAATGTAAGAGAAAGAGATTCTCTTATTAGGTGTGTCTATGATCGCGCCAGCAGTAGCCATAAACGGCCGTCCCAGGAGCAAAGACACTTCAGATCCTTCGCTCATCTCCACAACCTGAAAATTAGTGGGTACCAGACAATCTCCTACTTTTATCATCAAATCAGAGATGGTACCATATGGAATTGAGGTTGAAGAGTTCGCGAATGTGATAGATGTCGTGGGAGATCGAATATCAGCTCTCAACCGCTCTGCAATTGCCCTTGACATGACATTAACACTAGCCCCTGAGTCAACGAGAGACTCTTTAAACTCGATTCCAGAGATAGAGCATGGTACCGCGAATTTCCCTGGGTCTTCCCTCTGTGTCAACTGCCGTAGCGGTAGTGACTTGCGTCTTGCCTCGATAAAGAGTGCCTTAATTTCTTCCTCAATTTCTCTGTAATCTTTGAAGTTACTTAGCAGATGATGGTGTTCTAGAGCTTCTTCGAAAGACAATTCATGGGAGATCCTTCGTACCATCTTCTCAAAGCCACGCAGCTGCTTTGGAGAAATGGGACCTCTGAGGTGTTGAGGAATAGGATTCAACTTCTTGAGCTTGCGAACTATTTCTTCGATCAACTCAGGTGTTTTCACAATTTCTGGTTCGATCTGCGAGGGTATCGATCGACACCAGGTAGGGTATCGATCGATACTCTCGCTCTTGAATCGTCCCTGGCAGATATACCATCATCAAAAGGAGGCTCCACAACCTATTTATCCAACAAAGCTTTACATCTGGCGTCCTCCCATTCCTTCCTTGTCATAATATGAGGCATAGGATAAGGTATCTTGGGTATATACACCCTTTCATTGACAATTTCAGGATCTTTCTCGACCTGTGTTTCAGCATCAATCGATACTGGAAGGGTATCGATCGACACACAGGATTTTATATCCACTCGTGCAGGTGTTTGGATCGGTATCGATCGACAGTGGCTGGTATCGATCGATACCTGGGCGATTTCAGAATACCAATCGTCATCTTCTACAAGATCGTCAAGAATTCCTGCATCAAATCCTTCTTCTACCACTGCAGTGGCTTATTTAGCAACTCCTAAGGTGATTGCATTGACGTGTGCTCTTGGATTCTCAGTTTTTCCTGGAAGATAACCTTCCTATCTCTGCACAGCTGATGCGGTCTGAGCAACCTGAGTCTCCAGCTTCCTCTGACAAAGGTTGACAGCTTCAATATTCCCATTCAGATGGTCAATCTTCCCATTGAGATCAGTGTACAGATGGTCAATCTTCCCATTGAAATTCACTTGCAGTTTCCGCTGTCCCTGAAGAATCTGCTCAAGCATGGATTCCATCTTATTCTCTGTGTACTTTGGAGTGATGGGATGGTACGAAGAGTTCCCGTAATTGCAAGTGTTGTTGTTGAAGTTACGGTTGTTGTTGTACCCAAATTGCTGACCCTGAAATCCAGAACCACCAACATAGTTAACATCCTCCACTTCAGCTCCACCGTTATTATCGACTCCATCAGCAAAGTGTACAGCTTTGTTCGACTTCCCAATGAGATTATCTAGCTTCACTTGAACTTCAGAAATCTGAGATCCATCAATTCCTGCAGCCTACTTCTTCCGCTCGAAATCAGCATTCTTGGTGCTATTGCTAGACGCCAAGTTCTCAATTAGCACAACCGCATCATCTGGATACCTGGTGTTGAAGTTTCCATTACTCGCAGCATCCATCCCCATCTAGTACCTCCAATCAATCCCTCTATAGAAAATGCTCAGCAGTTGAACCTGAGTGAACCCATGGTGCGGACAATCTCTATGATAAGACTTGAAACGAATCCAAGCAGCTTTGAATGCTTCTGTCGGACCCTGAGCGAATTGAGAGATCTTGTTCCTGAGCTCCTCAGATCTCGCATCATCATAGAAATTGTTCAGGAATGCATTCTTCGTCTCATCCCATGTAGTTAGCGAATCAGGAGCTAACTGCGTCAGCCAATAAGCAGCATCCCCACCAAGAGAGTACGGGAAACGTTTGCAGAAAAGGAACTCATTGGGCACTCCATTGTATTTCATACTAGTGACCAAATCCTCGAACCTTTCGATATGATCCATGGGATGCTCATGAGGTAGGCCATGGAAAGGGTTCTGACTTACAAGAGCGTAATACGCAGGTTTCAGCTCGGAGTCATTCCTCTGAAAAGTTGGGATGCGAATCGCAACTCGATTGGCATAGAACTGATCAGGTATGTTGTGCTCACCAAGTATTCTACCTCGATCAACTCCAGCATTGCCAACGTTGGCTTGCGCAGCTGGCGCGACAATCTGACCAACAACAGCAAGAGGGGCAATGACGTTTCCAGCCTCATCAAGTCGCTCCCTCTCTCATTACACACTTGACCCTCTTGGTCTCTCAAGACTCCAGCTTCATCAGCTCTTAAAACCAATGGGTTGTTCATCCCTGATGTCTGCTTTGTCTTTCTGTTTGCGCGTTCTAAACGTGCTAGCTTATCTAACGATAGATTGACTAGCAGAGTGCTCTTGTTTCTTCTGGTTTCACAATTAGGCCTGCACCTGAAAACAAACCACTAGACAAGGCACGTAAGTAACCAAAAAAATACGTTGAGTATCGACCGACACTGATGGTATCGATCGATATCAACAAAGAAATCGCCTAAGTATCGACCAATACTAGGTAGTATCGATCGATAACGACGAACTTAGTCGAAACGCGACAGCTAAAATCTAAAGGCGAAATTGAGTCCCCGGCAACGACGCCAAATTTGATATGCTCAAATTAATACCCTACACAGTACTAAAGCAGTTGCTGCAGTATATCAGGGGTCGAACACAAGAACTCAGAGAAATCGCACAATAGATTGTATAGTTATCAAATCAACTTAAGCTATTCAGATTAAACAAAAAGCAGTAACCAGTAAACGAGTTGTAAATCGATGGAGGAAAATATAGGCCCATGGTATTTCTCAAGAAATCAATGAATGCAGACAAACTAGCTAACATGATTCAGATTTAGCGCAGTTCTTGAACTCAAATCACTAAAGTATAATTAACCAACTGTCGTTGCGAGAATTATCTAAATCTAAATCCTAGGAATTCCAAATCTCTTTGCGAATCCTAAAGTCTAAATCAGCTTTAATATCAGGTTTGATATGTTTACAAATCAATTAAACCAAATCTCTTTGCGAATAATCAATTTGCTCACCTAAGGTTCTATCAGGTAATTAATCGCACTGTCGTGCCTAATCAATTATCCTAAGATCTAAGTTCCAGATTCGTCAACCTAGAATTAGCTTTGAACACAACCTAAGGGAAGAACTAATTCAGATGGTGAATCCTAATAAACTAATCAACCGAGCATTCAGAGAAAACCCTTATGAGAACACTGAACCAAAAGTGGATCTACTCAGACATGGAGATTGAAAGCAACATGATTGAATAGATCATCAAAGAAATCAATAAAAACAGGAGTTCGGAGTTGTCTCTCCAAAAACCAAAAGTAGAATCAAAGTAAATAAAGCATAGCCAACAAAGTGGCTGTAAAATCCCTATAAATAATCTAAATCACGTTTTGGGGCTTCTTGTAAGTATTAAAGACTTCTGGACCAAGTTGCAATTCTTCAACTCTTCATCAAAGTCGCGGGTCGTGTCTGCTGCGATGAGTGTCGATCGATACCAGGAGGTATCGATCGATGCTTGACGTGAAATCGGGTACTCAGCAATACGAACTTCAGCTTCTCTCCAAAATGCTTCAGATAGCTCCAATATCTCCAATTATGCTCCAAACGTGCTAAGACCTGTAAAAGACTCTAAAAGACTCCAAAATACTAGAAAGACTCTATAAAACGGACTTATATCATGGCCTAAAAGGGGTAAAAACCATGATATATCAATCATCTGATTGATCCAGTGACACATAAGTGGAATATGGGATTGATAAATGCAATTATCGATCTGGTAGTTGTGACAATTATTCGGGGTCTGCCTATAAGTAGTACATATAAACCATATACCCTTGGATGGCAATACTCAAAATCGGGAAGATAAACGGTGAAGTCGGGGTATCAAATTGAACAAGAAACCTCACTTAGCGGTTACATCACCTTATATGGTCCGTATGTGATGACGTTACATGTACATACTGATATATCATGGTTTTTACCTCGTTTAAGCCATGATATAAGTTCGTTTTATCGAGTCTTTATTCTATTATGGAATCTTTTAGAGTCTTTTACAGGCTTTAGCACATTTGAAGCATTATTGGAAATATTGGAGCATTATGGAGCAAAACTGAAGTCTGGCGACTAAGTGCCCAATCGAAGGGTCAAGTATCGATCGATACCCCCTGGTATCGATCCACACCCATCGAAGCAGATTACAAGTCGCGACTTTAATGAAGTTTGAAAAATTGCAGAACTTTCCCAGAAGACTTTAATATTTACAAGAAGACCCCAATTCGTGTTTAGACTATTAATTTAGGCTTTACAGCCACTTAGGTTGTGTGCTTTTCATTACGTTTTGTTTAAGGATTTCTGAGGGAGCTTTTGAGAGGGGAGACAAGTCAGAACTCTGTTCGTCTGAGAGAAGATTTTGAACCCATGTTTTATTCTACTATTATTTATTCTATTGATGATTTATTCAGCTATGTTGATTGCTTCAATTTCCATGTCTGAGTAGACCTCTTGTTAGGTTCAGGGTTCTCAATAGGGTTTTCTCTGAATGCTAGATTGATTTGTTATTAGGATTTACTATATGAATTAGTTCTTCACCATAAGTTATTTGCAAAGCTAATTCTAGATTGATCACCTAGAACTTAGATCTTAGGATAATTGATTAGGCGCGGAAGTGCGATTAATTACCTGATAGAACCTAAGGTGAGCAAAACAACTATTCGCAAAGGAATTTGGTTTAGTTGTTTTGTGAACATATCAAACCTGATTTAAAAAGCTGATTTAGATTTTAGGATTTGCAAAGGAATTTGGAATTTCTAGGATTTAGATTTAGATAGTTTTCGCAACGGAAGTTGGTTAACTATATCTTAGTGATTTGAGTTCAAGAACCGCGTTAAATCTGAATCATGTTAGTTAACTTGTCTGGATTCAGTGATTCCCTAAGAAATACCATGAACCTATCTTTCTCCAACTGAATTTACATCCGTTTTAATTTACATACTTGTTTTCGATACCATTGATTACTTAGAGTAATTCCCACATCTATAATCTATTGCGTGTCTCTGTGAGTCCTTGTGCTCGACCCCTAGCTATACTATAACAACTGCTTTAGTATCTAAATAGGGTATTAATTTGAGCATATCAAATTAGGCGCCGTTGCCGGGGACTCAATTCGCCTTTAGATTACGTTTGTGAATTTTGACTAAGTTCGTCGGTAACGGTCGATACTATCTAGTATCGGTCGATACTCGGCGTTCTCTTTTGTTGACATCGATCGACACCACTCGGTATCGATCGATACTCTTCGTGTTACAAGTTACTAACGTTTTTTTACTCTTGTTTTCAGGTGCATGCCTAATCGTGAAACCTGAAAGAACAAGAACACTCAGCTAGTTCAACTGTCATTGGAGCAACTAGCACTAGTGGAACGCACAAATAGAAGGACAAAGAAACCAGCAGCTATGAACAACAATCAAGTATAGTTGGTTCGAGATGAGGCTGGTGCCTACAGGGACCTAGAGGGTCGTTTGTGCAATGAAAGAGGACAACGTCTGGATGGAGAAGGGAACATCATTCCACCTGCTCATGTTGTCGCTGGGAATGTCGTCGGGAACGCGAACGCAGTGAATGCTGAGAACGCTGTGGTTAATCGTGGTAGGACAATTGGTGAGTGCAACAGACATGACCAGTTCTACGCAAATCGCTCTGCGATCCGTCCTCCCTCTTTTCCAAGGAATGACTTTGAGCTGAAACCCGCATACTACACTCTTGTGGGACAGCACCCTTTTCATGGTCTTTCCAGCGAGCATCTCATGGATCATATTGAGAGGTTCGAGGACTTGGTCACTAGCATCATGAACAATGGAGTGTCCTACGACTATCTCTTCTGCAAGTTTTTCCCATACTCTCTTGGCGGGGAAGCAACCTACTGGCTGAAACAGTTACCTCCTGGATCGCTAACTAGTTGGGAGGAAACTAAGAATGCTTTCATGACCAACTTCTATGATGATGCAAGATCCGAGGATCTGAGGAACAAGATCTCCCAATTCTCTCAAGGACATACTGAGGCGTTCAAGGCTGCTTGGAAGAGGTTCAAATCATATCAGAGAGATTGTCCACACCATGGATACTCTGATGTTAAGCTGATGGGTTTCTTCTTTAGAGGACTTGATTGGAGGTACCAAATGACTTTGGATGCTTCAAGCAATGGAAACTTCAACACCAAATACCCTGATGAAGCCTATGTCATGATTGAGAACTTGGCGTCTAGGAATAGCACCAAGAATGCTGATTTTGAGCGAAAAGGCTAGCTGGTAACGTGGATGGTTCACAAATCGCTGACTTTCAAGCTAAGTTGGATTCTATGCATAGTCTTCTGATGGGCAAGACACTTCGCTGAGGATGTCGAGGTATTCAACGAAAATGAAGTAGAAGATGTTAACTACATTGGTGGTTCTGGCTTTCAGGGTCAGAGAAATCAATTCAACAACAACCGAAACATCAACAACAACTCTCAGCAAGGAGGGTCGAATCAGTTTGGCCAGAAACCATATCAGAACATTGGGTATGTCAGGAACTATGGGAATTCATCTTATCAGCCTGTACCTGCTAAGCTTCCAGATAGCAAGATCGAGTCCATGTTCGAACAACTTCTTCAAGGACAGCAGAAGGTCACTGTGGATTTCAATGGTAAGATTGATGTCCTATATAATGATCTGAGCGGAAGGATCGACGCTATCAATATTCAGCAGAAGAAGCTGGAACTTCAGAGGCTGTGAAAATGCAAGAAGGTTTTCTTCCAGGAAAAGTAGAGAACCCAAGAGCTCACGTCAATGCAATCTCCTTGAGGAGTGGAAAAGATGTCACTCCAGGAGAAAAAATTGACCCGATTGCAGATATTCTCGTTGATCTTGACGATGAGGATACCGAAGTCGCCCCAGTATCAATCGACACTAGCCAGCATCGATCGACACCTCTCAAGATACTTTCACGGGATAAATCAAAATCGCGAGTTTTGATCGACACTACTCCAGTATCGGTCGATACTGATCCCGCAGCCGAGCCAACTCCTAAGGTTTCGAAGGAAGTGCCTAATGTCGTCGCAGCAAGAGTTTACACACCGAGGATACCTTATCCCAGACCTGCTGGGAAGACTAAGTGGGAGGTAGAAGACTCTAGATGCAAGACAATTATGGATAAGTTAATCGTTGAACTACCTTTTATAGACGCCATCAAGACTTCTCCAGCCTTCAGGAGATATGTGAAGAGGATGGTGTCCAACAACGTGAATCTTGAAGAAGGATGCTTGATGATTACTCATGAGTGCAGTGCAATCCTAACCAACATGATCCCAAGGAAATTGCTAGATCAAGGGAGTTTTGTGCTGGATTGTACGATATTTACAGACAGGTTTTAGCGTTCTCTTTGTGACCTTGGCTCAAGTGTCAACCTCATGCCATATTCAGTTGCCAAAAGGATGGGGATGACAGACTTCACAACCACGAGGATATATCTGATACTTGCTGATCGTTCAGTTAGACTTCAAGAGGGCTTACTCGAAGATGTCCCTATTAGGATTGGAAATTGCTTGATCCCAACTGATTTCATAGTCCTGCAGTACGATGTTGAGCCTAAGGACCCTCTCATCCTAGGCAGACCTTTCCTTGCAACAGCCGGGGATTTGATTGATTGCAAGAATGAGAATATCGCTCTCAACATTGGTGATTTGGTCATGACTTTCCATATGGATACGATGATGAAGAAACCAACCATAGATGGGCAGACCTTCTTTGTTGATACCTTCAGTGATATAGCTGAAGAGTATTTCCTGGAGATGCATCCTGAGGACCCACTAAAAAGAGCATTGGTCTGTTCAGCCACTTCAGAGATGCACTCGTGTGCTGATACAGCTGGATACTCTAGGATGCTCGATTCAGCATCGCCAGTATCGCTCGATACCCCCTTGGTGTCGGTTGATACCCTGCGAATCGAGGGAGAGATGGCCGAAAGTTCTAAGCAAGCTGCTGGGCTTGAAGATTGGAATGCAAAGAACGCTCCTAAAGTGGAACTAAAACCACTCCCACCAAACCAGAGGTATAGTTTTCTTGGTCCTAATTCTACAAACCCAGTAATTGTAAATGCTTCTTTGAACAACACAGAGATTGCCTTACTGCTAAACAAGCTGCACAAGTACCGCAAAGCTCTTGGCTATTCTCTTGATGACATTTCAGGTATATCACCGGACCTGTGCATGCATAGGATTCACCTGGAGGACGAGTCAAAGACTTCAACTGATGGAAGTGGTCAAAAAGGAGGTGATGAAACTTTTGAAAGCTGGTGTTATCTATGCTATTTCGGATAGCTCTTGGGTCAGTCCAGTGCACGTTGTTCCTAAGAAAGGAGGAATAACCGTGGTGAAGAATGAGAATGATGAGATGATTCCTACTAGAACGATCAACGGACATCGAATGTGCATCGACTACAGGAAGTTGAATGCAGCTACACGAAAGGATCATTTCCCACTGGAATTCATCGACCAGATGTTGGAGAGGCTGGCTAGTCATCCCTACTACTGTTTTGTCGATGGATATTCAGGTTTCTTCCAGATTCCGATACATCCAGATGACCAAGGGAAGACAACCTTTACATGTCCATATGGCACATTCGCATACAGGAGAATGCCATTTGGATTGTGTAACGCTCCAACCACTTTTCAGAGATGCATGATGTCTATCTTCACAGACATGATTGAGGATTTCATGGAGGTGTTCATGGATGATTTTTCAGTGTATGGATCATCGTTCAAGGACTGTTTGGCTAACTTGTGCAAAGTGTTACAGAGGTGTGAAGAGAAAAACTTGGTCCTTAATTGGAAAAAGTGTCACTTTATTGTTCAGAATGTCATCGTGCTTGGGCACAAGATCTCTGAGGCTGGGATCGAAGTTGACAAGGCAAAAATTCAGGTTATGACGAGTCTCCTACCACCAAATTCTGTGAAGGATATTCGAAGCTTCCTTGGTCATTCTGGGTTTTACAGGAGATTTATCAAGGATTTCTCCAAGATAGCACGTCCACTCACTGCTTTATTATGCAAGGAGATCAAATTCGATTTCACGTCTGACTGTCTTGCAGCCTTTGAAGAGATAAAAAGGCTTTGGTGAGTGCTCCTATTATGCAACCTCCTGATTGGACTCTGCCTTTTGAGATCATGTGTGACGCTAGCGACTTTGCTGTTGGATCTGTTCTGGTTCAGAGGAAGGATAAAAGGCTGCACGTCATCTATTATGCCAGCAGAACTTTGGACGATGCTCAGAGGAACTATAGCACTACAGAGAAGGAACTACTTGCAGTCGTTTTCTCTTTTGAGAAGTTTCGATCCTACTTGATTGGGAGCAAAGTGATTGTCCATACTTATCATGCTGCTCTCAAGTATATGATGCAGAACAAGGACCTTAAGCCTCATCTTTGTCGTTGGGTTTTTTTGCTTCAGGGTTTCGACATTGAGATTAAGGACAAGAAGGGCATAGAAAACGGGGTCGCTGACCATCTTTCAAGTATTCGGATCGATGCAGACGTCCCCATTGATGACCAACTACCAGAAGAATCCGTTTACTTCATTGAGACTGAATTTGGGATGGGTTTCGTAGAAACTCAGCAATTCCCACGAATTGCAGGTTTTGGTATAGATTGACACTCCTATGGTAACGGTCGAAACCAGGCGACTCCCGAACCAGTTCTGACTGTTGAACACCTTGGTGTTTTAGAGGAGTATCTAGTAGCTGCAGCCGATTCTGATCAACCATGGTATGCTGATATCGCCAACTACCTCGCTGCAGTCGCAGAACCAAAGCATCTCAAGAGCTATCACAAGAATAAGTTCTTGCGGGACATAAGGCAATATTTCTGGGATGAACCTTACTTGTACAAGCACTATTCTGACGGTATCTACAGAAGATGCATTGCTGAATCAGAAGTGTCGAATGTTTTGTTTAATTGCCATGGATCCGATTATGCTGGACACTTTGCCACTTTCAAGACAGTATCCAAGGTTCTTCAAGTAGGCTTCTGGTGGCCTACTATGTTTAAGGATACACATGTTTTCGTTTCGCAGTGCGATGCGTGCCAGCGGAGAGGGAAGATCAGTAAGAGACATGAGATGCCATATAATTTCATCCTTGAGGTTAAGATTTTCGATTGTTGGGGCATCGATTTTATGGGTCTCTTTCCTTCATCGTATGGACACAAATACATCTTGGTTGCTGTGGATTATGTGTCGAAGTGGGTTGAAGCCATTGCTAGCAGAACCAATGATTCTTCGGTGGTTCTTAAGCTGTTTAAGACCATCATTTTCCCTTGATTTGGAGTACCTCGAATTGTGATAAGGGATGGTGGCTCTCACTTTATCAACAAGATTTTCGACAGGTTGCTGAAGAAGTATGGCGTGAACCATCGTGTTGATACTCCTTATCACCCTCAGACCAGTGGGCAAGTTGAGGTTTCCAACATGCAGATCAAGGAAATCCTGGAGAAGACAGTGAACGTTACAAGAAAGGATTGGTCTGTAAAGATGGATGACACGCTTTGGGCATACAGGACCACTTTCAAGACACCACTTGGGACTACACCGTTTCACTTGCTGTATGGAAAAGCATGCCATCTTCTAGTGGAAATCGAGCACAAGGCAGCATGGGCTACAAAGATGATGAATTTCGACATCAAAACTGCTGCTGAGAAGCGATTGATCAAGCTGAATGAGCTTGATGAGATTAGGCATCTTGCCTATGAGAACTCGAAGCTGTACAAGGAGAGGACTAAGGCATACCACGACAAGAAGATCATCTCCAGACACTTTGAACCAAATGATCAGGTACTTCTGTATAACTCTCGTTTGCAATTGTTTCCTGGTAAATTGCGTTCTCGTTGGTCAGGTCCTTTCACAGTCAAGTAAGTTAGACCACATGGTGCGATTGTCCTGACAAATCCTTTAGGTGGGGAGTTCACTGTAAATGGACAAAGGGTGAAACACTATTGGGCGAAAGCCGAGATTCCGGAAGGACACATAATGCCTCTGGATGCTGCACCCACTACCTGAACAGCAGTACAGTCAAGCTAATGACTGTAAACAAGCGCTTGGTGGGAGGCAACCCACTGGTGAGTTTTTCTTTGAGTGTTTTTCTTTTTATTTTTCGTTTTTTGCGTCTGTTTCAAGACGAACAAGGAGGAAAACGCAAAATCGCTGTGTGTCGATCGATACCCTTTGGTATTGGTCGACACCCTACGCGAATGAACGGTTCATCATATCGATTTAAGCCTAGTATCGATCGATACCAGGCTGTGTGTCGGTCGATACCCAATGTTCCAGCACGGTAACTTCTTGTTTCTCATGATTCCATTTGATCCATTTTGTTTTTTTTTTCCCAACTCTAGGCTAGATAACAATGGGGACAGTGTTGTATAAGTCTGGGGGAGGTAGTCGCTGACTTTGTTTTTGTTTTTCTTAGAGTCAGTCCGTTTTTGTGTCATTCGTTGTTTTATTGAGTCAAAATTTTGTCTGAGACTGTGATCTTTTTCTTGAATCAATTGATCTAACCTTGCTTCTGAGTGACCATTGTTACAGAACCAGTTCTAGATCGACTAATGAAAAATCCAAAGGCTGACCAGTTAACCAGAAGACACTCATGTTTCCAGCAAAGTTCCTTAAAACCTGAGCCAAATTTTTGCACTTCATCAATGTGGTTAGGTTCTATAGAGCTTGATTCCTCATTCGTATCTGACAAAGGAACCCATATGTGTTTTAAGTAATGGTATTTCTCTCCCTGTTACAAGTTAATTAATAAGTGCATTAAAAGATGAAATGATTTTCTTATGAGTAGAGGGTTAGGAAAATTTCCATCGATCCCATTATTCTACTCGAGAGGGAATGATCACACAGAGGATTGGAAGCGAGGTTAGAATTTTCCTATGATGCCATTATTCTCCTACATCCTTTGATACATTGAGAGGGAAGAACCGGGGATTAGGTGGCAAACACCATCAATACTCGCGTCTCATACCTTGATTTGTATATGCAAAGCTAAAAACAAAAGAGAAAATATAATAAGAAATAAGTCTGGGGGAGAGAAATAATACCAAAAAGTGTGAAAAAGGGTGGTTCCTTGTCATGATATTGTATGGGAACGAGTCTAGAAGGTTCTTGATACTAATTCACAGCGATGAAACTGGCGAGGATGGCTTGATTGAACAATGCTGAGAAATAATGTGTGTAGTCTGGGAAGCTGCGAATGTCTACGGAGAAATACATGGTTGTTAGATCAAAAGCTGGTTAGGTGACATTTGGGTGTTTGGGAAATTGGTCATTTCCACATTTCAAGAACAGGTGAGTCTCTAAGTTTTCAAACCTCTTTCTCTGGTTTAGTCTTCTATTTGCTTGAGGGCAAGCAAAGACTAAGTCTGGGGGAGTTGATATATCATGGTTTTTACCTCGTTTAAGCAATGATATAAGTCCGTTTTATCGAGTATTTATTCTATTATGGAATCTTTTAGAGTCTTTTACAGGCTTAACCACATTTGGAGCATTATTGGAAATATTGGAGCATTATGGAGCGAAACTGAAGTCTGGCGACTAAGTGTCCAATCGAAGCGTCAAGCATCGATCGATACCCCCTGGTATAGATCGACACCCATCGAAGCATATTACAAGTCGCGACTTTAATGAAGTTTGAAGAATTGCAGAACTTGCCCAGAAGACTTTAATATTTACAAGAAGACCCCAATTCGTGTTTAGACTATTAATTTAGGTTTTACAGCCAATTAGGTTGTGTGCTTTTCATTACGTTTTGTTAAGGATTTCTGAGATAGTTTTTGAGAGGGGAGACAAGTCAGAACTCTGTTCGTCTGAGAGAAGATTTCGAACCCCTGTTTTATTCTATTCTTATTTATTCTATTGATGATTTATTCAGCTATGTTGATTGCTTCAATTTCCATGTCTGAGTAGATCTCTTGTTAGGTTCAGGGTTCTCAATAGGGTTTTCTCTGAATGCTAGATTGATTTGTTATTAGGATTTACTATCTGAATTAGTTCTTCACCATAGGTTATTTGCAAAGCTAATTCTAGATTGATCACCTAGAACTTAGATCTTAGGATAATTGATTAGGCGCGGAAGTGCGATTAATTACCTGATAGAACCTAAGTTGGGCAAAATAACTATTCGCGAAGGAATTTGGTTTAGTTGTTTTGTGAACATATCAAACCTGATTTAAAAAGCTGATTTAGATTTTAGGATTCGCAAAGTAATTTGAAATTTCTAGGATTTAGATTTAGATAGTTTTCGCAACGGAAGTTGGTTAACTATATCTTAGTTATTTAAGTTCAAGAACCGCGTTAAATCTGAATCATGTTAGTTAACTTGTCTGCATTCAGTGATTCCCTGAGAAATACCCTGAACCTATCTTTCTCCAACTGAATTTACATCCGTTTTAATTTACGTACTTGTTTTCGATACCATTAATTACTTAGCGTAATTCCCACATCTATAATCTATTGCGTGTCTCTGTGAGTCCTTTTGTTCGACCCCTAGCTATACTATAACAACTGCTTTAGTAGCTAAATAGGGTATTAATTTGAGCATATCAAATTTGGCGCCGCTGCCGGGGACTTAATTCGCCATTAGATTACGTTTGTGAATTTCGACTAAGTTCATCGGTATCGGTCGATACTATCTAGTATCGGTCGATACTCGCCGTTCTCTTTTGTTGACATCGATCGACACCACTCGGTATCGATCGATACTCATCGTGTTACAAGTTTCTAACATTTTTTTACTCTTGTTTTCAGGTGCATGCCTAGTCGTGAAACCAGAAAGAACAAGAGCACTCAGCTAGTTCAACTGTCATTGGAGCAACTTGCACTTGTGGAACGCACAAACAGAAGGACAAAGAAACCAGCAGCTATGAACAACAATCAAGTAGAGTTGGTTCGAGATGAGGTTGGTGCCTACAGGGACCTAGAGGGTCGTTTGTGCAATGAAAGAGGACAACCTCTGGATGGAGAAGGGAACATCATTCCACCTGCTCCTGTTGTCGCTGGGAATGTCGCTGGGAACGCGAACGCAGTGAATGCTGAGAACGTTGTGGTTAATCGTGGTAGGACGATTGGTGAGTGCAACAGACCTGACCAGTTCTACGCAAATCGCTCTGCGATCCGGCTTCCCTCTTTTCCAAGGAATGACTTTGAGCTGAAACCCGCATATTACACTCTTGTGGGACAGCACCCTTTTCATGGTCTTTCCAGCGAGCATCTCATGGATCATATTGAGAGGTTCGAGGACTTGGTCACTAGCATCATGAGCAATGGAGTGTCCCACGACTATCTCTTCTGCAAGTTTTTCCCATACTCTCTTGGCGGGGAAGCAACCTACTGGCTGAAATAGTTACCTCCTGGATCGCTGACTAGCTGGGAGGAAACTAAGAATGCTTTCATGACCAACTTCTATGATGATGCAAGATCCGAGGATCTGAGGAACAAGATCTCCCAATTCTCTCAAGGACCTACTGAGGCGTTCAAGGCTGCTTGGAAGAGGTTCAAATCATATCAGAGAGATTGTCCACACCATGGATACTCTGATGTTCAGCTGATGGGTTTCTTCTTTAGAGGACTTGATTGGAGGTACCAAATGACTTTGGATGCTTCAAGCAATGGAAACTTCAACACCAAATACCATGATGAAGCCAATGTCCTGATTGAGAACTTAGCGTCTATGAATAGCACCAAGAATGCTGATTTTGAGCGGAAATGCTAGCTAGTAACATGGATGGTTCACAGATCGCTGACTTTCAAGCTAAGTTGGATTCTATGCATAGTCTTCTGATGGGCAAGACACAGAAAGCTGTTCACTTCGCTGAGGATGTCGAGGTATTCAACGAGAATGAAGTAGAAGATGTTAACTACATTGGTGGTTATGGCTTTCAGGGTCAGAGAAATCAATTCAACAACAACCGAAACTTCAACAACAACTCTCAGCAAGGAGGGTCGAATCAGTTTGGCCAGAAACCATCTCAGAACAGTGGGTATGTCAGGAACTATGGGAATTCATCTTATCAGCATGTACCTGCTAAGCTTCCAAATAGCAAGATCGAGTCCATGTTCGAACGACTTCTTCAACGACAGCAGAAACTCACTGTGGATTTCAATGGTAAGATTGATGTCCTATATAATGATCTGATCGGAAGGATCGACGCTATCAATATTCAGCAGAAGAAGCTGGAACTTCAGATAGCTCAGACTTCAGAGGCTGTGAAAAGGCAAGAAGGTTTTCTTCCAGAAAAAGTAGAGAACCCAAGAGCTCACGTCAATGCAATCACCTTGAGGAGTGGAAAAGATGTCACTCCACGAGTAAAGGTTAACCCGATTGCAGATATTCTCGTTGATCTTAACGATGAGGACACCGAACTCACCCCAGTATCGATCGACACTAGCCAGCATCGATCGACACCTCTCAAGATACTTTCACGGGACAAATCAAAACCGCGAGTGTCGATCGACACTACTCCAGTATCGGTTGATACTGATGCCGTAGCCGAGCCAACTCCTAAGGTTTCGAAGGAAGTGCCTAATGTGGTCGTAGCAAGAGTTTACACGCCGAGGATACCTTATCCCAGACCTGCTGGGAAGACTAAGTAGGAGGTAGAAGACTCTAGATGCAAGGCAATTATGGATAAGTTAATCGTTGAACTACCTTTTATAGACGCCATCAAGACTTCTCCAGCCTTCAGGAGATATGTGAAGAGGATGGTGTCCAGCAACGTGAATCTTGAAGAAGGATGCTTGATGATTACTCATGAGTGCAGTGCAATCCTAACCAACAAGATCCCAAGGAAATTGCCAGATCCAGGGAGTTTTGTGCTGGAATGTACGATATTTACAGACATGTTTGAGCGTTCTCTTTGTGATTGCAAGAATGGGAATATCGCTCTCAACATTGGTGATTTGGTCATGACTTTCCATATGGATAAGATGATGAAGAAACCAACCATAGATGGGCAGACCTTCTTTGTTGACACCTTCAGTGATATAACTGAAGAGTATTTCCTGGAGATGCATCCTGAGGACCCACTAAAGAGAGCATTGGTCTGTTCAGCCACTTCAGAGATGCACTTGCGTGCTGATACAGCTGGATACTCGAGGATGCTTGATTCAGCATCGCCAGTATCGATCGATACCCCCTTGGTATCGGTCGATACCTTGCGAATCGAGGGAGAGATGGCCGAAAGTTCTAAGCAAGCTGCTGGGCTTGGAGATTGGAATGCAGAGAACGCTCCTAAAGTGGAACTAAAACCACTCCCACCAAACCTGAGGTATAGTTTTCTTGGTCCTAATTCTACATACCAAATAATTGTAAATGCTTCTTTGAACAACTCAGATATTGCCTTACTGCTGAACAAGCTGCGCAAGTACCGCAAAGCTCTTGGCTATTCTCTTGATGACATTTCAGGTATATCACCGGACCTGTGCATGCATAGGATTCACCTTGAGGACGAGTCAAAGACTTCAATTGAGCATCAGAGGAGGCTGAATCCGAATCTGATGGAAGTGGTCAAAAAGGAGGTGATGAAACTTTTGAAAGCTGGTGTTATCTATGCTATTTCGGATAGCTCTTGGGTCAGTCCAGTGCACGTTGTTCCTAAGAAAGGAGGAATAACCGTGGTGAAGAATGAGAAGGATGAGATGATTCCTACTAGAACGATCACTGGACATCGAATGTGCATCGACTACATGAAGTTGAATGCAGCTACACGAAAGGATCATTTCCCACTGCCATTCATCGACCAGATGTTGGAGAGGCTGGCTAGTCATCCCTACTACTGTTTTGTCTATGGATATTCAGGTTTTTTCCAGATTCCGATACATCCAGATGACCAAGGGAAGACAACCTTTACATGTCCATATGGCACATTCGCATACAGGAGAATGCCATTTGGATTGTGTAACGCGTCAGCCACTTTTCAGAAATGCATGATGTCTATCTTCACATACATGATTGAGGATTTCATGGAGGTATTCATGGATGACTTTTCAGCGTATGGATCATCGTTGAAGGACTGTTTGGCTAACTTGTGCAAAGTGTTACAGAGGTGTGAAGAGAAACACTTGGTCCTTAATTGGGAAAATTGTCACTTTATGGTTCAGATTGGCATCGTGCTTGGACACAAGATCTCTGAGGCTGGGATCGAAGTTGACAAGAAAAAAATTCAGGTTATGACGAGTCTCCTACCACCAAATTCTGTGAAGGATATTCTAAGCTTCCCTGGTCATGCTGGGTTTTACAGGAGATTTATCAAGGATTTTTCCAAGATAGCTTCCTTGGTCATGCTGGGTTTTACAGGAGGATTCGGATCGATGCAGACGTCCCCATTGATGACCAACTACCAGAAGAATCCGTTTACTTCATTGAGACTGAATTTTGGATGGGTTTCGCAGAAACTCAGCAATTCCCACGAATTGTAGGTCTTGGTATCGATCGACACTCCTATGGTATCGGTCGATACCAGGCGACTCCCGAACCAGTTCTGACTGTTGAACACATTGGTGTTTCAGAGGAGTAGCTGCAGCCGATTCTTATCAACCATGGTTTGCTGATATCGCCAACTACCTCGCTACAGACGCAGAATCAAAGCACCTCAAGAGCTATCACAAGAAGAAGTTCTTGCGGGACATAAGGTGATACTTCTGGGATGAACCTTACTTGTACAAGTAATGTTCTGACGGTATCTACAAAAGATGCATTGCTGAATCAAAAGTGTCGAATGTTTTGTTTCATTGCCATGGATCCGATTATGCTGGACACTTTGCCACTTTCAAGACAGTATCCAAGGTTCTTCAAGCATGCTTCTGGTGGCCTACTATGTTTAAGGATACACATGTTTTCGTTTCGCAGTGCGATGCGTGACAGCGGGAAACGAAAATCAGTAAGAGACATGAGATGCCACAAAATTTAATCCTTGAGGTTGAGATTTTCGATTGTTGGGGCATCGATTTTATGGGTCCCTTTCCTTCGTCGTATGGACACAAATACATCTTGGTTGCTGTGGATTATGTGTCTAAGTGGGTTGAAGCCATTGCTAGCAGAACCAATGATTCTTCAGTGGTCCTTAAGCTGTTTAAGACCATCATTTTCCCTCGATTTGGAGTATCTCGAATTGTGATAAGTGATAGTGGCTCTCACTTTATCAACAAGATTTTTGAGAGGTTTCTGAAGAAGTATGGCGTGAACCATTGTGTTGCTACTCCTTATCACCCTCAGACCAGTGGGAAAGTTGAGGTTTCCAACAGGCAGATCAAGGAAATCTTGGAGAAGACATGGAACGTTACAAGAAAGGATTGGTCTGTAAAGATGGATGACGCGCTTGGGGGTTACAAGACCGCTTTCAAGACACCACTTGGGACTACACCGTTTCACTTGCTGTATGTAAAAGCATGCCATCTTCTAGTGGAAATCGAGCACAAGGCAGCATGGGCTACAAAGATGATGAATTTCGACATCAAAACTGCTGCTGAGAAACGATTGATTAAGCTGAATGAGCTTGATGAGATTAGGCATCTTGCCTATGAGAACTCGAAGATGTACAAGGAGAGGACTAAGGCATACCACGACAAGAAAATCATCTCCAGACACTATGAACCAAATGATCAGGTACTTCTGTATAACTCTCGTTTGTAATTGTTTCCTGGTAAATTACGTTCTCATTGGTCAGGTCCTTTCACAGTCAAGGAATTTAGACCACATGGTGCGATTCTCCTGAAAAATCCTTCAGGAGGGGAGTTCACTGTAAATGGACAAAGGGTGAAACACTATTGGGCGAAAGCCGAGATTTCGGACGGACACATAATGCCTCTGGATGCTGCACACCCACTACCTGAACGGCAGTACAGTCAAGCTAATGACTGTAAAAAAGCGCTTGGTGTGAGGCAAGCCACTGGTGAGTTTGTATTTGAGTGTTTTTCTTTTTCTTTTTCGTTTTTTGCGTCTGTTTCAGGGCGAACAAGGAGGAAAACGCAAAATCGCTGTGTGTCGATCGATACCCCTTGGTATCGGTCGACACCCTACGCGAATGAACGGTTCATCATATCGATTTAAGCCAGACTGTGTGTCGGTCGATACCCAATGTTCCAGCACGGTAACTTCTTGTTTCTCATGATTCCATTTGATCCATTTTGTTTTCTTTCACCAACTCTAGGCTTGATAACACTGGGGACAGTGTTGTTTAAGTCTGGGGGAGGTAGTCGCTGACTTTGTTTTTGTTTTTCTTAGAGTCAGTCCATTTTCGTGTCATTCGTTGTTTTATTGAGTCAAAATTTTGTCTGAGACTGTGATCTTTTTCTTGAATCAATTGATCTAACCTTGCTTCTGAGTGACCATTGTTACAGAACCAGTTCTAGATCGACTAATGAAAAATCCAAAGGCTGACCAGTTAACCAAAAGACACTCATGTTTCCATCAAAGTTCCTTAAAGCCTGAGCCAAATTTTTGCACTTCATCAATGTGGTTAGTATCTATAGAGATTGATTCCTCCTTCGTATCTGACAAAGGAACCCATATGTGTTTTAAGTAATGGTATTTCTATCCCTGTTACAAGTTAATTAATAAGTGCATTAAAAGATGAAATGATTTTCTTCTGAGTAGAGGGTTAGGAAAATTTACATCGATCTCATTATTCTACTCGAGAGGGAATGATCACACAGAGGATTGGAAGCGAGGCTATGATTTTCCTATGATGCCATTATTCTCCTACATCCTTTGATACATTGAGAGGGAAGAACCGGGGATTAGGTGGCAACCACCATCAATACTCGCGTCTCATACCTTGATTTTTATATGCAAAGCTAAAAACAAAAGCGAAAATATAATAAGAAATAAGTCTGGGGGAGAGAAATAATACCAAAAAATGTGAAAAAGAGTGATTCCTTGTCATGATATTGTATGGGAAAGAATCTAGAAGGTTCTTGATACTAATTCACAGCGATGAAACTAGCGAGGATGGCTTGATTGAACAATGCTGAGAAATAATGTGTGTAGTCTGGGAAGCTGTGAATGTCTACGGAGAAGTACATGGTGGTTAGATCAAAAACTGGTTATGTGACATTTGGGTGCTTGGGAAATTGGTCATTTCGACATTTCAAGAACATGTGAGTTTCTACGTTTTCAAACCTCTTTGTCTGGTTTAGTCTTCTATTTGCTTGAGGGCAAGCAAAAGCTAATTCTGGGGGAGTTGATATATCATGGTTTTTACCTCGTTTAAGCCATGATATAAGTCCGTTTTATCGAGTCTTTATTCTATTATGGAATCTTTTAGAATATTTTAGAGTCTTTTACAGGCTTTAGCACATTTGGAGCATTATTGGAAATATTGGAGCATTATGGAGCAAAACTGAAGTCTGGCGACTAAGTGCCCAATCGAAGCGTCAAGCATCGATCGATACCTCCTGGTATCGATCGACACCCATCAAAGCAGATTACAAGTCGCGACTTTAATGAAGTTTGAAGAATTGCAGAACTTGCCCAGAAGACTTTATTATTTACAAGAAGACTCCAATTTGTGTTTAGACTATTAATTTAGGTTTTACAGCTACTTAGGCTGTGTGCTTTTCATTACGTTTTGTTTAAGGATTTCTGAGAGATCTTTTGAGAGGGGAGACAAGTCAGAACTCTGTTCGTCTGAGAGAAGATTTTGAACCCCTGTTTTATTCTACTCTTATTTATTATATTGATGATTTATTCAGCTATGTTGATTGCTTCAATTTCCATGTCTGAGTAGATCTCTTGTTAGGTTCAGGGTTCTCAATAGGGTTTTCTCTGAATGCTAGATTTATTTGTTATTAGGATTTACTATCTGAATTAGTTCTTTACCATAGGTTATTTGCAAGCTTATTCTAGATTGATAACCTAGAACTTAGATATTAGGATAATTGATTAGGCGCAGAAGTGCGATTAATTACCTAATAGAACCTAAGGTGAGCAAAATAACTATTCGCAAAGGAATTTGGTTTAGTTGTTTTGTGAACATATCAAACCTGATTTAAAAAGCTGATTTAGATTTTAGGATTCGCAAAGGAATTTGGAATTTCTAGGATTTATATTTAGATAGTTTTCGCAACGGAAGTTGGTTAACTATATCTTAGTGATTTGAGTTCAAGAACCGCGTTAAATCTGAATCTTGTTAGTTAACTTGTCTGCATTCAGTGATTCGCTGAGAAATACCATGAACCTATCTTTCTCCAACTGAATTTACATCCGTTTCAATTTACGTACTTGTTTTCGATACCATTAATTGCTTAGCGTAATTCCCACATCTATAATCTATTGCGTGTCTCTGTGAGTCCTTGTGTTCGACCCCTAGCTATACTATAACAACTGCTTTAGTATCTAAATAGGGTATTAATTTGAGCATATCACATACCTGGAAGCTGTAGTGTCCTCCAAAAGTACGACATTTTATTTGGCAAGCCATATCGGGATGTCTTGCAATCTCAGCGAATCTGCGGGGCAGAGGAATCGATTGTGATACACAATGTGCACGGTGTGAATCGAAAGAGGAGACTATCAATCATGTTCTTTTTTAATGTCCTCCGGCTTTACAAACATGGGCCTTATCGAAAATACCAACACCCCCATGTGTTATTCCAATGGCATCGGTGTTTTCTAATTTGGATCATCTATTTTGGAGATTTCCTCCAGACAATCAGGATACTAGCTTTCCTTGGATTTTGTGGTATATTTAGAAAGCTAGAAATGATAAAGTTTTTTTCACATATTTTGCATCTCTTACATGCATTCTTGTTATTGTTTTGTGTCTCATGCATGTGTCTTGCAGAATTTTTATGGCATTTTGGTCTAAATTAGAGTAATAGGTGTTTGCACTAGGTTTTAGTGAGTCTAGCATGCGTATGGAGTGTTTTTAGGTGATTTTGAGACTATTGATGATATGTGGAGAAATGAGCCAAAGTAGAATGCAAAGTCCATCCAAGATGCCGGAAATATGTGGCTGAACTAAGGTCTTCCGATTTGAATCAGCTTCAACTGTCTTCATAAACGTTGTATAGGGATGAGTTATCGTTCCACTGGAGTTTGAATCAAGTCATTTAGACATGTGGTTTGGGAGATATGACAGATTCACTGTAGGTATATCCGCCTGGTCGAGACAGTTTCGACCAACACGGCTCCAACTGGTCGGTGTAACAGCTCGGTGTGGTCACAGGAGCTCAGCACCGGTCCAAGCTCTCAGCCACCGGTCGGTGTAACTGCTCGGTGTGGTCACAGGAGCTCAGCACCGGATGAGGCAGCTCCCACACCGACCCATGCACTCGGTGTAACACTTGCAAGCCGAAGCCAGCCGAAGTGTCTCAAAGAACTGGCAGGACGAAGGATCCCCGATTTGATTCAACTTTAATGATCTTCATGACAGTTGTAGCCAAGTGCGTTAGAGGGCTACAGGAGGTAGTTCCAGGTCATTCGGATATGTGGTTCGTTAGATATAGCCGTTTTACTGAGAGTATGGCCGTCTGGCCGAAGCCACCCGACATGCCTGAAAGACCTGGCTGGACGAAGGGTCTCCATTCAGATTTAGCCTCGGTGATCTTCACAAAACTTGTAGCCCAGTGTGTTAGCTATCGACAGGTGGTGGTTGGAGGCCATTCTGACATGTATTCCAGGAGATATAACGGTTGTACCGAAGGTCCTACACAAGACCAGATTTGATCCATTTCAACTGGGTCAATACCCGGTTTGTCCCGGGTTGACTCAGTTCTCTTAAGACCTCTTTAAATACTCTAAACCCTAATTTTTAGATCTAAGCTTTATTTTTCTAGAGTTGGGTTTTATCCAAACTCTTCTTATGATTTTGGATGGATCTTCATTACAAATGTCACTATAGAGAAGATTTCTTCAACTCTATCTTTATATTAATGCATCTTCTTTATCTTTATGTCTTCTTCTCTTATGTTCTTCATGTTCTTTAGTATTTAGAACCTTTTGTTGGGTTTTTGGATTATGCTTGATTATTGATGGTTTGATGGTTGATTTTTGATGCTTATGTTATTGATCATTGCCTTCTTTCCTTATTTAGTGTTTTTAATGCTAGATTAAGCTTGAGAAAGTTAATCTAGATCAAAGGGAAAATCATGCACACCAAGTGTTTGATGAAATTCCCAAAGAACAAAATAAGGGATTTACATATCTTAATGCTTGTTAGTCATTTAATCACAAATGATAATTTGATATTGATTAAGTGATTAACAAGGAGGTTAGTGTCATGAGAGTGAATTAATCTTATTCAAGTGTTCTAGACCTAAGGATTAGCATTGGTTGTGTGCATTTGCATAATTAGTTAATTGTCTTGATGGTTAGATGATGATGATTTAGGTTGATTCTTGTTAGATCCTTCACATAGGTTAGCTCTTAATGCTAGATTTAGATTGGGAGATCAAATCTAGAAATAAGGCATTTCACGCCTGGAAGGTGTTCGATGAAATGCTTGAACCAAATCTTTTGTGAGCTTTGCATATCCTAACGAACGGAAGTTGATGTTTAGGGTGTTTAGTGAACTAATTGGAATTGTTTCTTAATGCTTGTTCATTATTTAATCACAAATAGAAATTTGTTCTTGATTAGATAATTAACAATGTGATTAGTGCCATGGAAATGGATTAGTCATATTTATGAATCTCATGTCCTAGGATAGTGTTTAATGCAATCTTTGTCATCATTATTTGATTGTTAATCATTCATTTGCTTGTTTAATCCATGATCCAACATTTCTATCTTTGTTTTCTTTCTTGCATTTTACTTTCTTAATTCAAAAACATAAAAACCTAAAAGATTTGCTCTATATTAGGAAGTTTCATGTACTCTTAGTGCATTGATCTTAACCTCTTTGGTTCGATCCTCAAATACTACAATGATATGAGTAGGTTTGAGTAATTGATATGAACTCAATACAAAAACCTATTTATCATAGAGATCCACAAGAAACACTGAAACTTACGGAAACTGAGGCAATCACTTGGGTCTCGACACAAAGGAGTGATCCATATGTGATATTACAAAACATTATCCCTACTCTAGTGACTCTGCATTACGAAGGAGTGACTCCTCATTACGAAGGTTGGCAGTGTTACATTTATGGATCTTGGAAGGAGACCGATACTTTCTCCGGATTAGGATGACATTGTTTTCAGGAAGGCATCGAAGAAACTATCATGGGAGCAAGAAGCCTACGACGAAGTCTCTCCCCCCTGCATGCAGAGCTGGAAGCACTCATTTGGGTCATGCATTGTTTGATAACAAACCAGAAGACGGAAATCGTCTTCGCTACAGACTGCTCCGAGCTGGTGAAAATGTTGTCTTCACCCAAGGATTGCCTGGCTTTTGCATTACATTTGGAGGAATTCGTGAAGAGCAAGAAGGTTTTTTGTTTTTTTTCAATCTCACTCATTCCATGCGCAAAAAACACAAGGAAAGACAAGCTAGCAAGGAGTGCTCGTGTCTACCCAGTGGATATTACTTTTATAAAATCGGTACCCCTAGTTTGGATTTCCGAACCGTTCTAGGTATTTAGGCTGTTGAAAAAAAAAAAAAGTTGTAAGATATAAATGGAAATTAGGTATATACAATTTTGATGTGTCATTGTTGTCGAAACTAACCCTATATGTGAGAGAGATAGAGAGAGAGAGAGCGAGAGAGAGAGAGAGAGAGAGAGAGAGAGAGGAAGCAGAGACCATTAAATGCACTGTCCGAAGGGATACAATCGCTATCTTCACAAAATCCAGATTAATGTACCGCCGCCCAGACTATTAATCCCAACCGTCCGATAAAATATAATGCAGATTTTTATTAACTTTAAATATTTTATTCTCAGTTAACATAAAACTAAACTACATAGAAGAAATTATCGCCTATATTAATGGCGGTATATAAATTGCCTCCATAACTGGTCAGAGTAAGTTTAACACAGAGAGTTAATACCATCCAGAGGATTTACTGCATCTGTTGTTGTGTACTAACGTTGTTATTGCAGCTTCGTTTGGTGGATCCTACAAGGAAGTTAACGGTAAACTATAAATATTTTGAAGATGCTCAAATTTCTGTGATCACTAATATTCTTTGTCACTTATGCTCATCAACGCACGTGTCTGCTCTGTAATTCTTTGTAGGAAATGGCGTTTGAGGTCCAATTGATTTGTGGCATATGGGTTAAGGATCTTGAAGGGAAATGGGACCATATACCTGACTTAATCGGTTTTAACTATGTTCTCTCGTTAAAAGAAAAATATGATTTTAAGAAGATAGTGACCGCCGTCAAAAACAAGCTCCGTCTACATCAATGGGATGATGTCGAAATCACCTACCAATGGCCGCACTGGATGCTGGAGCCGGATTGGAAATAGGCATCTCCAATTAACCTTGTTGATGATGAAGACGTTGCCTTGTTCTTGGACATCCGCGTAGACCTTGAAGAGTTTATTCTTCAAGCGCGAGTAATCCCAGTGGACACCAAGAGGAATGTTAACTCATACTCGACCACCGTGGAGTTGGGTAGGCAAAGGCTGGAGCGTGGCAGTAGTTCTCGGACTGCTCTGTCCACAAAGATCTCTCCAGTGAGAGGAGATGGAGCATATTCCACACCCTTTTTTAACACGCCCCCTACACCAAATTTGGGTTAGTTATGCTTTCTTATAGCGACCACGATGTAAGGGTTATTTGTTTTAGATAACATTGTTAACTGTTATCTGTTTTGTTTCACCGTGTACAATTGATGTTAGACCCGGCTTGATGTCTTTTCCGTTTTAAGACTCCCACCAACCACGGATTTTGGTAAGTTTTGATTCCAAATATTGAGAAATGTTTACAATGTTAATGGTTAACGCGAAATTAACAACTATTTGTATTGTTACATAGTTATCTCGGTTAACGAGACAATCCGAAATGTTATCGCGCTAACCACATATTTGGGTTAGTTTCGTTTTGAAATATATAGAAGTGTTTATAGGGTTACTGGTTAAGGCGAAGTTAACAGTTATTTGTATTGTTGCGCAGTTAAGTCGGATAACGAGAGAACCCGAAATGTTATCCCGCCAACCACGAATATGGTTTAATTAGTTTCGTTTTGAAATATTGAGAAGTCTTTACAGAGTTAATGGTTAAGGTAAAGTTAACAACTATTTGTATTGTTGCACAGTTAACTCGGAGAACAAGACAATCGGAAGTGTTATCCCGTCTCCCATAACAATATTAAGTATGTGTCGAGTCTTGTAGCTAGGTATATTATAGTATGATGCTGGAATTTATATATTAACATATATATTTGTTACATGTGAAAGGGGACAACGTATCTGGTTCCGGCCAAGGGTCCATGTTCATTGATTTGCCCCAACTATTGCAATATTTCCAGGGAGGACTTGAAATGAACAAATCCGTTAAGGTGTATGACGACTCCCAATGTCCCCCCCCCCCCGCATTGAACCTCCATTAATCGTTGAAAGCGCTCTGCAGCTGACGCTCGCCGATGCTTTAGTCAATGGAAAGTTGTTATCCCCCCAACGACCGGGGTTAGTTGTTAACTCGTTTGCATCATCTACCAGGATGGTTAACAGTCTAACTAGCGATTATGGTTTCTCATTAAATGATCTAATGGGAGAATATGAAAACCCAAACAAAATAGCCATTTCGTTGATAGGTGAAGGCGAACAACATATTCGTTTTGATAAGCTCAAATTAATACCCTAAGAGTACTAAAACTTTGTCGATTGTAATACTTGGGGGTCGTATCCACAGAGACTCAAGAAAACACACAATATATTTTAAGGGTTGAATTAAGCTAAGTGATCAATGGAATTGAAAGCAAATACGTAAATTAAAAAAGTTGTAATTCGATTGGAAGGAAGATAAGTTCAGGGTATTTCTCAGGAAATCAAGAAATACAGATAAACAAACTAATCAGGGTTCAGGTTACGTACGGTTCTTGAACTCAAATCACCAAAGTATAATTAACCAACTGTCGTTGCGAGAATTATCTAAGTCTAAATCCTAGAATTCCAAATCTCTTTGCGAATCCTAAAGTCTAAACCAGCTTTTAGTTCAAGTTTGATTTGTTCACAAAACAACTAAACCAAATCTCTTTGCGAATAGTTATTTTGCTCACCCTAATTTCTATCAGGTAATCAATTGCATTGTCGTGCTTAATCGATTATCCTAAGATCTAAGTTCTAGGTGATCAATCTAGAATTAGCTTTGAGAACAACCTAAGATGAAAAACTAATTCATATTATGAACCCTAACCAATTAATTAACCTAACATTCAAAGAGATCCCTTATTGAGAACCCTAAACCTAACAGGAGATCTACTCAGACATGGAGATTGAAACAATAAATATAACTGAATAAATCTCTGAACAAATAATAAGAAAGAGAGTAAAACAAGGGTTCGAAATCTTCTCTCGGACGAATAGAGTTTCAGACTTGTCTCCCTCAGAAAGCTCTCTCACAAAACCAGAATAGAATAAAGCGTGTATGAAGCGTCATAGCCAAAGTGGCTGAAAAACGTAATAAATAACCTAAGACAGTTATGGGGTTTCTTGTAAATAATAAAGTCTTCTGGGCAATTTGCAGTTTCTCAAATCTTCAGAAAAGTCGTGATCCTTCTGTTTCTTCGACGGGTATCGATCGATACCATAAGTGTATCGATCGATACTCATGCATCAAATCGGTGTCTCAGCTACAGGATCTCTGCTTGGCTCCAAAAAGTTCCAAAAAGCTTCAATATCTCCAATAATGCTCCAAACGTACCTAAAACCTGAAAAGACTCTAAAAGACTCCAAAATGCTAGAAAGACTATAAAAATGACGTATATCATGGCCTAAAATGGGTAAAAACCATGATATATCAACTCCCCCAGACTTAGCCTTTACTTGCCCTCAAGCAAACAGAAAACCAAACCAGAGAAAGAGGTTTGAAAACACGGAGACTCACCTGTTCCTGAACCATCGCAAAGACCCTTTTCCTAAGCACCCAAATGTCACCTAACCAGCTCCAGATCTAACCACCATGTACTTCTCTGTAGACATTCGCAGATTTCCCAGACTCCACACATTATCTCACAACATCATCCATCCAAGCCTTCATCGCCAGTTTCATCGATGCTGCAAATGTTCAAGAACCTTCTAGATTCTTTACCATACAATATCATGACAAAAGAACTACCCAATTTACACACTTTTGGTATTGTTTTCTCTCCCCCAGACTTGTTTCTCATCATGTTCTTTTTCTCTTTTTTAAATCTGCATATACACATTAAGGTCTGAAACGCGAGTATTGATGGTGTTTGCCACCGAATCCCCGGTTCTTCCCTCTCTATGTATCAAAGGCGTCGGCGAATAGTGGTATCATGGGAAATTTTCCTAACCTCGCTTCCAACCTTTGTGTGATCATTCCTTCACAAGTAGAATAATGGGATCGCTGGAAATTTTCCTAGCCTTCTACTAAGAAGAAAATCATTTCATCTTTTTATGCTCTTATTTATTAACTTATAACAGGGGAGAGAGATACCATTGCTTTAAACAAATGGGTTCCTCTGTCAGATATGAATGATGAATCAAGCCCTGTAAACATCAACTGCATCGATGAAGTGCAAAATTTTGGCTCAGGCTTTAGAAGAACTCTGATGGAGACATGGATGTTTTCTAGTCAACTGGTCAGTCTTTGGATTTTTCATTAGTCGATCTAGAACTGATCTTGTAACACTGGTCACTCAAAAACAAAATCAGAACAATAGATTCAAGCACATGATCATAATCTCCAACAGGTTTTGACTCAATAAAACGATTTTTGACTCAAAAACGACTGACTCTAAGAAAAACAAAAACAATGTCAGCAACTACCTCCCCCAGACTTGAACAGCACTGTCCCCAGTGTTATCTAGCCGAAGGTTGGTAAAAGAAATCAAGAGAACT
Organism: Eutrema japonicum; assembly: GCA_030161315.1. NCBI lineage: Eukaryota > Viridiplantae > Streptophyta > Magnoliopsida > Brassicales > Brassicaceae > Eutrema > Eutrema japonicum. Next base: position 35,642,561 of record BSQW01000007.1, on the reverse strand, counting down.
GAGTGGAATTGTGAAAGAGAATAAGTTACCGATTTGGGACAGGTGCATCGACCGACACCCGGCCTGGTATCGATCGATACCAGGGGTAAGTCGATACAGTTAACTCTTCTCAACGACAAGTGACAAAATATTGCTCCCAAATTTGTGACAAAGGATCCGAAAGTGGTATGGTTAGCACTGTTAGATCACTCAAACACAGGTTAAAAGCAACAAGATATCATAATGCATAATCCAACAAAGTTCAAAATCAAAACAAGCTGACAAAACAGACTCAAAAATTCAAAAAAAAGAAAAAGAAAAAAAAAGTGAACAAGATAGAAGAGAGGACTAATCCTCATCAGAATCATCGTCTCCAGCGGTGTGAGATGGTCCAGCAGCAGATGGTGAATGTGGGCGAGACGGGACCATGCAACTGCATCGAGAAATGGCACTCCAAATGGCCTGCAGGCTCTAAATGACGTACTGCTGAAACGGATCCATCCCCATCGCAGGTGGTGGAGGAAGAACAAGTGTAGGAGCAGGTGTACGTCCATGTCGCGAGCGTCGTGGTCGACCTCCAGCAAGGTCAGGTGCTGGCTCATCCTCAGCAGCAGCAGGTGCTCTAGTACATGGTCCACGACGTCGAGTAACAGGCGCATCTATCAACAGATCCTCAGTAGGCTCAAAACGCAGCAGATGTGGGGTGTCACCAATGTCTGTCAGCCCTCTGTTGGGGAGCTGAACCTGAAAATCTCCATATGCGGTAGAGAAGTACCAACGTCGCTGAGGCTTCATCCACCTCAGGTTCTGCAAATGCTGCTCATCCATGAGAGCGCGTGTAGTGGAGATCGAGCAGCTCGCAGTACTGATCCCAAAGTGTTAGAAGATAGGGGTGAGAAGACTCCCAACATACTTGGTCTTCCTAGCTGTACCCCACGTACTCTTGCCTAGAAAAGGCTTGGTCTTCAAGGAGACCAAGTGATGTGCAAAGGCAGCGCCCATGTTGACCTCTGTCAGCTCAGGCCACTCATAGTCCTCGCTTGGAATGATTTCCCTAATAGCCAAGGCAAGCACTAAAAGCTCAGACACTCTCATCTTGTTCGGCTCCATCTTGCACAGAAAGGTGTTGCTCAGAATCCTAACCAAGCAACGCATGACTGGGTGGCGCACATCCATCTGAGTGGATGTCCTAGAGTGATAAGCACCAGTCCCAAAGTGCTCACAGAATGTCTGCACGTCAGGGGGTGAAACAGGAAGAGCAACTCTCCTAAAGGCTCTCTAAAAGCCATAGATGTCACAAAGATCAGGGAGTGGCAACCTGTACCTCACTCCTCGAATCAGAAAGGTCAAGGTACCCTCCTGTGCGTCCCTGAGAACCTTGTCCTGGTAGTAGACGCGGACTGTCGCCATGAACTGACGAACCAAGTCTGGGAATAGGTCGTACTGCTGTGTGGCAATAGTGCCCAGACCAATCCTCCCAAGCAAACACTGGAGCTCACCGTCTAGACCCAAACGATGCATCGTGACTCCATCAACGAATCGAATGGGTTGCACATCAATGCCTAGCCACCCGTTGTAGTGCACCGTATCATAATCAACCCAATCTTCAGAGATAGGCATGTAGATGCAGGCTGTACTCTCAACGATCTCCCTATTTGTTCCCTCCCAAACTCTCATACAAGGAATCCTGGCCTTCTCGTTCCTCTTAGGCCAAGGAGCCCTACATGTGAAGTAGGAGCCACAAGATCAGCAGTAACAGCGGGTGGTGGTGATGGCTGTGCCATTGGTGGTGGAGGGATTTCGCGCAAGGAAGTATGCGGACGCTCAATATTTTCTGACGCTCCATCAATCCTCACTATGTAGTGGTCATTGCCTAGGCAACCGTTCACGACACCTCTCCGCCAATGTGAACCATCCCAGATCTTGAGACGTTGACCCAAGCGGAAGTCCTTTGGGCACGGGTTGGAGCTCGATGCATCATCAGTTCGTGGCCTCTTTGATGCAGACATCTGCAAGCATAGACAAAGAAGCAACAACACATAAGCACAAATCAACCACAACATCCAGTAACAGCAACAATCAGCATCGACCTACTCAATATGTCAGCATAACCCGCAGGGTATCGACTGATACCATCAGGGTATCGATCGATACCCTGGCGATTTCGAACCAGAATTTCCAAATTCCAAAACTTCCAAAATTCCAACAAACTAGCACAAGGGGGTTCGAAAATCCGTTCTAATCACTTATCTAACCAGCATTGCCCAAGAAAAAGAGTGCAAAGAGCCAAAAATCATGAAACACAAACATTGTGTTCTTTTGATGGAAAGAGAGGAATTAGTGTGTCATACCTTGTAGATCGGATGAATAGATGATAGAAATAGATAGAGCACGAAAATCCAACAAGGTTAGGCACCGGAATCACTCAAATCCGTGAAGAAACGAAGATTTGGTGAATTTGGAATTGGTTTTTGTTAAGTGTCGATCGATGGAGACTATGGAGAAGAGAAAAAAACCATGAGGGTTTTAAAGAAAACTTACCTGCGCGTGGGGTATCGATCGATACCCAGGTGGTATCGATCGATACCAAGGCGATTTGGCGATGGAAGTTCTGTTTCTCCTCGTCGAACCTGATTCACTCACTACAAGAAAACACAGTTTTTGCAATATACAAAAAGAGTCCCAAAATGGTCACAAATAATACATTTGTGACCATTTTGGGACCAAAACAAAAAGTCGCAAAATACAATAGTCGCATAATGATCGCAAATTTACGACTCTTTTGTGACCACAATATGTTGTCACATATAAGCGACTATTTTGACACTAAAATTATTAGTCGTAATTTTAAGACTAATATGTGACTCCCACTATCAGTCGTAATATAGAGATTGATTTGTGACTACCAGTAAAAAAAAATTAAAACAAAATTAAAATTCCATAAATCTGATTCAATATCTGAATTTCAAATCTTTTATAGCAATAATCTTATATTCAAATTAGTCAAACATGTAAGAAAAGATCCCAAACATATATATATATATAATGAAAATCAAAAATGTAAAAGAAGCTACTAAGTTACTTTTTAAGATGAAGGAGAGGTTGAATCTTGGCGATGATGTCGTACTTATGATCAGAGCTTACTCCAACTACACCGTGACTGCTAGAAGAAGGTAACTGGCTTGGCGGAGCCTGAAATGGCACATAGGGAACATAGATATTCGTCGGAGCACGCTGATGATGATGATGATGGTACTGAGGAAGACCGTAGAACATTCCCGAGTTGTCATAAGTTGAGTCTTGAAGAGAATGAGCTTCTTAATTAGGAACGTTGCAACCATGGCAGGGATGTTATTATTATCCGGTTGTTGCAGAAAGCTGCCTAAGAGAAAGCAAGGTTCTGGTTGGAGAGAGGCTTGAGATTGATGCTGCTCCATTTCTAAATCGACCGTTCTATTTCTTTGTCCCATTTCGCTTGCTGCAGAAGCCTTCTGAGAGATTTTTGATTCATAAAAGCATCAGCAACCATAATGATGACACAATAAAGTATAAACTGAGTAAGAAATTGAGCTTTTTGATTTCAACAGAACCACCCGATGCAGCATTATTACATCTCAAGCTGATACTAAAAACTAAACACATCAATGGCACTCTTGTAAACTTACATATGTCAGCTTCTGATTTTGGGATTCAAGTAACGAAACCAAAACATACAAAGCACATGTTCTCCTCGATTTGGTCCGAGAAAGTGATATAAAAGGTCCCTCAAAGAAAACTGTATTCTCCGAATATTGCATTGTGCATTCTCAAACTCAAGGTAACAGATCATTTCCATAAAAAATAAATAAAATTTAGCTGCAGAATTAAAACCAAATTCAGAAACTAAGAACAATTCTTTAAATGCAAAAAAAAAGGAAAGATCAAAACTTTCATATATTAACAAAAAGATGAAACTAGCCCACCATACTATATGCAAATTCTTAACATAAACAAAAACAACAAGAAGAAGAAAAAACTCTGACCTTGTAAACATTAAGATTGTGAGAGAGGAAAAAGCTTGGAGATTTCAATGGGCTGCAACGAGCTACAGAAAACAAAGACTTGTAAATTCGAAGAAACCGAAACCGGAAACTCCCTGCAAAGATGTTAATAAGGTTAGAAAACAAACAATCGAGATGATCAAAAAGATATTAGAATCATAAAACCAACTAACCCAGAACATCAGCATCTTCAAAGTGTATGCTTATCCTTGCTCAATGGCCTTGATGGATCTAATTTAACCTGCAAGATAACCAACCAGAGCCATCAGAGACGAGAAAAAGAAGAGAACGAGATAGAAGAGAATGAAAAATCTGGCTCATTCGGGGACCCAACTTCGGTCGATTGAGAGAGAACGAGAATTGAATTCGGAGATTGAGAGAGATAGGGTATCAGAGATTGAGAGGAAACTCGATTGACAAGACTCTAAACACACCAAGAAAACAGCAAAATGGCTCGGTCGCCGAGGTCCTTGGCAACGGAAGGGTCGGAGCCGATGCATCAGGTTTGCTCAATGATAAAAAAGAAGATACGGCGGTGATAGAGCAAAACCGTAGTTGAGTAACAAATCACAAATGTATAACCGTAGATTCCAATGTTCATTAAACAAAGAAACCTCAAGTTCAATCTTACAAAAATCAGAGAGAAGAATGATTCTTCGTAGAGGAAAGAACAGTATCGGAACAATTACAGAGAGGATTGAGATTGAAGAAGCTAACAAACTTTTTAACAACTTTCTGAATGAATCTGTATTTTTCTTTTCTGTTTACTCTTAAACGCTTCATTTACTCTCCGATGATTCCAAATGAATCTCCTCCGTCGATTCTATCTTCCATCTTGCACCGTACACGTGTCACTTATTCACTATATTGTATTTCCTATATCAGGCGGAGGTTCGAAGGAGGAAGTTAGGATGTTTAGGTTTCCAGAGCTTCAACCACTTCCACCTCCGACGGCGCCGGTGCTGGAGGTTGAAGAAGGGCAGCGGGTAGCTTAGGGTTAGAGAGAGACGAGAGAAAAGGGATAAGTTGTTCCTCTTCTTCTTCTTTTATGTCAAAGTTTGTTTGGTTTTTTAAAGAGTAATGGCGCTGAGTTTAATTTTTTTTGGCTAAGTGTTACCGCTCACATATGTATTAGGCTACAAAACTTATTTTTTGCTTTTCACAAATTTGACACTACTATTTTCAAATAAGTCGCAAATCAGTCTCATATATGTGATCGTTTTGTGACTCTGTTTTATAAGTCACAAATTAATACCATAAACCATGAACTTTAAAAACCATGAATGTTTGAATATAAATTTATAATCTTTTAATTATAATTCTAAAGTAGAAATCTCTTTTTAAATTGTAAACTAACATATTATAACTAAATTATGAAATATATAAATCTTTCAAAATCATTTCATGTGAATAACATGTAACATTTACTACATGTGTTGAGAAAATACAAACATATATAAAGTTTTTTTCACTTTTATGAAGATTAAGTGTATATATTAGTTGAAATCAATGTAAAAACGTATGAATTTTCATATTTATAATTATATTTTATTGATTTTCTTTTTTTAAAAAAATTGGAGTTGCTAAACGGTCGCAAATTTGGGACTCTTTTGTAACAACTATAAAAAAAATCGAGTAAAATTGTTAAACGGTCGCAAATTTGGGACGCTTTTGTGACTATTATTAAAAAAATCGAGTGGAGTTGCTAAACGGTCGCAAATTTGGGATCCTTTTGTGACTGTTTTGTGACGACACTTAATAAATCACTAATCTATACCCTAAATTCTAAACTTTCAATCATTCTTATTCTAAATATGACTTTACAACCATTCTTATTCTGATTCTAACACTACAACTCTCTATTTAAACAGTACACTAAGATATGGTAAGTAAAATTTGAAAAAATTCTATCTTTCAAAATCATTTCATATAAAACACATATACACTTACTACATTTTTGAGAATATACAAAAATAAATTTAAAATATTGGAATTTAAAAGTGTTTGTCTCTGTTATCATGATTCAATGTATATAGTTGTTAAAATCTATGTAAAAACGTACAAATTAACATATTTACAATTATATATTGATGAATTTCTTTAAAAAAATCGACTGGAGTGGCAAAACCGAAGCAAATCAGTCACAAATTTGGGACTACTTTTGCGACTACAAATCAGTCACAAATTTGCGACTCTTTTGTGACTACTATGTTTCGTCATTAATTTTTTTTTAAAAATCGACTAGAGTAGCAAAACCGAAGCAAATCAGTCACAAATTTGGGACTACTTTTGCGACTACAAAGTCAGACTACAAATCAGTCACAAATTTGTGACTCTTTTCTGACTACTCTGTTTCGTCGTTAATTTGCGACTGCTTTGCCACTGCATTGCGAGTAGTTGCAAATTAGTCACACTTTCGTCCCGCATTTGTGTGACACAAAAAAAGTCTCAAAACGTGGTCACAAAAACTAAAGACACAAGACACAAAAACGAAAAAGAAAAAGAAAAAGACTTATATACAGACTCACCAGTGGGTTGCCTCCCACCGAGCGCTCGTTTAACGTCATTAGCTTGACTGTACTGCCGTTCAGGCAGTGGGTGTATCATCCAGAGGCATTATGTGTCCTTCTGAAATCTCGGCTCTCGCCCAATAGTGTTTCACCCTTTTTCCATTGACAGTAAACTCTTCTCCTGAAGGATTTGTCAGGACAATTGCACCATGTGGTCTAACTTCCTTGACTGTGAAAGGACCTGACCAACGAGAACGCAATTTACCAGGAAACAAATGCAAACGAGAGTTATACAGAAGTACCTGATCATCGGGTTAAAAGTGTCTGGAAAGGATTTTCTTGTCGTGATACGCCTTACTCCTCTCTTTGTACAACTTTGAGTTCTCATAGGCATGATGCCTAATCTCATCGAGCTCATTCAGCTGGATCAATCGCTTCTCAGCAGCATACTTGATGTCGAAATTCAGCAACTTTGTAGCCCATGTTGCCTTATGCTCGATTTCTACTGGAAAATGGCACGCTTTTCCATACAGCAAGTGAAACGGTGTAGTCCTAAGTGGTGTCTTGAAAGCAGTCATGTAAGCCCAAAGTGCGTCATCCAGCTTCGCAGACCAATCCTTCCTAGAAGTACCCACTGTCTTCTCCAAAATCTCCTTGATTTGCCTGTTGGAAACTTCGACTTGCCCACTGGTTTGAGGGTGATATGGAGTAGCCACACGATGATTCACACCATGCTTCTTCAACAACCTCTCGAAAACCTTGTTGATAAAGTGAGTGCCACCATCATTTATGACAATTCGAGGTACTCCAAATCGAAGAAAAATGATGGTCTTAAACAGCTTAAGGACCACTGAAGAATCATTGGTTTTTCTAGCAATGGCATCAACCCACTTAGACACATAATCCACAACAACTAAGATGTATTTGTTTCCATATGATGAAGGAAAGGGACCCATAAAATCAATGCCCCAACAATCAAAAATCTCAACCTCAAGGATGAAATTATATGGCATCTCATGTTTCTTACAGATCTTCCATCTCCTCTGACACGTATCGCACTGCGAAACGAAGGCATGAGCATCCTTAAACATAATAGGCCACCAGAAGCCTGCTTGAAGGACCTTGGACACAGTCTTGAAAGTTGCAAAGTATCCAACATACTCAGATCCATGACAATGAAACAAAACATTAGGTACCTCTGAATCAGCAATGCATCTCCTGTAGATACCATCAGAATAGTGTTTGTACATGTAAGGTTCATCCCAAAAGAATCGCCTTATGTCACGCATAAACTTCTTCCTGTCATATTTCTTGAGGTGCTTTGGCTCTTCATCTGCAGCGAGGTATTTGGCAATATCAGCGTACCATGGTAGATCCGAATCAGCTGCAGCGACTAGATACCCTTCAGAAACACCAAGGTGTTCAACAGTTAAAACAGGTCTGGAAATCGCAGGGTATCGACCGACACCAGGGGTTTGTCGATCGATACCAAAACCTGCAATTCGTGGGAATTGCAGAGTTTCGGCGAAACCCATTTGAAACTCAGTTACAATGAAGTAAATGGACTCTTCTGGTAGTTGATCATCAATAGGTGTGTCTGCATCGATCTGAATCCTCGAAAGATGGTCAGCAACCCCGTTCTCTATTCCTTTCTTGTCCTTAACCTCGATATCAAAACCTTGGAGCAAAAGGACCCACCGACAAAGGCGAGGCTTGAGATCCTTATTCTGCATCAGATATTTGAGAGCAACATGATCAGTATGAATAATCACTTTGCTCCCAATCAGGTAGGATCAAAATTTCTAAAAGGAGAAAACAACTGCAAGTAGTTCATTCTCTGTGGTGCTGTAATTCCTCTGAGCATCATCCAATGCCTTATGGCATAGTAGATAACGTGTAGCTTCTTATCCTTCCTCTGACCCAGAACTGAACCAACAACAAAATCACTAGCGTCGCACATGATCTCAAAAGGCAAAGTCCAATCAGGAGGTTTGATATGCTCAAATTAATGCTCAAATTAATACCCTAAACAGTACTAAAGCAGTAATTGTAGTAAGTGTAGGGGTCGAACACAAGGACTCACAGAAATCACACAATAGATTGTATAGTGTCAAATCAAGCTAAGCAAATAAGATGAAACAAAAGACAATAAGCAGTAAACGAGTTGTAATTCGATGGAAGAAATATAGGCCCAGGGTATTTCTCAGGAAATCAATGAATGCAGATAAATTGACTAACAGGATTCAGATTACGCATTGTTCTTGAACACAAATCACTAAAGTATAATTAACCAACTGTCGTTGCGAGAATTATCTAAATCTAAATCCTAGGAATTCCAAATCTCTTTGCGAATCCTAAAGTCTAAATCATCTTTAATATCAGGTTTGATATGTTCACAAATCAATTAAACCAAATCTCTTTGCGAATAATCAATTTGCTCACCTAAGGTTCTATCAGGAAATTAATCGCACTGTCTTGCCTAATCAATTATCCTAAGATCTAAGTTCCAGATTCGTCAACCTAGAATTAACTTTGAACACAACCTAGGCGAATAACTAATTCAGATGGTAAATCCTATAAACTAATCAACCTAGCATTCAGAGAAACCCCTTATGAGAATCCTGAACCTAAAGTGTATCTACTCAGACATGGAGAATGAAACAATCAACATGTTTGAATAAATCATCAAATAAAACAGAAAGAGTAACAAGAGGGTTCCAAATCTTCTCTCGGACGAATGGAGTTTCAGACTTGTCTTCCTCACAAAGCTCTCTCTCAAACCAAAATAAAATAAAGCATAGCCTAACTAGGTGCCTGTAAAATCCCTATAAATAACCTAAATCACGTTTTGGGGCTTCTTGTAAATATTAAAGTCTTCTGGACCAAGCTGCAATTCTTCAACTCTTCATTAAAGTCGCGGGTCGTGTCTGCCTCGATGAGTGTCGATCGATACCAAGGGGTATCGATCATTGCTTGACTTGAAATCGGGTACTCAGTAACACAAACTTTAGCTTTGCTCCAAAATGCTCCAGAAAGCTCCAATATCTCCAATTATACTCCAAACGTGCTAAGACCTATAAAAGACTCTAAAAGACTCTATAATAGAATAAAGACTCTATAAAACGGACTTATATCATGGCCTAGAAGGGGTAAAAACCATGATATATCAACTCCCCCAGACTTAGCCTTTGCTTGCCCTCAAGCAAATAGAAGACTAAACCAGAGAAAGAGGTTTGAAAACACAGAGACTCACATGTTCATGAACCATCACATAGATCCTTTTCCCAAGCACCCAAATGTCACCTAATCAGCTTTTGATCTAACCACCATGTACTTCTCCGTAGACATTAGCAGCTTTCTCAGACTCCACACATTATCCCACAGCATTGTTCAAATAAAGCCCTCATCGCCAGATTCATCGCTGCGATTTATACCAAGAACCTTCTAGATTTTTTCCCATACAATATCATAACAAGGAACCACCATTTTTCACACTTTTTGGTATTATTTCTCTCCCCCAGACGTATTTCTTATTATGTTCTCTTTTTTATTTTCAGCTTTGCATATACACATCAAGGTCCGAAACGCGAGTATTGATAGTGTTTGCCACCGAATCCCCGGTTCTTCCCTCTCTATGTATAAAGGTTTAGGCGAATAGTGGTATCACGGGAAATTTTCCTAACCTCGCTTTCACCTTTGTGTGATCATCTCCTTTGAAGTAGAATGATGAGATCCTTGGAAATTTTCCTAACCCTCTACTCAGAAGAAATTCATTTTATCTTTTATGCTCTTATTTATCAACTTATAACAGGGGAGAGAGATACCATAACTCTAAACACATGGGTTCCTTTATCAGATATGAATGATGAATCAAGCTCTAAAAAAACACTAACCACATTGATGAAGTGCAGAAATTTGGTTCAGGCTTCAGAAGAACTCTGCTGGAGACATGGATGTTTTCTAGTCAACTGGTCAGTCTTTGGATTTTTCATTAGTCTATCTAGAACTGATCCTGCAACACTGGTCACTCAGAAACAAAATCAAATCAATAGGTTCCAGCAAAATATCATCATCTCCAACAAGTTTTGACTCAATAAATCGATTTTGACTCGATAAAACAACTGACTCTAAGAAAAATAAACACAATGTCAGCAAACACCTCCCCCAGACTTTAACAACACTGTCCCCAGTGTTATCTAGCCTAGAGTCAGTGAAAGAAAACAAAAGAACATAATAAAATTGGGAAAACAAGAAGTTACCTTGCTGGAACATCGAGTATCGATCGACACACATCCTCGTATCGATCGATACCAGGCTTAAATCGATATGATGAACCGTCTATTCGCGATTGGTGTCGACCGATACCAGTGGGGTATCGATCGACACTAAGGCGATTTCGAGTTTTTTCTCCTTGTTTATCCTGACACAAACACAAAACGAAAAATAAAAAGAAAAATGACTCAAAAGCAGACTCACCAGTGGGTTGCCTCCCACCAAGCGCTTGTTTAACGTCAGTAGCTTGACTGTAACGCCCTCACGCAGGATAAGAATGGGAGCTTGCACCGAAACAGGCTCCACAACTTGACATTGCTATCTTCAGAGTTTTGCTCAACATGCTCTCCACAAACTCTTTTCCTTTCTCTTTCAGCTCAGAAGTAAGAAGAACTCTAGCCTTAGAGAATGGCTTCGAAGCTCCTTTGCACTTCACCTTGTACTCAATCGAGTCTCCATCGCACTTCTGAGGTATCAAAGTGACATAGGGATTCTCGACCTTTTTGCTCTTGGCCTTTTTCTTTGTTGGCTCAGCCTTCTTGACAACTTTCTTGGGGATGCTGGGCGGTTCAACCGAATCGTCTATGACAGTTGGCTCGTCAGGAGGCTCTTCCAAAAGATCAACTGCTAATGTCTCTCCTGTGACAACGTCGATGCAAGAGACACGTCCGGGAGCTCCTCTAGGAGGAATGGCTTCGTAGAACACCTCCTTGTCAATGTATGAGAACGAGATTCTCTTGCTTGGCGTGTCCATAATCGTACCAACCGTAGCCATGAACGTTCTTCCAAGAATCAATTGCGTACGAGATATTGCACTCATCTCCACAACCTGAAAGTCAGTAGGAACCAGACAATCTCCTACTGTGATCATCAAATCAGGTATTGCACCATACGGGAGTGAGGTTGAACAGTTTGGGAATGTGATAGCCGTCTTGGGAGGTCGAATATCAGCTCCCAATCTCTCTGCAATCGCCCTTGACATGACACATGACATTGACGCAGACTCCTGAGTCAACGAGAGACTCTTTAAATTCAATTCCAGAGATAGAGCATGGAACAGAGAATATCCCTGGGTCTTCTGGTGTAAGCCTCGGTGGTGAGGTCTTAACCGGGATAATCGTGGGACGAAAGGTAGGCGGTCGCCTTGCCCTTTGGCCGAAAGATGGTCGATGGTGAAGTGACTTGACACGATGGCGATCGCTTCTCTCGTGTGGAGTCGGGGAATGGGCTGTTGATGGAGTGAATACACGACACAGAGGGGAGATTACTCTCTGATACGGTGCATGACTTAATCTTGATCGAGTCACACGAACAAGAAGAAGAACAAAGAGAAATCGCTTCTCGGGGAAAATGCGGCGCTTTATTAATAATCAAAAGGTAACCAAAAATACAAGCTGCAGGGGAACCTTATAAAGGGCTCGTCAGCTGAGTGACCCTTAGGTCAAACGAAAAGTAAAAGACATAAAAACCACAAAGCAAAGAAATACAAATAAGGAAAACCGCATCCCTAGCTAAAAATACAAAATGCATCGTTTCATTAAAGCAAAATAAGGAAAGTATGGCCGCGAATTCTAAACTCTTGTCTTGGCGTCGTTTTGAAGAGTTCTTTAATCGTTGTCGAAGCTTGAAGTCCCTGCAAAGACAGTGTATAATGTAAACAGCTTACATTGAGGTGAAGTGGCCGAAGGTGGCGCATGAGGCGTCTTTGAAGGTGGCTCTGGCCTTGGTGCGTCTTGGACGTGCAGCAGCTTGGTGAAGTCTTCTAGGAGGTCTTCTTGATCATAGAAGTCATCCTCTTCAAGTCCCGACAGCTCCTTAACTTCAACGCTTTCTTTGGCCCGTTGTTGGTCCTTACCGGCTAGGTGGCTTGTGTGTGAAGGAGCTGATTGTTCTGCATCGCTAATAGGGAAACTACTCGACCTGTTAGCTTTAGAATATCCACTTTGTCGAGAGAACTTACCTCCCTCAGTGCTGATTGGATCGTTTGGACGGTCGTATGAGCTTGTCTCCTTTGCTTCGGCTAAAACCGTTTCCGGGTAAGGTCCTTCGGCTAAAATTGATTCCGGGCCTGTATGACTAAAACCACTCGACCGGTTAGTCTTAACATAGTCACTTGGGTGTGAGAACTTACATCCCTCAGTGGAGATCACGTCGTTCGGTCGGTCATTCTGCAAGTGATTTCTTCTCTCGGCTAAACCTCCAAACGGGTCGCCTGGTCCGGGTGAGTTGACGAACGCCTGTATGGCCGTTCCGAATCTTCTTCTGAGCTGTTTGGCCTTGGAACGGGTCATGGGACCTTCTGGTACGATGGGCATCGCAGTTGGGTCGGTTCTAGAGCCGATGTCCTCATCATTCCCTCCCTCTTCAAGAGGTTTTGTCCACAAAACTGGATCTCCTGTATCAAAAGAAGATAAATCAGCAACATTGAACGTATGTGAGATGTTCAACTCACCTGGTAGCTCTAGTTGGTAAGCATTGTCGTTGATTTTGGCTAGAATTTTGAATGGGCCGTCGCCTCTTGGAGCGAGCTTGGATGCGCGCTTGTCCGCGAATCTTTCTTTGGTCATATGTAGCCAGACCCAATCTCCTGGTTCGAATGTGATCTCCTTCCTGCCTTTGTCATGGCTCTTCTTGTACCCTTCGGTTTTCTTCTCAATATTGGCTTTGGCTTTCTCATGCAGCTCCTTTATGAGCTCGGCACGTCTAAGCCCGTCTTGGTTAACCTGTTCTACTTGGGGAATTGGCACAAGATCTACTGGAGATAGAGGATTAATTCCATAAACGACTTCAAAAGGAGATAGCTTAGTGGCCGAGTGAACAGCCCTATTATATGCAAATTCTATGAATGGAATGCAATCAAGCCATGTTTTCATGTTGTTACCAAGAGTGGCTCTAAGTAAAGAGCCAAGTGTACGGTTTACCACTTCCGTTTGTCCATCTGTTTGTGGGTGACATGTAGTGGAGAATACGAGCTTGGTCCCTAGCTTCTTCCACAAAGTCCTCCAAAAATGACTCAAAAATTTTGTGTCTCGGTCGGACACTATAGTCCTAGGAATTCCATGTAGGCGCACCACCTCCTTGAAGAACAAATTAGCAATGTTGGTCGCGTCATTTGTCTTGTCACACGGGATGAAGTGTGCCATCTTAGAGAACCGGTCCACAACAACAAAGATGCAATCTTGATGTCGTATCTTGGGAAGTCCTAAAACAAAATCCATAGAAAGATCTACCCATGGGGCGTTAGGAATAGGTAAAGGGAGATAAAGACCGTGAGGATGTGACCTGGATTTGGCTTTGAGGCATCGGACGCATCTAGCACAGTATTTCTTCACGTCTTTCTTGAGGTGCGGCCAATAGAAATGGTCTTTGACTATGGCCAAGGTCTTGTCTACACCGAAGTGTCCCATTAATCCTCCTCCATGTGCTTCACTAAGCACTAACTCCCTCATTGATCCCTGCGGAATGCACAAACGTTTACCTCTAAAAAGAAAATCATTTTGGAGATAGAATCGACCGTATATTCCTTTGCCGTGATTAGCGTAGCTTTCTTTGAAATCAGGGTCGTCTTTGTATAGGTCCTTGATGTGCTCAAATCCTAGCACCTTGGCCTCCATTGTTGAAATGAGAGCATGCCTTCTTGATAAGGCATCGGCTACCACATTTTCTTTGCCCTTTTTGTACTTGATGACGTAGGGAAACGTCTCCACAAATTCAAGCCACTTGGCGTGTCTTCTTTTGAGTGCGGTCTGACCTCGCAAGTGCTTAAGAGTCTCATGGTCCGTATGAATGATGAATTCCTTGGACAGCAAGTAGTGTTGCCAAGTCTCCAATGCCCGGACAAGAGCGTAGAGCTCCTTGTCATAAGTCGGATAATTCAGCGTGGCTCCACTTAGTTTCTCACTAAAGAAGGCCACGGGTCTTTTCCTTTGATGCAGCACAGCTCCAATTCCTAAGCCGGATGCATCACATTCCACTTCGAACATTTCATCGAAATCGGGCAAAGCAAGAACCAGTGCTTGGGTAAGCCGGTCCTTGAGCTCGTTGAAGGCAGCTTCTTGAGCTGCTCCCCATGTGAATGGCACGTTCTTTTTTATCACAGCCGTGAGTGGGGCAGCAACAGTACTGAAATCCCTCACAAACCGTCGGTAAAAGCTTGCTAAGCCATGGAAGCTCCGAACATGTCCGATAGATGCCGGTGTG
Source organism: Eutrema japonicum (assembly GCA_030161315.1). Classification (NCBI taxonomy): domain Eukaryota; kingdom Viridiplantae; phylum Streptophyta; class Magnoliopsida; order Brassicales; family Brassicaceae; genus Eutrema; species Eutrema japonicum. Next base: position 35,627,560 of record BSQW01000007.1, on the reverse strand, counting down.
GGCCAATCTCTTATGGCCTTGATCTTCTCCTCGTCCAGTCGTAGGCCCTGTTCACTCACTACAAAGCCTAAGAAAACAAGTTCATTAGTACAAAATGTGCACTTCTTAAGGTTAGCATAAAGGCCTTCCTTGCGAAGTGATTTAAGCACTAGTTCTAGATGTTTGAGATGATCTTGTAGGTTCTTACTGTATATAAGTATGTCATCAAAATAGACCACTACAAATTTACTTATATAGGAACGAAGAACCTGGTTCACTAGTCGCATGAATGTGCTCGGTGCATTGGTCAAGCCGAAAGGCATGACTAGCCACTCGTATAGGCCTTGCTTGGTCTTGAAGGCCGTTTTCCATTCATCTCCTTCACGCATCCTGACTTGGTGGTACCCACTTTTCAAGTCTACTTTTGAGAAGATGGTGGAACCACTTAGCTCGTCAAGCATGTCGTCTAGGCGCGGTATAGGATGCCGGTACTTGATAGTGATATTGTTGATAGCTCGGCAATCTACACACATCCTCCAAGTGCCATCTTTCTTTGGCACTAGCAACACAGGAACAGCACATGGGCTAAGGCTTTCCCGTATGTAGCCTTTGTCCAATAAGTCCCGGACTTGTTTTTCCAATTCTTTAGTCTCCTCGGGATTCATTCGGTAGGCGGCTTTATTTGGCAATGCCGCACCGGGAACAAGGTCTATTTGGTGTTCTATTCCACGTAGAGGGGGCAGGCCTGGTGGGTTTTCTTCCGGGAAGAGGTCTCTAAATTTGCTTAGCAAAGCATCCACTTCCGGCGGCAATGCTATGTCCCTGTTTTCTGTACTTAGACACTCTTTAAACAGCATTAGTAATATAGTGCCCTCGGCACTCATAGCACGGTTTAAACCACCAGCATTGATGTATAAGTTAGAAACACTTACCTTGGTCTCCTTGCTCATCCTGGCTTGAAGTTCTTGCACTTATGTCGGACTTAGAGGGGCCAAATTGTATTTGCGCTCCTTGTGTACGAATGAGTAGTAATTGGTCCGGCCATTGTGAAGTGTTGCACGGTCAAATTGCCACGGTCTCCCCAGCAGGAGATGGCCAGCTTGCATTGGCACTACGTCGCAAAGTACTTGGTCTTGGTATTTGCCGACGCTAAATGGAACACTCACTTGCTCGGTCACTTTGAGCTCCGTGGTGTCATTAAGCCATTGTAGCTTGTAGGGCCTAGGATGCTTAGTCTTTTCCAAGCCTAACCTGTCCACCATAAACTTGCTAGCCACATTAGCACAAGATCCTCCATCTATTACAAGATTACATACCTTCCCGTTAATGGTGCATCGTGTGTGGAACAAGTTTTCCCGTTGAACTTTTTCTTCGGGTTGGACCAGCATGCTAAGGACTCGTCTAGTTACTAGTAGTTCACCAGTATCCGGATACTCAACGTCGTCCTCGGCTCCATCTACTTCTTCTTCGATCTCGTCTTGAGATTCATATCCACCACTTGCCGTAATGATCATGACTCTTTGGTTTGGGCATTCTCGGGCATAGTGTCCTCTTCCCTGACATTTAAAACAGGTAATATCACGTGTTCGAGCTTGATTAGTACTAGGGAACTTACCTTGCTCGGGCCGGGATGTCTTCGGGCAGTCGTTGGTTCGGCCTTTGAATCGGGAATCGATCTCGACAGCTTTGCCTTTGTCGACCGGCTTGCTGCCACTTGCTTGCCAAGGCGGATTGATCTTGGGTCGGCTGGAAAGTGAGGTCTTCCTTTTGATTTGCTGCTCTATTTGTACCGAGAGGTGTAGTAGCTCATGGAGCCCACTATACCTAGTCCTTTCCACCTTCCGGCCTATACGTTCTTGAAGCCCGTCAATGAATTGGGCCATCAAGGCTTCTTCGGATTCTTCTAACTCCAGTGAGTTCATAAGTTTCTCGAATTCTTCAAAGTACTCCTCTACGGACCGGTTGCCTTGTGCCAACTTCCTGAAACGTTTGTGCAAGTCACGGTGATAATGATCAGGCACATACCTTAGTCGTAGGAGGTATTTCATGTCATGCCATGTTTGGATCGGTCCAAAAAGTTGCCTTCTCCTCTCGGCCACAGTCCTGTCCCACCATGCGAGTGCATTTTCGGTGAGTTGTGCGGCTGCCAAGGCTATCTTCTTGCCTTCTCCATAGCCATAGCACTCGTATATGTACTCCATGCGTCTTTCCCAATCCAAGTATACTTCCGGGTTGGATTTTCCTGCAAAAGTAGGCGGTGACAATTTCATGTCGTGATTGGGCTCACGCTCTATCGGCCGATGGCCTCTAATGGGGTCACGTCTCCTTTGGTTTAGGTGACGTCTAGGGGCAGGGGGAAACTCGTCCTCCATCTCCGGCATGCTGTCACGGTCTTCATGATTCTCATCTTGCCGGTCGTTCAAGGGAGCATTCACTCTTGCCGGTAGTTGCGCATCGTCGGCACGTCCCGGTTGTGGCTGCTCAAGTTGGCCGATTCTTTGGCCAAGTCCTCTCAGCTCGTCTCTCATGGCCGTCAGCATCTGCATCATGGCATCTTGTGGAACGTGGTCAGCTTCGTCGTCCATAATGGTTCCTGTATTTCTTGTTAACACTCAAAGATAAATTCGTCAAAATACCGAGTGGTATGCAAGAGAAATTCAGAAAAATTTATTTAAACGATTTTAAAAACTTTGCCAAATTCTCTAGAGGTCCTAGCAAGGATACTAATCAGTCGGCAATGGTTAAAAATCGCGGAAAAATTTTCCTAAAGATTCCCCGGGAATTTCCTAAACTCCCCTATTCGATACGGTAAATTTCCAATTAATCGGCAAGTCTAATACTCGGGGAAAAAATTTCCTAAATGATCGAGCAAATATTCTGGACGGTCGGTAAGTCTTAACACGCGGGGAAAACTTCCTAAAATTCCCCCGGGGAAATTTCCTAAACTCCCCAAATTCGACACGGTAAGATTTTTTTTTTTTTTTTGAAATTCTCGGAAACAAAAAAAAACAAAAATCCTAGCGATAGAGCTATGAAAAATAAACCGAAACAAGAGATAGAAAATCAAAGGTGGAACCTTTGGCTCTGATACCAGATGGTGTAAGCCTCGGTGGTGAGGTCTTAACCGGGATATTCGTGGGACGAAAGGTAGGCGGTCGCCTTGCCCTTTGGCCGAAAGATGGTCGATGGTGAAGTGACTTGACACGATGGCGATCGCTTCTCTCGTGTGGAGTCGGGGAATGGGATGTTGATGGAGTGAATACACGACACAGAGGGGAGATTACTCTCTGATACGGTGCAGGACTTAATCTTGATCGAGTCACACGAACAAGAAGAAGAACAAAGAGAAATCGCTTCTCGGGGAAAATGCGGCGCTTTATTAATAATCAAAAGGTAACCAAAAATACAAGCTGCAGGGGAACCTTATAAAGGGCTCGTCAGCTGAGTGACCCTTAGGTCAAACGAAAAGTAAAAGACATAAAAACCACAAAGCAAAGAAATACAAATAAGGAAAACCGCATCCCTAGCTAAAAATACAAAATGCATCGTTTCATTAAAGCAAAATAAGGAAAATATGGCCGCGAATTCTAAACTCTTGTCTTGGCGTCGTTTTGAAGAGTTCTTTAATCGTTGTCGAAGCTTGAAGTCCCTGCAAAGACAGTGTATAATGTAAACAGCTTACATTGAGGTGAAGTGGCCGAAGGTGGCGCATGAGGCGTCTTTGAAGGTGGCTCTGGCCTTGGTGCGTCTTGGACGTGCAGCAGCTTGGTGAAGTCTTCTAGGAGGTCTTCTTGATCATAGAAGTCATCCTCTTCAAGTCCCGACAGCTCCTTAACTTCAACGCTTTCTTTGGCCCGTTGTTGGTCCTTACCGGCTAGGTGGCTTGTGTGTGAAGGAGCTGATTGTTCTGCATCGCTAATAGGGAAACTACTCGACCTGTTAGCTTTAGAATATCCACTTTGTCGAGAGAACTTACCTCCCTCAGTGCTGATTGGATCGTTTGGACGGTCGTATGAGCTTGTCTCCTTTGCTTCGGCTAAAACCGTTTCCGGGTAAGGTCCTTCGGCTAAAATTGATTCTGGGCCTGTATGACTAAAACCACTCGACCGGTTAGTCTTAACATAGTCACTTGGGTGTGAGAACTTACATCCCTCAGTGGAGATCACGTCGTTCGGTCGGTCATTCTGCAAGTGATTTCTTCTCTCGGCTAAACCTCCAAACGGGTCGCCTGGTCCGGGTGAGTTGACGAACGCCTGTATGGCCGTTCCGAATCTTCTTCTGAGCTGTTTGGCCTTGGAACGGGTCATGGGACCTTCTGGTACGATGGGCATCGCAGTTGGGTCGGTTCTAGAGCCGATGTCCTCATCATCTTCCCTCTTAGTCAACTGCCTCAGTGGTAGTGACTTGCTTCTTGCCTTGATTAAGAGTGCCTTAATCTCGTCCTCAGTTTCTCTGCAATCTTTGAAGTGACTTAGCAGAGGCCAGCCCTCTAGAGCTTCTTCAAAAGTGAACGAGTCGGGTATCCTTCGTACTCTCTTCTCAAAGCCAAGCAGCTGCTTTGGAGTGATGGGGTCTCTGAGATGTTGAGGAATAGAATTCAGCTTCTTAGGCTTGCGAACTCTTTCTTCAATCAACTCTGGCGTTTTCATAGTGTCTGGCTCGATCTGCGAGGGGTATCGACCGACACCAGGTGGGGTGTCGATCGATACTCTCGCTCTTGAATCCCTGGCAGATATATCATCATCAAAAGGAAGCTCCACATTCTGCTTATCCAGCAAAGCCTTGCATCTAGCGTCCTCCCATTCCTTCCTTGTCATAATATGAGGCATAGGATAAGGTATCTTGGGTATACACACCCTCTCCTTGAAAATCTCAGGCTTCTACTCAACATGCGTCTCAGCATCGACCGACATTGTAGGAGTATCGATCGATACTTGTTATTTTGGATCCTCTCGTGCAAGTGTCTGGACTGGTATCGATCGATACAGGGGAGTATCGATCGATGCCCTGTCGATTTCTGAATCTTCATCGAAATTTTCTGCACTTAGGCTGATTGCATTGACGTGTGCATTGTGTGAATGAACCGACTTTCCCTTGGCATTTGCTGCAGTCTGAGCTACTTGCGTTTCCAGCATCTTGTGCTTGGTATTGAGAGCTTCTATTTTCCCATTCAGATGGTCAATCTTCCCATTCAGATCAGTATACAGATGGTCAATCTTCCCATTGAAATCCACTTGTAGTTTTTGCTGTCCCTGAAGAATCTGTTCAAGCATGGATTCCATCTTATTCTCTGTGGACTTTGGAGGAATGGGTTGGTACGAAGCGTTCCCGTAATTGCGATTGTTGTTGTTGAAGTTTCGGTTGTTGTTGTACCCAAATTGCTGACCCTGAAATCCAGAACCACCAACGTAGTTACAATCATCCACTTCAGCTCCACCGATATCATCGACTCCATCAGCAAAGTGTACAGCCTTCTTCGACTTCCCAATCAAAATATCCAGCTTCGCTTGAACTTCAGCAATCTGAGATCCATCAATTCCTGCAGACTGCTTCTTCCTCTCGAAATCAGCATTCTTGGTGCTATTACTAGATGTCAAGTTCTCAATTAGCACAACCGCATCATCTGGATACCTGGTGTTGAAGTTCACATTACTCGCAGTATCCAGAGCCATCTGGTACCTCCAATCGATCCCTCTGTAGAAAGTACCCAGCAGCTGAACCTGATTGAACCCATGGTGCGGACAATCCCTCTGATATGACTTGAAACGATTCCAAACTGATTTGAGTGCCTCGATTGGACCTTGAGAAAACTGGGAAATTTTGTTCCTGAGCTCTTCGGATCTCGCATCATCATAGAAATTGCACAGGAATACATTCTTCGTCTCATCCCATGTAGTTAGCGAACCAGGAGCCAACTGCTTCAGCCAATAAGCAGCATCCCCACTAAGAGAGTATGGGAAAAGTTTGCAGAAGAGGAACTCATTGGGCACTCCATTGTACTTCATACCAGTGACCAAATCCTCGAACCTCTCGATATGATCCATGGGATGTTTATGAGATAAACCATGGAAAAGACTCTGACTCACGAGAGCATAGTACGCAGGCTTCAACTCGAAGTCGTTCCTCTGAAAATTTGGGATGCGAATCGCAGATCGATTGACATAGAACTGATCAGGTCTGTTGTGCTCGCCAAGTGTCCTAACTCGATCACCTGCAGCATTCCCAACGTTGGCTTGCGCAGCTGGCGCGACAATCTCAACAACAGCAGCAGGAGGGACAATGACGTTTCCAGCTTCATCAAGTCGTTGCCCTCTCTCATTGCACACTTGACCCTCTTGGTCTCGCAAGACTCCAGCTTCATCAGTTCTTAATACCACTGGGTTGTTCATCCCTGATGTTTGCTTTGTCTTTCTGTTTGTGCGTTCCAAAAGTGCTAGCTGCTCCAAAGACAGTTCAACTAGCTGAGTGCTCTTGTTCCTTCTGGTTTCATGAACATGCATACACCTGAAAACAAAACACTAGATAAGGCACGTAAGTAACAAAAAAAAATACGTTGAGTATCGATCGATACCAAGTGGTGTCGATCGATATCAATAAAAAGAAACGACGAGTATCGACCGATACTATGTAGTATCGATCGATACCAACGGGCTTAGTCGAAACTCGACAGCTAAAATCTAATGGCGAAATTGAGTCCCCGGCAACGGCCTCAAATTTGATATGCTCAAATTAATACCCTAAACAGTACTAAAGCAGTAGTTGTAGTAAGTGTAGGGGTCGAACACAAGGACTCACAGAAATTACACAATAGATTGTATAGTGTCAAATACAGCTAAGCAAATAAGATGAAATAAAAGACAATAAGCAGTAAACGAGTTGTAATTCGATGGAAGAAATATAGGCCCAGGGTATTTCTCAGGAAATCAATGAATGCAGATAAACTGACTAACAGGATTCAGATTATGCATTGTTCTTGAACTCAAATCACTAAAGTATAATTAACCAACTGTCGTTGCGAGAATTATCTAAATCTAAATCATAGGAATTCCAAATCTCTTTGCGAATCCTAAAGTCTAAATCAGCTTTAATATCAAGTTTGATATGTTCACAAATCAATTAAACCAAATCTCTTTGCGAATAATCAATTTTCTCACCTAAGGTTCTATCAGGCAATTAATCGTAATGTCGTGCCTAATCAATTATCCTAAGATCTAAGTTCCAGATTCGTCAACCTAGAATTAGCTTTGAACACAACCTAAGCGAAGAACTAATTCAGATGGTGAATCCTATAAACTAATCAACCTAGCATTTAGAGAAAAACCTTATGAGAACCCTGAACCTAAAGTGGATCTACTCAGACATGGAGAATGAAACAATCAACATGTTTGAATAAATCATCAAATAAAACAGAAAGAATAACAAGAGGGTTCCAAATCTTCTCTCGGACGAAGGGAGTTTCAGACTTGTCTTCCTCACAAAGCTCTCTCTCAAACCAAAACAAAATAAAGCATAGCTTAAACAGGTTGCTGTAAAATCCCTATAAATAACCTAAATCACGTTTTGTGACTTCTTGTAAATATTAAAGTCTTCTGGACCAAGTTGCAATTCTTCAACTCTTCATTAAAGTCGCGGGTTGTGTCTGCCTCGATGAGTGTCGATCGATACCAAGGGGTATCGATCTATGCTTGACGTGAAATCGGGTACTCAGCAACACGAACTTCAGCTTTGCTCCAAAATGCTCAAGAAAGCTCTAATATCTCCAATTATGCTCCAAACGTGCTAAGACCTGTAAAAGACTCTAAAAGACTCTATAATAGAATAAAGACTCTATAAAACGGACTTATATCATGGCCTAAAAGGGGTAAAAACCATGATATATCAAGGTTGCACAATAGGAGCACTCACCAAAGCCTTTTTAATCTCCTCAAAGGCCGCAAGACACTCAGGTGTGAAATCAAACTTGATCTCCTTGCATAATAGGGCGGTGAGTGGGCGGGCTATCTTGGAGAAGTCCTTGATGAATCTTCTGTAAAATCCAGCATGATCAAGGAAGCTTCGAATATCCTTCACAGAAGTCGGTGGTTGGAGGCTTGTCATGACCTGAATCTTGGTTTTGTCAACTTCGATCCCAGCTTCAGAAACTTGGTGCCCAAGCACGATGCCATCCTGAACCATAAAGTGACACTTTTCCCAATTGAGGACTAAGTGTTTCTCTTCACACCTCTGTATCACCTTGCACAAGTTAGCCAAACAGTCCTTGAAGGATGATCCATACACTGAAAAATCATCCATGAATACCTCCATAAAATCCTCAATCATGTCTGTGAAGATAGACATCATGCATCTCTGAAAAGTGGTTGGATGATATTCATATATTTTACATGTTCTAGCGTACATTTTACTTAGAGTTTTGTGTCATTTGCATGCATAATCACGGTTTTGTCTTGCATTTAGGTCTCATTTAGAGTTTAGGATATTTGCATTAGGTCCTAGTGAGTTCTTGCATATTTTGGAGTCTATTTTAGGTGTTTTGGAGAACATTTGGGGACATGGAGTTGAAACCGTCCGGACATGGACAAGGAGAAGGAAGAGTTCACCCAAAGCGTCTCAAAGATGTGGCTGGACGAGAAATTTCCGGCCTGGTTCAGCTTCAATGGTCTTCATAGAAGTTGTATAACAGTGAGTTAGCTGTTCAGATCAGCTGTAATTATGTCCTTCCAATAAGTGGTTCAGGAGATACGGGTGATTTATTGAAGACATGTCACTGTCGGAAAATGTAGAGGCAGTCCGAAGCAGCTGAAAGATCATGTCGGATGGAAGTATTCCCATACCCAGTTTAATCTGATCTTTTGATGAAAGTCATGAGAAATTGAGTTAGCTTTCTAACGCAAGAATATTCAGCTCATTCCGAGTAATATTCCAGGAGTTATCGCCGATTTAGTGGACACATATCAACTCTGCCCAGTTCAAGATCCGACCCGATTTACCTCGGGTTGATCCGGTTCGAACACTTTGTGTATTTATGCAAATTTTAGACATTTCTAAACCTAAGCTTTCTTTTCTCTAGAGTTGGGTTTTATCCCAAACTCTTCTTATGATGATTTTGGATGGATCTTCATCATTCATGCCATTCTAGTGAAGGATTCTTCAACATCTCGCTATATTATGTTTATTTAATCCTTGTTTTTTATCTTTATGTCTCTTTTTCTCTTGTGTTCTTCCTTGTTCTTCATGTTTAGGCTTTAGACCCCTTTTTGTTAGATTTTGGATTTTGCTTGATTTGGATGGTTTGATGATTGATTGTTGATGCTTAGGACTAGATAAACATTTGTTCTCATGTTAGGAAGGATATTAATGCTATGATTGAATTGAAAACTCATTTTCTAGAACTTAGTCATTTCATGCACACAAGGTGTTCGATGAAATATCTAGAAAACTTCTAACCATGTTTTTAATTCTAAGTGATCGATGGATGCTGACTTTAGGATGAATTATTGACTAAAATGGACTTGTGATAAATTATGGACTATCTAAGTGATCGGTGGATGCTGACTTTAGATGATTCGTACAATGATTAGTGTCACGAAAGTGAACTAATCTACTTGAAAGTGTTCCATGTCATAAGAATAAATGTGCATTGAATGTTTAGGCATCGTTAGTCAATTGTCTTGATGATTAGATGATGATGATTTATGTTGATTCGTGTTAGGTCCTTCACTTAGGTTGATCTTAAAGCTAGTTTAGTATTGAGAGATCAAAGCTAGAGCTTAAGCATTTCACGCCCGATAGGTGTTCGATGAAATGCTTGAACCAAACATTTTGTGAGCTTTTCACATCCTTGCCTTTGAGAGTTGATGGCAAGGGTGATTAGTGAACTAATTGGGATTCGAGTTTAAAGCTTGTTAATCATCTTATCACAAACGAGAGTTTCATCTTGATTTGGTGATTAACAAAGTGATTAGTGCCACGAGAGTGGATTAGTCATAATTGTGAATCCCATGTTCTAGGATAGTATTTAATGCAATCTTTATCATCATTGTTTGTTCATTAATCATCTTCTTGATAGTTAATTCATTTTCCAACACTTCTATCTTTTGTTTTCTTTCTTGCATTTATTTCTTTTCCCATAAACATAAAAACCCAAAAGATTTGCTCTAAATTAGGAAGATTCATGTATTCTTGGTGCATTGATCTTAACCTCTTTGGTTCGATCCTCAAATACTACAATGATATGAGTGGGTTTGAGTAATTGATATGAACTTAACACAAATTCTACCATCAATTTGGCGTCGTTGCCGGGGAAACGGAGACTCTTTTGAAAATCGGCCATATCTCTCAAACCACATATCCGAATGGCCTGAATCCAACTCTGATAGACAGATAACTCCTTCCTCTACATCTTCTATGAAGATCGTTGAGGCTGATTCAGATCGGAGGGACTTCGTCCAGATACGTCTTTCCGGTGTCTCGGATCGACTTTGCTCTCCTCTTATTCTATAGGATCACAATGTTCTGATATGGAGATTTTTTTGTCTGAACAGAGATGTTGTTGTAAAGTATCTCACAATCTTGGCTCCTCTTCAATCTCCGAATACAGATGGAGTTGATCCAGGTGAGTTTCATTGCAACACTTTGTTTAATTATATATACTTAACCACGCTGAAAAACAAAGATACTAAACACAATAAAAGAAATATAATGTTGGATTTATAGCCGATGGTTTCTCATTAATTGTGTTTTGGAATTAATATTTTCTTTTAATCCACATTGCGTGACACAATTCGATTCTTGGATTTATTTTCTCATATAAACGAACCTTGAAATTTTGTTAGGAGAAAATATTGATGAAATCTCATTTTCTCTTCTCTTTTTCTCTCGTCTTTAGAACCCTAATTATGTCCCTAAATTGATTTTGATTTTTCAATAAGTTTGGGTTAGGGAATCGGGTTAGAGAGTCGGGTTAGAGAGTCAGGTTAACGGGTCGGATTATCTTAATCGTGGATTTTTAAATGCGATTACCGGTTTATTAAACTCAACCACAATTTCTAGTCGCTATGTTGTAATTATAAGAGAATACAAAATTCATGATGTTTAGTAACGAATAAATTTGTTCGGGGTGTGTAGAAAAAAGACGAAAAGTCTAGGGTGTATATCGAAGAAGCTGTATAATAGAGGTAGTTTACCAGAGTCAACCCCTATTTTTTAACATGTTGATTGAACATTATGGCTTTTCTTTTTATTGTATATTATATTGACAAAACTATATGATTTGTGATTTATTTAGATTTTGATGAAGATTTCACTATGCCACCCGAAGAAAATGAAGAGAATGGTAATAGAGATAACCAAGACTAGTTGATGTGATATGTTATCATTTTATTTTTGGCATTGATGATTTGTTAAAATCTCATTTTTTTCTTTTGATTTATTTTGGATTTAGAATATTAACTTTATGATTATCGTTATTCATGTCAGACATCCACATACCATTAATCTTCAGGCTTGTTTATGTCTTAATTTTTTGTGCTAATTTGTTACCAAAAGTTTTGTTAAAATGTTCTAATAACTATCATGTTGGTCAAATGGAAATTAAAATCGAATGGAAAACGAGTTTTTATATTTTTCATATTTATAAAACATATATATATATATATATAATTATATATTGAAAATTCATCAATTTATTCACCCGCGATCGACCCAGTGACATGATGACCCGGAAGGTAATCCTGTTCATTGTCCTGGTTAGGCTTAAAAACATTGGTTTTATTAGTGCATCTGCAAGCTATGTTCATGCAATATGTGAGACTTAAAAAAACACGACATTGAATTTGTTCACGAATGTCATGTATGATTTTTCCAACAAAAAAAATGGAAAACCCTCTTCGTTGCTTCCCAATGAATTATTTTTGGGAGAATGTATGAATTGGGAAACAATTGATGGTGCATGTGATATCATGTTGCACGAAAGACAAATATCGCAAAATTACAACGATGGTTCGATATTATGTTGTTATGAATGATATTTTTATGATTGATCTTTGAAGATTTTTATTTCTAGGTCTAAACAAGACAATCTGTAAATATATATTTTTTTTTTGCGTCAATACATATACGACATCAATTTAATGCCAATAAAAATACAACTATAACCCCAAAATATCTTAAACATCAAGGGTAAAATGGTCAAAATCCACGTTTATCACTCATTCTCAATAGTTATGTAGTTTATCCGATCTTCGTTTAGATTTCTACTAGCATAATAGATCATATAGGATTTATGAGATTTATGACATTTATGATATGTCATTTGTCCAAGAAATGCTCCAACCATATAATCATTTGCTTCACACGATGTCAACTGAATAATAATTTGTACGGTAAAAAAATATTTACTACAAGTATTAGAACACCTGAATAATAATGTGTATAACAATTTACGTTTGTGAAAAATTGTGTTGAATAATAATGTGTATGGTGTACTGATTGCAACTAACTCTAGGTATCAAGATTGCATATATGATTGATGTCAACCATTTTTCTTCACACCTAGATGGTAACAAAATTTCAGATTCGAAGAAGAATATTTTTCTGCTATGAAGGGACATGATGCATGGACATCATTGGATCGAACATAACACCACCTTTTAAATGTTTAATTAATTTCACTTCTACATGTTTTTTAATATTAGCTTTGGTTTTGATGGACTTTTGGCTATTTCATTTGTCAAGATCCAGTTAGGACTATGGTCTTTATTATTTATTTATTTTTAGGTTTCACGAATATCATCACCAATAAAATGGAGAAGAAGATTGACCTATAGACAAGATCACCAATTAAATGGAGAAAAAGATTGACCTATAGACAAGAATCTTCAATTGCTAGAGTTGATAGAATTAAGATATTAAAGGAATTGGTTGTTGTTAAAGGTGAATATAAATTGCATATTCTTATGGGGGAATTGGAAAAAAAGACACTTTGACTATATGTTTTTGAATATAAATCTTCTATAATAAAATTTGGGAAACTAAATCTTATAATACTGTTAATCATATTATGCCCCTTAATAATAAATTTATTTCTAATAATAAAATATGTTAGTCACAATTGTTTTTTACAGAACCTTCTATTCTTTATATCTTCTTGAATTTCAACAGATTTAAGTGATTTTGTAGTTCATTTCACTTTTTTTTTAAGCTCTATCCACTCTCCATAACCCACGCTCGATCAGCGAAGGTATGTTCATATTTCTCTTGGTAAAATTCATGGTTCGTTTCGATCTCTTAAATCAAAAAATTCACAAACATATAATCAATTATTGTTGATGATTATATGTTTGTTAATTTTTTCAAATTTAAACATGGCTAATCAAAGTGTCATTTTTTCAAATTCGTTGTTATGAAGAGCAAAAAATTGTAATAATTTCTAGCACTTAAACATTATAATATAATATAGATAAATTTTAATAAACATAAATTGATTCGTTTATCCATACACATATACCATAGCAACAAGAATCTCAATTTAACAAAGAGTGTTAGACCATAAATATAAAGAGTGTCATGGCATAATATCATCATATGACAAGCTTTCTCTACGGCTGTGAACCCGAGAAGAAACAGAACTTTGGTTGTAAGCTTTAACAAGAGGAATAAGAGAGTGAACAACATCTGTCATCAATGGTCTGTAATCTGCTTCTGGTTGCACACACATTGCTGCTATGGCTGCTACCTGTTTTCATAATAAAATCTATTACAACTCTTGTGCTTTTATATACAAGACAAAAAAAATTTATCGAATTATATGAAAATATTTAGGATCAATATATAATATTTATTATTTTTTTTATTATAATATGAGTTCTGCTTAAGGCTCTTTCATGATTTTCAATTTTTGATGAATTAATAAACAAAGTGTTTGTCTCTCTTCTTTCTTTGTTTTTAATAAATCGACATATATAACAAGTCTAAAAAGCTTGTTTTTAGCGGATTCTCAAACTAAGTAATTTAATGTTAGATACATGTTATGTATGTCATGTAGGATCAACCACCTATGATAGTCTAGTAGTTGAGGAAATGCTCTACTAGTTGAGTCCAAGGATCGAACGAGTAATATTCACTATGCTTTTCGAATAAATTTGAGTTACTACTTGCTACCTAGAATATATCCAATAATATAAAAAAATTGGGCTATTAATTTGGATCTCAATGAATCTAAGAAAACTTGGTTTTTCGGAGATTCATAGTACACAAAATTCGTTATGTTAACATTATTTTTGCACCGTTACCTGAAAATAAGTAGTTCAATGGTAGAATAAGTGTTGTGTATGTCCTACTAAATTAGTAAAATATGATAGTCTATTACTTGAGGAATAACTCTATTGGTTTAAGTTAAGGGTCGAATCATATCCATTGTGCTTACAAGTTAACCACATTAGACATTTTATGTGGCAATAAAATCGATCATTGGCATATCTCATGATATTATTTGAGTTCCAATCTAGAATCTACCCAATTATATATAAAAATTCCTTCTATATCAGAATTTTAATACGACTTTAAAGATGAGTTGTTTGTCAAAAAGCCGATATGTTCTTAGTCAAAGAAATGTGCAAAGAAAACCCTGGTACTCCTCAATGCAAAAGAAAAAAAAAGGTGATGAAATCACACCTGAATAAGATCTTTCTGTGAGTATTGGCCTTGAATGGTTGGATCCACCATTTCACTAACTTTCTCTCTGTTGGTTAGCCTTGGAAGAGCCTGAAAATATATGCCACATATGACTATTAATCAAATTTGGACTTTTTTGTTTTTTTTTGAATCGCTGAGGTTCTAGGCCCGTACATCCTAGAGCGGGGCCCAAACTATGTTAAAGTCACTCCTTAGGAGGAGATCCCTCCCAACATGAATCGAATCCATGGCCGGTAGGAAAGGCACATACCCGGTAGGAGAGGCATATACTCATTCTTCCTTAACCACTAGGCCAACTCAACGCTGGTAATTTGGACTTTGTATATACATGTTTTCTAGGTAGCCAATACAACAATATCAAATTTATAATATTAACATTGAGAATTAAATTATGGTTTACTTACCCAAGAAACAAGGACATCTTGTCCTGGGGGACGTCTCGAATCGATCGGTATACGACCCGTTAAGAGTTGTAATAACACTATTCCATAACTGTAAACATCTGATTTTGTAGTAAGCTTTCCGGTAGAAGCGTACCTATCTCAATCCAATAAAAACATATATGTTTATGACTTTTAAGAGCATTTGAAATAATCACAATAATTAATACATTATCGATAGACAAACAATCACAACCATAGTACATATTTTTAGGTGACATATGGAATGCTAGGCGGCCAGATACCTTGGAGATTAGTGTTTAGGCGGCGGAGCTAGACTTTGACCGGATTAATCCGATTTTGACTTTATTAATACGATTTTTGGCGGATTTTTTCCGATTTTTTTTTTTTGAGATTATGAAAAAACTTTAAATTTTAAGTTGATGTGTTGTAGGATAGTTAAGTTTAAATTTTAACTTTAAATTATGAAAACTTTATATTTTTAGGATAGTTAAGTTGTCTATTTATAAAGAACGAGTAGAGGCGAGGAGAAAAAGAGTTGTCGATTTGAGATTTTTCCACCAAACAAAAAAAAACTCAATTTTAAAATTTGTTAGATCAATTCAAAAGCCTATTAAAATTCAATTTACTCACGTGCATTCAACTAATAGCATATCATTGTCTTTGTTGAGATTTCTAAATTAGCCCAAAATAATATATTTCACCAATTTGCTATATATTATTTATAAAATTGCATATTTCTCCATATAATAATGCATATTTGATATTATATATTAAATTTTTAATATAAATTAAATACAATAATATTAAAACTAGTCTCCGATTAATCCCTGATTTTTGGGCTAGACGCTAGGTCCAATCCGACTGCCCGACTAGCGCCTAGCGCAATTATTTTGAACATTGGTATGATGTAATATTGGTTACGAAAAACAAAAATATTCATGTTTATGAAATTTTGATTGCAAAAGTTTGACAACAACGTGAAGTGGACTTACTCTGGGGCAAGATATCCTGTGGTCCCAAGCACCCTTGTTGAAATCTGACCATTTAGTTTATCAGAACCAGTCTTTGCCAATCCGAAATCTGAAACTTTAGCTCGGTTATCTTGATCCAATAAAATGTTGGTACACTTGAAATTCCGGTGTATCACAGCGGTGACTGTATTTTCGTGGAGAAACTCCAGGGCTCGGGCGCAATCGAGGGCAATCCTAAGCCGGGTTCCCCAATCCAATGGTTGAGATTGATCTTTTAAATTCTTACAACTATGATCGTGGAGATGATATTCGAGTGTACTATTGGGCATATATTCAAATATCAGGATCCTATGGTTTTGATCTGCACAATATCCAAGTAACTCCACCAAATATGGGCATTGTAATCGACTAAGAAGATCAACCTGCACAATAAGATATTATATTCCACCATTTTATAAAGTTTGAATATTGAACATGTAATTGTATATTATATCTGAAGAAGACTTTGAAACCACATATGATCATGCTCTTAAACGAGTCAATTTTAAAGACACAATGACGTTATTCAATAATATCATAAAAAAAAGAATTACTAAACTATAGTTTATTGGTAGTAAAATATAAATCCAACAAAAGATAACCATTTTAACCACGAAAAAGGATAATCCTAATATGCAGTTTTATGGTTTGTGACCGTTCAGTTTCTGTGCTACAATCTGAATTTATATCCATATAATGAATGTTCTTAATAAAACTAAAATCCATGAAAATATTTAATGTATATTCTTTAACAGTTAGAAAAACAAATATTATACTCCCTTCATTTCACAATGATGAATTTTTTAGAGTTTTCACACATATTAAGAAAATAATTAATACTTAATCATAAATGCATCAATTTTTGTTATTGAACAATATCTTATATCTATAAACCAATAGTATTTCAATAAATTTAATTAATTTTCTTAGACTTTTCAAAGTATCATCATTAATTGATAAAATTTGCATAAAAAAACTAAAAAAATCTATCTTTGTGAAATAATTTTTTTTTCTAAAAAATATATCTTTGTGGAAGAGAGAGAGTAAAATACTTATATCAACGTTGTTTAATAAAATATCATCAAGTTATATTAAATAGTAGAGCCTTAGCGGTATGCGTGATACGGTGACTCGTGACTCACCTAACCCGAGTAAAGAGACATGTCAAAGTTTCACAGCTTTTAAAAAAAAAAAAAATATATATATATATATATATATATATTTTTTAACGGCATTCATAATATTTATATAAATATTATATATTGAAAAAGATATATATGGATAATATAGATATAGATCATGTATATTCTATTTGTTGATAACATGTTGGAAACAATAAATAAGCACAAAAAAGTAGATAAGTAATAAAGACAATAAGTGAAGTTGGGAACTACTAACCTCAATCCTAAAGGAGCGCTCTTCATGCTTTTGGTTACTACCATTATCAAGCATATGAAGCTTTTTAATCGCCGCAACAGTTCCATCACTCAATACTCCTTTGTACACATCTCCATATCCGCCGCTTCCGATTTTTTTCTCTTCGCTGAAATTATTTGTTGCAATCTCTAATTCCTTGTATGTGTACACTTCTACTCCTTCTGTTCGGCTGCTTCTGCAACTCTTTGTATGTGGGGGCAATTGTCTGAACGATTTTGGGTTTCTTGAGTATAGACAATCGCTTTTGATGACATCTAACAAAACAATTTGTAGATTTCGTATAAAAGATTGGGCATTTCGGGATGGGAAACTATAGAATTAATAACCAAGAGCGTGTGGTTTATTGGACCGGATAGAGAATCCGTCTTGTGGGTCAAGGCTATGAATAAAGTTATATCATTCTTCTTGGCCATTGGAGATGCCTTAAATGTCAAGAATACCGTTTTCTACAGGTTTTGGGGATTAGTTTGAGTTTCGGCCCTAGATTTATTCCGGTTATCAAAAAAAAATGTATTACCAGGGCTAGAAGTGTAGCTATAGCTAGTGGAAGGTCCACCATTGTTGATGATGATGCAGCTTTCTTTGCAAGCTAAGTGATGTGCTTTGTCTCTTACCGATTTAAGTCTATAGAGTAGAAGGATTATCAGAAGAATAGAGAAGATTATGAAGATGGAGATGATGGAGATGACAATGATGATAATAGCATTCATTGAGATTAGACCATGCTGGTGCTGGTGCTGCTCCTGACTGGTGCGAGGTTTTGGATCAAATGTTGATGATGGATGATGGTAGTAGTGGATGCTACGACTTTCGTTTTTCATTTTTACAAGAGCTCTGTCCATTATGTGAGAGGAGGGGAGAGGAGAATAGATGTTTGGAAACGAATTGATGTATATTTCTTTATATATATATGCCAGATATGTATGGAATGATACGTCGTAGAATTTTAATTAACCGGATTGTTTATGGAGTAAATGATAGCATAAGTCAAATATTTGCATTTTCTTATAGATGTTTAATGCACTGTTAAAAATTCATAAAAATGTACACACAAAAGACAATAGTTAAGTACATTACGTATATTTGTCTGCAATCTGCACAATTATAATAGCTAAGTACATTATACTAATTGTAGCATTTTATATATAAAATTAAAAAAAATCTATATATATAGCAGAAATTTGGTATCCTATATATCACGGCAGTCCGTATATTTTTGTTGTCTTTTTCTTACGTATCCTAATTTTTACTTACTTATCCTAATTTTTAAATCTACTATTTTGTTGTCTTTTTCTAAAGATGATATGATTAGTCCTAATTCTCATATTCAATTTCTTCTTTAGTTCTTACTTCTTACTTCCTACTTCCATTCCTCTCTTTCTTTTTCTGACATCATTCATTAGTATAATAATATTACGTAACTTTGAATTGGCTAGTATATGTTGTGATACGTCCTCAAATCCGTCTCACAAAAACCGGAGGTCGAGAATTTGGACCGAGAACCTGGTGTTGAAGAAGCTAGACTAAGGTCTCTTTATTCTATCAACGGGATAAGATAGAAAGTGCTGGTGGGGCGATGAGAACCACAAGAGAGGAGACGGTCTCTTGATACTTCAAGGGGTTTCACTACGGATCGGACTCACTCACGATCTAGAGAGAAGAAACGTTTTTGTGAAGAACAAAAACTTGAAAAGAAAATTCCTTAATGTCTGCGTGGCTGAGAAGGACAAAGCCTTAGGGTTTTTAAAGAGAGCTCACGCCCCAAAGAAAAAGAAATAAACCGAAAAAGAAATAACAAGACGGGTCCTTAACAATTTAGGCCCGTTTACAAAATAATTAAAAGACTAAGAGAAATAGAAGTGAGGCCTCGTGTAGCTGGTTTTCATGGGCTTACAGAGAGTCATTAATTGGGCCAATAATATTGCAAGCCGTTTGGCCTCGGTAAAAACCCATCTTCGCAAAACCTAGTGGGATAAAAACGAAGGTTGGGTGATATATCATGGTTTTTACCCTATTTAAGCCATGATATAAGTCCTTTTTTATAGAGTCTTTATAGTGTTTTGTAGTCTTTTAGAGTTTTTTACAGGTTTTAGCACGTTTGGAGCGTAATTGGAAGTATTGGAGCTTTCTGGAGCAATTTGGAGCAAGGCTGAAGTTCGTGTTGCTGAGTATCTGATTTCACGTCAAGCATCGATCGATACCCTTTGGTATCGATCGATACCCATCGCAGCATGACAAGACACGCGACTTAATGAAGAGTTGAAGAACTGCAGAATTGCCCCAGAAGTCTTTAATAATTACAAGAAGACCCAATTCGTGTTTTAGGTTATTTATAGGGATTTTACAGCCACTTTGTAGGCTAAGCTTTATTTTTTATACTTTGATTTTACTTCGGTTTTGAGAGAGAGAGACAAGTCTGAATCTCCCTTCGTCCGAGATCAGATCTCCAAACCTCTTGTTACTCTTATTTTCTATTGATGATTTATTCAGTTATGTTGATTGTTTCATTCTCCATGTCTGAGTAGATCCACTTTAGGTTTAGGGTTTTCTCATAAGGGTTTTCTCTGAATGCTAGGTTGATTATCTGTTTAGGATTCACCATCTGAATTAGTTCTTCGCCTTAGGTTGTGTTCAAAGCTAATTCTAGGTTGACGAATCTGGAAATTAGATCTTAGGATAATTGATTAGGCACGACAGTGCGATTAATTACCTGATAGAACCTAGGTGAGCAAATTGATTATTCGCAAAGAGATTTGGTTTAATTGATTTGTGAACACATCAAACCTGATATTAAAGCTGATTTAGACTTTAGGATTCGCAAAGAGATTTAGAATTCCTAGGATTTAGATTTAGATAGTTTTCGCAACGACAGTTGGTTAATTATACCTTAGTGATTTGAGTTCAAGAACTGCGCTAAATCTGAATCCTGATTAGTTAGTTTATCTGCATTCATTGATTTCATGAGAAATACCCTGAGCCCATATTTTCCTAATTGAATTACAACTCTTTTAATTTCTGCACTGCTTTCAATTACATCTGTTTGGCTTAGCTTAATTCGATACTATACAATATATTGTGCATCTCTGTGAGTCTTTGTGGTTCGACACCTAGCTATATTACAACTACTGCTTTAGTACTGTTAGGGTATTAATTTGAGCATATCAAATTTGGCGCCGTTGCCGGGGACTCAATTCACCATTAGATTTTAGTTGAGAATTTCGACTAAGTTCGTCGGTATCGATCGATACTCTGTAGTATCGGTCGATACTCGTCATCTTCGTTTGTTGAGTATCGATCGATACTAAACGTATTTTTTTGGTTACTTACGTGCCTTGTCTAGTGTTTTGTTTTCAGGTGTATGCCTGTTCGTGAAACCAGAAGCAACAAGAGCACTCAGCTAGTTGAACTGTCACTGGAACAGCTAGCACTTGTGGAACGCACAAACAGAAAGACAAAGGAAACATCAGGGATGAACAACCAAGTGGTTTTAAGAGCTGATGAAGCTGGAGTCTTGAGAGACCAAGAGGGTCAAGTGTGCAATGAGAGAGGGCAGCGACTTGATGAAGCTGGAAACGTCAATGTCCCTCCTGCTGTTATTGAGATTGTCGCGCCAGCTGGGCGCGCCAACGTTGGGAATGCTGCAGGTGATCGAGCTAGGACACTTGGCGAGCACAACAGACCTGATCAGTTCTATGCCAATCGATCTGCGATTCACATCCCAACTTTTCAGAGGAACGACTTCGAGCTGAAGCCTGCGTACTATGCTCTCATGAGTCAGAGTCCTTTCCATGGCCTACCTCATGAGCATCCTATGGATCATATCGAAAGGTTCGAGGACTTGGTCACTGGGATGAAGTACAATGGAGTGCCCAACGAGTTCCTATTTTGCAAACTCTTCCCATACTCTCTTAGTGGAGATGCTGCTTATTGGCTGAAGCAGTTGGCTCCTGGTTCGCTAACTACATGGGATGAGACGAAGAATGCATTTCTGTGCAATTTCTATGATGATGCGAGATCCGAAGAGCTCAGGAACAAAATTTTTCAATTTTCTCAAGGTCTAATAGAGGGACTTAAGGCAGATTGGATTCGCTTCAAATCATATTAGAGAGATTGTCCGCACCATGGGTTCAATCAGGTTCAGTTGCTGGGTGATATGCTCAATTTAATACCCTAAAGTACTAAAGCAGTTGTAATAGTATAGCTAGGGGTCGAACCACAGAAGACTCACAGAAACGCACAATAGATTCTATAGTGTCGAATTACGCTAAGCCAAACAGTTGTAATTAAAAGCAGTGCAGAAATTAAAGGAGTTGTAAATCAATTGAGAAATATAGGCTCAGGGTTTTTCTCAGGAAATCAGTGAATGCAGACTAACTAACTAACAGGATTCAGATTTAGCGCAGTTCTTGAACTCAAATCACTAAAATATAGCTAACCAACTCTCGTTGCGAAAACTATCTAAATCTAAATCCTAGGAATTCCAAATCTCTTTGCGAATCCTAAATTCTAAATCAGCTTTAATATCAGGTTTGATATGTTCACAAATCAATTAAACCAAATCTCTTTGCGAATAATCAATTTGCTCACCTAGGTTCTATCAGGTAATTAATCGCACTCTCGTGCCTAATCAATTATCCTAAGATCTAAGTTCCAGATTCGTCAACCTAGAATTAGCTATGAACACAACCTAAGGTGAAGAACTAATTCAGATGGTGAATCCTAAACAGATAATTAACCTAGCATTCAAAGAAATCCTTTATGAGAAAACCCTAAACCTAAAGTGGATCTACTCAGACATGGCAATTGAATCAAAAGACATGTTTGAATAAATCATCAATAGAATAGAAAGAAGGGTTTAGAGATCTGATCTCGGACGAAGGGAGATTCAGACTTGTCTCTCTAAAACCAAAGTAAAATCAAACTCAGAAAATAAAAGCATAGCCTAAACAGGTGGCTGAAAACCCTAAATATAGCCTAAAAACACGTTCTGGGCTTTCTGGTAAGTATTAAAGTCTTCTGGGCCAAGTTGCAGGGTCTTTAGGCTTCTAAAAAGTCGTGTTTCCTATTTTCCCGAGCAGTATCGATCGATACTAGGTAGTATCGGTCGATACTCATCCTATGCGTCGACTCCTCTGCTCGACAGACTAGACAGTCTTCACGAAAACTGGCATAACTTTCGATCGCACCGTTGGAATGGCTTCAAACCACTTCCAAATGAAAGGTAATTCATTGATCTATCTTGTGTCCAAATTTGAGCTCAATCCATCGGTGGGAAGGTCTTAAACGAATGCCAAACTTCTGACGTCTCTGCATGACTCTGCATCTCGATATGCTCCAGAATGCTCCAAAATGCTCCAAACGTACCTAAACCTGTAAAAGACTCTAAAAGACTCCAAAATACTATAAAGACTCTATAAAAAGGACTTATATCATGGCTTAAATAGGGTAAAAACCATGATATATCAACTCCCCCAGACTTAGCCTTTTGCTTGTCCTCAAGCAAATAGAAGACTAAATCAGAAAAAGAGGTTTGAAAACGTAGAGACTCACCTGTTCCTGAACCATCGAAAAGACCCTTTTCCCAAGTACCCAATTGTCACCAAATCAGCTTTCGATCTAACCACCATGTACTTCTCCGTAGACATTCGTAGCTTTTCCAGACTCCACACATTATCCCACAGCATTGTTCAAGTAAAACCTTCATCGCCAGTTTCATCGCTGCAACTAATATTCAAGAACCTTCTAGACTCTTTACCAGACAATATCATGACAAAGGAACCACCCTTTTTCACACTTTTTGTATCAATTTCTCTCCCCCAGACTTATTTCTTATTATCTTCTTATTATTATTTTTTTCTTTTCTTTTCAGCTTTGCATATACATATCAAGGTATGAGACGCGAGTACTGATGGTGTTTGCCACCAAATCCCCGGTTCTTCCCTCTCAATGTATCAAAGGATGTAGGCGAATAATGGCATCATAGGAAAATCCTAGCCTCGCTTCCAATCCTTTGTGTGATCATCCCCTCTTAAGTAGAATAATGGGATCGCTGGAAATTTTCCTAACCCTCTACTCAGAAGAAAATCATTTCAATCTTTTATGCTCTTAATCTATCAACTTATTTCAGGGGAGAGAGATACCATAATTCTAAACACACGGGTTCCTTTATCAGATATGAATGATGAATCAAGCTCTATGAACACTAACCACATTGATGAAGTGCAAAAATTTGGCTCAGGCTTCAGAAGAACTCTACTGGAGACATGGATGTTTTCTAGTCAACTGGTCAGCCTTTGGATTTTTCATTAGTCGATCTAGAACTGATCCTGTAACACTGTGCACTCAAAAACAAAATCAAATCAATAGGTTCAAGCACAGGATCATCATCTCCAACAAATTTTGACTCAATAAAACAGTTTTGACTCGATAAAACGACTGACTCTAAGAAAAACGAAAACAATGTCAGCAGACACCTCCCCCAGACTTGAACAACACTGTCCTCAGTGTTATCTAGCCTAGAGTCAGTGAAAGAAACAAAAGAAAAGGATAGAATGAAGAGAAACAAGAAATTACCATTCTGGAACAGTCGGTGTCGATCGACACACGGTATGGTATCGATCGATACCATGCTTAGATCGACTTTGTGAATTTTCATCCGCGATTGGTGTCGATCGATACCATAGGGGTATCGATCGATGCTTAGGCGATTTCGAGTTGCTCCTTGTTCATCCTGATACAGACTCAAAACAAACGAAAATAAAAATAAAAACGAATCAAAAACAGACTCACAAGTGGGTTGCCTCCCACCAAGCGCTCGTTTAACGTCAATAGCTTGACTGTAACGCCCTTCAGGCTGGATAAGAGTGAGAGCTTGCACCAAAACAGGCTCCATCACTTGACATTACTAGCTTCAAAGTTCTGCTTAGCATGCTGTCCACAAACTCCTGCCCTTTCTCTTTCAGCTCAGAAGTAAGAAGGACTCTGGCCTTGGAGAATGGTTTCAAGGCTCCTTTGCATTTGACCTTATATTCAATCGAATCTCCATTACACTTCTGAGGTATCAAAGTGACATGGGGATTCTCAACTTTGTTGCTCTTGGCCTTCTTCTTTGTTGCCTTAGTTTTCTTGGCAACTTCTTTGGGGGTGCTGGGCGGTTCACCTGGAACATCTGCGACAGTAGGCTCATCAGGAGCCTCTTCCAAAATATTAATCGCTAGCGACTCTCCTGTGACAACCTCGATGCTAGACACATGTGTGGGAACACCTCTAGGGGGAACGGCCTTATAGTAGACATCTCCATCAATGTAAGAGAAAGAGATCCTCTTATTAGGTGTGTCTATGATCGCGCCAGCAGTAGCCATGAACGGCCGTCCCAGGAGCAGAGAAACCTCAGATCCTTTGCTCATCTCCACAACCTGAAAATCAGTAGGCACCAGACAATTACCTACTTTTACAGGCAAAGCATGGATAATACCGTATGGAGGTGCGGTGGAGGAGTTTGCAAATGTGAGAAGCAAAGTAGGGGGTCTTATATCAGTCTTCAACTGTGCAGCAATCTCCTTTGACATCACATTGACGCTAGACCCTGAGTCAACTAGAGACTCTTTAAACTCGATTCCAGAGATAGAGCATGGCACTGCGAATTTCCCTGGGTCTTCTCTCTGTTTCAAATTCCGCGGCTCTTGTGACTTGCGTCTTGCCTCGATAAAGAGTGCTTTGACTTCTTCCTCAGTTTCTCTGCAGTCTTTGAAATGACTCAGCAGAGGCCAGCCCTCTAGAGCTTCTTCAAAAGATCTTTCATGGGAGATTCTTTGTACCATCTTCTCAAAGCCACGCAGCTGCTTTGGAGTGATAGGATCTCTGAGGTGTTTAGGAATGGGATTCTGCTTTTTGGACTTGCGAACTTTTTCTCCGATCACCTCAGGTGTTTTCACAAGTTCTGGCATGTTCTGCGAGGGGTATCGATCGACACCAGGTAGGGTATCGATCGATACTGCCGCTTTTGAATCGTTCCTGGCAGATACATCTTCATCAGAAAGAAGCTTCACGTTCGGGTTATCCAGCATATACTGTAGTTTAGCAATCTCCCATTCCTCCCTTGTCAGCTTAGGAATCATAGGATAAGGCATCCTGGTTACATACACTCGTTCTGCAACGACCTTAGGCACCACAGTAGAACTCTCTGTTGTCTCCTCAGAAATCACCTTAGTATCGACCGATACCAATGGGGTATCGATCGATACACGGGTGATTGAATCCATTCTAGCAGACGTCTGGGCTGGTATCGATCGATACTGGGGAGTATCGATCGATGCTTGTGCGATTTCAGGAACTTCATCGACATTTTCTGCACATGAGCTGATGGCATTGACGTGTGCATTGTGTGACTGAACCGCTTTTCCTTTGGAATTTGCTGCAGTCTGAGCTACTTGCGTCTCCAGCATCCTGTGGCTCGTCTTTAGAGCTTCGATCCTTCCACTCAAATCGGTGTACAAATCATCCATCTTACCATTGAAGGTGACCGTCATCTTCTCCTGCCCTTGAACCAGGTGTTCAAGCATAGCCTCAATCTTACTCTCAGGAGCTTTGGGTGGTGGGGATTGGTACCCTCCTTGGTGACCATAGTTTCGATTGGTGTTGTATCCGAATTGCTGACCCTGAAAACCAGAACCACCTATGTAGTTAACATCTTCCACCTCATTCTCAGTAGCAAAGTGGACGGCCTTTGTTGTCCTTCCCAGCAGAAGACTGTGCATAGAATCCAGCTGAGCTTTCACTTCAGCAATCTGTGACCCATCCATGTTACCAGCCAGCCTCTTGCGCTCGAAATCTGCGCTCTTGGTGCTACTACTAGATGCAAAGTTCTCAATCAACACAATAGCATCCTCAGGATATCTGGTGTTGAAATTACCATTGCTCGAAGAGTCCAGACCCATCTGATATCTCCAATCTACTCCTCTGAAGAAGATACCCAGCAGCTGCACATCAGAGTATCCATGATGTGGACAATCTCTCTGATACGATCTGAATCTTGTCCAAGCAGCCTTGAACGCCTCAGTAGGTCCTTGAGAAAAAGTGGATATCTTATTTCTCAGATCTTCAGATCGCCCGTCATCATAGAAGTTAATCAGGAAGGCTCTCTTGGTGTCCTCCCAATTAGTTAGCGATCCAGGAGATAGCTGCCTCAGCCAGTAAGTAGCTTCTCCACCCAGAGAGTAGGGGAAGAGCTTGCAGAAGAGGTAGTCGTAGGACACTCCATTGCTCTTGATGCTAGTGACCAAGTCCTCGAACTTCTCTACATGGTCCATTGGATGTTCATGAGGAAGACCATGGAAGAGATGTTGTCCTACTAGAGTGTAATAAGCAGGTTTCAGCTCGAAGTCATTCCTCTCATAAGCAGGAGGACGAATCGCTGACCGATTGGCGAAAAACTGCTCTGGCCTGTTGTACTCACCAATCGTTCTTCCACGATTAACCACAGCATTTCCTGCGTTGGCGCGCCCAGCTGGCGCGATAATCTCAACAACCGCAGCAGGGACAACGATGTTACCAGCTTCATCAAGTCGCTGCCCTCTCTCATTACACACATGACCCTCTTGGTCTCTCAGAATTCCAGCTTCATCAGCTCTTAAAACCACTGGGTTGTTCATCCCTGATGTTTGCTTGGTCTTTCTGTTTGTGCGTTCCACAAACGCTAGCTGTTCCAATGACAGTTCAACTAGCTGTGTGCTCTTGTTGCTTCTGGTTTCAGGAACAGGCATACACCTGCAAACAAAACACTAGGCAAAGCACGTAAGTAACCAGAAAAATACGTTGAGTATCGATCGATACCAAGTGGTGTCGATCGATACCAACGAAAGAAGACGACGAATATCGACCGATACTACAGAGTATCGATCGATACCGACGAACTTAGTCGAAATTCTAAACTAAAATCTAATGGCGAAATTGAGTCCCCGGCAACGGCGCCAAAATTGATATGCTCAATTTAATACCCTAAAGTACTAAAGCAGTTGTAATAGTATAGCTAGGGGTCGAACCACAGAAGACTCACAGAAACGCACAATAGATTCTATAGTGTCGAATTACGCTAAGCCAAACAGTTGTAATTAAAAGCAGTGCAGAAATTAAAGGAGTTGTAAATCAATTGAGAAATATAGGCTCAGGGTTTTTCTCAGGAAATCAGTGAATGCAGACTAACTAACTAACAGGATTCAGATTTAGCGCAGTTCTTGAACTCAAATCACTAAAATATAGCTAACCAACTCTCGTTGCGAAAACTATCTAAATCTAAATCCTAGGAATTCCAAATCTCTTTGCGAATCCTAAATTCTAAATCAGCTTTAATATCAGGTTTGATATGTTCACAAATCAATTAAACCAAATCTCTTTGCGAATAATCAATTTGCTCACCTAGGTTCTATCAGGTAATTAATCGCACTCTCGTGCCTAATCAATTATCCTAAGATCTAAGTTCCAGATTCGTCAACCTAGAATTAGCTATGAACACAACCTAAGGTGAAGAACTAATTCAGATGGTGAATCCTAAACAGATAATTAACCTAGCATTCAAAGAAATCCTTTATGAGAAAACCCTAAACCTAAAGTGGATCTACTCAGACATGGCAATTGAATCAAAAGACATGTTTGAATAAATCATCAATAGAATAGAAAGAAGGGTTTAGAGATCTGATCTCGGACGAAGGGAGATTCAGACTTGTCTCTCTAAAACCAAAGTAAAATCAAACTCAGAAAATAAAAGCATAGCCTAAACAGGTGGCTGAAAACCCTAAATATAGCCTAAAAACACGTTCTGGGCTTTCTGGTAAGTATTAAAGTCTTCTGGGCCAAGTTGCAGGGTCTTTAGGCTTCTAAAAAGTCGTGTTTCCTATTTTCCCGAGAAGTATCGATCGATACTAGGTAGTATCGGTCGATACTCATCCTATGCGTCGACTCCTCTGCTCGACAGACTAGACAGTCTTCACGAAAACTGGCATAACTTTCGATCGCACCGTTGGAATGGCTTCAAACCACTTCCAAATGAAAGCTAATTCATTGATCTATCTTGTTTCCAAATTTGAGCTCAATCCATCGGTGGGAAGGTCTTAAACGAATGCCAAACTTCTGACGTCTCTGCATGACTCTGCATCTCGATATGCTCCAGAATGCTCCAAAATGCTCCAAACGTACCTAAACCTGTAAAAGACTCTAAAAGACTCCAAAATACTATAAAGACTCTATAAAAAGGACTTATATCATGGCTTAAATAGGGTAAAAACCATGATATATCACTGGGTACTTTCTATAGAGGGATCGATTGGAGGTACCAGATGGCTTTGGATACTGCGAGTAATGGGAACTTCAACACCAGGTACCCAGATGATGCAGTCGTGCTGATTGAGAACTTGGCGTCTAGCAATAGCACCAAGAATGCTGATTTCGACAGGAAGAAGCAAGCTGGAGGAATTGATGGATCTCAGATTGCTGAAGTTCAAGCGAAGCTGGATATTTTGCTTGGGAAGTCGAATAAGTCTGTGCACTTTGCTGATGGAGTCAATAATATCGGTGGAGATGAAATGGAAGATTGTAACTACATTGGTGGTTATGGATTTCAGGGTCAACAATTTGGGTACAACAACAACCGAAACTTCAGCAACAACACTCGCAATTACGGGAATTCTTCGTACCAGCCCATCTCTCCAAAGTCCACAGACAATAAGATGGAACTCATGATGGAACAAGTTCTTCAGGGACATCAGAAGTTGCAAGTGGATTTCAATGGGAAGTTTGACTCGCTGTACATGGATCTGAATGGGAAAATCGAAGCCATCAGTCTCTCCCAGAGGAAGCTGGAAACTCAGGTTGCTCAAACAGCAGCAGCTGTAAAGAGGCAGGAAGGTTTTCTTCCAGGGAGAACTGAAAATCCAAGAGCACACGTCAATGCGATCTCCTCAAGTGCAGAAAATTTCGATGAGGATCCTGAAATCGCACAAGCATCGATCGATACCAGCACAGACTCTTGCTCGAATGGATCTAAAATCCCGTGTATCGATCGATACCCCATTGCTGTCGGTCGATACTGAGGCGATTTCTGAGGAGACACCTGAGATTTCGTTTGTGGTGCCTAAGGTAGTTGCAGAACGAGTGTATAAACCCAAGATGCCTTATCCTATACTTCCTAAGCTGACAAGGAAGGAATGGGAGGACGCTAGATACAAGTATTTGCTGGATAAGCAGAATGTTGAGCTTCTTTCTGATGATGATGTATCTGCCAGGGACGATTCAACTGCACTAGTATCGATCGATACTCTACATGGTGTCGAACGATACCCATCGCAAAACGAGCCAGAAATTGTGAAAACACCTGAGGTGATCAACGAAAGAGTTCGCAAGCCCAAAAAGATGAATCCTATTCCTCAGCACCTCAGAGATCCCATCACTCAAAAGCAGCTGCGTGGCTTTGAGAAGAGGGTACGAAGGATACCCCACTCGTTCACTTTTGAAGAAGCTCTAGAGGGCTGGCCTCTGCTAAGTCACTTCAAAGATTGCAGAGAAACTGAGGAAGAGATCAAGGCACTCTTCATTAAGGCCAGAGGTACACCTCCACTGAGGCAATTGACACAGAGTGAAGACCCAGGGAAATTCGCGGTACCATGCTCTATCTCTGGAGTCGAGTTTAAAGAGTCTCTCGTTGACTCAGGGGCTAGTGTTAATGTCATCTCAAGGAAAATTGCAGAACGGTTGGGCGCCGATATTCGATCTTCAAAGGTGTCTATCACATTCGCGAACGACTCCACCTCACTTCCATACGGTACAATCTCTGCTCTGCTGGTCAAAGTAGGAGATTGTCTGGTGCCGACTGATTTTCAGGTTGTGGAGATGAGTGCAATATCTCGTATGCCTATACTCCTGGGACGACCATTTATGGCTACTACTGGCGTAATCATAGACACGCCTAATAAGAGAATCTCTTTCTCTTACATTGACGGAGCGGTTTATTATGATTTCATTCCCCCTAGGAGTGTTCCCACACGTGTCTCTAACATCGAGGTTGTTACAGAAAAGTCGCTGGCAGTTGATCTTTTGGAAGAGCCTCCTGATGAGCCTACTGTCGCAGACATTTCAGCTGAACCGCCCAGCATTCCCAAGGAAGTTGTCAAGAAGACTAAGGAAACAAAGAAGAAGGCCAAGAGCAAAAAGGCCGAGAATCCCCATGTCACTTTGATACCTCAGAAGTACGATGGAGATTCGATTGAGTACAAGGTGAAGTGCAAAGGAGCTTCGAAGCCATTCTCTAAGGCTAGAATTCTCCTTACTTCGGAGCTGAAAGAGAAAGAAAAGGAGTTTGTGGACAGTATGATGAGCAGAACTCTGACGCTAGCGATGTCAGGTTGTGGAGCCTGTTTTGATGCAAGCTCTCACTCTTATCCAGCCTGAAGGGCGTTACAGTCAAGCTATTGACGTAAAACGAGCGCTTGGTGGGAGGCAACCCACTGGTGAGTCTATATATATAAGTATTTTCTTTTTATTTTTCGTTTTGTGTCAGGATAAACAAGGAGCAAAACTCAAAATCGCCTAAGTGTCGATCGATACCCCCTGGTATCGATCGACACCAATCGCTAATGTACAGTTCATCAAGTCAATTTAAGACTGGTATCGATCGATACCAGGTTGTGTGTCGATCGATACTCGATGTTCCAGCAAGGTAACTTCTTGTTTTTCCCAATTTTATTATGTTCTTTTGTTTTATTTCACTGAATCTAGGCTAGATAACACTGGGGACAGTGTTGTTCAAGTCTGGGGGAGGTGTCTGCTGACATTGTGTTTGTTTTTCTTAGAGTCAGTTGTTTTATCGAGTCAAAATTGTTTTATTGAGTCAAAACTTGTTGGAGATGATGATCCTGTGCTTGAACCTATTGATGTGATTTTGTTTTTGAGTACACAGTGTTACATGATCAGTTCTAGATCGACTAATGAAAAATCCAAAGACTGACCAGTTGACTAGAAAACATCCATGTTTCCAACAGAGTTCTTCTGAAGCCTGAGCCAAAATTTTGCACTTCATCAATGTGGTTAGTGTTTTTAGAGCTTGATTCATCATTCATATCTGATAAAGGAACCCATGTGTTTAGAGTTATGGTATCTCTCTCCCCTGTTATAAGTTGATAAATAAGAGCATAAAAGATTGAAATGATTTTCTTCTGAGTAGAGGGTTAGGAAAATTTCCAGCGATCCCATTATTCTACTTAAGAGGGAATGATCACACAAATGATTGGAAGCGAAGCTAGGATTTTCCTATGATGCCATTATTCGCCTACATCCTTTGATACATTGAGAGGGAAGAACCGGGGATTTGGTGGCAAACACCATCAATACTCGCGTCTCATACCTTGATGTGTATATTCAAAGCTGAAAAGAAAAGAAAGAACATAATAAGGAATAAGTCTGGGGGAGAGAAATTGATACAAAAAGTGTGAAAAGGGTGGTTCCTTGTCATGATATCGTATGGTAAAGAATCTAGAAGGTTCTTGAATATTGGCTGCAGCGATGAAACTGGCGATGATGGCTTTATTTGAACAATGATGTGAGATAATGTGTGTAGTCTGGGAAAGCTGCGAATGTCTACGGAGAAGTACATGGTGGTTAGATCAAAAGCTGATTTGGTGACATTTGGATACTTGGGAAAAATGTCATTTCGATGGTTCGTGAACAGGTGAATCTCCGCGTTTTCAAACCTCTTTCTCTGTTTAGTCTTCTATTTGCTTGAGGGCAAGCAAAGGCTAAGTCTGGGGGAGTTGATATATCATGGTTTTTACCCTATTTAAGCCATGATATAAGTCCTTTTTGTATAGAGTCTTTATAGTGTTTTGTAGTCTTTTAGAGTCTTTTACAGGTTTTAGCACGTTTGGAGCGTAATTGGAAGTATTGAAGCTTTCAGGAGCAGTTTGGAGCAAGGCTGAAGTTCGTGTTGCTGAGTATCTGATTTCACGTCAAGCATCGATCGATACCCATCGCAGCATGACAAGACACGCGACTTAATGAAGAGTTGAAGAGCTGCAGAATTGCCCCAGAAGTCTTTAATAATTACAAGAAGACCCAATTCGTGTTTTAGGTTATTTATAGGGATTTTACAGCCACTTTGTAGGCTAAGCTTTATTTTATATATTTTGATTTTACTTTGGTTTTGAGAGAGACAAGTCTGAATCTCCCTTCGTCCGAGATCAGATCTCAAAACCTCTTGTTACTCTTATTTTCTATTGATGATTTATTCAGTTATGTTGATTGTTTCATTTTCCATGTCTGAGTAGATCTACTTTAGGTTTAGGATTTTCTCATAAGGGTTTTCTCTGAATGCTAGGTTGATTATCTGTTTAGGATTCACCATCTGAATTAGTTCTTCGCCTTAGGTTGTGTTCAAAGCTAATTCTAGGTTGACGAATCTGGAACTTAGATATTAGGATAATTGATTAGGCATGACAGTGCGATTAATTACCTGATAGAACCTAGGTGAGCAAATTGATTATTCGCAAAGAGATTTGGTTTAATTGATTTGTGAACACATCAAACCTGATATTAAAGCTGATTTAGACTTTAGGATTCGCAAAGAGATTTGGAATTCCTAGGATTTAGATTTAGATAGTTTTCGCAACGACAGTTGGTTAATTATACCTTAATGATTTGAGTTCAAGAACTGCGCTAAATCTGAATCCTGATTAGTTAGTTTATCTACATTCATTGATTTCCTGAGAAATACCATGAGCCTATATTTTCCCAATTGAATTACAACTTTTTTAATTTCTGCACTACTTTCAATTACATCTGTTTGGCTTAGCTTAATTCGATACTATACAATCTATTGTGCATCTCTGTGAGTCTTTGTGGTTTGACCCCTAGCAATATTACAACTACTGCTTTAGTATTGTTAGGGTATTAATTTGAGCATATCATTGGGGAAAGAGCACCAAACGACTTACAAACCCAACTAATGACCTTCCTTGGGCCTAAGTCGTCTCTGGTGAAGTGAAATCGACCTTAGATAAGTGGGCCACGAACCTGGGCTTGATGAGTGGCCACTTAGTGTTATCGGCCAGCAAAGGATTTAGCTGATATGTCTTCAGTATTTGGACGTTCTGGTCCGAATGGTAAGGAGTCTTGGGCTGGTCTCTAGTGTTCTGGAAACTAGACTCAAAGAGCTTCAAATCCATATGTGGGTCGCCTTCTGGATCATCCGGGATCATGAGTGGATCCTGCTTGAAAGAATCGGCCCAATAACTGCTCGCTAACAGGCTTAGCGGACTAGTGTCGGTCTTGAGGAAACCTTATGATCTGAGCTGGTCCATGAACATGTTGAACTTCTTTTCCATGTCCCTGCTCTTGGTTCTAGTCACTGGTCCACTTGGTACTAGTGGTGCTTGTATGACTTGGGTCGTTGACTCGATGTCCTCATCACTCCCTCCTTCTTCATAAGGTTTTGACCCCAAAACATCATCACTTGCATCAAAACGAGCTAAGTCAGAAACATTGAATGTAGCAGACACCTTAAGCTCACCTGGGAGCTCGAGCTTGTAGGCGTTGTCATTGATTTTCTCAAAGATTTGGAATGGGCCGTCTCCGCGAGGCGATAGCTTCGATTTGCGTTTGTCCGGGAATCGCTCCGGTCTCATGTGCAACCACACCCATTCTCCAACTTCAAAAGACACGTGCTTCCTGCCCTTGTTAGCATTCTTCACACGTAAGGCATTGGTTCTTTCGAGCTGATATTTGACCGATTGGTGTAGCTTTTTCACGTCCGTGGCCTTCTTGGCTCCATCGAGGTTTAAGAACTCCGTTTGAGGTAGAGGCTTAAGATCCAATGGCGTCTGTGGATTAAATCCATATGCAACCTGAAAAGGAGACAAATTAGTAGCACTATGGACAACTCTATTATAAGTAAACTCGACAAAAGGTAGAGCTTCAAGCCAAGTTTTAAGATTTCTCCCTATTGTTGCTCGAAGCAACGTTCCAAGTGTACGCTTAACGACTTCAGTTTGGCCATCGGTTTGTGGATGGCAGGTCGTGGAGAAGAGTAGCTTGATTCCTAGCTTCTTCTAGAGGGTTCTCCAAAAGTGGATCAGGAACTTGGTGTCACGATCGGAGACGATCGTCCTAGGTACTCCATGTAGTCGGACAATCTCTTTGAAAAAGAGGTCTGCGGTTTGTGTAGCATCGTTTGTCTTGGCACATGGAATGAAGTGTGCCATCTTCGAGAACCGATCCAACACGACAAAGATGGAGTCCTTGTGTCTGATCTTAGGCAAACCTAGCACACAGTCCATAGAAATATCAATCCATGGTAAAGTAGGAATCGGTAAAGGAAGATACAAATCGTGCGGGTGAACCCGAGACTTGGCTTTCTTGCAAGTGATACATCTTGCACATAAAGTTTCGACCGACTTCTTAAGGTGTGGCCAAAAGAAGTGCTCCTTCAGCATGGCAAGTGTCTTCTCAACGCCAAAATGACCCATGAGGCCTCCTCCATGAGATTCACGGACTATAAGCTCTCTTAACGAACATTGCGGGATGCATAGGCGTTTATCTTTAAAAAGATAACCTTCATGGACATAGTAAGAAGCGTGGAATCCCTTTCCATGGTTCTTGTATATCTCTGCAAAATCAACATCAAATTCATATAATGGAATAATCATTTCAAATCCAAGAACTTTGGCTTCCATGGTCGATATTAGCGCATATCTCCGAGAAAGGGCATCGGCCATCAAATTATCTTTTCCTTTCTTGTACTTGATCACATAGGGGAACGTCTCGATAAACTCCAACCACTTAGCATGTCTTCTCTTGAGGTTAGTCTGACCCCTAAGATGCTTCAAAGTCTCATGGTCCGTGTGGATGACACACTCCTTCAATAGTAGGTAATGCTGCCACGTCTCCATTGCTCGGACTAAGGCGTAGAGCTCCTTGTCATAAGTAGAATATTTGAGAGTAGCTCCACTTAGTTTCTCACTGAAGTAAGCAACAGGTTTGCCTCCTTGAGTAAGCACAACACCGATCCCTAAACCTGAGGCATCACACTCAATTTCAAACGTTTTAGAGAAATCGGGTAAAGTTAAAACGGGAGCATGAGTCAAGCGATCATTTAGGCCTTTGAAGGCCTCTTCCTGGGCGCCTCCCCACTTGAATGCCACGTCTTTCTTGATGATGGTAGTGAGAGGTGCAGCAAGGGTGCTGAAGTCCTTCACGAACCATCGGTAAAAGCTAGCCAACCCGTGAAAGCTTCGGACTTGGCTAATGGTCGTTGGCGTAGGCCAGTCTTGGATGGCTTGGACCTTTTCCTGGTCCACTCTAAGTCCCTGTGAACTCACAACAAAGCCTAAAAACACAAGCTCATTAGCGCAAAATGTTCACTTCTTCAAGTTGGCGTAAAGACTATCTCGTTGAAACGTCTTAAGAATTTGTTCTAAATGAGATAAATTTTCAGCTAGAGTTCGACTATAAATGAGAATATCATCGAAGTATACCACTACAAACTTAATAATGTAGGGTCTAAGAACCTCATTCATGAGTCGCATGAAGGTACTTGACGCGTTAGTTTGCCCGAAAGGCATAACTAGCCATTCGTAGAGGCCTTGCTTCGTCTTGAAGGCCGTCTTCCATTCGTCACCTTCTATCATGCGTACTTGATGGTATCCACTTCTGAGATCAATCTTGGAAAATAAATTAGAACCAGAAAGCTCATCAAGCATGTCATCTAACCTTGGTATCGGATGACAATATTTGATCGTTATGTTGTTGATCGCGCGACAATCCACGCACATCCTCCACGTTCCATCCTTCTTTGGCACCAAAAGGACTGGAACGGCACATGGACTAAGGCTCTCACGAACATAGCCCTTGTCCATAAGTTCTCTCACTTGCTTCTCTAGTTCCTTGGCTTCGTCCGGATTAACGCGATATGCGGCTCGATTGGGTAATGTGGCTCCGGGCACAAAATCGATCTGGTGCTCTATTCCTCTTATAAGAGGTAAGCCAGGAGGTATCTTATCAGGAAACACATCAGCAAAGCGGTCCAAGAGTTGAGTAATTGCAGTAGGAATCTGTTGCTCCAACGCACTAGAACCTGCACTTAAAGTCTCCTTAAAGATCATTAGTAATACCAGTTCCTTGCAAGTGATTGCCTTAGAAATATAATTGGACTTGATAAACAAATTGTTCCTGGTCGATGCATTTTTTTCTTTTAACATTTTAACCTGTAATTCGTGTACTTGAGTAGGTGTAAGAGGTGTTAAATTATACTTCTTTTTATCATGCACAAACGAATACATGTTACTTCGGCCATGGTGAATGGCGTCCTTGTCAAACTGGCAAGGTCTACCAAGAAGAAGATGGCCAGCTTGCATAGGAACAACATCACACACAACTTCATCCGAGTACTTGCCCACATTGAATGGTACAAGCACTTGGTCCGTGACGCGTAATTCAGCCTTATCATTTAACCATTTTAGCTTAAATGGGTGAGGGTGTTTAGCGCGTTCTAGACAGAGCTTAGTGACCATGTAGTCACTCGCTACATTGGTACACGACCCTCCATCAATAACCAAATTACATACCTTGCCTCGGATTGAACATCTTGTATGAAAGATGTTGTTTCTTTGGGCTGTCTCGTCAGGATGAACAGTGAGGTTCAATGCTCGCCTTATGACCAGGGACTCACTATATTCAGCCTCACAATCTACTTCTTCAGTGGCTGCTTCGGTCATTTTCACATCGGCCTCATCTTGAGACTCGTACTCACCCGAATCCAACATGATCACAACTAGGGAAATTTGGGCATTCTCTAGCCATGTGTCCTCTGCCCTTGCACTTAAAACATGTTATTTCACGAGTTCTAGAAGTGTTTGGGTTAGAAAACTTACCTTGATTAGGCTCATAGGCCTTAGAAGTAAACATAGGGTCGATTTCGACCGACTTGCCCTTCTCCGCGGCCTTAGATGGAAAGCTGGTTGGAGTTTGGGTCTTGGCTCGGTTCTGGTCCCATGTTTGGTTATTCCATGTCCATCCAGTAGCATAGGACTTCTTCTTCAAGTGTTGCTCAGCTTGAATGGCATGGTGTAAGATGTCCTTCAAGTAGTGGTATGGAAGCTTCTCCACTTTGTGACTTAGCCGTTCGTTGAGTCCGTCTAAGAACTGAGCCATGAGGGTCTCAGTGTCTTCATCAAGCTCTAGACGGTTCCTTAGGTGCTCTAACTCTTCAAAATATTCCTCCACACTCCTAGTCCTTTGGGTTAATTTTCGAAACTTCTTTTGGAGGTCTCGGTGATAGTAAGCGGGGACGTATCTTTTCTACATAAGCTGCCTCATCTCTCGCCAAGTAAGGACTTGAGGAGAATGGCTCCTTCTTCGGTAAGAAACCTCACGGTCCCACCATGAGAGAGCATGTTCCGTGAGTTGAGCTACGGCTAAGGCTAGCCTCTTTTGCTCGTTGTAGTCATAATAGGCGAATATATGCTCCAGTCGTTGTTCCCATTCCAAGTAAGCTTCGGGATCTACTCGGCCAGCAAAGGTTGGGGCCTTTAGCTTCATGTCCGTGGAGTGGTGCCTCTGAAAGCCACCTTCAGCCTCTTCAAAACCGTTGTGCCTCGGTCCTCTTCTCCTCACTTGAGGTTGTTCCTCCATCGGAACATCGTTCGGTTCTTAGCCTAGGTTGTTGGCTCGTCGTTGTGCTCTTGGTTGAGGATTGTTGTTGGCTTGAGGCTGCTCCATATGATCAAGCCTTTGAACTACTCTCTGGAGCTGTTGTTGCATAGCCGTGATTGCTTGCATGAGAATGGCATTAGGGTCTTGCGGTACAACATTGTTTTCCATTGTTTCTCCTTGCAAAATTTTTTTACAAAGTGTATCAATGGAGCTAAAAAAAAAAAATCGACAAGAACAAGTAATAAAGTAAAAAAAAGAAATTCTTAAATCTGAAAAGAACAATTCAATTTTCGACTAACTAAAGGAATGCTAAGTTTTTTTTTTTTTGATTAATCTAGCAACCTAAACAAGAATAAAAAAAAAATTTAAAAGATGATAAGGGAACGTTTACACCTTAGATTCAGGAGCTTTTGAAGCTCTGATACCAAAATGATACGTGCTCAAATCTGTCTCACAAAAACCGGAGGTCGGTGGTCGAGAATTTGGACCGAGAAGCTGGTGTTGAAGAAGCTGGACTAAGGTCTCTCTCTTCTATCAACGGAATAAGATGGAAAGTGCTGGTGGGGTGATGAGAACCAAAAGAGAGGCGACGGTCTCTTGATACTTCAAGGGGTTTCACTACGGATCGGACTCACTCACGATCTAGAGAGAAGAAACGTTTTTGTGAAGAACAAAAACTTGAAAAGAAAATTCCTTAATGTCTGCGTGACTGAGAAGGACAAAGCCTTAGGGTTTTTAAAGAGAGCTCACACCCCAAAGAAAAAGAAATAAAACGAAAAAGAAATAACAAGACGGGTCCTTAATAATTTAGGCCCGTTTACAAAATAATTAAAAGACTAAGAGAAATAGAAGTGAGGCCTCGTGTAGCTGGTCTTCATGGGCTTACAGAGAGTCATTAATTGGGCCAATAATATTGCAAGCTGTTTGGCCTCGGTAAAAACTCATCTTCGCAAAACCCAGTGGTATAAAAACGAAGGTTGGGAAAAGAGCACCAACGACTTACAAACCCAACTAATGACCTTCCTTGGGCCTAAGTCGTCTCTGGTGAAGTGAAATCGACCTTAGATAAGTGGGCCACGAACCTGGGCTTGATGAGTGGCCACTTAGTGTTATCGGCCAGCGAAGGATCTAGCCGATATCTCTTCAGTGTTTGGACGTTCTGGTCTAAATGGTAAGGATTCTTGGGATGATCTCTAGTATTCTGGAAACTAGACTCAAAGAGCTTCAAATCCATATGTGGATCGCCCTCTGGATCGTCCGGGATCATGAGTGAATCCTGCTTGAAAGAATCGGCCCAATAACTGCTCGCTAACGAGCTTAGCGGACTAGTGTCCGTCTTGAGGAAACCTTCTGATCTGAGCTGGTCCATGAACATGGTGAGCTTGTTTTCCATGTCCCTGCTCCTGGTTCTAGTCACTGCTCCACTTGGTACTAGTGGTGCTTGTATGACTTGGGTCGTTGACTCGATGTCCTCATCATGTTGTAAGAACTTTAACAAAAAAAGAATTTGATTTAAAAAACAGTAAAATTTGGCACACGGCGGTCGCTGGAAAGCATGCTCCTTCATCCCGGCAATCCTTGGGTCTTGGTTGGCGGTTACCGGTTACCAGTTATCCGGTTCAA
Source organism: Eutrema japonicum (assembly GCA_030161315.1). Classification (NCBI taxonomy): domain Eukaryota; kingdom Viridiplantae; phylum Streptophyta; class Magnoliopsida; order Brassicales; family Brassicaceae; genus Eutrema; species Eutrema japonicum. The sequence continues at coordinate 35,587,728 of BSQW01000007.1, read as the reverse complement.
TGATTATGATGTACTTAGGTTCGTTGAAAATATAAATCCACTGGCTTTTTTTCATATGATTGGAGTTCATCGAAATCTACTAAAAGGATGTTATTCGTTTGTGTATTTTAATTGATTTGGATTTTTATATAAGATTTAAAAATATTTGTAGAATATACTAATTTCATAATCTAACATGTAGATTTTAATAAATATTTGTAAATTTGTAGATTTTCTTTCAAATTTAAGTCAATTTTTAACTTGGAACATTTCTAAATTTATTTAAATTAACTATGAAATTAAATCCATATGTAAATATTTAGTATTGAATAACACATGATTTGAATTAGTTCGCCCTAGCGCCGCCTATCTGAAATCGACTTGATCTCCCTCTCCGGTGGTCAGTTTTTCTCACCGCCACCGTGAGAGGGATCCCATGTGTCCTTTCTTCCTTCTCTGCTGCTAGTTTGATGTGGTTCAAAGTTTTTGTTGTTGAGTTTGGTCCTTGCCTTCCCTCGTGTCCTAGGTTGAGTTCGCCGGCGCTGTAGCTTGTGTGGTTTTGTCACGGTCTCTCTCGTCTGTTGGTAGAGGACGGTGACTCGATGGATTTTGATTGGAGAGCTCGACAAGCTTCTGTGAGTAATCTCGCCGCCGGCTCTCGTCGTAGGCTCCCAAGCTCCTGCTCGGGCCGCGAGCTCTTGGATCTGAAAGAGTTGCTGGTATCGTCTCCGATTCTACCCAGCTCTAGGACGACTGAGCTAGTTTCTTCGACGATGCTGCCTCCCCTTCTCTCTGCCATGGAGCCTCTGAATCCGTTGCCTCCGGCTCTGTTTTCTTCCCTTCCGCCGGAACCACCGGTGCCACCGGTTTCGCCGGATCAATCTTTCTCAGTCCATTTACTGACTTTTGCCTTCACCGTCGATTCCATGGGCCTGTTGGAAGGGCGAGTTTCCTGGAGGATGTTGTTTCCTCTGGCAAGCCCTAAACTTCCAGCATCGCCGCTTCTTTCACCTCCATCACCGCCTACTTCAAGACTCCGTCCTTTACCACCCCCATCGTCGGAGTCCAAAAAAGAGACTCCACCGGCGAGATGTCTCAAAGTCAGATCTAGGTTCTCTACCGCTCCTCTTTCACGTCATACCGACTAGGTCAACCGCTGGTCTCCCCCCGCCACTGCCACATTTTCCTGGTTGAAAGGAGAGCTCTCATCGTTTAGTTACCTTCCGACGTCATCTTATGGTTCACTCCTTCCGTCAAAGACGTGTATTAGCCCCGACTCTTCATTGTGGGCCTGGCCCAGTATGACCTTCATGGTTTTTAGCCGTTTTTCGAGCTCGGCTCTTCCTCGGTGTATATCCGTCAACTTTAATCCGTTTAGGTTCAGCTATCGTCAACAGCTGCCCCCACCCACCTTCGCCACTCCCCCAATCATTCGATTAAGCTATCGTAAGAAGCTACCGCCCCCACACCTATTTGTCGTTCTTTCACCTGTCTCCCATCTTACTCGCTGCTCAACCGCCGAAAAACTATCATCAACCGAGCTTACTCGACTATGTGGGCTTCTCAGCTCACATTTCTTGTTCATATCTGGCCCATCTCCCATGTCCAAATCTGTTGCTGGCTTCTTTGGTCTTTTGGTAGGGATAGTCACATCTTTGTTGGAAATGGCGTTTCCAGCAACTTTCCTCTCTTTGAGAGGTGTTTTCCCCCGTTTCTATCGCCGAGAAATTGTAGGAAAGCCTTTACCGATTTGTCTTCTTGCGTAGCGGTCTGTACGGGACCAGAAGAGACAAACAGATTCGTTCCGACGAATTATGAAGGTAGAGTTTCAGACTCAACGTCACATGATAATGTGACTAAGTCCAAACATTCTGGTTTTACCGAGAAGATCCTATCGACGCATTCAAGCTTATGTTCAAATTCGCTGTTATCAGATCAGATTCTATCTGCTTCAAGTTTTAATGCTTTTAATTTGTATTGTATTTGTGAAAGAGGATGGATAATTCCTCCTAGTTGTACTTTGAAATTTTAATGAATGAAAGAATGGTTGCACAAAAAAAAAGAACTAGTATTCAAAAATCACAAAATAAATATCGCGACATTTTAATCAGAATTTTAAAATCAATGATCAAATAACATATGCTTTTGTTTGAATTTTCAATCATTAAAATTCATAAACCAATAACTCCCACTACACTTAGTTTCTCGCTCTGATTTAAAGATTTTGGATTCCGAGTTCAAATGTGAAATCCCAGAATCGAGCGCACACTATTTTCTTAAGCTCAAAATGCATCACTTTATTTTATTTGACATGTAAACGGATATATATGAAATATCAAACATAATCGACACACAAAACTTAGAAACAAAGCATTTAGTCCCAGAAAATATATTTAACTGACGGTAAAATGTGTGGTCATGCCCGTAAGGTAGTGGGCTAGTGGTAGGGCGGGTCCAGCAAATGGTGCAACTCCCAAATTTGGGTTCGATCCTCCTCCCTAGCTATTAAACACTTTTTGTTGGGAAGTCTGTCAGTTGGCATTTTATTCCATGTCATAAGACCGATGATGCATCGAACATAGCTGATTTATTCCGTAGGGAAGTTGTTCGTTTGCATGGGATGCCTAGAACCATAGTTTGGGATAGAGATACAAAGTTTCGGATAGAGATACAAAGTTTCTTAGTTATTTTTGGGAGACCCTTTGGGCTAAATTAGGAACTAAGTTTTGTTTCTCTACGACTTGTCACCCGCAAACCGATGGTCAAACCGAAGTGGTCAATAGGACATTAGGAACTCTTTTGCGAACGGTGATTAAAAAGAATCTTAAGTCGTGGGAAGATTGTTTACCCCATGTAGAATTTGCTTACAATCATGCACAACATTCTACTACTTTGTTTTCACCTTTTGAACTCGTTTATGGTTTTAATCCGCTTACTCCTTTACCTTTGAGTGAACATGTGAGTTTGGATAGAAAGAAACGGGCCGAGACGGTCAAACAGATGCACGAAAAGGCGAAAGCAAACATTGAGCATAAAACGGAGCAATACCGTAGGCATGCAAACAAAGGACGACACAAGAAGGTTTTTGAACCCGAAAATCTTGTGTGGATTTATCTAAAGAAGGAACGGTTCCCGGAAGAAAAGAAATCTAAACTCTTGCCAAGAGTTGATGGGCCATTCACCGTGGTGGAAAAGATCAACGACAACTCCTACAAAATCGATCTCCAAGGTAAGTATTCCATAAGCTCAAGTTTCAATGTTCCTGATATTATTCCTTATATTGTAGATGAAATTGATTTGAGGGCAAATCCTTTTCAAGTGGAGGGGGATGATATGATCATGGACGTGAAGGCTTCAGATGAGGATCAAGAAGACGCAATGGTCATCCCGACAGGCCCGATCACCCGGTCTAAGGCACATAAGCTAGCGGGAGCGGTGCGGAGCTTACTTACGGAATCCCAGATCGAGGAGGATCAACTTACGCAACCCGTCCTCACCTCACTATCTTCAAATTCTTCTTGAGGTTTGGCCCGTTGCGCTGTATTCTTTTTCCTGTATACGGTTTTGTCCCAATGGATTTTCCGTATAGAGGTTTTAACGAGGCAACCGGCTTACACCGTCTAACGGTCCGATCTCTTGAGAATTCCGCGGAGGAATTTATTCCCGAGGGACTTTCCCAGGGGAGATTTTCTGCGGGTATTTCTTTGGCGGAATCCCAAAAGACGTTCAAACTTGTATTAATTTCTTTTGTAATTTCTGATGGTCTTCTCTCATTTTCGAGATTGACCATTGACTTTCTCTTGGCTTTCTCTTTATTTTCTTCTCTCCCTCATTTGCGAAAACAATCATCTTTTTATCAAAATTATGTCAGAGTTTATACTCTCTTTTTGCGATTTCTTTGAAGGTTATTCATCGAAATTTTCTTCGTTTATCGAGTGTAATTCCGTAACACTTCGGCGTAGCCATCAATCCGTTGCTTGTGAATGTTCTTCTCATGATTAGGGGCATAAGGAATTTTCGGGATTCATCTCCCACGCCTTTTCATCCTTCTCCTCGGATTCTCCCAACATCGAACCATCCCCTTATTCATCGTATTCATTGTCGATTGGGCCTAAGAAATTTCGAGTTTAACACTCACACCTTAGCATCTCTCTTCGTGAATCCTTTCGAATTCAAGGATCTATCAACCTCCACCGTACCTAGAGCAAGCTGGTCCTTAGTCGATTCGTATCACCCGTTGACAACCCAACAAAGTTGTGGACCTCATGGTGTCCGTTGAACCGGTCCATTGGAAGTAATCCATTTCGTAGCACTTCGGTGCGTTCCGACCGGGGCTGACCGGATCAGCCAATAGGATTTATCAAAAAAACAAAAAAAAGTGTGGTGATATATAATGTCACTCACTCAACAAAGTTTTACTAGATTTATGAATAACAAATGGTCCTCGAATTAAGTTAGAACGCTAGTTTAAACTAGATCTTAAAACGTGCACGGGGGCATTGTGGCCTAATTGATACAGTCAGAATTATGATCATTGTCAACGAAAATGTCCTAATAATTATATTTCTAAAAATATAATGGTCTATGTGACTACATATTTCCCAAAAATGTACTTGGTCTTAGAAACTCTTCTTGAAAAATTATCCATTTGAACATGTTTAACTCAAAAAGATATTATATTGAAAAATGATTTTCAATAGCGCGTACGAAGAAACAAAAACACACATAGTGATCTTTTTTTTTTTTTTTTGGGGTCAAACACATAGTGATCTTCAAGATCATTACGCAAATACTAAGAATTTTAAGAATAATAAACCCCCATCTGAAGAGGACAGAGTTCAGTAATTGATAATAGATCGAGAAAGTGAAAACCTATATATAGACGTCGGACGAAAAAGGTCAACAAGTTAGCCAAACCAAACAAAATAAATCAATGGTAATCTGAAGCTGAATTATTAGCAATTTGGTATATTTATCTTATAGTGTAGCAGAATCATTTGTATTGCGTAATGAAAATGACTTTTCTTTAAAAAAAATACAAAAGAAAAGACGAATTACAAAAGCATTAACACGAGCAGTTTGTTTTCCTCACGAGAGAGATAGATAAGTCTTATTTATGGCCATACACATAATGTGAAGGGAAATTCCTTTTTGGCATTTTTCCTCAAAAAAAAAAAAAAAAAAAAAAAAACTCCATCCGTTAATAAAGAGTGTTTTTTTGTTTTCGTTGGTTCCGTTTGAGTGGTTGAAAAGCAAGTTATATTTTCTCTCCTATTTAATGTTCTTATAATATTGTATTTTACTCATGAATGTTTTTAATATGACAATTTCAATTTTTTTTTATTACTAAGATGTTCTGGACCGAAACCCGTAATCTCTCAAGTCTGAAACCACAACATATAATATTAGTTTCGTCCGAAGCGTCACTCAATCATGTGATCTCCAGGCTTTGTTTAAGATATTTTTCCAGTTGAACTATTGACACTTGGTAAAATAAAAATATGACAATTTCATCGTATTTAGAAAATATTTTGTTTGAATTGATATTTGAATTTATAGGTAGTTGTTATCAGATATATATCTGCATGTGAAGATATAAATATGCACCAAATTTTAACAATAAAATTTGAACAATACAAGAATATGACTCTTTTTATCTAAACAATTGGGACAAGGATGATATGAATAAATCAAGAATTGTCCCAACTTTAATTTAGATAGAGATATTAATAGATTAATGTTTTGAAAGAATTGGTGTAATAACTTACAATAATGCATAACTTTGTGAGATATCATGTTAATTGATAGTATACTTTTTGTAATAACAAAAAAGTGTCGATGACGCAAAAAAAAAAATAACAAAAAAAATGTTAAGGATGGATAAAAAATTAGGTTTTTGTTTTCGGAGTTACAAGAAAAAGTCGGCGATATAATACTAAGTGATTTGACATAAAATTGTGTGTTTTATAATTTCAGATCTTGTGGTTTCATATGAAATATAACTTTAAGACAACAAAATGACCAATGATATTTATTCATAGGATTGTATATCAAATTCATCTTCAAAATTATATGGTTCAACGTAATATCAACCGTTTTTAGTATCCCATCAAAAAAGCCAGCCCAAAATTCATGAAATGCGATATCGAGACTAAATATTTACAGAATTTCGAAATCTTACCAGAAAGAAGTAGCAGAGAAGATAATACTTTTTTTTGCCAAAAAAGAAAGAGAAGATAATACTTTTCGAATTATTGGAGCTCAAGGTCACATGGTCCATATAAGTTCACATGCTCCTCCTAAGCACAAGTCAACGTCTTATGTGTCCAAACTCACATGTCTGAACCCAAAACCGTTTCAAACTATTAAAAGATTCTTCGGAGGTTTTAAATTAAAATAAATTTTGATGTTTTGAGAAAATAACGACTTAATAAATATAGAGTCAATTACATTATAAGTCATTTTTACACTTTTTCTTAAAAAAAAATCATATTCAACTCTTGAGTCACATTTTTCGCGGTACATCAGAGCATGAACTATTTTTAGAATAATAATTGATATATTTTCAATGACAATATGAGTTTCTGTCCACATTTTCATGTCTATGTCGATCTGAATTTCGCATGACCAAATTTCTTGTTTTACACCTAAACTATAGTAAAATGAGTTTTAAAATGTAGCAAAAATAGAATTATCATCTTTTGTAGCGAATTTTTTTTTTTTTTTTGTCAACAGCATAGATACCTAGAACGATTCAGAAATCCAAACCGGTGGTACCGAGTTTACAAAAGTAATATCCACTGGGTAGACACGAGCACTTCTTGCTAGTTTGTCTGCCTTTGTGTTGTTTGCGCGTGGGATGAGCGAGATTGAGAAAAAAGTAAAGGACTCCTTACTCTTCATGAATTCCTCTAGGTGTAATGCAAAAGCAGGCCAATCCTCGGGTGTAGACACCATCTTCACCAGCTCGGAGCAGTCAGTTGCAAAAGGTATTGCCGTCTTCTGGTTTGCACTCAAGCAATGCATGGCCCAGATGAGTGCCTCCAATTCTGCATGGAGGGGGGAGATACTTCGTCGCAGGTTTCTGGCTCCCATTATAGTCTCTTTGCCGCCTTCCTGAAAGCAATACCAGCCTAATCCGGAGAACCTATATGTCTCCTTCCAGGCTCCATCGATGTAGCACCGCCAACCTTCGTAAGTCAAAGTCGTCAATATATTAGGGGCTCCATTTTGGATTATAGTGTCAGGGTCACTATTCTGGGCCAAATCCCATGTCAACTCCTCCGTTTCTGCTTGCTGTAGAATTTCTTGTGGACCTCTGTCCACATTTGAAAAAACCTTATCATTTCTTGCTTTCCAAATAGACCACGCTATCCAAGGGAAGTTGGTATCCGGATTATCCAGAGGTAGTCTCCAGAAAAGATGATCAAAATTAGCAAAAACCAATGACAATGGAAACACTCCCTGCGGCGTCGGTATCTTAGAGAGTGCCCATGTTTGTAGGGCCGAAAGACATTCGAATAGTACGTGATTGATAGTCTCAGTTTCCGAACCACACCTTGCACATTGTGTATCACAATCAATGCCTCTACTTCGCAAGTTTGTTGAGACCGCGAGGCAACCCGAAATAGGTTGCCAGATAAAATGTCGTAGTTTTGGGAAGCACGCCAGCTTCCAAGTGTGAGCCTGTAGATTCGTCACATCCGGACCATAATAATTTGTGTGACCGATATTTGTGTCTGATTGTTCAATTTGATAACCCGATTTCACCGTATATTTTCCGGATTTTGTGAAGTGCCATCCTGAAGAGTCTGGTTTGTAGGTGCTACTAATGGGAAGGCCCCGTATGATCGTCACATCTTCCAGATCAATGATCGCGTTCAATAACGCCATATTCCATGTAGCGAAAAAAATCTGATTTATGTCTTTTATATTATAAAAAATTAGAAAACAAATCAGATGGAGAATAATAATAAAATTTACTCAGATTTTTAATTTCGAACCCATCAACGCCATTGCATCCACCGTTCTAGTGTACATGCGGGCAAGAATTAATTTTTGTGGGGTAAAGGACACTTTACACTTACTAAAAGTATCTCAAGAGTCTAAAGTGACTTTCTTTGTAATTTGTAACTAAAAAAGTGACTCTCTATGTAATTGTTTCATAAATATACTCATTTAACTAAATAAGACATTATATGAATACACTATTTTTTTATCCACTATATGAATACACTAGTTACATGTTTAAATACAACATCGTGCTGTCTTGGAAAGATATTATTACAATCTCAATCAAGAGAAACACAAATTCTAAAGATATCCTTTGTAAGGATACTTTTTATGAGTTCATATTATTTATTTTTTATATATTCAAAACATGTTATTACCAATAACAATGATTATAGATGGTCGGAAATCAACAATTGTGGAAAAAATAGCACGTCAAGAAATTTTGGCGATTAGGGTTTTCCAAAAATTCCAGCCGCATGCAAGGCTCTTGATGGCATCACTGGCAACATAATGGAGCCGGAAGTGGAGGAGCTTCCTCCGCCGGTCAAAGAATCATCTAAGGAAGTGTTGAAGAAAGTTTAATGGACAAACGTGATAAAGAACAAGCAAAGTCTATCAAAGCATGAGTTTCAAGTTACAGTGGTTGAGGGAGCGGAGTTTGTGATAGTACCGGAGGATATGCTTGACGATGCTCGACTGTGGGAGGACTTTGTAGTTGGAAGATTTCTGTCGGCGGCTCCTCACGTAGCAAAGGTTCACGTAATCGTTAACAAGATATGGCCTCTAGGAGACAAAACTTTGAAAATTGAAGTCTTTGAAGTGAATTCAACAATGTTAAAATTCAGAATAAGAGATTCAACAATTCAGTCAAGAATTATGAGACAAGATATATGGAATATTGCCGATATTCCCATGATTGTTTCGAAGTGGTCGCTTATTGTCGAAGATACGCCACCAGAAATAAAAATTATTCCAATGTGGGTGACACTTAAGAACTTTCCACACTCGATGTATTCTTGGAAGGGTCTGGGGTTTATCGCTAGTGCAGTGGGGGAACCAAAGAGACTTCATCCTGAAGCAGAGCTCTGCACAAACTTTGAAGTAGCAAAATTTTTCGTTGAAGCTGATCCGTCGAAAGAGCTTAGGGAAAAGTTTTCATATCCATGGCTACCGCCTTGTTGCTCTATTTGCGATAAATGGGGTCATCTTGCGGGAGTGTGTGTGGCAAGCTTAGGGAAAAATAAAAATTTGCAGCGTGTAACCGAATCAAGCACATAGAACATGGATATGGGTAACAAGGAGACTGAGAATAGTGAACAAAATCGTTTATGATCTTAATTGGCTTTAACAATTGGTGCAGAGGGGGGGGGGGGGGGGGGGGGGGGGTGGTTATGCATGCATCAAAAAAATACCAGAGGAAGAACATGGAATGAAAAAAGTTATGAAAAATGCTAGTTTCTGACCATAAGGGGAGTGGAATATTTAAAACCTAGATCTAGAAAAGAATCAGTGATGGAAAATCTCTAGAAACTGTCGGTTCCCACCTTTGAATTATAATCATCCAATGTGCAAAATGATATGGTCTATTATCTAGCACTTTCTGTAAATCTTCTTCTGAGGAAAACTGATATTGAAAACGGCTTTGTCCTAAGTCAGCTTCCACTGGACGAATGGCTACTTTCCAATGATCAGCCAAAAAGGGAAGAAGAGACCACACTTTTGGGATTTTAGGATCGTTTCGGCATCTAGAAAAAATACACTTTACACTGGCCGTTTAATAATACACTTTGCACAATACTATTATTTTAAATTATAGAAAATATTAACAATTGATATTCAAATATAAAAATGAAATCGGTCCTATTCTTGTCGTGGACAATTAATCTAAACAGACTAGATGTAGAAAATGTAATGTCTTAAGTATTGACGAAAACATTGTTATTTTCAAATTTCTTAATATCTTGAAAGATAGGCTAATAGACGTGATTGAATTTGAATATTTTTTTGTATTTTACATCTTGTGTTAATAACATCTTCGTGTAGTTTAACTGAAAATAAGTTAGTAAGTACAATAAATTAATAATAAAGCAAGTACAAATAATCCAAGTATTATACTTACAATGTTTTGTTCTGTTGAATCCAGTTCACACAAAGTATATAAAAAATAAAAGGTGATCGGGAAATCTCGTTTTATTAGCAAATCTCGGCGAAGTACAAGAATGAGGTCATCGGAATTTAACCGGAAAACTATGAAAAGCGAAACTAAAAAACTAAGCCAGAAATCTCGGAGCTAGATCTCTTAGGTCTCGCGGGAAGTTGTGATGCCGTGTCAATGAGGGGAACCTCCCTATTTATAAGGTCTTGAGGCGGTATGATTTCCTAATTTCTCGCGAGATCGAGATAAAGAAATCTTCCTTTTCTCTTGGAGTTGATTTAGAAGATTTCTGTTTCTCTCGCAGGATTTTTCCTTCCTTTTCGTAGGGGTTACTCGAAGATGTCCCGATTAAGATTGGAAATTGCTTGATCCCAACTGATTTCATCGTCCTGAAGTACGATGCTGAGCCTAAGGATCCTCTTATCCTAGGCAGACCTTTCCTTGCAATAGCTGGTGCTTTGATTGATTGCAAGAATGGGAAGATTGCTCTTAACATTGGTGATTTGGTCATGACTTTCCACATGGATAAGATGATGAAGAGACCAACCATCGATGGGCAGACTTTCTTTGTCGACACCTTCAGTGACATAGCTGAATAGTACTTCCTGGAGATGCATCCTGAAGACCCACTAGAGAGAGCATTGGTCTGTTCAGCCACTTCGGAGGTGCATTCGTGTGATGATACAGCTGGTTACTCGAAGATGCTCGATTCAGCATCGCTAGTATCGATCGATACCCCATGGTATCGGTCGATACCCCCTGGTATCGGTCGATACCCTGCGACTCGAGGGAGAGTTGGCCGAAAGTTCTAAGCAAGCAGCTGAGCTTGGGGATTGGAGTGCAGAGAACGCTCCTAAAGTGGAACTAAAGCCACTCCCACCAAATATGAGGTATAGTTTTCTTGGTCCTAATTCTACATACCCAGTCATTGTTAACGCTTATTTGAACAACGCATAGATTGCCTTACTGCTGAACAAGCTGTGCAAGTATCGCAAAGCTCTCGGCTATTATCTTGATGATATTTCAGGTATATCATCGGACCTGTGCATGCATAGGATTCACCTTGAGGACAAGTCAAAGACCTTAATTGAGCATCAGATGAGGCTGAATCCGAATCTGATGGAAGTGGTCAAACAGGAAGTGATAAAGCTTTTGAAAGCTGGTGTTATCTATGCTATTTCGGATAGCTCTTGGGTCAGCCCAGTGCACGTTGTTCCTAAGAAATGAGGGATAACAGTGGTGAAGAATGAAAAGGATGAGATGATTCTACCAAAACTATCAATGGGCATCGAATGTGCATTGATTACAGGAAGCTGAATGCAGCTACACGGAAGGATCATTTTCCATTGCCATTCATTGACCATATGTTGGAGAGGTTGGCTAGTCATCCCTACTATTGTTTTCTCGATGGGTATTTAGGCTTCTTCCAGATTCCGATACATCCAGATGACCAAGGGAAGATAACCTTTACATGTCCATATGGCACATTCGCATATATGAGAATGCCATTTGGATTGTGCAACGCTCCAGCCACTTTTCAGAGATGCATGATGTCTATCTTCACAGACATGATTGAGGATTTTATGGAAGTATTCATGGATGATTTTTCAGTGTATGGATCATCATTCAAAGACTGTTTGGCTAACTTGTGCAAGGTGCTACAGAGGTGTGAAGAGAAACACTTGGTCCTTAACTGGGAAAAGTGTCACTCTATGGTTCAGGATGGCATCGTACTTGGGCACAAAGTTTCTAAGGCTGGGATCGAAGTTGACAAGGCAAAAATTCAGGTTATGACGAGCCTCTAACCACCAAATCATGTGAAGGATATTCAAAGTTTCCTTGGTCATGCTGGATTTTACAGGAGGTTTATCAAGGATTTCTACAAGATAGCACGCCCACTCACATCTTTACTGTGCAAGGAGATCAAATTCGATTTCACATCTGACTGTCTTGCAGCCTTTGAGGAGATAAAAAAAGGCTTTAGTGAGTGCCCCTATTGTGCAACCTCCTGATTGAACTTTGCCTTTTCAGATTATGTGCGGCGCTAGCGATTTTGCTGTTGGATCTGTTCTGGGTCAGAGGAAGGATAAGAAGCTACACGTCATCTATTATGCCAGCAGAACTTTGGATGATGCTCAGAGGAACTACAGCACCACAGAGAAGGAACTACTTGCAGTCGTTTTCTCTTTCGAGAAGTTTTGATCCTACTTGATTGGGAGCAAAGTGATTGTCTATACTGATCATGCTGCTCTCAAGTATCTGATGCAGAACAAGGACCTTAAGCCTCGTCTTTGTCGTTGGGTTCTTTTGCTACAGGGTTTCGACATCGAGATTAAGGACAAGAAAGGAATAGAGAACGGAGTCGCAGACCATCTCTCGAGGATTCAGATCGATGCAGACGTCTCTATTGATGATCAACTGCCAGCGGAATCCGTTTACTTCATCGAAACCGAGTTTCAGAGAGGTTTCGCAGAAACTCAGCAATTCCCACGAATTGCAGGTCTCGGTATCGATCGACACTCCTATGGTGTCAGTCGATAACTGGGGATTCCCTAACCAGTTATGACTGTTGAACACATTGGAGTTTCAGAGGATTATCTAGTAGCTGCAGCCGATTCTGATCAACCACGGTATGCTGATATCGCCAACTTCCTCGCTGCAGATGCAGAACCAAAGCACCTCAAGAGCTATCACAAGAAGAAGTTCTTGCGGGACATAAGGCAATACTTCTGGGATGAACCTTACTTGTACAAGCACTGTTTTGATGGTATCTACAGAAGATGCATTGCTGAATCAGAGGTACCGAATGTGTTATTTCATTGCCATGGATCCGACTATGCTGGACACTTTGCCACTTTCAAGACAGTGTCCAAGGTTCTTCAAGCAGGCTTCTGGTGGCCTACTATGTTTAAGGATGCACATGCTTTCATTTCGCAGTGCGATGCGTACCAGAGGAGAGGGAAGATCAATAAGAGACATGAGATGCCACATAATTTCATCATTGAGGTTGATATTTTCGATTGTTGGGGCATTGATTTTATGGGTCCCTTTCCCTCGTCATACGGACACAAATACATCTTGGTTGATGTGGATTATGTGTCTAAGTGGGTTGAAGCCATTGCTAGCAGAACCAATGATTCTTCGGTGGTCCTTAAGCTGTTTAAGACCATCATTTTCCCTCGATTTGGAGTGCCTCGAATTGTGATAAGTGATGGTGGTTTTCACTTTATCAACAAAATTTTCGAGAGGTTGCTGACGAAGTATGGTGTGAAAAATCGTGTTGCTACTCCGTATCACCCTCCGACAAGTGGACAAGTTGAAGTTTCCAACATGCATATCAAAGAAATTATGGAGAAAACAGTGAATGTTAGAAGGAAGGATTGGTCTGTGAAGCTGGATGACGCACTTTGGGCTTACATGACTGCTTACAAGACACCACTTGGGACTACACCGTTTCACTTCCTGTATGGAAAATCATGCCATCTTCCAGTAGAAATCGAGCACAAGGCAGCATGGGCTACAAAGTTGTTGAATTTCGATATCAAGTCTGCTGATGAGAAGAGATTGATCAAGCTGAATGAGCTCGATGAGATTATGCATCTTTCCTATGACTAAGGCTTACCACGACAAGAAGATCATCTCCAGGCATTTTGAACCAAATGATCTGGTACTTCTGTATAACTCTCGTTTGCAATTGTTTCCTGGTAAATTACGTTCTCGTTGGTCAGGTCCATTCACAGTCAAGGAAGTTAGACCACATGGTGCGATTGTCCTGCAAAATCCTTCAGGAGAGGAGTTCACTGTCAACGGACAATGGGTGAAACACTATTGGGCAAAAGCCGTGATTCCAGAAGGACACATAATGCCTCTGGATGATGCACCCACTACCTGAACGGCGGTACAGTCAAGCTAATGACATTAAACGAGCGCTTGGTGGGAGGCAACCCACTGGTGAGTTTGTCTTTGAGTCTTTTTCTTTTTATTTTTCGTTTTTGCGTCTGTGTCAGGATAAACAAGGAGCAGGCGCGGAATCGCATGAGTGTCGATCGATACCCCATTGGTTCTTCATATTCCATTTGATCCATTTGTTTTCTTTCACCAACTCTAGGCTAGATAACACTGGGGACAGTGTTGTTCAAGTCTGGGGGAGGTAGTCGCTGACTTTGTTTTTGTTTTTCTTAGAGTCAGTCGTTTTTGAGTCATTCGTTGTTTTATTGAGTCAAAACTTTGTCTGAGACTGTGATCTTCTTCTTGAATCCATTGATATAACCTTGCTTCTAAGTGACCATTGTTACAGAATCAGTTCTAGATCGACTAATGAAAAATCCAAAGGCTGACCAGTTTACTAGAAGACACTCATGTTTCCAGCAAAGTTCTTTATAGCCTGAGCCAAATTTTTGCACTTTATCAATGTGGTTAGTACCCATAGAGCTTGATTCATCATTCGTATCTAACAAAGAAACACATGTGTTTTAAATTAATGGTATTTCTCTCCCTGTTACAAGTTAATTAATAAGATGCATTAAAAGATGAGATAATTTTCTTCTGAGTAGAGGGTTAGGAAAATTTCTAACGATCCCATTATTCTACTTGGTGAGGAATGATCACACAAAGGATTGGAAGCGAGGATATGATTTTCCTATGATGCCATTATTCGCTTACGCCTTTGATACGTTGAGAGGGAAGAACCGGGGATTCGGTGGCTAACACCATCAATACTCGCGTCTCATACCTTGATGTGTATATGCAAAGCTAAAAAAAAAGAGAAGAAAGAACATAATAAGAAATAAGTCTGAGGGAGAGAAATAATACCAGAAAGTGTGAAAAAGGGTGGTTCCTTGTCATGATATTGTATGGGAAAGAATCTAGAAGGTTCTTGGTATTAATCACAGCGATGAAACTGGGAGGATGGCTTGATTGAACGATGTTGTGAGATAATATGTGTAGTCTAGGAAGCTGCGAATGTCTACGGAGAAGTACATGATGGTTAGATCAAAAAGCTGGTTAGGTGACATTTGGGTGCTTGGAAAAAGATACATTGCAACGTTTCAAGAACAGGTGAGTCTATATGTTTTCAAACCTCTTTCTCTGGTTTAGTCTTCTATTTGCTTGAGCGCAAGCAAAGGCTAAGTCTGGGGGAGTTGATATATCATGGTTTTTACCCCGTTTAAGCCATGATATAAGTCCGTTTTATAGAGTCTTTCTATTATTTCGTAGTGTTTTAGAGTCTTTTACATGTTTTAGCACGTTTGGAGCATAATTGGAGATATTGGAGCTTTCTGGAACATTTTGGAGCAAAGCAGACGTTCGTGTAGCTGAGTACCCGATTTGAAGCATCAATATCGATCGATACTGCTTAGTATCGGTCGATACTCATCGAGGCAGACACGATCCGCGACTTTATTGAAGAGTTGAAGAATTGCAAAATGGCCCAAAAGTCTTTATTATTTACAAGAAACCCCAAAACGTGATTTATGTTATTCAATAGGATTTTATAGCCACTTTGATGGCTATGTTTTACTTTACTTTGGTTTTGTGAGAGAGCTTTTGAAGGGAGACAAATCTGAAACTCTGTTCATCCGAGAGAAGATTTCGAACCCTCTTGTTACTCTTTCTGTTTTATTTGATGATTTATTCAAACATGTTTATTGCTTCAATTTACATGTATGAGTAGATCCCTTGTTACGTTCAGGGTTCTCAATAGGGTTTTCTCTGAATGCTAGGTTGATTTATTATTAGGATTCACTATCTGAATAAGTTCTTCACCATAGGTTGTTTGCAAAGCTAATTCTGGATTGATCACTTAGTACTTAGATCTTAGGATAATTGATTAGGCACGAGAGTGCGATTAATTACCTGATAGAACCCTAAGGTGAGCAAAATAACTATTCGCAAATAGATTTGGTCTAGTTGTTTTGTGAACAAATCAAACTTGATTTAAAAGATGGTTTAGACTTTAGGATTCGCAAAGAGATTTGGAATTCCTACGATTTAGACTTAGATAATTCTCGCAACGAGAGTTGGTTAATTATACCTTAGTGATTTGAGTTCAAGAACCGCGCTAAATCTGAATTCTGCTAGTTAATTTATCTGCATTCAGTGATTCCTAAGAAATACCCTGAACCTATCTTTCTCCCAATTGAATTTAGAACTTCTTTAATTTAACTCAGGTTTTCAATACCATTGATTGCTTAGCTTAATTCTCTTCCATATAATCTATTGTGTGTTTCTGTGAGTCATTGTGTTCGACCCCTACTATTGCTGCAACAACTGCTTAGTAATTTTAGGGTATTAATTTGAGCATATCACTCATCTTAGTAGCCAAAAGTGGGATCAACATGACTGTTGATTTCTTCGAAGATTTAGCTGCGCTCAATGTTACAGAGTCAAGGCCGGGGTACTTCTACGCCAATATGAGGCCGGGTAGCGACATTATTACCGGGAGTAAGGCCAGTAAAGTGAACAACTGTCAACCTTATTATTTTTTTGTGAGGATAAATGAGATGTCGGTGGGACGTTTCACCGGGACGATAAACACTAGATGGGCCGACGAGATTGGTAGATTCTCGCTTATTTTGACTCTGCTTTGAATCCATTTCTAACTTGTTCTGATTTTGTTGTCGTTTTCTATTGCCAGAAGGCTTACCGACAATCATTCCGAGAAAAAGGAGAAGATCAAGGCACTTGGTCGAAAATTATCTACGAAAACCACATTCGGAGATATCAAGCTCGTATTAGCGTATGTCGGTATTTCCACCTTCATTGCTTGTATGCCTTGTAAATAATCTTCTAATGTAAAAAAGGTTTTTTTTTTTGTAACTTTCGAAGGTATGGGAAAGCTTGATTTGGATTCGATTAATGACTACTCGGACGACCTGAGAAAGATCCTGCCATGCTCGGGAGGATTGGGTGCAAAACCTGTTGAGGCTGCCCCAAAAGACCGGTCGATCAACCGGGGAAGAAGCTTACCGAGGTCGGATCCCAGACCAATTCCCCGACTGTTGGGCACAAAGACATCGACTTGGCGAGAAAAGAAGAGGAAGTGGTGAAGATGAAGTTGTCTCAAGTATTGACTAAGAAAACTGTCGAGGTGCAGAAAGCTGCTGAGGCCAAGAAAGCAGTCGATGTAAAGAAGACTGCCGAGATGGCCAAAGAAAAGGCCGCTGAGGCGAAGAGAAAAATTGCCGACGTGGCCCGGGAAAAAGCTACTTCCTTGCTAAAACGAAAAGGGAAAGAAACAATTGCCTCGGCCAAACGACATAAGGGCCCTGATTTGGCAAGGAGGAGGGACAGTTCATCCAAAGATGGGGAACGTAGCAATGGTTCACCCATATCGGTGTGTAGGGGTGGGGGTGTAACACCCCCGATCCGTTCTACAGATCCTTTAGCGGAGCCAAACTGGGGTGGTGTCACGAGTTAGGGGTGATCGCCGAGACAATCCAGCTGAAGGCAATTTCACGTTACCCGCGAGCTAGATCCGCCCGGAGGTCGATCCCCGTTACCCTTTTCCACTCGACTTACAACCTAAAGCTTTCCAACTCGTTCTAGTCGTTGAGGGTTGCTCCGACCCGGACATGGTCTAGTATCATAAGAACCGAGGTTTTATGCATATAACACATCTTTTATTAATCTTTAAAATACATCACAAAACACAAGAATAATCTCGACGCGTCTTTATCATAAAACCGTACATATTACAAATGAAAAGATTCTTACAAAAACACCGCAAATCTATTCTGGCCTGCCTAGTGCTTGATGCCTTCCCTCTAGCCCATACTACGGTTACCTGTGAGAAAGATTTATCATGAGCATTCCAAATGAATACTAAGTGAGCTCAGGACCCCCTCTACTTCACGTTAGTCCCTCACGATCCCTTTCCTAGATAGGCGAAGCCTAAATGCGACAAGGAAATCAATGCACATGCAAGCTTAGCAATTTAAACCTAAACCACGAATTCAACAAGCAAGCCAATTCTCTATAACTAGAAAGCAATCTATCAGCCTACTTATCACAAGTATGCACCAACGGAAGCTAATCATTCAATCAATCAATACGCGCTAAGTCCTTTTAGCCGGCGTATTCAAGCCACATAAACATGCTAAGTAATCCATATAGCAAGCAACTACCCATCAAAGCATGCTAAGTTCTCCTAACATGCAATAACACAACAACACATGCTAAGTCCATCTAGCATTAAAACTAACACCCTAGAGCGCTCCTAGATGCACCATCCACTCGCTCCCACCATGACCCTTTGATATGCTCAAATTAATACCCTAAAAGTACTAAAGCAGTTGGTGTAGTAAGTGTAGGGGTCGAACACAAGGACTCACAGAAATCACACAATAGACAAAATAGTACCGAATCAAGCTAAACAAATCAGATGAAACAAAAACAATAAGCAGCAAAAGTGGTGTAAATTCGATGGAGAGAATATAGGCCTAGGGTATTTCTCAGAAAATCAACGAATGCATACTAACTAATCAGGGTTCAGGTTACACACGGTTCCCGAACTCAAATCACTAAAGTATAATTGACCAACTGTCGTCGCGAGAATTATCTAAATCTAAACTTCAGAATCCCAAATCTCTTTGCAAATTCCTAAGAATAAATCAGCTTCAAAGTTCAGGTTTGATATGTTCACAAATCAATTAAACCAAATCTCTTTGTGAATAATCAACTTGCTCACCTTAAGTTCTTTCAGATTACCCAATTGCGCTGTCGTGCCTAATCGATTAACCTAAGATCTAAGTTCTAGGTGATCAATCTAGAATTAGCTTTGAGAACAACCTAAGGCGAAGAACTAATTCAGATTATGAACCCTAACAATAAATCAACCCGGCATTCAAAGAAATCCCTATGAGAAAACCCTAAACCTAAAGTGGATATACTCAGACATGGAAATTGAAGCAATAAACATGTTAAATAAATCATCAAATAAAATAGAAAGAATAATAAGAGGGTTCAAAATCTTCTCTCAGACGAACAAAGTTTCAGACTTGTCTCCCTTCAAAAGATCTCTCACAAAACCAAAGTAAAATAAAGCGTAGCCACAAAAGTGGCTGTAAAATCCTATTAAATAACCTAAATCACGTTTTGGGGCTTCTTTTAAATAATAAAGTCTTCTGGGGCAATTTTGCAATTCTTCAACTCTTGGAAAAGTGGCGGGTCGTGTCTGCTGCGATGGGTATCGATCGATACTAGGCAGTATCGATCGATACTGATGCTTCAAATCGGGTACTCAGCAACACGAACTTCTGCTTTGCTCCAGAATGCTCCAGAAAGCTCCAATATCTCCAATTATGCTCCAAACGTGCTAAAACTTGTAAAAGACTCTAAAAGACTCCAAAATACTAGAAAGACTCTATAAAACAGACTTATATCATGGCCTAAAAGGGGTAAAAACCATGATATAACAACTCCCCCAGACTTAGCCTTTGCTTGCCCTCAAACAAATAGAAGACTAAACCAGAGAAAGAGGTTTGAAAACACGGAGACTCACCTATTTATGAACCATCGCAAAAATCCTTTTCCAAAGAACCCAAATCTCACCTAACCAGCTTTTGATCTAACCACCATGTACATAATAGAATTAAGAAAAACAAGAAGTTACCGTGCTGGAACATCTGGTGTCGACCGACACACGGCCTGGTATCGATCGATACCAGGCTTAAGTCGACATGATGAACCGTCTCATTCGCGATTGGTGTCGACCGATACCAATGTGGTATCGATCGATACTCAGGCGATTTCGAGTTTTGCTCTTTGTTTATCCTGACACAAACATAGAACAAAAAAGAAAAAGAAAAATGACTCAAAAGCAGACTTACCAGTGGGTTGCCTCCCACCAAGCGCTCGTTTAACGTCATTAGCTTGACTGTAACGCCATTCAGGCCATGGGTGCATCATTCAAAGGCATTATCTGCACTGTTGGAATCTCGACTTTCGCCCAATAGTGTTTCACCCTCTGTCCATTGACAGTAAATTCATCGCTTGTAGGACTAATCAGCACGACAGCACCATGTGGTTTGACCTCCTTGGTTGTGAAGGGACTTTAGCAACGAGAACGCATTTTACCAGGAAACAATTGCAAACGAGAGTTATACTGAAGTACCTGGTCGTTCGGCTCGAAATGTCTGGAGATGATCTTTTTTATCATGATAGGCCTTAGTTCTCTCCTTGTACAACTTCGAGTTCTCATAGGCATGGTGCCTAATCTCATCCAACTCGTTCAGCTGAATCAATATCCTCTCTGCTGCAGGCTTGATGTCAAAGTTCAGCAACTTCGTCGCCCATGCAGCCTTGTGCTCTATCTCCACTGGAAAGTGACATACTTTCCCATACAGCAAGTGGAACGGTGTAGTACCCATTGGTGTCTTGAAAGCAGTCCTGTAAGCCCATAACATATCATCCAATTTTGTAGACCAATCCTTCCTAGAAGCACCCACTATCTTCTCCAAAATTTCTTTGATTTGTTTGTTGGATACCTCGACTTGCACACTGGTCTGAGGGTGATATAGAGTAGCCACGCGATGATTTACACCATACTTCTTCAGCATCCTCTCAAAAATCTTGTTGATAAAGTGAGAACCACCATCACTTATCACAATTCGAGGTACTCCAAATCGAGGGAAAATGATGGTCTTAAACAGCTTAACAACCACCGAAGAATCATTGGTTCTGCTAGCAATCGCCTCCACCCATTTGGACACATAGTCCATAACAACAAGGATGTATATGTTCTCGTGTGACGAGGGAAAGAGACCCATAAAATTGATGCCCCTGCAATCGAAAACTTCAACCTCAAGGATGAAATTATGTGGCATCTCATGTCTCTTGCTGATCTTCCCTCTCCTCTTATAGACATCCCACTGTGAGATATAAGCATGCGCGTCTCTGAACATAGTAGGCAACCAGAAGTCTGCTTGAAGAACTTTGGACACCGTCTTGAAAGTAGCAAAATGACCAGCATACTCAGACCCATGGCAATGAAAAAGAATCGCTGGCACCTCAGACTATGCAAGGCATCTTCTGTAGATACCATCTGAGCAGTGCTTGTATAGGTACGGTTCATCCCAGAAGAACCTCCTCATCTCCCGCATAAACTTCTTCCTCGCATACTTTGTGGGATACCTTGGTTCAGTCTCTACAGCAAGGTAGTTGGCAATGTCAGTGTGCCATGGTCGTGCAGGAATAGAGACATCAGCTAGATAGACATCATAAGAGTCGAAGTGCTCTGCAGGCAAAACAGGTCCAAATCGTGACGGGTATCGACCGACACTAGGTGAGTATCGATCGATACCGAAAGTCTGCACTCGTGAAAATTGTAGATTTTCGGGACAAACGTCTTGATGCTGAGCTTCAATGAAGAAAATACCTTTCTCTGGCAGGAAATCATCAATAGGTACGACTTCTTCGACCTTTAATCGCGATAAGTGGTCAGCAACACCATTCTCAACTCCTCTCTTGTCCTTGATCTCGATGTCGAACCCTTGGAGCAAAAGAACCCATCGGCATAGACGAGGCTTGAGGTCCTTGTTCTTCAGCAGGTATTTGAGAGAAGCATGGTCTGTGTGAACAATAACCTTGCTCCCAATCAAGTAGGACCGAAATTTATCAAAAGAGATAACAACTGCAAGTAACTCCTTCTCAGTAGTGCTGTAATTTTGCTGAGCATCATCCAACGTCCTGCTGGCATAGTAAATAGCATGGAGCTTCTTGTCTTTCCTCTGACCCAATACATCTCCAACATCAAAATCACTCGCATTGCACATAACCTCAAAAGGTAAACTCCAATCAGGTGGTTGGACAATAGGAGCACTCACCAATGCCTTCTTAATCTCCTCGATTGCTGCAAGGCAATCAGATGTGAAGTCAAATTTGACTTCCTTACATAACAGGGCTGTGAGTGGGCGAGCGAGCTTAGAGAAATCTTTGATGAACATCCTGTAAAACCCAGCATGACCAAGGAAGCTTCGAATCTCATATACAGATCATGGGGGTTGCAGGCTTGTCATGACCTGAATCTTAGCCTTGTCAACTTCGATCCCTGCCTTAGAAGCTTTGTGCCCAAGAACGATGACATCTTGTACCATGAAGTGGCACTTCTCCCAATTAAGAACCAAGTGTTTTTCCTCGCATCGCTGAAGCACCTTGCACAAGTTATCCAAACAATCCTTAAATGACGATCGATACACTGAAAAGTCATCCATGAACACTTCCATAAACTCCTTAGTCATGTCTATGAAAATTGACATCATGCATCTCTGAAAGGTTGCTAGAGCGTTACATAATCCAAATAGCATTCTTCTGTAGGCGAATGTGCCATAAGGACATGTAAAGGTTGTCTTCCCCTGATCCTCTGGATGTATAGGAATCTGGAAAAAGCCTGAGTACCCATCGAGAAAATAGTAGTATGGGTGACTCGCTAACCTCTCCAGCATCTTGTCGATGAATGGCAATGAGAAGTGATCCTTCCTTGCGGCCGCATTCAACTTCCTGTAGTCGATACACATCCTGTGACCAGTGATCGTCCTTGTATGGATCAACTCATCCTTCTCGTTTTTCACCACTGTTATGCCTCCTTACTTAGGCACAACGTGAACTGGACTAACCCAAGAACTATCTGAGATGGCATAGATAATCCCTGCTTCAAAAAGTTTCATCACTTCCTTTCTGACCATTTCCTTCAGGTTCGGAGTCAGCCTCCTCTGGCACTCAATCGAAGACTTAGACTCATCCTCCAGGTGAATCCGATGCATGCACAAGTCTGGGCTATACCTGAAATGTCATCAAGAGAATAGCCAAGAGCTTTGTGATACTTGCGCAGCTTGCTCAGCAGTAAGGCATTTTCTGTGTTGTTCAAAGAACCATTAACAATCACTGGGTATGTAGAATCAGGGCCGAGAAAACTATACCTCAGATTTGGTGGGAGTGGCTTTAGTTCGACCTTAGGAGCATTCTCTGCACTCCAATCCCCAAGCCCAGCAGCTTGCTTAGAACTCTCGGCCAACTCTCTTTCTGGCCGCAGGGTATCGACCGATACCAGTGGAGTATCGACCGATACCAGTGGAGTATCGATCGATACTGACGATGCTGAATCGAGCATCTTCGAGTATCCAGCAGTATCATCGCACAAATGGACCTCTGAAGTGGCTGAACAGACCAATGCAATCGATCAAGGCTCCAGCAGTTACAAGGAATGGCCTTCCCAGGATAAGAGGATCCTTAGGCTCAACATCGTACTTCAGGACGATGAAATCTGTTGGGATCAAGCAATTCCCAATCTTGATTGGGACATCTTCGAGTAGTCCCTCTAGAAGCCGTATTGAGCGATCAGCAAGTACCAGCGAAATCCTTGTAGATTGGAAATTTGTCATCCCCATTCGCTTAGCAACGGAGTGTGGCATGAGGTTCACATTCGACCCAATATCGCAGAGAGCACACTCGAATCTCTCTGTGAAGATAGTGCAATCCAAAACAAAACTACCTAGGTCTGGTAGCTTCTTGGGAATTTTATTGAGTAGAATCGCACTGCACTCAGCTGTAATCATCATGACACCTTATTCAAGGTTCACATTGCTAGACACCATCTTCTTCACATACCTCCTGAAAGCTAGAGAAATCTTAATATCATCGACAAAAGGGAGTTCCACAACCAACTTATCCAACATAGCTTTGCATATGGCATCATCCCATTCCTTCTTTGTCATCTTAGGAGGCATATGATAAGGCATCTTGGGTATATACACCCTCTCCTTGACAATCTCGGGGTTCTTCTCGATCTGCATCTCAGCATCGATCGATACTGGAGGGGTATCGATCGACACATGAGATTTTGGATCCCCTCGTGCAGATGTCTGGACCGATGTGGATCGACACTGGCTGGTATCGATCGATACCTGGGGGTTTTCAGAATCCCAATCATCTTCTTCAGCAAGATCGACGAGATACTCTGCAATTGGGCTGTACTTCACTCCTGCAATAACCTCTTTTCCACTCCTCAAGGTGATGGCATTGATGTGTGCCCTTGGATTCTCAGTTTTCCTTGTAAGAAAACCTTTCTGCCTTTTCACAGTTGCTGCTGTCTGAGCGACCTGAGTTTCCAGCTTCCTCTTGGTATGATTGATAGCTTCAATTTTCCCATTCAGATCAATGTACAGAGAGTCAAACTTCCCATTGAAATCCACTTGCAACTTCTGTTGTCCCTGAAGAAGTTGTTCAAGCATGGATTTCATCTTATTCTCTGTGGACTTTGGAGAGATTGGTTGGTACGAAGAGTTCCCATAATTGCGAGTGAAATCGCTGCTCTGGAGTGGTTTCTGAGTAAATTGTTTTGTTCCAAAACCAGATTGGTTCCCCTCAAACTTGTACCCACCTTGCTGATTGTTGTTGTTGAAATTTTGGTTGTTGTTGTACCCAAATCGCTGACCTTGAAAACCAGAACCACCAACGTAGTTAACATCCTCCACTTCTTCTTCTTCCACATTCACGACTTCATCAGCAAAGTGTACAGCTTTCTTCGACTTCATAATCAGGAAATCCAGCTTGGCCTGAACCTCAGAAATCTGCGATCCATCAACTCCTCCAGCATGCTTCTTCCGCTCGAAATCAGCATTCTTTGTGCTATTACTAGACGCTAAGTTCTCAATCAACACAACCGCATCATCTGGATACCTGGTGTCTAAGTTCCCATTACTCGCAGCATCCATACCCATATGGTACCTCCAATCAACCCCTCTGTAGAAAGTGCCCAGCAGCTGAACCTGAGTGAACCCATGGTGCGGACAATCTCTCTGATAAGACTTGAAACGAATCAAAGCAGCTTTGAGTGCCTATGTCGGACCCTGAGCAAATTGAGAGATCTTTTTCCTTATCTCCTCGGATCTTGCATCATCATAGAAATTGTTCAGGAATGCATTCTTCGTCTCATCCCATGTAGTTAGCGAATCAGGAGCCAACTATTTTAGCCAATAAGCAGCATCCCCACCAAGAGAGTATGGGAAAAGTTTGCAGAAAAGGAACTCATTGGGCACTCCATTGTACTTCATACCAGTGACCAAATTCTCGAACCTTTCGATATGATCCATGGGGTGTTCATGAGATAGGTCATGGAAAGAACTCTGATTTACAAGAGCGTAATACGCAGGTTCAGCTCAAAGTCATTCCTCTGAAAAGTTGGGATGCGAATCGCAGCTCGATTGGCATAGAACTGATCAGGTCTGTTGTGCTCACCAAGTGTTCTACCTCGATCAACCCCAGCATTCCCAATGTTGGCTTGCGCAGTTGGCGCGACAATCTGACCATCAACAGCAGCAGGGACAATGACGTTTCCAGCTTCATCAAGTCGCTGCCCTCTCTCATTGCACACTTGACCCTCTTGGTCTCTCAGAACTCCAGGTTCATCAGGTCTTAATACCACTGTGTTGTTCATCCCTGATGCTTGCTTTACCTTTCTGTTTGTGCGTTCTAAACGTGCTAGCTTCTCTAATGATAGATTAACTAGCGGAGTGCTCTTGTTCCCTCTGGTTTCACGATTAGGCATGCACCTGAAACACAAAAGTCAAGAACGTAAGTAATCAAAAATCGTGATGAGTATCGACCGACACTGGGTGGTGTCGATCAAAATCAACAAAGAAAACGACGAGTATTGACCGACACTAATTATTATCGATCGATACCGACGAACTTAGTCGAAACTCGACAGCTAAAATCTAATGGCGAAATTGAGTCCCCGGCAACGGCACCAAATTTGATATGCTCAAATTAATACCCTAAAAGTACGAAAGCAGTTGTTGTAGTAAGTGTAGGGGTCGAACACAAGGACTCACAGAAATTGCACAATAGACAAAATAGTATCGAATCAAGCTAAGCAAATCAGATGAAACAAAAACAAAAAGCAGTAAAAGTTTTGTAAATTCGATGGAGAGAATATAGGCCTAGGGTATTTATCAGGAAATCAATGAATGCAGACTAACTAATCAGGGTTCAGGTTACGCACGGTTCTCGAACTCAAATCACTAAAGTATAATTAACCAACTGTCATTGCGAGAATTATCTAAATCTAAACTTCAGAATCCCAAATCTCTTTGCAAATTTCTAAGAATAAATCAGCTTTAAAGTTCAAGTTTGATATGTTCACAAATCAATTAAACCAAATCTCTTTGCGAATAATCAACTTGCTCACCTTAAGTTCTTTCAGATTACCCAATTGCACTGTCGTGCCTAATCGATTAACCTACGATCTAAGTTCTAGGTGATCAATCTAGAATTAGCTTTGAGAACAACCTAAGGCGAAGAACTAATTCAGATTATGAACCCTAACAATAAATCAACCTAGCATTCAAAGAAATCCCTGTGAGAAAACCCTAAACCTAAAGTTGATCTACTCAGACATGGAAATTGAAGCAATAAACATGTTTGAATAAATCATCAAATAAAATAGAAAGAGTAATAAGAGGGTTCAGAATCTTCTCTCGGACAAACAGAGTTTCAGACTTGTCTCCCTTCAAAAGCTCTCTCACAAAACCAAAGTAAAATAAAGCGTAGCCATAAAAGTGGCTGTAAAATCTTATTAAATAACCTAAATCACGTTTTGGGGCTTCTTGTAAATAATAAAGTCTTCTGGGACAATTCTACAATTCTTCAACTCTTGAAAAAGTCGCGGGTCGTGTCTGCTGCGATGGGTATCGATCGATACTTCTGCTTTGCTCCAGAATGCTCCAGAAAGCTCCAATATCTCCAATTATGCTCCAAACGTGCTAAAACCTGTAAAATACTCAAATACTCCAAAATACTAGAAAGACTCTATAAAACGGACTTATATCATGGCCAAAAAGGGGTAAAAACCATGATATATCATCCTTCATATCCGTTCACCACAAAGGATCCCGGATAACCCGTCACCTACGATCCTAGTCCGCTATGGACGTTGATCCGCTGCACCGTAGTGCAGTTCCCGACCATGGGAGTGTGGCGGTGATGACTACATCGCTAATATGACTTATATCCTAACCGGCATATAAATTAGACCGACTTATATCCTTCCCGGAATGTACACTTTACCACACAACGAGTTATGGGATCACTTGCCACACATAAATCCAAAAAGCAACAAGCAAACACACAATAACCATCACTGATGACTCATGTCTCTTTACTCGGGTCCATCTCTACATGGATCACGTGTCGCATGTAAGATGCCCCTTTCAATCGACCTAATTACCATGCATAGCCCTCCCACCATGCATAGCCCTCCCACCACTTAACACACAATAACATAATTCCTAACCCTGGAATTACCTTGCGTAAACCCCTTGCCTAACACAAGAACCCTTTTTACTTTCTTTCCACTTTGTGTTACTTTCGTTGCCTTTTGTCCATGCATAAACGCTTAGTCTCATACACGCAAAAACAACTAACACATAATAAATTTCATAAGAATTATTTCCTAGTGATAATTATGAACTACCGTAAATTAACCCCACGCTGGTTAATCTATGCACCATAAAACCATAAAACGATGGAGTAAACACGCCTTGTTTATTCCCAATAAAACATGCAAGAAGCGGTCATCATGCACCAATGCTACTGGAACTCACCTTGATATTTGACCAATAGGACAAGTTTAGACTCTAGCTCATGGACCCCCCTTGATATGGCTAAATCTCCCTCCCTCGGTTAAATCCTCAACGATTTAAGCCGAGACAAACATTCCCTCAGTTAAATCCCCCTCGATTTAAGCTGAGAAAATCCTCCCTAAAATCACTTCTCTCTCTAAACTCATTCTAAGTTTTTGAAAATGTGATCTTAAGCTAAGGGTGTTGGTCCTATTTATAGCCAAAGGGAGTAAACCATGCCCACACACTTTTTGGCTTCCGATTGGTTGCAAACGGTCGACTGCTTCTCACGACAACAAGTGTTTCGGCTCATGCCTACACTTTCGGCCTAAGTCGCCCAAACTTGTGGCCTAAGTTTCCTACTCTTTCACTCCAAGTTTCCTTAGCTTTCGGCCCAAGTTTCGTTACCTTTCGGGTCAAGCTTCCATAGCTTTCGACCCAAGTTTTCTTCTTTCTCGTATAAAAGTTATTCTTTCTCCCGACAAAAGATTTCCTATCGGGTGGAAATCTACTTTACCCGGCCAAACTGCCTTCTGCGGCCGATTTCCCCTTTCTCGGGTGGAATTCTTACCGGCTACATAACTTTGATCTTGCTCGATCAAATTCGTTTCCGCCTTGACCAAACATCTTCTTTTGATCCCGCTAAGTAAACCAAACCATCCCTCAATTGTCCGGAAGACTTTGATTTTCTTCTCGATTCTTCTCTCCCCCGTTCGGGTTATTACATTCTCCCCTTCCCATTAGAATTCGTCCCAAATTCTTACTTCTTGACACCAACTTCCTTCTTGGAGTCATATTAAAGTCTTTTGTTCCTCCCGTGAACGTGTCTATGTCTCCCTCCTTGTGGTTCTTCTGTTTGATTGCCTCTCTCGTCCGGTTACAATCCTTTGTAACCGCTCTTATTTGGGAATTCCTCCTCGTCTTAGGTTTCTTCACGTACCTCTTCATTTTCTTTGGTAAGGACCTTGTCTTTATCGTTCTGTTTATCCTAGCTTGACCTTAGCTCCGTATAAAGCGGTTGCTCTGCCTTGGTAACTACTCTTTACGACATTGTCCTCCTCAACCTTTGTCATCGTCATTACTATCACTACGGTGAACGTCTTGACTGGTTCCCTACCTACCTTCTCCATTAACTAATCCTCCTCGACCTGTTGCTTATTAATATTGTGGTTAACTTTCCCGGTTTATGATATTGCCATATTTTACCCGTTTTAGCATGCATCTAGCTTAGTGTTTTCGATCCCACGCATGCGTTTTTCATAGTTTTCTAAGAATTTTAGTTTAAATTATGGCTTAGATAGTTTGCATTAGGTCCTAGTGAGTGTTGCATTCATTTGGAGTGTTTTCTAGGTGATTGGAGATATTTTGAGGATGTTTGGAATGATGGAGCATAAGAGATGGAAAAGCTCATCCAAGACATATGATAGAACTGGCAAAACGAAGGATTTCTGATATGATTCTGCTTCAATAGCCTTCATGAAAGTTGTAGCTCAATGAGTTAGCTGTCGACTGGAGGTTGTTTGAAGCCATTAGGACATGTATTCCAGGAGATGTCGTTGTTTTACCGAAGGTGTATCCGTCTAGCAGCATGACCTTTGACCAGTACCGACCCGCCTTCACCCGGCATGACCAACCGCTATCAGCACGTCCAAACCAGGGAGAATACCGGCCTGTCAAGCCACCTGACCGCCGACCGGTACACAACTTCAGGACATTCCCATACCGGCCCGCTGCCACCCGGCACGCCCGCCCGCCAAGTGCTTGCCAAATGATGAACATGGGAATATCGGCTCGTTGCACCGCACCGTGACAGCCCGACGTAGAAGCTCTCAGCCAAAAGACTCCATACCGGCCTGCCATACCGGGCCACCATGGCATGGTGTTGGGGCGCGGCCTAAACTTGTATATAAGACCTTAGACCTAATTTTTAGATGCCATCTCTTTTCTCTTGCTAAAAACCTCTCCTTTTGAAGGGTTCTTGAGATTTTTGTAAATTAGATTTTCTTTTTATTTATGCAATCTAAGTTTTGAGCTACTAAGTTTCTTAATATCTTCTAATCTTTCATCTTTCTATTCTCTAATCATGATTAACAACACCTCTTTCATAAGATTTGATATGTTCTTCATGATTAGTGAGTAGTCTTTTTAGAGCTCATGGATGGGGTCGATTTAGGGGATTTCGTGATAGATCTATGATGCTACGGCTTAGTTTACATATTTCCTCTCTTATTTAGTGTTCATAATGCTAGATTAGGCTTGAGAGAGCTAATCTAGATCATATAGGAAATTTTATGCACACAAGGTGTTCGATGAAATTTCCCAAAAAATTAAATAAGAGATTTTACTTGCTTAGCCTATGAGAGTAGTTGTTTAAGGAGTATTATGGCCATTGGAAGTAATAATTAATGCTTGTTGATTAACTTTTCACAAATGAGAGTTTGTCCTTGATTAATTGATTAATAAAGTGATTAGTGCCATGAGAGTGGATTAGTCTTGTTTAAGTGTTAGGAAAATTGCTTGATTGTGTGTAATGATATCATATGTTGATCATAAAAGTCCCCAATGTCCATAACCTCATCCAAGAGCTTGCTTTTATCAATTTGTTAATCTCGTTTAGTGCTTTTTTAGTCTTGTTACTTACTTGCTTTGTTTAAATTTGAATCATTAGGTTGTTCGATTAAAACCACTTGCTTTGCTTAGCTTATATAGTGTCTTGGATTCCTAGTGTGTTAGCCTCATACCTCCTTGGTTCGATATCTTAAATACCAAAATGACATGAGTGGGATTTGAGTAATTGACTTAAGACTTGCAAAAGTCCTACTATCAATTTGGCGCCGTTGCCGGGGAGGTTTAGCGTTATCAATTAGGATTTATATTCTTAATAAGACTAGGCTTTTATTTACATTATGTTAATGCACATCACTAAGAGCATGCATCTCATCGATATGATAAATTTTCTCTTGTACATTGTCACTAACTTGTCTTCCTTGGTTCTCTTGTGCTTTCAAAGGTACCAAAAAAAAAGGAGCAATGGAAAGACAAAACCACTTGAAGTATTGGATATGGACGATCAAAGAGGGTACCAAGACCAAAGGAAAAGTGATGGAGTGACAAGGTCACTTGAGGTATCGGAGATGGACTACCAAAGGAACATTCTCCAAGCCCCACAACCTCAAGAATTGGCATCAAATCTGATCCAAGTTCCAAAGGAGAAACCAACGGTTGGGTGTTTTGACACTCCATGTTGTCATGGATCAAGATATGGAATTCACCCACCACCAGTCGAAGCCGAGGAATATGAGATCAAGACAAGCTTGGTTAGGTTGATTCAAGAGTCTAGATTCTTAGGGACAAAGTTGGAAAACCCTTATGATCACTTGGATTCCTTTGAGAGGTTGTGTGACAGGTTTAGAAACGGAGGAGTGCCCCATGATAGCATCAAGCTCATCTTGTTCCCGTTTTCTCTTGGAGGAAAAGCAAGCCAATGGGAGAGAACATTGCCATCTCACTTGGTAAACTCTTGGGATGATTGCAAGGAGATTTTCCTCAACAAGTTCTACTCCACACAAAGAACGGTCCAAACTAGACGGGACATCTCGAATTTCAAGTAAGGCATGCATGAAAGCTTTCATAAGGCATGGGGAAGACTTAAAGGATATACTTGAGATTGTCCCCATCACGAGTTCAAGAAGGAAGCCATCCTTATCATCTTTTATTTGGGAGTTTATCAAGAGCACAAATGGACCTTAGATGCGGCTAGCAATTGGCGTTTTACAAACCTCACTGTGGAACAAGGAGAGCTACTAGTGGAGAACTTTGCCCAAAGCGAAGAGAACTATGGAGAGGACTACTATAGGTCTCCACTAGGAAGTGGAATGCACGAAGACCAAGGTAGAGAGGAAATTAAAGCTATCCATGAAAAAATGGACAAGCAACTTACCATGATTCAGATGCAATCTACACTTATAGACAAACTTCTCATTGCTACTAAAAGGTCGGTTCATTTTGTTGAAGACTTCAATGACAACAAAGGTGTGCCCATCGAAACCATGCTCCTCTTATTCCTACACAAAGTTTTGCACAAGGTTTGGTTCCTCAAGGGCAACATAGTTTTTCCATGCCACAAGATGTGGATCTTAATGGGGTGTTTAAACAAAATCTCCAAGGTCAAGTTGGAACCTCAACCAAGATATATGGTGCTTACAATGATCTCAACTCAAGGCTTGAAACCATGACTTCTAGGCTCAAAAATTTGGAAAATCAAGATGCTCAAGGAATCCCCCTCTCTAGTAAACCCATGGAGGAACTCAAGGGTAAGGTCGATGAAAGCCCACGTGAGTATTACAAAGTTATCTTATCGGATGAAGAGAGTGAAGAGGCTTTAAGAGAGGTTGAGAGAGTTCTACATGGCTCCAAAGACGAAGTTCATGTTGAGGAAGTGGCGTTTATGGGTAGTTATGAGATGATGGATGTTTCTTCACCCCCGAAAGGTTGTAAAAATAAGAAAGGCTCTCATGAGGCAAAAGTTTTGGGTTATGGTAACGTTGAAGAATCCCTTGCATTGGATGGTGATAGATTGGAATCTCTTTTCTCTACCACTATGGAGGAAGAGAAAGAGAGTACCAAGGGGGAAGGCACTAAAACCAAGAAGAAGAAACCCAATGATAACTACCCTCCCACCCTTGACCCATCTCCTCACACAATGACACTCATACCTTGGAGGTATGATGATGGAGCCATTGAGTACAAGGTGAAGTGTAAGGGAAGATCTCAACCCTTTGCCAAGGTTAAAGCACTCCTTACCACCGATTTTAATGAGAAAGGTCCAAAGGGTCTTCAAGAGGTCATTGATACAAGATATTTTGGTATCTCTAGAGTCAATTCTCTAAATGCAATTGTAGCATAAGAGGTTATCGAACCTTATCGGGATTTATCCTAATCACTAAGAATGCAAGGAACAATTGTAAGTTAAGCTAAACAAGTGTTTTGTGATTACGTAACCTAATTAAGGTAAATAAACAACTAAGCAAGATGTAAATCAATAAGCAAAAGCGAATCTAGATATATGGTTATTGATATAAGAAGTCCCAAGTTCAATTCATGATGTTCGTTTACTCAAACAAGCTAATCCCTAGGCATAAGATCCTAAACTTGACTAATTCTCTTTTAAACAATTAATCACTATCCTAATCACCTAACCATTAGCAAATTATCATTTGTGGATCATTGATTAGCAAGCATTAAGTTTAAATCAACAAGATCAACCAAAAATACACCCTAGACAAGTATTGTCATAGGCTAGGAATATAAATCTCTTGTTTAATTCATCAAGGCATTTCATCAAACACTTGGTGTGCATGAAATGCCTTATGATCTAAACCTACTTTTTCAAGCTAGATTTAGCTTTAAGAACATTAAACAAGAAAGGATATAAGAAGATCTAACCCTAAACATCATGAATCAAGCCTTGGATCATCCTAATCTATCCCATCTCTAAACCCTAAAAGACTACTCAAGACTGATATATCATGGTTTTTACCCCTTTTAGGCCATGATATAAGTCTGTTTTATAGAGTCTTTCTGCTATTTCGTAGTGTTTTAGTGTCTTTTACAGGTCTTAGAACGTTTGGAGCATAATTGGAGATATTGGAGCTTTCTGGAGCATTTTGGAGCAAAGCTGAAGTTCGTGTTGCTGAGTACCCGATTTCACGTCAAGCATCGATCGATACCTCCTTGGTATCGATCGACATTCATCACAGCAAACACGACCCGCGATTTTAATGAAGAGTTGAAGAATTACAACTTGGTCCAGAAGACTTTAATATTTACAAGAAGACCCCAAAACGTGATTTAGGTTATTTATAGGGATTTTACAGCCACTTTGTTGGCTATGTTTTATTTTACTTTGATTTTACTTTTGGTTTTTGGAGAGACAACTCGGAACTCTTGTTTTTATTGATTTCTTTGATGATCTATTCAATCATGTTGCTTTCAATCTCCATGTCTGAGTAGATCCACTTTAGGTTCAGGGTTCTCATAAGAGTTTTCTCTGAATGCAAGGTTGATTAGTTTATTAGGATTCACCATCTGGATTAGTTCTTCCCTTAGGTTGTGTTCAAAGCTAATTCTAGGTTGACGAATCTGGAACATAGATCTTAGGATAATTGATTAGGCACGACAATACGATTAATTACCTGATAGAACCTTAGGTGAGCAAATTGATTATTCACAAAGAGATTTGGTTTAATTGATTTGTGAACATATCAAACCTGAACTTTAAAGCTGATTTATTCTTAGGAATTTGCAAAGAAATTTGGGATTCTGAGGTTTAGATTTAGATAATTCTCGCAACGACAGTTGGTTAATTATACTTTAGTGATTTGAGTTCAAGAACCGCGCTAAATCTGAATCATGTTATCTAGTTTGTCTGCATTCATTGATTTCCTAAGAAATACCATAGGCCTATATTTTCCTCCATCGATTTACAACTCGTTTGCTGCTTACTGCTTTTTGTTTAATCTGAATAGCTTAGCTTGATTTGATAACTATACAATCTATTGTGCGATTTCTCTGAGTTCTTGTGTTCAACCCCTGATATACTGCAACAACTGCTTTAGTACTGTTTAGGGTATTAATTTGAGCATATCAAATTTGGCGCCGTTGCCGGGGACTCAATTTCGCCAATAGATTTTAGCTGTCGAGTTTTGACTAAGCCCGTCGGTATCGATCGATACTACCTAGTATCGGTCGATACTCGTAGTTTCTATTTGTTGATATCGATCGACACCACTTGGTATCGATCGATACTCATCGCGTTTTTGTTACTAACGTTCTTGGTTTTTTTGTTTCAGGTGCATGCCTAATCGTGAAACCTGAAGAAACAAGAGCACTCCGCTAGTCAATCTATCGTTAGAGAAGCTAGCACGTTTAGAACGCGCAAACAGAAAGACAAAGCAAACAGCAGGGATGAACAACCCAGTGGTTTTAAGAGCTGTTGAAGCTGGAGTCTTGAGAGACCAAGAGGGTCAAGTGTGCAATGAGAGAGGGCAACGACTTGATGAGGCTGGAAACGTCATTGCCCCTCCTGTTGTTGTTGGTCAGATTGTCGCGCCAGCTGCGCAAGCCAACGTTGGGAATGCTGGAGTTGATCGAGGTAGAACACTTGGTGAGCACAACAGACCTGATCAGTTCTATGCCAATCGAGCTGCGATTCGCATCCCAACTTTTAAGAGGAATGACTTCGAGATGAAACCTGCGTATTACGCTCTTGTAAGTTAGAACCCTTTCCATGGCATACCTCATGAGCATCCCATGGATCATATCGAATGGTTCGAGGATTTGGTCACTGGTATGAAGTACAATGGAGTGCCCAATGAGTTCCTTTTATGAAAACTTTTCCCGTACTCTCTTGGTGGGGATGCTGCTTATTGGCTGAAGCAGTTAGCTCCTGATTCGCTAACTACATGGGATGAGACGAGGAATGCGTTCCTGAACAATTTCTATGAGGATGCGAGATCCGAGGAGCTCAGGAACAAGATCTCTAAATTCGCTCAGGGTCCGACAGAAGCATTCAAAGCTGCTTGGATTCGTTTCAAGTCTTATCAAAGAGATTGTCCGCACCATGGGTTCACTGAGGTTCATCTGCTGGGTATTTTCTACAGAGGGATTGATTGGAGGTACCAGATGGGTATGGATGCTGCGAGTAATGGGAACTTCAACACCAGGTATCCAGATGATGCAGTTGTGTTGATTGAAAACTTGGCGTTTAGTAATAGCACCAAGAATGCTGATTTCGAGCGGAAGAAGCAGGCTGGAGGAGTTGATGGATTGCAGATTGCTGACGTGTAGGCCAAGCTGGATTTCCTGATCGGGAAGTCGAAGAAATCTGTGCACTTTGCTGACGAAGTCGCTAATGTGGAAGAAGAAGAGGAGGATGTTAACTACGTTGGTGGTTCTGGTTTTCAGGGTTAGCGATTTGGGTACAACAACAACCGAAACTTCAACAACATAACTCAGCAAAGTGGATACAAGTTTGAGGGGAACCAATCTAGTTTTGGAGCGAAACAGTTTGTTCAGAAACCGTTACAGAGCCGCGATTTCTGTCGAAATTACGGGAACTCTTCGTACCAACCCATCTCTCCAAAGTCCACAGAGAATAAGGTGGAATCCATGCTTGAGCAGATTCTTCAAGGACAGCAGAAACTGCAAGTGGATTTCAATGGGAAGATTGACCATCTGTACACTAATCTGAATGGGAAGATTGACCATCTGAATGGGAAGATTGAAGCTGTCAAGCTTTGTCAGGGAAGCTGGAGACTCAGGTTGCTCAGACGGCATCAGCTGTGCAGAGGCAGGAAGGTTATCTTCCAGGAAAAACTGAGAATCCACGATAACACGTCAATGCAATCACCTTAGGAGTGGCTAAAGAAGCCACTGCAGTGGTAGAAGAAGGATTTCATGCAGGAATTCTCGACGATCTTGTAGAAGATGACGATTGGGATTCTGAAATCATCCAGGTATAGATCGATACCAGATACCAGCCAGTGTCGATCGATACCAATCCAAAAACATGCACGAGTGGATCCAAAATTCTGTGTGTCGATCGATACCACTCCAGTATAGATCGATGTTGAGACACAGGTCGAGAAAGAGCCTGAAATTGTCAAGGAAAGGGTGTATATACCCAATATATCTTATCTTATGCCTCATACTATGACAAGGAAGGAATGGGAGGACGCCAGATGCAAGGCTTTGTTGGATAAATCGGTTATGGAGCCTCCGTTTGATGATGATATATCTGCCAGGGACGATTCAAGAGCGAGAGTATCGATCGATACCCTACCTGGTGTCGGTCGATACCCCTCGTAGATTGAGCCAGAAACTATGAAAATGCCTGAGTTGATTGAAGAAAGAGTTCGCAAGCCCAAGAAGCTAAATTCTATTCCTTAACATCTCAGAGACCCCATCACTCCAAAGCAGCTGCGTGGCTTTGAGAAGATGGTACGAAGGATTTCCCACTCGCTGACTTTTGAAGAAGCTCAAGAGCACCGTCCTCTGCTGAGTCACTTCCGGGATTGCAGAGAAACTGAGGAAGAGATTAAGGCACTCTTCATCAAGGCAATAAGCAAGTCACTACCACTGAGACAGTTGACTAAGAGGGAAGACCCAGGGATATTCTCTGTTCCATGCTCTATCTCTAGAGTTGAATTTAAAGAGTCTCTCGTTGACTCAGGGGCCTGCGTCAATGTCATGTCAAGGGAAATTGCAGAGAGATTGGGAGCTGATGTTCGACCTCCCAAGACGCCTATCACATTCGCAAACTGTTCCACCTCACTTCTGCACGATACAATACCTGATTTGATGATCACAATAGGAGATTGCATGGTTCCTACTGATTTTCAGGTTGTGGAGATGAGTGCAATATCTCGTACGCAGTTAATTTTTGGAAGACCGTTCATGGCTACGGTTGGTGCGAATATGGATACGCCAGACAAAAGAATTTCATTCTCATATATTGACAAGGAGGTGTTCTACGAAGCCATTCCTCCTAGAGGAGCTCCCGGACGTGTCTCTTGCATTGAAGTTGTCACAGGAGAGACATTAGCAATTAATCTTTTGGAAAAACCTCTTGACGAGCCAACTGTCATAGACGATTCGGTTGAACCGCCCAGCATCGCCAAGGAAGTTGTCAAGAAGGCTAAGGCAAGAAAGAAGAATGTGAAGAGCAAAAGAGTCGAGAATCCCCATGTCTCTTTAATCCCTCAGAACTATGATGGAAACTCGATTGAGTACAAGGTAAAGTGCAAAGGAGCCTCGAAACCATTCTCTAAGGCTAGAGTTCTTCTTACTTATGAGCTGAAAGAGAAAGGAAAAGAGTTTGTGGAGAGTATGTTGAGCAAAACTCTAAAGATAGCGATGTCAAGTTGTGGAGCCTGTTTTGGTGCAAACTCGCATTCTTATCCTGCCTGAAGGGCGTTACAGTCAAGCTAATGACGTTAAACAAGCGCTTGGTGGGAGGCAACCCACTGGTGAGTCTGCTTTTGATTCTTTTTCTTTTTATTTTTTGTTTTGTGTTTGTGTCAGGACAAACAAAGAGCAAAACTCGAAATCGCCTCAGTATCGATCGATACCCCATTGGTATCGGTCGACACCAATCGCGAATGTACGGTTCATTATGTCGATTTAAGCTTGGTATCGATCGATACCAAGCCGTGTGTCGATCGACACCAGATGTTCCAGCACGGTAACTTCTTGTTTCTCTTCGTTCTATTCTGTTCTTTTGTTTTCTTTTACCTACTCTAGGCTAGATAACACTGGGGACAGTGTTGTTCAAGTCAGGGGGAGTTGTCTGCTGACATTGTGTTTGTTTTTCTTAGACTCAGTTGTTTTATCAAGTCAAAAACGTTTTATTGAGTCAAAACGTTTTATCACACAGTTCTTTTGATTTTGTTTTTGAGTGACCAGTGTTGCAGGATCAGTTCTAGATCGACTAATGAAAAATCCAAGGACTGACCAGTTGACTAGAAAACATCCATGTCTCCAGCAGAGTTTTTTATGAAACCTAAGCCAAATTTCTGCACTTCATCAATGTGGTTACTGTTTACAGAGCTTGATTCATCATTCATATCTGACAAAGGAACTCATATGTTTAAAGTAATGGTATATCTCTCCCCTGTTATAAGTTGATAAATAAGAGCATAAAAGATGAAATGATTTTCTTCTGAGTAGAGGGTTAGGAAAATTTCCAGCGATCCCATTATTCTACTTGTGAGGGAATGATCACACAAAGGTTGAAAGCGAAGTTAGGAAAATTTCCCGTGATACCACTATTCGCCTAAACCTTTGATACATAGAGAGGAAAAAACTAGGGATTCGGTGGCAAACACCATCAATACTCGCTTCTAGGACCTTGATATGTATATGCAGATCTAAAAAAAAGAGAACATAATAAGAAATAAGTCTGGGGGAGAGAAATTGATACAAAAAGTGTGAAAATGGTGGTTCCTTGTCATGCTATTGTATGGTAAAGAATCTAGAAGGTTCTTGAACATTGGCTGCAGCGATGAAACTGGCGATGAGGGCTTTATTTGAACAATGATGTGAGATAATGTGTGGAGTCTGGAAAAGCTGAGAATGTCTACGGAAAAGTACATGGTGGTTAGATCAAAAGCTGGTTAGGTGACATTTGGGTGCTTGGGAAAAGGATCTCTGCGATGGTTCCTAAACAGGTGAGTCTCCGCGTTTTCAAACCTCTTTCTCTGGTTTAGTCTTCTATTTGCTTGAGGGCAAGCAAAGGCTAAGTATGTGGGAGTTGATATATCATGGTTTTTACCCCTTTTAGGCCATGATATAAGCCTGTTTTATAGAGTCTTTCTGCTATTTCGTAGTGTTTTAGAGTCTTTTACAGGTCTTAGCACGTTTGGAGCATAATTAGAGATATTGAAGCTTTCTGGAGCATTTTGGAGAAAAACTGAAGTTCGTGTTGCTGAGTACCCGATTTCACGTCAAGCATCGATCGATATCTCCTTGGTATCGATCGACACTCATCACAGCAGACACGACCCTCGACTTTAATGAAGAGTTGAAGAATTGCAACTTGGTCCTGAAGACTTTAATATTTACAAGAAGACCCCAAAACGTGATTTAGGTTATTTATAGGGATTTTACAGCCACTTTGTTGGCTATGCTTTATTTTACTTTGATTTTACTTTTGGTTTTTGGAGAGACAACTCTGAACTCCTGTTTTATTGATTTCTTTGATGATATATTCAATCATGTTGCTTTCAATCTCCATGTCTGAGTAGATCCACTTTAGGTTCAGGGTTCTCATAAGGGTTTTCTCTGAATGCTAGGTTGATAAGTTTATTAGGATTCACCATCTGAATTAGTTCTTCCTTTAGGTTGTGTTCAAAGCTAATTATAGGTTGGCGAATCTGGAACATAGATCTTAGGATAATTGATTAGGCACGACATTGCGATTAATTACCTGATAGAACCTTAGGTGAGCAAATTGATTATTCGCAAAGAGATTTGGTTATTGATTTGTGAACATATCAAACCTGAACTTTAAAGCTGATTTATTCTTAGGAATTTGCAAAGAAATTTGGGATTCTGAGGTTTAGATTTAGATAATTCTTGCAACGACACTTGGTTAATTATACTTTAGTGATTTGAGTTCAAGAACCGCGCTAAATCTGAATCCTGTTAGCTAGTTTGTCTGCATTCATTGATTTCCTGAGAAATACCCTGGGCCTATATTTTCCTCCATCGATTTAGAACTCGTTTACTGCTTACTGCTTTTTGTTTAATCTGAATAGCTTAGCTTGATTTGATAACTATACAATATATTGTGCGATTTCTCTGAGTTCTTGTGTTCGACCCCTGATATACTGCATCAACTGCTTTAGTACTGTTTAGGGTATTAATTTGAGCATATAAAAGACCCATGAAAAGCCCTTCAAAATCAATTTTGATAGGAGAGGTTTTCATGGATGAATCTTGAATAGATAAGATAGAAAGAAGATTAGATAGAAAGAAGATTAGATAGAAGGAATCAATGAAAACAAAGACTTAATTGCAAAAAAAGTAGAAGATCCTCTCTTACAAATCTCAAACTCTCTCAAAGGTAAGCGTTTTTGAGCATAAGAAAAAGCATCCCCTATAATTAGGGTTTTTAGAGTATTTATAATAAAGAGAGAGGGGAACCGGGTCAACCCGTAACAAACCGGGTTTTGACCCGGAAATTTTTGGGTCGCAAGTCAATCTCGGCCGCATGGAGCCGGTGCATGAAGCCGATGCTAGTAGTTTTTGCCGGGAGGGGAGCAACACCGGTTGGTTTCAGCCGGTGCATGAGTCCGAGAAACCTCCTGCCCGAGGGAAAATGCAGTCTCGAACTCATGCAAAGAGTGGTGACGGGCCGGTGTATGCAGCCGAGAAATCAGAGGAAGGCAAAGCTTTAACACCGGGTGAGATGGATCCGGGACGTGCAGCCGAGAAACTTCCTGCCTGAAGGAAAATCTCATATCGGACGCGTGAGAAAAGTGGTGCCGGGGCGGTGTATGCAGCCGAGAAATCCGAGGGAGGCAACGCTTTCACACCGGGTGAGATGGAGCCGGGATGTGCCGCCGAGAAACCTCCTGCCCGAGGGAAAATGCAGCACCAGACGCGTGAGAAGATGGCATCGGGCTGGTGTATGCAGCCGAGAAATCCCCCTGCCCGAGGGAAAATATCATATAAGCTGAGGGAGATTCTTGTGCCGAGCCGGTGCTGAGGGGAAATCCGAGGGAGAAATATTTCCGAGCTTTCATGTTTCTAGCCGTTGCTTCAAGATCCCGAGCTAAGCGCGAGCTCCTCCAAAGTATCTGAAAGTCTCCAAAGTACCTAAGAAAGGACTCCAAAACATGCAAGAAACTAACTAGACCTAATTCAAATGTCATAATCTCTAAATGAGACCTAAATGCATGACAAGACCATGATTATGCATGTAAATTACACACAACTCTAAATGAAGTGCAAGCTAAAACATGCTATATATGAGTATATCAATTTCCCCAAACTTAAACATTTGCTTGTCCTCAAGCAAACAGTAATAGGCAAAGGGAGAAGACTAGAATATGGGAGCTCAAATCCGAAATTGCCATAAAAAGAATCTCAGCCCAATGTCCAAGTTGCAAACTTCTTGATGCGATCAAACAACTTACTCAAAAGTGACTAGCCATACTTATCCTTACATGACTTACATTCGAACCTCAACCTTCATAAACTTTCATATCCTCCAACCCCTTGACATTGATTTAGTTTAATAAGCGTGAATCATGTTTATGCTAGATCAAATGAATTTGTTTGGCTAAGGGTAAGGTTATGAGATGAAGGTGATCTCATTATCATGCATGGGTAATTAGGTACAAGGATTTCTCATGAAATGAACAAAGTTTAACAAAAGGCTAAAGGTAAAAGGCAACCTATGCATACAAGGGAGAATTCTCATCTACCCAAATGCCTAGAGTATCTCTAACC
Source organism: Eutrema japonicum (assembly GCA_030161315.1). NCBI lineage: Eukaryota > Viridiplantae > Streptophyta > Magnoliopsida > Brassicales > Brassicaceae > Eutrema > Eutrema japonicum. The sequence goes on along the minus strand of BSQW01000007.1, from coordinate 35,545,947 downwards.
TAAAGCTTCTAATCCGTCATGCCCATATCCCAAGCTACCCTTTTTATCTTGAAGCATTTCGCCTTCTCAAACCCACATGATTCTTGTCTTTTCATTTCACCTTCTTCTCATTCGGGGATCACTTCTTCTTCCTTGTTCTTTCATGGTTTGGTGCTCCTTTGTTGTGATCTAGTTCTTCTTTTCTTCTTTTTGGTTCACGCCTCTTCTCATTCTTTGATGCTTTGGCCTTTTTGGCTTTCTTCTTTTCCCTTCTATCTTTTGAGGCTATCTTATTCTTTTAGAGCTAGTCTTATGATTTTTGCACCAACTAGTCTACACAAATCCGATCCCCTTTTTCATTTCTGCTTTTCTTCTTTTCCATTCCACAATCCATTCTCAAACTTTCACCAAGTCTAAAACCGTTCCCCAAAACTTGGACCAAGAACCGCCATCCTAACTAGCCTATTCCTAGATTAACTCCGAGATGTTGGAGCTAAACTACATGAGAATTCCCTCTTCTCGCCCTAAACCTAACACGTTTTGCCAAGTTTGTTCGAAAGAAAGGCCTCACAATTCACACGCTAATAACAATGGCTTGAAAGAAGGTTAAGGTTAGGGTAGAGGAAACCATTCCAATGATGGGATATGGCTACTTGGATAAGCAAGAGTGGTAAAAAGGAGAAAGGATATCCAAGTATATATATGTGATCCACGAATTCATTCAAGATTACACAAACACAATATTTACAAGACAAATTCATGGTTATCACTTAGATGATGTTGAATTCAAGTCAAAGTTTGTTTCAATCAAAGCAAGAACAATAAGACATGAGATCAAGGCATGGTTCGTTATTAATTTCTACACGAGATCAAAGCATCAATTAACTAGCAACAATGGCATTGGACTAGGCTTTTAATATGGTACTTTACAAGGACAAATCTATCATTGCTCCTAATGCTTATGCAAAGCTACCTTATATGTTATGCATCTAGACTCAATCTTATATGGAATGCACAAAAGTTCAAAATTTTCAAATTTATTGAAAATGCATGATATGCATGAGACTCAAGGTGCAAAAGGCACCAAAAATGATGTTAGATAACACACAAACCCTCCCCCAAACTTAAATTACACAGTCCCTTGTGTAATAGAAGCTTAAGGAAGAGTTAAACAATGCATGAGAGAAGGAAAAATATATGATTCCAAATGCTATATACAAAGTTTGGAGTGTTACCTTGGAAAAGGATGGAGGGGACGAGAGGGATCAAGGGACGCCATATTTCATCACCTCATCCTATGCACCTTAGTCCATAAGTCCATGCCCATAAGACCATCGAAAACCTACGTGCACTAAGAAAACCCATCAAAAGGAACTACTAACGAAAGAAAAGCATAAAAGGAAATATGTACAAAGATAAGCTTGGGGTGTCTCCCAAGAGAACTTTGCTTAACATCACTAAGTTCGATGTTTGTTACCCTTTTACGCGGGTGATAGAGGAGTGCAAGCACTCCTTTGCGGTTCCTTAAGCTCGAGTTTGAGAATTTTACCCATTAAGCCTTGAAGACCGGCGTGATCTGGCTCCCTAACCTCCGGTGTGAGGGTTGCTATGGCCTTGGAAAAAGGCTTGGGGAGCCCTCTACATTTGACCTTGTACTCAATCATCCATTCTTTAAGTTTCCATGGGATGAGAGTCACAATCGAAGGTTGATCTAGCAAGGTTCAATCCCCTTGAGCATGCTTGGTTTCCTCTCCTCGGATCTAGGCTTTGTCCTCTTCTTGTCAACCTTAGCACTTTCACCCTCACTCTCCGTTGTGGTGTGAAATGGACCGTTGTTCTCGTAGTCACCAATGAAATGGACCGCCTTTTGAGACTCTTTTTGAGAGGCAAGAAGCTTGTCTATCATAGAGGCTTGCTTATCCAACTTCTCATTCAAGGCTTTCATGTCCTTGGCTCTCTTGTTCTAATCAAAGTCACTCGTGGTCCTTGTGGCACGGTCATAATCGTCGCCATAGGTGCCATCACTTTGAGCCAAGCCCTCTACCAACTCCATTGCATCCTCCATGTCCTTAGCTAGGAAATTACCATTCGATGTCGTATCAAGTAACATTCAAAATTTAGGTAAAGCGCCTCGGTAGAGAGTACTAAGTAGTGAGGCGTTGGAGAAGCCATGATGTGGGCATTGAGAAGTGTAGCCTCTAAATCTTTCCCAAGCCTCGTTGAAAGACTCAATAAACCGTTGTAAGAAGCTTGAAATCTCATTGCGAAGTTTGGCGGTTCTAGCCGGTGAGAAGAATTTGGCTAGAAAGGCCCTTTTGCAATCATCCCAAGAAGTAATAGAACCTTGAGGCAAGCTTTTCTCCCATTGGTGAGCCTTGTCACCCAAAGAGAACGGGAAGAGACGAAACTTGAAACCATCTTCGGATACTCCGTTAATCTTGGTGAGACCACATATCCGGTCAAATTGGTGAATGTGATCTAGAGGATCCTCCATTAACAACCCATGGAACTTGTTAGCTTGAACCATGTTGATTAGCCCGGGTTTGACCTCAAAGTTTTTGTTTTCAACCGGAGGGGGTTGAATCCCTTGACGGTTTTGGTGTGTATTTGCCGCATCACCTTGTCCAACAACATGCCTAGCTCTAGGCGGGTGATTAGTGATATGCTCAAATTAATACCCTAACAGTACTAAAGCAGCAGTCGTAGTATAGTTAGGGGTCGAACACAAGGACTCACAGAAATCACACAATAGAATGAATAGCGTCGAATCAAGCTAAGCAAATAAGATGAAATAAAGACAATAAATAGTATACTAGTTGTGAATTCAATTGGAGAGAATATAGGCCCAGGGTATTTCTCAGGAAATCAATGAATGTAGACTAACTAACTAACAGGATTCAGATTACGCACTGTTCTTGAACTCAAATCACTAAGCTATAATTAACCAACTGTTGTTGCGAGAATTATCTAAATCTAAATCCTAGGAATTCCAAATTTCTTTGCGAATCCTAAAGTCTAAATCAGCTTTAAAGTTCAGGTTTGATATGTTCACAAATCAATTAAACCAAATCTCTTTGCAAATAATCAATTTGCTCACCTAAGGTTCTATCATGTAATTAATCGCACTGTCGTGCCTAATTAATTATCCTAAGATCTAAGTTCCAGATTCGTCAACCTAGAATTAGCTTTGAACACAACCTAAGGCGAAGAACTAATTCAGATGGTGAATCCTAAACAGATAATCAACCTAGCATTCAAAGAAATCCTTTACGATAAAACCCTAAACCTAAAGTGGATTTACTCAGACATGGAGAATGAAACAATCAAATAACTGAATAAATCATCAATAAAATAGAAAGAGTAACAAGAGGTTTTGAGATCTGATCTTGGACGAAGGGAATTTCAGATTTGTCTTCCTAACAAGGGGGTATCGATCGATACTCATGTGATTTCGACGTCTCAGCTACACGGATCTCTGCTTCGCTCCAGAATGTTCCAGAAAGCTGCAATATCTCCAATTATGCTCCAGACGTGCTATAACCTGTAAAAGACTCTAAAAGACTCCAAAATACTATAAAGACTCTATAAAAAGGACTTATATCATGGCTTAAATAGGGTAAAAACCATGATATATCAACTCCCCCAGACTTAGCCTTTGCTTGCCCTCAAGCAAATAGAAGACTAAACCAGAGAAAGAGGTTTGAAAACGTAGAGACTCACCTATTCACGAACCATCGAAATGACCCTCTTCCCAAGTACCCAAATGTCACCTAATCAGCTTTTGATCTAACCACCATGTACATCTCCGTAGACATTCGCAGCTTTCCCAGACTCCACACATTATCCCATAGCATTGTTCAAATAAAGCCCTCATCGCCAGTCTCATCGCTGCAGCCAATATTCAAGAACTTTCTAGATTCTTTACCATACGATATCATGACAAGGAACCACCATTCTTCTCACTTTTTGTATCACTTTCTCTCCCCCAGACTTATTTCTTATTAGGTTCTCTTTTTTTATATATATTTTCAGCTTTGCATATACACATCAAGGTCCAAAACGCGAGTATTGATGGTGTTTGCCACCGAATCCCCGGTTCTTCCCTATCTATGTATCAAAGGATGTAGGTGCATAATGGCATCATAGGAAAATCCTAGCCTCGCTTCCAATCCTCTGTGTGATTATCCCCTCTTGAGTAGAATAATGAGATCGCTGGAAATTTTCCTAGCCCTCTACTCAGAAGAAAATCATTTTATCTTTTATGCTCTTATTTATCAACTTATAACAGGGGAGAGATATACCATTAATTTAAACATATGGGTTCCTTTGTTAGATATGAATGATGAATCTAGTTCTGTAAACACTAATCACATCGATAAAGTGCAAAAATTTGGCTCATGCTTCAGAAGACATGGATGTTTTCTAGTCAACTGGTCAGTCCTTGGATTTTTCATTAGTCGATCTAGAACTGATCTTGCAACACTGTGCACTCAAAAACAAAATCAAATCAATAGGTTCAAGCACATGATCATCATCTCCAACAAGTTTTGACTCAATAAAAACAATTTTGACTTAGTAAAACGATTGACACTACAAGAAAACTGTCAATTTCCAACGAAAATTTACGACCGTTTTAAATCGATGTAACTTTACATCGACATTACGACGACATTACGACGAAATATGTGTTCGATGTAAAATCGTCGTAAATATATGTCGTCGTAATTTCGATGTAAAATTACGACCATTTTACGACGACATTACGACGACAATATAAATCGTCGTAATATCGATGTAACTTTACATCGATATTACGACGAATATGGCTTCTGCATATTACGACGTAATATCGTCGTAATGTCGTCTTGGGTTAAGGAGCAGACCGTTGTATTCCCACTTCTGATGATCTGGCCAACAAAGAACTATGGGGGTCTAGTTTTCTACATTCATAAAGACCAACCACCATAAGTGAAAGATACATAGAATTGGGCATCCTTATATTACGATTTACATAGATGTCCAATTCTATGAATCATTCACCTATGGTAGTAATGAAGACTACTGTCTTTACATGAAAACAATATCCCACAGGATTCTTTGTTGGCAAGATCATCAAGAAGTGGGAACACAATGATCAGCATAAGAACCCAAGGAAACGTGGATATGTATATATTTAGTGTGTATTTATTTTTTTGAGTTACCATTGAAGGTGTGGAAGGTATTTATAGAAATTTTCTAGAAATTACCAACGGAATCGCAACGAAAATTTACAACGATTTTACATCGAATAGCATTACAACGATTTTACATCGAATATACGACGAAATTACGTCAAAAATATTTGATGTAAATAATTAGGTGACCTATAAGAAACCATGTTTTAGCAAATTCTCAGAGTCGACGTGAAATCGTCGTGATACCGATGTCACTATTTATATCGTAACATCGTCGTAAAACTACGACGAATTTACGAACGACGATTTAGTTTTAATTTACATGTTTGGTTTATCAACGTATATCATGTTTTACATAACTTCTAATCATAGTATAAACATGATAATCCATCGTATAATCGTCGTTGTTGAATCTGTTGTTAAATATTAAAGGTATTAGATGCACAAATATACTTCGTTCTTACTTCCAGGATATGTGTATTGTGATTTAGGGTTTAGGATATAGATTTAATCTATTACAACGAAATTACGATGGATTCGTCGTAAATTCGTTGTAAAAATTACAACGATTTTACGACGAATCCGTCGTAATTGCGTTGTAATACTTAAAATTTAGGGTATAGGGTTTGATTTACATGTTTGATTTTTTTTTATCTTTTATCTTGTTTTACGTAAGTTTTAATCATAGTATAAACAAGTTTAAGTTTTTACAAAATCATTTACATGATTTAAGTCATCCATGTTACGAATATATACTTATAAGAACGAACGCTATATATTATTATGTAAGATAAGGAAATCGACGACGATATAGATTCAATCGTCGTTATTGAATCTGTTGTTAAATATTATAAGTATTAGATGCACAAATATACTTCGTTCTTACTTCCATGATATGTGTATTGTTATTTAGGGTTTAGGGTATAGATTTAATCTATTACAACGAAATTACGACGGATTCGTCGTAAATTCGTTGTAAAAATTACAACGATTTTACGACGAATCCGTCATAATTTCGTTGTAATACTTGAAATTTAGGGTTAGGGTTTGATTTACATGTTTAGTTTTTTTATCTTATATCTTGTTTTACGTAAGTTCTAATCATAGTATAAACAAGTTTAAGTTTTTAAAAAATTATTTACATTATTTAAGTCATGCATGTTACGAATATATACTTATAAGAACGAATGCTATACATTATTATGTAAGATAAGGAAATCGGTGACGATATAGATTCAATCGTCGTTATTGAATATGTTGTTAAATATTAGAAGTATTAGATGCACAAATATACTTCATTCTTACTTCCAGGATATGTGTATTGCGATTTAGGGTTTAGGGTATAGATTTAATCTTTTACAACGAATTTACGACGGATTCGTCGTAAATTCGTTGTAAAAATTACAACGATTTTACGACGAATCCGTCGTAATTTCGATGTAATACTTAAAATTTAGGGTTTAGGGTTTGATTTACCTGTTTAGTTTTTTTTATCTTATATCTTGTTTTACGTAAGTTCTAATCATAGTATAAACAAGTTTAAGTTTAAAAAAAATTATTTACATTATTTAAGTCATGCATGTTACGAATATATACTTATAAGAACGAATGCTATACATTATTATGTAAGATAAGGAAATCGGTGACGATATAGATTCAATCGTCGTTATTGAATTTGTTGTGAAATATTAGAAGTATTAGATGCACAAATATACTTCGTTCTTACTTCCAGGATATGTGTATTGAGATTTAGGGTTTATGGTATAGATTTAATCTTTTACAACGAATTTACGACGGATTCGTCGTAAATTCGTTGTAAAAATTACAACGATTTTACGACGAATCCGTCATAATTTCGTTGGAAATCGAAATATTTAATTTACCGCGTGGGGAAAAATTTTCGATAGGTTGAATTTTCGGTTTTAATATTACGACGATTTTACGACGGAATCGTCGTAAATTACCAATGATTTTACTACTACCACAAAATCTATATATACGTGACCAGATTTTTCCTCCCTCACAATCTCACACAAACTCACTCTCTCTCTAAAACGCTCACACCTCTTTCTACCTACGAAAAGGTAAAACATTTATTTTTTGGTTTTTTAAATTATATTATTGTTTGTGAGGATTTTGAATTGTTAGTTAGGATTGTAATTTTTATTAGTTAGGATTGGACTTATTAGTTAGGATTGTAATTATATTATATTGGAATTGAGCTATTTTTAAATATTTTTTTAGATATGGCGCCACGTAACACACACTATCGGCAGTTTCTCGAGACGGGACCGAGTGCTAATTAGCAACTCCCGTCATCTTCTGCGACACCGTCCGCTGTTCCGGATTCTTTTTCCGAACCAGCGCCGCCTCCAGAAGCAGGTGCTCGACCGCCGTTGTTGTATGCGGGATTGACTGTCGAAGATATTTTGCAGTCGCCGGGGCATGATTCTTTAGATAGGTTAGATCCGCGACGGCTCCCGAATAGTTTATATTAAGAAATTTATTTTGTATTTTAAATTTTGTTTTAAATTTTGAATAGATTTATAAAATTATAATTTATAAATATAATTTTATTAATTATTTTTTAATTTTAATTGAAAAAAGAAATAATTTATTATATATATATATATATATATATATATATGTGTGTATTACATCGAGTTTACATCGACTCAACATTTACATCGATTTTACATCGTTCAATAATTTACGACGAATTTACATCGAATATTTTACATCGATTTACCAACGCATTTACAGCTACCTATTACGACGAATTTACGACGAATTGTCAAAACAAAAATTGTATAATTCGATGTAAAATCGATGTAATGTTTCATCCTATTACGACGAATTGACGACGGATTGTCGAAAAAAAATTATATAATTTGATGTAAAATCGATGTAATGTATTCGTCGTAAAATCGATGTAAATTTACATCGATTTTACGACGAATAATATACGACGATTTTACGACGATTTTTAGTCCTCCTTAATGTTACGACCAATTTACGATGATTTTCGATTAACGACGATCATATTACGACGAATTGTTATTCTTCGCTAATCCGTCGTAAACCATGTTTTACGACCAATTTACGACGATTCTGTTAGTTGTAAAAGGGCAGTTTTCTTGTAGTGTGACTCTAAGAAAAACAAACACAATGTCAGCAGACACCTCCCCTAGACTTGAACAACACTGTCCCCAGTGTTATTTAGCCTAGAGTTGGTGAAAGAAAACAAATGGACAGAATAAAATTGGGAAAAACAAGAAGTTACTTTGATGGAACATTGAGTATCGACCGACACACAGCCTGGTATCGATCGATAACAGGCTTAAGTCGACATGAACCGTTCTCAATCGCGTAGGGTATCGATCGATACAGAAGGGTATCGATCGACACTCTGGCGATTTCGAGTTTGCTCCTCGTTCATCCTGACTCAAAACAAAAAATAAAAAGAAATATTTATATATATAGACTCACCAGTGGGTGACCTCCCACCAAGCGCTCGTTTAACGTCAATAGCTTGACTGTAACGCCCTTTAGGCTGGGTAAGAGTGAGAGCTTGCACCAAAACAGGCTCCACAACTTGACATTGCTAGCTTCAGAGTTCTGCTCAACATGCCTTCCACAAACTCTTTTACTTTTTCCTTCATCTCCGAAGTGAGAAGGAACCTAGCCTTAGAGAATGGCTTCGAAGCTCCTTTGCACTTCACCTTGTACTCAATCGAATCTCCATCGTACTTCTGAGGTATCAAAGTGACATGGGGATTCTCGACCTTTTTGCTCTTGGCCTTCTTCTTTGTTGCCTTAGCCTTCTTGACAACTTTTTTGGGGATGCTGGTCAGTTCAACTGAAACTTCTGTGGCAGTAGGCACGTCAGGAGGTTCTTCCAAAGGCTTTGATATCAACGTCGCTCCTATTACAGCATCGATGCAAGAGATACGTGTGGGAGTTCCTATAGGGATGGCTTTGTAGTATACCTCCTAGTCAATGTATGAGAATGAGATGTGCTTGCTGGGTGTGTCCATAATGGCACCAACCGTAGCCATGAACGGTCTTCCGAGAATCAACTGCGTACGAGATATTGCATTCATCTCTACAACCTGAAAATCAGTAGGAACCAGGCAATCTCCTATTGTGATCATCAAATCAACGATTGCCCCATATGGAAGAGAGGTGGAATCGTTTGCGAATGTGATAGATGTCTTTGAAGGTTGAATATCAGCTCCAAACCTCTCTGCAATTGTCCTGGACATGACATTGACGCAGGCTCCTGAGTCAACGAGAGACTCTTTGAATTCGACCCTAGAGATAGAGAATGGAACTGAGAAGATCCCTGGGTCTTCCCTCTTAGTCAACTGTCTCAGTGGAGGTGTACCTCTGGCCTTAATGAAAAGCGCCTTAATCTCTTCCTCAGTTTCTCTGCAATCTTTGAAGTGACTTAGCAGAGGCCAGCCCTTCAAAAGTGAACGAGTGGGGTATCTTTCGTACCCTCTTCCCAAAGCCACGCAGCTGCTTTGGAGTGATAGGATCTCTGAGGTGTCGAGGAATAGGATTCAGCTTCTTGGGCTTGCGAACTCTTTCTTCGATCAACTCAGGTGTTTTCACAGTTTCTGGCTCGTTCTGCGAGAGGTATCGATCGACATCAGGTAGGGTATCGATCGATACTCTTGTTCTTCAATCGTCCCTGGAAGATTTATCATCATCAAAAGGATGCTCCACAACTGATTTATCCAACAAAGCCTTGCATCTGGCGTCTTCCCATTCCTTCCTTATCATAATACGAGGCATAGGATAAGGTATCCTGGGTATATTGATGTGCTCAATTTAATACCCTAAAGTACTAAAGCAGTTGTAATAGTATAGCTAGGGGTCGAACCACAGAAGACTCACAGAAACGCACAATAGATTCTATAGTGTCGAATTACGCTAAGCCAAACAGTTGTAATTAAAAGCAGTGCAGAAATTAAAGGAGTTGTAAATCAATTGAGAAATATAGGCTCAGGGTTTTTCTCAGGAAATCAGTGAATGCAGACTAACTAACTAACAGGATTCAGATTTAGCGCAGTTCTTGAACTCAAATCACTAAAATATAGCTAACCAACTCTCGTTGCGAAAACTATCTAAATCTACATCCTAGGAATTCCAAATCTCTTTGCGAATCCTAAATTCTAAATCAGCTTTAATATCAGGTTTGATATGTTCACAAATCAATTAAACCAAATCTCTTTGCGAATAATCAATTTGCTCACCTAGGTTCTATCAGGTAATTAATCGCACTCTCGTGCCTAATCAATTATCCTAAGATCTAAGTTCCAGATTCGTCAACCTAGAATTAGCTATGAACACAACCTAAGGTGAAGAACTAATTCAGATGGTGAATCCTAAACAGATAATTAACCTAGCATTCAAAGAAATCCTTTATGAGAAAACCCCAAACCTAAGGTGGATCTACTCAGACATGGAGAATGAAACAATCAACATGTTTGAATAAATCATCAATAGAATAGAAAGAAGGGTTTAGAGATCTGATCTCGGACGAAGGGAGATTCAGACTTGTCTCTCTAAAACCAAAGTAAAATCAAACTATAAAATAAAGCATAAAAAGACCTAGAAAAGCATAGCCTAAACAGGTGGCTGAAAACTCTTATTTATAACCTAAAACACGATCTGGGGTCTTTTTGTAATTATTAAAGACTTATGGGTACTTTTGCAATTCCTCAAGTCTTGGAAAACTCGCGGGTCGTGTCTTGCTGCGCTGAGTGTCGATCGATACCAAGGGGTATCGATCGATGCTCGACGTGAATTCAGGTTCTCAGCGACACGATCTTTAGCTCTGCTACAAACTGCTCCAGAAAGCTCCAATACTTCCAATAATCCTCCAAACGTGCTATGACCTGTAAAAGACTCTAAAAAGACTCCAAAATACTATAAAGACTCTATAAAAAGGACTTATATCATGGCCTAAATGGGGTAAAAACCATGATATATCAACTCCCCCAGACTTAGCCTTTTGCTTGCCCTCAAGCAAATAGAAGACTAAACCAGAAAAAGAGGTTTGAAAACGTAGAGACTCACCTGTTCCTGAACCATCGAAAAGACCCTTTTCCCAAGTACCCAAATGTCAACTGATCAGCTTTCGATCTAACCACCATGTATTTCTCCGTAGACATTTGCAGCTTTTCCAGACTCCACACAAAATCCCACAGCATTGTTCAAGTAAAGCCCTCATCGCCAGTTTCATCTCTGCAGTTAATGTTCAAGAACCTTCTAGATTCTTTACCAGACAATATCATGACAAAGGAACCACCCTTTTTCACACTTTTTGTATCAATTTCTCTCCCCCAGACTTATTTCTTATTATCTTCTATTTATTTTTTTTCTTTTCTTTTCAGCTTTGCATATACATATCAAGGTATGAGACGCGAGTACTGATGGTGTTTGCCACCAAATCCCCGGTTCTTCCCTCTCAATGTATCAAAGGATGTAGGCGAATAATGGCATCATAGGAAAATCCTAGCCTCGCTTCCAATCCTTTGTGTGATCATCCCCTCTTAAGTAGAATAATGGGATCGCTGGAAATTTTCCTAACCCTCTACTCAGAAGAAAATCATTTCAATCTTTTATGCTCTTAATCTATCAACTTATTTCAGGGGAGAGAGATACCATAATTCTAAACACACGGGTTCCTTTATCAGATATGAATGATGAATCAAGCTCTATGAACACTAACCACATTGATGAAGTGCAAAAATTTGGCTCAGGCTTCAGAAGAACTCTGCTGGAGACATGGATGTTTTCTAGTCAACTGGTCAGTCTTTGGATTTTTCATTAGTCGATCTAGAACTGATCCTGTAACACTGTGCACTCAAAAACAAAATCAAATCAATAGGTTCAAGCACAGGATCATAATCTCCAACAAATTTTGACTCAATAAAACAGTTTTGACTCGATAAAACGACCGACTCTAAGAAAAACGAAAACAATGTCAGCAGACACCTCCCCCAGACTTGAACAACACTGTCCCCAGTGTTATCTAGCCTAGAGTAGGTAAAAGAAACAAAAGAAAAGGATAGAATGAAGAGAAACAAGAAATTACCTTCCTGGAATAGCGAGTGTCGATCGACACACATCATGGTATCGATCGATACCACGCTTAGATCGACTTGGTGAACTTTCATCCGCGATTGGTGTCGATCGATACCAATGGGGTATCGATCGATTCTTAGGCGATTTCGAGTTGCTCCTAACCGCTCATCCTGACACAGACTCAAAACAAACGAAAATAAAAATAAAAACGAATCAAAAACATACTCACCAGTGGGTTGCCTCCCACCAAGCGCTCGTTTAACGTCAATAGCTTGACTGTAACGCCCTTCAGGCTGGATAAGAGTGAGAGCTTGCACCAAAACAGGCTCCATCACTTGACATTACTAGCTTCAAAGTTCTGCTTAGCATGCTGTCCACAAACTCCTGCCCTTTCTCTTTCAGCTCAGAAGTAAGAAGGACTCTGGCCTTGGAGAATGGTTTCAAGGCTCCCTTGCATTTGACCTTGTAATCAATCGAATTCCCATCACACTTCTGAGGAATCAGAGTGACATGGGGATTCTCGACCTTTTTGTTCTTGGCCTTCTTCTTCTTTGTTGCCTTAGTCTTCTTCTTGGGGATGTTGGGCGGTTCAGCTGGAACGTCTGTGACAGTAGGCTCATCAGGAGGCTCTTCCAGAAGATCAATTGCTAGCGACTCTCCTGTGATAACCTTGATGCTAGAGGCACGTGTGGGAATACTCCTAGGTGGAATGACATCATAGTAGACATCACCGTCAATGTAAGAGAAAGATAGTCTCTTATTAGGTGTGTCTATGATCGCGCCTGCAGTAGCCATGAACGGTCGTCCCAGGAGTATAGGCATACGAGATATCGCACCCATCTCCACAACCTGAAAATCAGTAGGCACCAGACAGTCTCCTACTTGGACTAGCAAACCATGGATAGTACCGTGTGGAAGCGAGGTGGAGTTGTTCGCGAATGTGATAGATGCCTCTGGTGATCGAATATCAGCTCCTAACCGCTCTGCAATTGCCCTTGAGATGACGTTGACACTAGCCCCTGAGTCGACAAGAGACTCTTTGAAATTAACTCCTGAGATGGAGCATGGAACTGCGAATTTCCCTGGGTCTTCCCTCTGTGTCAATTTCCGCGGTTGTAGTGAATTGCGAACTCTTTCTCCTATCACCTCACGTGATTTCTTGGCTTCTGGTTCTTTCTGCGAGGGGTATCGATCGATACCAGGTAGGGTATCGATCGACGCCATGCGATTTGAATCGTTTCTGACAGGTACATCTTCATCAGAAAGAAGCTCCACGTTCGGGTTATCCAGCATATACTGTAGTCTAGCAATCTCCCATTCCTCCCTTGTCAGCTTAGGAACCATAGGATAAGGCATCCTGGTTACATACACTCGTTCTGCAACGACCTTAGGCACCACAGTAGAACTCTCTGTTGTCTCCTCAGAAATCACCTTAGTATCGACCGATACCAATGGGGTATCGATCGATACACGGGTGATTGAATCCATTCTTGCAGACGTCTGGGCTGGTATCGATCGATACTGGGTAGTATCGATCGATGCTTGTGCGATTTCAGGAATGGCTTCGAGATTTTCTGCACGTAAGCTGATGGCATTGACGTGTGCATTGTGTGATTGAACCGCCTTTCCCTTGGAATTTGCTGCAGTCTGAGCTACTTGCGTCTCCAGCATCCTGTGGCTCGTATTTAGTGCCTCGATCCTTCCACTCAAATCGGTGTACATGGTGTCCATCTTACCATTGAAGGTGGCTGTCATCTTCTCCTGCCCTTGAACCAGGTGTTCAAGCATAGCCTCAATCTTACTCTCAGGAGCTTTGGGTGCTGGGGATTGGTACCCTCCTCGCTGAGCATTGTTGGTGAAGTTTCGATTGGAGTTGTATCCGAATCGCTGACCCTGAAAACCAGAACCACCAATGTAGTTAACATCTTCCACCTCATTCTCAGTAGCAAAGTGGACGGCCTTTGTTGTCCTTCCCAGCAGAAAACTGTGCATAGAATCCAGCTGAGCTTTCACTTCAGCAATCTGTGACCCATCCTGATTACCAGCCAGCCTCTTGCGCTCGAAATCTGCGCTCTTGGTGCTACTGCTAGAGGCAAAGTTCTCAATCAACACAATAGCATCCTCAGGATATCTGGTGTTGAAATTACCATTGCTCGAAGAGTCCAGACCCATCTGATATCTCCAATCTACTCCTCTGAAGAAGATACCCAGCAGCTGCACATCAGAGTATCCATGATGTGGACAATCTCTCTGGTACGATCTGAATCTTGTCCAAGCAGCCTTGAACGCCTCAGTAGGTCCTTGAGAAAATTGGGAGATTTTATTTCTCAGATCTTCAGATCTTCCATCATCGTAGAAGTTAATCAGGAAGGCTCTTTTGGTGTCCTCCCAATTAGTTAGCGATCCAGGAGATAGCTGCCTCAGCCAGTAAGTAGCTTCTCCACCTAGAGAATAGGGGAAAAGCTTGCAGAAGAGATAGTCGTAGGACACTCCATTGCTCTTAATGCTAGTGACCAAGTCCTCGAACCTCTCTACATGGTCCATTGGATGTTCATGAGGAAGACCATGAAAGAGATGCTGTCCCACTAGAGTGAAGTAAGCAGGCTTCAGCTCAAAGTCATTCCTCTCAAACGCAGGAGGACGAATTGCTGAACGATTGGCGAAAAACTGGTCAGGCCTGTTGCATTCACCAATCGTCCTTCCACGATTAACCACAGCATTCCCTGCGTTGGCGCGCCCAGCTGGCGCGACAATCTCAACAACCGCAGCAGGGACAACGATGTTACCAGCTTCATCAAGTCGCTGCCCTCTCTCATTACACACGTGACCCTCTTGGTCTCTCAGAATTCCAGCTTCATCAGCTCTTAAAACCACTGGGTTGTTCATCCCTGATGTTTGCTTGGTCTTTCTGTTTGTGCGTTCCACAAACGCTAGCTGTTCCAGTGACAGTTCAACTAGTTGTGTGCTCTTGTTGCTTCTGGTTTCACGAACAGGCATACACCTGCAAACAAAACACTAGGCAAAGCACGTAAGTAACCAGAAAAATACGTTGAGTATCGATCGATACCAAGTGGTGTCGACCGATACCAACAAAAGAAAACGACGCGTATCGACCGATACTACAGAGTATCGATCGATACCGTCGAACTTAGTCGAAATTCTAAACTAAAATCTAATGGCAAATTGAGTGCCCGGCAACGGCGCCAAAATTGATGTGCTCAATTTAATACCCTAAAGTACTAAAGCAGTTGTAATAGTATAGCTAGGGGTCGAACCACAGAAGACTCACAGAAACGCACAATAGATTCTATAGTGTCGAATTACGCTAAGCCAAACAGTTGTAATTAAAAGCAGTGCAGAAATTAAAGGAGTTGTAAATCAATTGAGAAATATAGGCTCAGGGTTTTTCTCAGGAAATCAGTGAATGCAGACTAACTAACTAACAGGATTCAGATTTAGCGCAGTTCTTGAACTCAAATCACTAAAATATAGCTAACCAACTCTCGTTGCGAAAACTATCTAAATCTACATCCTAGGAATTCCAAATCTCTTTGCGAATCCTAAATTCTAAATCAGCTTTAATATCAGGTTTGATATGTTCACAAATCAATTAAACCAAATCTCTTTGCGAATAATCAATTTGCTCACCTAGGTTCTATCAGGTAATTAATCGCACTCTCGTGCCTAATCAATTATCCTAAGATCTAAGTTCCAGATTCGTCAACCTAGAATTAGCTATGAACACAACCTAAGGTGAAGAACTAATTCAGATGGTGAATCCTAAACAGATAATTAACCTAGCATTCAAAGAAATCCTTTATGAGAAAACCCCAAACCTAAGGTGGATCTACTCAGACATGGAGAATGAAACAATCAACATGTTTGAATAAATCATCAATAGAATAGAAAGAAGGGTTTAGAGATCTGATCTCGGACGAAGGGAGATTCAGACTTGTCTCTCTAAAACCAAAGTAAAATCAAACTATAAAATAAAGCATAAAAAGACCTAGAAAAGCATAGCCTAAACAGGTGGCTGAAAACTCTTATTTATAACCTAAAACACGATCTGGGGTCTTTTTGTAATTATTAAAGACTTATGGGTACTTTTGCAATTCCTCAAGTCTTGGAAAACTCGCGGGTCGTGTCTTGCTGCGCTGAGTGTCGATCGATACCAAGGGGTATCGATCGATGCTCGACGTGAATTCAGGTTCTCAGCGACACGATCTTTAGCTCTGCTACAAACTGCTCCAGAAAGCTCCAATACTTCCAATAATCCTCCAAACGTGCTATGACCTGTAAAAGACTCTAAAAAGACTCCAAAATACTATAAAGACTCTATAAAAAGGACTTATATCATGGCCTAAATGGGGTAAAAACCATGATATATCATATATACACTCGTTCTGCAACTACCTTAGGCACCACAGTCGAAACCTCAGGTGTCTCCTCTAAAATCGCCTCAGTATCGACCGATACTAATGGGGTATCGATCGATACACGTGATTTTAGATCCATTCGAGCAAGTGTCTGGGCTGGTAACGATCGATACATGCCTGTATCGATCGATGCTTGTGCGATTTCAGAAACCCATTCGTCATCTTCTATAAGATCGTCAAAAATTCCTGCATCAAATCCTTTTTCTACCACTAAAGTGGCTTCTTTAGCAGTTCCCAAGGTGATTGCATTCACGTGCGCTCTTGAATTTGCAGTTCTCCCTGGAAGGAAGCCTTCCTGTCTCTACACAGCTGATGCGGTCTGAGCAACCTGAGTTTCCAGCTTCCTCTGAGAAAGGTTGACATCTTCAATTTTCCCATTTAGGTAGTCGATCTTCCCATTCTGATCAGTGTACAGATTGTCAATCTTCCTATTGAAATCCACTTGCAGTTTTTGCTGTCCCTGAAGAATCTGGTCAAGCATGGATTCCATATTATTCTTTGTGGACTTTGGAGGTATGGGCTGGTACGAAGAGTTCCCGTAATTGCGATTGTTGTTGTTGAAGTTTCGGTTGTTGTTGTACCCAAATTGCTGACCCTGAAATCCAGAACCACCAACATAGTTACAATCCTCCACTTCAGCTCCACCGATATTATCGACTCTGTCAGCAAAGTGCACAGTCTTCTTCGACTTCCCAAGCAAAATATCCAGCTTCGCTTGAACTTCAACAATCCGAGACCCATCAATTCCTATAGCTTGCTTCTTCCTCTCGAAATCAGAATTCTTGGTGCTATTGCTAGACGCCAAGTTCTCAATTAGCACAACTGTATCATCTGGATACCTGGTATTGAAGTTCCCATTACTCGCAGTATCCAAAGCCATCTGGTACCTCCAATCGATCCCTCTGTAGAAAGTACTCAGCAGCTGAACCTGATTGAACCCATGGTGCGAACAATCCCTCTGATATGACTTGAAACGAATCCAAGCTGCTTTGAGTGCCTCGATTGGACCTTGAGAAAACTGGGAAATTTTGTTCCTGAGCTCTTCGGATCTCGCATCATCATATAAATTGCACTCGGATCTCGGATCTCGGTGCTATTGATCTCGGATCTCGGATCTCGAGTAATCAGAATTCTTGGTGCTATTGCTAGACGCCAAGTTATCAATTAGCACAACTGCATCATCTGGATACCTGGTATTGAAGTTCCCATTACTCGCAGTATCCAAAGCCATCTGGTACCTCCAATCGATCCCTCTGTAGAAAGTACTCAGCAGCTGAACCTGATTGAACCCATGGTGCGAACAATCCCTCTGATATGACTTGAAACGAATCCAAGCTGCTTTGAGTGCCTCGATTGGACCTTGAGAAAACTGGGAAATTTTGTTCCTGAGCTCTTCGGATCTCGCATCATCATATAAATTGCACATGAATGCATTCTTTGTCTCATCCCATGTAGTTAGAGAACCAGGAGCCAACTGCTTTAGCCAATAAGCAGCATCTCCACCAAGAGAGTATGAGAAAAGTTTGCAGAAAAGATACTCATTTGGCACTCCATTGTACTTCATACCAGTGACCAAATCCTCGAACCTCTCGATATGATCCATAGGGTGTTCATGAGGTAGGCCGTGGAAAGGGTTCTGACTTACAAGAGCGTAGTACGCAGGCTTCAGCTCGAATTCATTCCTCTGAAAAGTTGGGATGCAAATCGCAGATCGATTTGCAAAGAACTCATTAGGTCTGTTATGCTCGCCAAGTGTCCTACCTCGATCACCTGCAGCATTCCCAATGTTGGCGCGCTCAGCTGGCGCGACAATCTCAATAACAACAGCAGGAGGGACAACGACGTTTCCAGTTTCATCAAGTCGATGCCCTCCTTCATTGCACACATGACCCTCTTGGTCTCTCAAGACTCCAGCTTCATCAGCTCTTAAAACTATTGGGTTGTTCATCCCTGATGTCTGCTTTGTCTTTCTGGTTGTGCGTTCAAAACGTGCTAGCTTCTCTAACGATAGATTGATTAGCGGAGTGCTCTTGTTTCTTTTGGTTTCACAATTAGGCATGCACCTGAAACACAAAGATCAAGAACGTAAGTAACCAAAAAAAATACGTTGAGTATCGATCGATACTGGTTGGTATCGATCGATATCAACAAAGAAATCGCCTCTGTATCGACCGATACTAGTGAGTATCGATCGATACCGACGAACTTAGTCGAAACTCGACAGCTAAAATCTAAAGGCGAAATTGAGTCCCCGGCAACGGCGCCAAATTTGATATGCTCAAATTAATACCCTAACAGTTTTAAAGCAGCAGTCGTAGTATAGTTAGGGGTCGAACACAAGGACTCACAAAAATCACATAATAGAATGAATAGCATCGAATCAAGCTACACAAATAAGATGAAATAAAGACAATAAATAGTAAACTAGTTGTGAATTCAATTGGAGAGAATATAGGCCCAAGGTATTTCTCAGGAAATTAATGAATGCAGACTAACTAACTAACATGATTCAGATTACGCACTGTTCTTGAACTCAAATCACTAAGCTATAATTAACCAACTGTCGTTGCGAGAATTATCTAAATCTAAATCCTAGGAATTCCAAATTTCTTTGCGAATCCTAAAGTCTAAATCAGCTTTAAAGTTCATGTTTGATATGTTCACAAATCAATTAAACCAAATCTATTTGCGAATAATCAATTTGCTCACCTAAGGTTCTATCAGGTAATTAATCGCACTGTCATGCCTAATTAATTATCCTAAGATCTAAGTTCCAGATTCGTCAACCTAGAATTAGCTTCGAACACAACCTAAGGCGAAGAACTAATTCAGATGGTGAATCCTAAACAGATAATCAACCTAGCATTCAAAAAACTCTTTACGAGAAAACCCTAAACCTAAAGTGGATTTACTCAGACATGGAGAATGAAACAATCAACATAATTGAATAAATCATCAATAAAATAGAAAGAGTAACAAGAGGTTTTTGAGATCTGATCTCGGACGAAGGGAGTTTCAGATTTTTCTTCCTCACAAAACCAATGTAAAATAAAGCATACAAAATAAAGCATAGCCAACAAAGTGACTGAAAAACCTAATTATATAGCTAAAACACGTTCTGGGCCATCTTGTAAATATCAAAGTCTTCTGGGCCAATTCTGCAATTCTTCAACTCTTCAATAAGTCGCAATCCTTCTGTTTCCTTGACGGGTATCGATCGATACCAGGGGGTATCGATCGATACTCATGTGATTTCGACGTCTCAGCAACACGGATCTCTGCTTCGCTCCAGAATGTTCCAGAAAGCTGCAATATCTCCAATTATGCTCCAGACATGCTATAACCTGTAAAAGACTCTAAAAGACTCCAAAATACTATAAAGACTCTATAAAAAGGACTTATATCATGGTTTAAATAGGGTAAAAACCATGATATATCAGTTAGGACGGTGATGGTTTCCATTGTCACCACCTCCTTGGTTGTTGTCGTTTCCATCCCCATTCCCACAGTTCCTTTGGTGGGGAATGGGTTCATTGATGTTCCCAAGTGGCACATTCTCAAAGTGCTCCATGTCGTTACCAACCTCTTCGTTAACTCTCACACGGTTCCTTCTTGCTCTTGAACCCCTTTCAAGTTGATCAATATCATCTCTTGGTTGTATGATATTGGTATTGCCGCGGGAACGGGTATGCATACACCTATAGAGAGCAAAAGCAATGGGAAGTGAAGAAGATTAGTAACTTTGGAGAAAATAAGGATTAATCTCACAAAGATCCTAAATCTCAATGTTAAAACAAATCCCAATATGGCAACGGCGCCAAATTGATACAAGATATTTTGGTATCTCTAGTGTCAATTCTCTAAATACAATTGTAGCATAAGAGGTTATCGAACCTTATCGGGATTTATCCTAATCACTAAGAATGCAAGGAACAATTGTAAGTTAAGCTAAACAAGTGTGTTGTGATTAGGTAACCTAATTAAGGCAAATAAACAACTAAACAAGATGTAAATCAATAAGCAAAAGCGAATCTAGAGATAGGGTTATTGATATAAGAAGTCCCAAGTTCAATTCATGATGTTGGTTTACTCAAACAAGCTAATCCCTAGGCATAAGATCCTAAACTTGACTAATTCTCTTTCAAACAATTAATCACTATGCTAATCACCTAACCCATTAGCAAATCATCATTTGTGGATCATTGATTAGCAAGAATTAAGTTTAAATCAACAAGATCAACCAAAAATACACCCTAGACAACTATTGTCATAGGCTAGGAATATAAATCTCTTGTTTAATTTATCAAGGCATTTCATCAAACACTTGGTGTGCATGAAATGCCTTATGATCTAAACCTACTTTTTGAAGCTAGATTTAGCCTTAAGAACATTAAACAAGAAAGGATATAAGAAGATCTAACCCTAAACATCATGAATCAAACCTTGGGTTATCCTAATCTATCCCATCTCTAAACCCTAAAAGACTACTCAAGACCCATGAAAAGCCCCTCAAAATCGATGTGGATAGGAGAGGTTTTCATGGATGAATCTTGAATAGATTAGATAGAAAGAAGATTAGATAGATGGAATCAATGAAAACAAATACTTAATTGCATAAAAAGTAGAAGATCCTCTCTTACAAATCTCAAACTCTCTCAAAGGTAAGGGTGTTTGAGCATAAGAAAAAGCATTCCCCTATAATTAGGGTTTTTAGAGTATTTATAATAAAGAGAGGGGAACCAGGTCCAACCCAGAACAAACCGGGTTTTGACCCGGAAAGTTTTGGGTCGCAAGTCAATCTCGGCCGCATGGAGCCGGTGCTAGAAGTTTTTGCCGAGAGGGGAGCAACACCGGTTGGTTTCAACCGGTGCATGAGTCCGAGAAACCTCCTACCCGAGGGAAAATGCAGTCTCGGACGCATGCAAAGAGTGGTGCCGGACCGGTGTATGCAGCCGAGGAATCCGAAGGAGGCAAAGCTTTCACACCGGGTGAGATGGAGCCGGGACATGCAGCCGAGAAACCTCGTGCCCGAGGGAAAATGCAGCACCGGACGCGTGAGAAGATGGCATCGGGCCGGTGTATGCAGCCGAGAAATCCCCCTGCCCGAGGGAAAATCTCATATCGGCTGAGGGAGATTCTTGTGCCGAGCCAGTGATGAGGGGAAATCCGAGGGAGAAATATTTCCGAGCTTTCATGCTTCTAGCCATTGGTTCAAGATCCCGAGCTAAGCACGAGCTCCTCCAAAGTATCTGAAAGTCTCCAAAGTATCTGAAAGTCTCCAAAGTACCTAAGAAAGGACTCCAAAACATGCAAGAAACTCACTATACCTAATGAAATGTCCTAATCTCTAAATGAGACCTAAATGCAAGACAAGACCATGATTATGCATGTAAATTACACAAAACTCTAAATGAAATGCAAGCTACAACATGCTATATATAAGTATATCAGTCATGAGCAAGGTTCCTAAGCTTGAGCTCAAGTACCCACCAAGGAGTTCAACCACTCCTCTCACACCCGCCTAGAAGGGTAACAAACTTCGAGCTTAGTGACGTTAAACAAAGCGCACTTGGGAGACATTCCCATGTCTATATTTGTAAAGAGTTTCTATCTTTTTAAGTGCTTTTTGATGTTTTGGTTAAGTGGTTGCAAGGCTCTTGATGGTGACAAGGTCGTGGCAAAGCAACGGCGTATGATGTTGGAAAACTCCCCACTCTCTCCATTCCCATAGACCCACTCCTCCATTGTAAGTTACTCTTTTCTTTTAAGTCTTTGAATTTTATCTTTTGTTTTTGGTCTCTCTCTTGAATTGTTTTTACACCGAGACGTTGTGATTTAAGTTTGGGGGAGGGACCGGTATCTAATTGATATATCATGGTTTTTACCCAGTTTAAGCACTGATATAAGTCCATTTTATAGAGTATTTCTACTATTTTGTAGTGTTTTAGAGTCTTTTACAGGTTTAGGTACGTTTGGAGCTTAGTTGGAGATATTGAAGCATTTTGGAGCATTTGGAGATGCAGAGTCATGCAGAGATGCAGAGTCATGCAGAGACGCCAGAAGTTTGGTATTCGTTGAAGAACTTCCCACCGATGGATTGAGCTCATGTTTGGACACAAGATAGATCAATGGATTAGCTTTCATTTGGAAGTTGTTTGAGGCCATTCCAGCAGTGCGATCGAACGTTATGCTAGTTTTGTTCAAGTCTGGGGGAGGTGTCTGCTGACATTGTGTTTGTTTTTCTTAGAGTCAGTTGTTTTATCGAGTCAAAAATGTTTTATTGAGTCAAAACTTGTTGGAGATGATGATTCTGTGCTAGAATTGTTGTTTTGATTTCGCTTTTGAGTAACCATTGTTACAGAATCAGTTCTAGATCGACTAATGAAAAATCCAAAGGCTGACCAGTTAACTAGAAGACACTCATGTTTCCAGCAAAGTTCTTTAAAGCCTGAGCCAAATGTTTGCACTTCATCGATGTGGTTAGTGTCCATAGAGCTTGATTCCTCATTCGTATCTGACAAAGGAACCCACGTGTTTAAAATAATGGTATTTATTTCCCTGTTACAAGTTAATAAGATGCATTAAAAGATTAAATGATTTTCTTCTGAGTAGAGGGTTAGGAAAATTTCCAGCGGTCCCATTATTGAACTTCAGATGAGATGATCACACAAAGGTGAAAGCGAGGTTAGGAAAACTTCATGTGATATCATTATTCGCCTACACCTTTGATTACTTTTGAGGGAAGAACCGGGGATTCGGTTGCAAACACCATCAATACTCGCGTCTCGAACCTTTACTTGTATATGCAAGGAATATAATAAGAAATAAGTTTGGGGGAGAGAAATAATACCAGAAAGTGTGAAAAAGGGTGGTTCCTTGTCATGATATTGTATGGGAAAGAGTCTAGAAGGTTCTTGGTATTAATCATAGCGATGAAACTGGCGAGGATGGCTTGATTGAACGATGCTGTGAAATAATGTGTGTAGTCTGGGAAGCTGCGAATGTTTACGGAGAAGTACATGGTGGTTAGATCAAAGAACTGGTTAGGTGACAATTGGGTGCTTGTGAAAAGGGTTATTGCGATGTTTCAAGAACATGTGAGTCTTTATGTTTTTAAACCTCTTTCTCTGGTTTAGTCTTCTATTTGCTTGAGGGCAAGCAAAGACTAAGTCTGGGGGAGTTGATATATCATGGTTTTTACCCCGTTTAAGCCATGATATAAGTCCGTTTTATAGAGTCTTTCTACTATTTTGTAGTATTTTAGAGTCTTTTACAGGTTTAGGTACGTTTGGAGCTTAAATGGAGATATTGAAGCATTTTGGAGCATATGGAGATCTAGAGTCATGCAGAGACGTCAGAAGTTTGGCATTCGTTGAAGAACTTCCCACCGATGGATTGAGCGCATTTTTAGACACAAGATAGATCAATGGATTAGCTTTCATTTGGAAGTGGTTTGAGGCCATTCCAACGGTGCGATCGAAAGTTATGCCAGATTTTGTGAAGACTGTTCAGGCTGGCGAGCAGAAGAAGCAGGATGTCAACCGACACTGTTTGGTATCGACCGACACCGCTTGGTGTCGACCCACACCGACTTCAGGAAAGCAGATACGCGATTTTTAAAGCCTGCAGAGTTTCTCCCTAAGCCCAGAAGACTTTATTAATTACAGAAAAGGCCCATAACGTGTTTTAGCTTATAAATTAGGTTTTCAGCCACCTGTTTAGGCTATGCTTTAATTCTTACTTTGGTTCTTGAGAGAGACTGGTTACAGGGTTTTTAGAGAGACAATTCTAAACCCTTCTTACTCTTTTCTTATTACTCGATTTGATGATCTATTCAATCATGTTGCTTGTTTCATTCTCCATGTCTGAGTAGATCCACTTGAGGTTCATGGTTCTCATAAGGGTTTTCTCAGAATGCCATCTGAATTAGTTCTTCGCCTTAGGTTGTGTTTAAAGCTAATTCTAGGTTGACGAATCTGGAACATAGATCTTAGGATAATTAATTAGGCACGACAGTGCGATTAATTACCTAATAGAACATTAGGTGAGCAAATTGATTATTCGCAAAGAGATTTTGTTTAATTGATTTGTGAACATATCAAACCCGAACTTTAAAACTGATTTATTCTTAGGAATTTGCAAAGAGATTTGGGATTTTGAGGTTTAGATTTAGATAATTTTCGCAACGACAGTTGGTTAATTATAGCTTTGTGATTTGAGTTCAAGAACCGCGCTAAATCTGAATCATGTTAGTTAGTTTATCTGCATTCATTGATTCCCTGAGAAATACCCTGAACCTATTTTTCTCCCATCGAATTTACAACTCGTTTACTATTTATTGCTTTCTGTTTCAACTAAATTGCTTAGCTTGATTCTCATCTATATAATCTACTGTGTGTTTCTGTGAGTCCTTGTGTTCGACCCTTACTTTACTGCAACTACTGCTTAGTACTTTTAGGGTATTAATTTGAGATATCACTAATCATGGGTTTTGTTTTCTTATTTTAATTTTTGCATCTTGAGTCTCATGCATATCATACATTCGAAAAAATTGAAAAATTTTGAAATTTTTTGAATAAGTAATCATGTAGTTGCAATAGCATGATTACGATTGAGTCTAAATGCATATCATATAGGGTTGCACTCACTTGCATTGGGAGAAACATCCTTGTAGAGTATCATTTTTAGAGCTTGGTTCAATGCCTTCGTCGCTAGTTGTTTGATGCTTTTGATCTCGTGTTTGAAATCAATGATGAACCATATTTTAATCTCGTGTTTCATTACTCGTGTTTTAGTTAAACCAGTTGTGAATTGAGTCCAATCCTACTTAAGTGAGAACCATTATCTTGACATTTTTAATTATCATGTTTATGCATCTCATAGTGAATCGATGGATACCACATACATATTTGGGCTTTCTTATCCTTTTTACCACCCTCTTGCTAGCTCAAATAGCCGATTACCATCATTGGAACGGTTAACCACACCTTTAAATTACCTTCCTTTCAAGCCAAATCTCTTGTGTGCGAATGTAAGGCCTAATTTTTTGAGTAAGCTTGGCAAAAAGTGTTGAATTTAGGGCGAAAAGTATATGTTTGCATGTAGATCTAGCCCATCATCAAGGTTAGGCTAGCTAGGAAGAAAAGTTTGGGGTTTGGTATGAATGAAAGTGTATGATCGATGGGATCATGGTGGAGAAGAGAAGTGAGGCCAAAGGAATGAAAAGGTAAAGAATGGGAGATTGTCAAGTATTTATGGTTGGTAGAAAAGTTATGAATTAGCTCTAAGCATTAAGGTTAGTCTCCAAGTGTTTAAAAGAAAAGAAAAGAAGCCAAAAAGATGGCTAAAGCATCAAAGTGATGAAGATGGAGGCAAGACAAAAAGTCAACAAGAAGAGCTAAAGAAAATGAAGTGAAAACACCATACCATGAGTCAAGCATGAAGAAAGACAATCCCCCAAGTGAGAAAAGATGAAGTGGAAGAAGAAGAAAAACGTGTGGGACATGAAGGCAAAATGCCTTGTGAGAAGGGTAGCTTAGGTTTGTGGCTTCATGGGTTAGAAATGCTAGGGTTAGAGACATCTTAGACATTGGGTAGATGTAAATTTATCCTTGTATGCATAGGTTGCCTTTTACTCCTAGCATTTTGCTAAAGCTTGCTCATACATAGAGAGATCCCTTGCATTGGAGTAACCACATACATTTGAGATCATCTTAATCTCAAGACCTTTACCTTAGCCAAATTAATTCAATTGTCTTGCATGAACGTGGTTCACTTGAAACAATTAAATGATTGTCAAAGATTGGATGATAGGAGTGCTTGTGTATATTGAGACTTCGGCTTGATTCATATACGGATAGATATGGCTAGCTATTTTTGAGTAGACTTGTTTGATCGCATCCTAGAGCTAACAACTTGGACATTGAGTTTGAATTCTTTTAATGATATTTGTGGATGTGAGCTCCCACTTTCATGTCTCTCTCTTTCTCCTTGTTCTTGTTTTTTTTCTTGAGGACAAGCAACTGAATAAGTTTGGGGGAGTTGATATTCCCATATTTTACCCGTTTTAGCATGCATCTAGCTTAGTGTTTTCGATTCCATGCATGTATTTTTCATAGTTTTCTTAGCATTTTAGTCTAAATTATGGCTTAGGTAGTTTGCATTAGATCCTACTGAGTTTTGCATTCATTTGGAGTGTTTTCTAGGTGTTTGGAGACATTTTGAGGATGTTTGGAATGATGAAGCATAAGAGAAGGAAAATCTCATCTGAGACGTCTGATAGAACTGGCACAACGAAGGATTTTCGATCTGATTCAGCTTCAATGGCCTTCATGAAAGTTGTAGCTAAATGAGTTAGCTTACGACTGGAGGTGATGTGAGGCCATTCGGACATGTATGACAGGAGATATCGCTGTGTTTACCAAAGGTGTATCTGTCTGGCCGCAAGACCTTTGACCAATACCGACCTGCCTTCACCCGGCACGACCGATCGGTATTAGCACGTCCAAACCAGGGAGAATACCGGCCTGTTACACCACCCGACCGCCGACCGGTACACAACTTCAGGACATTACCATACCGTCCCGCTGCCGCCCGGCACGCCCACCCGGTGCTTGCCAAATGACGGACATGGCGAATACCGGCCCGTTGCACCGCCCTATGACAGCCCGACGTAGAAGCTCTCTGCCAAAATACTCCATACCGGCCTGCCATACCGGGCCACCATGGCCGGGTGTTAGGGCGCGTCCCAAACTTGTATATAAGGCCCTAGACCTAATTTTTAGATACCATCTATTTTCTCTTGCTAAAAACCTCTCATTTTGAAGGGTTCTTGAGATTTTTGTAATGGAGATCTTCTTTTTATTTCTGCAATCTAAGTTTTAAGCTACTAAGTTTCTTAATATCTTCTAATCTTTCATCTTTCTATTATCTAATCATGATTAATAACACCTCTTTCATGAGATTTGGTGTGTTCTTCATGATTAGTGAGTAGTCTTTTTAGAGCTCATGGATGGGGTTGATTTAGGGGATTTCATGATAGATCTATGATGTCTAGGGCTTAGTTTACATCTTTTCTCTCTTATTTAGTGTTCATAATGTTAGATTAGGCTTGAGAGAGCTAATCCAGATCATAGAGAATTTCATGTACACAAGGTGTTCGATGAAATTTCCCAAAAAACTAAATAAGAGATTTTACTTGCTTAGCCTATGAGAGTAGTTGTTTAAGGAGTATTATGGCTATTGGAACTTATAATTAATGCTTGTTGATTAACTTTTCACAAATGAGAGTTTGTCCTTGATTAGTTGATTAGCAAAGTGATTAGTACCATGAGAGTGGATTAGTCTTGCTTAAGTATTCTATGCTAAGGAAAATTGCTTGATTGTGTGTAATGACATCATAGGTTGATCATAAAAGACCCCAAAGTCCATAACCTCATCCAAGCGCTTGCCTTTATCAATTTGTTAATCTCGTTTAGTGCTTGTTTAGTCTTGTTACTTACTTGTTTTGTTTAAATTTGAATCACTAGGTTGTTAGATTAAAACCAATTGATTTTCTTAGCTTATATAATTTCTTGGATTCCTAGTGCGATAGCCTCATACCTCTTTGGTTCGATATCTTACAAATATGGCGTTCGGCGGGCAACTACCAACTACGGAGTATGTGTTAGGGGTGAAATAGATTTTTATGGGGTTTTGCAAGAAATAATCGAAGTGGAGTACCCCGGCTTGGTTAGTATGAAATGCGTTCTTTTCAAATGTTATCGGTTCGATCCAACAGTCGGTCGAGGGGTGCGAATTAACAAATTTTGTGTGGTCGACGTCAACAAAGCATGGCGATACAACAAGTTTGAACAATTTATCCTAGCATCAAAAGCAGAACAAGTAACGTTGATGCCTTATCCGCGAGTTCAAAACACTGGGCCCACATGGTTATCGGTTATTAAAATAGCTCCAAGGGGTAAAATTGTTGGTGTTGACGATCTTCCAATGCAACAAGATTCTTGTTGTGACATTACAGAACCAGAGATTACGGAGAACGTTCTGTTAATTGATCCCCGCAACAGGGAACTTGAATATATAGCTGACGACACTGAACAAGAAGGCGATTCGGATGAGTTTGATGAGGGTGACGATTCTCAAACTGAAGATGATGAACCCAATGAAGTTGATGAACCGAGCGGAGATGATGATTCTGATTGATTTATATATATATGTAATTGCTCTTATTTTTATTTTTATAATAAAACTTGAAAATTATGGGCAGATCTCGATCGGCATATGACCGGAGATAATCGGAGATGGGATCGTTAGGATTCGCACAGGTCGAATATTAACCAAACCCTGGTATTTTATGGTTTGGGAAATATTAGACCTGCGAGGGTCCTTTCGATCTCATCTCTTGTTATCTCCGGTTATAAAAGTACGACGGATGTACGACGATTGAAGACACAATCGTCGTAAATTCGACATAATACTTACGACGATGTTACGACGAAGCTATCGTAATGTCGATGCTAAATTACGACGACAGTACGACGAATCCATCTTAATAGGGGTTTAGGGTTTAGGGTTGATGATATGTTGTATATGTTTGGTTTTGCATCAATTACATTGTTTTACATAAGTTTTTGATTCGTAGTATACGTAATACAAAAATGATTAACATTATATATTTCATGCAGGTTACGAATGAACTTATAGGAACGAATGCTATACACTATTATGTAAGATAATGAATTTTAACAAATATTATATTCAATCGTCGTTATTGATTTTATTGTTTACTATGAGAAGTTTTTGATTACCAAATATACTTCCTTAATACAATATGGATATGTGTATTATGGTTTAGGGTATAGAGTTTATATTTCTAAGATTGCGACGTTTTTATGACGGATACGTCGTAAACTCGACGGCAAATTACGACGACGTTACGACGGATGCTTTTACGACGTGATTACGACTAATGTGTCTTAAATCGTCGTAATTTCGTCGTAATACTCAATAGGATTTAGGGTTTAGGGTTTAGGGTTGAGTATAGGTTGTAAATGTTTAGTATTTCATCAATTATATTGTTTTACATATGTTCTCGGTTAGTTTTTTGACATAATACAAAATGATTAACAATTTATACTTCATGCAAGTTACGAAGAAACTTATCGAACGAATGTTATATAGAAGTAGGAGGAGATAAGGAAATTTAGTATTTGTTAGATTCAATCGTCATTATTGATTATATTATGTACAATGAAAAGTTTCTGATGTACAAATTTACTTCGTTAATTCAACACGGTTATGTATGTTAGGGTTTAGGGTTTAGGGTTTAGATTTCTTATATTATGACGAGTTTACGACGGATCCGTCGTAATGTTAATGGTTATTTACGACGATTTTATGACGGATCTGTCGTAAACTCGTCGTAACCAGAAATTAATTTGGCCACGTGATTAAAAATTTACCGCGTTGTTAAATTTTTCTTATTGGTTTACTGTACGGTTTAAATTTTTCTTATTGGTTTTGCCATATGCAGGATAGACGGTCGAGGACATTTTGCAGTCGCCGGGTCATCATCTTTTACCCCGGTTAGATCTGCTCCGCCCGCCCAGGACTTTTTGTTACGTAAGATTTTTTTTTTTCATTAATATATATATATATATATATATATATGTTTTTAACTGATAATTATATTTGTATATTTCAGGTTTAAGGAGGACAACAAATTCGGGCGGAGTGTGTCTAACACCATCAAGGCCTACTTCGACGAGCCCCACAACAATTGGTCGGCCGTTCCGGGAGACGTCGTTGAGACGTGGTTCAAATGTTTCGCGGTAAATTTTTTTTTTTTTTAATTATTATCTAATTATTATTTATTTAATTTAATTTTATTTAATTTAATCTTTTGTAATTGTTTTCTTGTTTTTATAGCGAAAATGGCACTGGGATGTTGCGATCAACGAGACAGTGAAGACGGAGTTTAAGGAGAAGGGAAAACTCCGACTCAACAATACTGTCTCCGATTGGAAGCGGAAGTGGGAGGTTGACGGCGATGAGGCGAATCCCCCGTACATGTCTTTTGAAGTCTGGAATGGCTTGAAGGCATACTAGACGAAACCGCATTCGTTGGCGGTGGCTGCTAAGTGTTCCGCTTCCCGGAACACTATAGATCCATACGGTCGTCTGGCGGTGTTGCCACATATTTCAGGTTAGACGTCATTTGCGGGAAGGCTTCTACAAATGGTATGATTTTTTCCTTATATTTTTTTATGCTTTTGAACAAATTAAATTTAACCTTTAACCGTTAATTTTTTAATCTTTATTTTGTAGGCAAACGGAGGCGAACTTCCTCCGATGACTAGAGTTTTTTAGGAAACTCAGAAAAAGAAGGACGGTTCTTTTGTGGATCCTCGAGCGGAGCAGGTCTACAATGACGTGAAGGCACGGATTGAGGAGCGTCAAACTCAACTCTCTCAGCAGCTATCACCTGGCGATAGCTCGGTCCAGTCCAATGCCGCTTTGACCACAGCCCATATGGACGAGATATTTGAAGAGGTAACAAATATCACATTATATTTTTACTAAATTATTTCGTATTCAAATTTATTAATTTTAACGTTTTTTTTAGGTTGCTCCGAAGAAGAAAGGCAGAGTTTTAGGTTTGTGATCGATTCGAGCTAGTTTTGTTGCCTCGGCTTCCGTACCTCACGACGATCCGGTTTGGTTGACGAACGAGTTGAACACCGCCAATACCGAGATCAACAGTTTGCGGGCGAAGCAAGCGGAAGACCATCAGCAGATCCTTGGATTAGGTAAGACGATCCAAGGATACGATACTCTCTTCGAGCTTATAGCCGTGGATAATCCTGTAGTGGTGACAGCGCTAAGAACGCAACAAGCATCGACGTCGAGGAATCCTCTCGCGGATCGGGTATCGGACGTGATTAACCGCACCGAGGACGAGCTTTTGGAAGAGTTTGGTCTTAATAATTAGGATTCTCTATTTTGTATTTTCAGATTTTATTTTGTATTTTCATATTTTTATTTATAAAATTTTAATTATAATTATAATTTAATTTTTATTTTTAAATTATTATAAATATAATTTTATTTAATTAATAATTAAATAATTTAAATTAATAATTAAATTCGATTGATCGTCGTAATTTCGTCGTAAATAATTCCGTCGTAAATAAAATCGTCGTAACATGGTCGTAAATCAATCTGTCGTAATATTGTCGTAAATAAGTCTGTAGTAAAATCGTCGTAAATAAACCGTCGTAATATCGTCGAAAAAGTTGTCGTTAATACTCCTTCACTATTTGTCGTAATATCGTCGTAAACATTCGCCGTATACTCGTCGTAACCGAAAGTGGTTTAAACGTCGTAAATTCATCATAACGTTATGACGTATTTATGACGAATATGTTACGACGATTTTTATACGTCCCAAATTTTACGACGATTAGGGTTTTACGACGATCTATTTACGACGAATTGGCATTCGTCGTTAATCCGTCGGAAACCCTGTTTTACATCGATTTTACATCGAATCTGTCTGTTGTAAAACGGGTGTTTTCTTGTAGTGTAGCTGAAACAAAGAAAAACAAAACCAAAAGTCAAAAAAAAATGTTTGTTCTAGAGTCGTTTTACTAACCTCTAAGGTGTGATAGAAATTGTAGCGATCTCTCCCCGGCAACGGCGCCAAAAACTTGATGCGTATCAGATTCGTCTACGAAACTTATGGTTTTAAATTTGTAAACCTTAAAGCCTGCAAGTGCACAGATGTACGTTGTGGTATTTGAGGTATCGATCTACAGGGAGAATGTGTTGTTCTATGAGACCTTAGACAATGTATAGTAAATAAACGTAGAACGAATTTATATTGGTTTTTGTCACAAAATTGTAAAGAACAAAAAAAACGAAAAATTACTAGTAATCCTAGACTAAGAAAATCGATGGCTATCCTAAACTAAGATAATCTAATTGCTAAACTATACTAAGAATACGGTTTCTTACGATGCTAAAACGTTGCTGGGTCGAGAGAGTTTAATTTCTTGCTTTGAATCGCGAATCTCCATGGAATTTTGAATAATATCGTATTTTTGCTTCGTTTGTTCCTCCTCCATGGTTTTTGTCTTTTCTTGGATAGCAGCAGCGTCTTGTAGAGTTTGTTCCTCAAGGGTGGTGATGTGAGCAGCAAGGTCATCAAACTTCTTGTTGAATTTGGTGTAGATTATGTCTCGCCTTTTGTTCATGGTCGCCTCGGTTACAACTTGGCAATCGAGGTATTGATTAAGCATGACGTTGATTGCGTCCAGACGCGTGCTAATCTCTTAGTTGAACATGTGCTGGTCCGAGAATTGATGGTGTTGATGGTATACTCGTTGTCTAGAGTTGACAACGGGAGACGCAAAAGGTTCATCTCGGTAGTAAGGAGGCTCGTGGCTTCCTTGAGAGTAGTTGGTCGGTGCCGGTTTCCGATCCATGTAGAACGAGTCACACACAGTATGTGAGTCGTGACAGTGGTGAGCGCAAGATGGGTCATAGTAACCCCGCTCATAGTAGCAATCTCGCTTCAGAGGCGAGTTCATGTGTTCAAAGCCTGAAACAAAGAAAAACAAAACAAAAAGTCAAAAATAAAAAGTTTGTTCTAGAGCCATTTTACTAACCTCCCCGGCAACGCCGCCAAAAACTTGATACGTATCGGATTCGTCTACGAAACTTCAGGTTTTAAATTTGTAAACCTTAAAACCTGCAAGTGCACAGATGTACGTTGTAGTACTTGAGGTATCGATCCACGGGGAGAAGGTGCTGTTCTATGATACCTTAGACACTGTATAGTAAATAAATCTAGAACGAATATGAGTTTTATATAGGTTTTTGTCACAAAATTGTAAAGAACAAAAAAAACGAAAAATTACTAGTAATCCTAGACTAAGAAAATCGATGGCTATCCTAAACTAAGAGAATCTAATTGCTAAACTACACTAAGAAAATGGTTTGTTACGATGCTAAAACGTTGCTGGGTCGAGGTATATCTCAGGGGAAGCTCAATTCAATTACACGGCCCCTAGCTCTTTAGTAACCGGTGTTTCTAGATTTCAACTACACGAATTGAACAGAAAAATGGCGTAGTCTACTCCAGTATAACCTACGCACCAACGTATCTATACACTCGACTAGTAGCTTTCGTCTCTGGCCGCGCGGAAGATTCGTGATAAGCCTACTGGTTCATATGTTCACGGCACTCCGTAAGTAAATCTTACGACGTGCACGCTCTTATGGATGCACTTTTTGGATGTTTAGATTCAGCACTCGTGGTTCTAAACACCTAGAATCAGCCTCTAGTTCCCACTAGATTCATGCATTAACAACAATCCATAAGAAAAAGCCCTAGAAATCGGCTAGGGTTTACCGAGCAAAATCCTTATCGAACATAAAATTCACCTTTGATAATCTCTTTAAACCCAACAATAAAACTACTCACACATAGATGAGATGAAAATCATGATTAAATAATTTGGACGAGATTGATGAAGGAGCCTCACGATTTTAATAACGAAGTCCGGTGAGCACCTCTCCACCAAGCTTGAAAGTAACGAACAAAAGTCTTGCAAAAACCAAAAGAAAGCGACAAAAATCTCTAAACTAATCTCTTTAGTCTCTCTCTGTAATCAAGTATGTAAAATAAATATAAATAGGTCTTCAACTCATTTTGGTCGGGTTAGGGTTTGACGAGAAAAGACTGTTTTGGCCTCGAGTGAAGAAACGGATCATCTTGTGCAAAACTGGGCTTGGCCGCGGGTGCGTCCTTCCTTGCCGCGGCGAAATGGACCCTGGCCGCGGGTGGAATGGTTCCAGGGGCGGCGAAATGATGCTTGGCTGCGGCTGAAAATCGTTGTAAATCAATTAACGAAGCGTTGGGCAATCGGGAATTTTCTAGGGTTTATGGCCGATTTTAACAGAGGAAATTTCTAGGATTTCTAAAACGGCTTTTTGTCGTCTTTGGGTTCTTGAACTTGGAACACGTACACTGCATGTAGTCTACTACCATAATCCTACACACCTACTCACTTCAGTACTCGGACGGTAGCTTCCGACTCCGCCCGCGCAAGAAGTGAATGATACTCTCAAAGGTCGTTTACGCCCACAATTCCTCAGTAAGTATACTTCCAAAATCTTACGACGAATTTTCTCGGCTACCCTAGGTCAAACGATTAGATACAGCACTTTCATGGCTCTAAAATGTCTAATATCAGTTGCTAAAATGGTTAGTCAAGCAACGCATTAACAACAAGGATAGAACGAATAACCTTAACCGGTATCCTAGACTAAAAACCTAATAAGAATCGAACCATAAGCTCCCCTTCAAACCCCTATACCCAACGAGAGAACTACTCAGTCACGACCATGAAAGACAAAATCAAGCTTATGAATTGCACAATCAATAGATAAGGAATCGAAAAAAAGGGTTCAAGGGAAATGCATATCTCCCTAAACAAAGAACAAAGAACAAGAGCAAAAGTTTGGGGCAAAACAAGTCTGAAAGTGTAACAAGAGGTGGCTGCGAAATTCTGTCTTAGAACACATATTTATAGGTCTTTTACTCTTATTTTCGTCGATATTAGGGTTTAGTTGAAGAGGAAACGAAGGGGCTTGAAGATGGGCTTCGAAATAGATGGTCTTGGGCCGTTTCTATTTCACCACTGGTACGAGGCTTGGATCTGCGGGCAAAGGGTCATTCGCCGCGGCTGGAGAGCCTAGACCAACTGATGCAATATCAAATAACCGGATCGTGGCTTTGATTCAAAATTGGACGAACCAAATAAAGATGGAAGAATCAAATCTAATCCAATGGCTCACGTTGAAGTTTGAGAATGAAGACTCCAACCATTTTCTCATAAAGATCTAAGAGAAAGAGATATACGCTTTACATATAGTTTCTTTAATTGGAAATATCTACAAAAGGCCACATCTCCGCCAACGATTATATGCATCGGTCGTACAGCACAAAGAAGCTTCTAGGAGAAAATTATATCATGCATTTATCAAGGAATAGTAGGTTTTAATGAGGGGTCAAATTCTGACCAAATATAGCCATATTCATACTTATGAAGAATCTTCCTAATAGCTACATGATTGGCGACTTGATGTTTATCATTTATTTATAATTTATTTTGTTTCCTTTTATGCTTGGCCGCGGAGAACTGATGCTTGGCCGCGGCTGGAAATCGTTGTAAATCAATTAACGAAGCGTTGGGAAATCGGGAATTTTCTAGGGTTTATTGCCAATTTTTACTGAAGAAATTTCTAGGATTTCTAAAGCGACTTTTTGTCGTCTTTGGGTTCTTGAACTTGGAATACGTACGCTGCATGTAGTCTACTACCGTAATCTTACACACCTACTCACTTCAGTATTCGGACGGTAGCTTCCGACTCCGCCCGCGCAAGAAGTGAATGATACTATTAAAGGTCGTTTACGCCCACAATTCCTCCGTAAGTATACTTTCAAAATCTTATGACGGATTTGCTCGTCTAACCTAGGTCAAGCGATTAGATACTGCACTTACGTGGCTCTAAAACGCCTAATATCAGTTGCTAAGACGGTTAGTCAAGCAACGCATTAACAACAAGGATAGAACGAAGAACCATAATCGGTATCCTAGACTAAAAACCTAATAAGAATCGAACCATAAGCTCCCCTTCAAACCCCTATACCCAACGAGAGAACTACTTAGCCACGACCATGCAAGACAAAATCAAGTTTCTGAATTGCACAATCAATAGATAAGTAATCAAACAAAATGATTCAAGGGAAATCTCTATCTCCCTAAACAAAGAACAAAGAACAAGAGCAAAAGTTTGGTGCAAAACAAGTCTGAAAGTGTAACAAGAGGTGGCTACGAAATTCTGTCTTAGAACACATATTTATAGGTCTTCCACTCTTATTTTCGTCGACCTTAGGGTTTAGTTGAAGAGAAAACGAAGGGGCTTGAAGATGGGCTTTGAAATAGATGGTCTTGTGCCGTTTCTTCTTCACCACTGGTGCGAGGCTTGGACCCGCGGCTGGAGAGCCTAGACCAGTGGCCAAGATTGTCTTCACCGCAGCCAGGAGTGCTGGACCTGCGGTGGTTGGCCTATATCTTTGAAACTTCAATTCTTCTCTTGCTTCGTTCGCGAGACTACATCACATGCCTTCAGTCAATTGGATGTATCTTGAGATCTAACCGTTGGATTTCCTTGAAACCAACTGGGTATGAAAGGCGGTTCTCCTTTCTATATTTTGTCAACATTTGGTCGTGATCAGACGGTGAGAATGTCTCCCTCCGATGCCAAACTTCTGACGGTCCAAAATTGTCTAAAATCTGGATCTTCTCCAATTTGCGTCGTTTTTACCTAAGGAACATGAAAAGAGTTTTGGAACTACAAATATGCAAATATCATAGTCAAATTATATAAAACCAAGTGAAACACTTATTAAAGTGTTCTAAAATAGATAGTAGAATGGGTAAAACTACGGTGTTATCATTTCTCTGCAAATGTCTTAGACATGATGTTGATGTTATCTCCGGAATCACACAAAAAATCTGCAAAATAAATTCCCGAAATCCAACAAGAAAAAGAAAAACATCCCGGATCATAGGCTTTTCTAATCCTTTGAAGCGGGATTAGTTTCGGTACCTCGAATTGTGTTTTTTGGATCATCTTAGATTCGGTAATGACTTGTCCATAGAGTGGGATGAATTTTGGAACTTCTCTAGGTTCCATCTTAGCATCGACTTCCTTCTCAGGTATGGCGGAAATCACGTTGCAAAATCTCTTCGGGTTATCTTCCACTGTTACGGATAAAATTCCGCTCGGTCTCTTAATGGAGTCCGCGGTCAGAGAGACTTGCATATCCAACTTCTTGACATGGCTTGAAAAAGATTCAAATTTCCCATTCAAGTCGATGTACATATAATCGACCTTGATGTTAAAATCTGTCGTCGTCTTCTCGTTGCTTTGAGCGACCTTGATGTTAAAATCTTTCGTCGTAATAAGTGTCACCATCGGCTCCAACAGTAGCTTTGCAAGCATATACTTGGCGGTTTTGGTTGTTGAGAAGTCGGTTCATCATGACTTTTAGCTCGAAAATCTCTTTCGATTCCGACACGTTCGATCTAGTCGATCTATCATAGTCGGAAGAATTTTTGCTATCCGACATAGCAATATTTTCGATGGGAGCTCTTCCTTGGTTGATAATCTTCATGGAGAAGTCTCTATTGCTGGCCGTCTCGAGAGAAAGTTGATATTTCGATAGTAATCCTCGGTAGAAAGTGTTGAGAACATTTGGACCAGAGAAACTGTGATGAGGGCAATCTCTCTCGTACTCCTTGAAATGTTCCCACGGTTCATAGAAAGACTCCACTGGTTGTTGATAGAAATTTTGGATTATGTTTCTTAGCGTGTTGGATCTTGACTTCGTGTAGAAGTGGTTTAAGAAGGCGGCTTTGCACTCTTCCCAATTAATTATAGATCCTGCAGGCAAAAATTTTAACCAACGGTGAGCTTTATCGGCTAAAGAAAAAGGAAAAAGCTTAGACTTCAAATAATCGGCGAGAACTTGGTTCGTTTTCGTCATTCCGCATATCTCTTCGAACAACTCGATGTGCTCCATAAGATGCTCGGTTGCAACTCCATGAAACTGTTTTTGCTTTACCAAAGAACTGATTTGAGGTTTGATCTCAAAATTGTTTCCGTTCGGTATAAGAAGTTATATGGCCGCTCGGTTTTGGAAGTGTTGATACGGTGCATCAAAATCAGCAATGATGCGGTTACGCGCTTGTCTCCTTGGAGGGTTAACGTGTATGGCAGGACGGTTGACGTTTACGCCATTAGGAGGAATCGGTGCATTAGCTTGAGCATCGTTCCTTGGTGCATCACGGTCGACGTGTAGTTGTCGCCTCGGATTTTTAGCATTTCGGTTTTCGTTGTGGTTCTCTTCGGGATCAAGATGTGGCTGGTCTTTAGCACCATGGACAGCCTCATGATCTTCTTTATGATCCGAAAAATCACAGGCATCCGTGATCTAATTGATCATAGTTTTGTTGATCTTCCGAGTGGTAGTTTTCGGTCATCCTTAAGTTTCTTTTGAGTCTTCGGAGTTCTCTCTCGTGTTTATAGATATCGTCTAGTAGCGGTATGGTTCCTCTAGGAGTTCTCCTAGTGTGCATGCACCTTAGAACAAAAGACAAAGATAAAGGAGAAAGTCAAAAGAACAACAAAGAACTTGAAAATCAAAAGTGTCTAGAGCAGAAATTAGAATACGAAATCAAACAACCTAAACTATCCCCGGCAACGGCGCCAAAACCTTGACAAAACATGAATTAACCTCGGCGTAGGGTTTTACCCTTCATATCTAAGCTGCAAGTGCACAGCACACGAAGTAGTACTTAGGGATCGAATCCAAAGGGATAGACGTTGTCCAATTTCTAACGACTTATAACTTATGTCTAGACGTAAATATCTTTTGGGTTTTGTCACGGTCGTATCTATGGAATCTAAACTAAACTAAGAAGGGCAGTAGCTAACTAACTATTTTATCGATTAAACGAGGCGTTGGGCAATCGGGAATTTTCTAGGTTTATGGCCGATTTTTACGAGGAAATTTTTAGGATTTCTAAAGCGACTTTTTGTCGTCTTTCGGTTCTTGAACTTGGAACACGTACACTGCGTGTAGTCTACTACCGTAATCCTACACACCTACTCACTTCTGTACTCGGACGGTACATAAGTGGATTATACTCTCAAATGTCGTTTACGCCCACAATTCCTCCGGAAGTATACTTACGAAATCTTACGACTGATTTGCTCGTCTACCCTAGGTCAAACGATTATATACAGCACTTCCGTGGCTCTAAAACACCTAATATCGATTGCTAAGATGGTTAGTCAAGCAACCCATTAAAAACAAGGATAGAACAAAGAACCCTAATCAATCGTTATCCTAGACTAAAAACCTAATAAGAAATCGAACCATAAGCTCCCCTTCAAACCCCTATACCCAACAAGGAGATTACTCCGCCATAGCTGAGGTAATCATGTTCAATAAATCAAATAAAACAGTAAGTAAAAAGGGATGAAGAAAGCTTCTCTATCGAAGAACACGAATCGAGAATCCTTTGCTCCAAACCAAAGAAAACAAGTGCACAAGTCATAAGAGCTTTGCTTCTGCCTTCAAGCGTGAGAATAATGTAACATCACTGTCTAAGAGGCATAAAATAAGTATTTATATAGCTAATATCGTTTAGGGTTTGATGGGAAAAGACGGTTTTTGGCCTCGGGTGAAGAAACAAGTCGGTTTGGTCGCGCAGGGTGCTGGCCGCGGGTCCGTCGTCTCTGGCGGCAGCAAAATGGCTTATGGCCGTGGGTCCGTTACCTCTGGCCGAGGCGAACTGGTGCTTTGCCACGGGTCCAGCTCCTCCAAGCGCGGCGGCTTCGTCTATGGGGCAGCTTCATTTGCCTTCAGTGCTTCGGGTGTATTTAAGGATCCAGCCATTGGATGGCCTCTAATCCAATTGCATTTGAAATCTGGTTGTCTCTACTCTATTGTGTCCAAATTTGGGGATGATCAGATGGTGAAAAGGTCTCCATTAGCTGCAAGACTTCTTGACGGTCCGAGTTTATCCAAAAACGTACTTTTGCCCCAAAATGCACTCTTTTATTCCGAGTTACCTGAAACGTCTTTCAAATCTCTAAAATATGAAAATCACTTGAAAACTTTTGAAAATGGAGTTAAAACACCTGCAAAAGAATATGAAAGTGATCCATAAAAATAGTCAAAAACCAGTTTTATCAACGTTGCATCACTACAAGAAAACACAGTCATTTCCGACGACCATTGATCCGTCATGATTTCCATACGGATTTTTGACCGATTTCCGACGAATTTAGGGTCGTCAGATATCCGTCGGAAATTTCTAAAAGATCAATGGTCGTCAGAAAAATGGTCAAAAATTTCTAACTGATTTTCGAGGGCCATATGTCCGTCGAGAATGTTCGACGGTAATATATCCGTTAATATACCGTTGAAGTAGCCGTTTGAAATTTCAAAATCGGTCTGAGAGCCGCAGAAAATCCACTATAAATATTTCTCGCCCCTCATTCACAACAAAAACACAACAAAAACTTACAAAATGTCTTCCTCAAACCCTTATGATTATTTTTGATCGTGGATGGAAAAACCTCCGCACGATCCCGCGATGGGGCAATTGACGGATGAGTTCGCATAAGGTGTTGAGGAGTTCATGAACTTTGCGTCGAACAATAGCATGACATCGGAATACGCTAAAATATATAGTACTTATACTAAATGTCAGAATCATATATTAGTCTTTGTTAGGGAAGTATGAAATCACTTATATCGGACTGGATTTATGCCTGGTTACAAGATTTGGTATAAATACGGAGAAACTGATTCAATGGTGCAATATTATGGTAGCACTTCAGATAGGTTTGGTAGTACTTCGGGTAGGTTAGATGAACCAACATCGGAAGTAGAAGTAAACATAGGTACTTGGATTGCCGTATCAAATGATATATGTGTGC
Organism: Eutrema japonicum; assembly: GCA_030161315.1. NCBI lineage: Eukaryota > Viridiplantae > Streptophyta > Magnoliopsida > Brassicales > Brassicaceae > Eutrema > Eutrema japonicum. Next base: position 35,504,675 of record BSQW01000007.1, on the reverse strand, counting down.
ATCGACAACTATATGATGTACTGGAGAATGGACGAAAACCAGTTGAAGTGTCGCTTTTGTCACAAACCTCGGTATCATGAAACAAATGGCAAAGTACATTTTCCACATAAGCGGATGTGGTATTTTCTCCTAGCTGATAGGTTGAAGAGGTTATATCAATCTGAACGCACGGCAGGGCCTATGAGATGGCATGCAGAACATAACTTAGATGGAGAAATTGCGCATAACTCAAATGCAGAAACATGGAAACATTTTCAAGAGGTATATCCTAGTTTTGCGTGTGAGTCAAGAAACGTATACCTAGATATATCATAGTTTTTACCCCTTTTAGACCATGATATAGGTCCTATTTATGGAGACTTTCTATTATTTTGGAGTCTTTTCAAGTCTTTTACAGGTTTAGGTACGTTTGGAGCTTAATTTGAGATATTGAAGCATTCTGGAGCATTTTGGAGCATATAGAGATGCAGAGTCATGCATAGACGTCAGACGTTTTGCATTCGTTGAAGAACTTACCACCGATGGATTGAGCTCAAATTTGGACACAAGACAGATATATGGATTATATTTCATTTGGAAGTGGTTTAAGGCCATTACAACGGTGCGATCGAAAGTTATGCCAGTTTTCGTTAAGACAGTCTAGTCTGGCAAGAGGAAGAGTCGCATAGAGGATGATTATCGACCGATACTACATAGTGTCGATCAATACTGCTAGGGGAAACAGAAAACACGACTTTTTTAGAAGCCTAAAGATTCTGCAATTTGGTCCAGAAGTCTTTAATTATTACAAAAAGCCCCAGAACGTGTTTGAGCATTATAATTAGGTTTTTCAGCCACTTTGGTGTCTACGCTTTCATAACTTGAGACAGAGATTATTCTACTTTGGTTTTTGGAGAGACAACTCTGAACTCCTGTTTCTTATTGATTTCTTTGATGATATATTCAATCATGTTGTTTCTTATTGATGTCTGAGTATATCCATTTTAGGTTTAGGGTTCTCATAAGGGTTTTCTATGAATGCTAGGTTGATTAGTTGATTAGGATTCACCATCTGAATTAGTTCTTCACCATAGGTTGTTCTCAAGGCTAATTCTAGGTTGACGAATCTGGAACTTAGATCTTAGGATAATTGATTAGGCACGAGAATGCGATTAATTACCTTATAGAACTTAGGGTGAGCAAAATAACTATTCGCAAAGATATTTGGTTTACTTGTTTTGTGAACAAATCAAACTTGAACCAAAAGCTGGTTTAGATTTTAGGATTCCCAAAGAGATTTGGAATTCTAGGATTTAGACTTAGATAGTTTTCGCAACAAGAGTTGGTTAGCTATATTTTAGTGATTTGAGTTTAAGAACCGCGCTAAATTTGAATCATGTTAGTTAGTTTATCTGCATTCATTGATTTCCTGAGAAATACCCTGAGCCTATACTCTCCCATTGATTTTACATCCTCTTTTATTGTTTATTGCTTTCAATTACATCTTTTGGTTTAGCTTAATTCGAATCTATTTAATCTATTGTGTGATATTCTGAGTTCTTGTGTTCGACCCCTACATATACTGCAACAACTGCTTTATTACTTATATGGTATTAATTTGAGCATATTAAATTTGGCGCCGTTGCCGGGGACTCAATTCGCCATTAGATTTTAGATTAGAGTTTCGACTAAATCTGTTGGTATCGATCGATACTAACCAGTATCGGTCGATACTCAATGTTTTATTTTGTTTTGTTTTTCAATTTTTAGTTACTTATGTGTTCTTGACTTTTGTGTTTCAGGGAAGCGAATAAGCCAGCAGAGATGAACAACCCAGTGGTTCTAATTCAAGACGAAGATGGAGTTTTGAGAGACCAAGAGGGTCGTGTGCACAATGAAGTAGGGCAGCTACTGGATGGAGAGGGAAACGCGATTGTCCCTGCAGTTGTTGTTGATGAGGCTGTTGCACCTGCTGCGTGCGTTAATGTTGGGATTGTTGTGGTAAATCGTGCCAAGACGATTGGTGAGTACAACAGGCCCGATCAATTCTATGCCAATCGGTATGCGATTCCCATTCCCACCTTCCAGATGAATGACTTTTAGCTGAAACCTGCATATTATACTCTTGTGGGTCAGCACCCTTATCATGGTCTTCCTCACGAGCAACCCATGGATCACATCGAGAGGTTCGAGGACTTGGTCACTAGCTTCAAGTACAATGGAGTGCCTTACGAGTTCCTTTTCTACAAGCTTTTTCCATACTCTCTTTCTGGAGATGCAACTTACTGGCTGAAGCAGCTGCCTACTGGGTCGCAGAATACCTGGGAAGAGAAGTAGAAGGCATTCCTGAACAACTTCTACGATGACGCGAGATCCGAGGAGCTCAGAAACAAGATCTCTCAGTTTTCTAAAGGACCGACAGAGGCACTTAAGGCTGCTTTGGTGCGATTCAGATCTTATCAGAGGGATTGTCCACATCACGGATTCTCTCAGGTTTGGTTGCTGGGAATCTTCTTCAGAGGGATTGATTAGAGGTATCACATGGCTCTAGATGCTGCGAGCAATGGAAATTTCTACACGAGGTATGCTGACGATGCGTATGTGCTCATTCAGAACTTCACATCTAGCAATAGCGCCAAGAGTGCTGATTTCGAGCGGAAAAGGCTGTACGGAGGTGTTGATGGATCACAGATTGCTAAAGTGCATGCGAAGCTGGATTCGGTGCATAATTTTTTGATGGGTAAGCGGCAGAAGGCTGTTCGTCTTGCTGAAGAGGATGAAGTGGAATATGTTAACTACATTGGTGGAGTTGGATTTCAAGATCAAAGGTATCAATGCCCACCCACACCACCCAAAACTTCTGAGAGCAAGATTGAGTCTATACTTGAATAGTTGGTTCAAGGGCAGGAGAAGATGACAGTGAATTTTAACGATAGGTTGGATGCCTTGTACACTGATCTGAATGGCAAAATCGAGGCTCTCATTATTTATGAGAAGATTATGGATACTCAGGTAGCCCAGACTGCAGCAAATGTCAAGGGACTGATGGCTCATTCACAAAACGAATACGTCACTGCTATCCCCTCGAGGAGTGGAAAAGAGGTACACCCAGGAGTGCAGAAGAGCTCAACTGCAGAGATTTTCATCAATCTTGTCGAGGATGACGATGAGATTTTGAACACCACCCATGTGTCGACCGATACTCCCTTGTATCGATCGACACACGTCCAAAGATCTGCCAGGGACGATTACAGAGCGAAAGCATCGATCGACATCACCCATGTGTCGGTCGATACCAGTTCAGTTGCTGAAACAAAATCTGAGTTGAGTGCAGAAAGGATTTACAAACCCAAGGTACCATACCCTCGACCACCTAGACATCTCATAAACCCTATTACTGCGGAGAAGTTGCTATCTTTTGATAAGATGGTCAGGAGAATTTCCCACACTATATCTTTTGAAGAAGCTTTTGAAAACCGTCCTTTGGAGTGTTACTTCCAAAATTGTAGAGAAACCGAGGAAGAGATTAAGGCACTCTTCATCAAGACCAGATGTACACCACCTCCACTGAAGCAGCTGACTAAGAGGGAAGACCCAGGAATATTCTCAGTTCCATGCTCTATCTCTGGAGTTTAATTCAAAGAGTGTCTCGTTGACTCAGGGGCTAGCGGCAATGTCATGTCAAGGGCAATTGCAGAGAGATTGGGAGCTGATATTCGATCTCCCAAGACATCTATCACATTTGCGAACTGTTCCACCTCACTTCCATATGGTACAATCCCTGATTTGCTGGTTAACGTAGGAGATTGCCTGGTTCCTACTGATTTTCTGGTTGTGGAGATAAGTGCAAGATCTAGTACGCAGTTGATTCCTGGAAGACCGTTCATGGCTACGGTTGGTGCCATTATAGATACACCAAGCAAGAGAATCTTGTTCTCGTACATTGACAAAGGGGTGTACTACAAAGCCATTCCTACTAGAGGAACTCCCACACATATCTCTTGCATCACCATTGTTATAGGAGAAACGTTGGTAGTTGATCTTTTGGAAGAGCCTCCTAACGAGCCAACTGTCATAGACCTTCTAGATAGTCATTTGGTCATCACCAAGAAAGACGTCAAAACATCTAAGGCAAAGAAGAAGGTGAAGAGCAAAGGAGTGAAGGGTGCTGCTTCTATGACTTTAATCCCTCATAAGTGTGATGGGGATTCGATTGAATACAAGGTGAAGTGCAAAGGAACCTCAAAACCATTCTCTATGGCTAGAGTCATTCTTACTTCGGAGCTGAAAGAGAAAGGAAAGGAGGTTGTGGAGAGCATGTTGAGCAGAACTCTGAAGCTGGAAGTGTCTTGTTGTAGAACTTGCCTGGGAGTAAGTTCTGAATCTTCTCCTGACTGATCACCTGAGCCAGAGTCAAGCTACTGACTTAAAACAAGAGCTTTGTGGGAGGCAACCCACTGGTGAGTCTGTATATAAGTCTTTTATTTTTGTGATTTTTTTTGTTTTTTGTGTTTTGTGTTTTGTGTTTTGTGTCTTGAGTGAATCAGATTGGAGCAAACGAGGAGAAACAGAACTTGCATCGACCACGTCGCCCTGGTATCGATCGATACACCTAGTGTGTCGATCGATACCCTACGCACAACAACATTTGTCACTTTGTCGTTGATGAGAAGTCTCATGTGTCGACTTAAGCCTGGTATCGATCGATACCAGGCTGTGTGTCGGTCGATACCCGTGTTCCATTACGGTAACTTCTTGTTTTTCATGATTCTACTTTGTTCTTTTGGTTTCTTTTACCGACTTTGGGCTAGATAACACTGGGGACAGTGTTGTTTAAGTCTGGGGGAGGTGTCTGATGATATTTTGTTTGTTTTTCTTAGAGTCAATCGTTTTTGAGACAAAAATTTGTTTTTCTTGACTCTATTGTTCTGACTTTGCTTCTAAGTGACCATTGTTACAAAATCAGTTACAGATCGACTAATGAAAAATCCAAATGCTGACCGGTTAACTAGAAGACACCCATGTTTCCTGCAGAGTTATTTAAAGCCTGAGCCAAATTTTTGCACTTCATCTATGTGGTTAGTATTCATAGAGCTTGATTCCTCATTCATATCTGACAAAGGAACCCATGTGTTTAAAATAATAGTATCTCTCTCCCCTGTTACAAGATGATAAATAAGAGCATAAAAGATGAAACGACTTTCTTCTAAGTAGAGGGCTAGGAAAATTTCCAGCGATCCCATTATTCTACTTGTGAAGGAAATATCACACAAAGGTTGAAAGCGAGGTTAGAAATTTTTTTCGTGATACCACTATTCGCCTAAACCTTTGATACATAGAGAGGAAAGAACCGGGGATTCGGTGGCAAACACCATCAATACTCGCGTTTCATACCTTAATGTGTATATGCATATCTAAAAAAAAGAGATAGAAAGAACATAATAAGAAAAAAGTCTGGGGGAGAGAAAGTGATACAAAAAGTGTGAAAAATGGTGGTTCCTTGTCATGATATTGTATGGAAAAGAATCTAGAAGGTTCTTCGTATTAATCACAGCGATGAATCTGGCGATGATGGGCTTGATTGAACGATGCTGTGAAATAATGTGTGTAGTCTGGAAAGCTAAGAATGTCTACGGAGAAGTACATGGTGGTTGGATATGGAGCTGGTTAAGTGACATCTGGAAAGCTTGGGAAAAGGGTCATTGCGATGGTTCAGGAAGCGGTGAGTCTCCGTGTTTTCAAACCTCTTTCTCTGGTTTTGTCTACTATTTGCTTGAGGGCAAGCAAAGGCTAAGTCTGGGGGAGTTGATATATCATGGTTTTTACCCCTTTTAGACCATGATATAGGTCCTATTTATGGAGCCTTTCTAGTATTTTGGAGACTTTTCGAGTCTTTTACATGTTTAGGTACGTTTGGAGCTTAATTGGAGATATTGATGCATTCTGGAGCATTTTGGAGCATATGGAGATGCATAGTCATGCAGAGACGTCAGACGTTTGGCATTCGTTGAAGAACTTTCCACCGATGGATTGAGCTCAAATTTAGATACAAGACAGATAAATGGATTAGATTTCATTTGGAAGTGGTTTGAGGCCATTCCAACGGTGCGATCGCAAGTTATGCCAATATTCGTGGAGACAGTCCAGTCTGGCGAGCTGAAGAGTCGCACAGAGGATTAGTATCGACCGATACTACATAGTGTCGATCGATACTGCTCGGAGAAACAGAAAACGAAACTTTTTAGAAGCCTGAAGATTCTGCAATTTGGTCCAAAAGTCTTTAATTATTACAAAAAGCCCCAGAACGTGTTTTAGCATTATAATTAGGTTTTTCAGCCACTTTGGTGGCTACGCTTTCATAAATTTGAGACATAGATTATTCTACTTTGGTTTTTGGCGAAACAACTCTGAACTCATGTTTCTTATTGATTTCTTTGATGATCTATTCAATCATGTTGTTTTCATTCTCCATGTCTGAGTAGATCCACTTTAGGTTTAGGGTTCTCATAAGGGTTTTCTCTGAATGCTAGGTTGATTAGTTAATTAGGATTCACCATCTGAATTAGTTCTTCACCATAGGTTGTTCTCAAGGCTAATTCTAGGTTGACGAATCTGGAACTTAGATCTTAGGATAATTGATTAGGCACGAGAGTGCAATTAATTACCTGATAGAACTTAGGGTGAGCAAAATAACTATTCGCAAAAAGATTTGGTTTAGTTGTTTTGTGAACAAATAAAACTTGAACTAAAAGCTGGTTTAGACTTTAGGATTCGCAAAGAGACTTGGAATTCTAGGATTTAGACTTGGTTAGCTATACTTTAGTTACGACTATTGTTAAAACTATTGTTAGAACTAAAACAATAGTTTTCGCAACGAGAGTTGGTTAGCTATACTTTAGTTATTTGATTTTAAGAACTGCGCTAAATATGAATCATGTTAGTTAGTTTATCTGCATTCATTGATTTCCAGAGAAATACCCTGAGCCTATATTCTCCCATCGATTTTACATCCTCTTTTATTGTTTATTGCTTTCAATTACATCTTTTGGTTTAGCTTAATTCGAATCTATTTAATATATTGTGTGATATCCTGAGTTCTTGTGTTCGACCCCTATATATACTGCAACAACTGCTTTAGTACTTATACGGTATTAATTTGAGCATATCATACCTCGGATTATCTACGGATGGATTTAACCCTTTTGGAAAGCATGGGAGGCAATATTCGTTGTGGCCAGTAATAGTCACATCTTACAATTTGCCGCCAACTTTGTGCATGAAAAGAGAGTTTTTGTTCCTTACGATCTTCGTCTCCTGTCCAGAGCATCCTAAGATATCCCTTGATCTTTATTTGCATCCATTGATTTATGAGTTAAGAATGTTATGGAAAAATTATCTTGAAGCGTTCAATATTTCCCTCCAACAGAATTTTTTGATGCAGGCGGTGCTTATGATGATCATAAGTAATTTCCCAGCATACAATATGCTATCTTGATGGTCGACGCATGGAAGGTTGGCGTGTTCGTATTGTCAAGGTAACACTAATGTGTTCCAATTGAAGCACGGACGAAAGACCTCTTGATTCGATTGTCAACGACGATTTCTACTGGATGATCATCCATATCATCGGAGCACAACATTGTTTAGAAAGAACAAAAAAAATGGTATGGTCCACCTCCTGAGTTAGATGGGAATTATATGATGACTCAGTTGAGAGATTTTGGTGCTGAGAGGACAATTTCATAAGGGGTAATGAGCATTATCCCGTTGACGGTTGTGGCGAGTACCACAATTGGCACAATAAGAATATTTTCTGGTATTTACCATATTGGAAGGACCATTTGCTGCGCCATAATCTAGTTGTGATGCACATTGAGAAGAACCTTTTCGACAACATCATGAACATTTTTCTAAATGTGCAAGGAAAAACAAAAGATAATTTGAAAGCCAGATTGGGCTTGCCATATATTTGTTCCCGTAAGGACATGCATGTAATGGCTTTCCGGTTGGATGCGACTTCAAAGGAGGAGTTCTTCGAGTGGATTAAGCATAGTGTCAAATTTCCAGGCATATATGCATCTAACCTTCATATTGTGTTGATAGTGTAGAAGGGAAGTTTTCTGGGGTGAAGAGTCAGGATTTTCATGCAGCGCCCCCTTCCAATTGCATTTGACGGTCTTCTTCCTAGAAACGTCCACATGGCTATTGCAGGTACATTTACACTATTATATATAATATATATATATATATATATATATTATCATGTGTCATTATACGTTATTTAAATTTTTTAATTTTATCTACTATGCAGGGATCAATGTTTTTTCCGGGATCTATGCACGAGATCACTTACATCAAACGGTTTCTGAAATTTGGAGGAAAATATACTAGTTCTTCTCCTTTGCAACCTCGAGAAAATATTTCCTCTTGCATTTTTCGATATTATGGAACATCTCTCTATTCATATCCCTCGAGAAGCAACACTTGGTGGGCCGGTTCAATACCAATGGATGTATCCTTTTGAGCGGTATATGTTCCACTTAAAGAAAAAGCTGAAAAATCTTGCTAGAGTCGAGGGTTCTATTATCGTGCAGAGCTTTTATGATGAAACCTCCAACTTTGCCGGCTACTACTTTCCATTGCAAGTTCAAACAAAAAGTAGACGTCCGGCATGATGATGGAGGGGAAAGACCTAGTTATCCGGTCTAGCTATGTCCCCAATATATTTGCACAGATTGGACGACTTAGTGGAAAAGGCAAAGATCTATGACTATCAGAGGAGGAGCGAAGTCACTTGCATATGTATATTCTGACAAACTGCAACGAAGTTTTGGAATATGAGGGGTACCTAGCTTATTTTTTTATATTTAAGTAGTTAAGAAATTTTTCTAATGCATTTGTTCATGCACATGATATACATGGCCCAAATACGCGAGTCGTATCCAAATTACACAGAGGATGACCTTGTTGTACTCAAGCAGAATGAGTTTGCAGGTTGGTTGAAATATTACTTAAGTGTTAAACGATGCTTAATTATATAATTATATTTTACTTCCTTATATAAAACATTTTATTGATTATTGTCCACAATTTTTTACGACGTTGTAATTCACCCGCGGGTATGCTTTTAAGGCTCATCGGAAAAGAACCTCAAAGAGAACTTGTAATTCTGGTATAAGTATCTAGAAGCATCGACTAAAGCATTTAATCGAATATGATACTCATTTTTTACGACATTGGTTTTTTTATGCACAACATGTTTAATTGATTGACATTGTCTCATCTAAACCTCACACTTCTTTTTAGATATGTTATATTTATTCCAACAATCAAATCCCTCTTTCACAAATCCAATATAGCCACTTTTTCATTGATGAACAAATAGCAGCACAAATAATATGTCTTTTCTTTCTTCACATCGTATTCCAACCAATCACTATACTAATCAAACCAATAAGGATTAAACCGTCTTAGAGTACTATTTTCTATAAGCTGTTGTTCAAAACTATGGCCACGAGATTGACAAAGTCCTCTAGTCAGATACTTGCGTCTTACCTCGTCTCTTTGATTAGGATGATATTTCAGTATGTCTTTTTCTCACCGCAATCATACGACAATTCTTCTAAATTAATATTAGATGGAGATTTGCTTTTCAGAAATAGATTCATTAGTTATCTGGTAAATTGAAACAAATTAGTTTATTTCAAATTACAAAACTAAAAGTTAAAAATATTCAATTCATAGATTATAACCATAAACACTATTTTTTTTAGGAATTCATGTCATATCATCTCTATATTAATAAACACTTAGACACTGATTAAACGAATTAAAGTAATATATTGAAAAACACAAAAGTAATCTAACCTTAATTCAATCCAAAATTGAGTTTATGTTTATTTTTGCACTCGCTTTGTCTCTAACTCTCTTCGTCGAAGACGACAAAAGACAAGAAAATTTCAAGTTTTCCCTTTTGATGTTTTCTAAAATAGAAATATAATTAACTAATATTTAATTGAGATCCATGAAGTTATAGATTATTTGTTATTGTATTTAAGTTGGGCTTAACCTTAATAAGCGTTCAAGTGGATAAAATGGGAACTGATATTTTCATATTTTACCCGTTTTAGCATGTATATTATTTAGTATTTCGGGTCTCATGCATGTGTTTCACATATTTTTCTTAGTGTTTTGGTCTAATCTAGGGTCTAGGGTGTTTGAACTAGTGTTTGATTCAATCTTTGTCATCATTGTTTGATTGTTAATCATCTCTTTGATAGTTTAATCCATGATCCACCACTTCTATCTTTATTTTTTTTCTTGCATTTTAATTCCTTAATCTAAAAATAGAAAAACCCAAAACATTTGCTCTAGCTTAAGTCATTTCTTGCATTCCTAGTGTGTCGTTCTTTGTGCCTCCTTGGATTGATTCTCTTGTACTACAATGACATGAGTAGACTTGAGTAATTGGTTAGGACTCCAAAAAGTCTATCATCAATTTGGTGTCGTTGCCTGTGAGGCAATAGCAATAACCATTACGATTTAGATTTTTCTTGAGACTAGAGCTTTTTATTCTCTTTAATTTGTTGCTAATATTTTCACTTTTCTTGTGATTTTCATGAAGGGAGTGACAATGAGGAAGCAACCATCAAGCTAGTGACGTTAAACGCGCCCTTGGAGACCTCCCCAAGCCTATCCCTTTTCAAGCTTGCGACACAAAACAAGCATGAATAAAGAGGACCACACTCCTCAATAATAAAGGATGACAAATTTGGGTCGGATAGGTCTAAGATTGGTCTCTTGGGTCCAAGGTCGTGGTGTATGATTAAAGGAGGTTTCGGCCAAAATATGTCACACTCCTCTCCTCATCGATTCAATTCCAAGGTATGATTCTCACTCCACTTCATTGTATATACATTCTTGCATATTTTTACCTTCTCCTTGACTTTTGTTGCACCGGGACAGTGCAATTCAAGTTTGGGGGAGGGGTTTGTGTCATTTGACATTGTGTTTTGTGATCTTGTTTTTGTTGCTTTATACTTGAGTCTCATGCATTTCATATAAGGCATAGATAAACACACACAAAAAAATGAAAATTTTGAAGACACAAAAGATTTGCATGTAGTTGCATTTCATGAGTAGGATCGAGTCTAGTAGCATATAGGTTACATTGCACGTGCATAGGGAGCAATGATGATTTTTCCTTGTAGAGTTTCATTTTAAGAGCTCGGTCCAATGCCCTCGTTGTTAGTTGTTTGATGCTTTTGATCTCGTGTTTGAAATCAAGGATGAACCATATGTTGATCTCGTGTTTGAAATCAAGGATGAACCATATGTTGATCTCGTGTTTCATTACCCATGTCTTAGCTAAAGCAAGTTGTGATTTGAGTCCAATCCTATTTAAGTTTTTGACATTTAATTATCCTGTTTGTGCATTGCATAGTGAATTCATGGATACCAATACACATATTTGGGCTATCTTCCTCCTTTTACCACTCTTTGTTAGCTCAAATAGCCGGTTCCTATCATTGGAACGGTTAACCATTCCCATAACCCAACCGTCCTTCAAGCCAAAACCGTTTGTGAGTGACGTGAGGCCTTTTTCCGAATCAATTAGGCAAAAAAGTGTTGAGTTTAGAACGACAAGGAGAAGCTTCCATGTAGAGCTAGCTCAAATTCAAAGGGCTAGACATAGGTGAGGGCTAGATAGGATGGGATTTTGGGGATGAAGAAAAGAAAGAGAGTGTGGAACATGGGAGGAGATCGGGAGAAGAAGTAGGGGATAGGCAAATGCTTGAAATCGTTGGCAAGAAAAATGTTGGAATAGCTCTAAGTAACAAGGAAAAGTAGTCTCTAGCTTTTAATGGAAAGAAAAAGAGCCAAAAAAATGGCTAAAGTGCAAAAGAAATTAAAATAAGGGAGTCTAGAGAAAGTAAAAGAAGAGCTAAGTAAAAGAAAGTGTTGAAAGCGAAGCCATTCAGTGAAGAAGGAAATCCCCTGAGTGCTTAAGTGAAAGAAAAATGGTGAGACGATATGGGTAATGAAGGCAAACGGCCTTGTGAAAAAGGGTAGCTTAGGAAGGATCATCATTGGGGTTTAGAAATTAGGAGTTAAGATCGATATGATGCATTGGATAGATAGAAGTCATCCTTGTATGCATCTATTGGGCTTTACTCTTAGCATTTTGCATTAGTTGATTCTTTTTGAGAAATCTCCTTGCTTGGAAACCATTACTTGTCTTGAGATTACCTTCACCTCAAAACCATCCCAAGGCCAAATGAATTCACTTGTCTAGCATAAACATGATTCACTTGAACCGATTAAATGAATGTCAAAGGATTGAATGATAGGAAGGCTTGTGTAGGGTGAGACTTGGGCTTGATTCATGACCGGATATATATGGTTAGCTCTTTTTTAGTAGACTTGTTTGATAGCATCATAGAATTTGCAACTTGGACATTGGGCTTGAATTCTTTTTATGACACTTGTGGATTTGAACTCCCGCTTTCTATTCTCTCTCTCTACTTGTTCGTGTTTGTTTGTTTGAGGGCAAGCAAAGGAATAAGTTTGGGAGAGTTGATATTCCCATATTTTACCTGTTTTAGCATGCATATTACTTAGTATTTTGGGTCTCATGCATGTGTTTTTCATAGTTTTCTTAGTGTTTTAGTCTAATCTAGGGTCTAGGGTGTTTGCACTAGGTCCTAGTGAGTCTTGCATGTTTTGGAGTGATTTATGGTACTTTGAGACGTTTTTGGAGATAATTGGAGTGAAGGGCCAAAAGAGACGGCAAAGCTCATCCGAGGTGTCCGAATGACCTGGCTGGAAGAAGGGTCTCAAATCAAATTCAGCCTCTACATTCTTCATGAGAGTCGTAGAGAAAGGAGTTAGCTGCCTACTGGAGCTTGATTTAGGTCATTCGGATGTGTGGTTCGAGAAATATGGCTGATTTTCTCTGGAGTGTCCGCCTGGCCGCTCAACCATACACTTACACCGATGCAACGGACCGGTGTAGCCACAGGAGAAGAGCACCGCACGAGACCCATCTTCACACCGGTCCATGCATCTGGTGTCACACAACAGGGCACTTACACCGAGCCCACCGTCTCGTGAAACGGTCCGGTGTAGCACCAGGAGCCATTGTGACCCATATAGACCGGGTCAAAACCCGGTTTGTCCCGGGTTGACCCGGTTCGCCCCCTTTTGCTTTAAATACTCTTGTTTCCTTTTTTTTTTTTGGCTAATTCTTCTTCTTCCAAGGGTTGGGCACGACCCAAGCTATCTTTTGGAGGGATTTTGATTGCTCTTCATAACAAATGCCACTCTAGAGAAGATTTCTTCAACTCTATCTTTTATTTATGAAATTTCCTTATTTTTATGTCTTTTTCTCTTTTGTTCTTCATGTTCTTTAGATTTTAGACTTTTTGTTGGATCATGGTTGCTTGATTTGGATGGTTTGATGATTGATTTGTGTTGCTTAAGTTCTTAATCCTTGATTTATTTCCTTATTTAGTGTCCTTAATGCTTAATTTAGCTTGAGAAACTTAAATTTAAATCAAAGGGAAAATCATGCACACCAAGTGTTTGATTGAATTTCCAAAGAACAAAATAAGGGATTTGCATATCTTAGCTCATGAGAATGGATGTCTAAGGTATATTTTGGTTAATATAAGTTGTAATTAATGCTTGTTTATCATCAAATCACAAATGAGAATTTGATTCTTGATTAAGTGAATAACAAAGGGATTAAGACCATGAGAGTGGATTAGTCTTGTTTAAGTGTTCTATGCCTAAGGAATGGCATAGATTGTGTGTATTAGTGTCATGAATTATGATGATTTGGATTGCATCTTGTTAGATCCTTCACATAGGTTGATCTTAAGGCTAGTTTATATTGAGATATCAAAATTAGAGCTTAAGCATTTCACGCCCGATAGGTGTTCGATGAAATGCTTGACCCAATCCTTTTGGGAGCTTTTCACACCGTAGCCAATGAGAGTTGATGTCTAGGGTGATTAGTGAACTAATTGGAATTGGAGATTAATGCTCATTGATTATCTAATTACAAACCAGAGTTTATGTCAATTAGGTGATTAGTGAAGTGATTAGTGCCCATGAGAATGTGTTAGTTATATTTGTGAATTCCATGTTCTAGGATAGTGTTTGATTCAATCTTTGTCATCATTGTTTGACTGTTAATCATCTTTTTGATAGTTTAATCCATGATCCACCACTTCTATCTTTGTTTTTTTTCTTGCATTTTACTTTCTTAATCTAAAAATATAAAAACCCAAAACATTTTGCTCTAGCTTAAGTCATTTCTTGCATTCCTAGTGTGTTGTTCTTTGTGCCTCCTTGGATTGATCCTCTTGTACTACAATGATATGAGTAGACTTGAGTAATTGATTAGGACTCCAAAAAGTCTATCATCAATTTGGTGCCGTTGCCGGGGAGGCAATAGCAATAACCATTAGGATTTAGAGTTTTCTTGGGACTAGAGCTTTTTATTCTCTTTAATTTGTTGCTAATATTTTCATTTTTCTTGTGATTTTCATGAAGGGAGTGACAATGAGGAAGCAACCATCAAGCTAGTGACGTTAAACGCGCCCTTGGAGACCTCCCAAAGCCTATTCCTTGTCAAGCTTGCGACACAAAACAAGCATGAATAAAGAGATCCACGCTCCTCAACAATAAATGATGACAAATTTGGGTCGGATCGGTATAAGATTGGTCTCTTGGGTCCAAGGTCGTGGTGTATGAGGAAAGGAGGGTTCGGCCACAACATTTCACACTCCTCTCCTCATCGATTCAATTTCAAGGTATGATTCTCACTCCATTTCATTTTATATACATTCTTGCATATTTTTACCTTCTCCTTGACTTTTGTTGCACCAGGACAGTGCAATTCAAGTTTGGGGGAGGGGTTTGTGTCATTTGACATTGTGTTTTGTGATCTTATTTTTGTTGTTTTATACTTGAGTCTCATGCATTTCATATAAGGCATAGAAAAACACACACAAAAAATTGAAAATTTTGAAAATACAAAAGATTTGCATGTAGTTGCATTTCATGAGTAGGAGCGAGTCTAGTAGCATATAGGTTGCATTGCACGTGCATAGGGAGCAATGATGATTTTTCCTTGTTGAGTATCATTATAAGAGCTCGGGCCAATGCCCTCGTTGCTAGTTGTTTGATGCTTTTGATCTCGTGTTTGAAATCAAGGATGAACCATATGTTGATCTCGTGTTTCATTACCAATGTCTTAGCTAAAGCAAGTTGTGATTTGAGTCCAATCCTATTTAAGTGAGAACCGTAATTTTGACATTTAGTTATCGTGTTTGTGTAGTGCATAGTGAATTCATGGATACCAATACACATATTTGGGCTATCTTCCTCCTTTTACCACTCTTTGTTAGCTCAAATAGCCGGTTCCCATCATTGGAACGGTTAACCATTCCCATAACCCTACCGTACTTCAAGCCAAAACCGTTTGTGAGTGACGTGAGGCCTTTTTTCGAATCAACTAGGCAAAAAGTGTTGAGTTTAGAACGACAAGGAGAAGCTTCCATGTAGAGCTAGCTCAAATTCAAAGGGCTAGACATAGGTGAGGGCTAGATAGGATGGGAGTTTGGGGATGAAGAAAAGAAAGAGAGTGTGGAACATGGGAGGAGATCAGGAGAAGAAGTAGGGGATAGGCAAATGCTTGAAATCGTTGGCAATAAAAAGTAGTCTCTAGCTTTTAAAGGAAAGATAAAGAGCAAAAACAAAATGGCTAAAGTGCAAAAGAAATTAAAATAAGGGAGTCTAGAGAAAGTAAAAGAAGAGCTAAGTAAAAGAAAGTGTTGAAAGCGAAGCAATTCAATGAAGAAGGAAATCCCCTAAGTGCTTAAGTGAAAGAAAAATGGTGAGACGATATGGGTAATGAAGGCAAACGGCCTTGTGAAAAAGGGTAGCTTAGGAAGGATCATCATTAGGGTTTAGAAATTAGGAGTTAAGATCGATATGAGGCTTTGGATAAATAGAAGTCATCCTTGTATGCATCTATTAGGCTTTACTCTTAGCATTTTGCATTAGTTGATTCTTTTTGAGAAATCTCCTATCTTGGAAACCATTACTTGTATTGAGATCACCTTCACCTCAAAACCATCCCAAGGCCAAATGAATTCACTTGTCTAGCATAAACATGATTCACTTGAACCGATTAAATGAATGTCAAAGGATTGAACGATACGAAGGCTTGTGTAGGTTGAGACTTGGGCTTGATTCATGACCGGATAGATATCGTTAGCTCTTTTTAGTAGACTTGTTTGATAGCATCTTAGAATTTGCAACTTGGACATTGGGCTTGAATTCTTTTTATGACACTTGTGGATTTGAACTCCCGCTTTCTATTCTCTCTCTCTACTTGTTCGTGTTTGTTTGCTTGAGGGCAAGAAAAGGAATAAGTTTGGGAGAGTTGATATTCCCATATTTTACCTGTTTTAGCATGCATATTATTTAATATTTTGGGTCTCATGCATGTGTTTCTCATAGTTTTCTTAGTGTTTTGGTCTAATCTAAGGTCTAGGGTGTTTGCACTAGGTCCTAGTGAGTCTTGCATGTTTTGGAGTGATTTATGGTACTTTGAGACGTTTTTGGAGATAATTGGAGTGAAGGGCCAAAAGAGACGGCAAAGCTCATCCGAGGTGTCCGAATGACCTGGCTGGAAGAAGCGTCTCAAATCAAATTCAGCCTCTACGGTCTTCATGAGAGTCGTCGAGGAAGGAGTTAGCTGCCTACTGGAGTTTGATTCAGGTCATTCGGATGTGTGGTTCGAGAAATAAGGCTGATTTTCTATGGAGTGTCTGCCTGGCCGCTCAACCATACACTTACACCAAGCCCACCATCCGGTGCAACGGACCGGTGTAGCCACAGGAGAAGAGCACCGCACGAGACCCATCTTCACACCGGTCCATGCATCCGGTGTCACACTACAGGGCACTTACACCGAGCCCACCGTCTCGTGAAACGGTCCAGTGTAGCACCAGGAGCCATTGTGACCCATATAGACCGGGTCAAAACCCGGTTTGTCCCGGGTTGACCCGGTTCGCCCTTTTTTGCTTTAAATACTCTTGAAACCTTTTTTTTTTGGCTAAGTCTTCTTCTTCCAAGGGTTGGGCATGACCCAAGCTCTCTTTTGGAGGGATTTTGATTGCTCTTCATAACAAATGCCATTCTAGAGAAGATTTCTTCAACTCTATCTTTTATTTTTGCAATTTCCTTATTTTTATGTCTTTTTCTCTTTTGTTCTTCATGTTCTTTAGATTTTAGACTTTTTTATTGGATCATGGTTGCTTGATTTGGATGGTTTGATGATTGATTTGTGTTGCTTAAGTTCTTAATCCTTGATTTATTTCCTTATTTAGTGTCCTTAATGCTTGATATAGCTTGAGAAACTTAAATCTAGATCAAAAGGAAAATCATGCACACCAAGTGTTTGAAGAAATATCCAAAGAACAAAATAAGGGATTTGCATATCTTAGCTCATGAGAATGGATGTCTAAGGTGTATTTTGGTTAATATAAGTTGTAATTAATGCTTGTTAATCATCAAATCACAAATGAGAATTTGATTCTTGATTAAGTGAATAACAAAGGGATTAAGACCATGAGAGTGGATTAGTCTTGTTTAAGTGTTCTATGCCTAAGGAATGGCATAGATTGTGTGTATTAGTGTCATGAATTATGATGATTTGGATTGCATCTTGTTAGATCCTTCACATAGGTTGATCTTAAGGCTAGTTTAGATTGAGATATCAAAATTAGAGCTTAAGCATTTCACGCCCGCCGAGAGGTGTTCGATGAAATGCTTGAACCAAGCCTTTTCGGAGCTTTTCACACCCTAGACAATGAGAGTTGATGTCTAGGGTGATTAGTGAACTAATTGGAATTAGATATTAATGCTCATTAATTATCTAATTGCAAACCAGAGTTTATGTCAATTAGGTGATTAGTGCCATGAGAATGGTTTAGTCATATTTGTGAATTCCATGTTCTAGGATAGTGTTTGATTCAATCTTTGTCATCATTGTTTGATTGTTAATTATCTCTTTGATAGTTTAATCCATGATCCACCACTTCTATCTTTGTTTTTTCTTGCATTTTACTTTCTTAATCCAAAAATATAAAAACCCAAAACAGTTGCTCTAGCTAAAGTCATTTCTTGCATTCCTAGTGTGTTGTTCTTTGTGCCTCCTTGGATTGATCCTCTTGTACTACAATGATATGAGTAGACTTGAGTAATTTATTAGGACTCCAAAAAGTCTATCACTAATTTGGTGCCGTTGCCGGGGAGGCAATAGCAATAACCATTAGGATTTAGATTTTTCTTGGGACTAAAGCTTTTTATTCTCTTTAATTTGTTGCTAATTTTTTCACTTTTCTTGTGATTTTCATGAAGGGAGTGACAATGAGGAAGCAACCATCAAGCTAGTGACGTTAAACGCGCCCTTGGAGACCTCCCCAAGCCTATCCCTTGTCAAGCTTGTGACACAAAACAAGCATGAATAAAGAGATCCATGCTCCTCAACAATAAATGATGACAAATTTGGGTCGGATCGGTCTAAGATTGGTCTCTTGGGTCCAAGGTCGTGGTGTATGATGAAAGGAGGGTTCGGCCACAACATTTCACACTCCTCTCCTCATCGATTCAATTTCAAGGTATGATTCTCACTCCACTTCATTGTATATACATTCTTGCATATTTTTACATTCTCCTTGACTTTTGTTGCACCTGGACAGTGCTATTCAAGTTTGGAGGAGGGGTTTGTGTCATTTGACATTGTGTTTTGGGATCTTATTTTTGTTGTTTTATACTTGAGTCTCATGCATTTCATATAAAGCATAGAAAAACACACACAAAAATTGAAAATTTTGAAAACACAAAAGATTTGCATGTAGTTGCATTTCATGAGTAGGAGCGAGTCTAGTAGCATATAGGTTGCATTGCACGTGCATAGGGAGCAATGATGATTTTTCCTTCTTGAGTATCATTATAAGAGCTCGGTCCAATGCCCTCGTTGCTAGTTGTTTGATGCTTTTGATCTCGTGTTTGAAATCAAGGATGAACCAAATGTTGATCTCGTGTTTCATTACCCATGTCTTAGCTAAAGCAAGTTGTGATTTGAGTCCAATCCTATTTAAGTGAGAACCGTAATTTTAACATTTAGTTATCGTGTTTGTGCTTTGCATAGTGAATTCATGGATACCAATACACATATTTGGGCTATCTTCCTCCATTTACCACTCTTTGTTAGCTCAAATAGCTGGTTCCCATCATTGGAACAGTTAACCATTCCCATAACCCAACCGTCCTTCAAGCCAAAACCGTTTGTGAGTGACGTGAGGCCTTTTTCGAATCAACTAGGCAAAAAGTGTTGAGTTTAGAACGACAAGGAGAAGCTTCCATGTAGAGCTAGCTCAAATTCAAAGGGCTAGACATAGGTTAGGGCTAGATAGGATGGAATTTGGGATGAAGAAAAGAAAGAGAGTGTGGAACATGGGAGGAGATCGGGATAAGAAGTAGTGGATAAGCAAATGCTTATAATCGTTGGCAAGAAAAATGTTGGAATAGCTCTAAGTAACAAGGATAAGTAGTCTCTAGTTTTTAAAGGAAAGAAAAAGAGCAAAAACAAAATGGCTAAAGTGCAAAAGGAATTGAAATAAGGGAGTCTAGAGAAAGAAAAAGAAGTGCTACATAAAAGAAAGTGTTGAAAGCGAAGCCATTCAGTGAAGAAGGAAATCCCCTAAGTGCATAAGTGAAAGAAAAATGGTGAGACGATATGGGTAATGAAGGCAAACGGCATTGTGAAAAAGGGTAGCTTAGGAAGGATCATCATTGGGGTTTAGAAATTAGGAGATAAGATCGATAAGAGGCATTGGATAGATGGAAGTCATCCTTGTATGCTTCTATTGGGCTTTACTCTTAGCATTTTGCATTAGTTGATTCTTTTTGAGAAATCCTCTTGCCTGGAAACCATTACTTGTATTGAGATCACCTTCACCTCAAAACAATCCCAAGGCCAAATGAATTCACTTGTCTAGCATAAATATGATTCACTTGAAGCGATTAAATGAATGTCAAAGGATTGAACGATAAGAAGGCTTGTGTAGGTTCAGACTTGGGCTTGATTCATGAACGGATAGATATGGCTAGGTCTATTTGAGTAGACTTGTTTGATCGCATCTTAGAATTTGCAACTTGGACATTGGGCTTGAATTCTTTTTATGACACTTGTGGATTTGAACTCCAGCTTTCTATTCTCTCTCTCTCTACTTGTTCGTGGTTGTTTGCTTGAGGGCAAGCAAATGAATAAGTTTTGGGGAGTTGATATTCCCATATTTTACCTGTTTTAGCATGCATATTATTTAGTATTTCGGGTCTCATGCATGTGTTTCTCATAGTTTTCTTAGTGTTTTGGTCTAATGTAGGGACTAGGGTGTTTGCACTAGGTCCTAGTGAGTCTTGCATGTTTTGGAATGATTTATGGTACTTTGAGATGTTTTTGGAGATAATTGGAGTGAAGGGCCAAAAGAGACGGCAAAGCTCATCCGAGGTGTCCGAATGACCTGGCTGGAAGAAGGGTCTCAAATCAAATTCAGCCTCTACGGTCTTCAACAGAGTCGTAGAGGAAGGAGTTAGCTGCCTACTAGAGTTTGATTCAGTTCATTTGGATGTGTGGTTCGAGAAATATTGCTGATTTTCTATGGAGTGTCCGCCTGGCCGCTCAACCATACACTTACACCGAGCCCACCATCTGGTGCAACGGACCGGTGTAGCCACATGATAAGTGCACCTCACGAGACCCATCTTCACACCGGTCCATACATCCGGTGTCACACTACAGGGCACTTACATCGAGCCCACCGTCTGGTGAAACGGTCCGATGTAGCACCAGGAGCCATTGTGACCCATATAGACCGGGTCAAAACCCGGTTTGTCCCGGGTAGACCCGGTTCGCCCCATTTTGCTTTAAATACTCTTGAAACCTATTTTTTGCTAAGTTTTCTTCTTCCAAGGGTTGGGCACGACCCAAGCTCTCTTTTGGAGGGATTTTGATTGCTCTTTATAACAAATGCCACTCTAGAGAAGATTTCTTCAACTCTATCTTTTATTTTTGCAATTTCCTTATTTTTATGTCTTTTTCTCTTTTGTTCTTCATGTTCTTTAGATTTTAGACTTTTTGTTGGATCATGGTTGCTTGATTTGGATGGTTTGATGATTGATTTTTGTTGCTTAAGTTCTTAATCCTTGATTTATTTCCTTGTTTAGTGTCCTTAATGCATAATTTAGCCTGAGAAACTTAAATCTAGATCAAAGGGAAAATCATGCACACCAAGTGTTTGATGAACTTTCCAAAGAACAAAATAAGGGATTTGCATATCTTAGCTCATGAGAATGGATGTCTAAGGTGTATTTTGGTTAATAGAAGTTGTAATTAATTCTTGTTAATCATCAAATCACAAATGAGAATCTGATTCTTGATTAAGTGATTAACAAAGGGATTAAGACCATGAGAGTGGATTAGTCTTGTTTAAGTGTTCTATGCCTAAGGAATGGCATAGATTGTGTGTATTAGTGTCATGAATTATGATGATTTGGATTGCATCTTGTTAGATCCTTCACATAGGTTGATCTTAAGGCTAGTTTAGATTGAGATATCAAAATTAGAGCTTAAGCATTTCACGCACGAGAGGTGTTCGATGAAATACTTGAACCAAGCCTTTTGGGAGCTTTTCACACACTAGCCAATGAGAGTTTATGTCTAGGGTGATTAGTGAACTAATTGGATTTGGAGATTAATGCTCATTGATTATCTAATTGCAAACCAGAGTTTATGTCAATTAGGTGATTAGTGAAGTGATTAGTGCCATGAGAATGGGTTAGTCATATTTGTGAATTCCATGTTCTAGGATAGTGTTTGATTCAATCTTTGTCATCATTGTTTGATTGTTAATCATCTCTTTGCTATTTTAATCCATGATCCACCACTTCGATCTTTGTTTTTTTTTTCTTGCATTTTACTTTCTTAATCTAAAAATATAAAAACTCAAAACATTTGCTCTAGCTTAAGTCATTTCTTGCATTCCTAGTGTGTTTTTCTTTGTGCCTCCTTGGATTGATCCTCTTGTACTACAATGATATGAGTAGATTTGAGTAATTGATTAGGACTCCAAAAAGTCTATCATCAATTTGGTGCCGTTGCCGGGGAGGCAATAGCAATAACAATTAGGATTTAGATTTTTCTTGGGACTAGAGCTTTTTATTCTCTTTAATTTGTTGCTAATATTTTCACTTTTCTTGTGATTTTCATGAAGGGAGTGACAATGAGGAAGCAACCATCAAGCTAGTGACGTTAAACGCGCCCTTGGAGACCTCCCCAAACCTATCCCTTGTCAAGCTTGCGACACAAAACAAGCATAAATAAAGAGATCCACGCTCCTCAACCATAAATGATGACAAATTTGGGTCGGATCGGTCTAAGATTGGTCTCTTGGGTCCAAGGTCGTGGTTTATGATGAAAGGAGGGTTCGGCCACAACATTTCACACTCCCCTCCTCATCGATTCAATTTCAAGGTATGATTCTCACTCCACTTCATTGTATATACATTCTTGCATATTTTTACCTTCCCCTTGACTTTTATTGCACCTGGACAGTGCAATTCAAGTTTGGGGGAGGGGTTTGTGTCATTTGAAATTGTGTTTTGTGATCTTATTTTTGTTGTTTTATACTTGAGTCTCATGCATTTCATATAAGGCATAGAAAAACACACAAAAAAATTGAAAATTTTGAAAACACAAAAGATTTGCATGTAGTTGCATTTCATGAGTAGGAGCGAGTCTAGTAGCATATAGGTTGCATTGCACGTGCATAGGGAGCAATGATGATTTTTCCTTGTTGAGTATCATTATAAGAGCTCGGTCCAATGCCCTCGTTGCTAGTTGTTTGATGCTTTTGATCTAGTGTTTGAAATCAAGAATGAACTATATGTTGATCTCGTGTTTCATTACCCATGTCTTAGCTAAAGCAAGTTGTGATTTGAGTCCAATCCTATTTAAGTGAGAACAGTAATTTTGACATTTACTTATCGTGTTTGTGCATTGCATAGTGAATTCATGGATAACAATACACATATTTGGGCTATCTTCCTCCTTTTACCACTCTTTGTTAGCTCAAATAGCCGGTTCCAATAATTGGAACGGTTAACCATTCCCATAACCCAACCGTCCTTCAAGCCAAAATCGTTCGTGAGTGACGTGAGGCATTTTTTCGAATCAACTAGGCAAAAAGTGTTGAGTTTAGAACGACAAGGAGAAGCTTCCATGTAGAGCTAGCTCAAATTCAAAGGGCTAGACATAGGTTAGGGCTAGATAGGATGGGAGTTTGGGGATGAAGAAAAGAAAGAGAGTGTGGAACATGGGAGGAGATCGGGAGAAGAAGTAGGGGATAAGCAAATGTTTGAAATCGTTGGCAAGAAAAATGTTGGAATAGCTCTAAGTAACAAGGATAAGTAGTCTCTAGCTTTTAAAGGAAAGTAAAAGAGAAAACAAAATGGCTAAAGTGCAAAAGAAATTAAAATAAGGGAGTCTAGAGAAAATAAAAGAAGAGCTAAGTAAAATAAAGTGTAGAAAGCGAAGCCATTCAGTGAAGAAGGAAATCCCCTAAGTGCTTAAGTGAAAGAAAAATGGTGAGACGATATGGGTAATGAAGGCAAACGGCCTTGTGAAAAAGGGTAGCTTAGGAAGGATCATCATTGGGGTTTAGAAATTAGGAGATAAGATCGATATGAGGCATTGGATAGATGGAAGTCATCCTTGTATGCATCTATTGGGCTTTACTCTTAGCATTTTGCATTAGTTGATTCTTTTTGAGAAATCCCCTTGCCTGGAAACCATTACTTGTATTGAGATCACCTTCACCTCAAAACCATCCCAAGGCCAAATGAATTCACTTGTCTAGCATAAACATGATTCACTTGAACCGATTAAATGAATGTCAAAGGATTGAACGATAGGAAGGCTTATGTAGGTTGAGACTTGGGCTTGATTCATGAACGGATAGATATGGCTAGGTCTTTTTGAGTAGACTTGTTTGATCGCATCTTAGAATTTGCAACTTGGACATTGGGCTTGAATTCTTTTTATGACACTTGTGGATTTGAACTCCCGCTTTCTATTCTCTCTCTCTACTTGTTCGTGTTTCTTTGCTTGAGGGCAAGCAAAGGAATAAGTTTGGGGGAATTGATATTCCCATATTTTACCTGTTTTAGCATGCATATTATTTAGTATTTCGGGTCTCAGGCATGTGTTTCTCATAGTTTTCTTAGTGTTTTGGTCTAATGTCGGGTCTAGGGTGTTTTCACTAGGTCCTAGTGAGTCTTGCATGTTTTGGAGTGATTTATGGTACTTTGAGACGTTTTTGGAGATAATTGGAGTGAAGGGCCAAAAGAGACGGAAAAGCTCATCTGAGGTGTCCGAATGACCGGGCTGGAAGAAGGGTCTCAATTCAAATTCAGCCTCTACGGTCTTCATGAGAGTCGTAGAGGAAGGAGTTAGCTGCTTACTGGAGTTTGATTTAGGTCATTCGGATGTGTGGTTCGAGAGATATGGCTGATTTTCTATGGAGTGTCCGCCTGGCCGCTCAACCATACACTTACACCGAGCCCACCATCCGGTGCAACGGACCGGTGTAGCCACAGGAGAAGAGCACCGCACGAGACCCATCTTTACACCGGTCCATGCATCCGGTGTCACACTACAAGGCACTTATACGGAGCCCACCGTCTGGTGAAACGGTCCGGTGTAGCACCAAGAGCCATTGTGACCCATATAGACCGGTAAAAACCCGATTTGTCTCGGATTGACCCGGTTCGCCCCCTTTTGCTTTAAATACTCTTGAAACCTTTTTTTTTTGGCTAAGTCTTCTTCTTCCATGGGTTGGGTACGACCCAAGTTCTCTTTTGGAGGGATTTTGATTGCTCTTCATAACAAATGCCACTCTAGAGAAGATTTCTTCAACTCTATCTTTTATTTATGCAATTTCCTTATTTTTATGTCTTTTTCTCTTTTGTTCTTCATGTTCATTAGATTTCAGACATTTTGTTGGATCATGGTTGCTTGATTTGGATGGTTTGATGATTGATTTGTGTTGCTTAAGTTCTTAATCCTTGATTTATTTCCTTATTTAGTGTCCTTAATGCTTGATTTAGCTTGAGAAACTTAAATCTAGATCAAAGGGAAAATCATGCACACCAGGTGTTTGATGAAATTCTCAAAGAACAAAATAAGGGATTTGCATATCTTAGCTCATGAGAATGGATGTGTAAGGTGTATTTTGGTTTATAGAAGTTCTAATTAATGCTTGTTAATCATCAAATCACAAATGAGAATTTGATTCTTGATTAAGTGAATAACAAAGGGATTAAGACCATGAGAGTGGATTAGTCTTGTTTAAGTGTTATATGCCTAAGGAATGGCATAGATTGTGTGTATTAGTGTCATGATTTATGATGATTTGGATTGTATCTTGTTAGATCCTTCACATAGGTTGATCTTAAGGCTAGTTTAGATTGAGATATCAAAATTAGAGTTTAAGCACTTCACGCCCGGGAGGTGTTCGATGAAATGCTTGAACCAAGCCTTTTGCGAGCTTTTCACACCCTAGCCAATGAAAGTTGATGTCTAGGGTGATTAGTGAACTAATTGGAATTGGAGATTAGTGCTCATTGATTATCTAATTGCAAACCAGAGTTTATGTCAATTAGGTGATTAGTGAAGTGATTAGTGCCATTAGAATGGGTTAGTCATATTTGTGAGTTCCATGTTCTAGTATAGTGTTTGATTCAATCTTTGTCATCATTGTTTGATTGTTAATCATCTCTTTGATAGTTTAATACATGATCCACCACTTCTATCTTTGTTTTTTTTCTTGCATTTTACTTTCTTAATCTAAAAATATAAAAACCCAAAACATTTGCTCTAGCTTAAGTCATTTCTTGCATTCCTAGTTTGTTGTTCTTTGTGCCTCCTTGGATTGATCCTCTTGTACTACAATGATATGAGTAGACTTGAGTAATTGATTAAGACTCCAAAAAGTCTATCATCAATTTGGTGCCGTTGCCGGGGAGGCAATAGCAATAACCATTAGGATTTAGATTTTTCTTGGGACTAGAGCATTTTATTCTCTTTAATTTGTTGCTAATATTTTCACTTTTCTTGTGATTTTCATAAAGGGAGTGACAATGAGGAAGCAACCATCAAGCTAGTGACGTTAAACGCGCCCTTGGAGACCTCCCCAAGCCTATCCCTTGTCAAGCTTGCGACACAAAACAAGCATGAATAAAGAGATCCACGCTCCTCAACAATAAATGATGACAAATATGGGTCGGATCGGTCTAAGATTGGTCTCTTGGGTCCAAGGTCGTGGTGTATGATGAAAGGAGGGTTCAGCCACAACATTTCACACTCCTCTCCACATCGATTCAATTTCAAGGTATGATTCTCACTCCACTTCATTGTATATACATTCTTGCATATTTTTACCTTCTCCTTGACTTTTGTTGCACCTGGACAGTGCAATTCAAGTTTGGGGGAGGGGTTTGTGTCATTTGACATTGTGTTTTGTGATCTTATTTTTGTTGTTTTATACTTGAGTCTCATGCATTTCATATAACGCATAGAAAAACACACAAAAAAAAATTGAAAATTTTGAAAACACAAAAGATTTGCATGTAGTTGCATTTCATGAGTAGGAGCGAGTCTAGTAGCATATAGGTTGCATTGCACGTGCATAGGGAGCAATGATGATTTTTCTTTGTTGAGTATCATTATAAGAGCTCGGTCCAATGCCCTCGTTGCTAGTTGTTTGATGCTTTTGATCTCGTGTTTAAAATCAAGGATGAACCATATGTTGATCCCGTGTTTCATTACCCATGTCTTAGTCTAAGCAAGTTGTGATTTGAGTCCAATCCTATTTAAGTGAGAACCGTAATTTTGACATTTAGTTATCGTGTTCATTGCATAGTGAATTCATGGATACCAATACACATATTTTGGCTATCTTCCTCCTTTTACCACTCTTTGTTAGCTCAAATAGCCGGTTCCCATCATTGGAACGGTTAAACATTCCCATAACCCAACCGTCCTTCAAGCCAAAACCGTTTGTGAGTGACGTGAGGCCTTTTTCGAATCAACTAGGCAAAAAGTGTTGAGTTTAGAACGACAAGGAGAAGCTTCCATGTAGAGCTAGCTCAAATTCAAAAGGCTAGACATAGGTTAGGGCTAGATAGGATGGGAGTTTGGGGATGAAGAAAAGTAAGAGAGTGTGGAGCATGGGAGGAGATCGGGAGAAGAAGTAGGGGATAAGCAAATGCTTGAAATCGTTGGCAAGAAAAATGTTGGAATAGCTCTAAGTAACAAGGATAAGTAGTCTCTAGCTTTTAAAGGAGAGAAAAAGAGAAAAAAAAATGGCTGAAGTGCAAAAGAAATTAAAATAAGGGAGTCTAGAGAAAGTAAAAGAAAAGCTAAGTAAAAGAAAGTGTAGAAAGCGAAGCCATTCAGTGAAGAAGGAAATCCCCTAAGTGCTTAAGTGAAAGAAAAATGGTGAGACGATATGGGTAATGAAGGCAAACGGCAAGCTTAGGAAGGATCATCATTGGGGTTTAGAAATTAGGAGATAAGATCGATATGAGGCATTGGATAGATGGAAGTCATCCTTGTATGCATCTATTGGGCTTTACTCTTAACATTTTGCATTAGTTGATTCTTTTTGAGAAATCCCCTTACCTGGAAACCATTACTTGTATTGAGATCACCTTCACCTCAAAACCATCCCAAGCCCAAATGAATTCACTTGTCTAGCATAAACATGATTCACTTGAACCGATGAAATGAATGTCAAAGGATTGAACGATAGGAAGGCTTGTGTCGGTTGAGACTTGGGCTTGATTCTTGAACGGATAGATATGGCTAGGTCTTTTTGAGTAGACTTGTTTGATGGCATCTTAGAATTTGCAACTTGGACATTGGACTTGAATTCTTTTTATGACACTTGTGAATTTGAACTCCCGCTTTCTATTCTCTCTGTCTACTTGTTCGTATTTGTTTGCTTAAGGGCAAGCAAATGAATAAGTTTGGGGGAGTTGATATTCCCATATTTTACCCGTTTTAGCATGCATATTATTTAGTATTTCGGGTCTCATGCATGTGTTTCTCATAGTTTTCTTAGTGTTTTGGTCTAATGTAGGGTCTAGGGTGTTTGTACTAGGTCCTAGTGAGTCTTGCATGTTTTGGAGTGATTTATGGTACTTTGAGACATTTTTGGAGATAATTGGAGTGAAGGGCCAAAAGAGACGGCAAAGCTCATCCGAGGTGTCCGAATGACCTGGCTGGAAGAAGGGTCTAAAATCAAATTCAGCCTATATGGTCTTCATGAGAGTCGTAAAGGAAGCAGTTAGCTGCCTACTGGAGTTTGATTCAGGTCATTCGGATGTGTGGTTCGAGAGATATGGCTGATTTTCTATGGAGTGTCCGCCTGGCCGCTCAACCATACACTTACACCGAGCCCCCATCCGGTGCAACGGACAAGTGTAGCCACAGGAGAAGAGCACCGCACGAGACCCATCTTCACACCGGTCCATGCATCCGGTGTCACACTACAGGGCACTTATACCGAGCCCACCGTCTGGTGAAACGGTCCGGTGTAGCACCAAGAGCCATTGTGACCCATATAGACCGGGTAAAAACCCGGTTTGTCTCGGGTTGACCCGGTTCGCCCCCTTTTGCTTTAAATACTCTTGAAACCTTTTTTTTTTTTGCTAAGACTTTTTCTTCCAAGGGTTGTGCACGAGTCAAGCTCTCTTTTGGAGGGATTTTTGCTAAGACTTCTTCTTCCAAATGCCACTCTAGAGAAGATTTCTTCAACTCTACCTTTTATTTATGCAATTTCCTTATTTTTATGTCATTTTCTCTTTTGTTCTTCATGTTCTTTCGATTTTAGAATTTTTGTTGGATCATGGTTGCTTGATTTGGATGGTTTGATGATTGATTTGTGTTGCTTAAGTTCT
Organism: Eutrema japonicum; assembly: GCA_030161315.1. Lineage (NCBI taxonomy): Eukaryota > Viridiplantae > Streptophyta > Magnoliopsida > Brassicales > Brassicaceae > Eutrema > Eutrema japonicum. The sequence goes on along the minus strand of BSQW01000007.1, from coordinate 35,475,593 downwards.
TAATCCTTGATTTATTTCCTTATTTAGTGTCCTTAATGCTTGATTTAGCTTGAGAAACCTAAATCTAGATCAAAGGGAAAATCATGCACACCAAGTGTTTGATGAAATTCCCAAAGAACAAAATAACGGATTTGCATATCTTAGCTAATGAGAATGGATGTCTAAGGTGTATTTTGGTTAATAGAACTTGTAATTAATGCTTTTTAATCATCAAATCACAAATGAGAATTTGATTTTTGATTAATTGATTAACAAAGGGATTAAGACCATGAGAGTGGATTAGTCTTGTTTAAGTGTTCTATGCCTAAGGAATGGCATAGATTGTGTGTATTAGTGTCATGAATTATGATGATTTGGTTTGCATCTTGTTAGATCCTTCACATAGGTTGATCTTAAGGCTAGTTTAGATTGAGATATCAAAATTAGAGCTTAAGTATTTCACGCCCGAGAGGTGTTTGATGAAATGCTTGAACCAAGCCTTTTGCGAGCTTTTCACACCCTAGCCAATGAGAGTTGATGTCTGGGGTGATTAGTGAACTAATTGGAATTGGAGATTAATGCTCATTGATTATCTAATTGCAAACCAGAGTTTATGTCAATTAGGTGGTTAGTGAAGTGATTAGTGCCATGAGAATGGGTTAGTCATATTTGTGAATTCCATGTTATAGGATAGTGTTTGATTCAATCTTTGTCATCATTATTTGATTGTTAATCATCTCTTTGATAGTTAAATCCATGATCCACCACTTCTATCTTTGTTTTTTCTTGCATTTTACTTTCTTAATCTAAAAATATAAAAACCCAAAACATTTGCTCTAGCTTAAGTCATTTCTTGCATTCCTAGTGTGTTGTTCTTTGTGCCTCCTTGGATTGATCCTCTTGTACTACAATGATATGAGTAGACTTAAGTAATTGATTAGGACTCCAAAAAATCTATCATCAATTTGGTGCCGTTGTCGGGGAGGCAATAGCAATAACCATTAGGATTTAAATTTTTCTTGAGACTAGAGCTTTTTATTCTCTTTTGTTGCTAATATTTTCACTTTTCTTGTGATTTTCATGAAGGGAGTGACAATGAGGAAGCAACCGTCAAGCTAGTGACGTTAAACGCGCCCTTGGAGACCTCCCCAAGTCTATCCCTTGTCAAGCTTGCTACACAAAACAAGCATGAATAAAGAGGACCACGCTCCTCAACAATAAAGGATGACAAATTTGGGTCGGATCAGTCTAAGATTGGTCTCTTGGGTCCAAGGTCGTGGTGTATGATTAAAGGAGGGTTCGGCCACAATATGTCACACTCCTCTCCTCATCGATTCAATTCCAAGGTATGATTCTCACTCCACTTCATTGTATATACATTCTTGCATATTTTTACCTTCTCCTTGACTTTTATTGCACCGGGACTATGGAATTCAAGTTTGGGGGAGGGGTTTGTGTCATTTGACATTGTGTTTTGTGATCTTATTTTTGTTGCTTTATACTTGAGTCTCATGCATTTCATATAAGGCATAGAAAAACACACACAAAAAATTGAAAATTTTGAAAACACAAAAGATTTGCATGTAGTTGCATTTCTTGTGTAGGATCGAGTCTAATAGCATATAGGTTGCATTGCACGTGCATAGGGAGCAATGATGATTTTTCCTTGTAGAGTATCATTTTAAGAGCTCGGTCCAATGCCCTCGTTGCTAGTTGTTTGATGATTTTGATCTCGTGTTTAAAATCAAGGATGAACCATATGTTGATCTCGTGTTTCATTACCCATGTCTTAGCTAAAGCAAGTTGTGATTTGAGTCCAATTCTATTTAAGTGAGAACCGTAATTTTGACATTTAATTATCGTGTTTGTGCATTGCATAGTGAATTCATGGATACCAATACACATATTTGGGCTATCTTCCTCCTTTTACCACTCTTTGTTAGCTCAAATAGCCGGTTCCCATCATTGGAACGATTAACCATTCCCATAACCCAACCGTCCTTCGAGCCAAAACCGTTTTAGAGTGACGTGAGGCCTTTTTCGAATCAATTAGGCAAAAAGTGTTGAGTTTAGAACGACAAGGAGAAACTTCTATATAGAGCTAGCTCAAATTCAAAGGGCTAGACATAGGTTAGGGCTAGATAGGATGGGAGTTTGGGGATGAAGAAAAGAAAGAGAGTGTGGAACATGGGAGGAGATCGGGAGAAGAAGTAGGGGATAAGCAAATGCTTGAAATCGTTGGCAAGAAAAATGTTGGAATAACTCTAAGTAACAAGGAAACGTAGTGTCTAGCTTTTAAAGGAAAGAAAAAGAGCAAAAACAAAATGGCTAAAGTACAAAAGAAATGTAAATAAGGGAGTCTAGAGAATGTAAAAGAAGAGCTACGTAAAAGAAAGTGTTGAAAGCGAAGCCATTCAGTGAAGAAGGAAATCCCCTAAGTGCTTAAGTGAAAGAAAAATGGTGAGACGATATGGGTAATGAAGGCAAACGGCTTTGTGAAAAAGGGTAGCTTAGGAAGGATCATCATTGGGGTTTAGAAATTCGGAGATAAGATCGATATGAGGCATTGGATAGATGGAAGTCATCCTTGTATGCATCTATTGGGCTTTACTCTTAGCATTTTGCATTAGTTGATTCTTTTTGAGAAATCCCCTTGCTTGGAAACCATTACTTGTATTGAGATCACCTTCATCTCAAAACCATCCCAAGGTCAAATGAATTCACTTGTCTAGCATAAACATGATTCACTTGAACCGATTAAATGAATGTCAAAGGATTGAATGATAGGAAGGCTTGTGTAGGTTGAGACTTGGGCTTGATTCATGAACGGATAGATATGGCTTGCTCTTTTTGAGTAGACTTGTTTGATTGCATCTTAGAATTTGCAACTTGGACATTGGGTTTGAATTCTTTTTATGATACTTGTGGATTTGAAATCCCGCTTTCTATTCTCTCTCTACTTGTTCGTGTTTGTTTGCTTGAGGGCAAGCAAATGAATAAGTTTGGGAGAGTTGATATTCTCATATTTTACCCGTTTTAGCATGCATATTATTTAGTATTTCGGGTCTCATGCATGTGTTTCTCATAGTTTTCTTAGTGTTTTGGTCTAATGTAGGGTCTAAGGTGTTTACACTAGGTCCTAGTGAGTCTTGCATGTTTTGGAGTGATTTATGGTACTTTGAGACGTTTTTGGAGATAATTGGAGTGAAGGGTCTAAAGAGACGGCAAAGCTCATCAGAAGTGTCCGAATGACCTGGCTTGAAGAAGGGTCTTCAAATAAAATTCAGCCTCTACGGTCTTCATGAGAGTCGTAGAGGAAGGAGTTAGCTGCCTACTAGAGTTTGATTCAGGTCATTCATATATGTGGTTCGAGAGATATGGCTGATTTTTTATGGAATGTCTGCCTGGTCGCTCAACCATACACTTACAACGAGCTCACCATCCGGTGCAACGGACCGGTGTAGCCACAGGAGAAGAGCACCGCACGAGACCCATCTTCACACCAGTCCATGCATCTGGTGTCACACTACATGGCACTTACACCGAGCCCACCGTCTGGTGAAACGGTCCGGTGTAGCACCAGGAGCCATTGTGACCCACATAGACCGGGTCAAAACCCGGTTTGTCCCAGGTTGATCCGGTTTGTCCCGGGTTGAACCGGTTTATCTCGGGTTGACCCGGTTCGCCCCCTTTTGCTTTAAATACTCTTGAAACCTTTTTTTTTACTAAGTCTTCTTCTCCCAAGGGTTGGGCATGACCCAAGCTCTCTTTTGGAGGGATTTTGAATTCTCTTCATAACAAATGCCACTCTAGAAAATATTTCTTCAACTCTATCTTTTATTTATGAAACTTCCTTATTTTTATGTCTTTTTCTCTTTTGTTCTTCATGTTCTATAGATTTTAGACTTTTTGTTGGATTATGATTTGCTTGATTTGGATGGTTTGATGATTGATTTGTGTTGCTTATGTTTTAATCCTTGATTTCTTTCCTTATTTAGTGTCCTTAATGCTAGATTTAGCTTGAGAAACTTAAATCTAGATCAAAGAGAAAATCATGCACACCAAGTGTTTGATGAAATTCCCAAAGAACAAAATAAGGGATTTGCATAACTTAGCTCATGAGAATGGATGTCTAAAGTGTATTTTGGTTAATAGAACTTGTAATTAATGCTTGTTAATCATCAAATTACAAATGAGAATTTGATTTTTGATTAAGTGATTAACAAAGGGATTAAGACCATCAGAGTGGATAAGTCTTGTTTAAGTGTTCTAGGCCTAAGGAATGGCATAGATTGTGTGCATTAGTGTCATGAATGATGATGATTTGGATTGCATCTTGTTAGATCCTTCACATAGGTTGATCTTAAGACTAGTTTAGATTGAAATATCAAAATTAGAGCTTAAGCATTTCACGCCTCAGAGGTGTTCGATGAAATGCTTGAATCAAGCCTTTTGTGATATTTTCACACCCTAGCCAATGAGAGTTTATGTCTAGGGTGATTAGTGAACTAATTGGAATTGGAGATTAATGCTCATTGATTATCTAATTGCAAACCAAAGTTTATGTCAATTAGGTAATTAGTGAAGTGATTAGTGCCATGAGAATGGGTTAGTCATATTTGTGAATTCCATGTTCTAGGATAGTGTTTGATTCAATCTTTGTCATCATTATTTGATTGTTAATCATCTATTTGATAGCTTAATCCATGATCCAACACTTCTATCTTTGTTTTCTTTCTTGCATTTTACATTCTTAATCTAAAAATATAAAAACCCAAAACATTTGCTTTAACTTAAGTCATTTCTTGCATTCATAGTGTGTTGTTCTTTGTGATTCATTGGATTGATCCTCTTGTACTACAATGATATGAGTAGACTTGAGTAATTGATTAAGACTCCAAAAAGTCTATAATCATGAACCCATTTAGCTAAAGTTAAAATTTTAGTTTTTATCATTAATTATGCTTACAATTTATCATTGCCAAAAATCTTAAAAACAAGCTAGGGGAAGCTATGTGTTGATTGAACATATAAATTTGTAATTAGTTAATTACTTTCTTATTTATCACATTATTATAAATATTAAATCAATAAATAGCGAAATATAGAAAAGTAGTTTCTGGCCCATTGAAAAACTTAGATGTGAGTGGTTGGTCCAGGAGAAAGGAGTATTCGTCAGCGTATGAAGATCCAATCCCCCAGGGAAGGAAGAGTAGGAACTACCCACCCAGGAATCAGCATTCTAAACTGCAGCACACCAGCGTGTATCAGGGGTGTGCTATAAAAGATCAGCTAAGGTTGAGTCCTTCCCTTCTTGTTATTCCTTCCTCCGTTAGCAGAACATCCTTACCTAGGAGTGTGCTGGAAGATAAGACATATTCTCTAGCCATCTATGAAACTTTGAAACTTTGCAAACTTACAACTCCTTCCTAGGAATACAGCTAAAGCATACATCCTATCTATTCATGCTAGGAATTTACAATCCGATCTAGCATTGTGCTATGAAACTAGTCCTCAACAGAGGGTGTAAACTAGTCCTGGTTTTGTAAAGTTTGGTACAGACTATTTTCATCGAACATCACGGTGGTAATTATTGGTGAGACAGATAAGATGGGTCGAGAATGACTACGCGATTTTCTTTATTGTGCCTCCAAATCTATATTTTAAAAATAATGTTTATTTTCTACGAATATTAGCCAAATTCAACCACCATTAATCTCCAGCTGTTACCATTTACTTTTTGTCAACAGCATCAACAAAAAATGGACCGTCCATATCTTTACTAGAAACTTTAAAAAATGCAGTGGACATAATTATCTATAAATGTAACGAAATCTTTATAAAAACATTATCATGAATATTAAAAATGCAGTGGACAGAATCATCGATAAATGTTACGAAATATTAAAAATAACATCATCATAAAATTTGAGACAAAGCATATATATAGTTTCAATGATATGAACTCGTATCAAAAGATCCCAAACCTGCTACTCATTACTAGCATTGAATCTGCAAAGCGATTTACTTTAGGGTTACTGTTGAGCGTTGAACATCATCATGAGTCTTGATTAATCATGAGCATTTCATACACTGCAGTAGCAATATCAGCGACAGAGGTAAGCTTACAATAATCTTCCATCTGCATTTTCAAGCAATATTTTTTTTTTTTAAGTTAATTTATAGTAAAACCAACTCATACAAAAAAAAAGTAAAGTAACTATTTATACTTTCTGAAATTTCCTAACTAACATTTTTTATGTTTTATTTTCTCAAATTACCACAAAAATCTAAAAATTCAAAAAACATCACAAACTTTTCGTTTGGTAAAGAGTTTAAATAATTTTGAAGTAATATTGGCTTTACTAACAATTTGATTTATACTTTGTGAAATTTCATAACTAACAATTTTAATGTTTTATTTTCTCAAATTACCACAAAATGTTAAAATTCAAAAAGAAAACATCATAAACTTTTCGTTTGGTAAATAGTTTAAATTAATTTTGAAGTAATTTTGGGTTTACTAACAATTAGTGGAAATTCTTACAACCAAAAAAAAAACAAAATTAGTACGTTTTTTTTTAAATGGGCATTACATCTTCATTTATGTGAAAGCCTATAAATAGGAAATAATTTTTTTTTTTTGAACATAATAGGAAATAAATTTGACTACGTGTGTTGTATACATTAATGATTGTTTCGTCAAATTTGCTGTGTTATCATATGCATAATACATTTGAAAAAATCTTCATTGGTTAGGTATAAATTCCATGATAATAAAGTACATTGTCTTATAAGTTAACTGATTTAAACATAATTTTGTTCAAAAAAAAAACTGATTCAAACATATTTGTAGATAAATCATTTTGTAAATCAATCGTATTGGTTGAAAGATAAAAAATATATATGTATATATAATTTAATAATGTAATGATAGAATGGTGTAACATTTAAAACATTTAAGCTAAATAATATTTTAATGAAAAAATCATTAAACACTAAAAAAATATATGTTAAGTTTAAGTAGATGAGTGCGATTTTGGTTTAACTAGATACATATTTAACGAGTGGATAATATATAATGTGTCTACATGAAAACATAGTAGAAATTTAAAATAGTTAAAGATTATAGAATAATATTTTATAAACGTATATAAACAAGTGTGCTATATTTTTGGTTCAAACAAGTATTAATGACATTTTTAGGTGAAGACATCATTATCGGAATATATTTTTCTGTACTTAAAGATTAATTAACAAAATTTCTAATTTACAATAGGAATTGCGTGTGATGAATTGTATATCTATGTGACTAGGTCTATCTGTTTCTGCCAGACGGGTCTAGAATTCACAGATTAATTAAGTACCCTCATAATTAAACATATTTTTAAGGCCGAATATTATTATAATGATCTATTCGTGATCAAACTAATATATAAGACGATAGGCGACAAGATAAAAATAATTAGGTTAAGGCTAAGCCTAGCATTTGATTTTCAATTAAATTAAAAGAGATATGTTTTTGTGTTTTTTTCTTGTGTATAAATATAGTTTTTTTTGTTACAGCTTTTAGAATGTTTCTTTAATGTAACGTTATCAAATCAGGGGTAAATAATTAGTGATTTAGGATTTAGCAGAAACATACCTTAGTGGAGAAACAGTAGAGGACAAAGTCTGAAACAATGGAGACATTGAGGTGTAGAATGATAAGCCCTAAGTTCTGTAAACCAGAGACAATGTTGAGAAGAAGCTTTGGTCTTCTTCTTGTTCTGATCTTGAGACTTGTATGGCTCTCGACGAGGCTTACTTCGATATCAGCCAATGCGTTAGCCACATTCTCGCCCACAGAAGAAGAACCCATTGAGAACTGGGGAAGCTTGAAGGTGTCGGAGAAAGGTGTGGCGGATGAGATATCGCTTCCTGAAAAAGACTTTTCGTTTGGCTCGACATTATTGAAGTTTTGGAGGTGAAGATGGTGTTCGAGTTCTCTGATGAAGTTTATTGCACCTCCTATTATTGATGCTTGGTCACACTGAAACAATTCAAAATAAGAAACAAGAAACTCATAAACTGCGAAATTAGAACTATGTATGTTAATTTTTACAATTAGGGTTAATTCACTACAACTACTTTATTTTTTGTGAAACGGGTAATGGTCTTAGTGATAATATCAAGAGGTTGGTTCTCTTGTGCCACGAATTTATTCTCCTTTTGGGAAGGAGGATTTAAAAACAAATAAGGGTTGTTTCATTAGGTTTTAATATACTATAATTTAAGGAATTTCTTAAAATTGTTTAAAAGAAGTAAAATTTGTTGTATTTGAAAAGGGGTTTTAGTAGATATGGGGTTGATAAACTGATAATTAGGACAAAAATAAATCATAGCATTTTCGTAAATAACTATGGCCTTTTATCCCGCATGATTTTCTCAGAGCAGCTTGTCTTCGTATAAAATAGCATAATATGTTTTAAAATCACACGTTAAATGCACACTATTTAAAAAACTTAGGCACCATAAATGAACTGCAATATTTATGAAAATCTTTTCCGCCGATTTTGCAAATAAAAGAAAAACTAAACCATAATCATTTACTGGTACTACTCTGTTTTTAAAATTGTTAAAAACTAAAAAAAATATATTTGAACGTGGGTTTATAATTCTGTTAGTCTATATAAAAATAATACATAGATGCACTATAGAGTTATGATTGTAGTTTGTAGATATAGAAGTTAACAAGTGATACCCTTCGAAAATATGACTCAGGCATGAGAGAGCGGAGAATAGAGAGGTACTCATTCATCTGTTTTCTCCGGTTACGCTCCACTGCAATGTGAGTCATACGTTGATTATTGATCTCTTCTTTGTTTTTCTTCGCCCTTGTTCTGCGCCGCTTTACCTCATTCATCCCCGTGTCTCGGTGATAAGTCATCTCGCAGCTCGGGTTCTCTTCATCAATTACAATTTCATGAGGTGGTGGTTGATGAAGGAATGCATTAGCATTTCCATTCCCATAGTAACCTTCATTGAGAAAAGTAGAGTCGTCGTTTTCGGTTTGGTTGTCGAAAAAACTGAGAGAGGCTTGGAGATCATAGAAGGGTGGTTCATTATCTGTGTAAATGTTCGAGTAGGTTTCTTTCCCATTATAACTGTGTTGGAAAATCACCCCCTCGAGAGCCATTAGCCTTCTTTGTTTTTTTTTTGAAATTGAAGTTTCTCAAATAAAAAAGACTTTGATAATAATAGATAAAAAAGGAAAAATGTTAAAAAAAAATGTCGTAATGTTATAATATGTGTAAGGTAATTGATACTCGACGGGTCTTTATAAAGAGGGGTGTTGATGGAAATATGATCTACAGGTTGTTGCACGTGAAAAGCATAGTTTGGGAGTTTGCTCCAAGGGAGATGTATTCTCTTTTCAGGTTGTTGGAAATATTAAAATGGTAAATAGCTAATAATGGGCGACATATGGGGGATTTCGTGAACCAATATTGAATCTTGTATGATCCATAAGCTCTTATTTTTTTAGGTTAATCGGTTTGACTTCACCGTAAACACTACAAGAAAACACGCTAGAACCGACGGCAAAATCCGTAGGTATCCCATCGGAAATAGACCTTTCCGACGGATTTTGCCCGTCGGTTCTATCTCGTCGGAATATAAAATCCGTAGAAAATTTCCAACGGATTTCCGACGGCATAATTACCGACGGATTTCCGATGAGTTATCCGTCGGTAATAATTCCGACGAAAAACCGAGGGATTCCGGACGGTTAATTTCCGACGGATTTCCAACAGTTTGTGAATCCACTCGGACGGCTTTTTTAACGACGGATTTCCGATGGCTTATTTACCGACGGATTTCCGATGGCTTTTTACCGACGGATTTCCGACGGCTTTTTTACCGACGGATTTCCGACGGCTTTGTTACCGACGGATTTCCGACGACTTTTTTACCGACGGATTTCCGACGGCTTTTTTACCGACAGATTTCCGACGGATTATTTACCGACGGATTTCCGACGGCAATTTTGTGTTTTTTTTTTAATATTTATTATATTAATTTATATTTATTAAAATTATTTATTAATTAAATTAAATAAATTAAATTATTTTAAAAACGAAAATTAATTATATAAATAAAATATTAAAAACATAAATATTTAAAAGTTTTAGAAAAAGTGGAAATTACATAAAAAACAAATAATCAAAATAGATCCGGCGCCATGTCCGGGAATTTCGTCTTGAAGAAATCCGCCCACTTCGTTTGCTTGTCCTCCAATACCGTGACCTTTGCCGTGAGCTCTTCATTTTGCCGGATATGGTCTTCATCCATCGAAAAACTGGCCGAAGAAGAAGTGGATTGGGTCGCAACCCTACCCAACCCCGGCCGACGACCTTTCCTAACCGGTACCTCCTACAAAAACAATTTAAAAAGTTTAGATTTTCAATTAAAAAATAATTATCTAAATAAATATTATCATAGGTTTTACTTACCGCGATGACTAGCTCGTTAAGCTCGGCCCGAGTGACTTCGTTGGATCCGGTGTAATCGTCTTGCGATCTCTGGGTGAGCAAATAGTCTTTCGCCCTCTTCACGGTTTCGACGTTCTCCCTCATTTCTGGATCTTGAATTTGGCCTGTCTTCTTGTTGGTGTGCGTCCTCTCCATCAATGCAAGGTGATCGGGCTCTTCGCCCAATTCCTCCGTCTACGAAATATATAAAACGGTTAAAGAAAACCGTTTTTAATAAAAAAGAACTATAAACCGAAAAAGTACTTACCATTTCGTCGGCCGTTGTCAAGTAGCTCTTTGCCCCGTTGTTGTGAACGGCTTCTCCCTTCCCGTTCCGGTCACTCCTCCGGTTCTTGGTGTGAGTCTCAGAATCAGCTATGGTCGACGGCAATTTCCAGTACGGCTCGTACCCCTTGTACACATCCTCGTTCAAGCATTTCGGCTTACCTTTCCCCTTCTTCCAAGCCTTCTTCCAATCGCAGATGTGGTGAGAGAATTGCCGGGCAGCCTCCGTATGAAATTCTGCCTCGACCGTCTTCGTGAGCGTAGACTTCCAATTAAACTCTTGCTACAAAAGAAATAGAAATAAACTTTGTTAACAAAATCTCAAAATATAATAGAAACAAATAATTAAATTATCACTTACCGCAAAGGTACGAAACCACATATCTCGGTCGTCCGACGGCATATTGGCATATGTCGGGTATGGATGTTTGAGTAGGCTGTGCAACATCCTCAAAACCGACTTGCTAATGCTATTCCTGGAGAATCCAAACCTATGAAAAAATAAATTAAAAATTGATTAAAAAATATATATATTAATTAAGAAAAGACATAGTATTACCAAGTAGATCTCGGGATACGGCGTTTCGGGTCGAGAACTATGAGTAATTCTCGTCCCGGCTGTTAAACGAGCTCCTCGACGGTCATGGTCATCGGTTGACCTACGCTCTCTTGATCGGGAGTAGGTGAAGGCGCCGTAGGCGGGACAATACCCGGGTTCGGATTTGAGGTAGCGGGCCTCCGCCCTCCTTGCCTCGAACCGCCAGCACGGTCAATATCGAATTGCACGTAAGACCTACAACAATAAAAACCGAATCATTTCAAAAAATATAAAAAAATATCATAAATATTTAGTAAAAAAATTAATAGATTTAAAAAAACATTTTTAAAATATAGATATATAAAAAATTGTAAAAATGTTTTTGAAAAATAAATACATATCTAAAAATTTGTTAAAAAGTTTTTTAAAATTAAATTTAAAAAAACGTTTTTAAAATATATATGTATTGAAATTTTTTTCCTAAAATTTATTTATTAAAAATATTTTACAAAAACGTTTAATAAAATTCTATTTATAAATATATTTTCAAAAAATACTACTATATATAACAAAATTGTTTTTCATATATATAATTTTTTTTAAAACGTTTCATAAAATACATATATACAAAAAACGTTTTTTATTCATATATATAAATTTTAAAAATCATTTTTATATATATACATTTTGTAAAAACGTTTTTCATATATATAAATCATGTAAAAACGTTTTTAAAATACATATATGTAAATAACGTTTTTTCATAGATATAAAATTTCCAGATAATGTTTTTTTCAAATATACTTTTAATATAAATATAATTTGAAAAATATTTTTATATATATATAATTATCAAAAACGTTTTTTAAAATTTATAATTAATTAACCTAAGCTAAAACCCTAATCTAAATCCACATGCAACAATCTAACACTACACAAAACGAAAATCCACAAATAAACCTAAATCTAATTCCACAAATCAATCTAAATCTAAAAACACAAATCCTAAAATCTAAATACACAAATATATACACAATTAAAGAGGAGGTTTCTTACATAGTGGAAGAGGAAGATTTCCGGCGGAGGAGGTGGAAGAAGACCCGTCGGCGGAGAGGTGGAAGAAGAAGAGGCGGTGGAGGGAGGTGGAAGAAGAAGAGAGATAGGAGAGAAAGAGAGAAGAAGAGAGTTCGGAGAGAAGGAGAGAAGAAGAAGAGAGAAAGATGAGAGAATTAATAGAGAAAGAGAGAAGAAGAAGAGATCGTCGATTTATTATTTTTAACCCGTTTCCGATGGACCACGCCGTCGGTTTCTCGTTGGAAATCGAGAAATTTAACCGCCTCAATTTTTGAGAAATTTCGTTAGGCGGTTCAATTTCCAGGGTAAAAATTAATAAACCCGTCGGAAATCCGTCAGAAATTTCCGACGGTTTTCCGACGGGTTCAGGGTTTAGGGTTTAAAAATGTAAATTTTGATAAATTTCAATGTTTAATAACCATTAGTGTTACATAGATATAAGAAAAACTTTTAAAAACCAATCAAAACAAATTATTTAGGATTTTATAAAAATCGTTCGATGAATGATATCAAGCATTCATAAAATCACATAGAACATCTAAGGACATTCACGTATTTACTCTAGGTTTTAAGTAAATAGTCTAAAACGTATGATTTTGAAAACATTTCACATAAACTAGTGTGTACTTGTTAGTTCTACATCTACGGAGACCTAACCACTTCAAAAACGTGTAAATTTGAGGTTTAAAACTCTGATCCGTCGGAGATCCGTCAGAAATTTCCGACGGATTTCCGACGGATATAAGAAAATTCTTTAACCAGTCGGAAATCAGTCAGAAATTTCCTTGGTATCGATCGATGCTTGACGGGAATTGGGCCGACTTGCCCGTTATAAGTTTTATCCGGGGGATTAACATTTCCTCGGCTAAAACCGTAAGCCGTCGGAAATTTCCGACGGATATAAGAAAATTCTTGAACACGTCGGAAATCCGTCGGAAATTTCCTTGGTATCGATCGATGCTTGACGGGAATTGGGCCGACTTGCCCGGTATAAGTTTTAGCCGGGGATTAACATTTCCTCGGCTAAAACCGTAAATCCCCCTCGGCTTTATTTATGTTTAAATTACGGGAAGAAAACTACATTTTTATTTCATAAAAAGGTTAAAACATGATAGATAAATACAATATATTACATAAAATTCATTACTCGGAATCCGTAAAATAATCTGACGTAGCTGAATCGGAGTGCTCGTCAAATTCGCCTATCTCTTCTTCTGAATCCTCAAAGAACTCGTAATTCTCGTCCATGGTGAAATCAACCACGAGATCAACTTCAAGAGAATGCTCGATCGGACCTAAGTTACCTATTACCGGAACCTGCAAAGGATCGTGCTCTTCCACACCATAATCTCTTCCCCTTGGGTGGATCGACGTAACTGTAATCCAAGGGTCTTGCTTGTTCCTAACCCGGGGGTATCGAATGTAGGATACCTGATCCGCTTGTGAAGCAAGAATGAAAGGATCGTATTTTTGAAGTCGCCTTCGAGAGTGGACAGATGTAACACCAAATGCGTCCTGGCGTACACCTCCTACTGGACTATACCAATCACAATATAACGCAATGCACCTCAAGTCGAGCATCCCCGGATAATGGACCTCCAATATTTCGCGGAGAACACCGTAGTACACAACTTCTCCAGATTGAGGTGATATACCAGAATTACAAGTTGTCTTTGAGCTTCCTTCCCGATGAGCCTTAAAAGCATACCATCGGGTGCAATACATCAGATAAGACTTTGCAATAAACGTCGGGCCTTTCATCACCTCAACTAACCAGGTCGGAAACTCATTACCGAGAGCAGTCATCTGACGAACCTATTAAAATTTCAAGTGGACAATAATCGACACAATGTTTATATATAAAAATTATTATTCTAATTTAAATATATAATAATAAATCATGGTTTAGGACTTACATGATATTTTAACCAATCAACAAAGTCATTCTGCTTGACGACATCAAGCTCATCATCTGTGTAATTTGGATACCATTCGCGTATTTGGATCATGAACATCATGTGCATGAACAAATGCATTAGAAAATTATAATAACATTAACCAATAAAAAATAACATTTAATTAGGTACCTCTCATATTCTAAAACGTCATCGCAGTTTGTCAGAATATACATATGCAAGTGCCTTTGCTCCTCCTCTAATAGTCGTCGATCCTTGCTTTTTCCACTTAGTCGTCCAATCTGAGTAAATATATCGGGAACATAGACAGGATAACTAACTCTGTTGCCTCTATCATCATGACATGCGGGGCGTCTACTTTTTGTTTGGAATTGCGCTGGAAAGTAGTAGCTAGCAAAGTTGGAAGTTTCTTCATTAATGCTCTGTGCGACAATAGAACCATCGACTCTAGAAAGATTTTTCACCTTCTTCTTTAGGTGGAACATATACCGCTCAAAAGGGTACATCCATCGGTATTTAACAGGCCCACCAAGTGCTGCTTCTCGAGGGAGATGAATAGGAAGATGTTCCATAACATCAAAAAAGGCAGGAGGAAAAATTTTCTCGAGGTTGCAAAGGAGAACCGGGATGTTTTCCCCTAGATTTCGGATTCCGGTTGATGTAAGTGATCTCGTGCATAGATCCCGGAAGAAAGCACCGATCCCTGCATATATAGTACACATACAAAATTAAATAACTTCCATTTAATAATTAAAAATATAAAATCACCATACGTACATAATAGTGTAAATGTATGTAAACATGCAATAGCTCCATGGACGTTTATAGGAAGAAGACATTCAAATGCAAATGGAAGGAGGCGCTGCATGACAACATGACAATCATGACTCTTCATCCCAGAAAACCTCCCTTCTGAACTATCGACGCAATTACGAAGGTTATATGCGTATCCGTCTGGGAATTTTACACCGTGCTTAATCCAATCGAAGAACTTCTCCTTTGAAGACGCATTCATCCGGAAAACAGGGGGATGTAGTGATTTCCCGTTCGCCATTACATGCAACTCCTTACGGGAACAAATATCTGAGAAGTCCAATCTGGCCTTCAAATTATCTTTCGTCTTTCCGTGCACATTTAGAACAGTGTTCATGATGTTGTCAAAAAAGTTCTTTTCAATGTGCATCACATCTAGATTATGGCCCAGCAAATGGTCTTTCCAATATGGTAAATCCCAGAAAATACTCTTCTTGTGCCAATTGTGGTACTCACCACAACCGTCAACGGGATAATGCCCATTATCCCCGCATGAAACTGTCTTCTCGGCACCAAAATATCTTAACTGATTTATAATATAATTCCCATCTACCTCAGGAGGTTGACCATCGAAAACGTTTTTGTTCTTCTTAAACAATGTTTTGCTCCGACGATATGGATGATCATGCGGTAGAAATCGTCGATGACAATCGAACCAAGAAGTCTTACGTCCATTCTTCAATTGGAACGCATCAGTGTTATCTTGACAATACAGACACGCCAACCTTCCATCTGTCGACCATCCATATAGCATACCGTATGCTGGGAAATCACTTATGGTCCACATAAGTACCGCACGCATCATAAAATTCTGTTGCAGGGAAACATCGGACCTGGGACTAGGATCGTGAGGAACAAAAACTCTCGTTTCATGCACATAGATGGCGGTAAATTATACGGTGTGACTATTACTGGCCACAACGAATATTTCCTCCCATGCTTTCCAAATGGGTTGAATCCATCCGTAGATAACCCCAGGTATACGTTCCTCGGCTCATACGCAAAACTAGGATAAACCTCTACAAAATGTTTCCATGCTTCTGCATCTGAAGGATGCGCTATCTCTCCAGCTGAGTTATGTTCTGCATGCCATCGCATAGGCCATGCCGTGCGCTGCGATTGATATAACCTCTTCAACCTATCAGCTAGGAGAAGATACCACATCCTTTTATGTGGAACAGGTACTCTGCCTCATGTATCCTGATAGCGAGGTTTGTGACAAAAACGACACTTCAACCGGTTTTCATCCTTTCTCCAGTAGATAATACAGTTGTCGATGCACACATCTATCATCTGATAAGGTAATCCAAGACCAGCTACAATCTTCTGAATCTCGTAGTATGAAGCCGGTGAAATATTATCTTTAGGTAAGACATCTCTCACAAAATCAGCTATCGCATCAACACAATCTTCGGCGAAGTTGAAATCCGTCTTTATAGTCATCAACCTGCTTGCAGTTGAAAGAGGCGATATTCCATCTCTACATCCTCTGTATAATGGCTGCTTTGACGCATCTAGCATATCAAAAAACTTATGCGCTTCTGAATTTGGTTCCTCAATCCTGTTACCATCCTCAACATGATGATACGATGCAATGTTTTCACAAAACGCATCATTCACCATCTGAGTGTAACCTGCGTTTACATCTACTTCCGGTGTTGGTTCCTCTAACCTAGTACCCGAAGTACTACCAAACCTATCTGATGTGCTACCATAGTATTGCACCATTGAATCGGTTTCTCCGTGGGTATACCAAATCTTGTAACCAGGCATAAATCCATTCCTATATAAGTGCTTCCTTACCTCCATAACTGAGACTAATCTATGATTCCGACATTAGTACAAGGACAATACATTTTACCGTATTCTGATGTCATGCTATTGTTTGCCGCAAAATTCATGAACTCCTCCACACCTTGTGCGAACTCATCCGTCAATTCCCCCGTCACGGGATCACGCAGAGGTTTGTCCATCTACGATCGAAAATAAGACATTGTATATGTGTTTTTTTTTTTATGATTCTAAATGAATGAGGGGTGGATACGTTTTTATAAGCAAAATTTTGTGAGTTTTCCGACGGCATTCCGATGGCTTATTCCGTCAGAATAATAGATATTATTGATGTCGGCAACGATGTCGGCAACCATGTCGGCAAAGTCTAATCCGTCGGAAATCCATCGGAAATTACCGACGGATGCAATCGTCGGAAAACCGTTGCCATCATGTCGGCAAGATCAGCATCCGTCGGAATAAAGACCGACGGCTTATTCCGTCGGAAAACCGCCGCATCATGTCAGCAAGGTCAGCATCCGTCGGAAACACCGTCGGAAATCCGTCGGAATAAAGACCGACGGCTTATTCCGTCGGAAATTTCTGACGGATTTTTGCCCATCTGTAATCTCTCTGTTTTCTTGTAGTGAAACTATCTCGGCTGGTGTATTGTGTTAGTAACAAGGAACGAGGTGGTTGCACAACGGAGTCGACGGTGCAATACAAATAGGCGGGAAGAGTAGCTGATGTGGCACAATTCAAGTGATGTTGGAAAAGTTAGCTAAATCGGAACAGAGGATTTTCAAATCAAGAAAAAAATAAGATTTGATGATATCGTGATAATTGAAAACAAGATCTTCTCAACAACACGTTTTGGTGAATATTTAAAGCGTGGAAGACCTTAGTTTTAAGCCAAACATTGATTGAGAGAGTCTTGTGATGACATAGAGTTCTTGTATTGGGTGAGTGAACAAAAAATAGGCATAGCTGTTGATGTGCATAAGTTTGGGTAGATTAGGAATCAGTCTTTGACTAGACACTAATCAATTGATTGTATCTACCCAAATTCATAAGAAGAACTTGGTCCACCATGCAAAAATATGTTTCCTTGATGTCACAGAACGATTCCTCATGAACCAATTCATGTAGCCTAAGCATATTTCCGCCATTTATGGTTGCTAAGTCAATCTTCCTCCGAAGTCGAACCTTAGTATTTGATGTAGCTTTCGCTACGATAACGCAACAATCTTATTTAGTCTAAGAATGCCTAAGATACGATACCTTCTTGATATCGTTGAGAACGTAATTTCTAGCCGAAAGCAAGGGAGAATGAGAGTATAAAAGCTATGTTTATTAATCAAAAGAAGTTGTCCTTACAATGATGAAAGGCTTATCTATATATAGAGCTAAACAAACGAAACTAATCCAATTAGGAAAGCACTACGTATTCCTTTTTGAATAAGGAAAAGTAACAAAAACCAATGCCAACTAGGAAGGGAAAAGAACAAAAAAGAAAAAGAACATAAATGTAAAAGATGATAACCACCATGCATCAGGTCACCCGGGGTAGAAAAATATTTGTCCCTGAATATTTAATCTCATCATTTGAAACGTAAGGAACAAAATGCTTTACATTGAACACATCGGCGCAACGAACATTTGGAGGAAGCTTGACATGATATGCGTTTGCATTATTTTTTCCAACACTTCTAATGGACCGATTTTGCAAGCTTTAAGCTTATTATACTCTCGAAAGGCAAACCCATCGTTAGTCAATACATCCCACAACAAATCGCTAACACAAAACTGCACATCACGGTTATGTCGATCAGCCATTTCTTTGTATTTTGTTGAAGTTGTCTGCAAATTCTCATGTACCTTAGCATGGATAACAGAGAGTTCGCCCACAAAATCAATAGCATGCCCATGATCTCTTATGATATCCGGAGACACATCAAGAGCCACTAGTCCCCGTGGTACTATACAATACACCATGCGAAAAAGGCTGAATTGAGTACTTCGACTGACTGCATGGTTATGAGCAAATTCAGCTTGACACAAAACCTTGTACCATGACCTAATATTATCACCAACTAAGCACCGCAACATTTCACCCAAAGATTTATTAGTCACTTTTGTTTGGCTGTCTGATTGAGGGTGGTAAGCAGAGCTCATATCAAAGCTTGTCCACGGCAATTTCCATAATGATCGCCAAAAGTGGCTCAGAAAACGTGAATCACGATCTGATACGATGGATAACGAAAGACCATGAAAATGATAGATCTCATGGAAAACAAATTGTGCCACTTGTACTGCATTCGTCATCTTCTTGTGATATAAGACTCAAAATGAGTTTATTCTGATGGTCGAGATGGTGGAAAAAAGGCTGGTGATTGCTCTCTTCTTTTGGTCCATGAGATGGTCGAAGGTGGGATTGAACGAGTTGGCGATCGCTCTCTCTCGTTGGATCAGTTAATGGGGAAGCGAAGTGGATCAAAGGCACCACATAGACTATGGACGGATCTCTGATACATCAAAGCTTGCTATGTTCTAAGGCGAATCCACACACGAAGAACAGAAGCCAAGAGACTCGACAAGACAAAGCTTGAAGAAAACGGCCGATCTTTATTAATAAGCAAAAAGGTAAACATTACAATGCCGCATGAGGACCTTATAAATGGTTCATTGGCTCAAGCCTATTAGGTCAGAAATTAAACGCAAAAACACAAAGAACAAAACACAAAACAAAAGCAAACACAAAAATCATCGTTTTCAAGAAAATGTAAAATTACTAAAGTCTATAAAAGGAAACTATGGCCGCTTGTCACAAAAGACGAGCTCCTTAATCTAATGTCGTTTTGAGCTGATACTTAGGCATTTTTGAAGCGTGTTTCACATGCAGAGATCACAAATAATGAATAGAACTTACCTTGGCTCGCAAATGGTCGGAATGGAGCTTGCATGGTCATCGCTGGTCTTGATGCTTTCTCGACTGGTCTAGTGTTGTAGAAGTCTTCGTATCCAGCTTGATCATTGTCTTGAAGTTCTTCTTCGTCCGTGATCTTTTTGTCTTAATCTTGAGTCATTTGAGTCCTCTCGAGTCGATAGCTTTGGGGAGCACGAGTCTTGAAGTTCCAGTGACCCATCCTTGATCTCTTGCGTGTTTTGACCTACCAAAAAGAATGACTTACATTAGAGATTGTTTGCAGCCGCTTGGTTCATGCTCGGTTGGCTGAATCCCTCGGTTAGCATCTTCTCGGCTTCAGTTAAGGCTCTGAAGGTAGGTTATGTGATTAACTCTGAATCTGCTATTGTAAATGGGATTTTGTTCGGACCAATCTCCTTGGAATGTCCACTTGGTCGATGGAAATGGTCTTCCTCAGTGCTTATTTGGTTGGGATATAATGAGTGAATTTGAATTTGGTGGTTTTTCTTGAGTTTGGGCTCGACTAGTCGTCTAAAAAATACCCACTTGGTCGAAGAAAGTGGCTTCCCTTAGTGCTGATTTGATCGTTAAAGCCTTCCCTCAGTTCCATCTTTGTATTCAGTACTTTGTTGTCGGTGGGATTGGTTTCTTGGATCGGTATGGACCAGATAACTTCTTCAAGTTCCATTGAGTTGATGATGGCTTGGACTGCTATGTTGAACCTCTTTCCGAGCTGTTTGGTCCTTGAACGGGTCATTGGGGCTTCCCTTACTTTGGGTACTTAGATTGAGGCCTGATCCATTTCGATACCCACATGATTCCCTTCCTCTTATGGAGGTTTTGACCTCAAAACTGAGTCTCATGCATCATATGAAGACAAATCAGCAACATTGAACGTATGAAATAGGCTATACTCACCTGGTGATTCAAGACAGTAGGCGTTGTCGTTGATCCTTTGTAGAACTTTGAATGTATCGTCGCCTCTTGGTGCTAGTTTGGAGTTCCTTTTTGTGGAAACCTCTCTTGCCTCATTTGTAACCAGACCCACTCTCCAGGATCAAATACCAACTGCTTCCTTCCTATATCAGCTCGCCTCTTGTATTCTTCGGTATTCTTCTCAAGTTTTTCCTTAGATTTTTTATGAATCTTCTTGGTGAGCTCGCCTCGGGTTAGACCATCTAAGATTACTTGATCAGTTTGAGGAATCGGCACAAGACCCAACAATGACAATGGTTGGATTCCATAAACAACTTTAAAAGGTGATAACTTAGAAGCAAATTGAGTAGCATCGTGATATCTTGACATTTTACATGACTTATGACCATGCTTTCCTTTACCTTTGATGTATTTACATTCATGTTTAGTTACATTTAGTTGTATTTTGTATCCCCATTTGCATATTCTAGGTCTTGGAGTGGGAGTGGAGCATTTGAGGCTTACATGGACAAAATGAGGCTTATTGGAGGAAAGGGAGATGGGCAAGAGGAAGAAAAGATTCAAGGAAGGACAAAAAGGCAAGAAGAAGCCAAGATCAGTGATCTGCATCGGCCACACCACATCGGGTTCCTATGGCCGATGCAGCCCACGCCGGAGAAGAATCAGTATTCTGCATCGAACATACCACATCGGGTTCCTACGGCCGATGCAGCTCACGCCGGAGAAGAATCAATATCTTGCATCGGGCAGCCACATCGGGTAGTTGTTGCCGATGCAGATCGCCTAGAGCCAAGATTCACCATGTCAAATCTGGTTTCTCTCGGATTGATCCGGTTTGACCACTTTGACTATAAATTGCTCTAGACCTAATTTTTAGAGACAACTTCTTTTCTATCTTCAAACTCTTTACCCTTCTTTTTAGATTTTGATACATTTTGTAAGAGATATCTTGAGGTTTTCTGCAATTTCTGAAGTTTTTTCCTTAAATCTATCTTTCTTTAATCAATAATCATGAAACTTAACACTATCTCCATGGATTTTGTTGGTTTCAATAGGATTAGTGAGTAGTTCTCTTTAGAACTTTGGGTTTGGTAGATTAGGGTGCTTTCTTGTTAGATCATGATGCTTATGGCTTAATTTATATAAATTCTTTACTGGTTGTGTGCTTTTAATGATATATTAACATTGATCTTGTTGATTTGGACCTTAAAAAATTTCATGCCTGGAAGGTGTTTGATGAAATTTCACAACCAAACCATTCAAGTGTTTTACATTCATAGCCTATGGAAATGGATGTCTAGGTGTTTATTGGCTATTTAGACTTTAGATTAATATTTAGTGATCATTTAATTGCAAATGAAAGTTTGTTCTCAATTGGGTGATTAACAAAGTGATTAGTACCATAGAAATAAATTAGTCTAGATTAGTGATATAAGGCCTAAAGATTAGAATTATTTGATTGTTTGAGCATCATAGTTTATCTAATAATGCCCGAGTCTATTACCAATACCCGAATTTCGTTTACTTAATCTTGATTTGCATTGCTTAGCTCTCTAGTTCGTTTGCGACTTTGTTTGAATTTAATTTGTGTTAGTACTTTAATTGCTTATGTTTTATGCTTTCATCTTGTTTGTTTGAGTTTAAATTTCATTAGGATTGTTAGACAACCTCATTCATATCTTGCTTAGCTTAAGAAATATCTTGTATTCCTAATGTTGCTAATCTTATACCCCCTTGGATTGATCCCCAAACGCTACAATGGCATGAGCATTTGGGTAATTGATTTTGCTCATTATCAATTTGGCGTAGTTGTCGGGGAGGTTTAGCAATAGCGATTGAGATTATGATTTTTTTTTTTTAGACTCAACTTTATTTTACTTTGTTATCTATTCATTTTACCTTGTTTACTCTCTTCTTTCTCTAGGTGTGTATGAACTAGCACAACTTGCGAAATCGTGGACAAACTCATTTGGTTAATCCTGTTCAAGAGATTCATCTTTTGGAAAGGTACATCACAAGAGCAAGGCGAGAACGGGAACGAGTTGCACACTTAAACCGGTTGGGAATGAATAACGTTCAAGAGCCACATGTTGGGGATCAAGGTCACGATGGGAATGAGAATGCTCAAGGGGTTTGGAGCTAATCAAGGTGCAAAGGTCAATAGAGCACCAAGGTTGATTGAAGTGGGTGATGCACCCAATGCTCAAAGGAACCGCACCGGAATACACTATACACCGGTGGAGAACAACAACTTTGAGATAAAAGGATGACTCATTTATATGGTGCAAGGAAGCAAGTTCCATGGACTTGCCATGGACGATCATTTGGACCACTTAGACCAATTTAATAGGATTTGTGGGATGACAAAAATCAATGGAGTTTCCTTAGGATCTTTGGGTATGGTAGATTAGGGTGATTTTAGGTTGATTCATGATGCTTAGGGCCTAGATTATTAAATATACTTGCTTATTTCGTGTTTTTAATGCTAGATTAGCCTTGATCAAGATGATTTAGAACTTAAGGAATTGCATGCCTGAAAGGTGTTCGATGAAATTCCTCAAAAAACTTAATGAGTGATTTACTTTTAGCCTATGGAAATAGATGTATACAAAGTTTATTCATTTTTTGATCTTGTGTTTAATGTTTGTTGATTGCTTAATTACAAATGGAAATTTGTTCTTAATTAGATAATTAACAAAGTGATTAGTGCCATAGAAGTGGATTAGTTTTAATTAGTGATATGGACCTAAGGATTATCATTGTTTGTGTAAATTGGCATCATGTATTAGCTTAGAATAGCCCGAGTCAATAAATTTTCCCAAGGATTCATTTGATTTATCTTTGTTTAATCGTTGTAAGCTTCAAAGTTTATTTTTTAGCTTTTTTTAACTCAAATTGTGTTAAGTGCTTTAGTTTCTTTGTTTTATGCTTTTAATCTTGTTTGTTTGAACTTTATTACATTAGGATTGATAGAAAACCTTCATCTTGATTTGCTTAGCTTAAAAAGTATTTCGTATTTTTGGTGAGCTATTCTTAACCTCTACGGTTTGATCCCTAATTAATGCAATGATATGTGCATTTTTAGGTAATTGATTTGTTCATTATCAATTTAAGGGGTTTATGTCTTTTAACTTTGTGTTTGGTGATCTTATTTTTCTTTTTGTATACTTGAGTTTCATGCATTCATCTAAGTGCATAGAAAAACTCAAAAAATTGAAAAATTTGAAAAATTAAACACAAAAAGAAAGCATGTAGTTGCATTTGCATGATTAAGATGTATAGCATATAGGTTTGCATTCATTTTTATAGGGAGCAAAGATGAACTTTCCATGCAGAGTATCAACTTAAGAACTTTATTCAATGCCCTCGTTTGTAGTTGTTTGATGCATTTGAATTAGCTTGAAATTAAGGACGCATCATGCTTTGATCTCATGTCTTGAATATTTTTGTCTTGGCTGAAACAAGTTTTGAATTGATTCCAACTCTATTTATCAAACCTTAATCTTGACTTGAAATTATCATGCTTTGTAAATTGAAAAGTTGAGCTCGATAGTATATACATACTTGGGCTATCTTCTCCATTTTTACCACTTACTTGTTAGCCCAAACAGCCGATTCCCATCTTTGGAACGGTTAATCACACCCTAAACTACGCCTTCCTTCAAGCCTTTATATTTTGTGTGTATCGTGAGGCATATTTTTGAATCAACTTAGCAAAAGGTTTTGAGTTCAGAACGACAAAGAGAAGCTTCCATGTAGAACTAGCTCACACATCAATGAGCTAAACATAGGCTAGGTTAGAGAGGTTGGAGTTTTGGGGTGTTGTAGAAGGAAAAAGAGAAAAACTATGGGAAAAGGAAAAGAAAAGAAATTTGGAGTAAGGAAAAGGTTGGGAGAAAGGATAGGGGAAAGTAAAAGTTTGAATTAGTTGGCATGAAAATATTGATATAGATGATATATCATGGTTTTTACCCCTTTTAGGTCATGATATAAGTCCATTTTATTGAGTCTTTCTACTATTTCATAGTGTTTTAGAGTTTTTTACAGGTTTTAGCACGTTTGGAGCATAATTGGAGATATTTGAGATTTCTAGAGCATTTTGGAGCGAAACAGAAGTCGTGTAGCTGAGTACCCGATTTGAAGCTTCAGTATCAATCGATACTGACTAGTATCGGTCGATACTCACTGCAGCAGAAACGACCCGCGACTTTTCCAAGAGTTGAAGAATTGCAAAGTTGCCCCAGAAGACTTTATTATTAGGTTTTTCAGCCACTTTGATGCCTACGCTTTCATTACGCTTGATTTTACTTTGGTTTTTGGAGAGACAACTCTGAACTCCTGTTTGTTATTGATTTCTTTGATGATCTATTCAATCATGTTGTTTTCATTCTCCATGTCTGAGTAGATCCACTTTAGGTTTAGGGTTCTCATAAGAGTTTTCTCTGAATGCTAGGTTGATTAGTTGATTAGGGTTCACAATCTGAATTAGTTCTTCACCATAAGTTATTCTCAAAGCTAATTCTAGGTTGACGAATCTGGAACTTAGATCTTAGGATAATTGATTAGGCACGAGAGTGCGATTAATTACCAGATAGAACTTAGGGTGAGCAAATTGATTATTCACAAAGAGATTTGGTTTAATTGATTTGTGAACATATCAAACCTGAACTCTAAAGCTGATTTATTCTTAGGAATTTGCAAAGAGATTTGGGATTCTGAAGTTTAGATTTAGATAATTCTCGCAACGACAGTTGGTTAATTATAGCTTAGTGATTTGAGTTCAAGAACCGCCCTAAATCTGAATCATGTTAGTTAGTTTATATGCATTCATTGATTTCCTGAGAATTACCCTGAACCTATCTTTCTCCCATCGATTTTACAACTCTTTTACTGTTATTTGATTTTTGTTTCATCTGAATTGCTTAGCTTAATTCGATACTATTCAGTCTATTGTGCGATTTCTCTGAGTTCTTGTGTTTGACCCCTGATATACTGCAGCAACTGCTTTAGTACTTTTTAGGGTATTAATTTGAGCATATCAAATTTGGCGCCATTGCCGGGGACTCAATTTCGCCATTAGATTTTAGCTGTCGAGTTTCGACTAAGTTCGACGGTATCAATCGATACTAATCAGTGTCGGTCGATACTCGTCGTTCTCTTTTGTTGATATCGATCGACACCACCCAATGTCGGTCGATACTCAACGTGATTTTTTGTTACTTACTTGCCTTGCCTAGTGTTTTTCAGGTGTATTCCCACTCGCAAAACCAGGAGAGAAAAGAAGTCAGCAGAGATGAACAATCCAGTGGTATTAAGATTTGATGACGCTGGAGTTTTGAGAAACCAAGAGGGTCAAGTGTGCAATGAGAGAGGGCAGCGACTTGATGAAGCTGGAAACGTCATTGTCCCTCATGTTGTTGTTGGTGAGATTGTCGCGCCAGCTGGGCACGCCAACGTTGGGAATCCTGCGGTTGATCGAGGTAGAACACTTGGTCAGCATATAAGACTTGTTCAGTTCAATGCCAATCGAGCTGCGATTCGCATCCCAACTTTTCAGAGGAGTGACTTTGAGCTGAAACCTGCATACTATGCTCTTGTGAGTCAGAATCCTTTCCATGGCCTAACTCATGAACACCCCATGGATCATATCGAGAAGTTCGAAGATTTGGTCACTGGTATGAAGTACAATGGAGTGCCCAATGAGTTCCTTTTCTGCAAACTTTTCCCATACTCTCTTAGTGGGGATGCTGCTTATTGGCTGAAGCAGTTGTCTCCTTATTCGCTAACTACATGGGATGAGACAAAAAATGCATTCCTGAACAATTTCTATGATGATGCGAGATCCAAGGAGCTCAGGAACAAGATCTCTCAATTTTCTCATGGTCCAACAGAGGCACTCAAGGCTGGTTGGATTCGTTTCAAGTCATATAAGATATATTGTCGGCACCATGGGTTCACTCAGGTTCAGCTGCTGGGTATTTTCTACAGAGGGATCGATTGGAGGTACCAGATGGCTTTGGACGCTGCGAGTAATGGGAACTTCAACACCAGGTATCCAGATGATGCGGTTGTGATGATTGAGAACTTGGCGTCTAGCAATAGCACCAAGAATGCTGATTTCGAGCGAAAGATTGAAAACTTAGTCAATGCACATTCTCTAAGCCCTCAAGCAAATAGAAGACTAAACCAGAGAAAGAAGTTTGAAAACACGGAGACTCACCTATTCAGGAACCATCGCAAAGATCCTTTTCCCAAGCACCCAAATGTCACCTAACCAGCTTTTGATCTAACCACCATGTACTTCTCCGTAGACATTCGCAGCTTTTCCAGACTCCACACATTATCTCGCAGCATTGTTCAAATAAAGCCCTCATCGCCAGTTTCATCGCTGCAGCCAATGTTCAAGAACCTTCTAGATTCTTTACCATACAATATCATGACAAGGAACCATTCAATTTCACACTTTTTGTATCACTTTCTCTCTCCCAGACTTATTTCTTATTATGTTCTTTTTTTTTTAGATCTGCATATACACATCAAGGTCCGAAACGCGAGTATTGATGGTGTTTGCCACCGAATCTCCGGTTCTTCCCTCTCTATGTATCAAAGGTTTAGGCGAATAGTGGTATCACGGAAAATTTTCCTAACCTCGCTTTCAACCTTTGTGTGATCATTCCCTCACAAGTAGAATAATGGGATCGCTGGAAATTTTCCTAGCTCTCTACTCAGAAGAAAATCATTTCAATCTTTTATGGTCTTATTTATCAACTTATAACAGGGGAGAGATATATCATTACTTTAAACATATGTGTTCCTTTGTCAGATATGAATGATGAATCAAGTTCTGTAAACACTAACCACATTGATGAAGTGCAAAAATTTGGCTCAGGTTTCAAAAGAACTCTGCTAGAGACATGGATGTTTTCTAGTCAACTGGTCAGTCCTTGGATTTTTCATTAGTCGATATAGAGCTGATCCTGCAACACTGGTCACTCAAAAACAAAATCAAAACAACAATTCAAGCATAGGATCATGATCTCCAACAAGTTATGACTCAATAAAACGTTTTTGACTCGATAAAACAACTGACTCTAAGAAAAACAAACACAATGTCAGCAGACACCTCCCCCAGACTTGAATAACACTGTCCCCAGTGTTATCTAGCCTAGAGTAGGTAAAAGAAAACAAAAGAACAGAATAGAACGAAGAGAAACAAGAAGTTATCGTGCAGGAACATCTGGTGTCGACCGACACACGGCCTGGTATCGATCGATACCAGGCTTAAGTCGACATGATGAACATCTCATTCGCGATTGGTGTCGACCGATACCAATGGGGTATCGATCGACCCTATGGCGATTTTGAGTTTTGCTCCTGTTAATCATGAGACAAATACAAAACAAAAAATGAAAAAGAAAAAGACTCAAAAGCAGACTCACCAGTGGGTTGCCTCCCACCAAGCGCTCGTTTAAAGTCAGTAGCTTGACTTTGGCTCAGGTTATCAGTCAGGAGAAGATTCACAGCTTACTCCCATGCAAGTTCCACAGCTAGATACTTACAGACTCAAAGTTCTGCTCAACATGCTCTCCATAAATTCCTTTCATTTCTCTTTCAGCTCCGAAGTAAGAATAACTCGAGCTTTAGAGAATGGTTTTGAAGCCCCATCACACTTCTGAGGGATTAAGGTCATAGAGGGAGCACTCTCGACTCTTTTGCTCTTCGCCTTTTTCTTTGTTGCCTTAGCCTTCCTGACAACTTTCTTGGGGATGCTGGGCGGTTCAACCAAAACGTCTATGACAGTTGGGTCGTCAAGAGGCTATTCCAAAAGATCAATTACCAATGTCTCTCTTGTGACAACAGTGAAGCACGAGACATGTGTGGGAGCACCTCTAGAGGGAATGGCATCATAGTAGACCTCTCCGTCAATGTAAGAGAAAGAGAGTCTCTTATTAGGTGTGTCTATGATCGCACCAGGAGTAGCCATAAACGGTCGTCCCAGGAGCAAAGAAACCTCAGATCCTTCGCTCATCTCCACAACCTGAAAATTAGTGGGCACCAGACAATCTCCTACTTTAACAAGCACATCATGGATAGTACCGTATGGAGGTGAGGTGGAGGAGTTCGCAAACGTGAGAAGCATCGTAGGGGGTCTTATATCAGCCCTCAATCGTTCAGCTATGTCCCGTGATATGACATTGACGCTAGACCCTGAGTCAACGAGAGACGCATCGAATTCAACTCCAGAGATGGAGCATGGAACTGCGAATTTCCCTGGGTCTTCCCTCTGGGTCAACTGCCTCAGCGGTAGTAACTTGCGTCTTGCCTTGATGAAGAGTGCCTTGATTTCTTCCAGAGTTTCTCTGCAATCTTTGAAGTGACTAAGCAGAGGCCAGCCGTCTAGAGTTTCTTCAAAAGTGAACGAGTGGGGTATCCTTCGTACCATCTTCTCAAAGCCACGCATCTGCTTTGGATTGATGGGAGCTCGGAGGTGTTGAGGAATAGTATTCAGTCTCTTGGGTTTGCGAAGTCTGTCAACACTCATATGCGGCTCGTTCTTAGTATCTGGGTAGGTATTGATCGATACAAGGAGGGTATCGATCGATACCTTGGTGATGTTCGAATTCTCATCGTCAGACATATCATCAACCACAGGAAACTCCACAACCAACTTATCCAACATAGCTTTGCATCTGGCGTCCTCTCATTCCTTCTTTGTCATAATACGAGGCATAGGATAAGGTATTATGGGTTTGTACACCCTCTCCTTGACAATCTCAGCCTTCTTCTCGACCTGCGTCTCAGCATCGACCGATACTGGAGTAGTATCGATCGATACATGTGATTTTGGATCCACTCGTGCAGGTGTTTGGACTGGTATCGATCGATACAGGCTGGTATCGATCGATACACGTGCAATTTCAGAATCCCAGTCGTCATCTTCTACAGGATCGTCGAAAATTTCTGCATCAAATCCTTTTTCTACCACTACAGTGGCTTCTTTAGCAACTCCTAAGGTGATTGCATTGACGTGTACTCTTGGATTCTTAGTTTTCCCTGGAATAAATCCTTCCTGCCTCTTCACAGCTGCGGCGGTCTGAACAACCTGAGTTTCCAGCTTCCTCTGAGAAAGATTTACAGTTTCAATTTTCCCATTCAGATAGTCAATCTTCCCATTCAGATCAGTGTACAGATGGTCAATCTTCTCATTGAAATCCACTTGCAGTTTTTGCTGTCCCTGAAGAATCTGCTCAAGCATGGATTCCATCTTATTCTCTGTGGATTTTGGAGAGATGGGCTGGTACGAATAGTTCCCGTAATTTCGACTGAAGTCGCTGCTCTGTAACGGTTTCTGAACAAACTGTTTCACTCCAAAACCATATTGGTTCCCCTCAAACTTGTATCCACTTTGCTGAGTGTTGTTGTTGAAGTTTCGGTTGTTGTTGTACCCAAATCGCTGACCCTGAAAACCAGAACCACCAACGTAGTTAACATCCTCCACCTTTTCTTCATCCATGATATCGACTCCATCAGCAAAATGTACAGTCTTCTTCGACTTCCAAAGCAAAATATCCAACTTCGCTTGAACTTCAGCAATCTGCGATCCATCAATTCCTGCAGCCTGCTTCTTCCGCTCGAAATCAGCATTCTTGGTGCTATTGCTAGACGCCAAGTTCTCAATCAGCACAGCCGCATCATCTGGATATCTTGTGTTGAAGTTCCCATTATTCGCAGTATCCAAAGCCATCTGGTACCTCCAATCGATCCCTCTGTAGAAAGTACCCAACAGCTGAACCTGATTGAACCCATGGTGCGGGCAATCTCTCTGATATGATTTGAAACGAATCCAAGCAGCTTTGAGTGCCTCTATTGGACCTTGAGAGAATTGAGAGATCTTGTTCCTGAGCTCTTCAGATCTCGCATCATCGTAGAAATTGATCAGGAATGCATTCTTCGCCTCATCCCATGTAGTTAGCGAATCAGGAGCTAACTGCTTCAGCCAATAAGCAGCATCCCCACCAAGAGAGTACGGGAAAAGTTTGCAGAAAAGGAACTCATTGGGCACTCCATTGTACTTCATACCAGTGACCAAATCCTCGAACCTTTCGATATGATCCATGGGATACTCATGAGATAGATCATGGAAAGGGTTCTGACTTACAAGAGCGTAATACGCAGGTTTCAGCTCGAAGTCACTCCTCTGAAAAGTTGGGATGCGAATCGCAGCTCGATTGGAAAAGAACTGATCAGGTCTGTTGTGCTCACCAAGTGTTCTACCTCGATCAACTCCAGCATTCCCAACGTTGGCTTGCGCAGCTGGCGCGACAATCTGAACAAGAACAGAAGGAGGGGCAATGACGTTTCCAGCTTCATCAAGTCGCTGCCCTCTTTCATTGCACACTTGACCCTCTTGGTCTCTCAAGACTCCAGCTTCATCAGCTCTTAAAACCACTGGGTTGTTCATCCCTGATGCTTTGTCTTTCTGTTTGCGCGTTCTAAACGTGATAGCTTCTCTAACGATAGATTGACTAGCGAAATGCTCTTGTTTCTTTTGATTTCACGATTAGGCATGCACCTGAAACACAAAAATCAAGAACGTAAGTAACCAAAGACACGATGAGTATCGATTGATACCAAGTGGTGTCGATCGATATCAACAAAATAAAACGACGCGTATCGACCGATACTAGGTAGTATCGATCGATACCGACAGGCTTAGTCGAAACTCGACAGCTAAAATCTAATGGCGAAATTGAGTCCCCGGCAACGGCGCCAAATTTGATATGCTCAAATTAATACCCTAAAAGTACTAAAGCAGTTGTTGTAGTAAGTGTAGGGGTCGAACACAAGAACTCACAGAAATCACACAATAGATTGTATGGTATCAAAACAAGCTAAGCAAATAAGATGAAACAAAAACAATAACAGTAAAAGAGTTGTAATTCGATGGAGGAAAATATAGGCCCAGGGTATTTCTCAGGAAATCAATGAATGCAGATAAACTAATTAACAGGATTCAGATTTAGCGCGGTTCTTGAACTCAAATCACTAAAGTATAATGAACCAACTGTCGTTGCGAGAATTATCTAAATCTAAACTTCAGAATCCCAAATCTCTTTACAAATTCCTAAGAATAAGTCAGCTTTAATTTCAGGTTTGATATGTTCGCAAATCAATTAAACCAAATCTCTTTGCGAATAATCAATTTGCTCACCTAAGGTTCTATCAGGTAATTAATCGCACTGTCGTGCCTAATCAATTATCCTAAGATCTATATTCTAGGTAGCTAATCTATAACAAGCCTTGAACACAACCTAAAGCGAAGAACTAATTCAGATGGTGAATCCTAATAAACTAATCAACCTAGCATTCAGAGAAAACCCTTATGAGAACCCTGAACCTAAAGTGGATCTACTCAGACATGGAGATTGAAAACAACATGATTGAATAGATCATCAAAGAAATCAAATAGAAAACAGGAGTTCAGAGTTGTCTCTCCAAAAACCAAAGTAGAATCAAAGTAAAATAAAGCATAGCCTAAATAGGTGGCTGAAAACCTA
The DNA here is from genome assembly GCA_030161315.1 of Eutrema japonicum. Taxonomy (NCBI): domain Eukaryota; kingdom Viridiplantae; phylum Streptophyta; class Magnoliopsida; order Brassicales; family Brassicaceae; genus Eutrema; species Eutrema japonicum. The sequence goes on along the minus strand of BSQW01000007.1, from coordinate 35,443,287 downwards.
ATTATATAGTCTAAACACGAATTGGGGTCTTCTTGTAATAATTAAAGACTTCTGGGGCAGTTCTGCAATTCTTCAAGACTTGTGAAAGTCGCGACTTGTAATCTGATTCGATGGGTGTCGCTTCAATTCCATTTCGTTCTTGACTTCAAATCGGGCACTTAGTCGCTTCAATTTCATTTCGCTCCAGAATGCTCCTAAAAGCTCCAATATCTCTAATTATGCTCCAAACGTGCTAAAACCTGTAAAAAACTCTAAAAGACTCCAAAATACTAGAAAGACTCTATAAAACAGACTTATATCATGGCCTAAAAGGGGTGAAAACCATGATATATCAGCTCTCTATTTCGTTTGCCACTTTGTTTGAATTCAATTTGTGTTAGTACTTTAATTGCTTATGTTTTATGCTTTCATCTTGTTTTTTGAGTTTAAATTTCAATAGGATTGTTAGACAACGTCATTCATATCTTTCTTAGATTAAGTAATTTCTTGTATTTCTGGTGTTGCTAGTATTATACTTCCTTAGATTGATTCCCAAATGCTACAATGGCATGGGCATTTGGATAATTGATTTTGCTCATTATTAATTTGGTGTCGTTGTCGGGGATCGAACTCGGGTCACCCGCATGACAGATGGGAATACTTACCAATATACTACAACCATTATTATATCTCCAATGAATTAGTGTCATAATGGGAGGCTTGTGAGGGGCGAACTCATCCTCCTTAGGGCTTGATTGGTTCGTTTTTGACAAGGGTGGGAGGGTGGTAGTCATTGGGTTTCTTTTTCTTGGCCTTAGTGCATTCACCCTACTTTTGAACCTTTCTACTCTCATTCTCATTCTCTATTGTGGTAGAGAAAAGAGATTCCAAACAAGCTCCATCTAATGCTAAAGCTTCTTCAACATTACCAGAACCCAAATCATTCTCCTCTAACGCTAAATTATTTCTTCTTCTTACAAGATTTTGAGGGTAAAGCTAAATCCTTCTTCTCACAATTAACCACGTACTTTACATTCTTAGCATGAACCTCATCATATTTATAAGCAATGGTACCACAAACCTCAGCTAAGTTATGATCAGTTTTAATAGTCATCATCCTAGCCGCCAACGACAATTTAGAGTGCCCTTCTCTACATCCATCGTAGAGTGGCTGATTTGCAGCATCTAGCATATCATCAAATCGTTTTCATCTATATTGGGTTCCTCATCATGATGATCAGATGCAAATGTACTTACGGTTTCATTAAATGCATCTGTCACCATGTCATCAATCCTATCTTGATCTTGACCATGTTGCTCCGCATGTGATATATTATGGTTTTTACCCCTTTTTAGCCATGATATAAGTCCTTTTTATAGTCTTTCTAGTGTTTTCGTAGTTTTAGAGTCTTTTCAGGTTTTAGTACGTTTGGAGCACAATTGGAGAAAATGAGCAGTTTTGGGTGAAAATGAGCATATGGAGATGCAGAGTCATGCAGAGACGTCAGAAGTTTGGCATTCGTTGAAGAACTTCCCACCGATGGATTGAGCTCAAATATGAATACAAGAAAGCTCAATGGATTAGCTTTCATTTGGAGGTGGTTTGAGGCCATTCCAACGGTGCGATCAAAAGTTATGCCAGTTTCGTGAAGACAGTCCAGCCTGGCGAGCAGAAGAGTCGACACGCAAGCTTGGTATCGATCGATACTAGTCAGTATCGACCGATACCGACATCAGGAAGAAGGAAACGTGACTTTTTACAAGTTTTAAGTTTGTACCTTGGTCCAGAAGACTTTAATAATTACTAGAAGCCCCAAAACGTGTTTTAGCTTTATAATTAGGTTTTTCAGCCAATTTGGTGGCTACGCTTTATTTTACTTTGGTTTTGGAGAGAGAGTTTTGTGAGGGAGACAAGTCATAACTATGTTCATCTGAGAGAAGATTTCGAACCCTTTTGTTACTCTTTTCTTATTGTTGATTTTAATGATTTATTTAGTTATGTTGATTGTTTGATTCTCCATGTCTGAGTAGATCTCCTGTTAGGTTTAGGGTTCTCATAAGGGATTTCTTTGAATGCTAGGTTGATTAGTGATGAGGACATCGAGTCAACGACCCAAGTCATACAAGCACCACTAGTACCAAGTGGACCAGTGACTAGAACCAGGAGCAGGGACATGGAAAAGAAGTTCAACATGTTCATGGACCAGCTCAGACAAGAAGGATTCTTCAAGACGGACACTAGTCCGCTAAGCCCATTTGCGAGCAGTTATTGGGCCGATACTTTGAAGCAGGATCCACTCATGATCCCGGACGATCCAGAAGGTGATCTACATATGGATTTGAAGCTCTTTGAGTCTAGTTTCCAGAACACTAAAGATCAGCCCAATAATCCTTACCATTCGGACCAGAACGTCCAAACACTGAAGACATATCGGCTGGATCCTTTGCTGGCCGATAATACTAAGTGGCCACTCATCAAGCCCAGGCTCGTGGCCCACTTATCTATGGTCGATTTCACTTCACTAGAGATGAGTTAGGCCCAAGGAAGGTCATTATTTGGGTTTGTAAGTCGTTTGGCGCTCTTTTCCCAACCTTCGTTTTTATCCCACTGGGTTTTGCGAAGATGGGTTTTTACCGAGGCCAAACGACTTGCAACATCATTGGCCCAATTAATGACTCTCTGTAGGCCCATGAAGACCAGCTACACGAGGCCTCCCTTCTATATCTCTTAAGTCTTTTAATTATTTTGTAAACGGGCCTAAATTGTTAAGGACCCGTCTTGTTATTTCTTTTTCGGTTTATTTCCTTTTCTTTGTGGTGTGAGCTTGCTTTAAAAACCCTAGGGCTTTGTCTTTCTCATTCACGCAGACAATAAGAATTTTCCTTGGTTATTTTCGAGTTTTTGTTTGGAACAAAAACGTTTTCTCTCTTTAGATCGTGAGTGAGTCCGATCCTTAGGGAAGCCCCTTGAAGTATCAAGAGACCGTCGCCTCTCTTGTGGTTCTCATCGCCCCACCAGCAACCTCCATCTTATCCCGTTGATAGAAGAGAGAGACCTTAGTCCAGCTTCTACAACACTTGAGCTCGTATCATTTTTGGTATCAGAGCTTCAAAAGCTCCTGAATCTAAGGTGTAAACGTTCCCTTATCATCTTTTAATTTTCTGTATTTTTTTTCTTGTTCTTGTTAGGTTGCTAGATTCAAAAAAACAAAAAAAATAGAAGAACCCTATTGCTTGTGTCGATTTGTTTTTTTAGATTAATCAAAAAAAAAAAGGAAACTTAGCTTATTCTTAGTTATTCGATTTTGCAATTTTTCCTTTTAGGATTTTAGTCCAAAAAAAAAATTATAGAAGAACCCTAATTCTTTTGTGTCGATTTCTTTGTGTACCTTAGCAAGATTAATCAAAAAAAAAAAAAGGAAACTTAGCATATTCTTAGTTAGTCAAAAAAAAAAAAAATAGAAAAGAACCATATATTAGCATCTTCGATTTTTGTTAATTCCTTTTCGTTAAGTTGTTCAAAAAAAAAAAAAAAAAATAGGAGAGTGTTTTAGTTTAGAATTTTTCCTTTTAGATTTAAGAAATTTTTTTTTTCTTACCTTACTACTTGTCTTTGTCGATTTTCTTGAAACTCCATTGATACACTTTGTTAAAAAAAATTTTGCAAGGAGAAACAATGGAAAACAATGTTGCACCGCAAGACCCTAATGCCATTCTCATGCAAGCAATCACGGCTATGCAACAACAGCTCTAGAGCGTAGTCCAAAGGCTAGACCAGAGGGAACAGCATCAAGCCAACAACAATCATCCACCAAGAGCACAGCGACGAGCCTACAACTTAGACGAAGATCCGGACGATGTTCCGATAGAGGAACAGCCGCGAGTAAGGAGTCGAGGACCGAGACAAGACATTTTTGAGGAGGCCGAAGGTGACTTCCCAAGGCACCAATATTCCCAGGACATGAAGCTTAAGGCACCTACATTTGCTGGAAGAGTCGATCCCGAGGCTTATTTGGAGTGGGAGCAATGAATGGAGCATATCTTCGTGTACTACGACTACAACGAGCAAAGAAGGCTGGCTTTGGCCGTTTCTCAACTCACTGACCATGCTCTCTCATGGTGGGATCGTGAGGTAGCTGACAGAAGAAGGAGCCAATCACCTCAGGTCAGCACTTGGCGAGAGATGAGACAGCTCATGAAGAAGCGATATGTTCCGAGCTATTATCATCGAGATCTTCAAAAGAGGTTCCGAAAATTATCCCAAGGAACCAGGAGCGTAGAAGAATACTTTGAAGAGTTTGAACATCTTAGAAATCGTTTGGAGATGGATGAAGACACCGAGACACTCATGGCTCAGTTCCTAGACGGACTCAACGAACGACTAAGTCACAAAGTGGAGAAGCTTCCATACCATGACTTGAAGGACATCTTACACCATGCCATTCAAGCTGAGCAACACTTGAAGAAGAAGTCCTATGCTACTGGACGGACATGGAGTAACCAAACATGGGACCATAACCGAGCCAAGACCCAAACTCCAACCAGCTTCCCATCTAAGGCCGCGGAGAAGGGCAAGTCGGTCGAAATCGACCCTAGGTTCACTTCTAAGGCCTCTGAGCCTAATCAAGGTAAGTTTTCTAACCCAAGTACTTCTAGAACTCGTGACATAACATGTTTTAAGTGCAAGGGCAGAGGACACATGGCTAGAGAATGCCCAAATCCCCGAGTTATGATCATGTTGGATTCGGGTGAGTACGAGTCTCAAGATGAGGCTGATGTGCAAATGACCGAGTCAGCCACTGAAGAAGTAGATTGTGAGGCTGAATATGGTGAGTCTCTGGTCATAAGACGAGCCTTGAACCTCACGGTTCATCCCGACGAGACAGCCCAAAGAGACAACATCTTTCATACAAGATGTTCCATCCGAGGCAAGGTATGTAATTTGGTAATTGATGGAGGGTCGTGTACCAATGTAGCAAGTGACTACATGGTCACTAAGCTCTGTCTAGAACGTGCTAAACACCCTCACCCATATAAGCTAAGATGGTTAAACGATAAGGCTGAATTACGCGTCACGGACCAAGTGCTTGTACCATTCAATGTGGGCAAGTACTCGGATGAAGTTGTGTGTGATGTTGTTCCTATGCAAGCTGGCCATCTTCTTCTTGGTAGGCCTTGGCAGTTTGATAAGGACGCCATTCACCATGGCCGAAGTAACATGTATTCGTTTGTGCATGATAAAAAGAAGTATAATTTAGCACCTCTTACACCTACTCAAGTACACGAATTACAAGTTAAAATGTTAAAAGAAAAAGATGCATCGACCATGAACAATTGGTTTATCAAGTCAAGTTATATTTCTAAGGCAATCACTTGCAAAGAACCGGTATTACTAATGATCTTTAAGGAGACTTTAAGTGCAGGTTCTAGGGCGTTGGAGCAACAGCTTCCTACTGAGGTTACTCAACTCTTGGACCGATTTGCTGATGTGTTTCCTGATGAGATACCTCCTGGCTTACCTCCTATAAGAGGAATAGAGCACCAGATCGATTTTGTGCCCGGAGCTCCATTACCCAATCGAGCCGCATATCGCGTTTATCCGGACGAAGCCAAGGAACTAGAGAAGCAAGTGAGAGAACTTATGGACAAGGGCTATGTTCGTGAGAGCCTTAGTCCATGTGTCGTACCAGTCCTTTTGGTGCCAAAAAAAGATGGGACGTGGAGGATGTGCGTGGATTGTCGCGCGATAAACAACATAACGATCAAATACCGACATCCGATACCAAGGTTAGATGACATGCTTGATGAGCTTTCTGGTTCTAATTTATTTTCCAAGATTGATCTCAGGAGTGGATACCATCAAGTACGAATGAGAGAAGGTGACGAATGGAAGACGGCCTTCAAGACGAAGCAAGGCCTCTACGAATGGCTAGTTATGCCTTTCGGGCTAACTAACGCGCCAAGTACCTTCATGCGACTCATGAATGAGGTTCTTAGACCCTACATTAGTAAGTTTGTAGTGGTATACTTTGATGATATTCTCATTTATAGTCGAACTCTAGCTGAACATTTATCTCATTTAGAACAAATTCTTAAGACGCTTCAACGAGATGGTCTTTACGCCAACTTGAAGAAGTGCACATTTTGCGCTAATGAGCTTGTGTTTTTAGGCTTTGTTGTGAGTTCACAAGGACTTAGAGTGGACCAGGAGAAGGTCCAAGCCATCCAAGAATGGCCTACGCCAACAACCGTTAGCCAAGTTCGAAGCTTTCACGGCTTGGCTAGCTTTTACCGACGGTTCGTGAAGGATTTCAGCACCCTTGCTGCACCTCTAACTGCCATCATCAAAAAGGACGTGGCATTCAAGTGGGGAGACTCCCAGGAAGAGGCCTTCAAAGGCCTAAAGGATCGTTTGACTCATGCTCCCGTTTTAACATTACCCGATTTCTCTAAAACGTTTGAAATTGAGTGTGATGCCTCAGGTTTAGGGATCGGTGCTGTGCTTACTCAAGGAGGCAAACATGTTGCTTACTTCAGTGAGAAACTTAGTGGAGCCACTCTCAACTATCCTACTTATGATAAGGAGCTCTACGCCTTAGTCCGAGCAATGGAGACGTGGCAGCATTACCTACTATCGAAGGAGTGTGTCATCCACACGGACCATGAGACTTTGAAGCATCTTAGGGGTCAGACTAACCTCAAGAAAAGACATGCTAAGTGGCTGGAGTTTATAGAGACGTTTCCCTATGTGATCAAGTACAAGAAAGGAAAAGATAATGTGGTGGCCGATGCCCTATCTCGGAGATATGCGCTAATATCGACCATGGAGGCCAAGGTTCTTGGCTTTGAAATGATTATTCCATTATATGAATCTGATGTTGATTTTGCAGAGACATACAAGAACCATGGAAAGGGAGCCCACGCTTCTTACTATGCCCATGACGGTTATCTTTTTAAAGATAAACGCCTATGCATCCCGCAATGTTCTTTACGAGAGCTTATAGTCCGAGAAGCTCATGGCGGAGGCCTCATGGGTCATTTTGGCGTTGAGAAGACTCTTGCCATGCTGAAGGAACACTTCTTTTGGCCACACCTTAAGAAGTCGGTCGAAACTTTCTGTGCAAGATGTATCACTTGCAAGAAAGCCAAGTCTCGGGTTAACCCACACGGTTTGTATCTTCCTTTACCGATTCCTACTTTACCATGGATTGATATTTCTATGGACTTTGTGTTAGGTTTGCCTAAGATCAGACACAAAGACTCCATCTTTGTCGTGGTGGATCGGTTCTCAAAGATGGCACATTTCATCCCATGTGCCAAGACAAACGATGCTACACAAACCGCGGACCTCTTTTTCAAAGAGATTGTCCGCCTACATGGAGTACCTAGGACGATCGTCTCGGATCGCGACACCAAGTTCCTGAGCCACTTTTGGAGAACCCTATGGAAGAAGCTAGGAACCAAGCTGCTCTTCTCCACGACCTGCCATCCACAAACTGATGGCCAAACTGAAGTCGTTAACCGTACACTTGGAACATTGCTTCGCGCAACAATAGGGAGAAATCTTAAAACTTGGCTTGAAGCTCTACCTTTTGTCGAGTTTGCTTATAATAGAGCTGTCCATAGTGCTACTCATTTGTCTCCTTTTCAGGTTGCATATGGATTTAATCCACAGACGCCACTGGATCTTAAGCCTCTACCTCAAACGGAGTTCTTAAACCTCGATGGAGCGAAGAAGGCCGCGGACGTGAAAAAGCTACACCAATCGGTCAAAGATCAGCTCGAGAGGACCAATGCCCTACGTGTGAAGAATGCCAACAAGGGCAGGAAGCACGTGTCTTTTGAAGTTGGAGAATGGGTGTGGTTACACATGCGACCGGAGCGATTCCCGGACAAACGCAAATCGAAGCTATCGCCTCGCGGAGACGGCCCTTTCAAAATCTTGGAGAAAATCAATGACAATGCCTACAAGCTCGAGCTCCCAGGTGAGCTTAAGGTGTCTGCTACACTCAATGTTTCTGACTTAGCTCGTTTTGATGTAGGTGATGATGTTTTGGGGTCAAAACCTCATGAAGAGGGAGGGAGTGATGAGGACATCGAGTCAACGACCCAAGTCATACAAGCACCACTAGTACCAAGTGGACCAGTGACTAGAAACAGGAGCAGGGACATGGAAAAGAAGTTCAACATGTTCATGGACCAGCTCAGACAAGAAGGATTCTTCAAGACGGACACTAGTCCGCTAAGCCCATTTGCGAGCAGTTATTGGGCCGATACTTTGAAGCAGGATCCACTCATGATCCCGGACGATCCAGAAGGTGATCTACATATGGATTTGAAGCTCTTTGAGTCTAGTTTCCAGAACACTAAAGATCAGCCCAAGAATCCTTACCATTCGGACCAGAACGTCCAAACACTGAAGACATATCGGCTGGATCCTTTGCTGGCCGATAATACTAAGTGGCCACTCATCAAGCCCAGGCTCGTGGCCCACTTATCTATGGTCGATTTCACTTCACTAGAGATGACTTAGGCCCAAGGAAGGTCATTATTTGGGTTTGTAAGTCGTTTGGCGCTCTTTTCCCAACCTTCGTTTTTATCCCACTGGGTTTTGCGAAGATGGGTTTTTACCGAGGCCAAACGACTTGCAACATCATTGGCCCAATTAATGACTCTCTGTAGGCCCATGAAGACCAGCTACACGAGGCCTCCCTTCTATATCTCTTAAGTCTTTTAATTATTTTGTAAACGGGCCTAAATTGTTAAGGACTCGTCTTGTTATTTCTTTTTCGGTTTATTTCCTTTTCTTTGTGGTGTGAGCTTGCTTTAAAAACCCTAGGGCTTTGTCTTTCTCATTCACGCAGACAATAAGAATTTTCCTTGGTTATTTTCGAGTTTTTGTTTGGAACAAAAACGTTTTCTCTCTTTAGATCGTGAGTGAGTCCGATCCTTAGGGAAACCCCTTGAAGTATCAAGAGACCGTCGCCTCTCTTGTGGTTCTCATCGCCCCACCAGCAACCTCCATCTTATCCCGTTGATAGAAGAGAGAGACCTTAGTCCAGCTTCTACAACACTTGAGCTCGTATCAATTAGTTGTTCAGGGTTCATAATCTGAATTAGTTCTTCACCATAGGTTGTTCTCAAAACTAATTCTAGGTTGACTAATCTGGAACTTAGATTTTAGGTTAATCGATTAGGCACGAGAGTGCAATTGAGAAACCTGATAGAACTTAGGGTGAGCAAAATAACTATTCGCAAAGAGATTTGGTTTAGTTGTTTTGTGAACAAATCAAACTTGAACTAAAAGCTGGTTTAGACTTTAGGATTCGCAAAGAGATTTGGAATTCTAGGATTTAGACTTAGATAATTCTCGCAACGAGAGTTGGTTAATTATATTTTAGTGATTTGAGTTCAAGAACCGTGCATAACATGAACCCTTGATTTTTTAGTTTATCTGCATTCATTGATTTCCTGAGAAATATCATGACCCTATCTTTTTTCCAATCGACTTACAACTCGTTTAATTTACATATTTGTTTCAAATTCCATTGATCACTTAGCTTAATTTTCATCAATACAATCTATTGTGTGTTTCCTTGAGTCTATGTGGATTCGATCCCTAAGTATTACAATCGACAAAGCTTTAATACTTTTAGGGTATTAATTTGAGCTTATCACCATGATAATCAAATCGATTAAAATTATTTTGATTAATTAATTGACTCATCAAAATTTGATGCTACTACTACTAGGTGCATTTCCCCTAAGACCCTCTCCATGATAATACCAGATATAGTAAAGCAGCATAACACCTCTATTTAATATATGCGACCACACCTTAGAGGTAATGATAAATTTTTTATTCTTGCATTTTGGACAAGGACAAGACATCTTACCACTGGTAATCGTATTTTGTATACTTCCCGTCTGATGCATGAATCCCTCCACCCCATCACTGAACTCCTTTGTTAGCGATCCCTCTGATAAACTGTGTTTTTACCGGTTTCTAACGTTCGTTGTTGTGTCTTTTAGAGTATTTTAGTCCTTTATCGAGTCTTTTAAGGTTTTAGGTGACTTTGGGAGAAGAGGAGCCGTTTTGGGTGAAAATGAGCATATGGAGATGCAGGGTCATGCAGAAACGTCAGAAGTTTGACATTCGTTGAAGGACTTACCACCAATGGATCAAACTCAACTTTTGATACAAGATGGAGAAATGGATCAGCTTTCATTTGGAAGTGGTTTGAGGTCATTCCAACGGTGCGATAAAAAGTTACAGCAGTTTTCGTGAAAACGGTCTAACATAAACCGACCGTTTTAGTGACAAGAAAAATAAAAGGAAATTTCAGTTTTTCTTATTTTGGACCGGTTTCGCCTGAGACTTCGGAAAAACGTGTTTTAGGGTTATTTATTCTATTTTTCAGCCGTTGTAGAGGCTACGCTTTATTTTATTCATCAGAGAACTTCTGGGTTTGTTCTTGTGAGATTTGAGGGAGACGAATCTCTACTTCATACCGGAGAAGATTTATGAACCCTGTTTTCTATTTTATAATCTTATGATGCAATTATTTTCATATCTCTGTGTTTTGATTGCTTATATGTATGAGTAATCCTCCTGTTAGGGTTTTAGGGTCTCAAGGGATTCTCCATGAATCACTGAAACGGATCTGTTAGATTAGGGAATTACATAGGGTTCTTCATCTATTGTTAGATTTAAGGCTTAGACAAGATTGATTACCTAGTGATATGATCCTAAACGGCTCAATGGAGGTTAATCACTTAGCCGAGGAGGAGCTAGCCGAGGAGACTTTTGCCGAGAAGGAGCTTGAACCCGAGGAAGTTTTGTACATTCCGGAAGGACCTATGACGAGAGATAAGGCGAATAAGCTTAAGGACGCACTAGGAGGACTCGTTCAACATGTTCACGAAGCCGTGGGTTTGAAGGAAGAAATGCCTCGAACCGCATTGGTTTCGATACAAGTCCAAGTGTGCTCTTTTCCTTAGTCACGGTTTTTACCCATTGGGTTTTACGTGACAAGTTTTTAACGAGGCCTTGGAACACTTCTTCCCCAAGCCCAAATCCAGCCCATTATCCTTTCACATTTTCGACCAAGAAGACCAAGGGGCATTTCGCTTATTCAAGTCAAAGTCCAAGTCAAACTTCTCTTTTATTTCTTTTGTCATTCTCGATTTATTCATTGTCTTTTTCGAGAATTATTAGACCTTTGAACTCCTTTGTTTCTATTTAAATAATCCGAGATCATTTTTGATCTCTCAACAATTAAGCAATAAAAATCCTTTTTCTCTCTTCTACTTGTCGATTTCTTTAGTGGATTCTAAAGGGTTCGATTTCGGTTTATCAAAGAGATTTCCATCTCTCTTTGTGGGTAACCATTCAAACGATCGTCGTCAAAGAGGTGTCTGCAAGCGAGCTGTGTGTTGGAAGGAATATTGAGAGTAGTCTCACGCCTTCGAGCCGGTTCCATATCTCCGAAGCTACGATTCCACCGCCTTGAACCTCCGTTCAAGGATTATCCAATCATTACCGCTCCTTTGAGAAGATCCCGTGGACAGGGGTATATTAAGTGGTATCAGAGAAACTCAAGGATCCGGCAATATCGTTTCATCTATCCTTTATCATTTTCGTTTCATCGCATTTCATTCCTTTGCATAGTTTTTGTTTTTGACCGTTCATCTTCTATTGTGTTCATCGAAAAGTTCATCATTTTCTGGGTTAATTTTAGTGTTGTTTTAATTTATTTGTTGCATTTAGATCATTGTTAGGTTGTTGTAGACCATCGTAAATCAAAAAAAAAAAAAAAATCATTCAAGTTTTTAGAAAAAAATCGTTCATCTTCTTATTTCAAAAAAAAAAAACAAATATATATATATATATATATATATTGGTTTGATTGTGTTTGATTCTTTGAACTACCTAAGTTCTTGTTTGTGGATTTAAAATTTTTTGCAAGGAACTCAAGGGTCAAGAAATTTTTGGAAGTTCAAATTCCGGGGGATTTTAATTTTTTCGGGGAAAATCAAAGTCCGAGGGACTTCCCGGGGAAAACAAATCCGAGGGACTTTCCGGGGGAAATCAAGACTGTGGGAAATTTTCGGGAACAATTCCAATCCGTGGAATTTTTTCTTCCCGGGGGAAAACATAAATCCGAGGGATTTTATCCGGAAAAAAAATTCAAAACCGCCGAGGGATCAATTTTCCGAGAAAATCATCGAAATAACTAAGCGATCTCTTTCTCTTTTCTTGTTTCAATTCACTATTTAAAATTTTGTTTTCTTTTACTAACTTGTTCTTGTTGATTTCAGGGAATCATGGCACAAGACGGATCTAATCATACTCAAGAAAATAATCAACTAGATCCAAACGATCCTCTCATCCAAGCCGGTTTGAATACCGCTCAAATACAAGCAATCATGGACAGCATGAGACGTATGATAGTTACTGAAATGCAAGATATGAATGACAAGCTGAATCGTGCCCTAGGAGTACAAAGACAGCCTCTAAATCCGCCCGTGGGAGAAGAGCAAGATCGACCTTTGAACAACGATGAGTATTATGGTAAATTTTCACATGATGACGATCAAGGTAGACCGCGCCGAGTTAGAAACGCAAGGAGACAGCATGAATCTGAGGGTCATTCATCAGGTAATAATCAAAGGAGGCCAAGAAGAGAAAACACGAGAGGTGTTATGGCAAAAATTCCTCCTTTCCACGGAAAGAACGATCCGGATGCATATTTGGCGTGGGAAATTAAGGTCGAGCTGGTATTTGATTGCAACGAGTCTACGGAGGCTCAAAGAGTGCGTGCTGCTGTCACGGAATTTTATGATTACGCACTTAGTTGGTGGGAACAATTGGTGACTTCGCGGAGACGCAATGACGAGGATCCTATAGAAACTTTTTGACAATTGAAAGCCGTCATGCGCAAGCGGTTCGTTCCTAGTCATCACCAACGTGATCTACACAACCGATTGAGGAGACTTATCCAAGGAGCAAGGAGTGTCGAGGAATATTACCAAGAGCTGGAGATGCTTATGACCCGCGCTCGTTTGGAGGAAGATAGTGAAGTTACTATGTCACGGTTTCTAGGTGGTCTTAACCGTGAGATTCAAGACTCGCTGGAACTTCAGTACTATGGGGATATCGAGGATATGCTACAAAAGGCAAACATCATCGAGAGATAACTCAATAGGAAGAACGCCGCCAAGACTTCCTACGGTTCTAATATCTGACCTAATCCGGTTAACCATAAGTCCGCATTTCGGCCGAGAACGGATGTGAGAACGGGAATGGATTCCAAACAATTCACTCCTACCTATGTCCGAAATCCCAATGAGAAGGCCGAGAGTTCTCAAGTCAAGAGTCACGATCTCCGATGTTTTAAATGCCAAGGCCGTGGGCATATGGCAAAGGATTGTCCGAACAAAAGGACAATGATACTTAGAGGAGACGGTGAGATAGAATCCGATGTGGAAGAAGTTTGTGACGTATCACAAGTGTTTGAAGAGGCCGCGGAAGAAGCTGAGTATGGGGACTTGCTCGTTGCTAGACGAACTTTGCTTATACAAGACCGACCTAAAGAGGAGGAGCAACGGGAAAATCTGTTTCATACTAGATGCCGCGTCAAAGGGAAAGTGTGTAGCCTTATCATCGATGGGGGCAGTTTTTTGAATGTGGCGAGCACTACACTTGTGGAGAAGATGGGTTTAGAAGTGACGAAACATCCAAAGGCGTATTATCTTCAATGGTTGAACAACGAGGGCCATTTAAAGGTAACAAAACAAGTTTTGGTTCCTTTGTCTATAGGGAGCTATGTGGATGAAGTTCTATGCGACGTGCTACCTATGGAGGCTAGGCATATACTATTAGGACAACCTTGGCAATTTGATCACAAGGTTACTCATGACGGCCTTACGAACAAGCACTCTTTCGCATACAAAGGAAAAAACGTGGTGTTAGTTCCTATGTCACCTCTCGAGATTTATCAAGACCAGAAAATACGTGATAAGAAGAAGGAAGCTGAGGCTAAAGGCGACACTAATCCCAGCAATACCAACGTTAAAGAAAGTATGAGTTTGAGCATGATTCCAAAGAAAACCGTGGAGCCAAAAACCGTAAGAAACTCTAATCTTTTTGGGAGATCTAGTGAGATCAAGCAAGCTTTGTTTACAAAAAAATCTTTCATTGTTCTTATGTTTAGAGAAACTCTTATGAGTTCTACTAACCTTGAGCCGGAGCTCCCGAGCAAGATGATTTCAGTTTTACAAGATTTCGAAGACGTCTTCCCCGATGATAATCCGCACGGTTTGCCGCCTATCCAGGGAATTGAACATCAAATCGATTTTGTGCCCGGGGCTGCTCTTCCGAACCGACCAGCATATAGGACTAATCCCGTGGAGACTAAGGAACTTCAAAGATAGGTTACGGAACTGATGGAGAAAGGACATATCCGCGAGAGCATGAGTCCTTGTGCGGTGCCAGTTTTGCTTGTTCCGAAAAAGGACGGAACGTGGCGTATGTGCGTCGATTGCCGTGCCATAAATAATATCACTGTAAAGTATCGCCATCCTATTCCTCGTTTAGATGACATGCTAGATGAACTTCATGGGTCTTGCATATTTTCTAAAATCGATCTTAAGAGTGGATATCATCAAATTAGGATGAAAGAGGGGGATGAGTGGAAAACGGCATTTAAAACTAAGCATGGGTTGTATGAATGGTTAGTGATGCCTTTCGGGTTAACTAATGCACCTAGTACATTCATGAGGCTAATGAACCATATTTTGCGATCATTTCTAGGAGTCTTTGTTGTTGTATACTTTGATGATATCCTAGTGTATAGCAAAAACATAGACGAGCATGTTACGCATGTTAGGGCCGTTTTGGATGTTCTTAGGAAAGAAAAACTTTTTGCAAATTTGAAGAAGTGCACCTTTTGCACAGATAACTTGGTTTTTCTAGGTTTTGTTGTAAGTGCCCAGGGAATCAAAGTCGACGAAGAAAAAGTAAAAGCGATCCGCGATTGGCCTAGTCCGAAGTCCGTTGGCGAAGTGAGGAGTTTCCATGGACTTGCGGGATTTTACCGACGTTTTGTGAAAGATTTCAGTACCTTGGCCGCACCTCTAACCGAAGTTATCAAGAAAGATGTGGGATTCAAGTGGGAAAAAGCACAAGAAACCGCTTTCCAAGCTTTGAAAAACAAGCTCACAAACGCACCACTTCTTTCCTTACCTGATTTGTCGAAAACTTTTGAAATTGAATGTGATGCCTCTGCTATATGTATCGGTGCTGTTCTTATGCAGGAGAAGAGACCAATCGCTTACTTTAGCGAAAAACTTGGAGGAGCCACCTTGAATTACCCGACGTACGATAAGGAGCTCTACGCGTTGGTGCGAGCTTTGCAAACTTGGCAACACTATCTCTGGCCTAAAGAGTTCGTGATCCATACTGATCATGAGTCTCTCAAGCATCTCAAAGGTCAACAAAAGCTGAACAAACGTCATGCACGGTGGGTTTAATTCATCGAAACCTTTCCATACGTCATTCGGTATAAACAAGGTAAGGACAATGTAGTTGCTGATGCATTGTCAAGGAGGTATGTTCTGCTTTCTACTCTTGAAACTAAGTTGCTGGGTTTTGAACAAATTAAGAATTATTATGCAACTGATTCCGATTTTAAAGAAGCTTATCAAGCAACCGAAAAATTTGCCTTCGGGAAATTTTTTCGAAACGATGGATTCCTTTTCTTTGAAAACCGCCTTTGTGTGCCTCACTGTTCTTTGCGAGAATTGTTTGTTAGGGAATCACATGGAAGAGGACTTATGGGACACTTTGGAGTCGCTAAAACACTATGCACGTTGCAAGCTCATTTCTATTGGCCGCATATGAGAAAAGACATGGAAAGAATTTGCGGACGTTGTGTCACATGCAAGCAAGCCAAATCTAAGGTAAGTCTGCAAGGTTTGTACTCTCCTTTACCTATCCCTACTGTTCCGTGGGTTGATGTGTCTATGGATTTCGTTCTTGGATTGCCTAGGACTAGGAAGGGTCGAGATTCCATCTTTGTTGTCGTTGATAGATTTTCTAAGATGGCTCACTTTATTCCTTGTCATAAAACGGATGATGCATCATTAGTTGCGGAATTGTTCTTTAGGGAAGTAATTTGTTTGCATGGCATGCCTAGGACGATAGTTTCCGACCGTGACACTAAGTTCTTAAGTTATTTTTGGAAAACATTGTGGTCTAAGTTAGGCACTAAACTTATGTTTTCTACTACTTGTCACCCGCAAACTGACGGGCAAACGGAAGTAGTAAATAGAACTTTGTCCACTCTCTTGCGTGCTGTAATTAAAAAGAATATTAGGACATGGGAAAATTGCTTGCCGCACGTTTAATTTGCTTATAACCATGTTGTTCACTCCGCTTCTAAATTTTCACCATTTCAATTGGTTTATGGCTTTAATCCTATTACTCCTTTGGATCTAACCGAGTTACCTTCCAATGAGCGTTTGAGTTTTGATGGGAAAAAGAAGGCTGAGCTAGTGAAACAAATGCATGAACAAGCGCGGTTGAACATAGAGAAGAAAACCGAAAAATACCGCAAGCAAGCTAACAAAGGCCGGCGTGAGCAAATTTTCGAACTGGGAGATCTCGTTTGAGTTCATTTACGGAAAGAACGATTTCTGGACGAACGCAAGTCTAAGCTCATGCCACGGACGGATGGTCTATTCCGTGTGATAAAACGGATCAACAACAATGCCTACGTCATCGATTTTCAAGGTAAGCACGCTATTAGTTCAAGTTTCAATATTTCTGACTTGATTCCTTTTGTTGCAGATAGTCCAGATTTGAGGACAAATCCTTTTGAAGAGGAGGGACATGATATGATCCTAGACGGCTCAATGGAGGTTAATCACTTAGCCGAGGAGGAGCTAGCCGAGGAGACTTTTGCCGAGAAGGAGCTTGAACCCGAGGAAGCTTTGTACGTTCCGGAAGGACCTATGACGAGAGCTAAGGCGAAGAAGTTTAAGGACGCACTAGGAGGACTCGTTCAACATGTTCACGAAGCCGTGGGTTTGAAGGAAGAAGTGCCTCGAACCGCATTGGTTTCGATACAAGTCCAAGTGTGCTCTTTTCCTTAGTCACGGTTTTTACCCATTGGGTTTTACGTGACAAGGTTTTTAACGAGGCCTTGGAACACTTCTTCCCCAAGCCCAAATCCAGCCCATTATCCTTTCACATTTTCGACCAAGAAGACCAAGGGGCATTTCGCTTATTCAAGTCAAAGTCCAAGTCAAACTTCTCTTTTATTTCTTTTGTCATTCTCAATTTATTCCTTGTCATTTTCGAGAATTATTAGACCTTTGAACTCCTTTGTTTCTATTTAAATAATCTGAGATAATTGTTGATCTCTCAACAATTAAGCAATAAAAATTCTTTTTCTCTCTTTTACTTGTCGATTTCTTTAGTGGATTCTAAAGGGTTCGATTTCGGTTTATCAAAGAGATTTCTATCTCTCTTTGTGGGTAACCATTCAAACGATCGTCGTCAAAGAGGTGTCCGCAAGCGAGCTGTGTGTTGGAAGGAATATTGATAGGAGTCTCACGCCTTCGAGCCGGTTCCACATCTCCGAAGCTACGATTCCACCGCCTTGAACCTCCGTTCAAGGATTATCCAATCATTACCGCTCCTTTGAGAAGATCCCGTGGACAGGGGTATATTACCTAGTTTTTGATATTAGGATTAACCTAAACATCAAAAAACATTTAGGTTTCCTGATAGAACATAGATGAGGAAATTGTCCTTAGCCAACGAAAGCTGATGCTAAGGCGATTTATGAACTTATCAAAACAGAACATTAATGCTTGCCTAGAATTTTAAAGTCAAACGACATTTTAGATTCTTAGGTTGTTAGACATAGTAGTTAGTACCACGACAGTGGGCTAGCTAGACATTTATGTTTGAGTTCGAGAACGAGTCTTAATTATCTCCCTAATTGACAATATGTTTAGTGAATCTGGATTTCCTGCGAATTACCAAAAGGCCTAGCGTTTCCTCTCATTAAATTTATATCATTTCATTCATTATTCTTAGTTTTAGAAGTTACAACCACAACAAACATCATTCGTCTTAGATTTACTTTCATATTGCATTCTCGTAGTGTGATATATCATGGTTTTTACCCTGTTTATGCTGATATAAGTCCTTTTTATAGAATCTTTCTAGTGTTTTGTAGTCTTTTATAGTCTTTTACAGGTCTTAGCACGTTTGGAGCGTAATTGGAAGTATTGGAGCTTTATGGAGCAGTTTGGAGCAAGGCTGAAGTTCGTGTCGCTGAGTATCTGATTTCACGTCAAGTATCGATCGATACCCCCTGGTATCGATCGATACCCATCTCAGCATAACAAGACACGCGACTTAATGAAGAGTTGAAGAATTGCAGATTTGTCCAGAAGTCTTTAATAATTACAAGAAGCCCCAATTCGTGTGTTAGCTTATAAATAGGGATTTTTACAGCCACTTTTAGGCTATGCTTTATTTTGCTTTGGTTTAAGAGAGAATTTGGTGAGAGAGACAAGTCTGAATCTCCCTTCGTCCGAGATTATATCTCAAAACCTATTGTTACTCTTTCTTATTTTCTACTGAGTATTTATTCAAACATGTCTATTGATTCAATTTCCATGTCTGAGTAGATCTCTTGTTAGGTTTGGGGATTCTCATAAAGGATTTCTTTGAATGCTAGGTTGATTAGTTATTTAGGGTTCATAATCTGAATTAGTTCTTCGCCTTAGGTTGTTTTCAAAGCTAATTCTAGATTGATCACCTAGAACTTAGATCTTAGGATAATGTATTAGGCACGACAGTGCGATTAATTAACTGACAGAACTTAGGGTGAGCAAATTGATTATTCGCAAAGAGATTTGGTTTAATTGATTTGTGAACATATCAAACTTGAAATTAAGGCTGATTTATTCCTAGGAATTTGCAAAGAAATTTGGGATTCTGAAGTTTAGATTTAGATAGTTTTCGCAACGACAGTTGGTTGATTATACTTTAGTGATTTGAGTTCGAGAACCGTGCGTAACCTGAACCCTGATTAGTTAGTTTATTTTGCATTCATTGATTTCCTGAGAAATATCCCTGAACCTATCTTTTTCCCATCAAATACAACTCGTTTACTACTTTCTGCTTCATGTTAAACCTGAATCGCTTAGCTTAGCTCGATACTATACAATTTATTGTGTGATTTCTGTGAGTCCTTGTGTTCGACCCCTAACTATATTACAACTACTGCTTTAGTACTGTTAGGGTATTAATTTGAGCATATCAAATTTGGCGCCGTTGCCGGGGATTCAATTTCACCATTTAATTTTAGATGTCGAGTTTCGACTAAGCCCGTCAGTATCGATCGATAATACCTAGTATCGGTCAATACACATGCGATTTCTTTGTTGATATCGATCGATACCATCCAGTATCGATCGATACTCAACGTATTTTGTTTGGTTACTTACGTTCTTGATCTTTGTGTTTCAGGTGCATGCCTAATCGTGAAACCAGAAGAAACAAGAGCACTCCGCTAGTCAATCTATCGTTAGAGAAGCTAGCACGTTTAGAACGCACAAACAGAAATATCAAGCAAACATCAGGGATGAACAACCCAGTGGTTTTAAGAGCTGGAATTCTGAGAGACCAAGAGGGTCAAGTGTGCAATGAGAGAGGGCAGCGACTTGATGAAGCTGGAAACGTCGTTGTCCCTGCTGCTGTTGTTGAGATTGTCGCGCCAGCTTGGCTCGCCAACGTTGGGAATGCTGCAGGTGATCGAGCTAGAACACTTGGTGAGCACAACAGGCATGATCAGTTCTATGCCAATCGAGCTGCGATTCGCATCCCGACTTTTCAGAGGAATAACTTCGAGTTGATGCCTGCGTATTACGCTCTCGTAAGTCAGAAACCATTCCATGGCTTACCGCATGAGCATCCCATGGATCATATCAAAAGGTTCGAGGACTTGGTCACTGGTATGAAGTACAATGGAGTGCCCAATGACTTCCTTTTCTGCAAACTCTTCCCGTACTGTCTTGGTGGGGATGCTGCTTATTGGTTGAAACAACTAGCTCCTGATTCGCTAACTACCTGGGATGAGACGAAAAATGTGTTCCTGATAAATTTTTATGATGATGCAAGATCCGAGGAGCTCATGAACAAGATCTCTCAGTTCGCTCAGGGTCCAACAGAGGCATTCAAAGCTTCATGGATTTGTTTCAAGTCTTATCAGAGAGATTGTCCGCACCATGGGTTCACTCAGGTGCAGCTGCTGGGCACTTTCTACAGAGGGGTTGATTGGAGATACCAGATGGGTATGGATGCTGCGAGTAATGGGAACTTCTTCACTAGGTATCCGGATGATGTGGTTGTGCTGATCGAGAACTTGGCGTCTAGTAATAGCACCAAGAATGCTGATTTCGAGGGGAAAAAGCAAGCTGGAGGAATTGATGGGTCGCAGATTGCTGACGTGTAGGCCAAACTGGATTTCCTGATCGGGAAATCAAAGAAATCTGTGCACTTTGCTGATGAAGTCGCTAATGTGGAAGAAGAAGAAGATGATGTTAATTACGTTGGTGGTTCTGGTTTTCAGGGTCAACGATTTGGGTACAACAACAACCGAAACTTCATCAACAACAATCAGCAAGGTGGGTACAAGTTAGAGGGGAACCAATCTGGTTTCGGAGCAAAGCAATTTACTCATAAACCACTTCGGAGCAGCGATTTCACTCGCAATTATGGGAACTCTTCGTACCAACCAGCATCTCCCAAGTCCACAGACAATAAAATGGAATCCATGATGGAACAGATTCTTCTGGGACAGCAGAAGTTGCAAGTGGATTTCAATGGGAAGTTTGACTCTCTGTACATCGATCTGAATGGGAAAATCGAAGCCATAAATCTTTCCCAGAAGAAGCTGGAAACTCAGGTGGCTCAGACAGCAGCAGCTGTAAAGAGACAGAAAGGTTTTCTTCCAGGGAAAACTGAGAATCTAAGGGCACACATCAACGCCATCACCTTGAGGAGTGGAAAAGAGGCGCTTACAGGAGTGAAGAACAGCCCAATTGCAGGAAATCTCGTCGATCTTGCTGGAGATGACGATTGGGATTCTGAGAATCCAGGTATCGATCGATGCTAGACAGTGTCGATCGACACCAGCCCAGACATCTTCCCGAGTGAATTCAAAATCCCGTGTATCGATCGATACCCCTGAAGTATCGATCGATGCTGAGGCACAGCCAGAGAAGGAACCCGAGATTTTCAAGGAGAGGGTGTATACACCCAAGGCACCTTATCCTATAGTTCCTAAGCTGACAAGGAAGGAATGGGAAGATGCCAGATGCAAGGCTATGCTGGATAAGTTGGTTGTGGAGCTTCCTTTTGTTGATGCTATTAAGACTTCTCCAGCTTTCAGGAGATATGTGAAGAAGATGGTCTCTAGCAATGTGAACCTAGAGGAAGGTGTCATGATGATCACAGCTGAGTGCAATGCGATCCTGCTCAACAAAATTCCTAAGAAGCTATCAGACCCAGAGAGCTTTGTTTTGGACTGCACTATCTTCACATAGAGATTTGAGCGAGCTCTCTGCGATATTGGGTCGAGTGTGAACCTTATGCCACACTCAGTTGCCAAGCGAATGGGGATGACAGATTTCCAATCTACAAGGATTTCGCTGGTACTTGCTGATAGCTCAGTACGACTTCCAGAGTGACTACTTGAAGATGTCCCAATCAAGATTGGGAATTGCTTGATCCCAACAGATTTCATCGTCCTGAAGTACGATGCTGAGCCTAAGGATCCTCTTATCTTGGGCAGACCATTCCTTGCAACTGATGGAGCCTTAATTGACTGCAGGAATGGACAGATCGCTCTCAACATCGGTGACTTGGTGATGTCCTTTAACATGGAAAAGATGATGAAAAGGCCAACCATCGATGGGCAGACATTCTATGTGGACACCTTCAGTGACATAGCTGAAGAGTACTTCCTGGAGATGCACCCTGAGGATCCACTGGAGAGAGCATTGGTCTGTTCGTCCACTTCAGAAGTTCGTTCATGTGACGAAACTGCTGGATACTCGAAAATGTTTGATTCAGCATCACCAGTATCGATCGATACCCCTCTGGTATCGATCGATACCCTACGGCCAGAAAGAGAGTTGGTCGATGATTCTAAGCAAGCTGCTGGGCTTGGAGATTGGAGTACAGAGAATGCTCCTAAGGTGGAACTAAAACCACTTCCAGCGAATCTGAGGTATAGTTTTCTTGGTCCTAATTCCACATACCCAGTAATCGTTAATGTTTCCTTGAATACCACAGAGGTTGCTTTACTGCTGAGCAAGCTGCGCAATTATCGCAAAGCTCTTGGCTATTCTCTTGCTGACATTTCAGGTATAGCACCAGACTTGTGCATGCATCAGATTCACCTGGAGGACGAGTCAAAGTCTTCAATTGAGTGTCAGAGGAGGTTGAATCTGAACCTGAAGGAAGTGGTCAGGAAGGAAGTGATGAAACTGTTGGAAGCAGGGATTATCTATGCCATCTCGGATAGTTCTTGGGTTAGTCCAGTTCACGTTGTGCCTAAGAAAGGAGGCATAACTGTAGTGAAGAACGAGAAGGACGAGTTGATCCCTACAAGGACAATCACTGGTCACAGGATGTGCATTGACTACAGGAAACTTAATGCGGCTACACGGAAGGATCACTTCCCATTGCCATTCATTGACCAGATGCTGGAGAGGTTAGCGAGTCACCCATACAACTGTTTTCTCGATGGGTACTCAGGCTTTTTCCAAATTCCTATACATCCAGAGGACCAGGGAAAAACGACCTTTACATGTCCCTATGGCACATTCGCCTACAGAAGAATGCCATTTGGATTATGTAACGCTCCAGCGACCTTTCAGCGATGCATGATGTCGATTTTCACAGATATGACTGAGGAGTTTATGGAGGTCATCATGGATGATTTCTCTGTGTATGGATCGTTATTCAAGGACTGTCTGGATAACTTTTGCAAAGTGCTTCAGCGATGCGAGGAGAAGCACTTGGTTCTTAATTGAGAGAAATGCCACTTCATGGTACAAGATGGCATTGTTCTTGGGCACAAGGTTTCTAAGGCAGGGATCGAAGTCGACAAGGCTAAGATTCAAGTCATGACAAGCTTGCAACCTCCACGATCTGTTCCTGAGATACGAAGCTTCCTTGGTCATGCTGGGTTTTACAGGAGGTTCATCAAAGATTTCTCTAAGCTTGCACGTCCACTCACAGCCATGTTATGTAAGGAAGTCAAGTTTGATTTCACATCTGATTGCCTTGTAGCCTTCGAGGAAATTAAGAAGGCATTGGTGAGTGTTCTTGTAGTCCAACCACCTGATTGGAGCTTGCCTTTTGAGGTTATGTGTGATGCCAGTGATTTTGCTGTTGGAGTTGTGTTGGATCAAAGGAAAGACAAGAAACTCCATGCTATTTATTATGCCAGCAGGACGTTGGACGATGCTCAGCGAAATTACATCACCATTGAGAAGGAGTTGCTGGCAGTCGTTTTCTCTTTTGAAAAATTCTGGTCCTACTTGATTGGGAGCAAAGTCATTGTTCACACAGACCATGCTGCTCTCAAATACCTGCTGAAGAACAAGGACCTCAAGCCTCGTCTATGCCGATGGGTTCTTTTGCTCCAAGGTTTCGACATCGAGATCAAGGACAAGAAAGGAGTTGAGAATGGCGTTGCTGACCACTTATCGCGACTAAAGGTCGATGAGGTCGTCCCTATTGATGATTGTTTGCCAGAGGAAGGTGTTTACCTCATTGAAGCTCAGCTTCAAGGTCTTTATCCCGAAAATCTGCAATTTTCACGAATGCAGACTTTCGGTATCGATCGATACTCACCTAGTATCGATCGATACCCGTCGCGACCTGAACCTGTTTTTTCCGTAGAGCACTTGAACTCCTATGATGTCTATCTAGCTGCTGACTCTAGTGCTGCACGTCCATGGTACGCAGACATCGCCAACTACCTTGTTGTAGAGACTGAGCCAAAGTATCCCCCAAAATATGCAAGAAAAAAGTTTATGCGCGAGATAAGGGGATTCTTCTGGGATGAACCTTGCATATACAAGCATTGCTCCGATGGTATCTACAGAAGATGCGTTGCAGAGTCTGAGATGCCAGCTATTCTTTTTCATTGTCATGGGTCTGAGTATGCTGGTCACTTTGCTACTTTCAAGACGGTATCCAAGATTCTTCAAGCAGGCTTCTGGTGGCCTACTATGTTCAAGGATACTCACGCCTATGTCTCACGGTGTGATGTCTGTCAGAGGAGAGGGAAGATCAGCAAGAGACATGAGATGCCACAGAATTTCATCCTTGAGGTTGAAGTTTTCGATTGCTGGGGCATCGATTTTATGGGTCATTTCCCCTCGTCACAAAAGAAGAGATACATCATGGTTGCTGTGGACTATGTGTCCAAATGGGTGGAAGCGATAGCTAGTGAGAAAAATGACTCTGCGGTGGTTCTTAAGCTGTTTAAGACCATCATCTTCCCACGATTTGGAGTGCCGCGAATTGTTATAAGTGATGGTGGCAGCCACTTTATTAACAAGGTTTTCGAGAGGTTGCTGAAGAAGTATGGTGTAAACCATCGAGTGGCTACTCCATATCACCCCCAAACCAGTGGACAAGTCGAAGTCTCCAACAGGCAAATCAAGGAGATTCTGGAAAAGACAGTGGGTGCTTCTAGGAAGGATTGGTCTACAAAGTTGGATGATGCGCTATGGGCTTACAGGACTGCTTTCAAGACACCGCTGGGTACTACACCGTTCCACTTGCTGTATGGGAAAGCATGTTACCTTCCAGTGGAGATAGAGCACAAGGCTGCATGGGCGACGAAGTTGCTGAACTTTGACATCAAGCATGCAGCAGAGAGGAGATTGATTTAGCTGAACAAGTTGGATGAGATTAGGCACCATGCCTACGAGAACTCGAAGCTGTACAAGGAGAGAACTAAGGCCTATCATGATAAAAAGATCATCTCCAGACATTTCGAGCCGAACGACCAGGTACTTTGTATAACTCTCGTTTGCAATTGTTTCCTGGTAAATTGCGTTCTCGTTGGTCAGGTCCCTTCACAATCAAAGAGGTCATGCCACATGGAGCTGTCGTGCTGATTAGTCCTACAGGCGATGAGTTCACTGCCAATGGACAGAGGGTGAAACACTATTGGGCGAAAGCCGAGATTCCGACAGGGCAGATAATGCCTTTAGATGATGCACCAACAGCCTGAATGGCGTTACAGTCAAGCTATTGACGTTAAACGAGCGCTTGGTGGGAGGCAACCCACTGGTGAGTCTGTCTTTGAGTCGTTTTTCCTTTTATTTTCGTTCGTTTTGTGCTTGTTTCAGGATAAACAAGGAGCAGACTCGAAATCGCCTTTGTGTCGATCGATACCCCATTGGTATCGATCGACACCAATCGCGAATGTACGGTTCATAAAATCGATTTAAGCCTGGTATCGATCGATACCAGGTTGTGTGTCGATCGATACTCGATGTTGCAGCAAGGTAACTTCTTGTTTCTCTTCGTTTCTTCTATTCTTTTGTCTTCTTTTACCTACTCTAGGCTAAATAACACTGGGGACAGTGTTGTTCAAGTCTGGGGGAGGTGTCTGCTGACATTGTGTTTGTGTTTCTTAGAGTCAGTCGTTTTATCGAGTCAAATTTTTTTTTATTGAGTCAAAACTTGTTGGAGATAATGATCATGTGCTTGAACCTATTGATTTGATTTTGTTTTTGAGTGCACAGTGTTATAGGATCAGTTCGAGATCGACTAATGAAAAATCCAAAGACTGACCAGTTGACTAGAAAACATCCATGTTTCCAGCAGAGTTCTTCTGAAACCTGAGCCAACTTTTGCACTTCATCAATGTGGTTAGTGTTTTTAGAGCTTGATTAATCATTCATATCTGATAAATGAACCCATGTGTTTAGAGTTATGGTATCTCTCTCCCCTGTTATAAGTTGATAGATAAGAGAATAAAAGATTGAAATGATTTTCTTCTGAGTAGAAGGTTAGAAAAATTTCCAGTGATCCCATTATTCTACTTAAGAGGGAATGATCACACAAAGGATTGGAAGCGAGGCTAGGATTTTCCTATAATTCCATTATTCGCCTACATCCTTTGATACATTGAGAGGGAAGAACCGGGGATTTGGTGGCAAACACCATCAATACTCGCGTCTCATACCTTGATGTGTATATGCAAAGCTGAAAAGAAAAGAAAGAACATAATAAGAAATAAGTCTGGGGGAGAGAAATTGATACAAAAAGTGTGAAAAAGGGTGGTTCCTTGTTATGATATTGTCTGGTAAAGAATCTAGAAGGTTCTTGAATATTGGCTGCAGCGATGAAACTGGTGAGGATGGCTTTATTTGAACAATGCTGTGAGATAATGTGTGTAGTCTGGGAAAGTTGCGAATGTCTAAGGAGAAGTACATGGTGGTTAGATCAAAAGCTAATTAGGTGACATTGGGTACTTGGGAAGAGGGTCATTTCGATGGTTCATGAACAGGTGAATCTCTACGTTTTCAAACCTCTTTCTTTGGTTTAGTCTTCTATTTGCTTGAGGGCAAGCAAAGGCTAAGTCTGGGGTATTTGATATATCATGGTTTTTACCCTGTTTAGGCCATTATATAAGTCCTTTTTATAGAATCTTTCTAGTGTTTTGTAGTCTTTTAGAGTCTTTTACAGGTCTTAGCACGTTTGGAGCGTAATTGGAAGTATTGGAGCTTTCTGGAGCAGTTTGGAGCAAGGCTGAAGTTCGTGTCGCTGAGTATCTGATTTCACGTCAAGTATCGATCGATACCCCCTGGTATCGATCGATACCCATCGCAGCATGACAAGACACGCGACTTAATGAAGAGTTGAAGAACTGCAGATTTGCCCAGAAGTCTTTAATAATTACAAGAAGCCCCAATTCGTGTGTTAGCTTATAAATAGGGATTTTTACAGCCACTTTTAGGCTATGCTTTATTTTGCTTTGGTTTAAGAGAGAATTTGGTGAGAGACACAAGTCTGAATCTCCCTTCGTCCGAGATCAGATCTCAAAACCTATTGTTACTCTTTCTTATTTTCTATTGAGTATTTATTCAAACATGTCTATTGATTCAATTTCCATGTCTGAGTAGATCTCTTGTTAGGTTTGGGGATTCTCATAAGGGATTTCTTTGAATGCTAGGTTATTAGTTATTTAGGGTTCATAATCTGAATTAGTTCTTCGCCTTAGGTTGTTCTCAAAGCTAATTCTAGATTGATCACCTAGAACTTAGATCTTAGGATAATTGATTAGGCACGACAGTGCGATTAATTACCTGACAGAACTTGGGGTGAGCAAATTGATTATTCGCAAAGAGATTTGGTTTAATTGATTTGTGAACATATCAAACTTGAAATTAAGGCTGATTTATTCCTAGGAATTTGCAAAGAAATTTAGGATTCTGAAGTTTAGATTTAGATATTTTTCACAACGACAGTTGGTTGATTATACTTTAGTGATTTGAGTTCGAGAACCGTGCGTAACCTGAACCCTGATTAGTTAGTTTATTTTGCATTCATTGATTTCCTGAGAAATATCCCTGAACCTATCTTTCTCCCATCGAATACAACTCGTTTACTACTTTCTGCTTCCTGTTTAACCTGAATCGCTTAGCTTAGCTCGATACTATACAATTTATTGTGTGATTTCTGTGAGTCCTTGTTTTCGACCCCTAACTATATTACAACTACTGCTTTAGTACAGTTAGGGTATTAATTTGAGCATATCATAGTGTTGCATTTGGTCTCTGTGGATTCGATCCTAAAGTACTACGTCGATATATTGTTATGATTGCAGTAGTGTGCACTTAGGTTATTAATTGACTTGGTGAAAACACCTAAATCAATTTGGCGCAGATGCCGGGGACCAAAAACGTTGCCTATGAGTTGTGGACGAAAGTTTAGACTAAGAATTTATTTTTTAGTTACTTACTAGTTCTATTTATGCGTGTGTTTTCAGGTGTATGACCAGAAGCGAGGGTTCTAGAAATCTACTTCAGGTGAACAACGAGGAGCTCGCAAGAATAGAACGTGAAAACAACAGGAGAAGGAGAGAGATGGCTAACTTACCAAGAAACCGTGATCTCTTAAACCCACTCATCGGTGATGATAATCAGATTGAGTATGACGCAGAAGGGAACCCCATTGACCCTCTTCTTAATGCTTATGACGATGTCATCGAACCTGGCGATGGTGTTGTCGATACTCCTTATGCGTTCTATTATGACAGGGCTGCTATTCACCCACCGCCTATTCAGAGGCAAAATTTTGAGATCAAATCTCAGATCTTCTCTCTTGTCCTGCAGCATATGTTCTATGGGAAAGCTTCAGAAAATCCTATGGATCATATAGAGACATTCGAGGAGATTTGCAGCACGACAAGCTCGAATGGAGTCCCTGCGGATTTCTTGAAGTGCAAGCTTTTCTCTAGGTCTTTAAGCGACAGAGCACTGAGGTGGCTCAAGTCCTTAGCTTCTGGTTCGTTGACCTCTTGGGAAGCAACCAGATCAGCCTTCCTCGATCAATTATACACTAAGTCCAAGACAGCTTCTCTCAGGGTTTAGATTACTCAGTTTCAACATAATGTGGGTGAGCCATTCAATGAAGCTTGGGAAAGATTCAGAGAATACCTCAGAGAGTGTCCTCATCATGGCTACTCAGATGAGCAGGTGCTAAATATCTTCTATGATGGAGTAGACTGGGACTTCAAGAACTCTCTGAATGCAGCCAGCAATGGTGATTTCATGACAAGGACCAAGGAGGAAGCTTACACCTTGATTGAGAACCTAGCTGCAAGTTCTATTCATCGCAGTCCTGAGTATGATAGGACGAGGCGCGTCAACAGCATTGAGTCCAGGAAGATAGACGAGTTGACAGCCAAGATAAACAACTTGACTACCTTTCTGCAAATCCACCCCAAAGACGTGAACTACTGTGAAGGAAATGGGGATGGCCAGTTCTATCAGGAAGCTGCTGATGGCGAACCAAAAAATCAGGAAGAGGTGAATTACGTACAAAATCAGGGACTGCACAGTTTTCAGAATCAGAATACGTATGGGCAAAATCAGGGACTGCACAATTTTCAGCCGAATTCGTCCGTGCAAAATCAGGGCGTCAGCATATTTTCTTAAGGGATTTCAGCAAACAGGCGTGCAAAATCAAGGACATAAGCCATTTGTGCAGAATTTTCAAGGACAACCATTCGTGCAAAATCAGGGTCAGAACAGATTTCAGAATCAAAATAGTTTTATTCTAGCTACCCAGGAGTCTAAACTCGAGGTGATGATGCAGCAAGTCATGATTAATCAGCAGACGACTGCGAAGGAGATCCATGTCAGGTGGATGGGATATATCGTGATCTCAACAAAAACATTGAGAGCATCGATAGCAAGTATGAGTCCATCACCACTCACGTGAAGAAGCTCGACACACAAGTAGCACAGATTGCAGATGCTATCAAGAGACACCCAGGAAATCTTCCTGGTAAACCAGAGACAAATTCCAGAGAGCATTGCAATACGGTAATGGTTGATAATGAGATGGAGACTGCACCTAAGTTAATGGATGAGCAGGAAGCACATGATGTTGTAGCAGAGGAGAAGCATGCTCCCATCATCCCACAACCATATGTACCCAAGATCATGTATCTTATGCCCTCTAGAAACCTCAGGAACCCCATTAGTGCAGAGAAGTTGAGTGGTTTTGACAGGATGGTGAGAAAGATCCCCCTGATATCTCATTTGAAGAGGCCTTAGAAGACCGACCTTTGCTTGATCCCTTCAAGTATTGCAGAGAAACTCTTGAAAAGATTAGGGCACTCTTCATCAAGACAAGGAGCACACCAGCACCAATGAAGCAGTTGTCTAAGATTGTAGGCCCTGGGAAGTTTTCTGTTCCATGCATTATCTTTGGGTTTGAATTTAGAGAGGCTCTTGTTGATTCTGGATCTAGCATGAATCTCATGTCAAAGGCTGTTGCAGAGAGGTTGGAAATTGCTGATATAAAACCTCCTAATACGACTCTCGCATTTGTAAACCCTTCCACCACGACTCCATATGGTACCATTCCTGATTTACTTGTTAAAGTAGGAGATTGTCTGGTTCCTACTGATTTTCAGGTTGTGGAGATGAGTGAAGACTCTAATATGCATTTGATCCTTGTAAGATCATTCATGGCCACAGTGGGTGCAGTCCAAGAGAGAATCTCATTCTCTAACATTGACAAAAAGGTCTTTACAAAGCCATCCCCACCAGAGGAGCTCCAAAACACGTTTCTTGCATCACTATTGTCGCAGGAGAGACGCTGGTGGTTGATCCTTGGACAGAACCTTATGAGGAGAACACAATCAAGGAAATCTTAGATGATCCTCCTATCATCATCAAGATAGACATCAAAAAGGCTAAGGCTAAGGCAAAGGGGAAGGTGAAAAGCAAAAGAGTCGAGGGTGATTCTCACATAACTTTGATCCCTCAGAGATGTGATGGAAACTCAATTGAGTATGAGGTGAAGTGCAAGGGAACATCGAAGCCATTCTCAAAGGTTAGAGCAATTCTCACTTCGGAGCTGAAGGAGAAAGGAAAAGATGTTGTAAACGGGATGATGAGCAGAATTCTGAAGCTAGAGATGTTTGATTGCGGAACTTGTTTTGGGGCAAGTTCTCATGCTCATCCTGACTGATACCTGAGCCAAAGTCAAGCTAGCGACTTTAAACAAGCGCTTGGTGGGAGGCAACTCACCGGTACGTGTACATAATGCCTTTTTCTTTTTCTTTTGCAATTGATTTTTGGTTTTGGTTCATTTTGTTTTAGGCATTCATCAAAAAAAAAAAAAGTTATTGGATCGATCGATCCCAAAACACGCCCATTTCTGGACCGACCTGCCAGCCGGACCGATCGATCCCAGGTGAGATTTTCGAAAAAAAAAAAAAAAGTCGGATCGATCAATCCCGAAAAACGCTCATTTCTGGATCGATCGATCCCATGTAGGGATGTTGTCATGGGTAAACTCACCCCATTTAGACTCATACCCGTTTAAACCCATACTCGTTTAAACCCATTTAGTTTTTGGGTCTAATAGGGTTACTCATTTAAACCCATCAGAGTTGTTATTACCCATTTAGACCTATTTATACCCATTTAAACCCATTTAAACTATATTTAAACATATTTATAACTATATGTGTCTTTTTCATTATACATTTCAAAATACTTTTGTTGTAAACGAAATGTACGTTTTTGGCGGGAAAAACAAAATTTTATGTTTTTGGTGAGAAAACAAAAATTTACATTTTTTGCAGAAAATAAAATTTTCGTTTTTGGCGGGAAAATGAAATATACGTTTTATTATTTATTATTTATTATTTATTATTTATTATTTATTATTTATTATTTATTATTTATTATTTATTATTTATTATTTATTATTTATTATTTATTATTTATTATTTATTATTTTTTATTTTTTATTTTTTATTATTTATTTTTTATTTTTTATTTTTTATTTTTTATTTTTTATTTTTTATTTTTTATTTTTTATTTTTTATTTTTTATTTTTTATTTTTTATTTTTTATTTTTTATTTTTTATTTTTTATTTTTTATTTTTTATTTTTTATTTTTTATTTTTTATTTTTTATTTTTTATTTTTTATTTTTTATTTTTTATTTTTTATTTTTTATTTTTTATTTTTTATTTTTTATTTTTTATTTTTTATTTTTTATTTTTTATTTTTTATTTTTTATTTTTTATTTTTTATTTTTTATTTTTTATTTTTTATTTTTTATTTTTTATTTTTTATTTATTATTTATGTGTAAACGGGTTTAAACGGGGCCCCGTTTATTTTGATTGAAAACCCTTTTATTATACGGGTCTAAATGGGTAAACCCATTTATTTCAAACTGTTAAATGGGTTTAAACGGGTTTTTTTTTTAAAACAGGACCCATTTAGACCCGCGAAATCTGTACCAATGATAACATCCCAAGTCTCAGGTGAGAAACAAAAATAATAATAATAAACAAATAAAAAAAATTCCCTCTCTTTTTGCCTTCTCTCTGGTTTATTTTCACATCGAGATGGTGTGAAGTAAGTTTGGGGGAGGGACTTTGTCTTTACTAACGTTGTTTTCTTTTTTTTGTTTTCTTTCTTGAGTTATTTTGGTGTTTTTCTTGAGTCGTTTTATTGAGTCAAAATTTGTTGGAGATTATGATCATTTTCTTGGATTTTCAGTTCTTATCTACATCTAAGTGAACATTGTAGCAGAATTAGCTCAATATCGGACTAATGAAAAATCCAAGGGCTGACCAGTTCATCAGAGACATCCATGTCTCTACAGAAATTCAATGGCCTGAGCTAGTTTCTGAGATTTTCCTTTTACCTTATCGTTGTGATTGGTGTCTTCAGGGCTTGACTCCTCTTTCGTATCTGACAAAGACAACATGTTTGAAAGTATGGTAATCTTCTCCCTCGTTTAACGTAAATGCATAAAAGATGAAATGATTTTCTTTTGAGTAAAGGGTTAGGAAAATTTCTATTGATCCCAATATTTTACTTCGAAAGAGATGATCACACTAAGGTTGGAAGCGAGGTTGAGGAAAATTTCCAGTGATACCACTATTTGCCTACACCTTAGAATAAAAAGGTGGCACTAAAATGAATCGGGGATTCGGTGGCAAAAACCATCAATACTCGCGTTCCATCAGCCATTAACCTTGCAAAAAAACAGAATGAGAAAAAAATAAATATGGGTGAGAGAAAGAGTACCAAAGTTGTGTAGTTGTCTTGTCATGATAACGAAATGGAAAGAGTCTAGAAGGTCCTTGTCACTATGATCTTTTGGTGAGACCCAGCAATGATGGCTTTTGAATCATTTTGTGAGATAATGTGGTGAATTTGGGAAAGCTGCAATGCCCGCGGAGAAGTACATGGTGGTTTGATCTAGAGTTGGTTTTGACAACATGTGGATTACTAAGTTGGATGGTCATTGCAGTGTTCTAAAGAAAATGTGAGTCTCCGTGTTTTCAAACCTCTTCCTTGTTCTTGGTTTTCTGTTTGCTTGAGGACAAGCAAAAAATTAAGTCTGGGGGAGTTGATAAACTGTGTTTTTACCGGTTTCTAGCGTTCGTTTTTGTGTCTTTTATCAAGTCAATGTGTCTTTTTATAGTCTTTTAGTCATTTATCGAGTCTTTTCAGGTTTTAGGTGACTTTGAGAGAAAATGAGCCGTTTTGGGTGAAAATTAGCATATGGAGATGCAGGATCATGCAGAAACGTCAGAAGTTTGGCATTCGTTGAAGGACTTACCACCGATGGATCGAGTTCAACTTTTGATACAAGATATAGCAATGGATCAGATTTCATTTGGAAGTGGTTTGAGGTCATTCCAACGGTGTGATCAAAATTTACGCCAGTTTTCGTGAAAACGGTCCAACATAAATCGACCGGTTTAGTGACGCGAAAAATAAAAGGAAATTTCGGTTTTCCTTATTTTGGACCGGTTTCGCCTGAGACTTAGGAAAAACGTGTTTTAGGGTTATTTATTCTATTTTTCAGCCGTTTTAGAGGCTACGCTTTATTTTATTCATCAGAAAACTTATATAAATATTTTAAAATAAGGGGCAATTCTTAAAATAGTACAAAATGATAAAACAATTGCTAAAGTAGTACAAAGTTTGAGAAAATTATAAAAATATTTTTTTTGGAAAAAGTTTTTAGGGTTTAGGGTTTATGGTCCTTCATCCTAAACCCTACACCCTTGAAACTAAACCCTAAACAACTCAATCCTAAACCCAAAGTAGTTCAATTTTTTTTTGAAAAAGACTATTTTGACAATTTTCCCAAACTTTGTAATATTCTGGCAATTTTGTTGTTATTTTGTATTGTTTTGGACTATTACCACTTAAAATAATTTTATGTATACTTAAACTTTTTTTAAAAATGTTTCATGTGCTCGTGTAATACTTTTTACACTTTTAATGTTTTTAAAATGTTTTTATATGAACAATTGAACTAAACATTTTAAAAACAATTTGATGTATAGTTATTTAAAGAGTGAGTTACACTATGGGCCATTTTCCCACTTTCACCTTACAATAAACATAATTACCACTTTATAATTACATTTAAGGGTTGATTTACAAAATAAGTCACTATAGTGACTTTTCATAACAAAAAAAACACACTTTCAACTATTTGTGTACTTATTCTAATGTTCTTTTTTTGTAAATCTGAAATTGCTCCCCATGGCAAGGTCATGAATGGTCAAGAATCTGGGAAAACAATTATTACCCCACATGATTTGTTTTTTATTTTTTTTATAACCTGAAAAACATAAAACAATTTTTTTTTGTAACAATAAATGATAATTCTATTTTTCCAACGTTTTAAGATCCATTTTCCTATAGTTTTGATGTAAAACAACAAATCTAACAAAAACAAAAACAAAAACAAGAAATCTAAACATATGAAAGTCAGATCGATGTGGACATAAAAATGTGGACAGTTATGTGTGGACATATGAGAATCTAGTATTATTAGTGTGTAGTGTGGATGGTCATGTGTGGATATAGTTTTTGGTATTTGCAAGTAAATTACTTATGAGTGGTATATAACTTTGGACAGATAGGAATTTCGTCATATGTGGATGTAAATAAATTCGATGTTGCAGTTATTTTGTCTAAATTATGATTCATTTGGTTAGTGTACTAAAAATTTGGAAGTCTTTATCCTCGTCCACGAGAAATTATCCACAAAACAAGTTTATGTTCACATCACTTATAAACCATATGTTGTCCACGATATGAGTTTTGACAGTGACCGTAAAAAACTTACTTGAATGTTCGATTTTTTCACATCCTCGAGAGGCTCAATCAATGGTCACAAATTTTATTTCAAAAGTATTTAACTTTTCATAAGTAACAAAATACAAGCAAAAAAATATAATCATGTTTATTTAATACATAATATATGAAAACCATTTTAATACAACCATTGCACTAAATTTAAGGGTTTGTGCATCTCGAATTCACAATGTAAAAGGTAAACAATTTCACTAACTGCAAGGTCGTCCATGACACACTGTCCACGCTAATAAGTCAACAAAAAGAATGAGAGTCAACAAAAGGTCAATTTCGATTTTTCACACACCAAAAGTACACCAAGAGTTAAATGTGCCTTATTGTGTAATTATAAAGTGCAAAAGTGACTTTTAGTGTAATTGTTATTACATTTAACACACTTTCTCCACTTTGACTTTACACCTACACACACTTTGCAACTAGGAACAATTACAGAGAAACCCACTTTTTGAGTTATAAATTGCACAATAAGTTACTTTTGACTATTGATGTACTTTTGTGAGACTAAAAGACCAAACTATCATCATGCATCCATTTGCTCAACAACACCTGCATTGTCTCAAAAATTCATTCGCCACACCAGAAAAATAAAAAGTCAAACAAATTTCAAATTAGTCAAAGATATAAAAAAATTATTATCCCATCTGATTTGTTTTCTATTTTTTTATAATGTGAAAGACATAAAACAATTTATTTGGTAACAATTAATGATAATTTTATTTTTCTTACATTTTAAGATCCATTTTGCTATAGTTTTGATGTAAAACAAGAAATCTAAATAAATAAATAAAAATATAAACATATGAAATCCAGATCGACGTGGACATGAAAACGTGGACAACAGTGTGTGGACAGATGAGAATCTCGTATTATTAGTGTGAATGGTCATGTGTGGATAGTATTATAAAATAATTATGTGTCTCATATGACAAAACTTAAATATACAAAAAATATATCTAAACACAAAAATAAACACAAATTATATTACAAAATTTGATTTTAAAAAAAAACTGTCATTCCTGCACGCACGAGTTTAGAATCTAGTTAATAATTAAAGCAAATATCAACTTTAATTGTGTGTTATATGTAATTTAGAATATTTAGTGTATCCTCTTTAATATACTTTAGATGCATTGCCTCTTGTCAACAATAAAACGCCACGTCGCCACATAACTAACGTGGTTGCACAAAAAATGTGGTTGGCCTTAGCCATGGAATAAACATTATCCAGAAATCTAACATTTCCACCAATCCTTGACTTGCTTCGCGATCCAAACAAAACACAAGAAAATGCAAGAAAATCTCCATCTCTGAGATCACACTTTCTCAGAAAAAAATGGAGACTATTCTCTCTCCTCGTTCTCTCTCTCCTCCTCTCAATCCCAAACCATCATCCCTTCACCAAACCAAACTAACTTCTTCTTCCTTGTCTCTCTCGAATCCCAACTTCTCCGGTCCGAAACATCTTTCTACCCGGTTTAGCGCTAAACCGGAATCTTGGTTAACAGATGCGAAGCAAGGACTAGCTGCTCTGGCTCTATCTCTGGCTCTTACTTTCTCGCCTGTTGGCACTGCCTTAGCCTCTGAGTTCAATATTCTCAACGATGGTCCACCAAAGGAAACTTACGTAGTCGACGACGCTGGTGTTCTTAGTCGAGTCACGAAATCAGATCTTAAGAAGCTCTTGTCTGATCTTGAGTACCGAAAGAAACTTCGGCTCAATTTTATTACTGTTCGAAAGCTCACTGTGAGTTTTCGTTACTCTTTTTTTATATTTTTCTTATAAAAAGGGTTTTTCTTGTTTCTGCAAAAAAAAAAAAAAATCTAAATGACATTTCTTTTCAAATTTAACATGTAATTGCAAAAAATACAGGTCAAACTCATGAAATTGAATTTAATCGGCCATATAATATGTTGTCACTATCGTCAAGTTTGTTAAATTATACTATATCAAATTGAAGCTCTCATGACGAATAGTCCAAATATACTCTTAAACTTTAAAAACTCTAATGTATGTGAGCGTAAACACTTTTTAAAGAAACACAGAATGGTTATATCGCAGATTAAATTTGACTTTATGGGTTTAACCTGCATTTTTGCGAATAGAAGATAAACTTACAAAAAATATCGTTCGGAAGGTTTTTTGTGCAGAAAACCTTTTTTTGTAAACCGGTAAGTTGAACCGGAATCGGTTTGGGTGAAATGCAGAGTAAAGCAGATGCGTTTGAGTATGCAGACCAGGTTTTGGAGAAATGGTACCCTTCGATTGAAGAAGGTAACAATAAGGGTATTGTTGTTTTGATCACAAGTCAGAAGGAAGGAGCGATTACTGGTGGTCCAGCTTTTATTGAAGCTGTTGGTGAAAAGATTCTTGATGCTACCGTTTCTGAAAATCTTCCCGGTATGGAAATCTCGGCCTGGTATAGTATAGCTTATTGTTAGAATTTATTTATTTATAGATCATATTAATTAATTGATAAATTAATATAACTATAGAGGTATTGGTTTTAGTTTTGGTTCAGATTTTTAATCTCTTTTAATTTTTTCGTAGATTATAAACATTCTGGTCCTATTAGTGAATGTACCAACAATAGTTCTCACACATTAAACATAAAATATTTTGTATTTCTATCACTGTCTATTTTAAAAGTTTGCCTTTATATCCAATATTTGCTTCAGTTAATATAGACTAACT
Organism: Eutrema japonicum; assembly: GCA_030161315.1. NCBI lineage: Eukaryota > Viridiplantae > Streptophyta > Magnoliopsida > Brassicales > Brassicaceae > Eutrema > Eutrema japonicum. Next base: position 35,405,615 of record BSQW01000007.1, on the reverse strand, counting down.
TGGAAACAACATACAAATTTTGAGTAGAATATAGAAAACATCTAATCTTTCCATGAAACAAATTTGATTTTCCAAAACATCTCTATAATATTATTTAAGAAGACATTTTTAAAAATGAACTTTGATTTGTAAGTTATTACATGAAATGTCATTAAAAATAACAAAGAATACTTGAAATATGAAATGATATAATAGTTTTTTAAAATTATTGATTAGAATATGAAAAGTATATATTTTGTATTAAAAATGTTATTTATTATTTAATTATTTAATTATTTTTAATATTATATATTTTAAAATATAATCAATTTATTTATATTCAAAGAAACAAAAATCTATTCAAAATCTTGCTATATTCTTCACTATAATTTATTGTATTTTATTTGAATAAATATCAAAACAAAAGTTGAAAAATATTTTACTAATTTTATAAAAAGTTAGACACAGGAAAACTATTGTTTTTAAGAGTTCGTAGACTAACCACAAAAACTAGAGTCATTTAACGGTGCATAATAGAGTTATGTTTTCAAGATTATAAGTTTTTACGGGTTAGCCCGAATAATATTTTAGTTCACCGCAAAACGGGTTAAATAGAAAAATTATTACGAATTGACAGTTTTATATATAATCATTAGTTAGCTATATTGTAAAATTCAGATAAAAGCAATTTTCTTAAATTTCAAAACAATTTGTTTAAAAAAAATTACTCCGCGCTATAATTAGCGCGGATTAAATCATAGTTCAACTTTAAGAGGGAGTATCTACCAACATTACTTTTTGCTCTGATGTTAGAAATCTACTATGTTAAATTTGTATTGGCATTGATTAGTGTTTGAATGTACGACGGTGCAGTACTAGCAACAGATGAAAAATACAACGAGGCGATATACAGCAGTGCGAAACGGTTGGTTGCAGCAATAGACGGTCTCCCAGATCCCGGTGGTCCAGAAGTGAAGGAAAACAAGAGAGAATCAAATTTTAAAACGAAAGAAGAAACCGAAGAGAAGAGAGGACAGTTCAGTCTTGTCGTTGGAGGTTTGCTTGTAGTTGCCTTTGTTGTTCCCATGGCACAGTACTATGTTTATGTCTCCAAGAAGTAGTGTACTGGTTCACTCTCGTATATACCAAATCGGTCAGTTCAGAACTTTGCTATCAACCCGGTTTTACCTTGGTTTATTTGGTTATGGTTTCTTGGTATATTGGTTTATTTGAGCAATATAAGTAAATAATTACCGGAAACCAAAGAATGAATGAAACCAACCAATAGTAACAACATTTTATTAAAATTTTAAGCTTAGAAGAAATGGCATCTGATCTGAAAACGATGGATCGCAATACTTCCCGGTTAAGATTTGATTTGAAACAAAATGGTTTGCGGCTTCGGTATAGTGAATTCCATCCCAATTTATGTACTCTGAACTATCGTTGCAAGCTTTGGCCGTTACTGATATCCCATCTAAGACTTTAGTTTGGCCACACGAAATGCGACTATCGTAATTTAGCGGCGCCCCTTCAACTCCACAACATACCATTATCGGGTTTTCGAAACCTGAAACAATCGAAATTTGTTGCTAAATCAAAATAACCAACATTTCACACGGCGGTTATGATCAATGTTTTTTTAAAATTCGGATTAAATGGCGAAAAAATCTTACCAAATCGGGAATAATTAGCAATGAGATTGGATTTGATAGAGAATATATCAAAATAAGTAACATTTGAATCAGGGAATTGTGCTTGAAATTTGTGGGAGAGGGCATGGAGTTGAAGATTGAAGAGTTTGGCTGCTTGGTTATGGAAACTAACACATCCAAACTCATCAAGCTTTGTTGAATCTGTCCCAAATTTGACAATATTTTGAGCCAAACATCCTAAAGGCCCTGTGTTGTGTATCCAGAAGTTTCTTCCTCCTTCTTCATACAACCTCTGCCAAATCAATATGAATCACATTTTATTTTCTTAAAACATGGTATCTACAAAATGACGCGCAAAATCGACTACTATGTGTTTACAATTTTGCAATAATGTCATGTTTGCAAACAAGTGCCAAAATTAGGCTATCTAGTGCATATACACTATGAATAAGTTAGGTGCAATTTTTGTTTTTGTTAAAATTAAGTTTTCTAAAATACAATTTTAATTTCCAAGTATTATTTAAAAAAAATCCCTTTCCGATATAAGAAAATAATAAATATCCATCTGGAATTTGCTTATAATTTGTTTAGTACAGAAGCCATAAACAGTGATTTACCTTGAGTCCAGCTTCAAAAGTTTCAAGAATGGAAGGAATTGAGGCAAGAACTTGGTCAAGAGTCTTGGAGTAGAAGGCACCAGCTATATCATTTTGGCCTATATCAATCATGTATATTCCTTTTGAATAATAATCAAGTGGTGGTAAGTACTTTTCATATTTCCTTCCTGCAAAATTCATCAAACAAAGATTTGCTTCATTTATACATTACATAATATATACACATCACATCCCACCAACCAACAATTTCAAAAATTAAACCCACCTGTTTTAGCAAGTAATTCAAGGGCCCTAGATTTGAACCGGATGAATTGAGAGATTTGAAGATCAAAGGAGAAAGGAGAAACCGAGGTCGGGTTTGCGGGAAGAATGGTGGATCCAGCTGCTGCAAAGTTACACCCTCTTTTGAAATTAGGTAATCCCAATGAATCCAAATAGGGATTCAAAAATGGCATGTCCATTGCATCCACTGTACAACACAAACACACATATCAAAACAATTGCTATGAAATGATAACCAAATCAAAGAAACCCATTAATTTCACTAAAGAACAACATCAGTTTTGTTTGGATTTTTCCATGATGTATACATAGAAAATCGACAACGAGACGGCCGTCGCAATATCTTCCTGAAGGAAGCTTGAAGTAAGTCTGGCCATACGGAGGATTAACACTTTCAATTCCAGCGGAGATGAGATTGCCCGTGTCGGAATTAGAGTCCCCAAAGTTGATGATTGCCGGATATTTTAGGATAATGGAAAGAGATGAGGGCAAGAAGGAGATGGAGATGGAGATAAAGATAACAATTGAGAGATTGTTTACAATGGAAGCCATTGGGTTGGAAATAAACAGTAGTCATATGTTATCAAGTGAACGATATAAATGGTTTATTTATTCGCTAAAATATTTTATTTTCTATATATTATGATAAATATATCAAATTCAAAAAGGAAAATATGAAGTGTCGACAACAACCATGACAAACTTGTAAGAATATAATTAATTCAAAAATGGTTTATATGTATGCAACCTCAAAATTTTCGTATAGTTCGATCCGAAGTTTTTTGTTTCACCGTAACATTCTTAATTATAGTTTTTTATATAAAAAATATTATAAAGGCAGCGCGAATTGAAACAGCTAGTTATGGTTTCATCAAGGCCAAAATATGAAATATCGACCATAATCACACGTTCATTATTTAAGAAATATATAATTACACCTTATACATTTCAAGAAACGGCTACAATTGGATCGTTTTATATATTGGTATATAATTAAATATCTAAATCATAATTTGTAAGATGTTGGAATCATATGAGTAATACTTTGATGTAATATAAGAAAATATTACTCCAAATTAATGCGTAGATTGTAAGTCAATGAAACAATTGAATGCATATACTTAACACTTTGGTGGTTGATTGATATATAAATAGATGAGGGGTCCCTCTTTGATCAGTCTATCTACATGGGTCTACTATATTGATTACGTTTACATTTAAAGTTTGAAGAACTGTGAGCCTTGACTTCTTTTTATAAATAAAATTTAGTGTTGATTCAATATCAGTGTATAATGTAGAAATATTTCATATATTGGCCATGATGAAACCATAATTAGCTGTTTTAATTCGCACTACCTTTAGATTTTTTCTTAAGAAAAAAAAAACTAGAATTAAAATGTTGCGGTGAAACAAAAATCTTCGGATCGAACGAACTATACGAATCAGTTTGCTTTCATTTGTAAATTCAAAAATGTTTTATAATATATTAAATTCAAAAATGGTTTAGAATATAATTCAATATGTATCGAACTGAAAAAGTTAAATATTACGTTTCTAGAACAACCATGACAAACTATTAGAACATATTTAGTCAAATAATGGTTTGTACTTTGTAGTATTCAAGCCTTATTTTCGTATGTTAGAAATCAAAAAGTTCTTTTGTAATGATATTTAAGAAACGAAATTGAGATTGAACGAAAGTCAGATTCGGAAATATATAATATAAGGTTGCTTCTAGATTGCGTCGAGGTTGATTCGCGAGGAAGGTTTATCGAGATGAAATGTTTTATTTATAGGGATGAGATTAGTGTTGTTGTTGCGTTTTCATTTTGCTAATGAGTGTTTGACTGTTTAAAAAAAAAATCAAACACAATTTCTACGATGCATATATAAACGCATAACACAAAAAAAAAATAGAAAGAGAATTTAAAATTTGTGATTCATGTTTGTGTTTAGGATTTGCAAATGTTGTTTGATTAAAAATTAGATATTGTGTTTAGGTTAAACTTAAACACAACATAAATAGAAACATTTTTATTTTTAAATAATCTAAGATTGATAAATTTTATCTAGCATCCAATTTTTAGTTAAGCAAACTATTTTTTTGGTACAACATGGGTAAGATGAATATATAAACTCAAAACGCACCTACTAAGTATATAAATAAAGTGTTTTAGATCGACCGTAGATGAAATAAAAGTAGAGCTTCCGTGTTAGATTGTAAAGTTTTCAGTCAAAATGGACTAAACAAAATCTCGGTGGCAAAACCATATATAAATGATGTGTTTTTCAAGCTTAATTCAAACAAATAGTACAATCTCTATAATATTATTTAAGAAGATATTTTTAAAAATGAAATTTGTTTTGTAAGTTATTACATGAAATGCTATTACAAATAACAAAAAATAATTGAAATAGGAAAATATATAGTCTTTTAAAATTATTGATTAGAATATGAAAAGTATATATATTTTGCATTAAAGAGATTATTTATTATTTAATTTCTTAATTATTTTTAATATTATATATTTTAAAATAATAATCAATTCATATTCAAAATCTTGCTATTACAAATAAATTCAAAGAAAAAAAAATCTATTTAGAATCTTGCTAAATTTTTCACTATAATTTATTATATTTTATTTGAATATATATCAAAACAAAAGCTCAAAAATATTTTACTAATTTTATAAAAAGTTAGACACAAGAAAACTATATTTTATTTAAGAGTTCGTAGACTAATCACAAAAACTAGAATCATTAACGGTGCATGTTAAAGTTATGTTTTCAAGATTATAAGTGTTTTGAGGGTTAACCCGAATAATATTTTAGTTCACTGCAAAACGGGTTAAATAGACAAATTATTACAAATTGATATATTTATCTATAATCATTAGTTAGCTATATTTTAAAATTCAGATAAAGTAAATTTACTAAATTTCAAAACAATTTTTTTTTAAAAAATTACCCCGCGCTATAATTAGCGCGGATTAAATCCTATTATTATGTAAAAGAGCATGTTACCGGATAAAATAATATAATATGTGTTAAAATCAACCACAAAAATTATATATCTCTATAATATTTTTTAAGAAGACATTTTTAAAAATAAACTTTATTTTGTAAGTTATTACATGAAATGCCATTACAAATAACAAAGAATTAATAAAATAGTAAATAGTATAATAGTCTTTTAAAATTATTGATTACAATATGAAAAGTATATATTTTGATTAAAGATATTATTTATTTTCTTAATTATTTTTAATACTATATATTTTAAAATAATAATAAATTCATATATATTAAAAAAATCTATTCAAAATCTTGCTATATTTTTTACTATAATTTATTATATTTTATTTGAATATATATCAAAACAAAAGTCGAAAAATATTTTACTAATTTTATAAAAAGTTAGACACAAGATTTTAAGAGTTCGTAGACTAACCACAAAAAACTATAGTCATTTAACTGTGCATATTAGAGTTATGTTTTCAAGATTATAAGTTTTTACGGGTTAACCCGAATAATATATTAGTTCACTGCAAAACGGGTTAAATAGATAAATTATTACAAATTGACAGCTTTATCGATAATCATTAGTTAACCATATTAAAAAATTCAGATAAAAGCAATTTTCATAAATTTCAAAACAATTTCTTTTAAAAAAATTACTCTCCGCTATAATTAACGCGGGTTACATCCTAGTTTATACTATTAAAACATGATCACTTTTTGTAGCCAAACATGTTTCATTAAGTATATATCTATAATTTATCTTACTAATAAATATGTTGCCAAACACGAATTATTTTGTAGAAAAATAAGAAAATAGAAAAACCTTGGAAAATATTAAATTATACTAGATTTTTGAGATTTTAAGTTGGAAATATCAAACGAGATCGTTTAAATTTCGCTAGATTTTCTGATTTTAACTTAAATCATAATAATATCAAATCATACTAGTTTTTCGAGATTTGAAGTTAGAAATATCAAATTATATGTATTTTTTTAGAAAAATTGGTTTTATAAAAATTTATGTTATAAAAATTCACCCGCCTTCATAAAAATATATATGTTATAAAATTTTATTCTAATATATTAAATCTATAAAAAGAATTACCCCATGCGGGCGTGCATGTTAGAATCTAGTTATTTTTTTTAAATGTGATAAATAAACCAATTTATTTACGATTTTAACATTCGTGTGTTTGCTTAAGAAAATAAAATTGGGCTATATAGTTTTTTTTGGGGGGGGCAAACTAGACCATTTTGGTTTAAAACTGGGCTATTTGGTTGGCTATTTATTTCATATTCTCAAAAATAATTACGGACCATTATTGTGAGAAGAGAAAATATCAATTATATGAAAGAAAATATGTTGAAGATAAATAGAAGAAACCTTACTTAGAAAATCTATGACAAGACGTCCATCGCAGAATCTTTGGGAAGAAGTTTTGAAGTACTTTTGTCCATTAGGAAGGTCAAGATGAATGCCAAGGCCAGCAACGAGATCACCGGTGTCGGAATTGGAATCTCCGAAATTAAAAGCAGACAAATAGTTGAAATCAACGGATTTTGATTTCTGTATATATATGGTAACAAATACGAAGACGACATAGATGATTCTCATTTTAGTAAATATTAAAGAGCTCTCTATTTCTCGTTTCAAATTGGCTGTTGTGATTTATAGTTTTTATTTGTTGATATGTTTTATTTTGATGCTTTAAATTGTGGAAATAGGAAAACACTATACAAGCAAGATTGTTGCTTTGAATCTCGCTTGCAAGGCTTACTCTCTCCCTCTCTCCCTCTCTCTCTCTCTCTAAAAATACATGAACTCATATCTAATCCTAAATTTGTATGATACCGTTACCTATAGCTTAATGATTTGTATTAGTAATACCAAAAATAAATATTTGTATTAGGATTTGACTGGTTTAAATGCAGCATGTGTGGATGCAGATGCCGGATTTTAAAGAAGTGAATGGTTGTGGTTTTGAGCGTTATTGAACAAATTATATAATTGATATAGCAGTTGGTAATATGTGCGGTTACAAAACATTCACGAAACATTCACCCAATATACACACAATATATATATATATACTAATTTTTTTATTCAATTAGAACTCTAAAAATATAGTTTTTTGAATCTTTGTTTATATATAATCAAATTTTTTTTGAGTGATTTGGGTGAAAAACCATATTAAAAAAAGTAGTGAAGAATATAGCCATAATATATTGATATTAGATAAGTAACCATGTGATATTTTTCTGGACAAAAATAACCTTCCGAAAAAGCACGGCAAGAGATAAAAAAAAACTAAGGAGAGAGAAACTGAAAGGGAAAAAGTAGCTAGAAGGAGAGAAAAGACAATGATGTCAACATCTTTTTGTGGTTTTCTATACTATTTTATTATGTTCTATGCATATATAGTACGTTTTGAAAACTAGGTTAGAAGAAGAATTTGCCTTTGGTCTCTCAAGCCCGAAGACCGAGGAGCCGCTCAACTTCCATCATGAGCTCATCTCACCGGCGTTTCCCTTCCGACGTTCACTTCGCCTGACCGTAGCTTCCGCTGGTTGAGTTCGACGCCGGCAAGATCCCTACGGCTTTTCCAAGTCGGTAATCTCTGTTTCTTCTCCATGGTTATGGAATCTGTTTTGCTGAGTTTCTCTCCGCTCCTCACACCCGAGATCTTGAACGGGAAAGTGCTTAACCTTACCTCCCTCTGCCGGAGGATGTCCTTCGTGCCGTTTCAGAGCCCTAGCCTCCCGCCGGAGCCGCCGGATACACTTGTTCCCTCACAGTTTCACTCCCTCGTTTTCCTATACATGCTGCTCCACCGTTTGCAGTTTGTGCTCTCTCTTTCGCCGATGCCTCCTACTTCACCGGTGAAGCAGCTCCTCCCGTCCACCCGTGTTCCGGTTCCCTCCAATCTTTCTAAAATCCAGGGTCGATCTTCATTTTACCTTTCACGAATCCGAATAGGAGCAATTTCTCTTGGTCACTTGCGAGGACACTTGTTGGCTTTGAGTGCTTCCCCGATTCGATTCCTATGGCAAATCTTCGACAACTCTCAAGGGAGTTTCCTCCGGCGAGTGCCCAAATGTTCAGATCTGTCGCCTCTGCCGATCATAGGACTAGCCTCGTCGGCCGTGTCAACCGTTGTTTCCCTATGCTGAGGCGGATACAACCTTCAACTTCCTCCATTTGGGAGAGATTAATGTCAGTATTTTCCTCCCTTTGGGAGAGATCGTTTCCACTATATTCCTCCGTTATGGAGATAACTTTTCCACCAACTTTCTTCTCGATGAGAGGTGTCTCTTTCCCGGCCTTAAAACCGAGGAAACTTTCAAACTTGCTAACCGGTTCTTTATCTTCTGTAGCGGTCTGTACGGGGCATGAAGATGCAATGAGACTCATTTCGATGAGATTCGACGGTATAAGCGGGTTTTCAACGTCACCAGATAAAGTGACTAACTTCAAGCTATCCGGCTTTGCCAAAAATAGAAACTTTCTCACCAAAAACCACCTATGTTTTTCCTCATCCCCGGGTTCCACCCTCGACTCCATGTCGGACGGTTCGCTTCTCCTCCGCGTCAGCCTCCAAAGAGACAGTCCTCAACTCCCTGTAGCTCCTCAAAGAGACAGTCCATAACCGGCAGAGACTTCTTATTAGCATCTTGGATTTATCTCCCAATAAAAACCTATCACTCCTTAGTAAATCCCTATCACTCCTTAGTGAATACTTCTCACTCTCGAGTGAAAATCTTGCAAAGTCAGCTCAATTCGGCTTATTCTTCAGCTGAATACCCGTGTGATGGAAAATCTCTGGAGATTGTGGGCTTTTCTCTCACTCGGGTGGGAAGAGTCACACACCAGAAGTACCAAAAAGTTTGGTCTATTATCCCCTTCTTCACTGACCGCTGGAAAACCTCCATTCAACCCATATGTGCTGACCTAGGGCAAGGAAAGTTCCAATTCCAGTTTGCTAACGAGGATGACCTGCAGATGGTGCTCGCAAACAGGCCCTATCACTTTGCTAAATGGATGCTAATCATTCAAAGATGGGAACCCACAATCTCCAAAGATTTTCCATCACAAATCCCCTTATGGACTGATATTCAGAGCCTCCCTGTTCATATGTGGACTCATGAAACCATCTGAAGCTTGGGTGAAGCCCTTGGTTTCGGTGAGAAGATTACCACACTCTTGGCAAGAGTAAGAATCCATGTCGATGGTCTGAAACCACTTATCACTTCTTCCATAGTGGAATAACCTAACGGAGATGAAGTCATAGCAGATCTTGTCTATGGAAAACTCGAAAGACACTGCTCCCTCTGCATGATGCTAGACCATGAAGACAAAGAATGCCCAGATTTTCTACCCCCTGAGGCAAACGCCCTTCCCCCTGCTCTAGGGAAGACACATGAAGCAACAACTCATAATCGCTTTGATGACTTTCGCAGAAGCGACACTCTTAACAACTGGATAAGAGATGAGGTGTCCAGAGATCTTGACACTCATAGAGAGACTCCGAGAAACCCTACTCATCACTCTGACTATAGGGAAAGAAATCATCACCTCTCTGATGATAGAAACCATGGCGAAACTTCAAGGTACAATAGAGCTGTGGAGACCAGCCATGATTCCAGAAGAACCCCAGTTCACGCAAGACTTCAAGGACTCATCTCCGATGGGGATAGAAGAAGATTCAGCTCATTGATAAGCTCAAATGTAATACCCTAAGTATTAACAACTTTGTCGATTGTAGTATTTAAGGGTCGAATCCACAGAGACTCAAGAAATCATACAATAGATTGTATAGATGAGAATTAAGCTAAGTGATCAATGTAATTGAAAGCAATACGTAAATTAAACTGTTGTAAGTTCGATGGGAGAAAGATAGGTTCATGGTATTTCTCAGGAAATCAATGAATGCAGATAAACTAACTAGTTAGGGTTCAGGTTAAAGCCCGGTTCTTGAACTCAAATCACGAAATTATAGTTAACCAACTGTCGTTGCGAGAATTATCTAAGTCTAAATCCTAGAATTCTAAATCTCTTTGCGAATCCTAAAGTCTAAACCATCTTTAAAGTTCAAGTTTGATTTGTTCACAAAACAACTAGACCAAATCTCTTTGCGAATAGTTATTTTGCTCACCCTAAGTTCTATCAGGTTTCTCAATTGCACTGTCGTGCCTAATCGATTAACCTAAGATCTAAGTTCGATGTGATCAATCCAGAATTAGCTTTGAGAACAACCTAAGGCGAAGAACTAATTCATATTATGAACCCTAATCAACTAATCAACCTAGCATTCGAAGTAATCCCTTATGAGAACCCTAAACCTAACAAGAGATCTACTCAGACATGGAAATCGAAACAATAAACATGGTTGAATAAATCTCTGAATAAATAAATAAGAAGAGAGTAAAACAAGGGTTCAAAATCTTCATTCGGACGAACAGAGTTTCAGACTTATCTCCCTCAAAAGCTCTCTCACAAAACCAAAGTAAAATTAAGCGTACCATAAAAAGTGGCTAAAAACCCTAAATATAATGCTAAACACGTTCTGGGGCTTCTTGTAATTATTAAAGTCTTCTGGGCCAAAATGTAGAATCCTCAGACTTGTAAAAAGTCGCGATCCTTCTCTTCATGCGGTGAGTATCGACCAATACCATAAGTGGTATCGATCGATACACAGCGTCTGTGTCGGCTATTCAGGCGATCAACTTGATCCTTCAGCTGCACGATTCTCCTTGGCTCCAAAAAACTCCAATATCTCCAATTTAGCTCCAAACGTACCTAAACCTGTAAAAACTCGAAAAGACTCCACAAATACTAGAAAGACTCTATAAATAAGACATATATTATGGTTAAAAGCGGGTAAAAACTATGATATATAAACTCCCCCAGACTTAGCCATTGCTTGCCCTCAAGCAAACAGAAAGCTATACAAGATAAAGAGGTTTGAAAAAACACGGAGACTCACTTGTTCTTGAAACATTACAATGACCATTTTCTTAGTAATCCACATATCACCTAACCAGTTCCAGATCTAACCACCATGTACTTCTCCGTAGACATTCGCAGTTCCCCATAATCCACACATAATTTCACATCATTGTCCAATAAAGCCTTCATCGCTAGTTTCATTGCCGTGATCAATGCCAAGAACCTTCTAGACTCTTTTCCATACGATATCATGACAAAAGAACCACCCAATTTTCACATATTTTTGGTATTGTTTTCTCTCCCCTAGACTTGTTTCTCATCATGTTCTTTCTCTCCTTTTTTTTGAAGATCTGCACATACACATTAAGGTCCGAAACGCGAGTATTGATGGTGTTTACCACCGAATCCCCGGTTCTTCCCTCTCTATGCATCAAAGGCGTAGGCGAATAGTGGTATCACGGGAAATTTCCTAACCTCGCTTCCAACGTTTGTGTGATCATTCCTTCACAAGTAGAATAATGGGATCGCTGGAAATTTTCTTAGCCCTCTACTCAGAAGAAAATCATTTCATCTTTTTATGCTCTTATCTATACTATTAAAACAGGGTAACATTTTGTAAACAAACAGATTTTAGTCTAATCCCATTCCGGATATCTACTATCCCTACTTTTTATCCCTGTTTCCAAACAAGTATTTTTTAAAAATTCGACCATATCTAAATTTGATACTAAAAAGATTTGATGCAATATTTAAACTTCCATTTAGATAAACATCATAAAACTTCTCCAGCACTCTTCATTCATCTATATAAACAGACTCTTTCGGTCATTGATACACAATTCTTTAGGTTTCTGCTTTAGTTTAAGTTTTAGTTTTATTCTTCTACCTTCTTATTATAAATTTTTTTGTTAATTATGATGTGTATTGACACAATTTTTTTCTTTCTTGCAAGACCTCAATGGATTAGCACCAACCAAATCTGAAGACGGGAGTTTGAGAAGATGTGGAACTTAGGAAAAATATTGTGTATTGAGGTAAAATCATAAATTTCTGCTCAAGCTTTTTGATTGTGCTAATTTTTTTCTAACATTTTTGAAGGTTATTTGTGCAGATTTACTTTCGACTTCTGAGGCTTCGTCAATATAACAATTCTTGGGTAAGAAATACATTACCAGATATAAGTTTCTGTAAAAAATTTCAGATTTGGGTTTTTTAACAAACTGTTTATGTTGTTTTTTTTTTTTGAATTATGTTTAACTGTCTTTCTAATATATTTCTTCTTCCACATCTTTTTCTTAGATGAGGTCATTGATATGCTTTCAGAATTTCAATGAAACTCAAACTAATATGTTTTTCTCAGCGAGCATATTAGTTTCCACAAAATTGCAAACAAAAGCTTGAAGAAAACTAATATCTTCTACAAGCAAATTCTGATATGCTTGCAGAATTTCGAGCACAAGAAGAAACATAATTGAACTATTCTTTTGTATTCATTCCGGTTTAGTTTGCCTACGACCACAAGAAATCTTTTTGTAAACAAAAGCTTCATTTGTATGTTTATATAAAAATTGTTGTAAGATCTATGATTGTAATTTCTATTTACATTTGTCTTTTGTAATCTAAAGTGGTGTAAAATTCATGTCTTTGCCTCAATCTAAATATTATTGCTAATTTCGAAATATTAGCAATTTCTTGAATCAAATTTCTTCATTCTTCAATTTCCAATTTGTATTCAAACTTTGTACAATGATGATCTTATACAAATATATCTTTTTGCAACGGTCCGTTCTTCGAAATATACTATTTTCTTACTTGATTTGGATTATTAGAAAATCTCATTTTGTTTAATTAGTTTCGATCACATCATGAATCACAAACATTACAATTCTTTCCATATTGATTAGATGTTCATATATTTCGAATCGGGATGTTGAGTGATTGCAGTAACTAAATCATTGCAAACAAAAGTTTGAGAACAAAATCTGTCCAAATTTTAAACTAACTACCTAGATTTTCGAGAACCAAATCTTACTGTAAATAAAACTTCTAATCAAAGCTAAACTAAATATTTAGTTAATGCAGAAAATCCAATACTAACGCTTAAAACAAAATTTTGAAAAACGTAATCTTACCAAATCAATAACGAACTACCTAGATTTTCGATCACTAAATCTTACTGTAAATAAAAATCTAATCATATCTAAACTAAATATTTAGTTAATCCATCATTTCCAATACTTTCGCTTCAAACAAAATTGTAATCGAACCAAATTTTAGGAAATGATTTACGAACTACCTAGATTTTTATCACCAAATCTAGATGTAAAGTCAAACATCAAATCAAATCTAAACTAAATATTTCGTCTCTTTAATGATTGATTTTTTTAACAAACTGTTTCTCATAATTACCTAAGGAGAATATTACCATATATTTTTACTTTGATTATTTTTTAACTTCTTTTAACGCAATCTAGCTTGCGTAAGATTTGGTGATCCTTTCAACTTCTTCATTGGTTTGCGTTAACTATATTGCGTTCATAGCTTCTTCTCTATAACATTTTAAACCGTTCGTCTTTCATATCTTTCTCTTTCTCTTTTCCTAAACCAGACACTTTGTTGAGAAGATTATAGCAAACGAAACTTTCCATATGATCTCAGAAATCAATAGACGCAAGAAAGATTGGAACCTAAGAGGGAAGATCTTGCATGTTTGGACTAAAGAGTTTGTTTTGTCTGCCCCAAACATGCATCTTATTTTGTGTGATGAAGAGGTAATATCTCAACACTTCTTATATATTGATGATTCTAATTAGTATAGGAATTCGGTTTCGTTTCTAAAGTGTTTGTTATTAGAGAAATCTTCTTTATCCTGAAATACACATCAAACTCCATTTGTTTTTCAGAGAAACAGAATTTCAGCAAGTCTTTCCGGTGAAGCCTTAAATGTTTATGCATGACTTAAGCATTTCAAACGTTATTGGTTCTCCCTTAAGGATTTTAGTGTTTCATTTGGTTCTATTCTTGGCCAAACCACTCGCCACTCTTACGAGATCGACTTCAACTCAAACACAGAAATGAGACTACTCACTGACTTTCCAAACCACCATCATTTCTTGGGTTTCACTCCAATCGTTGAAATCCTAAGTCAAACTGTCTCAGAACGTTACCCTATAGGTAAAACAGAGTATATCTTTTTAGATCATAATATTTTTGAGTTTTTTTTTTTTTTTTAATTTTGTGTTCTTTCTAGATGTTCTAGGAGTGATTACTTGGGTTGGAAAGATTTCCAAGAGATGGTGGAATCAACTTTCTTATGAGAAGCCTAGGATGAGGTCAATGGTTCAATTTACGATTAGAAACCAAGAGTAAGTGGCTTTTTGTGATCATCAAAATTTACTCTGTTACATATTTTAGATACGTTTTGAAATTGTTTCCAATCGTTCAGGTTTAAAGGGTTGGAATGTTTAGCTTACGGAGAGTTGGCTGAGGAATTGTCAAGACGATTTTGTCGTGAGCATGGATGGCACATATTTGGAATCCTAAGGTGTTTCCGTGTCTCCACATTAGTCCGTAAGTTAAACAGAATAGAGTTTAACAACCAATTTTTTTTGTTAAATCATCATTCATGGCTAACAATGTACTAACAACCTATTTTATTTTTTAAAGATCATTCATGGCTTACAGCAGAAGAAGGTCTCTCAGATATAGAGTTTGAAGATTACACATTTCCTGAACTCTACCAATTTCTGAATAGGTAATATCGTTTTTAATATATGTTAGTATAAAATATGAGTTCATAATAGTATTTCCTGACTACTAATTTTCATCAATAACTATTGTCAGGTACCCATTTCCTCTACCACATAGTTACAACAATGATCACAGGCAAGGCTTTACTCCTTTCTAAGACTCAACCCATGATTCATTGTTGTTTTGTTTATGTTATTCGGATATTTTGGTTAACGATGTAGTTGGTATAAATGTTATTACCAACTTATTTTATCATGTTTTATAAGACATTTCTGTAAACCTTATGTTAAGACCTTTCTGCAATGTTTAAATCACCATCCTTACCCTCTATTTATTATCAGTACAATTTTAATAGTATATAGATTACTTGATGTAAATGTGCAATGTTTAAAAATCTACCTTAATTTGAAGAGGGCACGATATTGTAGAATAGGGCAAGATCGTCTTACACTTTTGATCCACATTATCATTCTAATAATATATACAAAACGAAATCATAACAATATCGAAAGTATTTTCACAACACGGATAAAAGATATTATTGTGGAAGATTTAGTTTTTACTAATTCATTTACTATACTCCTATATCTGCGTTCAATATTTTATATATTTAGATCTAGATAGTACAGAAATAAAATATTCCAACATAAACGTACAAAATCTTAAATTTAACTTGCAAAATACTCAAAATAGCTTAAAAATCAAACATATTCCTATATCTACGAATATATTTCAAATCTTATAAATCTATACTTCATTCGGTATAACTTTGAGATCTAATAAAATCTTTCTTAATATATTCGCAATTATGTTTAAGATGCCGCTATATGCATGAGATAAGAAATAACAGGAAATTTTCTATAAGCTGCATAATATTTATAAGATATGTTAGCAAATCCATGCGTATCTTGCAAAATATTCACAAAATACCAAAATCTCCGTTAACATCTATATAAATAGTAGAATGATCAAAGATTGAAAAGAACAACTCTAAAACAATTGATCTCACAAATCTATAACAAAGAAAACAGAAAATGGGTGCCAACACTGGATTCACACTTCTTAATAATGTGAAACCATACAAGACAAGCTGACGAATCCAGGTTAAAGTGGTGCATTGTTGGAAACAATACACATCAGTGGCTGGTGAAACCTTGGAGCTAATACTAGCAGATGAAACAGTAATTCAAATCAATACATATTCATTTTAGTATTTTATTTTATCTTTGTTTTGATTATGAATTTATCATAATTGTTCTCTTATACTTTGACTTCTGTCGGGTGTTAAAATACATGCCTCATGTAAAAAAACCATGGTATTACGTTTTTAAAAAGAGTTTCCTGTTGGAGAATGGAAAGTAATAGAGAACTTCTCTTTAACTCCTGCAACTGGCAATTACCGACTAACAAACCATGTTTACAAGATGAATTTTGTGAGCACTACTTCTATCTATCGGTCTTTGGTCAAATCAGATGAAAACTTTTTGGAGTTGACCAGTTTTGAACAGATTACAAGTGGTAATCTCAAAACTCAGTTCTTGATTGGTAAGTTATATCAACACAAATTATATTATTTTTATGTAAACATCTATTGACTGAAATTTATTTTGTTTGTTTGATAATAGAAAGACTATTCTGTTAATATATTTACCAAGTAGTTTATATTTTAAAATCTATTCACAGTATATATATTAGTATATTATGCCACCATTAACTCTTTCGTCGGTTATGATACATATGTTATTGGTAAAATGGTTGATATGGGTGAACTTGAAACCGTTCAAGTTGGTGGTAAAGACAGGAACAAGGTTCAGTTTCACCTACGTGACACTGAGTAAGTTCCTTATTTTCGTAATATTCTTGACAATTTTAAATAATTTTATGATAATATACTGTTTTTATGGTGGTTTAGGGACCAGCGTTTGCCTGTATGTCTATGGGGTAAATTTGCTGATCAAATTACTACTTATTGCGAAAAAGGAGGTTCAGATCAGGTTATTTGTCTACTCAGATTTGCAAAAATCAACTTCTATCGAGGTCAGTAAACTAACACTTGCTTAACAGAGAATTTTAAATTTATGGTTTCAAGCTAAAACCTTATTAATTTGCAATTGCAAGAGAACTTCAAATCACCAATGCATTTGATTCATCTGCTCTGCTTATAAACCCTCACATTCCTGAAGTAGATGAGTTTAAGAATAAGTAAGTTAATCAAGTATGTATACAAATCATTGTTTGTAATATATTCGCCTATTTGGTATTTCAACACTAACTAAGATTTTGTTTACATTAAAACATAAGGTTACCCCAAGATGGTCTTGCTCTAGCCAGGAATGAAACCAAGCATGAAAAGCAGCAACTTACGATATCCAAAGAGAGAGAAAAGTGGTCTCAACTACCCATCAAATCAGTAGAAGAATTGTTAAATGCCACTGAGGTATGTAGCTTGCAGTTTTTTTGAGTAATTTTTCATTTGCCTTAAAGTGATTTGTGTACTTTTTCAGATTGAAAAATGCAAAGTGATGTGTACCATCTATGCTATTGATACCGACTTTGGTTGGTATTATTTTGGACATGACAAGTGTAATAAAAGGGTTCAAAGAATAAAAACCAACGCATCAGTTAAATCAAAACCCGTGAAAACCAATAAACCCATCTTCAAATGTGAAGTTTGTGATGATTCAAGACTACATTTGAAATCGTTCCTGTTATGGTTTGTTTCTTTATTTTGGTAAGATTTCTATCTACATTCACAATATCACGGATCTAGAGATTTAATAAGAAACTAAAAATCATATTGAAAGTTTGGGTAATCTATTTTGTTTTTTCAAGACCAGGCCCAAAAAACAATCGGTTTCGAAACATGAAATCATATAAACCTCTAAACGCGTTACAATTTGCAAGATAACCTCTAAACCCGTTACAATAAGTAAACAACTTACGAAAACTAAATCAACAAAGGATTTTTTACATCAACGGGCATTGTTGTGTTTCATATTACGAAAATTATATATACAAAAACATTGTATTGTTAAACCCAAAATCAAACGGTCTCATATTACAACCCGTTCGTCCGTAACACCAATTATACTAAACACAATAAAGACAATATATATTACAAAATTTCAAAAACCAAATAAATAAAAACTTATAACAGGGGAGAGAGATACCATTACTTTAAACACATGGGTTCCTTTGTCAGATATGAATGAGGAATCAAGCTCTATGGGCATCAACCACATCGATGAAGTGCAAAAATTAAGCTCATGTTTTAAAGGATTCTGCTGGAAACATGAGCGTCTTCTAGTTAACTGGTCAACCTTTGGATTATTCATTAGTCTGATCTAGAACTGATTCTGTAACAATGGTCACTTAGAAGCAAGGTCAGAACAATATATTCAAGAAAAAGAACATAGTCTCCAACAGGTTTTGACTCAATAAAACAATTTTTGATTCAAAAACGACTGACTCTAAGAAAAACAAACACATTGTCAGCAACTACCTCCCCCAGACTTAAACGACACAGTCCCCAGTGTTATCTAGTCTAGAGGCGGTAAAAGAAACCAAAAGAACTGAGTGGAGACGTGAAACGTGAAGAAGTTACTAGATTGGGGTCGCGGTGTCGACCGACACACAGAACTGGTATCGATCGATACGAGGCCTAGGTCGACACATGTGACTTCTTTTCATTGACAGTGACTCAAGGTTGTTCCAGAATGTGACATAGGACCCAAACGTGAAATGGTTAACACTGTTAGATCACTCAAGCACAAGTTAGAAACAACCAGATATCATAATCGCATAAATCCATCAAGGTTCAGAATCATAAAATGCTGAAAAAACAGACTCAAAAGAACAAAAGAAAAGAAAAAAAGAAAAGAAAAGAAAAGAAAAAATGAGGAGCTAATCCTCATCGGAGTCATCATATACTCATGCAGTGTGAGAGGGTCCTTCTCCTGATGGTGAGCGTGGGCGAGATGGTGCAACGCAACCGCACTGAGAGAGCGTGGAAATGGCGTTCCATATACTCTGTAAACTCTCAACCACATACCTCTGAAAGGTGTCTGTATCCATAGGAATCGTAGGTGGTGTAGGGAGAGCAGTAACATAAGAGGATGGGTCTCGATCTTGGTGTGCCTGACCTCCAGCAAGGTCAGGGACATGTGCGTCCTCAGCAGCAGCAGATGCGCTAGTAGAAGAGCCTCGGCCTCGGTGTGTGCAAGGTGCAACAATCAACATGCTCGGATCAGGCTCAAAACGCAACTGATCGGGATCGTTACCAATGTCGGTTAGCTCGGTGTTAGGGAGCTTAACCAGGAAGTCCCCATCTGTGATGGAGAAACACCAACGTCGCCCAGGCTTCAACCACCTAAGGTTCTGCAGATGTCTCTCATCTATGAGAGTGCGTGTGGTGACTATCGAACAACTTACTGTACTGATCCCGAAGTGCTGGAAGATAGGAGTGAGAAGACTACCCACTGACTCGGTCTTCCGAGCTGCACCACGACTGGCACCCAATAATGGTTTGGTATTCAGAGAGACCAGATGATGGGCAAAGACTGCGCCTAGGTTGACCTCGAGATCAAGCTCAAGCCACTCATAGTTCTCGTCATCAATGATATCTCCAATAGCCATGGAGAACATAATAAGCTCAGACAGCCGCATCTTGTTAGGCTCAATCTTGCACAAGATGGTGTTGCTCATAATCCTAACCAGGCAGGGGAGAACCGGGTGGCGCACATCCATATGAGTGGAAGTCTTGGAGTAATAGGCTCCGTTCCCGAAATGTTCCCAGAAAACCAGCACGTTGTGGAATTGTGTAGGAAGAGCAACCCTCCTGAAGTCCCTGCGGAAACCATAGATGTCGCAGAGATCTAGGAGTGGCAATCTGTACCTCACCCCTCGAATCATGAAGGTCATGGTACCTTCCTATGCGTCCTTGAGAACCTCGTCCTGATAGTAGACGCGAACTGTCGCGAGGAACTGTCGTACCAAGTCAGGGAACAAATCATACTGCCTTACATGCATAGTACCCAAGCCAATCTTCCCAATCAGACGCCCAAGCTCTCTGTCAATACCCAAGTGACGCCTGGTGTGCGTGTCAACAAACCGAATGGTCTGCACATCAACGTTCTGCCACGCGTTGTAGAACAGTGTGTCATAGTCATCCCAGGTCTCAGAGATAGGCATGTGGACGCAGTCATCACTCTCAGCAACCTCCTTGAGAGGCGCATCCCAAGATCTCGCTGGTGGAATCCTTGCCTTCTCATTCCTCCTAGGCCAAGGAGGCCTAAATGTCACGTTCAGAGTCGCAGGTGTGGAAGGAGGTGGTGAGGATGGTGGCACGTGTTGTGCAGAGATGTCACGCATGGAAGAGTGGGGCAGGATAAGGACTTCATGCGTTCCAATAATCTCCACCTTGTAGCGGTCATTGGCGAAGCAACCTAGCACTTTCCCTTTATGCCAAGCCACACCATCAAACACCTCGACGGGAGTTAGCAAGCGGTACTATGTGGGAATACGATCAGTTGGTGGGTTGGAACTCGAGGCGCCATCTTTTCATGTTCTCTTTCATGAGGCCATCTGCAATCAAACCCAAAGAACGCAGCAAACACATAGTAAATCCCAAAATTCCTCAGGGGGGGGGGGGTTTAAGGTGCTTTAAGCTGCCTGGCTCACTCTGCAAGAGGATTCAATATGCCCTAACTCGCTTCTGGTGGGATTCAAAGATGGATAAGAGGAAGCTGTACTGGGTCTTCTGGGAAAAGTTTTCTCAACACAAGAACAATGGAGGATTGGAATTTCGCGATATCCCGTGTTTCAACGATGCTATACTTGCAAAACTAAGTTGGAGAATATTGTGCAAACCAAATAGCCTCCTTGCTAGAGTCTTAATTGGTAAGTATTGCTCTAATTTAGGTTTTTTTGGACTGTGTCTGCCCTGCTTCAGCGTCACATAGATGGAGGAGCATCTTAATAGGTAGAGATCTTTTAAGGAAAAAACTGGGTTGAGCAATTGGTAATGGGAAATCGGTGAATGTGTGGAATGAATTTTGGTTATCTTCTTCTTCTTAAAGGGCACCCTTCGGCCCTTGTTTGAGGGACGATAAGGATCTATTGGTGGCTGATATGCTTGATGAGTCAAGTAGGGACTGGTACAAGTTAAAAATCAAGGAATCCTTTCCCCTGTTAGAGGCAGATATCATGGCTATAAAACGAAGCCGGTGTGGAGCCAAAGATAAAATAATTTGGTTAAAAGAAAAGTCTGGTGTGTACTCCAAAAATCGGGTTATTATGCAGCTCAGGAAGAATTACACCAGCAACAGACCATAAGCTCTCTGAACTGGAAGTCTGATATTTGGTCACTGCCTACGGCCCCCAAGATGAAGACCTTCCTATGGCGTGTAGCAAGTGGGGCACTGCCAGTGGGAAGAAGGTTAGCTGAGAGGATCACAGATGTCAATCTACCCTGTCCTCGATGTGGAGAACCATAATCTATTGTGCATTTGCTTTTCCGCTGTGACTTTGCAAAGAAAGTCTGGGAGATGGCCCCTTTCTCTTCTGCAATTGACCTTCAAAAGCATCCCAGTTTTGATGACATGTGGAAAGAGGTAAAAAATTATGTATACTTCCCTCCCTTGGATTTATCTAAAGCAACTCTTGCACCCTGGATCTGTTGGAACCTGTGGACAGCACGTAATAATTTGATCTTTCGTGATAATGAATTCTCGGTGATAGAGGTAGTGAGTAAGGTGATTCGGGAAGCAAAACAATGGCAAGATGGACAGATAAGTAAAACCAAGGCATATGTGCATGTGGTGTCTCTGGCCTTGTCAGAACCTCTCACAGAAGTCTTATGCCAAACAGATGCATCTTGGAGCGAAGAACGAAAGATGGCGGGTCTAGGCTGGACCCTCTTGAATCGGAGTAGCAATACTCTGCGCAGCTTCACCCAAGTTTATGACTTCATATTTTCCCCTTTAGTGGCAGAAGGGATGGCAATCAATGCAGCTTATTCTCACGCTGCTTCTACAGAAATAGGGACTATTTCGGTTGAATCTGATTCCTTACAATTGGTAAGAGCAATCAACTCAGGCTCTGATATCTCGGATCTTCATGGCATCCTCGAGGATATTGTGTCTCTCACCAGAAGATTTGTTTCCATTTCTTTCAAGTTTATACCTCGTTTACCTAATGTACTAGCGGATTCTCTGGCAAAGAATGCTTTGTATGCTGGCTCAGATGTTTCAAGTTGATTAATGGAAGGTTTTAGTTGGTCAAAAGAAAAGAAAAGAAAGGAAAACACTATACTAGCAATATTGTTGTTTTGAATCTCGCTTGCAAGGCTTACTCTCTCCCTCTCTCTCTCTAAAAATACATGAACTCATCTAATCCTAAATTTGTATGATACCATTACCTATAGCTTAATGATTTGTATTAGTAATACCAAAAAAAAATGTGTATTAGGATTTGACTGATTTAAATGCAACATGTGTGGATGCATATGCGGGATTTTAAAGAAGTGAATGGTTATGGTTTTGAGCGT
Source organism: Eutrema japonicum (assembly GCA_030161315.1). Lineage (NCBI taxonomy): Eukaryota > Viridiplantae > Streptophyta > Magnoliopsida > Brassicales > Brassicaceae > Eutrema > Eutrema japonicum. The sequence continues at coordinate 35,382,818 of BSQW01000007.1, read as the reverse complement.
TATTGAACAAATTATATGATTGATATAGCTGTTGGAAATATGTGCGTTTACAAAACATTCACGAAACATTCATGAGTGATTGACAGCGACTGCAATAACAATCTAACATAAAATTTACCAATATACACACAATATATATATATATATATATATATATATATATTTATTCAATTAGAATTCTAATAATATAGTTTTTTGAATATTTGTTTATATATAATCATTTTACTTTGGGTGATTTGGGTGAAAAACCATATTGGAAAAAGTAGTGAAAAATATTGCCATAATATATTGATATTAGATGAGTAACTATGTGATATTTTTCTGGACAAAAATAACCTTCCGGAAAAGCACGACAAGAGAGAAAGAGAAACTGGGGAGAGAGAAACTGAAAGGGAAAAACTAGCTGGAAGGAGAGAGAAGACAATGACGTCAATATCTTTTTGTGGTTTTCTATACTATTTTATTATGTTCTATGAATAGATAGTACGTTTTGAAAACTAGATTAGAAGAAGAATTTTCCTTTGGTCTCTCAGGCCCGAAGACCGAGGAGCCGCTTGATCAGCCTCCATCATGAGCTCATCTCACCGGCGTTTCCCCTCCGATGTTCACTTCGCCTGACCGTAGCTTCTCGCACCTCTCTCAGGTCCTTTCGTGAACACCTGAAGAACCATCTTTCATCTTCCGATGGTTGAGCTCGACGCCGGCAAGATCCCTACGGCTTCTCGAAGTCGGTAATCTATGTTTCTTCTCCATGGTTATGGAATCTGTTTTGCTGAGTTTCTCTGCGCTCCTCTCACCCGAGATCTTGAACGGGAAAGTGCTTAACCTTACCTCCCTTTGCCGGAGGATGTCCTTCGTGCAGTTTCAGAGCCCTATCCTCCCGCCAAAGCAGCCGGATCCGCCGGATACACTCATTCCCTCACCGCCGCTCTCCTCAGTTTCACTCCCTCGGTACCCTATACATGGTGCTCCACCGGTTGCAGTTTGTGCTTTCTCTTTCGCCGATGCCTCCGACTTCACCGGTTAAGCAGCTCCTCCCGTCCACCCGGGTTCCGGTTCCCTCCAAACTTTCTCAAATCTAGGGTCGATCTTCATTTCACCTTTCACGAATCCGAATAAGAGCAGTTTCTCTCGGTCACTTGCGAGGACACTTGATGGCTTTGAGTCAATATAAGAAAACACCCATTTTGCAACGACATATATCGTTGTAAAATCGTTGCAAAACAGACGTACCATCGAATTTGCGACGAAACGTAAATCGTCGTTAACTGATCATCGTAAACCAAAAATTGTCGTAAAATCATCGGCAAATTACGAGGGGCAAAAAATCGTCGTAAATTTTACTTCGAAATTACGACGAATAAAAATACGATGTAAGAACGATGGCAATCCGAAGGGAATTTACGACAAAACAACGTCGAATTTAGGATGATTAAGTGGACAAATATTCGTCGTAAATCGGAGGTAAATATTTCATCATAAATTCGTGTTAGATGAAATATTTACCTCCGATGAAATATTTACCTCCGATTTTATGATGAAATATTTACCTCCGATTTACGACGAATATTTGTCCACTTAATCATCCTAAATTCGACGTTGTTTTGTCGTAAATTCCCTTCGGATTGCCATCGTTCTTACATCGTATTTTTATTCGTCGTAATTTCGAAGTAAAATTTACGACGATTTTTTGCCCCTCGTAATTTGCCGATGATTTTACGACAATTTTTGGTTTACGATGATCAGTTAACGACGATTTACGTTTCGTCGCAAATTCGATGGTACGTCTGTTTTGCAACGATTTTACAACGATATATGTCGTTGCAAAATGGGTGTTTTCTTATATTGACTCAAAGCCATCAAGTGTCCTCGCAAGTGACCGAGAGAAACTGCTCTTATTCGGATTCGTGAAAGGTGAAATGAAGATCGACCCTAGATTTGAGAAAGTTTGGAGGGAACCGGAACCCGGGTGGACGGGAGGAGCTGCTTAACCGGTGAAGTCGGAGGCATCGGCGAAAGAGAAAGCACAAACTGCAACCGGTGGAGCACCATGTATAGGGTACCGAGGGAGTGAAACTGAGGAGAGCGGCGGTGAGGGAATGAGTGTATCCGGCGGATCCGGCTGCTTTGGCGGGAGGATAGGGCTCTGAAACTGCACGAAGGACATCCTCCGGCAAAGGGAGGTAAGGTTAAGCACTTTCCCGTTCAAGATCTCGGGTGAGAGGAGCGCAGAGAAACTCAGCAAAACAGATTCCATAACCATGGAGAAGAAACATAGATTACCGACTTCGAGAAGCCGTAGGGATCTTGCCGGCGTCGAGCTCAACCATCGGAAGATGAAAGATGGTTCTTCAGGTGTTCACGAAAGGACCTGAGAGAGGTGCGAGAAGCTACGGTCAGGCGAAGTGAACATCGGAGGGGAAACGCCGGTGAGATGAGCTCATGATGGAGGCTGATCAAGCGGCTCCTCGGTCTTCGGGCCTGAGAGACCAAAGGAAAATTCTTCTTCTAATCTAGTTTTCAAAACGTACTATCTATTCATAGAACATAATAAAATAGTATAGAAAACCACAAAAAGATATTGACGTCATTGTCTTCTCTCTCCTTCCAGCTAGTTTTTCCCTTTCAGTTTCTCTCTCCCCAGTTTCTCTTTCTCTCTTGTCGTGCTTTTCCGGAAGGTTATTTTTGTCCAGAAAAATATCACATAGTTACTCATCTAATATCAATATATTATGGCAATATTTTTCACTACTTTTTCCAATATGGTTTTTCACCCAAATCACCCAAAGTAAAATGATTATATATAAACAAATATTCAAAAAACTATATTATTAGAATTCTAATTGAATAAATATATATATATATATATATATATATATATATATATATATATATATATATTGTGTGTATATTGGTAAATTTTATGTTAGATTGTTATTGCAGTCGCTGTCAATCACTCATGAATGTTTCGTGAATGTTTTGTAAACGCACATATTTCCAACAGCTATATCAATCATATAATTTGTTCAATAACGCTCAAAACCATAACCATTCACTTCTTTAAAATCCCGCATATGCATCCACACATGTTGCATTTAAATCAGTCAAATCCTAATACACATTTTTTTTTGGTATTACTAATACAAATCATTAAGCTATAGGTAATGGTATCATACAAATTTAGGATTAGATGAGTTCATGTATTTTTAGAGAGAGAGAGGGAGAGAGTAAGCCTTGCAAGCGAGATTCAAAGCAACAATATTGCTAGTATAGTGTTTTCCTTTCTTTTCTTTTCTTTTGACCAACTAAAACCTTCCATTAATCAACTTGAAACATCTGAGCCAGCATACAAAGCATTCTTTGCCAGAGAATCCGCTAGTACATTAGGTAAACGAGGTATAAACTTGAAAGAAATGGAAACAAATCTTCTGGTGAGAGACACAATATCCTCGAGGATGCCATGAAGATCCGAGATATCAGAGCCTGAGTTGATTGCTCTTACCAATTGTAAGGAATCAGATTCAACCGAAATAGTCCCTATTTCTGTAGAAGCAGCGTGAGAATAAGCTGCATTGATTGCCATCCCTTCTGCCACTAAAGGGGAAAATATGAAGTCATAAACTTGGGTGAAGCTGCGCAGAGTATTGCTACTCCGATTCAAGAGGGTCCAGCCTAGACCCGCCATCTTTCGTTCTTCGCTCCAAGATGCATCTGTTTGGCATAAGACTTCTGTGAGAGGTTCTGACAAGGCCAGAGACACCACATGCACATATGCCTTGGTTTTACTTATCTGTCCATCTTGCCATTGTTTTGCTTCCCGAATCACCTTACTCACTACCTCTATCACCGAGAATTCATTATCACGAAAGATCAAATTATTACGTGCTGTCCACAGGTTCCAACAGATCCAGGGTGCAAGAGTTGCTTTAGATAAATCCAAGGGAGGGAAGTATACATAATTTTTTACCTCTTTCCACATGTCATCAAAACTGGGATGCTTTTGAAGGTCAATTGCAGAAGAGAAAGGGGCCATCTCCCAGACTTTCTTTGCAAAGTCACAGCGGAAAAGCAAATGCACAATAGATTATGGTTCTCCACATCGAGGACAGGGTAGATTGACATCTGTGATCCTCTCAGCTAACCTTCTTCCCACTGGCAGTGCCCCACTTGCTACACGCCATAGGAAGGTCTTCATCTTGGGGGCCGTAGGCAGTGACCAAATATCAGACTTCCAGTTCAGAGAGCTTATGGTCTGTTGCTGGTGTAATTCTTCCTGAGCTGCATAATAACCCGATTTTTGGAGTACACACCAGACTTTTCTTTTAACCAAATTATTTTATCTTTGGCTCCACACCGGCTTCGTTTTATAGCCATGATATCTGCCTCTAACAGGGGAAAGGATTCCTTGATTTTTAACTTGTACCAGTCCCTACTTGACTCATCAAGCATATCAGCCACCAATAGATCCTTATCGTCCCTCAAACAAGGGCCGAAGGGTGCCCTTTAAGAAGAAGAAGATAACCAAAATTCATTCCACACATTCACCGATTTCCCATTACCAATTGCTCAACCCAGTTTTTTCCTTAAAAGATCTCTACCTATTAAGATGCTCCTCCATCTATGTGACGCTGAAGCAGGGCAGACACAGTCCAAAAAAACCTAAATTAGAGCAATACTTACCAATTAAGACTCTAGCAAGGAGGCTATTTGGTTTGCACAATATTCTCCAACTTAGTTTTGCAAGTATAGCATCGTTGAAACACGGGATATCGCGAAATTCCAATCCTCCATTGTTCTTGTGTTGAGAAAACTTTTCCCAGAAGACCCAGTACAGCTTCCTCTTATCCATCTTTGAATCCCACCAGAAGCGAGTTAGGGCATATTGAATCCTCTTGCAGAGTGAGCCAGGCAGCTTAAAGCACCTTAAACCCCCCCCCCCTGAGGAATTTTGGGATTTACTATGTGTTTGCTGCGTTCTTTGGGTTTGATTGCAGATGGCCTCATGAAAGAGAACATGAAAAGATGGCGCCTCGAGTTCCAACCCACCAACTGATCGTATTCCCACATAGTACCGCTTGCTAACTCCCGTCGAGGTGTTTGATGGTGTGGCTTGGCATAAAGGGAAAGTGCTAGGTTGCTTCGCCAATGACCGCTACAAGGTGGAGATTATTGGAACGCATGAAGTCCTTATCCTGCCCCACTCTTCCATGCGTGACATCTCTGCACAACACGTGCCACCATCCTCACCACCTCCTTCCACACCTGCGACTCTGAACGTGACATTTAGGCCTCCTTGGCCTAGGAGGAATGAGAAGGCCAGGATTCCACCAGCGAGATCTTGGGATGCGCCTCTCAAGGAGGTTGCTGAGAGTGATGACTGCGTCCACATGCCTATCTCTGAGACCTGGGATGACTATGACACACTGTTCTACAACGCGTGGCAGAACGTTGATGTGCAGACCATTCGGTTTGTTGACACGCACACCAGGCGTCACTTGGGTATTGACAGAGAGCTTGGGCGTCTGATTGGGAAGATTGGCTTGGGTACTATGCATGTAAGGCAGTATGATTTGTTCCCTGACTTGGTACGACAGTTCCTCGCGACAGTTCGCGTCTACTATCAGGACGAGGTTCTCAAGGACGCATAGGAAGGTACCATGACCTTCATGATTCGAGGGGTGAGGTACAGATTGCCACTCCTAGATCTCTGCGACATCTATGGTTTCCGCAGGGACTTCAGGAGGGTTGCTCTTCCTACACAATTCCACAACGTGCTGGTTTTCTGGGAACATTTCGGGAACGGAGCCTATTACTCCAAGACTTCCACTCATATGGATGTGCGCCACCCGGTTCTCCCCTGCCTGGTTAGGATTATGAGCAACACCATCTTGTGCAAGATTGAGCCTAACAAGATGCGGCTGTCTGAGCTTATTATGTTCTCCATGGCTATTGGAGATATCATTGATGACGAGAACTATGAGTGGCTTGAGCTTGATCTCGAGGTCAACCTAGGCGCAGTCTTTGCCCATCATCTGGTCTCTCTGAAGACCAAACCATTATTGGGTGCCAGTCGTGGTGCAGCTCGGAAGACCGAGTCAGTGGGTAGTCTTCTCACTCCTATCTTCCAGCACTTCGGGATCAGTACAGTAAGTTGTTCGATAGTCACCACACGCACTCTCATAGATGAGAGACATCTGCAGAACCTTAGGTGGTTGAAGCCTGGGCGACGTTGGTGTTTCTCCATCACAGATGGGGACTTCCTGGTTAAGCTCCCTAACACCGAGCTAACCGACATTGGTAACGATCCCGATCAGTTGCGTTTTGAGCCTGATCCGAGCATGTTGATTGTTGCACCTTGCACACACCGAGGCCGAGGCTCTTCTACTAGCGCATCTGCTGCTGCTGAGGACGCACATGTCCCTGACCTTGCTGGAGGTCAGGCACACCAAGATCGAGACCCATCCTCTTATGTTACTGCTCTCCCTACACCACCTACGATTCCTATGGATACAGACACCTTTCAGAGGTATGTGGTTGAGAGTTTACAGAGTATATGGAACGCCATTTCCACGCTCTCTCAGTGCGGTTGCGTTGCACCATCTCGCCCACGCTCACCATCAGGAGAAGGACCCTCTCACACTGCATGAGTATATGATGACTCCGATGAGGATTAGCTCCTCATTTTTTCTTTTCTTTTCTTTTCTTTTTTTCTTTTCTTTTGTTCTTTTGAGTCTGTTTTTTCAGCATTTTATGATTCTGAACCTTGATGGATTTATGCGATTATGATATCTGGTTGTTTCTAACTTGTGCTTGAGTGATCTAACAGTGTTAACCATTTCACGTTTGGGTCCTATGTCACATTCTGGAACAACCTTGAGTCACTGTCAATGAAAAGAAGTCACATGTGTCGACCTAGGCCTCGTATCGATCGATACCAGTTCTGTGTGTCGGTCGACACCGCGACCCCAATCTAGTAACTTCTTCACGTTTCACGTCTCCACTCAGTTCTTTTGGTTTCTTTTACCGCCTCTAGACTAGATAACACTGGGGACTGTGTCGTTTAAGTCTGGGGGAGGTAGTTGCTGACAATGTGTTTGTTTTTCTTAGAGTCAGTCGTTTTTGAATCAAAAATTGTTTTATTGAGTCAAAACCTGTTGGAGACTATGTTCTTTTTCTTGAATATATTGTTCTGACCTTGCTTCTAAGTGACCATTGTTACAGAATCAGTTCTAGATCAGACTAATGAATAATCCAAAGGTTGACCAGTTAACTAGAAGACGCTCATGTTTCCAGCAGAATCCTTTAAAACATGAGCTTAATTTTTGCACTTCATCGATGTGGTTGATGCCCATAGAGCTTGATTCCTCATTCATATCTGACAAAGGAACCCATGTGTTTAAAGTAATGGTATCTCTCTCCCCTGTTATAAGTTTTTATTTATTTGGTTTTTGAAATTTTGTAATATATATTGTCTTTATTGTGTTTAGTATAATTGGTGTTACGGACGAACGGGTTGTAATATGAGACCGTTTGATTTTGGGTTTAACAATACAATGTTTTTGTATATATAATTTTCGTAATATGAAACACAACAATGCCCGTTGATGTAAAAAATCCTTTGTTGATTTAGTTTTCGTAAGTTGTTTACTTATTGTAACGGGTTTAGAGGTTATCTTGCAAATTGTAACGCGTTTAGAGGTTTATATGATTTCATGTTTCGAAACCGATTGTTTTTTGGGCCTGGTCTTGAAAAAACAAAATAGATTACCCAAACTTTCAATATGATTTTTAGTTTCTTATTAAATCTCTAGATCCGTGATATTGTGAATGTAGATAGAAATCTTACCAAAATAAAGAAACAAACCATAACAGGAACGATTTCAAATGTAGTCTTGAATCATCACAAACTTCACATTTGAAGATGGGTTTATTGGTTTTCACGGGTTTTGATTTAACTGATGCGTTGGTTTTTATTCTTTGAACCCTTTTATTACACTTGTCATGTCCAAAATAATACCAACCAAAGTCGGTATCAATAGCATAGATGGTACACATCACTTTGCATTTTTCAATCTGAAAAAGTACACAAATCACTTTAAGGCAAATGAAAAATTACTCAAAAAAACTGCAAGCTACATACCTCAGTGGCATTTAACAATTCTTCTACTGATTTGATGGGTAGTTGAGACCACTTTTCTCTCTCTTTGGATATCGTAAGTTGCTGCTTTTCATGCTTGGTTTCATTCCTGGCTAGAGCAAGACCATCTTGGGGTAACCTTATGTTTTAATGTAAACAAAATCTTAGTTAGTGTTGAAATACCAAATAGGCGAATATATTACAAACAATGATTTGTATACATACTTGATTAACTTACTTATTCTTAAACTCATCTACTTCAGGAATGTGAGGGTTTATAAGCAGAGCAGATGAATCAAATGCATTGGTATATGGGTTCAGTCGTTATCTTCAATATTGGGCCTTTGATTAACTCATTTAACCAGATTGGATATGTTGTATCCCCATGCTCGACCTAAATCGTTAATTAACAAAATTAATATATGTATTAGATTGTCCAAGTAATTAATTAGTTAAAAATCAATTTCTACGTACTTGCGTCTTCAACCACGGGGCAAAATGTTGATCTTTACGCTTGTTGATTTCGTCATCTGAGATTCCTTCAATGACTTCTCGTACCTGTCTAACAAATTCACTGCATACAAAAGTATTTACAAGTAAGATACATCGTAATTATTATAAAGCATAAATGGATATATAATTTAGTCATATATAGGTCTGTTTATACACTTATGTCTCAAATTGACTAACTTCTTCACAATTTAAGAGGATATACGTTTGTGCACTATGATTATCTTTTTCATTGGCAAACCAAACTGACTTCACTCTTCCACATAATCGACCGATTGAAGAAAATATGTCTGGGACACCTTCATTAGCATATGTTCGTCCTACATCATCATATCGCCGTGCTGCCCTTTTCCGTGTGCGGACCTTCGAGCCGAAATAGTATCCCGTGAAGTGATAAGTTTTTTCTGTTAAACTTCCTGCTAATATTAAGCCTTCAACTTTGGCTAGATTTTTAGCCTTCCGCTTCAAATGTCCCATGAATCGCTCGAATGGGTACATCCACCGATACTGCACAGGTCCCCAAAGTTCTGCTTCGTGAGGGAGATGGATAGGTAGATGTTCCATAACATCAAAGAAGGCTGGGAAAAATATTTTCTCCAAGTTGTACAACAAAATAGGAATACTAGCATCAAGTTGTGCAATAACATCTTCTGACAAAGTGCGGGTACAAAGATCCCGAAAATCGCTCCAATGCCTACAATGACAACCACACATATATATAAAATGTAATAATGTTAATTTTATATTTCATCTATATTATTTATATCAATGTTTACATATGTGATTAATTTAAATTTACATGTATTTGCTTCGTGTACATTTCCTGGTAGAAGTTCAGCAAATGCGAAAGGAAGTAGTCGTTGCATAAAGACGTGACAGTCATGACTCTTCATCCCGGAAACTTTTTGCCATTTCTCAACATATTTAGCTAGATTAGATACGTACCTAACCAGGAACTTCACATCAGATGTCGCCCATTTGAACAAATCTAACTTTTCTTCCGCACCCAGGCGAAATTTGGGAACATGTGCTTTCACATTGTTTGTAATATGTAACTCATTCCGACAACAAAGATCATGCAAGTCTAGTCTTGACTTACCACTGTCTTTAGTCATTTTACGCACGTTTAACACTGTATGCATGATGTTATCAAAAACATTTTTTTCAATGTGCATGACATATATATTGTGTATAAGCAAATGATCCTTCCAATACGGAAGCTTCCAGAATATGATTTTCTTATGCCAATTGTGATATGCTACCCATATCCATCCGGCATATTAGCTGGAGTGTGCCAATTTCCACCACGATTGACTATTTCCAGTGCATCATAATGATCAATTTCTGCTTCTAGATCTTCCCCTGAGAGATAAACAGGAGGAGTAACACGAACATATTTGTTCTTTTAAACAACCGCTTGTTTCTCTGATATGGATGGTGAATCGGTAGAAATCGGCGGTGACAATCAAACCAACTTCTTTTTTGACCATGTTTCAATTGAAACGCATCTGTCTGATTGAGACAATATGGACAAGACAATCGCCCATGCGTAGTCCAACTTAATAACATTCCGTAAGCAGGAAAGTCGCTTATTGTCCACGCATTGTAAAATTTTTGTTCCTTGCAAAATCATATGTATGAACCCCGGTATACCACAACTGGTCCAATTCCTCCATCAGAGGCTACAAAAACACATCAAGGGAACGCTTCGGATGTTTCAGACCAGGTACTAAAATACTCAAGAATAAAAATTCCCTTTGCATGCACATATCTGGAGGAATGTTGTAAGCCGTTAGGATTACTGGCCATAAAGAATATTGCCTACCAGACATACCAAATGGATTAAATCCGTCTGTGCAAAGACCAAGATACACATTTCGTTTCTCTCTAGCAAATTGTTTGGGTGTACCGTCTTAAAGTGTTTCCACGCTTTTGCATCTGAATGATGAGTAACCTCTCCATCTGTCTGCAAATGATTTGCATGCCATCTCATCGATGCAACTGTCCTCTCAGACTGATACATTCTTTTTAACCTATTAGTTATAGGAAGGTACCACATCTTCTGGAACGGTACCTTACTCCGACCAGTACCTTGCGGCTTATATCTTGGCTTATGGGAAAATCGACTTTCCTGCAAATTATCATCATCTTTCCAAAAAGACATGCAATTGTCAACACATACATCTATCATCTCAGAAGGCAACCCAAGACTATAAACCAGCTTATATATCTTATAGTAAGTTTCAACAGCTAAATTGTCCTCTGGCAAAACTCTTTTATCAAATAAGCTCAATCATCCATGCAAACCTCATCTAAGTTATGATCAGTTTTAATAGTCATCATCCTAGCCGCCAACGACAATTTAGAATACCCTTCTCTACATCCATCGTAAAGTGGCTGATTTGCAGCATCTAGCATATCATAATTTTATTAGCGATCCCTCCGAATCAAGACGATTATACATCCATCTTCTAATTTCGTATATTGACATTTTTTGTTGGTCAGAAAGAAATAAATGTTTCTTAATATGAAATTTTTATTATGAGTTTGGCCACTATATATAGATTTTTATTTCTGCTACCATCGAATTACTTACGAATTTAGCATCGATTTTGTAACGATTTTACAACATGTTTACATAACCGTATACCTGTGAATTTGAACGTGTTCACCTAACTCATATATCGTCGGGAAATCGTTGTAAAGTTGAACGAATATAAATCATTGGTAATTCGTTGGTGATGACGACATTACAATATTTTTTAAAAACCTCGGTAAATCGTCGGTAATCGGATCGAACTTGACAGCGAGTTTACGACGAAATATTTCGTCCCAATGTTACCACGATTTTTAAAAACGTCGTAAAGACAAAGTTGATTTACAACGAAAAAAAATCATCACAAAAAATCCATGCTAAAACTGTTTTTTTTTGTAGTGAGTGCTTCCCCGATTCGATTCCTTTGGCAAATCTTCGACAACCCTCAAGGGAGTTTCCTCCGGCGAGTGCACAAAAATTCAGATCTGTGGCCTCCGCCGATCATAGGACTAGCCTCGCCGGCCGTGTCAACCATTGTTTCCCTATGCTGAGGCGGATACAACCTTTAACTTCCTCCATTTGGGAGAGATTAATGTCACTATTTTCCTCCCTTTGGGAGAGATCGTTCCCATCATATTCTTCCGTTATGGAGATAACTTTTCCACCAACTTTCTTCTCGATGAGAGGTGTCTCTTTCCCGGCCTTAAAACCAAGGAAACTTTCAAACTTGCTAACCAGTTTGTCATCTTGTGTAGCGATATGTACGGGGCCTGAAGATGCAACGAGACTCATTTCGATGAGATTCAGCGGTATAAGCGGATTTTCAACGTCACAAGATAAATTGACTAACTTCAAGCTATCCGGCTTTGCCGGTAATGTGCTATCGACGCATCCAATCTTGGATTCGCTGTCATTCTATCATGGAGATTACTTTGGTTTAATCTTTGTTGTTTTCAATTTTTATTGTTTTAGCTTAAGAGTTTTGATAACTCTTTTCGTTCTATGTAATCCAAAAATATAAGTAATGAAAAGAACGGTTGCACAAAAAAAATATGCATAGATAGTACTATACTACATTTCATTCGAATTATTTTTGTATAATTTTCCAGCACACTGCAAAATTTTTGATACTCATAACAATAATTACAACAATAGTATAGTGATACCAATATAAAATTTGTTTCTTGCAAACTAATTTTAATATTTGAACGAATAATTTGTTTCTTGTCTAGTTTATCAAGGTATTTCATCAAACACTTGGTGTTCATGAAATGCCCTATGATCTAGATCCACTCTTTCAAGCTGAATCTAGCATTAGGGACACTAGACAAGAAGGAATATAAGATTATCTAACCCTAAACACCACTAATCAAACCTTGGATCACCCTAATCTACCCTATCTCAAGATCCTAAAAGACTACTCACTAATCATCATGGGTTCAACAAGTCCAATGAAAGAAGAGTTGAAACTCATTATCAAGATGATTGGATGATTAGAAAGTACAAGGTAGATGGATTCAATCAAGAAAACAATACTTAAATTGCATAAATCAAAAGGATCAATCTCTTACAAATCACTCTTAGAGAGGGTTTTTGCTTAAAAAAGACTTAGCCCATCAAAATTAGGTTTTTGGGCATAAATAGTGAATAGTGACGAACCGGGTCGACCCAGGACAAACCGGGTACCGACCCAGTTTAAATGGATAAAAAGTTCTGATTGACCAATACCGAGGTCACTGCTCGGTGCAACACCTTGATATTGAGCCTAGGTTTGTGCACCGACGAGGAGCACCGAGAAGTGGCGTCAGTATTGAGGTGTTGTTGCTTGGTGATCTTCAATGGATACAGAGGTCACTCCTCGGTATCGTTGCTCGGTATTAAGGGATTTTTCCCCTGGGTTTCCTCCGAGAACAGCACCGAGCAGTTGCTAAAATACGATGTTGTCTTCTCTCCTCAGGTCTCGAATCTCCTCTTTAGCACCTGAAATACGATCCAAAACATGCAAGGACTCTCTAGGACTAAATGTGGACACATTAGACTCCTAAAATGACTAAAATGCTAAAGAGGTAACTTAAACTATATGCAAATGACTCGAAATCTAAGTGAAACAGATGCTAGAATGATGCAAAATATGATGATATCAATTCCCCCAAATTTACTTCTTTGCTTGTCCTCAAGCAAAAGCATCACTAAAATAATTCGAGTCCAAGTGCAAACTCTAAAGTTTGATCAAACATGTCTACTCAAAAGGGGCTAGCCATGTCCATCCTTACATGAACCAAGCTTAAATCTCAACCTACACAAGCTTTCAAATCATCCAATCCTTTAACATTCATTAGACTTTTTCCAAGTGAATCATGCTTATGCAAGGCAAGTGAATGCATTTGGCTAGGGTTAGGGTTTCGAGATAAAGGTGATCTCGATACAAGTGACGGTTTCCGAGCAAGGGGTTCTCTCAAAAGGAATCAACTAATGCAAAATGCTAAGAGTAAAGCCCAATAGATGCATACAAGGTCGACTTCCATCTACCCAAATGCCCCATATCGAACTTGACCCCTAATCTCTAAACCCCAATGAAGATCCTTCCTAAGCTACCCTTTTCGCAAGGCATTTTGCCTTCACTACTCATATCTTTTCACCTTCCTTCTCCACTTAAACACTTAGGGGATTTCTTTCTTCACCAAATGGTTTGGCTTTCAACATTTTACTTTACTTAGCTCTTCTTTACTTTTTCTAGTCTCTCTTATTTCTTTTCTTTGCCTTAGCCTTTTTGGCTTTCCTTATTTCTTTTGAAGACTAGAGACTATTTTCTTTCTTTTTCACTTAGAGCTTTTTCCATTAACCGATTATCGCCAACCATTTCAAGCTTTTTGCTTATCCCCTATTCTTCTTCATACCTTTTTCTCATCCCCACAATCTCTTTTCTTTCCCTTGTCCAAAGTTCCCAACCTATCTAGCCTTATCTTATGTCTAGCTCATTGATGCCGAGCTAGTTCTACACGGAAGGTTTTCCTTGTCGTTCTAAACTCAACACCTTTTGCCTAGTTGATTCGAAAAAGGCCTCACAAACACTCACAAGTAGCATTTGGCTTGAAAGGAGGTTGCGTTAAAGGAGTGGTTAACCGTTCCAATGATGGGAATCGGCTATTCGGGCTAACAAGAGAGTGGCAAAGCGGATAAGATAGCCCAAATATGTATGTGGTAACCATGCATTCACTATGCAATGCGCAAACATGATAATTACAATGTCAAATTATGGTTATCACTTAAGTAGGAATGGACTCAAATCAACTTGCTTTGGCTAAGACCTAAGTAATGAGACATGAAATCCAAACATGGTTCGACCTTAATTTCGCACACAAGATCTAGAGCAAATGACTTAAACTCTTAAAGCGACACTTCACAAGAAGGAATCATTCTAGCTCCTAATGCAGATGCAATGTATTATCTACGTGCTATGCATCTAGACTCAATCCTACATGAAGTGCAAATGCATCGTAAATGACTTCTTAATATGCTCAAATTAATACCCTAAACAGTACTAAAGCAGTTGCTGCAATATATCAGGGGTCGAACACAAGAATTCAGAGAAATCGCACAATAGATCGTATAGTATCGAATCAAGCTAAGCAAATCAGATGAAACAAAAACAATAAGCAGTAAACGAGTTGTAAATTCAATGGAGGAAAATATAGGCTCAGGGTATTCAATGAATGCAAATAAACTAGCTAACAGGATTCAGATTTAGCACGGTTCTTGAACTCAAATCACTAAGGTATAATTAACCAACTGTCGTTGCGAGAATTATCTAAATCTAAATCCTAGGAATTCCAAATCTCTTTGCGAATCCTAAAGTCTAAATCAGCTTTAAAATCAGGTTTGATATGTTCACAAATCAATTAAACCAAATCTCTTTGCGAATAATCAATTTGCTCACCTAAGGTTCTATCAGGTAATTAATCGCACTGTCGTGCCTAATCAATTATCCTAAGATCTAAGTTCCAGATTCGTCAACCTAGAATTAGCTTTGAGAACAACCTAAGGTGAAGAACTAATTCAGTTAGTGAATCCTAATAAATTAATCAACCTAGCATTCAGAGAAAACCCTTATGAGAACCCTGAACCTAAAGTGGATCTACTCAGACATGGAGAATGTAACAATCAACATGTTTGAATAATCATCAAAGAGGGTTCGAAATCTTCTCTCGGACGAAGGGAGTTTCAGACTTGTCTTCCTCACAAAGCTCTCTCTCAAACCAAAGTAAAATAAAGCATAGCCAACAAAGTGGCTATAAAATCCCTATAAATAACCTAAATCACGTTTTGGGGCTTCTTGTAAATATTAAAGACTTCTGGACCAAGTTGAAATTCTTCAACTCTTCATTAAAGTCGCGGGTCGTGTCTGCTGTGATGAGTGTCGATCGATACCAGGGGGTATCGATCGATGCTCAACGTGAAATCGGGTGCTCAGCAACACGAACTTCAGCTTTTCTCCAAAATGCTCCAGAAAGCTCCAATATCTCCAATTATGCTCCAAACGTGCTAAGATCTGTAAAAGACTCTAAAACACTACAAAATACCAGAAAGACTCTATAAAACGGACTTATATCATGGCTTAAAAGGGGTAAAAACCATGATATATCAACTCCCCCAGACTTAGCCTTTGCTTGCCCTCAAGCAAAATAGAAAACTAAACCAGAGAAAGAGGTTTGAAAACGCGGAGACTCACCTGTTCAGGAACCATCGCAAAGATCCTTTCCCCAAGCACCCAAATGTCACCTAACCAGCTTTTGATCTAACCACCATGTACTTCTCCGTAGACATTCGCAGCTTTTCCAGACTCCACACATTATATCGCAGCATTGTTCAAATAAAGCCCTAATCGCCAGTTTCATCGCTGCAGCTAATGTTCAAGAACCTTCTAGATTCTTTACCATACAATATCATGACAAGGAACCATCCAATTTCACACTTTTTGTATCACTTTCTCTCCCCCCATACTTATTTCTTATTATGTTCTCTCCTTTTTTTAGATATGCATATACACATCAAGGTCCGAAACGCGAGTATTGATGGTGTTTGCCACCGAATCCCCGGTTCTTCCCTCTTTATGTATCAAAGGTTTAGGCAAATAGTGGTATCACGGAAAAAATTTCTAACCTCGCTTTCAACCTTTGTGTGATCATTCCCTCTTAAGTAGAATAATGGAATCGCTGGAAATTTTCCTATCCCTCTACTCAGAAGAAAATCATTTCATCTTTTATGCTCTTATTTATCAAGTTATAACAGGGGAGAGAGATACCATTACTTTAAACATATGGGTTCCTTTGTCAGATATGAATGATGAATCAAGCTCTGTAAACACTAACCACATTGATGAAGTGCAAAAATTTGGCTCAAGCTTCAAAAGAACTCTGCTGGAGACATGGATGTTTTCTAGTCAACTGGTCAGTCCTTGGATTTTTCATTAGTCGATCTAGAGCTGATCCTGCAACCCTGGTCACTTAAAAACAAAATCAAAACAACAATTCAAGCATAGTATCATCATCTCCAACAGGTCTTGACTCAATAAAACGTTTTTGACTCGATAAAACTACTGACTCTAAGAAAAACAAACACAATGTCAGCAGACACCTCCCCCAGACTTGAACAACACTGTCCTCAGTGTTATCTAGCCTAGAGTAGGTAAAATAAAACAAAAGAACAGAATAGAACGAAGAGAAACAAGAAGTTACCGTGCTGGAACATCTGGTGTCGATCGACACACGGCTTGGTATCGATCGATACCAAGCTTAAATCGACATGATGAACATCTCATTCGCGATTGGTGTCGACCGATACCATTGTGGTATCGATCGATACTTGGGCGATTTCGAGTTTTGCTCCTTGTTTATCCTGACACAAACACAGAACGAAAAATAAAAAGAAAAACGACTCAAAAACAGACTCACCAGTGGGTTGCCTCCCACCAAGCGCTCGTTTAACGTCATTAGCTTGACTGTAACGCCCTTCAGGCAGGATAAGAATGAGAGCTTGCATCAAAACAGGCTCCACAACTTGACATTGCTATCTTCAGTTGCTCAACATGCTCTCCACAAACTCTTTTCCTTTCTCTTTCAGCTCCGAAGTAAGAAGTATTCTAGCCTTAGAAAATGGTTTCGAGGCTGCTTTGCACTACACCTTGTACTCAATCGAGTTTCCATCATAGTTCTGAGGGATTAAAGTGACATGGGGATTCTCGACTCTTTTGCTCTTCACCTTCTTCTTTGTTGCCTTAGCCTTCTTGACAACTTCCTTGGGGAAAGGCTGGGCGGTTCAACCGAATCGTCTACGACAATTGGCTCGTCAGGAGGCTCTTCCAAAAGATTAACTGCTAATGTCTCTCCTATGACAACTTCAATGCAAGAGACACGTGTGGGAGTTCTTCTAGTAGGTATGGCATCATAGTAGACATCTCCGTCAATGTAAGAGAAAGAGATTCTCTTATTAGGTGTGTCTACGATCGCGCCAGCAGTAGCCATAAACGGCCGTCCCAGGAGCAAAGACACTTCAGATCCTTCGCTCATCTCCACAACCTGAAAAATAGTGGGCACCAGACAATCACCTACTTTGATCATCAAATCAGAGATTGTACCATATGGAATTGAGGTTGAAGAGTTCGCGAATGTGATAAATGTCGTAGGAGATCGAATATCAGCTCACAATCGCTTTGCAATTGCCCTTGACATGACATTGACACTAGCCCCTGAGTCAACGAGAGACTCTTTAAACTCAACTCCAGAGATAGAGCATGGTACCGCAAATTTCCCTGGGTCTTCCCTCTGTGTCAACTGCCGCAGCGGTAGTGACTTGCGTCTTGCCTCGATAAAGAGTGCCTTAATTTCTTCCTCAGTTTCTCTGCAATCTTTGAAGTGACTTAGCAGAGGCCAGCCCTCTAGAGCTTCTTCAAAAGTGAACGAGTGGGGTATCCTTCGTACTCTCTTCTCAAAGCCAAGCAGCTGCTTTGGAGTGATGGGGTCTTTGAGATGTTGAGGAATAGAATTCAGCTTCTTGGGCTTGCGAACTCTTTCTTCAATCAAATCAGGCGTTTTCATAGTTTCTGGGTTGATCTGCGAGGGGTATCGACCGACACCAGGTAGGATATCGATCGATACTCTCGCTCTTGAATCGTCCCGGGCAGATATATCATTATCAAAAGGAGGCTCCACAACCGATTTATCCAACAAAGCTTTGCATCTGGCGTCCTCCCATTCCTTCCTTGTCATACTATGAGGCATATGATAAGGTATCTTGGGTATATACACCCTCTCCTTGAAAATTCCAGGCTCTTTCTCGACCTGCGTCTCTGTATCGATCGATACATAAGGGGAATCGATCGATACATGTGAATTTGGATTCACTCGTGCATGTGTCTGGCCTGGTATCAATCGATACATGAAGGTATTGATCGATACTCGGGCGATTTCAGAATCCCAGTCGTCATCTTCTACAAGATCGCCGAGAATTCCTGCATCAAATCCTTCTTCTACCACTACAGTGGCTTCTTTACAACTCCTAAGATGATTGCATTGACGTGTGCTCTTGGATTCTCAGTTTTCCGTGGAAGAAATCCTTCTTGCCTCTTCACAGCTGCGGCGGTCTGAGCAACCTGAGTTTCCAGCTTCCTCTGAGAAAGATTGACAGCTTCAATTTTCCCATTCAGATGGTCAATCTTCCCATTCAGATCAATGTACATATGGTCAATCTTCCCATTGAAATCCACTTGCAGTTTTTGCTATCCCTGAAGAATCTGCTCAAGCATGGATTCCATCTTATTCTCTGTGGATTTTGGAGAGATGGGCTGGTACGAAGAGTTCCCGTAATTGCGAGTGTTCTTGTTGAAGTTTCGGTTGTTGTTGTACCCAAATTGCTGACCCTGAAATCCAGAACCACCAACGTAGTTAAATCTGATCTCGGACGAAGGGAGTTTCAAATTTGTCTTCCTCATAAAACCAAAGTAAAATAAAGCATAGCCTAAACATGTGGCTGTAAAATCCCTATAAATAACCTAAATCACGTTTTGGGGCTTCTTGCAAATATTAAAGACTTCTGGACCAAGTTACAATTCTTCAACTCTTCATTAAAGTCGCGGGTCGTGTCTTGCTGCGATGGGCATCGATCGATACCAGGGGGTATCGATCGACACTAGTCGTAAAATCGGGTACTCAACAACACGATCTTCATCCTTGCTCCAAATGCTCTAGAAAGCTCTAATATCTCCAATAATGCTCCCAACGTGCTATAACCTGTAAAAGACTCTAAAACACTACGAAATAGAATAAAGACTCTATAAAACGGACTTATATCATGGCCTAAAAGGGGTAAAAACCATGATATATCACTGACCCTGAAATCCAGAACCACCAACGTAGTTAACATCCTCCAGCTCATCTCCACCGATATTATCGACTCCATCAGCAAAGTGTACAGTCTTCTTCGACTTTCCGATCAGAATATCTAGCTTCGCTTGAACTTCAGAAATCTGCGAACCGTCAACTCCTCCACCTTGCTTTTTCCGCTCGAAATCAGCATTCTTGGTGATATTACTAGATGCCAAGTTCTCAATCAACACAACCGCATCATCTAGATACCTGGTGTTGAAGTTCCCATTACTCGCAGCATCCATACCCATCTGGTACCTCCAATCAACTCCTCTGTAGAAAATGCCCAGCAGCTGAACCTGAGTGAACCCATGGTGCGGACAATCTCTCTGATAAGATTTGAAACGAATCCAAGCAGTTTTGAATGCCTCTGTCAGGCCCTGAGCAAATTGAGAGATCTTGTTCCCGAGCTCCTCGGATCTCGCATCATCATAGAAATTGTTCAAGAATGCGTTCTTCGTCTCATCCCATGTAGTTAGCGAACCAGGAGCTAACTGCTTCAGCCAATAAGTAGCATCCCCACTAAGAGAGTATGGGAAAAGTTTGCAGAAGAGGAACTCATTGGGCACTCCATTGTACTTCATACCGGTGACCAAATCTTCGAACCTCTCGATATGATCCATGGGATGTTCATGAGATAGGCCATAGAAAGGATTCTGACTCACAAGAGCGTAGTACGCAGGCTTCAGCTCAATGTCATTCCTCTGAAAAGTTGGGATGCGAATCGCAGATCGATTGGCATAGAACTGATCAGTTCTGTTGTGCCCACCAAGTGTCCTACCTCGATCAACTGCAGCATTCCCAACGTTGGCTTGCGCAGCTGGCGCGACAATCTGACCAACAACAGCAGGATGGGCAATGATGTTTCCAGCCTCATCAAGTCGTTGCCCTCTCTCATTGCACACTTGACCCTCTTGGTCTCTCAAGACTCCAGCTTCATCAGCTCTTAAAACCACTGGGTTGTTCATCCATGATGTTTGCTTTGTCTTTCTGTTTGAGCGTTCTAAACGTGCTAGCTTCTCTAACGATAGATTGACTAGCGGAGTGCTCTTGTTCTTCCTGGTTTCACAATTAGGCATGCACCTGAAAATAAAACACTAGACAAGGCACGTAAGTAACCAAAAAAATACGTTGAGTATCGACCGACACTGATGGTATCGATCGATATCAACAAAAAAATCGCCTAAGTATCGACCGATACTAGGTAGTATCGATCGATACCGACGAACTTAGTCGAAACTCGACAGCTAAAATCTAAAGGCGAAATTGAGTCTCCGGCAACGGCGCCAAATTTGATATGCTCAAATTAATACCCTAAACAGTACTAAAGCAGTTGCTGCAGTATATCATGGGTCGAACACAAGAATTCAGAGAAATCGCACAATAGATCGTATAGTATCGAATCAAGCTAAGCAAATCAGATGAAACAAAAACAATAAGCAGTAAACGAGTTGTAAATTCAATGGAGGAAAATATAGGCTCAGGGTATTCAATGAATGCAAATAAACTAGCTAACAGGATTCAGATTTAGCACGGTTCTTGAACTCAAATCACTAAGGTATAGTTAACCAACTGTCGTTGCGAGAATTATCTAAATCTAAATCCTAGGAATTCCAAATCTCTTTGCGAATCCTAAAGTCTAAATCAGCTTTAATATCAAGTTTGATATGTTCACAAATCAATTAAACCAAATCTCTTTGCGAGTAATCAATTTGCTCACCTAAGGTTCTATCAGGTAATTAATCGCACTGTCGTACCTAATCAATTATCCTACGATCTAAGTTCCAGATTCGTCAACCTAGAATTAGCTTTGAGAATAACCTAAGGTGAAGAACTAATTCAGATAGTGAATCCTAATAAATTAATCAACCTAGCATTCAGAGAAAATCCTTATGAGAACTCTGAACCTAAAGTGGATATACTCAGACATGGAGAATGAAAAAATCAACATGTTTGAATAAATCATCAAATAAAACAGAAAGAGTAACAAGAGGGTTCGAAATCTTCTCACGGACGAAGGGAGTTTCAGACTTGTCTTTCTCACAAAGCTCTCTTTCAAACCAAAGTAAAATAAAGCATAGAAAATAAAGCATAACCAACAAAGTGGCTGTAAAATCCCTATAAATAACCTAAATCACGTTTGGGGATTCTTGTAAATATTAAAGACTTCTGGACCAAGTTACAATTCTTCAACTCTTCATTAAAGTCGCGGGTCGTGTCTGCTGTGATGAGTGTCGATCGATACCAGGGGGTATCGATCGATGCTCGACGTGAAATCGGGTACTCAGCAACACGAACTTCAGCTTTGCTCCAAAATGCTCCAAAAAGCTCCAATATCTCCAATTATGCTCCAAACGTGCTAAGATCTGTAAAAGACTCTAAAACACTACGAAATAGCTGAAAGACTCTATAAAACGGACTTATATCATGGCTTAAAAGGGATAAAAACCATGATATATCAGATGTATTGATACAAGACTTTTTAGTCTCTAAAGGGATTAGGTTATCAATCCATAAAGGGATTTATCCTAATCACTAAGAATGCAAGGTTCATCAGTAATTTAAGCTAAACAAGGTAGTTTATGATTAAGTATCCAAGTTTAGAATTAAGCAAAAGCACTAAGCAAGGTTGTAAATCAATAAGCAAAAGCGAATCATGAATCAAGCCTAGGAACATCCTAATCTACCCCATCTCAAGATCCTAAAAGACTACTCAAGACCCATTAAGAACCCCTCAAAATCGATTTTGATATAGGATGATTCCATTGATAGATGTTGAATAATCAAGATGAAAAGAAGATAGATAGAAGAGATTCAATGAGATAAACACTTAATTGCATAAACTTAAATGATCTCTCTTACAATCTCCAAGTTCTCTCTCAAAGGGGAAAATGGTTTTTGACTAACAAAAAGCATAAGTTGAAATTAGGGTTTTTGAGTTTTTAAATAGATGAGGAGTTGACCGGGTCAACCCGGAACAAACCGGGTATTGACCCGGCCGAAACTTGGATACGTCTTTAGTGAATCGCCTATAACTCCTACACCTGACATCTGAATGACCTGAATCTAACTCCAGAAGACAGCCAACGCAATTATCTACAACTCCCATGAAGCCAACTGAAGCTAAATCGGATTGAAACCCTTGTTCCGAGTTGATCTTTCAGGCATGTCGGGTGGCTTCGTTCAGACGGATATACTCTCAGTAAAGTGGTCATATCTAACGAACCACGTATCCGAATGACCCCAAAGCACCTCCTATAGTGAGCTAACGCACTTGGCTACAACTTGCATGAAGACTTAAGATTAAACTGGGCATGGGAAGGTCTTCATTTGGCCTGATCTTTGAGACCGACCAGAACCGACCGCGCTCCTTCGGGACGATCGGATTTTCTTCTTCGGGCCGGTCGAAATCTCGGGGAATCCCTGTCCCAGGACCGACCACAACCGACCTTGCTGATTGGGGTCGGTTGGATTTTTCCCGGGGGGGGGGGGGGGGGGGGGGGGGGGGAATTTTAGCTTCTCGGCCAGACGGACACGCTTTGGTAAAACTGCAATAACCTCCGAACCATATGTCCGAATGACCTGATTCAAACTCCTCTAGACCTAGGACTCACTCCTCTACAATTCCTATGAAGAGCATCAAGGCTGATTCGTCACGGAGGGCCTTCGGCTAGCTACATCTTTTCGGCGTCTCGGATGGGCTTTGCATTCCTCTTATGCTCCATAACTCCAAACATCATCAATTGTCTCCAAGACACCTAAAAACACTCCAAATGCATGCAAAACTCACTAAGACATAATTCAAACACCTATTACTCTAATAAAGACCTAAATGCTATAAAATATATGCAGACACATGCATGAGACGCAAAACTCTAAATGAAATGCATGCGAAAACATGCAATATATGAGTATATCAATTCCCCCAAACTTAATCCTTTGCTTGTCCTCAAGCAAACAAGATCAAGAATGAGAGATGCAATGCAATGCAAGTGGAGCTCGAACCTATAAGAAGCATAAGAAGCAATCGCACTCAACGTCCAAGTTACTAGTTCTAGGATGCACCAAAGTTGTCTACTCTAAAGGAGTTAGCCATTTCCTTCACAACATGCAAAAAAACCAAACCTCAACCTAGACAAACCATTCTATTCTCTAGCCTCTTAACATTGATTAATGGTTTTATCCGTGAATTGTGCTTATGCAAAATCAAATGAAACCGCTTGGCTAAAGGACCAGTTATGAGATGAAAGTGATCTCATCAATATGTAAGGGCAATCAAATACAAGGATCTCTCAATGAACGAGCAAAATTTGACAAAATGCTAAAGGTAAAAGGCAACATATGCATACAAAGAAAAACTCTCGTCTACCCGAATGCCTAAAGTGTCTCTAACCTAAAGCTCCTAACCTGTTGTGCCCATATCTTAATCTACCCTTTTATCATGAGGCATTTTGCCTTTTTGAACCCGCACATCCTTCTTGTCTCTTCACTTCACTTTCTTCTCAATTGGGGATCACTTCTTCTTCCTTGTTCTTCATGGTTTGGTGCTTCTTTGTTGTTATCTAGCTCTTATTTTCTTCCTTTTGGTTCCCGCCTCTTCTCATTCTTTTGATGTTTTGGCCTTTTTGGCCTTCTTCTTTTTCTTTATATCTTTTGAGGCCATCTTAATCTTAGAGCTAGACTTATGATCTTTGCACAAACCATTCTACGAATTCGATCCCCTTTTCCATAATCCTTGCCATTCTTTCCATTCCACAATCCATTCCAATCATACCGTTTACTAAGTCTAAAACCGTTTCCCCCAAACTTGAATCAAGAACCGCAATACTAACTAGCCTATTCCTAGATTAGCCCCTTGATGATGGAGCTAAGTCTACACAAGAGTGCTTCCTTGTTGTCCTAAACCTAACATTTTTTGTCAAGTTCACTCCAAATAAGGCCTCACAAGACACACACGAAGGATTATGGGGTAGAAAGGAGGTAATTGGCATGGTAGGGAAACCAATCCAAAGATGAGATTTGGCTATATGGACAAGCAAGAGTGGTAAAAGGAATAAGAATGTCCAAATATGTATATGTGATCTACGAGTTTATTTAAGTTTGCATAAGCACAATAATTACTTGTCAAATTATGGTTATCACTTAGATGAGGTTAGATTCAATTCAAGCTTGCTTCAATCAAAGAAAGGCAATGATGCATGCGCTCTAACAAATGGTTCATCCTTGATTTCGGATTCATCTTCAATGCATCAAACAACTAATAACTTGGGCGTTGAATCAATTGCTAATTAAGCTACTTTCAAGGTTGTCATTACTCCATGCTTATGCAAATGCAAGCTAAAATGCAAACTAGACACCACCTACAAGTGAATATGCAATCCAAAATGTTCTAATTTTTTTTTAAATTTATTGAAAATGCATGATATGCATGAGACTCAAGGTGCAAAAGATCAAAATAAGAACACCAAAAACGATGTTAGATAACACACAAACCCTCCTCCAAACTTAAATTACACAGTCCCTTGTGTAATAGAAGCTTAAGGAAGAGTTAAACAATGCATGAAAGAAAGAAAAAGATATGATTCTTAATGCTATATACAAAGTTTGAAGTGTTACCTTGGAAAAGGATGGAGGGAGCAAGAGGAATCAAGGGACGCCATATTCCATCACCTCATCCTAAGCACTTTAGTCCATAAGTTCATGCCCATATGGCCATCTAGAACCCACTCGCACTAAGAAAACCCATCAAAAGGAACTAACAACGAAAGAAAAGCATAAAAGGAAATATGTACAAGGATAAGCTTGGGGTGTCTCCCAAGAGCACTTTGTTTAACGTCACTAAGTTCGACGTTTGTTACCCTTTTAGGCGGGCAATGGAGGAGTGCAAGCACTCCATGGCGGTTCCTTAAGCTCGAGTTTGAGAATTTTACCCATTAAGCTTTGAAGACCGGTTTGATCTCCCTCTCTAACCTCCGGTGTGAGGGTTGCTATGGCCTTGGAAAAAGGCTTGGGACGCCCTCTACATTTGATCTTGTACTCAATCATCCCTAGAGATAGGGTTATCGATATAAGAAGTCCCAAGTTCAATTCATGATTTTCATTTACTCAAACAAGCTAATCCCTAGGCATAAGATCCTAAACTTGACTAATTCTCTTTCAAGCAATTAATCACTATGCTAATCACCTAACCCATTAGCAAATCATCATTTGTGGATCATTTATTAGCAAGCATTAAGTTTAAATCAACAAGATCAACCAAAAATACACCCTACACAACTATTGTCATAGGCTAGGAATGTAAATCTCTTGTTTAATTCATCAAGACATTTCATCAAACACTTGGTGTGCATGAAATGCCTTATGATCTAAACCTACTCTTTCAAGCTAGATTTAGCCTTGAGAACATTAAACAAGAAGGGATATAAGAAGATCTAGCCCTAAACATCATGAATCAAGTCTAGGAACATCCTAATCTACCCCATCTCAAGATCCTAAAAGACTACTCAAGACCCATTAAGAACCCCTCAAAATCGATTTTGATAGAGGATGATTCCATGGATAGATGTTGAATAATCAAGATGAAAAGAAGATAGATAGAAGAGATTCAATGAGATAAATAATTAATTGCATAAACTTAAAGATCTCTCTTACAATCTCCAAGTTCTCTCTCAAAATGGAAAATGGTTTTTGACTAACAAAAAGCATAAGTTGAAATAAGGTTTTTGAGTTTTTAAATAGATGAGGAGTTGACCGGGTCAACCCGGAACAAACCGGATATTGACCCGGCCGAAACTTGGATACGTCTTTAGTAAATCGGCTATAACTTCTGCACCTAACATCCGAATGACCTGAATCCAACTCCAGAAGACAGCCAACTCAATTATCTCCAACTCCCATGAAGACAACCGAAGCTAAATCGGACTGGAAACCCTTATTACGAGTTGATCTTTCAGGCATGTCGGGTGGCTTCGTTTAGACGGATATACTATCAGTTGAGTGCCCATATCTAACGAACCACGTATCCGAATGACCCGAAACCACCTCCTATAGTCAGCTAACGCACGTGTATACAAATGTCATGAAGACTTCAGATTAAGCTGGGCATGGGAAGGTCTTCATTTGGCCTGATCTTTGAGACCGACCAGAAACGACCGCGCTCCTTCGGGACGGTCGGATTTTCTTCTTCGGGCCGGTCGAAATCTCGGGGAATTCCTGTCCCAAGACCGACCAGAACCGACCTTGCGGATTGGGGTCGGTCGGATTTTTCCCGGGGGGGGGGGGGGGGGGAATTTTAGCTTCTCGGCCAGACGGACACGCTTTGCTAAACCTGCAATAACTCCCGAACCATATGTCTGAATGACTTGATTCAAACTCCTCTAGACCGACAACTCACTCCTCTACAACTCCTATGAAGACCTTCAAGGCTTATTCGTAACGGAGGGTCTTTGTCTAGCTACATATTTCCGGCGTCTCGGATGGGCTTTGCATTCCTCTTATGCTCCATACCTCCAAACATCATCAATTGTCTCCAAGACACCTAAAAACACTCCAAATGCGTGCAAAACTCACTAAGACCTACAACTAGGCTCCGCCGAGAGACCCGAGATCGCTGGAATCTACGGAGGACAAATTTGGAGAAGAAGCATCATGTCTGTTAGAGGGGGACAACCTCCGATCTCGTTCCAGCTCGTCACTTACCATTCATAGCTCATCCACCGAGCTCCCTAAAATTAAGGTATCCCTTATCAATAAATTTACTTTATTATTCGAATTCAAATTCAATCACAGGGTCCGTCCCTTCAAGCCGAACTCAAGCAGTTCGCCGAACTCGTACAGTTCGTATCATCAAGCCGAACTCAAGCAGTTCACCTACCTCTCAATCGAACATATCGCCTACTTCGCAGTAAGGCAGTTCATGGTCGTAGTTCGTCGATCCGACAGTAAGGCAGCTCGTGGTCGTAGTTCGTCGGTCTAACAGTTACGTAACCCGGTCGCAACTTACTCATCGCGCAGTCACAGTTCGCCGATCTCGCAGCCCCACCTAACTCACGACCACCGCTCGCCGACCTCCTGCTCGCCAAACTCACGATCGCAGTTCTCTGACCGCACAGCTCGCGGTACGGCAACTTGTAATCGTAACTCACCGATCTAAAATTGGGCAACTCGCAATCACAGCTCGCCGACATCGCAATCTCGCACGAACTATCGAAACCAAACTTGAAAAAGTCGATGCCGACCTCGCACTTAACTAACAAACACCGAGCTCAGCCTTGAGTTCAATCTTTCGTCTTTAGTAATTTTTGCAGGAACAAAGCCGAACAACATCTAAAAGCAAATTCGACCATATGTTGATTTCAACTCCAATCGGACGAAAGAATTCACCAAAGAAATCCGCCGAACTCGAACACTTCTTCGCCGAACTGAGAGGGGGACTAATTGTTAGAGGGGGATTTAGCATTCCGCCGGTTTAACCCGGTTTGAGTTTAAATCAGCCCAACAATCGATTTCAAGGCCCATCGAGACCGATCTATAAAATTAAAGGGAAATTTCCTTTAATTAATAAAGAGAATATTTCTTTATTTAGATAAAGGCAAATCCCGGGAAGAAAGGAGATTATCCTTATCAGTTTCAAGGAAAAAGGATAATTGCTAATACACAGTCAAGAAAGAAAATGAAGAGCTAAGGACTTCAAGACATATAAATAGGAGAATCCCCTATTCATAATAATCATCTAAAAATCAAACACTTTCTTTGTAACAAGAACTACGTTTTAGCTTAATCTCTTCAAAAAGTATATAGGTAGCCTTCAACGGCACAGCTATAATTCTAATAAAAATAATTCTAATAAAAATAATTTTCCTAAACCTTAAACTGAATTCGCCTATCTACGATATGAGTGAATTCTGGTTCTTACAATTGGCGCAGTCCTTGGGGATTGTAAAAAAAAAAAAAAAAAGTCTGATCTACACCTCCTCTTAGAGCATTAACGATTACAACAAAATCGCATCGGCCCACAACTCAGCGATTCATGATCCCCCGAGTTCATAAGCAATCCGCCACCGCTTCGAGCTTCCCGGAGCTCCAACATCGCTCCTTCAACAAACCAAACCGTCCATGGAAATAAAACTTCCCTTTCTATTGGCTTAATCAGCTCCGTTCTAGTTAAATCCGACGAACAGCCGATCAAAACCTGCATCTTCCGGTGAGTCGTCTTCACCTTCAGCTCTGATGCCCACAATAATGACCCGCCGTGAAGTTGACTATGTCGATCCTCGTCGCCCCTCCGTCAAACTCCGAAATCACCACCGCCGGTCAAGCTCGGGTTGCTCTCCGTCACAATCCATCGATCGATTCGAGGGGATGATCGCCGAGCTCCGTCACAATCTGCCGGCGTTCAAGCTCTCCGGAGCTCCGACACGCCGCCCCTGCTAAAAAAAAAAAAACGGAACCGACATGAAAGGGGATAAGATTTACTTTAAGCTTGTTGGGCTTGCTCAATATTTTCGGCCCATCTGATATTAGACCCATCTGCTGGCCCAAAAATTGTGAACGTCGAAAGACGGAAGCAAGCAAATTAATTGGTTTAATCCAAAAACCAAACCGGACCGAGTTCAATTGGCGCTAGAAAGAGGGGGATTTATGGAGAAAATAAAAAAATAAAAAAAAGACCTCGACCCATCTCACGTCTTCACTTCTTCAAGCTAGGGAACCTCCGCTCGCACCACGACCACAGGCAGCAATCCGGCACCGCGTCGAACTTCCTAGAGATCCGCCGTCACTAGATTCAGCGATCTCCAACGCCGACCTGTAATCACAAATCTTGCTCTCGCCGGCGAAATCTCGTCACGATTCCCGAGTTGCATCAAAACTCGGACCCTCTCGCGGTAAACTTTCCGAAAACCTCGACCACATCAGCAACCCGCCGCCGACTCAAGCTTGGCAAGCGCCGCCATCACTGCCGTTACTTACCTCCGCCATCGCCGACATTCACGCCAGGAACGAGCCGACGCTTGAATACGAGGAAAAATCAAATCTCCTTTTTTGGGCCTGGATGAGATTTGTGGCCCAACAAATATCGAGAGATAATCAAGCGACAAAAAAACAGGAGCTGGGCCCTAAAGCCTGATAAGAAAAAAAAAGCGAGCAAGATATAAAAAAAAAGGAGGAAAGTCAAAGGAGTTAATATTTGGTTTAATTCAAACAAAACTAAACCGGGCCTAGCTATCTTTGAAGACTTTACTCGGGTTTAGAAATACAAGAAAAGAAAAAATAAAAAACGTTCACCGATCTCAGCTCGTCAACCGAGCTATGCGAAACTCATGTATCTCTTTATCAAAAAAATTAATTTATTATTCGAAAATCTTTTCTTTTTAAATTATATCACCGGATCTATCCCTTTAAACGCCAAACCATGGTCAACAAATAAAAAGGGAGACGTCTGCCTACCTCCCAATCGAACATATCACCTACTTCGCAGTAAGGCAACTCGTGGTCGTAGCTCAACGATCCGACAGTAAGGTAGCTAGCGGTCGCAGCTCGTCGGTCTAACAGTTAGGTAGCTCAGTCGCAACTTACTCATCGCGCAGTCACAGTTCGCCGATCTCACAGCCACACCTAACTCACGACCACAGCTCGCCGACCTCCTGCTCGCCAAACTCACGATCGCAGTTCTCCGACCGCACAACTCGCTGACCTCGTAGTATGGCAATTTGTAATCGTAATTCAACGATCTAAACAATTGGGCAGCTCGCCGACCTCACAGTCTCGCACGAACTATCGAAACCGAACTTGGAAAAGCCGAGACCGACCTCGCACCTAACTAACAAACGCCGAGCTGAGTCTCGAGCTCAATCTCGCGTTTTTAGTCAATTTTTGCAGGAACAAAGCCGAACAACGTCTAAAAGGAAATTCGACCAGATGCTGATTTCAACTCCAATCGGGCTAAAGAATTCTCCAAAGAAATCCGCCGAACTCGAACACTCCTTCGCCGAACTGAGGGGGGGACTAATTGTTATAGGGGGATTTAGCACTCCCCCATTTTGAGTTTAAATCAGCCCAGCAATCGACTTCAAGGCCCATCAAGACCGATCTACGAAATAAAAGGAATTTCCTTTTATTTGATAAAAATAAGATTTCCTTTTATTGGAAAAAGGCAAATCCCAGAAAGAAATGAGATTATCCTTATCGGTTTAAAGGAAAAAGGACAATTGCCAATACAAAGTCAAGAAGGAAAAAGAAGAGCTAAGGACTTCAAGACTTATAAATAGGGGAACCCTCTATTCATAATAATCATCTCATAACTTATCGAAAATAGGTCAAAAATAGGTCATATGGGTCATATAGAACACAAGCTCATTCTATTATATATATTGTATGATTATGATGAATATAATGTCACATACTCTTATTACTTTGATGCACTAAACTAATTTTGTAATTTTTTTTTTGTTTTGAAACATAACCTACTTTGTATGTATATTTAGGATTATGCACATGTGTGAGTTAATCTATTTGCTTTAAGTATAAACATGTCTTTCTATATTGAACACAATATCATTTCGTTATATGTTGTTCGATTTAGAATGATGAATTCTATATACTAATTTCCATATTCCATTTGTATGTCTAAAGTTATGCATTTTGTTTTAGAGTTACTTTCTAGTTGGGATACTCTATAATATAAATGAAGTTTGTTATCGAGTTTCAAATCTATACCACTGTACACATTCATATAGTATAGTTCAGTTTTGTATAGAAATCATATATATAATTCTACACAATAATAACTGGATCAGGTCTTGAACTATTGGTATGGAGTTTAGCATTCTGCTCCTTCCAAATTCCACGACGCACTACCAGATTCTTAGGGAACAACAATAAAAAACCGGACATGTCACGTTCTCAGTTTCTTGTAATTGAGGTCCTCCTCAATGGTTTGGTGTACACGCTATGCAATGCCGTCTCTACTTATATATGAGATTTAGGCAAAAAAAAATGTTTAGACCCTTTTTTAAATAATTTTTTAAAAAAAACTTTTTTAGGCTCTTTTTTCTTGAAGAATTCTAAAAAAAAAATTGGAACTTTGGCAAATGCCAATGTTACCATGGGTCAGAGTCGGGCCTGACGCTACGCTATCAATGATATGTTGTTCTACATGGTCTCTTGCATTAATTTTTTTTGTGAACGATCAAATCCTTTTTATAGGATTTAAAATTCGAATCCAGGCCGAATATCACCATTAGCTAATTAAAACAGCGTGGTGGAATTTGTCTATAATCCTTTCCATGTTTCTTGGTCTACAAGCAAGGATACAACAAATAAACTAATAATCTCTTTAGTCAAAAGTGTTAGTTTACTTAATCAGAATGGTGAGCTGTAGAGATATTAAATGTTTATGTTTAGCTTACTTTCCGCTAGAGATTCAGGGTTTGTCTCTGTCTTGGCCATCATCGCACTTGGTTGACGTTTTTAGAAGCTTTGACCAAGGGACCGAGTCACAGTCGAGTCGACTCGGGATAAACTCTTTGTCTGGATCCATCTTTTTTTTTTTTTTGCTATGAATATAAATATTTCATTAAAAATGAATACGATTTGGTATTATAAGATGTGTTAACACATTGTTCGACCCAACGGATTGGTCCCATGGCAAAAAGAATAAAAAACATGAAAGCAAAGACAATCAATACTTATATCGACACCGTAGCTATGAAGCAATTGGTGTCAAACCAGTAGTGATAAAAAGCTTGAAAACTCGAGGTAATATGAAAATGAAATATGATCGATAGGAGAATAACAAGAAGAAGGACTGTTGAAACTTCCATTATGCATATCGGAAGCTGTTTCATCCGGCAGCCCCATATAGAACTATTCCTCATAGGAGTCAGAAGAGGCCCTAACAATGACAGTCCTCAACGTCAAGCTTCGACGCTCAACAATTAAACCTTGATCTAGAACTTAAAAGGGACTACACTAACTAGCAAAGCCTAGAAACACTACTCGCTCAAGCCAAGATCCTCATGATGTCGGCGAGCAGAACCAAGTAACAATAAGCTCAATTAGCCTTACTACCTCCTCCGAAAGCAAGATAAACATGACACAAACCAAACTAAAAGGAATCTCAATCAAGACACACAAAGCATAACACTTACTCCAACCGAGCAAAACAAGCAAAAGACAGGATAAGAGGAGCCACACCACATCGACCTAAGCTTAGAAGAGAAACGGAGTAAAACCACAACTAGACGGGTCTCACACCGTCTTGGAACAGAAAGCATCTCCGACAACCACCAGAGATACCTGCCTCGAAACCACAAACCTACGCCGGTCAACCTTCCTCTAAAGAACCCCGCCTCGGGAGCGCGATGGTGGGCGGAGGGAAATCGCGAGACCCCCGGACAGAGGCGATATACCGGAGAACACCAACCTCTGACGGAGACAGACATCACCGAAAACCTAGCCGAACCAAACCGCCGCTCCACACGAACCACCTCCGAGGTCACCCGACTAACTCCTCGAAACTGATCACAGTCCTCACGCAATCAAGAGACAAAGAGAAATACTCAAATCGGAAGACCACCGTCTGGCCACACAGAGCCACGGATCCTCTTCGCCACAAGAACCGACCCCAACAAGCAACCGTCGAATAATCACAACTGTTTCTAGCCGCCGCGAAGCCGATCTCAACTAGGCTCCGCCGAGAGACCCGAGATCGTTGGACTCTACAGGGGACAAACTAGGAGAAGAAGAATCATGTCGGTTAGGGTTTTGTTGACCCTCACACATGAATTTCCGATGCATAAATTTCTTCCCTTCGCTAAGTACAAAGTTGATCAAGTATCTGGTTCTTTCTGCGTCTTCTTCCGAACGACCCGCTCTTGTTTTCTCATCACCATGAATGGCAAATAACGTCGCCAAAAGATCATACGATCTCTTCTCTCCCTACGAACCCTCGCGTTGTTCATCATCTCTCAACATCGTCAACTAAAAGTATTGTTTTTGTTTTGTTTGCGCAATATATGAATCTCTGATAACAAGAAGAAACAGTCGATCGTGCTTTGAGGGTTTAGTAGCACTCTCTTAAATAGAGTTTGATTGACTAAAGACCTTTCCTTTACGGCACACATAAAAGGAACATCTTTATTAAACTTTCCTTTTTTTGTTTTTTCTTTGTGAAGATAATCTCACATCTGTATCAATTCTATGTTAAATCCATATTTATCATGTATTCCTATTGGTTGTTTGTAATTTACTGTAACGAGTATATATTTTTCAACATATTCCGTGAGTTTTCAGAAGATTATCTATCTTATCTAGTCGTTGAGAGAGAAAAAGGGGAAATTTTTTGTAGTAAGCTAAATTTTTTGCACTACTTTTTTGTTGTTTTTAAGAGAATGATTTCTTATATTGTAATTCCAATGCTTTTTCTTTATTTTTTATTTTTCTTTATTATTAAATAGGATTACTTTCAATCTCTTAAAAGCAAAGATTCAAGTTTGCAAGTTTACGGGAAAAAACATAGATGATTATGTTTGTCGATTCATAATATAATTACATTATAATATTATTCACCATTTTTAATTTTCTCATTTTTCAAAATTATTAATAATATTTACTTAAATAAATTTTTATGATTCATGGGTCACCCATTTGACTCATGATCCATGACCCATTTACATATGATTCATTAGGGTCATGGGTCATGGATAACCCAGTTGACCCATTTTGACACCTCTATATAGAACACAAGCTC
This sequence comes from Eutrema japonicum, assembly GCA_030161315.1. Classification (NCBI taxonomy): domain Eukaryota; kingdom Viridiplantae; phylum Streptophyta; class Magnoliopsida; order Brassicales; family Brassicaceae; genus Eutrema; species Eutrema japonicum. Next base: position 35,348,466 of record BSQW01000007.1, on the reverse strand, counting down.
ATTTTGTTATATATATTGTATGATTATGATGAATATAATGTCACATACTTATTACTTTGATGCACTAAACTAATTAAGCAAAATTTGTTTTTGTTTTGAAGCATAACCTACTTTGTATGTCTATTTAGGATTATGCACATGTTGTGTGAGTTAATCTATTTGCTTTAAGTATAAACATGCCTTTCTATATTGAACAAAATATCATTTCGTTATATGTTGTTCGTTTTAGAATGATGAATTCTATATACTAATTTCCATATTCCATTTGTATGTCTAAAGTTATGCATTTTGTTTTAGAGTTACTTTCTTGTTGGGATACTCTATAATATAAATGAAGTTTGTTATCGAGTTTCAAATCTATACTACTGTACACATTCATATAGTATAGTTCAGTTTTGTATAGAAATCATATATATAATTCTACACAATACTAACTGGATCAGGTCTTGAACTATTTGTATGGAGTTTAGCATTCTGCTCCTTCCAAATTCCACGACGCACTACCATATTCTTAGGGAACAACAATAAAAAACCGGACATGTCACGTTCTCAGTTTCTTGTAATTGAGGTCCTCCTTAATGGTTTGGTGCACACGCTATGCAATGCCGTCTCTACTTATATATGAGATTTAGGCCCAAAAAAATGTTTAGACCATTTTTTAAATAATTTTTTTTAAAATAAAATGTTTTTTGGGCTCTTTTTTCTTGAAGAATTCTAAAAAAAAAAAATTGGACCCTTGGCAAATGCTTATGTTACCATGGGCCAGAGCCGGACCTGACACTACGCTATCAATGATCTGTTGCTCTACATGGTCTCTTGCATTATTTTTTTTTGTGAACAATCAAATCCTTTTTTATAGGATTTAAAATTCGAATCCAGGCCGAATATCACCATTAGCTAATTAAAACAGCGTGGTGGACTTTGTCTATAATCCTTTCCACGGTTCGTGGTCCGCAAGCAAGGATACAACAAATAAACTAATAATCTCTTTAGTCAAAAGTGTTAATTTACTTAATGAGACTGGTGAGCTGTAGAGACATTATATGTTTATGTTGTGGCTTCATCTTTCTGGAAAAAACCTGCAACTCCACCTCTCTAGAATCAAGAGAAAGGTTCAAAAAATTTGAAGAAAAACAAAACAGAGCGGTGGAGAAAAGGGAAGATATTGAGACGATTTTAGCCTATTTTCCTTTAGAGATTCAGGATTCGTCTATGTCTTGGCCATCTTCGCATTTGGTTGAGGTTTTAGAAGCTTTGACCAAGGGACCAAGTCACAGTCGAATCGACTCGGGATAAACTCTTTGTCTGGATCCATCTTTTTTTTTTTTGTTATGAATGTAAATATTTCATTAAAAATGAAAACGATTTGGTGTTACAAGATGTGTTAACACATTGTTCGACCCAACGGATTGGTCCCATGGCAAAAAAGAATAAAAAACATGGAAGCAAAGACAATCAATACTTATGTCGACTCCGTAGCTATGAAACAATTGGTGTCAAACCAGTAGTGATAAAGAGCTTGAAAACTCGAGGTAAGATGAAAATGAAATATGATCGATAGGAGAATAACAAGAATAAGGACTGTAGAAACTTTCATTATGCATATCGGAAGCTGTTTCATCCGGTAGCCCAAGATAGAACTATTCCTCACATGAGTCAGAAGAGGCCCGAACAATGACAGTCCTCAATGTCAAGCTTCAACGCTCAACTGTTAAACCTTGATCCAGAACTTAAAAGGGACTACATTAACAAGCAAAGCCTAGAAACACTACTCGCTCAAGCCAAGATCCTCCTGATGTCGGCGAGCAGAACCAAGCGAAAACAAGCTTAACTAGCCTTACTACCTTCTCCGAAAGCAAGATAAACATGACACAAACCAAACTAAAAGCAATCTCAATCAAGACACACAAAGCATAACACTTACTCCAACCGAGCAAAACAAGCAAAAGACATGATAAGAGGAGCCACACCACATCGACCTAAGCTTAGAAGAGCAACGGAGTAACACCACAACTAGACGGGTCTCACACCGTCTTGGAACAGAAAGTATCTCTGACAACCACCAGAGATACCTGCCTCGAAACCACAAACCTACGCCGGTCAACCTTCCTCTAAAGAACCCCGCCTCGGAGCGCGATGGTGGGCGGAGGGAAACCGCGAGACCCCCGTACAGAGGCGATATACCGGAGAACACCAACCTCTGACAGAGACAGACATAACCGAGAACCTAACCGAGCCGAACTGCCGCTCCACACGAACCACCTCCGAGGTTACCCGACTAACTCCTCGAAACTGATCATAGTCCTCACGCAATCAAGAGACAAAGAGAAATACTCACTTCGGAAGACCACCGTCTGGCCGCACAGAGCCATTGATCCTCTCCGCCACAAGAACCGACCCGAACAAGCAACCGTCAAATAGCCACAACTGCTTCTAGCCGCCGCGAAGCCGACCTCAACTAGGCTCCGCCGAGAGACCCGAGATCGTTGGACTCTACAGGGGACAAACACTACAAAAAAACAGCCAATTTGCAATGGAACTTTGCAACAAAATATTTCTTAACAAATATTTGCAACGTAGTACGTTGCAACTCCGTCGCAAAATAAATTTCGTTGCAAATCCGTTGCTAAACTTCAAAAAAATAATCAGTTACTAATTCGTTGCAAGTTTGCAACCGATTTGCAATAGTTTAGCAACAGAATAATTATGCAACAAAGTTCGTTGCAAAACGTTACTAAAATTTGCAACAGAAATACGTTGCAACATTTTGCAACGGATAGCATTGCAAAACGTTACAAATTTCGCAACGGAGAATCGTTGCTAGAGTGTATGTTACAAATCCGTTGCAAATGTGTTACAAATTCCGTTAGCCATTTTCGGTTTCATACTTTGGTAATTTTTTGTTTTTTCCTTTGCAATGGAATCACAACGGTTTTGCAACGGTTTTCTTGATTTTGCAACGGATTTCTTGGTTTTGCAACGGATTTCTTGAGTTTCCTTGCAAATACGTTGCTAAATGTCTTATTCTAAAAAATAAAGTGTGAAATATAGGCAAAAAAAACATTAATCTTCAAGGAAAACAATAATAACAACTAAAATGATCCTTGTTAACATATAAATAGCCATTTTCGGTTTCATACTTGGGTAATTTTTTGTTTTCCTTGTGCAACGGAATAGCAACGATTTTGCATCGGATTTCTTGATTTTGCAACGGATTTCTTGAGTTTCCTTGCAAATCCATTTCTAAATGTCTTATACCAAAAATTTTAGTGTGAAATATGGGCAAAGAAAACATTAATCTTCAAGGAAAACAATAATAACAACTAAAATGATCCTTGTTAACATATAGTTAGCCAATTTTGGTTTCATACTTGGGTAATTTTTGGTTTTTCCTTTTGCAACGGAATAGCAACGGTTTTGCAACGGATTTCATGATTTTGCAACGAATTTCTTTGTTTTGCAACGGATTTCTTGAGTTTCTTTGCAAATCCGTTGCTAAATGTCTCAATCCAAAAAAATAAAGTATGAATCGTCTTACGCATATAACTACTACCTGAGTGGTGCAAACTATGTTATACAATGTAAATTTAATATGTGCAGTGAAAGAAAACACCACAAGAAAAAGCATTCATATCAAAAATGTGTAAATGTAGAACATTCATCTTAAGGATGAGATATGATGAATACACACTTACTCACTCTTATGATCATAAGCCATATTTTTTGACATACCATGGATTTTCTAATGAAATAGGGACAAATAAAAAATTAATCTTCAAGGAAAACAATAATAACAACTAAAATGATCCTTATTAACATATAGTTAGCCATTTTCGGTTTCATACTTGGGAAAATTTTGGTTTTTCCTTTTCAACGGAATAGCAACGGATTTCTTGATTTTGCAACGGATTTCTTGGTTTTGCAACGGATTTCTTGGGTTTCCTTGCAATTCCGTTGCTAAATGTCTCATTCCAAAAAAAATAAAGTATGAATCGTCTTACGCATATAACTACTACCTGAGCGGTGCAATCTATGTTATACAATGTAAATTTAATATGTGCAGTGAAAGAAAACACCACAAGAATAAGCATTCATATCAAAAATGTGTAAGAGTAGAACATTCATCTTAAGGATGAGATATGATGAATACACACTTACTCACTCTTATGACCATAGGCCATAATGTTTTACATACCATGGATTTTCTAATGAAATATGGGTAAAGAAAACATTAATCTTCAAGGAAAACAATAATAATAACTAAAATGATCATTGCTAACACAAAGTTAGCCATTTTTGGTTTCATACTTAGGAAATTTTTGATTTTTCCTTTTGCAACGGAATAGCAACGATTTTGCAACGAATTTCTTGGTTTTACAACGGATTTCTTAGGTTTGCAACATATTTCTTGAGTTTCCTTGCCAATCCGTTGCTAAATGTCTCATTCCAAAAAAATAAAGTGTGAATCCTCTTACTCATATAACTACTACCTAAGTGGTGCAAGCTATGTTCAACAATATAAATTTAATATGTGTAGTGAAAGAAAACACCACAAGAATAAGCATTCATATCAAAAATGTGTAAGAGTAGAACATTCATCGTAAGGATGAGTTATGATGAATACACACTTACTCACTCTTATGATCATAAGCCATTTTTGACATAACATGGATTTTCTAATTAAATGTGGGCAAAGAAAACATTAATCTTCAAAGAAAACAATAATGACAACTAAAATGATCCTTGCTAAGATATTGTTAGCCATTTCCGGTTTCATACTTGAAATTTGTTTGGTATTTTCTTTTGTAACGGAATAGCAACGGTTTTGCAACATATTTTTTTGATTTTGCAACAGATTTCTTGGTTTTGCAACGGATTTCTTGAGTTTCCTTGCAAATCCGTTGCTAAATGTATCATTCCAAAAAAATAAAGTGTGAATCCTCTTACTCATATAACTACTACCTAAGTGGTGCAAGTTATGTTCTACAATATAAATTTAATATGTGCAGTGAAAGAAAACACCACAAGAATAAGCATTCATATCAAAAATGTGTAAGAGTAGAACATTCATCGTAATGATGACATATGATTAATACACACTTACTCACTCTTATGATCATAAGCCATTTTTTGACATACCATGAATTTTCTAATTAAATATGGGCAAAAAAACATTAATCTTTCAAAGAAAACAATAATAACAACTACAATGATCCTTGCTAGCATATAATTAGCCATTTTTGGTTTCATACTTGAGAAATTTTTGGTTTTTCCTTTTGTAACGGAATAGCAACGTTTTTGCAACGTATTTCTTGGTTTTGCAATGGATTTCTTGAGTTTCCTTGCAAATCCGTTGTTAAATGTCTGATTCCAAAAAATAAAGTGTGAATCCTCTTACTCATATAATTACTACCTAAGTAGTGCAAGCTATGTTCTACAATGTAAATTTAATATGTGCAGTTAAAGAAAACACCACAAGAATAAGCATTCATATCAAAAATGTGTAAGAGTAGAACTTTCATCGTAAGGATGAGTTATGATGAATACACACTTATTCATTCTTATTATCATAAGCCATTTTTTTTACAGACCATGGATTTTCTAATTAAAAATGGGCAAAGTAAACATTATTCTTCAAAGAAAACAACAATAACAACTAAAATGATCATTGCTAACATATAGTTAGCCATTTTCGGTTTCATATTTGAGAAATTTTTGGTTTTTCCTTTTGTAACGGAATTGCAACGGATTTCTTGATTTTGCAACGGATTTCCCGGTTTTTGCATAGGATTTCTTGAGTTTCCTTGCAAATCTGTTGCTAAATGTCTCATTCCAAAAAAATAAAGTGTGAATCCCCTTACTCATATAACTACTACCTAAGTGGTGCAAGCTATGTTCTACAATGTAAATTTAATATGTGAAGTGAAAGAAAACACCACAAGAATAAGCATTCATATCAAAAATGTGTAAGAGTAGAACATTCATCGTAAGGATGAGTTATGATGAATACACACTTACTTACTCTTATGACCATAAGCTATTTTTTGACATACCATGGATTTTCTAATTAAATATGGGCAAAGAAATCATTAATCTTCAAAGAAAACAATAAAAACAACTAAAATGATCCTTGCTAACATATAATTAGCCATTTTCGGTTTCATATTTGAGAATTTTTTGGTTTTTCCTTTTGTAACGGAATAGCAACGGTTTTGCAACGGATTATTTGGTTTTGCAACGGATTTCTTATGTTTTCTTGCAAATCCGTTGCTAAATCATGTAACATCCCAAATTTGGCCAAACCAGAAAAAACCCAACAAGAAAAGTCCCATCAAGGAAACCCTAGTTTAATTCCCTATATAAACCAGTCTTAAGAAAAGGAGGAGGCTATTTTGCAAACTAGAAACCCTAGCCGTGACCGACGACCAGAGCTCACAGCCGCCGACCACCGCCGCGAAGCAACGCCGTCGCCGCCGCCGCCGTGAAGAGGAGCCACCGCGAGGTTGCACCGAGCCGCCGTTTTCTTGATTTTGTTGCTTCTAGTCGCCGTTAGTTCAGATCTCTAAGGTGAGGATTAGATCTAGGCTTTTCTCTATGTTCTCTTGTCTTCATATGGTATGTTGAGTCTAAGTATACTCCGGTATGCTGCATGCTACGAAGTACGTGCACTTTTGTGTGATGCATAAAGTTAGATCTACATTTATAAATGAATATAGACTATGAAATCATTAGATGAAGAACCAGCATGCTTGTTTGATAACCCTGTTGTGTGGTTAGTGTGTGTAAAGTAGTTAGATGGTGTGTAAGCACTAAGAGGTGATCGTCACAGCGTGGGGACGTATGTGGTACGGTTATTGTTTGATGGGGGCTGGATCTAGAGTGCAGATCGGTTCTCAACGTCGGGAGGTTATGGCGAACCTCATGGATGTATGTGTGACCGTGTGGTGGCAGGTCGATTCTCGGTTGGTTCCTTCGGGAAGGCGGGGTCGAGTGTCACAAAGTGGGTTTTCCCCTGTATGTGTAGTTGTGTGTGCGCCTGTAGAGTGTGATGTTTGATTGCTTGTTTATATTTACTCTTGGCGTATTATTGGATTATGAGTGGGTGTGGTGAAGGGATCTACGTTTAGTTCTCGCGGAGTAATCCCAATTACTCACCCCTCTCTCTTCTTGTAGGTGAGTATGATGATGTGGCTGATGATGTTGAGTATGAGGAACTGGATGAGTAATTCCAGTGTGGTGCGCTGTTTTGGGAGTTCGGAAGTTCTCCTTTGGGTTTTATTTGGAATTTCAGTTATTTCGTTTTAAAGACAATTGTTCGTTATTTGCTTCGGTTTGTTTAAGGTTTAGTTGGGATTTTGTAAGACAGTTACTTGGGATTTAATAAGAGAATTACTCAGAGAGTGAAAATCCGCGTAATAAGATATTGTTGTTAGCGGACACGTCGTCTTTAAGTGGTTAAAGAGACGGGGTCGAGAGTGGCATTGCCGATTCGCCTGGTTCCTTCAGAAAGGCGGGATCGGGATGTTACAAATCATATATATAATTCTACACAATAATAACTGGATCAGGTCGTGAACTATTGGTATGAAGTTTAGCATTCTGCTCCTTCCAAATTCCACGACGCACTACCAGATTCTTAAGGAACAACAATAAAAAACCGGACATGTTACGTTCTCAGTTTCTTGTAATTGAGGTCCTCCTCAATGGTTTGGTGCACACGTTATGCAATGCCGTCTCTACTTATATATGAGACTTAGGCAAAAAAAAAATTTCTTTTTTAAATATTTTTTTTTAAAAAGTTTTTTGAGCTCTTTTTTCTTGAAGAATTGTTAAAAAAAAAAATAATAAGTTAATTAAATAAGTTTTTTGAGCTCTTTTTTCTTGAACAACAGACCCTCGTTTTATGACTCTCTTACCTTGGCTTTGATGTTGTGAATTGTAGACAGACCCTGAGCTTGCACAAGTGATTTCTGGAAGCGATTTAAATAATTTACAGGATGTTTTGCGTTCACGGCATCATCAGCGATCTGTATTACAGCGTCAGAAGGAGGAGGAACTCGTAAGCCATTTTTCAAAAAAATAAAAAAAAGAGTATCAGGAAAACTCGTAAGCCTTTGAAAGAGTTGCTAGATTCTCAGTTTTTCCACACATTAAGTTATGTCTACCACTATCAAAGAATTCTGCTTTTGTCCTTGCAGGCTCTTCTGTATGCAGATCCTTTTGATGTTGAAGCACAGAAGAAAATCGAAGCTGCAATTCGACAGGTTAATGGTTCTTACTTAAGTTGAATGTACTGAACTCTAGTATGTCTTCAGTAGCAAATAACTCTTATGTGATTCCTTGATGTTATCCTTCACTTAGGTTTGGTTCTTGTGTTATCATTATTACCATGTTATCTTTTCATGTTGTGAGTATCGGTCACATTTCAGTTATTGGGCTGTTGCAGTTATTGGGCTAAAGCTGAATTGATCAGGCCCAATTAGGAAAAGCACAGGTAACCCATTTGACAAAGCTGTGACGTTTTGTACAGTGTCCAAGTGCAGTGAATGCTGGTCAACAAGAGTTTGTTACGGCATGAAGAATTGTGTGAGCTCAAAAGGAGTGAGCTGGACCTGTACACATAAGAAGAAAACGTCACAGGAAGATCTAGCAGAGAGAAGAGTGACAAGCAGAGAGCAAGGAGAGATCAAAAGCTGTAGAATAGGGTTTGCAGAAGAACTTATCTTCTTCCTTCTTCAACCCCTTGTAATTCTCAAGTGTAGCTCTTGATCTGCCTCTGGTTTCTTGTACACAATACTATCTTCTAGTATAAGCCATGAGAGCTGGCTGTTAGCTCTCCAAGACGTACCTTGGCCGGTGATTTAGGCTTTGGGAACTTGTAATCTTGTGTCTTGTTCATCATTCTTCCTTACACAAACAACAAACACAAAACAGAGCATTAGTGTTTAGATCATTATCATTGCAGGTAATCGAACCAGAGGTGGATGAAATCACAACAAGTGGTATCAGAGCTCTAGGTTGGAGCGGTCAAAGGTGGTTTCTGGTTTTTCTGGATCAAGAAGGAGAATGACTCAGCAGGTATCAGATCTAGTACTTGGTTTCTGAGTCAGGTTATTCGCTTATCTAGATATACTGGTTTACGGTTTCTTCATCTGATCTACATTTGGATATTCTCTGCGTGCTGTGTTGTTGGAATTCTCTGGATATTGGTTGTTCTTGCTTGGATATTTCTGGTTTTCTGGGTTTCAGTATCAGATCTACTGAAGCGAGATGGTTGAGCCTACACAGGGAAGATGGGATGTTGAGAAGTTTGATGGGGAAGGTGACTATGCTATATGGAAGCATAGAGTTCTAGCCCAGCTCGAGATTCTTGGACTTGATTCAGTTCTAAGGATTGATGGTGAGACATCAACGTCTACACCAGATCCTAAAGGCAAAGGAACTGAAACTGAAGAAGTCAAAGCTGACCCTAAAAGGTTGGAGAAGGATAGTAGGGTTAGAAATCTGTTGAGTATGAGTCTGACTGATATGGTGCTGAGGAAGGTTGGTTTGAAGCACAAATCTGCTCAAGCCATGTGGGATTCTCTTGAATCACAATACCAAGATAAATCACTACCTAACAGATTCTACTTAAAACAGAGGTTCTATAGTTTCAAGATGGAAGAAGGAAAGAATCTAGACAAGAATCTGGATATCTTTAACAAGCTTATCTCAGATCTTGCAAGTCTAGATGTGGAACTAAGTGATGAAGATCAGGCGGTAATTCTATTGAATGGTTTGCCTTCACACTTTGCTCAGCTTGTTCACACACTCAAGTACAGAGGTGGACAGCAAACTATAACTCTAAAGGAAATAACTACAGCAGCCTATTCCTTAGAAACTGAGTTGAAGCAGAAAGGAACTAATGTGCAGAAGACAAGCAATGAGGGTTTATTCATTCAGTCTAAGCCTCAGACTGAGAAGAAGTTCAACAATAAAAACAAGCAATATGACAAAGGCAAAGCAAAGGTTAAGGGCAAGAGAGCATGTTGGATTTGTGGAGCCGAAGGACATTTCAAGAAAGACTGTCCAAAGAGAGGACAATCATCTAACTCTCAGGCTAATGTTGGACAGGTTATAGATGAAGAACCTATATTGCTAACGGCATCAGAAGTTCACTCTAAGGATGGATGGGTTCTTGACTCAGGATGCTCGTATCATTTAACCTATAGGAAAGACCTACTATCGGATGTTCAAGATATTGATGGGGGAAAGATCCTAATGGGTAATGATACTCACTGTCTAGTCACGGCTATGGGGAGTTTGAAGATAGTTAATAATAACAACTCAACTGTTATATTAACTAAGGTGAGGTATTCTCCTACGGCCAAGAGGAATTTGATTTCATTAGGACAGTTGGAGTCTCAAGGCTGTTGGTTTCAGTCTAAAAATTTCAGACTACAAGTGTTTTATAAGGAAAGAGAAGTTCTTGCTGGGAGTTACAAAGATACTCTCTATATTCTTGATGGTAAACCAGTGAAGGAGCAGGTTAATGCAGCAGTTAAAGCAGATGACAAGACAATGCTATGGCATAGCAGAATGGGACATATGAGTGCAAAAGGTTTACATGTTTTAGTCAAGAAGGAGTTATTAAAGTCTGATGAAATAGCCGAGCTAAAGCAGTGTGAATACTGCATTCTTGGGAAGTCTCATAGGTTGTCTTATCAAAGAGGAAAACATATTTCAAAGGAAAAGTTGGAGTATGTTCATTCTGATTTATGGGGTTCTCCAAATGTTACACCAAGTTTATCAAAGTGTCAATACTATATTTCATTTGTGGATGATTTCTCAAGATAGATTTGGCTCTATTTTCTCAAGACTAAGGATGAAGTATTCGGTAAGTTTGTTGAGTGGAAAACGTTTGTGGAGAATCAAAGTGGACAGAAGTTAAAGGCTCTAAGGACAGACAATGGGCTAGAGTACTGCAACAAAATGTTTGATGATCATTGTAAAGCTCATGGAATCCTAAGGCATAAGACATGTCCATACACTCCTCAACAGAATGGTGTAGCTGAGAGGTTGAATAGAACTATATTGGAAAAGGTGAGGAGTCTCTTAAGTGAAACAGGTTTGGGTGAAGCATTCTGGGCAGAAGCTGCATCAACCGTGGTTTATATGATTAACAGGTCACCATCTGTCCCTCTTGGGTTAGAAGTTCCAGAACAAGTGTGGACTGGTGTGAAACCAGATTATTTTCACATGAAGAGGTTTGGATGTTTGGCGTATTATCATGTTGATCAGGGTAAACTGAAGCCAAGGGCAAAGAAGGGTGTCTTTATGGGATATCCGCAGGGAGTTAAAGGTTATAGAATCTGGAGTTATGATGAAAAGAAATGCATCATCAGCCGTGATGTAATTTTCTGGGAAGATACACTTTTCAAAGACATTGGAAAGGATAAAACTGTTACAGGACAAAATAGAAAAGGAAATCAAAAGGTTTCTATTGAATTCAGGAAAAGTGACAGTGGAGTTTTGACTCAAGGAGAGACTTCAGGAGAAGGTGGAGTTCCTGATGAAGGTGGAGCTATCTCAGAGTCAGAGGTAGTTGAAGATTCAGAAGAAGACTCTGAATCAGATGATTCAACACCAGGTCTTGGTGATTATCTCTTGGCAAGAGATAGGGAAAGGAGAGTGAATGTTAAACCTCCGAGTAGATTTGATGATGGAGATGAGTCTTATGTAGCAGCTTATGCTCTGAGTGCAGCAGAACTGATTGAGGTTGAAGAACCAAAATCATTTCAAGAAGCTATAAAAGGAACTAATAGAGATAAGTGGTTGGAAGCTACATATGAAGAAATGGATTCTTTATACAAGAATTACACATGGAAGCTCATTGATAGACCAGAAGGACATAGAACTATTGGTTGCAAATGGGTATTCAAGCTCAAGCCTGGAATCTCAGGAGTGGAAGAACCAAGGTTTAAGGCAAGACTTGTTGCAAAAGGGTTTTCTCAGATTGAGGGAATTGATTATCATGAAGTGTTTTCTCCGGTTGTTAAGCACACTACAATAAGACTAGTTCTTTCTATGGTGGTTAACATGGATCTTGAGTTGGAACAATTAGATGTAAAAACTGCGTTTCTACATGGTAATTTAGATGAAAGGATCCTGATGGAGCAACCTGAGGGATATTCTAAGGGTAACAAGGTCTGTTTATTACAGAGGTCTCTGTATGGTCTTAAACAGTCTCCTCGTCAATGGAATCTAAGGTTTAATCAATTCATGAAAACACAAGAGTTTTCAAGAAGTCAGTTGGATAGTTGTGTGTATTTCAAGACCTGTGGTGATGGAAGTTTGGTATATCTTTTGCTTTACGTTGATGATATGTTAGTGTCAGCTAAAGAGTTGAAGGAGGTTCAAAAGGTTAAGAATTTATTAAGCCGTGAGTTTGAAATGAAGGACTTAGGACCCGCAAGGAGGATCCTAGGCATGGATATCATTAGAGACAGAAGTAAAGGTATTCTCTACTTATCTCAGGAGTCATACATTAAAAGGGTTCTTAAGAGTTTTGATGCTACTGACTTGAAGACAGTCCAAACCCCAATTGGATGTCATTTCAAACTAGCTAGTACTAAGATTGAAGAAAGAGTTGAAACTGAGATTCAGATGAGAAAGGTACCTTATTCAAGTGCTGTCGGTAGTCTGATGTACGCCATGGTTGGATCACGTCCTGATATAGCTCATGCAGTGGGGCTGGTCAGTCGCTTCATGAGTGCACCTAACAAGGAACACTGGCAAGCGGTTAAATGGGTTCTAAGATACCTGAAGGGAAGTTCAGATTGCAAGCTGACATTTACAAAATCACAGGAATTTGACATCAAAGGTTTCTGTGACAGTGACTACGCTACTGACCTGGATCGAAGGAGATCAATTACGGGCTATGTCTTCCAGGTTGGAGGCAATACTGTGAGCTGGCGCTCAGGCCTACAACAGATTGTAGCATTATCAACGACGGAAGCTGAGTTCATGGCTTTAGCCGAAGCAACTAAAGAAGCTTTGTGGCTAAAGAGAATTACCTGCGAGTTGAGTTTTCCTCAGAAATCGGTTGAGATATTCTGTGACTCGCAGAGCGCTATCTGTCTTGCCAAGAACAGCGTTTTCCACGAGAGGACGAAGCACATCCAGACCCGTTACTACTTCATTAGGGATGTGATTTCAGAGGGAGATCTTGTGGTTTCAAAGATCGATACTAAAACGAATCCGGCGGATAACCTCACAAAGCCTGTGCCGGTAACAAAGTTTGAGGATGGGAGAAGTCGTCTGAGGGTGCTCAGAGACTGAATCTAGCTCGGAGAAGGAGTTGGATCTAGATCGGTAAAGATCTAGGGTTTCGGCGGCGTGTCGGAACGAAGAGATAGAGAAAGGCGAAGAGTTCGCGGGTTCTGTCTGAAAGTGATCGAGGTGGAGAATGTGAGTATCGGTCACATTTCAGTTATTGGGCTGTTGCAGTTATTGGGCTAAAGCTTAATTGATCAGGCCCAATTAGGAAAAGCACAGGTAACCCATTTGACAAAGCTGTGACGTTTTGTACAGTGTCCAAGTGCAGTGAATGCTGGTCAACAAGAGTTTGTTACGGCATGAAGAATTGTGTGAGCTCAAAAGGAGTGAGCTGGACCTGTACACATAAGAAGAAAACGTCACAGGAAGATCTAGCAGAGAGCAAGGAGAGATCAAAAGCTGTAGAATAGGGTTTGCAGAAGAACTTATCTTCTTCCTTCTTCAACCCCTTGTAATTCTCAAGTGTAGCTCTTGATCTGCCTCTGGTTTCTTGTACACAATACTATCTTCTAGTATAAGCCATGAGAGCTGGCTGTTAGCTCTCCAAGACGTACCTTGGCCGGTGATTTAGGCTTTGGGAACTTGTAATCTTGTGTCTTGTTCATCATTCTTCCTTACACAAACAACAAACACAAAACAGAGCATTAGTGTTTAGATCATTATCATTGCAGGTAATCGAACCAGAGGTGGATGAAATCACAACACATGTCATTTCTGAGCTTTGGTCTTGATACTTTTGAGCAGAAAGTGATTGATGAGAACTGGGAAGCTGCCCTTGAACATAATCCTGAAGGTTTTGCTCGGGTGGTATGTTTGCTCGTGTTTTAGTTCATGCTTCTGAGATTCCTTAACTTAACTTTCTTGTACACAGACCTGATTTTTTGTTTTTCTCATTTCCGTAGATAATGCTGTATGTGGATATGGAGGTCAATGGCGTACCTCTAAAGGTAAAAATTTGGCAACCAGAGTATAAGCTCTTTTCGGCTTACTATCTGTTTTCAATTTTTCTCAGTTCCTCTGTGCGTTTCTAGATCTGTTACTCAGCATTCCTTAGATCATCTTTATGTTCTAAACCTATATTTTACAGCATCTCCAGGCTTTTGTTGATAGTGGTGCACAATCAACATCAAAGCCAGGGTCTGTTGTTCTACATGGTCTCTTGCATTAATTTTTTTTGTGAACAATCAAATCCTTTTTTAATGGATTTAAAATTCGAATCCAGGTCGAATATCACCATTAGCTAATTAAAACAGCGTGGTTTCCACGTATCTTGGTCTGCAAGCAAGGATACAACAAATAAACTAATAATCTCTTTAGTCAAAAGTGTTAGTTTACTTAATCAGACTGGTGAGCTGTAGAGACATTATAAGTTTATGTTGTGGCTTCATCTTTCTGGAAAAAACTTGCAACTCCACCTCTCAAGAATCAAGAGAAAGGTTCAAGAAATTTGAAGAAAAAAAAACATAGCGATGGAGAAAAGGGAAGATCTTGAGACGATTTTAGCCTACATTCCTTTAGAGATTCAGGGTTTGTCTCTGTCTTGGCCATCTTCGCACTTGGTTGAGGTTTTAGAAGCTTTGACCAAGGGACCGAGTCACAGTCGAGTCGACTCGGGATAAAATCTTTGTCTGGATCCATCTCTTTTTTTTGCTATGAATGTAAATAATTCATTAAAAATGAAAACGATTTGGTGTTACAAGATGTGTTAACACATTGTATGACCCAACGGATTTGTCCATGGCAAAAAAGAATAAAAAACATGGAAGCAAAGACAATCAGTACTTATGTCGACACCGTAGCTATGAAGAAATTGGTGTCAAACCAGTAGTGATAAAGAGTTTGAAAACTCGAGGTAAGATGAAAATGAAATATGATCGATAGGAGAATAACAAGAAGAAGGACTGTAGAAACTTCTGTTATGCATATCGGAAGCTGTTTTATCCGGCAGGCCAAGACAGAACTATTCCTCACAGGAGTCAGAAGAGGCCCGAACAATGAAAGTCTTCAACGTCAAGCTTCTACGCTCAACTGTTATACCTTGATCCAGAACTTAAAAGGGACTACACTAACTAGCAAAGCCTAGAAACGCTACTCGCTCAAGCCAAGATCCTCCTGATGTCGGCGAGCAGAACCAAGCGACAACAACCTCAATTAGCCTTACTACCTCCTCCGAAAGCAAGATAAACATGACACAAACCAAACTAAAAGCAATCTCAATCAAGACACACAAAGCATAACACTTACTCCAAGCGAGCAAAACAAGCAAACGACAGGATAAGAGGAGCCACACCACATCAACCTAAGCTTGGAAGAGCAACGGAGCAACACCACAACTAGACGGGTCTCACATAGTCTTGGAACAGAAAGCATCTCCGACAACCACCAGAGATACCTGCCTCGAAACCACAAACCTACGCCGGTCAACCTTCCTCTAAAGAACCCCGCTTCGGAGCGCCACGGTGGGCGGAGGGAAACCGCGAGACTCCCGGACAGAGGCGATATACCGGAGAACACCAACCTCTGACGGAGACAGACATCACCGAGAACCTAGCCGAGCCGAGACGCCGCTCCACACAAACCACCTCCGAGGTCACCCGACTAACTCCTCGAAACTGATCACAGTCCTAACGCAATCAAGAGACAAAGAGAAATACTCACATCGGAAGACAACCGTCTGGCCGCACAGAGCCACTGATCCTCTCCGCCACAAGAACCGACCCCAACAAGCAACCGTCGAATAGCCACAACCCCTTTTAGCTGCCGCGAAGCCGACTTCAACTAGGCTCCGCCGAGAGACCCGAGATCGTTGGACTCTACGGGGGACAAACTTGAAGAAGAAGCATCATGTCGGTTAGGGTTTTGTTTACCCTCACACTCATCCATCAATTTTCGATGCATAAAATTCTTCCCTTCGCTAAGTACAAATTTGATCAAGTATCTGGTTATTTCTGCGTCTTCTTCCGAACAACTCGCTCTTGTTTCCTCATCACCATGAATGGCAAATAACGTCGCCAAAAGATCATACGATCTCGTCTCTCCCTACGAACCCTCGCGTTGTTCATCATCTCTCACCATCGTCAACTAAAAGTATTGTTTTTGTTTTTTGTTTTGTTTGCGCAATATATGAATCTCTGATAACAAGAACATTAGATCGTGCTTGGAGGGTTTAGTAGCACTCTCTTAAATAGAGTTTGATTGTCTAAAGACCTTTCCTTTACGGCACACATAAAAGGAACATCTTTATTAAAATTTCCTTTTTTGTTTTTTCTTTGTGAAGATAATCTCACATCTGTATCAATTCTATGTTAAATCCATATTTATCTTGTATTCCTATTGGTTGTTTGTAATTTACTGTAACAAGAATATATTTTTCAACATATTCTGTGAGTTTTCAGAAAATTCTCTATCTTATTTTGTAGTAAGCTAAAGTCACGATGCACTACTTTTTTTTTTTTTTAAGGGAATGATTTCTTTTATTGTAATTCCAATGCTTTTCCTTTATTATTATTATTTTTTTGAATTTTTTCTTTATTATTAAATAGGATTACTTTCAATCTCTTAAAAACAAAGATTCAAGTTTGCAAGTTTACGGGGGAAAAACATAGATGATTTATATATATATATATATATATATATGTATATATTTCTTTATTTGTTTTTTGAATTTTCGTAAGCAAAAATATATTTCTACAAAATTGGATATGTAATGTTAAAGTAATAAAATAGTAATAAAATGATTACTTAAAACGTCATTCGGCGTTTTTCCGCCAAAAACGTAATTTCACATTTTCCGTCAAAGACATGGTTCGACGAATTCATTATCAATTCACGATAATTAAAGAAAATTTGTCGATTCATAATATAATTACATTATAATATTATTCACTATTTTTAATTTTCTCATTTTTCAAAATTATTAATAATATTTACTTAAATAAATTTTTGTGATTCATGGGTCACCCAATTGACTCATGACCCATGTAATTAGATGACCCATGACCCATTTACATATGATTCATTAGGGTCATGGGTGACCTATTTGACCCATTTTGACACCCCTATATAAAACACAAGCTCATTCTATTATATATATAGTGTGATTATGATGAATATAATGTCACATACTTATTACTTTGATGCACTAAACTAATTTTGCAAAAACAAATTTTGTTTTGAAGCATAACCTACTTTGTATGTCTATTTAGGATTATGCACATGTTGTGTGAGTTAATCTATTTGCTTTAAGTATAACCATGTCTTTCTATATTGAACACAATATCATTTCGTTATATGTTGTTCGATTTAGAATGATGAATTCTATATACTAA
The DNA here is from genome assembly GCA_030161315.1 of Eutrema japonicum. Taxonomy (NCBI): domain Eukaryota; kingdom Viridiplantae; phylum Streptophyta; class Magnoliopsida; order Brassicales; family Brassicaceae; genus Eutrema; species Eutrema japonicum. The sequence continues at coordinate 35,330,821 of BSQW01000007.1, read as the reverse complement.
TTTCCATATTCCATTTGTATGTCTAAAGTTATGCATTTTGTTTTAGAGTTACTTTCTAGTTGGGATACTCTATAATATAAATGAAGTTTGTTATCGAGTTTCAAATCTATAATACTGTACACATTCATATAGTATAGTTCAGTTTTGTATAGAAATCATATATATAATTCTACACAATAATAACTGGATCAGGTCTTAAACTATTGGTATGGAGTTTAGCATTCTGCTCCTTCCAAATTCCACGACGCACTACCAGATTCTTAGGGAACAACAATAAAAAACCGGACATGTCACGTTCTCAGTTTCTTGTAATTGAGGTCCTCCTCAATGGTTTGGTGCACACGCTATGCAATGATGTCTCTACTTATATATGAGATTTAGGCAAAAAAAAATGTTTGGACCCTTTTTAAAAAAAATGTTTTTTGGGTCCTTTTTTCTTGAAGAATTATAAATAAACAAAAATTTGGAGCCTTGGCAAATGTCTATATTACCATGGGTCAGAACCGGACCTGACGCTACGCTATCAATGATCTGTTGCTCTACATGGTCTGTTGCATTAATTTTTTTTGTGAACAATCAAATCCTTTTAATACGATTTAAAATTCGAATCCAGCCCGAATATCTCCATTAGCTAATTAAAACAGCGTGGTGGAATTTGTCTATAATCCTATCCACGTTTCTTGGTCTGCAAGCAAGGATACAACAAATAAACTAATAATCTCTTTAGTCAAAAGTGTTAGTTTACTTAATCAGACTGGTGAGCTGTACAGACATTATATGTTTATGTTGTGGCTTCATCTTTTTGGAAGAAACCTGCAACTCCACCTCTCAAGAATCAAGAGAAAAGTTTAAGAAATTTGAAAAAAAAAAAAACAGAGCGATGGAGAAAAGGGAAGATCTTGAGATGATTTTAACCTACTTTTTTTAGAGATTCAGAGTCCGTCTCTGTCTTGGCCATCTTCGCACTTGGTTGAGGTTTTAGAATCTTTGACCAACGGACCGAGTCACAGTCGAGTCGACTCGGGATAAACTCTTTATCTGGATCCATCTCTTTTTTTTTGCTATGAATGTAAATATTTCATTAAAAATGAAAACGATTTGGTGTTACAAGATGTGTTAACACATTGTTCGACCCAACATATTGGTCCCATGGCAAAAAATAATAAAAAACATGGAAACAAAGACAATCAGTACTTATGTCGACACCGTAGCTATGAAGAAATTGGTGTCAAACCAGTAGTGATAAAGAGCTTGAAAACTCGAGGTAAGATGAAAATGAAATATGATCGATAGGAGAATAACAAGAAGAAGGACTGTAGAAACGTCCATTATGCATATCGGAAGTTGTTTCATTCAGCAGCCCAAGACATAACTATTCCTCACACGAGTCAGAAGAGGCCCGAACAATGACAATCCTCAACGTCAAGCTTCGACGCTCAACTGTTAAACCTTGATCAAGAACTTAAAAGGGACTACACTAACTAGCAAAGCCTAGAAACGCTACTCGCTCAAGCCAAGAACCTCCTGATGTCGGCGAGAAGAACCAAGCGACAACAAGCTTAATTAGCCTTACTACCTCCTCCAAAAGCAAGATAAACATGACACAAACCAAACTAAAAGTAATCTCAATCAAGACACACAAAGCATAACACTTACTCCAACCGAGCAAAACAAGCAAACGGCAGGATAAGAGGAGCCACACCACATCGACCTAAGCTTGGAAGAGCAACGGAGCAACACCACAACTAGACAGGTCTCACACCGTCTTGGAACATAAAGCATCTCCGAGAACCACCAGAGATACCTGCCTCGAAACCACAAACCTACGCCGGTCAACCTTCCTCTAAAGAACCCCGCCTCGGAGCGCAATGGTGGGCGGAGGGAAACCGCGAGACCCCCGGACCGAGGCGATATACCGGAGAACACCAACCTCTAATAGAGACAAACATCACCGAGAACCTAGCCGATATGAACCTCCGCTCCACACGAACCACCTACGAGGTCACCCAACTAACTCCTCGAAACTGATCACACTGCTCACGCAATCAAGAGACAAAGAGAAATACTCACATCGGAAAACCACCGTCTGGCCGCACAAAGCCACTGATCCTCTCCGCCACAAGAACCGACCCCAACAAGCAACCGTCGAAGAGCCACAACAGCTTCTAGCCGCCGCGAAGCCGACCTCAACTAGGCTCCGCAGAGAGACCCGAGATCTCCTCTGAACCACCAAACGCATGCCGCGAAACTGAAAGATCTACAAAAATAAAGCAAGGAAGCACCCTCCCATGGTACCAGGCAGTCACGCCGGTGACCGGAAAGGGAATCAAAGAAAAATATGTTCTCGATTCCGCGTTTTCTTGAGTGAATTTGTTTTTTTAGGAAAACTATATGTTCTCGATTCAAAACATATTTCCATTTTTATCACATCAAATGGGCTCGCGATCGAAACCAAAACAGTGACCAACTCATCCTCTCTACCCAGACAGTTCTCGATGATGCTCTCTCCAGCCAACCCTCGGACCCTACAGAAATCGTGCGACTCACTGAATTATTGGAATCAGCGTACATAGAAGAGGAAAAGTTTTGGAAGCAAAGAAGCATGATTCTTTGGCTCCATAGTGGAGATCGAAACACTGGTTTCTTTCATGCCGTCACTCAAAATCGCCGGACTTGTAATCGATTTACAGTCCTCGAAGATGAACATGGCACAACCCATTTCAAAGAGCCAGATATATCGAGGATTATTTCCTCTTACTTCCAATCCATCTTCTCCACTAACGGTAGAGATGATTTCCGGCTGGTCCATGAGGCCTTGGACCCGATCATTACGACAGAGCTGAATGCTGCGCTTATAGCTATTCCAAACGAAGAAGAGATTCGCGAAGCAGCATTTGCAATTCACCAAGGAAAATCCCTAGGTTCAGATGGTTTTTCTGCTGGCTTCTTTCATTCTTATTGGACGGTTATTAAAGCAGATATCATATCGGAGATTCGCCAATTTTTCATCACGGGATCCTTCCCAATCAGACTGAATGCAACTCAGGTTCGCTTAATCCAGAAAAACCCCACACCTAGGAAAGTGGCAGATTGTCGTCCCATTGCTCTCTGCAACGTATTCTACAAAATCATCACGAAAATCTTAACTAAGAGATTACAACCTATTCTACCATCTATAATCTCCGAAAACCAGTATGCATTTGTGCCAGGACGTGCTATCTCGGATAATGTCTTAATTGCACATGAAATCCTCCATTTACTTCGTTTCTCAAAAGCTGAAAAAAGAGGAGCGATGGCAGTGAAAACAGACATGAGCAATGCATATGATCGTATAGAATGGGGTTTTCTCCAAGCTGTCTTGGAAAGGTTGGGCTTCCATAGTATATGGATTGGCCTATGTAGAAAGGCACAAGAAAACGGATCCCTCCCGAGCCTCCCGGGAGTCAAAGTGGCCCGGAACAGCCCCCCGGTTAACCACCTTTTCTTCGCGGATGACACCATGTTCTTCTGCAAATCTGATCCAGAGAGTTGTAAAACTTTAAAACGGATAATTGGGACATATGAGAAGGCCTCAGGACAATCCATTAATACAAGGAAATCATCCATCTCCTTTGCCTCGAAAACCCCACGTCTATGCAGAGACCAAGCTAAACGACTCCTTCGAATTCAACAAGAAGGAGGAACGGAAAAATACCTCGGCTTACCTGAAAACTTTGGGAGACGTAATACATCGCTAGTAGACAGAATTATACAAAAATTTCATAGCTGGTCGACACGCTTCCTTTCAACCGCAGGGAAGCAAATCATGCTAAAATATGTCCTTGCTGCGATACCCTCGTACTCTATGTCCTGTTTTAAGATCCCCATCTCTCTATGCAAGCGCATTCAATCAATTCTTACACGATTCTGGTGGGACCAAAAACCGGATCAACGGAAAATGAGCTGGGTATCATGGGACAGACTATACGGCCCCGAAAAATGCAGGTGGCTTGGGCTTCCGCGACATCGAATCTTTCAATGACTCTCTCTTAGCTAAACAGAGCTGGCAAATGCTAAAAGATACGACATCTCTCGTCTCTCCTGTGCTCTTGGGCAAGTATTGCCTCGACTCCTCCTGTATGAAGTGTAAAATGCTATCGAATCCATCCCACGGATGGCGAGGAATCATGGCTGGTAGAGACGTCCTTAAGGAAGGATTAAGCTGGCGAGTTGGTGATGGCAAAAATATTAGTGTATGAAAGGACTTGTGGCTTTCAACAACGATCTCGTTGGCCCCTTTTGGTCCTCATACTCACGCAAATGCAAACCTCAGCGTAGTAGACCTTATTGACCAAGCCTCAAGACATTAGAACTGGAACGTAATAAGAGCGACAATTCCAGCACATGAAGAGCAAATCAGAGCTCGCGCTCTCAGCTCACACACTCGCAACAACTCCTTGGTCTGGTTGCCTGCAAAAAACGGGATCTACTCTGCCAAATCAGGCTACACGACAGTAATGTTGAAAGCTGTTCCGACTAAGCATCAAGAATTTGATTGGCAGCAAAATATTTGGAAAGTGAAATCCCAACCAAAAATTCAAACTTTTTTATGGAATGCCATGTTGGGGGCGTTACCTGTGGGTGATCAACTTCAAAGATGAGGTATGGATGTTGATACCCAATGCTTTCGGTGTGGACAGTTGGAAACTATCGATCATCTTCTCCTCTTATGCCCATTCGCCCAAAACGTTTGGGAGCTAGCTCCGATTCGAATCTCGCCTTTCAGCCAGGTACCAAGCGTCCCCTTCTTCTTATCCGAAGCAAGGAGGTTTGTGAACCTTCCTCCTACTGGTTTGACTAGAGCTGCCTTGTTTGCGTGGATTCTATGGAATCTCTGGATTATCACGAAACCAAAAGATCTTCAAAAACCGTCTCTTCTCAGAGGAGGACACCATTAACAAAGCGATGGAGGAAGCTCGAGCATGGCAGGAAGCTCAACTCCTCCTTCTGAAACCAAGAGAATCCAATAAAAGACCAGAACTCCAGCCCGCCTCCGGTACGCTCTGCCTCACGGATGCAGCATGGGACGCGACTTCTCGGGATTGTGGCATAGGATGGATGTTCCGATCTCTGTCAGACTCACACCTCGGTGATTACTCTGATACAAGAAGGAACGTACCTTCAGCGTTATCAGCAAAAGCTTGGGCCATTAAATTGGCGTTGATCCAAGCAATGGAGATAAATGTTGAAGAACGTACTTTCAGCGTTATCAGCAGAATGATGTAGCTGACTCTCTGGCTAAAGGAGCCTTATTGGCTCTGAACGCAGACTCTTGAATTTGCAATAAATTTCATTTGTGACAAAAAAAAAATGTTTTCAAACTCTATTATGGTAATTTTGTTTTTGATGGCATTTACTAAAAATATATTTTGAGATCAATTATCATGATATTATGAGAGTATGTGCTACTATAAAATCATCACACTACCAAATAAAGATTCAGTCAACCACTTACATTTAGAGACTTACCCGAAAGCACATCATATAGAGACTTACGTTTGAAAAAACCTTTTTTCTTGGATTTATCATATTATTTCCAAAATTAAAGATATTTTATTCATAGTGGTAAACAAATAATAGAATATAACCGATCTATGCTACCATCATCAATGAACAATTCCTTATCTATATATATATGTATATCAAAAATTAGATAATTTTGTAGAATATGTGACTGACATGTAAATTGGTGCTTGGAGTGAGAATTTATATTTGGTCTATATAAAAACTATTTTGTATGATCTTTTTTTTTTATATGTCATTTCATCGCTTCTAAAATTATTTTATTTTAATATTTATATCAATTTATTGTTTAATACTTTAATATAATCTGTGCTTAATATATAATTTTTAATTTTGTATGAAAATAATATAATTTTAAACCGATAGTTATTGTAAAATGAAGAGAGTGTACTTTTAGTTTCATGTTAAAATTAAAAAAAGTCAAAACAAATAATCATAATTGATTGGTTAGCGATTTGCGCTAACATACTATATATAGTTGATGCTAGCATTGATTTTTTATATATACATAAGGTAATATATTATAGGACAGTTAACACATGCATGTACAAAATCAAAGGAAAATGCACCATATATCGTCTACTAAAACGGTGATATATACATGATTTTATAAATACTAGGAAGAATGTCACAGTAATAATCACAAATTCAAATACAAATCGTATAAACATTTAACAATGAGTGGAAACAAGCAAAGAATATGTGTCTCCATCTTAATAGTGGTGCTATCGATATTTCAAAATACGAAAGGTAGTAAAGATCTTGCACTTGCTCCAATAACAGAGAATGGGTTTCTACCAAATCCCATCTCTTGTGTGAGAGACGCAGAGAAAATTCCGAATTGTGTAGAAGCAGTGAAACAATTGTTTTGTTTATCGTGCCATGATGAAGCTTTCATGCAAATTAATAAGCATAGGCGGTTAATCAGATTTTTTATCAATCGTTTTTTCTTTTATTTTTATGTAACAACAAAAATTCATATTATTTATATTTATAATAAAAGCTACTCCCTCTGTTTCGTTTTAATTGTCATTTTAGGATTTTAATTTTGTTTCATTTTAAGTGTCGTTTTATATTTTCAATGCAGATTTTTAATAAATTTTCCACTTTTATCCCTATTTTTCAGCTCATTAATGAGTGTGAACACATTATATAGTGCATTAATAAGGGGCAAAACAAAGAATTGTATTATTTTATTAATATGCGTGAAAAAACCTTAAACGACACTTAAAAAGAAACGGAGGGAGTATAATTCATTCTCCATTAACTAGATGATTTTGTTATAAGCACGAAATATCATGCTTTGACTATGATTTTTGCCAGTTATTGTCTGATTGTTTTGTCTATATATTTTGCTTAAAATTTCTTGCATATTACTTGGGTTAGTTTGTTATTTAGAAGTTTGAATTTTTTTTTGATGGATTTTCCAACCTTATCTATGTTTTGTCTTCATATTCATGGTATATATGGAACGACTCCACAATCCACTATATATCGTAACGATTCATAGATTTAGCATGGCTGAGTAATATTTAATTATTAGAAAACATATTCATTATAGTATTAAAAAGATGGTAAAATTAAAATTACAGAAATCATCAGTTTATAATTAGTATTTTAATCACATCCGATTCATGAATCCCATGATACAACCATTGAATCCGTTATCGCGAACACTCGATAACGGATATGTCGAACGTAATATTATGATACTCTCGAATAAAAAGCTTACTCTTAGTAGTAGGGAATTGAAGAAACTTTTTCTTAGAAATTTCGGGTGTATTTTCTGTGTGTTTTTTGGTAGCTTTTATCTCTAGAGAGGCCATCGTATATATATGAAAAGAGAGAGCTAGGGTTCGGCCTTGTTGATCAAGTTTAACCTACTTGATAAACATGCACAAGAATATTCTCGCATAATATTCTTGAAGGGCGGCGATCCAAAATCGGCCCAAAAAATAATTGCTCTGAGGCCCAGCGACCATCAACCTATAAGATCCCAAGAGCCCTAAGAGTCATTAAAAAATGCAACGAGCAACGAGCCACGAGCCACGGCCAGACTAGGCGGCGGTGGCGGTGGCGGCGACGTGTTGTGGTCTTTTCTTCTCTCTCTCCAACTCCTTTGAAACACAAATAAGAGGTGGTCTTATATATACAAGAGAAAATGTTTTCCAACTTCAAATGTGGGATAAAATACACTCCGACTAACTTAAGTTAGCCAAATCACAATGCTTTTTTACTTAGCCCATAGGCCTCATTTCAATTCACACTTACACATTTTTTATAAAGCCCACAAGCTTTTATAAAATTGTTCCAACAATCCCCCACATGAATAGAAGTGACTCTAAACATATGAAGATTGAACAGACTAAACTTAACTAGACAAACTTGACTAGACTAGACTTGACTCGACTAGACTAGACAGACTTTTCGAGAGTATACGAAAATGTAACTGTATCTGAGAGGTAGAATTTTCCAACTTTGAACCAATCATTTTTAAAATTTGTCGGGTTTACTCGACCATGAGGTGAACATGATGTCTTAAACCACCCGGACATTGATGTAAACCGAGACAACAAATATTATGCAGCGACATTTTCTCGTAGAACTGTGTTCTCTATTGTGTTCATTTTGGCCTTGAACATTCATGGTTTTTTCGTGAGTGAACTTGGAGAATATAGCCTCTCTTTCATTCTCCTAGAAACGGCCCTCATTTCACACTTCACTAGGTGATCTGCCATCATCTTTCTTTAAGAAGTATCATGTCATACTCCACTAGTGCAAAGCTATGGAATCATTGAAAGCCAACGTTTATCCTCAATATTCACAAGTAACATTGTTTTATCATCCCAAGAACTGGGCAGAGACATAGTGTCACAGTGCTTAGTTTTGAATCAGCTCAACTTCGTTTTCCCTTTGAATCTAGATATTGGGATCTCTAGTAACATAGGTGGGGTGTCCATCAAACGTCATCTTTGTCTATAGGCTTCAAACCCATTCCTTTTGATGATTTTAGAATTTGATCTCTCGACAAACTTTTGGTGAATGGATCCGCTAAGTTATTAGCCGACTTGATGTAATCTATCGTAAGTACATAAATTGAGATCAATTATCTAATGGTCTTATGTTATCTTCTTATATGACGAGATTTACCATTATATAGGTTATTCAGTGCCCGAGAGATATCCGACTGGCTATCACAGTGTACACGCAAAGTTTGCACTGGTTTTTCCCACATCGGGATATCTTCCATAAAGTTTCGAAGCCATTCTGCTTCCTCTGCAACTTTATCTAAAGATATAAACTCTGACTCCATGGTTGATCTGGCCAATAGTGTTTATTTGGAAGATTTACAGGATACTGCTGCACCAGCAAGAGTAAAGACATATCCACTCGTGGATTTGGAGTTTCTGGAATCTGATATCTAGTTGGCATCACTATACCTTTACAATAGGGCATGTTATTTGCCAAAGTGCAGCCCAAAACGTTTAGTGTATCGTAGATAATTCAATACTCTAGTTACGGCCTTCCAATGAGTGTGACATGGATTATTCGTGTAACGACTTAGTCCGTTTACTGAGTGCGCTAAATCGGGTCTAGTACAGTTGGTCAAGTACATAAGACTTCCGATGACTCTTGTATACTCCACTTGTGACACGGCTTCACCTGAATTATTTGTCAAATTTTATCAAAAAAAATATTATTTGTCAAATGAAGTTGAGGGTCAAGCGGAGTTTTTGCAATCCCATTTGAGTAGGTCTTAAACCGCTCTAAGATCTTTTTAGCGTAATGGTCTTGAGAAAGAATTATTTCTTCAGAATTTTGAATAATCTTAATCCCTAGAATTACATCCGCTAATCCCATGTCTTTCATATCAAACTTCCCACTAAACATATTCTTCGTTTGTTTGATTATGTCTTTGTTGTTTCACATGATGAGCATATCTTCAACATACAAACACAACAACACGTATCCATGTGGAGTATCTTTGATGTAGATGCACTTATCACACTCATTAATGTGAAAACCATTTGACATCATTACACTATGAAAGTTTTCATGCTATTTTTTCGGAGCTAGCTAGAGTCCATATAACGACTACACAAGTCTACACACTTTTTCTCTTATCCAGGAACGACATAACCCTCAGGTTGATTTATATATATTTCTTCCTCTAAATCACCATTTAGGAAGGCAGTCTTGACATCCATTTGATGGATTTCAAGGTCTCTTAATGCTGCAATCCTAATCAGCATACAGATCAAAGTTATTCTCGTCACCGTAGAATAAGTGTCAAAGAACTCCAGTCCTTCCTTTTGATGAAATCCTTGCACCACAAGTCTGGCCTTATACTTGTGTATAGAACCATCGATTTTTAACTTTGTAGTGAAGACCTATTTGCACCCAAGAGGTTTACAACCTTGCGGTAAATCTACCAACTCATATGTATGATTTTGCATAATGGAGTTGATTTCACTATTAGAAGCATCCTTCCAGAAAGGTGCATCAGGTGTAGACATTGCTTCCATGAAAGTTCTTGGACCATTTTCTGCGAGAAATGCCATTATAAACTCAGAGCCGAAAGTTTTATTCGTACGCGCTCTTTTGCTTTCTCTAGGTTGCTTCTTCTTCTTCTTCAGCTTCTTCGTTTATAAAAGTGTCTGAAGTGGTTGCCTCGTTGTTAGCATCTCGTTCATCACGAATTCGTTTAGGATGTCCTCTATCCTTACATGGAAACACCTCTTCGAAGAAGGAAGCATTCATTGACTCCATTATCGTGTTCACATGAAAATCAGATACATCTGACTTGTGTACTAGAAAACAATAGGCACTACTGTTATGCGCATATCCAATGAAAATGCAGTCTACCATCTTAGGTCCGATGGTGACCTTTTTCGGAGGTGGAACTGCAACTTTTTCCAGGCACCCCCACACTTTCAGGTATTTATACGACGGTAAATTACCTTTCCAAAGTTCATATGGAGTTTTCCCAGTGACTTTGTGTAGTATTTTTTTTAGGATTGAGGTAAGCAGCGCTCCCCCCCCCCCACATTTTCTGAGCTAACCCATATTCCTGCAACATTGCATTCATCATTTCCTTGAGAGTACGCTTCTTTCGTTCAACAACTCTGTTGGATTCCGGTGAGTAGGGAGCGATCATATGATGAATAATACCGCTTTGTCTGCAAAACGCATCAAACAGTTCATTATATTCTCCCCCTCTATCACTTCTAACCATTTTGATAGTCTTATCAAGTTGGTTTTTGACTTCCAGCTTGTACTCCTTGAATTTCTCCAAGGCCTCATATTTACTGCGTAATAGATATACATAGCAGTATCTCGTACAATCGTTTATGAAGGTCAGAAAGTATTTCTTTCCACCTCTAGTTTGAACGTATTTTAAGTCACATAAGTCTGTGTGAATTAAACCTAGAGGCTCAGTTTTTCTTTGAACGCTAGGTGATGGCGTTTTAGTGAGTTTGGCTTGGATACAAACTTCACATTTGTCTTTGCTTATTTTGCATTTAGGAATCAAATTCATGTTCATCAATCTACTCATAGACTTGATATTAACATGTCCTAAACGTTCGTACCAAGTATTAAAAGACTCCACGAGATAAGTAATTGGTTTTTTATCATTCATCTTAAGCTTCTTCGAGGTGGAAGCCTCAGTTACATTCTCCTTACGAATTACTGCCTCAACATACATCTTAAACAACCCATCAAAAAAAAAACCCTTTCCCAAAAACATCTCATTCTTCGATAGGATCAGCATATCTCCTTCCAGCTTGATGGTAAATCCATGCTTGCTCATGAGAGATCATGAGATCATATTCTTTCGCATGTCCGGCACATGGATGATATTCGTGAGAATGAGCTCCTGAGAATGAACGCCATCATCAGCAAAGTGAACAGCTTTCATCGTCTTTCCCATCAAGAGATTGTGCACTGAATCCAACTTGGCATGAACATCAGCAATATGCGATCCATCCATGCTCCCAGTCTGCTTCCTTCTTTCAAAGTCTGCATTTTTGGTACTATTGCTAGATGCCAAGTTCTCAATAAGCACATAAGCATCGCCAGGATACCTGGTGTTAAAGTTCCCATTGCTTGCAGCATCCAAGGCCATCTGATACCTCCAATCAATCCCTTTGAAGAAGATACCCAGCAACTGAACGTTAGTAAACCCATGATGTGGACAATCCCTCTGATATGATCTGAATCTATTCCAAGCAGCCTTAAACGCTTCAGTCGCTCCCTGAGAAAACTGGGAGATCTTATTTCTAAGCTCCTCGGATCTTGCATCATCATAGAAATTGTTCAAGAATGCATTCTTGGTCTCTTCCCCGGTAGTCAGTGATCCAGGCGGCAACTGCTTCAGCCAATAAGCTGCATCCCCACTAAGAGAGTATGGGAAGAGCTTTCCGAAGAGAAAATCATTGGACACTCCATTGTATTTGATGCTAGTAACCAAGTCCTCAAACTTCTCAATGTGATCCATGGGGTGTTCATGAGAAAGACCATGAAAAAGGTGCTGACCCACAAGAGTGAAGTATGCAGGTTTCAGCTCAAATCATTCCTCTGGAAAGCTGGAGGGCGAATCGTTGATCGATTAGCATAGAACTGATCAGGACTGTTGTACTCACCAATCGTTCGACCACGATTAACCACAGCATTCCCCTCGTTGCCACGCGCAGCTGGTGCGGCAATCTCACCAACAACAACTGGAGGGATAATGGCATTTCCATCTCCATCAAGTCGTTGTCCTCTCTCATTACCCAGTTGACCCTCTTGGTCCCTCAAAGCTCCACCATCGTCACGAGTCAATACCACTGGATTGTTCATCTCTGCTGGCCTCTTTGTTTTCCTGTTTGCACGTTCCAAGTTTGCTAGCTCCTTGTTGGAAAGATAAACTAGCTGAGTGCTCTTGTTCCTCCGGGTTTCGCGAATGGGGATACACCTGAAACACAAAATACAAGGCACGTAAGTAACAAAAGTAACGAAGGGTATCGACCAACACCTTACTAGTGTCTATCGATACTAACAGACTTAGTCAAAATTCTTGACTAAAATCTAATGGTGAATTAAGTCCCCGGCAACGGCGCCAAATTTGATAAGCTCAAATGTAATACCCTAAAGTACTAACAGCTTTGTCGATTGTAATATTTAGGGGTCGAATCCACAGAGACTCAAGTATCACACAATAGATTAAATAGGTTCGAATTAAGCTAAGTAAATCAATAAAACATGAAGCAATAAAGTAACTAAGAGTTGTAAATTCAATGGAGGAAGATTAGGTTCAGGGTATTTCTCAGGAAATCAGAGAATGCAAGTAAACCAATTAGTCAGGGTTCGGATTAAGCGCGGTTCTTGAACTCAAATCACTAAGCTATAATTAACCAACTGTCGTTGCGAGAATTATCTAAATCTAAATCTCAGAATTCCAAATTTCTTTGCAAATTCTAAAGTCTAAACTAGCATTAAGTTCAAATTTGATTTGTTCACGAAACAACTAAACCAAATCTCTTTGCAGATAGTTATTTTGCTCACCCTAGGCTCTATCAGATTATCTATTGCAATGTCGTGCTTAATCGATTAACCTAAGATCTAAGTTCCAGGGGATCAATCTAGAATTATCTTTAAGAACAACCTATGGTAAAGAACTAATTCAGATTATGAACCCTAACCAATAAATCAACCTAGCATTCAAAGAGATCCTTTATTGAGAACCCTAAACCTAACAAGAAATCTGCTCAGACATGGAGATTGAAACAAATAACATGATTGAATAAATCTCTAAAATAAATAATAAAGGAGAAAGAAAACAAGGGTTCGAAATCTTCTCTCGGACGAACAGAGTTTCAGACGTGTCTCCCTCAAAAACTCTCTCACAGAAATCCAAAGTAGAATAAAGCGTAGAATAAAACTTAGCCAACCAAGGTGGCTGAAAAACCTAATTAATAGCTAAGACACGTTTTGGGGCTTTTTGTAATTATTAAAGTCTTCTGGGGCAAAAGTGCAGAATCTTCAAACTTGTGAAAAGTTGCGATCCCGATCAGTGTCGACCGACACCATTAGTGGTATCGATCGATACACTGCTTCTGTGTCGACTCTTCAGATTGGTGTCGGTCGACACCAGGACTTCAAATCGACCCTTAGCTCCAAAATGCTCCAGAATGCTTCAATATCTCCAATTAAGCTCCAAATGTACCTAAACCTGTAAAGACTCGAAAAGACTCCACAAATACTAGAAAGACTCTATAAATAAGACCTATATCATGGTTAAAACGGGTAAAAACCATGATATATCACTAATATACAAGGCTAATAACGTACATATAAATCATTACGGATGTTGTATACGCATCTTTGTGATAAAGACTAGTGTTTTACTCCCGTTGGATAGCCTAACCCAGAGAATGGACGGGCACACAGACTACGAACCCACAAGATATAGACGTGTCGACCTCCGTATAACTATGGTGATTACTAATATTGAAGACGTCTAACTTACTGTGAAATGCGTGTCACTAATTTAGGTCGATAAGTTATATATACATTAGTTTGGGGTTGTGTGTAAGCATCATTACGGAGGTTGTGTGCACATCTCTTTTACTAAAACAGTTGTTTTGATCTAGATGGAGATCGTAACCCAGAGGATGGACGGGTACCACAACCACGGCCCAAAGAAAATATTAACTTGTCCACTGGACCTAATATGATGTGAACCGATATACATACTATGTGTCCACAATTAGTCGTACATTTGGACGGATATGAAAAAGTTTAGACGTGGATGATGCGCAATGGATGAGAAATGACCACTAAGTTCATAATAAAAAGGAACATGGGTCCTTATTCCCATTTTAGTGTTTAGTGTGACATGCGATAATAAATCGAGAACCAAAATCGCCATTCCCACCCAGGCAAGCTACATCTTGTACTCACTTTTTATATCATATAACCGTCCCTCCAATTATGTTTTCGGTACTAAAAATACATTATCTTGGTAACAGCGACTGCTGACATCCACTATTTTTACAGGCAATTCCAGATCTATCAGGCCTTATAGCTACAGCTGGAGTTTCTCCGGATTTGCGGTTACCGACTTCAATGAATTCCCATCCGGCCAATACCTCCTTTCGGGATTCCGTACACGTGTATTTGTGGGGCATCATTAGTAATCAAAATGTGGACATCTGATATGGACCGAGGACGTCGGTTTTACGCTTGCCCAACGGAGAATGTAAAAAATTCATGACTCTTTCAATCTGAGTTTAAACAATTTTCTAAGCGAGTGGGTTCCTAAAGTGATTCAGATGTGTTCCGTTTATAGGAAGAAGGGTGTGGGTTTTACAAATGGTGGGATGTAGCGATTATGGAAGGGCTGACACAAATCACCGAGAAACAGAATGAGCAAAGTGAAAGAATTCGGTACATAGCTTGCGGCAAGGATGAATTTCTGGATGACGTCCCTTCAATGTGGCGTGATGTGTTGTCATCGTGGGAGGACCTAGATCAGTTTAAGTTTAGGCTAGAACACAGCCAGGCGGACTTTAAGAAACTGGAGGAAACTGTTTCAAATACAGAAAATGGTATTTATTATAAGGGAGAAACTAGAGAGTTGGTCAAAAGTTTTGCCCTTTGCCATGGGACTGTTCTTCGTTGTTCTAGGGGGTGTAGTCTATGTTTCGTATAATGTGCTATAGAATTGTCCACGTTTGTAGTCTCGGTTTTTTGTCACAAGGCGGAACCTATGGATGTCAAGAATCATGTTTATTTCATTCATGCCTGGGAACTTGTTTTTTGTGTCAAGATTTGAGTTATGCCTATAACATGGACACCGTTGCAAGGGGACCAAAAAATGCTGGATATGACCACAAACAAATATCCGCGTAGAACTACCCTAAGTGAAGGTAGTCAAGCTAAAACCATAAAAAAACTGAACATATAGACATGTTAAACATCCTCCCGCCCCCCAATAACAAAAATCTGGGCGAGATGTGTCCAACCACAACTGTAAATTTGGGATACATAGCTGCATTGGGCGATTGCCCCTTGCGTATGCTTGTTAAAGCCTATGTTGCCGGAGGTAAGGGGTCAGTGCAATGACAATTTGTTGTCAGTGCAAAAGGGGCAAAATATGTGGTCAGTTCTTACACTAGAGAAAAAATATTGCATCCGTACAAATCCACATGTAAGAATACATATGACCATATACAAGTGTATGTATGGATGCGTGTAAAAGGTGGTTACATCTAACACTTCAAAAATGACCATAGAGGAGTATCTTGAGGTGTAGATCGGTTTTATTGTAAGAAACTAAAATAACCCGTTTAGTCCGAACCTAATCTCATGTTATTACCCTTAATTTGGTCATAACAATTAAACACATTTATTTGTGCGGCTTAAGAAGCTATCCATATTACATGTTTAGTGCTAAATCTCTTCATAAAAATGGATGCGCTACTATCCATGGGGAACATACAAAAGATGCGTCCAATATAGTCCACAAAATATGCCATCAACGGTGCTACTCAACAAAAAGGATATATTAAAGTTGGAAAGGTGCATTTAAAAGCCAAATATAAGATCATTGTCTCCAAAGCAGATCATTAAACAAACAATTACAAATGTCATCCATCGTCGTATTCAAATAAGGAGGTTGCAGCTTTTTCGGTTGTGTCCTACTCCTTGCAACGGGTACATTTGTTTGGCACAACTTTTTTGATTGGTGGAGGCTATGAAATTTAGTATGGATGTCGTTCCGTTAGTTAAAAAAATAGAGGTCTGACGTATAACATAGTTATTGCGCAAAAAGTAAATGATACACGGAGTTTTAATCCCTGAAATAATCATGCAAATGCATAGCTAACGCAGTAATACTTAGGTGTCGAATCCACTAGAGACCAAAGAATCACACTACGAGTTTATGAGAATCGAGTTAAGCTAAGATGAAAAATATGAGGTTTGTTTTAGTGCTGTGAATAGTGACTAAAATAACAATAAATAATCTTGAAAGCAAATAAAAATTATGTAAAATCAGTAAAAAAAGTACTAGGCATCGGAAAATTCGTAGAGTATCATGGATCGATTTAATCGGATAATTTAGACATGGAATTCAATAAATATGTTCTCAACTCGAATTACGAATGAATAATTAACCTACTTCCGCAGCGCCAATTACTATGTTTAAACAACTTAATTCACTCAACTCCCGCTAGTAATTAAGTAGTTAAACATGCATAAATAGTTCAATTTCGATATGTTCACAAAGTCTAATAACTCAACTCCCGTCGGTTAATTATCACGCTTTCCTCATCTAATAAATTCAGATAATTTAACAACACTTTCGGTGAGTAAATATACCTATGAGTAGTAGCTAGATGGTCAATCAAGCAATAAGCATTAAACATAAATTTAGATGAAGAACTTTAAAGATAATCCCAATTCTAACAACCTAACGATCAATCCATGAACTCATTGAATACCGACAACCTAGCGAGGGAACTACTCACACATGACCAGAGATGAAACACATAGAGATATAGAGAAATTCATAATCATAAACTTCAAATAAAAGCAAGAGGATTTAGAAATCTTCTCTATATCGAGATAAAAAGGTGAAATCTTCTCCCGGGAAGCTATTGAATTGTAAAACTATGAAAACCTTATAAAAATCGTGTGTAATCTTTAGAGGGGTGTGGCTGTGTTTTATTTTGGTGGCTATCTGCTTACAAGAGGCTAAAAAAAAGTATTTATAACCCTAAAGTCGATCTAGGGTTTCATTAAACCAAAAAAGGTAGATTTTGGGTCACAGTGGCGTAGGGTCGGCCAAGGTTCTGGGCCGGGCTCAGGCCCAATTCAGAGACGTCTTCAGTAAAGTCAGTGTATCTTCCTTACCACTTCTCCGAATGAATTGGAACTAAATCCATATGAAAGAGGACTCAAAAGGCTATCTTTCCACCAAATTTCATCTCAATCCATCTAATGGAAGGTATCCAACGAAAGTGAAACTTCTGATGCATATGTGATGTTGGAGAAATCCGCCTTTCTTGAGTTTTAGGTGCTTGGCTGATCTTTTGGACTTGGACACATGTCTTGGACGTCGACAACTCCTTTTTGGCTCCATTTTTCATCCTTTTTGATGATTTGAGCTATATAGACTGTAAAACTACAAATACGAGAAAACTACCTCAAAAAACACAAAACTGAATAAAAATGTTTAGATAAAATACTAAAATCCGTAATAAAAATAGTAAAATATAGAGTATATCAACTCCCCCCAGACTTAGGTTTTTGCTTGTCCTCAAGCAAACAAATAAACTAAGAACAAAAAAGAGGTTTCAAAACGCGGAAACTCACTAATTCTTTAGAACGTCGTACTAACCTTCATTGTCGTAAACCAATTAGAACATATTTGACGTTAGATAGAAACCACCATGTACTTCCCCGTTTTGCTTCTCAACTTCCCACGTCCGACCCACATTCTCATAAGGTTACCCGAATTCTCCATTGTTAACTTCTTTAAAGTTAATGGCGTGCGGTCTTATCGAGGGAGTATCGATGAAAGAACATGTAGACTTTCCTTAATCAAGTTTCCTGCTTACCTTGACAATTTTAATTCGGGTTTCTTTCCTCTCCCTTTTTCTCTCTTCTTTAGATCGATTTCTTCATATTTTTTTTCACGGGATTAAGGAATACGAGACGCGAGTATTGATGGTATTTGCCACCGAATCCCCGGTTCTTCTCCTTGGATAAGTTTCCATGAGACGCGAGTATTGATGGTATTTGCCACCGAATCTCCGGTTCACTTCTTTTGGCATACTTTCATGAGACACGAGTAATGATGGTTTTTGCCACCGAATCCCCGGTTCACTTGCGCGCCATCCATATCCTTTATGCATTGAAGTACTTAGATGAAGGGAAGAGAGAGGGAAACCGTACTCACACAGACTTGTCATGGCAAGCTTGAAAAATGTGTCTTGGTCGATGTATACCAAGCCCCAAGATGAGAAAAGTTGAGTTCATTAGGTTGAATCCAGCGCTAAATTCTTCGGTTCCCTTAGAGAAATGGGCGTTTTTATGGTAGGTCGGTCCACTCACGGGTTTTTCATTAGTAAAAATCTGCGGTCAATCTCTGTTAGAACGGTCACTAAAAGTTGGTGTAACACGGTTATTTCCAAGAAAAATTCATAATTTCTAACATAACAGTTTTGACTCAATAAAATGACTCAAGAAAAATAAAAATAACATCAAAGAAAAGTAAAATGCGTTAGTAAACGATAAATCTCCCCCCAGACTTACTTCACACCGTCTCGGTGTGAAAGTGAGCGATAGAAGGGAGCGGACATACTTGATAAAGTAAAAATAATAATTAAAGTGAAAATAAATAAAAGAAAATTTTGACGAATGGACCTGGATCAGAATTTTTCGGAAACGGAAAATGAAATCTCGTTGTCGTCGGAGTCGCGAGAAAGCACATATGTCTCGTGGTGAGCCCTTGGTCAATTCACTTCAAACCAAACAAATTAAACAAGATCCCCAATTTTTAGGTTTTTGGGTTTTGGACTCAATAACACTCTCTCAAGAACAAAGAGATGAGGTTTTTGTGTGTTTTGATCCAAAAATCCCCTTTCTTAGACTTAAAAATCGTTTTTATCAAGTGGGGACGGAAAAATCCGGTTTAAATCGGTTTAGAGTCGGTTTGGAAGAAGTTAAACCAAAGGAGGAAGAAAAACTTTCCTGGGATCGGCCGGGAACAAGGTGAGCTCGGGTAGAG
Source organism: Eutrema japonicum (assembly GCA_030161315.1). Lineage (NCBI taxonomy): Eukaryota > Viridiplantae > Streptophyta > Magnoliopsida > Brassicales > Brassicaceae > Eutrema > Eutrema japonicum. The sequence continues at coordinate 35,311,479 of BSQW01000007.1, read as the reverse complement.
GTTGGCGGTCGAGTTCTGCCTCAGTTTGAGGCTCAAGCTCGGGTTGGAACTCTTCTAGGCCAATTTCAGCGCCCAATGTTGGATCTCTTCTCGTTTCTTCTCCGTTCTTCGTCAAAAACCTATTTTTTGTATTTTTAAAACTTTTTTGAAAATTTCCTAAAAATGAAAATCAAATAATTAAGCATATAATAGAGTTATAAAAAGTAAAATGAAATTAAAAACCAGTGTGGGTTGCCTCCCACACAGCGTTTATTTTAAGTCGTTAGCTTGACTCTTTTTCGTTTTAAGCGTAACGGGCATCATTTAAGGGAATTGTTTCCCTTTCATCTTCTTCAATATCTGCGAGATACGGCTTTAGATGTTGTCCATTGACAGTGAAGTCACCTCAATTGCGGTTCCAAAGAATCATAACACCATATGGTTTTACTTCTTTGATCTTGAATGGTCCGGACCATCGCGATCTTAGTTTACCGGGAAAGAGTTTAAGCTGTGAGTTAAAGAGCAGAACCTGGTCGTTTTGTGAAAACGTCTTGGGGACTATCTTCTTGTCATGATATGCCTTAGTTCTTTCCTTTTAGATCTTAGAACTATCATAGGCAGTATGACGAATTTCATCTAACTCATTCAATTGAACTAAACGTCTCTCGGTTGCTGTTTTGATGTCGTAATTCAGCTTCTTTACTGCCCATTCCGCATTGTGCTTAATCTCAACAGGAAGATGACATGCCTTCCCATAGACAAGATGAAAAGGAGTTGTTCCAAGAGGAGTTTTGAAGGCCGTCTTATAGGCCTAAAGAGCATCATCGAGCTTAGCGGACCAATCTTTCCTTGTCATTATGACTGTTTTCTCCAAGATCCTTTTGATTTCTCTATTGGAGATCTCTACTTGACAACTTGTCTGAGGGTGATAAGGTGTAGCAACTTTCTGTCTCACACCATTCTTCTTCAAAAGATTCTCAAAAATTTTGTTAATGAAGTGAGAATCTCCATCACTAATCACGACTCGCGGGACACCGAATCTCGGGAAGATGATCGACTTGAACAACTTCATCACTACCTTTACATCATTTGTGGGGCTTGATAAGGCTTTCACCCACTTAGACACGTAGTCAACAGCAACAAGTATGTATTTGTTCCCATAGGACGAAGGAAAAGGACCCATAAAGTCGATTCCCCAAACGTCGTAGACTTCGACGTCCTGGATGAAGTTTTGTGGCATCTCATTCCTTTTGCTGATGTTCCCTTATCTTTGACAAGCATCACACTTAGATATAAAGTCATGGGCGTCCTTGAAAATGGTAGGCCATCAAAAACCAGCTTGTAAGATCTTAGGGACGGTCTTGTTAGTAGCAAAGTGCCATGCATAATTAGATTAGTGGCAAGCAAATAGAACGCCTGGAACTTCTTCTTCTGGAATACATCTTCTAAGAATACCATCAGAACAATGTTTGTAAAGATAAGGTTCATCCCAAAGGTACCTTCTTACATCACGCAAGAATTTCTTCTTCTTATAACCGAAAAACTGAGGAGGCTTAACTTCTGCTGCTAGAAAGTTTGCAATGTATCTATACCATGGAGAACCGGATGGTTTTGGTCTTAGGGGTGCCCTAAGACATGTCTCAAGTTGGAAAACGTCCCAAATGTTATCTCCATCATGATCTTGAGAAGTCAAAGTCGAAACTTTCTCGCTTGAAACGCTTTTGCAATCAGATTTTGTCGGTTTAATAACTTCATGAGATCTGATGTAAAGAGCTTCTATAGGAATGTCTTGTGACCTTTTAATATCATCTTCAGGGTCTAAAATTGATCTCCCTTCATTGTAGATGGTTGTACAGCACGAGCTCTCAGTAGAAACTACATGATAGAAGACTCTCTTTTTGATTTCGGAGAAAGAAACTCGTCCACTGCGAAAATCAAACATAGCTCCCACGGTTTTAAGGAAAGGAGTACCAAGTACCAGAGACATTGAGGAGTCATTTTTCATCTCTAGGATGTTAAAATCAACAGGAACAAGACATCCTCCCACTTGCATCACCAAATCACGCACAAACCCGTATGGAGTTATGCTAGAAGCGTCTCCAAATTTGAGTGTCATATGAGGAGGCTTAACATCAACAATCCCCAACTTATTTGCTATGGTTTTAGACATGAGATTCACAGTAGCTCCTGTATCACATAGAGAATCCAAGAAATCAATATCGTTTATAGTGCAAGGGAAGATAAATTTCACTGAATCTTCTATCTTATGCAGCTTCCTTTGATGTGGTGCTTTTGAAATCAGCTCATCATCTTCATGCCTTGCCACAGGGTACTCGTTGGTAGATTGATCTCTAGGGGCTAGTGAAACCAAGTCCTTGTTCTGTGTTGTGACTACTTTACAGAATTTTGGATTTGTCTTAGCCTTTCCCGGAAGAAAATCATCTTGTCTCTTCACACCTTCTGCCGTTTGAGAAACTTGTACTTCAATCTTTTTAACATACTTAGAGAGGTCAATAAAATTCCCATACAGCCCTTCATTGTTCTTATTGAGATGATCATACATGATGTCCACCTTGAAACCGAGATTTTGAATATCTTGGGCGTTTTGCTTCTATCCCTCCATGATATGTTGTTGATTGTCTATAAGCTGATGCATCATAGCTTCAAGGCTGCTATCTTTTGGTGCTATACCCACATGATCTTGGTCTAGAAGAGGAGCTTCAATACTTGGCTAAAAATTTCCACCGGTAAAACCGTTCTTGTTTCGGTTTTGATAGACGTTTCCAAACCCACCAATGTAGTTGACTTCTCTTTGATGCTTATGAGAACCATCACCAATACACTATTTATTAACCTTACCATCAGAATCTCCCACGTTCTCACCTAGGTCCACACCTCTTGATTGATTTTTGAGAAGCTGAGCAACTATCATTTTCAACTCAAGGATTTGTGTAGAGTTCGAATCTTGCTTGATGTCTCCCACGTTTTTCACATTGTCTGAACCTGAATTTTTTTTGCTTGCAGCCAAGTTATCAATGAGGATATTAGCCTTAGCAACAGTGTTAGTCATGAAGTCTCCTTGACTTGCCGTGTTGAGCGCCATCTTGAACTTCTCATCAACTCCTCTGTACAATATGTTTAACAAATTCAGCTCATTGAAACCATGGTGAGGGCATTCTCTCTTGTACTCATTGAACCGTTTCGTAGCCCCATAGAATGATTCTTTTTGTTCTTGTTGAAATTATGCTTCTCATCCGTTCCAATCTTTCTTTCAGGTAAAAGTGTTTTAAGAAAGCTCTCTTGTACTCACCCCAAGTATTGATCGATCATGCTGGAAGAAACTTCATCTATTTGTAGGCTTCCTCAACCAAAGATAATGAGAATAAATTGCACTTCAAGTAGTTTTCAGGAACTCTATTGGATCTCCTTGTACTGCAGATTTCTTCGAACTTTTCGATATGATCAATGGGATGCTCCTCATCTAACCCACGAAATTGATACTTCTCTACTAAAGCAATAAGTTTTGAGCTGATCTTAAACTCTCCATGAGGTGGTGGAGGGCAGATTGGTTGGCGTTTTGTGAAGAAAATGTCTAACGAATCGAATTCTCCAATTATTCGGTTTTGAAAATCCATTCGTATGCTTCCTTAGTGCTTCTTAAAATATGTATATCTCTTACTCAAGCTAACCTGAAACACACAGAGATAGAAAAAGGTAATGAAAGTAAAAAATAAAAACGAAAAACTAAGTACCTTAGACTGAACTCTAGTCCAAAACTCGTAAGCAATTGTATTGGTCCCTGGCAACGGCGCCAAAAATATGAAACACAGAGTTTTAATCCCTGAAATAATCATGCAAGTGCACAGCTAACACAATAATACTTAGGGGTCGAATCCACTAGAGACCAAAGAATCACACTACGAGTTTATGAGAATCGAGTTAAGCTAAGATAAAAATATGAGGTTTGTTTTAGGACTATGAATAGTGACGAAAATATAAATAAATAATCTTGAAAGCAATTAAAAACAATGTAAAATCAGTAAAGAAAGTACTAGGCATCGGAAAATTCGTAGAGTATCATGGATCGATTTAATCGGATAATTTAGACATGGAATTCAATAAATATGTTCTCAACTCGAATCACGAATGAATAATTAACCTACTTCCGTAGCGCCAATTACTATGTTTAAACAACTTAATTCACTCAACTCCCGCTAGTAATTAATTAGTTACACATGCATAAATAGTTCAAGTTCGATATGTTCACAAAGTCTAATAACTCAACTCCCGTCGGTTATCACGCTTTGTTCATCTAAATCAATTCAGATAATTTAACAACACTTTCGGTGAGTAAATATACCTATGAGCAATAGCTAGATTGTCAATCAAGCAATAAGCATTAAACATAAATTTAGATGAAGAACTTTAAAGATAATCCCAATTCTAACAACCTAACGATCAATCCATGAACTCATTGAATACCGACAGCCTAGCGAGGGAACTACTCACACATGACTAGAGATTAAACATATAGAGATATAGAGAAAATCATAATCATAAATTTCAAATAAAAGTAAGAGGGTTTAGAAATCTTCTCTATATCGAGATACAAAGGCGGATCTTCTCTCGGGAAGCTCTTGAATCGTAAAACTATGAAAACCTTATAAAAATCGCGTGTAATCTTTAGAGGGGTGTGGCTGTGTTTATTGTGGTGGCTCTCTGCTTACAAAAGGTTAAAAACAAGTATTTATAACCATAAAGTCGATCTAGGGTTTCATCAAACCGATAAAGCAGTTTTTGGGTCACAGGGGCGTAGGGTCGGCCAAGCTTATGGGCCGAGCTCGGGCCCAACATGGCTTAAGTAAAGTCGGTGTATCTTCCTGACCACTACTCCGAATGACTTGAAACCAATTCCATATGAAATAGAACTCAAAAGGTAATCTTTCCACCAAATTTCATCTCAATCTATCAAAGGGAAGGCATCTAACGAAAGTGAAACTTCTGATGCATCTATGCTGTCCAATTGTATAAACCCGCCTTTTTTAAGTTTTAGGGGCTTGGCTGATCTTTTGGACTTGGACACATGTCTTGGATGTGGACAACTCTTTTTGGCTCTATTTTGCTTCATTTTTGATTATTTGACCTATATAGATTTTAAAACTATAAATACGAGAAAACTAACTCAAAAAGCACAAAACCGAATAAAAATGCTTAGATAAAATACTAAAATCCATAGTAAAAACAGTAGAATATAGAGTATATCAGTAAACTCCAAAACAATAAATAGCAAATTGTTACCCGAAATTTGTCATGCGATGGAATACGTTTCTCCTTCGGTCTTCCATGGTGTTTTTTAGTTCTTGGTGAGCGCAACACCGTTTTGTGACATATTCGGGAAGGTCCGCATCATCTATATCTGCCTCGGGGTTAATTATCTCTTTGTATGTTGCTACCCAGGTTGATGTCCTGAAGCACTGATGCGTTATCAGATTCGTCTCCGAAACTTCAGGTTTTAAATTTGTAAACCTTAAAGCATGCAAGTGCACAGATGTGGGTTGTAGTTTTAAATTTGTAAACCTTAAAGCATGCAAGTGCACTAGATTCATGCATTAACAACTTTCCACAAGAAAGAGCTCTAGATATAGGCTAGGGTTTACCGAGTGAAATCCTTATCGAACATAGAATTTCCCTCAATAAGCCTTTAAACCCAACAATCTAAACTACTCGCACATACTGAAAAAGACATAATTAAATTAAACATTAGATTGGTGAAGTAGCCTCACGAATTCAAGAGCTAAGCTCGGTGAGAAACCTCCTCACCAATCCCGAAAATCTCGATGCAAAAGTATAAGAACAAAAGCAAAACTAATGTGTCCCAAGGGTTCTAAGTTGGCCACGAAATTTCTGTATAAAACAAGTATTTATAGGTCTTCAACATGCTTGGGTCATTTTAGGGTTTGACGAGAAAAGACGGTTTTGGCCTCGGGTGAAGAAACAGATCGTCTTGGGCGGAACTGGGCTTGGCCGCGGGTCCGTAGCTTCTGGCCACGGCGAACTGGACCATGGCCGCGGGTGGAATGGCTCCAGGGGCAGCGAACTGATGCTTGGCCGCGGCTGGAAGCCCTCCAGGCGCGGTGAGCTGCTTCTCCGGGGCAGCTTCATTTGTCTTCAGTGTTTCGGGTATAATTAATCCAACCATTGGATTGTCCCCAATCCAATTGCATTTGAAAGCTGGTTTTCTCCACTTTGTTGTATCCAAATTTGGTGATGATCAGACGGTTAAAAGGTCTTCTTTGATTGCAAGACAATCAAACATCTTGTAGCTGCATTTCTTATCCCTTATCAGCATGTGGTGCTTATCCCCAAATCGCCCCACAGCCTCTCAAGTCCTGCTAGTAATGTTGTTGACCTAGCTAAAGTTGCAATCTAGTTTGTTTTGCAACAACAGCTTGTCTACCTCTGGGTGGCCAATGCAGTGTGGGTCGCTGATTTTCCCCGCCTAGCTCGAAACCAACGAGTCATCATCTGCTGGAAGAAAACCAATAACTCAATGATGGGGGATGCCCTCCCTTTCTTCAACGCTTTGTTGAACTGCTCAGCTATGTTGTTTCTCTGGAGGTGTACTATGCACGATCTATGATGCGCTTTAGGGTACACCCGCGATTTGGCTGTGTAGATCGACTCAGAACGATCCGATATAATTGTTAGGAGCTAGTAATCGCTCAAGCTTCTGCATAAACCATGTCCAATCTTCGTCGTTCTCGGCATCAACTACTGCAAAGGCTAAAGGGAATAGTTGGAAATTGGCGTCTTGGCCACTGGCTGTCAGGAAAACCCCCTTATACGTTCCCGACATATGGGTACCATCAATAACAATAACGTGTCGAAGCCTCCTAAAGCCAAGTATGGATGCCCCAAACGCTAGGAAAACGTAGTGGAACTTTTCAACACCATCATTGTCAGTGTTGGTTTCCAAATCAGCAACTATACCCAGTTTCGCTATCCTCAGCATATGAAGGTAGGCATGCAAACACAGGTAAGAATCTTCATCTTTGGGCCTATATGTGGCAATAGCTTTTGCCTTCGCACGGTAGCATTTAATCCAGGAAGCTGAGACACATAATTCTTGCCAGACAAGCTGCTGAAGTTCTGCTGATTTTGGACCGGTTTTAGGGTCACCATATTTTGACTTAAATACAATCGCGATCACTCGGGCAGAGGTCTTCTACCGATATGCATCCCTTGTCTCGAAAGCACAAGTATGCTTAAGCTCTACCCTTTTAAGTTCAAAATATTCAGTGTTGCCAACCTCGGAGGTACGTATTCTCCAGGCACACCTACTGTTTGTGCATTCAAGTATGAAGTACTTTGGACACGACCTAATCTGCCAAAAACAGAACGCGTTCTTAATAGCAAAAACAGCTCGGGCGATTTGGCAGTCCTCTTTGCAATCATACATCTTACCCACGTGAATTGAATCATCGTCTTCGGCGCCATCCAAATCTGGGATTTCAGGGATAGCGTATGTGGCCTCATCGAATAAAGGGGGGATGTCAAAATCCTCGTCTGAATAATCAGCAAACATTTTTGTGATCTAAGATTTTCCTCAATTTGGACGGCATATTTGATAAGATCGTCATCATTCAGATGAAAGGGGGTGGTATCTGCCCCGGATGGAGAGCCAAAAGCAGGAACCTCAAGGGTATGCAGCTGCAATTGGGATCCATCCTCTGACAATAATTTAGACGCAGGCAGGTGTTTCTGGCAAAACTAAAGGCCGGCATTGTTTTTTGGAAGCCGGTGTCGTGAACCCAAACCCGGTTACGGCAATTTCTGTAGACACGCTTCGAACTTCGCAAAGGGCTTCAAGGATTGATGAAGTCGTAAACGGGAGATAAAAAAATGATAACTCCAGAACTTGAGAGGATTACAGGTGTTGTTAACACCCCGGAGGTTAGGTCGGGTGGACAAGGTGGCCAGTAGGAAAAAGTAATCGGCATATTTTTAGTATATGGTTCCACGAACTCCGTTTGTACATACCTTCTTAGTTCATCAATGCTCATCCCCTCGTGAAGGGAAATGACACGGGACATTAGGGTTTTGTCTATTGAGCGACGCCAGGCGTCGGCAGCACATTCACAATTTTGGTGCATTGCAATCTATGAAAACGCGTTGCAAAATGTTAGATAGTTGTCCATAACTGAAGCATCCATAAGTTAAATAAGGCAATGTACGATAAAACAAAGAAATGTGACATACAACGGAGATGATTGATATTCCCATATTTTACCCGTTTTAACATGCATTTATGTTATTGTTTTGTATCTCATGCAAGTGTCTTGCATAGTTTTTATAGCATTTTGGTCTTTATTAGAGTATTAAGTGTTTGCATTAGGTCCTAGTGAGTTTTTCATGCATTTGGAGTGTTTTTAGGTATTTTGGAGACAGTTGATGATGTTTGGAGTTATAGAGCATAAGAGAAAGAAGAGTCCGTCCGGAGTTTCTCAATGAACGGGTCGGACAAAGGGTTTCCATTCAGATCCAGCTTCAATGGTCTTCATGGAAGTTGTAGAACAAGGAGTTAGCTGTCCACATGAGCGGCAATCAAGTCATTCGGACGTGTGGTGTAAGATATATGGCTGATTTACCAGAGACAGGTCCGCTTGGCCGAGACGGTTTCTTTAACACCGAGGTCACAAGTCGGTGCAACAAATCGGTGTGGAAACAGAGGGAAAATTCCCTTAGTACAGATGTGCAATACCGATTTGTGACATCGTTATTGTAGGGTCTCCAATCCGAATTAGCCTCGGTGGTCTTCTCAAAAGTTGTAGCCCAGTGAGTTAGCTGTCCACAGGAGGTGGTTTGAGACCATTCTGACCTGTATTCCACGAGATATCACGGTTTTACCAACCGGTGCTCTTCTCACCTCGACCCACTTTCAACCGGTTCAATACCCGGTTTGTCCCGGGTTGATCCGGTCCGCCCAAAACATTTTTATAAATAGTCAAAACCTAATTTTTATGACTAAGCTTTCTTTCTAGAGTTGGGTTTTATCCCAAACTCTTCTTATGATTTTGGAGGGATTTTGATTGTTCTTCATACAAATGCCACTCTAGAGAAGATTTCTTCACCCTTATCTTTATATTAATGTATCTTCTTTATCTTTATTTCTTCTTCTTTTATGTTCTTCATGTTTAGACTTTAGAGTTTTTGTTGGATTTTGGTTTGCTTGATTTTTTTTTTTTGTCAACTGCCCATCAAATTAAATCAAGTTATGGCCGATACAAGGGTGGTTCCGTAGAACAACCTCTACCAACTCTGTCTGACTTACATGGGAAAATAAGATACCTCGTACTCGAGCCTCTTTTGCAAGAGAGTCGGCACGTACATTAAACGCCCGAGGAATATGGACTATGCTAAAATTCTCAAAAAAATCTCTAAAAAGGTAGATAGAATCCAATTCCGAAGAAAAAGCTGGCCAATCCACCGGATTTTCAATCATTTCCACCAAGTCTGAGCAGTCCGTCTCGATTCGAATAGTCGATATACTCTTTTCCCTTAGGCACGACATAGCCCATAGTAGACCGTCTATCTCTGCATGAAACGCCGAAAGGCTTCTACGACACCCTTGGAGTCCAAAGATCTCTTGTCCCATGTGGTCCATATGACTCCACCTTAGGCCGCTGACCGTGCCATGGTCGATCCAAGAGGCATCGATTTGGCAAGTCGGTTTGCTTGATTTTGATGGCTTGATGATTGATTTGTGATTCTTAGGTATTAAATCCTTGCTATCCTTTCTTTCTAAGTGATCCTAATGCTAGATTGGGCTTGAGAGAGTCAATCTATATCCAAGGGAATTTCATGAACACAAGGTGTTCGATGAAATTCCCTTAGGAGCTTAGTAAGAGATAAACATTCTTAACCTATAAGAGTAATTTCTTAAGGTGTTTATTGGTTGATTTAAATGTTGATCTTAATGCTTGTTAATCATTTTATCACAAATGAGAATTTGATCTTGATTTAGTGATTAGCAAAGTGATTAGTGCCTTGAGGGAGGATTAGTCATAATTAGTGATCTTAACTTAAGGAATAGCATAGATTGTGTGTATTAGCATCGTTAGTCAATTGTCTTGATGGTTAGATGATGATGATTTAGGTTGATACTTGTTAGATCCTTCACATAGGTTAGCTCTTAATGCTAGATTTAGTTTGAGAGGTGTTCGGTGAAATGCTTGAACCAAGCCTTTTGTGAGCTTTTCACATCCTTGCCAATGAGAGTTGATGTCAAGGATGATTAGTGAACTAATTGGGATTATTTATTAATGCTCATTGATTATCTAATTGCAAACGAGAGTTTATGTCAATTAGGTGATTAGTGAAGTGATTAGTGCCATGAGAATGGATTAGTCATATTTATGAATCCCATGTCCTAAGATAGTGTTTAATGCAATCTTTGTCATCATTATTTGATTGTTAATCATTTTTTTGATAGTCTAATCCATGATCCAACATTTTTATCTTTTGTTTTTCTTCTTTCATTTATTTTCTTTCGATTAAAACATAAAAACCCAATAACAATTTGCTCTAGCTTAAGTTATTTTCTTGCATTCCTAGTGCGTTGTTCTTTGTGCCTCATTGGATTGATCCCTAAGTGCTACAACGATAGTATTTGGGTAATTGATATTAGATTATCAAAAATCTAATCATCAATGATGCGAGGTGGTCCAAAGTTCGAATTAAAAAGTTGGAATCAGCTCTATATAGTAACCATCGTAGGGTTGAGAAAGTGGTGGTTAATCTGAATTGTACGGTTTACGGGTCCCACAAAATTGTTGCAAGAAACACATATTTAGTTACAATAGTCTTCCTTGATGTAAGAGCTGGTTCCAAAAATAGGCGGGATGACTTTTGGCGGAAAAATTTTAAACCCAGAAATATGTCCCGAAATAAAGTCGGTCGACACACTTGACTGTCCAAACTGAGAGCCAGTTCCGTCATTCCCGCATCATGGATGAGCTAGGATGGATATGAATTATTGAATTAATGTGCGCGTGTTATTATCGTATACCCAATAAAGGTTTGGGGGAATGTATGCAGAAATAATTTGTTGTGCTATAACTCCAACTTGGCTATCCAATATGGGTTCCAGTTCTGTACTTCAAATATGGATGAGAAGTAATGATAGTATTGTGTGCGTGCTATTCAATTATACCCATGAAATGGACATGTCCATATGGATAATTGGGAGCATACCTATATGTTATATTCATTGTGAACACACTCCAAAACTGCGATTGGAGGGTGTATGCAACCGGGGGTAATATATATAACGAGCCCTCTAATTATTGCAGCGTCAGTTTATGCATGCAGCCAATTAGTATTTGGGACCAACTATCCATCTTCACGCCAACTATGTACTGTCTCGTAACCACTGAAAATCCCCTTAGACCCTAAATCTCCACCCCTCCATTAGCTTACAACTAATTTCTAATTAGGAAACAAATATATTTTGGAATAGAATAACCTATACATAGCAGTCAAAATATAGGTAGTCTTACACAAAACAAAACATAAGTACGAACACCTACATCCTTGATAAATGGACTATCATTCATGTCACAACGACGAATCCAACCCACGATAATAAAACAAATTGTCTCCACAGCTTCTCCTTCTCCCTCGATACAATCAAATCGATCTCTAGGTTCTTGTCTCTAGCGCGACGTGGACCTCCGGTTGTCGAACCCCTTTCAGGAGCGTTAAAATATCCTCTTCTCTTGCTTTTTTCAACAGCCACCCGAAGAGAAACCTTCAAATCCTTTATATCATCTTTTTCGGCGAATCAGATCTCTAGCTTCTAGATACCTCAGCTTCTGCCAACCTCCGGGCCTCTCGCTATCAGCCCAACTTAAGAGCCCATGGGATTCACATTTGTAAAATCTTCTACCAAGGTTCTCGTCTGTCCATACTTTTACAATATATGTATGTTTTCGGCAGTGGCACCGGGGGCCTTTAACCGTTTCGTTACTCTGGGTATATGAGGTCGAAGAGGAGGCTGAATTATCTATCTGGGGGGGCTAAATTTGGGTTGCTACAGAGTGTGAGGAAAGATCTGTTTTCTAGGTCTACTCAGATGGCAAAACAATAAAGAGGGAAAACAGTGTAATATCGATTTGAAGACGAATCTACTCATACACTCAATTAACCAGGGTTTATATATATTTACTTGGGTGGGCTAGGGGTAGCACAGGTTCCTACATCAATTCAGTAGTGGTAACCATAATGGGAGTAATAATCAATGACCATGTGGATGATTGACAATGGATACCAATCCCTATCCACGGCCCTTGTATTATATGTTGGACACTCAATTAACCCAGGTTAGATTAACTTGGGTGTGGTGTAGGAGTAGCACATGTTAGAACATCCATTTCCGAAAATTGACTTCTACGTGATTGTGATGTAATTAAAAATCAGTGTCCATGTGGTTAAACTATTGTGGAGACTCGAAAATGGATGTACAAATACCCATTGTTTTTGTTTTACTATCCCTGGTCTAAATTAGGTTGCTACAGAGTGTGGGAAAAAATATGTTTTCTAGTCCTACCCATATTGCAACACAACAAAGATAGGAAACAGTGTATTACCGATTTGAAGACGTGTTGAATCAGACACTCAATTAACCAGGGTTTATATTTACTTGGGTGGGGTAGGGGTAGCACAGGGTCCTACATCTATTTATCAACATCCGCCAGATTGTAGCATAATGTGAAAAATAATCAATGACCATGTGGATGCTTGGGAATGGATGTAGAAACTACCTGAGCATTTTTTTCCCTGTGTCGGGACTTCCTAGGAATCCCTATCCACGTTGACTGAGTTAGATTAACTTGGGTGTAGTGTAGGAGTAGCATAGGTGAGAACATCCATTTCCGAATATCCACCATATTGTAACATTGATGTAATTAAAAGTAAATGTCCATGAGGTTAAACTATATTGGAAGCTCGGAAATGGATGTACAATCGATCATCAGATTTTGTTTTACTATTTGTGGACTTTCTAGGATATGGATATATCGTCAAACCTATATACAAATCCCTGTCATGGCCCCTGGGTTTTATACTATATCGACATATGATCGTTCGAGTAGCCATTTTCGGTCTTCCACAATTTGGTAACCATGTGGTCTATGATTATCGACATGGATTAGTAAAGAACCTCCGAAGTCTTAGTTACATCAATCACGCCTATATAAACGAGCTGGGGACATTGTGCTTCTACCACATCTCTCATAAAAAAAGAAAGAGTATAGTATTTAAAAAAGTAATATTCCTTAAAAATTGGAAGCGTGTGCGACGAAACCTAGTTTGACAAAATGGGTTGCCACCGTTTTAAGTATGTTTTCATATCATTCGGAGCATGCCAAACAGGGTTTCGATTCCTGCGCAACATTATTGGCGTAGCGGGGTCCCGTCTCAATGGACATCACCATGGGGTCTTGTTGGTTGCAACTAGCCAGGATGCGAATTTCCAAGCATTCCCTCTAGCTTTCGCCGTCGTTGAAGAGGAAAGCGAGGACTCTTGGAGGTGGTTTCTCCGCAACATGGAGTTGCTCTTTGCAGATTCAAACACCCTCGCCATTATATCAGCTTGGGGAAGTCATGATTAGCAGGGCTATGAATGCATGTTATCCGCGTGAAAACCATGCGCATTACCTATTACGCCTGCAGATGAAGGTGAAAGCTAGGTACCAAAGTAATGAGCTCGCGAGGCTTGTTCGGAAAGTCGGGTGTTCATTTACTGTTTGTTCTTTCTGAAACGCATTTAACGAGCTCAAGTCTCAAAATGAACATTGCGCATCTTACCTCCAACAATTAGGATTTGCAAATTGGCCTAGGGCACACGAACCCGGGGAGCGTTTTAATTTGATGACCGTGAACATTGCCCAACAACTACTTCATTCGATGGTCCTTGCATCTACTGGCCCAATCATATATCTTATTTCATACGTGCACTCTTGGATGGGAAGCTTGTTCCGTTCCAGGCGGCAGGCGGCACTGAACCATCCGGGGTTACTCACTACAGGGGTTGAAAACTTATTGGAAAAATCGACTATGTCTTCAAAGGGATGTAGGGTTAACATAATCGCTGGCGAGTCTTGTGAAGTTATTGGCAACTACGGGGAGAGGCATTTTCCCAACCCTTCAGGTCGGAAATGTTCTTGTATGGTTTTTAACAAGTTGGGGATACCCTACGACCATGCTTTGACACCTGCCGACGCCTTAAAGATTACACAACAATCGTTGGTACATCCCTGCTACAGTTCCGTAGCATGGCTTGAATTGTATACGGGTGACATTCGTCCCATAGGATAGCTTGGAGTTGAAGGCGAGGTCCCTCTCCATGCCGGGATTATATTTTGAAGCATCCCACTAAAAAGAGGCTTGTTGGGCGTCCTCGCCGGTTGCTTCGAAGGACAGGACAACACAACCGGGTATTTTTCCAGTAACCACAAATAAATGTCCATATATTCAGTAATTTAAAATTATTTACTTAATGATGTAATTCCTAATATTTGGCAGCGTTTTCCCTGTGTATCTAGAGGGCGCAACAAGTGTAGCATCTGCAAAGAGGAAGGGCACAACTCGACAACATGCATTTACCAACATGGTTGAGTCTTTTTTAGGCAGAAAAAAACAGCGAGAACGAGTGTTTCTCTTACCCATTTTCATATGTTCAGCAGTTTGGGTATAAGCTTTCTTATAGACTGTATTAGAAATCCAGTTATGTGGATAAGTAGTTTCCCCACACATGGCATTTCCTTGTAAATCAAGGAAAATGTGTAATGCGGGAGCATTCGGTTTGTCTTTGTTTTGTATAGCTACATAATTATGATAAGAAGCCCTACCATGGGGATTATTGGCTAAATGATGCAATATCGCTATACGAAACTATTTATGGACACAAGCATATCGATATATCATCCACGACTATCTGTCCATGCTAAATTGTCCACCAATCTAAGTGACCACCCCTCTCCTCGATGCACTACAACATCTCTCGCACTGTAAAAATCGACAATAGAATCCCGAGTGACAAGAAGGAGGATCACCAACAGGATATCATCCGGCAGAGAGGTGACGGAAAGTCAGGGTTTTTTTGAAGGAGGATTAGACATTTCAGAAGTAAGTTTGTAGGGCTGTGTCAAGGATGTGTATGAGGAGTTGGGATCGGGGGGAAGAAGTTAGAAGAGATTTATATAGAAGAGATCGGGGGGAAGAAGTTTCGTTTGCCAACGGCTGGTTTTATATTGCTCAATATTAATTGGATTATAATAAGTGAACAATTTTAAACATCCAATTATTACTATCTTCGTGGTAGCGTGTTGCATCGAAAATAGATGTATGGGGAAACGACAATAATAAAACGTTACATGAGGCAACCTCGTAATGTGCGAAAAGCATGGGGACATTAAATGGATGTGGATGCATGGTTAGTGGATGAAATATAGATTTTCAGTACTAATTTATAATCGACTATTATGTACATATTGTCCCCTATAGATGGACATAAAAAGGTGGTTAAACGTATTAGTGGTTGGAATTCGGTTAAATATTTCGGTTCGGTTAGGGTTTTTTTTTGGTTTTCGGGTGTTTTGGTTTTAAAGTATTAGGTCCTATTCGGGATTAAATTGTATTGCGATTCGGTTCGGTTTGGTTTTCGGTTTTTTCAGGTTTTACAAATAATAACCGAATTAGAATAACTTTTGTGTAATTTCGATTATTTCAGATAATACGGTTAATTTTAAATAAGAATAAAGAGTTTGGCAATTGGAAAAAAAATATTTAACCACAAAAATGAATAAAGAAAGAAGAAGAAATATTTTCTAGATTATAATGGTTGTTAAAACTGTCTCCAAAATCATAGCTTTGCCTTTATTTTCAGTTCCAACCCGACAAAAAAAATCAATGGCTTAGTGGCCCAACTCACGTTCGAAGACAGCGCAATCTATGGACACATGGCAGTAAGGTACTTTTCCCAAATATAAAAATTGACACGAAAAACTACTCTACTTTGACTAAAGAATTCAAAGCTAAAAAATTCTCATTGCAGGGTTTTATTGCAGTGACATGTTAATAAGTTTAGATGGATCGGTTCGGAAAAACAGTGAAAATCGTTTTGTAAATCGGTTAGAAGGGTTTACAAAGTTAAATATTAATTAGCTGATATTATGAGAACCACATAAAACAGCCAATTATTTTCTAACTTCGCGGTAGCGTGTTGCATCAGAAATAACTGTCTTGGGGAACAATAGAATTTAAACGGTACAACTCCGGAATGAGCGAAAATTCAATGGCAGTATATGGATGGGGATGTATGGTTAATATATGAAATATACTTTGCAGGATCATTTATGTAAGCGACGGTCATGTCCCTATTTTCCCCTATATATGGACATAAATTTGTGGTCAAGGTCTTGGATGAACAAAGAAATTAGTCACTTTTAATGGCAACCCAAAACCACAACAAAGCCATCCTTTCAAATGGTTTTAGGTTTGTGCAAATTGGTATCTACTTTGAGCTATATCCGAGAAAACTTGTCCATTGAAACCAAACCACGAACGTATTAAATGATTTAAAATACATATGACATCAACGCCTATATAACAAATTGTCCACGACTATCTGCCTCGTTGAATGGATTGTCAATTGATGAAATATAACTATATGGAATATTTATATAATCCATGATGATGTCCCGATTTTCCATTATATATGTGGTTGGATTATTAGTGGACAGAAATATGTGGTCAGTTTGATAGAAGCATAAACAAATTGTAATAACTAATAAATGATCAATCAACCATATCGAGAAAGCTAATAAGATCATTTTGCCGATAATTTTCCACGAAACGTTGTCCATTTTGATCGCCCCATTCGCATGTCCATGAATCCTTGTACATTACGCCCAAGAAGCAGTATGTCGGGGTTTTCATCGGATGCTACGGCAATGGTGATGCTCGATTTGCAGCTACTCCACACTCCTTAGCGGAAGAAAACAAATCTCTCAACAATCTCTCGGGATTGTCGGGGTTTTCCTCAGAACACTTATCGGGTCTCGCCAGCAGAATTCGACAAGAATATTTGACAGAAATTTCACCAGATCTCTTTCTCTCCGACTTGATCCAAAAATAATAAGGAGACTACATTGTATTCCTCTTCAACTTTCTTCCTCCCAATCTTGAGTTTCTTCCTACACGTCTCTTCCTCTGCTCACTCTGGTCTATCGACCTCGAATCCCCAGGATCTGGATCTCTAAAGCTACTACCACTCTTCCTCTGATGGCCCGCCTTAGGCTACGCAACGACGCCGATCACCTGAGCCGTCGGTTTCCGAAATAAACTTCTATCGAAATTGAATATATGATTTTCATTGCAGGGTTTTATTACAGTGACCTATTAATCGGTTTAGATGGATCGGTTTGAAAAAACAGTGTAAATCGATTTGTAAATTTTAAGCAATTAGAAGGTTAGTCTGGTCTTTTCGCCATCAAATAAGTAATGGAAGTGTAGAGTGTCAACAAGTGTTACTTGGTGTAAATACAGTTTGAAAAAGTGATAGAGAGTCTACCTTATAAAGAGAGAAGGGGGGCTTGATGGTAGACTTTTTGGAGTCTTAATCAATTACTCAAGTCTAGTCATATCATTGTAGTACAAGAGGATCATTCCTAGGAGGCACAAAGAACAATACACTAGGAATGCAAGAAATGACTTAAGCTAGAGCAAATGTTTTGGTTTTTATGTTTTTGAATTAAGAAAGTAAAATGAAAAAAAGAAAACAAAAGATAGAAGTGTTGGATCATGGATTAGACTATCAAATAAAATATTAACAATCAAATAATGATGACAAAGATTGCATTAAACACTATCCTAGAACATGGGATTCATAAATATGACTAATCCATTCTCATGGTACTAATCACTTCACTAATCACCTAATTGACATAAACTCTCGTTTGCAATTAGATAATCAATGAGCATTAATAAACAATCCCAATTAGTTCACTAATCACCCTTGACATCAACTCTCATTGGCAAGGATGTGAAAAGCTCACAAAAGGCTCAAGCATTTCATCAAACACCTCTCGGGCGTGAAATACCTTAGTTCTAAATTTGATCTCTCAATCTAAATCTAGCAGTAAGAGCTAACCTATGTGAAAGATCTAACAAGGATCAACCTAAATCATCATCATCTAACCATCAAGATAATTGACTAACGATGCTAATGCACACAATCTATGCTATTCTTTAGGTTAAGATCACTAGTTAT
Source organism: Eutrema japonicum (assembly GCA_030161315.1). Classification (NCBI taxonomy): domain Eukaryota; kingdom Viridiplantae; phylum Streptophyta; class Magnoliopsida; order Brassicales; family Brassicaceae; genus Eutrema; species Eutrema japonicum. Next base: position 35,293,169 of record BSQW01000007.1, on the reverse strand, counting down.
TACTAGTCCTCTCTCAATGCACTAATCACTTTGATAATCACTAAATCAATATCAAATTCTCATTTGTGATAAAATGATTAACAAGCATTAAGATCAACATTCAAATCAACCAATAAACACCTTAAGCAACTACTCGCATAGGTTAAGAATGTTTATCTCTTACTAAGCTCCTAGGGGAATTTCATCGAACACCTTGTGTTCATGAAATTGCCTTGGATCTTGATTGACTCTCTCAAGCCAAATCTAGCATTAGGATCACTTAGAAAGAAAGGATAGCAAGGATTTAATACCTAAGCATCACAAATCAATCATCAAACCATCAAAATCAAGCAAACTAAAATCCAACAAAAATTCTAAAGTCTAAACATGAATAACGTAAAAGAAGAAAAAATAAAGATAAAGAAGATGCATTAATATAAAGATAAGGGTGAAGAAATCTTCTCTAGAGTGGCATTTGTATAAAGAACAATCAAAATCCCTCCAAAATCATAAGAATAGTTTGGGATAAAACCCAACTCTAGAAAGAAGAAAGCTTAGCAAAAAAAAATAGGTTTCAAGAATATTTAAAGCAAAAGAGGGCGAACTGGGTCAGCCCGGGACAAACCGGGTTTTGACCCGGTCGAAATGGGTCAAATCTGGTCTTGGGTGGCTTTACACCGATCAGGTGCACCTGATGAAGGTGGGTCGGTGTTGGTGCTGGGTTTTTGCACCGGATGGTTGCATGGAACGAAGGCCGGTCGGTGTAGAGGATCTTCGGTGTAGCACCTTCGGTAAAACCGCGATATCTCATGGAATACTTGTCAGAATGGCCTCAAACCACCTCCAGTGGACAGCTAACTCACTGGGATACAACTTTTGTGAATACCACTGAGGCTAATTCGAATTGTAGACCCTTCGTCCAGCCAGGTCTTTCAGGCACGTTGGTTGCTTCGTCTGGTTTGGGTGAGATAAGTGTTACACCGAGTGGCCTTGGGTCGGTGTTCTGGATCGGTGTAGCTCCTGGATTTTTGTACCGAGTGAGGTCTGGTTGGTTTAGGGAGTGTCTTGGGTCGGTGCTTAGCTTCTGACCCAACACCGTTTGGATGCACCTGATGGAAGCAGGTCGGTGTAGGTGCATGGTTGAGCGGCCAGGCGAATACTCCATAGAAAACCGGCCATATCTCTCGAATCACATATCCGAATTACCTGGATCCAACTCCAGTAGGCAGCTAACTCCTTCCTATACAACTCTCATGAAGACTATAGAGGCTGAATTTGATCTGAGACCCTTCGTCTAGACAGGTTATTGGGACACCTCGGATGAGATTTGCCGTCTCTTTTGGCCCTTCACTCCAATTATCTCCAAAAACGTCTCAAAGTACCTAAAATAACTCCCAAACATGCAAGACTCACTAGAACCTAGTGCAAATACCCTAGACCCTAGATTAGACCAAAACACTAAGAAAAGTATGAGAAACACATGCATGAGACCCGAAATCTAATATATAAAAGATGACCAACTCTCTCCAGCTGCTTGCCACGTCAGCGCTGGAGAGGTTGACATGTGGTATTTTCTTTAAAAAAAAAAGATTTGAAATCTACTATATGACAACATTATTGATGGTTTCATAATTATCAATATTTAATTGTATAAATTGGATCAATGACAACATTATTGAAGGCTTCAAATTTAATGAAATGGATTGAAACCATAAAATTATAAAAACTTAAAATAATATACAGACTAAAACTATAATTATGTGTCATATCATGTGGCGTGCACAAAACTTTAAAATTTTGATGGAGTAGATAAATTATTTGAGTTGTTCGTTGAGAATAAATACAGTATTACTCACGGTTTCAAATTTAAAATTGGCATAATGAAACCTATGAAATTTTATTTTTTACAAGTTAAAAATATCATACAGTTAAAATAAATTAATTTTAATACTATACGTTAATAGGTTTCACCCGTTTTTAATAAAATATGGGATACTCCATACCATGAATTATTCACCTTTTCCATTTTAATTAAACAATGGTTGTTACACATAAAAATATTTTGGAAAAAAATAATTTGACAACAATAGATTTGGAAAATAAATATCTAAAACCATTCGCGCGTTGCGCGGGTATTCACCTAGTACTAAATAATATGCATGCTAAAACGGGTAAAATATGGGAATATCAGGGCTCTCCAGCGTCGACACTTGTCCCCTCTCCCCTTATTGGTCAATTTTTTTTTTAATAAATACTACTTCATTAATATTTAGTTCTTCTCCTTTTTTGATCGAACATTAATATTTATTATTACATGATGTATATCTACATAAATTAGTAAGAAAAATAGTTACAATATTTATCGAAAGATTAAGTCTATATATACTATATATATTAGATATGTAATTCACGCAACATTATCGTAGTAAAAAAAATTATCGTAACTTTTTGTGTGTAAAATCTTTTATTTTGTTAAATATCTATATATGTGTTACCATAACGATTTGTATCAATGTGATAGAGTGATAGATAAGAAGTATGAAAAGGTAACATTGTCAGGTCGACACGTCAGCCCCCCTTATTGATTCTAAAAAAAAATTATTTATTAAATTAATAATTACACAAAATAAAATAAAAAGGAAAATAAATGACTAAAAGCGTGTTTCGTGGCTATCTCCGCGACGTCGCCGCCGGAAAACCCATCCAAATTGGCGGTGAGCACGGATCAGCGAGGACGGTGAGCACAGAACCGCCGGTGAGCATCGGAGTGGAGCGGCTAGGACGGGAGCGATGAGCACAGAACCGGCGGTGAGCATCGAAACTGGATCTGGAAAAAAAAAGATTTGGATCTGAAGAAGATGAGGAGGAGGAGGAGGAGAAGAAAAGAAGGAAGGAGACAACGTGGAGAAGAAGAAGCGGAGGAAGGAGCGGCGAGGACGGGAGCGGTGAGCGGAGCGGTGAGCACAGATCTCACCGCGACGCGTCGATTCAACCACTCATCTTGCGTCGTCGAGTGCGGATGAATGCCAGGGAGCAGAGGAGAAGATGTTGTTGACGGCGGCAAGATCTGAAAATAAGAGGATTAGATCTGAAGAAGAAGAGGGAGAAGAGGAGGAAGAAGAAGAGATAAGCAAATTGTTTAAGAGAAAAAAAAGAGAAAATGTGTGTATGTTCGATTTAATCTTATCAACGGTGAATGATAAAAGAAATTGTGATCCTCGTGTTAATGTAGTAACTAATGAAAAAACAGTCTCTTTGTAAACGGTTATTTATATATTATTTGTAAGTGTTATTTGTAAGTGTTGGATTTTTTTGTATATTATTTGATGTTTATGTATAAGAGTTTACAATTTTAGATTCATAATTTATGATTAAGGGTTTGAGGTATAGGGTTTAGGGTTAAGGGTTTGTGTTTGGGGTTTTGAATTTAGGATTTATAAAATGATTATATTTAAAATATCTAATATATAATATTTAAAGAGAGAAGTATCTACTATATAAAATTGGTTTTAGTTGACAATTTTGTGAAGGATTCATTTATTGGTTAGTATCATGCTCTTGAAAATCGGAGAGATAGTCATCGTTGACCAAAACATTTGATAAAAAACAAAGGAAGATATCAAAGGTAAGTCATCAAATATATACGATTTCAAAAAAAATAAACATGGGTTCAATGGACTAAATACTCACAACTAAAGAAATTGAAGACTATTCATAAATTCATAAGGAGTAAGATGAAGTACAAACTTTCAACATAGGCAGAAACAGCAATGGAAACATACTTTCAACTACTTTTTAATAATAATCAATCGAAACGATATTTTGTTTAGTTGGGACTTGGGATCATTAGATTTACTGCGAGACAAAGATATTACATAGTCAAAAATAAACCATTGGATCTAGCAGCCCGACGTAATTGAATATTACTCTCTCTGTTTCATATTAGTTGTCGTTCTAGGTTGTTTTACGTAGATTAAGAAAACAATTCAATTTTCTGTTTTACCCTTCATTAATGTATTATATATTATGATCAAACTAATTAATAAGCTAAAGGAGTAGGGATAAAAGTGGAAATATTATCAAACATTTGCATTAAAATGTTAAAACGACAACTAATATGAAACAAAATTTAAGGTATAAAACGACAATTAATATGAACGGAGGGAGTATAAAGTAAAGTTTCTAACAGCTGAACAAAGTTGAAAGAAAAAAAAATGTCATGAAACAAAACAAACAAATAAAAATACACAATTAAAAAAACATATAGCTATGAAATAATTTAAAATTAAAATATCCGCGCTAATCACCTAGTGTAAATAATTCCTAAAAGAATCACTCAAATTAGATATTTTCGATTCTAAAAACAAGATAGGGAAGAGGAGAAAACAAATAATAATAATTAATTGAATTAATTAGTGAAACAGATAGAAGTGTAAGATTATGTTGTTCGCTGGCAGATAAAGCCAGTCTTACGTGGGACGCATCTTACGTTCTCTTCTAATCTCTACAGATTATATTGTTCGCTGGCACCTTCATTCACCAAGCAAAGCACCGCTTCTTTCGATCATCTCTTTTCCATTTCTTTCTCTCTCTTCTTTTTTGTTAAATTCTACTATAAAACAAAAAAGTCATGATTATTCATCAATCATCACAATAATACAAATAAGGAGGTATGTATCTAGTCACCCTTTCTCTGTTAGCAAGATGAGCTTCTACAAAAGAAGCTTTCACTCCTTCCTTGGCCAGAACAACACCAATACGATGCCGTTTCACGATAATCAGCCATGTGAATCCATTTTCGGTTTGAAAACGCCGTCTCACCATCGTTCCGGTTCATCGGAGACAAGGGATCTTGCTGAGAAGGCGAATGGTTTAATGTTGTGCACAGAGTATCTAGGCTTCGAGAGTTACGACATGAAGATGTCGGATAATGAGGTTGAGGATAAGATGACGTGTTATACGGCGGAAACGGAAAGGGTCGAAAGAAAGAGGAGGAAGACGAAGGAGGAGAATGTGGTGGCGACTACGAGAGATGGGAAGAAACAGTTTCCTCCGCCTCTCTCGTCGTTGAACGGCCGAGGACAACCGTCTTTTTATCTCCGGCCGGTGAGGAAAGACGGTAGATTGGAGCTTACACGAGTTATGATCGACCGGCCAGAGATTTTCCATGCTTCTCGAGCAAATGGACGGCTGCGATTACATCTTCTTGATGGCATTTACGATGGAAATTTCCAACGGCAAAAGGGTGTCGAAAATCCCATAACAGCTAATTGTGATTCCGAAGAAGAAACCGTGGACTTAGAAGACGAACATAATGGTCTAGATCGGCTTCATTTGGAATATAGTGGAGAGATTAATAAAGATAATCATGCTGCATGTGATCCAGTGGTGGATTTATCTATGATCAATGATGATAGTGGTGCAAGAAGTTTGAGGTGTAAAAGTAAACATGAGGTTTCGTTGAATAGTGATGATGATGTTGCACATTTCGATGATGAGCGTGATGCGAGAGAATGGGGGTACAAGAATTGTAACAAGAATAGGAACCATGACGAGAACGATTATCATCGTCATATTAATCATTATAATCATCCCTACCATCATTATAGTAGTAACACTAACATGCATTTATGGAGCCGGTCGTACGTGAAGACCATGTGACTTGTGAAGGCTATCAATGTTTTACGTGGCGGGTTGAAAATAAAGACAAAATCTTTTTAAGGGACAGCTATTTTTCTTTGGAAGCTCCGTTGTATGTTTCAAAAAAATTCAGAAAGTCAAAGGTTTGGTCTAATATAAGACTATATTTACATTCAACGATATGTATGCGTCATGCGTGTGAGTATATATGAAGAATATTGTTGGTTTATGATGCTTATAGATATGAGTTCCATAAGTTAGACCTTTTAATATTCATATTATTCCAACTTTCTTCTCCTTTTTAATTTCATTTTTTGTGTGTGTAATACTCCGTATATTTAGGTCCATTCATTGCCGAAAAAAAAGTTTAGCTCCATTCATTTCGGCTAAAAAATTAGGTCCATTCATTGCCGAAGTATTTTTTTTTAGATAAGTCGGGCAATATGATTTCTTACAAGTATTTCAAATCGTTATCCAAAAGGGTAAGAGTCAGATTTGGCCATTTGGGTTTCGCTATTTCAAATAATTTTATAATTTCGTTAAGTTTTTGATAATTTTGAATAAGTTTATATCTGAACAACTATGTATAGTTTAAAACTTATAAGAAATATTATGTAATTTATGAAATTTTAAATTATTGGAACGTATAATTGGGGTTTCCAAATAATCACCCCAAATTATTTTGATCTAAACGGATAATTTCTTTTATTTTTTTACTCATAAAATTTAGACCATTAGGGTCAGAAACGAATAAAACCCAATACATAATCGAATTTAGTTGTCAAGAGCCACATATACGATTAGAGGCTTAATGATTATACTTAGAGTGAAGGGTTACAATCGATACCCTAGAGATTACTAGAGTACAAATGACAAATATATAATCCCTATATACATTACTCTTATACCACATAGTGCGGTGGCTAATCCACTTAGTGCGGTGGCTAGTCCATTTAGCTGAATTTAATAGATTTTTATGGGGTTTTTAAAATATCTCATTTGAAAATCGATTCTTATGTTTTTACATTAAATTTATTTTATTTTTTAAAATTTTTTTATTATATTTTATTATGAAATACCCTCAATCAGGTCTGGCTCAAATGTTAGACAAGCTAGACCATGGCCTTGTACCATCTTTTTTTTTAGTTTTTGATGGACCACAAAATTAGTTTTAAGTTAATAAGTTATAAGGTTTTAATTTTTAAATTTGAAATCCATTTTTTATAAGGCGACTAATTTTTTTTATATACTTATCTTTTTTAATATTAAATTATTTTATTTCTTGTTTTTTCTAATGTTTTTCAGATTAAATTAGAATTATGGTTTAAAACTTTTATATTTTACATTTTATAAAAATTCACATTTTTTTCATTGTCTCGGATCACTATTTTTGTTGGGCCGGACCTACCCTCAATGGAATGCTCTTAGGCACCAGGGTACGACATCCACCTCTTCCATAAATGAGGTTAAATGTCCGTGGACTCGGACGTAAAACCCCAAACAAAACAAAAATTCGAAATTAGTTAGTGTAAATCAGTATTTCATGTTTTAAAAAATATATGTAGCCCTCCTAATTAAAAGTAGACTAGTGAACAGGAAAAAACGAACACGTAAGTGGAAAGATAAAAAGCAAATGTAACGCATCCAACGAGTCCTAATGCTGATCGGTCCAATTATTGATCCTTCTTACGTGTGACGACTGTTGAAAATTGGAACAATAATGTCGTCGGGAATTGGGATCTGCAGCATTTATAGACTCCATTCCACACCACCATCGATAGCTCACAAGCATTCACGACACATATAACTCAAAAATACAATGCATATTTAAACACTTGTAGTATTCTCTGAAATGACTGTGATGCACAGTTTTAACCAGTTGATAAACTTCTAAAATTGTTGACCATTCGGAGCAAAGAAAACATAAGATATGACCAAAATTTTAAAATTGTTGACCATTCGGAGTAAAGAAGGCGTAAGATATGATCAAGGCATGGAGATTTTGTTTGCGATAAAATAAATATAATATAAATCTTTAAATTTTCTAGATTTTATTTTAGAAAAACTTAAACTTGAATAGCATTCATTGTATAAAATGTTTTTTTGTTGGATTAATTTTACATTCAATTTTTTTTTTTAAAAAGTTATGACAAGCGAGGTACGAAGACATTGAATTTGGAGAGGAAAACATAAGCTAAGTAAAAAAAAAAAAATTCATTGTCCGCAAAACATTGAAATCATATATAATAAACGCGAAATAATTTTTAGCTTTCGAAGCTTCACATTCACTTTCATATGGTTAGTTATCTTTTTACTCCTCATTAAAAAAACGATTAATACTCTTTTCTCATTGACTAAATTTACTAAATTATCCTTACAATCCTAATCAGCTCGCTAATTAGATCTATAAATATGAAAGCATGTTTTAGAAAATTTATCGCCGCACGACTTTCTTCCGTTAATCTTAATCACTGATTAGTCATAACTTCTTCTTCAACCGACGAATTATGTGTTTTGACGTTTGATTCAACCCACGATTTCTGTGTTTTGGCGTTTGAATTGATTGGTATTATGGATTCCCGAATTAGGAGTTTATCTATTTAGGGAAAAAATCATATTCCCCCCCCCCCCCCCCCCCGAAACTATCATATAGTAACAGATCCATCCAAACTTTTGACCTTTTCCTATATCCTCCTAATTTGAAAGTTACAAATATATTTCCCTCCCAATTGGAAAGTTCAAAACATATATCCCCACAAAATGAAAATTCGAAACCTCAGAACACATAAACCCGATTTTATTCGGTTTACTACTTACCATTAACCACCCAAATTCGATATTAAACCAAAATTAAAAATGATTACAACCAAACCCGACCCGACTAAAAAAAACTTGATCCGACCCGACCTGACCCGACACTTCTTCTTCTTCGCTATTGTTTTCTTCATCTCCTTCGCTATCAATTCATGGATTGAGTTCGACAAATTGATCCAAATTTTTTCCATAATCAAAAGGAGAGCAAACCCAAATTCTTCATCACCAATCATGCGAATCTAATTAATTACCTTTGTTGATCGTTAGGCATTGGAAATGAAGAATTGCGCTGGTGCTTTGAGTTTGATTAAACGTGAAAACCTTATGGCGATGGCGACGGCGACTTGTAGGAGATGAGATCAGATCTCTTCGCAGGATCTCGGGGATACTGGTTCGATCTATGGTATCTACAAATATGGAGGTGGATTCGGGATATCAGAGGTTGCAATGGGGAGGCTCGATTTTTGGAATTTCTAGCAAAGAAAAACGGGATACCAGCGGTCACAGTTTCGGGGATTTGGACACGGTTGTGGAGACCAATATGGATTTTCATTTTCGGATTCAGCTTCTTGGGGGATTATGGGAGGATTATGGAGATAGATTTCGATCTTCTCCTATGGAGATTACAAGGGATGCGGGTCGGGTTTTTGAAAATGGAAAGCAGAGCGGGCTTTTTGAAGAGAATATCTGATTGGGTATCTCACGGAAGAAAGGATAATATGTTAGAGATTCAAATGAAGAACTTTTTATGGATCCACAAGATCAGGATCGATCTCGCAGGGGATTCTGGAAATCGTATCGGGATTGTTCTCACATTAACGATCGATATCTCCGACAGCAGCAATCAAGGGGATAGAGGAAATCAATCTTCTCATGGGTTCTTATGGTTCTTATGCGGGGTGTATAAAGGTGAAAGGTTCGTTATCCTTTGTTGGTATCTTCTCCAATCATGTCGCAAAGCTGCCTGGTGAACAGGTCTGGGTCCGGCAACAAAGGCCATTTCAACGTGAAGAGATTGAAGATAGTGGTCCCAAAGTTTGATAACTCAAGTTTAATCGCGGGTTACTGTCGGACTTTAATCGACAGATGTATGAACCCGATGATGCAAGATATGAAGACTTTGTTGTTTATGCTGCCACACATTTGGAATGTCGAAGATCGAGTGGCTAGTGCAGACTTGGGGCTTGGACGGTTTCAGTTTGATTTTGACAAGGAGGAGGATATAACGGAGGTGATGAAAATGGAGCCATTCCATTTCTATTATTGGATGTTAGCATTGGTCCGTTGGGAACCGATGGTGGCTCGCAACTATCCATCAGCTATAACGTTTTGGATCCGAGTCTTGGGAGTGCCACTACACTTCTGGGCAGACCCAACGTTTCGCTGCATTGGGGAGGCGCTTGGGACGGTTAAGGCGGTGGATTTGGAGGATGGGAGATTACAAGTGGTGGTGGACGGTTTTCAACCACTGGTCTTCTCAACAACGGTGGAGTTTGACAGTGGTGAAGAGACAACAGTGACGCTGAGGTATGAAAGACTTTTCGGGTATTGCCGGACCTGCAATAGCTTATGCCATGACTACTTTAAATGTCCAACTAGAGGAGAAGCGGAGGAGAAAAATGAGAGTGGTGCCTCAGATTTCAAGGACCCTGGGCATGGTCCAAATGTAACGAGATTTAGAGCGATGGTTGCTCCGGGTGGAGATCGTAACAGGGAAACAGGTCAGAATGGACATGGGACTCGCATAGGGAAAGAGATTAGCCAGGTTCCGAAGGAGAGTTTGCAACATTTTCGGGTAGGCAAAGAATTCAGGCCATACAAGGGTCAAAACGAAAGGAGATTTGGTGAAGGATCATCATGGTACAACAAACCCTCAGGTTTCGTCCCACAACATGAGCTCAAGCAACGGTATATATGTAGTAATCCCCCACGGAGAAACTGATTCAAAGACTCGAGAATTGGGAGAGGAGCTGGTGTAAGACTCCGAGGTCGGATTTACAATCAAGGCCTCAAAGGGACTCAAAGCGGCTTAGTTGCGGAATGATGGGTCGAAGGTGATGGTTGCGGAAGCTTGGCTCGGTTTTGATGGGCCGAATCAAACAAGGTGAACTTAACTCTCCTGGGGGAAACCACGCTCTAGAGAGAGAAGATTCAAGCAGCTCTTAAGCAAGGGGGACACCTCGCACAATACTTAAGAACTATCGAAAGGAACCGGTTCAAAGGCTACGGCTTTGAGACTAAACTTAAAAGTTTATTAATAAAATGAATTGTAAAATTGTGTGTTTCCACAGTACAGAAGCAAAGGAGCTTTATAGGAGCTCGACAAGAGACCTAACGGTCATAATAATTCAAAAAACAAGGAAAGCAAATAAAATCTTCGATTATGGCCGTTGGGGAGATTTGTGAATCTTTGGCGTGATCTTCGTGGTGGCTGCTGGAGACACGAAGCTGTCTAGGTTCATTGGGTTGCTGGACGTCTAGGATGTGATGGTGAGAATGGATGGCCGAGATTAGGCGAGAGGAACTTGCCTTGATCTAGTAAATCGCGTGTGAAGCCAATTAAGGTAAGTTCATTAATCCTTTGGCCAAAACGACCGTGTAGTATGTTTGAGCGTGTATTCTTGTGCTCTGGTGGTCTAGGGCCCATGGTATGCTCAGTAGACAGCCTTACACGTGAGGAGAAGTTGTGCAAAGGATCGGAATCCGGACTTTCCTTACTTGGCTCAAAACGGGTCCGCGTAGGGGATTGGTCTTCCCGGTTTGGATTCTGATTGTGCCAAGTCAAATCTTCATTTGGTTTAGACCATAAGAGGCTCCAGTATGCGTGTTGGGCCTTGGCTGGATCAGTGCTTGAAGATCTTGGGCCAAAACACATGTTTCCCGGCTCGTACGCTCTCCCGGGTGCGCCGTGGAGCATGGCTAAGGTGAGTGCCGGTTTTGGTCGAGCTATGGGGATTCCGGCTCGACTGTTCTCTTCTCCATGGTAGGTTGGTCGGTGAAACCCGTCTCCTTTGGGTGGTGGGACGTTTGGATCCTCCTGGCCGTCGAGCTCACCAGTCGGGCTTGATTTGTGAACGGTCGGTTCACCGTGATACCAAGGTCGAGCTATGGGGATTCCGGCTCGACTGTTCTCTTCCTCGTGGTGGGTTGGTCGATGAATCCCACCTCTTTTGGGTGGTGGGACGGTCGGCTCTGTTCGGTCTAGGAGCTTAGGAACTACTGTCCCGACCTTAGGAATGGGGCCGCTGTTGCCTATAGGACGAGGGTCTAAGCCTGCCGTACACTCAGCACAGTCCATTTCCAAGGCAGTAGCAATCCCATGAGCTTTCATGGCGTTGACCTTAGGTCCTTGCGAGATTTCGGACTTGATGTCCTCATCATACCCTCCCTCTTCAAGTGATTTCGTCCTCGAAATCTTCAAACCTACATCCAAACAAAGCGCATTAGATTTGTATCCCGAAAAGTGATTTAGGGGCTTACCTCGGAGTTGGTTGGATTTTTGGATTTGAGCCACCATTGGCGGTGCTTCTTTGATCAACAAGGAGTAGATATATCCTTGTTTCGGCTTGTTGAGTGTGCTGGTCGTGACGTGGAGCTTGGTGAAGCCTGGTTTTGCCTTTGAAGTTGTCTCGGCGAAGACTCCTTTCTCCTCGGCTATACTGAATTTTGCTTCGGCTAAAATTGGTGCTGCCTCGGCAATCTTTTGTTCCTCGGCTAAAACTCCTTTCTCCTCAGCCATAATGAATTCTGCTTCGGCTGGAATTGGCGTTGCTTCGGCAATTGGTGGTTTCTCGGCTAAAACGGATTTGGCCTCGGCTAAAGTTGACTTGCAACCTACAAAACCTGTTTTCGACTCTAGTGGCAAAGACAAGTGTGTTATGGGCTCTAAGGAAGATATCTTATTAGATTTTTCAAGAAAAAGATTTACCTTGAGCTGTCTTTTCTCTTTTGCTCTTGCTTGCAACACACGGACTTCCGATCGGTTCAATGGGGCAAGCGTGACCTTCTTGTTGTTGAAATGGAAGGAGTACTGGTTCGTTCTTCCATTGTGGGACACGGTTCTATCGTATTGCCAGGGTCTTCCTAGGAGAATATGACCAGCTTCCATTGGTGCGACATCACACACCACTTGATCTTTGTATGCACCGATTGAAAAGGAAATTTGCACTTGTTTCGACACCTTTAGCTCTTCCTTATCGTTCAGCCACTTAAGCTTATATGGTCTAGGGTGGTCCGTGGCGGTAAGACCTAATTTGTCAACTAACAAACAGCTTGCAATGTTAGTACAAGAGCCACTATCGACAATGAGATGACATACCTTGTTTTGGATGGTACAACGTGTGTGAAAGAGATTTTCTCTTTGGGCAGTGTCCTCTTCAACCACCTGCGTGTTGAGGGCTCTCATGATCACTAGGGACTCTCCTTCATCAGCATATTCAATGGTCTCCTTTTCGTCCTCCGGTTCTGCCTCGTCTTGTGATTCACATTCACCGGATGGCAATATGATCATCACTCTCGGGTTCGGACAGTCTCTTGAGATGTGGCCTCTTCCTTTGCACCTGTAACAAGTGAGCTCACGTGTATGGTAAGGAGTAGAAGACTTACCTTGCTCTTGTCGTGCATCTCTATAGGCCTCGGCCGCTTTACTCTTGAATCTAGATTCAATTTCAATCGATTTGCCTTTGTCCGTAGCTTGGGTTGTTGGGGAATTCCATACCGGTGGATTGTATTTCGGCTTAGGGGCAGTAGATGTCTTCTTCTTGAGGTGTTTCTCCACTTGGATAGCAAGGTGTAGCAGCTCGTGAAGTTGATGATACGGTTGTATCTCCACCTTCTTTGCAATCTTTTCATTAAGGCCTTCGAGGAAGTGTGACATGAGGGTCTCCTCGGTCTCCTCTAGCTCTAGCCTGTTCCTCAAGATCTCAAATTCATCGTAATACTCTTCTACCGTCTTCTGGCCTTGGTAAAGTTTTCGGAACTTCCTTTGGAGCTCTCGATGATAGTGTGGTGGAACGTATCTTCGTTTGAGAAGTGCTTTCATCTCCCTCCAAGAGTTGAGTGGTCCATCTCCATACCTTCTTCTTTCTGCCATCTCTCGGTCCCACCAAGCAAGTGCATGGTCGGTGAGTTGAGCAGCTGCGAAGGTCACCTTCTTGTGCTCTTGATAGTTATAGCACTCATAGATATACTCCATACGCCTTTCCCAATCAAGGTAGGCTTCGGGATCTACCTTCCCAGCAAAGGTAGGTGGTGTAATCTTCAAGTCATTGTTGGTGTTGTACTGGCCTGGACCTTCATCACGGTTTCGGCCTCGATTCAATGGATCTCGCCGGCGTTGTTGCTGGTTTTGTTGCGGATCCGGCGGTTGATTCCGACCAGGGGGCGGGTCGTCATCAAGCTCTGGCATGTGATCATCATTATGCTGTGCTGCTTGTGGTGGAGCTCCCCTGTGTGCTCCCGGAGGCTGTGCTTCCACTCGGTCAAGCCGTCCTCCGACGTTGGTTAAGCCTTGCTCTAACCGTTGGTTCATGCTTCTTATCTCTTCTTGGAGAGCCATTAAGCTACGAGCCATGAGTGACATGGGGTCGTTTGCTAGATCTCCCATAGTACCTTACACAAGAAAAACTCACAGGAATCAAAGCCTAGTTCAAGAACAAATAAGAACACAAAACTGTTTTTTCGCACAGAAATTTTCCGGTTCAGTTGTGCTGGTTCGAAAATTATTAAATCAACTTCAAAAAATTCCAGAAACAATTTTGTATTTTTCTATGATGAGTTAACAAGCAAATACAGAAGACGAAATGTTTTTATGAGTTTTTATGATTTTATGAAAATTAAAACAAAACAGACGGTAAAGCAGAATTTTTTTTTTTTTTTTTTGTAGTTTTCGGTAAAAATGAAAAGCAATGAAACAAATGAAAAAAAATTAAACAAGGAACGATGTAACCTGATAGATAGGAGCTTTTGAAGCTCTGATACCAATGGTGTAAGACTCCGAGGTCGGATTTACAATCAAGGCCTCAAAGGGACTCAAAGCGGCTTAGTTGCGGAATGATGGGTCGAAGGTGATGGTTGCGGAAGCTTGGCTCGGTTTTGATGGGCCGAATCAAACAAGGTGAACTTAACTCTCCTGGGGGAAACCACGCTCTAGAGAGAGAAGATTCAAGCAGCTCTTAAGCAAGGGGGACACCTCGCACAATACTTAAGAACTATCGAAAGGAACCGGTTCAAAGGCTACGGCTTTGAGACTAAACTTAAAAGTTTATTAATAAAATGAATTGTAAAATTGTGTGTTTCCACAGTACAGAAGCAAAGGAGCTTTATAGGAGCTCGACAAGAGACCTAACGGTCATAATAATTCAAAAAACAAGGAAAGCAAATAAAATCTTCGATTATGGCCGTTGGGGAGATTTGTGAATCTTTGGCGTGATCTTCGTGGTGGCTGCTGGAGACACGAAGCTGTCTAGGTTCATTGGGTTGCTGGACGTCTAGGATGTGATGGTGAGAATGGATGGCCGAGATTAGGCGAGAGGAACTTGCCTTGATCTAGTAAATCGCGTGTGAAGCCAATTAAGGTAAGTTCATTAATCCTTTGGCCAAAACGACCGTGTAGTATGTTTGAGCGTGTATTCTTGTGCTCTGGTGGTCTAGGGCCCATGGTATGCTCAGTAGACAGCCTTACACGTGAGGAGAAGTTGTGCAAAGGATCGGAATCCGGACTTTCCTTACTTGGCTCAAAACGGGTCCGCGTAGGGGATTGGTCTTCCCGGTTTGGATTCTGATTGTGCCAAGTCAAATCTTCATTTGGTTTAGACCATAAGAGGCTCCAGTATGCGTGTTGGGCCTTGGCTGGATCAGTGCTTGAAGATCTTGGGCCAAAACACATGTTTCCCGGCTCGTACGCTCTCCCGGGTGCGCCGTGGAGCATGGCTAAGGTGAGTGCCGGTTTTGGTCGAGCTATGGGGATTCCGGCTCGACTGTTCTCTTCTCCATGGTAGGTTGGTCGGTGAAACCCGTCTCCTTTGGGTGGTGGGACGTTTGGATCCTCCTGGCCGTCGAGCTCACCAGTCGGGCTTGATTTGTGAACGGTCGGTTCACCGTGATACCAAGGTCGAGCTATGGGGATTCCGGCTCGACTGTTCTCTTCCTCGTGGTGGGTTGGTCGATGAATCCCACCTCTTTTGGGTGGTGGGACGGTCGGCTCTGTTCGGTCTAGGAGCTTAGGAACTACTGTCCCGACCTTAGGAATGGGGCCGCTGTTGCCTATAGGACGAGGGTCTAAGCCTGCCGTACACTCAGTACAGTCCATTTCCAAGGCAGTAGCAATCCCATGAGCTTTCATGGCGTTGACCTTAGGTCCTTGCGAGATTTCGGACTTGATGTCCTCATCAGGAGCCCTCGGTGAATGAGAGGTCCATGGCGGCGGTGAAGGTTCAATTCAGGAACTCTGTCGATGGTACTAAGCAGGATGGGATCACGGACGCCAGATCAACTAGCAAGGTTCGTAAGGAG
The DNA here is from genome assembly GCA_030161315.1 of Eutrema japonicum. Taxonomy (NCBI): domain Eukaryota; kingdom Viridiplantae; phylum Streptophyta; class Magnoliopsida; order Brassicales; family Brassicaceae; genus Eutrema; species Eutrema japonicum. The sequence goes on along the minus strand of BSQW01000007.1, from coordinate 35,277,224 downwards.
CTAATCTTTGTTGACGAAAATATCTTTCCCGGAAACAGCGCAGAGCCGGAAACTTGTGCAATGGAGGAGGAGAAAGAGGTGGAGGACAAAGTTGTGGAGGATGGGGAATTGGGATCTGAGGGAGTTATGGTGGCAAAGGTGGGTGAGGAAGGAGATAATGGGACACATGATGGACCTGTCGGAGAGCTACAAGCGGAGAAGGCTCTCGAATGTACACAAAATTTTGAGGTAACTTCTGGTACCGAAGAGGTGGTTGATGAGTTAATGCAAGAATCAGTAGTAGAGGAGGAATCACAGGCAGCAATGGGAGGCTCAAACCACGACGTGAAAAAAAATTCAACAAAACAGGGGCATTGATTTACGGTGGGGGTCAAAGAAGAGAATTGTACAAGCTCTGATATCCCCACGTAAGAAGGCATTGGCAAAGGCTACGGTCCGTGGTGGGGAAGAGACAAAGGCGGCGGTCACAAAGGGTTCATCATACCCGAAGACTAATTCAGTAAAACCAAATTAGTTTAATTTATGAGAATTTTGAGTTGAAATTGTCAGGGACTCGGGAATCGGTACACAATAGGTTATCTATGAGAGGTTTGGTCGAAACACAAACCATAATTTTTATTTCTTTCAGAAACCAACCAGGCTTTTTGTTTTATGCAAAAATTTCAATTTCATTTTGGTTATAATAAATTGTACACGGTGGAACCGTGCGGTGCGAGTGGTGGACTCGCTTTATATTATGATGATTCATTTGATGTTACTGTTTTATTTTTAAATAATCGAATAATTGATATCGAGGCGACCATACAAGGAAAAAAGTATTTCTATCGTTTATATACGAAGATCCGGTACCGAAAAATCGAGATCAAGTATGGGAACGTTTAACTCAAACTAGTTTGACTCAAGTGGAACCGTGGTTTATAATTGGTGATTTAAACGAAATCACTAGCAACGACGAAAAACAGGGAGGCAAATTAAGACCTGCTTCCTCATTTTTGTCCTTCAAACTTATGATACAACATTGCGGTCTTCTAAAATTTCAATATTTTGGAAATACCATGTCATGGAGGGGTAGACGAAACTCAAAAATTGTTCGGTGTCGTTTGGATAGGGCCTTAGCAAATGAGGATTGGCATGAAAGGTTTTCTCATTCATATATAGAATACTTAGCAATGATTGGGTCGGATCATAGGCCAATCGTCGCTACTATAGAGGACAAAATCCCCCGGAAACGGGGTCAGTTTAGGTTCGATAAATGGTGGATTAGACGGGATGGCTTAATGGAAACAATTTCAAAAGGCTGGGAAATTAACCCTGGTGAAAACCCTTCATCTTTCATAGAAAAAATAATGAACTGTCGGCGTGAATTATCAAAATGGCGGAAAAACAATTTACCATACGGCAAGGAGAAAATTAGAGATTTACAACAAGCGTTAGAGGAGATCCAGAACGATGACAATAGCACTCAAGAGGAATTTATCGACATTACACGGAAACTGCAAGAGGTTTATATAGATGAGGAAACATTCTGGCAACAGAAAAACCGCACTTTATGGGCAACGGCGGGGGACAGAAATACAAAATTATATCATGCACATGTTAAACAAAGACGGGCAACAAATCGGATCACTGGTTTACATAATGCATATGGATCTTGGGTCACCTCAGATAAAGAGGTGGAAAAAGTGTCAGTTACTTACTTTGAGGAATTATTTACCACAACTTCTCCTACGGAATTTGAGAATGCGCTAAGCGAGATTCCGCCTCAGGTTTCGGAACAAAATAATGTTATTCTCACGGCAATGGCCACGGAAGAGGAAGTTCGAAGGGCTCTTTTTAAGATGCATCCAGAAAAGGATCCGGGACCGGATGGAATGACGACATTATTTTTCCAACGATCTTGGCAAATTATTAAGGCCGATGTAGTGGGATTGGTCAACGGGTTCCTGGAAAGGGGGTTTTTTGATCAACGGCTGAATATGACAAATATTTGTCTAATCCCGAAGACATGACGCCCCACTTGAATTACGGAATTAAGACCTATAAATCTATGTAATGTGGGTTATAAGATTATTTCAAAGGTTTTATGTCAGAGGTTAAAGAAATTGCTACCAGATATGATCTCAGAGACACAATCAGCTTTTGTATCAGGGAGACTGATTTCCGATAACATTTTGATTGCCCAAGAGATGTTTCACGGCCTACGCACCAATAAATCTTGCAAAAGCAAATTTATGGCAATTAATACGGATATGAGCAAAGCATATGACCGGATAGAGTGGCCTTTTATTGAAAATCTCTTGAGGAAATTTGGTTTCGCGGAAAATGGATTTCATGGATGATGTTGTGCATCCAATCAGTACAATACAAAGTGTTTATCAACGGTCAACCCAAAGGCCAAATAATTCCTCACAGAGGGTTGCGGCAAGGCGATCCATTATCACCCTATCTATTCATACTTTGCACGGAGGTTTTGATAGTCAATATACGGAAAGCAGAGAGGGAGAAATCACTAACGGGGCGGCAGTCTCACACCTACTATTTTCGGATGATAGTCTGTTTTTTTGCAAGGGTATGGTACAAGAGTGTCAAACCATCTTACATTTACTTAAACAATACGAGGCGGCCTCAGGGCAACAAATAAACTTTTCAAAATCATCCTTAAATTTCGGACACACAATACAAGTTGGGATACAGGACGAGATTAAACAATTGTTAGGAATCCCAAATATGGGAGGAATGGGCTCTTTGCTCTTCGTCGTCGACAGACACAATGATAGAATCAATGGATGGACATCGAGGTTGCTAACTAAAGGGGGCAAAGAGGTTCTAATTAAATCGGTAGCATCATATATGCCCACTTTCGTGATGTCATGCTTTCGTTTACCTAAGTCCATTACCGCAAAATTAACCAGTACGGCAGCAAGGTTCTGGTGGAGTTCCGACGGACAACAGAAAGGAATGCACTGGATAGCATGGAGGAAGATGTGTCGGAGTAAATCAGGTGGCGGAATGGGGTTTCGAACAGTAGAGGATTTCAACACAACACTTCTAGCAAAACAACTATGGCGGCTAATGGACAAACCGGATTCGTTATTTGCTCAGGTGTTTAAGGGTCGTTACTTTCGGAATAAAAACCCATTAGATCCTATAAGATCTTACTCACCGTCTTTTGGATGGAGGAGTATTATCTCGGCTAAACCTCTGGTTGCAAAAGGGCTCATTAAAAGAGTTGGTTCGGGTGGTTCTATCTCAGTATGGAACGACCCATGGATACCATCTTCTTTCCCAAGGTCAGCAATATGCAAAGGGTACAATTATTACCCAAATCTCAGGGTCAATCATTTGGTTGACACAGCGACACAATCGTGGAATATGGAGTTGATAAATGCAATTATCGACCCTACCGACGTCAAAATAATTCGCAGTATACCTATCAGCAGCACTTTTCGACCATATCTCCTCAGCTGACATTTTACAACAACATGAAAATATACGGTTAAATCGGGATACCATATAGCGCAACAAAACTCAAACAACGGCGGGAATTACTTTTACGGTTCGGATGTGTAGAATCTACATGCACATGTATGGAAACTAGTATGCCCACCGAAACTGTGACATTTCATTTGCAGGCATTTTCGGGATGTCTCTCGGTTTCAACGAATTTACGCGATAGAGGAATAAGTTGTGACACACAATGTGCACGGTGTGGAGCGGAAGGGGAAACGATTAATCATGCTCTTTTTGAATGCCCACCGGCGGTACAAGCCTGGGCAATCTCCCATATTCCATCGGCCCCGGGAGTATTCCCGATGGCATCAGTTTTTTCAAATTTTGATTATCTATTTTGGAGACTACTGATATGCTCAATTTAATACCCTAAAAAGTACTAAAGCAGTTGCTGCAGTAAATCAGGGGTCGAACACAAGAACTCAAGAATCACTCAATAGATTCTATAGATCAGAAACAAGCTAAACCAGATGATGTAATTGAAAAACAGGGTTGCAAGTAAAACGTTTGTAAATTCAATTGGGGGAATGTAGGCTTAGGGTATTTCTCAGGAAATCAATGAATGCAGCTAAGTTAGCTAACAGGATCCAGATTAAGCACTGTTCTAGAACTCAAATCACTAAAATATAGTTAACCAACTCTCGTTGCGAAAACTATCTAAATCTAAATCCTAGAAATTCCAAATCTCTTTGCGAATCCTAAAGTCTAAATCAGCTTTAAAATCAGGTTTGATATGTTCACAAATCAATTAAACCAAATCTCTTTGCGAATAATCAATTTGCTCACCTAAGGTTCTATCAGGTAATTAATCGCACTCTCGTGCCTAATTAATTATCCTAAGATCTAAGTTCCAGATTCGTCAACCTAGAATTAGCTTTGAGAACAACCTAAGGCGAAGAACTAATTTAGATAGTGAATCCTAACAGATAATCAACCTAGCATTCAAAGAAATCCCTATGAGAAAACCCTAAACCTAACAGGTGATCTACTCAGACATGGATATTAAATTAATAAACATGTTTGAATAAATACTCTTATATTAAATCAGAAAGAGAAACAAGGTTTTGAGATCTGATCTCGGACGAAGGGAAACCAGACTTGTCTCTCACCAAAATCTCTCTTAAACTAAAGCAAAATAAAGCATAGCCTAAACAATGGCTGTAAAATCCTATTTATAACCTAAATCACGATTTGGGGTCTTCTTGTAATTATCCAAGTCTTCTGGGCACTTTTTGCAATTCTTCAAACTTCATTAAGTCGCGACTTTGAAATCTGCTTCGATTGGTATCGATCGATACCAGGGGGTATCGATCGATACTTGACGTGAATTCGAGTAATTTAGCCAGCAGGCTTCAGTTTCGCTCCAGAATGTTCCATAAACTCCAATATCTCCAAGAATACTCCAAATGTGCTAAAACCTGTAAAGGACTCTAAAAGACTCCAAAATACTATAAAGACTCTATAAAAAGGACTTATATCATGGCTTAAATAGGGTAAAAACCATGATATATCAACTCCCCCAGACTTAGCCTTTTGCTTGCCCTCAAGCAAATAGAAGACTAAACAGAGAAAGAGGTTTGAAAACGCGGAGACTCACCTGTTCATGAACCATCGAAATGACCTTCTTTCCAAGCACCCAAATGTTACTTGATCAGCTTTTGATCTAACCACCATGTACTTCTCCGTAGACATTCGCAGCTTTTCCAGACTCCACACAAAATCCCACAGCATTGTTCAAGTAAAGCCCTCATCGCCAGTTTCATCTCTGCAGCTAATATTTAAGAACCTTCTAGACTCTTTACCAGTCAATATCTTGACAAAGGGACCACCCTTTTCACACTTCTTTTGTATCAATTTCTCTCCTCCAGACTTATTTCTTATTATATCCTTATTATTTTTTATTTTTTTTTCAGCTTAGCATATACATATCAAGGTAGGAGACGCGAGTATTGATGGTGTTTGCCACCAAATCCCCGGTTCTTCCCTCTCTATGTGATATATCATGGTTTTTACCCTGTTTAGGCCATGATATAAGTCCTTTTATAGAGTCTTTTATAGTATTTTGGAGTCTTTTTAGAGTCTTTTACAGGTCATAGCACGTTTGGAGGATTATTGGAAGTATTGGAGCTTTCTGGAGCAGTTTGTAGCAGAGCTAAAGATCGTGTCGCTGAGAACCTAAATTCACGTCGAGCATCGATCGATACCCCTTGGTATCGATCGACACTCAGCGCAGCAAGACACGACCCGCGAGTTTTCCAAGACTTGAGGAATTGCAAAAGTGCCCAGAAGTCTTTAATAATTACAAGAAGACCCCAGATCGTGTTTTAGGTTATAAATAGGATTTTACAGCCATTGTTTAGGCTATGCTTTTATTTTCTGAGTTTGATTTTACTTTGGTTTTAGAGAGACAAGTCTGAATCTCCCTTCGTCCGAGATCAGATCTCTAAACCCTTCTTTCTATTCTATTGATGATTTATTCAAACATGTCTTTTGATTCAATTGCCATGTCTGAGTAGATCCACTTTAGGTTTAGGGTTTTCTCATAAAGGATTTCTTTGAATGCTAGGTTAATTATCTGTTTAGGATTCACCATCTGAATTAGTTCTTCACCTTAGGTTGTGTTCATAGCTAATTCTAGGTTGACGAATCTGGAATATAGATCTTAGGATAATTGATTAGGCACGAGAGTGCGATTAATTACCTGATAGAACCTAGGTGAGCAAATTGATTACTCGCAAAGAGATTTGGTTTAATTGATTTGTGAACATATCAAACCTGATATTAAAGCTGATTTAGAATTTAGGATTCGCAAAGAGATTTGGAATTCCTAGGATTTAGATTTAGATAGTTTTCGCAACGAGAGTTGGTTAGCTATATTCTAGTGATTTGAGTTCAAGAACTGCGCTAAATCTGAATCATGTTAGTTAGTTAGTCTGCATTCATTGATTTCCTGAGAAAAACCCTAGACCTATATTCTTCCAATTGATTTACAACCCTTTTAATTTCTTCATTGTTTTTAATTACATTCGTTTGGCTTAGCGTAATTCGACACTATAGAATCTATTGTGCGTTTCTGTGAGTCTTCTGTGGTTCGACCCCTAGCTATACTATTACAACTGCTTTAGTACTTTAGGGTATTAAATTGAGCATATCAATTTTGGCGCCGTTGCCGGGGACTCAATTCGCCATTAGATTTTAGTTTAGAATTTCGACTAAGTTCGTCGGTATCGATCGATACTCTGTAGTATCGGTCGATATTCGTCGTCTTCTTTTGTTGGTATCGATCGACACCACTTGGTATCGATCGATACTCAACGTATTTTTCTGGTTACTTACGTGCTTTGCCTAGTGTTTTGTTTGCAGGTGTATGCCTGTTCGTGAAACCAGAAGCAACAAGAGCACACAGCTAGTTGAACTGTCACTGGAACAGCTAGCGTTTGTGGAACGCACAAACAGAAAGACCAAGCAAACATCAGGGATGAACAACCCAGTGGTTTTAAGAGCTGATGAAGCTGGAATTCTGAGAGACCAAGAGGGTCACGTGTGTAATGAGAGAGGGCAGCGACTTGATGAAGCTGGTAACATCGTTGTCCCTGCTGCGGTTGTTGAGATTGTCGCGCCAGCTGGGCGCGCCAACGCAGGGAATGCTGTGGTTAATCGTGGAAGGACGATTGGTGAATGCAACAGGCCTGACCAGTTTTTCGCCAATCGTTCAGCAATTCGTCCTCCTGCGTTTGAGAGGAATGACTTTGAGCTGAAGCCTGCTTACTTCACTCTAGTGGGACAGCATCTCTTTCATGGTCTTCCTCATGAACATCCAATGGACCATGTAGAGAAGTTCGAGGACTTGGTCACTAGCATCAAGAGCAATGGAGTGTCCTACGACTACCTCTTCTGCAAGCTCTTCCCCTACTCTCTGGGTGGAGAAGCTACTTACTGGCTGAGGCAGCTATCTCCTGGATCGCTAACTAATTGGGAGGACACCAAGAGAGCCTTCCTGATTAACTTCTACGATGACGGGCGATCTGAAGATCTGAGGAATAAGATCTCCACTTTTTCTCAAGGACCTACTGAGGCGTTCAAGGCTGCTTGGACAAGATTCAGATCGTACCAGAGAGATTGTCCACATCATGGATACTCTGATGTGCAGCTGCTGGGTATCTTCTTCAGAGGAGTAGATTGGAGATATCAGATGGGTCTGGACTCTTCGAGCAATGGTAATTTCAACACCAGATATCCTGAGGATGCTATTGTGTTGATCGAGAACTTTGCCTCTAGTAGTAGCACCAAGAGCGCAGATTTCGAGCGCAAGAGGCTGGCTGGTAACATGGATGGGTCACAGATTGCTGAAGTGAAAGCTCAGCTGGATTCTATGCACAGTCTTCTGCTGGGAAGGACAACAAAGGCCGTCCACTTTGCTACTGAGAATGAGGTGGAAGATGTTAACTACATAGGTGGTTCTGGTTTTCAGGGTCAGCGATTCGGATACAACACCAATCGAAACTATGGTCACCAAGGAGGGTACCAATCCCCACCACCCAAAACTCCTGAGAGTAAGATTGAGGCTATGCTTGAACACCTGGTTCAAGGGCAGGAGAAGATGACGGTCACCTTCAATGGTAAGATGGATGATTTGTACACCGATTTGAGTGGAAGGATCGAAGCTCTAAAGACGAGCCACAGGATGCTGGAGACGCAAGTAGCTCAGACTGCAGCAAATTCCAAGGGAAAGGCGGTTCAATCACACAATGCACACGTCAATGCCATCAGCTTACGTGCAGAAAATCTCGAAGCCATTCCTGAAATCGCACAAGCATCGATCGATACTCCCCAGTATCGATCGATACCAGCCCAGACGTCTGCTCGAATGGATTCGAAAACCCGTGTATCGATCGATACCCCATTGGTATCGGTCGATACTAAGGTGATTTCTGAGGAGACAACAGAGAGTTCTACTGTGGTGCCTAAGGTCGTTGCAGAACGAGTGTATGTAACCAGGATGCCTTATCCTATGGTTCCTAAGCTGACAAGGGAGGAATGGGAGATTGCTAGACTACAGTATATGCTGGATAACCCGAACGTGGAGCTTCTTTCTGATGAAGATGTACCTGTCAGAAACGATTCAAATCGCATGGCGTCGATCGATACCCTACCTGGTATCGATCGATACCCCTCTCAGAACGGACCAGAAGCTATGAAAACACCTGAGGTGATCGGAGAAAGAGTTCGCAATTCACTACAACCGCGGAAATTGACACAGAGGGAAGACCCAGGGAAATTCGCTGTTCCATGCTCCATCTCAGGAGTTAATTTCAAAGAGTCTCTTGTCGACTCAGGGGCTAGTGTCAATGTCATCTCAAAGGCAATTGCAGAGCAGTTGGGGGCTACTATTCTATCTCCTAAGACATCTATCACGTTTGCAAACGATTCCACCTCACTTCCATATGGTGAAATCGCTGGTTTGCTAGTCCAAGTAGGAGACTGTCTGGTGCCTACTGATTTTCAGGTTGTGGAGATGGGTGCGATATCTCGTATGCCTATACTCCTGGGACGACCGTTCATGGCTACTGCAGGCGCGATCATAGACACACCTAATAAGAGAATCTCTTTCTCTTACATTGACAGAGGGGTCTATTATGGTGTCATTCCCCCTAGGAGTGTTCCCACACGTGCCTCTAGCATCAAGGTTATCACAGGAGAGTCACTGGCAATTGATATTTTGGAAGAACCTCCTGATGAGCCTACTGTCGCAGATGTTCCAGCTGAACCGCCCAACATCCCCAAGAAGAAGGCCAAGGCAACAACAAAGCAGAAGAAAGCCAAGAGCAAGAAGGTTGAGAATCCCCATGTCACCTTGATACCTCGTAAGTGCAATGGAGATTCGATTGAATATAAGGTCAAATGCAAAGGAGCCTTGAAACCATTCTCCAAGGCCAGAGTCCTTCTCACTTCTGAGCTGAAAGAGAAAGGGCAGGAGTTTGTGGACAGCATGCTAAGCAGAACGCTGAAGCTAGTAATGTCAAGTGATGGAGCCTGTTTTGATGCAAGCTCTCACTCTTATCCAGCCTGAAGGGCGTTACAGTCAAGCTATTGACGTTAAACGAGCGCTTGGTGGGAGGCAACCCACTGGTGAGTATGTTTTTGATTCGTTTTTATTTTTATTTTCGTTTGTTTTGAGTCTGTGTCAGGATGAACAAGGAGCAACTCGAAATCGCCTAAGCATCGATCGATACCCCTATGGTATCGATCGACACCAATCGCGGATGAAAATTCACCAAGTCGATCTAAGCATGGTATCGATCGATACCATGCCGTGTGTCGATCGACACCGACTGCTCCAGAACGGTAATTTCTTGTTCCTCTTCATTCTATCCTTTTTCTTTGTTTCTTTCACTGACTCTAGGCTGGATAACACTGAGGACAGTGTTGTTCAAGTCTGGGGGAGGTGTCTGCTGACATTGTTTTCGTTTTTCTTAGAGTCAGTCGTTTTATCAAGTCAAAACTGTTTTATTGAGTCAAAATTTGTTGGAGATGATGATCCTGTGCTTGAACCTATTGATTTGATTTTGTTTTTGAGTGCACAGTGTTACAGGATCAGTTCTAGATCGACTAATGAAAAATCCAAAGGCTGACCAGTTGACTAGAAAACATCCATGTCTCCAGCAGAGTTTTTCTGAAGCCTGAGCCAAATTTTTGCACTTCATCAATGTGGTTAGTGTTCATAGAGCTTGATTCATCATTCATATCTGATAAAGGAACCCGTGTGTTTAGAATTATGGTATCTCTCTCCCCTGAAATAAGTTGATAGATTAAGAGCATAAAAGATTGAAATGATTTTCTTCTGAGTAGAGGGTTAGGAAAATTTCTAGCGATCCCATTATTCTACTTAAGAGGGGATGATCACACAAAGGATTGGAAGCGAGGCTAGGATTTTCCTATGATGCCATTATTCGCCTACATCCTTTGATACATTGAGAGGGAAGAACCGGGGATTTGGTGGCAAACACCATCAATACTCGCGTCTCCTACCTTGATATGTATATGCTAAGCTGAAAATAAAAAAAATAATAAGGAGATAATAAGAAATAAGTCTGGGGGAGAGAAATTGATACAAAAAGTGTGAAAAAGGGTGGTTCCTTTGTCATGATATTGTCTGGTAAAGAGTCTAGAAGGTTCTTGAATATTAGTTGCAGCGATGAAACTGGCGATGAAGGTTTTACTTGAACAATGCTGTGGGATAATGTGTGGAGTCTGGAAAAGCTGCAAATGTCTACGGAGAAGTACATGGTGGTTAGATCAAAAGCTGATCAGGTGACATTTGGGTACTTTGGAAAAGGGTCTTTTCGATGGTTCAGGAACAGGTGAGTCTCTACGTTTTCAAACCTCTTTTTCTGATTTAGTCTTCTATTTGCTTGAGGACAAGCAAAAGGCTAAGTCTGGGGGAGTTGATATATCATGGTTTTTACCCTGTTTAGGCCATGATATAAGTCCTTTTATAGAGTCTTTTATAGTATTTTGGAGTCTTTTTAGAGTCTTTTACAGGTCATAGCACGTTTGGAGGATTATTGGAAGTATTGGAGCTTTCTGGAGCAGTTTGTAGCAGAGCTAAAGATCGTGTCGCTGAGAACCTAAATTCACGTCGAGCATCGATCGATACCCCTTGGTATCGATCGACACTCAGCGCAGCAAGACACGACCCGCGAGTTTTCCAAGACTTGAGGAATTGCAAAAGTGCCCAGAAGTCTTTAATAATTACAAGAAGACCCCAGATCGTGTTTTAGGTTATAAATAGGATTTTACAGCCATTGTTTAGGCTATGCTTTTATTTTCTGAGTTTGATTTTACTTTGGTTTTAGAGAGACAAGTCTGAATCTCCCTTCGTCCGAGATCAGATCTCTAAACCCTTCTTTCTATTCTATTGATGATTTATTCAAACATGTCTTTTGATTCAATTGCCATGTCTGAGTAGATCCACTTTAGGTTTAGGGTTTTCTCATAAAGGATTTCTTTGAATGCTAGGTTAATTATCTGTTTAGGATTCACCATCTGAATTAGTTCTTCACCTTAGGTTGTGTTCATAGCTAATTCTAGGTTGACGAATCTGGAATATAGATCTTAGGATAATTGATTAGGCACGAGAGTGCGATTAATTACCTGATAGAACCTAGGTGAGCAAATTGATTACTCGCAAAGAGATTTGGTTTAATTGATTTGTGAACATATCAAACCTGATATTAAAGCTGATTTAGAATTTAGGATTCGCAAAGAGATTTGGAATTCCTAGGATTTAGATTTAGATAGTTTTCGCAACGAGAGTTGGTTAGCTATATTCTAGTGATTTGAGTTCAAGAACTGCGCTAAATCTGAATCATGTTAGTTAGTTAGTCTGCATTCATTGATTTCCTGAGAAAAACCCTAGACCTATATTCTTCCAATTGATTTACAACCCTTTTAATTTCTTCATTGTTTTTAATTACATTCGTTTGGCTTAGCGTAATTCGACACTATAGAATCTATTGTGCGTTTCTGTGAGTCTTCTGTGGTTCGACCCCTAGCTATACTATTACAACTGCTTTAGTACTTTAGGGTATTAAATTGAGCATATCACTATGTATCAAAGGATGTAGGCGAATAATGGCATCATAGGAAAATCCTAGCCTCGCTTCCAATCCTTTGTGTGATCATCCCCTCTTAAGTAGAATAATGGGATTGCTGGAAATTTTCCTAACCCTCTACTCAGAAGAAAATCATTTCAATCTTTTATGCTCTTAATCTATCAACTTATTTCAGGGGAGAGAGATACTAAAACTAAACACATGGGGTTCCTTTATCAGATATGAATGATGAATCAAGCTCTATGAATACTAACCACATCGATGAAATGCAAAAATTGGCTCAGGCTTCAGAAGAACTCTGCTGGAGACATGAATGTTTTCTAGTCAACTGATCAGTCTTTGGATTTTTCATTAGTCGATCTAGAACTGATCCTGTAACACTGTGCACTCAAAAACAAAATCACATCAATAGGTTCAAGCACAAGATCATAATCTCCAACAAATTTTGACTCAATAAAACAGTTTTGACTCTATAAAACGACTGACTCTAAGAAAAACAAAAACTTTGTCAGCAGACACCTCCCCCAGACTTGAACAACACTGTCCCCAGTGTTATCTAGCCTAGAGTAGGTAAAAGAAACAAAAGAAAAGGATAGAATGAAGAGAAACAAGAAATTACCTTCCTGGAATAGCGAGTGTCGATCGACACACAGCATGGTATCGATCGATACCACGCTTAGATCGACTTGGTGAACTTTCATCCGCGATTGGTGTCGATCGATACCAATGGGGTATCGATCGATACTTAGGTGATTTCGAGTTGCTCCTTGTTCATCCTGACACAGACTCAAAACAAATGAAAAATCAAAAGGAAAAACGACTCAAGGACAGACTCACCAGTGGGTTGCCTCCCACCAAGCGCTCGTTTAACGTCAATAGCTTGACTGTAACGCCATTCAGGCTGTTGGTGCATCATCCAGAGGCATTATCTGCCCTGTTGGAATCTCGGCTTGCGCCCAATAGTGTTTCACTCTTTGTCCATTGACAGTGAATTCCTCGCCTTTGCGATTTATCAGCACTACAGCACCATGTGGTCTGACCTCTTTGATTGTGAAGGGACCTGACCAACGTGAACGCAGTTTACCAGGAAACAATTGCAAACGAGAGTTATACAGAAGTACCTGGTCGTTCGGCTCGAAGTGTCTGGAGATGATCTTCTTATCATGATAAGCTTTGGTTCTCTCCTTGTACAGCCTCGAGTTCTCATAAGCATGGTGCCTGATCTCATCCAGCTCGTTCAGCTGAATCAACCTCCTCTCAGCAGCAGGCTTGATGTCGAAGTTCAGCATCTTTGTTGCCCATGCAGCCTTGTGCTCAATCTCCACTGGAAGGTGGCATGCTTTCCCATACAGCATTTGGAAAGGTGTAGTACCCAGCGGTGTCTTGAAGGCAGTCCTGTATGCCCAAAGTGCATCATCCAGCTTTGTAGACCAATCATTCCTAGAAGCATTCACTGTCTTCTCCAAGATCTCCTTGATCTGCCTGTTGGAGACTTCAACTTGCCCACTTGTCTGAGGGTGATATGGAGTAGCCACACGATGGTTTACACCATACTTCTTCAACAACCTCTCGAACACCTTGTTGATAAAGTGAGAGCCACCATCACTTATCACAATTCGAGGTACTCCAAAGCGAGGGAAAATGATGGTCTTAAACAGCTTAAGAACCACCGCAGAGTCATTCTTCTCACTAGCTATCGCTTCCACCCATTTGGACACATAGTCCACAGCAACCAGGATGTAGTTCTTCTTGTGTGAAGATGGGAAAGGACCCATAAAGTCAATGCCCCAGCAATCAAAAACTTCAACCTCAAGGATGAAATTTTGTGGCATCTCATGTCTCTTACTGATCTTCCCTCTCCTCTGACAAGCGTCGCACTGTGAGACGAAAGTGTGAGCATCCTTGAACATGGTAGGCCACCAGAAGCCTGCTTGAAGAGCCTTGGATACTGTCTTGAAGGTGGCAAAGTGTCCAGCATAGTCTGATCCATGGCAATGAAACAAAACATCTGAAACCTCTGACTCAGCAATGCATCTCCTGTATATGCCATCAGAACAATGCTTGTACAAGTAAGGTTCATCCCAAAAGAATCTCCTTATGTCGCGCATGAACTTCTTCTTGTCATACTTCTTGAGGTGGTTTGGCTTTGCATCTGCAGCGAGATAATTTGCAATATCAGCGTACCATGGAGTATCAGAATCTGCTGCAGCGACGAGATGGTGGTTAGAAGCGACTGAATGATCGATGATGAAAACAGCTTCTGAATCGTCAGGGTATCGACCGATACCATCATGGTATCGATCGATACCGAAACCTGCAACTCGTGGAAATTGCTGATTCTCGGCCAGATTCATCTGAAACCCAGTTTCAATGAAGTAGATGGCTTCCTCAGGTAGTTGATCATCAATGGGGACGTCCTCATCGATCCGCATCCGCGAGAGATGGTCAGCAACTCCATTCTCTATGCCTTTCTTGTCCTTAACCTCAATGTCAAACCCTTGTAGCAAAAGAACCCAACGACAGAGACGAGGCTTGAGATCCTTGTTATTCATCAGATACTTGAGAGCAGCATGATCAGTATGAACAACCACCTTGCTCCCAATCAAGTAAGATCGGAATTTCTCAAAGGAGAAAACAACAGCAAGTAGCTCCTTCTCTGTGGTGCTGTAATTCCTCTGAGCATCATCCAAAGTCCTGCTGGCATAGTAGATGACGTGCAGCTTCCTGTCTTTCCTCTGACCCAGAACTGACCCCACAGCAAAGTCACTGGCATCACACATGATCTCGAAAGGCAGAGTCCAATCAGGAGGTTGCACAACAGGAGCACTCACTAAAGCCTTTTTGATCTCCTCAAAGGCTGCAAGACAATCAGTTGTGAAATCAAATTTGATCTCTTTGCACAGCAGAGCAGTGAGTGGACGTGCTATCTTGGAGAAATCCTTGATGAACCTCCTGTAAAACCCAGCATGACCAAGGAAGCTCCGAATATCCTTCACAGAAGTAGGTGGTTGGAGACTTGTCATGACCTGAATCTTGGCTTTGTCAACTTCGATTCCAGCTTCAGAGACTTTGTGCCCAAGTACAATGCCATCCTGAACCATAAAATGACACTTTTCCCAGTTAAGGACCAAGTGTTTCTCTTCACACCTCTGTAGCACCTTGCACAGATTAGCCAAACAGATCTTGAATGATGACCCATATACTGAAAAATCATCCATGAACACCTCCATGAAGTCCTCGATCATGTCTGTGAAGATAGACATCATGCACCTCTGAAAAGTGGCTGGAGCGTTGCACAATCCAAATGGCATTCTCCTGTATGCGAACGTGCCATAGGGACACGTGAAAGTGGTATACCCTTGGTCATCTGGATGGATAGGAATCTGGAAGAAACCTGAATATCCATCAAGGAAGCAGTAGTAGGGATGACTGGCCAACCTCTCCAACATCTGGTCAATGAATGGCAATGGGAAGTGATCTTTCCGTGTGGCCGCGTTCAACTTCCTGTAATCAATGCACATTCGATGTCCAGTGATAGTCCTTGTGGGAATCATCTCATCCATGTTGTTCTTCACCACAGTTATCCCTCCTTTCTTAGGAACAACGTGCACTGGACTGACCCAAGAGCTATCTGAGATGGCATAGATAACTCCTGCATCCAAGAGTTTCATGACCTCTTTCTTAACCACCTCCTTCAGGTTTGGATTCAGCCTCCTTTGATGCTCAACTGAAGCCTTTGACTCGTCCTCAAGATGAATCCTATGCATGCACAGGTTCGGTGAAATACCTGAAATGTCATCAAGAGAATAGCCAAGAGCTTTGCGATACTTGCGCAGCTTGCTTAGCAGTAAAGTGACCTCTGCGTTGTTCAAAGAAGAATTAAGGATTACAGGGTACGTGGAATTAGGACCAAGAAAACCATACCTTAGATTCGCAGGAAGTGGTTTGAGTTCCACTTTAGGAGCGTTCTCCTCGCTCCAATCTCCAAGCCCAGCAGCTTGCATAGTTCTTTCGGCCAAACTTCTTTCTGGCCGTAGGGTATCGATCGATACCATCAGAGTATCGATCGATACTGGTCGTGCTGAATCGAGTATCCTTCCGTATTCAGCAGCAGCATCGTGTGGCTTAACTTCTGACTCAGCCGAACAGGCCAATGCTCTCTCCAATGGGTCCTCAGGATGCATCTCTAAGAAGTACTCCTCAGCAATATCACAGAAGGTATCAACGAAGAAAGTCCGCCCATCGATGGTTGGTCTCTTCATCATCTTCTCCATGTTAAAATTCATGACCAACTCACCAATGTTAAGAGATATCTTCCCATTCCTGCAATCAATCAGAGCACCAGCTGTTGCTAGGAATGGCCTTCCCAAGATGAGAGGATCTCTGGGTTCCGAATCATACTCCAAGACAATGAAATCAGTTGGGATTAAGCAGTTCCCAATCACAATCGGAACATCCTCGAGCAATCCTTCTGGAAGTCTAATTGAACGATCAGCGAGAATCAGCGAGATTCTAGTAGCAGTGAAGTCTGTCATTCCCATCCTCTTAGCAACCGAGTATGGCATGAGGTTGACACTTGAGCCAAGGTCACAGAGAGAACGCTCAAACCTGTCAGTAGCGATTGTGCAATCCAAGACAAAGCTCCCTGGATCTGGAAGTTTCGTTGGGATCCTGTTGCTTAGGATTGCACTGCACTCATGAGTGATCATCAGACAGCCTTCTTCAAGGTTCAAATTGCTGGACACCATCTTCTTGACATACCTCTTGAAAGCTACAGAAGTCTTGATAGCATCGATGAAGGGAAGTTCAACAACCAGCTTATCCAAAATTTCCTTGCATTTAGCATCCTCTACTTCCTTCTTAGTCTTCCCAAGAGCTCTGGGATAGGGTACCCTCGGGATGTAGACCCTCTCTGGTGCTGCTTTAGGCTTCTCCTTCACAACCTCAACTTCTGCATCGTCTTCAGGTTCGGTATCGATCGATACAGGGGGGTATCGATCGATACACGGGAATTTGAGTCTTCCCGTCTGAGAATCGCGATCGGTGTCGATCGATGCTGAGGAGTGTCGATCGATGCCTTAGCGATTTCAGTGTCTTCATCGTCAGACATCTCGAAATTTACAGTAGGCTGATCCACTTTTGCCCCTGATTTGACCTCCTTACCACTTCTCAAGGTAATGGCATTGATGTGTGCCCTTGGGTTCTCTCCTTTTCCTGGTAGAAAACCTTCTTGTCTTCTTGAACTCTCTGAAGTCTGAGCTACCTGAGTTTCCAGCTTCTTCTGACCAATACCCAGAGAATCGATCTTTCCACTCAGATCTTTGTACATGGCGTCCATCTTACCATTGAAGGTCACTGTAATCTGCTGCTGTCCTTGAACGAGTGTTTCAAGCATGGCTTCAATCTTGTTCTCTGATGTCTTAGCAGTCACAGGCTCGTAAGAAGGACTTCCGTAGTTCCTGGTGTAACCACTGATCTGGGCAGGTTTCCGGTTGAATCCTCCTTGCTGGAAGTTGTTGTTGAAGCCCCGATTGTTGTTGAACTGGTTCCTCTGTCCCTGAAAGCCAGAACCACCAATGTAGTTCACGTCTTCTGCTTCATTCTCATTGAAAACCTCAACATCCTCAGCAAAATGGACAGCTTTTGTTGTCTTTCCCAGCAGAAGATTGTGCATAGAATCTAGTTGAGCCTTAAACTCAGCGATCTGCGATCCATCTTGATTACCAGCCAGCTTCTTGCGCTCGAAATCTGCACTCTTTGTGCTGCTGCTAGATGCAAAATTCTCAATCAACACATAGGCGTCCTCAGGATAGTTGGTGTTGAAGTTCCCATTGCTTGAAGAGTCCAGAGCCATCTGATACCTCCAATCTACTCCTCTGAAGAAGATACCTAGCAGCTGCACATCAGAGTATCCATGGTGTGGACAGTCTCTTTGGTACGATCTGAATCTTGTCCAAGCAGCCTTGAACGCCTCAGTAGGTCCTTGAGAAAAAGTGGAGATCTTATTCCTCAGATCTTCAGATCGTCCATCATCATAGAAGTTAATTAGGAAGGCTCTCTTGGTGTCTTCCCAATTAGTCAGTGATCCAGGAGGTAGCTGCCTCAGCCAGTAAGTAGCCTCTCCACCTAGAGAGTAGGGGAAGAGCTTGCAGAAGAGATAATCGTAGGACACTCCATTGCTCTTGATGCTAGTGACCAAGTCCTCGAATTTCTCTACATGATCCATTGGATGCTCATGAGGCAAACCATGGAAGAGATGCTGTCCTACTAGAGTGTAGTAAGCAGGCTTCAGCTCAAAGTCATTCCGCTCATACGCAGGGGGACGAATCGCAGAGCGATTGGCGAAAAATTGCTCTGGCCTGTTGTGTTCACCAATCGTTCTACCACGATTAACCACATCATCCCTTGCGTCCCTAGCGGCATTCTCAGCGACAACAGGAGCAGGTGGAATGACAATCCCCTCTCCATCCAGACGTTGTCCTTGCTCATTGCACAACCGACCCTGTTGGTCCCTGTAAGCTCCAGCAGCATCACGAACCAACCCAACTTGATTGTTGTTCATCTTAGCTGACTTCTTTGCTTTCCTGTTTGTGCGTTCCACTTGTGCTAGCTGTTCCAGTGATAGATCAACTAGCGGAGTGCTCTTTTTGCTTCTGGTTTCAAGATTATGCATGCACCTGAAATCACAAGTAAAGAGCGTAAGTAACTGAAATTTACGACGGGTATCGACCGATACTCAAGGGTATCGATCGATACTCGGGCGATTTAGACGAATTTCCTAGCTAAAATCTAACGGCGAATTGAGTCCCCGGCAACGGCGCCAAAATTGATATGCTCAATTTAATACCCTAAAAAGTACTAAAGCAGTTGCTGCAGTAAATCAGGGGTCGAACACAAGAACTCAAGAATCACTCAATAGATTCTATAGATCAGAAACAAGCTAAACCAGATGATGTAATTGAAAAACAGGGTTGCAAGTAAAACGTTTGTAAATTCAATTGGGGGAATGTAGGCTTAGGGTATTTCTCAGGAAATCAATGAATGCAGCTAAGTTAGCTAACATGATCCAGATTAAGCACTGTTCTAGAACTCAAATCACTAAAATATAGTTAACCAACTCTCGTTGCGAAAACTATCTAAATCTAAATCCTAGAAATTCCAAATCTCTTTGTGAATCCTAAAGTCTAAATCAGCTTTAAAATCAGGTTTGATATGTTCACAAATCAATTAAACCAAATCTCTTTGCGAATAATCAATTTGCTCACCTAAGGTTCTATCAGGTAATTAATCGCACTCTCGTGCCTAATTAATTATCCTAAGATCTAAGTTCCAGATTCGTCAACCTAGAATTAGCTTTGAGAACAACCTAAGGCGAAGAACTAATTTAGATAGTGAATCCTAACAGATAATCAACCTAGCATTCAAAGAAATCCCTATGAGAAAACCCTAAACCTAACAGGTGATCTACTCAGACATGGATATTAAATTAATAAACATGTTTGAATAAATACTCTTATATTAAATCAGAAAGAGAAACAAGGTTTTGAGATCTGATCTCGGACGAAGGGAAACCAGACTTGTCTCTCACCAAAATCTCTCTTAAACTAAAGCAAAATAAAGCATAGCCTAAACAATGGCTGTAAAATCCTATTTATAACCTAAATCACGATTTGGGGTCTTCTTGTAATTATCCAAGTCTTCTGGGCACTTTTTGCAATTCTTCAAACTTCATTAAGTCGCGACTTTGAAATCTGCTTCGATTGGTATCGATCGATACCAGGGGGTATCGATCGATACTTGACGTGAATTCGAGTAATTTAGCCAGCAGGCTTCAGTTTCGCTCCAGAATGTTCCATAAACTCCAATATCTCCAAGAATACTCCAAATGTGCTAAAACCTGTAAAGGACTCTAAAAGACTCCAAAATACTATAAAGACTCTATAAAAAGGACTTATATCATGGCTTAAATAGGGTAAAAACCATGATATATCAACTACCGAAAGAGGACAAGACCGCAACTTTCCCTTGGATTGTGTGGAGTATTTGGAAAGCAGGGAATGATAAGGTATTCTCAAATGTGGATAGAAACACACAAGAGATACTAAGGATTACCGAAACAGAGGCAATAACTTGGGAAACGGCGCAACTTAGTGAACCAGAAGGAAATCCCCAACATATCGGTTCTAACACAGGGAGGGCTCAATATGAGGAATACGACGGACTGAAATACTATATTGATGGCTCGTGGAAGGAAACAGATTACTTTTCTGGCTTAGGTTGGTACTGTTTTCAGGAGGGAGTTGAAGGAGCCATCATTGGATCAAGAAATCTGAGAAGAGGTCTTTCCCCGCTACACGTAGAATTGGAAGCGCTCATATGGGTGATGCATTGTATGATTGCAAATGAGAAGATGGAGATAGTTTTTGCAACAGACTGCTCGGAGTTGGTGAAGATGGTGTCTACACCCAAGGAGTGGCCGGCTTTTACAATCATTTGGAGGAGTTCGCGAGGAGTAAGGAGGAATTCACTTTCTTCTCTATCACACATATACCACGCTCAAACAACACAGTGCCAGACAAGCTAGCACGAGGTGCTCGAGTCTACCCATCAGATTTTATTCATGTAAACTCAATACCCCCGGTTTGGTTCAGTGAATCGGTATAGGTTTTTGGGCTGTCGACAAAAAAAAAAAAAATTAATTACCTTTGTTTTTATTTTTATTGAGTTCGAAGAGTTTAGTCTCAGGAAGTAATAAGCCTCTCGAATTCGCCAAATTCACCATAAAGGCTCTCATATTCTCAACTTTTCTTTCATGTGCATGTAGTTAACAAAAACTTTTCAAAGTTATTCATATTCAGATTCAATGCATGAGCTTTCAGATTCAAAACATAAATTTCCAACAAGCCTTAGAAGAAGAAACATACCCAGAAATTACCACCGGAAGACCCCAAATCATAGAACTACCCTTAAAAGGGAAATAAAAAAAGCAAAACAGCCAACAAAGACGAGATCAGAAATCAGAAATGCTTCCATTAAAGCTTGCTCGCCATCGCATTTCTCCTCTTCGTCGCAACCTTCGACTTAGTCGTCTTCGGCGGTGTCGCTATCGTCGTCTCTCTCGTGGTCTCTTCCAAACGATGCCGTGATGATGTCTTTCCAATCTCCGATCTTTCGTCTCCCTCTCCAATGGCCTATTCAAGCTCGTCTTCTACGCCGCCCTGGAAACCCCATCCTCTTCCTCCGGATCCTTCAGCAATTGGGATTGCTGCTCCGTTTCTCTCTTCTCTTGAATCACGAACAAATGAATTGGATCGATGGAGAGTTTCTCGCAGGCATTGGCTTCAAATGGATGGAAAATTTACAAGACGAAAGAGTATCTGTCGCCGGGATCTACCGGGCAGAGAAACTGGATCAAAATTGTGAAGGACGATGATGATGACGATTACCAATTGGATCGAAATTGAATCGAGGAAGAAGAAGAAATTGGATCGAAGAAGAAGAAGAAGAAACTAAATCGATGATTTTTATAGTTGAACTCGGGTTGGGTTGGGTCGGGATTTAAATTTGGTATGGTATTGGTATAAGTGGTTTAGCTCGAATACCATTCAAACCGACGAATATGGATAAATATGTTTCGAACTTTCGGATTGGGGGGAAATATGTTTTTAACTTTCAAATTAGGGGAAAATAAGACTTCGGGTGAAACTTCGGGTGGATCTGTTACTATGTGGGTACTATTCGGGAGAAATAGGTGATTTCCCATCTTTTTATTTCCAAACTTTGGGGTTTGTGTTCATGATGAATGAAGATTAATTGCCTTCGAATATTGCTCTTATCTGAAGATGCAGATTCTGGCACAGCTTGCTGGTTGGATCAGGACACTGTATCAGAACACATCAAGAAGCTGAGTTGTTGACGTGGACGTCGGAGCTGGCGTGGCAGACCATCATCGGATGGTGTATTGAGGCAATCGGCGTGAGCTGACTTGGTAGGCAAATAAAGGTGTGATTCGATGTGGAGATGTTGTGGAGATTTAGTGAATATTCTCCACTACAAGCACGGAATAGATAAGTTTGAAAACATGAAATATCTCTAATAGTTGATTTTCGAAGATTCTAGGTTGTAGGGTTTGCAAGGTGGGTATAAATCTTCTAGAGAGGCCATGAGCCGTGGGTAAGCACTCTAGAATATTGTTGTAAGCTATAAACTTCGAAGCAAAAAAAAAAGCTTAGAAGGTGAGTGTTGATCAAATTTTTGTGTCTCACGAGCGGGTGAGTAGGATCAAAGGAGAGTTAGGCTTAGATTTGTTCTTAGTCGGGTTTAATATATTGGGTAGAATATGTTGAATTTGTTCTTAGTCGGGTTTAATCTATTGGGTAGAATATGTTGAGTAACTTCTGAGATAAAGGAGATCCTTGTAAAAGGTTTTTTTTATCAATAAGAATAAATATACAAGCGTTGCACTTGGCGCTTTCCAAGTCAAGATCATGTTGTTGTGCACTTCTATACCTCTACAATTGGTATCAGAGAAGACACCTGATAAAGGATTGTTTATCTTTTCAACATGTGATATCTTGTGACAAGGTATGGAGAAGGCACAACAGTTTGTGGCAGTACCAAAGCCGCTAAAGCTTGACGCTGAGCACAATGGTTACTAGAAGGTATCCATCAGACAGTTGATTCAAAGTATTGATATGGATACTTGGTTCGCAATAGAAGAAGGATGGACACCGCCAACGACAAAGAATGAAGCTAGAGAAACGGTTCAAAAGCCCAAGAGTACATGGACTGCAGAGGAGAAGACAGGAGCAAAACACAATTCTCAAGTTATGTCTGTTATCTTTGGTTCGTTGCCCATGAACCAGTTCACTCGGGTGCAAGGGTGGACATCAGCAAAAAAAGCTTGGGATATTTTGCAGGTTTCATTTGAAGGAACCAGTAATTTGAAGCGTACTCGACTTGATATTTTGGCCTCAGAATTTTAGAATCTAACCATGGGAGTTGGTGAGTCTATTAATGAGTTCAGCAGTAAGATGAGTTCAATCTCTGAGGAGGCAGTTGTTTTGGGGAAGAGATACAAGGACAAGAAGCTCGTGAAGAAGTTTCTCAGGATCATGCCTACTAAGTTTTAGTCGCTCAAGTCTGCTATTGATGTTTCCATTAACTCAGATGAGTTAAAGTTCGATCAGGTGGTTGGGATGATGCAGGCGTATGAGCTGCAGATGAAGAAGAAAGATCATACTACAGGGAAAGACATTGATCTGAGAGGCATTGGTCTGACAGCGATTGAGAATCAAGCAGGTGTTACTGAGGACAAAGTAGGGTTGATTGTCAAGAAGTATTTCAGAAAGATGGAAATAATTCAACACAAGGGAGCCTTAACGTTCAGCAGACCTGATGCAGAAAGGGAAAACATGAAGTCAGAGAAACAGTGTGCTCAATGTGAAGGTATTGGACACTTCAAGTATGAATGTCCAACTATCAAGAAGAAAAGACTGTTGTATGAGTGTAAAGGCTACGGCCATACAAAGGCAGACTGTCTTGGATCTTCTGGAATGAAACAAAAGTCATACGTGACATGAAGTGAGAGTGATACTGAGGAAGATGAGGATGATGGAGAAGAAATTCTCAACAACTTTGTTGCCTATAAAGGTTTTATTGAAGAAGAAGGAAAAGGTATAACTCTGGAAGCCCATATCGATGACAATCAGGTGGCTGATTCAGAATCATAGGAAGAAGACCCTGATCTGCCTATGGAAGATCAATTCAATATTTTGATTGAAGATCTAATTGTAAGGAAAAAGGAGAATCACGATCTCATTTCAGAAAAGAAGGATTTGATGAGCAAGATTTCTAGGCTTGAAAAAGAATTATCTGAGGAAAAAGCCAAATCACTGGGTTTGGAGAAACGATTGGAAGATCAGCTGAAAAATATCAAAATGCTGAGCAAAGGAACCAAATATCTGGATAAGCTCCTGACTATGGGAAGAACGTGTAATACCAACTGGGGACTGGGGTTCCAAGGAGATCATTCGAGTGGTTCAACTCAATTTGTTAAAGGATCAATCTCTGCTAAGGAGCAACCAGAAACAAACCAGAAAAAGGGACCATCAGGAACCCGAAGTGGTATGATCAGAACTGTGTCTGCACACAACTTGAGGAATTCTGAACATAAGTCTGATCAATATAACTTCAGAAGCAGGAGAACTGGATGCTGGTACTGTGGAAGTCAGAATCACTACAAGGCTGATTGTTACATGTTCCTAACTTATGTTACACAAGTCATGCGGCAGAAGAAGTTTTACAGAGATGGTAAGCGACCAAGTCACGTTTATATTAAGAAAAACGATATGTACTGTAAATTTGTCGTAAATTATTGATCGTCGTAAATTGGTGATCGATGTATATTATATATATATATATATATATATTATATAATATTTATTTTATTATTAATTATAATTATAAATTAGTAATTAATAAAATTATATTAATTATAATTATAAATTATTATTATAAATTAAAATTTTATAAATAAATTCAAAATACAAAATAAAATTCAAAATACAAAAAACTAATATTATCTCGGGGATTAATACCCAAGTTACCGAAGAGCTCCACTTCCGCTCATTGTGCAGCGAGCAGATCCACATCATGATGCTCATCCCTCCGGCGCGATGTCGATGCTTGCCTGCCTCAGTGCGGTCGCCAAAGCGAGATTACTCGCGGCAATAATATCGAAGAGAGAGTTGTATCCTTGGATTGTCCTATCATATCTTTGGATCTTCCTATCATATCATTGGATCTTCTCATCGTATACATGATTCCTCGCCCGCAAAATGTTGATATCGGAGTTGGCGGTGTTTAACTCGTTCCGCAACTCAACAGAATCCTCGAAATGATGACGTGAGGAAGACAAGGCAACGACACTATCTCAGATCGATTATATCCCTAAAATTATGTCATTTTTCTTCCGGACAACCTTAAAAAAGAAGACGTTAAAATTAATAAATTGAATACAAAATAATTCCGTAAAAATATAATTTGATTATTATTACCTCTTCGTATATCTCGTCCATCTGGGTTGTGGTCAAAGCCGCAATGGATTGGACCGAGCTATCAGATGATAGCTGCTGAGAGAACTGAGTTTGACGCTCGGCGATAAATGGCATAGCGTCATTGTAGACCATCTCCGCTCGAGGATCCACAAAAGAGCCATTTTTTGGGTGAGTTTCCTCAAAAACTGGAATCATTGGGGGAAGTTCGCCTCCGTTTGCCTAACAAAGCGATATTCCAAAAAAAGGTTAAACAGTTAATGGTTAATTTTAATTAATAACATAATAACAAAAATAGAAATTAACCGAAAAAATTATACCATTTGAAGACGCCTTCCCGCAAAAGACGTTTGACCCGAAGTATGTGGCATAACCGCCGGAAGACCATCTGGACCGACAGTGTTATGAGAAGCATAAAACTTGCCGACCACTATCTGCGAATGCGGATTAGTCCAGTAGGCCATCAAGCCGTTCCACACTTCAGAAGACAAGTATGGGGGCTTCGCGTTATCGCCTTTAACCTCCCACTTCCTCTTCCAATCGGAGACGATATTATTGAACCGCAATTTTCCCATCTTTTTAAATTGCGTCTTCACTATCTCGTTGATCCCAATGTCCCAGTGCCATTTTTGCTAACAAAAAGGCAAAAAAGAATTAGAAACGATTAAATAAAAAAAAATTCTCAAAAAAAAAATAGAAACAATTAAATTACCGCGAAACATTTAAACCATGTCTCGATTACATCGTCCTGAACCGCATATCAATTGTGGCGAGGCTCCTGGAAATAGCCTTTAATTGTGTCAGACACACTCCATCCGATTTTGTTATATTCCTTAAACCTGAGAAATAAAACGATAATTATCAGTAAAAAAATAAATTTAAAAAACAAATTTAAGTTACGTACCAAAAAGTATTCGGCGGCCGATTCAGATCTAAATGGAGTAAAGCATCATTAGCCGACGAAAGCAAAAAATCATGCACCGTTTATTCTGCATATATCAATGGGGGTCGAGGTGCAGTTGGAGGAGGTGACGGCGGCGCTGGTGAAGACCCAGAATCCGGAGCCATGGACGGTGTGGCAGAAGATGACGAGACTTCCAAATTAGTATTTGGTCTCGACTCGTGACCCATAAACATGCGATATTGAGATTTGCGTGGCCCCATATATCTACAAAAAATTATATAAAACTAATTAATAACAAGATTAAAGAATATCAAAAATATAATACAATAATTCTAATCCTATCTAATAATTCCAATCTTATCTAATAATTACAATCCTATCTAGTAATTATAATACTAATAATTATTTAATTACAAAATTAAAAAACTGACATGAGAGAGAGAATTCTCGTAGAGAGAGAGAGTGTTTGTGAGGAGAGAGATTGTGTTGTGAGTTGGGAGAGAAAAAGTTTGGCTCGTATATATAGAGTTTGTGGTCGTCGTAAATTTGATGGTAAGTTACGACGATTTTACGACAAAACCGTCGTAAAATTAAACCAATCAGATTTTGCCCCCATGCGGTAAATTTAATGTTTTCTAGTTACGACGGATCCATCGTAATTTTGATGGTAATTTACGACAACCTTACGACGGATCCGTCGTAAAACCATCGTAAATTTGAAACCAAAAATTAAACCAATCAGATTTACCCCCCCCCCCCCACGCAGTAAATTTAATGTTTTCTATTTACGACGCTTTTAAGAGGGATCCGTCGTAACGTCGCCGTAAATTACCATCGAAATTACGACAATCCGTCGTATCGTCGTAATTTTCGAAATCTAAACCCTATACCCTAAACCCTAATACACAAAACCGTCTTGTATTAACGAATTATATTTCTACATCCAAGATTTATCATAGTATACAACAAATTCAATAACGAGGGTTGAATGTAATTTATGGAACATTTCCTTATCTTACATAATAATGTATATCATTCGTTCTTATAAGTTTATTCGTAACATCCATGAAGTATATAATGTAAGTGATTTTTCTGATAACTCAATTTTTTTTATACATTGAGTAGAGAACTTACGTAAAACAAGATAAATGATGAAAAATCAAACCTAATCAACCCTAAACCCTAAACCCGAAATTATGGTTAGGATTTACGATGACATTACGATGATTTTAAAGTAAAACATCGTAATGTCGTCGTAAACGTTAAACCAAAATTTGAATTTGATGGTTTAAGTATTACGGCGATGTTACGACGATTATGCTTCAATCGTCGTAATGTCGTCGTAAACGTTTAACCAAAATTTGAATTTTATGGTTTAAAGTATTACGACGATGTTACGACGATTATGTCTTCAATCGTCGTAATATCGTCGTAAACTTTAAACCAAAATTTGAATTTTATGGTTTAAGTACTACGACGATGTTACGACGCCTATGTTTTAAATCGTCGTAAATCCGTCGTAATATTGAAATTCTGAGATAACCATAGATGGGATCGAAAGGACTCAGGGAGGTCTAATATTACCCAAACCATAAAATTTTCAGGGTTTGTGTAATATTAGACCTCTGGGAATCCTTACGATCCCATCTCCGATTATCTCCGATTCAAGATCTATTTTTATTATACAAATTAAGAGCAATTACATATATCATAAATCAATCAGAATTATCATCTTCGTTGGGTTCATTATCTTCATTGGGTTAATCATCTTAAAGTTCATCATCATCGTCAGTACTCTCTTCAAACTCATCGAAATCGCCTTCTTCTTCTGTGTCGTCAGATAGATATTTAAGTTGCATGTTTTGGGGATAAACTAAAAGAACGTTGTCCGTAATCTCTGGTTCTGTAATGTCACGGCAAGAATCTTGTTGCATTGGAAGATCGTCAACACCAATAATTTTACCCCTTGAAGCTATTTTAATAACCGATAACCATGAGATCACAGTGGTTCGAACTCGCGGATATGGAACAAATGTTACTTGTTCTGCTTGTGATGCTAGGATAAATGGCTTAAACTTGTTGTATCGTCATGATTTTTTGACGTCAACCACACCAAATTTGTTAATTCGCACCCCTCGACCGACTGTTGGATCGAACCAATCACATTTGAAGAGAACGTATTTTATGCTAACCAATATGGGGTACTCCACTTCTATTATATCATGCAACACCCCATAATAATCTATTCCACCCCTAACACATACTCCGTAGTTGGTAGTTGCCTGACGAACGCCGTACTTGTATGTATGAAACACATAACCACGGGTAAAATACATGGGTGCAGTCATTATTTTCCCGAGGGGGCCTTGGAGTAACTCATGAAACCATATTGGATATCCTGAGTAGCCATAATCCACCTATGAAAAGCATATCGATAAGTGTGCATGTTAGATTGAGTATAGATGTAATTAAATGAAATATTTATAACTATATATTAACTTACTTGCGTCTTCAACAACTTAGCAAAGTGACGATCTTTACGATCGTTTATTTCATCATCTGAAACACCTTCAATGCATTCTCGTACATGGCTAACAAATAAGCTGCAAAATACATATATATATACATGGAAATTAACACATGTATTATATTAATTAATATATAATGAACTATATATATATATATATATAATACAAATAAGTTACGTTACCTACCGTAAGAACTCACTTCCTCGCAGTTTAGGAGGATGTACGTATGTGTGATGTGCATGTCATTCTCGTTATACCACCAAACTTCGTTCAATTTTCCACTAAGACGACTGATTGGTGAGAAGATGTCTGGGACACCCTCTACTGCATAAGTTCTTCCCACACCACCATCATCATATCGTCGGGGGGCCAGTTTGCATGTGCGAACTTTTGTTGCAAAATAGTATGAAGTGAAGTGTGAAGTTTCTTTTGTCAAACTTCCCGCAACCATTGATCCTTCAACCCTTGCTAGATTTTTTGCCTTACCCTTTAAATGTTTCATGAAACGCTCGAATGGGTACATCCACCTAAACTGAACAGGCCCGCCTAGTTCTGCTTCGTGAGGGAGATGAATGGGAAGATGTTCCATAGCATCAAAAAACGTCGGGGGAGAATATCTTCTCCAAATTGCACAACAATATTGGAATATTAGCAGCCAGGTGTGCAATTACATCTTCTGACAACGTCCGTGTACTAAGATCCCGGAAAAACGCTCTGATGCATGCACAATCAAAATTATATCTTATAATATTTGAATATATATAATTAATATCAACAGTTTTATATATGATGATGTATCTTACCTCCTATTTCTTCTTGAACATTTCCTGGAAGGAGTTCGGCAAATGCGAAAGGAAGTAATCGTTGCATAAACACGTGACATTCATGACTCTTCATCCCTGAAAAATTTTGTCCTTTCTCAACAGATTTAGCAAGATTGGATACATACCCATCATGAAACTTCACTTCAGACGAAACCCAATTGAAAAACGATGCATTTTCTTATGCACCCAACTGAAATATAGGAACTGGTGATTTCCCATTGCTCATTATGTGCAACTCATTTCTGTTGCAAATATCGGGCAAGTCCAACCTTGATTTTCCGCTGTCTTTGGTTCTTCCTTGCACGTTTAACACTGTATGCATGATGTTATTAAAAACATTTTTCTCAATGTGCATGACATCAAGATTGTGTCTCAGCAGATTATCTTTCCAGTACGGAAGTTTCCAAAAAATACTTTTCTTGTGCCAATTATGATTGACCCCGTATCCATCAGGCATATTAGATGTAGTGTGCCAATTTCCCCCACGATTCACCATTTTTATTCCCCCAAAATGATCTATTTGCGCTTCTAGATCTTCCCCAGATAGATACACTAGGGGTGGGGACACACACGATTTTGTTCTTCCTAAACAGCCGCTTGTTTCTCCGATATGGATGGTTGATTGGTAAAAACCGGCGGTGACAATCAAACCAGCATGTTTTTCGACCATATTTCAGCTGAAACACATCTGTCCGGTTGAGGCAATAAGGACAAGATAACCTCCCATGCGTCGTCCAACCTGATAGCATTCCATATGCAGGGAAGTCGCTTATTGTCCACATAAGCACCGCACGCATCGTAATATTTTTTTTCCTCGAACAGTCATATGTACGAACTCCTGTATACGAATAGTCATGTATGAGAGGCTGCAAAAACACATTAAGGGACCTCTTTAGATGATTGGGACCATGGACTAAAATATTCAGGAATAGAATTTTCCTTTGCATACACATATCTGGGGGAAGGTTATAATGCGTTACGATAACTGGCCACAAAGAATATTGCCTACCAGACATACCAAATGGACTAAATACATCAATGCAATGACCAAGATACACATTTCGCTTAGATTTAGCAAAGTATGGGTGTACCGTGTTAAAGTGTTTCCAAGCTTTTGCATCTGACGGGTGAGTCACTTCTCCTTCTCTCTGTGAATGTTCTGCATGCCACCTCATCAATGCCCATGTCCTTTCAGATTGATACAATCGTTTCAACCTATCAGTTATAGGAAGATACCACATCCGTTGGTACGATATCTTACTACGCCCAGAAGTTTGAGGCTTAAATCTCGAATTTTGGCAAAATCGACATTCCTGCAGCTTATCATCATCTTTCCAAAATATCATAAAATTGTCAACACATACATCTATCATCTCAGAAGCCAACCCAAGACTAAACACCAACTTCTGTATCTCATAGTATGTTTCGGCTGCCAAATTATCCTCTGGAAAATACTCTTTAATAAGATCAGCCCAATCATCTATGCAAACCTCAGCTAAGTTATGATCATTTTTAATTGCTAACGACAATTTAGACTGACCTTCTCTACATCCATCGTAGAGTGGCTGATTTGTAGCGTCTAGCATATCATAAAATCGTTTCGCATCTACGTTGGGTTCCTCAATACTATTATCAACATTTGTTTCATGAAATGCATCAGTAACCATGGCATACATCCTATCATGATCTTGACCCAGATCAAATTGATTTTCACCATGATGATAACTACTACCCTGATCAAAATCTGCATGACCTTGATAATTACTACTACTAGCACATGCTTGAGTCGTCCTTTCAAAACCCTCTCTATGTTGATACCAAACATAATATTGCGGCATAAACCCTATATTTAGTAAATACTTCCACACCATCTCAATAAGAATATATCTCGTATTCTTGCATTTATGACAAGGACATATCATCTTACCGCTTTCCAGGGTTGTTTGCATATTTCCGGACTGATACATGAATATTTCAAGTCCCTCTTTGAATTCTTTCGTCAACGCTCCCTCCGAATCCTTTTGAGTATACATCCATCTTCGTAGATCGTATATAGACATTTTATAAAAAAAGATTTTATAGAGTTTTTTTTTTGGGATAAGTGTTATTTTTTTTGAAACTTTCGTTTGAAGTTAGGATGTATTTAAAGAATTTTTTTTTTCAGAATTATCAACGGATTTACATCGAAAATTTACAACGAATTTACATCGAAATAATATTTACAACGACTTTACATCGAATATACGACAGATTTACGACGACTAGAGTAGTCGTAAATAATTAGGTGAACCTGCTGGAAAAAGTGTTCACCTAACTGGAAACAATCGACGTGAAATCGTCGTTAATTTACATCGAATCCATGTCGTTGTAAATCCGATGTAAAATCACATCGATTTTACAACGTAATTTGCGAAAGTCATATTCGTCGTAATATCGACGTAACTTTACAACGGATTTACGACGATTTTTGATATCATCGTATAATCGTCGTAATGTCTTTGGTCAAGTACGACGATAAATATTTACGATGAAATTACATCGACCACATATTTCGTCGTAATATCGTTGGCCAATTATGATGATTTAAAATCGACGTAATATTTCATTGGAAATAGGCTGTTTTCTTGTAGTGCGATAGTTCATGTAAGACATATATTTGTAAGTCCAAACAAAGAACATGTAAATGCGGACGCTGAGTCCTCAGAACATGAGTATGTGGAGCAGTTTGTTAACACATATCATGTTGACGATGGTGGTACTCCGACTCCGCAGGTGCATCGAAATCACTCCACAAACGATGTTATAGGAGAGATTCAGGGGGGCATAGTTACCAGAGGAAAGAAGATTGACTTCAAGCAGATGGTCGGGAAACGTCAGAATACTGAGCTGTTCCCTGAGAACAGTGAGCTGGTTCAGTTTGCATGCTTTGTAATAATAACAAAGCCGAAAAATCACAAAGATGCGTTGATTGAAGAATACTAGATATCAGCCATTCAAGAAGAACTTGAACAATTCAAAAGAAGTGATGTGTGGGACTTGACTACACGACCAGAGGGTGTCAATGTGGTAGGAAAGAAGTAATGGATTTCTACAAGAGGAGGTTTTTGTAGAGCAACCAAAAGGATTTGAAGATCCCGAACATCCAGACTATGTCTACAAGCTGAAGAAGGCACAGTATGGACTGAAGCAAGCTCCAAGAGCCTAGTATGTACGACTGACAACATTTCTTATCAGTCAAGGATATGTTCGTGGAAGTGTAAATAAAACACTGTTTGTGTTTGAAGACAACAATGGACTAATGATCGTGCAAATCTATGTTGATGACATAGTGTTTGGATCCACATGTCTGAAGCTTGTTGATCAGTTCATGCAGAACATGACTCAGGAGTTTGAGATGAGCATGTGCGGAGAATTGACCTACTTATTGGGTTTGCAAGTAAAACAAACTGACAATGGAATCTTTGTTTTCCAAAGCATGTATGCCAAAAATCTGATTACTAGATTTGAGTTGGAAAATAGCAAAGAGGCTAAAATTTCAATGGGTGTGAACGACAAACTCTCGAAGGTTGAGGATGTGGATGAAAAGTTGTACATAGGCATGATTGGAAGTCTGTTGTACCTGACTGCAAGCAGACTAGATATATGTTTGGGTGTTGGAATATGCGCAAGATATCAGACCAAGCCGAAGATGTCACACATGTTAGCTGTTAAAAAAATCATCAAGTACGTGAAAAGGACGGTCAAATTGGGAATTTACTACACCAAAGATACCACCAAGAGTCTGATGGGGGTACGGTGATGCTGATTGGATTGGATTGGATCTTTGGATGACCGTAGAAGCACGAGTGGTGGATGCTTCTTCATGGGGAACAATCTGATCTCATGGCACATTAAGAATCAGAACAATGTGTTGCTATCCACAGCTGAAGCAGAGTACATTGCTCTAGGAAGTTGATGCACTCAACTTATGTGGATGAAACAAATGACAGCTGATTATGGTATGATCTCTGACTCTTTGTTAGTTCTTTGTGATAATCAGAGTGCCATTAACATTGCCAATAATCATGTTCAACATTCTCGAACGAAACATATTGATATTAGACATCATTTTATCCGTGAACTTTTTGAGGAGAAACTGATTGTGGTTGATCATGTGAGTACTGAATTTCAATTGGCTGATTTTTTTTACTAAACCCTTGGACTTCAATAGATTTGCTAATCTAAGAAAGTCCATAGGTGTTTGTGAGATCTAACCTGTTTTGAAAGTGTATGGATCTGAGACATGGGCAGGCACATGAACATACTTCTAAGCTAAAACCATTTTGATCAAATTCAGTACCATGTATATGTAGTGCACTATGAAAAACAGTTGCATGTCATGCCGTTCTTAGTTAAATATGTGGAGTAGTCAAAGAGCTGAGGAGAGGCATAAGTGTGCATATGGTTTAACAAAAAGGAGCTCTGAAATATTAAGTCAAGAGTATGCACAAGTATCAGAGGTTGAGAAGTCAAGTGATGCATCTGATACACATCATAAGATTCAATAGGAGCTAATGAAGGTCAAAAGCATGAATGATGACCAGAAACACAAAAGGTGATTAGCGATGAATGTTAAATCCTTGCTCTGAGGTTGTGTTAAGTAAAAAAAAAAAAGGGACTTAACACACACCTGTTCATGTACTCTCCAAAGGAAATTCCAGCTGCCTTATGCATATCACTTAGAATGAAGGCATATCAGTATGAAAGACTAGCCACAGAACCCATGACTGCTATTTTCATACAGAGTGATGAAGTTTGCTCTAAAATAAGTCCTTATCACTATTTTGGGGAAGCACATACTGCTGCAGAGATCTCAAAGGTACATAGGAGTAAATAAACAAAAAGTTGTGTCTAACTGTGTACTCTCATGTCAATTATCTCTCTGGGTCACTTAACAGTTCATGTCTAACTGTGTCTGGCTATCTAACTTCTGATCCGTGTGAATATGAGATTGTGATCAGACGGGTGTTCTAAGAACATCGATGAGTATGTAAGTGTGCACTAATAAGTATGTTGAGTGCTGTCATGATCGAATGTTTTAGGGTTGCCGACCTAAGTCCATTTGTCTCAAAGCCCAAAAAGGAGAGGAATGAAGTTAAAACTGGCACCCCCAGTTATCACAAGGCAATGAAGCAAGTCACACAGATTTTTCAGGCTGCATTAGCTGCATGTAAGTGATATGTCTTCTCCACTTCAGAATCGTCCTTCTGCATCTATTTGGGTGTTTTTAACTTAGTTCTGCACTCAAGCATGGGGAGATGTGTCGGATTATGGGGAGATTGATTTATGGGGGAGCTTGATTTCAGACCATTGTTTTGATTATGTTGACTTCGTTGTTTTGGTCTGTGATATGTTTTTAACATGGCTGTTTTGGACAAGTTTTCATTTTGATATATGCTAGATGCTGGTCTAGATGTTCTAGATGTTGTCATGTTACCGTGTTTGGGTTTCTCTCTATTTGACTTTCAGGTTTCGATAAGGAGATTGCTTGAGTATCAAACTAAGTCAAAAAGGGGAAGATTAAAGATGCAGATTCTGGCACATCTCACTGGTTGGATCAGGAAGTTGCATCATATCACATCAAGAAGCTGAGTTGCTGATATGTCGGAGCTGACGTGGCAGACCATGAGCGGATGGTGTGATGAGGCAAGTGGCGTGAGCTGACTTGGCAAGGAAATAAATGTGTGATTCGATGTGGAGATGTTGTGGAGATTTAGTGAATATTCTCCACAACAAACAAGGAATGGATAAGTTTGATAAACAAGAAATATCCATAACTGCTGATTTTCGAAGATTCTAGGTTGTAGAGTTTTCGGGATGGGTATAAACATTCTAGAGAGGCCATAAGCTGTGGGTAAGCACTCTAGAATATTGTTATAAGGTTGTAAACTTCGAAGCAAAAAAAAAGCTTAGAAGATGAGTGTTGATTAACTTTTTTTGTGTCTCATGAGCGGGTGAGTAGGATCAAAAGAGAGTTAGGCTAGATTTGTTCTTAGTCGGATTTAATCTATTAGGTAGAATAGGTTGAGTAACTTCCGAGATACAGGAGATCCTTGTAAAAAGTTTTTTTTATCAATAAGAATAAATATACAAGCGTTGGACTTGGCGCTTTCCAAGTCAAGATCATGTTGTTGTGCACTTCTATACCTCTACATTATCCATCGGATACAAAATCGTTAATGCTCCTCGGATCTCGACTTCGTTTTTGGTTTCAGAATTTCGGAATGTGTATGGTTTATCCAAAAAATTATGGTTTGCTTCGGACTTGAGATTCCCAGAAAGGAAATTTCTGCTAATAATACATCTCATGAATTCGTTTGAATACTTGATGATGAATAAGTATGTTCCTATTTTGATTGGATCTTCATGTTTAAGGTTTATTCATGTTAGGTTAATTTTGTGTTGATATCGATGTTGATGAATTTAATCCAGTCATGAGATGTGAGATCACTTACACCTAGATCTTGATTACAATATTTTGTTTCAATTCCACTATAAGGCTTTTGGCTTTTGTCTACGATAATCCCATAAGAGATTCTAAATTTTTGTTGCGATTACAATCGTACCAATAAGATGTCAAAATTTGGAGCGTACCAGTAGGACAATATATTTCAGATCCAATGCGATTTTTTAAAACTTAATATAGAAAAATAAACAGCAATTTTATCCACCGCAACAAATACTTAATGCATGAATTTTTTTTTATATATATAAACACAATTCCTTTTTTTGTTGTTGTTATTTTGCTTTTTTAGAAAATAAATAACTAAAAATACAAAAATTTATATTATTATATTGACACATGTCACGATCTAAATTAACAATAACACATATCACAATCTGGTGAATAATAATTGTCCTACGATTCACATTCACGTTGAACGCGCTCAACTTTATATAATAAACATATATTTAGATTTGAAATAATAAAAATATCTAATATTTACAATTTTAAACCCAAAATTTTTAGTGTTTGTTTAGTATTTCAGATAATCAGATAAAAATATATGGTCCGAACCGAACCCAAATATATTTCGGATCCAATGCGTTTTTTAATCTATTATCTGAATCGACCCGAATCGAAATCTACTATTACCGGAACTGAACCGATTTTTCTTTGATTTCAATATGGTTCCTAAACCTATCCGAACTATCTGAAATCCCAAAAAACCAAACTGAACCAAATACACGAATTTCCTGGCTAACTTCATGATCAGCCGACACATCACCTAGCCATCAAAACGATAGATGGGCTCAGGCCCAAAAGTTTTTGGTAAAAAAATGACTCATTTTTATTGAAACGGCAGAGCAGACAGTAACTCTTAAATTTTACAAAATCGAAGTGAAAAAAATAACCAAAAACTAAAGCCACAACATTTCTCAGAACAAAACAAAAAAAAGAAAAGAAAAAGAAAAGAACCGTTTCTTCATCTTCATCTTCATCTTCATCTCGTCTTCTTCATCTCTAGTTCTTCTCCGTGACGAAGGTCAAAGAAAAAAAAACCAAATCCAAGTCCCACCGCTAACTCGAGGAACAAAAAATGGTGAAGCTTCACTGTATCACGAATTGAAAGATCTCCTCTTTACTAAGTTACACCTTCCTCGTTGTAATCGCCGACGGCTTATGCTGTTTTTCCGATCGCTCTCTCCTCTCCGGTGTGTCTCCGGTGGCCGGAAATCTCTTCTAAAACGGTTTTATTATTACTATGAAGAGCAGCACCAAGGTCAATATCAACAACGGAGATCATAATCAGACGAAAAACGGTACCAATGGCTTTTTGCCTAATTCGCTAAAATTCATCTCTACCTGTATCAGAACCGCTTCCTCCGGCGTTCGCTCAGCTAGCGCTTCCGTCGCTGCTTCTCTCTCTGCAGATTCGCAGGAGCTCAAGGATCAGGTTAGGATCAATTGATTTCGATTTTGGGTCTTTAATCGAAATGAAATCTGATCAATTTTGATTTCTCTTCCAATTGGGTCGATGTTCTTTTGATTAGATTTAGGGTTTGACTTCTACGATAATTATCATGGCATTGAGATTTTACAAGTTTTGCTAGTCGTGATGCTTGTTACAGATCTATATATATGGTTTCGTTTCTTCATTGTAGAAGAAAGAAGAGATTTGATTTTGATCAAGCTAACATTTTGAACCTACCAGTTTGATTGAAGCGAAATTGTGACCACTGATGCTTAACATGTTTCGTTTTGATCAAGCAGGTGTTGTGGTCTTCCTTTGATAGATTGCACACTAGTGAATCTTCTTTCAAGAACGTTCTTTTACTAGGTTATACAAACGGGTTTCAAGTCCTTGATATCGATGATGCAAGTGATGTTAGTGAATTCGTGTCGAGGCGGGATGATCCGGTTACGTTTCTACAGATGCAGCCTTTACCTGCTAAATGTGAAGGGATCGAAGGGTTTAGATCATCGCATCCGATACTTTTAGCAGTTGCCGATGAAGCCAAGGGTTCAGGTCCTGTTGTCACTGGCAGAGATGGATCAGTTAGAAATGGTTATGATGATCCTCTTGCGCTCTCTCCCACGGTTGTGCGATTCTATTCACTTAGGTCTCACAACTATGTTCATGTTTTGAGATTCAGGTCCACTGTTTATATGGTTAGATGCAGTCCCCGGATCGTAGCTGTTGGCCTTGGTTCACAGGTCAGCTGTTACGTGCTATCTCTTTAATATGGAGTACACGTTTATTTTTGTGGTAGCATGATGTTCTGCTTGGTTGAAAAAGGCATCTATTGATCTGGTGCCATTTTGATGCAGATTTACTGTTTTGATGCTCTAACTCTTGAAAACAAATTCAGCGTCCTCTCATATCCGGTTCCTCAACTTGGAAACGAAGGGATATCTGGGGTCAATGTCGGGTATGGTCCAATGGCTGTCGGACCAAGATGGTTAGCTTATGCGTCCAATAGTCCTTTGTCATCTAGTATAGGTCGTCTAAGCCCTCAGAATGTTACTCCTCCTGGCGTCAGTCCATCTACGTCGCCAAGCGGTGGTAATCTAGTGGCGAGATACGCCATGGAATCTAGTAAGCATCTGGCGGCTGGGTTACTCAATTTGGGCGACAAGGGTTACAAGACTATATCTAAATACTGTCAAGATCTCAAACATGACGGTCCTGGCTCTTCTGTTTCGTCCAGTCCTGGCTGGAAAGTTGGTCGGGGTGCATCTTCAGCAGAGTTCGATGTCGCTGGGATGGTTAGTTTCCTATAGAAAACATCTTATTCTTATCTTGATTATATGGAAACCTGGTTTTTTGTTCGTTTACTTGAGAACGGAAAATATTAGAACTAGTAAAATAATGCAGACACAAACCACATATTGAATATCCCCAGGACGTTGATTTGGGTAGTGAATATGTTATATCGTTTCGTCTTTATTTTGTGCTGCATTTTGGTCTTGGGTTAATTAAAGAAAAGTAGTATGACTCGCTTATCATTATGATCAGGTTATTATCAAGGATTTTGAATCCCGAGCTATTATATCACAACTCAGGGCTCATACTAGTCCAATATCTGCTCTCTGTTTCGACCCAAGTGGCACTTTATTAGTAACGGCCTCAATCCACGGTAACAATATTAACGTTTTCCGGATTATGCCATCGCCTACAAAGAATGGACAAGGTGCTCAAAGCTATGATTGGAGCTCATCCCATGTGCCTCTCTACAAACTACATCGTGGCATGACATCAGCTGTATGTTTTTTCCGTCCATTTTCTCTTGCAGCTATGTTTCATTTCGACGTTTTTGCTACTGTGAACGCAGATGTGCTATTTCCACAGGTAATACAAGATATTTGCTTTAGTAGCTACAGCCAGTGGATTGCAATTGTTTCATCTAAGGGTACCTGCCATATTTATGTTTTATCCCCGTTTGGTGGAGGAAATGTTCTTGAAATAAGGAATTCTCATGTCGATGGACCAACACTTGCTCCAACATTATCCCTGCCGTGGTGGTCGAGTCCATCGTTTATGACCACCCATTTTTCGTTTCCACCACCAGCATCGGTAACTCTTTCTGTGGTTAGCCTTATCAAATGCAACACTTTCTTCCACACCGAAAGTTCCGTTGTAGGAAAACCGTCCTTCCCTTCTGGCTGTCTTGCTGCTGTTTTCCATCAATCTGTGCCACATGAATTGCAGTCGTCAGCTCATGCCTTGGACTATTTACTGGTTTACACTCCATCAGGTCATGTAGTTCAATACAAACTCATTCCATCTCTTGGAGGAGACCAGTCTGAGAGCAATTCGCGAATCGGAGCAGCTTCTGTGCTGAACTCTGAAGAGGAATTGAGAGTGAAAGTCGAACCCGTTCAGTGTTGGGATGTCTGCCGAAGAACAAATTGGCCGGAGAGAGAGGAGAACATATGCGGGCTTACTTTTGATGGACGAAAAACTGCAGAGGTCAACGTTGATACTTCTGATAGTGAAGATCTAGTGAAGCCTCTTGAGAAACACCACGTTTATCTTGCCAATGCAGAGGTGCTGATAAACTCCGGAAGAAAACCAATCTGGCAAAATTCAGAGGTTCTATTTACTTATCCTTTCCTTATGATCCGCGATAGAACATGATCTGGTAATGTCTTACTATATAGAATGTACAAGTGGCTGACATTCCGCTAAATTATATTAATTCCAGATATCTTTCTATCCGATGTTTCCATCGAATACTGATGGCAAGAACCTGAATTTGCATCATGGTGGCGGGGAGATAGAAATTGAGAAAGTATCTGCAAATGAGGTTGATATGAGGCGGAAGGATCTACTGCCTGTGTATGATAATTTTCACAGTGTGTATTCCAGTATGAGCAACAGGTAAGTTACCCGACTAAGTAGCTGCATCACATCTTTCGAATTGCGTTCTGCTAATAATCCGATTGGGAATCGGTTCCTTCTTTTGCTTGTAGAGGATTTACTGGGGAAAGAGACTCAGATTCTTCTTCTTCTGATCTCGGACAAGTGAAAGGTAATCGAATTTACTTCCTAATCGATGCATTTTGACATTTCTCAAATCTATAAACTGAATTTAGCAGGTATGGTTTACCCTGAGAATGAAGAACGAAGAGGAAGTAATTCCCATTTTGCACTAACTCAGAGTCAAAATCCTCATAGCGGAATCATAACATTCAAACAACCTGTGGTTTCCATTTCTTCTGCTGTGAAAGACACCAATTATACTATAGACTACGCTCATCTGTCACCGAAGAATGCCTCCCTGCCCACTGAAACAACAATTGAAAACAGCAGTGGGACAAGCGGAGCTTCAAATGTAAGTTCTAACCGTTCTGATCTGAGCATGAATGCAGCGGACGAAGGTGAGGAGGGACCAATTGATGGCTCCCCCAATTTCGAGCAGTTTTTCAAGGAAACTACTAAAGAAGCAGTGGATAAAGATGCTCCATCTGATCAAAGAAAACTAGATGATGATAATGATGATGATGATGATGTCGACGATGACATGCTTGGTGGTGTTTTCGCTTTCTCCGAAGAAGGTAAGAAGAATTCTTCCCCATAGCCGATAATTTCTTAAGAAAATAAGCCATATTTTATACCAAAATTAACAAAATTGTTTATATTTTTATAAGGTAATAAAATAGTCTAAAACTAAACCTTAAATCCGAAAACGATATATTTCTTTGATTTTGAAAGAGTTGCTTATTTTTTTAATTTAGACTTTTTTCTCTGAATGATTCCATTTTTTAGTGAGATGAATCAACATTTTTTGGATGGATATTTGATTTGCAGGTTGAGTTTAGTTTAAATTATGGCCAAGCACTAATGGAGAAGGGTTCACTTACTAATCCATTTCGCTGCAACTTACTCACTGATGGATCTTAATACCCTGAAAAAACATTCAAAATCAATTCTCTTTTTTTATGATATGTTGCTGTAAATGCTTGTAAATGTATTATTCGTCATCAACAGTCTCGATTTTCATGGACGACTGTTTTCTTTGTTTCTTTTGTATTTTTCTTCACGTGTAACTCT
This sequence comes from Eutrema japonicum, assembly GCA_030161315.1. NCBI lineage: Eukaryota > Viridiplantae > Streptophyta > Magnoliopsida > Brassicales > Brassicaceae > Eutrema > Eutrema japonicum. Next base: position 35,235,750 of record BSQW01000007.1, on the reverse strand, counting down.
ACTCCATTCATCAGGAAAAAAAAAAAATCAGTAAAAAAAAAAGAATAAAGATATATTTCGTTTGGGATTTTACTAGTGACATAATCTCAAATTTCTCTGCACAGGCTAGGAATAATCCCAAGTTAAATACAACACCAAATTTTGTTAAGCTCGGGAAATTAGATAAATTTATTTATACTAATAAAACATGAACATTTTTTACTTTTTGTACCCAAACAAGTTTCATTAAAGATATTTTTTATAATTTATCTATATTATTAAACGTATTGTCAAACACCCATTATTTTGTAAACAATAGAAAAAACAAATTACAAAAATATTAAATCATACTAAATTTTAGAGATTTTAAACTGAAAATATTGCTTAAATTCCGTTAGATTTTCTGATTTTAACTTAAATAATAATAATATCAAATAAAATTAGAATTTCGAGATTTTAAGTTTGAAAATATCAAATTTTATGAATTTAAAAAAAAACATTTTTGATAGTCTAATCCTTAATGTGCTAATTGAACTGAAATATAACATAATAAATTTGTTATAAAATTTTATTTTAATACATTAAATCTATTAAAAAAAATTATTCTAGTCGCGCATATTAGAATCTAGTGATTCATTAAAATCTTAGCTACTTTTTTTTTGACGTCAAATCTTTGCTGCTTAGTTAAGTGAATGGTTCATTTTGGCTAAATTTTGTTGAAAAAAAATCTAAATACCAATTCACCTCAACATGTTTGATATGTACATATATCACAAATGGAATAATTTCTCTATTTAGATATACAATAGGTTATGAATAAGCCAAGAGGAAGAGCATGTGATCCAGTTTGTGGTTTGCCCGAATGGGTAAAAAGCTCGTGATGTAGGATAAAAAAAATGAGTGTCTTACCCTTTAGGACATTTTGTGAGTTTGAAGTTACAAAATAGACATTTTTGAGATTTGAAACATTGTTTACACTGTTTATTTTTATTACATATGAAATTGTCTATCGTGTACACGAAAACGGTGGATATATTATCATGGACGGATGATAAATTAAAGATTTGAGTACAAATAGTTATTATCTCCAGCTGTTTTGTTTTCTAATTTTTTATATTGTGGAAGACATAAAAAAACAATTTTTACAATGAATTATAAATCTATGTTTTCTATAATTTAAGACCCATTTTGTTATATAGTCATGCTAAAACAAGAAACTCATTTTGATAATGAGTTGTAGACGATGTAATATGGACAATGAGTTGTGTTCTTCTCTCTTTGTATTCTTCACATTCTTCCCGAGCACTTCTTTGACGCGAGCACTTCTTGCTAGCTTATCCGCCTTTGTGTTGTTTGCGCATGTGGTGAGCGAGAACGAGAAAATAGTAAAAACATCCTTACTCTTCACGAATTTCTCCAAATGTAATGAGAAAGCATGCCACGATCCTCCGGTGTAGACACCATCTTCACCAGGTTGGAACAGTCTGTTGCGAAAAGTATCACCATGTTGTGATTTACAATCATACATTGCATGGCCCAAATGAGTGCTTCTAGTTTGACATGTAATGGAGAAAGGCTTCGGGCACCCATTAGAGACCCTTCGACTCCTTTTTCGAAATAGTACTAGCCTAATCCAGAAAACTTATCAGTCTCTTTCCATGAGCCGTCTACATAACACGAACACCTTTCACTATCCAAAATTACCGGAGAGAAAACATAATTCTGAGATACCATATGTTTATCATTATTTTGTGCCAATTCCCATACCGAAGCCATAGTCTCCGCAGTCCTAAGTAATTTATATGGATATCGATTCACATTTGAAAAGACCTTAGCTTTCTAACTTTCCAAATATACCAAATAATACCAGCAGGGAAACTTCTATTCTGATTGTATTTTGGTTAATGCTAGAATAGATAATCAAGATTAAACAAAACCCCCTAACAATGGGAACCCTACTGAAGGTGTTGGAACAATTAACCAAAAGACATCCCGATATAGCATGCCAATAAATTATCGTAATTTCGGGGGACATTTCTGTTTTCATGTGTATGCTTGTAATTTTTTAACAACGAGTCCATAAAAATGATTATTAGGACCAATAGATGGAAAATCTTGTTCAATGCGATATTCCGACTTAACGTATATTTTTCCGGATTTTAAAAAGTTCCATTATAACGTGTTTTATCTATAAATTCTGCTGATAGGCATACTACATATAATTGAAACATCCACCTACTAATGGCATATTCCACATTTGTGTGAATGGGTCAATCAAATGATTAACCATAAGAATTGGGTAATAATTATACCTTTTACATATTGTTGACCTCGGACGAGAAGTTGGTATCCAAGGATAATTCCATATAGAGATAGAACATCATGAACCAATTTTTTAATTAGATCTTTTCAAACCAGAGGTATAACCGATATGATGCTCCTCCAGTCGTAAGATGGGGAGTTAAAGCTGATAAGATCTAAAGGATATGTATTCCGAAAATCTTCTTCAATGCACTTTTTAAAGTAAGACCTTTACAAATAGGGATTCTAGATTATCAATTAACCCCCATAGTTATTTGGCGAGTAGTGTTGTGTTAAAGTCTTCTACTATTCGAAAGCCAATTCCCACATCCATTTTATCGCGTCATAATTTTTTACAGGCTAATCAATGCATACCTATATGTTTCCCACTTGAATTCCACCAAAATTGTGCCACTACACTAGTAAGTTTTGTGGTTATAGATTTGGGTAAGCGAACACACGACATAGTGTAAGTTGGCATTGCCGCTACCACTGATTTAATTAGGACCTCTTTGCCCCCTTAATATATAAATTTTGACGTCCAACTATTTATCCGATATTGTTGTTGTTCTGCAGTAAAATTAAAATTCTTACTTTTTGCTCCCCCCAGACTCTCCGGGAGTCTTAGGTATATTCTCATGCCCCCAATGCTTGAGATCCCTAATATTTGTTTCATCTCGTTCTGAACTTTATCATTCACCGTATTATCAAATTGTAGAGAAAATTTGGAGAAATTAATTTGTTGCCCAGACATCGACTCATACTGTTTTAAAATCTGTAAAATTGCATGGCACTAGTCTTTATTGGTCTTAAAGAAGGATAGACTATCGTTCGCAAAAAGAAGATGAGAGATTGATGGACTTGTTCTCGCAACTTTTAACCCCGTAAGTAATTTGTCTTGTTCTACCTTTCATATGTTTGCAATCAATACCTCTGTACAAAGTATAAATAAAAAGGTGATAAAGGATCACCCTAGCAAAGCCCTCGCCGTGGAGTAATTTGACCACGCGGTTGACCATTAATGAGTACCATATATTGTACTGATTTGATGCACCACATCATCCATGTGATCTATCTCTCTGCAAAACCAAATTTCCTGAGGAGGTGCTCAATAAAACACCATTCTACCCGATCAAACGCTTTACTCATATATGTTTTTATTACCATGAGTTTTCCTTTGCATGATTTGTTTGTCCGTAAACCATGAAAAATCTTCTGGGAGATCAGAATATTGTCTAAAATTAACCTTCCTGACGCAAAGGCTTATTGAGCCTCCGATATTAAATTCGGGAGTAATCTCTTTAACCTTTTACACATAACCTTTGAAATAATTTTATACCCGACATTGCAAAGACGTATATGTCTTAATTATGTCATCCTGCAAAGACGTATATGTCGTAATGCATTGTGGAGACCAATAATCCAATTTTGTACCCTTTCTTAGTTTGTGCATGAAACAATTTGAGTTATTATCACCATCTTTCAACCACAAATTTCGACTTTTCTATTTCTAAAAAAGCTCACCATCTTTATACACTTCTTTTATTTATTTTTGTAATGTCAAAAAATTCATTGTGAATATGTGTGTCGTCGTTCTGAACATCCTCAAGAGCTTGTTGCAATGCATTTATTTTTTCTATGCCATAGGGTAAATTATATTTCCTCTATTTTAATATTTCTCGCCGACAATTTCTAATCATGTCCATAACATTTAATTAATTCCCTCCTAGGCTTGTATCCCACCCTTTGGCTACTGACTCCATTAGACCGTCTTTACCAATCCCACATATATCAAAACAAAACTGATTTCGTCTTCATTGTAGTTTATCATCAATCGTAGCAATAGTTTTGATTTAAATAAAAAATTATACTATTAAAAGAGAATTACATTTAACTTTTAACCAAAAGTCATGTGGAATATTAAATAAAATACCATTGTAGAAACACTTTTTCATGACAAAATAAAAACTTCGAGGAGGGTATAATCGTCTGATTTAGACCCAATTGAAAGGATGCATATCTAAAATTTAACCCGAACTATAAAACAAAACCCGTTTACAGCGTTTTGATTAAAAAAAAAAAAAAACTTAAATCCGCGCGTTTATCCAAATATGTTATTTGACCCGTTCTTCAAAGGTCCACATGTTTATCTGAAAAACATTTTTGATCTGAATTTAAGGATCCACGCATTTATCCGTTTGGATGACTTGACCCACAAAACTTTTAAATTTTCTTACGAAAATTTGAATACAGCGCCATTTTTAAATCTTTTGAATCTAAACTCTTCACAATCTTTACAAACTAAGAAACTTCCTAATCAATGTAATCATAATCTGAAACAAAATCATCAATTAATCATTATCAAATACGATTTAAGCAACTATAATAACCACCTAACAAAAGTATCCATTAAATCACGCATTTTTTTTTATCATATTTAGATATTAAATACAAAAATACTTGGCTGCCACTATTAAATTTGAATATTCAGATATCATTTACCCTAACTAATACTACTATAAAAGTAATTTGCATTCAACCATTCAATTTTACATCAATCTTAATTATTTTCTCTGCAGTAATCTATCAATCCGCATAGGAAATTTAAGGTATGGATTCGAACTTACGTGGAATCCTTTCAAACCGGCTGGAAGGTTCATGTTAAGGTCCTCCATACATGGAAGCAATATCAAACCAAAGTTGGAGAGATTATGTGAGTGGTTCTGCTTGATGAAATGGTAAGAATAACAATTATTTCATATAACAATTCATATATTTTATAATTCATTCAAAATATTTTTTTATTCATTTAATCTTTTGCGCAGGGTACCAAAATATATGATTCCGTTAAGAAAACTTTGTTGCATCGTTTTGAAAGGTTATTGGTCATTGGTGAATGTAAATTCATTGAAAACTTTGCTTTGAATCAAGCATCACGGCAATATCGACCGACCAAACATCAATTCAAAATGTCTTTGATAACTTCCTCGGTTGTGAGCAGAAGTGGTAATTATTCTGACGGTGACTATCTTGACTTGGCAGATTTTGGATCCATAGTAAACGATGGCCTCAATCCAAACATCTTGATTGGTAAGTTAGTCAATAGATATTTATTGTTTCATATTACAAATATAGCTTATAAAGTGTATACAAATTTTCTTCTTATTTGTAAATGTGATGGGACAAGTGGTAAGTGTTGGCGAGCTTGAAACTCTTCAAGTTTCCAACAAGGATACCAATAAGCTTAAGTTCCAGATCAGAAACATAAAGTGAGTATTTTATATAAATATGAAATATTTTAGCATTCGATATCATATATTGTTAAATTTATTGACCCATTTGTAAAACTATACAATAAATAGCGACTATCATTTAGAATGTATGTTGTGGAAAAAGTTTGTAGAGCAAGTGTTTGTAACATGTCAGGAATCCGGTGATGAAGTCGTCTTAGTTGTGATATGATTTGGAAGAATCAACGTTTTTAGATGTACATATCTAACATTATCATATTAAGCTCATATTTCTCTTTATTCGATATATTTGTAACTTAAATATGTTAACTGTAGGAGATCAACAAATCATCAATTTATTTGACATATCCAAAGTGTTGATTAATCCAATAGATCCTTTGGTCGACGAGTTTATGAAAACGTATAATCAATAATTTATTATTATATATTGATTATTATTACCATTACTATAAACGATGATTTATATATATAAGTTTAAATATATAACAGGTTACATGATGGGAGTTGAATCGTGTTTCTTTCCAATTGAATTGTGCTTGCAAAGTAACTAATATATACTCTTCCTATATTTTATTAATATATAGATATAGATATATGGATACTAATAAATTTTCCCTTTTTAATATATAGATACTAATAAATTTTTTCTCCTATGAAAATTTGTTCTAGACCCGCCACTTGTTCGGTTAGTGTATGACTAGTTTATATTTACTTTGATGATACACTTTTATCTCTACATATGTTTTGGATTCACAAACTCAACAAGATTAAGCTACATCGAATCTCGAAAGTTACCCGGATGCGTCATCATAATGTTCGCGGCTAGACTGAAAGGAAGTAACTTGGTCACCTTAACTTATGACGTTGAAAGATTTTCACTACCTTCGGATCTCATCAAGACGAAGTACGTTGGATCTTCTGGTCTTGTGCAGACCGTTACGCAAGATAACAAACATATAAAGAATTTAAGATTTTTTCTCGGATTTGAAACCGAAGAAAAACCTCCTCTCATAGAGAGACGAGTTCTCTCCTCGAAAGAGGAGGAAGGTGGAAGTGATCTTTCCCGAATGGGGGAATTTCTAGCATAATCTATCCCGTTAGGCGTTAGATGAGGAAGATAAGCAAAAATAGACCCTCATGGTAAAAAATCTTCAATTTTGATCGGTTGAGGACTGATGGGCCCGAGAAGAGAGGAAGGAACGCCCAGAGCCGGCCCTGAGTTTTAAGGGGCCCCAAGCAAAAGAAAAAAAATGGATCATTTTATAATTATATTGGTTTTCGGTTTTAATTGGTTTATTAAAAAAACAAAACAAAACCATTTCTTGAGAATTGAACTCATGATATGTAGTGCTAAACACCTACACTTTATTACTAACCTAAGAAGATTTTTAAGAATTTTAGGGCCAAATTTTTTTATATAAAAACAAGTGACGCAAGCCCATGCTTGTCTTGCATGGCCTCAGGGCCGGCCTGTACGCTAGCCAGGTAGAGTAATGGATGGAGATCGATCGCCGGTGGGAGAAGCTCAGGTGAAACAGATGCGTGGCTGCCTCAAGACCCGTGCTTGGGAGAGTTGCAAACTAGGACGAACTCAAACCATCAGTGATTTACGCTTGATTCCTCAATATATATGTTTTCTCACGTTAAATGATGTTTTAAGTAGATTAATGATGTTTTTTTCCTAGTTATGTTTTAACACGTTGATAGTTGATATTATACAATAGAATCACTTTCACAAAATGAAAAACGTGAAAACTCGATAAATATTATCAACTAATAACTCTTTCCATTAGATCATCATCTACTAAAAAAATTCCCGTTACTCAGAGCCGTGCCTACAGTGTAATGAAAAAGGCTTTTGCCTCAAGCCCCCGAATTATTTAATTTTTTTTGGGCCCCCGTTTTTGTAATGTGTGTTGTGTATCAGAGTGGTTAGCAAGTGTTATGTGATCCTTGGTTTCCGAGTTCGAAGCCAGCCGACGTCCTTTTTTAATATCCATGTTTTTTTGGGACGGGAAAGGAAAAAAAAGGAAAATTGAGATTCTGAAAAGAAAATTTGTTCTCAACCTAAAAATCGGGATTCTAATTGGAAAAGGAATGAATTAAAGTCTATAAACCAAACTAAAAATATGAGATTGACCAAGGACGAATAGGTCAATCAAAATTCCAAGCTTCTTAGAATTATCGTCTTCTTCAACCTCTGGCTTTGCGACATCATCTCAATTCAGAACATCAAAAAATCTAACATGTACGTTAATATCCAATCAACATTATAAATTCAACTTTTGTAAGTTACGTTGGGGGTATTTGTTTAAGAAATTGATTGAGATTTTTTTAGGTTGAGATTTGTCTAAGTTATCGCCTTCTTCAAGACTTCAACTTCTGCATATTTACTTCACTTTTTTATTCTTTTGTTTCATCTCTTTGTTCTATAGATTTGTCTATGAAAGTGTTGATTTGCTATATTGTTTATTGTCATCATTGATTTTAGAAAAGATGCCTCCAAGAACGTATCCAAGTGGAGCAAAAAAAAAGCAAAAGAAAGATAAAGATAATGCATTTGTGAGATCACAACAAGGTGATATTCACAAGTTTCTTATAAAACCTGCAACTGGAAACCCTACTGAATCTGTGAGAATTGATGATGAGTTTAATGATAAAGTGGGAGATGAGAATAAACAAGAAGCTGAGAATGTTAACAGAGAATATGAGAATATTGACATAGAAGAGGATGAAGATCTCAATGAAGAAGAGAACGAAGATGTGAATGATCAAGAGAATATGAATTTAGATTCGGAAAATGCTTAATTTAAAAAGAATCTTGGAATTTTAGATATTTATTATCCTGGAAACTGGGGAAAATTCGAGCCTGAATTCAGAATTGTCATGGTTGAAAAAGGTCCTGCTGGAAGAAAACCAATTGATTTTATTTTTCCAAAGAAAAAAGTTAGTGGTCGACATTTCTCTCATTCATACTATATAAGACCTTTGACTAATGAGAAAAAGCAGGACATGCGTTGGCTAGTTTATTCAAAACAATTAGATAAAATCTTCTGGTTTTGTTGTAAATTGTTCACTCGAGACCAAAATCCTAGTCACATGGCATCTAAGGGATTTAGTGATTGGAAAAACATTTTGGAAAGGCTTAGACACCACGAGACTAGTTGTGAACATATCAAATGCATGCGCCAGTGGATGAAACTTGAATTGAGGCCGCAAAAAAAACCAAACAATTGATAAGCATATGCAACAAAAACTCTATAAAGAGAGGAATCATTGGAAAGATGTGATGATTAGATTTTTTTCGTTGGTAATAACTCTTGCTAAACAAAATTTAGCATTTCGTGGGAGAAACAAAAAGCTAAGAGTAAACGGCAATGGAAATTTCTTAAGTTTCATTGATTCGATGGCTGAGTGGGATCCAGTAATGAGAGAACATGTTAGACGTTTTGAAGATGGGGAATCTCGCTATCATTATCTCAGCAATAGAATTCAAAATGAGTTGATTGCAATGATAGCTGATGAGATCAAAGGTATGATCATAAAAAAGATTCGAAGTGCGAAAAAAAATTCTATCATTGTTGAGTGTACTCCATATATTAGTCACCATGAACAGATGATTCTTATTCTTCGATGTGTTGATGTTTCAACAACTTTAGCTCAGATAGAGGAATTTTTCCTCACATTCTTTGTAGTTGATGATACGTCTGGAGAAGACCTTTTTCGTGAGATTCAGAAAGTGTTGGTTGCTCTTGATTTGAATATTGATGATGTGAGGGGATAAGGATATGATAATGGGTCAAATATGAAGGAAAAACAAAAAAGAGTACAAAAGAGATTCCTTGATGTTAATCCACGTGGATTTTATACACCGTGTGGTTGTCACAGCCTTAATCTTGCACTTTGTGATATTGATAAACTGTATTTTTACCTGTTTCTAACCCTTGTTTTTGTATCTTTTATCGATTCAAAGTTTGTTTTTAGAGTATTTTAATCCTTTATAGAGTCTTTTCAGGTTTTAGGGCATTTTGGGAGAGAATGAGCCGTTTTGGGTGCAATTGAGCATATGGAGATGCAGAGACGTCAGAAGTTTGGCATTCGTTGAACGACTTCCCACCGATGGATCGAGCTCAAATTGTAATACAAGATATAGCAATGGATTAGCTTTCATTTGGAAGTGGTTTGAAGTCATTATAACGGTGCGATCAAAAGTTATGACAATGTTCGCGAAGACGGTCCAGCCTGGCTAGCAGAAGAAGCATGCGCAGAGATGACCCATCCGCGGGCATCAAATCGACCGATTCAAGAAACATGGATCGACCGATTCAGTCCCGTAGGCAAAAAGGAAATTCGACTTTTCCTGTTTCGGCCCAGATCCACCCAATTTCGACCCTGAATGATTAGATACCTATTTATACCTATTTTTAGCCACATTTTAGGTTACACTTTATTTTATTCATCAGATAACTTTTGGCTTTGCACTTGTAAGATTTGAGGGAGACGAATCTCAAACTCACACCGGAGAAGATTTATTATCCATGTTTTCTACATTCTAATCTCATTATGCAATTCCTTTCTTCTCTCTGTGTTTTCTCTGCAACTATGAGCGAGTAATCGTTCAGTTAGGTTTAGGGTTTCAAATGATTTCATGAATCAATAGTTAGAGTTGATTAATTAGGGAATTATCTATTGGATTCTTCATCTAGGTTGTTCTTAGATTTAAATTGATGAATTCATAGATTGTAAATTCCTATATTAAGATATGTGTTTAGATATAATTTGTTAACAATTTTATTTTTGGTATAAAATATATGATATAGTTTTCTAAAATTTTAATACACAATGAGGGCATGTGACAATTTTTTATTTGTTTTTGTTTTTATGTTTCCTTTTTGTATGAAAAATATATTTTTGGTATGACATGTATGATTCAAAATTAGTGATTTTAGCTATCCAAATTTTCCAACCCGTTTTGTTATATATATTTTCAGATCTATATTTTATTTTAAATCTATTTTTAATATCTAAATTATTCATTCGGATGTTTTATACAAAAAAACAATGTATAAAAAATATATTCCCCCCCTCCGCACATAGCACATATTCAATATATTTTAGTTATGTATTTTTTAATAGGTGTTGTGTGTGGGGCAATATATTTTTATATTTTTTGTATAAAAATGATATGTAGACCAAACACCAAAGAAAATAGTTTAACTTTAATTTTAATGAAAACTTTCGTGATTATGTGATTTTTGTAACTTTAAATGATAGCAACGTTTTTTATCTAACAAAAATGTAAAATGTTATAAAAAAAACTATATGATATTATCATATGGTGTATATTAGTATAATAGGAATATAAGTTAGTTAAGTATATATCGATGTAATCGTAATTGTAAAAGTTTTTATTATGTGAATCTAGATTACTACACAACCAATTTTTTTATGAGTGTTAAAATGGGTTAATATGTCCTTTTAATATGCCTTGAATTATTCTACTATATTGTATGTTTTGACAAACCAACCCGCAAAGGACAGCGATTAAATAAATATAATACTAACCCGCCCGTTCATATTACCATATAATATAAATATTTATTAATTTCAAATATTTGAGATTTTAGCCTATTTTATTATGATAAAAATATACAATAACATATTTTGTTTATCATCTGCATTATTATAAGAATATTATTTAAATTCGAATATCTAAATTAAATCTCAATTATTTATTATTTTTTGTAAAGATACAATAAAAATGATTTTTGTATTTTTGATAAGTAATCTAACCTATATTTAAGGAAATCCAAATTAATTTAAATTAATATGTAAATTTTTGGAATTAAATATAAATATAAAATAAAATACATTTTTCAATAATATTTCATTAAAATGACTTGTTTGATGTAAAATAGGTTCAAGTTTTGGAATTTTTGTGTGTTTATTATCAAATATGATACAAGCGTATATATTACAAAGAAAGAATATCAGAGAATAAGCTAATTTCCTAAATTACTTATATTTATAATCAATTAGCAAAATATGTTAATTCCTAAATCATCTCCATTGAATCCGCTAACACCCCCCCCCCCCCCCCCTCTCAAGTTGGAGCATGCGGGTTGCAAATGCCCAACTTAACCACAATAGTTTCAAAATCACGACGTCCAAGTGCCTTGGTAAACACATCGGCCAATTGCTCCTTCGTATGCACTTTTTGAGTCTGTATTGTTCCATTGTGTACAGTGCCTCGAACAGAATGACAATCCAGCTCTACGTGTTTCGTTCTTTCGTGAAACACATGATTGGTGGCAATATGCAATGCTGCTTGATTATCACAATACAAGTCCATCGATTCCCTATAAGACACTCCCAAATCTAGTAGTAAAGCATGCAACCACTTCAGCTCGTCAACTGTATCTGCCATACACCTATACTCTGCCTCTGCTGATGAACGAGACACTACTTTATGTTTCTTAGTCTTCCTTGAATTAGGAGAGGAGCCAAGAGTGATAAACCATCGACTCACCGATCGCCTTGTCAACAGGCATCTTGCCCAATTTGAATCACACCATCCATGTAATTTTAAGTCACCATCAGCGCGCAAGAGTATACCTTGTCCATGAGTACCTTTCAAATAGCGCACAACGCGTATAGCGCTTTTCCAGTGATCAGTTCTACGACTCTGGATGAACTGCGATAGCACGGGAAAACGGCTGATTCATACCTCAACATAAACAAATGGTACTGATTCATACTCGAACAATTTTGGTGTGCAAATTCGTACCCGAACCATTAAAAATTTGAATTTTTATACACGAACTAATTTTTTTTTGCCGAAAGCAACTTTGACCGAACTCCGTTAGTCAAATCTGTTAAACTGTTAACAGTGATGAGTCAGATGCCACGTGTGAATCCTCGTTGGAACAGATCGTCAAAACTACGTCGTTTTGAGGAGTTTAGATTAAAAAAATTTAAAACGACGTCGTTTAACAAATTAGATTAGAAAAAATAAAATAAAGAAAGAGATCTCTTATGTTTGTTAAACGCTGTCTTCTCAAGTCCCACGAGTTTAAGCAGAGAAAGAGAGCAAAATCCCTACTTTCTTCATAGTTTTCAACTGGAGGAATAAAACCAAAGATCGACACAGTAAAACACCACTCTAAATCATGATTGAGCAGCGAAACCCAATTCCAAAATCGAAAGCTCAAACCCGAAACCCAGTTCTTACAATAAAATCGAAATCAACGATCGCTACAGTGAGAGAAAACTAAAACCACCTGCAAAATTTGCTAAGAAATACGAATCGACGGAATCCATGGAAACCTAGTTTATGTAACAGAGTGAGCTAAAGCCAGCTTTGTGAATTTGGATAAAATATATAAGATACACTTTTAGATATATCTCTGAAGAGGTTGGTGATTGATCTAGTGAATTTGAATTGATTCTGGTGTTTATCAATTCCGTAGAGATAAACACCACTTCTCTCTGGTCGAAAAAGACTTAGTCCACATTTTTGGCGCCGTCTTTGGGGAAGAGTATATAGCTTTCTAAACACAAGAATCAGATCTTCGATCTAACAAAGAACGGAATGGATCCAAGCCATTCGGAATCAGCGAGGATCAATCCCTCAACAGATCGCAACTCCGCCAACGCTGTTGACGAGCACACGCTCACGGGATCAACATCCCAGACCCCGACACTGACCAGCGCCACGGGGACAAATCCCGTCGTGGTAGACGGAGCGGAATCCAAATCCGCAGATCATAACGCGACACCACGGCGCGCAAACCCTATCCCTATGACGAACAATAACGCGACGTCGGGCCAAAACCCTAATCGAGTCTGGATAATATCCACCAATCCATCCCAGATCCGAACGGAACCACGAGATCCACCTCGCCGTCCCTGATGCTGCAACAGCAGCACATAGACGACCTGGCGGAGATCCTCAGAATACTGTCTGCCCTAGTGGACAGACAGCAAAACTACGAGACCTCGAAGCTCGCTTAGAACGACAGGAATGTCGTCTGACGGAAACACAGGAGCGACGTCCGCAAGGCAGCCCTCCTCCTCGAACCAGCCTGGATTTTTATGCGATCCATGTCCCATCAGCAACGATCAGACAGTTCGAGACTCCAATTCGGACAACCCCGATCTCGGCGTTCACATATGATAGCCCACCATCGTTCGCGGCCAACTTAAGCAGCGAACCAACTAGGCGAGCCACGACAAGGTTACCACGACAACTTAAACCGCGGATCGATGTCGTTCGACACGTCTGGCTTCAGATCTAGCTCGGGGACCCAACCAGAACGAGCCAATAACAGTTCGTTCCCGAACTCCCGTCAATATTCACAAATCACGAAAACAATATGCGAATTCGCGAGGAGGACGGAATCCTGACTCAAAATCGACCTCATGATCGATTTAACGTCAATCCCCTAAGCATTGTTGACCGCGAGTCCTTCCAGCGATACGTCGCTCACACAAATGCCGAGCTACAGCAGATGAGCTCGCTCGTCCCTTTCGCCACGAGGTCGGCACCAGATATAGATCGCGTGATCGAGGAGACAAACTGAACTCCTTTCACCGACCGCATTGTAAACACACGACTCCGAGAAACCGGGAAAATAAAATTCCTAAAATACGCCGGAAAATCCGACCCACGATCTCATATACGAACTCATTCCGGCTAATGATCGCCAGAGTTCAGTTTCTCGATCACGAAAAAGAAGCGGGTTTTTGCAGCTTCTTCGCCGAAAACCTCGTTGGATCGGCTCAAGAGTGGTTTGCATCGATGGAAGAAAATTTAATAGACAACTTCAACTAGCTCACTTCAGCGTTCCTCAAACAATACTCGGTATTCATTGAGGCCAAAGCATCTGAAGCTGACCTATGGAACCTCGCACAAGGACCAGACGAGTCACTTCGCTCCTATATCAACAAGTTCAAAGAAATCAAGGCAAGAATCGCGAACCCCAATGATGTAGTAGCGCTCACGGCTTTGAAGAACAACATGTGGTATACGTCGGAGTTCCGCAAAGAGCTCACAGTCCGACCCATGACATCTTTGGAGGACGCGTTACATCGCGGATCTTCCTTCGCTACCCTCGAAGAGGAGATGTCGCTCCTAGCCAAAATGTATGAAGCAAAGCAAATAATCGACGGGTCGTCTGATCATGTCATATGTTGTGATCTAGTTCTTTTAGATAAACACCTCGTTCGGAATTGATTCGTGGTGTTTATCTCTGTGGAATTGATAAACACACTTCTTCGAATACGTCTTTTTGATCACTTCTTTTTCGACCAGAGAGAAGTGGTGTTTATCTCTGAAGAGATTGGTAATTCTATCGCAACAAAAAATAAAAATAAAAAACATGGGTATTGAAATCATCACGAAATCAAGTCATAGATCATCGATAATTCTCTTAAAAAATCACCACGAATCATAGAATTTGACAACGAAAACAAAAAAAAACTGGGAAGAATCAACTTCTGAAATTTTGCATATGGAACCAATGCGTAATGGGTCAATTCTATTACCACTGAGAAAAATTTCTCTAAATTGATGATTTTTTTTTTGGGTAGTGTGTGAGTTTTGTTAGGTCTTCTTCTTCATCTCTATGTTCGTGACATTAAAGAACAACACATGCTCATAACCAGCCACTGAATTTGTTTCTCATCATTTGTTTTCGATTATCCGAAGGCTAATGTTAGGGATTTTGTTTTCGATTTGGGATTAAAATTTGTGTAAAAGATTCTGATTTGGATCTCTTTTAATTTCCCATGGGTTTGGGATTACACTGATTTTGTTTTCGATTTTTTTTAATATCTAAATTTGTTAAAACGACGTCGTTTCCACTTCTTATTTTTTTTAATCTAAACTTCTCAAAACGACGTTGTTTTGAAGATATGTTCCAACGAGGATTCACATGTGGCATCTGACTCATCACCGTTAACAGTTTAACGGATTTGACTAACAGAGTTCGGGTCAAAGTTGGTTTCGGCCAAAAACAATTAGTACGTATGAAAATTCAATTTTTTAATGGTTCGGGTACAAATTTGCACACCAAAATTATTTGGGTATGAATCGGTACCATTTGTTTATGTTGAGGTATGAATTGCCCGTTTTCCCCAGGTTACACAACGTATGTCAAATCAGGACGAGACGCTAGAAGGTAAATCAACCTACCCACCAATCGCCTATACCTCTCTGGATGCTCTAGAAGTGGTCCATCCGAGAGTCCCAGTTTGTGATGTTGTTTGATGGGAAAAGCAGCCAATTTTTCTCCAACTAGTCCCACTTCGTTTATGATATCACATGTGTATTTCCGCTGACACAGGAAAATACTTGTGTTATTTCTTGCCACTTTAATCCAAAGAAATACTTCAATGATCCTAAATCTTTCATATGGAAGCATTCACCCAAATACTTCTTAAATTTTCCAATTCCTTCAGTGTCATTGCCTCCAATAATAAGATCATCCACATACATCAAAACATATATTTCGGACCATCTTTGGCGCAAAGAGAACAATGAATAATCAGAGTACGATTCCTTGAAACCATACCTCGAAAGAGCTCCTTTCAACTTTCCAAACCAACATCTTGGAGCTTGTTTCAACCCGTATAATGACTTTTTCAAAAGACAAACTGAGTTTCTGTCCTCTCCATTACGAAACCCAGGGGGAAGTTTCATGTACACTTCCTCTTCCAAATCTTCATGTAGGAACGCATTATGCACATCCATTTGGTGCAATTCTCATTTTCTTACTGCATCAACTTTGAGAAACGTTATAACAGTCTTCATCTTCACAACCAGGGCGAATGTCTCCTTGTAGTCAACCCCTTCTTCTTGGTTATTTCCCAACACTACTAGCCGAAATTTGTGTCTCTCCAAGGTTCCATCAGCTCGATATTTAAGTTTATAAATCCACTTACATCTGATAGCTTTCTTTCCTGGAGGCAGCGTCGTCACAGTCCAAGTTTTATTCTTCTCAAGTGCATCTATCTCATTTGGCATAGCTTCCCGCCACTCCTTACTCGCCACTGCATCACAAAACAAGGTTGGTTCTGTTCCAGCAATGATAGCTGCAAGACACACTCTATACTTAGGAGAAAATTTACTGCAATCTATATATTTCAAAATCGGGTAATCAATCTCTCCAGAATTGTTTCTTCATGTCACGTTTCCTGTGTCACACACAATGTTTTCTGTGTCATACAGAACCTGCAGTACATAGTCTTGCAATCTAATTGGCGCATACTTTAATCGTTTACCACGACCCAATTCTTCAACCAGTGGTGCGTCAAGATTCTCATTGTGGTTCACTGCTACTACGTTTCCTTCTCCGTCAGGTTAACCTAAATGATCAACTAAAACTGGGACTTTCACTGAATCAAGGACATTATGTGTATCCAAGTCTGCAACATCCGGTTGCACAAAAGCAGTCTGTGTAACACACAAGCTCTCTTCTATTTGTTCTGTCTCATGACTGTGTTCCCTTCTCTCTATTCATGAGCTTGCATTTCCTATCTCTTGAATCCTCAGGTCCACCTTTATATTTGGGTCATCTTCAATATCTGCACCAAAATCAGATGCATCACTCAATCCCATCTCTTGGGATTTTCTGCAATTATCAAAATTCATGGGAAACGTGTTTTCAACGAACACAATGTCTCGTGAAACAAAGACATCCCTTGTATCCAAATCATACATGCTACAACCTTTTTTATCAAAAGGATATCCAATAAACATGCATCTTCTGCTTCTAAATTCAAATTTATTTACGCCTCTTCTTTGATTATGTGCAAATGCCAAGCACCCAAAGACTCAAAGATTTTCATAACTCGGTGGAGCTCCATAAATCAACTCATAGGGAGTCTTTCCCTTCAAAACTCGTGAAGGAGTTCGATTAATCAGGTAAGTTGCCGTCAAAATACTCTCACCCCAAAACTTGACCGAAATATAAGACTGAAACAAAAGTGCTTGTGTCACGTTTAAGATGTGACGGTGTTTCCCCTAAACTCTCCCATTATGTTGGGGTGTACCAACACATGAAGTTTCATGGATAATTCCCTTTTCGCTGAATTCAGATATAAGACAAGTGAATTATGTCCCATTGTCACTCCGGACAATTTTCACTTTCTTCCTGAACTGTCGAAGGACCAACGCAATAAAATTTCTTAATGTATGTCTCACTTGTGCCTTGTCATGAAGTAAAAACACCCACACTCCTCTCGAATAGTCATCAACAATCTTCATAAAGTAAAATGAGTTGCACAAGCTTGGACTGCGCACTACAAGAAAACACCATTTTTGCAACGAACGATATCGTTGTTAAATCGTTGCAAAAGAGGGTTTGAATCGATTTTGCGACGAAAAATAGATCGTCGTTAACTGATCGTCGCAAACCACAAATCGTCGTAAATTCGTCGGAAAAGTTCGAGGGACAAAAATTCGTCGCTAACTCGTCGGTAAATTTTCGTAGTAAAATCGTCGTAAATATTACATTGAAATTACGACGAATATAAATACAGAGAGTAAAACAGAGAGTTTGCGTACATGTTAGATTACTAAATCCCATTTCCGATCACCACTCATTTCCCGCTGTTGTCGAGGCAATTAATAAATTACAAGACACATAGACACATATGTCTCGTAATTTATTAATCGCCGCACCTACGGCGGAAAATGAGTGGAGATCGGAGATGGAATTTAGTTTGGGGTTTAGGGGATTTCATAGAAATCATATCACTTAAATTTCACAATAATTACTCGATCACAATATTATATTAATACATTAAATTCACAATAATTACTAGCTAGCGCGGTCACTCTGATTCATTTTCGGACGAAGAGTAGTACACATCCGTTTCTTGATCATCTGGTTCATCACTTTCTTCGAACTCATCTTCCTCATCTTCTTCCTCTGTATCGTCTAGGAGATATTCAACTTGCCTGTTTTGAGGATCTATCAAAAGGATGTCTTCATTGCTCTCATTTAGTTCTGGCATATCAGAGCAATGATCTTGCTGCATTGGTAGTTCCTCATCAACCCCCACAATTCGACCCCTCGGAGAAACTTTTATAACTGATAACCATGAGATACGGGTGGTGCGAACTCGCGGATATGGAACAAAGCTGACTTGTTCTGCTTGTGATGCTAGGATAAATGGCTCATACTTATTGTAACGTCGTGATTGGTTAACATCTACTGCCCCAAATTTATTTTTACGGACGCCTCGATCAACTGTTGGATCGAACCAGTCGCATTTGAACAGAACGCATTTCAAACGTAAGCAACCAGGGTACTCAACTTCAATTATGTCTTGCAACACTCCATAAAAATCTATTTCGCCCCGCACACATACCCCGTAGTTGGCAGTAGCTCTTTGATTTCCGTATTTGAATGTATGAAATATATATCCGTGTGTGCAATACATGGGTGCACTCGTTATCTTCGATATGGGGCCTTTTATTAACTCATGGAACCAGAGTGGATATGCGGTATCCCCATACTCGACCTATATCATTAATTAATTTAATTAAAAAAGTAATCAAAATATGTATTAGGTTAATTGTCTAAGTTAGTAATTAATCATATCACTTAAAATTTTACGTACTTGCGTCTTCAACCACGGGGCAAAATGTTGATCTTTACGCTTGTTGATTTCATCGTCTGAGATTCCTTCAATGACTTCTCGGACTTGTCTAACAAATTCACTGCATACAAAAGTATTTGTAATTGGTATAAAGCTAGCATATATATAATTTAGCCATATATAAGACGTATGTTTATACACTTACGTCTCAAATTGACTAACTTCTTCGCAATTTAAGAGGATATACGTTTGTGCACTATGATGGTCTTTTTCATTGGCAAACCAAACTGACTTCACTCTTCCACATAATCAACCGATTGAAGAAAAGATATCTGGGACACCTTCATTAGCATATGTTCGGCCTACACCTGAATCATCATATCGCCGTGCTGCCCTTTTCCGTGTGCGAACCTTCGAGCCAAAATAGTACCCCGTGAAGTGAGAAGTTTCTTCTGTTAAACTTCCTGCAACTATTGAGCCTTCAACTTTGGCTAGATTTTTAGCCTTCCGCTTCAAATGTCCCATGAATCGCTCGAATTGGTACATCCATCGATACTGCACAGGTCCCCCAAGTTCTGCTTCGTGAGGTAGATGAATAGGTAGATGTTCCATAACATCAAAAAAGGCTGGGGGAAATATTTTCTCCATGTTGCACAACAAAATAGGAATACTAGCATCAAGTTGTGCAATAACATCTTCTGACAAAGTACGGGTACAAAGATCCCGAAAAAACGCTCCAATGCTTACAATAACAATCATATGATATATAAGGTAATAATGTTAATTTTCCATTTCATATATATATATATATATATTAATTATATAAAATCTTAAATTCGCAATTAATATGTGATTAGTTTAAATTTATATACCTGCAATTGCTTCGTGTACATTTCCTGGTAGAAGTTCAGCAAATGCTAAAGGAAGTAGTCGTTGCATATAGACGTGACAGTCATGACTCTTCATCCCGGAAAACTTTTGGCCATTCTCAACACATTTAGCTAAATTAGATACGTACCCGTCCGGGAACTTCACATCAGATGTCGCCCATTTGAACAAAGCTGACTTTTCTTCCGCACCCACTCGAAATATGGGGACAGGTGCTTTCCCATTGCTTGTAATATGTAACTCATTCCGACAACAAAGATCAGGCAAGTCTAACCTTGACTTACCGCTGTCTTTAGTCCTTCCACGCACGTTTAACAATGTATGCATGATGTTATCAAAAAAGTTTTTCTCAATGTGCATGACATCCAAATTGTGTCTAAGCAAATGATCCTTCCAATATGGAAGCTTCCAGAATATGCTTTTCTTATGCCAATTGTGATGCTCCCCATATCCATCCGGCATATTAGCTGGAGTGTGCCAATTTCCACCACGATTGACTGTTTCCAATGCACCATAATGATCAATTTCTGCTTCTAGATC
Source organism: Eutrema japonicum (assembly GCA_030161315.1). Lineage (NCBI taxonomy): Eukaryota > Viridiplantae > Streptophyta > Magnoliopsida > Brassicales > Brassicaceae > Eutrema > Eutrema japonicum. The sequence continues at coordinate 35,215,183 of BSQW01000007.1, read as the reverse complement.
TTCCCCGGAAATATAAACAGGAGGAGGAACACGAACAGTTTTGTTCTTTCTAAACAACCGCTTATTTCTTCGATATTCATGATGAATCGGTAGAAATCGGCGGTGACAATTAAACCAACTTGTTTTCCGACCATGTTTCAATTGAAACGCATCTGCCCGATTGAGACAATATGGACAAGACAATCGCCCATGCGTAGTCCAACCTGATAACATCCCGTAAGCAGGGAAGTCGCTTATTGTCCACATAAGCACCGCACGCATTGAAAAAAAAAATTTCCTTGCAAAATCATATGTCCGAACCCCGGTATACCACAACTGCTCCAATTCCTCTATCAGAGGCTGCAAAAACACATCAAGGGAACGCTTCGGATGCTTCAGACCTGGTACTAAAATACTCAAGAATAAAAATTCCCTTTGCATGCACATATCTGGGGGAAGGATGTAAGGCGTTAGGATTACTGGGCATAAAGAATAATGCCTACCAGACATATCAAATGGACTAAATCCATCTGTGCAAAGACCAAGATACACATTACGTTTCTCTCTAGCAAAGTCTGGATGTACCGTCTTAAAGTGTTTCCATACTTTTGCATATGAAGGATGAGTAACCTCCTCATCTGTTTGCAAATGATCTGCATGCCATCTCATCGATGCAGCTGTCCTCTCAGACTGATACATTCTTTTTAATCTATCAGTTATAGGAAGGTACCACATCCGCTGGAACGGTACCTTACTCCGACCAGTACCTTGCGGCTTATATCTTGGCTTATGGCAAAATCGACATTCCTGCAACTTATCATCATCTTTCCAAAAAAGCATGCAATTGTCAACACAGATATCTATCATCTCAGAAGGCAACCCAAGACTATAAACCAGCTTATGTATCTCACAGTAAGTTTCAGCAGCTAAATTGTCCTCTGGCAAATACTCTTTAATCAAATCAGCCCAATCATCCATGCAAACCTCAGCTAAGTTATGATCAGTTTTAATAGTCATCATCCTAGCCGCCAACGACAATTTAGAATGTCCTTCTCTACATCCATCGTAGAGTGGCTGATTTGCAGCATCTAGCATATCATAAAAAAAATTTGCATCTAGATTGAGTTCCTCATCATGATGATCATGTGCAAATGTACTTACGGTTTCATGAAATGCATCCGTAACCATGTCATGAATCCTATCATTATCTTCACCATGCTGCTCCGCATGATCATCAAATTGATTAAAATTATTTGACTCATCAAAATTCGATGCTTGATAATTGCTACTACTACTAGCTGCATTTCCCCCATGACCCTCTCCATGATAATACCATATATAGTAATGCGGCATAAACCCTATATTTAATATATGCGACCACACCTTCGAGATAATGATAAATTTCCTATTCAAGCATCTGGCACAAGGACAGTACATCTTACCACTGATAATCGTATTATGTATACTTCATGCCTGATGCATGAATCCCTCCACCCCATCACTGAACTCCTTTGTTAGCGATCCCTCTGAATCAAGACGATTATACATCCATCTTCTAATTTCGTATATTGACATTTTTTGTTGGTCAGAAAGAAGTAAATGTTTTTGAATATGAAATTTTTATTATGAAGTTGGCCACTATATATAGATTTTTATTTTCATTACCATCGAATTACCTACGATTTTACATCGATTTCACATCGATTTTACAACGAATCTAAAAATGTGTACATCGACTTTACAACGACATTAAACATGTTTACCTAACCGAACACCGTGAACTTAAAACGTGCTCACCTAACTGATTAATCGCTGGGAAATCGATGTAAAGTTCAACTTATAATAATCATTGCTAATTCGTGGGTAATTTTACGACGATATTACAACGTTTTATATAAACCTCGGTAAATCATCGCTAAGTTACAACGATTTTACGACGATTTTGATAATCGTCGTAACGTCGTCGGTAATCGTTGTAAAATCGTCGCTAATTAGCGACGATTTTACAACGAACATTTTTGTCCCAATTTTGCGACGATTTTACGACGTCTTTAAGAATCGTCGTAAAGTCGTTGTAAAAACGATTGCAATTTGCAACGAAATAAAATCGTCGCAAAAATTCGTTGCAAAATTCCTATTTTCTTGTAGTGACGATACGGTCCTCACAAGTCACAATGTATCATATCAAATGCTTCATTGCTTTTATTCTCACTTGATTGAAATGCGTCACGACAATGTTTGGCTTTGACACATATCTCACAAACTGAAACATCCTTACTTTGGCCACCAACAATAGGAAGCAAATCAAAAACTTCATCAGACAGATGCCCAAGTCTTTTATGCCAAATATCCTCAGCTCCATGTTTATTCAACTGGAAGGCTCGAAAGGTTGTTAAGCGACGGAAAAATACAACCCATCTATGAGCTCACCTGCTCCACTCAGACTTCTTGTTGTACGATCTTGAAGCACACAACATTTGGTAGCAAAATGCATCACCACATCTAGATCTGCGATGAGCTGAGACACATATATCAAATTGCATTGTAACCATGGCACAAACAACACATTCTTCAACTTAAAATCTGCATCAAAAATCATTGTCCCTTTTTCTCTTGACGAACTATCACTATACCAAAACAAGGTTTTTGCTACTGATTGTTGCTACTGATTAGGCAGTCGGTAAATTTACCGACTGTTTCGCTACTGATTTCCGACTGATTTGCAACTATTTTCAAACAGTCGCAAATCAGTAGGCATTTAGTGACTAAAAATTTCAATCGTTAATTAGTAGCCGTTTTACGACTGATTAGTGACTGAATTGTAGTCGGAAACATGCAGTAGCTAATCAGTAGTAATTTTAGCGACTGATTTGCTACTGAATTCGGTGGGTCGTAGAACAGTAGCAAATCATATTCCCCAAACAAACCCTTAATCATAAACTCTGAATCTTAAATTGTAAACTAAATCTTACACATAAATATCAAATAATATACAAAAAAATTCAACACATACAATTTTTCAAAATATAATCATTTTATAAATCCTAAATTCTAAACCCCAAACACAAACCATTAACCATAAACCCTAAACTTTTAATCATAAACTCTAAATCTTAAATTGTAAACTAGATCTTACACATAAATATCAAATAATATACAAAAAATTCAACACTTACAATTTTTTTAATATAATCATTATATAAATCCTAAATTCTAAACCCAAACACAAACCCTTAACCCTAAACCCTAAACCTCTAACTCTTAGTTATAAACTCTAAATCTTAAATTGTAAACTAGATCTTACACATAAATATCAATTAATATACAAAAAATTCAACACTTACAATTTTTTAAAATATAATTATTTTATAAATCCTAAATTCTAAACCCTTAAACCTAAACCCTAAACCTCTAACTCTTAATCATAAACTCTAAATCTTATATTGTAAACTAGATCTTACACATAAATATAAAATAATATACAAAAAAAATTGAACACTTTATTAAAATATAATCATTTTATAAATCATAAATTCTAAACCCCAGACACAAACCCTTAACCTTAATCTCTAAACCTCTAACTCTTAATCATAACCTTTATATCTTAAATTGTAAACTAGATTTTACACATAAATATCAAATAATATACAAAAAAATTCAACACTTACAAAAATTACAAAGATTTTTTCTTTCAAATTATGATATTTTATGCGCTATTTTTCTTTGTAATTATTTTAAATATTCATGTAAACGATATCTAAAAAAATAAAATAAAATTATATTTCTAATAATATTACTTTTTATAACAAGTTATGAAGTTATAATATTATTGATTAGCAAAATAAAAAAGTTATAATATTAATCAAAATGGTGAAAAAAAACTAGTTTCTCATTGGTTTGTTCTTAATGACGAGGATCACACTCAATTTTATTCTCTAACGTTGATAAGATTAAATCCAACGGTCCTAAAACATCTATTTTTGTTTTCTCTCCCTTCCTCCTAGCGTAAGTCTTCTCCTCTTCTTCTCACCCTTCCTCCTCTTCTCCTCCCCATTATCGTATCCTTTCTACTCTTCTCCCACGGTAAGTCTTAGCCATGGGCATAATATCCTTTCTCATTTCTCCTCTTCTCCGGCGGTGCTGAGGCGTGGTGGACTCACGGCGGCGAGGCGGTGCGGTTGCGGGATCTTTCGGCGTGAGGTTTATGTCTTCTCCGGTGCTCCGATGCTGCTGGAGGATGGCGGCGAGATCTAGGAGGAGGTTAGGCGGAGAGATCTAGGAGGCCGGAGGAGCAGATCCGCGAGATTGCGCCGGCGGGGGTTCGAAGCGGCGGAGTTTTCCTGTCTCCATCCCCTCTCTTTGAGTCTTCCTCCCTTGGCTGTCATGTCTCTCTCGCGGTGTCGGTGAGGTTCTTCGCGGGTATTGGTGAGTCCTTTCTTTTCCTCCTTGTTGTTGGAGCTTAGCGGCGGTGGTGTTCTATTTCCGCTTCGTCAAAAGCAGAGGTCCTGTTCTGCTCTGGTTGTGAGGCGGCGGCAGTTCGAGGCGGCGGCGGTTCGAGGCAGAGGTTTTCGCGGTGGCTAGGGTTTCCACGCATCTGATTGTGGTTCGGTTCTCGCGCTCGGTTCGACGTTGGTTTAGTTCCGGTTTTGGTTTCAATTGTAATTTGGTTTAGTGCTCCAAACCAGGCCCTTAAGGTTATTATGGTTTGGTTCAATTCCGGTGTACTATTACTATTGTAAAAAAAAAAAAACCAAAAAAATTATTTAATACAAAAATGTTCAAAACAAAAAAAAATCGTCAATAGTATCAGTCGTAAATTTTTTTAATCAGTCGTAAATTTTTACGACTTTCAATCGCTTTTCAGTCACTAATCAGTCGTAAAAAATTTCGACTGATTAGCGACTGAATAGTGACCGCATAGATCAGTCGTAAATTAGTAGCAATTTTTGTGAATGATTGTATTTGCGACTAAACCTTTACCTACGACAGATATCAGTCGGTAATCAGTCGTAACAGGGTCTTTTGCTACTGATTTCTGACTGTTTTTGCAGTAGTAAAAAAACTGTTTTCTTGTAGTGTATGCTCTCCATTCGGAAGACCAATAGAACATGGCAACATATATTTCCGATCAGCAGGGATATCGCCAAATCCCGTCATATGATTTGAGGCTCCTATATCAAGAACCCATTAAAAAGACAATTTCTTTACCGTCAATACACGGTTATGTCCCGTGTTTTCTGTCTAGCAACCTTCTCAAAGTGCTCCACTCCTCGTTTCTAAGACCCGTGTATCCATACTTTTCTGCCTCTGCACTTGTTCATTTTCAATTGTGAGCAAGTGCATCGTTTACGCGTACCATTTCGCGTCCCTTATGAGTTCCTAGACTACCGTTATTGCCAATTTGTGTAACACACGAGTCTTGCTGTGTTACACACACTACCTGTGATGCTTGATTCACGTCAGACGACGGATCTGTACTTGTGATAGATGTACGAACCCCTCCAAGCACCGTATCATCTGAACCAAGAAGAAATTGACGAATATGTTCTTCTTCCTTCTTCTTTTCGAGTTTTGCGTTGAGATTGCACGAACAACCTCCGCACTTGCACACCAATTTCATCTCATAATTGGTCATCTTCTCCCACAAGACTCGCAGCGCCGTCCGAACCACTTGAGCCCATTCTTCAAAGTTTTCTTTATTGAACTGCCCATGTCCAATCAAGGCTTCTTGGTTTTCATTCGCAGCCAATTGACACATATGTACCACGTTCTTCATCTTTCCCGCAACATCATTTGTTGCTTTCGATTCAGCCATCATCATTTTCGGATACCTTTATATCGGCTCCGATACCATGTAAAATAGGTTCAAGCTTTGGAGTTTTCTATGTGTTTATTATCAAATATGATACAAGCGTATATATTACAAAGAAAGAATATCAGAGAATAAGTTACTTTCCTAAATTACTTATATTTACAATCAATTAGCAAAATATGCTAATTCCTAAATCATCTCCATTGAATCCGCTAACATTTGACAACATCAATAGTAGTTATCTAAGATAAGAATAGACTAGTTTGAAAGTGTCACTGTTTAGTTACAAAATGTACACCCCTTTTAATAGTATACTAGGATTTAACCCACGCTAATTATAGCGCGGAGTAGTTTTTTATAGAAATTGTTTTGAAATTTAAGAAAATTGATTTTATCTGAAATTTACAATATAGTTAACTAATGATTATAGATAAAATTGTCAATTTATAATAATTTGTCTATTTAATGAATTAGAAACATATGACGTCTTTTTGTCTGAGGCGATTTTTTTGGCGATTGTGTCCCTTCGAACACAACTGCCGCTTTCTCTCCTTGCCGGAGAGTGTGTGTCGTCGGTTACCGACGGTTTCTTCAGGGCAAATCAACGAGAAAATAGTTGGAGTGATAACTGCATGTCTCCTCACCTTATTTATACCCTGCGAATGTCTTCAATTTGGCTATGTTGGTCAAACTCAAGGAACTTTTCCTTTGTTCATATTGATAATGTCGGACAGAATTCGAAGACAATTACAAGAGATTTCACTGGGTATTGAAGATGAGATCATCAATCTCCCCCTAGATATCTGCGCTGAAGCGGCAAATGAAACCCGATTTAGTCTAATCGGGAAACCAGTGAATCCAAGAAGGCAAAATCTAAGAGCAGTGATGATTGCACTCCCTCGTCTATGGGGGGTTGGAGATGAAGTCACAACCCGGATTCTGGAGAATAAGAAGATACAGTTCCTATTCCAATAAGAGGAAGTGATGTTATCTATTCTGCGAAGAGGGCCGTGGTCTTTCAACGATTGGATGTGTACAATCCAGAAGTGGACTCCTCTTCATTCTGATGAAGATCTTAAGCATATACCTTTTTGGGTACAAATTAAAGGAATTCCTCTGCAATTCTTAACTATTCGGATGGTCACCTATATCGGAAGCACTCTGGGCCTATTCATGGAAACGGACTTTGATGGAGATGGAGCACAACATGTCAACTATGTTCGTGTGCGATTGTTGTGGAAGGTGGATACTCCTCTTCGTTTCCAGAGGCTTTTTCAATTCGGGGATGAAACAGCAGTTCTGAAACTGCGTTACGAGAAACTGCGTAACTTCTGTTCTGTTTGTGGTCTGATCACACAAGAAGCATCAGAATGTCCTGTGAACAATGAACAGGTGCCTGATGAACCGGCTGATGATGATGATGATGACAATGATGAAGGTCCACCCGGATTCTCTAATCCAGAGGAGACGAATGCTGAAACTCAGAAGAAGGAGAAAATGAAAGACAATGCAACGGCTGATGATGAAACCCCATCGACAAAAAAGCGAAAGGCGACTGGAGATTCTCCAACTGCTACTATGGCACCTCAGACAGGATATTGTGATATGAGACAGAGTATCTCTACGGACGAATGTCAGGAAATGGTGAAAAAGAGGTTTCGTACTCAGGCTCACGTAATTGGCATTCAAAATTGGGTCTTTCAACCAGCTGAAGGAGCAAGTTCAAGCGCAAATGGAGAAACAACTGAAAGGACAAAACAAACAAATGACCGAGACGGTACGGTGGGCCAGAAGCCACCGGAGAAGGAATGAATATAGCGTTTTGGAACTGCCGGGGGTTGAAAGGGTCTTTGGTAGTTCGACAACTTAAGGGAATAAAAAAACGTTATTCCCCGGACATACTCTTTCTCGCTGAGACGAAGAATTCCGATAATATCGTACGGGATGTTGCTGCACAATTGGGTTATGATAATGTTAAGTGTGTATCGCCTTTGGGCATTGGGGGTGGGTTAGCTTTAATGTGGAACAATTCTGTTTCTCTACGTTTTCTTTCTGTTGATTCAAGACTTATGGATTGTAAGATAAGTAATAAAGAAGATTCCTACTATCTCTCCTGCGTTTATGGCAATCCAGTAAGGAAATACATAAATATTTTATGGGAGAAGTTACAGAGAATCGCAACAACACGCTCTGGACCTTGGTTAATGTGTGGGGATTTCAATGAAATACTTAATGCTGATGAGAAAAAAATGAGGACGTGTAAGAGAGAATTGGTCTTTAGTAGACTTTCGTAACATGGTGAATCACTGTGGAGTCAAAGATCTTCCTTTCACAGGCAAAAATATGACTTGGATTGGAAAGAGGAGAACACATACAATAGAATCCTGGCTAGACCGTGCTATGGCAAATGATGAATGGAGAGCAACATATCCTGCATCAGAGGTTGAATATCTGCAGGTTATTGAATCAGATCATCGGCCAGCAATCATTAAGATACTTAAAAGAACAGATCATGGTTTCAGACCATTTAGATTTGATAGTCGCTTTTGCCAAAATTCAGGATTTAATGACATCGTAAAAGAATGATGGAAAGGATCGGATTATGGAAATGAGAACCAAATCATAAACTATATTCGGAATTGTCGAAAGTCGATATCAGATTGGAAAAGAAGAACAAACACGAACTCGGCAAGAAAAATCAAGGAAATAATGGATAGTATTGATAAAGCCCATACAGATCCTTCGCGTTCTCTTGATGAGATTTATGCTCTTCGTAAGGAACTGACCATAGCCCATATAGAAGAAGAACAATTTTGGCATATTAAGAGTCGGAACCAATGGTTGAAGAAAGGGGACCGGAACACTCGCTTCTACCACGCTGGAACGAAGAATCGCAGAGCTCAGAATCGGTTAGTTTCATTAAAGGATAATAATGGTGTTGAAATCAACGGAAATCGGGAAATTGCAAAAGAAGCCGAACGCTATTTCAAATAATTGTTTTCATCAGATGGAGATACTGATATGAATGAGGTTCTAAGACATATACCAGCAATAGTTTCACCTTAAATGAATGCTAAGCTAACGAGAGAGGTAACGGTGGAGGAAATAAAAAAATCTCTATTTTCAATAGGTGCTTCACGTGCCCCTGGGCCCGATGGATTCACAGCACACTTCTATCAAACCTACTGGAATATTGTTGGAACGACTATCATAGATGAGGTTCAAAAATTCTTTGAGAAAGGAGAATTCAACAAAGAGCTAAATTATACCAATCTTTGTCTTATACCGAAACCCGATCATCCATCCACTATGAAGGATTTTAGACCAATTAGTCTCTGTAATGTCGTCTACAAAATTATCTCCAAAATACTGGTACATCGCCTGAAATCAGTACTTCCCCTAGCTGTTTCAGAAGACCAAGCGGCGTTTACGACAGGACGTTATATAACTGATAATGTGCTGATTGCACATGAAGTACTTCATTCGTTACGAGTTCGAAAACGATGTGCTATGTCTTATATGGCGGTGAAAACGGATATCAGTAAAGCATATGATAGATTAGAATGGGGTTTTTTGGAAGAAGTACTCCGAAGAAAAGGATTTCACGATAAATGGGTGGGATGGATTAGATGTGTGTGAAAACGGTTTCGTTTTCAGTATTAATCAATGGTAGTCCTTATGGTAGATTCTCTGCATCCAGAGGGATTCGCCAAGGAGTTCCATTATCGCCATATTTATTCATCCTCTGCTCAGATGTGTTGAGTTCCCTATTAAAGCAAGCAGAAAGGGAACGGAAAATACAAGGGATTCTAGTGAGCAATGGAGGACCAGCAATATCTCACTTACTCTTTGCCGATGATTCACTATTTTCCTAAAAGCAGATCAACGAAACAGCAGACACCTAATGAAGATCTTCAAGGATTATGGCAATGCGTCAGGCCAGCTAATAAACTTAGAAAAATCATGTATTACTTTTGGGGAAAAGGTATTCCAACATACCAGAGAAAGTATTCAACAAATACTGAGTATTCCTAATATTGGTGGAGGAGGAAAATATTTAGGACTCCCTGAACAATTTGGGCGAAAGAAAAAAGAGATGTTGCAATACATCAAAGAGAAAGTTCAAGTGAAGATTAATGGATGGCAAACTAGATTTTTATCTACAGCAGGAAAGGAAACACTAATCAAATCTGTCGCCTATGCAATGCCGGTATACTCTATGAATTGCTTTGAATTACCTAAAGAATTATGCTCTGAAATAGATAGTATGATGGCTCGATTTTGGTGGCGTTCAATTGATCAAAATCGGAAAATGGCATGGGTATCGTGGAAGAAAATGTCAACTTCGAAAAGAAATGGTGGTTTAGGTTTTCGTGATCTTCACAAATTCAACCATGCCTTGTTAGCTAATCAAGCATGGAAAATAATGCAACGACCAGATTGTCTTCTACATCGTATGCTTAAAGCTCGATATTTTCGAGAAGGAAAACTGATCTCTGCTACAAGAGGAGTAAACCCTTCCTATGGATGTAATTCTTTACGATTTGGATGTGAACTTCTACGTATGGGGTTACAGGTTAAAATAGGGGATGGCAGGAGCACAAACGTGATTTCTGATCCATGGCTTCCAACTTTACCACTGAGACCACCGATGATGAAGTCAATGATAGAAAGTGACACTAAGGTTCAAACACTAATAAATATGAATACTCGCCAATGGGATGAAGATAAAGTAAGGACCTTAATCGAAGACGCAGATCAACATTTAGTTTATAAAATATTTCTGCCAAATCAAGCCAGGGAAGATGATTATATTTGGGGATACTCACGGGATGGTAATTACACAGTAAAATCTGGTTATTGGTTAGCATCTACCTTAGAAGAAAACGACGGTGAACATCAACCTCCTTTATCTACGAATCCGGACATTGCGGCTGGAATATGGAAGCTTGAAATAGCACCAAAATTAAAACATTTCTTATGGCGACTTGCTTCGAGGGCAATTGGAGTCTCAGAGAATCTTCGAAGAAGAAATATTATGGTGAACCCCATTTGCTCTATATGCTGTTCGGATAATGAAACAAGTAATCATATCTTCTTTACATGTCAATATGCTAAATCTGTTTGGAGATTCACTGGCTTGCCTACAAATATGATATGCGATCCACGTATTCCTGTTGAAGAAAAATTGAGATTGCTGTTTGGGATTTATCATAACGATAAATGTGAAGAACTTCAAAGATTTCTTCCATTTTGGATCATATGGCGTCTCTGGAAAAGTCGCAATGAGCTAATATTCAGCAGAGTACTTCAACCAGCCAATGAAACATACAATCGCGCTGTGAACGACACTAAAGAATGGATTACGGCTTTGAATGAGGAAGATATAAGTGAATCCCGAAATAGGAGGAATTGTTCTTCTCGACAACAATTATGGAAAAAACCAATCCCAGGATGGATCAAATGTAACTATGATGTTTCCCATCATGAAGGTGATAATGATTCTGGAATGGGATGGGTAATTCGGAACTCACATGGCCAACTACTTGATTGCGGTATGGGAAAATATCAGGGGCGAATAACTGTAGAAGAAGCGGAATGTTCTGCTCTTTTATGGGCAATTCAGAATACATGGTCTCATGGTTATCAGAAGGTAGAATTCGAAGGTGATAATATGATCATAAATCGATTAATCAATGGAGAAGGAAACAACTTAAGACTTCAACACTACGTCCAAGAAATTTGGAGTTGGAAACGCAGATTTAGTGAAATAAGTTTCACTTTCAGACCTCGTACTGCAAACACTTGTGCAGATTTATTAGCAAGAAAAGTTATTGGATGTAATTCTCAATGGTATTTGTACCATTCATGTCCATATTTCCTTCAAGAGGCTGTAAACAATGATATTTCTCAAAGTTAGTAATAAATGCGATTTAAACGAAAAAAAAGAAGAATAATTTGTCTATTTAACCCGTTTTGCAGTGAACTAAAATATTATTTGGACTAACCCACAAATATTTATAATCTAGAAAACATAACTCTAATATGCACTATTAAATGACTCTAGTTTTTGTGATTAGTCTACGAACTCTTAAAAATATAGTTTTTTTTGTCCAACTTTTTATAAAATTAGTAAAATATTTTTCAATTTTTGTTTTGATATATATTCAAATAAAATATAATAAATTATAGTGAAAAATATAGCAAAATTTTGAAAAGATTTTTTTTCTTTGAATATATATGAATGGATTACTATTTTAAAATATATAGTATTAAAAATAATTAAGAAATTAAATATTAAATAACATCTTTAATGCAAAATATATACTTTCCATGTTCTAATCAATAAATTTAAAAGACTATTATATCTTTTCCTATTTCAATTATTCTTTATTATTTGTAATGGCATTTCATGTAATAACTTACAAAAAAAAAATTATTTTTATAAATGTCTTCTTAAATAATATTATAGAGATATACTTTAAGATCCATGTGTTATAAATGGATTTCACTTTTCAATGGGCTGGGTCAAAATGATTTGCATGTTTTTTTAATGGGTCGGGTCAAAAAGATCCACATGTTTTATCTGGTTTGGTTTAAAAGATCCGCGCGTTTATCTGTTTTTTTTAAATTAGTGAAATATAAATATAATTAATCGGATTAATTTAACAATTTATTAATTTTGCTTGTTAATTAAACATAATTCAATCAAATCTTTCCACACATCCAATCCAATCTCGTCATGTCTCATTTCCATATCACATTAAACGCCATCATGACATCAACATCATTCCAATCAAATTAATACACCTAAACGATTTTCATTAAACTAACTTCTCATTTAATATATAGGATAATGTGTAAAACAATCAACAAAAAAAGTAAAAAATCAAATCAAATCATCTGTAAAATTAAAATAAGATGCCAACGTACAAAATCATAATCTTCCCAATATGTATCACGTATGAAGTTGTGTAGTGCCATCGTCGCCGTTACAAGCTTAATCCATTTAGTCAAACCATACTTTGGATGCTTACGATCCAAAAGCCTCCATTTTGTTTTCCATACTCCAAATGTTCATTCAATATATGATCGCAAAATTGAATGCTTTTGATTGAACAACTCTCGTATGTTTGTAGGTGGTCCTCCTCTAGCAAATTGTTCAAGATGATATAGCATCTTACGATGCGGACCAAGATACCCTGTCCTGGTGGAATATCCGGAGTCAACTAGATAGTACTTTCCATTAGGCGGATGTGGAAAATAAGATTCATACCTCGCACAATGAGTCAATACCTTTGAATCATGTGCTCTACATGGTACACTGACATATCCGTATATGAATTTCATATCGAAGTTGCTTATAGCAAGGACATTCATTGTAGGTTCCCGCTTTCTACCTCTATATGCTTTTGCAGTTCGACTAGGAGGACGAACTGGGACATGAGTTCCATCAAGTGCTCCAATACAATCTTTAAATGGTCGATATCGATCCCCATTCGTCAAAACATGGTGTACTCTTGTAAACTCACCTTCTTCTGGTTTTAGTGTATCTACTGCAAACTTGAGGAGAACACTCAAAACGTCATCAAGTTTCCTTTTCACTTTATCCAATGACCGTTGATATCTTTCAGCTATAACCCGCATAGTCATATCTTGACCAACCACCTCAAGAAACATGGCAACAAATTCCTCAACGTAGACATTTTCAGACTCCCTTAACCCATATCGCCTAGCTAGCATCTTACATAAATCTTCAAAAGTTCTTTGCTTCATTCGAAGAATATCATAACATTGCTGATCTGATCCATGCATAAGCTGTTGAACATGACGCCATCTTGCTCCTCGATATGTTCTATGACTCAATCGCTCAGCAGTAAGCATATCAAACAAACCAAGTTCATCATCATCATTATCATCATCATCCAATATCCATCTTCTAACCATCTGCAAAATTCAAAAACTTATATATAAGACTAAAACCATAATTGTAAACCAAAAGACATAAACGAAGTTATAAACCAAAATTATATATGTAATAATAAAGCTAAAATAATTATCCAAAATACTAAAAAAGTTAACATTAGTAGTTATAAACAAAAGTACTAGACCATAAACAAAAAAAGCATAAGCAAAAGTCAATCATAGAGTTTTGTTCCGGTCCTATGCTCCAAATAGCTAATCTTGTCTTCAACACTAGGAAATGCTACAAAACCCTGACGGTTTGGTGCATCAGCTAGACGATGATCAACCGATGCTCGGTGAAATGGAGACCACTTCCTCACTCCAGGCAATTCACTAAGTACTTCTAGTACACGCTCAACACTAGAAGCATATTCACGCTCTAACATATGTTCCGCTATTTTATTCTTATGCGCAAGAATTGTATTGCGTGCAACATAAGTCTCTATAATTACATCTTTCTCTTTACGCCTTTTTTTGTTCTTGAACTTTCACCTTGGGTTTGTTTCCCTACAGCTTGGGTTTATGTCTCTGGCACTTGCATGTCTATATCAACATAATCAGCTTCATACTCATTATCTCCATTCACTATAGAATTTAAACTAACTTCTCCTTGTTGAGCACTCCATCCTTCTGCTCCCGTCACACTAATACCACCAAATTCCCCTTCAAACAAATCCATATTAGGAGTCGGCTTCTCTCTGTATTTTCTAGCACCGGACCATTCCTATATATAACAAAAATAAACAAGAAGTATTAGCCAAAAGGACTAAACAAGTTTTTGTCCTAAACAAATCAAAATGTTTAACAGAGTTCAGCGAGAAGAAGACTCTTCATCGAGAGAGCAGCTTGAGGATTGTAGTAGTGAAAAGAAAAGTTTAAGCCAAAGTAGTAAAGAAAACAGTAAAAGCTCGAGGAAAAGACGTCTGGAAAGAAACATCACAAGTATCTTAAACTAACCAATCACAAAGTAAAAGCTCGAGTAATGCCATAAGTTCCTGTCATTTTTTTTTGTTTTTGATTTGTGCATATTCATGGTTGTTTTCTGTAGTAAGATTCATAAAATAACAGTATATTGCTTTGTACAGCAGATACCGAAGTATCAAAGAAAACTATCATCAATGATAAATCAAACTAAAAACTATAAATCCATAATTTCACACACAATCACAGAAATCCATAAAAGGGAAAACGATAAGAAGAAGGTTAATTACCGCTACTCGTTGATCCCACCAATCATTAGACATGTCCAATCTTCCCATATCATCATATCCAAGTCCAGTTTTATTGTGAGTTAACTTGTTGAATTTGGTCCATGCTTTTCTACTTGAATCATACTTGTTTTTGATTTTTTCCCATTGGAGGAATCCCCTCCTAAATTTCTCTTCAAACTTATTTATAATGAAGTCTTTCCCAGTTTGATTCATTCCAAGCTTCGTTTTGTTTCCTTTCCTTTTCTCATCCACATAGAGATGAAAAAAATACCGACATTCCTCATCGGACCAATTCTAAAAACCAATTCATAAAATCAGTCACAATATCAACCAATAAATAACCCACAAATTACTTACATCAATAACCATATTTCTTGTTTATCTCTGATCCTTGCTCAAAATCTTGTGGAACAATCCTAAAAACAACCTGCAAAAGACAAAATAACAATGTCTAAACAA
The DNA here is from genome assembly GCA_030161315.1 of Eutrema japonicum. Lineage (NCBI taxonomy): Eukaryota > Viridiplantae > Streptophyta > Magnoliopsida > Brassicales > Brassicaceae > Eutrema > Eutrema japonicum. The sequence goes on along the minus strand of BSQW01000007.1, from coordinate 35,199,757 downwards.
TTCATCAATTCCTTAAATGTAGATATAATTCTACAACATAACTGAAACTAAGAAACACTTTTTTGTAAGAAAAAACCCACAAAACACACATCTCTTATAACACAATAACTAGATACCAATTAACAAATAAGAACATCAAAGGCCAAAACAGCTACAATTTTCTACGGTGTTAAACCCAACATCTCGGACAAGATCAATCACTACAAAAAAACATCGTTTTTGCCACTGCTGGAATCGTCTCAAAGTAGTCGCAAATCAAGGTTTTGAGACTCTTTTGCGACTCCAGTAAGTAGTCGCAAAACGTTTGTCGCTAATTTTTGAAGTCGCAAATTAGTTGCAAAAAAGCGACTAAAGTGTAACTAAGTAAACAGTCGTAAATTCGTGACTAATTTGCCACTGCCGTTGTAGTCGCAAACATTTTAAGACCAAGAATGTTGGACTCTTATTAGTCGGTAAATGTAGTCGCTAAATAATCTCTTTTTTTGGTTGCGACTAATTTGAAACTCCTATGTGATGACTAAAAAAAGTTGCAAATTGGTGGTTAAAATTTGTAGTCACAAGTTAGTCGCAAAATTGTATGACTACTTTGCAACTACCTTTTGTATTTAGTCACATAGTAGTCGCAAATATTTGTGACTAATAAGCGATTACCGTGATTTCCAAATTAAAAAAAAAATCCCAAATTATATTTTTGATTTCTAAAATATATATATTTTTTTGGTCGAATTTCTAATTTTAATTTACAAAATCAAAAATAGTTCGAATTTGCTTTACATAAAAGAAAATCTACACATTTGCCGGTTATGTCGGTGATATAGTAGTAGTCTCGGGGTTCTTTGTGTATCCATATGCGTTTTTGTCCAGTTATAATAAGAACCATGGCTTTCAAAAGTTTTTGAGTCAACTTCCCATCATCACGATCAAACCTACAAAATGGAAAGAAAAAAAAACCAAAGCAGTTACGAGTAAGACAGTTGTTATAGATAAACTAGATCAAACCAATTACAAGAGGTGTCCTAGACTTGTAATTGTAAAGAAACCCATATATTCAATCTGAAAACAACAGGTGCAAGACCAACAGAAACAAGTCAAGATGAGAAGACTTATCGTCATTGACATCATCATCAACCCAGTCATCTTCCCATTGCTGACCAACTTCCTTCACTTCCTCTTTCTCCACCTAATCTGCACAAACATAATAAAAAACGATCCTTCCATACCGGATTAGACTTGCAACGCGGAATCAGTTAATGGGCAGAAAAATAATCAAAACAAATCCATAAGCCAAAACCAAAGAAATCTGAAGAAGATCCATTCCACATCAGAACTACACAACTCATTGCAAAAGAAATCCAGAAACCAGATTGTTACATTCCACACCAGAACTACCCAAATCATACAACAAGAGACTAAATTTTGCATAAGCAAATTACTACACGACTAATGAAGCCTTGGTAATCTCAGAACAACCTTAAATTTAATCAACCAGTGTTCTCATGAAACAGATCGAGAAAAATAAAAATAGTTATTTGCAAACATTAACACCTGACACATACACACATAACCTCCGATAACTCCAAAAAGTATGTCATCATTTTTTTTTGCAGCCGAGAAGGTTTCCTCCGGCAAGGGCACTCCGACCAAATCCAAGGCTGCTCCTCCGACAAGCATTTCTTGGAAATTAAATTCCAGTCCTGTGATACACATCAAATCAAGACAAAATCACTAGTTTCTCTGACTGAAAATAAGATAGATTGAGTGAGACATCGAAAACCAAATCCCGAAACAATGAGACAAAATCTGGTGGCTAAAATCCCTTACCCATCCGAAATTTCTGTCGAAAATCAATCTGAGGCTACGAGAGAGAGGCAGAAGAAGAGAGAATCAGCGCGAATCGGTGGAGAAGCATCGCGAATGATGTCCTCCGCCACAACGACCTCCACGACCTCTCAATGATTTACCAGAACCGGACATAAAAAAGGAGGCTCGAGTTTGAGAGAGAATTTGGATCTCTAGAGATTGAGAAATAAGAAGAAGACGATTTAGGGGACATAAAAAAAAATAGAGACTGGAAGTGTAAAACGAAATTTGAGCGGTTGATTGAAACATTTTGGCCGAGGTAAATTTTACCACTAAATTGCCGACTCACTAAACCACCAAAATGAACTTAGTCGTAAAACGGTAGCACAATTTGCGACTTATTTGAGACTCCGTCATGTTTGGAGTCGCAAATTAGTGGTTAATAACACCCTAAATCATAAATAAAAATTCGTTGAATTTTTGTAATTTATATATTTAAGAACATATGATTTTATACCAGATAAAGACAAATTATAAAGCTATTTAGGTAAAAAAACCTAATTGGATAATTTTTAGCCTAAATCCAAATGATTAAACATGAATGTAATACAAATGTGTTACATATGTTTTTGTTAAGTTGTGTTCATATCCAAATCATATGAATGACTCTAATTTATACAAGATATGATTGATTTTTTGGGTTTACGACATTATTGAATACAAATATATAGTAAAACACTTGTGAAAATATTTTATTTGAAGATTTTATGAAAGAAATACGATTTATAGTCGCAAAGTAGTGGCACAACAGTTGCAAAAATGAACGTGGTCGCAAAATAGTAGCAAAATTTGCGACTCATTTGAGACTCCATCATGTTTTGTAGTCACAAAGTAGTCGCAAACCTTTAAAAAAAATCACGCAGTCGCATCTTAGTGGCAAATTAGTTGCATAACAGTAGCGTTGTAGTGTCAAAACAAGACCCTAAACACTAAATGAATAGTTTAAATCGTATATGCTAATTTTAACAGTTAGGGATAAAATAAACATATGTACATACATAGATATTGAAATTTACAAGAGATTTTGTTACAAAAACTAATATAAATATTTTGCAAATTAAATCAATAAATTTACTCTTTAATTACATACTTATGTTTGGTATAAGTGTGGAGATGATGATGATATAAGAAAAAGTAATGAATCTTACAAATTTTAAAAAATTTGATAGATTGTAAAGGATATATATGATTTATCAAGTTAAATTCATACTTTAACATTCACAAACATTGTTAAAAATGTGAATTTTGTAAAATTGAAATCAAGTAGTCACAAAGTAGTCACAAAATTAGCGAATACTTTGTGATGGCATCAATAATTTTTTAAAAAATATTGTTTTGTAGTCACAAAGTAGTCGCAAACCTATAAAAAAAACTACACAGTCGCATCTTAGTGGCAAATTAGTCGCATAACAGTGGCATTGTAGTGTCAAAACAAGACCCTAACCACTAAATGAATAGTTTAAATAGTATATGTGTATGCTAATTTTAACAGTTAGGGATAAAATAAACATATGTACATACATAGATATTAAATTTTACAAGAGATTTTGTTACAAAAGCTAATATAAATGTTTTGCAAATCAAATCAATAAATTTACTCTTTAATTACATACTTATGTTTGGTATAAGTGTGGAGATGATGATGATATAAGAAAAAGTTATGAATCTTACAAATTTTTAAAAATTTGATAGACTATAAAGGATATATATGATTTATCAAGTTAAATTCATAGTTTAACATTCACAAACATTGTTAAAAATGTGAATTTTGTAAAATTGAAATCAAGTAGTTACAAAGTAGTCAAAATTAGCGACTACAATGTGACGACAAGTGTTTCCGTAGTCGCAAATAAGTCCCAAAATCTTGAAAATAAAATAGTGCGAAAAACTACAAACTATTTTGGGAAAAATTGTGACTACTTTGTGACTACGTCTTTGTGTCTACAAATGTAGTCGCAAATTCGTGGTTATTTGCCAAATATTTTGCTACTCCAAAATTTAGTCGAAAAGTAGTCGCAAAAACGTGCCAAATTAGCGACTAAACTACAACTAAAGTTTATGGTCGCTAATTGCAACTAATATGCGACTAAGTTGTTGAAAGTCTCAAATATGTCGCACATTAGTCACATATTGGTCGCAAGTTTTTGTGACTACAGGTGTAGTAGCAAAATAGAGTGGCTAAATCGATTTTTTCTTGTAGTGAATGGGTTATCATCCATAATTCTTCTATAAATACGCATTAAGCCAAGAACATACTTTATAGTTTACACATCTAACTCGAAGTTTGAGCCCATGTCCGAAGCTTCTTCTTTGCTCATACCCAAAACAAACTCTCCAGCAAATAAAAAGTGAAAATTGAAGGCTATATTTGAAGTTCCTACCACTAAACAAGTAAGAGCATCTCCAATAGTTTCCTTCATTTTTTCCCTCAAAATGAAGTAAACTTAAAATGATGTTGAATTTTCTCCAATGGTTCCCTTCATTTTTCCCCTCAAAAAGGAATATTCTAAGTATATTATATTTTACTTAATTTTTAAATTTCTAACAACATCTTTTATTTTCTAAGTTTACAAATTAGACCCAAATATTTTAAGAAATTATAAAATTTAAGCAAATAATTTTTTTTATTTATATTAAAACATTTATTATATAAAGATTTCATTTTAATATTTATTTATAATTATGTTTTAAAAAAGATAATATTGTATTTGAATATTAAATAAAAAGTTTAAAACTGTGTTTAGATATAAACTAGATACATATTAAATTATAAGGATCATTTTGCAAATAAACAAAGCTAAAAAGTTAAATGAGGGGATGAATAGTGTTTCCTCAAATTTTGATGCTATACTGTTCATAAACTCATTTTTTTCCTTCAAAATGAGAGACCATTGGAGAGGAGTTTCCCTCATTTTTTGATGTTTTCCCTCAAAATGAGGGACCATTGGAGATGGTCTAAGAAAAGCTATGAAACTAAGAATCCAAACGACCAAGTTCGAACAACGGAGCTATGAAACTAAGAATCCAAACGACCAAGTTCCAACCACTAAACAAGTAAAAAAAAAATTTGAGACGCAAGATCAAAACCAAGAATCAGACCTTAACCCAAGTGAAAATATAAACAACAGGTAGTGAGTGAATAGACAGAAGTTACAACAAACTAGTCTCTACCTATTTCGCCTGGTTTGCTGTAAATTTACAAACAATACACCAATAGACCGGAAACAGAGGATGTAAGACATGTATTATGCAACAATACCTTGGATTTGGACAAATTGGGCAAAGAGAAGATCAAGGTGAAAGCAGGTGCATCAATCAAAGTGAGAAACATGGATCCTACGAACAGGCATGGGAGAGAGAGAAACACTCGAAATCAATGGTTAAAACGAATAAACATGGAGACGGAGATAGAGAGAGGGAGATATGTTACGAAGAAGAAGCATGAAGAGGAGTGGAGCAACGCCGAAATCTCGTGCTCCTGACCCGTAAGAGAAGAGATCGAGACTTCAACGCCGAAACTTGACTTGATTTCAGAAGAGAATAGAAGAGATCGAGAAGGAGATCACGACTTAGGGTAAATGATAGTTTCGTAATTTACAATAATAATAGGGGATTTTTAGTCTTTTACAACTCTAGTCGCAGTTCTAGTCGCAACGCAAAACTGGATAAATTCAGCGTCCATAAATTCCAATCGCAGATCGCTGCGACTAGACGCTGCGTTTGGCCGCAAGAGGCTGCGTATAGTAAACGAACAACTTTTGGCCACTGGCCGCAGCCGTTGCCAAACGAACAGACCCACTATGATTTTGGTTTTCGATTCGGAGATTTAAAGGTTTTGATTTGGAGAAGACCAAAGATGGTTTGAAGATGATATAAAACGAACCTTTGAAATTAACTTAACGATTCTTGTCTAATGTTTAACATACACATTGACATTTCTTAACTTACAGATTTAATTTGCATATTCAATAATTGAAGAATTAATATGGGTATATGAAAAACTTCTTCTATCTCTCCAAGGTAACAAGCATCGCAAATACCTATCATAATACTTGGCTTGGCAGGCGACAATCTATAAAATATGGAGGGAGAGGAACTCGCAGCTTCACCATCAAAGATTTAGAACACCTGAAGCGATAATTAAAATGATTAAAGGCTTGATCAAAAATCGAATATCAGCCTTTAGAGATATTAATCCATCGGTGGCAAGCCATACCATGCAATTTTGCCTTTCTCTGGAATAACTATCTAGCTGGAAAATAACGATTAGGGTTCAATCGTAGGGGAAGAAGTTTCAATCGAAGTGGAAGGGATTATTAGTTACTAATGGGTGGGTGGGCCTCGTCTTTTACTGGGCTTACAACAATTCAACTTGGTTCTTTTAATTTTAGGTTTGGTTTCCTAAGCCCAATTCTAAAATTGGCTCTTTATGATTTAACCCGCCTTACCGCAGACTAATTTTTTAAAATAAATTATTTTGAAATTTAAGAAAATACTTTTATCTTAGTTTTATAATATGACTAACTAATGATTATAGATAAAATTATCAATTTTTAATAATTTGTCTATTTAATCCGTTTTGCAGTGAACTAAAATATTATTCGGGCTAACCCGCAAAAATTTATAATCTTGAAAACATAACTCCAATATGCACCGTTAAATGACTCTAGTTTTTATGGTTAGTCTACGAACTCTTAAAAAAAATAGTTTTCTTGTGTCTAACTTTTTATAAAATTTAGTAAAATATTTTTTAATTTTTGTTTTGATATATATTCAAATAAAATATAATAAATTATAATGAAAAATATAGCAAAATTTTGAATATATATATTTTTTTGAATATATATAAATTGATTATTATTTTAAAATATATAGTATTAAAATAATTAAGAAATTAAATAATAAATAACATCTTTAATGCAAATATATACTTTCCATATTCTAATTAATAATTTTAAAAGACTATTATATTATTTTCTATTTCAATTATTATTTGTTATTTGTAATGACATTTTATGTAATAACTTACAAAACAAAGTTTATTTTTAAAAATATATTCTTAAATAATATTATAGAAATAGGTGGGCACTTTTGATTCTTTTATATTAATGCAAAAAAGGTTCAAAAAAAAAAAATTGCATATTCAATAATTGAAGAATTAATATGGGTATATGAAAAACTTTAAAAAATTAAATATAACTATTTTGGGAAAATAAAAAAAGTAAGCGACCCGCGAGGGCCTGAATTTCACCGCCTTCTTGGCAAAACGCGGAAAAGAAAAACCCGCGAAAAGTAAAGTGAAAGTGCCACGCTGGCAATCCGCATGACTCATTGCTTACCAATCACAATGCATTCTCAAATCAATATAAATACCAGAAAATCCCCAAAACCCTAAAATCACTCCACTCACCCTTCTCTAGTCATCTTCATTCGCCTCTTCGATTTTTCTCGAAAAAAGTAATCTTTCGACGAAGAAGGATGAGTTCAGGCGCTGGAAGTGGAACAACCAAAGGAGGCAGAGGAAAGCCGAAAGCTACAAAGTCCGTCTCTAGATCGAGCAAAGCTGGTCTTCAGTTTCCCGTTGGAAGGATCGCCAGATTCCTTAAGGCCGGAAAGTACGCCGAGCGTGTCGGTGCCGGAGCTCCGGTTTATCTCTCCGCCGTTCTTGAGTACCTCGCCGCTGAGGTACGATAATTAATCTTCTGATTTCTCTCGATCATGTCTTAGTTGCGATGTTTCAGTTGATGTCGATTTTGATTTCAAATGCAATTATTGTTTTTGGTTTTAGTCAATTATGTTATTTCTCGATTTCCATAGGATTCTGCGTTATCTCAGTTGATTTTGATTTCAAACGCGAATCTGTCTTTCGTCTTGATTTCTATGATAATTGCTCTTTTGATTTCTTGATAAGCCAACAAAGCCAAAAGAGATTGCAATATCTCAGTTGCTTTGGTTTTGATTTCAAATGCAAATCGTGTTTCTTCTTTAGTCATTTTCTTGATTTCTATGAGAACCACTCGTTTGATTTCTCGATTTCTGCAAACCATATGATTTTTGCATTCAATTGCGTTGGTATTGATATTTCAATGCAATTCGTGTTTCGTCTTTAGTCAGTTTCTTGATCTATATGAGAACCACTCATTTTGATATTTGTTCTATTCATGTATGCATCTGTGTTAGTCTTAGAGTCTGTTCTCAGTAATCTGGAAGTAATGTTTAAGATTTAAACCCCATACAGATTTGATGTCAAAGCCATTTTCTTTCTTTCTCTGGATTCTGATTACATATGATGCTGATTTTCATCACAGGTATTGGAGCTTGCTGGAAATGCAGCAAGAGATAACAAGAAGACGCGTATCGTACCAAGACACATTCAACTTGCAGTGAGGAACGATGAAGAGCTGAGTAAACTTCTTGGAAGTGTTACAATCGCTAATGGAGGAGTTTTGCCCAACATTCATCAGACACTTCTCCCATCAAAGATTGGGAAGAACAAAGGCGATATCGGATCCGCTTCTCAGGAGTTTTGATTCTTCATATTTTACTATCTTGTTCGATTTTAGCCTGTAAAATACACTGGGTGTTACTCCAAGAAGAGTTTTGAGATCTCATGTGGCTTGAAGTCTATGTTTGCAAATCCAGTAATGAATTTGGTTTTGATCATATTGTTTAACACTATCAGTGTCTCTTGCCTGAAATGATGATGATGGTAAAATGTTGACATTTACTACATTAGAAAGAACATGATGTCTAGTAGTATGTGTTGTGTAACCTTAACATGTATGGATGGACTCTTTTTGAGTTATCATTTTTAATTGAATATCAAATTAAGAATGCTTCTGCGTAGGTGAGTACTAGTGCAATGATCTTGACGCTAAACACACACTAATGAGTATTGAGAATGAAGGGTTGTTTAGTTTGGGAGTCATTTGTAACAGAATATGTCCGACTACGGTTTTAAAATGAGAATGAGGTAATCGAGAAGACGCTCAAACGAATCACTAGGCCTGGGTATTCGGTTCGGTTACAGGTATTTTGGGTAGAGAGGTTTATGATCCATATAGGTACCGAAATGATTTTGGTTCGGTTTGGTATCAGTCGGTTCTGGGTTGGTTCGGTTCTGAGATTTAAGAACCGGAAAATACCTAAATTTTTTCGGTTCTAGGTCGGTTCTGGATATTTATTACCCAAAATGACTAAAATATACTCGAAATGCCTAAAATATACCTGAAAAACCGAAAATATATCCGAAAACTCGAAAATATACCCAAAAACCTTGTATATATTTAATATTTTTGGATATATAATTATCCGATACCCATGGATATCAATGAGTATGATCCAATGGGTATTTTGAAAATTTCGGATCGGTTCCGGTATTTTTGTTCGGTTCTGGTTCGAGTATTTCGGTTCCGGTTTTTATGCCGAGGCCTACGAATCACCCTAAGATGATCATCTCATGGCTATTGAGAACAAATCAAATCAGATGGTTCTAATTCTCAATCTTTTGAACGTGCTACTAGGGAATTAAGGTTGAGAAGATTGAGAAAAATCAGTCATTTACAACCACTGATGAAAGATTTGTCGAAAAGTTAAGGATTAATAATTCGCTTTAGAAAGGATTTGATCTTATACACACGCGAGAAAAGCAATCAAAAAGGAAAGAAGATGAGTTCTTCTATACTTTTATCGCTGGAAGTGCTGAAGGATTCCCGAGAAGAACAAATTGTTGTAGTTTCCCGTCGCCTCTTATGTCATCAACACACTATCTCTTTCTCGATTTTGCAGGGGAATGTAAAGGTACGTTTGTAAGATTAGTTGGTGATTTTGATAGAGCTGATGATTTTACCATTTCCACTAAAAAGAACAGAGACCGATGTTGTCATTTCCACTAAAAAGGATAAGTACGAAGGTTCTATTGATAGTGTTGGGTATCAAACATACTTTCAAAAGGTCACAAGCTACAATGGATGAGACTATTTTGGTTCTCGTTCACTAAGACGTTATTGCAGGTAAAGGCGAGGGAGATATCAACTCCTAGAACTCCATTCACTCCAAAGAAGAAGCCTCGATGTGATAGGATATCACAGTTATCATTTACTGTATTTCCAATAATGTAATTTCGGTTTGTATTTGATTTGTATTTGGTTTATTCTCAACAACAAGTCACGTGAGATTGTGGGGCTGCAGCTAGCGGCCAAAGGTTGTTCGTTTGCCAGACGCAGTTTTCTGCGGCCAAACGCAACGTCTGGTCGCAACTATCTGCGATTCGAATTTCTGCGACTGGAATGGTAAAAGACAAAAATACCCTTGTTATTATAATAAATTACAAAAATGCCATTTACCCTCAAATCAATTGTAAGTGTCGATTACTTCTCTCTGCGCCGAAAATCATCTTCTCGCTTCATCTCTTTGTCGCATCGCTGCCTCTCCCTACGGGACTTTCCTAATTGTTGTCGATGAAAAGAGCCGATGCCTCTTCATCAGCATCCCTCGAAGGGTGGTTCTTCATAGGTAAGTTGGTCGAGATATGGCAATCACCTTGTTTCAGTCGAGCGGTTTTCGCCTTTGAGTGGGTTAGGACTTTTGTTAATTCTGATGATAAAGTTGTCTCCTTGGAGTGGAGCTTGGACTCTGCTTATTTGCTTGTTGGCTCAAAGGATTTAGCAGCTAGGTTGTTTTGCGTTAGAAAGTTGAAGTGTGTCTTAAATAAACCTTTTTTGTTGCTGGGTCACAGAGATTTGGTTGTGGGTTGCTTCTTTGGTGTTGATAATTTGACTAACAAGGTCAACAGGGCTTTCACCATTGCACGGGATGGTTACATATTTAGTTGGGGCTATAGTGGAAAGGATATCAAATCGGATGTAAAGTGTTGGGTTGTGTGTGGGGCTAGGGGACTGATGACTATGTCTTGCATCAGCCACTGCTCATGTCTTTTTTTTCTTTTTTCTTTCCCCAGCTATGAAGATTTAAGAAGCAAGATCTTTTCCAAACACCCTCAACTTTTCCCTAAAGAGGTAACTATTATGCCTATTTTGTTACAGTCGACTCAGAAACACAAGTATACAGCTTGCTTTTTTTTCTGCTCAAACGCCTGCTTTCTTCTTCATATAATGAAAGAAGAAACATTTGCAAATCTAAGTAAATCTTCTTATAATGGTGAAGGCTTTTTGTTTTGTTTCATGGAGGTGTTATTTTGTCAATTGCAATGTGCAAGTAGTGTTGGTTATATTCTATCATCTGAGATAGCGTGAATCCACATCTTGAAATTTGTTGTCAACATGTATATGAGCTTGCTATTCATTGGTTGCAGGTTTTCAATGATGAGACATTTAAGTGGTCTTTCGGAATCCTATTCTCACGGTTGGTAAGAACTACTTTATCAGAAGCAATCATTTGCTGATCTTGATAATCAGGGATCAGCAAAAGTGACAGCGTGTGACTATCATCAGGGTCTCGACATGGTTGTGGTGGGGTTCTCAAATGGTGTTTTCGGGATTAAGAACAGTTTTATGGATTGAAGAACAAAAATCACTTTCAGGATTAAGAAGAGGCAAGACGAAACATTCTTTGGGAGGCTTGAAACATGATGCGTCCCTGCTTGATCAACTCCGGAGGAAGGCTGATGAAAGCGAGCCTGCAACAAGCTGGTTGCGATGGGGATGAATTTCGGTGATGATGAAGGATTGATGCAGGTGATTGGCGATGAATAAGGAGTTTGCTGGGATGATTTTCGTGGATAGATTGTAAGTGATTAAGTGGAAGAACAGATAGTAGAGTTTCTGGATCACACAGGTGTTTAGAAACTCGAATTCAGAGAACGTATTCTTAGAATCAGATTGAGAGAAGAAAACAGGAATTGCTATTGCTTCGATAATCTTCGCTGCCAAAACAAGGAGGCGTGATCTAGGTTTTATAATTCAACCCAAATCGACAAAGCCCTAAACTACAGAACGTTTGAAATAAAACTACAAGGTGTTTAAAACTTGAATAAAAACAGCGAGGCGTCCCAGCTATAAAGCCCCTACTCGGTGCACCTCTAAAACAACTAAGTACATAGTCCATGTGACTTATACATTATTACCCATTGATCATGATTTCCTAAGTAACTTGACGTAGTGATTCATCTGCCTCGTTAAAAACCATGTTGAGAAAACCCAGTGGGACAAAACTCAACATGGAAAAGAGTACAGAATTCTCACCTAAGTTATTTAGTCTTCAGGATCGAGTGTAGTCTTCAAAATGGAGATATTGAAGACTTGGTTCGATGGCAGATTGAGTGATGAGGGAGTGCGAGTGAATTCGTGAAGTAGGAGTGAATGAGCTTCACTTGCCATCTTCTTAGCTCTGGATCGAGTGATCACTCCAACTGGCTCAAGTTCCTTGTCAGCTTCTACTTCCTCAGCTTCCTTGCTTTCCATGATCATATCATCCCCTCCCTCTTGAAAAGGATTTGTCCTCAAATCGAAATCTGCAAGATAAGGGAGCAAGTCAGAAACATTGAACGATGGAGATACATTATACTTACCTTGGAGATCGATCTGGTAGGCATTGTTGTTGATCTTCTTGACGACTTCAAAGGGTCCATCCACTCGCGGCATCAGTTTGCTCTTTCTTTCTTCTGGAAATCTGTCCTTGCGTAGGTGAATCCACACCAAATCGCCTTCTTCAAAGACCATCTCCTTCCTGCCCTTGTTTGCTTGTTTCTCATACTGCTTAGTCCTTTTCTCTATGTTCTCCTTAGCTTTCGCGTGTATTTCCCTGACCTGTGCAGCCTTTGCTGTACCATCTAAACTACATTGAACACTTAAAGGCAAAGAGATCAAGTCTAGAGGTGATTGAGGGTTAAAGCCATAGACGATTTCAAAAGGAGAGAATAGAGTTGCAGAGTGCTTGGCGTGATTATAGGCAAACTCTACGTGTGGTAAGCAGGCTTCCCAGGACTTGATATTATCTTTAACCAACGCCCTGAGGAGTGTAGACAACGTCCTATTCACCACCTCTGTCTGGCCATCAGTCTGAGGATGACAAGTAGTAGAAAAGGCCAGCTTAGTTCCTAGCTTTGCCCATAACGTTCTCCAGAAGTGTCCTAGAAACTTGGTGTCTCGGTCTGACACTATCTCCTGAGGTATGCCGTGAAGACGTACTATCTCCCTGAAAAACAAATTAGCTACACTAACAGCATCATCTGTCTTGTGACTAGCAATGAAGTGAGCCATCTTGCTAAACCTGTCTACAACTACAAAAATCGAATCTCTACCATTTCTGGTTCGAGGTAAGCCCAATACAAAATCCATAGATATATGAGTCCAAGGTTGAGAAGGGATAGGTAGAGGGGTATACAAACCGTGAGGCTGTACTTTACTCTTTGCCATCTTGCAAACAGCACACCTAGAACAAACCTTCTCGACGTCTGACTTCATGTTAGGCCAGTAGAAACGATCCTGTAGTGCAAGTAGAGTCTTTGATATACCGAAATGTCCAGCTAGTCCACCACTATGAGCTTCTCGAACTAGCAGCTCTCTGATTGACCCTCGTGGTATGCACAGCCTGTTGTTGTAGAACAAGTATCCATCCTGTCTAAAGTATTTTTCAAAAGCAAACTTATGACATTTGCCATAGTTCTCGGCAAAATCAAGGTCAGTTTCGTACAGAGCTATTATATGCTCAAATCCATCAATCTTCGAAGACAAAGTAGAGACAAGAGTGTACCTTCTGGATAATGCATCTGCAACTACATTATCCTTACCTTTCTTGTACTTAACAATGTATGGGAATGTCTCAATGAACTCCATCCACCTGGCATGTCTCTTGTTGAGCTTCTGCTGTCCTTTGAGATACTTCAGAGACTCATGGTCGGTGTGAATGACGAATTCTTTGGGCCACAGGTAGTGCTGCCACGTTTGAAGAGCTCGAACCAATGCATAGAGCTCCTTGTCGTAGGTAGGATAGTTGAGGGTTGATCCTCCCAGCTTCTCACTGAAGTAAGCCACCGGTTTCCTATCCTGCATCAACACAGCGCCAATACCAATTCCAGATGCATCACATTCCACTTCAAACGTTTTCAAAAAATCTGGAAGTACTAAGAGAGGTGAATTGATAAGCTTCTCTTTAAGGGCTGTAAAAGCCTGCTCCTGTGCGTCTCCCCACTTGAATCCTACTTCTTTCTTGATAACTTCTGTCAATGGTGCAGCTATGGAGCTGAAGTTGCGTACAAAACGTCTGTAGAAGCCTGCTAGACCGTGAAAGCTGCGGACCTCTCCCACACTCTTAGGAGTTGGCCAGTCTTTGATAGCTTTGATCTTTTCTTCATCTACTTTAACTCCTTCTGCACTTACAACAAAACCTAAGAAGACAACTTCATTAGTGCAAAATGAACATTTCGAAAAGTTAGCAAAGAGAGATTGAGAACGAAGAACATCTAGGACCGATCTGATGTGGTTTAGATGTTCCTCCAAACCTTTACTGTAGATGAGTATGTCATCGAAGTAAACTACCACGAACACACCAATGAAGGGTCTTAAGGCGTGATTCATCAGCCTCATGAAGGTGCTAGGAGCGTTGGTGAGACCAAACGGCATGACCAGCCATTCGTATAGCCCCTGCTTGGTCTTGAATGCTGTCTTCCACTCATCTCCTTCCTTCATTCTGATCTGGTGATACCCACTCTTCAAATCGATTTTGGAGAAGATTGTAGACCCACACAGCTCGTCCAGCATGTCATCTAGTCTTGGAATTGGATGCCTATACTTCACGGTTATGTTGTTGATAGCTCGGCAGTCCACACACATCCTCCAAGTCCCATCTTTCTTAGGAACTAGCAGAACAGGTACTGCACAAGGACTCAAACTCTCTCGTATATGCCCTTTACTCATCAGCTCTTCCACTTGTTTCTGCAGCTCCTTGGTCTCTACTGGATTAGTTCGATATGCTGGTCTATTAGGCAAGGCAGAACCTGGTACAAAATCGATCTGATGCTCTATTCCTCGAATTGGAGGCAAGCCGGCAGGTATCTCTTCTGGAAAAACGTCTCTGTATTCCTGCAAAATCTCGGTCATAGCACTAGGAAGCTCCTGTGATTGGTTAGTACTAACAAGGATATCCTTGTATACAAACATAAAAGTAGTTAATTCAGGATCAAAAAGTTCAGAGAATTCACTGTGATTGATGTAGAGGCTGTTTGACACCTTCTCCTTATCCTGGCGACTCATATGCAGCTGATCCTTGTAGATTTCACTCGGTGTTAGAGGTAGAAGAGTGACCTTGCGTCCTTTGAACTCAAAAGACTGCTTGTTGGTGTAACCATCATGCAGAACTCTTCTGTCGAATTGCCAAGGTCTGCCCAGGAGAACATGACTAGACTTCATTGGGATTACATCACACAGCAACTCATCTTCATACTTCCCAATTGCTAGCTTAACTAACACTTGCTGTGAGACAGTTAAAGCGCCCTTGTTGTTCAACCATTGTAGCTGATATGGCCTAGGATGTGGCATAGTCTTTAGATTGAGTTTCTGTACCATCTCTTCACTAGCAGCATTGGTGCAACTCCCTCCATCCACAATCAAGGTACAGACCTTGTCTTGAACTACACATCTAGTATGAAAAAGGTTCTCACGCTGCTCTCTGTCATCTGGGTGAACCTGAACACTTAGTGTTCTGCGTGCTACAAGCATTTCTCCAACTGCTGCTGGTTCTTCTTCTTCTTCTATTGATTCAATGTCTGTCTCGCCTTCTGAACTATCTTGAGGGACAATCTGTCCTCCTTCTTGCAGCAGGAACATCTTCTTGTTAGGACAGTCTCTAGAATAATGCCCCATGCCTTGGCACTTAAAACACCGTATATGGCTGGTCGTTGTGCCATTTCTGGGTTTAAAATCGGTCCTGGTCTCTTCTTTAACAACAGGTGTTGCTGGCTTAATGTCTCTGGTGTATGCAGGTTTGCTGATTTCTCTAGGCTTTGGGATGTTAGGAGTGAATGTTGTTCTCCCAATCCTTCTCTTAATCTGCGATTCAATCAATTCTGCCTTATGCACCAGTTCTTGTAAATCTCCATAACTCTGCAGTTCCACCTTGTCTTGAATCTCTCTGTTTAATCCTCCAAGGAATCGTGACAATACCATGTCGTCACTCTCATTCAGGTCAGCCCTGATCATCAACGTTTCCAGCTCCTGAAAGTAGTCTCTAACTGATTTTGTGCCCTGATTGAGACGTCTAAGCTTGTGTAGGAGTTCTCTTTGATAGTGTGCAGGCACGAATCTCCTTCTCATCTGCGTGACTAGCTGAGTCCAAGTAGTAACAGGAGGCTCTCTGTGTCGTTGCCTAGTGATTCCCAGCTGTTCCCACCATAAAAGTGCATAACTACTGAATTCAGACACAGCTATCTTCACCTTATTAAGCTCATATGTGCCTTGAACCAGGAAATTTGATTCCATCTTCCTTTCCCAATCGAGATATAATTCTGGGTCATTGGTGCCATAGAATGCAGGATATTGAATCTTGATATGGTTTAGCTGCTGTCTTAGAGGATCATAGTCCCTGGTATTGCCTCTATTCTCATCTCTTCTTCTCAATGTCTCTTGACTATGAACAGAAGCTTCTCCATCTTCGTAGTCTTCTGGATCGGTTCCCATGAAGACTCGGTGCCCAGCTATATACTCTCCTCTACGATGCCTTTGTGCTGGATGTCCTTCAGCTCGGTCATCACCTCGTTTCCTAGGCAGAGTATCTCTGCCCCCAAATTGACTTCGATGAGTCTTAGCTTTCGGTCTGGTATCACGTTGAGAAGAGGCCCCAATGTGACCTTTGCCCCTAGTGATGCGTATAGCCTCTGAGGGAGTTGGTGTATCTGAAGACTCATCTCCACTTGCACTCTGATTTTGGAGTATACCACTAATCTGAGCTTCAAACTTCGCATTAAGCTGTTCAATCTGTTGAGTGAGTTGTGTTGTCACAGCCTGGTTTGATTCTCTGATTTGTTCTGCCATAGCTTTGTTCAGGGCTGCCATGGTCTCAGCTGAAAGCTCCATGGTACCTGAGACACAAACAACAACTCGCAGTAATCTGGTTTTAAATGAAACCACAAGCAGGATATCAATTAGTGCAGGTATAGTTAAACACTAGCAATAATCGAATGCTGCAGGTATATTTAAATGCTAACAATAATCGAATGCTGCAGGTAACTAGATGCAACAGAGACTATTGATATGCACTTAATCTTGATGCAATACTAATCCTAGACTCGGGATAGAACAGCTAACTAGTCCTAGAAAAAAAAGAAAAAAAAACGAAATCGCACAACCCTAAGATCACAAGGAACGATGAACCCTAGAACACAACCGATCCTACGCTACGCGACTTAGGTCTAGGTTCGCGGTAATTCAGAAACAGCAACAAGCTAATACCGATCACTAACAACCTAGAATAATAACCAACACAGGCTCTAGGATTAACACCAACACTCGACAGCCCTAATGATCTAGGTAGATCGCGACTACAACCCTATAACCGGTTGATTCGCGAGTGCAGCCTAGGTATGATGCGAATGGGAAAACAGAGACCTATCAACCTAAGATGATATCTCGACTAGATAGATATGATTAACACAAAGATCGACAAGCCCTAGGTCCTAAACTAATTCGCGACAACAAGCCCGAGAGTTCTAGACAATCGCGACTATCCCTAGGTCTAGAACTAAGCAAATCGCGACAACAAGAGATTTAGGGTTAGGGATTTTCTCAGCCTTTGGTCCAGAGCAAGCTCTGATACCACTTGATGCGTCCCTGCTTGATCAACTCCGGAGGAAGGCTGATGAAAGCGAGCCTGCAACAAGCTGGTTGCGATGGGGATGAATTTCGGTGATGATGAAGGATTGATGCAGGTGATTGGCGATGAATAAGGAGTTTGCTGGGATGATTTTCGTGGATAGATTGTAAGTGATTAAGTGGAAGAACAGATAGTAGAGTTTCTGGATCACACAGGTGTTTAGAAACTCGAATTCAGAGAACGTATTCTTAGAATCAGATTGAGAGAAGAAAACAGGAATTGCTATTGCTTCGATAATCTTCGCTGCCAAAACAAGGAGGCGTGATCTAGGTTTTATAATTCAACCCAAATCGACAAAGCCCTAAACTACAGAACGTTTGAAATAAAACTACAAGGTGTTTAAAACTTGAATAAAAACAGCGAGGCGTCCCAGCTATAAAGCCCCTACTCGGTGCACCTCTAAAACAACTAAGTACATAGTCCATGTGACTTATACATTATTACCCATTGATCATGATTTCCTAAGTAACTTGACGTAGTGATTCATCTGCCTCGTTAAAAACCATGTTGAGAAAACCCAGTGGGACAAAACTCAACATGGAAAAGAGTACAGAATTCTCACCTAAGTTATTTAGTCTTCAGGATCGAGTGTAGTCTTCAAAATGGAGATATTGAAGACTTGGTTCGATGGCAGATTGAGTGATGAGGGAGTGCGAGTGAATTCGTGAAGTAGGAGTGAATGAGCTTCACTTGCCATCTTCTTAGCTCTGGATCGAGTGATCACTCCAACTGGCTCAAGTTCCTTGTCAGCTTCTACTTCCTCAGCTTCCTTGCTTTCCATGATCATATCAAAACAAATAAACAAGTTTTAGTGGTACTTGGAGCGCACCCTTGTGAGTTGTTGTGACATATATATTCCACGAAAACAAAGATTCAGACACTTAGAGATATATCAAAGTTGTAATTTTTCTTCTTTTTTGGTTCTTTTGGAGCTTGTTCTGTACATAGCAGAGATGCAGAGATCTTTTGACCCCCAACGTGTGGGTTATGTACCATTATGGTTGTGTCAATGGAAATTTATGAAGAGAACATGCTATTTTTTTGGTCTATTTTTATAAGGTCGAATATTTTATTAGATATTTTATTTAAGATTTGGTGTATTACTTTTGATATGACCCTAGGCGACACAATGGAGGTTAATCACCTTCCCGGGGAACTTCCCGGGGAAACATTCGGCGAGGAGGAACTTGTTCCCGAGGAAGCATTACACGTTCCGGAAGGAGCATTGACGAGAGCTAAGGCGAGGAAGCTTAAGGACGCACTTGGAGGACTTATTCAACACGTTCACGAGACCGTGGGTTTGGAGGCGGAAGTGTTTCGAACCGCATTGGTTTCGATACAAGTCCAGGTGTGCTCTTTTCCTTAGTCACGGTTTTTACCCAACGGGTTTTACGTGACAAGGTTTTTAACGAGGCCCTGGAACACTTCATCCTTCAAGCCCATTCCGCAACAACAACTTCTCCGCAGAAATTTTCCCGCAGATTTCTCCGCAGATTTTCCCGCAGATTTCTCCGCGGAAAAATCCCACCGGAAGATCAAGGGACATCCGATTTATGAAGGTAACAAAACAAGTACTTGTACCTTTATCGATAGGAAGTTATGGAGACGAAGTACTTTGCGACGTGCTCCCGATGGAAGCTGGGCACATTCTCTTAGGGCGACCGTGGCAATTCGATAGAAAGGTAATTCATGACGGTCTCACGAACAAACACTCCTTCATGTTCAACGGTAAGAAAATTGTGCTAGTGCCGATGACTCCGCAAGAAATTCACCAAGACCAAAAACTTCGAGAAGAACAAAAGAAGAAAGGTAATGCCAGTGTTGTGGATATTACTTGTCATCCCGAGAAAGGTAAGAACATGAGTAAGATCCCGCCAAAGATTTCGGAAAACAAAACCGTAAAGAAATCTAGCCTATTCGCGAAAGCTAGCGAGGTAAAACAAGCTTTATTTTCCGAACAACCTTTTATTATGCTTATGTACCGGGAAACTCTTATGAGTTTATCTAATCTTGAGCCGGACATCCCGAGCAGTGTTATCTCTATTTTGCAGGATTATGATGACGTCTTTCCCGAAGACAATCCGAGCGGATTGCCACCAATCCGGGGGATTGAACACCAAATCGACTTTGTGCCGGGAGCGTCACTACCGAACCGACCAGCATACCGAACCAATCCGGTGGAGACTAAGGAGCTACAACGACAAGTCTCCTAGCTTATGGATAAAGGCCATATCCGAGAGAGTATGAGCCCGTGTGCTGTTCCCGTTCTACTTGTTCCAAAGAAAGACGGAACATGGCGAATGTGTGTTGATTGCCGAGCCATCAACAACATTACGGTAAAGTATCGCCATCCTATCCCTCGCTTAGACGATATGTTAGATGAGTTGTATGGGTCTTGCGTTTTCTCTAAGATAGATCTTAAGAGCGGATACCATCAAATTAGGATGAAAGAGGGGGATGAATGGAAAACGGCTTTTAAAACGAAACATGGATTATACGAATGGTTAGTCATGCCCTTTGGATTAACTAACGCACCTAGTACGTTTATGAGGCTGATGAATCATGTGTTAAGATCGTTCATATTTTTGTGGTAGTTTATTTCGACGATATCCTAGTTTATAGTAAAAACCTCGACGATCACATAGAGCATTTGAAATCTGTTTTGAGTGTTCTTAGGAAAGAGCGACTTTTTGCCAATTTGAAGAAGTGCACTTTTTGCACGGATAATCTTGTTTTCCTAGGCTTTGTTGTAAGTGCACAGGGCATTAAAGTTGACGAGGAGAAAGTGAAGGCTATCCGCGAATGGCCTAGTCCGAAGTCGGTGGGAGAAGTACGGAGTTTTCATGGACTCGCCGGTTTCTATAGACGTTTCGTGAAGGACTTTAGTACTCTTGCTGCACCACTCACGGAAGTAATCAAAAAGGATGTGGGATTCAAATTGATATGACCCTAGGCGACACAATGGAGGTTAATCACCTTCCCGGGGAACTTCCCGGGGAAACATTCGGCGAGGAGGAACTTGTTCCCGAGGAAGCATTACACGTTCCGGAAGGAGCATTGACGAGAGCTAAGGCGAGGAAGCTTAAGGACGCACTTGGAGGACTTATTCAACACGTTCACGAGACCGTGGGTTTGGAGGCGGAAGTGCTTCGAACCGCATTGGTTTCGATACAAGTCCAGGTGTGCTCTTTTCCTTAGTCACGGTTTTTACCCAACGGGTTTTACGTGACAAGGTTTTTAACGAGGCCCTGGAACACTTCATCCTTCAAGCCCATTCCGCAACAACAACTTCTCCGCAGAAATTTTCCCGCAGATTTCTCCGCAGATTTTCCCGCAGATTTCTCCGCGGAAAAATCCCACCGGAAGATCAAGGGACATCCGATTTCCTTAGTCAATTTTTCAATTCCCAAGACATTTATTTCTTTGCTTTTACGATTTATGCTTGTAATTTTCAAGGGGGATTTTAGTCTCTTTGACTCCCCTTCCCTTTATAATTTTCGTGTAAGGCAATGATCATCATAACAATCTTTTTAATAAAAATCATCTTTCTTTCTTCTCTCATTTGCGATTTCTTAGAGAGTGATTCTCAAAAGAATTCAAGTGAAAACTTCGATATTTCAAAGAGTGATTCCGCGAGATATCGTTGGGTTGTCAAAGGATTTTCCGCCATCCTTTGAATTGCCATACAAACGATCCCCGTGAAGAAGCGTCCATAGCTAGTCTGTTTTCGAAAGGATTTTCGGGAGTGATTCCCACGCCTTTCTAGCTGCTCCACGTTTCCAGCCGAGATCATCCATCGCCTTGTTTAATTCTTTCGGGAATTATTCCAAGGATTATCCAATCGTTCGAATCTATCCAGCACTTGAAAGGATCCTGCGGTCCAAGGGTATATTAAGTGGTATCAGAGACGATTCAAGTCAACCGGTAAATTCGTTCCATCTCTAGTTCATTTTTTTCGATTTTTCATTGCATAAACCGTTCATCTTCTTTTGCTTGTTCATCGCGAGTTCATCATATTTTCTGGGTTTATTTTTGATTCAGTTTAATTTAAATTGTTGCATCTAAACTAGTATTAGGGTGTTTAGTTGCATCACAAATCAAAAAAAAAAAAAAAAAAATCGTGCATAATTTTTTTAAATTGCTGCAGAAAAACCGTTCATATTCTTTGCATGTTCATCGCATATCATCGAAAATTCTGGGTTCATTTTAGTTCTTTTTAAATTAATTTGCTGCATCTAAATTATTGTTAGGGTGTTTTAGTTGCATCATAGATCAAAAAAAAAAAAAAAAAAATCATTCATAATTTTTTTAATTGTTTTCGATAATCCGATCATCATTTTATTCAAAAAAAAAAAAAAAAAAAAAAGAGAAAAAAAAAAAAATTCTGTGTTGATTGTATTGCTGGGATCGATCTAAGCTCTTGTCGAGCAAGGTATATTTTGTTTTGCAAGGTTCTAGGTGGATCAGCAATTTTTTCGGAATTGTTTTTTTGGCCTATCAATCCATTGCCGAGAGGTTTTCGGGTCACTATGGCACAAGACAATAATCAAGGGAACAACAACCCTCAAGATCCGAACAACCCGCTTAACCAAGCCGGTTTGAATGCTGTTCAAATCCAAGCGATTATGGATAGTATGAGGCGTATGATGGTTAATGAGATGCAGGAGATGAATGAGAAACTAAACCGTGCACTATGGGCACAAAATCAGTCACAAAACATACCCGAGGGGCGTGAACAAAACCGACCCCAAAGACGAAACGACGACAACTATTACGAGGATCATTCGCCTACTGAAGATAGGGGACGACGTCAACGTGCTAGGGATACTAGGAGAAGGCATGACTCGGATGGACACTCATCCCGCAGTAGTCAAAGGAGACCTAGGCACGGTCGAGACGCCGATAATCTCGGTGGTCTAAAGCTTAAGATCCCTTCCTTCCATGGGAAAAATGATCCGGATGCCTACTTGGAGTGGGAAAAGAAAGTGGAGCTTGTGTTCGATTGTAACCAGTATACGGAGGCTCAAAGGTTACGTGTTGCGGCTACGGAGTTCTACGACTATGCATTTAGTTGGTGGGACCAACTTGTCACATCGCGACGGCGTAATGGGTAATATCCGGTGGAAACTTGGAACGAGCTGAAAACGATCATGCGGAAACGGTTTGTACCTAGTCATCATCACCGTGAGCTGCATAGTAAGTTGAGAAGGTTAACTCAAGGAGGTCGAAGCGTCGACGATTACTTTCAAGAAATGGAAGTTCTTTTGATACGAGCTAATGTTACCGAGGATAGAGAAGCCACCATGTCACGGTTTCTAAGTGGTTTGAACCGTGAAATCCAAGACCGTTTGGAAATGGAACATTACGTGGAGTTGGAGGATATGCTCCATAAGGCTGTATTGATCGAGCAGCAACTCAAGCGTAAAGGTAACATCCGAACTTTCGGAACCGGTATGAGATCAAACTTTTCCCGAGAGGTGAAACCGAGTTTTAAGCCGAGAATGGATGTGAAGCCGGGAACCGAAACTAAGTCTTTCACTCCGACATTTCCGAGGAATCCTAATGAGAAAGGTGAGAGTTCCCACAAGAATCAAGATCTCCGATGCTATAAGTGCCAAGGAAAGGGGCACTACGCCAACGCTTGTCCAAACAAACGGACCATGGTATTACGAGAAAATGGAGAGATTGAAACCGAAGAGGACGATGATGGGGAACATCCGACTAGTGTGGAGGAACCCGCGGAAATAGCCGAACGAGGTGAGTTATTAGTTACTCGACGTTCTTTACTTGTTCATGACAGGTCCAAGGAGGAAGAACAACGGGAGAATCTATTTCACACGAGGTGCCGCGTAAAGGGAAAGGTTTGTAGTCTCATCGTGGACGGTGGGAGTTGTAAGAACGTGGCGAGCACGACTCTCGTGGAGAAGCTGAACTTGGAGGAACAAAAACATCCTAGACCGTACCATCTCCAATGGTTGAACAACGTCGGCCACATGAAGGTAACAAAACAAGTACTTGTACCTTTATCGATAGGAAGTTATGGAGACGAAGTACTTTGCGACGTGCTCCCGATGGAAGCTGGGCACATTCTCTTAGGGCGACCGTGGCAATTCGATAGAAAGGTAATTCATGACGGTCTCACGAACAAACACTCCTTCATGTTCAACGGTAAGAAAATTGTGCTAGTGCCGATGACTCCGCAAGAAATTCACCAAGACCAAAAACTTCGAGAAGAACAAAAGAAGAAAGGTAATGCCAGTGTTGTGGATATTACTTGTCATCCCGAGAAAGGTAAGAACATGAGTAAGATCCCGCCAAAGATTTCGGAAAACAAAACCGTAAAGAAATCTAGCCTATTCGCGAAAGCTAGCGAGGTAAAACAAGCTTTATTTTCCGAACAACCTTTTATTATGCTTATGTACCGGGAAACTCTTATGAGTTTATCTAATCTTGAGCCGGACATCCCGAGCAGTGTTATCTCTATTTTGCAGGATTATGATGACGTCTTTCCCGAAGACAATCCGAGCGGATTGCCACCAATCCGGGGGATTGAACACCAAATCGACTTTGTGCCGGGAGCGTCACTACCGAACCGACCAGCATACCGAACCAATCCGGTGGAGACTAAGGAGCTACAACGACAAGTCTCCGAGCTTATGGATAAAGGCCATATCCGAGAGAGTATGAGCCCGTGTGCTGTTCCCGTTCTACTTGTTCCAAAGAAAGACGGAACATGGCGAATGTGTGTTGATTGCCGAGCCATCAACAACATTACGGTAAAGTATCGCCATCCTATCCCTCGCTTAGACGATATGTTAGATGAGTTGTATGTGTCTTGCGTTTTCTCTAAGATAGATCTTAAGAGCGGATACCATCAAATTAGGATGAAAGAGGGGGATGAATGGAAAACGGCTTTTAAAACGAAACATGGATTATACGAATGGTTAGTCATGCCCTTTGGATTAACTAACGCACCTAGTACGTTTATGAGGCTGATGAATCATGTGTTAAGATCGTTCATTGGGGTTTTTGTGGTAGTTTATTTCGACGATATCCTAGTTTATAGTAAAAACCTCGACGATCACATAGGGCATTTGAAATCTGTTTTGAGGGTTCTTAGGAAAGAGCGACTTTTTGCCAATTTGAAGAAGTGCACTTTTTGCACGGATAATCTTGTTTTCCTAGGCTTTGTTGTAAGTGCACAGGGCATTAAAGTTGACGAGGAGAAAGTGAAGGCTATCCGCGAATGGCCTAGTCCGAAGTCGGTGGGAGAAGTACGGAGTTTTCATGGACTCGCCGGTTTCTATAGACGTTTCGTGAAGGACTTTAGTACTCTTGCTGCACCACTCACGGAAGTAATCAAAAAGGATGTGGGATTCAAATGGGAGGAAGCACAAGAAAATGCATTTCAATCCTTAAAAGAGAAGCTCACAAACGCACCTCTTTTGTCTTTACCGAATTTTTCTAACACCTTTGAAATTGAGTGTGATGCCTCAGGAATAGGTATTGGAGCTGTACTTATGCAGGGAAAGAAGCCCATTGCCTACTTCAGCGAAAAACTCGGAGGAGCAACCTTGAACTACCCCACATACGATAAGGAGCTATATGCCTTGGTTCGAGCTTTGCAAACATGGCAACACTACCTATGGCCGAAAGAATTTGTGATACATACTGATCACGAATCCCTCAAGCACTTGAAGGGACAACAAAAGCTAAACAAACGCCATGCTCGATGGGTAGAATTCATAGAGACGTTTCCTTACGTCATTCGATACAAACAAGGTAAGGATAATGTAGTAGCCGATGCTCTATCCCGAAGGTATGCACTACTCTCTACTCTTGAAGCTAAACTACTTGGTTTTGAACAAATCAAAGATTTATACGCAACCGATCCGGATTTCAAGGAAGTTTTTCAATCTTGCGAAAAATTAGCCTTTGAAAAATATTTTCGAAACGACGGATTTTTGTTCTATAAAAACCGCCTTTGTATTCCCCGTTGCTCTTTGCGTGAGTTATTTGTTAGGGAAACACATGGAGGAGGTCTCATGGGACATTTCGGTGTGGCTAAAACGCTAAGTACTTTGAAAGTACACTTCTATTGGCCGCACATGACGCGAGACGTCGAAAGGATTTGCGGACGTTGTGCCACTTGCAAACACGCCAAGTCTAAGGTACAGTCGCAAGGTTTGTATACCCCTTTACCCATTCCTACTTCTCCATGGACTGATATTTCAATGGACTTTGTCCTAGGATTGCCGAGAACTAGGAAAGGTAGAGATTCCATTTTTGTAGTCGTTGATAGATTTTCGAAAATGGCTCACTTCATACCTTGTCATAAAACGGACGATGCATCTTTAGTTGCTGATTTATTCTTTAGGGAAATTGTTCGTTTACATGGCATGCCGAAAACAATTGTTTCGGATAGGGACACTAAGTTCTTGAGTTACTTTTGGAAAACATTATGGAATAAATTAGGAACTAAGTTGCTGTTTTCCACCACTTGTCACCCGCAAACTGACGGGCAAACGGAAGTAGTTAATCGAACTTTGTCTACGCTTTTACGTGCTATCATTAAGAAAAATATTAGATCATGGGAGGATTGCTTGCCTCATGCTGAGTTTGCATATAATCATGCCATTCATTCTGCTACTAAGTTTTCACCTTTTCAAATGGTTTATGGTTTTAATCCTATTACACTGTTGGATCTAACCCCTTTACCTTTGAGTGAGCATGTGAATTTTGATGGGAACAAACGAGCAGAATTTGTTAAGCATATTCACGAGCAGGCCCGGCAAAACATTGAGAAAAGGACCGAGCAATACCGAAAGCAAGCAAACAAAGGAAGGCGTGAAAGGATATTCGAACCGGGTGATCTTGTTTGGATTCACCTAAGGAAGGAGAGATTTCCGAACGAGAGGAAATCTAAGTTATTGCCGAGGACGGACGGACCCTTCGAAGTCCTTGAACGGATTAACAACAATGCCTATAAAATCGACTTGCGAGGTAAGTATACGGTTAGTCCGAGTTTTAATATTGCTGACTTGATTCCTTTTGTCGCAGATAGTCCAGATTTGAGGACAAATCCTTTTCAAGAGGGGGGGGGGGATGATATGACCCTAGGCGACACAATGGAGGTTAATAACCTTCCCGGGGAACTTCCCGGGGAAACATTCGGCGAGGAGGAACTTGTTCCCGAGGAAGCATTACACGTTCCGGAATGAGCATTGACGAGAGCTAAGGCGAGGAAGCTTAAGGACGCACTTGGAGGACTTATTCAACACGTTCACGAGACCGTGGGTTTGGAGGCGGAAGTGCTTCGAACCGCATTGGTTTCGATACAAGTCCAGGTGTGCTCTTTTCCTTAGTCACGGTTTTTACCCAACGGGTTTTACGTGACAAGGTTTTTAACGAGGCCCTGGAACACTTCATCCTTCAAGCCCATTCCGCAACAACAACTTCTCCGCAGAAATTTTCCCGCAGATTTCTCCGCAGATTTTCCCGCAGATTTCTCCGCGGAAAAATCCCACCGGAAGATCAAGGGACATCCGATTTCCTTAGTCAATTTTTCAATTCCCAAGACATTTATTTCTTTGCTTTTACGATTTATGCTTGTAATTTTCAAGGGGGATTTTAGTCTCTTTGACTCCCCTTCCCTTTATAATTTTCGTGTAAGGCAATGATCATCATAACAATCTTTTTAATAAAAATCATCTTTCTTTCTTCTCTCATTTGCGATTTCTTAGAGAGTGATTCTCAAAAGAATTCAAGTGAAAACTTCGATATTTCAAAGAGTGATTCCGCGAGATATCGTTGGGTTGTCAAAGGATTTTCCGCCATCCTTTGAATTGCCATACAAACGATCCCCGTGAAGAAACGTCCATAGCGAGTCTGTTTTCGAAAGGATTTTCGGGAGTGATTCCCACGCCTTTCTAGCTGCTCCACGTTTCCAGCCGAGATCATCCATCGCCTTGTTTAATTCTTTCGGGAATTATTCCAAGGATTATCCAATCGTTCGAATCTATCCAGCACTTGAAAGGATCCTGCGGTCCAAGGGTATATTAACTTTTATTTTGTTATACTTTATGCCCTGATGTATTAATTTTGTTTTATGTTAGTTAAATGATTTAGTTTAATATCATTGTTTTAATTTAGTTTATGATTTTTTATCACAAAATTATAATGTTCTAATTATATTTAATTATAAAATTATTAATATGATTGTTAACTAATAAAAAATATCATGGATGTACAAAATTTAAACTATATTGTTTATCAAAAATATAAATATATAAAATTCATAAAAAAATAGTTTGAATTAAGTGAAAAATTATGGCTAATATATTTTACAAAAAAAAAACAAAAAACTATCGCTAGCGTCAGACAAACGAACAGATCTGTGGTCAGACGGGCGGCTATCAAACGAACAACAACCGCTGCGTCTAGTCGCAGCTTCTGACCGCAGGCCGCAGCCGCAGGCGTCTGCGGCCGACAAACGAACAGACCCTGTGTTGATTTCCTGCTTTCTGCTTTCTGCTTTATGTACTGGTATTTGGCATTTTGCTAAAAGGTAATCAAAAATAATATTTTCTTAATCTGATCTCTCTCTTTCTTACGCCAATTCTTACGCCATTGTTATTGGCATTGAGTCCTTGTTCTTAGAGGTGGTCCTTCTCTTCTGTACTATCTCCTAGACTCTGATTCGTCCATCTTAAGGCTCACGGAGAGTCTCTAGAAGGATATTACCTTATCAACGTTACTATACAGAGTATACTCTGCTTCACAGGAAACATCTGTTTCATTGGTATCAGAGTTGTTGCTTTCAATGTCCGGGACGATAACCATGGTAGAGACACGACAGCAAGAGAAACAAGCGTTAGAACGAGTGGAAGAGCTACGTCTCCTGCAAGAGAAACACAACGAAGATCAACAAATCCGAGCAGAATCTCTCGAAGCAAGGTTCAGCAAACTCGAAACGACGATCCTTGGCTATTTCTCACAAGGGAAACACGCCTCTAAACAACACATGGATTTAAACCAGTCATCAAGCTCATCACCCCCAGGTGGAGTCTTGTATCAGGGGACGTTCCAGTTACCAGATCCGCCGGATCTGAGCGGGGTTGAGCAGAATATAGCCCGAAAAAACTCATCACCTCTAGTTGGAGTCTCTCAGGAGATGTTCCAGTCACCATGTCCGATGGGTCTGAGTGGGGTTGATCGAGATTTGTCCGGAAGAGCAACGACGAAAGAAGGGCCTTCTATACTACCAAACGGGCTCGCGACGCGATTATCCAAGGTGGGATTTCCGAGCTTTGATGGGTCTGATATGCGAAGCTGGGTTTTTCGTTGTGGGCAGTTCTTCGATCTGGACAGCACACCATCGGATCTGAAAGTGAAGTTAGCTGCGTTGCATCTATCCGGGAAGGCTCTCCAATGGCACCATAACTTCATGGCGGAGAGATATGGATTTATTCCTTACTGGACTGATTACGTGATGGCCATCTCCTCAAGATTTAGTGAGCTCTTTGACGATCCATTGGCCGAACTGGTGAGTCTAAGACAAGGTCACGATATTGTTGAAACTTACTTGGAGAAATTCGAAAATACGAGAACACGTATTGCCATACCTGCAAGTCACGCTTTCATCATTTTCCTATCTAACATGAGCCCTCATTTGGCTTACCACACCAGATAATTTGACATCAAGACAGTGGCTGCAGCAGCTCGAATCGCTAAGCTCCATGAGTCTTCACTTCTCCACACACATGTGAAACAAAGCAGAGCCCCCTTCAATCCTTTCCAAAAACAGAACAACTAATTTCAACATCGCAACGCACAATCAACACCGCTGCTCCCAATTCCAGATTCCAGCAAACAAATGTCTTTCAAATTCCATTTTCCTCCACGACAGAACATGGAAAAGGGGCCGAAAATATTCTCTTACGAGGAAATGCAGGATAGGAGATCCAAGGGATTGTGTATGTTTTGCGAGGAGCCCTATTCCCCGGGCCATCACATGAAGCATCCACGCTCACAGATTTACTTCTTGGAAGGCGAAGAAGATGGCTCCTCTGATGATGATGAGCTAGTTGAGTTCAACACTACTGAGCCAGTCCCGAACTCAGATACACCAGAGGACAATGGTGACAAAGTTTTGACTATCTCCGTTAATGCTTTAAACGGGTCAACAGGATACAACTGTATGCGTGTTATCGGTCAATACGGGAAGCGGAAGCTCTACATTCTGATTGACACGGGCAGTACGCACAATTTCTTGGAGAGATTGGTTGCCAACTGAATGTTGTCAACCAATGCCCATCTCAGGCGCTTTAGGAAGTCAGCTGATGTCCTCATTTAAGTGCAGCAACTTTTCTTAGAGGGTACAAGGCTACGGTTTCAGCTCTGAAGTACGGACAATCCCCCTCGATTGCTGTGACTTGGTGCTTGGAGTCCAATGGCTTCACACTTTAGGACCTATACTATGGGATTTTCTGAACCTACGGATGGAGTTCACATTCGGCGGATTGAAGCATGTATTACGTGGAGTGACAAAATCAGGTTGTAAGGTGATTAAAAGGAGCAGCCTCAACAAACTGCTACTTCAAGAACCTCAGATCGCTTTGCTATAGATAAGAGAAGTTGACAGTGGGGATAGAACGTCTCCTCTAGACCCGAAAGCACTTATGTATCATATCGTCGCCAGTGGAACCGAGAGATCTGAAGATCTTGAACTCCAATCACTACTGAGCTCTTTCGCTGATTTATTTGCAGAACCAACAGAGCTCCCACCATTTCGGAAGGGATTTGATCATAAGATCTCTCTCGAAGCAGGATCAAATCCGATAAGACAAAGACCATACCGTTATTCATCTTTACAAAAAGATGTCATCGACAAGATGGTTAAGGAGATGTTGCAGCAAGGAATAATACAATATAGCTCAAGTCTTTATGCTTCTCCTATTGTGCTCGTGAAGAAGAAGGATGGATCTTGGAGGTTATGTGTGGATTATCAGGGGCTAAAAAAACAAACAATCAAAGATAAGTATCCCATCCCACTGTTGGAGGATCTCTTGGATGAGTTGGGTGGCTCGGTATACTTCTCCAAACTGGATCTACAGGCTGGATTCCATCAACTGCATATGTCCCCTCAAGATGTGTTTAAAACCGCTTTCAAAACGCATGCCGGTCACTACGAGTACCTTGTGATGTCCTTTGGCCTCACCAATGCTCCTTGTACTTTCCAAGGGCTCATTAACCACATATTTCAAGACATTTCTAGGAAATTCCTCTTGGTTTTCTTCGATGATATCTTGGTGTACACCCTAACTTGGGGTCTCCACCTACAACATCTCGCTACGGTTTTTGGGGTCCTTAGACAACAACAACTATACCTGAAACCTTCTAAGTGCACGTTTGGAGCTACAGTTGTTGAGTATCTCGGTCACTTTATTTCTGCTCAAGGGGTTAGTACTGATCCAAGAAAGATCGAAGCCATCGAGAAATGGCCAGCTACGCAGTTTTCTGGGATTAGCTAACTACTACCGCAGATTCATACGAGGCTATAGTATCATCGCCAGGCCCCTCACATCTCTGTTAAAAAAAGATGGTTTCTCGTGAAATCCTGAAGCTCAATCTGCTTTCGATGCACTGAAGACAGCTCTCATTTCGTCTCCAACTCTAGCTCTACCAGACTTCGAGAAACCATTTATTGTTGAAACTGAAGCGTCAAACACCGGGATTAGAGCAGTTCTTATGAAAGATCATCATCCCATCTGTTACATCAGCCGTGCCTTGGGTCCTCGACATCAGTCTCTCTCAGTTTACGAGAAAGAGCTTTTTACCGTGGTACACGCAGTTCATACGTGGAACGCCTACTTGGAACACCGGCCTTTCATCATCAAAACTGACCAGAAGAGCATCAAATATCTGCTGGATCAGAAAGTGACTACTCTATTTCAACACATGTGGCTTTCCAAACTCATGGGCTACAATTTAGAAATCCAGTATAAGCAAGGGAAGGAGAACGTTGCTGCGGATGCTCTCTCTCGTATGTCCGGATCACAATTGCTACACCTAACACTCTCTACCGTGGACCAGACACTGTTTCAATACATCCAACTCCTTTGGCAATCCGATCCTCTCCTACAGAAACTCATCTCGGAGCTGCAGCAGAACAAAGCCTCTCACCCAGCCTTCTCTTTTGTTAACAATGAGCTACGCCACAAAGGGAAGTTGGTTATTGGTAACAATGCTGTCTTGAAACTTCAGATATTTCAGTGGCTACACGATTCAACTGTAGGGGGACATTCAGGCCGAGACGCAACACTCCAACGCATCAAATTTCTGATTTATTGGCCGAAAATGAACGTCGAGGTACAACATTACATACGGAACTGTTCTACCTGCCAGCGCAACAAGTATGATTTAGCAGCAAAACCAGGCCTACTTCAACCTCTCCCAATCCCTGCTGGTGTGTGGGAATCTATCAGCTTGGATTTCATTGAGGGCTTACCCCCCTTCATCCAACAAACACTGCATCTTAGTGGTCATTAATCGATTGAGTAAAAATGCACACTTCATTGCCCTCTCTCATCCTTATACAACTCTGGATGTGGCTCAAGCTTATATGGACAATGTCTTCAAGTTACACGGGATGCCTAAAGATATTGTTAGCGATCGTGATCCTACGTTTCTCAGCGAGGTGTGGAAAGAGTTGTTTCGGGTTCATGGAGTCGATCTCAAGTTCTCTACCTCCTATCACCCACAAACCAACGGCCAAACGGAGGTAATAAACAAAACTCTCGAAACGTGCCTCCGTTGCATGACATCCGATGCTCCTCATACTTGGAGCAAATGTCTCCCTCTTACGGAATGGTGGTACAACACCACATTTCACTCAGTAATACATAGCACTCCTTTTGAAGTTATCTATGGCCAACCACCCCCTACTCACCTCCCATATCTCCCAGGCGAGAGCTCCTCCGATATAGTTGATAAGTCTCTGCGTTCCCGGGAAGAAATTATCTCCATGCTCAAATTTCATCTGCTCCGAGCTCAGAATCGCATGAAGCAACACGCGGACTCTCACCGCTCTGTCCGTGAATTAGCAGTCGGGAATTTTGTCTATCTCAAGCTTCAACCTTACCACCAACACTCTCTCAAGAAGAAAGATCCCTCACAAGCTCTCTCCCCGCTTCTATGGCCCCTTTCGTATCTCCGATCGTGTGGGTCCGGTAGCCTATAAACTGGAACTTCATGCTACAGCTGCTATTCACAACGTCTTCCATGTTAGTCAGCTCAAACTCTGTCCGAATCCCCCTGATACAGCTCCTACGTTACCACAATACTAAGTACTTAGTCGACGCTGCATCTGAAAAAGAACCCGAAACCATCCTTGAAACAAAGATGATCCGTCGTCAAAACCAAGCAGTCACCAAAGTTCTCGTCAAATGGAAAGGTTTTCCGGTGGATAAAGCTATTTGGGAGTTCTACAAGGATTTCATCTCCAAATTCCCACAATTCGAACCTTGAGGACAAAGTTGCTCTTGAACAGGGAAGTATTGTGATAGGATATCACAATTATCATTTACTGCATTTCCAATAATATAATTTCGGTTTGTATTTGGTTTGCATTTGGTTTACTCTCAACAACAACAAGTCACGTGAGACTGTGTTGATTTCCTGCTTTCTGCTTTATGTTTTATGTACTAGTATTTGGCATTTTGCTAAAGGGTAATCAAAAAGAATATTTTCTTAATCTCATCTCTCTCTTTCTTACGCCATTGTTATTGGCATTGAGTCCTTGTTATTAGAGGTGGTCCTTCTCTTCTGTACTATCTCCTAGACTCTGATTCGTCCATCTTAAAGCTCACGGAGAGTCTCTAGAAAGATTTTACCTTATCAACGTTACTATATAGAGTATACTCTGCTTCACAAGAAACATCTGTTTCACTCGACTCCACTCTAAAGGCAGTGAAGAATTTACTAGATTATCAATTCAAAAGGGAATCATTTTCGAAGGGGATAGTGAAGTTAAGAAGAGATAAGCTGTGACGAAAAATGTGATAAGCTGCCTAGGTCATGGATTGTTTTCAATGGACACTTTCCATTGGAGAACAAAGACAAGATGAGCGGACCGTTTGAAAGAGCTTTGATTTCCACTTTGAAGACAATGCGGGTTTTTTAGGGAGCGGTATTGATTGTCTTCGTCCTCTTTCTTCTATCTCACGATATACCTATTTTGGGTCATATCACACCAATTCGGTTTAAACCTAAAAAAGTATAGAACGTGTGGTTCACACTTGATGTCTGGAAATTGCAGATTCAATGGCTTCAATACAAGCACCAATAGGTTTGGCTTTGGCCATGGCTTCTGCAAGTGAAACTCTTGCTTCACTGTAAGAATGTAATAAGGTGATAGTGTTCAAAGCAGCCCATCTGATATGAGCTTCCTTTTCTATTTCTGTGAACCCTCGCCATCGCAGAACACTGTTCAACTGCAAAATCATATCAACAAATAAAAAACACCAAAAGATTATAATCTCAACTTTGCATCTGAGTAAAAGAGACTTGAGAGTTGCATAACCTTGACAACATCTGAGTAGAAACCTTCTGAGTATCCAAATAGTATGTGTTCTGTTAACATTCCTCCAAGTATCACACATGAGAAGTTGTTCAGTGTCTGCACTCACAAACCTAACCACTCACTACAATAACAGAAACAGCTTGAGCTACAAAATTATTCATTACAAGTAAGTTTAAGGAAATCTTACCTTCGATGATATATTGCCTTGAGTAGCCTACTTGGTAGATGAAAAAGAAATTTAGTTAAGAAGATGCACAATAGAGACACATATATAACAATGTTTTAAGAGACTTGTAAACCCGCGACCCAGAATCCGGTCTAGGTCCATTGTTAACAAACCCGTAGAATTCGGAAAACCCCGTCAATAACCAATGATTCTAGCGATTCAAGAGAACACTCTACTATATTGTGGGTTTGATTTTGTAACTTTTTACTGCAGCTAGAGCGGTTAGTTAAACATACCGATAGATTCATCCGGCTGTCCACATCATCTTTCATAAGCTGGTTTGCAGCACCAACCTGCAAAAATGATAACATAAAGTCTAGTGGTAGGAACATAGCTAGAGACAGAGACAAATTTGACCATTTGTTTCCCCTATGAACAATTTACTTACTTCTTTGAGGAACTCAAAGCCTACAAATTCTACTCTCCCGGTCACACTCGACACATTCCTTGTTATAGCTTCGAAATTGGGTATTTCGTAGCGTCTTGGAAGAACTCCTAGCAAGTAACCAACCAGAAAATGCCCCGATTCATGCTGCATACGATCGCAGAAAATGCAAGTTAACGTTTACACATACAAATTGATACACAACAAATGTCCTACTTGATTGATAACCAAACAACATTTTGGATCAAATTTCTTCAATTCCAACAAAAACCGTAAAACTTTAGGTAGAAGCTAGGCAATAAGTTCAAATAGGAGATAAACTGAACATAAACTACAATGACAAAACTTATTTTTTTACAAGATTTCACCTGAACAACAGCGAACCAATCTTCTTCAGTCGAAGAAGTTTTAGTTTCGTCCTCTTTGAACATTCTCACTGAACTCTGCAAATTATAAAACCAGTTTTCGTTTAAAATGTATATAAAATTGAAGATCAAGAAACACTGAAAAATCAGAAGAAAAAAAAAACGATAGCAATAAGCAAAAAAGTACAGATTCGGCGGAAACAGATTCAATGCTTCTGGAGACTGAATCGATCAACGAGTCTAATTTATCCAATTCTGCTGATTTCGTGGGAAGCTAAATACACACAAAATCGAAGAAGATTGTAATTAGAAGTAAGCATGAGAGAGAGAGAGAGAGAGAGAGAGAGAGAGAGAGAGAGTTAGAGAGAGAGAGAGAGAGAGAGAGAGAGACCAATTTAGCAGAGCCGAAGGCAGAGAGGCAGCCATGTTTGCCTTTGAGTTGCTTGACGAGAGAGAGGGCAGTTTCGTAATTGCCTCTAGAAAGCTCTTTATTCACTCTCTCAAGCGCTCTCCGGCGGCGATCTACCGGAGATTTTGCTCCGATTACCATTACGCGGCTTGCCTGGAGATAAGAGGTAAAGCTCATATTGGTTAGTGTTTTGAATTTGAGAAAACGTGATGTGGTACGGATTAATGGCTCAAAATCCATTAAATGAAAAAGTGAAATCTTGTGTGCCATAAATTGATCTAGGTGTTATAAAAGGAGTGAAATCCTCATTTTATCTTTAATAAAAAAATTTATGGTATCTTAGGTTTTTTAATTAATTGAGACTAAATAATTGATTTATTTAATTTCTGATTTTTTTTTTCTTTTTTTTTGCACAAATTTTCGCTCCTCTCGTTTCTCTCGAGCTTGAGTTGAGCTCGCTCGAATCGCGACCCACCTCGCCAGTGGACCGTAGTCGCCACCGCTTCGTCCTCCTCTGCACTTGTCGTCCTCCTCTTCTCTCTTCCGCCATTGCTGAGAAATGCTTGCAAAGTTATTAGGTTTTGGTGTTGTGTAATTTAGGGATTTCACAATTTAGGGATTGAATTTACGAAAATTGTTTGATTAAGTATGCAAATTGGATTGGTACCCAAGTTTTCTGTGACGATTAGGTCTTTGCATTGATAATTTGTCGAGTTTAGTTGTTGAATCGTAGTGATTCTTAGGTAGATTATAATTAGAACCCGAGTTCATCACCAAATCTACAGAAGAGGACAACTGGTACAAATGATACAACTAAGAGACAGATGACAACTGGTACAAATGATACAACTATATGTAACTCCTTAATTTAAAAAAAATAAAATAATTAAATTAAACATATAAAAAAAAGTATCTACTTAAAAAATGCAAACACGTCTTAAACTATAAGGAACAATATTAATAACATGGATAAAATTAAATTATCATTTTCCTAATACATATTATTGGTTTCACACCAAACACACCCTTATGATACAAGGAAGACTTTGATAATGTTAACAATCTTTTGATGGAAAAGACCGAAATATATGATTTTGCGTAATTTGTATTATGAATACCTTGTAAATGAACTGCAATAGTCGAAAATTATGTGGACAACTACAAAATAATAATTTATATTAAGGAACAACTGGAAAAATGCTAAAATCGCCAAAGGACAACTATGAAGAATTTTGGACAACTGGACACGTTGGTACAACTATGTACAAAATTGACGGCACATTTGACGGCGAACATGTTAATTTGACCGCACACATAGTTGTACCTAGTTGTTCAGTTGTCCCAGAAACTGCAACATAAAATTAAATTGTGCACTTACAAAATAGATCATATTTTTCCTTCCGTGTCCAGTTGTACATAGACAAATACCAACAAAGAAACAGAGAAATCCAACAAAGAAACAAACAAACACACCCTAAATTTCCCTTGGGTTTGACATTTTTATGAATAAATTTAATTTATATAATTATATCAGTCGTATCAAAATTTCAGCACAATGAACAAAACTTCTTGCACTATCCTATCCACGATCTCCACCAGCACTGGAACTCCTCCTTCCTCCACAATCGCCGGCTTAGATTCCGGCACCGACATTAGCAGACTCATCACGAACTCCGATTTATCCACCATGTTCGACCCGAAATCCGCCATCAGTTCCACCAGCGGCTTCATAATCCCCGATTCCACGGCTCTGATTTTGTTCTCTTTAGCAGAGCACAGCGAGTATAGAGCCGTCGACGCGTCCTTCTTCGCTCTGAATCCTCCGGTTTCTAGAAGGCTCACAAGGAGAGGGATCGCTCCCGATCTTCCAATTGCGACTTTGTTATCCTCGAGCTGCGATAACCGGAGCAGAGCGCAGGCGGCGTTCTCTTTAGCCGTGGGCGTTCCCATTTTCAAGGCCCTGACGAGCGGCTTGATCGCACCGGAAGAAGCAATGAGCTCCTTGTTGTCATCGCAGAGGGAGAGATTGAGGATGGCCGTGACTCCGTACTCCTGGAGCTGAAGATCGGAGGAAGAGATGAGAGAAACGAGGGGCTTAATGGCGCCGGCTTTGGCGATTTTGATCCGATTCTCAGGTTTGTTCTTGGATAAGAGCCTGATTTCCATGGCAGCTTGCTTCTGCTCATCGATGGGAAAGGAGGAGTCGAGATGCGCAACGAGATGGGCGATGAGATCATCGGAATTGTCAGAGGCACCGGAGAGGAGGAGGCGACGGCTCTCGGAGGAAGCCGAGGGGAATTCGCCGGATCTGTCGCTGTTACAA
Organism: Eutrema japonicum; assembly: GCA_030161315.1. NCBI lineage: Eukaryota > Viridiplantae > Streptophyta > Magnoliopsida > Brassicales > Brassicaceae > Eutrema > Eutrema japonicum. The sequence goes on along the minus strand of BSQW01000007.1, from coordinate 35,161,782 downwards.
TCGCTGAAAGCAGATGAGTCGTCGTCGTTATCGCTTTGATCCAAGTGAAGTATTTTTTAATTGTATTTTTTTAATTGTATTTTTTTAGAGTTTAAGTTGTAATTATTTGAGGAAGATAAATGTGAATTGGGTGGGTATTTATGGGTTATCGGGTTTGGGTGGGTAGAATTGTAATTGAATTGTAATATTATAGATGTATGGGGATAACCAAGTCATTTCCACAGTTTTCGGATTTAAAACAAAATCAAAATAAAATTAATTATTAGACTTATGGCTTTTGAGCAAATTTTTTCTCAAATTCTGGCTTTTCAGCCTATCGCTCATGTGGTACAGGGTTTTAAACAATCACGGGGATGTAAGTCAAATGGTAGAGCGCTCGCTTTGCATGCGAGAGGCACAGGGTTCGATACCCTGCATCTCCATTTTTATTTATTTTTTACTCATTTTATTTTAAGAATTGTGGTCTGATTTCCAACTAAGAAAACTTCAATTTCAGGGTAAAGATGTCCAACTAGGGATAGGCATATTTACTGAACTAAACCAAATCGAATAACGGTTGCTCTGACTGGTATGACTAGGGATGTTGTTATTGGTACAGATTTCGTGAATATAAATGGGTCTATTTAAAAAAAAAACCGTTTAAACCCATTTAATTGTTTGAAACAGTGTTCAAGAAAGTGCTAGGCGCTAATCGGGCGGTGATACAACGCCTAGCGCCTAGAATTAGGCGATTCTTAGGCGGTTTAGGCGTATACAAGATAAATAAATATATTAGACATATTTTTATAGACAACAACATATGAAGTACCATATTTAACTCATAAATAATAAAATTTAAATATTATAAATCTTTAAATAGATTCAAATTTCAAATTACACACAAAATAAAAAGAAATCTTATAAATAAGAAAAAAACTAAAACATTAACAAATATCATATATTCGAATTAGACAAAAACATTTATTTGAAAAATCAAAATGTTAAATCATAAATGAGAATTAGACAAACACATTCATTATATTCATAAAAATACCATATAAACTTTTATAACTATGTATTTATGAAATCTAATTTTATAAATCTAATTATATGTAGTTAAAAATTCAAAAATTACTCTGAACAAAAAAAATTTTAACTGATTAACATTTTTTGTTGAACCGCCTAGAGCCGCCTAGAGCCGCCTAAGACCGCCTAGAGCCGCCTAAGACCGCCTAGAGCCGTCTAGGACGCCTAGGCGGCCGCCTAATAATAATACCGCTTAATATCAACGCATATGAAGTAATCGTCACGGTCTATGGACGCCTAGCGCCTAGCCGGTGCCTAGGCAACCGCCTAGACCGCTTTTTAGAACACTGGTTTGAAATAAAGGTTTTGACTCGGTTGTCTAAATGGGTCATTTAAGGGTTTTGACTCGGTTGTCTAGTTTTGGTTTGGCTTAATTTTCATTTAGCTTCACTATATTAATGCATTTCTTCTGTTATCACCGAGTCAAAACTCTTATTTTATAGTGTATGAAAAATCTCCTCACAATTGCTTTGTCTTTATGATTTTCATTTTCCCTGGCATATGTTTGACATTTGAGGAACGATAACGATTCCTTGGAAGTTCTTGGTATTGAGAGGTTTGAGACTTTGAGCTCTATCTTAATGATGAATTTGGGAATTTGGCAGAACTTTTGAGCTCCGGGAATGCTTCATCAGCTGTTCACCTCTACTCGCTGTCTTTTTCACACTAGAAAAGGTTTCATTTCTCATCCCAAATTCTCACTCTAAAGCTTTACGAGAACGGTTTAAGATAATGAGTAATTGTAAATTTAATTGTGTGCTGTTTCAGTTTTAGGGTGTTGATGGAACAAGTCTTTGTCCTCTTTCGTTTAGTTTCTGTGAATTTCTTATGAGGAAATTGAGAGGAGAATTTCATCAGACTTATATCTATTATCTTTGAATTTTAATGTTTTAGTTTATCCGAGATTTATATCTATTATCTTTGGATTTTAATGTTTTAATTTGACTTTTCTTTTTACTATTATTATGCCTTATGAGTATGAATTTGATTTAATATGACTTCTCTTTAAATTATAAACATATATAAAATATTATTTATAACAAAAATAATTAAATCGAAAATGAAAGTTGAAAATATTGTTTTTATGTGTTAAACAAGATTAAAAGATATATATCATTTACAACAAAAGTATTTAGAATTATATAATAAAAAAACACACATATAATTATAAATATGTTTACCAAATATCAAATTAACCGATTGGGTAACCGAATTAAAACCCAACCCGTATAAGCCATACGATATTGGGTATTGTGACTTCGTCTTAGTAATTTCCTAGATTAGGTCTTGCGTGATACACATGTAAAATATAAAAATATTTAGATTCTAAAATTGCATAATTATTATCCATATAGTTAGATTTTAAATAAAAACCCTCGTTTAGCTATATAGAAATTATGTTTTGTAATTCGCAATTGAGATTATTCAAAATTGATCTATATTACCCATAAACAATCCCTCTAAATGAATGAGATAGTTCAGAAAACAAATTTCAATTCTTATATAACTTAAAATTTAATTTAACTGATAAATAATATATTTATAAAAAAATGATCTTCTAAAACTTAATTGTTCTACCATGTTAAAAAATTTATGTTTTAATGTAATGATTCAGGTTTAAAGTTTATGCATCTGAATTTTGTCATAAAAGAATTATCAAACTGATGAGGACATCAAGCCACCATATGAAGTGGAGTTAACAGAACTCAAGCGAACATGAGACACAAGGCCATACAAGCTATCCGAGAAGACATATGAGCCTTGTTCAGCCAAAATAAAGCCCAAGATCAATTGGTCCAGCCCAACGACCACTTCGACTACATTCTTAGCTCAGCTAGAGCACACCTCAAACTGGAATCATTCCAATTGGAGTTCAGACGAAAGATATATTCAGCTTTCAAATCGGGTGAACCACAACTTACTCGTTTTTGACCAACATGCATTCATTGGAGCATTCTGATTAAACTAGAGGAACTAAGCTATGAAACGAATTGTTCCATATTCTTCAGTCATCATAGACACGCCGCGAATTGGTTTGAGGCCAAGACCGGTTCAGAGTTGAAACTTATTAATTTTATAAACCGAACATTGCTCGACTTGTCTTATTTGGAATTATCCAACTTTGGCTCAAGACAATCGTTTGTTTGGAGACCAAGGGAGATTCTACATCAGATAGAGGGTTCTAAGAGAGTATTCACGTGCAGCAATGACCATTGGATCAGGTGGATTCAATTATATCCTTACTTAGCCTATTTGGAGCCTACATGACCATTTAATGTCCAACGGCTCTTTCCCTTTGAGCTGTGCAACTTGAAGACCTTCCAAGACATTCAGAGGCTTCTAGTATATGGATATATCAAGAATATTTTGAGATATAAAGAGGATCCAAGCAGATTTCATTATTTGGCCAAGATATCACTCCAACAGCCATAATATCAAGGCTCCAAATTCCTTGCTTTATTTCAGTGTATTTTCTTTTCTTTTGTGCCTTCTAGACCGTTGGGTCTCGTCTAGAAATGAGCCTTTATAAGCCAGTCCCTTGTTTCATTGTATATCACCCTTCTATGAATTATTTTCAATAAAACTGTGTTTTGTTTCAAAGCATATAGTGTAGGAACGCATATTCTACGATAGGGCAAACTGATAAATTTGTAAAGTAAAATACATAAATAAATCGATGATCATAATATTAAAATGATACCGATACAAGAATTTGGGGAAGAACGGATTTGCAGAGGCGAGACACTCTTTCCTTAATTCTGAAAACGTCCCGTAGTGTGACGGTTGCATAGCGTTCTGAATCCCATGATACAACTGCATTTTTCTTATGATTCGCATCACCCAAAATCATAAGTTTTCAAACTATTTTTTCTGTGTTGTACTCTCATGGAAAAAAAACCATAAAACAAGAGAAGAAAAAAAAAGTGATGATTCTTTTTCCTTCATATGAAAGATTGTTCATATTTATATAAAATGAGAGAGGAGTCACAAGACTTTTGTGGTCTCTATTTTCTAGGAGTAATGCACAATTTATTAATAAATTAATTTGTGGTAATAAAGGAGAAGAAGATGTTATAGAATTGACCACATCAATTCTCAAATAATGATGATAATTATTCATTATTACTTTTTGACCAAATATATAATTTATGTAGTGATCAATTACATAAATAATAATTGGGAAAATCGCATTTTAAACCTTCAAGAATAAAAAAGATAACACTTTAATAAATTAATTTGTGGTAATAAAGGAGAAGAAGATGTTATAGAATTGACCACATCAATTCTCAAATAATGATGATAATTATTCATTATTATTTTTTGACCAAATATATAATTTATGTAGTGATCAATTACATAAATAATAATTGGGAAAATCGCATTTTAAACCTTCAAGAATAAAAAAGATAACACTTTAAACTCTTCTTCTTCTTCAAAGTAACGAAACTAACACTTTAAACCTTCAAGTTAACGAAACTAACACTTTAAACCGTCAAGGTTTAAAGTTTTGCACTTATCACTTTAAAGCTTCAAGATAACGAAACTAACACATTAAACTCTTCTTCTTCTTCGATTTTCCTTTTTCGAATTTTCCCTAACTCTCTCAAACTCACATTTCTAATATAGAAAAATGGATTCGATCGATTTCGACAACGTGAAAGCAGAGAAAGCGGAGGCGTTGCATCGTTTCCACAGTTTCCGTAGCATCGGTTTCTTCTTCCGTGTGACGGAGATCTGCGTCGCTCTTATCTTCGTGTGTTGGATATTCACTTGCCTCCCCTTCGCCGTTCGAATCTCCGGCGATTTCCTCTGTCGTCTCGCTTGCGTTGTTTCCACTTCTATGTTCGTGTTCGTCCTTGGAAACTCCATCGTTGTCGCTCTTTTCACTACCAAATCCACTGTCTTCTCAGCCGGTCGGGCAATCGACGGCGGAGCCGAGTCGGGCAATCGACGGCGGAGCCGAGTCGGATATCTACGACGCGTTCATCATATCCAGAGAGAATCGCGCCAATTCGTCCGACGGAGATCTAACGGAAGACATCAACGTTGACGATGACAAACAGATGATCGCCACAGTAACCGATTCGAATTCAAATTCAAATTCCACGGTGGCGCGTGATGATCACGTGGCAATCGAATCAGAGAAGGACTCGATTTCTGTTACTGCTTCAGCGAAAGATCATCCTGCGAAGAAGTTCCTTTCCCGGAGGATAATCTGACAAACGAAGAGTTTCAGAAAACGATCGAAGCATTCATTGCAAAACAGTTGATATTTCGTCGCCGTGAATCTCTCGCCGTCGTTATCCATAATCAGATCTGAAAAAGTTTATCTATAAATATGTATATTCGAGTTAGAACCAACAAACAATTAAAGTTTTGGAATGAAACGAGAAGGAAAATCAAATTAACAAACGAAGAAAATCAAAATTCAATGAGAAAAGGGAGAAGAAAATTCTTCTGCGAAGCCGAGGAGAAGAAGAGACGAGAATATTTTATTTATTTTAGTTTTTTTAATTAAAATAAAAATTATTTTATTAAAAAATAAATAATTTTATAGACATATCATCATTTTTTTACCGGGAACTGAACAGTTCCAGTCACATTTTTGGCGGCGCAAACAAAATTGCCACATTGAAGGTTTAATGTGTTAGTTTCGTTATCTTGAAGATTTAAAGTGTAAATCTCTCAAAGTTTAAAGTGCTACATTTTTCATCTCTCAAGGTTTAAAATGCGATTTTCCCAATAATAATTTGATGCAAAAAATGTGTTATTGGGTCAAGACCCATCTACCCGAACCAACACTCAAACCCGAGTCCGAGCTCGATTCGACTCGACTCACCGCGCGCGCGTGCATATGGTTTAATTAGTGTGAGTTTGGTATTCTCTCCACAAAGTGATCCTAAGGTTTTGAACCTTGATAGGACTTCTCCAATATATATAAAAGAGGATTTCACTTCCAACTTCTAATGTGAGATATTTGCTAGTTTTTACACTTAGCCAAATTTTGAAGCATTTCAAGCTTTCCAAAGTCATCCACTTTGGATCTCTATTTCTCATTCAAATCAACTCAGATTTTGACAAGTGAATACACTATGTTATAGTGCTCACGACAACGATTTCATCGTGCCCGAAATCCGGTCATTCCGACAGACGTCTCTGCCGGAAAATCCACTGGAAAAGTGGTTAACGCCACTTCGTCAAAAACGAATTCCAACAATCCCCCACATGAATAGAAATTACTCTAAACATATGACGACTCGAAAGAAGGACTTTTGAGAGTACAAGTGAAAAAATCTACTGTATATGAGTTGGTAGCATTTTTCAGCCTTGAACCAATCATTGTTAATAGCTATCGGATTTGCTCGACTAGGAGGTGAACATGATGTCTTGAACCCCTCGGGCTTTGATGTAAACCGAGACAACAACTATAACCCAACTTCATTTTCTCACAGAATTAGGTTCTCTATTGTGTTCATTTTGGCCGTGAACATGCATGGTTAATCATGAGTGAACTTGGAGAGTATAGTCTGACCTTCATTCTCCTAGAAACGGCCCCATTTCACACTCACTAGGTGATTTGCCAGTAGTCTTTGTTTTAAGAAGTATTTTTAATACTCCACTGATATATCAAAGCTATGGTCTCATCATTAAAAGCTATGCTTATCCGTTTATACATACAGTAAGTAAATGTATGTGCACTACAAGAAAACACCCCTTTTGCAACGACATATATCGTCGTAAAATCGTTGCAAAACAGGTGTACCATCGAATTTGCGACGAAACGTAAATCGTCGTTAACTGATCGTCGCAAACCAAATTTCGTTGTAAAATCGTCGGCAAATTACGAGGGGAGAAAAATCGTCGCTAAATCGTCGATAAAAAATCGTTGTAAATTCGTCGCAAATTAACAACGATTTTACGACGAATAAAAAGACGTCGTAACAACGATGGCAATTCGAAGGCAATTCACGACAAAACAACGACGAATTGAGGAGGTAAATATTTCATCGTAAATTCGTCGAAAAACAATAATCGTTGCCAAATCGTCGTTAATGAAACGTCGTAAAATCGTCGCAAATTAACGACGATTTTACGACGATTGTTAATTTTTTTTAGTTAATTAATTAATAAATTATAAATTTTTAAAATTTTTAAAATTTAATTAATATTAATTAATAAAATTTAAATTTAATAAAATTATAATATTATTTAATAAATTTTTCTTACAAATATTCTAACTAAAAATATTATTACAAATCTTCTTACACAAAATCATCGATACCCATCACTCAAAATCTTCTATTTTCTATTCTAATTTATGTTCTATCCATTACTCAAAATCTTCTAATTTCTGTTCATATCTATCAATTTGATTTTGTTTCTATCAACCTATTTTCTTTCATTCCTATATATCTATATTAACCTAAATTAAATACAAATTAAAATAAATTATTTAAAATTTGACATTTTTGCAAGGTTTTGTGAGAGAGGAGAGATTGAGATTTGAAGAATGAAGAAATAAAATCTGAGCGTGTGTTTATATAGAATTTGTGGTCGTCGCTAAATCGTCACAAATTGCGACGATTTTACGAGAAATCGTCGCAAAATCGTCGCAAAATGAAATTTTTTTTTTGGTTTTCCCACACGCGGGAGCAATCAAACTTTTTATTTACCGAGACGCGGTAAATTAAATTCATAGTTTGCGACGATTTTACGACGATTTGTCGTAAAATCATCGCAAATTTACGACGATTTAGCAACGAAAAATTGTAAAAATATGGTTTAGGGTATAGGGCATAGGTACGACGATTGTTACATCGATTGCAACACATCTAAATCCATCTAAATGTTTATCATAAACTCTAAATCTTCAAATCATCTATATGATCATTGAGATTGAAGAAAGACTAAAACATTGAGTAAACGTATATGGTAGCTTTGCTAAGATGAAGTAAGACAATGAGTTTGCAGAGAGAACAATGATTGATCAAGTTTCTATTTCCAATTAATTCAATAAACTCATGATAAATTTTAATGAGAGTTGCAAAATACAATGAGATGGATTGGGTTTAGGGTTTTGGGCATATGGTTTAGGGTTTAGATGGACTTCAAAGAAATCGTCGGAAAATCGTCGCAAATTTGTAACGATTTTACAACGATTTAAAAAAATCGTTGCTAAATCGTTGCTAATTTGCGACGATTTCACAACGATTTTGAAAATCGTCGCTAAATCGTTGCTAAGTTGCGACGATTTAGCAACGATTGTCAACATCGTCACTAAATCGTTGCAAATTTTGCAACGATTTTACTACGATTTCTTTGAAATCCATCTAGACCCTAAACCCTATGCTCTATACCCTAAAGTTTAACATCTCATTGTTAAGATGTATAGGTTTGGATTTCTTAATTCCATTTTAGTTCAACGATATACCCTAAACCGTATTTTTTCAAAATCGTTGCTAAATCGTTTCAAATTTTGCAACGATTTTACTACGATTTCTTTGAAATCAATCTACACCCTAAACCCTATGCTCTATACTCTAAACTTTAACATCTCATTGTTAAGATGTATAGGTTTGGATTTCTTAATTCCATTTCAGTTCGATGATATACCCTAAACCGTATTTTTTTCAAAATCGTTGCTAATTTGGTAGCTTTGCTAAGATGAAGTAAGACAATGAGTTTGCAGAGAGAACAATGATTGATCAAGTTTCTATTTCCAATTAATTCAATAAACTCATGATAAATTTTAATGAGAATTGCAAAATACAATGAGATGGATTGGGTTTAGGGTTTTGGGCATATGGTTTAGGGTTTAGATGGACTTCAAAGAAATCGTCGGAAAATCGTCGTAAATTTGCAACGATTTTACAACGATTTAAAAAAATCGTTGCTAAATCGTTGCTAATTTGCGACGATTTCACAACGATTTTGAAAATCGTCGCTAAATCGTTGCTAAGTTGCGACGATTTAGCAACGATTGTCAACATCGTCGCCAAATCGTTGCAAATTTTGCAACGATTTTACTACGATTTGTTTAAAATCCATCTTGACCCTAAACTCTATGCTCTATACCCTAAAGTTTAACATCTCATTGTTAAGATGTATAGGTTTGGATTTCTTAATTCCATTTTAGTTCAATGATATATCATAAACCGTATTTTTTCAAAATCGTTGCAAATTTTGCAACGATTTTACTACGATTTCTTTGAATTCCATCTACACCCTAAACCTTATGCTCTATACCCTAAACTTTAACATCTCATTGTTAAGATGTATAGGTTTAGATTTCTTAAATCTATTTCAGTTCGATGATATACTTCAAACCGAATTTTTTCAAAATCGTTACAAATTTGCAACGATTTTACTACGATTTCTTTGAAATCCATCTACACCCTAAACCCTATGCTCTATACCCTAAAATTTAACATTTCATTGATAAGATGTTAATGTTTGGATTTCAGACGTTAATGTTTGGATTTGAGACGTTAAGATTTTAAGATGTTAAGGTTTGAAATCCAAACCTTAACATGTTAACAATGAGATGTTAAATTTTAGGTATAGAGCATAGGGTCTAGGGTGTAGATGGGTTTCAAAGAAATCGTACTAAAATCGTCTCAAATTTAGCAACGATTTTGAAAATCGTTGTAAAATTGTCGCAAATTGGCAACGATTTTTAAAATCGTTGTAAAATCGTCGCAAATTAGCAACAATTTTCAAAATCGTTGTCAAATCGTTGCAAATTTGCAACGATTTTACAACGATTTATATTCGTTGGAATGTACCAACGATTTTCCGACGATTTTCAAAATCGTTGTAAAATCGTCGGTAAGGTGATGGTGATTTGCAACGAAAATAAATCGTTGCAAAAAATCGTTGCTAAACCTGTGTTTTCTTGTAGTGGTGAGCAATGTTTATCATCTTGGGAACTAAGTAAAGACGAGAAGTCTTTCAGTGCTTTTATTAGATTTTGTTTGATTTAGTTGTCCCTTTGAACCTTACATCTTGGAATCTCCAGTCATGTAGGTGGGGTTTCATCAAACATCATATTTAAGTTGTAGGCTTTAAACCCATTCCTTTTTGATAATTTTACAATATTATCTCGTGACACACCTTTAATAAGTGGATCCTAAGTTGTCATCCAATTGGATATAATCTATCGAGATTACACCATTTGAGATCAATTGTCTAATGGTTTTATGTCATCTTTTTTAAAGACATGACTAACCATTATACAGAAAACTCAGTGCCCGAGCTATAGTCAATTGACGATCACAGTGTACACGTAATGCTCACACTAGTTTTTTTTCCCACATCATGATATTTTTCACCAAGTTTCGAAACCACTCAAATTCCTTAGCTTAAAGCTATGAGATTTTGTTCCATGATCACTCTAATCAGAGTTTGGTTGGAGATTTCCATGATGTTGTTGCACCATAATGCGTAAAGACATATCTACTTGTGGATTATTAGTTTCTGGAAGCCGATAACCAATTAACATAATTGGATCATTCCAAAACTATTGGATTTTTACCATAATGCAATTCATAACTTTTAGTATATCGCAAGTAGCTCAATACTCTAGTTATAGCTTTCCAGTATTTACAGCATGGATTACTCGTGTAGCGACTTAGTACATGGACTGAGTCCGCCATATAGAGTATGGTACTATCGGTTAAGTACTTCAGACTTCCGATCACACTTGAGTAGATCTTGAATCTCTCAAATATCATTTTAGCCTAATGACCTCTACTAGTGATTATTCATTTGGAATATCTAGTGATCTTAATCTCTAGAATCACATCCATTCGACCCATGTATTTACATGTCAAATCTCACATTAAGAACAAACTAAGTGTGTTCTACCATGTAATTTACATACAAACAGAGCAAAATGTATCCGTGCGGAATACTTTTGATGTATATGAACTTATTACATTCATTGATGCTAAAATTATTTGACAATGTAAAATATCTCATGATACTGTTTCAGAGGTTTTGTAAGCCCAAATAGAGACTTTACAAGTCAATAGACTTTGTGTCTTTTCGACTAAGCCATCGATTTTTCAATTTTGAAAATCTATTTACACCCTCGGACTTTAAGCCCTTGTGACATATTGATTATCTCCCAAATATGGTTTTCATAATGGAGTCGATATTACTAATGACGTTTTCCTTCCACGAAGGTTTGTCTGGTGTAGACATGGCTTTAGTGAAAGTTTACGGTGCATTCTCTATGAGAAAGACCGTTAAAAAAATCTTTACCAAAAGATTTGCATCTTCTTCTGCATCATCTCACGATGTGCCATAAGTAATCACCTCATTTACAGAGGAGCTTGCATCTTTTATTTTATTTTATTTTTTCACGTGTTTGCATCGGATTTTTATCCTTACACGGAAACACGAGCTCAAAGAAATATGCATTTCTTTTCTCCATGGTTATATTACCATGGATATCTGGTATGTCTGATTTATGAACCAGAAACCGAGAAGCATTGTTGTGTGTATATATCCGATGAAGATACAATCCACCATTTTAGGTCCGATTGTGACCTTTTAGGATGTGGCCTGTGACTTTTGTCAGACACCCTCACACTTTCGGGTATTTGTACGAATGTACTTTAATTCTCCAAAAGTTCATATGGCGTCTTGCCAATAACTCTATGTGGTAAGCAACGCTTCCCCCCCCCCCCCCCCCCCCACATTTCTTGAGATAACTCTATGTGGTAAGCAACGCTTCCCCCCACATTTCTTGAGATAACTCAGAATCATGCATCTTTGCATTCATCATATCTTTAAGAGTTCATAATATATATATATATATATATATATATATATATATATATATATATATATATATATATTTTTCGCAACTCCATTAGATTCAAGTGATCAATGAGCAGTTTTTTTTTATGAATAATGCCATGTTTTCTAAAGAACGCATTTAATGTTCATCAAACTCGCCTCCTTTTATCACGTATCACTATTTTCATAGTTTTCTCAAGTTGATTTTTAATTACCATCTTGTATGAATTGAACTTTTCAAATTCATATTCTTACTTCTTAGCAAGTACACACATCTATCACAATAGATATCATTGTGGTAGTAGCGTAATATCACCATTTAATTGGGTTATTCCCAACCATATTAACTTTAGAAACTACACTACACATGTCAATTTCAGTTAGATTGGTCTGGGACATCCCATTGTCTTTGCGTGGATAATCTTGCTATGACATTCGTTAGCATTGCTACGATATGTGTCAGCATTGTGACCCATCATGTCACACTTTGTGACATTTTCCATTGAATTTCTTTTAAGCATGTTGCTTTTTGAAGCTAGTGGAGGCTTTCAAAAAAACCTTATATTTCCCCTTGTTTTTGTGCCCAACCACTTTCGCATTAAGATCACAATTGTGAACACATTATGCTTTGCGGTTTGTAGATTCAATCCGCTGCCTGACAATTAAGTCTTCAAGGCTCTCAGCCTTTCCCTTACGCAAGAGATAATTTTTGAAATATTTCCAAGCTAATGGAAACTTCTCAAATAAACAACAAAGCTGGTATGTAAAAGAAATTGACATCCCTTCAGCCATTATCTCATGCGACAGGAATCACAGCTGTTTGACTTTTTCCATTATGGACTTTAAAGTCCACCAATTTAAAGTCTACAAATTTCGTCACGACGAATTTCTTAGAACTTGCGTTCTTAACCTTGTACTTCTTATTAAGAAAATTCAAAAAATTCCTTAGAAGTGTCAACACACTGTAGACTAATATAGTTGTTTGATCAGGCGGATTTGATCAACGTTTTGCACAAAACGTTCTTATGGTACAAGATTCAACACTGACTAGAGTTATTACATTAGTATTCTCAAGAGAAAGCATAGGCTATCCTCCTTGAGTTACTTCTCTAGTTTTAGCATGGTCAGAGAGATAAACATCTTCCGCTACCATATTATGAATCAAGTTCCATCGAACTAGTCTAGCATTAGTCATGCGTTTACCACACTAGGCACTAACGTGACAATCTGATAAAAATCAGTATTTGGCACAGTCACATGTGGTAGACCACTACCAAACTGAATTTGGTGCGCCGACTCACGAGACTTGTAACCATAACACCTCCACCGCTATCGGTGTAAATAGGGTCTGAACATTCAGATAAACATCAGAATTCCAGTCCGTATAGCACACAAGACCATAGGTGGCAGACCATTCCCAATGTGGGATGTCGACTCACCATACATGTTGCCATATCAAACGTTTTTGTTAACGTTCTCATTTTGGTCATATATTTCGATTCGCATGCAAAAAAACATGAACCAATATATACCAAAAATTATTAGAAGTTCAATAGAAAGTAAATAAATTAAACATAAAGAATAATTTATTAACAATTAATTAAATCTAAATTTTCAGAATTAATTAAATTCAGAAATCCAATTTAATTCAATTGAATGCAAAGACTAATTGCATTAATGATTTTAATTAATTAAATTAAATCACCTAGTAAAAAAAAAACTTATGCAATAATTGCTTGCAATTAAAGTTGGTGACTAAACCAACGAATTTTAAAACCAAACCAGGAAACAAGGAATCGGTTTAACCGGATATCGCTAGAAAGCGTTCCGAAAATCACTTTTAAACGTTTAGTGAAGTCGCTATAAAACGTTCCCGTAAATCGTTTGAGATCATTTTGATCTGTTTGAAAACGTTTCGCGAAACTCGCCAATGGCCTTCGCTTAAATCGTTTTGATTTGTTTGAAAACGTTTCGCGAAACTCGCCAATGGCCTTCGCGTAAATCGTTTGAGATCGTTTCGATCTATTTTGAACAAACGTTTCGCGAAACTCGCCAATGGCCTTCGCGTAAATCGTTTGAGATCGTTTCGATCTGTTTTGAAAAAAAGTTTCGCGAAACTCGCCAATGGCCTTCGCGGAAATCGTTTTAGATCGTTTCGATCTGTTTTGAAAAAATGTTTCGCAAAACTCGCCAATGGCCTTCGCGTAAATCGTTTTTCAGACTTGAATAGCCTTTAGTGCGGCTGGGCATGACCCCACATTTACCCGAGACCGATCCGGCGGCGGTGGCGCACGCGTGTGGGTGGTTTTAGTATCTCCTCTTATGCATACACATGGTGTAGCCTCTTAAGACGAATCGGAAACATTAATGTATACTCACATATACATGTTTGATTCACGATGTCAACTCGGTGATAGTCGTACTTGACATCGATTATGTTCAAAAGAAACAAGACCGAATTAGTACAGTAACCCAAAAATGAATTGCAATGATTAAATTAAAAAAACTTAGAATTAATAAATTCCAAAAAATTCAGAATATAATCAGATTAAGTGCAATCACACATTTAAATAATTTATATAACTCGAATAAATTGTCTAATATCTTTAAAAATAATTTTCCAGTTATTAACATAGTTGGAAAAATTATAAATAAATTGGGAGATACTTTCTGAATTTCTGTTGAATAAACAGCAAATTTCAGAACCAAAATAACCTGAAATGGATAAAAAAAATTGATTGTAGACATATTGAAGATCCATATTCCTGTTTTTATAACAAAAACACTTCACAAAAAATCAGTTTTCGTTATGTAATACATAAACGAAAATTTTCAGAATTAAGATTGTAGGAACGCATATTCTACAATAGAGCAAACTGATAAATTTGTAAAGTAAAATACATAAATAAATCGATGATCATAATATTAAAATGATATTGATACAAGAATTTGGGGAAGAACGAATTTGTAGAGGCGAGACACTATTTTCTTAATTCTGAAAACGCCCCGTAGTGTGACGGTTGCATAGCATTCCGAATCCCATAATACAACTGCATTTTTCTTATGATTCGCATCACCCAAAATCATAAGCTTTCAAACCATTTTTTATGTATTGTACTCTCATGGAGAAAAACCATAAGACAAGAGAAGAAAAAGAAAGTGATGATTTATTTTCCTTTATATGAAAGATTGTTCATATATATATAAAATGAGAGAGGAGTCACAAGACTTTTGTGGTCTCCATTTTCTAGGAGTAATGCACAGTTAATTAACAAATTAATTTATGGTAATAAAGGAGAAGAAGATGTTATAGAATTGACCACATCAATTCTCAAATAATGATGATAATTATTCATTATTACTTTTTGACCAAATATATACTTTATGTAGTGATCAATTACATAAATAATAATTTGATTCAAAAAATGGGTTATTGGGTCAAGACCCATCTACCCGAACCAATACTCAAACCCGAGTCCGAGCTCGATTCGACTCGACTCACCGCGCGCGGGTGCATATGGTTTAATTAGTGTGAGTTTGCTCTTCTCTCCACAAGGCGATCCTAAGGTTTTGAACCTTGATAGGACTTCTCCAATATATATAAAAGAGGATTTCACCTCCAACTTCCAATGTGGGATATTTGCTAGTTTTTATACTTAGCCAAATTTTGAAATTTTGAAGCATTTCAAGCTTTCCAAAGTCATCCACTTTGGATCTCCATTTCTCATTCAAATCAACTCAGATTTTGACAAGTGAATACACTATGTTATAGTGCTCACGGCAACGATTTAATCGGAAATCCAGTCATTTCGACTGACGTCTCCGCCAGAAAATCCACCGAAAAAGTGGTTAACGCCACTTCGCCAAAAACGAGTTCCAACATATAGTCTTTGAGTTATAATCATTTCAAATATTTGGAGAGAGTCTTTAGTCTTGTGTGATTGCGTATAAGTTAGTTTGTGAGATTCAAGCTAGTTTATATGTGTGTTCCTCGTGGATTTAAACAACAAAACCCCATCTCCATCTTCACCATCGTCCCATTTTCTATTTCAAGCCGAAAGCGCCGAAAGCCTTGAAATCACATGATCTATAAGAGAAGTGGATTCCGATCTTATATCACAAACACACAATAATAAATATTAATCTTCTAATTAGTATCTTCCCTATAATAGTCGAGAAAGGAGAGATGATGGTTCGTTAATAATTTTCTAGGCTTGTTTAGCCATCAATGCTTGATTAAACTCATCCAGATCACAAAAGCCTAATCCTCCTTTAGCCTTTGACTTACACATTTTTTCCATGAGACACAGTGGATTTTGCTTTTCTTTTCACAAGCATTCCACCAAAAACTTGTCATAGCACTTGTGATTTTCTGAAGTTGCAATTTCGTTATTTGGAAGCAAGACATATCGTACACCGGGAGAGCCATAACAATAGACTTGAGGAGGACTTCCTTTCCTCCGAGAGAAAGCATTTTAGTGAACCATCCATTCAATCTTTTGTTAAGCTTCTCTCCAATAAAAACCAATAGCTTTTGCTTCGAACCATTGAAACATTTGAGCAACCCCAAATACTTCCCTTCACCACCTTATCTTTCTATACCGAGCATCGCTGCTATCACTCTATGCATATACTGATAAATATATGCATCATAAGTTACCGCAGATTTCTGAAAATTAATTTTTTGTCCAGACGCAGCACCATATAATTCCAAGCAATGTGGAAACTCCGTACATTCAGCTAGAGTCACACGACACCAAACATGCTATCATCGGCAAACAATAGGTGTTAGATCGATGGGCAATTTTTTGTTAACCTCATTCCCGTTATCTTTTCATCTTTTTCAGCTTTGTTCATGACGTGAACAAGCGCCTCGACAAACAAGATGAATAGAAAAGGAGAAAGAAGATCTCCTTGACGAATACCTCTCTTTGGTTTAATGTATCCATGAGATTGTCCGTTGAGTAGCACCGTGTACGAGACAGAACATACACATTTCATGATCCAACTAATCCACCTTTCTTTTTTTATTTTATCAAAACCCAACTTCCGAAATAATACCTTTAAGAAATTCTACTCCACTCGATCATATATGTTTTGGTCAAAATAAACTTATTATTCAAAATAATTAAAATTACACAAAGTGATTTAATTCGGTTATTATTTGTAAAATTTCGAAAAACCCGAAAACCGAATCGAACCGAAATAGAATTTAATCCCGGATGTAACCTAATATTTTAAAACAAAAAAAATCCAAAAACTAAAAAACCCAAACCGAACCAATTAATCAAATGCCCATAAAAATATTAAGGTAAAACTAGAGAAAAAATAATTCTGATATTAAAAATATTATTAAAAAATACTAAATATATTATCAGAAAATAACTCAGAAAATATGAGACAAAAAATTCGGATAACGGAACAGTTTTGAAAAGTAGCTAAAATTACTATCTAAACTGCACTGATTTGAGTAAAAGTCAAATTTCAACCAGATATTTTGGAAACTTTTGAGAAAGTTTTAGAAATTTTGAGAAATTTTTAGAAATTTTGATACATTTTTAAGAAAATTGTGTAAAAATATACAACTAGATTTTTATTGCCATTTTAATATACTATTTTTTTTTCACTCCCATAAAAAAATAGGATGATTAGGGTGAATAACCATATTGGGAAAAGTAGTGAAGAATATAGCCATATTATATTGATATTAGGTGAGTAATCATCTGATATTTTTCTGGACAAAAATAACATTCCAAAAAAGCACGGTCATATATTTTTTTTGTTTCAAGCCTCCATAATTTCATGGCCAGCCCTGCGGGTAGGTCAATAAATTGGAGATGTTGTTTCAAGTTTTTTTATAATTATTCATCTAAGCTTTACCAATAATAGCAATTCAACATTGCTAGAGTGAAGGTTATTGAGGGGGTTAAAATTCTGGTCCAGTAAATTAGGCTTAATAAACTTATGGTAAAAAGGTCCGGTGAAGTCAAAGAAACCAAGCGAGGTCAAATGAGTAAATAAGGTAACGGGTCGAGCTGAAAGACCAAAGATCAAAGACTCGTTCAAACCGGTGAGTTAAGTCACCTAAACGTAACGGTCGGAACCTCAGATTTAAAGACCATTCCAGGCGAATCAGGCAGAGTAAACATGGACGTTAAGCACGATCTCGTAGTATAAAACAAGGACAACAGCAAGGAGCGTGACCAAAATCCAACTCTCTATACCACTCTCAACTACAACTTATAGCTCTAAACTCAAACACTTGTCTTTTCTTTGTTCTTGTTCTTGCAAATCGCTCTTCAGAATCGAAATAGTAAACCAGTTTACTCCACAAAAACCATGTCCAAATCGCTCTCAGATCCTGTTTGTTCTCATCGAGCAATAAACGATAACAAATTTACCGTTTATTGCTCGATAGTCCATCGGTTCTTCTTTTCTTAAAGATAAGCCAAAGTCTCCGTTTATTCTTATTTACAAATTTTGACCGTTGTATTTCTAGCTACAACAATTATATAAAAATTTCGTATTTGAAAGAGATTGGAGAAATATGTGGAATTGATTAATGGATTGACAATAAACTTTAGTGCATAACTGGATTCGTCATTGCCAATCCAAATTTTACGAGACAAAGTTGGGATGGATTCAATTAGGCTTGCACTTTTACTCGAACCGAAAATTCCAAATTGAACCGAACCAAAAATTTCGATTTTCGGTTACTTAAGGTTAAACCAATCAGCAAATTTATAAAACATATTCGGGTATCGGTTCTGTTTAGTCGAACCGATTGATTAACAACTGTTTTTTTTTCTTTCTAATTTTCCCTAACTAAAATATACCGAATTATATCGGATTTTACAAAAATATATTTAAAATTTTGAACGAAAGAACCAATTTAGCCGAATTAGCCGAATTAGCCGAATTTACTCTAATTTAGCCGAATTTATCCAAATTTTAACATAAAATCGAAAACTTATCCAGTAGAATTTTTAAGGAAAATTGTTCGTTAGCTACACAAACTATACGAGAATGCATGACTACACATCCGAACTAAAATAATATGTTGATAACTGCATCATCTATTGGTATAGCATATATACACATCCGGACTAACATGAGTCATGTGCCCAACATCATGACCATCATTTTCTTTGCTTTTCCGGTGTACTGGTCGACGAACTCCGGGGCTGACCCGCATTAACTCATTAAATCCGACTCAAATTAAAAAAAAAAAAATGAAAACATAAAAACATAAAAAATGACATCCTCAGCTTCTTCTTCCTCGTCAATTCTGATTTACAGATAGGATTTTGATTCGGTAGGTTCTCTCAATTTCATTGAATTCGATTCTTCCATTCATTTAATTTCTGAGTATTGATGAACATCAAAATAGTGGGTGGTTAGGGTTTACAAAATTCCCAAAATCGTTTGCTAATTTGGGTGATATGCGAATTAAGAAAATCCAATCCAAGCGAACCGCCATGAGCCCTTCCCGTTACTCACAATCATCTCTCGAACTCTCTTCTTCTCTTTCTCTCTGTCCCATTAACTTTCTAGTTTAATTTTTCCTAAAATCTACACGAATTTCTTGGACGAATCGATCTGAAATCTCCTAACTAAAGATGTATCGTCCTCCTTTTCTTCCAATTTTCTTTGATTTCCATTGGCCAGGCATCTCTTAACCACCACCATACCCACCGCATCTACATTAATGCTTCGCCGTAATTCCTACAGCGTCGGTGTATTTCACTGGAAGCGTGCTCGTTTTAGACGACAGAGTCGGAGCTTGGGTTTAGAGAGCAAACCACTGAACTTTTTTTTTTTTGCGTATAAGTAATGATCTGGTCTTTGGGAAACCGTTTGAGATGTATTGTGGAACTGGTGGTGGTTGTGCTGATGCGGTAGCTGTTTTCGGTGAGAATTGATCGGAGCTTGGTGAAATTTTCGGTGAGAATTGATCGGAGCTTTCTCAAAACTTTCGCTTTGGACCCTCATTGAAAGCGAAACATTTCGCTTGCCCCTCTTGAAATCGATGGTGGTCTTCTTCGCCGGAGAAGATGAAGCAGAAAACGTGTCCATGTACATCTAAAGGATCTCGATCTCCACAGCAAGCACTAGTGGCGGATGTGTATTTTGATTTCAATTGAGATTTATGGAATCGAGCTTGTGAAATTGTTGATCCGAAGAACGAGGTGAACGAGATTTAGGATGTTGATTGTGACTAGAGAGAAAGAGTCGGAGAATTTGTCGTTGCTAAGATCAAATTCTTGAAGAGAATCTATGGTTTTTAAGGAATTTGAGATTTGACCAGAGAAGTAGGAATTTTCGTTGATGAAAGAAAAATGAGTCAACGCGGGTCAACGACGGAGTCAATCGACAAGTACACCGAAAAAGTAAAGAAAGTGATGGTCATGGTGTTGGGCACATGACTCATGTTAGTTCATATGTGTGTCTATACTATATCAATAGATGATGTAGTTATCAACAGATTATATTAGTTCGGATGTGTAGTCATGCGTTCTCGTATAGTTCGTGTAGCTAACAAACAATTTTCCAATTTTTAAACTCGAATTATCCAATATCTAAACCGAACCAAACCAATATTTAATTTGGTTACTTTCAGTAAAATTTACTCGAACTGAAAAACCCGAATAAACCAAACTCGCAAAGCCTAGATTCAATGTCAATCAACAAAATCTATTCACAATTTTGGCAACACCAATAGCAAAAACAGGATACCCTTTAACCCCCCAAAAAAAAAAATTAAATAAATAGGATACCCTTAATCAAACCGTGTTTATTGGTTTAAAAAAGTCCGGTTCAATGAGGTTTTTTTGACCTGTCCATGTTACTCAAAAATCAAGAGAAAACCCGAGAGAGAGAGAGCAGAGACATTCAAAGATGGAGAAAATAATGGAAGCAGGAGAGTATCATTCCAAGGATTTCGAATGGGAATTTGTAAAAAACTTGGTCCAGAATGATCCTTCTCTCTCCCACCATCTCCACCACCATGAACAACATCGAGATTCCTCCTCCTCTGCTTCACCATATTCTCATCCATGGCAAGATTTCCACTCCCGTCACTCCTCCGGAAAATTCTTCAAGGTACACACAAATATCAATTCACCGATCAAACTCTTCTATCTCGATTCCAAATCCGTTTTTGAAACCTACTTGATCCTATTTCGATTCCTAAATCCTCTAGGTTTTTGTTTCTCTCGGTTTGAAATCATCAATATCAGTTACTTTGGGTCTCGTCTAGTAAGCAGATTTGTAGAAATTCGATGCACAATTGAAGCTTCCGATGTCGATTTGAATGCAAATTAGGGCTCGATTGCACAATCAATCGAATCAAAATAAGAGAAAAAAGAGACGAGAATTGAAGAAATATCAAAGATGTGAGCAGAAAAAAGCTCTGATACCATCAAGAGGAGTTTATGCAAAGTTTTTGTTAAACCAAGCTAAAGTGGCAATGCACAAAATATATACTTTAAACCGGACTCTACCGAGTCTGAACCAGCTCTATAATTGAATACATGTTCATGGATTGATCTTAGATTTTTGAGCAGAATGATTTGTTCTTCGTCTTAAACTCATCCGTTTTATGCAAATTCATGTAGGAAAGAAGGTATTTGCTAAAGGAATTTCCAGAATTAGTTTCATGTGTAGAGAACTCCAAACTTTTGGAAGTCGGTTGTGGTAATGGAAGTACAGTGCTTCCGATTTTACGGTTTGTTCTTCACTTTCTGCTTCTCTTTGCTTGATGCAATGTTAAAATTTGGTATAGAGGCTCTGTAGGCTGTATAAAGTTGTGAAACTGTCAACTTTTTCCAAAATTTCTTTTATTTACAGTGATTTTTGTTTTGTATGAGCTAATTCCTTAACTAATTTGCCGCTTAATCTTTCCGTTATTCTTATGTACCTGTATCGGTTTATCTTTGCATTTTGCGCAGTGGGGGAAAGAACATTACTGTATACGCTTGCGATTGTAGCAGTGAGGCTCTTGTTAGGACTAAAGAGAACATTGATCGCGCTATCGCTACAGTTGATAGCTTCCGTTCTTTCTGCTGTGACTTTTCGACGTCTGCATTCCCAGATTGGGTGGCGTGTGATCGTTGTCGAGACAACTTTATGCTTAAGCAACATTTCTACCATTCAGGTTTTGGTCCCTTGTACGTAATATACACATTGATCTCTCATACACATCTTGTATGTCTTATTCTTTCTTCATTAATAATAGAGAGGGAAGGGAAGTGTAAATGTTCATTGAATGAACATTGCATCGGCGGTGTGGATTTTGTCACTCTGGTATGTGAACATCCTTCATTTAGTTAAGACCAAACAATGCGCATAATGCCATATTTCTGCAGTGGATCTAGATTTGTGGGTCATCAAATGATTGTTTTAATCTAGTGACAAGATAGTTGTTAAACTAAAAATTTATTGCGAAAATTTATCTTTCATTTTCTATTATCTGATTCTTAACCGTTAGAACATAGCTCATTGAAACTCGGCTTGTTATGTTATGTCAGATTTTCACATTGTCGGCGGTGCCTAAAGAAAGGATGCCGAGAGCTATCAAGGAATGCTTTGCTGTGCTGAAACCTGGTAGTCTACTCTTGTTCAGAGATTATGGTAATTATGGAATCAGCATGAAAGGTCATTGTTACATATTCTATACAAATAAGGACAAACTAGTAGGCTCAAACACTTTGAATGAACTAAAATCCAGGCTTATACGACATGACTATGCTGCGGTTCGAGCCAGAGAAAATTATTGGTTTTAGGGAATACGTGCGGTCTGATGGAACCCTTTCGTATTTCTTTTGTCTGGACACTGCCCGGAGACTGTTTACCAATGCTGGATTCATTGAGGTAAACCTTCTTCTTCCTGTTCTTTGTTCTGATTGATTTATTGCTGTTCAGGTATTCCATTTATTCACATGTTTCATTCTTATGAGAATTTGTGCAGAATAACAATTTTTTGGATTTTTAATATTGTGATCTTGTGTGTAGGTTGAGCTTGAAAATTGTTGTGTAAAAGCAGTAAACCGGAGAAAGGGTAAAAACATGTACCGAGTTTGGGTTCATGGGAAGTTCCAAAAGCCTTTTCTAAACCAAGGTTGAAAGGCAAGTGTTGTTGGTCTAATATGGAATGACTATAGAAAGTTATTTTATTTTTTTCTGGAAGTGTTTTATAGCTTTATATCAAGTTTAAAAAAAGAAGAAGATTGAATGTTGATTGTAGTTGGATATAATCAAAGAGTTATGTAGCTTGTAACATTCGAAAGTGTCCCTCTTATAAAAAACTAGTCAAGTTTTAATGAATGCTACACTATATAATCTAGGAATATGTAAAATTAAGAAATTCCAATACAGAGTCTTGATTTATCTAAAAGAAATTACATTAGTTGTAACCTCACTTGCTCATATAATTAAAATCATAATCATAAGATACAAATCAAAGCAGTGGTTTGAAAACTGGTCCAAAAGATGAAAAGGCGAAAGAATTCCTCAAAGCAGCAAGCTCAAAGTAGATCGTGTTGTTGCTACTTCTAAATCTTTTCCTAACTCGAGAGGAGAAAAGCTTGCCGATACTCTTGTAGAAGCAATACAAAATGGTAAATTTCGATTCTTCGTTGAATATAGTTCTTCTCTGCACTCATATGAATATCTGGATAGAATTGGGAAGAACTCGAGCACGAAATCGAAGAAGAAACACTCTTTGAAGATTGTGGTAAACAATGCTGCTCTGGAGGCTCCTCCCATCAACACCCCAAACACACACTGATGCATTATCCACGCTAGTAATATGGAGAAGACAAAATTGTTTCAAACACCAACATAGCTAAGAAAGATACTGAGAGTGATGCTTCACATTTGAAAAAATGTTTCGAGGTGACTGATTATACTTGTGAGAATTCTAAAAGAGAAGGTCTGATGATATGGGAGACAATCTTGGTTCTAGCCAAAAGGAAGATATTGTTGGTTTGTGGTAAGAAGCAAGATCAAGTGACTGGTGTAGCTAAATCTAAAAAGGTGAATACAAAGCCTTGATTTGCCTCGTGGCGGTTCCATTGACGTTCAATGAAACCGAAAGAGAGAAAAGGTAGAGTTCAACAAGCTAGTTTTTTGCAGTCAATGATTAAGATTGGTCGCAGTGGATTGAAGGTTGATCATTTCGTTTGTTGATCTCAACAGGAAACAATCTGGCTGGAGGAACAAATTGGTTAGTGACTCGTTAGGGGGTATTCTTAGCTACACAAACTATGGTTAGACTTCTTTGTCCGTCTTGTGAACAGGTTTTTGGGTAGCCTTCAAGATATCCTGAGAAGCTCAAGAAGTTAAAAGAAGCGAAACTGGCATATTCTCTGATGAAAGTTTGTAAGTACATTGGTTTAGTTTAACTAAACACACAGACAAATAATTTTTGGACAAGTTTTATAAGGCATAAGTTTTGTTGGACAAATACGGAAAAGTGACAACATCTGGTAAAAACTATATAGCCACATTCAGGTTATCTTGGTTCTAGCAGTATCTCATATAGAGAATATATAATCTTAACCGAATTGGAATGAAGAGAGAATATATATATCTATAGCTATTCTCTTGAAACAAGTACTATCTGAGAAAAAGAAAGTATTATTTGCCGAAGCCAATTGGTACAATGACCAAGTAATAAACATTACAAGTTCGGTTAAACCAACCATGCACGTCCACTCCAGCATACATTCAAAGGAGAGAGTCGGAGGAGAGAGGAGAGAGGAGGGAGAGAGAGAGAAAGTACACAATCTGAAATCAACGGTGAGAATAAGGTAAAGACCCTGAATAAACATACCGGGATGTTACCGATGAAGGCGGAAGCTCATCAGGGTATCTACTACGCGATGATCGGTAGTACTCAGCCAATGATTCCGCTGTAACATATCGGGAATACAGGTCATCGTCTTCTCTTCCCGAAGGAGCCAGGTATGTCCTTGATGGTCTTTCGGGAGAACGGTACTCGTATCTGTAATACGGGTCTCTCCTGTAGGAGTCCAGAGTAACTGCTGAAGCTGGTGGCTCGGGCGAGTTTCGAGCCAGGATTTCCCTTCTAGAACTTAGATGGTCATACGGGTGGTAGTCTCTCTCAGGTAAATGAAGAAAACGGACTTCTCTACGGTCATGCCTCTCCATCTCTGCATGTCTCAAAAGCCGCTCATGGTCCACAGATGGACGGTAGGAATCCAAAGGAACACGGTCTCGGTAAGAAGAATCAGGAGGTGGAATTGGGTGATGCTGGGTTATTTCTCCTCTTCTTAAGCCGTATGTTCGGTACTCCCTTTCACTGAGATATAAATCACGCGGTGGTTCTTCTCTACGTGGAGGAGGTGAAGCATAGGCGGGATTGCGGCTCCTTTCATGAGTGTGGGTCAGGTGAGTTCTGCTGCTGCCAGGAGCATAACGGTCTCTGTCGGATCTTTTCCCGTCAACATCACGGTGAACCAGGATTGGCAGAGTGTGTGTTAGTTGTGCAGGGAGAGGAGCTGGCCGGAAAAGCTTTATAAGCTTGAATACCTTAAAGAACACCATAACAGAAGAGAAGAACAGAGATATGAATTTGTGTTGGTAATATGACATAAATTTCAGAAAATGATGTAAAAAATGTAGTTTACCTGCCGACGAGTCAATTCTGTTTTGAACTTGTTTTTATTGTTGTAGTTCTCCTTTATTGCGTTCTTGAATTTGCTCTCAGGCAGCGGTATGCAATCGCTAACAACCTTGAAGCGCACCTGAAAACAATGCACATAATAATATCATCAAATTGATCCACAAGATAGATAAATTCCACCAAAATGAATGTAAGAAAAACTCATCATTAAAAGAAGTTTCAATTTTAAAGATTTCAGTGAAGTGACTAGCTAACAAACATGGGTGAAACAAAATGTTACCTGAGCGGGAAAGGATCCACCAAAAGCATTGCGCTCAAGTTTCATCCCACCCGCAGAGGATGCTTGGAAAATTCCATAGAGGAGTTTGAGATCGTAGTCATAGAGAAAAAGCTTAATCCCAGGCTTGATACTCATGACATAATCCTTCCTTTTCTCTTGTACGCCCATTATACTGAACCGAAAACAATCAGGTCTAGTTTTTGCATTGCACATGAAGATCAATCCAGCAATCTTTACTTTTCCTTGCTCAGCCATTTCCCTTTTCTCAGGGTCAACAAGCTGCTTTTTCCCCTCTTCCACTCTTTGCTGTGTTACATCACCAGCAGCTACTACCTCGTTCCTTTGATGCTTGTTTGAATCTACAACCTTGTTCCCCCCTCTCTTCCTTTTGCGTCTCTTGCCCTCAGCCAAGCCAGTTTTGCCCACATTCTTTTGTTGGCCTCCTTCATTAGTATTCACATCCAACGAATGCGATTTCTCAACACCATTGCTTTGCTCGTTTACAACTAACGAGTTGTTATTCTTCTCCAGCTGAGGAGTTCCTTTATCAGCTTCGTTTTTAGCTAATGGTGCTGCTGGAGTCTTTCTTACTTTGGCATTCCCCCTCAGTTTTTCTGGTTGTTTCTTCTGCACTGATAAAGCTTTTTCAGGGGCTTTAACAGAAACCTCAATAGCTTTCACAGCTTCCATCACGTTTCCTCCTGGAGAAGCTCCGGTGTCTCCTTCCTTAGGTCCCTGAGCAAGATTGCCTTTGACTTTCAATCTCTTCCCAACACTCTTCAGAGCGCTAGCTTTCCCCTTCACCTCTTTTAGTGTTTTTTGACCAGAAGGTTCAGCTCCAGCGACTTTTTCATCATCATCTGCAGGAGCTTCTGCAAATTCTTCAAGTTCTTTTATAGATTCCATATCATCTTCTCCAAGAGAAGTTTCTGAATCTTTTTCTTTTCCAGAAGAACATTGAGGAGAATCTGCATCAGACTCTACCACCTTCTTTGTTTCCTTTTCGCTTTCACGAAAAGAAGGTTCTGCACTCTTTTCATCCTTCTTAGTACCTTGTTCTACAGTGACATTCTCTTCACCAGCCACCTGAACAGCAGTGCCTTTTAAAAGTTTCTTTTTCACTAGCTTCTTTACTTTCTTAACAATTTTCTTCTTGACCAGTAATCCCTTTGGCTTTTCCATTCCAGAGGAACTTGCATCAACAGAAGCAAGAACAGAGGGTTCTTTAACAGTCCCATTCTCTGTTTTATTTTCCTCAACAGAAGCAAGAACAGAGGGTTCTTTTGAGGCTGCATCCACAGAAGTTTCTACAGACTTCTCACCTTCCTTACCTTTTTCTCCAGCAGAGGTTTCTACAACCTCATTCTCATTCTTTTCAGCTTCAGCCTCAACCACCACTTCCCCATCCTTCCCCGCATCTTTATCATTCTCAACTACCGAGGCCTCAAGAGTTTTCTCATTCTCAACAACCGAGGCCTCAAGGGTTTTCTCATTCTCATCTTTCTTAGCATTTCGTAGCTCCATTATCAAGAAACAAGCAGATTTCAATGCGTAATCGCTGCAAATAATGGAGCTACAAGATTAAAAAGGAGCGAATCAAAAGGATTTTTATTGCTGCAAACAAGCAGATTTCAATGCGTAGTCACTGAAAACAAGCAGATTTCAACGCTAAAACAAGCATACAAAAATGAAAAGAGATCATGAATCATGGTAAAAGGAGCTAATCAAAAGGATTTTTAAGCTTAAAGCCTCAACGCTAAGACTAAGCAACAGGAAACTTCAACATAACTATATCGTCTTGTCTAAAACCATCCTGCCAAACACAAGAATTGAGTTGACCAGAGTAGGCTAATCAGACAATAAGCCACCACCGATGCCACAAGGACTCAACATTGATAAGGAAACAGATAAAAAAAACTTATCACGCCACATGAAATCGCTTAGAGAATTGCAATCCAAAACTTGTCAACCCCACAAAAAGGCACAAAATTGCAAGTAACGATCACGAAAGTATCAATTTTTGAAGTGCTTAAAATTCGAGTGCTATATAAGACGAGTGATACGACACTTCACAAGTCTTCCCTGAAACAAACGATTACTATTCAAAGGAGGCATCGCAAAAACTTGTGAACCCCACAAAAAAAGGCACAAAATTGGAGAAGAATTTATCGAAAATATCGATTTTTACTTCACATGGCATCGAAAGTATCGATTTTTTTATGTGTGTAACAGAAAATCCAAAAGAGAAGTACCGATCACGAAAAATCAAATTCTAATCCAAAGCTTTAAATCAGATCGGTAACATGGGTCAGTAATCTCCAGCAGATTGAAATTTAGGTCCGAATCATAAAAGGGTTTGAGAAGCATACCTGAAATCAGAGAGAATCAAGCGATCGAGAGAGAAATTCTCAGAATTGTGATAAAAGGGTTTTTTTTTTTTTTTTTTTAACTTTTAGGGATAGTAGGTAGAAAGGAAAAAAAAAAAAGGGAATCGAAAATATTTCGTGCTGATAACTGTCGTTGTATCTGAGTATTTATATATAACTACTTGGTAATCCGTATTTACGCGCGTAATCCGTATTACGCGCGTAATTTTGAATTATTGTTTATAGACGTGGTTAAAAAGTTTGCGTGAAATTTTGTATTATTATTATTAATATAATTTAAAAAAAATTTGTTTTAAGAAAACTTATAATGATTTTGTATTTATAACAAAAATAAAAACTTAAAAATATTTTCCTCTTTGTCGCAAAAAAAATCTTTTTGATGAATTGAGACGGTTGTAAAAAGGCGACTCCAAAGGCGATTAACACAACTCCTCGTTTTCTCCATCGATTCCGGCCGGCGTCGGCTTCTCCGGCGTCGGTCAGCCTTTTTTTTGTTCTTTAAGTTTTCTTAATAATAGGAATAAATGTCCATGACTTCCTTTATTCCCGAGAGGGATGTTTCTTTGTGCGATTCTCGCAATTGTTTTCTCTTTTTTTTTCTGAAGAGTGTTTGTCCGTCGTTTGATCTCCAATTTTGCTGGATCAATTCTGTCGGTTTTAGTCCGCTGAATAAAATCTTCGGCGGTTGGTGGAAATTAATTCTTTTGGATGAATTTCGATTTTTTTAACCGCCTTGGATTTGTTTCAATTTCAATGCTCTTTCAGATTTTTTCTGTTGTTTTTTCCAAACATCGTCAAGCATGAGTGATATGTTTCGATGTCGATTGCGAAACATCACCCTTGGTGTTGCTGATGAATCAATTATTTTACAGGCGGTTGTATATGACCAATTTACATATCTGAACCTCCTCAGCGATATTGGTGTTCCTTTGAATCTGAAGATGGAACATTTTCTTACTTTTACAAACCAAAAACCTAGATTTTGGGGTTGGGACAACTCTGCTATTGGTCAGTATGTACATTTGGGGAATTCTCGTTCAGCGGCAATGCGTTCCGATGAATGGTGGTGTATGTTCACAATAAGCTACGGTTTTTTGGCGTTTGTTCAAATCTTGGCGATGTTGGATTCGTCCATTAAAGGTTTTTGTTTGCATTGTAAACTTTCACTATGGCGACAAATATGGAGGAGAGAACAACAAACACCACTCCGCAAAATGAGAATGAAAGTTATCTTTTGGGGCAGTTTATCCGTCATGAATCCTCAACAAGATTCGCGGTGTGTAATTCGGAGTTTCGTGATGCTGGCTACACACAATTCGCATCAGAGTAAGATCGATTACGGAAAAAGAAATAATGGAACAAATAATCCATTAGCGAAAAAGAAAGAACTGTACAACTAAGAGTACCTTTCAATGGTTCTTCGGAATCAAGATGGATTCGGCCTAGTGTGGGAACACTTAAATGCACTTATGATGCGGCTTATGATCTGAATTCTAGAAGGGTTATTGGAAGTTGTATTTTACGTGATCGTATGGGATTTCCAAGAAGCTTGGGCTCTACAAAATTAAGTTTGGCAACATCGCCCTTGGAGGCGGGAGGGAAAGCATTATGTTCTAACAATAACATATTTTTCTCAGATTGTATTTTTCCGTTTTCATGGTTAACAAAAACATTGTATTCAGACTTTATGATGTCAAATTAATAAAGAATATGTTTTGTCGAAAAAAAAAAAAAAAACTTAAAAATACAACTGCTTCGCTCTCTCTCGAGAGATTGGCGATTCAATGGTTCCTTCTCTTTCTTTGGAAGGATTGTGCTGGTCGCCGGCGTTTTCTCCATCCCTTTATGGATGCGATTCTTCTGATACATGTTATTTAATCATTTTCTCTTTCTATAGAAGATTCCATTGGTCGATGTGAGATGTGGTATATGTTTATTTTATTTCCATGATCGAGCGTTTATCTCCGGCATAGGCGATTGGGTCTTGCACGATGAAACAAATTTTGAAGATCAGATTAGGGTTTGTCTACAAATGCGATTTGGGGCAAAATCCAAAATGTGTATCTCAAAATTTTTTGTGTGTATCAAAGGCAAGACTGATGAGAATCTAGTTTGTATTAAAACTAATTAACTATAACTTTTAAAGTGATGGTGAAGATGACAATTAACCCATGTGAAAAAAACAAATGTGAAAACATAAAATATGTTAAAATTTTGTGTTATCTAATTTTAATACTTTTGTGATTTCTAAATTTTATTGATTTTATGTTTATATTTCATGATTTATAAAATACTAAAAGTCAAATTAATTATTTTATATATGCAATCAATAGTTGGACATATGTAAAAAATTTACATAAAAGATATCAAGTAATGGAAAGTTTCGTTTATGTTTTTTTCTTGGTCAAAGTTTCATTTATGTTTTATATATACGGATAAAATTTAAATTTCATTGATTTTATGTTTATGTTTTTATGATTCTTAAAATTCTAAAAATAACTTTATTGCTTTTATATATGCATTTAATACCTGGACACTAGTCAAATTTTCACAAGCTCTTATCAACATTGGAGAATTCATTTTACTGTTTATATATAGAATGAAATCTATTTAGATTTCATTGATTTCATTGATTTTTTGTTTGTGTTTTGTTTTTGTTGACTCATATGTTTATTTTTTTAAATGATTTTTATGATAATAAATTCAAATTAATTGATTTCATCATGTATACATTTAATAATTGGACACATATCAATTTCTACATTGTCTCAAAAATATCAAGCAATGGAGAGTTCACTTCATATTTTATATCTAGAATGAAATCCAAATTTTATTAATTTTGTATTTTTGTTATGATTTTTAAAATAATTAAATTCAATGAATTGATTTTAAATCTATACTATATGAAAGCAGCTATTTGAAGCTCCTCAACTAGACACTAAAGCTGCCACGTAAGCCAACTTAACGCATCAACAAGCTTAAAGCGCAAGCGTAATAACCCTTTGGCTTCTTCGTTTCTCTTCGTTACAGTATATCATTTACTCTTCCAAATTTAATGTCAACAACTAAATACATTTGCAGGAAGACTCTTGATATTCTAAATCCACAACTAGGCATCATTCCACAGAGAACCTTCATGTTTGTATTGTTCCCTGATTTCAGATTCGTATTAGTGCATATACAAAGCTAATCTGAGTAGATTGCACCGTCCGAGGAAGAAGTGATGCGGAAAAGAAGGGATTTGAATGGTTGAAATCCCAATTTCATGGTCAGAGAACTGATTTTAATTAGGGATTCCAAACACATTTTTTGAGAGAGATGGGGTGACGACGGAGCAGGTTGAAGCTTCGCTGGTCGAATTATGTATAGAGTATAATCTTTCATCTTTTGCTTGGGTCCTTTGTTATTCGACTCCTTTCATCTTTCAATTTAATCTTTTGCTTGTCTTTTGTCAATTTGTTTGTTTTGATTTTAGTCTTCTGTCAATTTTGTAGTAAATGTATTCAATAAGTGCACACACACACATTTGTCTGTGGTTTTCTTATAGGGCAATACAGACATGCAAACATAGCTAATTTGAGATTGTTGACCTGCTCACTTGACCAAACCATACAACCAGAAGAGGATTATGGGATATTTGTACTTCTAAATTTTTGGTGGTATTATGTATTGTACTTCCTACCATCTTGAGAAATCCATTAAAACTTCTTTGTTTGCATAGTCGGGAGTAACATGTTTGTTTATTTGCATATGCATGTTCAATAATTCCATTTTTAGCTTTGAATTTCTATAAAATCCTCAAGTGTTTGATTTTTCCTTAAAATTCTTTTACTGAAGTCGTTTGTATTAGGTAAGTCATTGATAGTTTGACACATCTGGAGGTTAAGTCCAGGTTTACCTCATATTATACACATCTTTAATCATCACAATACTCTATGTCTACAAAGAAAAAGTAATGAAGGAGATCCATACTCTCTCTACAAAGAAAACTTAAATATTATAAAAAGCTGATTTCCCCCCCTATTTGTTCTTATTTCTGGAGATCAGAAGTTTTGATTTTTGCATCTTTCTCTCTTTTGCTATTGGATTCGTGAAGCTCTGTGTTGGATTCGGAGACAAAGCTCGTGGCGATGAAGAAGATAGCGAACGCCTTTGATAATCACATGGATGCAAAGCGTACACTTCGCGTGATCAAGCTTCTTCTCATATGGATCATTTTTTTATTTGGATATGGAGTAGACCTCGGAACAATGACTAGTACTTGCCATTTTCCTTTTGTCGCTAATATGTTTCAGGCGGAGCATGGAATCTATCAAACAGATATCAATCATGCTAATTATAATGGAAACTTATAAAGGTATTATATGTCTTAGCTTTCACCAATTTAAATGCTAATGAAAGTTTGGATGCAAGACGACTCATGAGTTTTATGCTAGAGATTTTATGTTAATAGGTTCGAGGAAGTACCGAAGTACCAGAACTTGCAACAACTACCAAAATAATGATGATTGCAAAGTCAAATTAGAGATGCCTTTTCAGAAATCAGCTTTGAAACAAAAAGAAAGGTAAGGTTAGATTCTCCAAGTTGACTTTAGTTTTCGTTGTTTATGTTGGAGGTGGGTTTAGCACCCCCAATTAGCTAGGCTCATCTCAGCAAATAAGGTCCGCCTGGTCGAAATCAGCCAGAAGTCGGCGTTCGACCAAGGACGGCACCGAGCTTGCATCCCGAGCTTTTATCCCGAGCTCGCACCCCGAGCTTCTATCCCGAGCTTCCACCCCGAGCTTCCATCCCGAGCCCGCACCCCGAGCTTCCATCCTGAGCCCGCTCCCCGAGCTTCCATCCCGAGCTCGCCCCCCGAGCTCCCATCTCGAGCTCGCACCCCGAGCTTCCATCCCGAGCTCGCACCCCGAGCTTCCATCCCGAGCCCGCACCCCGAGCTTCCATCCTGAGCCCGCACCCCGAGCTTCCATCCCGAGCTCGCACCCCGAGCTCCCATCCCGAGCTCGCACCCCGAGCTGACGTTGACGCCACGCGAAGATGCGTTGTTCACGACATACCTCGCACTGATCACTGGGCACTGTTCACGACATACCTCGCACTATTCACGACATGCCTTGCACTGTTCACTGTTCACGGCATGCCTTGCAATGTTCACGGGCACTGTTCATGACGTGCCTTGCACTGTTCACTGGGCACTGTTCACGACATGACTTGCACTGTTCACGGGCACTGTTCACGACGTGCCTTACACTGTTCACTTGCACTGTTCACGACGTGTCTTGTCAGCATCACGACATCCCTGAATCGCGGAGAGCTGTCTACGCGGTTCTTGCTATATATACCCCCTCACCCATTCACTTGGAGATAGCTGGACCCGGGACTCCCCGACCCTAAAAAAAAAAAAAAAAAAAAAAAAATTGGCTCGACGCCACCTCTCACCGTTCGAAATTTCCGGAGCTCCGTCACCATCGCCGCACCTGCAACAAATCAAGCCGACGATGGTCCAGATTCAGACCCAACGCGATGCACAAATCGAAGCCCAATCTTCTCCTTCCTCACGACCATCTCTTGGCGGTGAATCCGAGCGAATCCGATCTACTCAAATCCAGCGAACCACTGGCGAAGACCTGCATCTTCCGCTGCAAAACCGCATCTCCGACCAGAGTCGTCTCCACCTTCGGCGCCGAAGCCCACACCTTCTCCTCTCTATCCACTCTCCGACTTCGCAGCCCACGTTCGCTGCTCAACTTCTCCGTCACAAGGACCGTTCAATCGAGACTCAAATCACGAATCCGCCGACTCACCGTCACCAGCCTCGACAACCAATCAGCTCGCGGATTTAATACGAGCTCGTCAAGCTCAGCCTTCGCCGCCGTCAAGCCACCTCCGTCCGCGACATCCTTCGCCGACCACCATCTCGGATCTATTCCCTTGCTCTGATCTCGACATCACTCATCATCACACGTCGGATATCCGCCGTCGCTCAAGCTTCCCGGAGATCTGCCATGGCCGCCGCCGCTTTTCTCCGCCATCACCGACTTACGCGACGCGAAAGAGGAAGTTAGTTTCCAATTTCTTTTTCTAGTTAGATTTAATCACAAGATCCGTTTCTCTAAGCCGAACTCCAAGAAAAGCAGTGCGTGGTCGTAGTTCGTCGATCTGACAGTGAGGCAGTTCGGGGTCGCAGCTCGTCGGTCTAACAGTTAGGTAGCTCGGTCGCAGCTCGCTCATCGCGCAGTCGCAGTTCGCCGACCTCAACAGCTCCGCCTAACTAACGACCTCAACAGTTCGCCGACCTCCTACTCGCCAAGCTCATGATCGCAGTTCTCCGACCGTGCGACTCGCTGACCTTGGGGTACGCTAAGTAACTAACCGATTTTAGAAATTAAACGACTCGGAATCATAGCTCGCCGGCCTCGCGCCTAACTAACAAACGCCGAGCTCAGCCTCAAGCGCAATCTCGTATCTTTAGCCATTTTTTTGCAGATCGTAGCTCGTCGATCTGACAGTGAGGCAGTTCGGAGTCGCAGCTCGGTCTAACAGTTAGGTAGCTCGGTCGCAGCTCGCTCATCGCGCAGTCGCAGTTCGCCGACCTCAACAGCTCCGCCTAACTAACGACCACAGCTCGCCGACCTCCTACTCGCCGAGCTCACGGTCAGTCCTCTGACTGCACAACCCGCGGCCCACCGACCACGCAGCTCGCTAACTTCGCGGTCTGGCAATTCACACGCGTCCGTCTATTGCTCCCGCCTAACGAGACCCAGCAGTCAATCCTAAGATCTTGGAGACCGACCTGAGATGCGCCGAGCTAACAAAGATCAACTTCGATGCATTCGCTACACCTCATGGCACCGAACTGGGGGAGGGCCTATTGTTGGAGGTGGGTTTAGCACCCCCAATTAGCTAGGCTCATCTCAGCAAATAAGGTCCGCCTGGTCGAAATCAGCCAGAAGTCGGCGTTCGACCAAGGACGGCACCGAGCTTCCATCCCGAGCTTTTATCTCGAGCTCGCACCCCGAGCTTCTATCCCGAGCTTCCACCCCGAGCTTCCATCCCGAGCCCGCACCCCGAGCTTCCATCCTGAGCCCGCTCCCCGAGCTTCCATCCCGAGCTCGCCCCCCGAGCTCCCATCTCGAGCTCGCACCCCGAGCTTCCATCCCGAGCTCGCACCCCGAGCTTCCATCCCGAGCCCGCACCCCGAGCTTCCATCTTGAGCCCGCACCCCGAGCTTCCATCCCGAGCTCGCACCCCGAGCTCCCATCCCGAGCTCGCACCCCGAGCTGACGTTGACGCCACGCGAAGATGCGTTGTTCACGACATACCTCGCACTGATCACTGGGCACTGTTCACGACATACCTCGCACTATTCACGACATGCCTTGCACTGTTCACGGACACTGTTCACGACGTGCCTTGCACTGTTCACTGGGCACTGTTCACGACATGACTTGCACTGTTCACGGGCACTGTTCACGACGTGCCTTACACTGTTCACTTGCACTGTTCACGACGTGTCTTGTCAGCATCACGACATCCCCGAATCGCGGAGAGCTGTCTACGCGGTTCTTGCTATATATACCCCCTCACCCATTCACTTGGAGATATCTGGACTGGGACCCCCGACCGCGGAAGGATCTCGCATTTATTACTCTCTCACTAGATAGAGGACTTGGACTCTGATTTTTACTCTCTCACCTACCATAAGTTACCCGACCTCTCTCTCTTTGTAACAAGACAACACTTTAGAACGCCGAACTGGACGTCCTTCGGAACCAGTTCGTAATTCTAAAGCGTTTACTTCTCTCTCATCAATAAAACGAAACACGGCCCCCGGCCTACTCATATTTCTCCCGACCTGTCTTAAATGTGGTTAAATTGCTCTATTAACAAAAATCTCACCTCCCATCTCCTAATCATTCTTTAAACACACTTAGTGATCCCCGGGATTAACAGTTTAGCTATGTTGGTGACTACTTAGTTGCTAGTTGGGGTTAATCTCATAAAATTAGTTGGTCTTAATATAATGTTCTGCAAATCGGGTACGTTTACAACTTTTAACTATCAAACCAATTAGAACACTCATATTAAGACACCCTTATTAAACAAAAAATGAAAAAAAATGAAAAGAGAAGAGAGAGGGTGAGATAGGTGTCTCAAACCGTGACGAACCCATGAATTTTTTTTACCGGGTGCAATTTAAATTTGAAAAATAGAAATACAATTTTTTTTTTCATATCTCATTTTACAAAATCATCCTACGATCTTTCATTTTTTAAAATCTTTTCATCGTTGTCTCATTAATTCGTAGTAGTCTCAAACACATCTTTCTCAATAAAACAAACTAAACAGCCGTTAAGAAATTGATCAGCAATCCAATTGCGTCTATATGTCTTCACGATTTTCAATGCTGAAAAACATTTCTCAACAGTTGCAGTTGCAACAGGAAAATTTTAAATTAACTTCAAAAGCCTATAAACCAAAGGATATGACAAATGTTTTTTGTGTATCCACAGCATACGAGCAAGATCTCCAACTCTCCAAATGACTAAATCTTTAATCACTTAAAACATTGTCAATGTATATAGTCAATTGCTGCTCAAGAGATATGCACTATGTACAACTAAAGTAATCAGGGTAGAACTTAGCTAATTTCATCAACTTTGAGTGCTCAAACTCATAGAACAAATTAATGGGAGATAAAGAAGCAGCACAAATGAGCAGTTCAATTAGGTTTATTGACAACTAGGCTTAGCTGTTTAGAAAATTTAAGTTAAAACATTAATTCAGAGCTTTTCTAAACATTTTGATAGGAGAAACTCATATTAAAAATATGAGTAATGTTTAGAATTTGCTTATGGGTCAGGATAAATAAAATAGGGTTGCAAAAAAAAAAAAATTATGGGTTCAAAACCAATTTTGGAGTGGTGTCAATGATAATAAAGCCAAATAAAATATAAAGAAATTAAAAAAAAAACATGGTGTCAATTGAACCCATATATTCTCCTAAGTGGGTTCGCCCCTGGTCTCAAATGAGACAGCTAACAAAAAAATTTGAGACACTCATATCCCATGTATCATTTTTTGATTGGTACATTTAAAAAAAAAATTTAATTGTTTAATTAAACTAAAAAAAATTATTTTTTTATTGGTTGAGACACCCTTGTGGGTGTCTTACCGTTGTTGATGGTCTTAGTATTTGTTTGCACTGTTAGCTTTGATCACTCATCCTTCCAAGGAGAACATATTTTATTACTTTCTACACATAAATAACATAAGTATGAATCACTTCTACGTAATATGTGTAGATGCATATTTTAATAGTAGGACGTGTAACTGAAATTCAGATTCAGATTTGGAGAGTGTTTTTTGGTATTTAGTCTTTACCATAAGGTTACAAGTCCAACTTATTGGTACTGAGAGCCTAATTATGATTGATGTTATTACACAGTTACTTGGGGGTATAACACAAGAGATATGTCTCTACCGGAGTTCGTGCCAGTGCATCAGAAACCGAAAAGGAGTGAAAATGCGCTGCGTTTGAGCTCAGTAGTAAACAATGCTTGATTAATTGATTTCATACCTATATTTTACTCGGAGTACCTAACACAAACCACTATCTCTCTATCTCTCTGACCACGTAGCATAAGGGGACAATGTTGCAGAACATACATGAGAGAGTACGCACATAAAGTTAATGAAAGAAGGCCTCAGATGATTAGTCAACATTCTCACCCAGGAACATGTGAATTATGGTCATTATATGTCGTCTCTAACCCTTCATCATCTACCGGACTACTCCGACGGTCTTCGACATGTAATTGTTTTTAGGTTGTTTATGGGAAACATGGGAGATATGTCAAGATCTATGCGTTGTGGGGTGTGGTTCACGCAACACTCGAAGCATGGTGAAAATGACAACGATATAGAGAAGATAAAATACAACTTTAACGGAGGAGTAGAAGAAGATACTACTTATTATAATGAACATCCCATTCTTGTGTTGTTTTTATGAGATTAACTGTTAGAGTGGTTTATTTGTTTCTCTTGAAATAAACGTATAGTCTGTAAGAGAAACAACACCAAATACAACAAGTCTAGTTCAGAACTTCACATCTCAGGCCTAATTAGAAGAGAATCCGGCCCAATTGCATAAAACGTTGATAAGAAAGTGTTCGTACAAGGATGTTTTATGTGGAGGAATAAAGGTACATGGCAACACCAGATTGAGTAATCTAGATCTAAAAGGGAGATCCAAAAAGGGTTGACATTCTCTAATATAAAAGAAGTATCGATGTTCACGTTTGTTGGATTTTTTATGAGTGTGATTAATGAAAATGTTTCTAAGTGAATCTTCTGTTCTTCGTTTACGGTTCTAGAAACGATCTCCTAGTCTCTGCTCTTTTTGTTTTCTGACATGGTATCAGAGCTCTCTGAGGGAGTGTCTGATATGTTTCCGTTTCCAAGTCATATCAATGTGTTCAGTTTTGTCTCCATCAAACTCAACGATTCAAACTATCTTGGATGGAAGATTCAAGTCGAAGCTCTGCTCAAAACTCATAAACTATTAGGATTTGTGAATGGTAGTCAAGCAACACCAAAAGAGAAGATCCAGGTGAAGTTAGACCATGAGATCTCAGAAGTAAGTAATCCTGACTATGAAGCTTGGTTACAAACGGATCAGCTTATCCAGTCATGGATTTTTGGTACTCTGTCTGAAGAAGCTTTGGGTTATGCGTTTGGTCTCAACACTGCTCGTGAGATCTGGATCACACTTGCAGAAAACTTCAATCAAAATACTATGTCTCGTGAGTTTTATTTGCTTGCTGCTCTTCAAACCATCAGTTTGGGTAATAAAGATCTTAAAGTGTATCTCAGGGAGTTTAAAAGCTTATGTGACCAGCTGAGTTCTATTGGTAAGCCTGTCACTGAACCTATGAAGATTTATCGTCTCCTTCAGAGTCTTGGACATGAATACGAGGCATTCACTACCTCTATTCAAACATCTATGCATAAACCACCAGTTCCAACATACAACGAGGTTGTCTCTCAACTTATTGGCTTTCATGGTCGGATTAAGGCTTATACATCTGACCCTGTTAATCCTCAAATGGTGTTTCAAGTTCATGGTTATGTGCCTAACTCTGGTGGTTCTTCTCAAACTGGTTCTCACCCTAACTACGACTCAAACTATTTTGGTTCTCGGGGGAGAGGTAGATCTAATGGCTATCGAGGTAGAGGAGGTTATTCAACTCGTGGTCGTGGCTTCTCCCAACAAGTCACAAATTGGAATGCTCAAGGGTCTGCAAACAACTGGACAAGACGTGGTTCTCCTACTCCACCATCACACACACGTCCGACTTGTCAAATTTGTGGAAGACTCGGTCATGTGGCTCTCAGATGTTGGAATCGTTTTGATGCTAATTATCAAAGTGATGAAGTCCCTCAAGCCCTTGCAGCAATGCATATATCATCTCCACCTCCAGCTCATCCTCAGGGAACTTGGTACCCTAATTCTGGTGCTACCTCTCATATGACAAGCTCTGCATAAAATCTTCAAGTTACTGCTCCTTACAATGGTTCAGAAAATGTCATGATGGCTGATGGTTCTTTTCTCCCAATTACACACGTGGGATCAACATCTCTCTCCACTGGTGCAGGTAACTTACCCTTGAAAGATGTTCTAGTTTATCCTGGAATCCAGAAACCTCTCTCATCTATTTCAAAGTTTTGTGATGACTACCCTTGTGGTGTCTATTTTGATGCTAATCATGTCTGTATATTGGACAAAAATACACAGAGAGTATTGACTCAGGGAAAAAGGGATGACAACTTATATAAGTTGGAGAATTCAGGGGCAATGGCATTTTTCTCTTCACGTCAACAAGTAGTCAGCGATGAGGTGTGGCATCTTCGACTAGGCCATCCTAATTCTCAGATTCTCCAACTCCTGAAGAGTAATAAGGCTATTATCAGTAATAGAAGTAGTAGTAGTTCTCTTTGTGGCTCGTGCCAAATGAGCAAAAGCTCTAAGTTATCATTTTTTGAGTCTGAATTTTCAGCTAAAGAACCTTTGGAAAGAGTTCATTGTGATTTATGGGGCCTTGCTCCTTATGTATATGTGCAAGAATTTAAGTATTATGTCATCTTTGTCGACAACTACTCTCGTTTTTGTTGGTTCTATCCACTGAAACTTAAATCAGATTTCGTGTCTACCTTTCTCAACTTTCAGAAACTGGTTGAAAATCTGTATAACAAGAAGATTAAAGTGTTCCAGAGTGATGGAGGAGGAGAATTCACTAGTCAAAAACTGAAAGATTATTTTATTGACCAGGGCATCCAATACTTTATCTCATGTCCACACACCCCACAACAGAATGGGTTGGCTGAGAGAAAACACAAACATATTACATAATTGGGGCTTGCTATGCTGTTTCAGAGTACTACTCCTTTTCAATATTGGGTCGAAGCTTTTTATACCGCAGTTTACTTGATAAATCTTCTGCCATCACAGGTTCTTCATCTCAAAAGTCCATTTGAACTTCTGTTAAAACATGCACATGTGAATACTGCTCTAAGGACATTTGGATGTGCGTGTTATCCTTGTCTTCGGCCTTATACTGTTAACAAATTTGATCCTCAATCTTTGGAGTGTGTCTTCCTAGGGTATAACACTCAATATAAAGGATATAGATGTCTTCACATTGGCACATGGAAGCTCTATATTAGCAGACATGTGATTTTTGATGAGTTGCGATTTCCTTTTCGACAACAAGTTGTGGCTACTTCTACATATGTCCCTACACCTTTG
The DNA here is from genome assembly GCA_030161315.1 of Eutrema japonicum. Lineage (NCBI taxonomy): Eukaryota > Viridiplantae > Streptophyta > Magnoliopsida > Brassicales > Brassicaceae > Eutrema > Eutrema japonicum. The sequence continues at coordinate 35,120,787 of BSQW01000007.1, read as the reverse complement.
GTTACAGCTTGGAAAGAATGAATACCACCTTCTACACTTGTGCCTCAGGTACCTCCCTTAAGATCCTTGGACATAATCTCTTTTCCTGATTCTCCACAGTCTATGGCCCAGTCTTCCCCTTCCAGTATGAGTCCAGATATGTCTACTACAGAGAGAGGGGAGTGTTATGAGCGTACGGCAGACTCAGACTCTGTTCCTATAGGCGATAGCTCTCCCTTATCCTCTAGTGGGACAGACATTTCTGTTACATCTCCATCTTCAGCTGAACCAGATGTTCAATTGGTCCATCCTATGACTACAAGGTCCAAATCTGGTATTGTCAAGCCAAATACAAAATATGCTCTCTTGTCAAGCACATCCATCCCTGCTATTCCAAAATCTGTTGCAGAAGCTCTTCGACATCCAGGCTGGAGGAGAGCTATGGATGAGGAAATGAAGTCCATTTTTGAAACAAGCACATTTGATATAGTCCCTCACGATGCAGATATGCATGTACTTGGTTGCAGATGGGTTTTCACGGTCAAACTCAAAGCTGATGGCACTCTAGATAAGCTCAAAGCAAGATTGGTTGCGAAAGGCTACGAGCAAGAAGAAGGTTTGGACTTCACTGAGACTTTCAGTCCTGTTGTTAGAACTGCTACTATTAGAATTGTTCTGTCAGTAGCAACAGCTAAGCAATGGTGTATCACACAACTTGATGTTAAGAATGCATTCTTGCATGGGGATCTTCAAGAAACTGTATTCATGATTCAACCACCTGGTTATGAAGATCCTTCGGTCCCTAATCATGTGTGCTCTCTCAAGAAAGCTTTATATGGTTTGAAACAGGCACCTAGAGCCTGGTTTGACAAATTTAGCAATTATTTGTTGGAGTTTGGATTCTTCTGCAGTAAAGCTGATCCATCCCTATTTATCTATCATCATGATGGGAAAACTCTTGTTCTTTTACTCTATGTTGATGATATTTTACTTACTGGAAGTTGTCCTCAATTGATGAAGTCTCTTATTGCAGCTCTTCACACCAAATTCTCGATGAAAGATCTCAGCCAGCTCAGTTATTTTCTTGGGATCCAAGCTCAGTTTCACTCAACTGGTCTTTTTCTACACTAATCCAAATATGCAGAAGAGATCCTCATTGCTGCAGGAATGGCATCGTGCAACCTCATGCCTACACCACTCCCCTTGTAACTTGATAAAGTTCATGATGATGACTATTTGTTTCCCGATCCAACTTATTTTCGTTGTCTTGTGGGCAAACTTTAGTATCTTACTCTTACAAGGCCTGATATTCAGTTTGCAGTGAATGTGGTTTGTCAAAGGATGCATGCTCCAACTGTTACAGATTTCCAGCTTCTGAAACGTATCTTGAGATATATCAAAGGCACCAGCTATTTTGGTCTTAATTTGTCCTCTTCAAGTGAACTCTCTGTCCTCGCATTCAGTGACAATGATTGGACAGGTTGTAAAGTCACAAGAAGATCCACAACAGGTTTCTGTACCCTGCTTGGTCCTCATCTCATATCATGGAAGTCTGTGAAGCAACCTACAGTCTCTAGATCCTCCACGGAAGCTGAATATAGAGCTTTAGCTGAGACAGCTGCGGAGTTAACATGGGTAGCTTCTATTCTCAAAGATTTAGGCATTTTACAGTTTAAACCAGCACGGTTACTTTGTGATAACTTATCTGCAGTTCACCTCTCTGCTAATCCCAAGTTTCATGGCCGATCAAAGAATTTTGAAATTGATTATCACTTCATTCGAGAGAAAATAGCCCTTGGTGTTATCGAGACTTGTCATATCCCAGCTCAGTTTCAACTGGCGGACATCTTTACTAAGTCTCTTCCACGTCTACCATTCATCTCTCTTCGCAGCAAACTTGGTGTTTGTCTTCCTCCAACCACAAGTTTGAGGGGGGCTGTAAGAGAAACAACACCAAATACAAGTCTAGTTCAGAACTTCACATCTCAGGCCCAATTAGAAGAGAATTCGGCCCAATTGCATAAAACGTTGATAAGAAAGTGTTCGTACAAGGATGCTTTATGTGGAGGAATAAAGGTACATGTGGCAACACCAGATTGAGTAATCTAGATCTAAAAGGGAGATCCAAAAAGGGTTGACATTCCCTAATATAAAAGAAGTATCGATGTTCACGTTTGTTGGATTTTTTATGAGTGTGATTAATGAAAATGTTTCTAAGTGAATCTTCTGTTCTTCATTTACGGTTCTAGAAACGATCTCCTAGTCTCTGCTCCTTTTGTTTTCTGACATACTCTTCTCATATTATCCTGTTTTATATATTAAACTTTTTAAAATAGAAAAATCATAAAAACTTTTAAAAATCAAAATGTGAACGAGTAGAAAAAATATTCATAACAAATGCAAGAGATCTAAACACAACAAATGCAATTGTATCTGGCTCAAAAGTCTTTAGAAAATAGTTCTAAGATCTCTAAAGCTGAAAAAGAAGAAAAAAAGATTTCTAAAGTTAACCACATCGTATATTTTTCAAATTCAAAAGTGACCTACATAGCTTATCTTTTGATTCTCTATCAGTATTTTTTACATTGGCGTTCTTATGTCTAATAAAAAATCGGTAATAGAAAATCAAACAATGGATCTATTCATCAAAAACAGAAACAAAATTTGCATAAAGATGTTAAACTTTTCATCTCAACAATAATTTATGAATTTCATGTAATTTAAACTTCCAGATTAAAATCTTCATGAGCTATTTTTTCATTTATTAATAGATATTTCCTTCTACAATAGCAAAAACATACTTAAGTAAATATCGTTAACAAAATGGTATACTCCAAAGATTAATGTGTAACACTTCAAATTTGATAATATATATATCTTCTCCTTACTTTCTATTTTAATAGTATAGATATGACCAGCGTATATATAAAACATGTTTATTACTTCGATCATAAGTGTGTAAAAAAAAAAATTATTGAGTCAGGATTCTTCTCTTCTATAATTTTGTGAATTTTGAAAACTTTGTCAAATTCAAGATCCTTTCACATAAAAAAGTATAATATTGTTTTACTTGAAATTTTCTATAAAATCATAAAAGTAGTAAGATATGATATGGATTAATATAATGAGTCTCTCAAAATTTGTTTTAAGAATATATCAGTATGGAAAAATATCTAAGAAAAATGATTTACATATCAAATTTAAAAGTATGTTATGCGTGTATTGCATAATAACTCATAGAATATAAATAAATATGTAATGACTAACGATTCAACAATTCATTAGATTATAAAAAATGAATGATATATCAACAATAATTTTTCTACATGATTTTTATTTACATCTAAGTAATGAAAGTTAAATTATACATTAATCAAATTTATTTTGTAAATTATTAAAACACAAAACAGAAAAAAAAATTTATTATTTAACTTCAAAACATATATTAGAACAAATTTATTTATATAGTCCAATAACTATTCTTGGTTACATGTATTTTTATCAAAAATATATTAAAAACAAATCCGCGCATAGCGCGGATCCAAAACCTAGTATAATTTAATAGTTGGACACATATCAATTTTTTAGTGGCTTTCAAATAATATCAAAGAATGGAGCGTTCAATTTTTTATTAGTTTTCTTTTTATGTTTTTTTTGTTGACTCACATGTTTATAATTTTATAATTCTTACAATAATAAAATTCAATTGAGTTGATTTCATGATGTGGACATCAGTCCAACCAAACGATCAAAGGCGAGCCCAAGTCCCGGAAACTCACCCGAAGCTGAGGAGAGCCCATCCGAAGCCGAGGAGAAACTTACCAGACACGTGCCAGTGCAACAAGGAAAATTCAGCACTGAAGGAATACAGTTTTGTCGACCAAGTGACCCCAATAAAAACATTGGTCGAGTCCCTCAACCAATTGTGGCCTGAATCCAAGATCTATAAATCACCTCATCCAAAACCAGGAAAAACCTTACCGAAGCTCTATCGACGAAACCAGATCAACGTCCACTGAGGGATCACACATTCACCGTTCAACTGACCATAATGAAGACTTTGGTCTAGTTACATTTCCAATTATTACTCGAACCAAAACTGGAGGTCCGGAGTTACTTCAAGATCAGCCTCACCGGCTAATATCTTGGCTGTACCGCTCAACAAGCCACATGATAGAAGAATTGGCCCAAGAAATATGTTTTCGACTTCACCAACACACGGCCCAGTTCAAGAGAGAAGAAATCCCATTTAGAAACCCATTGGAGCACCCAAAACCATGAAGACCCGCCTGGATCGACCTAGATCTATTGGATGACCTCAACAACCTTGAATGGTCAAATACTCAACCAAATATGGAAATCACCTTGATCACGACCAAACCAAAGCTCACATGCTTACTAGAAGTTCCACTAGACTCTACCTTGAGGACGAACCAATACGACTTTATGGACTAAGGGAGAGATTTAAACGCCAAAGAGAAACTTTCCATATCTGGAAATGTTAATCTTCCATCATCCTCTCATGTCGACTTATGTAGATCAAATCTCGACATTCACCCACAAAGGATAATATCAGCCATCCATTCAAACTAGAGAATCCATTTGCTCACCAACTGCCACCATAGACACCTCCATGATCCCAAAAATCAAGCTTTTCATCATCAAGACTCGCATATCACATCTCTGCTTAATTATTGCTGTTTCTTTATTGCTTTACCGTTGTATTTGAATTTTCTCTTTATAAGCTATGTCCCATTGTACTTTTTATTCACCTATTGATTAATCGAAAACCAAAAGGTTCTCTGTTTCAAATCCTTGTGTTTTGATTAGTTTGTGAGTTCTTAGTGTTTGTGAGATTCAACCATTAGGCTTTGTGTTTAGAGACTAAGTTCTTTGTGAGGATTAACCCTTAGAACTAGTTTCAACCCTTGATACTCTCGGTTAGAATATAAACCGTTAGTGTTGTCCTCTCGACCAGCCTCCATCCAATCCATCACGGCTTTAGGCTTTGAATACTTGGTGTTTATAAGATTGTGCGATTCGATCTTATATCATTTTGGTATCAAAGCTTAAACGCTCATATCTAAGTGTTTTCTATTCCTTGTCTCTTTTCATGAGGATGCATGCGAGACGGATCTCGGCTTTTTGTATTTGCATGTGGAATGCTATCGATCGTCTAGACAGGACGTCGATGTGTAAAACCACGATGGTTTAGAGTGAAAACTATACGAGTTTGATAAACTGATTGAGTTCGGCCTGAAAGTACGAACTGTTCGAGTTCTGCGAATTGCTTGAATTTATTATGAAGATACGAACTCTACGAGTTCGGCGAACTGCTTGAGTTCAGCTTAAAAATACAAACTGTACGAGTTCGGCTTAAAAAATACTTAGAGAAATATATTTTATTAAGTCAAAGCTGAACCCGAGGTGGGCTGCCTACGTACCCTCGAAAGAAGGATCAAGCCATTCATAGGTCATATTACACCATAATTGAAAGCGAGCTTGTAATGACGGAGCTCGGTGAACCTTTTTTTTTTTTGATCGGCTCGATGCAGAACTTAATAGTTATAGCGCTTGAGATTCATCGAATTCCAAGATCGGGGAATCGGGGTTCTATCCATTTTCATGAGTTGATAAACACCGGGTTTGACGACCTTCATGACTTGATAAAGTCCTTCCCAATGAGTACCGAGCTTGCCCGCATTCTTTTCTTCGATGCCTTGAATTTTTTTTCGTAAGACGAGATCGCCGTCTTCGAAGTGTCGACCTCGTAATTTCTTGTTGTAATAACGTGCTGCTAAGTGTTGATAGTTCTGAATTTAGAGTAACGCTTGTCTGCGTTGTTCTTCGAGCATGTCGAGGTTGTCAAGCATCATCTCGTAGTTGAGGCCGAGATTTTGTGTTAGCATCGTTCGACATATGCTTGGAAGACCGACCTCCGCTGAACATAAGGCCTCCATTCCATAGGCTAAGAAAAAAGGGGATTGTCCGGTGTATCGTCGAGGTGTAGTTCAGTAGGACCATAGAACTCCATCGAGTTCGTCATCCCAAAGTCCTTTTTTTGCATCTAATCATTTCTTAAGTTCGTAAATGATAGTCTTGTTGGTTGCATCAGCTTGACCGTTGCCTTGCGGGTACCTCGGCGACTTAGCCGAATTTTCCACTTAGCACACCAATCGCAATAATTTCAAAATAAACTGCGGTCCACTGTACGTGACGATCTCGTATGGTACTCCATGTCAGCATACGATGTATTTCCAAATGAACTTCTGAACATCGAGAGCATGTATCTCGACGTAGGATTCGGCTTCGACCCACACTTGGTGAAGTAGTCGGTCCTGACGTGTATGTATTGCTTTTGGGTAGTTGAACGCCGTAGTGTGCCGATGATGTCCATTGTTGATTTTAGTGTTTTTACTAAGTAGTCAATTAATAACTAAAGTGCACACTATTGCAATCATAACACTATGTCAATGTGATATGCTCAAATTAATACCCTAAAAGTACTAAGCAATAGTTGCAGTAAAGTAGGGGTCGAACACAATGACTCACAGAGACACACAATAGATTATACATGTGAGAATTAAGCTAAGTGATCAATGGTATTGAAAACAGAATGTATTTCAATTGGAGAAAGATAGGTTCAGGTTGTTTCTCAGGAAATCAATGAGTGCAGATAAACTAACTAGCATGATTCAGATTTAGCGCGGTTCTTGAACTCAAATCACTAAAGTATAGCTATCCAACTCTCGTTGCGAAAACTATCTAAATCTAAATCCTAGGAATTCCAAATCTCTTTGCGAATCCTAAAGTCTAAATCAGCTTTTAAATCAGGTTTGATTTGTTCACAAAACAACTAAACCAAATCTCTTTGCGAATAGTTATTTTGCTCATCTTAGGTTCTATCAGGTAATTAATCGCACTCTCGCGCCTAATCAATTATCCTAAGATCTAAGTTCTAGATTCGTCAACCTAGAATTAGCTTTGCAAACAACCTATGGTGAAGAACGAATTCAGATGGTGAATCCTAATCAACTAATCAACCTAGCATTCAGAGAAAACCCTATTGAGAACCCTGAACATAATAAGAGATCTACTCAGACATGGAAATTTAAGCAATAAACATGTTTGAATAAATTATCAAATAAAACAGAAAGAGTAACAAAAGGGTTCGAAATCTTCTTTCGGACGAACAAAGTTTCAGACTTGTCTCCCTTCAAAAAGCTCTCTCACAAAACCAAAGTAAAATAAAGTGTGGCCATCCAAGTGGCTGTAAAATCCTATTAAATAACATAAATCACGTTTTGGGGCTTCTTGTAAATAATAAAGTCTTCTGGGAAATTTTGTAATTATTCAACTCTTCATTAAAGTCGCGGGTCGTGTCTGCTTCGATGAGTATCGACCGGTACCAATGGGGTATCGATCGACACTGATACTTCAAATTGGGTACTCAGCTACACGAACGTTTGCTTTGCTCCAAAATGCTCCAGAAAGCTCTAATATCTCCAATTATGCTCCAAACATGCTAAAACCTGTAAAAGACTCTAAAACACTACAAAATAGTAGAAAGACTCTATAAAACGGACTTATATCATGGCTTAAATGGGGTAAAAACCATGATATATCAACTCCCCCCAGACTTAGCTTTTGCTTGCCCTCAAGCAAATAGAAGACTAAACCAGAGAAAGAGGTTTGAAAACATAGAGACTCACATGTTCTTGAAACGTTGCAATGGCCCTTTTCCCAAGCACCCAAATGTCACCTAACCTGCTTTTGATCTAACCACCATGTATTTCTCCTTAGGCATTCGCAGCATCCCAGACTACACACATTATTTCACAGCATCTTTCAATCAAGCCATCCTCGCCAGTTTCATCGCTGTGATTAATACCAAGAACCTTCTAGATTCTTTCCCATACAATATCATGACAAGGAACCACCATTTTTCACATTTTCTGGTATTATTTATCTCCCCCAGACTTAGTTCTTATTATGTTCTCTCTTTTGTTTTTAGCTTTGCATATACACATCAAGGTATGAGACACGAGTAATGATGGTGTTAGCCACCGAATCCCCGGTTTTTCCCTCTCAACGTATCAAAGGCGTATACGAATAATGGCATCATAGAAAAATCCTAGCCTCGCTTCCAATCCTTTGTGTGATCATTTCCTCTGAAGTAGAATAATGGGATCGTTGGAAATTTTGGTAACCCTCTACTCAGAAGAAAATCATCTCATCTTTAATGCATCTTATTAATTAACTTGTAACAGGGAAAGAAATACTATCACTTTAAATACATGGGTTCCTTTGTCAGATACGAATGAGAAATCAAGCTCTATGAATACTAACCACATCGATGAAGTGCAAAAATTTGGCTCAGGCTTTAAAGAACTCTGCATGAAACATGGGTGTCTTCTAGTTAACCGGTCAGCCTTTGGATTTTTTATTAGTCGATCTGTAACTGATTCTGTAACAATAGTCACTTAGAAGCAAGGTCAGATCAATAGATTCGAGAAAAATATCACAGTCTCAGACAAAGTTTTGACTCAATAAACAACGAATGACTCAAAAATGACTGACTCTAAGAAAAAAAAAAACAATGTCAGCGACTACCTCCCCCAAACTTGAACAACACAGTCCCCAGTGTTATCTAGCCTAGAGTTGGTGAAAGAAAGCAAAAGAACCAAGTGGATTGTGAAAAAGCAAGAAGTTACCGTGCTGAAACATCAAGTATCGACCGACACACGGCCTGGTATCGATCGATACCAGGCTTAAGCCGATACAATGAACCTTCTTATTCGCGTAGGGTGTCGACCGATACCGGTAGGGTATCGATCGACACTCAGGCAATTTTGTTTTCAATTGTCTAAGGTCAGATGTAGCTCCAAAAGTGTGTCAAACGGTCCAAGTGTTAAATGTAAGCACTGTTAGACCACTTAAACACAAGTTAGGTGCAACAAAATATCATAGAAGCATAAATCCACATGTCCAAAAACATAAAAGACACAAAAGTTCAAACGAAAATAAAAAGAAAAGGGAAAAAAAAATAGCAAACGTGATGATCAGGTAGAAAGAGGACTAATCCTCCTCAGTGGCGTCAGAGTCATCGCCAGCAGTGCCAGATGGTCCAACGTCAGTGGGTGTGCGTGGTGAAACAGGACGGCGAGACGAAGGACCAGCGTCTGTGTCAATCATGCAGTGGTAGCGAGAGATATCGGTCCAGATTGTCTGCAAACTCGTGATGACGTATCGCTGAAAAGGATCCATCTCCATCTCAGGTGGTGGAGGAAGAGAAAACATAGCAGCAATAGGAGATGGCTCGTGTTGCGGTTGACCCCCACCAGGGTCATCTACAGGTGGCTGTTCTCTAGTAGCGGAGCCTCGACGTCTAGTGACCAGTGCATGCTCCATGTCATCATCAGAGGGTGAGAACAGCAGCTGAGCAGGGTCACCACCTATGTCGGTCAGATCAGTTTTGGGGAGCTGAACCAGAAAATCCCCAACAGAAGTGCTAAAAACCCAACGCCTGTGAGGCTTCAGCCAACGCAGGTGCTCCAAGTGCGCCTCGTCCATAAGCTCGCAGGAGGTCACGATCGAACAACTGGTGGTGCTGATTCCCAGGTGTAAGGAAATGGGAGTGAGAAGACTGCCCACCGTTTCTGTCTTCTTACGACCTGCAGTCCTAGAAGCCTTGCCACGTCCTGTGAAAGGCTTAACCTTCAGTGACTCTAAGTGATGTGCGAATACAGCACCCATGTTAACCGCGAGATCCAACTCAGGCCACTCATATGCCTCATCAGAAATGAGATCTCCAATCCCAATAGACAGAACAACCAGCTCAGCAACTCTCATCTTGTTTGGCTCCATCTTACACAACAAAGTGTTTCTCAGGATCCTCACAAGGCAGCGCAGGACGGGATGGCGCACATCCATCTGTGTAGTGGTCTTACTGTCATAGACCCCATGCCCAAAGTGAGACCAGAATGCCTCAATATCCATGAACTTGCGAGGAAACTCGCACTTTGAGAAGTCCCGGTGAAACCCATATATGTCGCAGAGCTCCTTAAAAGATATCCTATATCGCACACCGCGAACCAGAAAAGTTAGAACACCCTGCTGTGCATTCACTGGAGGTTCACCAGTGTAGTAGACGCGGACAGAAGCAAGGAACTGGCGGACCAAGTCAGGGTACATGTCATACTGCCGCATAGGCATCGTTCCCAATCCGATCTTGCGGATCAGCCCATCAAGCTCCCTGTCAAATCCCAAGTGCCTCATAGTATGCGTATCAATAAACCGAGTGGGGCGCACATCAACCTCCTGCCATGCATTGTAGAAGATCGAATCGTAATCGTCCCACTCCTCAGAAATAGGCTTATGTGTGCAAGCCTTGCTCTCTGTAATCTCCTTATCCGACCCCTCGTAATCATCTCTCAAACGTATCCTAGCCTTCTCACTGATCTTAGGCCATGGAAAACAAACAGTTGCATGAGGAGGCATAGGTGATGAAGGTGTAGGAGCCTCGAATGGTGCGTCGCGTAAGTTGGTGCTGAAAGCCAATGTGAAGTTGGTAGAGTTGGCGGTCTGAACCTTGTAACAATTCTGGGTGAGACATGCTATAACCGATCCTGGCGTCCAAACCCCATTATGTAAGAATTCAACCCGAGCACCCAACTGGTACTCCTTCAGTGGTGGGTTAGAGCTGGATGCGGTATCAGTGCGTGCTTTCTTCCTAGGTGCCATCTGCATCATCAACAAACACAAAGCACAACATAAATCCAACGTCTTTCTCAAATATACAATCTCGGCCAAGTGAAGTAGCCGGTATCGACCGATACCAATGTGGTATCGATATACTCAAACAGGTATAGAGGATCATACGAAGAACATGAATCCGAAAACTTCAAAGTGCAAACCAAGGTTAATTAAATATAATGCAAGATTCGACTAGGCCTAGAACACATAAATCAAGTGATAATCATCCAGAAAAACAAGTTCTAAGAGCCTAAAAGTCGAAAATCCAACATTGGTTCACGAATTGAAAAGATGAAAATTCGTGTTGCATACCTTGTAGACCGCGAGAATAAATGAGAGAATGAGATAGAGCACAAAAATCCGAGCAGAATAGACCCAAGAATCACTCAAATCCGTTGAGAAACGAAGATTTGTGATTTTTAGAGAGAGAGTTTTGGTATATGTATCGAGCGATGGAGGCGGTGGGAGAAGAAAGGAAAAACCGTAGGGTTTATAAGGAAACTTACCTGCGCATGGAGTATCGATTGATACTGAGTGTGTGGAATGATTGACTTGCCACACGGAGGTCGGTCCAGAATGTGTATGTTTAACGACGGGTATCGACCGACACCAAATGGTATCGATCGACACGGGACCTCCGAATCTGATTCACGTGACACAACGAAACACAAAACAAAAACTAGACAAATAAAAGACTCATATGTACAGACTTACCAGTGGGTTGCCTCTCACTCAGCGCTTGTTTAACGTCACGAGCTTGACTTTACGGACGATCAGTCCGGATAAGAATGAGAGCTTACAGCAAAACAGGCTCCACAACTTGACATCTCCAGCTTCAGAGTTTTGCGCAACATATTCTCCACAACCTCTTGTCCTTTCTCTTTCAGCTATGGAGTAAGAAGAACTCTAGCCTTAGAAAATGGTCTTGAGGTCCCATTGCATTTCACCTTATATTCGATCGAATCTACATCGCACTTCTGAGGGATTAAGGTGACTTGTGTAGCACTCTCAACTCTTTTGTTATTCACCTCCTTTTTTGCCTTTGTCTTTTTGATGACTTTCTTGGCGATGATAGGAGGACGATCCAGAACTTCCATGACAGCTGGCTCAGCACAAGGCTCTTCCAAAAGATAAACCATCAATGTTTCTCCTGCACCAACGGGGATGCAAGATATCTGTGTGGGAGCTCTTCTAGAAGGGATGACTTCGTAGGAGACCTGTTCGTCAATGTGTGAAAACGAGATGCTCTTACTGGGCGTGTCCATAACTGTACTAGCTGTAACCATGAATGGTCTTCCAAGGATCAAAGGTGTGCTAGACCTTGCATGCATCTCCACAAACTGAAAATCGGTAGGAACCAGACAGTCTCCTACCTTAACCATCAAATTAGGGATTGTACCGTATGGAATTGATGTGGCAGAGTTCGTGAATGTGTGAGCCATCTGAGTAGATCTTATGTCATCGATTTTCAGCTTCTCTGCGAGTGCCTTTGACATGACATTGACTCTAGAGCCTGAGTCAACCAGAGATTATTTGAATTCAACCCCAGAGATAGAGCATGGAACTGAAAATTTCCCTGGGTCTTCCCTCTTAGTCAACTGCTTCAGTGGATGTGGTGTACTTCTGACCTTGATGAAGAGTGCCTTAATCTCGTCCCCAGTTTCTCTGCAATCTCGAAAATGACTGTAAAGAGGGCGGTACTCAAGAGCTTCTTCAAAAGCCAGTGTGTGTGGAATTCTTCGTACCATCTTCTCAAAAGCAGCGTCTCTGAGGTGTTTGGGTAATCGAGGGTATGGTACCTTAGGCTTGTAGACATGTTCCTCAACCGTCTCTGGTTTCTTCACGATCCCTGGTTCAGCCTACGAGGGGGTGTCGATCGACACAAGGCTCATGCGTCGGTCCTTCAGGTTGGTATCGATCGATATCAGCAGTGGTATCAATCGATACTGACGAGTCAGGTTCAGAATCACCTCCAACAAGGTTTTCGAGATTTCCATCACCTCTCAAGGTGATTGCATTGACGTATTCGTTCTGTGCATGAGTCGTCTTTCCCTTGACAGCTGCTGCAGTTTGAGCCACTTGCGTTTCCAAAATATTCTGATGAGTATTGAGAGCATCGATCCTTCTACTCAAATCCTTGTACACATCATCTATCTTTCCATTGAGATTCACTGTGAGCTGCTGCTGTCCTTGAACCAGCTGTTCAAACATAGACTCGATCTTGTTATCTGGGAGCTTAGCAGGAATGGGTTGATAAGGTGAGTTTCCATAGTTCCTGGTATACCCACTGTTCTGAGATGGTTTCTGGCCAAACTGATTCGAACCTCCTTGTTGAGAGTTGTTGTTGAAGTTTCAGTTGTTGTTGAATTGATTCCTCTGACCCTGAAAACCATAACCACCAATGTAGTTAACATCCTCTACTTCATCCTCGTTGAACACCTCGACATCTTCAGCAAAGTGAATAGCCTTCGTTGTCTTGCCCATCAGAAGAATGTGCATAGAATCCAACTTGGCTTGAAAATCAGCAATCTGTGAGCCATCCATGCTAACAGTTAGTTTTTTGCGCTCAAAATCAGCATTCTTGGTGCTATTGGTAGACACCAAGTTCTCAATCAGGACATAGGCTTCATCAGGATACCTGGTGTTGAAGTTTCCATTGCTCAAAGCATCCAAAGTCATTTGATACCTCCAATCAAGTCCTCTGAAGAAGAAACCCATCAGCTGAACATCAGAGTATCCTTGATGTGGCCAATCTCTCTGATATGATTTGAATCTCGTCCAAGCAGCCTTGAACGCCTCAGTAGGTCCTTGAAAAAATTGGGAGATCTTGTTCCTCAGATCCTCGAATCTTGCATCATCATAAAAGTTGGTCAGGAAAGCAGTCATAGTCTCCTCCCAAGTAGTCAGCGATCCATGAGGTAACTGCTTCAGCCAGTAAGTTGCTTCTCCACCAAGAGAGTATGGGAAAAGCTTGCAGAAGAGGTAATCGTAGGACACTCCATTGCTCTTGATGCTAGTGACCAAATCCTCGAACCTCTCAATATGATCCATGGGATGTTCGCTGGAAAGACCATGATAAGGGTGCTATCCCACAAGAGTGTAGTATGCAGGTTTCAGCTCAAAGTCATTCCTCGGAAATGTAGGAGGACGAATCGCAGATCGATTTGCGTAAAACTGGTTAGGTCTGTTGCACTCACCAATCGTTCTACCACGATTAACGACAACGTTCCCAGCATTCACTGCGTTCGCATTCCCAGCGACAACAGGAGCAGGTGGAATGATGTTCCCCTCTCCATCCAGACGTTGTCTTCTCTCGTTGCACAACCGACCCTCTTGGTCTCAGTAAGCACCAACTGCATCTTGAACCAACTCCAATTGATTGTTTTTCATCTTTGCTGGCTTCTTTGCTCTTCTGTTTGTTCGTTCCAAAAGTGCTAGTGCTCAAGTGACAGATCAACTAGCTGAGTGCTCTTGCTCTTTCTGGTTTCACGATTAGGCATACACCTGAAAACAAGAGTCAAAAATGTAAGTAACTCGGTAACACGATGAGTATCGACCGACACTGGTTGGTGTCGATTGATATCAACAAAAAGAAAACGACGAGTATCGACCGATACTATATAGTATCGACCGATACCGACGAGCTTAGTCGAATTTCTCATACTAAAATCTAATGGCAAATTGAGTCCTCGACAACGGCGCCAAATTTGATATGCTCAAATTAATACCCTAAAAGTACTAAGCAGTAGTTGCAGTAAAATAGGGATCGAACGCAAGGACTCACAGAGACACACAATAGATTATACATGTGAGAATTAAGCTAAGTGATCAATGGTATTGAAAACAAAATGTAAATTAAAATGATTGTAAATTCAATTGGAGAAATATAGGTTCAGGGTATTTCTCAGGAAATCAATGAGTGCAGATAAACTAACTAGCATGATTCAGATTTAGCGCGGTTCTTGAACTCAAATCACTAAAGTATAGCTAGCTAACCAACTCTCGTTGCGAAAACTATCTAAATCTAAATCTAAATCCTAGGAATTCCAAATCTTTTTGCGAATCCTAAAGTCTAAATCAGCTTTTAAATCAGGTTTGATTTGTTCACAAAACAACTAAACCAAATCTCTTTGCGAATAGTTATTTTGCTCACCTTAGGTTCTATCAGGTAATTAATCGCACTCTCGCGCCTAATCAATTATCCTAAGATCCAAATTCTAGATTCGTCAACCTAGAATTAGCTTTGCAAACAACCTATGGTGAAGAACTAATTCAGATGGTGAATCCTAATCAACCTAGCATTCAGAGAAAACCCTATTGAGAACCCTGAACCTAACATGAGATCTACTCAGATGTGGAAATTTAAGCAATAAACATGTTTGAATAAATCATCAAATAAAACAGAAAGAGTAACAAAAGGGTTCGAAATATTCTCTCGGACGAACAGAGTTTCAGACTTGTCTCCCTTCAAAAAGCTCTCTCACAAAACCAAAGTAAAATAAAGCGTGGTCATCCAAGTGGCTGTAAAATCCTATTAAATAACCTAAATCACGTTTTGGGGCTTCTTGTAAATAATAAAGCCTTATGGGAAATTTTGCAATTCTTCAACTCTTCATTAAAGTCGCGGGTCGTGTCTGCTTCGATGAGTATCGACGGATACCAATGGGGTATCGATCGACACTGATACTTCAAATCGGGTACTCAGCTATACGAATGTTTACTTTGCTCCAAAATGCTCCAGAAAGTTCCAATATCTCCAATTATGCTCCAAACGTGCTAAAACCTGTAAAAACTCTTAAACACTACAAAATAGTAGAAAGACTCTATAAAACGGACTTATATCATGGCTTAAACGGGGTAAAAACCATGATATATCACAATGTAGTACTTTAGGATCGAATCCACAGAGACCAAGGTTACACTACGATTCTCACAAGATGAAATTAAGCTAAGATGATAATAAGGTTTGATTTGCAAAGTAATGAAAATAAATAAAAGCGGTGTAAATTCAATAAGAGAAAAATTTTAGGTCAAGGGTTTCTTCGCGGGAATCCATAGATCATGAATCAAACAACTATCCAGGGAACGATTAAACTCAAGTTTCAAACTCAAACATAAATATCTAACCAATCCACTTCCGTGGCATTGATTACTAATTCCAGCAACCTAGAATCCTAACTTTCGTTTAAAGTGAACCGAATTTCATTTAATTTTGGTTTAAAAATGCAATTACAATATGGGCAAGACCAAAATGTTATAATAAGTCCAATCCACAAGTGGATATGTCTTTACCCTTGGAGGTGTAGCAGTATCATGGAAATGTTCCAAACAAACTCTACTGGCACGATTAACCATGGAGTTTGAATTCATTGCTTTAGACAAAGGTGCAGAAGAAGCTGAATGGCTTCAAAAATTTCCTGGAAGATATTCCAATGTGGGAAAAACCAATCCCGGCAATACGTGTACACTGTGATAGCCAATCGGCTATAAATCGAGCACTGAATAATCTATGTAATGGTAAATCATGTCATATAAGAAGACGACATAAAACCATTAGAAGTTTGATCACAACTGGCGTAATCACCATAGATTATGTCAAATCGGCTGACAACCTAGCGAATCCATTTACTAAAGGTTTAGCACGTGATCAAGTTGAAAAATCATCAAATGGAATGGGTTTAAAGCCTATAACTTAAAGAGGATGTTTGATGGAAACCCCAACTAAATCAAACAAAATCTAATAAAAGCACGGAAAGACTTCTCATCTCTACCTAGTTCCCTAGATGATAAACAATGCTTACATACATTTACTTATTGTATGTGTTAAAAGGATAACCATAGCTTTTAATGATGAGGCCATAGCTTTGATATATCAGTGGAGTATTAAAAATACTTCTTAAAACAAAGATTACTGGAAAATCACCTAGTGAGTGTGAAATGAGGCTGTTTCTAGGAGGATGAAGGACATGTTATATTCTCCAAGCTCACTCATGATTAACCAGGCAAGTTCAAGGCCAAAATGAACACAATAGAGAACTTAACTCTACGAGAAAACGAAATTGGGCTGTACATGTTGTCTTGGTTTACATAATAATCAGGGTGGTTCAAGACATCATGTTCACCTCCTGGCAAAGTAAACCTGACAAATATTAACAATGAGCGGTTCAAGGCTGAAACACGCTACCATCTCAAACACAATGATTTTTTGCTTACACTCTCAAAAGTCTGTCTAGTATAGTCAAGTCCAATCAAGTCTAGTTCATCGAGTCATTCGAATCTTCATATGTTCAGATCAATTTCTATTCATGTGGGGGATTGTTAGGCCAAATTTTAATAAGCCATTGGGCTTTATTCAATTTGTTTAGTGTAAAAAAAATGGACCAATATAAATCAATTGGTCAAGTTGTAAAACAAGTGAGATATGTCAAAAGTCCCACATTGAAAGTTGAAAAAGCTTTGGAGGAGTATAAATATAGGCATGATGGTGTCTTTGCTCAAAAGGTGTGTGAAGGAGAATAAAGAGTGACCACGTGCACGTGATATGCTCAAATTAATACCCCAAAAGTACTAAGCAGTAGTTGCAGTATAGTAGAGGTCGAACATAATGACTCACAGAGACACACAATAGATTGTATAAGTGAGAATCAAGCTAAACGATTAATGGTATTGAAAGCAGAACGTAAATTAAAAACGGTTGTAAGTTCAATTAGGAGAAAGCTAGGTTCATGGTATTTCTCAGGAAATCAGTGAATGCAGATAAAATAACTAACAAGATTCAGATTTAGCACGGTTCTTGAACTCAAATCACTAAGATCTAATTAACCAACTTCCGTTGTGAAAACTATCTAAATCTAAATCCTAGGAATTCTAAATTCTTTTGCGAATCCTAAAGTCTAAATCAGCTTTTAAATCAGGTTTGATTTGTTCACAAAACAACTAAACCAAATTCCTTTGCGAATAGTTATTTTGCTCACCCTAGGTTCTATCAGGTAATTAATTGCACTTCCGCGCCTAATCAATTATCCTAAGATATAAGTTCTAGGTGATCAATCTAGAATTAGCTTTGAAAACAACCTATGGTGAAGAACTAATTCAGATGGTGAATCCTAATAACTAATAAATCTAGCATTCAGAGATAACCCTTATGAGAACCCTAAACCTAACAAGAGATCTACTCAGACATGAAAATTTAAGCAATAAACATGTTTGAATAAATCATCAAATAAATCAGAAAGAGTAACAAGAGGGTTCGAAATCCTCTCTCAGACGAACAGAGTTTCAGACTTGTCTCCTTTCAAAAAGCTCTCTCACAAAACCAAAATAAAATAAAGCATAGCCATTAAAATGGCTGTAAAATCTTATCAAATAACCTAGATCACGTTTTGGGGCTTCTTGTAAATAACAAAGTCTTATGGGCAATTTTGCAATTCTTCAACTCGTCATTAAAGTTGCGGGTCGTGTCTGCTTCGATGAGTATCGACTGATACTAGGCAGTATCGACTGATACTAGGCAGTATCGATCGACACTGATGCTTCAAATCGGATACTCAGCTACACGAATGTCTGCTTTGCTCCAAAATGCTCTAGAAAGCTCCAATATCTCTAATTATGCTCCAAACGTGCTAAAACCTGTTAAAGACTCTAAAACATTACGAAATAGTAGAAAGACTCTATAAAACAGACTTATATCATGGCTTAAACGGGGTAAAAACCATGATATATCAGCACGCCGCCGAGCAGGGCCCGGGCTTGGGTCTCGGGTCTTGGGCCCACTACAGGATGTTCTTTTTGGGACAAATTTGCTTTACGTTTTGTCAATATTTTTGAATAAACTCAGTCAAATAAAGGACTGAGTCAAATGCGTAATTCAAATGGATATCGGATATTCTCCTTATCCCCACGCAACGAGACGGAGACTTCCACTCTCACGAATCGCTCCACGATCTTGCATGATCATGTGAGATCTTATGTGAGTCATCTCTCGTCCTTCGTGATAAATACACTATGACTCCTTTCATTTTAACACACGGTTTAAAACTCGTTTCTTCACAGAAAAATACCAGCAATCTCTCTCTTCTGTTTTTTTTTCTTCTACAAAAAAAAACGTAAGTCCGAGAGTATACTGTAGATCATAAGTTCACAGATTCTACGATCGAGTGATGTGATCGTAGTCTCCAAATGGTTGTATCCTGGGATTCATTATCTCATTAAACCGTCACACTGCATGATATATTTTGAATTAAGAAAAGAGATAATCTCGGCTCCATTAAATCATTGTTTTCTTTAATCGGTTTTAAAAGTGGTTTTTCTACAAAGATCATTTGTATATTCTCGCAATATATTTTTTCGTATTTTTGCTTCTACATTATTGAAATCCTTGAAAAGATTACATAAGCCGATTGTAAACACGTACGACACTGGAGCCATTAGCCCACAAAAAAAAAGGAAATAAAACCCCACGAAAAAGAAACTAACAACAAGAAGTACGACAAAAAAAAAATTGCAACAACCGCAAACCAACACACTTAAAACCGAAAGTCTAACTCGGAGTGAACCCAATTTTTTTTTTTTTGCAACAACAGCAAATCAACACACTTAAAATGAACCAAAAAACACATGAGACCCTTTCATCAATATTGATTCATCTTCCAACTAAAATTCAGCCTAAAACCTCCTTTTTTGCTTCAAAACCACAAAAGTGATGGGATCCCAATGCTAAAGCTTGAACCACCGCTGAAAACATATATCCTACGAGATCCTTCATCCCAACCCTTAAATCTCTCCAACCATCACACTCGATTTTCATTGGAATATGAAGGAGATTCATACCACGAAAACAAAATGGCCCAGGAGCCAAAAACCAAAATAAATACAAGATGAAAAGGAACAGCGCCAGAGACGAGCTCTGAATGCCAAAATACTTTTTTCGGAGAGCTTCTACTAACGTCTTATTATCATCGAATTTATTTCGCCCAAAACTTGTATTAAAAATTATATATAAACTGATTATGTCACGCGTGATACGCGAATAAAATATAATATATTTAGATTCTAAAATTAATAACATGTATAATTATATTCTAAATTAAAACACTCGTTTTGTTTTCCAGAAATTACGTTTTGTAATTCGCAATTAAAAAATATTCAAAAATTGATTCATATAACTCATAAACAATTTTTCTAAATGAATGAGACGGTTCGAAAATAAATTTAAAATTTTATATAACTTAAAATTAAATCTAACTGATAAAACCAATATTTTTTTATAACAAATTGTTATTTTTCTAATTTAATATATTATGAACCTTATATATATTTAATAGTTTACATTTTTTATTTGTGGTTTCTACTTGATTCTAAATTAAGGGCAATGTCTATAGTACCCTCCTCAGGCTCTACTAATTCACCTGCCATTACTTTTCTCGTACATAACGTTTTTGATTTTATTAGTTTCTATTTTATTTTGAAGACAATTTGCTTACATTTTTTATTCGTGGTTTATACTTGATTCTCCTAAAATTTGGAAAGTTTATATTATTACATTGATACATATTCAATCTCGTGAGTAAAAAGTATCTTACATGTTACGTTCATGTTGACGGATTCAATTTTACTAATCAGATTTCATAGGCCTGGACATCCGATTAATCCGATTTATTTGGTTCGTATCAAATTTTTGGTTAGTTCGGGTTGGGCAAAATCTTACCGAATTAAACCAAACAAAATTTTGATTCGGCTCGGTTCATAAATTTGTTTGTCTGGTTCATTTTAGATAAATAAAATGTCGCTGAAAGTGAACCGAATTTCATTTAATTTTGGTTTAAAAATGCAATTACAATATGGGTCAGACCAAAATGTTATAATAAGCCCAATCCACAAGTGGATATGTCTTTATCCTTGGAGGTGTAGCAGTATCATGGAAATGTTCCAAACAAACTCTACTGGCACGATCAACTATGGAGTTTGAATTCATTGTTTTAGACAAATGTGCAGAAGAAGTTGAATGGATTCAAATATTTCTTGGAAGATATTACAATGTGAGAGAAACCAATCCAGGCAATACGTGTACACTGTGATAGCCAATCGGCTATAAATCGGGCACTGAATAATCTATGTAATGGTAAATCACGTCATATAAGAAAACGACATAAAACCATTAGAAGTTTGATCATAATTAGCTTAATCACCATAGATTATGTCAAATCGGCTGACAACCTAGCGAATCCATTTACTAAAGGTTTAGCATGTGATCAAGTTGAAAAATCATCAAATGAAATGGGTTTAAAGCCTATAACTTAAAGAGGATGTTTGATGGAAACCCCACCTACGACAACTAAATCAAACAAAATCTAATAAAAGCACGGAAAGACTTCTCGTCTCTACCTAGTTCCCTAGATGATAAACATTGCTTACATACATTTACGTATTGTATGTGTTAAAAGGATAACCATAGATTTTAATGATGAGACCATAGCTTTGATATATCAGTGGAGTATTAAAAATACTTCTTAAAACAAAGATTACTGGCAAATCACCTAGTGAGTGTGAAATGAGGCCGTTTCTAGGAGGATGAAGGACATGTTATATTCTCCAAGCTCACTCATGATTGACCAAGCAAGTTCAATGCCAAAATGAACACAATAGAGAACTTAACTCTACGAGAAAATGAAATTGGGTTGTACATGTTTTCTTGGTTTACATAATAATCAGGGTGGTTCAAGACATCATGTTCACCTCTTGGCAAAGTGAATCCGACAAATATTAACAATGAGCGGTTCAAGGCTGAAATACGCTACCATCTCAAACACAATGATTTTTTGCTTACACTCTCGAAAGTCTGTCTAGTATAGTCAAGTCCAATCAAGTCTAGTTCATCGAGTCAGTCGAATCTTCATATGTTCAGACTAATTTCTATTCATGTGGGGAATTGTCGGACCAAATTTTAATAAGCCATTGGGCTTTATTCAATTTGTTAAGTGTAAAAAAAAATGGACCAATATAAATCAATTGGTCAAGTTGTAAAACAAGTGAGATATGTCAAAAGTCCCACATTGGAAGTTGAAAAAGCTTTGGAGGAGTATAAATATAGGCATGATGGTGTCTTTGCTCAAAAGGTGTGTGAAGGAGAATAAAGAGTAACCACGTGCACGCCGCCGAGCTGGGCCCGGGCTTGGGTCTTGGGTCTTGGGCCGACTATAAGATGTTATTTTTGGGACAAATTTGCTTTAACGTTTTGTCAACGTTTTTCGTTGAATAAAATTAGTCAAATAAAAGACTGAGTCAAATTAGTAATTCAAATGGATATCGGATATTCTCCTTATCCCCACGTAACGAGACGGAGTCTTCCACTCCCACGAATCGCTCCACGATCTCGCATGATCTTGTGAGATCTTATGCGAGTCATCTCTCGTCCTTCGTGCTAAATACACTACGACTCCTTTCATTTTAACACACGGTTTAAAACTCGTTTCTTCACAGAAAAATACCAGCAATCTCTCTCTTTGTTTTTTTTTCTTCTACAAAAAAAAACGTAAGTCCGAGAGTATACCGTAGATCATAAGTTTACAGATTCTACGATCGAGTGATGTGATTGTAGTCTCCAAATGGTTGTATCCTGTGATTCATTATCTCATAAAACCGTTACACTGCGGGATATATATTGAATTAAGGAAAGAGATCATATCGGCTCCATCAAATCATTGTTTTCCTTAATCGGTTTTAAAAGCGGTTTTTCTACAAAGATCATTCGTATATTCTCACAATTTCTGTTTCCGTATTTTTGCTTCTACATTATTGAAATCCTTAAAAAGATTACATAAGCCGATTGTAAACACGTACGACACTGGAGCCATTAGCCCACAAAAAAAGGAAATTAAACCCCACGAAAAAGAAACTAATAACAAGAAGCACGACAAAAAAAAAATAATTGCAACAACCGCAAACCAACACACTTAAAACCGAAAGTCTAACTCGGAATGAACCAAAATTTTTTTTTTTGCAACAACAGCAAATCAACACACTTAAAATGAACCAAAAAACACATGAGACCCTTTCATCATTGATTCATCTTCCAACTAAAATTCAGCCTAAAACCTCCTTTTATTGCTTCAAAACCACAAAAGTGATGGGATCCCAATGCTAAAGCTTGAACCACCGCTACAAACACATATCTTACGAGATCCTTCACCCCAACCCTTAAATCTCTCCAACCATCACACTCGGTTTTTATTGGAGTATGAAGGAGATTCAGACCACAAAAACCCAATAGGTCATGAGCCAAAAACCAAAATAAATACAAGCAAAGGAAAAGGAACAGCGCCAAAGACGAGCTCTGAACGCCAAAATACTTTTTTCGGAGAGCTTCTACTAACGTCTTATTATCATCGAATTTATTTCGTCCAAAACTTGTATTAAAAAAAATATATATATAGACTGATTATGTCACGCGTGATAGGCAAATAAAATATAATATATTTAGATTCTAAAATTAATAACATGTATAATTATATTTTAAATTAAAACCCTCGTATTATTTTCCAAAAATTACGTTTTGTAATTCGCAATTAAAAATTATTCAAAAATTGATTCATATAACTCATAAACAACTATTCTAAATGAATGAGACGGTTCGAAAATAAATTTAAAATTTTATATAACTTAAAATTAAATCTAACTGATAAAACCAATATTTTTTATAACAAATTGTTACTTTTCTAATTTAATATATTATGAACCTTATATATATTTAATAGTTTACATTTTTTTGATTTGTGGTTTCTACTTGATTCTAAATTAAGGGCAATGTCTATAGTACCCTCCTCAGGTTCTACTAATTCACCTGCCATTACTTTTCTCGTACTTTACTTTTTTGATTTTATTAGTTTCTATTTTATTTTGAAGACAATTTTTTTTTTGTTCAAACCCATACTTATATTAATCTAAATGGCGCTTACAATCGAAAGAAGCCGCGAGCTCGTTGCCAAGGAATCCGAACTTACAACATAATTAAAATACAAAGCATGATAAAAGTAAGATAAACGGTTACAATCGTAGACAATAACCGGAAGCTCCTTCAAAAGGGTTAGTTCTTCTGCCATCAAAGGCGAGTGAATGAAATTTATAGCTCGTAGTGCCATCAAGGTTGAGCCTTTAAAAACATTTTCCATAGATGAGAAAGTTGGTGGAAGGATTCTCTCCAAAATGAAGGAATGTGATGAAAACGATCTCTCTGAAACGGAGGAAATTCTCTCCACAAGGGAGAAAGTTGATAACACGGTCAAGCCCAAAACGGGGAAGACGGAGATAATCCCGGCAACTGATCCGGTGGATTTAACAATCAGCTTAGCTTCCATTGGGCTGACCATGGGACAAAACTTAATTGGGCTTCTCAGGCCCCTTTCTTTGAAAGACAAAATCTGGCCCATCTCTTGTTCATTGAACAGCCACACTAGAAGTTCGTCGGAGACGAGGGCAAGACGGTTGGAGGGTAAGGTGATGAGACTCGTCGGAGAAGTTCTCCGGTGCGGCGGAAGGGTTGACGGCGACCAGCGGCAGAGGAGGACTCGTCCATGGAGAGTTCTTCTCGGACTGCAGAAGATGAGACAAAACTCGGCCTGTCGGAGATATGGGATTTGCGAAAGGGATCTATCCTTGAAGGAGGAAGTTGATCTCTCCATGGCCATGATGGAGGAAGACAATTTGTTTACATTTTTTTATTCGTTGTTTCTACTTGATTCTCCTAAAATTTGGAAAATTTATATCATTACATTAACACATATTCGATCTCGTGAGTAAAAATCATCAACATTCGATCTCAGGTTGATGATTCAATTTTACTAATCAGATTTCATAGGCCTGGACATCCGATTAATCCGATTTATTATGTTCGTATCAAATTGTTGGTTTGTTCGAGTTGGGCAAAATCTTGCCGAATTAAACCAAACAAAAATTTGATTCGGCTCGGTTCAAAAATTGGTTTGTCTGGTTCGGTTTTAGGTAAACAAAATGTTGCTGAAAGTGAACCGAATTCCATTTAATTTTGGTTTAAAAATGCAATTACAATATGGGCCAGACCAAAATGTTATAATAAGCCCAATCCAAGAAAATTAGAAGTTCAAAAGAAAAATATTACAAGCCCAAAACCAAAACTAAAACTTTATAAGGGTTTTGACTTCAAGTTGAAAGCGGTGGTAGCGGTGACGGTGACTCGGTAAAAACGGTTTGATAACGGTGGCTCAACGGAAAATTGTTAAAAATGGCGGCAAACAAAAAAAACCCAATAAAATAACACTTATATTGTGAAACGAGAGCGGCTCGAGCGAATTCCAAATGGTTGTGTGATGAAGACAACAACTAGATAAAAAGGTGAGATTTGAGAATAGATCGGAAAACAAGAGAACCTGAGTTGAGTGAAGAAAGAAAATAGATGCGAAAGAAGAAGGAAGAAAGAGTGAAGATGAAGAAGAACCAGCAAGGAGAAAGGATGCTGAGGAGACCAAAGAAAAATACAGAATCTAGATCATTCCTTCTTGACTCCGGGGATCTGCTCCAGAACCCTTGGGAGATGGGGCTACATGCTTTCTCTTACTTTAAAAATCTTATGGCCCTGGATCAGCTTCCTCATGTCCTTTTACGCTCTGATCCAGACTGGTTCCAAGCTCTTACTCCATTCAGATGCTCCACTACTCAGTCTCAATCAATAATGTATATCCCTTCTGCTGCAGAAATAGCTAAAGTTATGTTCAAAGTGAATCCCAACAAAACCCCAAGCCCAGATGGTCTTACATTTGGGTTCTACAAAACGGCTTGGGACATTGTTGGTCCTGAAGTTACTGTGGCTCTGATTCAATTCTTTGAATCTGCTTTTGTACCTGCTTCAACTAATGCCACTATGCTCTCCTTGGTTCCAAAAAACCCAGGTGCTTCAAGGATTGTTGACTACATGCCAATCTCTTGTTGCAACACTCTGTACAAGGTCATTTCTCGACTCCTTGTCACAAAACTTAAATCCCTTATGCATGCTCTCATACTCTCCAATCAAACTGCATTTGTGAAAGGAAGATTATTAGTGTAAAATACAGTTCTTGCTGGAGAGATTGTAAGTGGTTATCATAAAGCAAAAGGTCCCAAAAAAATCACAATCAAAGTTGACATTGGTAAGGCTTTCGACACTCTCTCATGGGATTTCCTATTCAACTGCCTCAAGGGCCTAATGCTCCCTGATCCACTACAAGAAAACTGTCTATTTCCAACGAAAATTTACGACCGTTTTAAATCGATGTAACTTTACGTCGACTTTACGACGAATTCACGACGAAATATGTGTTCGATGTAAAATCGTCGTAAATATGTGTCGTCGTAATTTCGATGTAAATTTACGACTAGTTTACGACGACATTACGACGACAACTTAATTCGTCGTAATATCGTCGTAAAATTACATCGATATTACGACGAATATTTTCTGTATATTACGTTGATATTACGACGATTTGACGTCACATGTTTCCGGTTAGGTAGACCACGTTTTTTAATAGGTCCACCTACTAAATTTACATCGTAAAATTCGTCGTAAATCCGTTGGAAAATCGTTGGTAATTCTGAAAAAATTTCTATAAATACAGCGTAACTTCAAACTAAAGAATCAAAAAAAAAAAACAAACAGAAAAAAAATATATATATATATAAATGTCTATATACGAACTACGAAAATGGATGTATACGCAAAATGATTCAGAGGGAGATTTGACGGAAGAATTCAAAGAAGGGCTTGAAATATTCATGTATCAGGCGGGAAATATGCAAACAACCCTGGAAAGTGGTAAGATATTATGTCCTTGTCGTAAATGCAAGAATACGAGATATATGTTTATTGAGACGGTGTGGAAGCATTTACTAAATAGAGGGTTTATGCCGCAATATTATGTTTGGTATCAACATGGAGAGGGTTTTGAAAGAACTCAAGCAACGGATAGTAGTAGTAATTATCAAGGTCAAGTAGAATCAAATTATCAAGGTAGTTATGATCATGGTCAACATCAATTTGATCAGGGTGCAGATCATGATAGGATGCATGCCATGGTTAATGATGCATTTCATGAAACAAATGCTGATAATAGTACTGTTGAGGAACCCAACGTAGATGCGAAGCGATTTTATGATATGCTAGACGCTGCAAACCAGCCACTCTACGATGGATGTAGAGAAGGTCAGTCTAAATTGTCGTTAGCTGCTAGGATGATGACAATTAAAACTGATCATAACTTAGCTGAGGTTTGCATGGATGATTGGGCTGATCTTATTAAAGAGTATTTGCCAGAGGATAATTTGGCTGCCGAAACATACTATGAGATACAGAAGTTGGTGTTTAGTCTTGGGTTGCCTTCTGAGATGATAGATGTATGTGTTGACAATTGTATGCTTTTTTGGAAAGATGATGATAAGCTGCAGGAATGTCGATTTTGCCAAAAACCAAGATTTAGGCCCCAAACAACTGGGCGTAAAAAGATACCATACCAACGGATGTGGTATCTTCCTATAACTGATAGGTTGAAACGATTGTATCAATCTGAAAGGACAGCTGCATCGATGAGGTGGCATGCAGAACATTCACAGAGAGAAGGAGAAGTGACTCACCCGTCAGATGCAAAAGTTTGGAAACACTTTAACACGGTACACCCTGATTTTGCTAACTCTAAGCGAAATGTGTATCTTGGTCTTTGCACTGATGGATTTAGTCCATTCGGTATGTTTGGTAGGCAATATTCTTTGTGGCCAGTTATCGTAACTCCTTATAACCTTCCCCCAGATATGTGCATGCAAAGGGAATTTCTTTTCCTGAATATTTTAGTCCCTGGTCCCAATCATCCGAAGCGGTCCCTTGATGTATTTTTGCAGCCTCTCATTCATGAGTTGAAACAGTTGTGGTATACAGGAGTGCGGACATATGATAGTTCGAGGAAAAAAATTTTTACGATGCGTGCGGTGCTTATGTGGACAATAAGCGACTTCCCTGCATACGGAATGCTATCAGGTTGGACGATGCATGGGAGGTTATCTTGTCCTTATTGCCTCGATCGGACAGATGCGTTTCAACTGAAACATGGTCGAAAAACATGTTGGTTTGATTGTCACCGTCGGTTTTTACCAATCAATCATCCATATAGGAGAAACAGGCGGTTGTTTAGGAAGAACAAAATCGTGCGTGTCCCCCCACCAGTGTATCTATCTGGGGAAGATCTAGAAGCGCAAATAGTTCATTTTGGGGGACTAGAAACTGTGAATCGTGGGGAAATTGGCACACTCCAGCTAATATGCCTGATGGATACGGGGTTAATCACAATTGGCACAAGAAAAGCATTTTTGGGATCTTCCGTACTGGAAAAATCATCTACTGAGACACAATCTTGATGTCATGCACATTGAGAAAAACGTTTTTGATAACATCATGCATACAATGTTAAACGTGAAAGGAAGAACCAAAGACAGCGGAAAGTCAAGGTTGGACTTGCCAGATATTTGCAACAGAAATGAGTTGCATATAATGAGCAATGAAAAATCACCAGTTCCTATATTTCGGTTGGGTGCAGAACAAAAGGCATCGTTGTTCAATTGGGTTTTATCTGACGTGAAGTTTCCTGATGGGTATGTATCCAATCTTGCTAAATCTGTTGAGAAAGGAGAAAAGTTTTCAGGGATGAAGAGTCATGACTGCCACGTGTTTATGCAACGTTTACTTCCTTTTGCATTTGCCGAACTCCTTCCAGAAAATGTTCATGAAGCAATTGGAGGTAAGATATTTCATCACATATAAAATTATTGAGATTAATTATATATATATATATATATATATATATATATATATATATATATATATATGTTACAATGTATATAATTTTGTCTTTGCAGGCATCGGAGCGTTTTTCCGGGATCTTAGTACACGGACGTTGTCAGAAGATGTAATTGCACAACTGGCTGCTAATATTCCAATCTTGTTGTGCAATTTGGAGAAGATATTCCCCCCTGCGTTTTTTGATGTTATGGAACATCTTCCCATTCATCTCCCCCACGAAGCAGAACTAGGAGGCCCTGTTCAGTTTAGGTGGATGTACCCATTCGAGCGCTTCATGAAACATTTAAAGGGAAAGGCAAAAAATCTAGCAAGGGTTGAAGGATCAATTGTTGCGGGATGTTTGACAGAAGAAACTTCACACTTCACTTCATATTATTTCGCTCCAAAAGTCCGTACACGCAAACGGGCTCCCCGACGATACAATGATGGCGGTGTGGGACGAATTTATGCAGTAGAGGGTGTCCCAGATATATTCTCACCAATTGGTCGTCTTAGTGGAAAATTGAAGGAAGTTTGGTGGGATAACGAGCATGACAGGCACAGCGCACATACGTACATCCTCCTAAACTGTGATGAAGTGAGTCATTTCGAAAGGTATAATAACAAAACTATTTAATTAATCAGTCATTAATAATTAATAATTAATATAATTATAATTAAATGTGTTAATTTTTATGTGTATATATGTATTTTGCAGCTTATTTGATACACATGTACGAGAATGCATTGAAGGGGTTTCAGATGATGAAATAAACGACCGTAAAGATCGTCACTTTGTTGAGTGGTTGAAGACGCAAGTAAGTTAATATAGTTATAAATATTTCATTTAATTATATCGGCTTTCAATCTAACTTTTACACTTATCATAGGTTGATCATGGCGATCCCGCATATCCATTTTGGTTTCATGAGTTACTCCTAGGCCCCATCGGGAAGATAACGACCGCACCCATGTATTTTACCCGTGGTTATGTGTTTCATACATACAAGTATGGCGTTCGTCGAGCAACTACCAACTACGGAGTATGTGTTAGGGGTGAAATAGATTTTTATGGGGTTTTGCAGGAAATAATTGAAGTGGAGTACCCCGGACTGGTTAGGTTGAAATGCGTTCTCTTCAAATGTGATTGGTTCGATCCAACAGTCGGTCGAGGGGTGCGAATTAACAAATTTGGTGTGGTTGATGTCAACAAAGCACGACGTTACAACAAGTTTGAGCCATTCATCCTAGCATCACAAGCAGAACAAGTAACGTTCGTTCCATATCCGCGAGTTCGAAGAACATCTGGGATCTCATGGTTATCGGTTATTAAAATAGCTCCAAGGGGTAAAATTGTTGGTGTTGATGATCTTCCAATGCAACAAGATTCTTGCCTTGATATTACAGAACCAGAGATTACGGAGAACGTTCTTTTAATTGATCCACGAAACAGGCAACTTGAATATCTACCTAACGACACAGAAGAAGAAGGCGATTCCGACGAGTTTGAAGAAACTGACGATGATGATGGACCTGAAGATGATGAACCCAATCAAGATGATGAACCCAACGAAGATGATGATTCTGATTGAAAGCTTATATATATATAGGTAATTTTCGGTTTGTTAGATGTTTAAGTTTTTGTTGTAAAATTATATATTAAACGAAATTACGACGTATTCGGCGATTAAATTCATGATTTTCCCCAAGAATTGCCTGATGCCAAAACAATTCATCCAGACCGCACCGAAACACAGACACCACTTCACTATTTCGGCGATTTCTCGGGTACCAGAGACGATATCGCAAAATCAAGGAAAGATGAAATATTAGGGTTTATCAATCGTCGCTCTATCTTTCTAGAGGTATTAGTTACAAGGGCGTGACTGGTGCGCAACTGTCAAATTCAGATTTTCTGTGGTAGAATTGTTTATAATCTTCGTTTATGCAAATTTTGAAAATGAATGGAGGTATATCCAATAGCTATAAAGATTTAGGGTTTAGGGTATAGATTTATTTTATAACAACGAAATTACGACGTATTCGTCGTAAATTCGTTGTAAACTTACAACGATTTTACGACGAATTCGTCGTAATTTCGTCGTAATACCCAAAATATTTTAATTTACCCGCGTGGGGGAAATTTCGATAGGTTGAATTTTGGTTACAGTTTTACGACGATTTTACGACGAATTCGTCGTAAAATCGTTGTAAATGACCAATGATTTTACGACGAATCCGTCGTAATATTGTATTCCCGCTTCTGATGATCTGGCCAACAAAGAATTTTGGAGATCAAGTTTTCTATATTCATAAAGACCAACTACCATAAGTGAAAGATACATAGAATTGGACATCCTTATATTACGAAGGATTTATATAGATGTCCAATTCTATGAATCATTCACCTATGGTAGTTGAAAACTGTCTTTACTTGAAAACAAGATCCTACAGGATTATTTGTTGGCCAGATCATCAAGAAGTGGGAACACAATGATCAACGTAAAAACTCAAGGAAAAGGGGATATGTATATATTTTTTTTTGAGTTTGCATTGAAGGTGTGGAAGGTATTTATAGAAATTTTTTAGGAATTACCAACGGATTTGCAACAAAAATTTACAACGAATTTACATCGAATAGCATTACAACGATTTTACATCGGATATGCGACGAAATTACGTCGACAAAATGCGATGTAAATAATTAGGTGACCTATATAAAACCGTGTTTTACCAAACTTTACCGATGTCACTTATTTTACGACTTATTTACGACGATTTAGAAATTACCAATGGATTTACATCGATTATCATTACAACGATTTTACATCTATTAGCATTACAACTATTTTATCTATTACAACTATTTTAATAGATTTTATCTATTACAACGAATTTACGACGGATTCGTCGTAAATTCGTTGTAATGTTACAACGATGTTACGACGAATCCGTCGTAAATTCGTTGTAATTCTTAAAATATAGGGTTTAGGGTTTGATTTACTTGTTTAGTTTTTTTTTATCTTATATCTTGTTTTACGTAAGTTATAATCACAGTATAAACAATTTTATGTTTTTACAAAATTATTTACATTATTTAAGTCATACATATATATGTTACGAATATACTTATAAGAACGAATGTTATACATTATTATGTAAGATAAGGAAATCGACGACAATATAGATTCAATCGTCGTTATTGAATCTATTGTTAAATATTAGAAGTATAAGATGCACAAATATACTTCGTTCTTACGTCCAGGATATGTGTATTGTGATTTAGGGTTTAGGGTATATATTTTAGGTATTACAACGATTTTACGACGGATTCGTCGTAACATCGTCGTAAACTTACAACGCTTTTACGACGATTCCGTCGTAAACTCGTTGTAATACCTCAATATTTAATTTACCGCGTGGAGGGAAATCTGCGATAGGTTGAATTTTTGGTTACAGTTTTACGACGACATTAAAATCTATATATACGTGAACGATTTTTTCCCCTGTCTCACAACTCTCAAATCTCTCTCTCTCTCTCTAGAAAATCTCTCAACTCTCTCTCTCTAAAATCTCTGCCCTCTCTCTAAAACAAAAGGTAACATTTTTTTTTTTTATAAATTATATTATCGTTTTAAGAATTTTGAATTGTTAGTTAGGATTGTAATATTTATTAGTTAGGATTGGAATTATTAGTTAGGAATGAAATTATATGATACTAAAATTGAGTTATTATTAAATATTTTTTAGATATGGCGCCACGTAAGTCACACTATCGACAGTTTATCGAGACGGGACCTAGTGAAAATCAGCAACTCCCGTCATCTTCTGCGACACAGTCCGCTGTTCCGGATTCTTTTTCCGGACCAGCGCCGCCTCCAGATGCAGTTGCTCGACCGCCGTTGTTGTATGCAGGATTGACGGTCGAAGATATTTTGCAGTCGCCGGGGCAGGATTCTTTAGACCGGTTAGATCCGCGACGGATCCCGAATACTTTTTGGTACGTACCTAAAATTTTTTTTTTTTAATTACATTATGAATTTGTTTTTTTTACTAATATTTTTTGTTTTATTTCTCAGGTTTAAGGAAGATAACAAAGTTGGACGGAGTGTGGCTGACACCATTAAATCCTATTTCATGGAGCCTCACCGCAATTGGTCTTCGGTTCCGGAAGACGTTGTCGAGACATGGTTTAAATGTTTCGCGGTAAAATATATTTTTTAATTCAATATTATTTTGGAGAATTCTTTATCTTTAATATATCGTTTCTAATTATTATTATTTTTTATAGCAAAAATGGCATTGGGACGTTACGATCAACGAGACGGTGAAAGCGGAATTCAAAAAGAAGGGAAAATTCCGGCTCAACAATACCATTTCCGATTGGAAGAGGAAGTGGGAGGTTAAAGGCGATCATGGAAAGCCGCCATACATGTCTTCCGATGTTTGGAACGGCTTGACGACATACTGGAGAGATCCACATGCGCAGCAAGTGGCCGCTAAGTGTTCGGCTTCTCAAAACACTATGGGTCCAGACGGTCTTCCAGCGCTTATGCCTCATACGTCGGGTCAAACATCTTTTGCGGGAAGACGCCTTCAAATGGTAATAATTTTTTCCCTTATAATTTTATTTATGTAATTTTAATTTGTTATTAATTTATATTATCCATCAACGTTTTGATTTCTTTTTTAATGTCTTTTTTGTTAGGCAAATGGAGGCGAACTTCCTCCAATGACCCGAGTTTTTGCGGAAACTCACAAGAAAAAAGACGGATCTTTTGTAGATCCTCGAGCTGAGGCAATCTACAATGACGCACATGCAAGGATCGGCGAGCGTCAAACTCAGCTTTCTCAGCAGCTATCACCTGGCGGTAGTTCGGTCCAATCCACTGCGACTTTGACGGTTGCCCAGATGGACGACATATACGCAGAGGTACTTTTACGGTTTTTTTTACAAATGTTAATGTTTTTTATACAATTTATTAAATTTTTCGTTTCTTTTTTAAAAGGTTGCCCCGAAGAAAAAGGGCAGAGTTTTAGGGATGGGATCGATCGTAGATAGTGCCGCCGCGTCGTCCCGTCGTCAGCTTTTCGACGATCCGGTTATTTTGTGGACGGAGTTAAACAACGCCAACTCCGAGATCAACAATTTGCGGGCGAAGCAGGTGATATACGATGAGAAGATCCAAGGATACGATCAAACGATCCTAGGATACAATAAAACAATCCAAGGATACAACACTCTCTTCGATATTATTGCCCTAAGTAACCCGGATTTGGCGGCTGCACTAAGGCAGCAGGGAGGATCGACATCGGGCCAGCCAACTGATCCGCTCGCGCAAGAACGAGCGAATATGGAGCAGAATGGATCAGACGACGAACTTTTTGATAATTTACGTTTTTCGGCTAGGAATTAGTTTGTAATAAAAATTTTATTTTGTATTTTAAATTTTATTTTATATTTTGAATTTATTTTTAAAATTTAATTTTTAAATATAATTTTTTAATTTTTTTTTTAATTTTATTTAATTTATATAAAATAATTTAAATTACGACGAATTTACATCGAATAGTTTACATCGATTTTACATCGTTCCATAATTTACATCGATTTTACATCAATAGTTTTACATCGATTTTACATCGTTCATAAGTTACGACGAATTTACATCGAATATTTTACATCGATTTACCAACGTATTTACATCTACGTATTACGACGAATTTACGACGAATTCTTAAAAACAGAAATTTTATAATTCGTTGTAAATTCGATGTAATAATGTTTAATCATATTACGACGCATTTACGACGATTTGTCGGAAAAAAATTTGTATAATTCGATGTAAAATCGATGTAAATTTTTATCGTTATATCGATGTAAAATCGATGTAACATATTCGTCGTAAAATCGATGTAACATATTCGTCGTACATTCGATGTAAATATACAACGATTTTACGACGAATATATTACATCGATTTTACGACGATTTTTTGTCCTCCTTAATATTACGACCAATTTACGACGATTTGCGATTAACGACGATCAAATTACGACGAATTGTTAATCGTCGATAATCCGTCGTAAATCAAGTTTTACGACCGATTTACGACGATTCTGTTTGTTGTAAAAATGCAGTTTTCTTGTAGTGATCACTGCATCAAATGTCTTCAAGCGTGTGTGTGTACAACAAACTTCACAATATGATATAATGTGACAGTTTAAGGCCATTTCAAAGGAAAGCGGGGGCTTAGGCAAATATACCCTCTTTCTCTCTACCTATTTGTAATTGCTATGAATTGTCTTTCCCTGATGCTAAATCAAGCAGCTGAAGATGGGATATTTAACTACCACTACATATGTGAAGGTTCAAAACTAACTCACCAGTGTTTTGCTGATGACCTGCTGATTATTCTAGATGGTTCCCTAGCATCTGTCCAAAATATCCTCCAAGTGTTAAAAGAATTTGAGCAACAATCATGCTTGGTTGTCAGTATCCACAAGTCTTGCTTCTTTGCTATAGGTATGTCTGACACTGAGGTTAATTCCATCAGAGTAGCCACTGGTTTAACCCTAGGAAGCCTTCCGATGCGTTATCTAGGGGTTCCTCTCTGCACTAAGAAACTAAGCATTGCAAATTGTGAACCACTTATGCAACAAATAAAAGGGAGGATAAGTTCATGGTCTGTGAAGTATTTATACTTTGCAGGACGTCTACAGCTCATCAACACAGTCATTGCTGGCATTTCCAACTTTTAGTACTCCACTTTTGTTCTTCCAAAATTCATCATCAGTAAGATCAACTCTCTATGCAGTGATTTCCTCTGGAAAGGCTTTATTGAAGGGCATCACTCTGCTAGAGTGTCGTGGGAGTCAGTTTCAAAGCCAAAATTTCAGGGTGGTTTATGAATAAGAGACTTACTTGTGTGGAATATAAGGCTTGCAGCTTTAAACTAATATGGCTTCTCTTCTTCCAATCTGGGTCGGTGTAGGTAGCTCAGTTAAAGGAGCAGATTCTCCAATGATGCCTAAACAACTTATGGTTAGTGCAGCCAAAGAGAAAGAATTCATGGTTAGTAAACAAGCTTTTGAAGATTTGGGAAGGTGCTTATCATTGGATCAAATTCAGAGTGGAGAATAATCAATCTTGTTTCTTTTGGTCTGATACAATCTTACCTATCGACAGGAAGAGGAAGTCAACTGGGAATTACCAAGACATCCACTTTATCGGAGCTATGCCAACAAGGGATCTGGCTCATCCCATCTCCCAGAACGGATAATCAGCTCTCTCTCTCTCTCTCCAGGTCCACCTTACTACGTACTCTTCATCTCTCTGAAGCAGAAAACTACTATGAATGGGAAATTCAAGGAAGGGTTAAAAATAAATACAATACGGTTCAGGTTTACAAGCTCTTACAAGTTCCCTCTCCGTCAGTCCCTTGGAAAAAAATAATTTGGAATCCAGGAGGGACTTCGAAACATAGCTTTCTAACATGGATGTTTATTCTCAACCGTTGTCCGACAAGAGACCGTATTGCTAGCTGGAGCCTCTCAACAGATATAAGTTGTATCCTCTGCAACTCCTCCTTGGAGAGTCGTAACCACATCTACTATGAATGCTCCTATAGCTAGAGTGTTTGGACCTCAATTGCAGGAAGATGCAACTTGCTTCCTCAGTGTTCTTGAGAAAGTACTATCTCTGATCTACAATCCATGTCTGGTTCGAGAGACAAGAAGTGGCTAACCCTTCTCGCTTGGTAAAGCACGATCTACCTCATTTGGACAGAACGCAACCACCGGCTCCATAGGCATACGTTCAGATCGAGTGATGCTCTGATTATAATAAATGATTCTTTCATTCGAAATAGGGCGCTAAGCTACCGTGATACAAATCCGACCCGTGCTTCATCTCTTCTCCAACTATGGCTCTCCACCACCGCTTGATTATCTCATGTCGATCACGTTATCCCCTCCCTTCTGCCAATAATCTGATCGCCAATAAAATTATTGAAAAAATATAAAAAGTATTTTTTGCCATTAAAAAGGTTTTTTATTAAAATTCTTAATTATTTTTAATACTATATATTTTTAAATAATAATCAATCCATATATATCCAAATAAAAAAATCAATTAGAAATCCTACTATATTTTTTATTATATTTTATTATATTTTATTTACATATATATCAAAAAAAAAGTTGAAAAATATTGTACTAATTTTATAAAAAGTTAGACACAATAAAATTAATTTATTTTTAAGAGTTTGTGGACTAACCACAAAAACTAGAGTCATTAAACATGCATATTAGAGTTATGTTTTTAAGATTATAGGTTTTTGCGGGTTAGTCCGAATAATATTTTAGTCTATTGCAAAACGGGTTAAATAGATAAATTATTACGAATAAACACTTTTTTCTTTAATCATTAGTTATCCATATTATAAAATTCAGACAAAAACATTTTTTTAATTTTAAAACAATTTCTTTAAAAAAAATCACACGCGCTATAATTAGCGCGAGTTAAGTCATATTTTTAATTGATTTGGAAATTTGTATATGATTTATAAATCCTTGTAAAATGTAATGATTTTCAAATCTGGCATGTGAATTTTAATTAATATTTGTAAATCTGTAGGTTTTTACTCGGATTTGAGTCTTTGTATTATTAATTTGGAAATCCTCCAAATCCACTAAAATCCATTATAAAATCAAATCCATAAGTAAATATGTATCATTGAATAACACCTGATTTGAATTAGTATTTATAAATTATAGAACCAATAACAGTGGATTTGAATTTTGATTTTAAAATCATATAACCAATAACAATGGATTTGAACATAAATTTTAAAATTATAAAACCAATAACACTTGATTTGGTTTGGATGTACAAATCCATTAAAATTCATGAACCAATAACCCCCACTAAGGTTTAATATTCAGTTTTCGGTTAATAACAAAACCAAACCGAAAACCAAATTTAATTTTTATTTATGTCGATTGGTATCATGGTATAAACCGAATCGAAACTAGGGGTGTCAATTAGGGTCAAAGCTCGAGACCCGGCCCTGAAAAACAGCTGGTTCGGGTCTAGAAATATAAGTCCGAAAAGAATCGGGTCTTTCGGGCTAGTGTGTTTTTCGGATTTAGCCCGAACGGGCTCGGACTAGCCCAAAAAGTCTGAAACTTTACATTTTAATTAATTAGAGGTTTTATTTCAACATTTATCTTTCTAAAAATAATAATTTGACATATTTTCTATACATTTCGTGATCCAGATACCATTAATATTCATCTATATTTACTTCATTTTTTAGAATCATTATCTATAGACTTTCAATGACATTTCTATATGATTTATACATGTCAAAACTTAATATTATTATTATTATTATTATTATTATTATTATTATTATTTTATCTGTACCTCTTGATGGTGATGAAGATTTAGAATACCATGAATGATATTATAATATAAACTCTACTACCTAGATTTGAAGTGTTTTGATTTTATGTTTTATTTGGTAATACAATTTATTTGAATTTTATTTATTTTTTTGTCAAACTTTTACTTTTAAATTTAATTGGATTTGATTTAATACATTTCAATTTAGATTTATTTTTATAAATATTTTGTTTTAATTATTCATTTGAAAATTGTAAATTTTTGTGTTTGTAAAGAAAAACCCGAAAAAATCCTGAAAATCCCTAAAACCCTTGTCCAGACCGAACCGGGCTTTAGAATATAGGCCTGATTTTGTTCCGGACTTGGTCGGGATAGTCCAATTAACATCCCTAATCGAAACCAAAAACCAATAACTTCGGTTCAATCGGTTCGGTTTGGACCGAATGCCCAGGCCAATGACGACTAATGTACATATTTTGCAAATTGTCCTAAAATGTAGTATCTTTCTTACTTCGATCTGCCAAACCTGACTTGTCTGCAATCACATTGGAATCTCATAAAGCCGTACTATAAACAAAACTCTCTCTCACTTCTTTCTTCACTCTCTCGATCTCTTCGTCTTCTCCGCCTCTCTCTGTTTCACTCCGATCTCTGCCTCTTCAGGATTCATGGCTTCCATTGCTGCTGCATCTACTTCCCTTCACTCTCGTCCTCGCCAAATGGTCTATCTCTCTATTTCTCTTCATCTCCACAAAATCTCCAATCTTTTTCCCATTTTTTTAATGTTTTTGATCTCATCGTGCTATAGATCTGATTGTTTTCTTAGATTTGTTTTCTTCCCCTGTGTGATGCTGATCTCGATCTAGTTTTTTTTCTCTGCTTCAATGGTAGATCTTATTACAGAATCGTTTGCTCAGATCTTATTGTTTGAAATGGCTCTGTGATTTATCTTTTGGTTTTTCTCGAAATTTTTTCGTATGAATGATTTCTTTATTTCTCTTATATCTGAATTTGCTTAAATTCTCTAACTTTTTTTTGTAAGTTCTTATATCAAATTTAGTTGCTTCGGTTTTAATTTCTCCAGTATTCAAGAACAGGAGCTTTTTTTTCTTGTAGATTGTTATCATAAATATTACATATGTAATTGCATGCGGGAACATTGTTAACATAGAGGATTAGTTCTTATATAGTTGATATATGTTTAAGTTCTCTTGTATTCAAGAAATCGAGAAGCTTGTTCTCGCAGATTGTTCGCTGTTTTGGTTATATGTAATGTTCCGTTTGTTTGTAGTGCAAATGATTGCTTTGCATTTCGAGTTTTAACTTTCAACTGATGGAGTGTTAACATGGAGGATTAGTTCTTAGATAGACTTAGTTGCTTCTGTTTAAGTTCTCTGATATTCAAGAAATCGAGAAGCTTGTTCTCGCAGATTGTTCGCTGTTTTGGTTATATGTAATGTTCCGTTTGTTTGTAGTGCAAATGATTGCTTTGCATTTCGGGTTTTAACTTTCAACTGATGGAGTGTTAACATGGAGGATTAGTTCTTAGATAGACAGACTTAGTTGCTTCTGTTTAAGTTCTCTTGTATTCAAGAAATCGAGAAGCTTGTTCTCGCAGATTGTTCGCTGTTTTTGTTATATGTAATCTTTCGTTTGTTTGTAGTGCAAATGATTGCTTTGCATTTCGAGTTTTAACTTTCAACTGATGGAGTGTTAACATGGAGGATTAGTTCTTAGATAGACAGACTTAGTTGCTTCTGTTTAAGTTCTCTTGTATTCAAGAAATCGAGAAGCTTGTTCTCGCAGATTGTTCGCTGTTTTTGTTATATGTAATCTTTCGTTTGTTTGTAGTGCGAATGATTGCTTTGCATTTCGAGTTTTAACTTTCAACTGATAGAGTGTTAACATGGAGGATTAGTTCTTAGATAGACAGACTTAGTTGCTTCTGTTTAAGTTCTCTTGTATTCAAGAAATCGAGAAGCTTGTTCTCACAGATTGTTTGCTGTTTTTGTTATATGTAATCTTTCGTTTGTTTGTAGTGCAAATGATTGCTTTGCATTTCGAGTTTTAACTTTCGACTGATGGAGTGTTAACATGGAGGATTAGTTCTTAGATAGACATAGTTGCTTCTGTTTAAGTTCTCTGATATTCAAGAAATCGAGAAGGTTGTTCTTGTAGATTGTTCGCTATTTTGGTTATCTTATATTACAAAACCTCTTTTTTCGTTAATGATTTGCTTTGCTTTTCAAGTATAACTTTTACTGATTGAATTGTTTTTTGAATACGATGGCAGGCAATTGCGATTAATAATCCAGTTAAATGTTTTAGCCATGGAAGAAGCAATCTTTCTTTTACACGTCGCCCGCTTCCTACCCGATTGAGTGTTTCTTGCGCTGTAAGCATTTTGCTTCTCTCATCTGATATTCCATTGTACTTTTACACATCTTATACTAAAAAATGTGATTACGGAGAATGATATTAGAGGTATTGATTAGTGAATCTAATTTGAACTCTCGAGCCAATTCAACTTTTGCGAACAATGTGATTATGCTCTATCGTTGACTTGAAAGAATTTGGTTGGTTTGGTTGCCGACAGCAAGATTGATTCATCCTTTTTGGTTTGTTGGTAAACAGGCAAAACCTGAGACAGTGGAGAAGGTGTGTAAAGTTGTCAAAAAGCAACTCTCACTTAAAGATGGCGACAAAGTTACAGCTGAGACCAAATTTGTTGATCTTGGGGCTGATTCTCTTGACACGGTAACTTACAACCTTCTCATGTCTAACATCCCCTTGAAATGGTTTGTTCAACTGTTGCAATGGTTTGTTCAGTGGACTTATTGATGCTTAGTCAAAGCCCCTTGAAACCACCAAACAGAAAGGAAAACCGTGTCATGTTTTCACGCTCATACTGTCTCACGATAATGATTAGATTGATAGTTTATGAAGGGTTCCCTTATACACCTGTTTAATTGTAAAACAACAATTTGGAAGACAGATTCTGTAATTTCTGTGTTTATACTAAAATATTGATACGCACAAACTCATGGCTCTTGTGGTTGGGTTTCAGGTGGAGATTGTGATGAGCCTTGAGGAAGCGTTTGGGATTGAAATGCAGGAGGAGAAAGCACAGGCTATCACGACGGTCGAGCAAGCAGCTGTACTCATTGAGGAGCTCTTGTTGGAAAAGGCTTAAGTAGAAAGTCATTATTACATAACCAAAAATGGAAAAACAAAACTTAAACCGGTAATCTTGTTATTGTCTGGTTAGCTAGAGACCAAATTTCGTCTGTCGAGAGATTTTTATGTTATTTTGGGAAAATTCTTATTACAAGGCTTTGTATTTGACTTCTCTTTCTTCTAAAACTTTTTAGTTCGTTACCTAGTTTTTGTTTTTTGTCATTTGAAATTTGATCTCACACGAATGCTGGCCTATCTCGTTCCCTCAGAAATGAGAGCGAACACAGACTTTCAAATACCTCAAATCGATTTCTACTGTTGGTTTAAGATTCGGTTTTAACTTGGGACCCGGTTCAGTTTGTCTTTGTTTGTTAGTAGCTTCAAAATTTAATTACGACACTAATTTATATTCCCAGACGTTTTATTAATAGCGGTTTAGGTGTTTTACAAATAATGTCATGGATTTATTGGCGCTGCACTTTTTTTCTTGGCAGGAACTTTTTAACGGAAAAAATTATGGTTTAACGGATCTCAAGAAATAAATATGATGAGTTTTAAAAGTTAGGATAGGTTAAAAATAAGTATTTGTACGTTGTTTAGAGGTAGGGATGTTGTCAAGGGATTAAAATCCTAGGGCTAACTCGGTCATGTGCCTAAAATATTAGACCATGGCTTTGTATTTTGCAGTTTATAATAATTGGATTCGTCCAGGACTAAATTCGTTTGTTCCAAGATTTAATTATTAGGCCCTGGCAAAAATTGTCATTTTTTTTACTTCTGTTTTAAACAAAACGATAACGTCTTTTTATAAGGTTTGATGCAAAATAAGAAGACTCATCTTCTTCCTTCTCTTCGTTGTTGGCGACATCGAGCTGGCCTTGTTCTTCGCCGGAGATTGAAAGCCGATTCAATCCGACCTCACCTTCTTCTTCGCCGGAGACTTGTCTTCTTCTTTCTGGGTTTGATTTTGCTCTCTTCTCCTCCCTTTTCCAGTAACCTCTCTCTCTTCTTCTTTCCAGTAAACACAAAGCTTTCGTCTTGTTTTTTTTTTTTTTTAAATTACTCTTTTCGTATTGTTTTCTTCGAGCTATTTATGATTACAAAAACCTTTGTTTATGGGTTTTCCTATTTCTTATTTTAACCATACTGAAATAATTGGAAGTTTCGGTATACTTGTGGATGGTAGATTTTGTGGATCTCTCTAGTAGATTAGTCATCTCACCATTTTTCGATTAATCGACATGTAGTGATGGTGCGATTTTGTTTAGACATTAGCAGTTCCAAGATCTACAAAAACAAGCGACAATAGTTTATCGACTTCTAAAAATAATCATAATTGTATAAACCAAATTTATATTTTTAGAATAATGAAAAAATATATTTTGTTTTACTTTATTAAATAATAACTTGAATGATGCAAAGATGAAATGACATTAAAAACAAATGTAATTTTTTGTTCTAATTATAAAGAAAAAGACTAATTTTACCCCAAAAAAAAAACTAATACAGTTTATATGGCTAATGCAGAGTTCAGGGCTAACTTTTTTTTTCTACAGTTTACATGGCTAATGCAGGGCCGGATTTGCACAGAACCGGACTAACGCAGGGCTTGAGCCCTGTTGACAACATCCCTATTTAGAGGACAAAAGTTTGGGTTAAAAAAAATTTATCGTCCCCAAATATTAAAAGTATCCTCATCACATCAAAAAAAAAAAACACAAACACAAGCCCGGCTCAAGACTAATTGGGGCCTTTGGGCAAAAAAACTTTTTTTGGCCCTTAAACAAAAAAAACAAATTTAGGTTTAAGTTTTCTTTTTTTACATATTTTTAAAAAAAATTGTTTATATTTTTAAAGAAAATTTGGTTATAGATTTTAGGGACCTTGGGTAAAAAAATAATTTGGCCTCTAAAACAAAAAATTTTAAAAAAATTAGGCCCTTAAACAAAAAATCTGTTTTTTTTAACATTTTTAAAAAATCTAGTAAAAAAATTTGGGTTAAAATTGATCTTGTTTTATATATATATATATATCAAAACTAATTTTTTTTTTAATAGGCCCCTTATACCCATGGACCCTGGAGCTGTCGCACTGTCCGCTTTTGGTGTTAAGCCGGACCTGCACAAACACAAAGGTCCTTTACCAAAGATAGCATTCCACATAGACATGGTCTCGTACCGTGAATCCTATCTTGGCACTCTAATACTCTTCCTACCAGTTACCAGATATGACATACTCATGATCCGAGAATACAGTATAAAATGGTGGGATAAATACAATACAATTTGAACCGATGTTCCGTTACCAACTTAGAAAAATGGATACACAAACTTTTGAGATAGATAAACAAATTTTAGAGAAGAGTTCCGATAAAAAGTAAAAACAAAAGACAATGGTATTTTAATGTCTTT
This sequence comes from Eutrema japonicum, assembly GCA_030161315.1. Taxonomy (NCBI): domain Eukaryota; kingdom Viridiplantae; phylum Streptophyta; class Magnoliopsida; order Brassicales; family Brassicaceae; genus Eutrema; species Eutrema japonicum. Next base: position 35,077,226 of record BSQW01000007.1, on the reverse strand, counting down.
ACCAAAGAAATAACTCTTACCTACCAAAAAAATATGGTACGATTATATAAAAGCTAAGTAAGCTAATATTCCATTTTTCATATGGTTTGAAACATATGCCTTAGAAAATAAAATAGATTACCTATATAAAAATGAATTTTTTTTTTGTTGTCAACGATCCATTTCATTAAATCAAGTTGTACCGGCAAGATAAAAATATCTCACCGACATTGTCTGACTTACATGGTAACTGGGCCACAAAGGCCGGCCCAGTAGCCAACCCCTTACATAAGAAAGAAACTTACCAAAGTGAGAAACCATCTTGAGAGACCCATCGCGAGGGAGAAGCCCAACGCGAGGGAGGGTGGAGTCGAATCTCCACGCAGATGGGATGGCTGCAAAGGACAGGAGGCCACAATGCACAATCCCGAAGAAACCAAAGTCAAACCGATACCGCGAAAACCGTCGATGCAACTCACCAACGCCAGAATCGAAAGGAAAGGCAGAGACAGCAAAAACTCCCCTCGCCAAACACTGACTAACGGCATTAGCTACGCCACACCGCCACGACTCCGCTATGCACGAGAACCCCGACGCAAAGACCCGCCACGAGCTCCCGAAACAAAACTGTAAAAAATAAACAAGCAAACTAAACCGGGCCTGCAGAAAATGGCTTTGCCGGGACAGTTACCTCCGGCGAAAACCGACTATTCCGTCCCGCTACAATGTCCCACAACGGATAGTGAGGAGAAGCCGTAGGAGAGAAAAAGAAACCCGGGAAAAAACTTCCGTTCCATAGATCCGCCGTCCTCTGGCTTCACCTTTACAACAGAAGATTAGTTCCGACGTTCCACACTTCTACAACCACAACTAGGGAAAATCACCACCGCGGACCACCGATAAGATACTAGTCTCCATGAGCTGTCCCGAGAAGTGAAGGAGACAGAAGCCACGGCCGCCGCTCGAGCCAGACAAAAAGGAACTACCGCACCGCGGTTCGCCACAAGCCGAGACCCTCCACTCCTGATCCAGAAGCCGACATAGAACCCGTCCTCGAGGAGCAGATCGCCGCCACCGGTAGGAGAGAAAACCCAACTTTGACGCCACATCTCGCCGCCGTCACGAAGACCGAGGTGAGATCCAGACTCGACTGAGATCAAACTAAGAGGAGGCAAAAAGCCACCACCACACCACCTTGGAAAGCCGGGTAGCACGCTGCCGAGAGGAGAAACTTCACCACACCACGACATCCCAGGTCCGGTGAAGGAATCCCGCTCTCATCCGCCATCGAAACCGTAAAGTCGCACCACCACCCTAACCAAACCACGCTGCAACGTCGCATACAAAAAGCAACATCCGGGGCCCGACCAAAACCCAAACCGCCGCTGCAAGCAAAACACAAAATGGAGAGAAGGTCGACAGCCGGAGCAAATCGAAATCCCCTCCGGAGAAGACAACCACAGCTACAGAGCAAGGGCTAGCCGAGATTATGCTAGCCGTCGGAGAAAACCAGAGCGGCCAAAAGCGAGATCCAGTAGCCTCCGTCCAACACCGTGGGTCGTCGCAAAAAAATCAGATCGAGGAGACACCGCAGGTTCGCCGCAGAGATGAAGCAGACCGCCGACGACCTCCTCTGCCCAAAGCCCGACGAAACCCCAGAAACGATAGCGGGAGCAAACCGGAGCAAACATCAGACCGGCGGAGCCCTGAACAACACCGGAGGGCAGAAGACCTAGCCGCCGGTAGACCTTGGAAAGCCGCTGCTCGCCACACCGAACAGCCCACCACGACTGCACTACTTACCGGACCTAGTCACCTCCGACTGGAACGAAACCAAGAGAACAAGCGGAGAGCACCACAAATCCAGAACACCCCCAGAGGACACCGCTAATCTGCACTGCCGGCGCCGGAGACCCGTCCTCGAGGACTACACGTGCACCACCAACGAGATCGAGAAAGGAAACCTCCACACAGAGCGCCGCTGAAATGGCCGACGAAGAGCAAGGCTAACCACTAAGGGAGACGTCTACCGCCACACGCCCCCGGGAAACCCACTGCACAAGCCGGAAAACTAGGTAGTAATCCGCGCCCTGCGCAGGATGAGATATCTATGAAAATCTCGTTTTGATATGGCAATCCTTTGCAGATATATTTAAGCTGCAGTTTTATTACAATTTGATTTGAATATACAATTTATTATGATTAGATTTGAAAAGCTTAATTTAATTTGATTTTAATATGCAATTTAATATAATTAGATTTGAATATAAAAATTAATATGATTTGAATTTGAATATGCAATTCGTCAAGTGAATATCCATTAGTACGTGTGTGTTTGATGAGACCATTATAGCATCAAACTATATTAGCATCAAACTATATCAAATTAAAATATATGAGACCATTAACATCAAACTATATTATCTAGCTTTATATCTCAATAATCATTAGTATGTGTGTGTGAACTATATTATATGTTTTATATCTCGATAATCATAACAATAATATGAAGGCTATATTTTATATTATAATTTGAATTTGAATATGCAAAAATTTGTATGAAATAAAACATAACTAAGATATTTTGAAAAAAAAAAAATCGAGCAAGTAAACATGGAACTTATAAGAATAATATTTGTCACAATAAAAAAAGAAATCTCGAAAATAAAATTTATAACCTTATGAAATGAAACAATATAATTCGGAAATAAAAAATTCGAAAATATTTATTTTATTTTAGAAATGAAATAAATTATAAACTAATATTGATTTCACAGTGTATATAAAACCATCTCATAATAAAATTTATATGATTACACATAAGTTTAACGTGAATGACATGAATGTAATTATTCTAGTAAGTTAAAACGTTTTTGAGAAATGTCTTGAGAAACTTTATGGTGATGACACATAAACATGGCATAATTTTAAATCACATGGCATAATTGTAAATCACATGTTAAGCCAAGTTTCTTTTTTAACAATTATTCTCAATTAATATATAAGGGATGACTAACGTAGAAAAACTTAAATCAGTTCATCCACATCTAAAATGTTTTGAGTTTTATCTTTTATTTCATCTGGAAATTTGTTTTCAAATTCTAGAGACCTAGATATATGTGTTATAGTTCCTTGATAAATATCATCACCAATGGTAGAACCCCTCATAGAGTTCTTACCAATATTTTAATTATAAATTTTAAGATCCTCATGCTAAGAATCCCTAAAAAGGTTCTTAAATAAAAACTTTAAGAACCTTTTTTCCAAAGTTAAGAACCCCTCTAATATTTATTATTATTTGTCATTATAAAATTTTAAGAACCCCTCCTCTAAGAACCCGGATGGAGATGGTCTTATGTCCTAAAGATCTTATTTTTGTTTGAAATATTTGCATTTTTTTTTTTTTGCAGATACTGCTAATCAATGTTTTTAACTATATTTAAGAAAGTATATAAGTGTTTAAAATGTTGGTCAATCGATTTTGAAAATATTAATACATCATCTATATATAATACTATAGATAATACTATAGAAAAGCTGGAATACACCTTATTTTTTAACTGTAGAATAATTCTTTTGGGATCCAAGCCAAACTCTGGAATGAAAACAAATTATTGACTCTTGGGTAGACAATGACAAATTATTGACTCTAGGGTAGACAATGACTCTTGGATCCAAGCCAAGCTCTTAGAGTTGTCCAACAATTTCTTCACTGGCTCTATTCAATTCATGTTTAAGTAATTATTAATATGTATATGGACGAATTTGTGAATTCGATCTGCAATCTATAATAATTCAATGGGAATAGTGAATAAACGAGTAGAAATGGAGAGCGGATCCACAAAGACAACAAAGCCATAGATTTTTCTGCGAACAGATTTTGTGCTCCATTGGTTTGTTTTAGTTTTCAAGTGTATATTGAATTTTTCTAACTTTTAAACTTCTATCATCTCTGTTTTTGGTTTTTGAATCTAACTGGACGGAGTAAACAATTGGTATTGCTCGAGCCAGAACAAGAAATGATTAACTGGATAGCATCAGCAATAGCCTTTGGACCTGGTGTCTTCTGCGGATTGGTCATTGGACATATCTTCACTTCACACAAACACGAGTGGTTCATGGAAAAGTTTCGTGGAAACAAGCTGAGATTAGTCGCCACAAGTGCTCGTTGAACAGCGTCTCATATAGTTTCTCGAAGTGTTTGTGAAGCAAGTGTGTTTGTAATGACTAGGTCAATTAGTGTGTTCCCCAAAATCTTGTTTGTGTGTTGTAATTTTCTATGCTATGGTTTTGTAATGGTATTTGATCTTGTATATTTTTGGCTTTAAATGGATTCAGAAACTTCTTTCTCCTCAAATCTCAAATCTAAAACAAAAATCCAGTGGTAAGTCGAACAGATAGATAAATTTAAGATAATAGCAACAAACAAAAAAGTAGCATATATATATATATATAAAGTTATAAATACATAACAGTCTACGCAAACTTGAAAAGAATAAACACTTACATTGTTCATCGAAGAAATAGCATTTGCAACAATTTATCTTCTCAAGCCATCACTGCTCTCTTTCCTTTACTGCTTTTGGTATTATCTTTCTTCCTTCTGGAAATCCCGGTGATGGGATGACCCAAAGGACCTGACCAGGTCTGGACTTGCGTAGGCGGTTCGTCTTTGGAAAAATTAAAGGAAGTGGAAGTGAAGGATGAGACCATGTCTGGTGGGACGAATGTCGGGTCTATGTGCTGCGAGGCCCCCAATGGTAGTCCCATTGCTCCACCATCTTGGTGCGGCGGCGGAAACTTCTCGCTCTTGCTTTTTGCGTTTGCGTGTGTGATTAATCTCTGTCTCTGTTTTTAGAGTCAAAGATAACAAAATGTTAAAAGCTACACATATGTAATGTGAGTAAATGGATCGGTCTCTGCCTGTGTATGTAGATATGCCAGAAGCTGAGCACTAATGAAGATTTTTACTGTCCTAGAAGCATAATCATCAGTGGAATAAAACTATTATTTAGCTCACTTCCTTACATATACATCGACCTATATGCACATGTATATAGCAAAACCAATCTATAAAAACAATATTCATTATGTACCTAGAAGCAGCCTGATTCGAGTCACAGGGATAAATGTAGAAAAGAAGAGAAGTAACTGAAAAGAAAATAGTTGAGAGGAACATACATCGAGATTTGTCTGAAGTTCTGCATTAGCTTCTGGAGCTGGAAGCGCTCGATTCGAACGATCTCTGTGCCGATTCTTCCTTGCACCATCCCCTTGGGCTTTACTAGCAGCTCTTTGTCTGCAAAGAAGAAAAGTGTTTGTCTATGCGTATTAAAAATCACAGTATAAAATAGCTACAAGTGATGGTGGACTCAACAATAATATATGAATTTCCAAAGTAAATGTGTTTCACTCCACACTATCTGGATGGTGATAACTTATATCCAGCCTACGAGCCTAAATCAGTATATGGTATAGTAGGAAAAACTATATACACTACCTTAGTTTTCAGTATGTCAATCATGATTTCAGAGAAGTACACCAAAGTATACAAACCATTTCAACCTTTTGCATCCTCAGCAATTGAAAAACTCGTGTTAAGATTCAAATATGCTAAACATGAATAAAGTCGTATTGCCCTGGCTTTCTTGACCACGTGGAAAGAATCGCAAATGTGTTTTCTAGTGTCGTGAGAAACAGAGGCTATCAATAGATAGTTAGCAATGAATAAAATGCTACAGGGGAAATGTTACTAACCTTCGAGTTTCTTCATCTCGTCGCTTTGCATCCATCTCTTTGCTTGGAGGATACTTTGGCAGATCAGCAGGTTCACAGGCATATGGTTCGCTTGTAAAGAACTGGACAGGAAAAATAGCAGAGTAAACTGATTCATACCTACTCAGCATCATCAGACCAGTTCATGTAAAGCAGCAGCAAAATCAAACGTATGAACTTACTTCACTTTTTAAAGCCGCATTTGCAGTTTGGCGATCTTCTGGTTCGATTGAAAGAAGGGCGTCAATGAGCGGAAGAGATGATGGTGGGAAATCTTTAAATGTCTCTCTTATGCATCTTTTGTATGGTTCACGGGGCTTGTATATCGCTCCGTGTGTGAATTTTCCTTTTTTCCAGTAGTCCTCTGATGGTGAACCACAGAGCTTGTAAATCTTATGGAGTTGCTCCACCTAATTCATGATGATAGAGAGCAGAACGAACTTCAATATACAGAACAAACTTCTATACAAATATCGTATGAGAAAAAAGGTCTACCAGATACCTCTGTCCGACCGGGCATAATAGGTCTTCCTGCCAATAGCTCAGCTAAAATACAGCCGGCACTCCAAAGATCAATACCTACACCATAATCAGTAGCCCCAAGAAGAAGCTCTGGAGCTCGATACCATAGCGTGACCACTCGACTTGTCATTGGCCGCTTGTGATTAGGATCAAAAATTGTCGCCAGTCCAAAATCAGCAATTTTTAGGACCCCACCATCATCGATAAGAAGATTTGAACCTTTGATGTCACGATGAAGCACACCACGACTATGACAATGTTCCATACCAGATAGCAATTGACGCGTTAAACATTTAACCTGCAATATGGAAGAGTAATCTGATCTTAGCAAGAGACCAAAATTGCTTATGAGTAGATTTCTATAAATTTTAGAATGTGAGATAGTGTACGCCTAGCCTAACCTCTGGTTCTGAGAACTTGACTACAGGGCTCGAAGCAAGACCAGCCAAATCATGATCCATGTATTGAAATACAAGGTATAAGCTACAAGACATCCTCGACGTAACCAAACCTTCCAACTTCACAACGTTAGGATGATCGAGTCTCCGCAATACGAGAATCTCTCTTGCCATAAATTTCACACTTTCCGGCTCCAAGTTGTCAAACCGAACCTTTTTAAGGGCTACGATTTTACCAGTCAACATATCCTTTGCTTTGTACACATTACTGTATGTTCCTTGTCCAATCTACCAGAGGAAAAAGTATCCAGATGAGAAATTTCCAAAAACACCAAAAACAAAACTTTAGTAGCGGAAGAACAAAACAACGCACCCAAACAATAAAACCTACAATTTCAAGCTAACAATCACCTTATCGATTTTCTCGAAAGTGTCGGCTTTTCTTGGAATCCAACCATTTAGGGCTTCACCACAAGCATCTGAAAGCCAAGAAGGCCAACCAGCAGCGACCTGTTCACCACGCCAATGCTTTGACGGATTACTCAACCGTGGATTAGGCTTTGACCTTCTCCGATCTCCTTTTAATTTCCTATCTTTCTCGGTGTTTTCTTCCTTTGGAATCTCCTCATGATTATTCTCTACATCCACAATAGCACCATTGCTTTTACTCACTTTCACAGTTTCTTCCGCTGCGCTAGTTTTGGAGCTCTTTGCAACTTTAGATTCAGAAGTTGTTGTTGTTGTTGTTCTCCCGGACGATGCCTCTCGGCCAAATACACAACCCATTTTATCAATCTAAGCTTCATCTCTCACCATTATTCAACTCCGAAACCTAACAAATTAGAATGTACAAACCATTCAAAACTACAAAGAAGAAGCTACGAAATCAGAAAACGAAGTTGAGTGAAGTCGATCTGAGAAATGCTTAGGTCAAATCGAGGAAAACCCCTAACCCTAATCGATGATTTCGAGCTCCATGGAAGCTCAAATTTGCGCTGAGGAAAAAAAAGTAGGTAGGAGTTGAAATAAGAAACCTAGTTGCAGAACCTGATGGAAGGTTTCTCCAGCAGAGATCGAGTCTTCGGAGCTTGAAACTGTGCTTGAGAGAGTGAGGGAGAGAGGACGAGCTAGAGGGTGAGCGAGAAGAGAAGTAGGCGAGCGTTTTTTTGTTCTTAATCTTTTCTTGTAAAAATGAACATGAGACGAAGAAAAAAGAAACGCAGATCTCCTCGAGAAAAAGAAAAAGGAAATAGTGTAAAATAGGTAGATTGTAATTTATATTCAACATTGGTCAATCGGTTTAGCCAAAAATATATCAAATAATTTCTTTTTAGTCAAGTAGTAATTATTACAAGAAATTAGGATTGAAAAAAATTAGGGTTGGACAAAATAATCGGAATCGAAATATTCGAACCGGAACTGAACTGAAATACCTGAATTGGAATCGAACCGAAATTGCCAAAATACCCATTGGATCCTACTCATTGATATTCATGGATATCGGGTAATACTCGGAACCGAACCGAAAATATTTTGGGTATCCGAATACCCGAAATATAATTATATATCCAAAAATATTAAATCACTACAAGAAAACATGTTTTTTACTACTGCAAAAACAGTCAAAAATCAGTAGCAAAACACCATGTTACGACTGATTACCGACTGATTTCTGCAGTAGATAAAGGTCTCGTCGCTAAAAAAATCAGTTGCAAAATTGCTACTGATTTACGACTGATATTAGGCGGTCACTATTCAGTCGCTAATCAGTAACAAAATTTTACGACTAATTAGTGACTGAATTTTGCTACTACAGCCGTAGTCGGTAATCAGTCGTAAAATTTAGCTACTGAATTGCGACTGATTACCTACTACTTTAGCTACTGATTTGCTACTGGTTTGTGATTTTTTAACGACTGATTTGCTACTGGTTTGTGATTTTTTACGACTGATTTTAGCTATTCAGTAGCAAAATATATCTACTGATTAGCGACTGATATATTGTTTAAATTAAAAAAAAAGTCAATTTATTGATATAAATGTAGACTAATTACATATAAAACATTCAAGTTTACAAAAGTAAAATAAAACAAATGAAAAACACAAATCCATACACCAAAAAACCAAAATTACAGTTAAACAAAATTAACATAAGTTTCAAGTTCTAAATCAAAATGGAAAGGCAACTCCAACTAATAAGGAGTTGTTCCCATTTGCAAAACATAACATCAAGTGAGAAACAAGTGAGGTAAACCAGTGGAGAGGATGGATCATCAGAAGAGAGAAACAAGTGAGCTAAACCAGTGGCGATGAATCCCTTGTCGGTTTGTCTCAGTGTTCATTGGATGTGGTTGCTTCATCTCGCATGTTCTTGATACTCACTTGGTTTCTGAGCTCCATTATATGTGGCTCCTTCTCCAAGTTCTCTCCTGTTACATTTCACCATATCACAATTTTAGAGTTCTCGATGAAACCATAGTTTCTTTTTGCTAAAACGAAATGAAAAAGAAAGGGAGAATTTTAGCTAAGAGATACTCACTTGCTAGCTTGCAATGTTTCTCTGCGAAGCTCATCTTTAATCTGAAGGCATAGAAACAAAGAAAAAAATAGTTAACATCCAATATATAGCAAAGAATCTGAAACTCTAATAACCAACATGTAACGACGATGCCATAATGAAGGTCTTTTTTTCGCCAGCGAGTTTATTATCAACCATATCATTAGTCTTAAGGTATGATTGTTGAAAATCTGTTAAATAGTGAGAGACAATGAAAGATAATGACTCAGCACACCTCAATGGCATTAAATCTAAAGCTCTGTCCCATGCGCTTGACTAAGGCAGCGTCGTCATTGATACCTGTATAATCATATGAAGCTTTTAGCATCAAGAGTACATAGTAATGAGAATTATTTTTACCGCTTTTAGCTCTATTGTACAGCGAAATCATGGAGAATGTGTAGAAATTCACACGAAAATGACCTTCTTCTACTTCCTCGTCATCAACTGGAGCATCTTTGTCAAACTCAAATCGTTTCCATCCTGCACCTCTATTAGAGATGTCAAACGGGCCACTTGCCCGCGGGCCTAGCCCGTTAAGGCCCTAATGGACGCGGGCCTGGACATTATATTTTCTGTCCATTAAAAAGCGGGTCTCGCGGGTTGACCCATTGCGGTTCGCGGATTAAACGGACTGACCCGTTGCAGACTCGCGGGTTTGCGGGTAGACCCGCAAATTTAAATGCTTTAAAAAAATTTAGATCGTGGTTGGGAGAAACTCAAGAGTCAAGAGACTCATATAATTGTTATTAATAAAATAACCTAATTTGAACTTGAATCACACGTAGGGAAACTCAAGAGTCAAGATACTCATATAATTGTAAAACTAAAACGGTGTGCCGTCACTTTCGATTGCTTCTCAGAGCGAAATTCAACAAAGCAATCATCTTTGTAATGGTAAGTTATTGATTTTCAATTTTTAGTCATGTTTGATATGAAGTTTCTAAGTCTGTTATATGGTTTTTCAATTCTAAAGTTATCTAAAGCATAAATACTATTTTATAGATTTCGTTTCATTGATGCTGCCATGGCTTATATAAGTTTTTGCAGTAACTAGACTCTCTTGGACTTGTCAACATCTCTATTTATGTTATTCCTTAGTTTGTATGTTTTTTTCTTCTCTCGGAATGTCGAAGAGAGGAATTAAATAGGAATCTGTTATGGTTTAAAAGAATAATCTGATCCTTTTATATATAATCAAATATAATGCTGGATAATTCTTTGTGTTGTTATTGACAGGAATCACAGGGTTGTGTAGATGTGGAATCTCAAAAAATTATGGATGCTCTTAATGTTGAAAACGAACGAGTTTCGTTTGATGGAACGGAGTCTTCCAAACGTCCTAAAAATAAAAGACCAGTCTTTGAGGTTGAAGATGATGATGATGATGATGGTGATGAAGATCATAAAGAAAAGTCATCGGAACCGAAAAAGAGAATGAAGTATTCAGAAGTGTGGGAACATTTTGACGTCATTACTAAAGTTGGAAGCTCAAGAAAACCTGAAGAAAGAGCACAATGTAAGCATTGCAAGAAGGATTATGCGTATGATGCACACAAAAACGGTACGAACACTTATAGACGTCATCTTCTTAAATGCAAGCTTATGCCTAGAAATGGTGATGTTGGTCAAATGATGGTCAATTCAGAAGCAAAATTGCAATCTAAGAAGATCGATCACGCTGTTTTTCGTGAAATGGTTGCTAAGTGTATTATTCAGCATGATCTCCCATTTGCTTATGTTGAATATGAGAGAGTTAGATCGGTATGGAAGTATTTGAATGCAGATGTGAAGTTTATCAGCAGGAACACAGCTGCGAAAGATGTTTACAGGTTTTATGAGAATGAGACAGAGAAATTAAAAAGTGAATTACGCAATCTTCCGAGAAGGATTTCTTTCACTTCTGATTTATGGTCTGCTATCACTCATGAGGGCTACATGTGTTTGACAGCGCATTATGTTGACAGAAACTGGAAATTAAAGAACAATATTTTAGCATTTTGTGCTCTACCGCCTCCACATTCAGGTATGCATTTAGCAATGAAGCTTCTTGATACATGGGAGGAATGGGGAATTGAAAAGAAAGTGTTCTCTCTAACTTTAGACAATGCAACCAGCAATGATTCCATGCAAGACATTGTGAAATCTCAGCTTGTGTTGCGAAATGATTTGTTGTGTGGAGGAGAGTTTTTTCATGTGAGATGCTCAGCACATATTCTTAACCTCATTGTTCAAGACAGGCTGAAGGTGATTGGTGATTCTTTGCATAAGATCAGGGAGGGTATTAAATATGTTCAAGGTTCTGAGTCTCGAGAGATCTTGTTTGAAAAGTGTGTGGAAACTGTTGGTATACAATTCAAAGCTGGTTTGGTGTTGGATGTGCCTACTAGATGGAATTCGACATATAAGATGCTTGATAGGGCTATTAAGTACCGAGCTGCTTTTGCTAATCTTAAAGTCATTGATGGCAAGAACTACAAGTTTCACCCTACTGAAGATGAATGGAAACGAGTGAAGGAGATGTGTGATTTTTGGAGCCATTTGATGAGATCACTCGTCTTATATCAGGTTCCACATATCCAACTTCAAACTTGTACTTTATGCAAGTTTGGAAGATCAGAACTTGGTTGACAGAGAATGAGAATAGTAGCGATAAGATTATCAAAAATATGATTATTCCTATGAAGGAAAAGTTTGACAAGTATTGGGAAGAAGTTAGTGATATTTTTGCAATGACAACAGTGTTTGATCCAAGGTTGAAGCTATCACTGGCACAATATTGTTTCACGAAAGTTGATGTGAGGTCTTGTGATGAAAAGTTAAAGTATTTGCGAGGTAAACTCCGTACTCTTTTTGAAGCTTATGAGAGGAAGTCAAAATCGATATCACCTTCTTTAGAGACACGGGAATCTCTCCAAAAGCAAGATGATGACGAAGGTCAAAGAGGAAATTTCATGAATTATAATGTAAGTAGTTCATTCCTTGCTTTTAATTCTACGTTTTATGTAACTATTTGGAAAAGCTTTTAATTCTTACGATTTTTGAGAAAGTCAAAATATTTAGGCTGCACATGATTGGCTATAATAAGTAATGGAAATCCATTTGTGCGTTTACTGATTTTTGTTTACATGATTGGCTTAAAAAAAACACGTTAGATGGTTTTTTTGTAGGATTTCTTAGCTTTTCGCAAAGCAAATGTTGTTGTTAGTGGAAAGTCTAAGCTGGACATGTATCTAGATGAAGAGACATTGGACATGAGCCGTTTTGCGAGTTTGGATATCTTGCAATATTGGAAAGATAACTCTCAACGTTATGGAGAAATGCTAGCATGGCTTGTGATATTCTTAGCATTCCTATCACAACGGTAGCTTCTGAATCATCTTTTAGTATTGGAGCTCGAGTATTAAACAAATATAGAAGCCGTCTTTTTCCGAAAAACGTTCAGGCATTAATTAATTTGCAGTCGCAATTGGTTAAAAGGTTTTGAAGCATATGAAAATGGTAAACAAGATAGTTTTTTTTATAGTTACTACGATAACACAATTATAAATTCTATATTCACTATGTTATTTTATGTGTTTTATGTAGAGGATAATGAAGAATTTGATGATGAAGATGAGACATTGCCATCTTTCGAGTCGATTGTTGATGATGAAGATTGATATATAGATGCTGTTTGAGTTTGAGTTCACGAGTTTACTTATCAGATTTATGGGAGTTCTTGTGTGTGACTAAGTTTAAATGCTACTGTTTCGTTTCTTTTGGGTGTTTTGTTTCGTTTTAAAAAAAAAAAATCTTTATAAGTTATTACTATGGTTTTTTATATTATTTATTCTCTTCTCTTAACAAGTCCTTATATGAAATTAACTTTCAGAAAAGTCCTTATAAAGTCGATATCACCATTTTTACTAACAAAAAGTAAAATGAGAAACAAATGGTTCATAATTTTAGAGATATAGACTTTTAAACTTTCGATAAATAAAAAAGGAATGTTTTTTTCCTGCGGGCCGGCCTGTTTACCCGCTGGGCGGGCCTGGACATTGTTGTATAACCCGCGGTCCTAGCGGGCCAGCCCGTTACGACCCGCAAAAAAATGTCTGCGGCGGGTCTGGCCCGTTGGACGCGGGCCGGCCCGTTTGACACCTCTAACCTCTATTGGTATCTTTCTCAACTGCAATTCAAGTGGGATCATTAATTTCAAGAGAGGAAATCAACATGAGCGTTTTCACAAGGTAAAAGATGCGAGGAATCTCATTTTAAGGACATAGTGAATCTTTCTTGTTCTTTAATTCTTTCTAAGGCACCATGAAGTTTCTCTTCATAATGAAGATCATAAAACACAATACAATCTCAGGCACCAAGAAAAATCCGATTAACAAGGATACACTCATAGATTAACAAGGAGTTAACGAATCTATATGATAACATACCCTGAAACAGTTCCACTTCCATTCAGTGTCGTCTTCTCTCGTGATCTTATTCGGTTCAACACCCTAATAGCTATCGATTCCTTTCTCTCCCTTGTCACATCCGGCTCGTCCTCCGTCTTTTTTGGATTCGCCGCATCTGTCTCCTGCTTCGTCGGCGGAGCTTTTTCTCACAGAGTAACCGTGCTAGCGAATCGCACGCCTCCGAACCCCGGAGCTCTAGTCCAGATCCAACCACTCCCGCTCAAGCCGGAATCGACCGCATGCTTCAAAAGATGGCTTGCCGATAAAGCCTCATGAGACGAAATCGGACGGGTCGCAGCGCCGGTCGAGAAAAACCGTGGTCCGGCAGCTTTCATCAGCGACGAAGCCACCTTGGCTCCACCGCGACTCATCATCATTATGCAGAAACGAAGATTGAAATCGAAATTATCAAAAGCTAGTCCAAGAATATAGGAAGATTGTAGGAGAAATTAACTGGCGAATCAAAGAATATAGGAAGATTGGATCATAAAACATAATGAAGATAGAGTCGTCGGTGAATCCGGCGTGACGAAAGTGGACGAGGAGAGAGAGAGCAGACAATACAAGACCGAGAAGACTAATCCATTTCATACGCGACTTCAAGAACTTTACCTTCCCCCTTCATCTCACTCACTCACTCGCTCGATTAACCTAAGTTCAGATCTGTTGTCGATTCGAAAGAGAAGTGAGACGAGGAAGAGACAGAGAATTAAGAGATATGAAATAATAAGAAAGATCCAACGGTGTGAGATATGGGAGAAAGAAAAGCTTAAGGAATATCCAACGTATTATATTGTGCCAGGTAATTGATCCAAGTGATGTAATCTCATAGGTTCTCTTCTAGTGTATATTAATTTTTTATAACCTAAATAAAACAATTTTTAATATGTTTTATTTACATTTAATTTTGAAAAATATTTTATATCAATGAGGTATGATAAATTATATACTTTCATCATGATATATACTTTTGGAATTTATAAAAAAAAATTAGAGCAAAAACTATATAACAAATGTTGTGTGATGAAATACTTACTAACTTATCATTAGTTTGTATATATGTTTGTAATAATTTTTGCACCAAATCTTGCAATCATTTTTAGTGATTTCCAATAATTGGTAATCATTTTAATTATTAATCGTCAACATAACCTAAACCATAAACCAACATAACATAAATCATAAATCAAATATTCAAGACTTAATTCTTCTTTTATGTATAGTTTTTCATTTTTTTATTTACACATTAAGAGATAAATTTATTGTATATTCTATTGTTAATTGGCTAATTACAAAAAAATATATTTCACATAACCTGAACCACAAACCTCAAAATCCTATACCCTATAAACCTTAAACATAAACTCCAAACCCTAATTGGGAAATTACAATTACATTATTTCAAACTCTTAACCCTATAGACTACGCAAACCATAAACCATATACAAGTAATCATACCCTAAACCCAAAACCTTAAACCCTAAATCCTAAACCCCAAACCATATACCCTAAACCTAAACTCTATACTACTATGTCCTAAACCCTAAACCTGAACCCTAAACACCAAACCCTATACCATAAACCTAAACTTTATACTCATATGCCATAAACCCTAAACCTAAACCTCAAACCCCATACCCTAAACGTTAAACATAAACTTATAATTAATTCCTGGGGAACGATATATTTCCCCCTCGGAACTATGATATAGCACAATTTCTACATAAAGTTTGACCCTCGTACTAGATCCCCATAGATTGAAAGTTTAAGATTTATTTCCCCACTGTATGAAAGTTCGAAACCAGTTTCCCCACGGTTTGAAAATTCGAAACCAGTTTCCCATAGACCACAATTAGTGTCGGTTTACTATATACCAATTCATACTTAACCAAAATAACACAAACCAAAACCAACATTAAACCAATTACGACCCGATTTAAAAGAATTAACCAATAATAATACCACCCACCCGATAATCTAACTCTAACCCCTATACCCAAAAAACCCCAATTCTAAAAATTCCAAATTACGAACCCTAAAAACCCGACCACGACGAACCCAAATCCCTGAAATCGAAGTCGAGTGGAGCGAAGCTGGGTGCCCATAAATCTAAACCCAAAAAATCCCCAAATCCCTAAAAACAAAAAATTGAGTGTCACGCCACTAAAATTTCAATTTTTTCCCAGTGGGTTCTGGTAATGGAGCATTGATAATGGCTGGTTTACGAAATGAAACTGTGGAGAAAAAGAACAACGAGGAAGAGGGAGTAGTAGAAGTCCTATGCCCTAAACCAGACTGTGTCGCGCCAGTTGGACCCGATACGATCGAGGAATTCACAGGACCGGTGAAGGAGATGTACGAGAGTTACGTTATGGGATCTTTCATGGAGAGCAACAAGGTGTCGATCAAATGGTGTCCTGCGCCGATGATGATGATCCGTCCAGGGAAGGATTCGACGGACGCCTGGGCTTGGCGAAGGGATTGGGACTGTATTTGTCGCGCCCGACGGACGCCTGAATCTGATGAATCAGAACCCATTGATTCGCTCGATCACACTCTTCTTCAAGCGAGATTTATTGTTGGACATTAGATTCGTGAATAAGGTTTTGATTGTGAGAAAACAAATAATTCGATTTGGATTTTTCTTAACTTTTTGTTGTTGTTCGTATTTCGAGTTATCAATCATGAATATTTCCTCTTTATCCCTTTGATATGTGATTTTATTTTAGTTTCTTGGTCTGAGAATTTCACTAAGAAACCTCGTTGGGTGTTTGATTTTATTCAATTTTTTTATTCGTTTGTTCTGGGAAAATTTTGTTTGTTTCATTGGATTGATAAACTTGGGAACAATATTCGAAAAGGCGTTAGGCGCTAGACTGGCGGTCGGGCACTGATTTGCGCCTAGACCAAAAAGCGATGATTAATCGGTTAGCGATTAATTTTGAATATTTTTTTTTTAATTTTAAAGTTTATATATATAAGTTATAAGTTATGAATATATTAATCAAAACAAGTATGAAATAAGTTTTTTTGATTATCAAAGTAACAAAACATTAAGAAATTAAATTCAAATTCACATATAAATTTCAAAAAAAAAAAAAAAGTACAAACATATGATGCAAAAAATAGATTTGTCTTGACATTGAGAGACAAAAAAAAGTACAAGGAGAGAAAAATCTTCATCATCTTCTTCAATGATAAAATTAGCATATGTGTTGTACTTCTAGATGTATTTCCAAAACTTTATAACAAACCATATGTCCGTTATAAAAAAAAAAAATATGTTGACTTTTTGAAGGAAGTTAATGATTTTTTCGAAAAAAATCGTTAAAAAGCATTGACTTTTTGAAAAAACGTTGACCGCCTAATTGGCCGCATAGACACTAATCGTGGTGGTTCACTGCTGACTAGCGCCTAGACGGCCGCTTTTTAGAACATGGCTTAGGAAGAAGAAGTTATGGAGAGAAGAAGAAGAAAATAGCGACAGTGAATAAATTGTTCAAACGGCTACGTTTTGATGTTCGTGAAAAAAGTCAAGTTTTATAAAAAAATTTCAAACCTTAATTCTTAAACCTAAACCTCAAACCTCATACCCTAAACTTTAAATATATAATTTACATAAAAGCCAATCTTAAACTATTTATTTATAATTATTTTTAAGCCTAAATCTAACCAAATGACAAGTCAATTGGGTTTGAGAATTAAAATTTAGATTAATCTTATTTTGATAAAACATTATCAATTGGGTTTAAATGAACATTAGCAAAAAAAAATTAAAAAATCATATTAATTTAAACCAAATAATTTATGATTAAAAATTGGAATTTTAAAACCAAACCGTTTGGGTTTGAATTAAACCAAACCTATTGCCACCCAATATTACCCACGATTTACTCATTTTGGTTTTTGGCACCAAATTTTTGGTTTGGTGGAGGATTTGGTTTTCATACACATTTCAAAAAAAAATATTTATTTAATATTTAATTTTTTAAAAATTTAAAATTATATACTTCCTCCGTTCCACTAAGATATATGTTTTAGAAAAAACAATTTGTTTCACAAAGATACAGTTTTTGTGTTTTCAATATAAAATTTATGGTCATTTACCTATTTTACCCTTATTAAACAATCAATTGGTTTTTAACTTTTTTTTCCAAATTTTTATCTTTAGTCGTGGTCTTCTTTGTATTAATTAGGACTTCACTTTCCAACATATGAAAACTTAATGCACAGATTATATATACATGCTCTTTGTCATCAAATAAAAATACTATTATCTCTTCATTTTCATAAACTTAAAAAAAATTCTCTTCTTTTTCAAATTCATGGAGTCTCTCGGAAACGAGATAACGGAAGGAAAAAACCCGATGAAAAATACCATGGAGACTTTTACGTTTTCTGTTCTGGCTCCATTTCTAAGTTTTTAATTTTTTTGATTAAACTGATTTTGGCTCCAAATAAAATTTTGGATCACAATATATTGGGAAAATGTTTCACAACCAATGAGACTATTAAATTGTTTACTGAGTGATTAAGCTTCTTTAAAAGTTCACATGAAATGTTTTGCCTTCTTCTTTAATGCCTTCTTCTTTAGTTCTTTCTCTTTTAAAAGTTCACGCGAAAAGTTTGACTATTAAAGTTTTGCCTTTTTGTTTTTTTTTCAAGTTCATTCAGTAATAATAATATTATTGTGAGGTTAAAACTGGTATTGTTAATTATTTCTTAAAATGTGTGAAAATGGTAAAACATACATCTTAGTGGAACGGAAGGAGTATTAAATACATTTCATAACTTCCAAAACCATGTTTCCGACAATGGGTTTTCAACACTTGAACCTCTTCCAGAGTTGCGAAAATCTCCATAGCTTCATCATCTTTACCTTGCTTGAACAAATACTTCATAAACGAAACTTTAAAGATTGCAATTGCCTTGTGATATTCTCTCCATGGAAATTTGCTACTCGGTCCTTTCAATTCTTCAAAGATTTGGCTAGCCTTTGCGAATATCCCTATATCCAAGAATCCACGAATTAGAATGTCGTAGACCATGAAATCACAACAGCTCATGGATCTCACTAAATCACAAGCTTCATCGAATCGAACTTGAAATTCCAAAAAGAAATCCTCATCGAAATCGCAAACCCAGACCCAGGAAAGAAATCGCAAAGCTTATAAAACCCAGAAATCGAACAAGGAAACAAGCAAAACATGTATAATTGAAAGATTAAGTTGACTCTTACCCCATCTCGACTATTATCTTCTCGATTCTTCTTCCTCAATCTCACTTTCTGTGTTTGAACTCTAAATCGATTTTGGTTTTTGTATTTTTTTGGTCGACGGGATTTTTTTTTCCTTGTCTTTGAGACAAAACCAAATAAAGTCTGGTTCAATTTAATTCATTTTTAAAAAATTATATATTAAATATTAAATATTAAAAAAATAACTACGTTTCACCGGAATCCACTGTTCCGTTAACGGTGTTAAACATTCCGTTTAACATTTCGATGGAGCAAAACAAAACCCTACTCTGAGTGTTTAAAGTATAAGTTATGTTACCTTCAAGGTTTAGAGTGAGAGTGGTAAAGTCTCAGGATTTAAAGTGATAGTAAGTTCAACTTTGAGGGTTTTAAATGCTATTTTAAGGGACAATTCTAGAGTTTTGCGGTGTGAATTAAAAATAATATTTTTGTTAATATTTTGATATTTTATAAACAATTTACAAAGGAATTAAAAATAAAAAAGGAATCGATCTATACAGAGAATCTGAGATTTAAGAAGGGACAATTCTAGAGTTTTGCGGTATGAATCCGTCGTCGTCCGTATAAAAGAAAGAAGAAGAAGAATCAATTCAAAAAGAAGAAGAAAAACCAATTCAAACAAAAGCAGTAGAAGAAGAAGAACCATTTTATTTAAGAGGAGGAAAAGAAGATTCGATAATTATAACTACTTTTTGCTACTGTTTTTCTACTGATTTGCTACTGTTCTACGATCCACCGAATTCAGTAGCAAATCAGTCGCTAAAATTACTACTGAATATCTACTGCATGTTTTTCGACTACAATTCAGTCACTAATCAGTAGTAAAACTGCTACTAATTAACGACTGAAATTTTTAGTCACTAAATACCTACTGATTTGCGACTATTTGAAAATAGTCGCAAATCAGTAGGAAATTAGTAGCGAAACAGTCGGTAAATTTACCGACTGCCTAATCAGTAGCAACAATCAGTAGCAAAAACCTTGTTTTGGTGTAGTGAATATATATCAGATTTTTGGGTATATTTTTGGTATTATGGGTATATTTATTTAGTTTTTTTTTCGGATATATTTACGGATTTTCAGATATAATTTTAGATTTTCGTGTATATTTTTGTATTTCGAGTATATTTTTCTTACACTTTTTTCGGGTTTTCGGGTATATTTTAGGCATTCCGGGTAATAAATACCCGGAACCGAAAAATATCGAAAAGTTCGATAATTTTTCGGTTCTGAAATCTCGGAACCGAACCGACCCGGAACCGAACCGAAATCATTTCGGAACCGAATGGATCCTAAACCTCACTACCTGAAATATCCGGAACCGAACCGGAACCGAAAATGCCCATGCCTAGAAAAAAAAGTGTGAACTGCGTAGTTCCATAAACTGCGTTCTAGCCATTCAAGATGTCTAACGATATTATCAACGAGCAAACGGCTGCTCTACTGAAGGATCTCCAAAAAAACGGTTTGAAAACATCAAGAAGAGGTTGGTGCGTTGAAAGCTCCCCGAGCTACTCAAGAGGAGCAGCATAGGTCGCACATAGGCGCTCTGCATACCCAACTGAGTCAGGAGACTTCTTCAATGGAACATGCATTTTAGACTTCTCATCTTCTCGTGTGTGATTCCTGGAAGACTGAGTGTTCTAGACTTATCATAGATCTATAAGAAAATTGTTATATTTTGACAAAAAATATAACAATTATTTCGTCATAATATATATATTGTGATGTATTTGTGACGATTTGAGAACGGTCACAATACGATCGTCACAAATATTTTTGGTAACAAAAACGTCACAGCATTTGCGACGAATTTACATAGTAACCATTCCGTCACAAGTTGTAACAATATAAACAAGTATCAAAATCGTAACAATTAGCAACTAAAAATAACATCACAAAATCGTTTTATTATGTGACTATCATAACGTCTTAATTCCGTCGCTCATTATGACGGAATTCTAGTCTCAAATTGTTACAAATGAAGACTGAAAATATATCACAAATCCGTATTCATTTGCGACTATTTAAGAGTCTCAAATTCGTCATGCATTATCACTAAATTATCGTCAAAAATCTGTTTTATATAGCTACTGATATATCATATTAAATTTGTTACATTTCTTTACTAAATTATCATCATAATTTCATTTTAATTAAAAACTGATTTTTTTTTATCTCAAATTTGTAAAAAATTTACATAGTTATTGACTTATTGTCAAGATTATTTACCAAATTATTATCACAACTATACATATGTAATAACAATATACAATAATAAAAATAATATCAAAAGGTAAATTAATAATTTGAAAATAAATTACAAAAAGAAACATTACAAATAATATTGTTCTCATATGCGACTGCATTCAGCTTCCGGCGCTTGGCTATATGCAGTTGTAAGAAAACAGTTGCGGTTCATGTTAAGGTGTAGTTAGGGTTTTATGGTTCTGATCAGCCTCTTCTGATTCTTGAGCACGAAGTAAAAGGTATGGCGGCTAGGTTTTAACTTCGTTGGCGGTGAAGAAAACCCATGTGGCTTCCCTGACATGTCTTCTATTTAAACCTGCCTTCTATCAAATCTGTTTGACTCATATCTGACCGGAATCTTGCTCACAAAACCCCATATTGAACTGTCTTCTTCTTCCTCTTCATCTCTTTTTGCTGATTTTCTTAGATCTGGCTCTGATCTGCTCCGCCTTTGTCCTTGAACCTCCGATCTGCTCTCTATAGACCTCCAGGTCATTGCCCAAGCCACACTTTCCTTTTTCGCCTCTTCCGACAAGATCACTCCCTTCCTCTCCTTGTTATGGACCCAACGGCGAGAAACACACATCACAACAACATATGCGACGGTGGATGATGACAGCACCGGCGAAGATCAGCTTCTTCACTCTTTATTCCCGACGACATGCTCTCTTTCTCTCTGTCTAAGGCGGCGGATTTTCTGTTGAAGGAAAGTATACATGTATATATATATACACACGCACATCTCCTTTTTGTGTGTAGTTTTTGGCTAATGGGCTCTATTAATTATTATTATACATATAAAATTTTGGCTAATGGGCTCTTCTTATTTATACACATAAAAAAATTAGTATTTGTATTAACGTTTATAATAAATTAATTTCTCTCCGATTATTTGTTCATATAAAAATACAAAAATAACTTATGTACATCTCTGTACAAAAAAGTACATTTATATATAGAGATAATTGGAAATATAGGACACTTTGAACTTAAAATTGTCCCCTTAAGATTAATTGAACTAAAATTTGTCCCCTTAGGATTTAGATTAATTGATTTCCCACACTACCCTTAAAATATTAATTATAATTGATTTAGAAAAAAAAAATTTAAGTTAAATGGCAAAAAAAATTGATTGGTCTACATAAAAAGGAAAGTATTATATTAAAAGATATTTTTTTTTATTTTTTTCTTTGATTGTCGAGAAAACTTAATTTTTTTTATTTCCCACAAAACATTTTCTCTTCTCGACATCTCCGTCGAGAGAAAGCTAGGTTTGAAGAATCCGGCATCTACGTCAGTCTCCGGCGAGTGTAATCCGGAGGATTTCGTCCTCCATCGTCGTCCATGGTTCGTCCTCCGTGGAGTTTCAAGCGTCCTCGTCGGTTCGTGTCCGATTTCGTCAGTCTCCGACCAACTCTCTCCGTCATCTCCCTCCTCTTTTCATTCTCATCGCTCAATGATTTCCATCGGGTAAGTATTTCTTTAGTCTTAAATTTGATTAACTTATGTGTTTGTGGTTTGTGTGAGGTGGTTTTTGATTTGTGAGTTCATTCGG
The DNA here is from genome assembly GCA_030161315.1 of Eutrema japonicum. NCBI lineage: Eukaryota > Viridiplantae > Streptophyta > Magnoliopsida > Brassicales > Brassicaceae > Eutrema > Eutrema japonicum. Next base: position 35,054,482 of record BSQW01000007.1, on the reverse strand, counting down.
CCAAAACTTCCCTCAAAGAATTTTTTTAAAAAACCTTTGAAACAAAAAGATAATTATAGTTGTTTTTGGTCATTATCGTGTTATTATTAACATCACATATCTAAGATGGATTACCAACACCAAATCGGGCTTATAGGTAGAAAAAACAGTAATCACTTTGTACATCACGCTATAATCATCAATTGAAAAATATCTCTGAAACCTTTATTGAGCCTCCTAACAAATTTTGAAATCAAAACAAGTTGATTTGGACATAATTAAGTATTTTTCTGTAATAATATTCTTTCAAGTAACTGGGATATAAATATACCAACAAGGCATCGTCAAGTGTCGTCTATTGTTTGTTTTCAATAGTTAGCTATCAAATGTAACTACACAATTAGAGAGACACAGAATTGTCTATTCTTTTGTACGGCAACGTTTGAAGTAAGATCAATAATTTTCTTATTCTGCAGCACATTCTTCACTTAATCGTGTCCACTGAATTGTCATGCTTTTGTTTCTCTCTGACTACACCCTCATCTTTTACAATTCCAAGAATCAGATTGCACTTCTTAATGGTTTTGTATAGTGAAAGTTTGCATTATTGATCAATTTATTTGTTTTCTCTAATATAAAGTTTTGTTTTTTAACATTATGTGTGTACTCATTTGTAGGTATGGATTCGAATGAGTTGCCAAAACTTCTATTTAAGCCTGGGAGTGAGCCTCAAGTTGAAAAGATCAACAACCGCTGTATGCTGTCAACTCTAAACCTACTGAAGAAAAAGATGCAGAATGAGTACGAGAAAGTCTTGGTTGATCCTGTCTTCGGTCCGATTCTGGCAATGCATCAACAGAGCCTCAGATACTCTGCGAGACTGATCCACAGCTTCATGTGTAGACAACTCATCACTGACAAGAAACATGAGCTGTGGTTTGTGTTTGCAAAGAGGCCTCTTCGTTTTTCTATGCAAGAGTTCCACGCAGTTACTAGTCTCAACTACAAAGAACATAAGAAATGCAACTTCACAAAATGGAAAAATGATGGCGGTTTCTGGAGTACTTTGCTGATGAATAACACATGAATAACTTTACAGAAGTTACTGTTAGAGCACCTCGACAGGGCTAACGAATGGACACGTGAAGACAGGTTGAGGTTGGTCTACTTGTTTGTTATTGAAGGTGTGGTAATGGCGCAGGATAAGACCGTTAATATCCCACGAGAATACATCGTGCTGGTGATGGATATAGAGAAGTTGCGGATGAATCCATGGGGACGTCATGCATTTGACATGCTGGTTGAGGACGTCATCAAAACTCGTGACAAGCTGGCGCGTCCCAAAGGCTATACGTTGAGAGGTTTCTCATTAGCTCTTCAGGTTTGGATCATGGAAGCAATTCCTGATTTTTGTACGTTGCTGGGAATAACAGTCCAGAATGAGAACAATACTACTTCTAGATGTTCTAAGTGGAAAGGAGCTGCTAGAATATCATACCAAGAGTTTATTCAATTCGAATCCACTTTTCGGAAGGAGGTTAGTAGTGTAAATCATTTTTTAGGTATTTGGAACATCTACAAGCAGTTTAATGTTTAGTTTTGGTACTCTTTTGATTTTGGAACATCTACAATTCTTATTGTTTTTCTTTTTGTAGCATGTCTTGTATCCCTACATATCTTCTACCGGGAACTTCGACGTTATCGATTCAGCTGAATTCGTAAGGGCTGACGAAATGGCTGACCGGAGAGTAGACTGTATGAAGACAATGATCACGGATGGAAATGACTGGAGTGACTTCATATGAGGAATTGAGGAAGCTACTCACACATCTTCTGTGGATGATGATGCCCATTCCAGAAATTTTGAGGCAGAGATTGAGTTTTTGGATGGTGATAGTGAAGTTGGAACACCAAGTGGTGTAGATAGATCAGGTTGTGGTTCAAACCGTGGCAAAAAAAGAGTTGCTGATCCTGGTTTTGAGGCACGCAAGCAGAAGTTGCTGTGCCAACGATCAGCTGGAAAACAGAATGTTCCTGATGAAGACATCACTACAAGAAAACAGGCAATTTGCAACGAATTTTTGCGACGATTTTAATTCGTTGCAAATTGCCATCGTTTTCGCGACGACTTTACGACGATTCTTGAAAACGTCGTAAAGTCGTCGCAAAATTGGGACGATAATTTTCGTTGTCAAATCGTCGCTAATTAGCGACGATAATACAACGATTACCAACGACATTACGACGATTATCAAAATCGTCGTAAAATCGTTGTAACGTAGCGACGATTTTACGACGTGTATATAAAACGTTGTAATATCGTCGTAAAAGTACCCACGAATTAGCAATGATTTGTATAATTTGAACTTTACATCGATTTCCCAACGATTAATCAGTTAGGTGAGCACGTTTTAAGTTCACGGTGTTTAGTTAGGTAAACATGTTTAATATCGTTGTAAAGTCGATGTAAACATTTTTAGATTCGTTGTAAAATCGATGCAAAATCGATGTAAAATCGTAGGTAATTCGATGGTAGTGAAAATAAAAATCTATATATAGTGGCCAACTTCATAATTAAAATTTCATATTCAAAAACAATATTTACTTCTTTCTGACCAAAAAAAAATGTCAATATACGAAATTAGAAGATGGATGTATAATCGTCTTGATTCAGAGGGATCGCTAACAAAGGAGTTCAGTGATGGGGTGGAGGGATTCATGCATCAGGCAGGAAGTATACATAATACGATTATCAGTGGTAAGATGTACTGTCCTTGTGCCAGATGCTTGAATAGGAAATTTATCATTATCTCGAAGGTGTGGTCGCATATATTAAATAGAGGGTTTATGCCGCATTACTATATATGGTATTATCATGGAGAGGGTCATGGGGGAAATGCAGCTAGTAGTAGTAGCAATTATCAAGCATCGAATTTTGATGAATCAAATAATTTTAATCAATTTAATGAGCATGCGGAGCAGCATGGTGAAGATAATGATAGGATTCATGACATGGTTACGGATGCATTTCATGAAACCGTAAGTACATTTGCACATGATCATCATGATGATGAGGAACCCAATCTAGATGCAAAAAATTTTTATGATATGCTAGATGCTGCAAATCAGCCACTCTACGATGGATGTAGAGAAGGACACTCTAAATTGTCGTTGGCGGCTAGGATGATGACTATTAAAACTGATCATAACTTAGCTGAGGTTTGCATGGATGATTGGGCTGATTTGATTAAAGAGTATTTGCCAGAGGACAATTTAGCAGCTGAAACTTACTATGAGATACAGAAGCTGGTTTATAGTCTTGGGTTGCCTTCTGAGATGATAGATGTCTGTGTTGACAATTGCATGCTTTTTTGGAAAGATGATGATAAGTTGCTGGAATGTCGATTTTGCCATAAGCCAAGATATAAGCCGCAAGGTTCTGGTCGTAGTAAGGTACCATTCCAGCGGATGTGGTACCTTCCTATAACTGATAGATTAAAAAGAATGTATCAGTCCGAGAGGACAGCTGCATCGATGAGATGGCATGCAGATCATTTGCAAACAGATGAGGAGGTTACTCATCCTTCAGATGCAAAAGCGTGGAAACACTTTAAGACGGTACATCCAGACTTTGCTAGAGAGAAACGTAATGTGTATCTTGGTCTTTGCACAGATGGATTTAGTCCGTTTGGTATGTCTGGTAGGCAATATTCTTTATGGCCAATAATCCTAACGCCTTACAACCTACCCCCAGATATGTGCATGCAAAGGGAATTTTTATTCATGAGTATTTTAATACCAGGTCCGAAGCATCCGAAGCGTTCCCTTGATGTGTTTTTGCAGCCTCTGATACAGGAATTGGAGCAGTTGTGGTATACCGGGGTTCGGACATATGATTTTGCAAGGAAAAAAAATTTTACAATGCGTGCGGTGCTTATGTGGACAATAAGCGACTTCCCTGCTTACGGGATGTTGTCAGGTTGGACTACGCATGGGCGATTGTCTTGTCCATATTGTCTCAATCGGACAGATGCGTTTCAATTGAAACATGGTCGGAAAACAAGTTGGTTTGATTGTCACCGCCGATTTCTACCGATTCATCATGCATATCGAAGAAATAAGCGGTTGTTTAGAAAGAACAAAACTGTTCGTGTTCCTCCTCCTGTTTATATTTCTGGGGAAGATCTAGAAGCAGAAATTGATCATTATGGTGCATTGGAAACAGTCAATCGTGGTGGAAATTGGCACACTCCAGCTAATATGCCGGATGGATATGGGGAGCATCACAATTGGCATAAGAAAAGCATATTCTGGAAGCTTCCGTATTGGAAGGATCATTTGCTTAGACACAATTTGGATGTCATGCACATTGAGAAAAACTTTTTTGATAACATCATGCATACATTGTTAAACGTGCGTGGAAAGACTAAAGACAGCGGTAAGTCAAGGTTAGACTTGCCTGATCTTTGTTGTCGGAATGAGTTACATATTACAAGCAATGGGAAAGCACCTGTCCCCATATTTCGAGTTGGTGCGGAAGAAAAGTCAGCTTTGTTCAAATGGGCGACATCTGATGTGAAGTTCCCGGACGGGTACGTATCTAATTTATCTAAATGTGTTGAGAATGGCCAAAAGTTTTCTGGGATGAAGAGTCATGACTGTCACGTCTTTATGCAACGACTACTTCCTTTTGCATTTGCTGAACTTCTACCAGGAAATGTACACGAAGCAATTGCAGGCATTGGAGGGTTTTTTCGGGATCTTTGTACCCGTACTTTGTCAGAAGATGTTATTGCACAACTTGATGCTAGTATTCCTATTTTGTTGTGCAACATGGAGAAAATATTTCCCCCAGCCTTTTTTGATGTTATGGAACATCTACCTATTCATCTACCTCACGAAGCAGAACTTGGGGGACCTGTGCAGTATCGATGGATGTACCCATTCGAGCGATTCATGGGACATTTGAAGCGGAAGGCTAAAAATCTAGCCAAAGTTGAAGGCTCAATAGTAGCAGGAAGTTTAACAGAAGAAACTTCTCACTTCACCGGGTACTATTTTGGCTCGAAGGTTCGCACACGGAAAAGGGCAGCACGGCGATATGATGATGGAGGTGTAGGCCGAACATATGCTAATGAAGGTGTCCCAGATATCTTTTCTTCAATCGGTCGATTATGTGGAAGAGTGAAGTCAGTTTGGTTTGCCAATGAAAAAGACCATCATAGTGCACAAACGTATATCCTCTTAAATTGCGAAGAAGTTAGTCAATTTGAGACGTAAGTGTATAAACGTACGTCTTATATATATGGCTAAATTATATATATGCTAGCTTTATACCAATTACAAATACTTATGTATGCAGTGAATTTGTTAGACAAGTCCGAGAAGTCATTGAAGTAATCTCAGACGATGAAATCAACAAGCGTAAAGATCAACATTTTGCCCCGTGGTTGAAGACGCAAGTACGTAAAAATTTAAGTGATCTGATTAATTACTAACTTGGACAATTAACCTAATACATATTTTGATTATTTTGTAACTAAATTAATTAATGATATATATAGGTCGAGTATGGGGATACCGCATATCCACTATGGTTCCATGAGTTAATAAAAGGCCCCATATCGAAGATAACGAGTGCACCCATGTATTGCACACGCGGATATATATTTCATACATTCAAATACGGAAATCAAAGAGCTACTGCCAACTACGGGGTATGTGTGCGGGGCGAAATAGATTTTTATGGAGTGTTGCAAGACATAATTGAAGTTGAGTACCCTGGTTGCTTAGGTTTGAAATGCGTTCTGTTCAAATGCGACTGGTTCGATCCAACAGTTGATCGAGGCGTCCGTAAAAACAAATTTGGGGCAGTAGATGTCAACCAATCACGACGTTACAATAAGTATGAGCCATTTATCCTAGCATCACAAGCAGAACAAGTCAGCTTTGTTCCATATCCGCGAGTTCGCACCACCCGTATCTCATGGTTATCAGTTATAAAAGTTTCTCCGAGGGGTCGAATTGTGGGGGTTGATGAGGAACTACCAATGCAGCAAGATCATTGCTCTGATATGCCAGAACTAAATGAGAGCAATGAAGACATCCTTTTGATAGATCCTCAAAACAGGCAAGTTGAATATCTCCCAGACGATACAGAGGAAGAAGATGAGGAAGATGAGTTCGAAGAAAGTGATGAACCAGATGATCAAGAAACGGATGTGTACTACTCTTCGTCCGAAAATGAATCAGAGTGACCGCGCTAGCTAGAAATTATTGTGAATTTAATGTATTAATATAATATTGTGATCGAGTTGTTATTGTGAAATTTAAGTCATATTAATTATTTCTATGAAATCCCTTAAACCCCAAACTAGATTTCATCTCCGATCTCCACTCATTTTCCGCCGGTGGGGGGATTAATAAATTACGAGACATATGTGTCTATGTGTCATGTAATTTATTAATTGCCCCAACAACGGTGGGAAATAAGTGGAGACCGGAAATGGGATTTAGTTTGGGGTTTAAGGGATTTCAAAGAAATCGTCACTAATTCGATCCAAATTTGCGACGATTTGGCGACGATCTGTCATAAACCCTAAACCCTAAACCCTTTGCCCTAAACCCTAAACCCTAACGTATTACCATCTCATTGTATTATGCATCTTTCAAAGAAATTGATCGTGACTTTAGAGAATTGTCCGGAAATGAAAACTCGGCAAATCACAATAATTTCCACAAACTGAATCATTGTATCTAACATATACGCAAACTATATGTTTTACTTATTTTTCAATATCGATGAACTTATTGATAATTTCATGAATTTGGATTTACGGTAAACATGTCAAGTTGTTTTTGGAACGTTGCAATCGACGTTACAATTTCGTACCTATACCCTAAACCCTAAAACCGATTTTACAACTATCCTCACTAATTCGATCCAAATTTGCGACGATTTGGCAACGAATATTGAAGAATCGTGGCTAAATCGTCGCTAACTCCGAAGGTTGCAAATTCGATGCTACTTTGCGACGATTTGGCGACGATCTGTCATAAACCCTAAACCCTAAACCCTTTGCCCTAAACCCTAAACCCTAACGTATTACCATCTCATTGTATTATGCATCTTTCAAAGAAATTGATCGTGACTTTAGAGAATTGTCCGGAAATGAAAACTCGGCAAATCACAATAATTTCCACAAACTGAATCATTGTATCTAACATATACGCAAACTATATGTTTTACTTATTTTTCAATATCGATGAACTTATTGATAATTTCATGAATTTGGATTTACGGTAAACATGTCAAGTTGTTTTTGGAACGTTGCAATCGACGTTACAATTTCGTACCTATACCCTAAACCCTAAAACCGATTTTACAACTATCCTCACTAATTCGATCCAAATTTGCGACGATTTGGCAACGAATATTGAAGAATCGTGGCTAAATCGTCGCTAACTCCGAAGGTTGCAAATTCGATGCTACTTTGAGACGATGTAAATTCGTTGTAATATTTCGTTGCAAATCCGTTGGTAATTTCTAAAAAATTTCTATAAATACCTTTCACACCTTCATTGCAAACTCAAAAAATAAATTCATATCCACTTTTCTTTAAGTTTTTATGTTGATCATTGTATACCTGCTTGTCTGATGCTCTGGCCAATAAATAATTCTGTAAGATCTTGTTTTCAAGTAAAGACAGTCTTCAACTATCATAGGTGAATGATTCATAGAATTGGACATCTATGTAAATCCTTCATAATATAAGGATATGTCCAATTCTATGTATCTTTCACTTATGGTGGTTGGTCTTTATGAATATAGAAAACTTGATTCCCAGAATTATTTGTTAGCCAGAACATCAGAAGCAGGTAAACAACTTTCAACTCCTAAACCCAAAATGACATTACGTTACAATTTCGTACCTAAATCCTAAAACCGATTTTTCAAAGAAATCGTCACAAAATCGATCCAAATTTGCGACGGTTTGGCAACGAATATTGAATAATCGTCGCTAAATCGTCGCTAACTCCGAAGGTTGCAAATTCGTTGCAAAATTAGCGACGAATTAGCTACGGTTAATTTGCCTCGATATAGCCACGAATCGTCGCCAAATCGTCGCTAACTCCGAAGGTTGCAAATTCGTTGCAAAATTAGCGACGAATTAGCTACGGTTAATTTGCCTCGATATAGCCACGAATCGTCGCCAAATCGTCGCTGATTAGCGACGATTTGGCGACGACAAGTAATCTTATATATACACGCGAATTCCTTGCCAATTCATTTCCAACAAATCAAAAGAAAAACTGATCATAATTTCCTTCCGAATTCTTTGCGAAAAAAGGTAAATTTTTTTTTTTATGTTTTTAATTAATTAGTATAGATAAAACTGAAATAATTTAGGTCGGTAGAAACGGAATCAAATTAGGAAAAATAGCAGACTGCCCGGATGTTTATAGATAGTAATGTTTTTTCATTTTTATGCAGATGGGCCAGCGTCGTGCACATTACGCTCAGTTTTTGAGAGATATTGGTGATTCTACGGGTCCCGGGTTGCCTCCGTCTTCTGAGGCTACAGAGACGGATTTCGTCCCTGTGACGCAACCTCCGCCGCCTCCACAACCACCTCAGATTCCGCAATCTGGAGGACATGCCCCGGCCCCGTATGCACACATGACGGTTCATGATTTGCTTGCACAGCCGGGGCGTCATAGGCTTAAAAGATTAGATCCGGATCATACTGACGGGTCGGAATGGTAATATATATAAATATTTATTTTTTACATTTATTATTACATATTTATATTTATTTCTAACAATTCAAAATTTTACAATTTTTTGTTTCAGGTTTGGAGTTGAATCCAAAGTTGGACGCACCGTTTCCGACATCATCAAGTCTTATTTTGTCGAGCCGCATACCAATTTTTCCCAGCTTCCTCAACACGTCAAGGACACATGGTTCAAGATGTTTGCGGTACGTATGGAAAATTTTTTTTTTTTCTCTTAATTATTTTAATTATATTTAAATATATATTTAATTTTATTTTATAAAATGTGTAATTATTTTTGTTTCTCGTGCAGCAAAAATATCATTGGGATATTTCTATTCATGAGGAGGTTAAAACTTTATTTCTCGAGAGGGTAAAGTTTCGTATCCAAGGCGTAGTTGGAGAGTGGAAGAAAGCATGGAAGAAAGATGGCGATGAAGCAAAGCCCCTCTACATGGATAAAGCCGTTTGGGACGGCTTGGTGCGGTATTGGCTGGAACCGAAGTCCATCATCATTGCTGAGAAGTGTTCGGCTTCCCGCAACACTGTTGATTCGGACGGGCGACTCAAGGCTCTGCCTCATACAGCTGGGCAAACACCTTTTGCGGGTGTTCGTCTACATATGGTAATTAAATTTATTTAAATTAATTTATTTAATTTACGTTGCCAATAACATAGTTTTTTTCTTTAGGCCGCCGAAGAAGGAGGTGTACTCCCTCCGTTGACCAGGGTTTTTGAGCGGACGCACCGGAAGAAGGATGGTTCCTTTGTTTCCGAGACTGCCGAGCACATCTTCAATGAGGTGACTTCCAGAGTCACCGATCGAGAGACACAACTCTCTCAACAGCTCTCTCCCGGTGGTTCGTCGGTCATGTCTGGAGGGTTGACCACACCCGATATTGACCGGATCTTCGAGCAGGTATATATATAGAATAGTTACTCTTTATTAATTTTTAGTTTTTGATTTTTTAAAAATTTCTAAATGAAAAATTTAAATATAGGTTGCCCCTAAGAGAAAGGGGAAGGTTGTCGGGATGGGATCTATTCGAGATGTCTCGGCTGCTTCTTCATATGCTCCGCGACGCCGATTGCCAGAAGATGATCCAGTCGTGTTACGTGCCACGATTACGAGTCTTCAGGAGCGGGTTGAGACCGAGGCTACTCGGTCTCAGGCATATCAGGCGAAGATTGCGAGTCTTCAGCAGCGGGTTGAACTGGATGCTACGCAGAATGACGAACTCTTCGACATCTTGGCAACAGGGAACCCAACAATGCAGGCTATGCTACGGGAAAAGCGAAGACTCCGAGCAGAGGCAGATGCAGCGGCAGAGGCAGCGGCAGGCACATCCGGTTCGTCGAGACGTCCCGAAGACGATGTCAATCTCGACGATTACGATATAGTTATTTAGATTTAGGATTTCGAATTCTAATTTTGGTTTTTTTTTTTTTTGTAACAGATTATTATATTTTCTTTTTAATATAATTATATTATATAATATTTTTAAAATTTTTATTTTATAATTTCGAAATTAAAAAAATTTTAAAATTAATAATAATAAAAATCATATATAGTAATCGTTATAAAATCGTGGCTATTTACAACGATTATACGACATTTTATTAGCAACGATATTGCGACGATTATTTAGCCACGATTTTAGGACGATTTATTAGCAACGATGTTGCGACGATTATTTAGCCACGATTTTACGACGATTGCATTGCAACGAATTAACGACGATTATTTAGCCACGATTTTACGACGATTTCTTTGCAACGAATTAACGACGATAATTTTTTCCATCGATTTTACAATGACAGATTTTCCTTCGAATTAGCAACGATTTTACGACGTATTCATATTCGTCGTAATTTCAATGTAACATTTACGACGATTTTACGACGAACATTTAGCGACGATTTAGCGACGAATTGTTTTCCCTCGTACTTTTGCGACGAATTTACGACGATTTGTTGTTTGCGACGATCAGTTAACAACGATATCATTTTCGTCGCAAATTCGATGCAAACCCTCTTTTGCAACGATTTTACAACGATATCGTTCGTTGCAAATTGCCTGTTTTCTTGTAGTGCATGAAGTCTTTCATTCAAGGAATTATTGATGCTTCACTCAGCACCTTCGAGAAGAAATTTGAAGACAAAATCGGCAAGTTAGAAGAGATGTTTATGACTCGGCAAGCCACATGAGAGCCATCAACCGCTTCTAACGACACTCCACAACCTGGACTGAAGGTAAGAAAGACAAGACACTCTAAGTGATAATCTCAGGTTCTAAAATGTTTTGTAATGGTACACTAAAAAATGTTATATGGTGGACTTAGAGATTGTAAAATATTTTGTAATTGTACACTAAAAAATGTAATATGGTAGATTGTAATGGTGCTCTAAGAATTGTAATTTGGTCATATATATTATGTAAAATATTTGGTAATTGGTATTTTTGTATTGGCAGGCTAAATTATTTGAAGGACTTTATGATAATCTTCACGAAGTTCTATTGAGTCAGCTTTCTGATATTGATATGGGAATGGGTACACAAGAATGGCTATGAAAAACAATGGCAGATCTACCTCAAGATCCGTTTGTTACGGGCTTTGATTCTACGCAGACTTCAAATGACATCAAAAAAATCAGATGGGTGCCCACAACCAATTCAGTGGCTGTTGAGAAACATACAAAACAGAAAACACGAGTGAAGAAGACCACAACAAAACCCAACACCAAATGGAAAAAGTTGACAGACAACTTAAGAATCCCAGAAGAAGAACCCGATTACGATTTGGTTTATGTGTCAGACGAGTCATTTGATAAACTTGTTGAGTGGTCTCAGTTTCCCGTGTAAGTCCTCCAAGAACTTATAATTCATTCAATTTTTTTTTTTAAATATTGTCTAATAAATAATTTATCTCGACAATGTTTGACTATTTCAGAGACTTGAAGATTGGTCCAAGTATTTTTTCCTTAGAATTAGCTAATCGTATAATGACGCCCAAAAATTGGCTTCACAACGAGGTACGTTTTACAAAATTATATAGTTCATAAGTTTACATAACCATAAAGATATTTACGAGTTATACATTTTGCATGAGATGGACGCAGTTATGTACTTATTCCGGGAGAAGACATATTTTCGCCGATGGTAACCAGATCGTGTGGCCTTCAGTAACTGTTTCTTCGGACTCCTAATCAGTGGGGCGTACAAGAAATTTGTGCAAAACAAGAGGGCATACAAATTAGATCCTTGGCTCTTACATTACGGTACCGGTGAGCTTCCTTCCCATGGAAGAACAAGAGCAGTTTGGTATAAGGATGTTGACCGTGTCTACGCTCCGCTCCATGTAAATGGTAATCACTGGATTTCTTTGTGCATTAGTTTCGTCCAAAGAACAATTGAAGTCTTCGATTGTTCAGGAGTGAAAAACAACATGCACGTTGAAGAATTTGCAGTTATGATCCCTCGGATTGTGAAGGCAGTTCAACCAGCAGAAGACAGGAAATATATTAACCTCACACAGTATTCAGTCTTTTATGTGCCGATGAAGCCTAAGCTAAATAAGATTAAGTGTCACTGTGGAGTGTACGCATTAAAATTCATCGAGTGCCACGTGCTTGGGCTTGACATATCTCTGCTGGACGATGAGAACATCAAGGAGGCCAGGTGCAAGATAGCATGTGATCTTTGGCAAGCAGCAAACGATCCCGTGTTGATTGAGAGAATGTCAAAGTATGAGCCGTTACCGAGTACTGAATCTGAGGTTATAGAACTACATTGAGATTTAACTTTTTAGTTTAGAAAATTTAACAATTGTTTTGGTTTAAGAAGGTTTGTTTTCTTATTGATATTTCATAATCATGTTTTTCTCTTTCAAAAGCATGTATTTTCCATTCGAATACAACCACAATCATAAAACTCATATCAGAATCAGGTTTTTGCAAAAACAAGGAATATAACTCATATAAGAATCAAAATAGAGTCTTGTATCAAAGAAGAGAACCACATGAAAAGTTAAACCCCTACGCCATAATTTGACTAAAAAATAGCATAACACAGACATCCAACCCCTACAACTGCAACAAAAAATCCAATTTTCTGTATTTTTCCTTTGAAACATCGTAGTTGATGCTCGATTCTTTTGTTCTTCTCCACGAGCTTGTCAAACTTCTCCATCATAATCTTCTGTGAATTTAGGATTTTGTTCAAGTCTTCAACAAACAGAGTTTGATTCTCCGCAAAGACATCGAACTCTTCCATCTTAGCTTCGTTGGCCCATTTGAAAACGTGTCCGTAGTAACCCTTTCACCAAGAGATATTAAATCTTAGACCAAAACACAAGACAACACAAAGCATAGTCATATGGAAATTCTGACCTTTTTTTGCAGCAACACATCTATAGAACTTCCGATCAGGATTCTTCGCCGTATTTTATATACATAAAACGGTTTTCTCTCCACATCCACATTTTCTAGGAATCCCTCTAACTGAATACGATGTCGAACCTGATGATGTGTAGCTCATTCTCCTATATTAAACGAACATAATTAAAATCAAACCCATAAATGGAAGATCCGAAAGCATATAAATCTCTGAAACTTAAACACTGAAATCAGATTAAAATCGAGAAACAAAATTTTAGAAATCTCAGATCGCATGAACTGACCTCTGGCCTTGAGAGAAGATAATCGAAGAGAGGTTTAGGGTTAGATGTTTGGTTTAAAAAGAAAAATCTTGTGTCTAAACACAAATAAAACTAGTTTTTGTTAAAAAAAAAAAGGTTTCCAGGAACCGTGTTGGAGTCGAACACGGAACCTGTAGGTTAGGAGATGTAACACGTAACCAGCGGTGCTAAGCACCTCAATCGGTATTTCATACACATTTAATATATTTGACCCCATCTGTATTTTTTAAAAAAATTGAACCTCTCTTTAAACAAAAACAGAACCTCTCGTTAAACCAACACATAAAATCTCGTTAATCCAACACAGAACCTCTCGTTAAACTAACACAGAACCTACCATTCAACAAAATAGAAGTCTTTGCAAAAAAATTCAAACGAACATAAGAAGAACCTCGTTATTTTGCAAAACCGAACCGAACATTCAACAAAATGTAAGTCTTTCCAACAAAATTCAAACGAACATAAGAAACAAACAAAATCAAATTAAAACAGAGATAAGTAACGCCTATATCGGTATGTCACATGTCCCTCTCTTATGAGCTTGCATACCACACCGACTACACTTGTGCTTCTTAGACCCTTGTGATCCTTGTGAGAAACGTATTTTGTCTTCTACCGATTCGTATCTTCGTTTTCTACACCTACCAGCTGCTCTTCTTGATTCTGGTGGGAGTACTTTGGCTTGTTCAACCTCCATTGGGACACACCATGCGTCCTCAGGAACACCTATTGGATTAATGGATTTCTCATAAACCGTTCTCCATGCGGCAATGGTATACCTATTCGTAAATTTTATCTGAAATTATTAACATCATAGATGGCAAATATGAAACGTAAGAGATACATCAGAATTGTACCTTTCATCGGTAAGCGTGTGTGGTTCCTTTCCCACATAAAAACCAGCTTTAATGGCGTGTCTGTAAGGAATTTTCAGCAAGTTGTACTTCCCACATGAGCACGTTCTTCTCTCCAAATCAACAAGACAGTCAAATTTGTCGCCTCTAACTAGAAATTGATTCTGGTTAACCGAATAAACAATAAATGTTTTACCCTTTTCAGTCCTTCTACGAATCTTTTTCTCAACCTCAATGGTTAAAGGGTGCTTATGCTTCGAGCTTAATATTCAACGCTCATAAAACCACCGGGTTAACATTTCTCTTATGCTGTCCAACAAAGGAATTACTGGAAACTCTCTAGGTGTTCGCAATGCAGAATTTATCGATTCAGCGGGGTTATTGGTTCTGACATTAGCTTCTCGTAGATATTTTCCAACAAACAGACTAATTATGCAAATATCGTTGAAACTCCTCTCAAAATCGGGAACCCTATACTCTTTCGAAGCCTTTTCAATCATCGCAGTCAAACCCTTTGTCTTGAAATATGTTACCACATTATTCAACAAATGGTGGATGCATATTCCATGAGAAGATTGCGGGTACACTTTGTCAAGTGATTTAGTAACAGAAGTATTTCTATCTTACACAAAAGCCAAACCTTGCTCGTCTGCAATTACAACCTTAAGTTGCTTTAAAAACCACTCCCATGACCGGTCGTTCTCTGAGTCAACAACCCCAATGCAATTGGATACAAGTTAGAGTTACCATCTAAAGCTGTAGCACCAAGCAGAACTCCTTTGTATTTATTCTTTAGAAACGTACCATCCAGAACAATGACCCTACGAATGGCTTTGTGGAATCCTCTAACTGATTGGCCAAAAGATATAAATAGATATTTGAATCTACCATCACAATCAGTCTCGTAATGAGTATGTGTACCCGAATTAGCTTCTTTCAGCATGTGCAAGTATTTTGGGATTTTACCATAACTTTTCTCTGGAATACCTCTGACAGTGTTAACTGCATACTCACTAGCCTCCCATGCATGGGTATAAGAGATCTCGCATCCATGCTCCATACACATAATCTGTATGATTTCTCCGTTTTAGGCCCTTCCTTGACACCCTCATACTTATGCATTACTAGGCTGCCAATTGTTTTCGCTGAAGCAGTCCTACCGTTATTTTTTTCATGGAAGGAGCACATGTATGTTCATCCACATACTTATTGATCTTGAAATACATAGACCCTTCTAAACACTCAGCACGAACACGCCAATTGCATTCGTTATCCTTGCAGCGTATATACCACCATTGTTTTGTTGATTTTTCAACCGTGTAGTCAAAGTTATACTTCATTGCACAAATTTCCAGAGCTGCCTTAAGAAGATTTTTGCTTCTAAAAATTTGGTCCTTCTTTACATCATCCGTCACTGAAATTGGAACTGCCTTTTCACTATCTTCTTTGTCTTCAAAAACAAGGCCAACATCACCAATATCGCCCTCAATGTCAACGTTGCGGACATTGTTTTCCAAAGAAACGTTCGGCTGCACTTGCAGAACTTCTACAAACTTCTCAGGCAACTTAGCATCATCTTGACTACTAGTAGGATCAGACGGCTCTTTATTCAAATCGATATTGATTGTATTCTCTCGTCGCTCAACTGTAAATGTGACACACAAAGTTATCGAGGTATTCCTCCTTGCATACCCAACAAAGTTTTTCAGTTGACGATCATTGACGATAATAACTGGGGGAGATTCAATCAAATAGCTCGGTAGATAACTAAACTCGACATTCTGATTGACTATTCCAAAGTCCTCCAAAACCATCGTTTTTAACTCTTCAAGAGTAGTAGTTGATTCCAAAGTTAGTAATCTACCTCTTTTGCTTTCATCAACAACAAAAACCCAGCCCTTATCCGACCTCTTCCATACACCAGTCGCTACATATTTATGCATCATCTTTGCGATAGAGTAAACAACGTTAAGAGAATTTTTTTTTTAAAAATCGTCAAACCTATGTCGCACCTCGTGTATGAAGAGAAGCAAAGGGAACAAAAAGAAGTCGATGAAGAGAAGAAAAAGAAGGAAAAATCGATTGAAAAAAGAGAGGAAGAAAGCGTAGAGAAAGAAAGGAAAAAAATATTTTTAAAAAAGATTTTCAGTTTTTTGGATAACCCATGATCCTAAATTTACTCAGATTTTGTTAACTACTTTCTAGAATAGAAAATCTACATTCCATAGAACAAAGACATAGTTACAAAACTTATATTCTCTAAGAAGTAGAATATAATGTTGAATCTAGAATACGTAATCCGAAATCTATAGAATACCTAACAAGTTGTAGAAACCGTATTCTAAATGTCCTGTAGAAGGCTGAACAATTAATAGAATGTTAAATCTACATTTCGTAGATTAGAGAGGAAACGATAGAAAACAAATTCTACGTTTATAGAATAAATATTCTATGTTTCATAATTAAGGTAAGTTACTATTTTTAAAATCAAAATATTTCCTAAAATGGTTACCGAATATATTTGTATTTCCTTTTTTGTTATTTTCGGATTTTTTTCAAAATTTATAAGTATTTATTTTCAATTATAAATAAATAATAAAAGGGTATGTTTGTCAAAAAGTGACAAAAGTCTAATTAATCTTAAGGGAACAATTTTAAGTTCAATGTGTCCTATATTTCCAATTCTCCCATATATATATATGTTTGTATTAGCTTATAATCATAAAAGGGACAAATCATATCTCCAAACTTATTTTTTCTGGCCATTTTTAATGTTGACTAAACCAACATTAAGCTGTTTTTTTTTGACATTACCAACATTAAGTTAAAATTCCCTTATAAAATTGTTCATTATTTTTGGATAATTGAGTTTTTGTACTTTATCAATTATTTTGGCATATTTTTGTTGATAATCATGTTTCACCATTGTTATATGGGTTATATAATTTTGGATCAGTTGACAAAAAAAAAGATAATCATGGATCTTTATTTTTCTATCTTGTAAAGTTTGATCGAAATTGAGAACATAGCAAATGTAAATGTTTAAAATCTATTTAGAAAGAACTTGTTTCACAGACAAATAATATCAGTCTTTGTATTTATACAACTTATATATATATATATTCTCTTGTGACAAAAATGTTAAATTAGCTAATTCATCAGAAATTATGACTGAGTAAAACGTTAGTAAATCAGTCTAGAAATGCGACAAATTTGTTACACTTTTCGGTTGTAATTTATTACGATTTGTTTTTCTTTGATTTGTAGTTATTAGTAACTAGCGTTTAGTCATTATATCGTCACAAATTGATACTGACCATTCCATCACAAGTTTGTAACCAAGTTGTGACAACACATTTGGTCATAATATTGTCACAGATGTTACGACTGCTACTTTTGTCACAGTTTTGTCACTAATTGTGACAAAAATTGGCTACGGCTTAGATCGTCATAAATATTATGACGAAACAACTACTCATTTGTGACATAAAACTTTGGTCACGATATCGTATCGAAAATGTCACAGATTTATGACAAATTATTTCCGTATCAAAATTTAGTCACAATAGCTCCATTTTTTGTAGTGATCCTTTCACAGATCTGTGTGGCATCTCTCGATCCATTCCTCTATCAAATCATTCTTTTGATTCCTCCGAAAGTGTCGTAAATCCAACTGAAAAGTCACCATTGCTTCTATCCATCTAACCATCACTATCGATCCTCTAGAGAGTGTCGTATTGATCAACATGAGTCGGATGATGATCCACTGCCAGATCCAGATTATACTTATGTCGTGCTGGGACAAATTGTCATTTTTATACTCAGGTCGGGTGGAGAAAGTCGGTGTCGCTTGGGTGTGCCAAAGTGAGGTGTGATAATGGTGGAACCTATACCACTTGCTACTATGATCCTCATGGCAATGTTGCTGGTGAACGACCATACTAAATAAATTATAGGGTGGATTACTATACTAATCTTTATTTCTATGTTTATTATTAGTTTGACATACTTTTATTTTTATTAATAGACTAACCTAATTTTATTCTTATTACCAAAAGTACATTATTGGCATTTGTTGAGAAAAACGTAATTACAAAACTGCCATTACTATTCATTTGCCACGTAGGCAAAAGTTGATTTAACAAGTCTACCGTTCTTTGATGGTAGACTTGTTTGATGTTGGTCAACTCAAATTTTGGTCCGTAGATTTGTTTGATGGATGGTAGATTTGTTTGAAAGATGGTAGATTTGTTAAATATTGGTAGACTTATTTTGGTAGACTTATTTTTACGACGCGGTAGATATATTTATTTTTGGTAGATATATTGTCTTTGATGGTAGATTTGTTTATGAGTTGGTAGACTTTACGACAAACCGTTGACTAACGGTAAATGTTTGACTTTTTTGGTAGATTTATTGACAATGGTGGTAGATTAATCTTACAAAACGGTAGGCTTATTTCTTTTGGTGGTAGAGTTAATAAGTGTAAATTATTTTTTCCTGACGGAAGATTTTTTTCTTTGACGGTAGATTTGTAATGGCAACGCTAGATTTTTATTGGGTTGGTAGATTTATTTATAATGGCGGTAGATTTAGAACCGTGTAAAATCTTGGTGACTTCGTTTTGTAACGGTGGTAGATTTAATATTAGTGACAGTAGATTTAAAAACATTTGGTAGATTTGTTTGCTATGGTGGTAGATATAAAAATGTCTAACATCTCGTTGACTTCGTTTTGTTATGGTGGTAGATTTAATATTAATGACGGTAGATTTAAAATGATTTGGTAGATTTATTGTTAATGGCGGTAGATTTAATAAATTTTTTGGTATTTACTTAGATAACCTTCAGTTGGTAGACTTTTAATGACGGTAGACTTTTAATGACGGTAGACTTATTGACATTGTTTGGTGGTAGACATTTGACTTTTTTCAGAATGACAAAAGACGTTTTTGCCCTACACTTAATCATGTTTCTACGAAAAAACCAGAGGCACCCTTCTTCAATCTAGGTTTCCGTCGAGGTGAACTGGGGAAGTTGAGAATTTTTTTTTTGAGATTCCACAATTCACATATTCTCTCAACATCTTTTCACACTCTCCAATCTTCTCCGCTTCTTATTCAAGATCGCAGTCTTCCACATCTTTTATTTTCTACGATTCCACAATTCAATCATGGAGCAAGTCATTTTGGTATGTGGTAATTGGTGTTTTAAGAAAAATAGGTGGGTGTTAGCCGTAGATCAGTCCAAAAGATGTAGAATTATAGGGGTATATCGACAAACTTCTCTTGATGCTTTCCTTCAAATGGTGTATGAAGATTTTTGTTTGGATCATCGGTTTTATGAGCTTCAATTTAGCTATATGTTGTCGAGTGTCGGACGACGAAGTTTACCACTAGATATACCTCCTGTATTTGTAGAAAATTCAAGATATACCTCCTTGTGATGTGACGATACACTTATGATGTAATTTACCGACTGTACAAAGAATGGTCACGATAGACTTATGATGTCTTTTACCAACTGTTCTCACATGTCGAATATTGGAAGGCCCATCGTGCTCTAAAATTTGCGCGAGAACTAGTTACGGGGACTTCGAAGACCGGGTATGAAGAACTTATATCGTACTTATACATGATTGAACGAGCTAATCCGGGAACACTAATAAAGCTGGAAGTTGACGAGGAATATATGTTCAAGTTTATGTTCCTTGCATTTGGTGCGAGCATACGTGGGTTCCCCTTTATGAGGAAAGTTGTTGTTGTTGGTGGTACGTTTTTGCATGGAAAATACAAAGGTACACTACTACTCGCCACAACGCAAGATCGGAATTTTAATATTTTTCCAATAGCTTTCGCGATTGTTGATACCGAGAATGATGAGTCTTGGGAATGGTTCTTTAGACAACTATACCGCGTTATCCCTGATGATGAAGGACTTGCCATTATTTCGGATAGACATAGAGCAATTGGAAATGCTATAGGGAAGGTTTATCCGCTTGCTAGTCGTGGTATTTGCACATATCATCTGCATAAAAATATTATGTTGAAATTCAGAGGCGGATAAACTTTTCGACTTGTTAAGAAGGCCGCAACCGCGTATAGGATTCTAGAGTTTAATGCCTTCTTTGTGCAGATTCAAGCTGCAAATCCTGCACTGTATGCTTATTTGCAGAAAGCAGATATATGTATGTGGAGTCGTGTTCATTTTCCGGGTGATAGGTTCAATTTCACGACTAGCAACATAGCTGAATCGATAAACAAGGTCCTATCTGGTGCAAGAAGTAAGCCAATTGTTCGACTTGTGGATGATATAAGGAGCCTTCTAACGAGGTGGTTTGCTAAAAGACGGGGCAATGCAAAGAAGATGCAAACAACTATTTCAATTGGCGTCGAGAAGTTGCTTCAAGTAACCCTCTTCTGGCATTAATTTTTTCAATCAGTTTGGTAGATTTATTTGGCTTAGTTGTAGACTTAATTTAGATTAATTTATAGTATGGTAGATTTATTTATAAAAAACGTTGCTATTTTGTAAACATGTTAGAATTGAAAATGCTAAACTATTGCCGGTGCAAGAGATTGATGAGGATCATACAGAAGTCACGGGCGGAACTTATGTGCATGTTGTCAATTTGATGGAGGAAACATGTACTTGTCGTATGTTTGATTTGGATAAAATCTCTTGTGTTCATGCCATCGCCGCAGCGGAAGCAAGAAAGACTTCACCGATCTCCATTTGTCATCCCTACTATCAAACCAACTACTTGCAACATGCTTATGCTGTTAGTGTAATGCCCAGAGATGTTGCACTACCGGTGCCAGAAGAAGTGGCTAACAAAGTGTGTCTTCCTCCTATGGTTCGCAACCCTCCGGGAAGGCCAAAGAAAATTCGAATTAAGGGTGCATTCGAGGTCTCTATAGCGAAGAAACGTCCAAGGAAAGCTGGGAAATGTTCTATATGTCAACAAGTCGGACATAACCGCCTTACATGCTCGGCTTAATGTGCATTTCTACTTAATGTGTAAGTCGGACATAATCGCCTTACATTTCTAAAAATGGTTTGAAAATTTCCCTTCAGAACTCGTGCCCTTCTACTTAATGTGTAATAATAGTTACTCTTGTAATAATCATAAACATGTCTTACGTTATGCTATTAGGAACTCTCTTGGTACAACTTGTCTTACAACAACTCTACCAAGCGTCCAGAAATTAGCAAATAAATCTACCAAACTTTGCATTACATGATCGCAAAATATTATAAGGTTTAGACGACAAATCTACCAAACTTTCAAAGGACCAACATCATGCCAAAAAACATGGTCATTCGAAAGTATAGGTACATCAACAACTACATATATTGCTAAACGAGCCGCATTTAAGTTAAAGTATGCGACATCCAAAAAATACAAGTCTACCGGCGTTAATGTTTGACTATCGGAACAAGTCTACCGAGCTTCCAAAAGAAGAACCAAAAAATCTATCGTAACATCTTCCTTAAGGCATCTCCAACCCTACTCCATTTTCTACTCCAAACTCTATTTTGGAGTAAATTTCTGTCCAGCCCCACTCCATTTTTCACTCCAAAATGGAATTTTTCCATATTCTACTCCATATTTGGAGTAACTCCATATTCTACTCCATTATGGAGTTGGACTTTTTTAATTACAAATTGATCTTTTAAATATTAAATATTTATATTTTACACTTTTTATTAATTTAGCAATGTATTTGTCATACATATTATCAACTATCAACATATATGCATGTGATACTATATGTATTTTTTTATGTCATAATTATTTAAACACTAAAATTTTTATTTAAAAAGATTGCAAAGTAAAATAAACTTAAAAATACATAACAAATGCTGAAATTAAAGATAAACAACATAAACAAATTTAACACAACAAATACGATAAATTTAATATTCCCCTAACCCGCTTCTTGGTCCACCAAGATCACTAAAAAATTGTCCAAACGAAGTTGATGGAGGAGGAATTTGTTGATCTTGTTGTTGAGCATTCCGCTTTTGTAAAACTTTGGCTTGTTCACCCTGAATATATACATGAATATTTGGCTCCGTTATGGAATCCATGACATAAAATGATAATCGAGGATGAACGTGATCTCGAATCACCAATTGGAGTTGGAAGAGAAGCTCCACCTCCAAAGGTCCAAATAGTAAATGATGATAATATCCTATTCCAAGAGTTTCTTGGTCGATTTATAGCAATCAAATATAAAGAAGCTCATTTTTCACTTCGAAATGCACTAATTGATCATTTGTGGGAAAAATTTAGTGTCGGTGATGTTTAATGATATTATGTAATTTTCTTTATTTAATAAGTATTAAATTTTATTAAATTCATAATTTATAAAAGTTTTGCAAAAATGGGTTAATTTGTAATTTTTAGAAATAAAAGGCATTATTAATAAAATACAAAAAGAATATATTTAGAATATTCTTTTTTGGAGTAAAAAATGGAGTTATACATTGGAGCAAAACACAACTCCATTTTGGAGTAAAAAATGGAGATATACATTGGAGATGGTCTTAGTTAGCAGAATCTGTCTGTAGTCCATACTTGTCATCCGCTTCACCACTTGGTTTGGTTCAGACATCCGCGCTTCTTCAGGTTGATGTACCTCATCGTATATCTCACATGCATACTTGAGACGAATCAAACCCATGTTGCTATATCTGAGGGACTCCCAACAATGGCCAAGAGCTAAACACTCCACATACTTGAGGGTATACACGCCACAATCACCTATTTGTTTGTTAGGAGGAGATGTTTTGATCATGTAGGAGTGATATTGTGCCTCACTCATGTGTCTCCTCATTTCTGGTGGTGCAAGTTGCTTTAACAAGAGTGGAACCATCTTTGCACACGCCCTAACACTCTCAAGTATGTAGCCATCTTTATATAAATAGGGGATGCAATCAAAGATTCTGACCTTTCTCTTGCGAATGTCCACCTCAACGGCCACTCAATGTTCGTTCTTGACATTGTGGGCGATGTACAAGATATCCACATCTTGCCCCCATTTCTTGCATGTGCATGACAACTCATTATATACCCAGTTCGCCATGTCGAAATAACCCGACGAAAACACCCACTTCTTTTCCTTCTCAAACGGTAAATATTTTGTGGTGTAATCATGACACCAAACACCAGTGAAGACAGAGTCGATGAAAGCAATCCTTCCATCTCGATAAGGAGATGGATTAAGCGTACACCTTTTTCGAAATATATTAAATCATGCGGAAATATGCTGCACAATGTAGGAATATTGGTTAATATATAACTCTACCGTCAAGTAAAATCAAATCTGCAAGCCTAAAAGTTAATCTACCACAACGACCAAGGAAATGAAAATAAATCTACCACAACGACAAGGGAAATAAAATTAAATCTACCACGAGGGAAATAAAATTAAATTTACCACGTCAGTAAAATCAAATCTACCACGAGGGAAATACAATTAAATCTTCCACGAAGGAAATACAATTAAATCTACCACGAGGGAAATAAAATTAAATTTACCACGAGTGAAATAAAATTATATATATCTACCACGAGGAGAAAACTATAAATCTACCGATTATTCAATTAAATCTACCACTAGTACCTTGTCATGTAACCACCCATATTCTGATTGTTACCACACTTCTTTAGGAGTCATAAGCGTCAGGTAGAATTATGCTCCTGCATATGAAGTCATGAATGGGTTGTCCCTGGAAATGACGTAAATAATCTATAGTGAGAAGGATGAAATTCCTACTACGTGATCAAATTTTAAACAAAAATAATGTTTAAATTACTTACCAATCCGTCGCTATGTACTTGAGCAACTCATCTAGTTTTCATTGTTCCACCTTCTCGAAAGGGTCATACATAGCAGTAGATGTGGTTACACCAACCATTATGCGTTTCACCGCCGAACTTCCTACGAATGATGACAATTGGGTGGGAGCAAGGTTGCATGCCCTTTTGAGCGGAAGGGTATGAATTCTTGTTGCAGCTGCCAGCTTCTCTAATTTGGTTCCTAGAGTTGCTAACTTTGCGTCGTCCTCATCCTCGTCTACTAACTGTGGGATCTTGAATGAAGATTTAGCTTGACCTCGTGGAGGAGGTGTAACTTGGTCATGTTTCTTAGCTGTTTGCTTCTTCACTACCAGATCAGTTGGTTCTCTTTTCACTTTACAAACACTCTTTCCCTTCGATCTCGGGGTTCTAACCACCCTTGAAATCGGAAACTCTGGTTGCGACGTTTCCTGCATCTCTAACATCCACGACTGTGGCAATGTAGCACAATTAGCATAGAAATTGATATAGACAATGATATATGTAAAATATTGAACACAAAACAAATCTACCAAAGTGCACAAAACAAATCTACCACAGTGCACAAAACAAATATACCAAAGTGCACACAAATCTACCACAGTGCACAAAACAAATCTACCATAAAGTACAAAACAAATCTACCAAGGTTTGGGAAATGTGTTGAATTTTAGTAGTCTCTTGTAACTTGCCCTAAGTTACTGTAATTAGAAGAGAGACTTGCGTACCAGATCTTTTTTCTCCACTCTTGTTCCTTGAGCTGCATTGGATTCTGCATCTACCACATTATCAACATGGTCTTGCTTTTCCCCTTTCTTTTCCTTCATCTCATATTTCGCCTCCAGAGTAGTCATCCTCATTTCAATGTCACTAAGTCGGACTCCTACATTGCTAACATTGTTGTGCATTAAGGCCACTGTGCTCGACAATTGCTGAATTTCCTTTAGGATCTCACTTTTCTCCCCATAGTTCTTCTCTCGACTCCTCTCTTCCTTCTTTCTTTTCCGCTCTCTCTCATTCTCTCTTTTCTTCTCTATTTTCTTCTCCCTCTTCTCTCTCCTAATCACATCTAGTGGGATATCCATATCTACTTCATTCGCTGCTTTTCCACTTTCCTCCACAATTTCCATGTCCTTCTTCTTTCCCTTCTTTTTATCCATAGTATACGTTTCTTCATCCATCTTCGCCTTCTTCTTCTCCTTCTTATTCTTCTCCACCCGTGAAGTCCCACCAATTGTTGTCTTCCGCTTCTTCACTCTAGGCATCTCAACAAAATCATCTTCACTTTCACTTTCTTTGACGATATCCTTCCCTCTACTTTTCTTAACAACAACCTCTGTTTCCCAAGCTGTCTCATCCAAGAATCCATCAAGAATATCGATAATCATGTTATGAAGCTTGGTATCCACATTTGGGGTAGAGGCTTCATCTTCCCATATTGGATAAATCTCTTCCGGAGGATTCACCACCAATAGATTTCTCACCCGAACCTACAAACAATAATAAACCATGTCATACGAAAATTCTACTAAATAGAATGACCCTGATTCCGAACAACTCCCACAACAAATTTAATAAACGAATATGAAAAGTCTACCACCAAAACAAATTAAGTCTACCACCTAACCATGTCTTCCACTAAAAAATTAAGTCTACCACCACTTAAAATGAAAAGTCTTCCACCAAAAGAAAACAAGTCTACCAAAATCACAACGATTCTCATAATAAGTCTACCAAACCTATATAGTTTAAAAGCTACAAGTCTAAGATAAAGAAGTCTACAATAATTACAA
Source organism: Eutrema japonicum (assembly GCA_030161315.1). Lineage (NCBI taxonomy): Eukaryota > Viridiplantae > Streptophyta > Magnoliopsida > Brassicales > Brassicaceae > Eutrema > Eutrema japonicum. The sequence goes on along the minus strand of BSQW01000007.1, from coordinate 35,028,538 downwards.
AACAACTATACCATAACCTATAATCAGAATAAGCCTATAACATACCTTCTTGTCCTCCTCTAAAACGGTTTCAAGAGTGTATCGGATGCGAGATGAACGCCACCTAAGCAGAGGAACATCCAAATCGTTTGCATTCTCTTCTCTACTGCCAAATTTCTCTCCCAATATTGGAACCGACTCATATGCCCATATGAGCAAGGCATGGACACACCCGTGGAGGGTGTACCTATCTCCATCCAAAGAAGCAACTTTAATCGACACCATTAACTCTTTATAACCATGGTGACCCCACATATGCCTCTCAAAAGCTGCCTCATCCATCACTCTTTTGGCACACATCAACGGGAGTATACTATTACTATGGATCCCCCATACGCCAACAGACAAGATGAAAAACAATGCCACCATCTTCTTCTTCTCGTGGCTCCATGTGTGAAATTTCTCCAAAACAACAACTAGCTCATTAAAACTAGGACTGTCACTTGGATTCACACCCAACTCTGCCCAAAAAGCTGTATGGTCTATGTCCCAAGTGTCAGCTATATCGATGGGAACATAGCTGATGCCGGTTATGTCACCGTACTCGTGAAGTGAGAACCTAAGTGGACGACCTCCAATGAGTGACCACATCTCATATTGCTGGTTAACCGCCAATTGGTTGGTCACAAAATGATAAACGGTATTCGCAGCCCATATATACGACTTTTGTGCAAGTTTCAGCAGAACGCCAACCTGATAATTGTTCATGATGTCAAAGTAAATATCATCACCAATCGCCTGCCTCATCATCCCAAATTCAGACAATTTGCAATTATTGTGGAAACTTTTCTTGTGCAAAGGAGATTTCTCTGGCGGATACATTCTGGGTGGGTAATCATTCTTCCCGCTAGAAGAGGCCATCTCTGCACAAATTTAAAACATATTATTAAGTCTACTATTATGTACAACAAATCTACCATGATAAACAATTAATCTACCATGATAAACAAACAAATCTACCATCATTGAATATACAAAGTTCAAATAACACATCCATCGATATAACAACAAATCTACAATAATATAAATACAAATTTACCGTGATATAAAAAAAATCTACCATCATAAGACAAATAAATCTACCATCATCAGACAAACAAATCCACCATCAATAGTTAACAAATTCATAACAAATCTACCATATCGTACAAACAAATCTACTATCATTCAATATACAAAGTTCAAATAACAAAAGGCAAACATCGATATAAAAATAAATCAAATCTACCGTGATATAAAAACAAATATTCCATATCGTACAAACAAATCTACTATCATTCAATATACAAAGTAAATAACACATCCATTGATATAACAACAAATGTACAATAAATACAAATCTACCGTGATATAAAAAATTTTTTACTATCATAAGACAAACAAATCTACCATCATAAGAAAAACAAATCTATCATCATTGATATACAAAGTTCAAATATGAGACAAAGAAATCTACCATCAATAGTTAACAAATTCATAACAAATCTTCCATATCGTTCAAACAAATCTACCATCATTCAATATACAAAGTTCAAATAACAAAGGGAAAACATCGATATAAAAACAAATCAAATCTACCGTGATATAAAAAAAAATATACCGTGATATATAAACAAATCTACCAACCTCCACAAACCACATATGTCTTCTTAATAAATCTACCATCAATTGTTACAAAATCTACCACCAAAAGAAATACAAAATTAAACTTTCCTCACCGGAATATCTTTGCTCTCACCGAAAAATCTTTGCTCCGTAGACCGGAAACACACACAAACAAAGTTATATGCAACAAAAAAAATTAGGGTTAGCTTTCGCCGCCGCAAAAACATAAAATCTTCGAAATTAGGGTTTTCGCCGCCGCCAACCGCCGATTCTTCCCCATTCGCCGCCGACGCCAAGACAGAAGACTCGCCGGAACCCTCGACAAGCCTCCTCCAAAGTCCAACTTCTTCGTCGTGACCATCCTCCTTCGTCGCCGTAAAATATCCTTCGTCAGGTCTTCTTCTTCTTCATGAGAAAGGTAAAATGAAGCAAGAGGATGAAGGGACTTACCGGAAACACGCCACTCCTCGCCGGAATCTGGCCTGAATCGGCCGGAATCGCGTAGCCTCTCCAAACGTCGCCGTCGTCAGGTTTTGTCGAGAGGTTCTGTGTTTTTTTTTGTAACTAATTTTTTTGTTTCAATTATTTCTTATTTTTAACATTTATTTTGTTATTTCATTTTTTTCTTCAAAATACATATATCCAAAAAAAAAATGACATAATTGTAATACAATACAACATATGGATAAAATGGACATTAACCAACTTTGTAAGGTTAGTCTAGTAAACCCTCATTCCCTAGAAGTTAGCCTAGTAATATTCCTTATGGGCGAGGTTACTTTGATGAGTTTTCTCTAAATTATATACACATACAGAGATAAATGTTCTCCACAAAGGACATGTGTCTTTTCACTATTCAATAAATATCATCATCTATCAGGATGTGCTTATACCTTTGTCATATGTAATATATATATATACACGTTAGTGATGGAATGAAGTGATACAAAAATATTTGGTTAAGGATAATTTGATTACCCTTGTTAGTTTCTTATATAACGTATAGTTGACATATTTCTATAGATTAACACTTATTTAAATTTTCTTTACATTTTTTTTTTGTTTTTTATCGTGTAAATGACGAAAATACTTCTCCCTCTGTCTACCCGTATACAAGCGTACATGTCGTACTGTACATGGGCTAAATTGTCATGAATAGTAAAAAAAGTGTTAAAAACTATGAAAAGTAAATTAAGTGCTAAAAACTATATAAAGTTTAAAAAGTGCTAATTTTTGCAAAACATCCGGTATAGTTTCGCAAAAGTTCTAAATCTTTGATGTACGGTCAAATTCTCTTATTATGAAACGGTGATTGTTATATCTTGGGAGATAAATTATCTTTGAGATTGATAAGCGTTATTTCAACGGGTTCGTGAATTGGTTAAAGATATTGGACTTATTTGCTTTGTGGGTCACTTTCTTAAGACTTACTTTGGAATCAAGCACTTTCAAAAATTGAAAAAACAAATTAACACTTTCACTTCTGAAATGACATTGTTGTCCCTCATGTATATACACGTGTGTACTGTTCACACTGATTTCTGCCAGTCCACTGCTCACCTTTACGCTTCCCCTTTGCATGGTCAGATGTGACTATTATCAGTAAAGTTTATTTGAATTTATTACATTCGCGGTAATTGATTTTATTTCCGGCTTTTATGTGTTTAGTTTTTTCCTTTTTCCCTTTCTTCCACAACCTTCTCGCTTTACCTAACCGGTCGGGTTTTTAACGGCGACTGTCTTCTTATCGTAATATTAACACGACCTACCACTTTACTCTTTTCTTCCACCGATCCCATCCTTACTCCTTCGCCTATTGCCCAATATGTCATCATCTGAAAGCGAGGACGTCGAGAACGATTAGTGCATAACCCTAATTTTTAATTTCAACATAGATTTTCATAATTCTAGATCTATGTTAGCGTATGGTTATTCCAATTCGTTGAACTGCCTTCCATTTTTTGTACTTATCGGTCGTCGGTTTCACCTTAGATTTAGTCATATTACCCCTTTTCGATAATGGCGTTCTCATATTGTCCCGATTTCTGTTCCGCCATGTTCATTGCCCTGGTTTCATACTTCCATTATCAGAAAACTTCGCCTATACTTACGTCGAATTTATATTATCCACTCATTTCAACGTTTTTCACGCCCAAAATTGTATATATGGAAACTTTGCATAAATTGATTAATTAGGTTTGTTAGTTCGTGGTTGGTACCATATTCTGATTCAGACTTATAAATCGTTTCCATGTCCTCATATTCACTTCAACAGCAAACATTCATACTGTCCCCTAATGCCGTTTCAATTTGTCAATGTCTCATATCGATTTCACTTGCTTTTTAATTCCACTTTTCTGCACTCGTACATTAAATTTGCAAATTCACAACTCAATAACCACTTTCTCTTATATCTTCTGTGAACACCCGATCCCGCCAGCGCACAAACAATTTACACGCAAGGGAATAACTCCAACTTCAATGGCATCTCGATAGCCAAGCCCACCATGGACCATATTTACACGACATCTCATAGCCCAGTCCACTTTGGACCATATTTCTCTGGGCTCGGGAAGACTCACCCCGATGCAAGCTGACTTCTTCCGCAAGTCTCAGCTCACAACAAACATAATCGTACCACCGTTCCCTTCTCCGGTGACGATCACCTCATTCTAACTACACTACACACACTGATCACAGAGCAGAGTGAACAATCAAGGATGCATGTTCTTCATCTAATGCTTTCCTAACTCATTTCGTTAAGCAGATGTAGATCTAACTAAATGCACATAGAAAACGTGTTCGTACTCCGTAACACGCCGTAGCCTAATCAGATCTAGACTCAACATACCAAAAAGGAAAGAATCAACGTATGGAAAACCTAGATCTAATCCTCACCTTAGCCACATATTGATAACACGATTGCAGAAGCTGCTGAAGCTCAATTCAGTTATCCTTAAACTGAGAGCTAGATCCATGTGTCCTTATGATCTCTGCAAAGTTTCAGGTCGATCCAGATTGATTTGCTTATCCAAACAACTCATCTCGGTAGGTTGGTCTAACATGTGCGCTACGCAGAACAGTCCCGGTAAAACTAACATTACTTCCAAACCACAAGGTAGAACACTGAGATATTTCACAGAGAGCTAGATCTATGAGTAACAAACATCCTTACCAAAAATCAGCTTGATCGGATTACTTCCGAACCTCCAGATCGGTTTCTCCTCTCACTGGTCGCAGATCCGCACTGCACCGATAAGGCCTGAGAAGACATCCATAAGTTTCATATCACGACTCCAAATGATGAACCACTTTCTGTATTATCTAAATAAGAGAGCCAGAAAGATCATTACTGATTTTCAAATCAATCCGAACAGTTTTTCCCATCCGTTTCTATTTCCTACTGAAACTACTCAGATTAGAGATTCGGGCAGATTGCAGCGAATACAAAGCAACGACGATAACTTTTGACACATACCTCCGATCGTGACGATCTTGGTCTTCCTAGAAATCTGAGACTTGGGGCTTTCGACGGATAGGTAGATAGTCACCTGGTTCCATACCGGTCGCCGGGAAATCGTCCCTCAAGGTGGCGGCGACAACTTGCTTATGGAGGCGGCTAGGGTTTACGGTGTAAGGAATAAAACGAGAAGGGCTTCGCCCACGCCTCTCAACTGTGTCTTTCCTCTCAGCTTCCTCTCCTTTTTATAGAGACAATAGGTAGGGTTTCCTAGGTTTTAAAATGGGCTTACGGGCTTAATAAATTAAGTCGGTCCATTTTTTGATACCCAGTTTAGGGATGTTACATCTTCCATACTAATTAATTTTTTTATATTTCTTAAACTTAAAAAGTCTGTTTTCTCTTGCAGAAGATTACATCCAAAGTCTCCTAAAGAAGCCTCCAAAACCAGCATATGAGTCTCTCTGGGAAAGAAACCTCCTTGAGCGTCTTTTTGTATGGGATTATTACCCCTTGGGATGCATGATAAATGGTTATTCCAAGCCCAATCTTCTAACGGAGATATCAGCTGCATTGGCCGGTGCCGACGAGCTTGATTATTTGCTAAAGTCACAGTTTGGCACTCTACTCCAAGTACCTCAGCGTAAATTGTTATTCTCAGGAAAGATTGTACACAACATGATGGCACAACAACTATGGACAGAAAAATAAAATAAAATGTGGTTTGTTTTTGGAGGTCAGCCCATCAGGTTCTCCCTCATAGAGTTACACAAACACAAGCAGCGAAGACGCCCTTCTGGTCCCACTTTTTGGGAGGAGTTGTTTGGCAGCAAATCGAAAAGTGAGTAAAAAAAAATTGATGAGTGTATGTATCTTCTCAAGTATGACAAGTCACTATCTGCTTCAAAGCGTCTTAGTCTTGCGTTAATTCTGGTTGTTGATGGCATTTTGAATGTCCAAGTCCAAACTGGACATTTCACCGAAAAGGTTGTCGAGGTGTCCAGTGATACTGAGTTCTTATGTGCATACCCATGAGGTAGGCAATCTTTCAAGCTAACACTTTCTAAGTTTGTCGGTAATCGTTCGAAGGCTGCGCGTAATTCGATGAGGACACGCCTCAAGCAGAAATCAGTTGTTGTATAACGTTTCCCGTTCTCTATCCAAAGGCTAGCTTTTGAGGCAATATCGACCTTAAAAGGTCTAGACCTTGACTCAGATGATGAGCTTGATTTCTCAAAACCGCTCTGCATATCTCCTAAAGATACGACGTGCTATCAACTATATTGATATCATAATTGCTGAGATATCAGAAGAGGTTAACTTCCAATCTTATTCCTACATTATCTTGTCTTTAAAACTTACCCTTCTTCTAACTGTCTTAAACTTCTTCTTTATGTATCTTTGTACCTTGTTGTTGTCCCCATTATTCGACCTGATGCACCTCTTGACAATTACGTCTTTTCGTGGCCTCGAGAGGTTCCTGATCCAAAAATTGCTTATTTGGAAACTCTTATTTCAACTGGCAAGCTATTTAGCAAACACATATGGCCTAGCGGGGATTACTCTTGCGATCGGGTTTTCACACATGCTGAGAAAGTTGCAATAAAAACGTGGCAGATCCAGCTAGAAAAGCGTGGCCAATCTTCGTTGTTCCCTTTTCCGTCTAACACATGCATCCCTACTGTTAGTTCCACACAAGCTGAGACACACATTCCATGACCATCTCAGACAGCCGCATCACAGTCAGAAATGATCAATTACATTGCTACAGCTGTTATCGAACATGTCACATGATACTTTTCTAACAAAATTGATATTGCTAACGGTAAGCAGTTGAAGAAACAGAAACTGCAAATACATCTTTTTCCTTCTCAAGGTGGTTCAGGTTCAGCGTCTACAAGACCTTCCACTGTCAAGTGACCTGCTCTCAGTAAAACACGGCCGAGAAAATCAATTGTATCTCCTAGTACTCATCCGACACAATCACGCTACAATACAAGGAGCTCTAAGTCTGGAGCATATGCTGCTCCATCTAAGTTTATACCATCCACACAGCGTAAGCATGTCCCTTCCTCTTCAGGTTCGTCAGGCGAAGATGCAGCTGGTGGTGGCATGCGCTCGCTTTATGCATCTTCAAGCGCTGCCTCTAAATTCAAAGATGATGTTGGTTTTTCTGATGAAAACTGCAATCAACAACAAACAACTACCGTTCCTCAAACTTTCTCGCATCCACCTGCTACGCTGGATATAATAAACCCAATTCGTCTGTCCTCAGCTAATGCTCGAACTGTACCTATGGAAATCAATGGCCTAAATGGTCCCGGAGACTCTTCACAAGTTGTTCCTGAGGAGGTGCATCCTTACTCTTTGTTACTAAATTTGGCTTACCGTCTGTTATCATTTAATGCGTCAATTCCTTGTTTTCATTTCTCGAATAGTCCTTTACAGGTTGCCACATATAACTCTTTCGCTATTGTCCTTTATTGAACCGCAACTCTTGGAAACCCGTCCCCCTCAATCTCTTCATAGTGACACTGTAACTCTCCAATCACATCATTATATATCTTATCACCAACTTCTTTTCCCCCATTACTTTCTTCGAACTGCATTTACGAAAGTTATCACCTTCTACCATTCATATCTAATTCGCTAAAAACTATTTAAATTACTGTTCTTTTAACATATTCTTCTCTCTAAATTTTTACCATATTTTCAGATACCTAATGTTGGAGTCACACCAGAAGGAAATGTAAACCCCTCACTGCAAGATACTACGGTTTGATAATATATTTTCTCTCATATAATCATATTTATCCTTCCTTCTTGTCTATTATCCTTACATTTATCCATTTCATGATAATATTCTCCCCCCCTCATGAACATGAACCACCTTCCTTTAACGTCCGTTGTGATTTATATGATTCCAATATTTTTCCGCCTTCTATGTTTTCTGTTACTTAATTTCTAGATTTCACATCAAACCAAATGTTTACAAAATTTCCAGCCTTCGGAGGACAAAGGCAACCATGCAACCGATAACACTCTTTCAGCCATTAACACATCACGCAATATCTGCCCATCTTTATCTGTATAGCTATTTTACTCCTCTTATACCTTAGTTATACATTCACTTTATTTTGTCTTCTTCTATATTGTTATCTTAATTCTATTCAGCCATCTCCCATTCTTTCATGCCTGTTCTTTTATTTTTCCTTTACTCTTCCACATAATTGTATTTTCTAATATTCTTTTGACAGCATCTGTACAGCGATTCTGCGTTACCTCTGGGACAATATGCTACTACTGAAGGGTTTTCTAACACTTACGCAAAGGTTTGTGTCTTGTGGGTATTTTTCTATATGTTTCACTAACTATCCGGTATGATTACAAGTAAGCGTTGGTTTTTAAACCTCATAAATGCTTCATAGAACTCACAAAAACGTGAGAACAAGCATCATAGCTAGAGGGGTTTTATGGTAACAATGAAATGAGAAAACAAATAGTAAAAATTAGACACTGTTGGGCCTAAATTCTGCAATCAAGGCCCAGCCCGAGTAAACAGGCTGGTCAAGGAAGGTTCGGCCCACAACGAGATCTCATAAGACTGTTAACTAGCTGAAGTGGGCGAGGTCGCAAGATAGAGCAAGTCAACAAGCCGGAAGAACCGAGCACGAGGAAAGGAAACGAGCTCGCAGGAAGATAGGAGCATACCACTACAAGAAAACATGGGTATTTCCGACGGATTTAAGCTGTCGGTTACAGTTCGTCGGAAATTTCCAACGGATTTTTACCGTCGGAAAGCCGTCAGACATTTCCGACGGATTTCCGACCGCGTACTTTCCGACGGATACTCCGACGGATACTCCGACGGATATTCGGTCGGAAATGCCGTCGGTTATCCGTCGGTAATTTCCGACGGACTTCCGACGGATATATTACCGACAGAATTTCCGACGGATGGTGATCGGATGAATTTGTCGGAAGTCCGTCGTAAATCCGTCGGAAGATATTTCCGACGGATTTCCGACGGTAACTATTTTCGCCGGAGTTACGACGGATAATTTGATCGAAAGTCCGTCGGTTCTTCGTCGGAAATAGGTTCCGACGGATTTACGACGGTAACTTATTCCGACGGTTTTCCGACGGAATTGGTATTTTGAATTTTATTTTGAATTTTATTTAATTATTTATTTTTTGATATTTATATATTAAAATTATATAAATTAGAAATATAAATTAAAAATAGAAATAATAAATATATAAATTCATTAAACAAAATTAAAAAATTCATTACACATTAAAATAAATTGTTCAAAAAAAAAAGCATTAAAAGAAAATATTTAAACGGTTGGAGAATCTCCGTCGTCGGGATTATTATCCCGAAACATATGCGGGAAACATTTCTCCATCATCTTCTCCAAACAGGAGAGCTTCTTGTTGGTAGTCTGTTGCTCCGTCCGTAGCTCTTCAACCTGCTGGTCACGGTCTTTCACCGTTTGGGTGAGCCTCTCGATTTCTACCCGGTACTCCGAAGGATAACGAGGAAGCGAGGAAGAAGATTCCTGGGTCGGAAGGGTGCCTAACCCAACGAATCGACCTTTCACTTGCCGGGTTTGCTGCGAATAATTATAACCGATAATAATTAAATAACGAAAATAAAAAAACGAAATGAAATTAAAACTTACCTCAAGTACAATCTGGTTTATCTCTTCCCGGGACAAAGAGTTCGAGGACGTCGATCCTTCGATAGTGAGCTGCGATATTGATAGTTCACGGTCCAGCTTCGTCTTCTTGCTCTTCTCGACAACATCCCGCATCCCCAAGTCCTGTATCTGACCGGTTTTCTTGTTGGTGTGTCTATGCTCGATGAGTTGAAGATAATCGGGTTCGGAACCAGATTCTCTCGCCTGCGAAAATTTGTTAAGTTAAATAAATATAAAAAACAGAATTAACAATAAAAAATTTAAATTAAACTTACCATTTCCATCGCTTCCCGTTCGATGGTCTTTGCGTCCGCGTTGTGGATGTAGACCCCTTTCCCGCCTCGTTGGCTATTTCGGTTCTTCGACTGTTGCTCGGAGGTCTTTTTCGTCGCAGGCCTACTCCAGTACTCACAGAAGCCCTTCCAGACGTCGTCGTCAAGGTCCTTCGGCTTGTCTTTGTTGTGCTTCCACTTCTGCTTCCACTCGTACATGTGCTTCGAGTACGAGTTTGCGGCATACTTGTCGAATGTGTCAATGACTTTGCGCGTATGATGAGAGTCCCACGTGAACTCTTGCTACAATTTTTAAAAAAAATATGTTACATGTCAAAAAGAAAAATTGACAAAATGAAATTCAAAATAAATAATATATCAATAAATAACTTACCGCGAAAGTCCGGTGCCACACGTCTTTCTCCTCGGTAAGCATGTCCGAATACTTTTCTTACGGTTTGTCCAACATGTTGTGGAGCATCCGTAATATCGCATTGGTGATCTGAGTCGACAGCTTAAACCTGAAAACATTATGAAAAGATATAAATATGTTAAGTTTAAAAATCTAAATAAATTGAAATAATGTACAAAAATTTTCTTACCAAGTGCCGTCCTCAAACTTCGGGTCGAGTCGAATGCAATGGCCCCGGTTAGGCTGCCGGACTAGCTCCTCGATCTCAATGTGGCTCCGAGCAGCGGATTGCTGGGAATCTGGGATGTGAGTTCCCGAGCTCGTTGGTCCCGGAGGAGGCGTACACCGAGAATCCCGAGAACGGCGTCCTTGGTTGCCGCATCCCAACGGAAGAACTTCGTCGTGATCCCTGCGGAAAACGGTAAAATTGTTAGTAAATTAACAAAAAATTCAAAAGTTACCAAATTTTTTGAAATTTCCGGAAAATATTTAGGAAAATTCAAATTTTCCAAAAAATTCAAATTTTCCAAAAAATTCAAATTTTCCAAAAAATTCAAAGTTTACTAAAAATTCAAATTTTTCAAAAATTTTCAAAATTTGCTAAAATATTTTAAAATCAGTTTTAATATATAAAAATATTTATAAAACGTTTTATCACTATAAAAAATATTTAAAACGATTTTATTTCTAAAATAATATTTGAAAAACGTTTTTATTATTAAAAAAATATTTTAACATCAACTTAAATATATAAAAAATATTTTAAAAACGTTTTTATTAGTTAAAAAATATTATAAACGATTTTAATATATACACATATTATAAAAACGTATTTATTATTAAAAACAATATTTTAACATCAACTTAAATATATAGAAATATTTTAAAAACGTTTTTATTAGTTAAAAAATATTATAAACGATTTTAATATATATACATATTATAAAAACGTTTTTATTACTATAGAAAAATTTTAAAAACAATTTTAATATATACAAATATTATGAAAACGTTTTTATTACTTAACAAATATATTAAAAACGTTTTTAATATATACAAATATTGTCTAAACGTTTTTATTACTTAAACAATATTTTAAAAACGATTTTAATATATACAAATATTTTTAAAAATTCAAACAATATCTAGAAACGTTTTTAAAATATTTTTAGAAAATAAAACAAGATCTAAAAACGATTTTAATATAAAGAAACGTTTTTAAAAAATCAAAAATTTGTTTTCTAGATCTAACAATTCTAAATCAACATTCTAAACACATAAACCCTAACACTAATATTATTCTAAATAACAAATTCTATTATAACCACTTAACAATTCACATAAATAGAATTCTAACAACCTAACTAATATATTCCCTAAAACTAACATGATCTAAAAAAAAATTAAAAGAATTGATTAAACTTACATGGTTTTGTTGGTGAAGAATTGAGGAATTGATGAAGAGGAGTTGAGGAATTGAAGATTAAAACTGAAATTGTGAAGAAGAAGAAGAGAAGAGGGAGAAGAAGAGATTTTTGGTAAGGAAGAAGAAGAGAGAAGAGTGAGAAGAAGCGACGTAAGAGAGAGAGGAAGAAGAGAGAAATAAGGAAAAAAACTTACGGTTCGTCGATATAATTCGATGTCCGTCGGAAATCCGTCGGATTTCGAAAAATAATTTCATTTACGCGGTTGATATTCCCGCGGTCTCGAAAATATTAAAGTCCGTCGGAAATCCGTCAGAAATTTCCGACGAATTTCCGACGGATTGGAGAAGATAAGGTATATTCCTTGCATGTTTGTCGATTAGTCAGTCAACAAGCACGTGTCTAATTTTTCATATCCGTCGGAAATTTCCGACGGATTCAGCTGGTCTGCTTGTGATGAATCCGTCGGAAATCCGTCGGAAATTTCCGACGGATTTCCGACGGATTCAGCTGCCTCGGCTAAAAAATTAATACATCAAGTCGTGATGCAAGTATAAATGGCTCGTACCTCTGGAGTTTTCTTCTGCTATGTAATGATGTAACACCAAATTGGTCGTGTCGCACACCGCTTCCTACTAATGGGTCGTTCCAGTCGCATAAAAATGCAACACATCTTAGACCGAGCATTCCCGGGTACTGAACATCGAAAATCTCACGTACGACACCATAGTATACAAGATCACCTGACTGAGTTGATACACCGTAATCTGAAGTTGTCGCACTCCTATCATCCCGAAGAATCTTAAAAGCGTACCCCCGTGTGCTCTACATCACATGTGACTGCACGGTTGCTAGTGGAAATCTCACAATTTCTTCTAACCACGTGGGAAATGTTTGTCCGTTAGCCTTCTCTGTCGTCACCTGCACAATTAAAATAAAAATACATCAAATAATTAAATCTTTCATTACATATGATGATTGCTAAAAACAAGGCAATTAAAAGACTTACATAATCTCTTAACCAACGTCCGAACTCTTCCAGTTTGAGCTCGATTAGCTCGTCCTCTGTTTTGTCAGGAAATGCAAAACGTTGATAAGCCATATACATCCTGTGAGATTGAAACAATTATCACGTTAGTACATATATATATAATCAAGAACCCAATAAGCAATTAAAAATTAAGTTCAATATAATACCTCTTATATTCATCAACTCCGTCGCAGTTTGTGAGAATATACATATGCAAATGCTCTCGCTCTTGTGGTGAAAGTCTCCTCTTCTTGCCTTTTGCACTAAGTCGTCCAATCTCTAAAAATATATGAGGTACATCGACCGGATAGAAAGGTAGGACGCCTCCGTCATCATGTCGAGCTGCTCTACGACTCTTTGTTTTGACTTGTGATGGAAAGTAGGACTCGGAAAAATGTGAGGTTTCTTCATTGATGGTCTGTGCGACGATAGAACCCTCCACTCCACTCAAAATTTTCACCTTCTTCTTTAGATGTAACATATACCGTTCGAAAGGATACATCCAACGGTACTGAACCGGGCCCCCAAGTTCTGCTTCTCGAGGGAGATGAATTGTTAAATGTTCCATAACATCAAAGAATGAAGGAGGAAATATCTTCTCCAAATTGCAAAGGATTACAGGTATATTAGCCCCAAGATTGCGGATACCGTCTGATGTAAGAGAGCGAGAACATATATCTCGGAAAAAGGCACCAATCCCTGCAATATATGGATAACAAATGAATAATTAAATAATGAAGTATATATTGTATACAGTAGTAAATAAATAATTTCATGATTGTACATGCAATTGCTTCGTGGACATTACGTGGTAGAAGACATGCAAAGGCAAATGGAAGGAGGTGCTGCATCACCACATGACAATCATGACTCTTCATCCCAGTAAACTTCCCTTCTCCATGATCAACGCAGTTCCGAAGGTTAGATGCGTATCCGTCCGGGAATCTAACACTTTCGGTAATCCAGTCAAAAAACTCGGCCTTTGAAGGTTCATCGAAACGAAAAGCCGGGACCGGAGGCTTCCCGTTCCCTGTCACATGTAGTGCTCTACGAGAACAAATGTCTGGCAAGTCCAATCTAGACTTCAGATTGTCCTTCGTCTTCCCATTGACATTGAGAACGGTGTTCATAATGTTGTCGAAATTTTTTTTCCCAATGTGCATGACATCCAGATTATGCCTCAAAAGATGGTTCTTCCAATAAGGCAAATCCCAGAAAATGCTCCTCTTGTGCCAATTATGAACGTTGCCACAACCATCAACAGGATGATGTCCGTTACCATCACAATCAACGGTCCTCTCTGCACCAAAATCTCTAAACTGAGTCAACAAATACTCACCATCTAACTCAGGAGGAGGACCGTCAAATACTTTCCGGTTCTTCCTAAACAATGTGGTGCTCCGACGATAAGGATGATCGCTAGGTACGTATCGCCTATGACAATCAAACCAAGACGTTTTCTGTCCGTGCTTCAATTGGAACGCATCAGTGTTATCTTGACAGTACGGGCACGATAACCTTCCGTGCGTTGTCCATCCTGATAACATGCCATATGCTGAAAAATCGCTAATAGTCCACAAAAGTACCGACCGCATGATGAAATTTTGGTGACAAGAAACATCAAACGCTTCAATACCTTGGTCCCATAACATTCGCAGCTCATAAATCAATGGTTGCAAAAACACATCAAGTGATCTCTTCGGATGCTCTGGTCCAGGAACGAGAATGCTAAGGAACAAGAACTCCCTTCGCATGCACAAAGATGGCGGCAAATTGTAAGGTGTTACAATTAATGGCCACAAAGAATATTTTCTGCCGTGCTTCCCAAAAGGGCTGAAACCATCGGTACATAATCCAAGGTATACGTTCCTTGCCTCAAACGCAAAGCTGAGATAAATGGATTGAAAATGTTTCCATGCTCCTGCATCTGACGGATGGGCGATTTGTCCATCTGTTGTATGCTCTGCATGCCATCTCATTGCTCCTGCTGTGCGCTCTGACTGATATAACCTCTTCAATCTCTCTATTAACGGTAAATACCACATCCGTTTATATGGCACTGGCACTCTTCCACCTGTTTCCTTATACCGAGGTTTGCGACAAAAACGACATGTTGTACGATCTGCGTCCTCTCTCCAGTAGAGCATACAGTTGTCTATGCATACATCTATCATCTGATACGGGAATCCTAGACCTTGAACAAGTTTCTGTATCTCGTAGTATGATGCCGGTGCAAGATTATCTTCTGGCAAAATTTCTTTCACAAAATCAGCGATTGCATCCACGCACTCCTCACTCAAATTGAAATCCGTCTTTATACCCATCATCCTTGTTGCAGTTGATAAAGGGGAATGTTCACCTCTACACCCATCATATAACGGATGTTTAGCAGCGTCTAACATATCAAAGAATCTCCGAGCTTCTAAATTAGGTTCTTCTCCCCTATCTCCATACTCAGCAACCGATGGTATACTTTCACGAAATGCATCGTTCACCATCTGAACATGACCTACAGTACTTTGTTCTTCCATTGCAGGTTCTTCTAAGCTAGTGTTATCCCCAATATAATGTTCACTAGTACTAGCATAATTATCCACCATTGTATCATTTTCTCCATGATAATACCAAATCTTGTAACTCGGCATAAACCCATGAGAATACAAGTGTGACCATACTTCATCTATCACGATAAATCTACTATTCCCACAATTGGTACAAGGGCAATAGATTTTACCGGTTTTTTTTGCTTTTTTCTGCATACCCGCAAATGCCATGAATTCCTGTAGACATTTTTTGAATTCCTCCGTAACTAGGCCCGTGTCCGAAATTTGATGAGGCTTGTCCATCCATGATCGAAAATAATTATAAGGATTTGAAGAAGACATTTTCGTAAGGAATTAGATAACAGAGATTTTTTTTTTTTTTGTGATTATAAATGAAGCGTGGAAACGTTTTTATAAAGAAAATTTTGTGCATTTTCCGACGGATATAAAGTAGATATTATCGATGTCGGCAACCATGTCGGCATCTGTCGGTAATCCGTCAGAAATCTGTCGGAATTCCGTCGGAAATACGTCGGAAAATTCCGACGGATGAATGTCGTCGGAAATCCGTCGGCAGTATGTCGGCAACATCAGAATTCATCAAAAAGTCGTCGGAAATCTGTCGAAAAGTGTCCGACGGATTATGGTCGTCGGAAATCCGTCGGAATTTCCGACGGATTTCCGACGGGTTAATAATTCCGACGGAATTCCGACGGATGAGAAGTTAGTCGGAAATCCGTCGGAAAGTCGTCAGAAATTTCCGACGGAATTATTGCCATCGGAATTGCCGTCAAAAATACACCTGTTTTCTTGTAGTGTACATTTGACCAAGTGCAAACCTGGTCAAACACATTTATTTCATATTAAAGACAAAAGCAGTCTTAAACTAGCCAGCTCCGGATCAAATAGCTGAGATCCGGAACTTGATATTGGTTCTCATAGAACAGAATCGCACAATTGCTGCTCGCCAAGATGATCTCGAAAGAGCAGCTCATACAGGCGCGATCGGGCAACCATCTCTCCGACCTGGGACACAAGTCCCGTTTGCACCAGGACAAGGAGGGTTAATGTTTTCACCTCCACCAGTAACGAGGCTAAACTTTTCCGGTATCGATGCCTCGACCAACACAATGGTCGGCTCAGCCACCACCTTGCGGTTCAGCTCGGTAATATCGGACCCTATATTTATTCCTTCCACGATCCAGACCGCAGAAGGAGGGATTCCATCAATTGTGACCTTTCTGGGAATAGGTCGGACCTCAAACCGATTTGCCAGTCAGGATCATTCTGGGAGCGCCAATGAAGTTGAAGCCTGGAACAATCCTGAGATCAAAACGCGACCTGAAAATGAGGTCGGAAACCTTGCCCAGCTCACAGGAGGATCCCTACTCCGGTCTCCGGGCGATAACGAGAACGGTTTAGGACCCGTCGCCTGGCATGGGTTTGAGTCAATTAAGAATTACTATGAAGACACTAGTGCCGAGCTTCAGCGGATGAGATCGCAGGTCCACGCCGCTCTGAGCTCGGTACCTGAAATAGATCGGGTGATTGATGAAGTCAAACAGACCCCATTTACCTCGTGGATTGCGAGCCCCCAACTCGGAGATGTCGAGAACATCCGATTTCCCCGATATAACGGAGAGACCGACCCAAGGCATTTATGAGAAGTTTCAAATTCACCTTTTCAAGGGTGCGACTACTCGGGGGCGACCTCGAGGCAACATGCTGTCGATTTTTTGCCAAAAATTTAACGGATTCGGCCCTGGAATGGTTCACCTCCCTGAAGCCTAATTCGATTGACAACTTCACCCAGCTTCAAGCAGTATTCTTGAAGTAATACTCGGTATTTATCCAAATCTAGACCTCGGAGGCCGATCTATGGGTACTTAATCAAAATCCAGATGACTCGTTGCGGAAATACATTGACAATTTTAAAGTCGTCAAGGCAAAAATCGCCAATTTACTTAATCCAACGGCCCTGAAATCTCTTCAAAACGGACTGCTAAAATCCTCAAAAATTTTCGAGGAGCTCACAGTCCAGGAGCCGATGTCGCTAGATGATGTGCAACACCGTGCTTCGCGATCACCCGCAATTCTCGAGGAGGCAGGTGCAGCTCAATCAAAGCAGCAGGCACCCCCTGAGGAGGAACTACTACCCAGCTCGAGATGACGAAAGGCAAGATCGCCCATCTGAGGATGATCATAAGCGAGAACGCTCATCCGAGGACGCAACGAGGCGAGAGTGCCCCAAGGACAGGGAGACGGATCTACCTCCTCCCAGCACGAAGAAAAGAATTGATTTTATTCATGGAGGATCCCATTTGTGTCGCAACTCCGTGAATTCGATCAAGAAACATCAGCGGAGGGTGAACACTGACATACATGACAAAATCCCACTCAAGGAACACGACAGGCAAATCTCATTCTGGGAAAGCGAGGCCGTTGAGCTAGGTTCACCACATGATGATGCTCTCCTAATCATGCTGGAAGTGGGTGGATGCGAGCTCACCAAGATGCTCGTGGACACTGGGAGCTCTATAGAACTCATCCTCCTAAGTGTTCTTAAGAAAATAGGCATACAAGATCACGAAATCGAGGGGGGATAAGATGGTGTTGACCGGCTTCTCCGGGGAAACTACATTATCCCTTGGAACAATAAGACTCCCTGTAATAGCAGCTGGAGTAAGGAGCATGGTTGAATTCGCTGTGATAGATAGGCCAGCCCCGTTCAATGCCATCATGGGTAGAACGTGGATACATTCAATGAGGGCTGTATCCTCAACCTACCATCAATGTATAAAATTCCCTACCCAACATGGAATCGCAACAATAAAGGGGAGTCAAAAGGCATCCAGAATATGCTATATGAGGTTTCCAAATAGCAAAGGAAAACGCATTATAGCAATTACAGCGTAAGGATGAGCTCGCAGATCGCCTGGTCGGAAAGAAGAGCGGTCCTGGTGCCATCGGACCTCGCAAAGACTTTATCGAGAAAGTCGTGGTCAACGAGTCTCATCCTAACCAGAAGGTAGGAATCGGATCCGAGCTCTCCAGGGCACAGAAGGACCAATTAATATACTTCTTCAAGGAAAATGTCGGTTCATTTGCATGGACAATGGCTGATATGCCTGGCATTGATCTGAGTATCATCTCACACGAACTCAATGTCGATCCGAATCATAAGCCAGTGCATCAAAAGCGCCGAAAGTTCGGACATGACAAAATCGAGGCTGTTAATAGCGAGGTTACCAGGTTGCTAAGTGTTGGGTTCATTAAGGAGGTCAGGTATTCCGATTGGCTAGCAAATCCAGTCGTGGTGAAAAAGAAAAATGGCACCTGGCGAGTGTGTGTGGATTTTGCGGATCTGAATAAAGTGCCCCTACCTCACATTGACCAGTTGGTGGAAGCTACCGCAGGGCACCAGCTCCTCAGCTTCATGGACGCGTTCTCGGGGTATAATCAAATACAAATGAACCTTGAGGACCAGGATAAGACATCCTTCATAATAGAACGAGGAACGTTTTGTTACAAGGTAATTTCATTCGGCCTCAAAAACGCAGGAGCGACCTACCAAAGACTTATGAACAAGATGTTTGCCTGCCTCTTGGGCAAGTCAATGGAGGTCTACATTGACGACATGTTGGTTAAGTTTTTGAAAGAAGAATATAACATAAGTCAACTAGGGGAATGTTTCGACTTACTGAATAAGTATGGGATGAAACTGAATCCCTTAAAATGTACCTTTGGAGTTGCTTCGGTGAATTCCAAGGTTACATAGTAACCCAAAGAGGAATAGAAACAAACCCTAAGCACATTAGCGCGTTCATGGAAATGCAACCTCCGAGCTCGGCAAAGGAGGTGCAGAGGCTGACATGACGCATTGCTGCTCTAAACCGGTTCATTTCAAGATCGACTGATAAGTGTCTCCCTTTTATCAATTGTTGAAAGGAAACAAAAAGTTCAGTTGGGATGACAAGTGTGGGGAAGCCTTTAAGCAGCTAAAAGCATACCTCTTGGAGCCCCCCCCCCCCCCCCCCCATTCTTTCAAAGCCAGTTGAGGGAGAGCCCCTCTACTTGTACGTAGCAATCTTCGAGGCCGCGGTAAGTGGTGTCCTCGTAAGAGAAGAGCGAGCTACTACGTGAGCAAGTCCCTGGTGGATGCTAAAACCAGGTATCCACGAATGGAAAAATTGGCTTTGGCAGTAGTAGTGTCAGCTCGCAAACTCAGGCCGTACTTCCAGTCACACTCTATCATAGTGATGACAACACAGCAATTGCGCACAGTGCTACATAGCCCCATTAAGTCCGGTAGGCTAGCCAAGTGGGCTATTGAGCTGAGCGAGTACGATATCGAGTATCGACCTCGAACTAGCGCCAAGGCACAAGTATTCGATGCCTTCGTCATCGAGCTTGCAGCAAGCAGCGAGATGGCAGAATCAAGCTCCGGAACCTGGCTGCTATACGCTGATGGAGATTCCTCAAAACAGGGGGCATGTGTTGGAATCCACCTGGTATCCCCGACCAACGAGGTCGTGGAACAGTCTTTCAGGCTCGGTTTTTCATCATCAAATAATGAAGCCGAGTACGAGGCTTTAATAGCAGGTCTCCTACTCGCAGTTGGAATAGGAATACGCAACTTGAGTGGAATGGAATATGAAGCCAGAGATAGCAGAATGGAATCTTATATAGCTGTAGTAGTCAAGCGGTTCAAAGTCTTCAGCCTGACGCGGATCCCGCGAGGTGAGAACACAATCGCAGACGCGTTGGCAGCTCTCGCCTCGACCTCGAATCCTCTTGTGAAAAGAGTGATTCAAGTGGAAGGAATAAAAAATCCTAGCAATAACGTCGAAAAAGATGTTGAAGATTTTACGGAAATCGATGTCGACAATATGGAGTTGGATGTAGTGCTAGCCCCAATAGAGGACGACCCTCCTCCTGAAATAGGGGAAGCTGAGGACCCGGACCAAACTCCGCTTGACGCCAGGCATGTTTCCCTCCGCGAAAAAACGGTTGCGAGAATTGATTGGCGAGCAGCGATTATACAATACATTGAGGGGGGGGGGGAAGGGTGTGGCTCCCCGCAGCAAGTGGGAAGCCCTTAAACTCAAAACCATAGCTTCAAGATATTGTATAATCGGTTCTCACCTCTTCAAATGAAGCGTGAATGGCCCCTACCTGGTGTATGTCCACGGACCCGAAGCTTTAACGGTTATGCTGGAAGTTCACGGGGGCTCGTGTGGCAGTCATTCAGGAGGAAGGGCGTTAGCCATCAGAATCAAAAGGCAAGGGTATTTTTGGCCCACCTTGGTCGCTGATTGCGAAGAACACTCTAAAGCATGCGACAAATGCGAACGGCATGCTCCCACGTTTCATCAGCCTACTGAAAATTTGTCTTCCATCTCATTTCCATATCCATTTATGAGATGGTCTATGGACATAGTAGGGCCTCTAGTAACTTCGGGAAAAAGGAGGTGCCGCTTCCTGCTCGTCCTAACTGACTATTTCACCAAATGGATAGAAGTAGGGGCCTTCCAACATGTTAAGGAAAAACACATGGAAGAAATCGTAATCGATAATGGTTCACAATTCATTTCAAATCAGTTCCTCGAATTCTGTGAAGATCACAGAATCGGGCTGACAACTTTGAATCTGCGTTACCCTCAGGGCAACGGGCAGGACGAGGCAGCAAACAAACTGATATTGAGTAATCTCAAAAAACGATTGGACGCTAAAAAGGAAAAATGGTCTGATGAACTCCCAGGAGTGCTATGGGCCTGTCAGACCTCACCTCGTAAAGCAACCTCAAAAACACCATTCTCCTTGGCTTATGGGATTGAGGCCGTGGTCCCTGCCGAGGTCGTAATCCCCAACTTGAGGGTAGATATGTATCCTATAAATAAGGAACTGAATAACGAAATGCTTCTCGACCAACTCGATGTTATCGACGAGCGTCGGGATCGAGCATTCGTTCATCTTCAAAATTATCAACACGCAACAGCACGTTATTATAATTCAAAGGTCAAACAACGAAGATTTCAAATTGGTGAGCTTTTCCTACGAAAATTATATGAAAATACTAAGGAAAGGAATGCTGGAAAACTAGGCACCAACTGGGAAGGTCCATACCGGATCTCCGAAGTAGTAAAGAACGGCGTGTACAAACTCGTCAGGGTGCACGACAACACACTTGAAAGGAACTCATGGAATACCATGAACTTGAAGAAATACTACCATTAAAACGAAAGACACTTGTAAAATCGAACTACGAAAGACTTGATCCCTCCTCAGGGTACGTAGGCAATCTCACAAGGGTACAACTATTGAAAAAAAATAAAAAAATATACTCTTAAGCCTGCTAAAAGCAGCCTGAAGTTTCTCAATTTCTATCTACAAGCTAAAGCTTTACTCCATAAACGAACAACCTTACGAGCTAGAGCATACTACCAACTAGCATGACTCGACTTTGCGTCTAAATTGCAAGGTCACAACCTTTTTAGTCTCTGAATGACAACAACCTTTACGTCTAAACTGTTTAGGTTGCATGCCCGCCTCTAAACGGCTTCGACCTTGCGTCTTAAAATCACCTGGTCAGCTCATTAGGTCTCTAAACGACATGGGAACAAGGTCTCTGAACGGCCCGTATCTTTGGTTGAAAGACTGCCTTTGATCCATTGAAAAGTGTTAGCCTCTAAATGGCGGAAATGATAAATAATTCCAAAGACGAAAGATTTTTAAAGATCAAAGTGAATAAAATTAAGCCTCCACGAAAGGAGCATGAGTTCAAAAAAAAAAAGGGCCCCCTCAGGCATAATAAGTTCAACAACAATCAAAAATAGGTTTAAAGGCCTCCCCAGGCACTGAGTTCAAAAGATAATCCAAAAAGAGATAAAGAGAAGGGAAAAGTCACTAGCTGGCAGGCTTAGCCGGCTTGCTCGCTGAGACAAGCTGGTCCGGGATCAACGTAAAGTCCCACCTAAGCTCATGAGAACCAAGGTCCAGTTGGTCACTTAGTGGGTGCACGCTCGACCCAGCAGGTAAAGTAACTGAATCCTTGGATACCTGCGTAAGATCGATTTTACCCAAGGAAAGATCGGATACCTGGACGATGGCGAGTTCCGCATCCAATCTCAGCTTCTTAGCCTCGAAGTCATTGATCGTCTGATTAATGATGTCGTCAAGAAGAATGATGTTGGACTTACACTCCATGATATGGGTCTCGGTGTCAACCTCAACCTTCTTCTTCTCGAATTTCTCCTTTATCCTCAGCAGGATGGCGTGGTATTGCTTGGACATTTCTTTCCTCGCAGCCTTCTATGCCTTCTTCGCCATCTCCTTTTGCTTCTTGACAAACTTCCTCGAGTCCTCCTTGACTTTCTCAACATGGACCCTGAGGCTGACGATACTCTCGCTGGCAGAGCGTAGACCATGCTCAACAGTTCCAACACGACCCTCGACAACTCGGAGGTTCACCCTCAAATCTTCATTAGATATCTCCAGTAGGGAGATCTGACCTTGAGGGTGTCTGAGCGAGCCTGAGCTTCCCGAGCATAGTCTTCCCACTTCTTGGCCAAATCGGCCTGATCTTTGACTTGGCTCTCCAGGAGGGCAATGCTAGCCATCTTCTCCTTACTCCGAGCAAGCCTCGCCACTAGCTCAACCCGTACAGTGACTAGGTCGGTAATGGTCTTAGCCGCCCTCTCGACTTCCTCAGGCTGGGTGATGGAGAGGAGATCCTGCTCGAACGAGTTAACCAGCTCATTCGCAGCAGAGATAGCTTAAAAAGAAATTCAAAAACTCAGCAAGGAAGTCAAGAAAAAAATAAAAAAAGGAATTAAAGTTACCTGGCCCATCGCACTCGCAAATTTGGTGCAGCTCTCAGGTTTCTTCATATTTATATGTGATGGCAAGAAGCACGAAGAAGGCCTAACGTGCCTGAAGAGATTTGCAAGCTGAGAGTTGTTCTCGACAATCACCTCAGGTCCATCAAAATCGAACCTAAAAGCGTTCGGAGAGCTGCTTCCACCACCCTGCGAGCGAGGTGCCACATGCCTCCTCCCTATTTCCTCACCCTCAAATCCATCACCGTGAGATCGCTTAAGGCGAAATTGGTGCTCGGCAGAGTGATATATCATGGTTTTTACCCCATTTAGGCCATGATATAAGTCCTTTTTATAGAGTCTTTATAGTATTTTGGAGTCTTTTTAGAGTCTTTTACAGGTCATAGCACGTTTGGAGGATTATTGGAAGTATTGGAGCTTTCTGGAGCAGTTTGTAGCAGAGCTAAAGATCGTGTCGCTGAGAACCTGAATTCACGTCGAGCATCGATCGATACCCCTTGGTATCGATCGATACCCATCGCAGCAAGACACGACCCGCGAGTTTTCCAAGACTTGAGGAATTGCAAAAGTACCCAGAAGTCTTTAATAATTACAAGAAGACCCCAGATCGTGTTTTAGGTTATAAATAGGAGTTTTCAGCCACCTGTTTAGGCTATGCCTTTTCATGCCTCTTTTATGCTTTATTTTATAGTTTGATTTTACTTTGGTTTTAGAGAGACAAGTCTGAATCTCCCTTCGTCCGAGATCAGATCTCTAAACCCTTCTTTCTATTCTATTGATGATTTATTCAAACATGTTGATTGTTTCATTCTCCATGTCTGAGTAGATCCACCTTAGGTTTAGGGTTTTCTCATAAGGGTTTTCTTTGAATGCTAGGTTAAATATCTTTTAGGATTCACCATCTGAATTATAGTTCTTCGCTTAGGTTGTGTTCATATCTTGTTCTAGATTAGCTACCTAGAATATAAATCTTAGGATAATTGATTAGGTACGAGAGTGCAATTAATTACCTGATAGAACCTAGGTGAGCAAATTGATTATTCGCAAAGAGATTTGGTTTAATTGATTTGTGAACATATCAAACCTGTTGTTAAAGCCGATTTAGACTTTAGGATTCGCAAAGAGATTTGGAATTCCTAGGATTTAGATTTAGATAGTTTTCGCAACGAGAGTTGGTTAGCTATATTTTAGTGATTTGAGTTCAAGAACTGCGCTAAATCTGAATCCTGTTAGTTAGTTAGTCTGCATTCATTGATTTCCTGAGAAAAACCCTGAGCCTATATTTCTCAATTGATTTACAACTCCTTTAATTTCTGCACTGCTTTTAATTACAACTGTTTGGCTTAGCGTAATTCGACACTATAGAATCTATTGTGCGTTTCTGTGAGTCTTCTGTGGTTCGACCCCTAGCTATACTATTACAACTGCTTTAGTACTTTAGGGTATTAAATTGAGCATATCAATTTTGGCGCCGTTGCCGGGGACTCAATTTCGCCATTAGATTTTAGTTTAGAATTTCGACTAAGTTCGTCGGTATCGATCGATACTCTGTAGTATCGGTCGATACTCGTCGTCTTCTTTCGTTGGTATCGATCGACACCACTTGGTATCGATCGATACTCAACGTATTTTTCTGGTTACTTACGTGCTTTGCCTAGTGTTTTGTTTGCAGGTGTATGCCTGTTCCTGAAACCAGAAGCAACAAGAGCACACAGCTAGTTGAACTGTCATTGGAACAGCTAGCGTTTGTGGAACGCACAAACAGAAAGACCAAGCAAACATCAGGGATGAACAACCCAGTGGTTTTAAGAGCTGATGAAGCTGGAATTCTGAGAGACCAAGAGGGTCACGTGTGTAATGAGAGAGGGCAGCGACTTGATGAAGCTGGTAACATCGTTGTCCCTGCTGCGGTTGTTGAGACTATCGCGCCAGCTGGGCGCGCCAACGCAGGGAATGCTGTGGTTAATCGTGGAAGAACGATTGGTGAGTACAACAGGCCAGAGCAGTTTTTCGCCAATCGGTCAGCGATTCGTCCTCCTGCTTATGAGAGGAATGACTTCGAGCTGAAACCTGCTTACTACACTCTAGTAGGACAGCATCTCTTCCATGGTCTTCCTCATGAACATCCAATGGACCATGTAGAGAAATTCGAGGACTTGGTCACTAGCATCAAGAGCAATGGAGTGTCCTACGACTATCTCTTCTGCAAGCTCTTCCCCTACTCTCTGGGTGGAGAAGCTACTTACTGGCTGAGGCAGCTATCTCCTGGATCGCTAACTAATTGGGAGGACACCAAGAGAGCCTTCCTGATTAACTTCTATGATGACGGGCGATCTGAAGATCTGAGAAATAAGATATCCACTTTTTCTCAAGGACCTACTGAGGCGTTCAAGGCTGCTTGGACAAGATTCAGATCGTATCAGAGAGATTGTCCACATCATGGATACTCTGATGTGCAGCTGCTGGGTATCTTCTTCAGAGGAGTAGATTGGAGATATCAGATGGGTCTGGACTCTTCGAGCAATGGTAATTTCAACACCAGATATCCTGAGGATGCTATTGTGTTGATTGAGAACTTTGCATCTAGTAGTAGCACCAAGAGCGCAGACTTCGAGCGCAAGAAGCTGGCTGGTAACATGGATGGGTCGCAGATCGCTGAAGTGAAGGCTCAGCTGGATTCTATGCACAGTCTTCTGCTGGGAAAGACAACAAAGGCCGTCCACTTCGCTGCTGAGAATGGAGTGGAAGATGTTAACTACATTGGTGGTTCTGGTTTTCAGGGTCAGCGATTCGGATACAACTCCAATCGAAACTTCACCAACAATGCTCAGCAAGGAGGGTACCAATCCCCACCACCCAAAGCTCCTGAGAGTAAGATTGAGGCTATGCTTGAACACCTGGTTCAAGGGCAGGAGAAGATGACAGCCACCTTCAATGGTAAGATGGACACCATGTACACCGATTTGAGTGGAAGGATCGAGGCACTAAATACGAGCCACAGGATGCTGGAGACGCAAGTAGCTCAGACTGCAGCAAATTCCAAGGGAAAGGCGGTTCAATCACACAATGCACACGTCAATGCCATCAGCTTACGTGCAGAAAATCTCGAAGCCATTCCTGAAATCGCACAAGCATCGATCGATACCCCATTGGTATCGGTCGATACTAAGGTGATTTCTGAGGAGACAACAGAGAGTTCTACTGTGGTGCCTAAGGTCGCTGCAGAACGAGTGTATGTCACCAGGATGCCTTATCCTATGATTCCTAAGCTGACAAGGGAGGAATGGGAGATTGCTAAACTACAGTATATGCTGGATAACCCGAACGTGGAGCTTCTTTCTGATGAAGATGTACTTGTCAGGAACGATTCAAATCGCATGGCATCGATCGATACCCTACCTGGTGTCGATCGATACCCCTCGCAGAACGGACCAGAAGTTATGAAAACACCTGAGGTGATCGGAGAAAGAGTTCGCAATTCACTACAACCGCGGAAATTGACACAGAGGGAAGATCCAGGGAAATTCGCTGTTCCATGCTCCATCTCAGGAGTTAATTTCAAAGAGTCTCTTGTCGACTCAGGGGCTAGTGTCAACGTCATCTCAAGGGCAATTGCAGAGCGGTTAGGAGCTGATATTCGATCACCAGAGGCATCTATCACATTCGCGAACAACTCCACCTCGCTTCCACACGGTACTATCCATGGTTTGCTGGTCAAAGTAGGAGACTGTCTAGTTCCTACTAATTTTCAGGTTGTAGAGATGGGTGCAATATCTCGTATGCCTATCCTTTTGGGACGACCGTTCATGGCTACTGCAGGCGCGATCATAGACACACCTAATGAGAGAATCTCTTTCTCTTACATTGACAGAGGGGTCTATTATGGTGTCATTCCCCCTAGGAGTGCTCCCACACATGTGTCTAGCATCGAGGTTGTCACAGGAGAGTCGCTAGCGATTGATATTTTGGAAGAGCCTCCTGATGAGCCTACTGTCGCAGATGTTCCAGCTGAACCGCCCAACATCCCCAAGAAGAAGGCCAAGGCAACAACAAAGCAGAAGAAGGCCAAAAGCAAGAAGGTCGAGAATCCCCATGTCACTTTGATACCTCAGAAGTGTAATGGAGATTCGATTGAGTACAAGGTCAAATGCAAAGGAGCCTTGAAGCCATTCTCTAAGGCAAGAGTCCTTCTTACTTCTGAGCTGAAAGAGAAAGGGCAGGAGTTTGTGGACAGCATGCTAAGCAGAACGCTGAAGCTAGTAATGTCAAGTGATGGAGCCTGTTTTGATGCAAGCTCTCATTCTTATCCAGCCTGAAGGGCGTTACAGTCAAGCTATTGACGTTAAACGAGCGCTTGGTGGGAGGCAACCCACTGGATAAACAAGGAGCAAAACTCGAAATCGCATAAGCATCGATCGATACCCCACTGGTATCGATCGACACCAATCGCGGATGAAAAGTTCACAAAGTCGATCTAAGCATGGTATCGATCGATACCATGCCGTGTGTCGATCGACACCGACTGTTCCAGAATGGTAATTTCTTGTTTCTCTTCGTTCTATCCTTTTTCTTTGTTTCTTTCACTGACTCTAGGCTAGATAACACTGAGGACAGTGTTGTTCAAGTCTGGGGGAGGTGTCTGCTGACATTGTTTTCGTTTTTCTTAGAGTCAGTCGTTTTATCGAGTCAAAACTGTTTTATTGAGTCAAAATTTGTTGGAGATGATGATCATGTGCTTGAACCTATTGATTTGATTTTGTTTTTGAGTGCACAGTGTTACAGGATCAGTTCTAGATCGACTAATGAAAAATCCAAAGGCTGACCAGTTGACTAGAAAACATCCATGTCTCCAGCAGAGTTCTTCTGAAGCCTGAGCCAAATTTTTGCACTTCATCAATGTGGTTAGTTTTCATAGAGCTTGATTCATCATTCATATCTGATAAAGGAACCCATGTGTTTAGAGTTAAGGTATCTCTCCCCCCTGAAATAAGTTGATAGATTAAGTGCATAAAAGATTGAAATGATTTTCTTCTGAGTAGAGGGTTAGGAAAATTTCCAGCGATCCCATTATTCTACTTAAGAGGGGATGATCACACAAAGGATTGGAAGCGAGGCTAGGATTTTCCTATGATGCCATTATTCGCCTACATCCTTTGATACATTGAGAGGGAAGAACCGGGGATTTGGTGGCAAACACCATCAGTACTCGCGTCTCATACCTTGATATGTATATGCAAAGCTGAAAAGAAAAGAAAAAAAAATTGAAATAATAAGAAGATAATAAGAAATAAGTCTGGGGGAGAGAAATTGATACAAAAAAGTGTGAAAAAGGGTGGTTCCTTTGTCAAGATATTGTCTGGTAAAGAGTCTAGAAGGTTCTTAAATATTAGCTGCAGAGATGAAACTGGCGATGAGGGCTTTACTTGAACAATGCTGTGGGATTTTGTGTGGAGTCTGGAAAAGCTGCAAATGTCTACGGAGAAGTACATGGTGGTTAGATCGAAAGCTGATCAGGTGACATTTGGATACTTGGGAAAAGGGTCTTTTCAATGGTTCAGGAACATGTGAGTCTCTACGTTTTCAAACCTCTTTTTCTGGTTTAGTCTTCTATTTGCTTGAGGGCAAGCAAAAGGCTAAGTCTGGGGGAGTTGATATATCATGGTTTTTACCCCATTTAGGCCATGATATAAGTCCTTTTTATAGAGTCTTTATAGTATTTTGGAGTCTTTTTAGAGTCTTTTACAGGTCATAGCACGTTTGGAGGATTATTGGAAGTATTGGAGCTTTCTGGAGCAGTTTGTAGCAGAGCTAAAGATCGTGTCGCTGAGAACCTGAATTCACGTCGAGCATCGATCGATACCCCTTGGTATCGATCGATACCCATCGCAGCAAGACACGACCCGCGAGTTTTCCAAGACTTGAGGAATTGCAAAAGTACCCAGAAGTCTTTAATAATTACAAGAAGACCCCAGATCGTGTTTTAGGTTATAAATAGGAGTTTTCAGCCACCTGTTTAGGCTATGCCTTTTCATGCCTCTTTTATGCTTTATTTTATAGTTTGATTTTACTTTGGTTTTAGAGAGACAAGTCTGAATCTCCCTTCGTCCGAGATCAGATCTCTAAACCCTTCTTTCTATTCTATTGATGATTTATTCAAACATGTTGATTGTTTCATTCTCCATGTCTGAGTAGATCCACCTTAGGTTTAGGGTTTTCTCATAAGGGTTTTCTTTGAATGCTAGGTTAAATATCTTTTAGGATTCACCATCTGAATTATAGTTCTTCGCTTAGGTTGTGTTCATATCTTGTTCTAGATTAGCTACCTAGAATATAAATCTTAGGATAATTGATTAGGTACGAGAGTGCAATTAATTACCTGATAGAACCTAGGTGAGCAAATTGATTATTCGCAAAGAGATTTGGTTTAATTGATTTGTGAACATATCAAACCTGTTGTTAAAGCTGATTTAGACTTTAGGATTCGCAAAGAGATTTGGAATTCCTAGGATTTAGATTTAGATAGTTTTCGCAACGAGAGTTGGTTAGCTATATTTTAGTGATTTGAGTTCAAGAACTGCGCTAAATCTGAATCCTGTTAGTTAGTTAGTCTGCATTCATTGATTTCCTGAGAAAAACCCTGAGCCTATATTTCTCAATTGATTTACAACTCCTTTAATTTCTGCACTGCTTTTAATTACAACTGTTTGGCTTAGCGTAATTCGACACTATAGAATCTATTGTGCGTTTCTGTGAGTCTTCTGTGGTTCGACCCCTAGCTATACTATTACAACTGCTTTAGTACTTTAGGGTATTAAATTGAGCATATCACAGAGTGGCTAGGTTCCTTAGTGGACACCCTGGAGATTGACCTTTGGGAGTTCCCAGCTCTCGCATCATGCTAAGCGACCTCAGTCTCATCATCCATAGGAAGGTTGCCACCATCACCGCGGTCAGCATCGGACTCACGATGATCATCCTTTTTGGATTCCTCGCGACGCGAGGTATCAGCATGGGCAGACTTACCAAGGGCCTCTGTGACCTTCTTGTCAAGGGCGCCAGCGTGCGTCGGAACGGGACGCAGTCGCATCCTCTCCCTATACGAAAGACACTCTGGTTTCCTAGGAGGGACCATCTTGTTGGGTTCGGTGGAGCTGTCGTCAGGAACCAAGCTAACCTAAGAAAAGGCAGGAGCAGTATCTTGCACTTGGGATTTGATCGGAGGACCAACCACAACGAGAGCTAAATCCTTGGCAACAGCTTCAAGTTTCGGAATGATAGATGGAGCTGGAGTCGAAGCTTGAACTTGAGTTGAAGGAGATGGAGGAGCTGCAAAACCATATGACGTCGATATATATATAAAAGATGGAAGCCTATAATCTCTTAAAAAAAGATACGGACATGCGAGCCGAAGAGCAGCCGCAACGGATAGCCTGGGAGCTGGAAGATCGCGAGCCTGCAGAATCCTAGCAAGAGCAAACTGCTTCCAGTCGGAGTTCTCTTCCTTAAGAAGATCGATGAGCTGTCGAACCTCAGCCGTCACAATCTTCGAGGAATCAATAGACTCTACAAAAGGAAAGCCAAATCAGAACAGAAGAAAAAGCGGTTAAGGAATTCCTGAAAAGAGAACACGAGCCGACTTCCTAGGGTTCATGCTGACCAGTAATTTGAGCCCAGGAACGCCAAAATATCGACTCGCCCTCAATAGACTTCCCGAAGATTCTGAAATAGAACCATTGCTCCCACCATTTATCCTCCCTACCAGTTAACCTTCGCCAGAAAATAGTAGGTCCCGCGAAGATTCGAGTTTGCTTTGACATTGAAAAGCTGGCGGAAGTCCTCGGTGTTAAACACAACCCCGGTTTCTTTAAAGCGCACCCAGAGTGCGACTAAGTTTCTCATCGCGCTGGGCATGAGCTGGGGAAGGGCGAGCCCGAGGTCACCGACAATGTCAGAGATGGCCGCCGAGATAGGAAAGGTGAGGCGGCACTTCAAGAAAATGACGGCGTAACCCTCCGGAGGATTTTCCGAAGAATCATCATCCGATGGAGCGAGGAAATCACAGAAATCGAGTCCGCACAAGGAGGAAATATTCTTGAGCTCCTCAGGCGAGATCGTGCTCCCCGAGTGAGGCCCGAACTGATCGGCGAGGGCTAGTGAACCACTCGGTTGTGAAGGGGAGGCCATAGTAGAAAAGCAAAAAAAAATCGAGGACGAAATGAGTGAATTTGTCAGAAATAATGAGGGAAGAACTTTTCGCAGAGGAAGACAAGCGGTGAAGAATAAATCGTAAATACGACTCGAATAAAGACAACTCAACTAAAAATAAAAAGGAGTAAGGGGGACATCATTACCTTGGGGAAATGGAAGTTGAGGCGACGTGGGAAACTTAAGCAGCGTGAACCATTCATTTATACAAACCGCCCATTCTCCAACTCGCCCAGTCACTTCCCTAAGATATCGCACATTTAATACCAGATCCCTGCAATCTCGACATTTGAGCAAGCGAAGGACCAATCAGGGACCGAGATTGCATTAACTAAGAGACCAATGATGACCCGAGATTGCAGCATCGCATCCTCAATGATAAGTCAATAAGGATGCTGGGGGGCAACTATTGGGCCCAAATTCCGCACTCAAGGCCCAGCCCGAGTAAACATGCTCGTCAAAGAAGGCTCGGCCCACGCCGAGGTCTCATGAGACTGTTTACTAGCTGAAGTGGGCGAGGTGCAAGGTAGAGCAAGTCAACAAGCCAGAAGAACCGAGCACGAAGAAAGGAAAGAGCTCGCAGGAAGACTGGAGCATACATTTAACCAAGTGAAAACTTGGTCAAACACATTTATTTCATATTAAAGACAGAAGATTATAAATTTAATCATGTAGTTAATTTTTAGGCAGTTACATTTCCAGCTAGTATAAGTTTCAAATATCAGCCGCATTGTAAAGGAATGAATTCTTGGCAAACAGAATAATATAAAACTTTTCTCTCAAATTCCTCTAAGTGTTTCTAAGTACATTCAACCTAACACAAACTAAGAATTAAGGTTGTGAGATTCAGTTCTCACAAACACCGTCTTAACAAAAGGAAATTAACCCTAAAAAGTACGGCATATTTGGGGGACATAGATCTAAGCTTTGGAGAAATAATAATAAACTATACATTAACATGTGGATGAAAACAAACCACGTTGCCAATAGGATAACTCTACATAGGAGATGATAAACAACGTGAAATTATATAAAGACACGAAAGGAGTTGTCATGGACATCCACAAAAATAATGGGTACAAAGTTCAGAAAGATCATGATAAAATTAGAGGATGCGCCACCAGAGTTCAACGATTTGCCGGACGAATTAAAAGATGACATCGTCAAACGGTTGGCACTGACTAAATTTAAGGAACTCGGAGGGTAAATGAATGCATCTACTAAATGGCATGCACGTGTAGAAAATGTTAAAGTGTTGGAAATCGTAAACCTGGATGAGTTTCTGGCACATGAGTTCAAGGTACGTTTAGGTTCCCCTTATAGGATTTTTTTCGAAAGGTGCTTGAACGCAGTCAATAAAGCTGGGTATTTTCTAGAGGGGTTGAGGCAAGCATTTGTATTTAACTTAGTGTTTTGTGTCTCATGCATGTGTTTCCATAGTTTTCCTTAGAGTTTTTGTCTTAATTAGAGTCTAACTAGTTTGAATTAGGTCCTAGTGAGTCTTGCATCATTTGGAGTGTTTTCTAGATACTTGAAGACATTTTGGAGGTGATTGGGAGACCTTGGAGCCAAGCACACCCGGTTTTGGATCAAGGAGAGGAGGCTACAAGAAAATGGGATTTCTAGGCCACCATACCGACCCACCTCTGGACGGTATTGCTTGGTCGGCATTGAGACATGGAATCCATGCCGGCCAAACACTCTCCATACCGGCCAAGACTCACCCGCATGATGTCCAATACCGGCCAACATTCAGCCGACATTCCTTGGTCGACACCAACACATGGATCCATGCCGACCCATGACACTCTCCATACCGGCCAAGACTCACCCGACACTCATCTTCAGGACGTCCAATACCGGCTAGCATCCAGCCGGCATTCCTTGGTCGGCATTAGCACAGGGATCCATGCCGACCCATGCCACTCTCCATACCAGCCAAGACTCACCAGTCACTCATCTTCAGGTACCAGTATCGGCCCAGCAATACCGACCAAGAGATGGTCGCTATTGACCACTTCGACCCATATTTGACTGGGTCAACACCCGGTTTGTTCAGGGTTAACCCGGTTCGCCCATTTTTGTTACAAATACCTCTAGACCTAATCTTTTATGATATATGCTTTCTTTTATCATTTTTTCTCTAGCAAAAGCACTTCTTTTTTAGGGTTCTAAGTGATTGTTAGAGATATCTCCTTTTATTTAATTATGAAATCAAAGTTTTAGTTTCTTAATCTCACCAATCTCTCTTTAATCTTTCATCTTTCTAATCATCTAATCATGAAATCTATCATCTCTCTTATGGGATTTGAGGTCTTCATCATGATTAGTGAGTAAATCATTTTACAGCTCATGGGTGAATTAGATTAGGGGATTTCGAGATTGATCAAGGATGTTTAAGGCTTATATTATATCTTTCCTTTCTTATCTAGTGCTCTTAATGCTAGATTTGTCTTAAGAAAGCTTATCTAGATCATAGAGAATTTCACACCCACAAGGTGTTTGATGAAATTCCCCAAAGAACTAGATAAGAGATTTTGCTTGCTTAACCTATGAGAGTAGATGTTTAAGAAGTATTATGGCTATTAGAACTTGTGATTAATGCTTGAGAATTAACTTTTCACAAATGAGAATTTGATCTTGATAAGTTGATTAGCAAAATGATTAAGACCATGATAGTGGATTAGTCTTGTTTAGTGTTCTAAGCTAAGAGAAATTGCTTGGTTGTGTGTATTGACATCTTAGATTGATCATAGAAGTCCCCAAAGTCCATAACCTCACCCCAAGGGCTCGCCTTTATCATATTGTTAATCTCATTTTAATTAATTGTCTAAGTTGTTTAGTTGATTGCTTTGTTTGCTTTTAATTTGAATTAGGCTACTAGATCAAAACTCAAAAACAATTTTGCTTAGCTTGAATTAAGGAGTTTTATGCATTCTTAGTGATTGAAACTTAAACCATTTGGATTGATACCTCTTATGGTACATAGCATCTAGAGTAATTGATTCTAGACACGATCAAATCTTATTATCAGCATGATGGATGTTGATTCTGAAAATCACACAAGGGGTCGATGATCGCAATCTCGTTTTATTGATTAAACTCGGCGGAGCTACAAGATTATTCGATCAGAGAAAAACACTTAAGATCTAAGAAAATAAAAGCCGAGTTCTCTGCTCTTGAATCTCCTTAGGTCTTGTAAAGGATTGTGCATGTGTTCTGAATGTGGATCCAGCTCCCTACTTATAAGGTTTGGAGTCGGCGATGATCATGCAATCTTCCTTTTCCTAGTTCCATCAGGAGAAGGAAGATTTTATTTTCATCGTTGGGTTCTCTTCATGATGTTTATCCAACTCCACTTTTTGTACGGGTGTGAGTACACTTTCATCAAATGGTGGCTCCACGTATGGCTCATCTTGAATGTATTCATCAAATGTGGCATCATCTTCTTGTGGCCAATCATTGTAGTCCATGGCCATCAACTATAAGAAACAAAAAGGAAGAAAATAAAAAGTTAGTAAATCTTAGACTAAATTTCAAATTCAGAATTGAAGGTAACGCTATTGGTCCCCGGCAACGGCGCCAAATTTATTTAGGTGTTTTACCACGTAGTCAATTAATTAACTAAAGTGCACACTACTGCAATCATAACAGTATGTCAATGTAGTACTTTAATATCGAATCCAAAGAAACCAAGGTTACACTACGATTCTCACAATATGAAATTAAGCTAAGACGATAATAAGGGTTGATTTGTGAAGTAATAAAAATAACTAAAAACGGTATAAATTCAATAGAAGAAAAGCGTTAGGTCAAGGGTTTCTTCGCGGGAATCCAGAGATCATGAATCAAACAACTATTCAGGGAATGATTAAACACAAGTTTCAAACTCAAACATAAATATCTAACCAATCCACTTATGTGGCATTGATTACTAAATCTAGCAACCTAAAATCCTAACTTCCGTTGAACATAGAGTTCTAGACCAGCATTAACGAATTGGTTCAATATGTTCACGAATCGCCTTAACATCAACTTCCGTTGGCTAAGGACAATTCGCTCACTTATGTTATTTCTAGCAACCTACGACACTTCCTTGGTATAGATTAAACTCTAGATCAGAGACTAAGTGATCAATTCAACCTAAGCAAAAAACACAACAATAAGCAAAAACCTCAAAAGATAAATCCCTATCTATGTATAATTCAATGATTCATAGATCCCCTTGAAACCCTAAACCTAACTATGAGACTACTCCGACATGGAATCAGAGAAATCACAAAGAGATGAAAAGGAAGGCATAATTAAATTGATAAAAGTAATAAGAGGGTTCAGAAATATTCTCCAAGTTTGTCAGAAGTGGTTCAGAGATCTTCTCCCAAGCATACAATTGAAAGAGATGAAAGATGTCTAAGAAAAATAAAGCTTAGCCTCCAAAGTGGCTAAAAAAAGAAGTATATATAGGTCTTGGGTCGAATTAGGTTAAGTTAGGATGATTATGAGCAAAATATGAAGTTTATAAACTGCAGAAACTGCCTTTTTCGTCTGGGAAGTGCATCGATCGATGCAAGAAAGTTATGCATCAATCAATTTGGAAGCTCCTGGAAATTTCTGTCATGTTGCATCGATCGATGCACTCCTTGCATCGATCGATGCAAACCTCCATGTTCTTCGCAGTCTTCTTCTGCGAGGCAGATTGACATGTCTTCAGTAAATCGGGTATAACTCTTGATCTCACCGTTGGATTGTCTTCAAACCATTTGAAAATGAAATATAATTCACAGATCTATCTTCTGTCAAAATTTCAGCTCGATTCATTGGTGGGAAGACCTTAAAAAAATGCCAAACGTCAGCCATTTCTGCATGACTCTGCATTCCCAGTTTCACCTTTTGCAACCAAAATGCCTTGTTTTCCTCCAAATCAATCAAAATGCCTTGTTTTACTCCAAATCAACCTAAAACATTTAAAGAATCGATAAAAGACTAAAAGACTCTAAAAACACACTTTAACTCAATAAAAGACTTAAAAGAAACACCAAAACATGTGTTAGAAAACGGTAAAAACCAAGTATATCAGGAACTCGCCATATGTGACTCCAAATGTACACTTAGTGGGGTTAAGCTTCATGATGTACTGGTTAAGTATGTCGAAGCATGTATTGAGGTATCCGGTGTGATATTTGACGATAAGAGATGTTACCTGCATATCATCGATGTAAACTTCCATTGTCCGACCGAGCTGACTCGCGAACATGTGGTTGACGAGTCTTTGATAAGTTGCTCCAACGGTTTTCAGGCCGAACGACATGACCTTATATCAATAGATGCCTCGATATGTGATGAAAGATGTCTTCTCGCGATCGTCGGAATGCATGAGTATCTGGTTATAATCGGAGAAGGCATCCATGAAGGAAAGGAGCTCGTTTTCCGCAGTTGCTTCAACCAGCCTGTCAATATGTGGGAGCGGGAAGTTGTCCTTCAGGCAGGCCTTGTTGAGGTCGGTGAAATCGACGCACACTTTCCATTTGTCGTTCATCTTCTAGACAACGACGGGGTTAGCCAGCCAGTCTAGGTATTTGACCTCGGTGATCGATCCATGTCCGAGTAATCGTTCCACCTCTTCGTTTACTGCTTGAGATTTCTCTGGGCCGAGCTTCCATCTTTTATGTTTAATTGGTTTTAAAGTTGGGTCGATAGTGAGTTAGTGACAGGTGATTTTAGGGTCGATCCCGGACATATCTTTAATGGACCAAGCGAGGGTTGATACATTTCTCTTGAGGAAGCGAATGAGGTCGCTTTTGGTCTTTTCATCCAGCTCGGCTCCAATACTGATGCATCTCTCGGGTTTGAGGTCGTCGATGCTAACTTGTATTACCGACTATCACTTTGGTAAGTTGGGATTATTCTTCTTGTTTAGCAGGTCGGTCGAAGTTGGATTCGAGCTGATTAAGCATGTCCGAGGTGCGGTTCGTAGTTTTCACATGTTGACATAGCATAAACGCGACATCTATTGGTTTCCTTTAAGAGTGAAGACTCCGTATGGCGTCGGGAGCTTGACGCATTGGTGGTAAGTTGAGATGACGACCTTCATTGCATATAACCACGGCGTCCCGAGTATGACATTGTAGATCGTCGATTTGTCCAAAACCAAGAATTTCATCGTTTTATCGTTTCGCCGACGTATATCGGAATCTTTATTGTTCCGGAGTCATGGTCTATTCTCCAGCAAACCCGGTCAGAGGTTCGATATATGGCTTGATTTCTGAATCTGGGATGTCCATGTCCTTTAATGTATGTCTGAAGATGACGTTGACCGAGCTGCCCGTATCGACCAAAATCCTTTCGACAGTAACATTGCCGATGAGTAACTCGACGACCAGTGGGTCGTTATGGGGCATGTGAAGTCTAACAGTGTCATCTTTTGTAAGCACTATGGGCACGCCACTTGCCGGAACTCGGTTGCTTTGTTGTGCCGCGATCGGTTCTCGGTTGTGCTCCTTGATTGCCCGAATTGAGTAGTTGCAAGACTCGAGTGCACCCATAATCATGTGGACCCTCTTTCAAGCTTTCATGATCGTATGATCTTCGGGTTGGTCCTCACGATCGCGTTTTGGAAGCTCAGCATGGGTATTATCCTAGCTTATTCGGGATTATTATTATATGTGTTATGCTTCTTGGTATTGTTAGTTTGCCGATCTCCGCCACGGCGAAATCTGTTGTTATGTCGGGGGGATGCCCTGAGGTGAGATATCCCCGTTTCTTAAACTCCGAAGCAGTAGGTCCTTGAGGTGTCGGCATTCCTCGGTACTGTGACATTTTTTTTTGTGAAATTCGCAGTATGATCCAGGATCGCTTGTAGATTCCTTTGGATCATCTTTTGGTTCTTCCGGCCTGACCCATGTATTCCAGGGTTGTTGTGGAGGAATGTAGGTTACTTGGTGTGTCGCAGGTCGTCGTTCAAAGTGAGTTCGCAGCTCGCGGGCTTCTTCCCTTAGTTTTTCCTTAGGTAGGGGCTGTCTTGAGAGAACGTACTGTTTATCTTTGGCGGCCTCTTCCTCTTCCTCCAAAATGTACGTATGCGACTTGTGCAAGGCGTCTTCCAAGGTTGGAGGTCAGTTACGATGATTTTCCTTGTGAAAAGCCAATTGATACCATGTTGCTTTGTAGAGGGCTTCGATCGCGGCATCGTCATCGATGGTACAGTGGGTTACCATCGACTTGAATCGGTCCATGAAGTTTCTTAGAGGTTTGCTCGGTTCTTGTTCAAGGGCCCAAAGCTCGGCGTTGTTTTTCTTCTTTTTGATTACCATGGTGAAACGTTTGAGAAATTTGGTTGTAAGCTCGTTGTAGCTGTTGATTGAGTTTGCTTCGAGTTGCGAGAACCAATCGAGCGCGGTCCCGCCGAGGTTTTCTATAAAGAGTTGACACTTCGCAGCATCATGTTCCTCCTCAGTTTGGAATTTGAAGCGATTCATTATGATGCCGAAGGAGGTCATAAAGTGTCGAGGATCAGAGTTGTCTTCGTATTGTGTGATCTTGATCCTCTCCAGACGCCGGACTGAAATATTGAGAACTCGTTGTGTCAATGGTGTTTTCTAAGTCTCCTTGATGACATGATCGATTTCAGGTGCCGAGCTGGTGGCCTGATGAAACTTGGATTTCATATCCTGAAGTTGGGCTTTGACACTTTCAAACTCCTGATTCAGAGATGCTTGATCAGTGATGTGTGTCATGTGATTATCGGTGGATCCGAAAGTGGGGGGTTGAACCGTTGCGCTCTAGTTTCGGGTTAGTTATGCAAAAATATTTCGGCAAAGAAGGGGTGTCACGTCCTCAGGTTGGGAGGATGTCATGTTCTGTCTGAGTTCACTGAGATGGTTTCGGAGTTCTGTCTGAGTTGCAAACAATGAGTCGAACCTTTCGTCGTTCTTCTTAGCGAGTTCGGGGAGCTGTGCTGCCATAGCCTGCATGAGGGCAAATTGGTCGAATTGATATGTTGCAGTTGCTTCGGTGTTTACCGGAGCCGGTGGTGGTATGTCGTCGTGTCCGTTGGTCGGGTCGAGATCGTCGATACCATCGTTCTGTTCGGGGTTACAGTTAAGCGTTTGGTAGTCCTGCTTGTCGAGCTAATCACTGAGATCCGAAAGTTTTTGTTGTAATTCCCCACAGACGGAGCCAATTATTGATTCTGAAAATCACACAAGGGGTAAAAAAGTAAACTCGATGATCGAAATCTCGTTTTATTGATTAAACTCGGCGGAGGTACAAGATTGTTCGATCGAAGAAAAATATTTAAGATCTAAGAATATAAAAGTCGAGTTCTCTGCTCTTAAATCTCCTTAGGTCTCCTAGAGGATTGTGCATGTGTTCTGAATGTGGATCCAACTCCCTACTAATAATGTCTAGAGTCGGCGATGATCAAGCAATCTTCCTTTTCCTAGTTCCATCAAGAGAAGGAACATATCCTTTCTTCCCTCTGAAATCAGAAAATATTCCGCAAATCTCGTAGGTCGGTTATCATCCAGGGCGAGTTGGGCCTTAAATGGACTCGCAGGCCGGCAATCGTGATCATGGGCTTCTTCCGGGTTCGAACCATCGTAAACCGTGATCAATTGGACCGGTCTCGGTTCAAAACGGGGTAAACCGGAGAGTGCTAAACTCACCTCCAACACTGGCTGTAAGCAACACCCCCTTTATATTTCCCGGTGAGATGTGTTCCATCCACAACAACTACCTCTCGTAGATGTACGATCCCTTCAATCGACGCACCCTTGCATAAGAAAAGGTATTTGAACCTTTTTACACCATCTTCTATTGCAACTGTCTCCAACTTTGCTACTGTCCTTGGGTTATATTTCTTTCAGAAGATGAACGTAAACATGCAGTAAGCCATAGCTTCCTTCCTCCGAACCTTGTGTCATTTCAAGTGCAAGCTCATTACTGCGCCAACCCTTCCAATATGAAATTGTAACAAGTAATTATTCCAACATTAAGTCAGGCAAATCTCTTGCTTTAGGACCGGCAGCCCCATTTCCGTATTTAGATTTCAGCACCTCTGCTATAACCTTCGCCGAAGAGTGTTTGATGTATTGCGATCGAGATATAATGTCAAATTGGTGATCCAAAAAAGCTTTCATTATTTCAAAGTAGTCAGAGTTGGCAACAACCTTCGTCAACACATACCAATCACATCTCGGATCGATACAACGTAACATAAGCTTCTCCTTCGTAGATCTTTCCGGCTTGAAATGGAAAAGTCGTTTAATTGCATAGATGGCCATTGTCATCTGGCAATCCCATTTTGTCTTGAATAATCTCCCATTATAGATTGCATCCTCTGTGTTTGGAATATCAACGTCGGAAAGGTCTCTTGTGACAACACTAAAGTCGTCAAACACTGGGGCAACATATGTTACATAATATCCTTCATCCTCTCTGATTTCAGCGTAAATGTTGCAGAGTGTTAGCGACACATATCCACCTCTATCCTGCTCTGACGCGTTGGTCTGGTGTCCAAAATATGTGCCATGCATGTCCGTAACACACATTCCACTTTCATTATCAATGTTTCCATGGTTGGTAGCATCGACGCCATCAACTTCCTCACCGTACTCTCGGGCAATTAAATATGTCCATTTATCATAATAGTAATCATCAGACTCACTGTCATATTTTTCTCCGCTTGTTCCATCACCGATCACAACGTCGTTGTCATTGTCAAATTCGACATCCGTTTCGTTGTTATCATCTTCTTCACTGCTCTCGTTTAACGCTCCATTGTGTTGACTCTTTTCT
Source organism: Eutrema japonicum (assembly GCA_030161315.1). Lineage (NCBI taxonomy): Eukaryota > Viridiplantae > Streptophyta > Magnoliopsida > Brassicales > Brassicaceae > Eutrema > Eutrema japonicum. The sequence continues at coordinate 34,987,212 of BSQW01000007.1, read as the reverse complement.
TCTTCAAAACAAATATCTCCTTCCCCATCAGCCAAACTTATGACTTTCTCTTGTAAACCTTTTTGAATTGTTGACACTTTCTGCCCATGTATATCGTCATCTTCATTCATACAATGAAACAATATTTCTTGCATTTTCGTGACGCCAACATAAAATGATGGCAAAAGGCACTTTCTAGATTTTAGGGTGCTTCCTTTCTCATAATATGTATCTCGCACGACTGAGTCCAAACATTTGCGTGGCTTCGATTTCTTTCTTGCATGCTTTGGTGTCTGACCATTTGCTTCATCCCATATTTTTTTTTATTCGATGGTGTTTTATGCGGACTATTCTCGCTTCCTACTACAAATGTCGTGGACTTCAAATTAGGGGATAGTTTGCTCGAGAACATTTGTCCACCATCAAACCGTTCAACACTCAATGGCACAACTTTAAGATGATTTTGTAGGGCAGAGTAAAAAACAACATCACTTGCCCCACCTCTGCCTCCAAAAGTTACAAACAGATTAACACTTTTGTCACCTTTTCGGATCTCCATGAAATTTCTCAGCCCTGAATCCGTGATAAATGCAATTGGGGGGTTGAGTGGGCCTTGTAACACAGTCATACAGGACAGAACACAATAAGTGACAACATCTTCCATGTTCTGAGCGACACTAAAGTCGTTTATTACGGATGCTAACAACATGTTGTATTCATTTCCACCGTGACTGAGATCAATGCATCTTCCCATTTTTCCTTTATCGATAACGAAATTCCATCTTCATGTGTTACCACATGTTCATTCTCCACAAAAAAACCAAGACTGGATCTGGGGCCGTCTGCACATATATAAGATAACTCAAATGAAAACAAAAATATAAGTACAAACTCATCTATAATGCTTCTAGTTACATGTACATAGCATGCTTTAAACCCACTAAACCAAATATTCAATTATGTTAATCCTTTTCTGCAAGATTGAAAAAATTCTTCCTCTTATAATTGCCCTAACTTTCTTTGTCTTTACAAATTAAATGTGACATAACTTTTTATTTATGGATAACAAATCAAATTAAATGTAATATTTTGGAAGTGCTAAAACTCGATATATGTTTTGAGAAAGTGCCCCCACGTGCAAAAAACTCCAAGATATTGTAATAAACAAATGTCTCAACAGTTTTCTTAATCATCAAAAAGTTTAGATAGTGGTCCGACGACTGGCGTACAAGAAGAATCTGATAATATATCTTTCAGATAGTCACAAGAAAACATGTATTTTTCGACAGTCATATCCGTCGGAAATGATTATTTATGTCGGTTATAACTCGTTGGAAAAAAAAAGCCATCGATAATCTGTCGGAAAATTCCGATGGATTACCGACGGCAAAATTTCCAACGAATTTACCACAGAAGTAAACCGTCGGAACAAATTCCAACGGATTAACGATGGCCCTATTACCGACGAAATTCCGACGGATATTTGATCGGAGCTAAGCGTCAGAACGGTGTCGGAATTCTGTCGGAAAAGTTTCCGACGACATTCCAACGGCCATTTATTCCCGACGGAATTCCGACGGCCCTATTTGTCGGAATAGTCCGTCAGATAGTCGTCGGAAACGGCTCCGACGGTTACTATTTCAGACGGATCGTTATTGGATTAAATCAATTTGTAGTCCGTCGAAAAGCCATCGGTAACAATTCCGACAATGTTCCGGCGGATTTCCGATGGACAGTTTCCGACGGAATTCTGACGGATCTTTAATATTTAGTTTTATTATTTATTAATTAATTTATAAATTTTAATTAATTTTAATAATAGTTTTATTATATAAATAAGTAAATAAATTTATTAGAAATTTATTAAATATTTTTAAAAAAGAATTAATTATTTAAAAATTCATTAAACATAAAACAAATATTCATTAAAAACATAAATAAAATTATTCAAAAAAAAACATAAAACATTTTATTTAAACGGCCGGGGAGTTGTCGGGGTCGTACGGGTTCTTTTTCCGAAAAAGATGGGGGAAGGCTTCCTACATGGTCTTCTTTAACTCGCTGAGTTGAGTCTGGGTTGAGGAGTGTGCTGTCTTAAACTCTGCGACCTCGTTGTCACGGTCTTTAACCGTTTGGTTTAGCCTCGCGATTTCTTCACGATACTCCGAAGGATAACGAGGAATCGAGGAAGAAGATTTCTGGGTCGGAAATCCGCCTAACCCAGCGAATCGACCCTTGACTTGTCGAGTTTCCTACAAAATATTATAAATGTGTTAGTATTAAAATAAAATTACTGAAAAAATATTTGAAAACAAATAAAAACTTACCGCGAGAACAATTTGATTGATCTCTTTCGTGGATAACACGTACTCGTTCGAGTCCGACGATCTGTCAAGAGTAAGCTACGACATGGAAACTTCGTGTTCCGTCTTCTTTTTCTTGCAGGTCTCGACAAGGTGACACATGCCGGAGTCCTGGATCACACCAGTTGTTTTGTTGGTGTGCCTCCTCTCGATCACTTTAAGGTAATCGGGTTCTTTGCCGTCTGCCAAGACCTGTAATAAACGAAATTAGTAATTAAAAATTGAAATTTCTATTACCATTTCCATCGCCTCGCGTTCAACGGTCTTTGCGCTCCCGTTGTGAATGTAAACCCCCTTCCCTCCTCGGTCGTTGTTACGGTTCTTCGATTATCTTTCGGAGGTCGCCTTCGTCTTCGCCTTACTCCAGTAATCGCAGAAACCCGTCCAGACATGGTCCTGAAGATCCTTCGGCTTGGCTAAGGCGCGCTTCCACTTCTACTTCCACTCGTACATATGGTTCGAGTACGAAATCGCGGCATACTTGTCGAATTGCGCAATAACCTTCCTCGTAAGATCAGAGTTCCACGTGAACTCTTGCTACATTAAAAAAAAACTAAATGTTAGTTTTCTATTATAAAATTGAGAAACAAATATTAAAAAAAAACTCCAAAAATAATTTACCGCGAAACTCCGGTGCCAGACGTCTTTCTCGTCGGAAGGCATGTCGGAGTATTTCTCGTACGGTTTGTCCAACATGTTGTGGAGCATCCGCAATATCGCCTTTGTGATTTCAGACGAAAACTTAAACCTGAAAATATTTTTAAAATAAAGTTAGTACGTTAAAATTCAAAGGCAAAATAAATTGTACTTATAATAGAAATTTAACTTACCAATTCCCGTCCTCGAACTTTGGGTCGAGACGGATGCAGTGGTCCCGGTTCGGCTATTGGACAAGATCCTCGATCCTAATGTTGGTCCCGGTTTCGAATCTGATTCTCCGAATTCAGAAGTTTCTCCAAATTCGTCTAATTCTTCCTATGAATCCTCAAATACCGGATCATTTATAGGTATGGTGAAATCAACAACAAGGTCGACCTCAAGAGAATGTTCGATTGAACCCAAACCTACGAAGCTTTGTTGGAGGGGTTCATGATCAGACATCCCATAAACCCTACCTCTGGGTTTATCGAGGTAACTGTAATCCACTGGTCTTGCTTGTTTGTCACTCGTGGATAGGGAACATAGCATACCTACACTATGTAATAAAGTCATATAAAAATTGAACCACGGTAATGCAAAAATACTAACAAATAAACATATATAAATTAAAAAATAAAACGTATCTGGTCAGCTTGTGAAGCAAGCACGAATGGCTCGTATTTTTGGAGTCGCCTTCTGCTATGTAATGATGTAACACCAAATTGGTCATGTTTCACACCGGTTCCTACTAATGGGTCGTTCCAGTCGCATAAAAATACAACGCATCTTAAACCGAGCATTCCCGGGTACTGGACATCGAAAATCTCATGTACAACACCATAATATACAAGTCACCGGACTGAGTTGATACACCGTAATTTGAAGTTGTCGCACTCCTATCATCCCGAAGAATCTTAAAAGCATACCCACGTGTGTAATACATCACATGTGACTGTACAATTGCTAGTGGAAATCGCACAATTTCTTCTAACCACGTGGGAAATATTTGTCCATTAGCCTTCTCTGTCGTGACATGCACCAAAAAAATTAATGTCAATAAATCATTCATTATATATGGTAGGTTTTTAAAAACAAGGCAGTTAAAACACTTACGTAATCTCCTAACCAACGTCCGAACTCTTCCTCTTTGAGCTCGATTAGCTCGTCCTCTGTTTTGTTCGGAAAAGCAAAACGTTGATATGCCATATACATCCTGTGAGATTGAAGTGATATTAACGTTAACATATATTTAATCAAAGACCCAATAAATTGAATAAATAATTTGGTTCAATATAATACCTCTCATATTCATCAACTCCCTCACAGTTTGTGAGGATATACATATGCAAATGATGTCGCTCCTGTGGTGAAAGTCTCCGCTTCTTGCCTTTTCCACTAAGTCGTCCAATCTCTAAGAATATATGAGGAACATCGACCGGATAGAAAGGTACTACGCCTCCATCATCATGTCGAGCTGGTCTACGACTCTTCGTTTTGACTTGTGATGGAAAGTAGAACTCGGCAAAATGTGAGGTTTCTTCATTGATGCTCTGTGCGACAATAAAACCATCCACTTTTCTCAAAATTTGCACCTTCTTCTTTAGATGAAACATATAACGTTCGAAAGGATACATCCAACGATACTGAACAGGGCCCCCAAGCTCTGCTTCTCGAGGGAGATGAATTGTTAGATGTTCCATAACATCAAAGAAGGAAGGCGGAAAGATCTTCTCCAAATTGCAAAGGATTACGGGTATATTATTCGCAAAGTTGCGAATACCATATCATGTAAGAAAGCGCGAACAAATATCTCAAAAAATGCACCAATCCCTGCATAATAAGAATAAAAAATGAATAAATAAAGACTAAAGTAATGTACATGTAAAGTATTATAATAAATTAATTTAATGATTGTACGTACGTACCTACAATTGCTTCGTAGACATTACGTGGTAGAAGATATGCAAAGGCAAATGGAAGGAGGCGTTGCATCACAACATGGCAATCATGACTCTTCATCCCAATAAACTTCCCTTCTACATGATCAACGCAGTTCCGAAGGTTAGATGCGTATCCGTCCGAGAATCTAACACTATCGAAAATCCAGTTAAAAAACTCGGCCTTTGAAGGTTCATCTAACCGAAAAGCTGGGACTGGAGCCTTCCCGTTCCCTGTCACATGTAGTGCTCTACGAGAACAAATGTCTGGAAGTCCAATCTAGACTTCAAATTGTCCTTAGTCTTCCCTTGGACATTGAGAACGGTGTTCATAATGTTGTCGAAAAAATTCATCTCAATTTGCATGACATCCAGATTATGCCTCAAATTAAAGATGGTCCTTCCAATAAGGCAAATCCCATAAAATACTCCTCTTATGCCAATTATGTACGTTGCCACAACCATCAACAGGATGATGCCCGTTACCACCACAATCAACCATCCTCTATGCACCAAAATCTCTGAACTGAGTCAACAAATACTCTCCATCTAACTCAGGAGGTGGACCATCAACTACTTTCTGGTTCTTCTTAAACAATGTCGTGCTCCAACGATAAGGATGATCGCTTGGTAGGAATCGCCTATGACAATCAAACCAAGACGTTTTGCGTATGTGCTTCAACTTGAACGCATCTGTGTTATCCTGACAGTACGGGCACGATAACCTTCCATGCGTTGCCCATCGTGATAACATGTCATATGCTGAAAAATCGCTAATGGTCCACATTAGTACCGACCGCATAACGAAATTCTGCTGACAATAAACATCAAACGCCTCAACACCTTCGTCCCATAACATTCGAAGCTCATAAATCAATGGCTGCAAAAACACATCAAGTGTTCTCTTCGGATGCTCTGGTCCAGGAACGAGAATGCTAAGGAACAAGACCTCTCGTCTCATGCACAAAAATGGCGGCAAATTGTCAGGTGTTACAATTAGTGGCCACAAAGAATATTGTCTGCCGTGCTTCCCAAAAGGGTTGAAACCATCGGTACATAATCCAAGGTATACGTTCCTCGCCTCATACGCAAAACTGGGATACATTGAGTGAAAATATTTCCATGCTCCTGCGTCTGATGGATGCGCAATTTCTCCATCCGTTGTATGCTCTGCACGCCATCTCATTGCTCCCTCTATGTGCTCTGACTGATATAACCTCTTCAATCTCTCTGTTAACGGCAAATACCACATCCGTTTATATGTCACTGACACTCTTCCACCTGTTTCCTTATACCGACGTTTTCGACAAAAACGACATGTCGAACGGTATGCGTCGTCTCTCTAGTAGAGCATACAATTGTCGATGCATACATCTATCATATGAAATGGCAATCCTAGACCTTGAACAAATTTTTGTATCTTATAGTATGTTGCCGGTGCAAGATTATCTTCTGGCAAAATATATTTCACAAAATCAGCGATTGCATCCACGCACTCCTCACTCAAATTGAAATCCGTCTTTATACCCATCATCCTAGTTGCAGTTGATAAAGGGGAATGTCCACCTCTACACCCATCATATAACGGATGTTTAGCAGCGTCTAACATATCAAAGAATCTATGAGCTTCTAAGTTAGGTTCTTCTCATCTATCTCCATACTCAGCAACCGATGGTATACTTTCACGAAATGCATCGTTCACCATCTGAACATGACCTACAGTACTTTCTACTTCCATTGCAGGTTCTTCTAAGCTAGCGTTATCCCTAATATACTGTTCACTAGTACTAGCATTATTATCCACCATTGTATCATTTTCTCCATGATAATACCAAATCTTGTAACCCAGCACAAACCCATGACAATATATGTGTGATCATACTTCATCCATCACGATAAATCTACGATTCCGACAATTAGTACAAGGGCGGTAGATTTTACCATTTTTTTTTTGCTTTCTTTTGCGTACCCGCAAATGCCATGAATTCCTGCAGACCTTTTTTGAATTTCTCCGTAACTAGGCATGTGTCCGAAATTTGATGAGGCTTGTCCATCCATGATCGAAAATAATTAAAAGGATTTGAAGAAGACATTTTTATAAGAAAATTGTAGATGATAGGTTTTTTTTTGTGATTGTAAATGAGAGGGTGGATACGTTTTTATAATGAAATTATGTGCGTTTCCGACGGATTTCCCACAGATTTAAAAGTAGATATTTATTACGTCGGCAACATGTCGGCAGCCTCACCATCTGTCGAGCTACTGTCGAAAATTTATCTGAAATTGTCCGACGGATCTATGTCGTCGGAAATCCGTCGGACATTTCCAACGGGTGTAATTCTCGTCAAAATACCGCCGGAAATCCGTCAGAAATGTCCGACGGATGTAATTTCCGTCGAAAGACCGTCAGAAATTCAACGGAAATTTCCGACGGATTTATGGCCGTGGGAAATGACCATGTTTTCTTGTAGTGGTATACTCAAATTTGTCTTTGCGCTTGTTGTTTCTCGCAAAAATACAGTATATATACTTAGATTTTATAAGTTTCTATAAGAAGTTGTATGGTGCAACTAAGGATAAAAGACGAAGAAATAGCTCTTAGTGATGCAAAGCAACATTTTGAAAATCTGTTATTCGTCCACCTATCCCTTTTTATCGAATGAGAAGTAGTTATTGTTTACAAATGTACACTGTCAATTGGCTTGAGCCGTGCTGTATATTTGAGAAGTAGCTATTGTTTATTTATTGGGTTTAAATTCCTTATTATTAAATATTACGTAAACTCTTTAAATCCACATATATATATAATATTATTGCATTTAAAATAAAATTCAATATGCATGGTATCATTTTCTTAATTTTATTGACTGGTTAATTTTCTAAAGAAAATTCAATGAAATAAGAACATATAATAATAAAAATGTAAGAATAACGAACTGATAGAAATAATAGTTTGCTTAATGAAGGAGTGAAAACAAAACATGGAAAAAAAATAGGATAGAAGAATTAAGAATTAGTATGGTCTTAGAATTAAGAAAATGGGCTCAACTAAGAGAATAAAATTTTCAAATCTATTATATAATAGCAGAGTTTTCTCTCAATCTATGATCCATTTCATCACTATCAAATTTTTTTAACATTAACACATATTTAAAATATTCATTTAATACATGTTTATTTATATTTATCATTATTTTTATTTAATACAAATTACAAAAATACAAAACATTGTGTAAATAAATAAATAAAATGATATAATTTGATATTAAGAATTAAAGAAAATTGTAATACTAATTGGATAAAAAAATAATGAAATATTTTATTCAAAATGATATATTGTTAGATTTTCAACCAAAAACTTGAATTGGAGATTTATCATATTTAAAATGTTAGAATGTGATTATGAAATTAAGAATGTAAAATAGATTTTACTACATATAGTGAAAAAATGATTTATTAAATTTTAGTCCGAGAATTTATAATTTTTAATAACATTTACATCATTTGAGAGTCACAAAAATACTATAAATTTGTGGTAAATATAAGTTCTTACAATTAATTTTACAAAGCAAAAAATATGTAAAATAAGATAAAGATAAGAACAAATAAATAAAATTATGGATAAACGATAGAAGAGAAAATAAAAACAATTATTTAAAAAGGGACTAAATGATTATAAATAGTTAGAACTAAATAAAAAATGAGTGTTATGAGATTAAATTCAAAAGAAAATCAAGGATAATTAAGTTTTTCGAAAATTTCTCTACAATTTTGTTCTAGAAAATGAAAAATTAAGTCAAGAATATCTTTTTTTCTTTGCTTACATATACTATAGATAGAAGTCGAGTATTTACAAGTAAGCGAGAAAGTAAAGAAAGCAAGTAAATAAGCTAAACGAATAAGCAAATCGAGTATGTAAACAATTAAACTAAGCGTTGGGCAATCGGGAACATGGCTGAAAATCATAAGAATTTTGCTAGGGTTTTTAAGCGACTTTTTTCGTCTTTGGATTCTTGAACTTGGAACACGGACACTATGTGTAGTCTACTTGCGTACACCCTACACGCCTACAACTTTAGTACTCGAACGGTAGCTTTCGTCTCCGGTCGCGCAAAAGTTAGTGATTATACTCAAAAGTCGTTAACGCTTACAATCCCTCCACAAGTATACTTTCAAAATCTTGTGACGGTTTTGCTCGTGTACCCTAGGTCAAACATATGGATCCAATACTTTCCCAACTCTAAAAATATTTAAGATCAGTTGCAAGGTAGCTAATCAAGCAAACATGCATTAAGAATAAGGATAGAACGGATAATCATAATCGATACCATACACTAAAATCTAATGAGAAATCGATCCATGAGAGCCATTTGAGAACCTTTTACCCAACGGAAAAACTACTCGGACACGATCATGCAAGACAAAATCGAGTTTCTGAATTGCATAATCAATAGATAAGAAATTAAATAAAAGGGTTCAAGGGAAATCCCTATCTCCCTAAACAAAGACCGAATAACAAAAGTTTGGTGCAAAAAGTAATCTAAAAGTGACACAAAAGTGGGCTATGAAATTGTGTCTATAAAATAGGTATTTATAGGTTTTCAACCCTTGCTTTGGTCGTCCTTAGGGTTTCTATAAAGAAAAAACGAAGTGGGTTGAAGATGGGATTCAAATAGCTGTTTTGGGTCGAAACTGGTACACTGCGTGTGCGTGGCTTGGACCCACGGCCAGGAGTGTATTTGCCGCGGCCAGGAGCCTTGGACCCGCAGTGGTTGGTCTATGAGGTTGAAAATTTAATCATTATCTTACTTCTTTCACGAAACTGCAGAACATGCCTTCATTCAATTAGATGTATCTTGAGATCTAACCGTTGGATTGTCTTGAAACCATATGGGGATGAAAGGTGTTTCTCCCTTCGATTGTTTATCTAAATTTGGGCGTGATCGGACGGTAAGAAGATCTCCATCGGATGTAAAACTTCTGACGGTCCAAAATTTTCCAAAATTTGGTTTTTCTCCAATTTGCGTCGTTTTGCCTAAGGAACCTGAAAAGAGTCTTGAAACTACAAATATGCAAAAACTAAGATAAAAAGATATAAAAGTGAATGAAACACTTATTAAAGTTTTCTAAAATAAGTGGTTAAACGGGTAAAAATACGGTGTTATCAATAACCAAACCCAATCTCCAGGTTCAAAGGTTACTTCCTTCTTGATTTTGTCATAATGCTTCTGGTATCCCTCGGTTTTCTTCTCAATGTTGGTTCTAGCCTCTTCATGCAAACTTTTGATGAGTTCTCTACGCCTAAGCCCATCTTGGTTTACTTGTTGTTCTTGAGGAATAAGCTGTAAATCCACTAGCGACAAATGGTTAATTCCATATACAATTTCAAAAGGGGATAACTTAGTGGATGAGTGAACGGTTCGGTTATAAGCGAATTATATGAATTGTATACAATCAAGCCAAGTTTTCATGTTTTTAATAAGTGTGGCTCTAAGTAAAGTGGAAAGAGTGCGGTTTATCACTTCGGTTTGGCCATCCATTTGAGAATGACAAGTCATAGAAAAGAGGAGCTTTGTACCTTGCTTCCTACACAAGGTTCTCCAAAAGTGACTTAGGACCTTCATGTAACGATCATGGACTATTGTTCTCGGGATCCCATATAAACGCACCACCTCCTTGACGAACATGTCAGCAAACTGAGTTGCATCGTTGGTCTTGTCACACGGGATGAAGTGTGTCATCTTTGAAAATCGATCGACAACAACAAAGATAGAGTATTTGTGTCGGATCTTGGACAACCCTAAAACAAAGTCCATGTAAATATCTACCCATGGGGCGTTAGGGATATGCAGAAGTAAATAAAGACCGTGATGATGTAACCTAGATTTAGCCTTATGGCATTGGACGCATCTAGAACAGAACCTCTCCACATCTTTCTTGAGGTGTGGCCAATAGAAGTGATCCATCACTAATGCGCTCGGATTCGTCTTCGAAATTTCAGGTTTTAAATTTGCAAACCTATAAGTTATGCAAGTGCATAAATTACGTCGGTTCCAGCTCGTCGGAAAATAAAATCCGTCGGAAATCCGTGGGAAATTTCCGACGGATTACCGACGGAATATTTTCCGACAGATTTTCGAAGGTAATACACCGTCTGACATTATTCCGACGGATTACCGACGGCCCTATATCCGACGGATTTCCGACGAAAACGTTATGACGGTATTCCCACGACCATTTATTCCGACGGATATTTCGACAGATCTTTGTCGGGAAAGCAGTCGAGAATCCATCGGAAATCCGTGGGAACTTTCCGACGGATTTCCCACGAATTGTTTCTGACGGATTTTCGACGGACTGTTTCCGACAGAATGGTTCTGAATGATTTCCCACGGAATGGTTCCGATGGATTTCCCACGGATTATTTCCAACGGACAATTTAATAATCTGTTTAATTATAAATTAAATATATTTAAAAGTAATTAATAATTAAATTATTAATTAATTAATTTAATTTGTATTAAATATATTATTAAAAGGGAAATTAATAATTAAAATTCATAAAACATTAAAAAAGTATTCATAAAACAAAATTATAATTGTTAAAAAAAAAACATTAAACAATTTAAACAGTCGGAGAGTGGTCGGGATCGTCGGAGTTGGCGGGGTTTTTTTCCGAGAGATATATGGGAAGGCGCTTTGCATGATCTTCTGCATGTCGGCGAGCTGTGACTGGGTCGAAGTTTGTGCAAACTTTAACTCTGCAACCTCATCGTCACGGTTTTTAACCGTTTGGCTGAGCCTCGCGATTTCTTCTCGATACTCCGAAGGATACCGAGGAATCGAGGAAGAAGATTCCTGGGTCGGAAGTCCGCCTAACCCCGCGAATCGACCTTTCACTTGTCGAGTTTCCTACAAAATATTATAAATGTTAGTAATAAATTAAAATAAAGTAACACAAAAAATTGAAAACAAATAAAAACTTACCCCGAGAACAATTTGGTTGATCTCTTCCGTGGATAAAACGTACTCGTTCGAGTCCGGGGATCCGTCAAGAGTGAGCTGCGACATCGAAACTTCATGTTCCGTCTTCTTCTTCTTGCATGTCCCGACAAGCTGACGCATGCCTGGGTCCTGGAGCACACCCGTTTTTTTGTTGGTGTGCCTCCTCTCGATGACTTTAAGGTAATCGGGAGTTTTGCCCTCTGCCTTCGCATGTACAATTTAATTAAGTAAAAATTAATATTAAAAGAAATTAGTAATTAAAAATTGAAATTACAATTACCATTTCCATCGCCTCACGTTCGACGGTCTTTGCTCCCCCGTTGTGAATGTAGACCCCCTTCCCTCCTCGGTAGCTGTTGCGGTTCTTTGAATTTCTTGCGGAGGTCGCCTTCGTCGTCGGCTTACTCCAGTACTCGCAGAAGCCCTTCCACACATCGTCCTCAAGGTCCTTCGGCTTCGCTAAGCCGTGCTTCCACTTCTGCTTCCACTCGTACATGTGGTTCGAGTACAAAGTCGCGGCATACCTGGCGAATTGCCCGATAACCTTCGTCGTAAGGTCAGAGTCCCACGTGAACTCTTGCTACAATTTAAAACATAACGTTAGTTTTGAAAATTTATATTGACAAAATGAACTAAAAAAAGAAGAAAGCTCAAGTAAATACTTACCGCGAAACTTTTGTGCCAGACGTCTTTCTCGTCGGAAGGCATGTCAGAGTACTTCTCGTGCGGTTTGTCCAACATGTTGTGGAGCATCCGCAATATCGCCTTTGTGATTTCAGGCGACAACTTAAACCTGAAAACATGTTTAAAATAAAGTTAGTACGTTAAAATTCTAAATCTAAATAAATTGAACTTATAATAGAAATTTCACTTACCATGTCCTGGCCTAGAACTTTGGGTTAAGACGGATGCAGTGTTCCCGGTTCGGCTTCCAAAGAAGATCCTCGATCCTAATGTTGGACCGAGCCGCGGATTGCTGGGAGTTCAGAATTTGAGTTCCCGAGCTCGATGGTGCAGTAGTCGGAGCTCGATGACCCCGAGAACGGCGGCCTTGGGAACCGCCCAAACGGAGAGTCCTAGTCAGCCTTGTGGGAAAACATAAAAACGTCAGTACATCGAAAGCTAAACATTTTGGAAAATACTAAAATTTCCGGGAATTTAGAAATTTTCCGGATTATTAAAAAATTTCGGGATTTAAGAAATTTTTGTGAATTTTGAAATCGGTGGGATATTTGATCTTCACGGGATTTTTGAACTTCTCGAGAATTTTTAACTTCTCTGGATTGCTATTACCAACTCCAGAAGCATGTGGAAAGAGATCTTTCTATTGTAAACTCAGATTCTTCTCATTAGGACAATAAGGTCAAACAAAAGCCGAAAGTGACTTTCTGCTTTTGTGTGTCCTTATTGTCCTTACAATAAGAAACCGAGTTTTCAATACAAAGATCTCCTTCAACATGCTTCTGGAGTTGGTAATAGCAATCCCGAGAAGTTCAAATTTCCCGAGAAGTTCAAATGTCCCACGGATTTCACAATTCACGAAAATTCCCAAAATCCCGAAATTTTTTAATAATCCGGATAAAGTTCTAAATTCCCAAAAATTTAATATTTTCATAAAATATTATAAATTTCCGTCGAAGTAAAAAATTTCTAAAAATTTCGGGAATTCCCAAAAATTATAAAATTCCCAAAAATTTTAATATATTTTCAAATAACGATTATAAATATGTTTATAATTAGTAAAAATATAAAAACATTAACATATGTGTACGTCGAAGGATGATTCAATTATATACATATTTCACAACTCTCGATCTTCGTCATCGTCGCGGCAATCATACTCTTGCGTATTACATCCCACATCAATTGGGTCCTAGAGCAGTGACATGTTACTGCTTTAGGACCCAGTTGCTGTGAGATCCAATACGCATCGTCTGGTAGCCGCGACGATGACGAAGAATAGAGTGGTGAAATAAGTATATAATTGAAACGCATCTTCGACGTACACTTACCTTTTTATTTTATAATGTTGATTTTATAAAATTATAATTTTGATTATATATTTTGATTAGTATTTAAATTTTTTATAATTGTTAGATTAGTGATTTAGATTAATAATTTGTTAGATTAGTATTTATAATTGTGATTTTATATTTTCCAAAAATATTTTTATATAATTTTTATATTTGCACAAAAACGTTTTTTATTTTATAAATTCCAAAAATGATTAGAAAATTTGGAAAAAGTTTTAACAACCTAAAAACAAAATTATAAATTACTAAATATAAAATTATAAATACTAATCTAACAAATTCACAATTTATTTCCACTTATTCACAAATACTACCATTTTTAACAACCTAATTCACTAAAATTACAAAATAGGAACTTACATTTAGAAAGGAAAGTTGACGGTGGCGACTCACGGCGGGCGGCGGTGGACGGTGGCGAGTCACGGTGGTTACCTGAGAAACAAAAAACAAAACCGATTAGAGAAGATTAAGAGAAGAAGAAGAGAAGAGGAAGAGAAGACTCGCGGTGGCAGCGAGATGAGGAGACCGGCGACGGCGGTGAGATGAGGTACAAGAACGGCGGCGGTGGCGAGATGGAACCGTCAATGGAAGAGAGTGAGAGAGAGAGAGAGAGAGCGAGAGAGAGAGAGAGAGAGAGAGAGAGAGAGAGCGAGAGAGAGAGAGAGCGAGAGAGAGAGAGAGAGAGAGCGAGAGAGAGAGAGAGAGGGAGAGAGAGAGAAGAGATAAATGAGAAGATCAAGTCGATTCGAAGATATATATTGATTTTCGACGGAAATATCCGTCGAAAATCCATGGATTCTATAAAAGAAATTAATTATGGCGGTCAATCTTCCCGCGGTATCGAAAAGTCTGTCGGAAAGCCGTCGGAAATTTCCCACGGATTTCCGACGGATATGAAAATATTTGGTATATTCCGTGCATGTGTTCCTATTGGCCAGTCAACCGACATGTGTTACCCATATCCGTCAGAAATCCGTCGGAAATTTCCGACGGCTTTCCGACAGACTTAGGGTAAAATTGGGGTTTAGGGTATTGTGAACTGATTTAGCAATACCTAATCTACATGTCTTATTTAAAAAAATAGTAAATCCATCAATGAAAATAATATTTTATGAGTTTAAAACTTTAACAACATCAAAACCTATACATTTAACATAAATCAACTATAACTTATACAAACACTTCCATCAAATTTTATAAATTCTATATAACACAGGTTTTTAAAAATTTGACAAATTGAAGTTACTGTATAAACATCATACAAGTGTTCGTATACAATTCATATTAAAAAACTAAACCCTACACCACTTTTTTGTTTATCCGTCGGAAATCCGTGGGAAATTTCCCACGGATTTCCGACGGATTCAGTTGAATTCCCGACTAAAGTTCCCTCGGCTACAACTGAATCCGTCGTAAATCCATGAGAAATTTCCCACATATTTCCGACAGATTCAGTTTAATCCCCGGCTACAATTCCCTCGGCTAAAATTCCTTCGGTTATAACTTTTCCCCGGCTAAAATTCCCTCCGCTAAAACTGAATCTGTCGGAAATCCATGGGAACAGTTGAATCCCCGGCTACAATTCACTCGGCTAAAATTCATTCGGTTATAACTTATCTCCGGCTAAAATTCCCTCGGCTAAAACTGAATCCGTCGGAAATCTGTAAGAAATTTTTCACGGATTCAGTTGCATCCCCGGCTACAATTTACTCGGCTAAAATTCCTTCAGTTATAACTTACCCCTAGCTAAAATTCCCTCGGCTACAATTGAATCCGTCGGAAATCGGTGGGAAATTTCCGACGGATGTTATAAAATTGAATTATACTTAGCATTTTATTGGGTTTTTAAAATGGATTATTACACTTAAGTATATCAAATGTCTAATTTTATAAAACTTCCACATAACTAATACATTATACATAACAAATCTCAAGTAGAAGTACAAGTACATATTTTACAATGCAAATTTTATTAAATTACTTCGAATCTGATGATGAATAATCTGATTCTCCTGATTCGGAAGTTTCCCCAAATTCATCTAATTCTTCCTATGAATCCTCAAATACCCGATCATCTATAGGTATGTTAAAATTAACAACAAGGTCAACCTCAAGGGAATTAATGTTCGATTGAACCCAAACCAACGAAGCTTTGTTGGAGGGGTTCATGATCGGACATCTCATAAACCCTACCTCTGTGGTTTATCGAGGTAACTGTACTCCACGGGTCTTGTTTGTTTGTCACTCGTGGATAGGGAATATAACATACCTACACAATGTAATATAAAAATTAAACCACGTATGTCTTCACAAATACTAACAAAAAAATATATATAAAATAAAGAATAAAATGAACCTGGTCCGCTTGTGAAGCAAGTACGAAAGACTCGTATTTCTGGAGTCGCCTTCTGCTATGTACTGATGTAACACCAAATTGGTCGTGTCGCACACCGCTTCTTACTAATGGGTCATTCCAGTCGCATAAAAATGCAACACATCTTAAACCGAGCATTCCTGGGTACTGTACATCGAATATCTCACGTACGGTACCATAGTATACAAGATCACCAGACTAAGTTGATACACCGTAATCTGAAGTTGTTGCACTCCTATCATCCCGAAGAATCTTAAAAGCGTACCCCCGGGTGCTATACATCACATGTGACTGCACAATAGCTAGTGGAAAGCGCACAATTTCTTCTAACCACGTGAGAAATATTTGTCCATTAGCCTTCTATGTCGTGACCTGTACCAAAAAAAATTAATGTCAAATAAATCATTCATTATATATATATATATATATATATATATATGATAGCTAGTTAAAAACAAGGCAATAACAACTTACGTAATCTCTTAACCAACGACCGAACTCTTACTCTTTGAGCTCGATTAGCTCGTCCTCTGTTTTGTTCAGAAATGCAAAACGTTGATATGCCATATACATCCTGTGAGATTGAAGTGATAATAACGTTACAATATCTATAATCAAGGACATAATAATTAATTAATAATTTGGTTCAATAGAATATATACCTCTCATATTCATCAACTCCGTCGCAGTTTGTGAGAATATACATATGCAAATGGTCTCGCTCCTGTGGTGAAGGTCTCCGCTTCTTGCATTTTCCACTAAGTCGTCCAATCTCTAAGAATATATGAGGAACGATGTCGGAAAGATGTCGGCAAGGTCACCATCTGTCGAATATCCGTCGGAAAGTGTCCGACGGATGCCTCTCGTCGGAAATCCATCGGCAACATCAGCATTTGTCGGAAGGCCGTCGGAATTGGTCCGACGGCTTGTTGTCGTCGGAAATCCCTCGGAAATTTCCTACGGGTACGATTTTCCGACGGATGTTACGTTCGTCGAAATCTCGTCGGAAATCCATCAGAAATTTCCGACGGAATTATGGCCGTCGGAAATGGCCCTGTTTTCTTGTAGTATTATGATATTGTGTTTTTAACACAATATATATATATATATATATATATATATATATATATAAATTTCAAAACTAAAATTGGTAAAAAAAAATGCTTGAGAATGTTCAAACACTAGCGCAACAAAACATACATGTAAAGAGTGATACAAGTTATTTTTTATCATATCGCGAGTGGAAATGCGATTCTACACCATACTTCAAGAGAACACATGCTTGAGAATTCTTTGTTTGTATCAAATTATAATAGTTTAATGGATTCAAAGAAGTGAAATATTTAAAACATGCTATTTTTTGTGAAGAAAAAGTTGTGGATGAAGTCCACAATTAAACATTTTTAAGTAAAAAAAAATGGATTGCATGTCGTTGGTGTTGTTGTACGTGCCAAATATTATGATGAATAACACTCCAACAATTTTTTTTTAAAGTATCTAAGCGCACAAGAACATAAGATCATGCAATTTTAAAAAAAGACAATTTTTAGTAAAAGAGAATCAAATCAAAACCTATATCGAGCTATTTTGGTATTTAGTGTGTTGAGTTAGTTCCAATTTCTTATTATCCATGTACTATTAATGTGTAATCAATATAAACAAAGTAAAAAAAGTGAAAAACAATTGTGGCACAAAAAAATATCGTCAAACAATGTTGACATCATATACAAAAAAAAAGACGGTACATTTACTGTCTTAAAAATAATGGCAAGTATAATTTATTTTTTAACCATAAATATAAAGAAAATAATATGTAGGTTATGCCAAAAACATGTATATAAAAACCTAAAAAAATACAAATATTGAATTTATTTAATTAAATTGTTAGTGACCTACCAAAACATTAAACGACACTAAAAACGTAAAAAGACAAATATTTAAAATAAAATTTAAAAATAATAAATTTGAATTTGAATATAATTTTAATTCTGCGCAACATTTTAAAATTAATGTCATGGTTTATTTAAAAGTAAAAATATGCAGTGGTCATTTGAGAAAATAGATTATGGATTAATGGGGTCACTACCATCTCCTCATCGTTTGCTCTGAAGACTTAACGTAAATTCATAAAATTATAGTAATACATATACCAAAATAAAATAGTTTCATAATAATCAGTATTTTATCAATTATTACTTTATTAGTGTAATTTGGGATGCCAATTTTTACAATATTAGATAATAAAACAACAATTTTCATTTATTTCAACATGAGATGGACTCAAGCTGAGTCACTCAACGGTGTCATGCATTCTGCGAAACTACTTGCATAATCTAACTTCTTCCGCCCTCTTATTTTTCTTTAATATATTTATTTAACCGTAAATAAACCTAACATGCAACATACATTTCAAACAATTTATCCTCTATTTTTGGTTCACTCAATTTGCACCCAAGCCCCTATACTTGGTACGCCTGCGTGTACCAGAAACATCATATAGTATCCCGGTGGAGCAATCTCAGCAGTTGATGGACCCAACGCATTGATTCTATACGAATTTGTTAGCCCATCTTGCGTCACAGAGAGTAGCTTTAAGATCACCATCCTTTGATTCATCGCCAAGGAGTGCGTAGTGAAGGAAGGTGCAACTATCCTCACAGAGAGAAGATCAGTGGTCAGGAACTGTGCAATGGAGAAATTGACGTTGAACAATCTCTTGTAACCCACTACTTTATCGTTGGTCAATATCTTCGGTCTTATTGAGTCAGATGTGAAAGATAGGTAAGGAGGAGAATAAGCCTCGAGGCTTAGTTCCGTTGGATAGTCGACGTTGGTAAAGTTGTAATAAATGTGAGGATTACTTCCCCCAACTAAAACCCGACCGTCCGGTAACAAAACCGCTGAGGAATGGTACATCCTAGGACGTGACGAGGTAGACATAATGGAGAACCTTCGATCAAACGGGTGATATATCACGGGTCGGGTTACTGGGTCACACGCATTTTCCCATCCGGCCGTACCAGCTCCTGCGCCGTTTACAATAATGACATTACCCGTTGGTAAGAGCAGCATGTCCCCCATGACACGTGGCAATGGCATGGTTTCCATTTCCCAACTTGGATTCGGACCGGTTAGCTTTAGCCTCCCGCACGTGGAAATGGCACGCGTGAATCCGCGTTGGCTTTTCGCACGTGAGAATGCGCCTTTGGGAGCTCCTCCACAAACCATAATCTCAGCTTCCATAGGATTCTTGGTTTCATCTAATGGAAAAAGTATGGAAGAGCCACTACTTGGGTAATTCCTTGGATCACCACCTGGAATTTCTTGAAACTCTTTGACGATTCGGTTGCTTTTGTAATCGAGCACGATGGATCTTGTGTTAGCGAAGACAAATAAGTTTCCATCGGGTAAAAGATGAATGAACGGGTATAAGTTGTTCTCGTTACTTCCATCTGTAGTTTCTCTTAGAAAGTCAAATCTTGTTCCTCTATATGGATGATAATCGGGTCGGGGGAAGATTTCAAAGTTGAATTGTCTTCTTCCCCCGACCACGATTATACGTCCATCCGGTAAAATTTGGTTGGTGGCATACCATCTACGCTGGGCTAGATACTGAGGAAACTCGATCCAGTCACATGTTTCACCATAACCACAAGGGGTAAACATTCGAGCAGCGCGCTCACCATCGTTGTATCCACCGGTTTGAACCAATGTTCCGTTGGGAAGAACCGAACCAGAAGAACACCATGTATCGGTTAGGACTTTTAAAGCCCGGTATGTGTTAGAGACAACATCGTAGAGAACTGAATGCGCGGAGCAATCAAACTTGACGGCAGCGTCACTAGGATCGAATCGACACATGCCTCCGGGTAGAGAAAGATTCGAGACGCCGAAATCGGTACGGTCGAACATTATGACCATGCCGTTGTGGAGGAGTTGCATGTGCATGGCGGATATACCGATACTAGGTACCAATACTTCCCATCGATCGAGTTGCATCAGAAATGGGATTGGTTCACCTATGGCTATGGAGAGGCATAAGATAGATGTTGTGACGATGAATGTTTTCACGGAGTTGATCATAGTGCTTCCTTTGTTCTTGGTTTGATGGTGAGTTTTAAGTTAGAGGTTGGTGGTCTATTTTCTTGTTGAAGAATTTGGTTGGAGTACGTCCAATTATATATATTGTCTTAGATTCTTTTACATTACATTATTTTTATTTTAATAAATTGACGATTCATGTATATATATATGAATCAATTCTTTAAATCTACGACATTCATGCCGAGGCATAAGATAATATAGTCCAAATAAAAATAAATTAGTACACATGCAAGTTGCATGATGCTTTAAAAAAAGTTGCATGGTGCAACTAAGGATAAAAGACGAAGAAATAGCTCTTAGTGATGCAAAGCAACATTTTGAAAATCTGTTATCCGTCCACCTAACCCTTTTCTTCGAATGAGAAGTAGCTATTGTTTACAAATGTACTGCCAATTGACAAAAATGTATGCAATCTTATTACTTCGATTCGAAACACAAAAGATTGATCATACGATGAGGGAATGATGATGTGGTTCTCAGCTCATCCACCGTAAAAAATCTGCGATACTCTTCAAAACATCTGCGATGTGATTCTTTCAATTTTATTCACTATGATTCATCTCTAAACTCTCAATTTTTAAGTATACATCATTTGTAATAACGTTTTTTTGGTTGAATAAATTTTACATTCAATTCAAACAAAAAAATGTACTGCCATTTGGCTTGAACCGTGCTGTATATTTGAGAAGTAGTTATTGTTTATTTATTGGGTTTAAATTCGTTATTATTAAATATTATGTAAACTCTTTAAATCCATATACATCTACTTTATAAAGAGAGAAATGGTGTTCTCCAGGGTTGACACCTCAGCATCCCCTATTGGTCAATTTATATTTTTATTTTTCTTTAAATTAATTGCATATTAAAAATTAATTGGCAATTAATAAATTGATACATGTCTCTTATATATTATTTAACGTTATGAGATATTATTCCTAACATGCATTTTCAATATGTTGGCTCGTCTTATTATTGAATCATCAATTTCAAGTTGGATCGACAAAATCAATGATAATGCAGAGCATCATGAAACCGAAGGAAATAATAAGATTCCTATCAACTACATCCATAATGGAAAGATATGGAATCGAAATAAAATTCCACAGCAACGTTCCGTCAGTCACGGCGTCGTTAACGGAGCAGCCGATGAAAAAACCGTCGATCAATTCTGTGACTTGAACGGCGAGGATGGGTCGCGGACGTGGTCAGATTTTGCGTCGGCGAAAAAGAAATTCACGCCAGCGTCATTGCAGAGCCGGCGAGAGGAGGGAAGTGAGAGAGGGTGACAGAGAGAGAGTGTGTTTGAGGTGAGAGAGAAACGCGTGTATGGGGAGGTGACCAGGATGCGTGAAGACGCATCCTTTCTGGATTTTTTCCAGTTTTTTTAATTTTTATTTCAAGTCAAAGAGAGAGGCGATCATGTCGGATCCGGGAGAGATTTCAAGATTTAACTCCGCCGGCGTGTATTTCTCGGTGCCGCTCGGTAGCGTATACTAGAAGAAGAGCCAGAAAAGAAATAAGCGCATTTCCTGGCACCCTATTTCCAGTGAGAGGAAGCAACGACCCTGGGTTCTTCCGGTATCGAATTTCGTCGTGGTTCTAAGAGGAAAAACACTGTGAGAACCGACGGCGGCAGCGGCAGCGGCGTTATCGTCGAAGCTGCGTTAGCGGCTGCCGGAGTGAAGGCAAGTGGCGGAAGCGAGAACAATTTACAGTGGGCATTGGAAGAAAGCATGAGAGGACAGTGCAATTAGCGGTTTAAGAGAAGCAATGATGGCTTCTCGCTGGGATCTTTGGCGATTTCAACGAACCCGGTGCTCCAAAATTTTTGATGGCTAATCTTTACCGTGATGTTCATAGTGAGTTAAAAGAAAACCCGCGCGTAGCGCATATGCTCTCCTAGTATATAATAATATTAATAAACTTAATATTATTGTATTAAAAATAAAATTCAATCATTTACAATGTGCATGGTATCAGTTTCTTAATTGACTGGTTAATTTCTACAGAAAATTATGTGAAAAAATATATAATAGTAAGAAGAAAAAGAAATGCCCACATGGGTGTGACCTAGTGGTAAGGCGGGCCGTGTGAGGTGTCATACCACTCCACCCGATTTCGACCCTCCCTAAAAACAAAAATCACATTGATATGGAAAAGTCTGGGTATGGGCTTCGTCCAATGCATTTTACCTGGTAATTCGGTAAGAAGCGATTCGGCTGCCTCTGCCATTAGTCGAAAAATATTCAAAACTCGGGATATACAGTGTGATGGTCCTTCAAGGAGAAATCCACTTTATAGCACCTCAATGCATTCCTATTAGGGTTAACCGTATCAGCCGATAGAATATATAAAAAAGAAGAAGTAAAAATGTAAGAATAACTAACTGATAGAAATAATAGTTTGTTTAATGAAGGAGTGACAACAAACATGAAGAAAAAAAAATAGGGTACAAGAATAATAATTAACATGGTCTTGGAATTAAGAAAATTGCCCAAACTGAAAGAGTAAAATTTTCAAATATTAAAAAGTAACGGCATTGTTAATGTAAAAGTAAAAATAGGCAGTGGTCATTTGAGAGAATATATGATGGATTAATGGGGTCACTACCATTGTTCTTAGCCATCTCATCCTCTTTTGCTTTGAAGACGTAACGTAAATTCATAAAATTATAATACATATATCAAAATAAAATAATTTCATAATAATCAGTATTCTATCAATTATAAGTGTAACTTTGGATACAATTTTCTACAATATCTATATAGTAACATTTTCGCTCTTTTCATGTTGCCACCTCAACATCTATATGTACACTATTAAAAAAAAAACTTACAACTTCAAATATTTCTCATAAAAACAATAAAACATATATTCATACTTTACATCTTTTATAGGAATAGACAAACCCAAAAACAAAAACTCTGTTAAAGAATTAAAAACTGATGAACTTTGTTAGACGTGAATTGCGATTCAAGATTCTCCTTTCGGTGACGAAGTATCACAACAAAGAAGATGCAGCAAAGTTACTCCGTCACTAGATGAGACAAGATCAAAGGGGAAAATATGTCAAAAATCCAAAGAGATCAAGACCTCGACCGAATTTCACTATATAACAGGGTGTCTCATTAATTCATTTGTTTCTCATTGAAACCACATCAATCGTCAAAAAAAAAAAAATCACAGATAAAATTACCACCATTCATTTTTCAAGTACTCTGACTTTATCATGTCTTCTACCACAATGTTGCATGAACCAACTGAAATAAACATCAGAGACATAGACATTAGGAACTCCAGCTTATACTACATTAGATTGAGAGGAGAAAATATATATTAAGAATTATACCTCGAAAATGCTTTATGCGGATTTCACAAATGCACGCCAAGCTCACATACGGTATGGAAGTGATTTTTATGGTCTTAAAGCTTCTTCATGTAGTGGCAAGTTCGTTTTAAGGAACCTGAAAACCGTCAACGATTTGCCCGTAATCCGTTTCAAAGAAGCATGTGGAACCACACAACAGCCTTTTGACCCACTACCTGAAGATTTCTTATTCTTTAGCTCTGAGAAGCGAAAATTAGTCCGCTCGGCTTATTTAGTGGACCGCCAAGATTATTTCTAACAAATCTATTGAATGACATATTAGATTCAGAATTTAAGCCATCACCATTGGCTTCAGAACCAATAAAAATCACCTAATCCCCTGAATCACCACCATCATCTAGCTTATTGGAAGTGGAATATATGAGCATTGAGTCGTTAAGAAATCTTGACGTCGGAAGAAATGTTGGAATCCCAACAGGGAGAGTTGGGGAAACACTTTTTTTTTCTTCCAATTGTGGAAAAAGAAAAATCTAATTTAAGTTGAGGGATTGTTAAATTTTTTACTTTAATGGGTTTGACCCGTACCAAAAACTTATTATTATGTGTGTGTACTATAATATTTATCTTAAAAAGAACATACCCATTTTTCTTAAAAAGAAAACATTAATTTATGACATTTGAAAAAATAAATTAATATATTAAAAAAAATCGACAACAAACAAAACAAAATAAAAAAACTACAAAAATTTTTAAAAAAGAAAAAAATAGAGTTAACACATCCGCCGCACGTTGCGCGGATCACACTCTAGTTAGATAATAAAAAACAATAATCATTTATTTCAATATGAGATGTACTCAAGTTAAGTCACTCAACGGTGTCATGCATTCTGCGAAAATACTTGCGTAATCTAACCTCTTCCTCCCTCTTATTTTTATTTAATAGATTGCGTCATGGATGGAATTTAACTCACTGGGTGTAACACAGTGTAATAAAAATTCAGAACTCAATTTACCTTAAAAGTTTTAAGGATATAAACTTTTTATGGTTGAATATTTAGTCTAAGAGTTTTTAAAAATTATAACTTATAAAACGTTTACATGTCAAGAAATAGAGAATGGTATTCCACTTTCAGTAATAGTATTATTGCTATAAAAGTAGTTATCGTTATAAATTGGTAAAAATAAAATAGAAGAAATTGTCGTGATAAATCTGAAGTGTAGATGAATCGCTCTTTGGAATGGTCGTAATATTTGGAAAGAAATAAGAGGCACTTCTTGGATTGTATGTAAGAGAAAATCAAGAAATATTAATTAATATATTTTCTTAATACTGTATTGTACACTGTACATATCCATGACTCCTATCATACCGCAAAATGCAAACAATGTCGCACAACTCAACTTGGACAGTCCAAAATATATATATTACTTAAGTTCCTAATTTCAAAATGCTTCAAAATATATCTGTTGAAATATTTTCAAATTAACAATCATAGTTTTATGAAGATCGATGTTTTACCGTTCTGTTATTGTTTTTAATTTTTATATTTTTTGGTAATTTTACATGTTATTTCTAAATATACTTATTTATAATAATTATATAAGTCTGAATATTCAGATAGTCGGTTCGGTTTGGATTACCACGTAGAATCTCATGAGAAACATAGAAAAAAGTGTGAAAAACGTTGTTTTGGTTTGTAATATATAGTAGATCTCAACAATGTTAATACTGTAATGATAAAGTATACTTGATTCAAACAAAAATAAATTAATGAAAATATGATTAGAAACCTACATTCACAAAAGTTTTTTTTTGTTTTTTTTTTGGAAAGTAAAGTTTTTATTACATATTCTATAGATTTTTTTTAAGTTTTAAAATTATGAGAAATTGCAGTGAATGACCATCAAAAAATTTATTATTAAGTCAATGAACAAAAAACAAATACCACAACCATTCTATGTATAACATGTATTCTTGCCAAAAAAACTCTTACTGACAGTTTCTTTTCACACAGTAGAAATGTGGGTGTAATTGTTGGATTTACTTCAACCACACAAAAAAAAGTTCCGATACAACCAAGAAAACCGTCGGAGTAGGGGAAACCAAATTTTTTTACTGAAACCAAAATCTCAGTCATTTTAGTGGAGATCGATTTTGGTGTTTGCTCGAGTATCCGAAAATTGAGTGGGAGCGAAGGAGTAGCGACAATATATCCCAACTGATAAGTTACTTCTCCGATTCGATTTTGAGATTTCGCAACAGGTTGATTTTTTTATTAAAAAAACCTATAAACCCAGATTTCCATGGATTTTTGGGTTTTAGCCATTAAGTAAAAATGCCCAGTAATTTACAGGTCTTGGGAGTATGAGTTCGATGTGTAATGGGTTTTCTTTTCCCTGTTTTTCCGAATTGGAGATGGGATTATGTGTATATGATGTCATTGGTTAGATGTTGTATTCCAAAATTCACAGTTTACAGTTGAACTGTGAAGAAGACGACCGCATAGACTATTATATTTAGCATGTATTATATTTTTAGGGTTGCTGATGTAGTCCGTCTATTTGACTTCAAATGGATAATCTATTTCGAGATTCAATGATAGTATCAATAATTGTATAATAGTTGGATGTTGTATTCCAAATTTCACAGTTTACAGTTGAACTGTGAAGAAGACGACCGCATAGACTATTCTATTTAGCATGTATTCTATTTTTAGGGTTGCTGATGTAGTCCGTCTATTTGACTTGAAATGGATATTCTATTCGGAGATTCAATTATAATATCAATCATTGTAGAATCGTTTATTAATGGAAGTAATATGTCTGCCTATTTAGTTTACTCTATATTCTCGCATATCAGTTTATACTATATGTGGTGTTGTTGAAGTTCCTTCGCCCAATATTCGTCCTCTTGTTTGTGTGCATAAATTTATTCGAAATGCAAACTAACTATGACCCCTCTATTGTTGGTGTTTTTGGTGCAGGGTGTTGTGATGTCTGAATTAGGATTGCCAGAAACAATGTTCATGACCGGTTATGAACCTTCGGGTTAGAAACGGATAAATGTATATTTCAATCTACGTTGGGTGGAAACAATCAAGCAAGCATTAGTTGAAGATTAGGTGGCTATGTTGGCAGTCTCACAGTTTGGGAAGATAATGCAGATGGGGCACCATGTATTCTCAGTGAATTTTGTTCACTACCTCCTATCCCGGCAGTTGGTTACGAAAAAGGAGTTCGAATTATGGTGGTTATTCTCTGGGAAGCCAATTCGATTCTCGATCGAGGACTTTGCGATGGTGACAAGTCTTAATTATGGAAATCTCGAGACTCAGCCTGATAAGGATTTACGTAATATCAAGCAATCTATTAAATCTAAACAGAAGGGGAAAGAAGTACCAACAAATGGCCGTATGTGGGAAAAACTGTTTGGGAAAGCATATAAGGTTACCCTGAAATGGATTGTTGACAAGCTGCAGCTTGGAAAACGATACAAGGACTCCAAGACGCGCCTACAACTTGCATTGTTGGTTCTAGTTGAGGGCATGCTTTGTCCAACAAGGGGGGTACCCAATGTTCGAGAAGAAGTTGTGGAAATTCTTGCCGATGAAGACACGTTTTTGAAGTACCCATGGGGACGGGAGTCCTTTCTGCTAACTGTTACAAGTGCAAAATCTCGATCCCTCTCACAATACGTTCAGGAAACAGTAGCTATACAGGGGTTCGCACATGCGATATTTCTAGTTACCGTTTGTTGCTGCCCGGATATAATCGGTCCAATTGGGAGCGATGAATGGTCTTGGGCTGATGGGTTGTCCATTAATGAAATAATCCAAGGTGTTATTCAACGGAGTTTGGCGATTAACGTGGCGCCCATGAAATCTCTTGATCAAGTAGGACAGGTATGTAGTACAAACAATTTAACTTTTTCCCCATTCGATATAGCTGCCATATAAGATGGGTTTTATTAATAAGGAATGTCAATATGTTGTTATTAATAAGCATTCTTAGTACTTACATTCAGTATGACAATTCTCTTTAATATATGTAGTGTATATATACGTATTATAGAATGTTGTGTATACTGACTGAATTGAATCGAATAGACGTACTATATCATTTGAATAGAATGACTATTTTTATATATGTACTCATTATATACGTAATATATCAGTTGTGTATACTAACTGCATTGAAATGAATAGACGTACTATATCATTTGAATAGAATGACTATTTTTATATATGTAGTGTATATGTACGTGCTATATCAGTTGTGTATACTGACTGCATTGAAACGAATAGACGTACTATATCATTTGAATAGAAGGACTATTTTTAAGGAGTACATTATAGTATTCAAATGTTATGTATATGTGAAACAAATATCCACTCTATGTTATCTCTAACTCACTGTTTTTCCGTGCAGGCTAATGTACGTGCGTTGTTGAGCAACGGAAGCGAGGATGAATTGATGGCTGCTTCTTTCGAGCATGATGAAAACGATGAAACGGTGGACACTATTGTTTCTATGATTGGCGATGACTATCCATTCGAGCAGAATACGTGGACTGGTGGGGTAAAGGAAGAGGACGTGTTAGCAGAAAAGGTTAAGCCTCAACCGGAAGATGTAGACGACGTTCCATTTCTGGACGAAAGTGTCAAATAAGCCAGGTGGGACATTACCCCATGCGAAGTCACGCGATAACGTAGAGCCCGAAACAGCGAGTGGTCATGGATTCACAATACCAATGACACCAGACGGTAGCAGCATAGACATTCAGGCATTAATTCGATTGGCGGCCGATGCGTACGAGGACCGTTCCATTCGTCTGTTTGAGGGGTACATGTTGAGTGTTAAAGACCATATTGACTTGAAGATCGGTGGCATGGAGGCAGAAATTAAATCACTCAGTCGGAGTGTTGCCAACATGCGCGCTAGTATTGGTGCAACTGGACTGGTAGCAAAAGGGAAATCGAAATCTCCATTGGTAAGCCAGAGAAGTGTGAAAAAGAAACGGAAAAGACCATTGAACGTGCGAAAAAGTAAGTTACACATAACTTGTCTATTTTTTGTTTAGGTCTATACTGTTTTGACGCCTATCCTATTTGATATATTCGGTTCCATATGTAGGCCCGCGTGTACAATTTAAGACAGGAAGCAATAATGAACCCCCAAGTACCCGCAATCCTGATCCGGAACCACTAGGTTTTCCTGTGGAGGATCCGGATAACATAATTTTAAACGTTTGCAATTATGCTAACGAAGCAGTGGGGGCAGAAGAGGTTCGCAACAAAATTTACATAAACTCCAATTACCCACTATATTCTCGCAAATGACATTACGATGTGCGTTTCTCGCAGCGAGCACGTGCATCTTCATCATCGGGTTCGGTGAAACGAAACCTATCCGGTGAAGATGCTGAGTTGAAGGATACAAGCACAAGTTGTGGGATTGTTAATGACGAGGTTCGTAGTTTTGTTATAAATAATTATTATATTTAATTTTCAGCTGGACGTCTTTTATTAGATGGACTGTCTATACACTACAAGAAAACATGGTTATTGCGACTACAATAGCAGTCGCAAAGTAGTCGTAAAATCCATTTTACGACTATTTTGCGACTAAATGTAGTTGTAGGAAATTTTTTGTCGTAAAAACATATAGTCGTTAAATAGTAGTAACTTTACGACTAATTTACGGCCAAATCACGACTGTTCAGTGCAGTCGTAAGTTCGTCGTAATGTAGTTGTAAAGTATTTGGACGTACTTTAGTCGTAGTGTAGCAGTAAAATACACAGACGTAATTTAGTCGGTAAAAGTTACGACTATTTACCGACGATCTAATTAAAGATTTAACGACTAAATAACGACGAAATTGTGTTATAGTATGCGAATTGTTAAACTTTTCACGACCATTTCGCGACTAAATACCGACTGTTTTTTGAAAATTTTACGACCAATTTGCGACTACGTTTGTAAATATAAAATCAGAATGGGTAATTGTTTCAATGGTAATTCGTTTGATTTGAAATCTTGTTTGTGTAAATGAATTTGTTTGTAAACGAAAAACAAATTAGAAGTACTAATTAAGCTAAACATTTACAATACAGAATGTTGAAGTACATTTACAAAAGGAAACTCCTATACTTAAGGAGTTTTGACAAAAACCAACATTTAACAAGTTCATAGTTCATGTTGCAAAAGACCTAAGGCTACCAAATAGAAAACAACCTAAGGATCAGAGGTACCAAACGCCTCTGTTGTTGCTTGATCAGTTGGTGTAGCAGCAGCTTCATGAGACAAGAAGTCAACATACCTTGGATTGAGTCTGAGGAACTTTTCCATCACAGAAAACTGCTGAAACTTGGTTTGTTGATCAGCCTCTAGTCGAGCGTTCTTGGCGGCTTGTTCTTCTAGCAGTTTCTGAGTTGCCACAAGTTGATCTTGAAACGATTGAAAGGAAGAAGAACTTGCAGCGTGCTTCTGCTTTCCAGTCACAAGAGCATTGGCGAGACTTCCTACACTATATGGTGTTCCTCTTGAATCTTTTTCTGTTGACTGCAAAAGTAAAAAAAAAATTTTGAAGGTTAACAGATATGGGAAATAAATCACAAGTAAAGAAAACAAAACATGAAATTTTTCACCTGAAGAAAGATCTCGTTGTCCTCCTCTGTGGTAAGCTCTCGATTACCATCTTCAGGCTGAAGCTCAGAGAGCTTAGCTTTCACATTCTGCTCATAGGTTCTCGCAACCTTCACTGCCTTCTGATCAACAAACGTACCATCCGGTCTTGTCTGAATTCTGATAAAAACCTCACCAACACTAACTGGCCTCCCTAATTCCACTTCCTGAAACATTAATAAAATTATGAAGTAAACTTGAAACTTGAAGAATAACCTCACAAACATAAGCATTAGATATTGAAAGTCAACTTACAATTTCCTGTTGGACTTGAGCATATGACTTTTGGCCTGTGAAGTGCTTGTGCTCGCCCATGCCTTTCCGGTCAGATTTTCGAGTTTTCGATGCGGTCTGACTCCTCTTCTGAGCTTATGATGTGTCCCAGTAGGTGCACATTACTGTCCACAGAGTTGAATTGATCCACTTTGGTCTCACTCGAGTTCTCCTGCAGGTGCTGACCATATCCTTCATTCTGGTTTGACAAATGCTTTCAAAATGTTGTTGAACTAGCCCTGAGAAAATGGAATCCCAATGATGTGTTTTCTACAATAGAATAATAAGCAACAGGTGTTAGTAAAGTACATTATATAAAGAAAAAAATGAAAGATACGAGATTAGAGAACTACTTACCGCGAATTCGAGGAAATATCTTTCATGTCTATCGTGAGGCACATAAAACCATGTGTAATATGGTCCATTGAACTTGCTAGTGAAGATCCTTGTTATCTTCCTTGTGAGCTTTGAGGAGTTACGACCAAACCTAGACATAGAAATGAAAATCAATAAACTTAGTGATCAAAAACCACAAGTTACACAATCTCATCATCATCACATATAAGCAAAAATTACAAGTTACAATTAATCTAACTTACACTAAATCACAGATAAACACAATTTACACTAAACCTAACTTACACTATCTCATCATCGCAAACCAAGTAAAAAACACTAACACAGGAAACACTAACAAGAGAATCATCACAGATACTAACCTAACAAGAAAACACTAACCTAATCATCACAGATAATCAATCTTAATAGAGTAGTTAATCAACAAGAGAACACTAAAATGTTGGAAACGTGGTAAAAAAGCAGTAAAAAGGGGAACAACAAAATGTGGAACAGAAGAGAACATCATCATGATCAGTGTGACTTCTAAGTTTATAGTCCACTATCATGACCAAAACCTATTAACAAATGACTTTAAGAGTGTATTGATTCGTATCTAAATCCCTCTGCAAATGAGCTTGAATTTGAGAGAAACAAACACCATATATTCGTAGTATAACTCTAAAACTATAACTCATCTCTGATGAAATCATTCGACTAATTACATGGTTTATTACTTCATTTTTCTATTTTCTTTTCATCATCTATTTTTTCTTCATTTTTGTATAACTCTAAAACATAAACAACAAAAAACCCAACCAAAATTAGTCCACTTCCGCAACAAAAAACCTAATGAACAAGAGAAACTCACCATGTAGTTTTGGCAGGCTGAGGTTCGATGGGTGAAAGCGTCGTAATACCCCTAATCTTGTGC
Organism: Eutrema japonicum; assembly: GCA_030161315.1. Classification (NCBI taxonomy): domain Eukaryota; kingdom Viridiplantae; phylum Streptophyta; class Magnoliopsida; order Brassicales; family Brassicaceae; genus Eutrema; species Eutrema japonicum. Next base: position 34,955,223 of record BSQW01000007.1, on the reverse strand, counting down.
CGGTTTGGGACGCTTAGCAGAGCATTAAGGGTTTCGAGTCTGCTGTCTTCGAGATCCGGGTCAAACTGGGCAGTGTCGTCGATCACCTCATCGTCGGAGTCATCTGAAGCTTTGTCATTGTCCACTCTGTTGGAGAAGTGATTGATGGGACCAGAAGAGTTTTGCAGCGGAGGACTAGGGGAGCTTCGTCGTGGAGACACTGCAGCTTCAGGATTCGAAAAGCTCTGTCGTCGAGGAGTCTCCGGTTGAGGTTGGGAGCTTTGAAGCGGAGTCATCAGAGGTTGACTTTGAGAGCTGTGGGATTGCCGCGTTAACGTCGTCTGGAACAACTGAATCGGCGGAGAGAAGTTCTGCTCCGGAGATACTTTTCTCTTCTTCGTTTGAAGTTGCGGCGGCGCTGGTGTGAAGTTGTATCGGGATGATAGTGGCGACTTCAGGTTGGATCTTCTCTGTTGTATCAGAGCTCGAACCTTGCCCCCCCCCCCTCTTCCTCCTACAGGCATCGGAGAAATTTCGGTTTCGAATGGGGTTTTTGGGAGAGATATCGATTGCGAAGTTTTTGGGAGAGATCGATTGCGAGGGATACTGAATCTCGGTCAATCAAAGAAATGATGAAGAATTTCAGGGTTTCGTTGGGGATTTTTGGGGAGAAATAGCAAAAGCTCATAGAGCGATTAGGGTTTGTTTTGGAGAAAATGGGAGACTAATCGAAGGGTTTACTCTGCGTGGTTTTTTAGACAAAATTCTTTCCAAATTTTGTGTTTATGTTTAAAATTATTAGGAAATTAAAATTATGTTTTTAAAAACACTTATATAAGAACATAATAAACTAAAAAAAAACTTATATAATATCATGAGGAAATTGATATATTTAGTAGCATTTTGTTACAAACTTATATAAGGAAATTAGCAAGCTTCTTCTTCAACTACATCATCATCAGAATCCAATAAATGAGCTTCGAATTCATCTTCTCGTTCTGCATCTCCGACATCCCAATCGAGATTTATTGGGTTAACACTTTGTACCAAATTGTCGACTTCGAGATCTTCAATTGTAGGTATCATTACGGGGTCATCATTTTCTTGTTGCAATAGAATCGTTTCTGTGTTTCTATATTCACCTGATATATTTTCCCTCGGGTTGACTTTGACAACATTTAGCCACAGATGATTCTTTCTCTTTTTGTACGGGTATGGGATATAACAAACTTGATTCGCTTGAGAGGCTGTGTATAACAAACATTTAGCCACAGATGATACTTTTCTTATAGATAAATGAATGTACATACCTAGAATAAATGGTTCATATTTATTATATATTCCCGATGAGCGAACATCTACAATGCCAGTGTTGCTCCTTCGAGTGCCTCTACCGATAACGGGATCGTAGCACGTACACTTAAACAGTGTGATTCTCAAATTAACCACCCCTTCATACTCGAGTTGTATGATATCAGTTAAGATCCCGTGAAAATCAGCTTCATCAGATGCATCACTATAATTCTCTCCTTTAGCACACACGCCATAGTTACATGTTTTTCGGCCCTCGATGTGCTTTTTCGTATGAAACAAATAGCCTCTTGCAAAATAGATGGGCCAGGTTTTGGCCTTATCCAAAGGACCATGAACTATCTCTTGAACCCACATAGGAAAAGGTTTTATGGCGTTCCAGTAAGTAACCTGCATAATGATAGTCAATATCAAATATATATAGCTATAGATCATAACATATATATTATATACATAGTGAAAAAATATTATTTAGACATACAAAATCTTTCACCCATAAATGATATTCCTGAGCTCTTTTGAACGCGAGTTCTTTTTCTGAGAGTTCTGGATACTTTGTAGAAATATAATCTTCAAAGAAACTATGTAAAACCAACACACACACATATATATATATATATATATATATGGGACCAAGACCACTTAAGAAAATATTAAGGAATGATTAGCCGAAATATACCTCTCAAGTGTCTGAATATATTCACAATTTCGCAAGACATATGCATGTGCGATTTCAATGTATTTCCCTGAAAGCCAGATTTCATTCATTTCCCCACTTGGACGGCCCACATGTGTAAATATATCAGGAACTCCAGGAAAATGGTATTTGGGGACTTCACCTTCATCGAATCTTGTTAATCTGGCGTAATTATTGAGAACAAATTTAGAATATCTAGCATGTTTAGCAATGGCAAAGTGAATGTCCGATATTAATTGTAGTGTTTACCTGGAATTTGTTTGTATATTCGAGAGAAAATAATGCGCTGTGAAATAAGCTACCTCCTCTTTTAAATATGATTGAACAATCGATCCTGGTGCATATCTTCTGTTTTTTGTTTTCCCTTTCAACTTTTTAAAAAATCTTTCAAAATGGTACATCCACATGTATTTCACAGGGCCTCCTACTTTAGCTTCGTAGGGGATATGTATAGGCAGGTGTTCCATCACATCAAAAAATGATAGTGGGAAGATCTTTTCCAGATTGCAAATGATTAAAACTATGTTTTGTTTTAGAATTTGGACGCGACTTTTCTGCAAAGTTCTGGAACATAAGTCACGGAAAAACACTGTGATCCCTACAATTTTTATATTGAAACTACAGTTGGTTAGTATAAATTAATAGAATCATATTTACGTGTGGCATGTAAACAAAATTATAAGTAATTAGTACCTGATAACGTGCGGTAAATGTTTGGGTCTATTAGTTCTGCGAGGATAAATAGAAGTATCCGCTCCATAAAAACATGACAGTCATGACTCTTCATCCCAGAAAACTTTTCATTCACCATATCAGCACAACTAGCTAAGTCTTCAGCATAACCATCTGGGAATTTGACCGAATGTTTCACACATTCTAATAAGTTTCTTCTAGCTTCGTCTGACAATGAGTAGGCGGGGAAATGAGCTCTACCCTCATCATCAGTATGTAAGTGTGGCCGAGAACAGAATTGTGCTATATCCAATATTGACGGGATGGTGTCTTTTGATTTACCCTTCACACGCATAAGAGTATTCATGATGTTGTCAAAAACATTCTATATATGCATCAGATCGAGATTATGACGAAGATTGAGGTCCCTCCAATATGGCAGCTCCCAGAATATGCTTTCTTTGTGCCAATTATGTGTCTTCCCAAATCCAGGCTTCTTCTTTTCATGACCGTTTCCACCAACATCATTTGTTTTCGGTGGCTTTACCCGACGCAACCGGTATTTATAAACTTGCTCTCCTGTCAAAATCTCAGGTGGATACTCTTTCTTAGCGTCTTTTCCCTTCAATCAGTCTTTTTTATTCTTCCTTAGTGGATGATCAAGAGGAACAAATCTTCGGTGACAATCGAACCAACACGTCTTTCTTCCATGCGGCAGATAAAAAGACTTTGTATCTTCCATGCAAATTGGACAAGCCAATTTCCCATGGGTGCTCCATCCTGATAACATGCTATACGCCGGAAAGTCGCTTATCGTCCACAGCAACCTGCTTTTAGATTAAAATTTTGGTTCAATGACACATCGTACGCATCAACTCCAGTGGACCACAATTCTTTTAACTCCTCAATAAGAGGTCTAAGGAATATATCGAAACTACCTTGCGGAGATTTGGCCCAGAATTCATAATGGTAAGAAATAAGTACTCCGTATTCATGCACATACCAGGGGATAAATTATATGGAGTCAAGATCACGGGCCACAGCGAATGATTTTTTGACAGGCCAAATGGATTGAACCCATCTGTACATAACCCAAGATAAACGTTACGGGGTTCTTCGGCAAACCGGGGATGTAGATATTGAAAACTTTTCCACTCCGTCGCATCAGACGGATGACTCATTTCTCCTTCATTCGGCTGGTGCTCGGCATGCCATCTCATTGCCGCTGCAGTCTTCTCGCTCTGATACATTCTCTTTAATCTGTCAGAAATAGGCATATACCACATACGACTATATGGTACCTTGGTCCTACAGTGTTGCTCGTTTGGCATCCATCTTTCTGAATTACAAAACCGACACTTATCTAACCTTTCGTCTTCTTTCCAGAAGATCATACAATTGTTAACGCAAACATCAATTGCATGACATGGGAGGCCTAAATTGTTCATCAATTTTTCCGTCTCGTAATTTGAACTTGTTGCCTGGTTTCCTTCTGGTAAGTAGTTATTAAACATTCCGCACATCGAATCCACTAACCTCTCACTCATATTATGATCTGCCTTATGTTGCATGAGCTTAGCAGCAAAGGATAACTGCGAGTGACCTTCACGACAACCATCGTATAATGGATTTTTGGCTCCTTCTAACAAGTCGTAGAACTTTTTGGAATGATTGCGTACCGGTTCTTCTACATTTTGATAACTATTATCCTCATGATAGTAATCAAAACTCACGTTTTCACGAAATTCATCATTCACCATATCAACATATCTACCTCCTTCTACATTACCCACTTCTTCACTACCACTTACCCACGTCGGATCTACAGAACTCGTTCCTAAATCCATATCAAGTTCTTCTCCATGCTTATACCAAACATAATAATCTGGAATAAATACTTTACTATAAAGATGTTTCCAAATTCTTGTACCCGACAAGAAATTATTGTTCTCGCAATCACTACAAGGGCAGTAAAACTTACCGCGATTGCTCTGCGTTAGGGGCTGGCCATTTACAAATGTCATGAATTGATCCACCCCCGCTATGAAATCTGCCGAGAAATTTCCCGTCGCTTCATCGAACCTTTTATACATATACTCCCGAAAATTACTATAATTGTAATTTCCCGACATTTTTTTAGTAACAAATTTTTTCTTTCTCCTGAATTTTGTGTTTCTCACCACCAATGGAATGTGAATGAAAGAAACGAATGTTGTTCGAATATATTTATAGAGATTTTTGCGACTACATTTACATTTTACGACTATTTACCGACTGCTTAAAAAACTTTAACTCAATTAGGTACAGCGACATCAAAACGAGAAGCACGTGGGCTATACCAGTTTTTCACGACTATATTAACTACTCGCCGAATAACGTCGCTATTTTGTCGCAATTTTACGACTGAAAGCGAAGCAACTATAGTGTAGTCGTAACTTAGTCGTAATATAACATGCAGTCGCAACTTGGTCATTATTTAGTCGCTATTTGTTTACGACTACAATCGTAGTCGTAACTCGAAGTCGCAATATCCAGGTTTTCTTGTAGTGATATGAAAGATATATTAAAAGCTCGTTCTATACGCAGATTAGACTCGCCCCAGAGGCTGTTCCTCCACACACCACAAATGCAAGCCATGAAAACGATACGGTTGTGGCGGATTCAAATATATCACCTACCCGGTCACATGTATCGTAATATATCAGCATAATATAATGTAACTGAATGAATATATCACCACTTACTATTTGCAGAACCGGAATATTGGAAGCAAAAAACCGACTACACACTCTACAGTGGTTGTAGTAGGCCTTTTAGCACAAAATCAAGGTCAACTCACTGAGGATCAAGTAATAACGGGATTAACTGTTCCCAAGCAAATGAAACGGAAGGTAATATGATATTCCCTCGTCATTGTCCTTCTGTCCCCTCCTAACTTACTTTCCAATGCACTAATTAGATACACTGTTTTAGGATATATCTGAACCCGTTTTTGAATCAGGCGATGATGACATCGCTCCGCTTGATAAACGGGTTAGCAAAAGGGCCCGTACTACCACGAATAGGTACACACCCCCTGTTCAGAAACAAAAAAAAAACCAGTCCAAGCGAGTAGAGAAAATAAAAATAACCACCCGTTGTTGAATCAGGCGGTTTAAACCGTCACGCAATCCAAATTTGTACTGGCTATTGCTGGCACCCCCACTTTGCAGTCCGCTGCAATACCCCTCAATCAGCTGCGACCAGTACTTGGCAGTTTCGACCCATTCACATAGCCGTTGGATGAACGTCTCAGTGCATTCATGAAACATATGGAGGTAAAACTTACTATAAAGATGTTTCCAAATTCTTGTACCCGACAAGAAATTATTGTTCTCGCAATCACTACAAGGGCAGTAAAACTTACCGCGATTGCTCTGCGTTAGGGGCTGGCCATTTACAAATGTCATGAATTGATCCACCCCCGCTATGAACTCTGCCGAGAAATTTCCCGTCGCTTCATCGAACCTTTTATACATATACTCCCGAAAATTACTATAATTGTAATTTCCCGACATTTTTTTAGTAACAAATTTTTTCTTTCTCCTGAATTTTGTGTTTCTCACCACCAATGGAATGTGAATGAAAGAAACGAATGTTGTTCGAATATATTTATAGAGATTTTTGCGACTACATTTACATTTTACGACTATTTACCGACTGCTTAAAAAACTTTAACTCAATTAGGTACAGCGACATCAAAACGAGAAGCACGTGGGCTATACCAGTTTTTCACGACTATATTAACTACTCGCCGAATAACGTCGCTATTTTGTCGCAATTTTACGACTGAAAGCGAAGCAACTATAGTGTAGTCGTAACTTAGTCGTAATATAACATGCAGTCGCAACTTGGTCATTATTTAGTCGCTATTTGTTTACGACTACAATCGTAGTCGTAACTCGAAGTCGCAATATCCAGGTTTTCTTGTAGTGATATGAAAGATATATTAAAAGCTCGTTCTATACGCAGATTAGACTCGCCCCAGAGGCTGTTCCTCCACACACCACAAATGCAAGCCATGAAAACGATACGGTTGTGGCGGATTCAAATATATCACCTACCCGGTCACATGTATCGTAATATATCAGCATAATATAATGTAACTGAATGAATATATCACCACTTACTATTTGCAGAACCGGAATATTGGAAGCAAAAAACCGACTACACACTCTACAGTGGTTGTAGTAGGCCTTTTAGCACAAAATCAAGGTCAACTCACTGAGGATCAAGTAATAACGGGATTAACTGTTCCCAAGCAAATGAAACGGAAGGTAATATGATATTCCCTCGTCATTGTCCTTCTGTCCCCTCCTAACTTACTTTCCAATGCACTAATTAGATACACTGTTTTAGGATATATCTGAACCCGTTGTTGAATCAGGCGATGATGACATCGCTCCGCTTGATAAACGGGTTAGCAAAAGGGCCCGTACTACCACGAATAGGTACACACCCCCTGTTCAGAAACAAAAAAAAAACCAGTCCAAGCGAGTAGAGAAAATAAAAATAACCACCCGTTGTTGAATCAGGCGGTTTAAACCGTCACGCAATCCAAATTTGTACTGGCTATTGCTGGCACCCCCACTTTGCAGTCCGCTGCAATACCCCTCAATCAGCTGCGACCAGTACTTGGCAGTTTCGACCCATTCACATAGCCGTTGGATGAACGTCTCAGTGCATTCATGAAACATATGGAGGTAAAACTTACTATAAAGATGTTTCCAAATTCTTGTACCCGACAAGAAATTATTGTTCTCGCAATCACTACAAGGGCAGTAAAACTTACCGCGATTGCTCTGCGTTAGGGGCTGGCCATTTACAAATGTCATGAATTGATCCACCCCCGCTATGAACTCTGCCGAGAAATTTCCCGTCGCTTCATCGAACCTTTTATACATATACTCCCGAAAATTACTATAATTGTAATTTCCCGACATTTTTTTAGTAACAAATTTTTTCTTTCTCCTGAATTTTGTGTTTCTCACCACCAATGGAATGTGAATGAAAGAAACGAATGTTGTTCGAATATTTTTATAGAGATTTTTGCGACTACATTTACATTTTACGACTATTTACCGACTGCTTAAAAAACTTTAACTCAATTAGGTACAGCGACATCAAAACGAGAAGCACGTGGGCTATACCAGTTTTTCACGACTATATTAACTACTCGCCGAATAACGTCGCTATTTTGTCGCAATTTTACGACTGAAAGCGAAGCAACTATAGTGTAGTCGTAACTTAGTCGTAATATAACATGCAGTCGCAACTTGGTCATTATTTAGTCGCTATTTGTTTACGACTACAATCGTAGTCGTAACTCGAAGTCGCAATATCCAGGTTTTCTTGTAGTGATATGAAAGATATATTAAAAGCTCGTTCTATACGCAGATTAGACTCGCCCCAGAGGCTGTTCCTCCACACACCACAAATGCAAGCCATGAAAACGATACGGTTGTGGCGGATTCAAATATATCACCTACCCGGTCACATGTATCGTAATATATCAGCATAATATAATGTAACTGAATGAATATATCACCACTTACTATTTGCAGAACCGGAATATTGGAAGCAAAAAACCGACTACACACTCTACAGTGGTTGTAGTAGGCCTTTTAGCACAAAATCAAGGTCAACTCACTGAGGATCAAGTAATAACGGGATTAACTGTTCCCAAGCAAATGAAACGGAAGGTAATATGATATTCCCTCGTCATTGTCCTTCTGTCCCCTCCTAACTTACTTTCCAATGCACTAATTAGATACACTGTTTTAGGATATATCTGAACCCGTTGTTGAATCAGGCGATGATGACATCGCTCCGCTTGATAAACGGGTTAGCAAAAGGGCCCGTACTACCACGAATAGGTACACACCCCCTGTTCAGAAACAAAAAAAAAACCAGTCCAAGCGAGTAGAGAAAATAAAAATAACCACCCGTTGTTGAATCAGGCGGTTTAAACCGTCACGCAATCCAAATTTGTACTGGCTATTGCTGGCACCCCCACTTTGCAGTCCGCTGCAATACCCCTCAATCAGCTGCGACCAGTACTTGGCAGTTTCGACCCATTCACATAGCCGTTGGATGAACGTCTCAGTGCATTCATGAAACATATGGAGGGTGAAATGTATGTGGACTATCTATTGTAAATCAATAACCGTAAATGGACAGGCTATCTCTCATGTATGTTCCATGTTCCAGGTCTTCCAGGATTGGGCCCGGTTTGGAGCTACCTAACACAGAGTTCGTTGACATATTTGGAGGCCGTGGATTGATGTCTGAAGAGGTAAGACTGGCCATCGAACTAGTTCATGTCATTTTAAACAATTAACAACAAACATGGTCTTACTATATGCAGATTTATTATGACTTTCCTTTTCATAGGCTATGGATACACTTGTCAAATTCATTCAATTGCGGAGGGATGGCGTTAAAAATTGTCGTTTTAATTTTTGGCCCGCATCATTCCTATCGGAGTTGAAGGGGACGTACTCTGCTTTTTCAGTTGAACCGGATAAAAAGGAATTTTACTTCTCGTCATTAGCTCGAGACCCTTTCGTTAGTGGGCCTGCATTGTTGGCTGAGGTAGATGTTATCTACATCCCGAAGCTTTTTGCTAGACAACACTGGGTGGGGGTTATTGTTGACATAACAACGTGGTCAATAAATGTCGTCGACTGCCACACGACATGCATCTCGGTCATAGGTATTGAGAACTATATTCAGCCCATTGCAACCATGTTACCTTATTTGATTCGCAAGCATGTCGGTCCTGAAGCATATAACGCAATTCCAATTACTCCCATGCCTATAAAGCGTCTTGACCTGTCCTTCCTTATTGAACAACCTAGTACGTATCTGTTTAAGCTAATGTATGTGGTATATTACTTTACCGTAACTGATATCACATGTCAATATGTGATTTTGCCTTAGGTTTTGCAGTCGTCGCGTCACTTGTCCTTATGGAACTTCATTGCCATGAACGTCTGCCAGTGGCCAATCAGTTAAACGAGTCACATATTCAAGCTGCATCGAAGAACTACTCAAACTGCTCCATTCGTGTAGAACGTCTATTACGAATGTTTGTAATGTAGAATGACCACTCCTATTTATTATTTATGTTTAGTTTTCGTTAAACTAATTTTTAATGTTTTTTGCAACGTTTGTTTACCTCACGTTTTAACTTATTGATTGTGCTTTCGTTACATGTCTCTCATTTGTTTATATTCCTATGCCTAACTCAATTACATTCTATGTAGACAGCCCATATTGTAACATTTGGTCTACATAGAATACTATAAGAGAAATTTATACCTTTGCTCTATTCTATATATAGATTGCGGAAAATGGAAATGACGCGATCAAATGAAGGACATTTCATATATCACACACAAAAGGGAAGGATTTTTGGGCATTACATATTAAACAAACGTACATATAAGGGTTACACAAAAGTTAGGCATTACAACCAAATACGTGGGTACATGTCATCATATGCATATACTCAAATATTTAATTAACCCCAAAGACACCCTTGTACGCAACTTCGCATTACTACATTCGACTACGGTGGCGCTTACCACTATTAGCCCGGTTCCAAAAAATAATATATTGAACCTCCTTTCTATGCCCATACACATTTGTAGCGACTTCATATCGTGTTACGGCATGATGCCTTGTTGTGTCCTTTACGCCTACAACGAGTGCATATGTGGTTTGATATCATCTTCTTCTGAAAACATAATGTATACATTGTACTCCGAAAATAGGCGGTCTACATAAATAATGTACTTAACTACATATAGTCAGATCATACCTTAAACTCCCCTATGGACGGAATTCGCAGTTTTCGGGGCCTGCCTGGTGGACGCTTCACAGGTGGAGGAAGCAGTTCAGTTGTTGTCCCTCCTCCAATCTCCAGGCCTCCAACATATGGATCATGGTATACTCTCCCAGCAAATTCGCGTTTCCATGTGTCTACGTAGTAGCAATCCGAGACCATTATATTTGTTGGCTTCCCACAATGTGTTGCCGCAGCCACTGCGTGGGGACATGGAATGCCTATCTCTTGGAACTCCATGCACGAAAAATTCCCAATATCCAATTTCACGGTAAAGCATTCACCTTCCCTTTCTTGCACTTGGAACTCTGTATCACTAATGGCCCGTACAGCCAAACCAGTCGATGCGTCAAAGTTTGCTTCAACCAGTACGCAGACGCGGGGCGTTATCACGCCCTGCTCCCTCATCGACTTGCCTCTACGTATTGAAAACCATGACATAACAGTTGTTCAAATGTACTCAAACATGGAAATGAGAGGATACTCACGATCCTCTTTCAACACAGCGTTCCACGATTCAGTAATGTTTGAGTCCATAATGTTCTACTGTTTCCCTTTGAAATACGCGCGGGACCAATGCTCAAATCCTATAATATAGACAGTCTGTTAATGTATGACAAACAGACGATCTATATGGTCATACTGCTACCTCAATATGTTCTATACATACCGATGTCAACTAGGTACGCTGCACAGCCGGGTTTATTCTTTGAATTTCAATAAACTTGCGGTTGAACTTTGTCACCGTCAAACAGCACGCCGCAACTGACATAAGTATTGCTAAACGCTTAAACTTGTAGCGTGCATTGACATTACGCCATAAGTGGACAGTGCATGCTGCAAGGTGTGCCAGCGGATAAACCTACAACATATTGTAAATACAACGAATTAGCAAATAATAGTTTATCGATAAAGTATTTCCATTCAACAAGTAGTTACTATATATAGTATTTTATAATCAATTAAATAGTATTGTCATTCCCAATTGTAATCGGATGAATATATGTTACCAAAAAATTCAGTCTCTTACCATGCGGAGTCCGTTATAAATATTGGCATGCCGATCAGATATGAAGACCAACTCTATTGAGTCTTCAACAAATTCATTTAGTTTTTTGAAAAACCATTCCCACGATTCGCCGTTCTCGCTATCAACAATGCCAAATGCTAGCGGAAATACTTGAAAATTCCCATCTTGTGCATATGCGGATACCAAACAACCCCCATACTTGCCCTTCAGACTTGTGACATCAACAATTATTACCTTCCGCATGTACGGATATCCCCTAATAAATGCACCCAATGCGATGAAATTTTACTTGAATCGCCGGCCTCCGGTAACCTCATCGTTGTGCTCGAGAAAACAGAGACGTCCTCCATTTGCAGATTGAAGTAGGGCAAGGTAGGCGGGTAACAGCGCATAACTTCTAGCCATCGACCCCAACGAATTCTCCATTGCAATCTCATGTGCCCTCCAAGCTTTCCAATACGAGACATTCACATGGAAATCGTCTAACAGAATCTTCTGTATTGCAGCCGCATCTGGTCCCTTCTTAATCCCAACAAATCGGGACTGCATTATCTCCCCTATCACTTGTGTTGTCGCTAATCGATGGAAGTTTCGCATATCGTCGACGGTACATGTGTGCTCAAGTTCGACCTGCCGTATCTGAAAGTTTCTTGACTCATCTATAATTATCGCATATACACGCCATGGGCATGACCTGGATATGCACTTTAAGACCATTAACATGGGCATAGAGCGCGAAGTACGAAAGTGAAACTTCCGATGGATGGCATGGATGGCATGAATGGCAATCTTGATTTTGCAGTCCACTTTAGATCCGAACACTCGCCTAACAAATAAGTTGTCCCCTTCGTACAATATGTCGGCCAAAGGTGAATCCACAGCTGCAATATTGAATTGTGGTTATTAGTGTACAATTCATTATATAATATAGAGAGTCTATTTATTGTCAATGTAGAAACTATACACTATCATATTACTATCTCAAGAATATTCTTCTATTTATTATGGATATTCCATATCAGTAACTAACCCCTATCCAATAACATATCAATTATAAAATTATTTGCCATGTCCAGATCTCATCAAGTTAGTGAATAATATATGTGATGTATATAGTAAGTCTACACACAAATATTAATAATAGTCTGACTATTTAATTTACAAATACATATTGATGCTGAGTAGGATGGGCCATATCAGTAAACGCCACCAATCCAATAACATATCAATAATAAAATTATTTACCATGTCCATATCTCATCAAGGTCGTGCATAATAAATGTGTTTCATATAATATGCATACACCCAACTATTTATAATAGACTGACTATTTTATTCAAATATACATATCGAGTCTACGTTCAGTAAATTACCTCCTGGGCGGTCATCGTTATATACCGGAGGATCATCTCGTCCAAACAGTGTTGGTGAATCACTCCCATCCGTCAGAATTTTGTGCAACGCTTCAGCAAAGCATCCCCAATAAATGTTCGACCCTGTGGGGTGATCCACATCTTCCCCCGAGTCCGAACCATCGCCTGAGTCCTCTTCATCAAAATCCCCTTTATGTGTATCAAACAACAGCTTCCTCCGCACACAGTTACTTCCTTCACATTGTGCAGGTATATCTTGTGTTAGCACATGAACCAACCCGTCATCGTCATCATCTGAGTCACTGTCGGACTCCATATCTGTGACAGCCATTTTCCCTTTCCCTTTGGAGGCAGTTTGAATTGGTGGACTAACCAAGCGAATAACATCATCTGGCTTTTGAATAGAAATTCCATTCGTCATGCTATGTATAGACAGACTATTTGATTTGCCACGCTTATGTCCAGGTGGATGTGGGGAAATCCGCTGGCTGTCCACTGCTGAAACGGTTAAAGGTGTGTCAGACATGGCAAAGTCGTGCCAATCATCTTCCATATCTGACCCTCCTCCAGGACACTTCCAATCTGGCTGAGGCGTTTTCCTTTTACTTGCACAAGTAGCCCATCCTTTTTAATGTGTGACAATAGAGACAAAGAGGCTAACCTCTTCTATTTTCCTACGCATCTGGACGAAAACTTCAACTTCATTGTTATCTGTGATGTACTGCTGTGTAGATCCATCTCCATCGTCTATGAATAGCCATAGAGGGTATTGATACGACAGTTTGATTGTTATGTTTGGTGCAAATAGTTTCAGTTTCCCTTTAACCTTTCCAAGCAAATCCGCATAACCCATTCCTCCACGCAGCCGAATAAACCTATCTCCTTCAACAGTTTCCGGTTCGAAACTCCAAGCCATATCACTTCCTCTATTCTATGTCCCAATCACAAGTAGTACATTATCTTGGGATGAAAGAGCATGTTATGTGAAGTAGAAGACATCAGCCCAACATAGACATAAACGAATATGGTATAGAAATATTATGGAGTTCCCCAAATAGTATATCTATAGATTTCACTTCTATATATTAACAATACTATTTCCAAATCCGGTTCACATAGATAGACGATCTGAGTAAATAGTAATAAATGGAAATTTATGTTATTGATATGAGGTTTCCTACCTGATATGTTCTGGTATTTGCCGTAAATACACCGCCTTCATCTCCTTCTTCCATCTTTCCTGTTTTTCACCGAATCTGAAGCTTTGTTAATGGTAAGAATACATTTATTGAGTTTACCTTTCATTTTCGTCCACACAATAAATTGGAGGGAAACTTAAAATTCAGAAATTAAATAAAGTGTCTGTGTTATGTTATTGATTAGACTGACTACTCTGACACTATCAAAAAGCCTAAACCCCTAAAGCCTTTTACGCAAATTTCTCTCTCTCCCACTACAGCAACATATGCTTAGTGACAAGAGCATAACGGTCAGAAACCAACATAAAATGTTACTTGCTTAATTAATTTTTTTTTTTGGCTATTTTCTTAATTAACCAATTATCCAGAATTGGTTATCCAGCAAATTGTCCCTAAACTTATTAGCACAAAAAAAAGAAGAAAAAAACTTAAAATTAAAACCTAGTAAACTATAAAGATAAGCCAAAAAAAAAAAGATGAACCCAAAATACACCAAAAAAATATAGAATTATTTAAAATTTGATTTAAAATAAAAAAAACCATTCGTTTTAATTTTTTTAACCAAACCATATCGAAACCGAAATTTTAACAAACATAATAACCAAATGGAGTTTTAGGTATGGTTTAGATTTAAGTTAAATCATAACAAAACCAAATTATTTATTTCGATTTTGTTCGGTTCAATTTTTTCGGTTATGGTTTTTTTCCCACCACTAAAATCTTCTGATTTTTGTAGGTTATAAATTGAACTTGATGAGCTTATTTTTTTCGGTTATGGTTTTTTTGCTTACCCCTAAGATTGTCTGATTTTTGTAGGTTTTAAATTGAAGTTGAAGAGTTAAGCTCTTTCGTGATTCTTGAAAAAGAATTGAAGTTGCATCTTTAATTGATTTTGTATTTTATAATAAAAAAAATTATCATTGTTTTGTAATAATGTCTCGTTAACTCATTTGAAATTGTCGAGCTACACCCGCAGCTTCGTAACAACTGGTCATTCAAATCGGACACCATTAATTAGATATGGTTCTCGAGATTTCGAAGTTAAGTCAAAACTATCACAGACGACAAATCCACCTTGTATTTACCGTAAATTTCAACTTCCAACCTAAAAGTGATTTACTCTTCTTGATTGCCAAACAAGTCTCAAACGACATTGCCTAAAACGGAGCATGACCACTTAAGGTTTTTGCCTCCCTAAAATTGATGATAAAACTAGTCAACGAAAATTGCTGAATAGAAACATTTGAGAATTAGGGAAAATCGCAATTAGAAAAAAAATCGAAAACAAGAGAAAACAAAATTGAGGTAAATACTCGTTTAAGTTTTTTTATTAATTATGTGAATAAATAATTATAAAGCTTAAGACCTTGTATTTATAAGCTTCAAAATTCGATTCCTAATCTAACTTAGTAAAAGGAAATTTTTCTAAGCCTAATAAAAAACCATACGGTAGGGGATTTTGCCGCCGCCCCCCTCCCCCCTCCCCTCACACCTCCTTTGGCATGTTAAATTCTTCCACTCGTTCAAGCAAGATCTCATAGCATACTTATTATTATGTATCACTTAGAAACAAACGAACTTTGAAACACCAAAACCTCGCCCAAAAAGCCTATATCTAAGAATTGATTATCACCAATAAGACCCTCTATTCTTTATATAATCAGAACTTCTCTCCTAAATTTTTATATCTATCCAAATAATATCTATCAACTTGAATTCTGAAAATAATATCCCGATTTCTAGAAGAAAAAAACATACTAATGTACTTCATTCTAAAAAAGTTTACAGTTAAGCGTGTTTATACTGACGTAATTTCAATATGGATAATTTATTGGAAAACTTACTAGAAATAAAACATGGGGACCCATAGACGGTAGTGACCGAAGCGTTACAGAAATGCTGGCCTCCACGCCGTTACTCCTCAATCACCTAATGTGCTATTCAAACGTGGACAATGGATTTGAAACGTAACTTTGGTTGTCCATCATGCACTATTCTATTTAGCATTTGGGTTTACAACACTCTCTAGACAGTTGTATTTAAAGCTCCAAATTTTTGTAAATCCTTCTAAAGCTGTCATCATTCGGTGTCTTTATATAAATAATTTACATCAAACGAAAAAAGGATAAATATTTATTGCACTCTAATAAACCAAATTTTCTAGAATATCCAGTAAATTTCCAAAAAAATAAATATACTCTTAGTAGAACTTTTATTTTTGGGTTCTGGAAGGTCATACTACGTCCGTTTCACAAAAACTGTCATTTTAACAATCTTTTTTTATTTCATAAAGAATGTCATTTTGTATTTTCAATGCAAAAAAACAATCAAAATTCCAATTTTAACCCTATCATTTTAGTATATCAATTAGAAAGAGAAAAATTGGTTAGTGTATTAATTAGGGGTAATGTAGAACTTTTAATAATTTTTTTAATATATGTGAAACATGTTAAAATGACATTTTTTGTGAAATAGAAAAAAGTAATATCCAAAATATCCACCGTTGACTAAATTTAAAAAGTCCTAATATCCATGGCAATATAAACAGCTGCTTGTATATACGATTTTTATAGTGTTTATTCATTTTTCTAATTTATTTTGTTTTATTGTTATCTGTTACCTTTTTCATACCTTTCAAGATGAGAGCTCATGGCTTTAAATTTCTTTCTAATCGGTGCAAAAAGATATCCCTTCTGTTGATTTGTAAATCACACAAGTAGTTTAAACAGAGAACTTTGATCAAAACTTGTTTTATTGATTGAATTCGGCGTTACAATTGAGTTTCAATAAAAAAGGACTAAAGAGACTAAAGAACTTAAGATCGGCGCTTGATGAAACTATTTCTCTGTTCTCAGGTCTCTCGGATGATTGTGGATGGTTTCTTTTGGTTTGCCTCCTCCTTATTTATAGGTTTTTGAGTCGGTCGCTCGAGCAATATTTTTCTGGTCCCTAATTAGCTGAGAAAATAAATATTCCGGATCTCCTACGAGATATAAGAGATTCTTCTGCTTATCTTGGAAGTCGGCTTATCTCGTTGTACCGGGCTGGACCGTTGCTGGGCCGTAGAGTTCGGTAACGAAAGTGAATAGGTTTATCTTTTGGGCTTTTTAGAGTTCGGCCCGCCAACGCAAAGTCCGTCTTCCTCTTGTCTGAACCGTCGTAAACCGATACCGGTCTTGGTGCGAACCGAGTTAAACCGGAGGGTGCTAAATCCTCCTCTAACAATTGGTCCCCCCTTCAGTTCGGCGAAGGAGAATTTTGGAGTTCGGCGAAGTTCCTAGGAGTATTCTTTAACTCAGTTAAAACTGAGATCGGTATGGCCTGTCTGATGTCTCGAGTTCGGTAAGTTTCGAGTCCGGAGATTTTCGCGATGGTCTTGAGTTCGGTGGGTTTTTCTCGGGAAGAGGGTGTCGATTCGTTTTCTTTAGTCGTGGAATTCGAAGAGTTGCGTGTCGATTTGTCTTCTTCAGTTGCAGATTTCGAGGAGTCGTCATCATTGGTTTTTCCCTTATAAATAGCACTCGATCCTTTGCTTATTATTCACTTCCGTTCATTTCTTTCAAAAGGTATTTCACTTTCTCTCTCTAGCGCTCTCCCTTCTCTCTAGACTTTATTTATTTTTCGTTCTCCGATCATCTCTTCCGCCGTGATTTCTCCGATTTGCTCGAAGATTTTTGAGTTCTTCATTATGTTCTTCGTCAATTTCTTCCTTTCGATCGATATGGATTCAATGACTTCTTCTTCTTCTGTTAATGACCGAACTCCACCACCGAAGTTCCCCGATCTCGAGTTGTCTGTTGATAGCTCCAATTCGAGTTCGGATGGTATGAGTGATGTTCGGCAGGAGCTGATCAGGCGTAACTCTCAACGTGCTGCTGCCGGGCCGAGCAATCCAAGGGTTGTTATCGAAGTCCCTCATCTTATTGATGAGGATGAGCCTGAAGAGGAGGTCACTAAATCGAATGATCAAGTTCGGGTAGATCAAGAGTTTGCAGCTCGGCTTGCGGAAGGTGGCGATGTTGCTGGTCCGGGCGACCGGGCTGTTTCATCAACGGTCTGTCAGAACGATGGGGAAGAGGTTCCCGTGATGTCTGCCAGACGAGTGGTCGAAAGACCTGCGAACATCGGGCCGTCTCGTTCTAAGGCGGAGATGGTTCAGGCTACTCTGGAAAGATGCAATGCTCCGAACGATCTTCTTTTCAAGATCCCGAAGGTCGCCGATCGTCCGTGGGACGCACCTGAAGGCTATATATGCGTCTATGAGGAGTATTTCAGAAGTTGCGGTCTCCAGTTTCCTCTCCCGGAGCTCCTCTATAAGTAATGCAAGAGGCGACATGTCGCGATCTCTCAGCTCATGCCGGCCACGGTAATAAATATTATGGGTCTCCTTACTCTTGGGGAGGAGTGCAGCATCCCTATTACGGCCAAGATCTTTGAGAGGTTATTTCGGGTGAATCTGTCAAAGGCCAGGCCTTGGTTTTTGTCGGCTAACGCAAAACCGGAGTATGATCTTGTTACCGGAAACAAGCCGAGCAAGGTCAACAATTGGAATACCCGGTACTTCTATGTGAAGATTGATGAATCTTCTGTTGAACGTCCTGACGGGAGTTACCGGACTCAGTGGAGGACTCCTATTGGTAGACATTGGTTTCTCGATCTTTATCCTTTGTTTTGTTTTTCCTAAGTTATATTTTTTTTTTTGTTTTTCAGATCGTCACGTGCCGGGCTTCCTTATCACCACACCTGGTTTCACCATTGTTCACGCGAAGTAGTTGAGCGCGGCTGGGAAAGCTCGGTGGCCTGAAGCTTACCAAGACAAACTCGACTTGAAAGCCAAAAGAGATCTTAAAGGTATATGTCGATAAATTTTTCTCCGAGGCGCGGCAATTTTCTTCTCTGTGATGATCTGGTTCTCATTTATTTCATTTTTTTTTATATATAGCAAATCCCTCTCGCCGACGAAAGATGAAACTCGATGACATCCCCAATTTTGCTGCCGAGATGGACGGTGATGAAGAGGACATTGAAGTCCCGCATGCAGTTCAGGGTGATCAAACTACTCCCTCCGGTCGAGGATCTCTTTCAGTCTGGTGCTTATAAAAAGCCGGCCCGGACTACTGCTGAGGTAATAGGGCCTTTCTGAACTCAGATGATGACTTTCTTTTTTCCTTAGATTTTTTGTTGTGACGGTTGTTCTGCTTCTTTTTCAGATGGTGGCACAAACGAATGAGCTCGTTGGCACCTATGACCGTGAGCTCGATTCAGCCCGTCGAAGGGCGTTGAAGTCCAGTGTACAGGCCGTGGAGCTTTGTAAGGCGCTGCTTGTTGAACAAGAGAGGACGAAAGCCGGTGACTTCGCGGTTGCCGAGCTGACAAGGGAGATTGCCACGCTGAAGGCCTCTAAAGGTGAGCTTGCCAAGGAGAGGGATGCCCTTGCCCAAACTTTCTTCAAGGAAACCTCTCATCTACAAGCTGGCCGAACTCAGCAGATCATGTAGAGGAAAGAGGTCATTGAGAAGTCCCAAGTTCGGCTCCAGAAGGTCTAGGATCACTTGGCGACCCTTGAACGGGTTAAAAAACCGTTCCTTGCTGTTAATCAAGCCCAAGGGGTTCTCAACTTCTGCAGCAGCCTTGAGTCGAAGCATGGTGTCTTCGTCCCGTCATCTTGCATCGAGCGGCTGAAGAAGATCAAAGCCGTGAAGTTGGTTGAATATGAATCGGTTAATCTCTGTGAACTAGCTGAGGGAGATGTGGTTGTATCGCCCTTCACCGACCCGATTCATCGGGAGATTTCTCTTCCGATGGGCACCGAGGTACCGCTGGGCATCGACATGTTTGGTTCTAATCGGGCTGCGATGTACGGTGACCGAGCTGATGCCATGCGGAATCAGAATGTTTAATATATTTGCTTTGTAATTTTTTGTTTTTGGCCGACGAGGCTTATAACTCGACCTCTTGGACCGGAAGGTTTTTATAGTCCGGTATCCGTTAATTTTTTGTATGACCTCTTTTTTATGATGATGGTGAATTTCCTTGATCGTTTTATGAAATTTTTGTTTTATCGAATCTCGGTTTGTTTGAAGTGGTAAATGTATACGAAATTCTCAAGTCTGTCGTACACAAAATGGTGCCGTAATCAGTACGGTCTTAGCTGGGGTGAAGAGGACGGACTTGATTCTATGATTTATTCGAAATCGGTTGTTTGTTTAATCAGATCGGCTTATGCTTTGCAATTGTTGAGGAATCGGCTTAGAATTTCGCGATTGTTGAGAAATCGGCTTAGGATTTTTGTGATTGTTGAGAAATCGGCTTATATTTTTACGAGAAATGGCGTTCAGTTTTACCTGTGGAGCTCGGCAAAAGAGTACGTGAACAGCTCGTCTTAGGATACTCCAAGGTTTTCTCAGATCGAATCCGAGTGTGCGAGAAAGGCTCGGCTTATTTAGCTCGAATGGTCTGAGAAATAGGTTAAGTGCGAGACTGGTCTCGGCTTTATACATGGAAGGTGTTTTATCCATAGCACCATGAGGATGCATGTGAGCAATAGCTCGGATTAGTTTGATTTTATCGATCGTCTGGCCAGGACGTCGATGTGGGAACCGTGATGGTTGGCAGGCGAACTTTTGGAGATCGGTAGACTTTTGTTAAAATTCGGTTTTTTCGGGGATACGAATTTTTGGAATTCGGCGAACTGCTTGAAGTTTGGCTTCTATGAACACGAATTTTTTGAATTCGGCGAATTGTCTAAGGTTCGGCTTTTTATGAAAATAAATTTTTAGAATTCGGTGACCTGTTTGAAGTTCGGCTTTTTGTGAACACGAATTTTTAAAATTCGGCGAACTGTTTGAAGTTTGGCTTTTTGCCTTGAATGAAATTTTATTAAAGTAACAGCTGAACCCAAGGAGGGCTACCTACGTACCCTCGAAATAGGGATCAAGCCATTCGTAGTTTGTATTACATCGTTGTTCGAATTGGCGCTTCTAGTAGTAGTAGTGTTTGAGATTCATCGAGTTCCATGATCGCGGGATCGGTGTTACGTCCAACTTCATGAGTTCGTACACTCCGGGCTTGACGACCCTCATGATCTGATAGGGTCCTTCCCAGTTAGTGCCGAGCTTTCCTGCGTTCTTCTCTTCGGTGCCTTCGAAGACTTTTCGTAGGATGAGATCGCCATCTTCGAAGTGACGTCCGCGAAACTTTTTATTGTAGTAGCGTGCTGCCAGTTTTTGATAGTTCTGGATGCGAAACAAAGATTGATCGCGTTGTTCTTCGAGTGTGTCGAGGTTGTCGAGCATGATTTCGTCGTTTAGACTAGGATTTTCCACGAGTATTGTCATGCGTATTGTTGAAATTTTTAGTTCGGAGGGACAGAGAGCCTCAACGCCGTAAGCCAGGTAGAAAGGGGATTGTCCGGTTGATTGTCTTGGAGTGGTGCGATAAGACCATAAGACTCCATCAAGTTCGTCGGCCCATCGACCTTTTTTGGTATCCAGGCATTTTTTGAGTTCATCAATAATGGTTTTGTTTGTTGATTCGGCCTAGCCGTTGCTTTTTGGGTATCTCGGGGTGGAAAAACTTAGTCGGATTTTCCACTTGGCGCAGAAATCACCGAATAATGTTTAGATAAATTACGGCCCGTTATCGGTGACGATCTCGTACGGGACTCTGTGTCGGCATACAACGTTTTTTCAGACGAACTTCTTGACATCGAGAGCATGGATTTCAGGGTATGACTCGGCTTCGACCCATTTGGTAAAGTAGGGTGTCATGACGAGGATGAATTTTTTCTGTGTAGTGGAACGTCGTAAGGGACCGATTATGTCCATTCCCCAGCGCATGAACGGGTATGGGGCTGTTGATGTAGTTAGTAGTTCGGTTGGGAGATGCATCATTGAGCCGTGCCTTTGACATTTTTCACACTTGGCTACGAATTTATCACAATCTGCTTGCATGGTTGGCCAGTAATAGCTTGCTTTTTTTATCTTTAGGGCCAAGGAGCGTCCTCCGGCGTAGTTTCCGCCATCGCCTTCGTGTATTGTTTTCATGACCTCGTGAATATCGTCGTCGGACACGCATTTGAGAAGTATGCCCGCAGCACTCCAGCAGAATAGACCGTCACGGATGAGTATGTATCGAGCAGCCCGCATTTTGAGTCGCCGGGCTACCCATCTGCCGGCTGGGACTATCCCGTCGATGATATACATTTTGATTTCCTGCGTCCAGTCTGTGGGTGTATGCTTTCTAAGGGGTTCGATGTTTACTGGCGTATGAAGCCCCTCTGGTGGTTCCTCGGTTTCGTCGTTGGATCAACGATCTGTTCGGTTTCTTCGTTGTTTTCGAGCTCGGTGTTGTGTTCATCGTCTGTTATCCGCATTTGCCTTTGTCTTCGTGGGACGGGCTCGGCTGCGGGGTAATCTTCGTAGTTACGCATGCGTGTTGTGATATTGCATTCTTCTATTTTTCCAATGCTCGGCTCGAGTATACTTTCGACTGGTATTGTCCTTTTGAGATGAGGATCTGAACTAGATGCGTCGGCCGGAGCGTTTTACCCCCTTGGGATTTTGGTGAGATCGAAGTATTCGAATTCGGTGGCGAGTTTTTTCACGAGTTTGAGGTATGCGTCCATTCGATCGTTTTTTGCATCATACTCTCCGCTAAATTGACTAGAGACGAGCTGCGAGTCACAATAGGCCTGTATGCGAGTTGCGCCGATGGCCTTGGCTAGGCGGAGTTAGGCGAGTAATGCTTCGTACTCTGCTTCGTTATTTGATGCGTTGAATGCCAGACGGAATGATTGCTCCAAGATTTCTCCGGTTGGGGACTGAAGTCGTATGCCTACTCCTGACCCACGATGGGATGATGATCCATCCACGTGGAGGATCCATTGTTCGGCAGTTGTTGTGTCAGTATCGATGAACTCTTGCGGTAGCTCGATAAGGAAGTCGGTGAGAACTTGCGACTTGAGGGTTGTGTAACTCTTATAATTGATATCATATTCGCTGAGCTCGATTGCCCATTTGGCGAGTCGACCGGACTGGATTGGACTGTGTAGGATTGTTCGGAGTGGCTGATCGGTTAAGACGGTGATAGAGTGTGATTAAAAATACGGTCTAAGTTTCCGAGCATGAGTGACGACTGCGAAAGCGAGTTTTTCTAGTGTTGGGTATCGGCTTTCGGCTCCGTCAAGTGATTTGCTTATATAGAAGATCGGCTTTTGCTCGCCTATGTCTTCCCGAACGAGAACTCCACTGACCGCCGAGGTTGAAATTGCGATGTAAAGATAGAGAATTTTTCCATCCTTGGGTTTGGCTAAGATTGGTGGAGTGGATAGGTATTCCTTGAGTTGTTTGAACGCTCCTTCGCATTGGTCGTCCCATTCTAGATGCTTGTTTCCGCGTAACAGCCGGTAGAAGGGGAGACATTTGTCGGTAGATCGTGAGAAGAATCTGTTGAGTTTGGCTATACGGCCTGTTAACCGCTGGACTTCTCTTTCGTTGCCGGGGACGAATGGTCGAGGATCGCGGAGATTTGCTTAGGATTAGTCTCAATCCCTCTTTGAGTGACGATATATCCGAGGAACTCGCCTTATGTAACTCCAAACGTGCACTTAGTTGGATTGAGCTTCATGCCGTACTCGTTCAATATGTCGAAGCATGAGTTGAGGTGCTTGATATGGTCCTTAGCGATGAGCGATTTTACGAGCATATCATCGATATAAACTTCCATGGTCTTACCGAGCTGACTAGCGAACATGCGGTTGACGAGTCTTTGGTATGTTGCTCCGGCGTTTTTCAGGCCGAAAGGCATGACTCTGTAGCAGTAGATACCGCGATCGGTGATAAAGGAGGTTTTCTCGCGATCGCATGGGTGCATGAGTATCTGGTTATAGCCTGAAAACGCATCCATGAAAGAGAGAAGTTCGTTCCCGGCTGTAGCTTCGACGAGTCTGTCGATATGGGGGAGTGGGAAACTATCTTTTGGATAGGCTTTGTTGAGATCGGTAAAATCGACGCATATTCTCCACTTTCCGTTTTTCTTTTTGACAACGACTGGATTTGCCAGCCAGTCTGGATATCGAACTTCCGTAATTGATCCCGCTCCAAGTAACCGTTCGACCTCGTCGTTGACAGCCTGAGCCTTCTCGGGTCCGAGCTTGCACCGCTTTTGTTTGATTGGTTTGAAGGTGGAGTCGATGTTGAGCTCGTGACTTGTGATTTTTGGGTCAATCCCGGGCATGTCATTGATAGACCAGACGAAAGTTGATACGTTCCTTTTAAGAAATAGGATTAGGTCGTATTTGATCTCTTCGTTGAGTTTGGCTCCGATTCCAACACATCTATCGGGGTTGAGTTCGTCGATGTTGACTTGAATAATCATTTCTCGTCTCGGCAGATCGGTATCGTTGACGGTTTTCTTTGTGTTGATTACGCACGTTCGGGGTGTTGTTCTAAATTTACACTCGTTGATGTAGCAAGTTCGGGACATCACTTGGTCGCCTCGTAGAGTGTAGACTCCGGATGGTGTCAAAAATTTTAGGTATTGATGATAAGTCGAGACGACGGCTTTCATTGTATATATCCATGGTGTTCCAAGTATGACGTTGTAGATGGCGGGCCAGGACTATGAATTTGACCATTTGCAGGATTCCCCCAACGTAAACGGGAATTTTTATCGTTCCCGCGGTCATGGTCTGCTCGCTTGAAAATCCCGTTAGTTGTTCGATATTCGGCTTGATTTGGGCGTCTGGGAAGTCCATGTTTCTAAGTGTTTCGCTGAATACTACGTTGACCAAAATTCCGGTGTCAACGAGGACTCGTCCGACGGCGACGTCTCCGATAAGTATTTCGACGACTAGCGGATCGTTATGCGGCATGTGTAACCCTTCAGTGTCGGCTTCAGAGAAGGTGATCGGCACTCCACTTGTTGTAGCTCGATTTTCTCATTGTGCGGCCAATGCTTCCCTACTGTACTCTTTAATTGTCCGGACAGAATAGTTGCAAGATTCCAGTGCTCCCATGATCATGTTGACGCATTTCCGGACTTGGGGGTGTGTTGGTTTTCCATTTGTTCTTCCCGAACGTGTTTCTGATGGCCTATGTCGGTAGCGTCTGTTGGTTGCGTGGTATTTTTGCTCGGTTTGTCGTTGTCACGACGTCGTTTTCCGTTATTACTGTGGCGGGGTCTGTTTGTAGGTCGGAATGCTCCTTCTACCGGGACTTCCCCTTTCTTGTATTTCATCAGTAAGAATTCTTGGAGATGTCGGCAGTCTTCGGTGGTATGGCCTTCTCGATTATGGAAGTGGCAGAATGGTCCGGACTCTTTCGAGTCGTCTTATCGGATCCACGTGTTCCAGTTTTGTTGTGCTTGGACGACATTGACCGGTTGCCTCGGAGGGGCATATTGCTTCTCCTTGACGAGGAGTGGCTTTGGAGGAGCGTACTGCTTATCGTTTGCGGCTTCCTCTTCTTGCTCGAGGATGTAGATATGGGATTTGTGCAGGATATCTTCCAAAGATTTCGGCCAGTTTCGTTTGATTTCTTTGTGAAAGTCGGACCGATACCAGGTTTCCTTGTAAAGGGCCTCTATCGCGGCTTCGTCATCGACTGTGCAGTGAGATACCACCTCTTTGAAACGGTTCATGAAACTGCATAGAGGTTCGTCGCTTTTCTGCTCGACTGCCCAGAGGTCGGCGTTTCTTGTTTTATGTTTCATGAACATGGTAAAGCGTTTGAGGAACTTTGTTGTATGCTCGTTGTAGTTGTTGATGGAGTTCGCATCGAGCTGTGAGAACCAGTCGAGTGCGGTTCCGCAGATATTTTCCACGAACAGCTGACACATGGCTGCGTCTTTTTCTTCCTTGTTAAAGAAGCGGAATCGGTTCATCATGATTACGAACGAGGTTAGGAAGTGACGTGGGTCAGTATTCCCGTCGTATGGGGTAATCTTGACTCTTTCCAAGCGTCGGACTGGGGTATTGATGATCTGATCCGTGAATGGTGTTTTTTGTGTTTCCTGGACGACTCGATCGATCTCTGGTGCCGAGCTTGTTGCTTGGTGAACTTTGGATCAGATATCTTGAAGCTGAGCTCGGACATCTTCGAACTCCAGGCCGATGGATGTTTGATCAGTGAGGTGGGTTCCTGGATTGGCCGTTGACCTTATAGTTGGTAGGTCTGCCGTGTTTGGATTTCGGGTACAGTTAAGTTAGGGTAGAAGGTTCCGACGAATATCGTTTTCAGGGGTGATCGGGTTTGGGTCGAATATCTCGATCTGGCTTCTGAGTTCGGCTTGTGAGGCTAGCAGGGATTTGAACCGCTCTTCGTTCCTCTTGGAGATTTCCGCGAGTTGTGCCGCCATGGCTTCTAGGAGCGTGGTGGTATCGGCTAGCTTTGGGGCTGCTGGTGTGTTCGTTTGAGGGTTCTGAGAGTCGTCCTCTCCTGTTGGTAATTTCGGAGGGCTTCCTCCGTTTGGTAACAAATCGGTATTCTGAGGGATGGTCCCGTTATCTACCTGATCGTCGTTGTTGGTGATGACTGTTTGAATGTTTGAATGTCTAACAGGTTCTTTATTGCCGAACTCAATCAACCGAGATCTGAAAGTTCTGTTTTTGTCCTCTCTCCCCACAGACGGCGCCAATTGTTGATTCGTAAATCACACAAGGAGTTTAAACAGAGAACTTTGATCGGAAACTCGTTTTATTGATTGAATTCGGCGTTACAACTGAGTTTCGATAAAAAAAAGGACTAAAGAGACTAAAGAACTTAAGATCGGCGCTTGATGAAGTTATTTCTCTGTTCTCAGGTCTCTCGAATGATTGTGGATGGTTTCTTTTGGTTTGCCTTCTCCTTATTTATAGGTTTTTGAGTCGGTCGCTCGAGGAATATTTTTCTTTTCCCTGATTAGCTGAGAAATGAAATATTCCGGATCTCCTCCGAGATATAAGGGATTCTTCCGCTTATCTCGGAAGTCGGCTTATCTCGTTGTACCGGACTGGGCCGTTGAGTTCGATAACGAAAGTGAATAGGTTTATCTTTTGGGCTTTTTAGAGTTCGGCCCGCTAACGCAAAGTCCGTCTTCCTTTTGTCCAAACCGTCGTAAACCGATATCGATCTTGATTCGAACCGAATTAAACCGGAGAGTGCTAAATCCTCCTGTAACACCTTCGTAACAAAGTTCTATTTCTCGTCTCTTAAAGCTTCGAGTGTGAATCGATTTTCACAAAACATATTCAACCAATTTTCTGATATTCAGAATAATCATTATATCACACAGTAAACAACAGAAAATTAACATATATATTAATATTACCATCTTTACCAAAACAAAAACATATATATATATATATATATATCAACATTTCAACAACATAAGAGGTTAAGAAAAACATGAAAACCTTGAACTTGAACAAAACACTAAAAAAAGTCAAAACTCACACACAACAAAAACCAAATCCAAATCTAAACTTTTCAGACTTTTACTTGGATTTGGTTTGGTGTCTGAGTCTTTTCCTTTCCTTTCTAAGTCCACCCACTATTCTTTGTTCGATATTCACCATTCCATTATTCACAACCCTACATACATATATATGAGATCCATGAAACGACTACACTGATATCATTGGTTCGATGCATCTACCGACCATGATGGTTTGAACCGTATTCTTTGGTCCGCTACGAGCTGGGCTGAAACAGACTGCACCATATGCCTCAGCTGGATAGGTCATTTGTTCGAAATGTTTCACTAACTCTTCTTTGCCCTACACACAAGTGTTACAACAAGATTATTAGAAAATAATGTATTGTATATATATATATAAGAAGAAGGAGTAGAGAAGTAACCTGAATCTTAGCATAAGAAATTTCAAGTACTTTTCTTGAGTGGAAATGAGACCATGGCTTATGGTTGCAAGCAGCCTTAAACTTCCACACTGCTTCTTTGTTTATAAAATTCACAAAAGCGTACCCTTTGTTCATTCCACTCCTATTCAATTTCGTACCATAAATTATGTTTATATTAAAAAAATATTTGTTGAATTGTAGATTTGGTATATTACAAATGCATCATGCAAAAAGATTAAAAAAAATTGAATTGTTATATTTTAATTCATGTAACTCGTTATGTCAAGTGCAGATAATCAATAATTATCGATTATCATTTCCAAGATTTGTATAGCATCATTTCGTTGTTCCTCTTTCTTACACGCATATGCATGTATATATAAAACAAACGAATAAAGATAAATTTAATGACGACAAAAACTTACTTGAAATCCATTGGGAGATAAAAGAAATCATAAGCAGAGATAGGCGACTCTTCATCGTTCTCCATTTCGTTTGCTTCTTCGCAGTGCATGTCCATGAAATCAATCATCATCTCTCTACTAGAAGTGTTGTAATTATAAGCTTCATTATATGCATCATAATAACATCACCGCATGCAACATAAAATAAAATTTTGTCTCAAAAAATTTTAACAATATTGTTTTTCTCTTTTTTTGGTAACCTAAAGTTAACAACTATTCTTCTTGTATATAGTGAAGGAATTATTTTATAAATAAGATGTTATATATATACGTACGTGTATCTGTTTGGTATGTGGCGAAGCATGACGGTGGTGATGTGATGATCATCGTTGGATTCATCTTGATGCTTGACCAGTCTCCTCCACATCATTCTGTTGTTTATTCTCCGGCGAAAAACCCTTTTTCTACTAGTCGGTGGAGGAGACAGCTCTTGACTAGGACTTGAAGTGTAAAGAGGAGGCGGTTCTTGTATAGATTCCAACGGATTAGGATTAGGGTTAACATACCAAAGAGGATAATACATAAAGATTGGTGGAGGAGGAAGGAGGTAAATCTGCGGTGGCGAGAAGTAGTAACAATATTGGAGATAAGGATTGTTTGGAAAGAACAAAGGTGCGGTTGAGTTTAGGGTTGGGCTAGCTATGAAGGAGACCTCGTTGATCGCCGGAGGTTGATCATCGGAATAGATTGTAAGGTTTGAAGAATCCATTAATGGATGTTCTTGTGGAAACAAGAAATGATTAAACCGGTTCTCAAAAAAAAAGAAAGAAGATATGTATCTGTTTTGTGGGGGAACAGATTAGATATATATGAAAAGAAGATCCAACGCCGAATGTCTAATGATATCTCTTCATCATTTTGATTCTTCAGTGAGTTTTCACCGTCGGATTTATTCTTTTCAACTGGCCTAGAGATCCGCGAAGCTCTAGTAGCGCTTCCACGATATGAGTTAAAATGATTAGCATTAAGAGTTTTATTTTTGGTTTTAGATTATTAAGAGTTGAAGTGGAACTCATTAAAAAATACAACTTTATAATAAGAAAGAAAGAGATGTCAAAAATAAATGAAGGCAAGAGATGTCAAAAATAAATAATAATATTAATAATAATGGGTCTGATTGGTGATCACGTTTAAACGGTTAAAGAATTTTGAGCGATTGTAAAAAAAGTGGTTGGAAAAGAGCGGTTAAAAATAATGGTTGTGAAGAAAGCGGTTTAGTAATAGATAGTGATTCAAACGCTCGTTTCAACCGCCTCGATGATTAGAAACCAATGGAACGATTCGTCTCCAAACGCTGCATTTATATGCAACCAATCAGAGCAAATAAGAAAGCAAGATTTGATATATACTAGATTTGCCAAATCAATTGTGATATAGCTGAACTCGAAGTGCCTGTAATTAAGAGATTTAGGACTTGGGTCATGTCATGTTTGTATAATAACAAACGGTGGTTAAAATACACTTAATAAAATGTTTATTCTATATTTCTATTTCTATATTTTTTTATTTTAAAAATATCTATTTATCAACAACAAAAAATTAGTCGAGACTGTAAAGTTTATATATCTATCTTATTAAAATATGAGTATTTTTGGAATTTATCTCTTATGAATAAATTGAATTTATTGTCAAACAAATATTAAATTGAACCTATTACCAAACAAATATTAAATCTATTGTTAAACAAGTATTAAATCTGTTACCAAACATTTCTTAAATTTATTATAAATTTAAAAATTAAAAATTAAACATATTTGAATGATTAACACTTAAATTAGTTTTTATTACTCATTTTACATTTTATATATTACAAAAAACATTATTCTGCGCAGGTGCGCGGGTTTAATATCTAGTATAATATTTGTTGGAGGTAAGCTCTGCACCCCCCTTAAACCCGTTATTGTTGGAAGTAAACTCCGCATTGATTAATCCGTCACAAACCAAATTTAATCCGGTCAACCCGATACATTAACCGCATTGATTCTGACATATCTATTCTGATCCAGCCCACGTCAGCCCATCACGGCTCAGGTCGCGACACTCGAAATAAGCCCACATCGGCGCATTTTCATTTAACCAATTCAATGGACTCGGCCCAGTGAGGCCCGATGTCCACTTACTTTGCCTCGTCCCATTTGCAAGCCTTCGGGCCCATGTAAGCCCGACTAATTAAAGTCGGTGTCGATCTCCAAAAAAGAAGGAGTGTCTCGCGAAGAAAATGAGAATCTTCCATATCGATCCGGGGAAAAAGGAAGATTTCCTTATCTCAGCCCGCGATAAATAAGAAAATCGGACCGCTTCAAGACCTTATAAATTCCGACGACCTAATTCTTATACTTCGCCGAGGTCTGCTAATAAAACGAGATTTTTCAATCCCCTTTTTATTCTTTATTTATTTTGTTGCGAACCGGATTCAACAATATTATTACATGTTGCGTTGTTTTTACAAGTCCACGTATCATGAACTAAAAAATAATCAAATACGGTCGATATAAGAAAGTTAATCTAGTTAAAAATAATTTGATGTAAATACATAAGAAAAATATCACAATATATCTACCTTATAAAGAGATAAGGGATGCTCTCCAGTTTTGACACCTCAGCACCCCCTATTGGTCAAATTTTTTTTTTTTAATTAATTGCATATTAAAAATTAATTGGTAATTAATAAATTGATATATGCCTCTTATATATTATTTAACGTTATGAGATATTATTCCTAACATTCATTTTCAATATGTTGGCTCGTCTTATTATTGAATCATCAATTTCAAGTTGGATCGACAAAAACAATGATAATGCAGAGCATCATGAAACCGAAGGAAATCATGAGATTCCTATCAACTAGATCCATAATGGAAATATATGAAATCGAAATAAAATTTCACAGCAACGTTCCGTCAGTCACGGCGTGGTTAACGGAGCAGCCGATGAAAACGCCGTCGATCAATTATGTGACTTAAACGGCGAAGATTAGTCGCGGACGTGGTCGGATTTTGCGTCGGCAAAAAAGAAATTTGTGCCAACGTCATTGCAGAGCCGGCGAGAAGAGGGAAGTGAGAGAGTGTTTGATGTGAGAGAGAAGCGCGTGTGTGGGAAGGTGACCAGGACGCATGAAGATGCATCCTTTCTGGATTTTTCCAGTTTTTTTTTAAATTTTTATTTCAAGTCAAAGAGAGAGAGAGAGAGGCGATCATGTCGGGTCCGAGAGAGGTGCAACTTCAGGCCCGTTGGACCAGGCCGGAGAGATTTCGAGATTTACCTCCGCCGGCGTGCAATTCTCGGCGTCGCTCGGTAGCGTATACTCGAAGAAGAGCCAGAAAATGAAGAAGCTTCTTTTCTGGCACCCGATTTCCAGGGAGAGGAAGCAACGACCCTGGGTTCTTCCGGTGTCGAATTTCATTGTGGTTCTAAGAGGGAAAACACTGTGAGACCCGACGGCGGCAGCGGGATTATCGCCGAAGCTGTGTTAGCAGGTGCCAGAGTGAAGGCAAGTGGCGGAAGCGAGAACAATTTACAGTGGGCATTGGGGAAAGCATGAGAGGACATAGTGCAATTAGCGGTTTAAGAGAAGCAAGGATGGCTTCTCGCTGGGATCTACGACGTTTTCAATGGACCCGACACTCCAAAATTTATGATGACTAATCTTTACCGTGATGTACATAGTTAGTTAAAAGAAAACCCGCGCGTAGCGCGGATGCTCTCCTAGTACTCAATAATATGTAAACACAAATTGTTCTTAAAAACATATATAATTGACTATAAATCGTGAATGGTGTACCACTAATATAACTATTAACCACAATAAGGGTCTTCATAGAAATTGGCTTTCTCTCTCCTCCTTTCTCTCCCAACCCCGTGGCGGCTGAACCTAATCTAACAAATCTAGAACTATTTTTGGGCCGGTGGCTCCTCTAACGCCAGCCCTCCCTCTCTTTCAATTCTGTTTTTTTCCGTCGGTTTGGCTGTAGCGGCAGTGGGGGTGTTTCTCGGCAATGGCTCCTCATTTGAATGCGGCGCGGGCTCATCAGCATCGCTGGGATCGCGGTGGCGGAAGAGTGTCTTCCCGTGTGGACGGCGTTCTCTCCTTCGTCCACCTCGTATTTCTGTCAGCGACAATTTGATCTCTCTTGGTTGCTCACCGGTGTTTTCCTCTCCGGTGGATTTTTTTTCAGGCTTTTGTTTCTTGAGCTTCTCGTGCCGTCACAACGTGCTCTCTGGCTTACTTCGGTGGTGGGGTGGTGGCAATCTGCCTTCTCCACCGAGTAAGGTCCCTCCCAAGTCTCGGTCCCCAGTTTAAGGTTTCTGAGGCGGCGGAGTGGGCAGTGTTTGCAGATATGAGTTCTTCGACCCCGGCGGTGGAGCTTCGGACCTAGAGGACGGGTTCAATCGCCGACTTTTGGTGTTAAGGCTTATGTCTTGTGGCTAGCCTCGGAGTGGTGGCATTTTTCTTCTCTCGGCTCGTGTGGCTCCACTGGCGGCGTCTCTTAGCGGTGGCTTTAGGCGGGTGGCTCGGCGAAAGTTCTCCTCGGTTAGGTTTAGCGGAGGGTTTCCGGCGGCGTCTCTTGGTCATTGGTGGCCGTAGTTTCCCGCAGGTGTGTGTTTTCTTTTCTCCGGCTTCGTTCGACGGTTCAAAGTTGCGGTTAGAGAGTGCTCCATTTTTGGTTTCGATGGTGTCTCAGTGATGAATAGAGGCGGCATATCTGTTTTGGCGATTATCTTCATTTCCGTGGAAGATGGTTCTTTTAGCTTTCGCAAGCTCGGGACTGGCGGCCTGAGGCGGTTTCTCTGGCTGCCCGAAGAGGCTCCCGTGCTGTCGGTTGTGGAGTGGTTCGTTGAACTGGTTGCGTTTTTGTGTTTGTCCTCGGAGAAGCTGTAGGCGTTCTTTCTAGCGGAGTCTGAGGGCTGGTCTCAGGTGGGAGCTGCTCGTGGTAACGATGATGAGGACTCGAGTTCTTTGGAATTGCAAGTGCAAATGCCCGAGCTTCGTGTTTAGAATCGTTGTTTCTTCGTCGAGGCTACTCTTGGTTTCCTGTGACTTGTGCCAATCTAACTTGTTTCGATGTCTATTTCTTTGTGAATTTTAAAACTGATATAAAATTTAACATTTAGATCCCAAAAAAAAAGGTCAAAATTAAAGATACTAAAACAGTATCACAGACCTATTTATGCTATCCATTTAGTATTCTCTTTTACTTCTTCTACCTCTTCTGTTTTTGTTACCACGAAAAATCTTACTTTCTTATGTTCGAATCTATAATTATTGTTCTTATCGCAACCTAATTTATAGTATATGTTTTTGTTTATAAATTGTATTTATCATGTTCGTATGATGATAATAGTAGTCGACTCGATAATTGTACGAACGGAATACTGATAGAGCGATAAAACAAACAAAAAAAGGTTTGCATGACACTATAAATTGGATTGTTAGAGGGCATTTGACTACTCAATTAAAGATTTTTTGTTTTTAAAATGGAATTCTTATATGTAGTTACTTTTAAAAAACATATTGTGTGTACTTTATAAAAAGTGTAAAAATAAATAATACTTTCACATGCGTTGATTTTCTACTCATATCTTTATATAGTATTGCGTGTTTCAACGGTGTACAATATACGGACCAATAATAAGTTGGAGCAAAATCATATTTTCAACATATAGTGTTATTTAATTTTACAAATTTTAGTAAGTGTTAGAAAAAAAAATAAAAAAATGACAAATGTAAATATCTCTTTTAATTTTTTTTCTTTTCTGATTTTGAAATTGTGCTTGTACTTGTACTTGTGTTGATGATATTCAATGTAACACTCAATGGTCTTTGTATCATAATTGTCTTTAATTTCTACAAACATCTGTAAACAACGATTTAGACGGAAAAAACAAAAATTGTATTTATCATGTTCGTAAGATGATAATAGTAGTTGACTCGATAATTGTAAAATTGTGATGGATATATTGCATATGAGCGGAATGCTGATAAAACAAAAAAAGGTTTGCATGACACTATCAATTGGATTGTAGGATTTTTTCTGTTTTTGAAATTGAAAAATTTATAAATTCGACTAAAAAATCCACATTCTAATAATTTTCTTACTCAAATCATTACTCAGAGACGGACAGCAAAAGGAACAACATGATATATACTGCAAAACCTTGATGTGATGTAGAAACACAATGATGTTCTGATGTATAGAAAAATTAGGACAAATGTTAAGAGTTGAGATGCATCACGTCACTTTTACAGGAGTAATTATTATGCACTTTCTTTGTCAAACTAGATTGTATTGTTTTATTGAAATCTTATGTTTATAATAACTAGAAATGAGCAAAGATAGGCAATGATGTTTTGGTTTGACCTAAAGAAATTTTCGGTAAAAAGAGGACGAGATAAAGAGGTGACTTATGAAAGGTAGAACTAAAAAGTTTTAGAAGAAAGAGAAGTCGAATACAAAGCCTTGTAATAATAATTTGCCCAAAATAACATAAAAATCTCTCAACAGACACAATTTGTTTCTAGCTAGTAGCTAACCAAACAATAACAAGATACGGGTTCGGGTTTTGGATTTTCCATTTTTGGTTATGTAATAATGACTTCTACTTAAGCCTTTTCCAACAAGAGCTCCTCAATGAGCTCAGCTGCTTGCTCAACCGTCGTGATAGCCTGTGCTTTCTCCTCCTGCATTTCAATCCCAAACGCTTCTTCAAGGACCATCACAATCTCCACCTGAAACCCAACCACAAGAGTCATGAGTTTGTGAATATCAATCGAATAACCCTTCTTAGACTTTCAATCTAATCATTATGGTGAGACAATATGAGCTCGCTCAAAAACATGATACAATTTTCGTTTCGGTTTGATGGTTTCAAGGGGTTTTGATCAAGCATCAATAAGTCCACTGAACAGTTGTATCGAACGTATCTAAAAGCGGGTGGATGTTAGACATGAGAAGGTTGTAAGTTACCGTGTCAAGAGAATCAGCCCCAAGATCAACAAATTTGGTCTCAGCTGTAACTTTGTCGCTATCTTTAAGTGAGAGTTGCTTTTTGACAACTTTACACACCTTCTCCACAGTCTCAGGTTTTGCCTGTTTACCAACAAGCCATAAAGGATGAATCAATCTTGCTGTCGGCAACCAAATCAACGATAGAGCATAATCACATTGTTCGCAAAAGTTGAATTGGCTCGAGAGTTCAAATTAGATTCACTAATATCATTCTCCGTAATCACATTTTTAGAGTATGAGATGTAAAAGTACAATGGAAACATCATATGAGAGAAGTAAAATGCTTACAGCGCAGGAAACACTCAATCGGGTAGGAAGCGGGCGACGTGTAAAAGAAAGATTGCTTCTTCCATGGCTAAAACATTTAACTGGATGATTAACCGCAATTCCCTGCCGTTGTATTAAAAAAACAATACAATCAGTAGAAGTTAAACTTGAAAAGCAAAGCAAATCAACAAAGGCATCTATCTAAGAACTAATCTATCTATGTTAACATTCCATCAGTCCAAAGTTAAAACTCGAAATGATTTCCACAGCGAACGATCTGCGAGAACAAGCTTCTCGATTTCTTGAATAAAGAGAACTTAAACAGAAGCAAAATAAATCAACTCTATAAGAACTAATCCTCTATGTTAACAACATTCTACTCGTTCCCTTACAAAAGTTTAAGTTTATTCAAATTCAGATATAAGAAAAATCCAGTTCGACGAGAATAACAACAAGATAGCCAATCATATTGTTTTATAAAATTCGAGAAAACAAAAACTAACATTCCTCAATGCAAATTTTCTATAAATCAAACTATTTGGAAAAGAGCTGATCAAACGATTCTGAAATAAGATCTACCATTGAATAAGATAAAAGAAGCTAGATCGAAATATATAGATCACAGAGACTAAGGAAAGAAAAGTAAGAAGATAATCAGATCTATAGCAGGATGAGATGATACGCAGCAAAAAAAAAAGAAAAGGAGATTCGAGATTTCAGGTGAAAGAGAGAAATAGAGAGAGACCATTTGGCGAGGATGAGCTTGAAGGGAAGTAGATGCGGAAGCCATGAATCTTAGAGAGAGAGAGACGGAGAGAGGCGGAGAAGGCGAAGAGATCGAGAGAGTGAAGAAAGAAGTGAGAGATTTGGGTTTTTATAGTACAAATAGTTTCTGAGATTCCAATTAGCGAGAATGCAGACAAGTCAGATGTGGTGGGTGCTTGGCAGATGAAAGTAGTTACCAACAAAAAAAAAAAATTTAATTTATGAAAATTCACAAAACAAATTTTTTTTGGTTTTTTTTTTTTTGGACGAAATAAATTCGATAATAATTAACTAACACTTCATGCAATCTATTTTTTTTGGGTTTTATCAAAACTAGTGATTGCTCCGGGCTACGTGTAAAGCCCTAACCCGCTTTTCAATTTTTAGCCCACACTTACCAAATTCTAGCCATATTAGTTTTTAACATTTTCGCGTTTGGATCGATTTTGACAAACCTTTTGTCGAGTATAAGTGAATTAAACAGAATACTTGAATTTATAAACGAGGTTCTAGTATAACATGCGAGTTTGCTAATAAGCTATTACATCGTTTACTAGACCGATCTACCCACACGTCCATCCATCCGTTCTAGCCTTTGTCCCGCAATCTGATCAGCCATCACAAGTACCATCTCGGCTAAACTCAGAATCTACATCTAAAAAAGAGGCATAAGCAACATAATTGCTTAGTGAGAGCGGTTATCCCGTCTCACCGAACCAAGATCCAGAAATCGCAACACGCATGGATTATATAGCCATAACGCTTATCACAACAGAAACTAACCGCGCATAATCACCCACGCTTACCGGCCAATCTTCCCACAACCAGACAAGTCTCGGCAAGTATTACTGCCCCCAAGGACCTTGCCGGATCTAGATTACCGAGTAAGGTAGATCGACTATCACGGATAGCCAGCAAAATAATGAATGATAAGCCACTCAATCTACCAAGCAACATACTACAAAATCTAAACATGAAACGATCTGAGACTTAAAGCCACTCTCACACACTCACCTTTGATTTCCCTCGGATTGATAAGAACGTTCTGACAATTCTTGTTGCCTTCAGATCGATCGATCTCCTTCTCTCGGCAAGAGACGGATTTTCTCGGCTAGAATCAGATAACTTCCTCGGCTAAGAATCTTCTCTCGGCAATGATCGGATTCTCTCGGCTAAACTCCTTCCCTCGGTAAGAATCAGATTTCCCTCGACTAAATCTTTCCCTCGGTAAGAATCATATTTCCCCCGGCTGACTAAATCCTTCTCTCTGTTAATTTCTCTCAATCTTTATGAGTTCTTGGTCGCGCGAAACTGAATAAATGAGGCGGAGATCTATCTTAAATAGATAAGTCATTCGTTTCCTCGAAGAAAATCGTTCTTAACCGCCTTAATCTCATTTCACACTTCTTCGGCTAAAATTGCCCGCACATGTCTATTTTCGCCAGCTAAAATCGTTCATAACTGCCCGCGCGTTTATATTTTCATCGGCTAGAAACCGTGCATAACTGTCCACACGTTTCTATTTTCATCGGCTAGAAACCGTGCATAACTGCCCGCACGTTTCTATTTTTATCGGCTAGAAAACCGTTCCGCGAGTTTTGTTGTTTGGTCTGACTGATAATCGTTCTCAGGTAACCGTTCCCCCGGATTCATGCCAAACGCTTGTGTCAGTTAACTGTTTCCCCCGATAATCGTTTCCCCCGGATTTCTTCCGCGATCCGAATTTTGACTGAGTCCCGAAAACTCGGATAGTCTATTTCAGCTGGCTAAACTTTCCGAAAATCACGGCTAGCTGATTTTAGCTCGGTAAAAACTCTCCTAGCTCGGCAATCACCCGAACTGATTGATTCCTCGGCTAAAAATCAATCCTGCCTTAACCAATTTCCGCCGTTTGGTAGATTCGCGGAACACGGGTGTTACACTACGCCCAAATTTTTTCTTGTATTTTGTTGTTTGGATTTTTTTCCTGATATGATCGATTTGAAAAAAAGAAATTAATTTTACGGAATATCCATGAATGATTAAATTATTTACGTGCATGGTGTGTCAAATAATAAATTTGTTACATATATATTTTTTTCATATTGTTGTTTGAAAAGAAGTTTTTAATATTTTCTCTGTTTACTAATATTTGTTTTTTATTATTATTTTTTTGTTGTAAGATTTTGATGTTTGTAAAATGTTATATTAATCGTTTGATATTATTTTTGTTTTCTGTGATTATTTCTTAAATATTCTATCTGCATTTTAGTTGGTATTTGTCTGATTTGTGGTGTGCTTTTTTTATTTTTTAATCTTCGAGTTTGTGTTCTGCATCATACTATAGGACAATGAAGTCAGTCGAGATCAAGCAATTCCCAATCTTAATAGGAACATCTTTGAGCAACCCCTCTGGAAGTCGAACTGAGCGATCAGCAAGTATCAGTGAGATCCTTGTTGAAGTGAAGTCTGTCATCCCCATTCTCTTAGCAACTGAGTACGACATGAGGTTGACACTTGAGCCAAGGTCACAAAGAGAACGCTCAAATTTGTCTGTGAAGATCGTACAATCCAACACAAAACTCCCTGGATCTGGTAGTTTCTTTTGGATCATGTTGGTCTGGATTGCGCTGCACTCATAAGTAATCATCAAACATCCGTCCCCAAGGTTTACATTGCTAGACACCATCTTCTTGACATATCTCCTGAAAGCTAGAGAAGTTTTGATAGCATCGATGAAAGGAAGTTCAACAATCAACTTATCCATAATTGCCTTGCATCTAGAGTCTTATACCTCCTTCTTAGTCTTCCCAATAGCCCTGGGATAAGGTATCCTTGGTATATAAACTCTTTCTGCAACCACATCAGGTACGTCCTTCAAAACCTTAGGTGCTGAATAGACTGCAGGATCAGTGTCGATCGATACAGGGGTAGTATCGATCGATACACGGGACTTTGAGTTGTCTCGTGAAAGTATTTTGACTGGTGTCAATCGATGCTTACTAGTGTCGATCGATATCCTGAGGATTTCAGAATCCCCATCGTCAAGATCGACGAAATTTCCTGCTGTTTGGCCAATTTTCACTCATGTATTAACCTCTTTTCCACTTCTCAAGGTAATTGCATTGATGTGTGCCCTTGGGTTCTCTCCTTTCCCTGGAAGAAATTTTTTTTACCTTTTCACAACCTCTGAAGTCTGAGCTACATGAGTTTCCAGCTTCCTTTGATGAATACCGAGAGCCTCGATCCTTCCACTCAGATCTTTGTGCATAGCATCTATCTTACCATTGAAGTCTACTAATATCTGTTGTTGTCCTTGAACCAACGTTTCAAACATAGACTCGATCTTGCTTTCTGGGGTTTTAGCAGGTACATGTTGATAAGATGAATTCCCATAGTTCCTGGTATAACCATTGTTCTGAGAAGGTTTATGGCTAAACTGATTCGACCCAAACCACTTTGATTGGCTTCAGATTTGAATCCTCCTTGTTGAAAATTGTTGTTGAAGTTTCGGTTGTTGTTGTATTGATTCCTTTGACCTTGAAAACCAGAACCACCAATGTAGTTAACATCCTCTTCTTCATCCTCATTGATATTCTCGACTTCCTCAGCAAAATGAACTACCTTCATCGATTTTCCCAGCAAGAGATTGTGCATTGAATCTAAATTAGCCTGAATATTACCAATATGCGATCCATCAACTCCTACAGCCTGCTTCTTCCGCTCGAAATCAGCATTCTTGGTGCTATTGCTAGACGCCAAGTTCTCAATTAGCATAACTGCATCTTCTGGATACCTGGTGTTGAAATTTCCATTACTCGCAGCATCCAAAGCCATCTGGTACCTCTAATCGACCCCTCTGTAGAAAGTACCCAGCAGCTGAACCTGAGTGAACCCATGGTGCGGACAGTCTCTCTGATATGACCTTAAACGAATCCAAGCAGCCTTGAGTGCCTCTGTCGGACCTTGAGAAAACTGAGAAATCATGTTCCTGAGCTCCTCGGATCTCGCATCATCATAGAAATTATTCAAGAACGCATTCTTCGTCTCATCCCATGTAGTTAGTGAATGATATTCATGCATTTTACATGTTTAAGCATACATTTTACTTAGAGTTTTGTACCATTTGCATGCATAATCACGGTTTTGTCTTGCATTTAGGTCTCATTTAGAGTTTAGGACATTTACATTAGGTCCTAGTGAGTTCTTGCATTCATTTGGAGTGTTTTGAGGTGTTTTTGAGACATTTGGGATGATTGAAGTGGTTGAGCATCAAGAGAAGGAAGAGCTCATCCGATACGCCGGAAAGATGTGGCTGGACGGAAACCTTCCGATCTGAATCAGCTTCAATGATCTTCATGGAAGTTGTAGAATAGTGAGTTAGCTGTCCATGTGAGTTGGAATCAAGTCATTCAGACGCGTAGTTTGAGAGATATGACTGATTTACCAGAGACATGTCCGCCTGGCCGAAACGGTTTCTTCAATACGGAGGTCACTGGTCGGTACAACTGCTCGGTGTGGAAACAGAGGGAAAATTCCCTTAGTACAGATGTACAATACCGATTTGTGACATCGGTATTGAAGGGTCTCCACTCCGAATTAGCCTCGGTGGTCTTCACCAAAGTTGTATAGGAGTGAATCAGCGTTACACAGGAGTTTGAATCGGGTTATTTGGACATATGGATAGGGAGATACGACGGATTTACTGAAGGTATGTCCGTCTGGCCGAGAGAAGACGATACCGTCCAAATAACCGGAACAACGAAGGCAGTCCGTTATGAATCAACTCGAACGGTCTTCATAAGAGTTGTAGAGGGACGAGTTAGCTGTCTACAGGAGTTGGATTCAGGTCATTCGGATGTCAGGTTCAGGAGTTATAACCAATTCACTAAAGACGTACCAAAGACTTGACCGGATCAAAACCCGGTTTGTTCCGGGTTGACCTAGTCCGACCCAAACTCATTTAAATATTGAAAACCCTTTTTTTTAGATCCAAGTTTTCTTCTTTCTAGAGTTGGGTTTTATCCCAAACTCTCCTTATGATTTTGAGAGGAATTTTGATTGTTCTTCATACAAATGCTACTCTAGAGAAGATTTCTTCACCCTTATCTTTATATTAATGCATATTCTTTATTTTTATTTCTTCCTCTTTTATGTTCTTCATGTTTAGACTTTAGCCACCTTTTTGTTGGATTTTGGATTTTGCTTGATTTGGATGGTTTGATGGTTGATTGTTAATGCTTAGGACTAGATAAGCATTTGTTCTCATGTTAGGAAAGATCTTAATGATAGGATTGAATTGAAAACTCATTTCTAGAACTTAGAGATTTCATGCACACAAGGTGTTCGATGAAATGTCTAGAAAACTTCTAAGCATGCTTTTCATTCTAAGTGATCGGTGGATGCTGACTTTAGGATGCATTGTTGACTTAAATGGACTTGTGGTAAATTATGGATTATCTAAGTGATCGGTGGATGCTGACTTTAGATAATTCGTACAATGATTAGTGTCATGGAAGTGAACTAGTCTACTTGAAAGTGTTCCATGTCATAAGAATAAATGTGCATTGAATGTTTATGCTTCATTTGTTAATTGTCTTGATGATTAGATGATGATGATTTAGGTTGCATCTTGTTAGATCCTTCACTTAGGTTAATCTTAAAGCTAGTTTTGGATTGAGAGATCAAAGCTAGAGCTTAAGCATTTCACGCCCGATAGGTGTTCGATGAAATGCTTGAACCAAACATTTTGTGAGTTTTTCATGCCTAGCCAATGAGAGTTGATGTCTAGGGTGATTAGTGAACTAAGTGGGATTGGAGATTAATGCATGTTAATCATCTTATCACAAACGATGGTTTGTTCTTGATTTGGTGATTAACAAAGTGATTAGT
The DNA here is from genome assembly GCA_030161315.1 of Eutrema japonicum. Taxonomy (NCBI): domain Eukaryota; kingdom Viridiplantae; phylum Streptophyta; class Magnoliopsida; order Brassicales; family Brassicaceae; genus Eutrema; species Eutrema japonicum. The sequence goes on along the minus strand of BSQW01000007.1, from coordinate 34,912,862 downwards.
GCCACGACGGTGGATTAGTCATAATTGTGAATTCCATGTTCTAGGATAGTATGCTTCCAAATGATTCATTGTTTGATTGTTATCCATATCATTGATAGCTTAGTTCAAGATCCACATTTCTATCTTTGTTTTCTTTCTTGCATTTGTTTTCTTTAGTTTAAAAACATAAAAACCCAAAAATATTTGCTCTAACTTAGGAAGATTCATGTATTCCTAGTGCTTCAATCTTAACCTCCGTGGTTCGATATCTCAAATACTACAATGACATGAGTGGCATTTGAGTAATTGATTAGTAAAAATCATATTATCAATTTGGCGCCGTTGCTGGGGAAGTTTAGCATTGATCATTAGGATTTTGATTCTTCTTAAGACTAGAGCTTTTTATTTTCTTTTGTTGCTAATCTTTTCACTTCTCTTGTGAGTTTCATGAAGGGAGTGGTAATGAGGAAGGAACCGTCAAGCTAGTGACGTTAAACGCGCCCCTTAGGGACCTCCCCGAGCCTATCCCTTGTCGAGCTTGAGACACAAAACAAGCAAGTCAATAAGTGTCTTTTGGGTCAAAGATCGTGGTATGTGACGGAAGGAGGGCTTGAGCAACAACGTGTCACACTCCTCTCTTCATCATCTCCATTCCGCTAATCTCACTCCTCCTTTGTAAGTATCTCTTTTCTTTTTGAGTCTTTGCATTTCATCTTTTGTTTTTGGTCACTATCTTGAACTTCTTTCACACCGAGACGTTGTGATTTAAGTTTGGGGGAGGGACCGGTATCTAACCTTGTGTTTTGTGTCTTATTTTCCTTTTGCATCCTGAATCTCATGCATTTTCAATAATTTTGAAAATTTTGAACTTTTGTGCATTCCATATAGGATTGAGTCTAGATTCATATCATATAAGGTAGCTTTGCATGAGCATTAGGAGCAATGATAGATTTGTCCTTGTAAAGTACCATATTAATAGCTTAGTCCAATGCCATTGTTGCTAGTTACTTGATGCTTTGATCTCGTGTAGAAATTAAGAGCGAACCATGCCTTGATCTCATGTCTTATTGTTCTTGCCTTGATTGAAGCAAACTTTGACTTGAATTCAACCCCATATAAGTGATAACCTTAATTTTGACTTGTAAATATTGTGTTCATGCATTTTTGAATGAATTCGTGGATCACTTCATACATATTTGGATAATCTTTTCCCTTTCACCACTCTTGTTTATCCAAGTAGCCATATCCCATCATTGGAATGGTTTCCCCTACCCTAACCTCAACATTCTTTCTAGCCATTGATATTCTTGTGTGATTGGTGAGGCTTTATTTCGAGCAAACCTGGCAAAAATTGGTAGGTTTAAGGCGACAAGGAGGAATTCTCATGTAGATTTAGCTCCATCATCACGGAGTTAATCTAGGAATAGGCTAGATAGGTTGGCAGTTCTTGGTTTAAGTTTGGGGGAACAGTTAGGAAATTTGGTGAATGGATGTGTTTGGAATAGATTGTGGAATGGGAAAGATGAATAAGGTGAAGGAAAAAGGGGATCGAATTTATAGATTGGTTGGTGCAAAATTATAAGACTAGCTCTAAGAATAAGATAGCCTCAAGAGATCCAAAGAAAAAGAAGAAAGCCGAAAAGACCAAAGCATCAAAGAAGAAAAAGAGGCGTGAACAAAAATGAAGAAAAAGGAGAGCTGAGTCACAACAAAGAAGCACCAAACCATAAGAACAAGGAAAAAGAAGTTGATTCCCGAATGAGAAGAATGTGAAGTGAAAGGACAAGAATCATGTGTGGGTTTAAGAAGGCAAATATCTTAGATGAAAAGGGTAGCTTAGGATGTGGGCACAAACGGGTTAGAAGGCTTTAGGTTAGAGACACTCTAGGCATTTGGGTAGATGAGAATTCTCCCTTGTATGCATAGGTTGCCTTTTACCTTTAGCATTTTGCTAAAGTTTGCTCTTTCTATGAGAGATCCTTATACTTAATTACCCATGCATGATAATGAGATCATCTTCATCTCATAACCTAACCCTTAGCCAAACGAATTCATTTGATCTTGCATAAACATGATTAACGCTTATTACACTTAATCAATGTCAAGGGGTTGGAGGATTTGAAAGTTTGTGTAGGTTGAGGTTCGAATGTAAGTCATGTGAGGATAAGTATGTCTAGTCACTTTTGAGTAAGTTGGTTGATCACATCAAGAAGTTTGCAACTTGGACATTGGGCTCGTATTCTTTTATGGCACTTTCGGATTTGAGCTCCCATATTCTAGTCTTCTCCCTTTGCCTATTCTTGTTTGCTTGAGGACAAGCAAATGTTTCAGTTTGGGGGAATTGATATTCATGCATTTTACATTTTAAGCATACATTTTACTTAGAGTTTTGTACCATTTGCATGCATAATCATGGTTTTGTCTTGCATTTAGGTCTCATTTAGAGTTTAGGACATTTACATTAGGTCCTAGTGAGTTCTTGCATTCATTTGGAGTGTTTTAGGTGTTTTGGAGACATTTGGGATGATTGAAGTGGTTGAGCATCAAGAGAAGGAAGAGCTCATCCGATACGCCGGAAAGATGTGGCTGGACGGAAACCTTCCGATCTGAATCAGTTTCAATGATCTTCATGGAAGTTGTATAAGAGCGAGGTAGCTGTCCATGGGAGTTGGAATCAAGTCATTCGGACGCGTGGTTTGAGAGATATGGCTGATTTACCAGAGACATGTCCGCCTGGCCGAAACGGTTTCTTCAATACGGAGGTCACTGGTCGGTACAACTGCTTGGTGTGGAAACAGAGGGAAAATTCCGTTAGTACCGATGTACAATACCGATTTGTGACATCGGTATTGAAGAGTCTCCACTCCGAATTAGCCTCGGTGGTCTTCACCAAAGTTGTCGAGGAGTGAATCAGCTTTACACATGAGTTTGAATCGGGTTATTTGGACATATGGATAGGAAGATACGACGGATTTACTGAAGGTATGTCCGTCTGGCCGAGAGAAGACGATACCGTCTAAATAACCGGAAAAACGAAGGCATTACGATATGAATCAACTCGAACGATATTTATAAGAGTTGTAGAGGGACGAGTTAGCTGTCTACAGGAGTTGGATTCAGATCATTCGGATGTCAGGTTCAGGAGTTATGACCAATTCACTGAAGACGTACCAAAGACTTAACCGGATCAAAACCCGGTTTGTTCCGGGTTGACCCGGTCCGACCCAAACTCATTTAAATATTGAAAACCCTTTTTTTAGATCCAAGTTTTCTTCTTTCTAGAGTTGGGTTTTATCCCAAACTCTCCTTATGATTTTGAGAGGAATTTTGATTGTTCTTCATACAAATGCTACTCTAGAGAAGATTTCTTCACCCTTATCTTTATATTAATGCATCTTCTTTATTTTTATTTTTATTTCTTCTTCTTTTATGTTCTTCATGTTTAGGCTTTAGCCACCTTTTTGTTGGATTTTGGATTTTGCTTGATTTGGATGGTTTGATGGTTGATTGTTGATGCTTAGGACTAGATAAGCATTTGTTCTCATGTTAGGAAGGATCTTAATGATATGATTGAATTGAAAACTCATTTCTAGAACTTAGACATTTCATGCACACAAGGTGTTCGATGAAATGTCTAGAAAACTTCTAAGCATGCTTTTCATTCTAAGTGATCGGTGGATGCTGACTTTAGGATGCATTGTTGACTTAAATGGACTTGTGGTAAATTATGGATTATCTAAGTGATCGGTGGATGCTGACTTTAGATGATTCGTACAATGATTAGTGTCATGGAAGTGAACTAGTCTACTTGAAAGTGTTCCATGTCATAAGAATAAATGTGCATTGAATGTTTATGCTTCATTTGTTAATTGTCTTGATGATTAGATGATGATGATTTAGGTTGCATCTTGTTAGATCCTTCACTTAGGTTAATCTTAAAGCTAGTTTTGGATTGAGAGATCAAAGCTAGAGCTTAAGCATTTCACGCCCGATAGATGTTCGATGAAATGCTTGAACCAAACATTTTGTGAGCTTTTCATGCCTAGCCAATGAGAGTTGATGTCTAAGGTGATTAGTGAACTAAGTGGGATTGGAGATTAATGCTTGTTAATCATCTTATCACAAATGATGGTTTGTTCTTGATTTGGTGATTAACAAAGTGATTAGTGCCACGACGGTGGATTAGTCATAATTGTGAATTCCATGTTCTAGGATAGTATGCTTCCAAATGATTCATTGTTTGATTGTTATCCATCTCATTGATAGCTTAGTTCATGATCCACATTTCTATCTTTGTTTTCTTTCTTTCATTTGTTTTCTTTAGTTTAAAAACATAAAAACCCAAAAACATTTGCTCTAGCTTAGGAAGATTCATGTATTCCTAGTGCTTCAATCTTAACCTCCGTGGTTCGATATCTCAAATACTACAATGACATTAGTGGGATTTGAGTAATTGATTAGTAAAAATCCTATTATCAGTGAACCAGGGGGCAATTGCTTCAGCCAATAAGCTGCATCCCCACAAAGAGAGTATGGAAACAGCTTGCAGAAGAGGTACTCATTGGGCACTCCATTGTACTTCATACCAGTGACCAAATTCTCAAACCTCTCGATATGATCAATTGGATGTTCATGAGATAGACCATGGAAATGATGATGACTCACAAGAGCGTAGTACGCAGGTTTCAGCTAAAAGTCATTCCTCTGAAAAGTTGGAATACGAATCGCAGCTCGGTTGGCATAGAACTGATCAGGTCTGTTGTGCTCACCAAGCGTCCTCCCACGATTAGCCACTGCATTCCCAACGACAATCTCCTCGACAAAAATAGGAGGTGGGATGATGTTCCCCTCTCCATCCAATCGTTGCCCTCTCTCATTGCACAATCGACCCTCTTGGTCTCTGTAAGCACCATCTGCATCTTGAACTAAAACCACTGGATTGTTGTTCATCTCTGCTGGCTTCTTTGCTTTTCTGTTTGTGCGTTCCAAAAGTGATAGCTTCTCTAACGACATATTAACTAGCGGAGTGCTCTTGTTCCTTCTGGTTTCACGATTAGGCATGCACCTGAAACACAAAAGTCAAGAACTTAAGTAACTCAAAAATTCACGACAAGTATCGACCGATACCACTAGGGTGTCGATTGATACTGGTCGAACTTAGTCGAAAATCTCAAACTAAAATCTAATGGCGAATTGAATCTCCGGCAACGGCGCCAAATTTGATAAGCTCAAATTAATACCCTAAAAGTACTAAAGCTTTGTCGATTGTAATACTTAGGGATCGAATCCACATAGACTCAAGAAAACACACAATAGATTTTAATGATTGAATTAAGCTAAGTGATCAATGGAATTGAAAGCAAATACGTAAATTAAACAAGTTGTAATTCGATTGGAAGAAAGGTAGGTTCAGGGTATTTCTCATGAAATCAATGAATGCAGATAAACTAACTAATCATGGTTCAGGTTACGCACGGCTCTTGAACTCAAATCACTAAAGTATAATTATCCAACTCTCGTTGCGAGAATTATCAAAGTCTAAATCCTAGAATTCCAAATCTCTTTGCGAATCCTAAAGTCTAAACCAACTTTTAGTTCAAGTTTAATTTGTTCACAAAACAACTAAACCAAATCTCTTTGCGAATAGTTATTTTGCTCACTCTAATTTCTATCAGATTACTCAATTACACTGTCATGCCTAATTGATTAACCTAAGATCTAAGTTCCATGTGATCAATCTAGAATTAGCTTCGAGAACAACCTAAGGTGAAGAACTAATTCAGATGATGAACCCTAAACAACTAATCAACCTAGCATTCAAAGAAATCCCTTATGAGAACCCTAAACCTAACAGGAGATCTACTCAGACATGGAAATTGAGATAATAAACATGACTGAATAAATACTTGAATAAATAATAAAGAAGAGAGTAAAACAGGGGTTCGAAATCTTCTCTCGGACGAACAGAGTTTCAGACTTGTCTCCCTCAAAAGCTCTCTCACAAAAACCAAAGTAAAATAAAACTTGAATGAAGTGTGTTCTCGCCAAAGTGGCTGAAAAACCTAATAAATAACCTAAGACACGTTTTGGGGTTCTTGTAAATAATAAAATCTTCTGGGGTAATTTGCAGTTTCTAAAATCTTCAATAAAGTCGTGATCCTTCTGTTTCTTCGATGGGTATCGATCGATACCATAAGTGTATCGGTTGATACTCGGGCGATAAATCGGTGTCTCAGCTACAGGATCTCTACTTGACTCCAAAATGCTCCAAAATGCTTCAATATCTCCAATAATGCTCCAAACGTACCTAAAACCTGAAAAGACTCTAAAAACTCCAAAATACTAAAAGACTCTATAAAAAGGACTTATATCATGGCTTAAAACGGGTAAAAACCATGATATATCAACTCCCCCAGACTTAGCCTTTGCTTGCCCTCAAGCAAAACAGAAAACTAAACCAGAGAAAGAGGTTTGAAAACACGGAGACTCACATGTTCATGAACCATCGCAAATACCCTTTTCCTAAGCACCCAAATGTCACCTAATCAGCTTCGGATCTAACCACCATGTACTTCTCCGTAGACATTCACAATTTTCCCAGACTTCACACATTATCTCGCAACATTGTCCAAATAAAGCCCTCATTGCCAGTCTCATCGCTGCAGCCAATGTTCAAGAACCTTCTAGATTCTTTCCCATACAATATCATGACAAAAAAACCACCCAATTCACACACTTTTTGGTATTGTTTTCTCTCCCCCATACTTATTTATCATTATGTTCTTTTTATATATCTTTTTTTTAGATCTGCATATACATGTTAAGGTCTGAAACGCGAGTATTGATGGTGTTTGCCACCGAATCCCCGGTTCTTCCCTCTCTATGTATCAAAGGTGTAGATGAATAGTGGTATCATGGGAAATTTTTCTAACATCGCTTCCAACCTTTGTGTGATCGTTCCTTCACAAGTAGAATAATGGGATCGCTGAAAATTTTCATATCCCTCTACTCAGAAGAAAGTCATTTCATCATTTATGCTCTTATTTATCAACTTATAACAGGGGTGAGAGATACCATTACTTTAAACACATGGGTTCCTTTGTCATATATGAATGATGAATCAAGCCCTTTAAACATCAACTGCATCGATGAAGTGAAAAATTTTGGCTCAGGCTTTAGAAGAACTCTGCGGGAGACATGGATGTTTTCTAGTCAACTGGTCAACCATTGAATTTTTCATTAGTCGATCTAGAACTGATGCTGTAACACTGGTCACTCAAAAGCAAAATCAGAACAATAGGTTCAAGCACATGATCATAATCTCCAACAGGTTTTGACTCAATAAAACGATTTTTGACTCAAAAACGACTGACTCTAAGAAAAACAAAAACAATGTCAGCAACTACCTCCCCAGACTTAAACAACACTGCCCAAGTGTTATCTAGCCTAAGGTTGGTTAAAGAAATCAAGAGAACCGAGTGGAATTGTGAAGAAGAAGAAGTTACCGATTCTGGGTCATGGGTATCGACCGACACACGACCTGTATCGATCGATACTAGGCGTAAGTCGACACAGGAGACTTCTCTTCAACGACAAAGTGACAAATGTTGCTGTCAATTATGTCAAGGGATCCGAATGTGACATGGTTAGCACTGTTAGATCACTGAAACACAGGTTAAAAGCAACAAGATAGCATAATGCATAATCCACAAAGTTCAAAAGCAAATCAAGTTGACAAAACAAACTAAAAAATTCAAAAGAAAAGAAAAAGAAAAGAAAAGAAAAAGAAAAGTGAACCAGATAGAACAGAGGACTAATCCTCTTCAGAGTCATCATCTCCAGCGGTGTGAGAAGGTCCCTCTCCTGATGGTGAGCGTGGGCGTGATGGTGAGCGTGGGCGAGATGGTGCAATGCAACCGCACCGAGAGAGCGTCGAAATGGTGTTCCAGATACTCTGGAAACTCTCAACCACATACCTCTGAAAGGTATCTGTATCCATAGAAATCGCAGGTGGTGGAGGAAGAGTACTCGCAGAAGATGGAGGATGACGTGCTCATCGAGATCGACTTCCAGCAAGGTTAGGTACCGGCTCATCCTCAGCAGCAGCAGGTGCTCTAGTACTCGGTGCACGACGTCGAGTAGCAGGTGCAGCTATCAACAGATCCTCAGTAGGCTCAAAACGCAGCAGCTGCGCGTGGGGTATCGATCGATCCCCATGTGGTATCGATCGATCCCTAGGTGGTATCAATCGATACTGAGGCGATTTGGCCGATGCAAGTTCCGTTTCTTCTCGTTTAACTGATTCACTAAATGCACAAGACACAAAGACGAAAAATAAAAAGAAAAAGACTTATATACAGACTCACCAGTGGTTTGCCTCCCACCAAGCGCTCGTTTAGCGTCATTAGCTTGATTGTACCGCCGTTCAGGCAGTGGGTGCATCATCCAGAGGCATTATGTGTCCTTCTGGAATCTCGGCTTGCGCCCAATAGTGTTTCACCCTTTGTCCATTGACAGTGAACTCTTCGTCTGAAGGATTTGTCAGGACAATCACACCATGTGGTCTAACTTCTTTGACTGTGAAAGGACCTGACCAACGAGAACGCAATTTACCAGGAAACAAATGCAAACGAGAGTTATACAGAAGTACCTGATCATTGGGTTTAAAGTGTCTGGAAAGGATTTTCTTGTCGTGAATTGCCTTAGTCCTCTCCTTGTTCAGTTTCGAGTTCTCATAGGCAAGATGCCTAATCTCATCGAGCTCATTCAGCTTGATCAATTGCTTCTCAGCAGCAGACTTGATGTCAAAATTCAGCAACTTTGTAGCCCATGCTACCTTATGCTCGATTTCGACTGGAAGATGGCACGCTTTTCTATATAGCAAGTGAAATGGTGTAGTCACAAGTGGTGTTTTGTAAGCAGTCCTGTAAGCCCAAAGTGCGTCATCCAACTTCACATACCAATCCTTCCTGGTAACATTCACCGTCTTCTCTAGAATCTCCTTGATCTGCCTATTGGAAACTTCAACTTGTCCATTGGTTTGAGGGTGATAAGGAGTAGCAACACGATGATTCACACCATACTTCTTCAGCAGCCTCTCGAAAACCTTGTTGATAAAGTGAGTGCCACCATCACTTATCATAATTCGAGGTACTCCAAATCGAGGGAAAATGATGGTCTTAAACAGCTTAAGGACCACTGAAGAATCATTGGTTATGCTAGGAATGGCCTCAACCCACTTAGACACATAATCCACAGCAACCAAGATGTATTTGTGTCCATATGACGAAGGAAAGGGACCCATAAAATCGATGCCCCAACAATCAAATATCTCAACCTCTATGATGAAGTTCTCTGGCATCTCATGTTTCTTACTGATATTCCCTCTCCTCTGACACGCATCGCACTGCGAAACGAAGGAATAAGCATCCTTAAACATAGTAGGCCACCATAAGCCTGCTTGAAGAACCTTGGACACTGTCTTGAAAGTAGCAAAGTGTCCAGCATAATCGGATCCATGACAATGAAACAGAACATTAGGTACCTCGGATTCAGCAATGCATCTCCTGTAATACCATCAGAACAGTGCTTGTACAAGTAAGGTTCATCCCAAAAGAATCGCCTTATGTCACGCAAAAACTTCTTCTTGTCATATTTCTTGAGGTGCTTTGGCTCTGCGTCTGCAGCGATGTAGTTGGCTATATCAGCGTACCATGGTTGATCAGAATCAGCTGCAGCGACTAGATACTCTTCAGAAGCACCAAGGTGTTCAACAATCAAAACAGGTTCAGAAATCGCAGGGTATTGACCGACACCAGGTGAGTGTCGATCAATACCAAAACCTGCAATTCGTGGGAATCGCAAAGTTTCAGCAAAACCCATTTGAAACTCAGTTTTAATGAAGTAAATTGACTCTTCTGGTAGTTGATCATCAATATATTGGCACGTCTGCATCGATCTGAATCCTCGAAAGATGGTCAGCGACTCCGTTCTCTATTCTTTTCTTGTCCTTAACCTCAATGTCGAAACCTTGTAGCAAAAGAACCCAACGACAAAGGCGAGGCCTGAGATCCTTACTATGCATCAAATATTTGAGAGCAACATGATCAGTATGAACAATCACTTTGCTCCCAATTAGGTCTGATCGAAATTTCTCAAAGGAGAAAACAACTTCAAGTAGTTCCTTCTCTGTTGTGCTGTAATTCCTCTGAACGTCATCCAATGTCCTGCTGGCATAGTAGATAACGTGTAACTTCTTATCTGTCCTCTGACCCAAAACTGATCCAACAGCAAAATCACTAGCGTCGCACATGATCTCAAAAGGTAAAGTCCAATCAGGAGGTTGCACAATATGAACACTCACCAAAGCCTTTTTAATCTCCTCAAAGGCTGTAAGACACTCAGGTGTGAAATCGAATTTGATCTCCTTTCATAGTAGAGCGGTGAGTGGGCGAGCTAACTTGGAGAAGTCCTGAATAAATCTCATGTAAAACCCAGCATGACCAATGAAGCTTTGAATATCCTTCACAGAATTCGGTGGTTGGAGGCTTGTCATGACCTGAATCTTGGCTTTGTCAACTTCGATCCCAGTTTCAGAAACTTTGTGCCCAACCACGATGCCATCCTGAGCCATAAAGTGACACTTTTCCCAATTAAGGACCAAGTGTTTCTCTTCACATCTCTCTAGCACCTTGCACAAGTTATCCAGACAGCTCTTGAATGATGATCCATACACTGAAAAATCATCCATGAACACCTCCATAAAATCCTCAATCATGTCTGTGAAGATAGATATCATTCATCTCTAAAAAGTGGTTGGAGCATTACACAATCCAAATGGCATTTTCCTGTATGCGAATGTGCCATAGGGACATGTAAAAGTCGTTTTCCCTTGGTCATCTGGATGTATAGGAATCTAGAAGAAACCTGAATACCCATCGAGAAAACAGTAGTAGGGATGACTAGCCAACATCTCCAACATCTGGTCAATGAATGGCAATGGGAAGTGATCTTTCCTTGTGGCTGCATTCAACTTTCTGTAGTCAATGCACATTCGATGCCTAGTGATAGTCCTAGTGGGAATCATCTCATCCTTCTCATTCTTCACCACAGTTATCCCTCCTTTCTTAGGAACAACGTGCACATGACTGACCCAAGAGCTGTCCGAGATGGCATAGATAACCCCTGCATCCAAGAGTTTCATGACCTCCTTCTTAACCACTTTTTTCAGGTTTGGATTCAGCCTCCTCTGATGCTCAACTGAAGCCTTTGACTCGTCCTCAAGATGAATCCTATGCATGCACAGGTCCGGTGATATACCTGAAATGTCATCAAGAGAATAGCCAAGAGCTTTGCGATATTTGCGCAGCTTGCTCAGCAGTAAGGCAATCTCTGCGTTGTTCAAAGAAGCATTAATAATCACTGGGTATGTGGAATTAGGACCAAGAAAACCATACCTCAGATATGCTGGAAGTGGCTTGAGTTCCACCTTAGGATATTTCTCCTCGTTCCAATCTCCAAGCCCATCAGCTTGCTTAGAACTTTCGGCCAACTCCGTTTCTGGTCGCAGGGTATCAACCGATACTAGGGGAGTATTGATCGATACTGATGGTGCTGTATCGAGCATCTTCGAATATCTGGCAGCAACATCATCCGAATAAACCTCTGACTCAGCTGAACAGACCAATTCTCTCTCCAATGGATCCTCAGGATGCATCTCCAGGAAGTACTCTTCAGCAATGTCACTGAAGGTATCTACAAAGAAAGTCTGCCTATCGATGGTTGGTCTCTTCATCATCTTCTCCATGTTAAAAGTCATGACCAAATCACCGATGTTAAGAGCTATCTTCCCATTCATGCAATCAATCATAGCACCAACTGTTGCTAGAAACGGCCTTCCCAAGATAAGAGGATCTCTGGGTTCTGCATCATACTCTAGGACAATGAAGTCAGTCGGGATCAAGCAATTCACAATCTTAATAAGAACATCTTCGAGCAACCCCTCTGGAAGTCGAACTGAGCGATCAGTAAGTATCAGTGAGATCCTTGTTGAAGTGAAATCTGTCATCCCCATTCTCTTAGCAACTGAGTACAGCATGAGGTTGACACTTAAGCCAAGGTGACAATGAGAACGCTCAAATCTGTCTGTGAAGATCGTAAAATCCAACACAAAACTCCCTGGATCTGGTAGCTTCTTTGGGATCATGTTGGTCGAGATTGCGCTGCACTCATGAGTAATCATCAAACATTCGTCCGCAAGGTTCACATTGCTAGACACCATCTTCTTGACATATCTCCTGAAAGCTGGAGAAGTTTTGATAGCATCGATGAAAGGAAGTTCAACAATCAACTTATCCATAATTGCTTTGCATCTAGAGTCTTATACCTCTTTCTTAGTCTTCCCAATAGCCCTGGGATAAGGTATCCTTGGTATATAAACTCTTTCTGCAACCACATCAGGTACGTCCTTCAAAACCTTAGGTGCTGAATCGACTGCAGGATCAATATCGATCGATACAGGGGTAGTATCGATCGATACAGGGGTAGTATCGATCGATACACGGGACTTTGAGTTATCTCGTGAAAGTATTTTGACTGGTGTCGATCGATGCTTGCTAGTGTCGATCGATACCCTGAGGATTTCAGAATCCTCATCGTCAAGATCGACGAAATTTCCTGCAGTTTGGCCAATTTTCACTCATGTATTGACCTCTTTTCCACTCCTCAAGGTAATTGCATTGATGTGTGCCCTTGGGTCTTCTCCTTTCCCTGGAAGAAAATCTTCTTGCCTTTTCACAGCCTCTGAAGTCTGAGCTACATGAGTTTCCAGCTTCCTTTGATGAATACCGAGAGCCTCGATCCTTCCACTCAGATCTTTGTACATAGCATCTATCTTACCATTGAAGTCTACTGATAACTGCTGTTGTCCTTGAACCAATGTTTCAAACATAGACTCGATCTTGCTTTCTGGGGTTTTTGCAGGTACATGTTGATAAGATGAATTCCCATTGTTCCTGGTATAACCATTGTTCTGAGAAGGTTTATGGCTAAACTGATTCGACCCAAAACCACTTGGATTGGCTTCAGATTTGAATCCTCCTTGCGGAAAATTATTGTTGAAGTTTCGGTTGTTGTTGTATTGATTCCTTTGACCTTGAAAACCAGAACCACCTATGTAGTTAACATCCTCTTCTTCATCCTCATTGATATTCTCGACTTCCTCAGCAAAATGAACTGCCTTCATCGATTTTCCCAGCAAGAGATTGTGCATTGAATCTAACTTAGCCTGAATATTAGCAATCTGCGATCCATCAACTCCTCGAGCCTGCTGCTTCCGCTCGAAATCAGCATTTTTGGTGCTATTGATAGACGCCAAGTTCTCAATCAGCACAACTGCATCTTCTGGATACCTTGTGTTGAAATTTCCATTACTCGCAGCATCCAAAGCCATCTGGTACCTCCAATCGACCCCTCTGTAGAAAGTACCCAGCAGCTTGATAAATGGATTTTTCAATTTATATCAATTACCTAAAATGCCTATTGAGCATAAAAGGATCGAACCAAGGGTTAAGTTTCAAGCACTAGGAATACATACTACTAAGTGAGTTAAGCAAGCAAATAGGGGTTTGTGATTAAGAAGCTAAAATGAAAACAAAACAAGCTAAAGCAATAAACAAGTGATGCAATTCAATGAACAAAAATGAATCCAAGGATAGGGTTATTGAAATAGAGTGATCCACGTCCTAATTGTGATGTCTAAAGCTTTATGAAGACTAATCCCTAGGTAATAGATCCTAATTTAGACTAATCCTATGTCTAGGCACTTTGCTAATCATTAATCCCATTAGCAAATTGTCATTTGTGGAACAACCATTAGCAAGCCTTGAGAACATATAAACAAGATCAACCAAATAATCATTCTAGACAACTAATCCCTTAGGCTAGAAATGAAAATCTCTTGAAAAGTTCCTCTAGGCATTTCATCAAACACCTTGTGTGCATGAAATGCCTCAGGTCTAGATCCACTTTCCCAAGCTAGATCCATCATTAAAATCACTTAACAAGAAAGGATAAAAGATATTCTACCCTAAGACATCACAAATCAAGCCTTGGATAATCTAATTCTACCCCATCCCTAGATCCTAAAGAACTACTCAAACCCCATAAAGGACCTCTCAAAATTGATGGGGAAAGAGAGAGAATCCATGTATGGTTCTTGTGTAATCAAAGAAGAGATGAGATAGTAAGAAGATATTCAATCAAAGAAACGATCAATTGCATAAATTAAAGGATCTCTCTCTCCAAAAATATACTTCTCTCCTAAAGGGGAAGGTATTTTTTGAACAAAGAAAGCATAAGAATTAAACTTAGGGTTTTTGGGCTTATAAATGAAAATAGGCAAACCGGGTCAATCCGAAACAAACCGGGTATTGACCCGATCGGATCTTGGATGCATCTTCGATAAATTCGAGGCATCTCCCTAGCCTGACATCCAAATGACATGATTTTCACTTTAATTAACAGATCACTCTTCCCTCTACAACTTTCATGAATGCCGGAGAGGATGAATATGATCGGAAGAACTTCGTTTTACCGGTTCATTGGACGATGTCATCTCTTCTCGGCCAGGCAGATCATGCTTCAGTGTCTTGGCCATAAAATCCGATCCAGAGGTCCAAATTATATGATTAAAACTCCTGTGTAAATCTAATTCACTCCTCTACAAGTTTCATGAAGACCACTGGAGTTGTTTCATAACGGAAGGCCTTCGTCATTTCGGTTATTTGGACGGTTTCATCTTCTCTCGGCCAGACGGACATACCTTCAGTAAATCCGTCTTATCTCCCTATTCATACGTCCAAATAACCCGACTCAAACTCTTGTGTAAAGCTGATTCACTCCTCTACAACTTTGGTGAAGACCACAGAGGCTAAGTCGAAGTGGAGACCCTTCAATACCGACGTCACTCCTCAGTACCACACGTCGGTGCTAAAAAATTTTCCCTCTGTTTCCACACCGAGCAGTTGCACCGACCAGTGACCTCGGTATTGAAGAAACTGTCTCGGCCAGGCGGACCTATCTCTGGTAAATCAGCCATATCTCTCAAACCACACGTTCGAATGACTTCATTCCAAATCCTATGGGTAGAGGACTCATCGGGCTACAACTCTTATGAAGACTCCAAGAGCTGGATCAAATCGGATCGCCTTCTGCTGATCGGTTCTTTGAGACGTTCCGGATGGTTTCTCTCTAGTCTTTAAGCACCAAATCTCCAAACGCCACCAATTGTCTCCAAACACCTAGAAAACTCCTCAAAGACATGCAAAAGACTCACTAGGACCTAATGCAGCTCCTAATACTCTAAGTGGGACAAAACAAGTATGAAATGCCATGAAGATCCAAGTAAATAATCTAAAACCTACATGATATGCATGTTTAAACTATGCAAATTATGGACACATCAATTCCCCCAAACTTAAACCTTTGCTTGTCCTCAAGCAAACAAGATAAAGACTGAGAGATGCAATGCAATACAAGTGGAGCTCGAACCTATAAGAAGCATAAGAAACAATCGCACTCAACGTCCAAGTTACTAGTTCTAGGATGCACCAAAGTTGTCTACTCAAAAGGAGTTAGCCATTTCCTTCACAACATGCAACAAAGCCAAACCTCAACCTAGACAAACCATCATATTCTCTAGCCTCTTAACATTGATTAATGGTTTTATCCGTGAATTGTGCTTATGCAAAATTAGATGAAACCGCTTGGCTAAAGGACCGGTTATGAGATGAAGGTGATCTCATCGATATGCAAGGGTAAATAAACACAAGGATCTCTCAATGAACGAGCAAACTTTAACAAAATGCTAAAGGTAAAAGGCAACCTATGCATACAAGGAAAAACTCTCGTCTACCCCGAATGCCTAGAGTGTCACTAACCTTAGCCCAATCTAACCCGTCCTTGCCCGATCCTAAGCTACCATTTTTATCCCAAGGCACTTTGCCTTCTTAGACCCTTACGCTCTTCTTTGCTTTCCTTTTTCGGCTTCTTCCTCATTAGGGGTTTGCTTCTTCATCTTGGTTATGGTTGATGCTCCTTTTCGTTTTCACTTAGCTCTTTTCTTTTTCTTCTTTTTGGTTCTTGCCTCTTCTTTTCTTTGTAGCTTGGCCTTTTTGGCCTTCTTTTCTTCTTTGTCTCTTGAGGATTTTCTTAGTTACTTAGAGCTTGTTGTTAATCACACTTGCACCAACCATACCATTCATTTTGTAATCCCCTCCTCATCGTCCTTTCTTTCCTCTTTTACTCCACCATAATCTTCGAAGATCAAGCGATTCCCCTAAGCGTTTCTAACCGTTCCCATTCTCAAACTTTAAGAACCGCCACCTATCTAACCTAGTTTTAGATTAGCTCCTCGCTGTTGGAACTAAGTCTACACAAGAGTGCTTCATTGTCGCCCTAAACCTAACACGTTTTGTCAAGTTCACTCCAAAAAGACCTCACAAGATACACACAAAAGATTAGGGGCTAGAAAGGAGGTAATTAGTAAGGTGGGGAAACCAATCCAAAGATGGGATTTGGCTATTTGGACAAGCAAGGGTGGTGAAAAGGAAGAAGAATGTCCAAATATTTATAAGTGATCCACGATTCCATTTAAGTTTGCACAAGCACAATAATTACATGTCAAGTTATGGTTATCACTTAGATGAGGCTAGATTCAATTCAAACTTGCTTCAACCAAGGAAAGGCAATGATGCATGTGCTCTAACAAATGGTTCATCCTTGATTTCAGATTCAACTTCAATGCATCAAACAACTAATAACTTGGGCGTTGAATCAATTTCTAATTGAGCTACTCTCAAGGTTATCATTACTCCATGCTTATGCAAATGCAAGGCTAAAATGCAAACTAGACACCATTTACAAGTGAATATGCAATCCTAAATGCTAAAAAATTTCAAAATTTATTCAAAATTCATGAAAAATGCATGAGACTCAAATGCTAAAATAGAAAAATAAGAGCAAAGAAAACATGATTAGCAACCGGCCTCTCCCCCAAACTTAAATCACACCGTCCCAGTGTGAAATAAATTCAAAGAAGAGACCCCAAACAAAACAAAATATGCTAAGACTCAAAAAGAAGAGAGATACTTACAATAGAGGAGTCCTACTATGTGAATGGAGAGCATGGAGAATTGATGAGCATTCCAACATCAAACGCCCTTGGCTACCTTGCCATGACCTTGCTACTATCAATGAACTTGCAACCACTCAACCAAAAGATCAAAAATGCCCAAAAAGCACAAAATAAAACTACAAAGCAAAAGAATATATACAAGGATAAACATGGGAATGTCTCCCAAGTGCACTTTGTTTAAAGTCACTAAGTTTGACTTTGGTTACCCTTTTAGGCGGGTGAGAGAGGAGTGTGAACACTCCGAGGAGGATCCTTGAGTTCAAGCTTGAGCACCTTGCTCATGACCTCCTCAAGACCCGCTTCACCCTTTTCTTTGCGCTCGTGTGTGAGGAAAGCTTTGACCGAGGCAAAGGGTTTGGAGCGACCTTTGCACTTGATCTTGTACTCAATCACTCCATCCTTGTGTTTCCATGGAATGAGAGTAATCATAGAAGGTTGGCCGTGCTCGGACCTAAACTCATCAAGCTCTCTTGATCCGTTGCCCGCCTTAGCTTTTCCCTTTGTCTTCTTCTTTGCACCTTCACTACCCTTAACGTGATTCTTCATTGTGGTGGGGTGAAGCGGTTCCAAACAAGTGGCCATGTCAACCTTTGAAGCATCCTTGTCATTACCATAACCCAAATCCTTTCTCTCAAGAGATTTCTCTTCTTCTTCATGGATCTTTGGGGGTGGAGCTTCTTCAACCAACATACAACTACCCATATACCTCACATCTTCTTCTCGAAACTCATCATCCTTCATGGTGATTGTACCACAAAGCTTGTTGGAAGAAGTCCTCATTGGGTAGTACACTTTATCATCCACATTCAAGAGAACTACCCTTTGCTCTTTGAAGTTCATGCTAGCACCAGTAGTGAGGAGGAACGGTGTTCCAAGGAAAGAGGGAGTTTGTTGGCCTTTCTCATCTCCATGACCACAAAGTCGGTTGGGACTATGCAATTCCCTACCTTGAGTGGGTAGCTTTCAAGAAGACCCAATGGCTTTCTCGAAGAAGCATCTCCAAAGGTGATAGGTGATGGATGATAGGTAAGGGTCCTTATCCCTAGACTTTTGAGCATCTCATTGGACATAACGTTCACACTTGACCCGGAATCACACAAAGCATCCTCAATCTCAAAATCTCAAAGAGAGCAAGTTATAGAGAATTTACCGGGATTGCCAAGCTTGGGGAGAGACTTAGGCTCGATCCTAGTTGAGCTTGGTGAATCAATGCAAGCAACAATACCTCTTGGTTCTTGAACCATGGTCACATACTCATCTCTCTCAAGGGTCACTCCCCCACCTTGTTCCTCAATGTCCTCATTGAGCTTCAAGTGAGCTTGAGATCCATAGAGTAGAAGCTCAATTTCATTAGTGGCGGCTTCATGATCTTTAATGGAACGTGGCTCCTCTGAGAAGATGGCATTACAATACTCCTTTGCTTTCCCATTTGAAGAGCTTTGTTGTACTTTGTCTCCATTGTTTCCATTGGTATCCATTTCTTGCACTTTGGAACTCAATGCCTCAAGCTTCTTGTGGAGATCATTGTATGAGCAAGCTACCTTGGTATTTATTTTCTCCATCTTCTTGCTTATATCCAATACTCCACTTGCTTGGCCTTGGAGAAGTTGTTGAAGAACATTTTTCACATCAAGGTCTTGAGGCATGGAGTTATTGCCTTGAGTTTGTGGGACAAAGCTTTGTTGAGAACCACATTGGTGGCCATAGTTGTTGTTGAAACCCCTTTGGTAGCCACCATTGTTCCCAACATAATGCACTTCTTCTTTGTTGCTCAAATTCACCATTTCCTCATGGGATCTTTGATTTCCCTCAAAGTCACTAACAAAGTGAATCAGTCTTTTGGAAGCATTGAGAAGCTTGTCAATCATGGTGGCTTGCTTATCTAACTTCTCATTGAAAGCCATCATGGCTTTGGTTCGTTGTTGCTCCTCGAAGTCACTTGTGGTTCTTGTAGACCGGTCATACTCATCACTATATGTACCATCACTCAAAGCAAGGTTTTCAACCAACTCCATTGCTTCATTCACGTATTTGCCTAAGAAGTTTCCATTAGAAGCGGTATCAAGCAACATACAGATCTTAGGAAGTGCTCCGCGGTATAGTGTGCTCAAGAAGCTCCACCCCCAAAAATCCATTTATCAATTTGGCGCCGTTGCCAATTGGGTTTAGCTTTCGACATTAGGATTTTACTTCTTTTTGAAATTAAGCATTTTTCTTTCTTTTGTTTACTAATCTCTCCTTCTAGCTCTCTTGTAGGTGCATGAACTTGCGTTCTAAAGGAAACACCAATCTTTTTGAGCCAAGAGACGACATCAACATTCTACATCGCGGTCTTAGAGAAAGAAGAGATAGAGAACGGGTTGTGCACATTGTTAGGCTTGGTATGGAAAACGTGCAAGTGAACCCGGATGGTAGTAATGACCACGTTGCTTATGTTCCACATCAAGGAGCAAATGGTGGTAATGGAAACCACCACCCACCCGCCCATAATGGTCCTAACATAGTTGGAGTGGGTGATGTGGTCAATGCTCATGTCAACCGCCAAGGCATTCGAGCACCACCGGTTGAGACCAATGACTTTGAGGTCAAAGCTAGCTTCATCAACATGGTACAAAGCAACAAATTCCATGGCTTGACGGTGGAGGATCCACTTGATCACTTGGATCATTTTGACCGGATTTGTAGCTTGACAAAGATGAATGGAGTCTCGGAGGATAGCTTTAAGCTAATGTTGTTCCCATTCTCTTTTGGAGACAAGGCAAGACAATGGGAAAAGAACCTTTCCCACGGTTCTATCACTTCATGGGACCAATGCAAGACATCATTCCTTGCCAAGTTCTTCTCTCCCTCTAGAACGGCCAAGCTAAGGAATAAAATCTCGAGTTTCACTCAACGTGCAAATGAGAGCTTCAATGAAGCATGGGAGCGGTTTAGGGGCTATACATCGCAATGAAACACGTGTTTGACCTCGTGTGTGATTAGAAGTTATTCTTTTCCCGGCAACGGAGCCAAGAGACCGGTATTTGACCTCGTGTTTTATGCTCTTATCTTCTCTTTTGCACTTGAATCTCATGCATATCATGCATTTACAAATTTATAGATAGGATTTTTCGTTAAACTCATATCAATTACTCTAAATACAAGGTAGTATAAGAGGTATCGAACCAAAGAGGTTAAGATCAATGCACCAAGAATACATGAATCTTCCTAATCTAGAGCAAATCTTTTGGGTTTTTATGTTTATGGGAAAATAAACAAATGCAAGAAAGAAAACAAAAGATAGAAGTGTTGGAAAATGAATTAACTATCAAGAAGATGATTAATGAACAAACAATGATGATAAAGATTGAATTAAACACTATCCTAGAACATGGAATTCACAATTATGACTAATCCACCGTCGTGGCACTAATCACTTTGTTAATCACCAAATCAAGATCAAACTCTCGTTTGTGATAAGATGATTAACAAGCTTTAATCTATAATCCCACTTATTTCACTAATCACCCTAGACATCAACTATCATTGGCTAGGCATGAAAAGCTCACAAAAGGTTTGGTTCAAGCATTTCATCGAACACCTATCGGGCGTGAAATGCTTAAGCTCTAGCTTTGATCTCTCAATCCAAAACTAGCTTTTAGGTCAACCTAAGTGAAGGACCTAACAAGAATCAACCTAAATCATCATCATCTAACCATCAAGACAATTGACTAACGATGCCTAAACATTCACTGCACATTTATTCTTATGACATGGAACACTTTCAAGTAGATTAGTTCACTTCCATGACACTAATCATTGTATGAATCATCTAAAGTCAGCATCCACCGATCACTTAGATAATCCATAGTTTACCACAAGTCCATTTTAGTCAACAATTCATCCTAAAGTCAGCATCTACCAATCACTTAGAATGAAAAGCATGCTTAGAAGTTTTCTAGACATTTCATCGAACACCTTGTGTGCATGAAATGTCTAATTTCTAGAAAATGAGTTTTCAATTCAATCATAGCATTGAGATCCTTCCTAACATGAGAAAAAATGTTTATCTAGTCCTAAGCATCAACAATCAACCATCAAACCATCTAAATCAAGCTAAATCTAAGATCCAACAAAAAGGGGCCTAAGGCCTAAATATGAAGAACATAAAAGAAGAAGAAATAAAGGTAAAGAATATGCATTAATATAAAGATAAGGGTGAAGAAATCTTCTCTAGAGTGGCATTTGTATGAAAAACAATCAAAATCCCTCTCAAAATCATAAGAAGAGTTTGGGATAAACCCAACTCTAGAAAGAAGAAAACTTAGATCTAAAAGAAATAGGGTTTTCAATATTTAAATGAGTTTGGGTCGGACCGGGTCAAAACCCGGTTGGGTCAACCCGGAACAAACCGGGTTTTGACCCGGTCAAGTCTTTGGTACGTCTTCAGTGAATCAGTCATAACTCTTGAACCTGACATCCGAATGATCTGAATCCAAGTCCAGTAGACAGCTAACTCGTCCCTCTACAACTCTTATGAAGATCGTTTGAGTTGATTCATATCGGAAGGCCTTCGTTTTTTCGGTTATTTGGACGGTGTCATCTTCTCTCGACCAGACGGATATACCTTCAGTAAATCCGTCTTATCTTCCTATCCATATGTCAAAATAACCCGATTCAAACTCCTGTGTAAAGCTGATTCCCTCCTCTACAACGTTGGTGAAGACCACCGAGGCTAATTCGGAGTGGAGACCCTTCAATACCGATGTCACAAATCGATATTGTACATCGGTACTAAGGGAATTTTCCCTCTGTTTCCACACCGAGCAGTTGCACCGACCAATGATCTCGGTATTGAAGAAACCGTCTCGGCCAGGCAAACCTATCTCTGGTAAATCAGCCATATCTCTCAAACCACACGTCCGAATGACTTGATTCCAACTCATTTGGACATCTAACTCACTCCTTTACAACTTCCAAGAAGATCATTGAAGTTGAATCGGATCGGAAGGTCTCCGTCCAGCCACGTCTTTTTGGCATCTTGGATGGACTTTGCATTCTACTTTGGGCCATTTCTCCAAATATCATCAATTGTCTCCAAATCACGTAAAAATACTCCAAATGCATGCAAAGACTCACTATGACCTAATGCAAATACATAATACTCTAATAAATACCAAAATGCTATAAAAACTATGCACGACACATGCATGAGATACAAAACAATAAGAAGAATGCATGCTAAAAAGAGGTAAAATATGGGAATATCAACTCCCCCAAACTTATTCATTTGCTTGTCCTCAAGCAAAAAAACAAGTAGAGAGAGAGGTTTGAAAGTGGGAGATCAAATCCGAGCATATTAACAAAAGAATTTGAATCAATGTCCTTGAGATGAGTTATATGATGCACAAACAACCTCTACTTCAAAAGATTTAGCCATACTCTTTTCAAAACGAAATGGGCCTAAGCCTTAGCATCCACAAGCATTCCTATCATCCAACTCTTTGACATTCATTAAGCGTAAATGGTGAATCATGCTCATACACATCAAGTGAACTCATTTGGCTAAGGGAGAGGTCTTGAGATAAGAGTGATCTCAAACAATGTGGGTATTCCGGTGCAAAGGATCTCTCATGAAAGAATGAACTTTGGCAAAATGTTAAGAGTAAAGAACAACCGATGCATACAAGGATGACTTCCATCTACCCAATGTACCCATTGTGAACTCCACTCCTATTTCTAAACCCACCAAGCTCAATCCTAAGCTACCCTTTTCTCAAGGCCATTTGCCCTCATAAACCACATAGCTTCACCACTTCTCTTCCTTTCAAACATTTAGGGGATTCTATTCTTCGCCTCATAAACAAATGGTTTGGCTTTCACAAGTTCTTTTCCTTAGCTCTTCTTTTGCTTTCTCTAGTCTCTTTCATTTCTTTTCTAACTTGATCCAGTTTGGCTTCTTTTCTTTCTTTTCAAGACTAGAGACTATTTTCTTATCACTTAGAGCTAAACCAACTTTTATTTTGCCAACCAATTCAATCAATTGCTTATCCCCATCTATTTCTCCCTATCTCTTTCCATTTCTCCATACTCTCTTTCCTTTCAATCAATTACCCAAAACCCAAACCTATCTACCCTAGCCTATGTCTAGCTCAATGATGTGTGAGCTAGTTCTACATGGAAGCTTCTCCTTGTCGTTCCAAACTCAACACTTTTTGCTAAGTTCATTCGAAATTAGGCCTCACGACACACACTAGTAATGTAGGTTTGAAAGAAGGTTAAGGTTAAGGGTGAGGTGAACCATTCCAAAGGTATGAAACGGCTATTTGAGCTAACAAGAGGGTGGTAAAAGGGAGAAGATATCTCAAATATGTATATGGTATCGATGAGTTCAACTTTTCAATGTACAAGCATGATAATTATTAGTCAAGATTAGAGTTCAAATAATAGATAGAGATGGAATCAAATCAAAACATGCTTCAACCAAGACATAAACATTCAAAACGCGAGATCAAAGCATGGATCATCCTTAACTTCGTGATTGCTCAAATGCATCAAAGAACTCCTAACGAGGGCATTAAATCAAGCTCTTAAGTTTATATTATACATGGATCATTCTCCAAATGCAAGTGAGTGCAATATGCTATGCATCTAGACTCAATCCTATATGGAATGCATAAAAGTTCAAAAAAATTCAAATTTATTGAAAATGCATGAGACTCAAGATGCAAAAGGCAAAATAAGATCACAAAACACATAATTAGACACCGGTCCCTCCCCAAAACTTAAATCACAACGTCTCGGTGTGAAAGAAGTTCAAGAGAGAGACCAAAAACAAAAGATGAAATGCAAAGACTCAAAAAGAAAAGATAGAAGTGTTGGAAAATGAATTAACTATCAAGAAGATGATTAATGAACAAACAATGATGATAAAGATTGAATTAAACATTATCCTAGAACATGGAATTCACAATTATGACTAATCCACCGTCGTGGCACTAATCACTTTGTTAATCACCAAATCAAGATCAAACTCTCGTTTGTGATAAGATGATTAACAAGCTTTAATCTCTAATCCCACTTAATTAGTTCACTAATCACCCTAGACATCAACTCTCGTTGGCTAGGCATGAAAATCTCACAAAAGGTTTGGTTCAAGCATTTCATCGAACACCTATCGGGCGTGAAATGCTTAAGCTCTAGCTTTGATCTCTCAATCCAAAACTAGTTTTTAAGTCAACCTAAGTGAAGGACCTAAAAAGAATCAACCTAAATCATCATCATCTAACCATCAAGACAATTGACTAACGATGCCTAAACATTCAATGCACATTTATTCTTATGACATGGAACACTTTCAAGTAGATTAGTTCACTTCCATGACACTAATCATTGTATGAATCATCTAAAGTCAGCATCCACCGATCACTTAGATAATCGGTGGATGCTCTTATCTTCTCTCTAATCCCACTTAGTTCACTAATCACCTTAGACATCAAAGGTTCTTTTAAGTTTATTAATCCCATGAACAAACAATGACTTTTGCTAATGGGATTAATAAAATGAATTAACTATCAAGAAGATGATTAATGAAAACTTAGAAGTTATCAACTTAAAAGAATAACTTCTAATCAATTAACTAAAATGAAACACGTGTTTGACCTCGTGTGTGAGAAGATAAGAGCATAAAATCCATGTATCAAATTGATACATGGATTTTTACCTATATCAATTACCTAAAATGCCTATTGAGCATAAAAGGATCGAACCAATGGTTAAGTTTCAAGCACTAGGAATACATACTACTAAGTGAGTTAAGCAAGCAAATATGGGTTTGTGATTAAGAAGCTAAAATGAAAACAAAACAAGCTAAAGCAATAAACAAGTGATGCAATTCAATGAACAAAAATGAATCCAAGGATAGGGTTATTGAAATAGAGTGATCCAAGTCCTAATTGTGATGTCTAAAGCTTTATGAAGACTAATCCCTAGGTAATAGATCCTAATTTAGACTAATACTATGTCTAGGCACTAATCACTTTACTAATCATTAATCCCATTAGCAAATTGTCATTTGTGGAACAACCATTAGCAAGCCTTGAGAACATATAAACAAGATCAACCAAATAATCACTCTAGACAACTAATCCCTTAGGCTAGAAATGAAAATCTCTTGAAAAGTTCCTCTTGGCATTTCATCAAACACCTTGTGTGCATGAAATGCCTCATGTCTAGATCCACTTTCCCAAGCTAGATCCATCATTAAAATCACTTAACAAGAAAGGATAGAAGATATTCTACCCTAAGACATCACAAATCAAGCCTTGGAATATCTAATTCTACCCCATCCCTAGATCCTAAAGAACTACTCAAACCCCATAAAGGACCTCTCAAAATCGATGGAGAAAGAGAGAGAATCCATGGATGGTTCTTGTGTAATCAAAGAAGAGATGAGATAGGAAGAAGAGATTCAATCAAAGAAACAATCAACTGCATAAATTAAAGGATCTCTCTCTCCAAAAATCTACTTCTCTCCTAAAGGGGAAGATATTTTTGAACAAAGAAAACATAAGAATTAAAATTAGGGTTTTTGGGCTTATAAATGAAAATAGGCGAACCGGGTCAACCCGAAACAAACCGGGTATTGACCCGGTCGAATCTTGGATGCATCTTCGATAAATTCGAGGCATCTCCCTAGCCTGACATCCAAATGACATGATTTTCGCTTTTATGAACAGATAACTCTTCCCTCTACAACTTTCATGAATGCCGGAGAAGATGAATATGATCGGAAGAACTTCGTTTTACCGGTTCATTGGACGATGTCATCTCTTCTCGGCCAGGCAGATCATGCTTCAGTGTCTTGGCCATAAAATCCGATCCAGAGGTCCAAATTATATGATTAAAACTCCTGTGTAAATCTAATTCACTCCTCTACAAGTTTCATTAAGACTACTGGAGTTGTTTCATAACGGAAAACCTTCGTTATTTCGGTTATTTGGACGGTTTCATCTTCTCTCGGCCAGACGGACATACCTTCAGTAAATCCATCTTATCTCCCTATTCTTACGTCCAAATAACCCGACTCAAACTCCTGTGTAAAGCTGATTCACTCCTCTACAACTTTGGTGAAGACCACAGAGGCTAATTCGAAGTGGAGACCCTTCAATACCGACGTCACTCCTCAGTACCACACGTCGTTGCTAAGAAATTTTCCCTCTGTTTCCACACCGAGCAGTTGCACCGACCAGTGACCTCGGTATTGAAGAAACCGTCTCGGCCATGCGGACCTATCTCTGGTAAATCAGCCATATCTCTCAAACCACACGTCCGAATGACTTCATTCCAACTCCTATGGTTAAAGGACTCATCGGGCTACAACTATCATGAAGACTCCAAGAGCTGGATCAAATCGGATCGCCTTCTTCTGATCGGTTCTTTGAGACGTTCCGGATGGTTTCTCTCTAGTCTTTAAGCACCAAATCTCAAAACGCCACCAAGTGTCTCCATACACCTAGAAAACTCCTCAAAGACATGCAAAAGACTCACTAGGACCTAATGCAGCTCCTAATACTCTAAGTGGGACAAAACAAGTATGAAATACCATGAAGATCCAAGTAAATAATCTAAAACCTACATGATATGCATGTTTAAACTATGCAAATTATGGACTCATCAATTCCCCCAAACTTAAACCTTTGCTTGTCCTCAAGCAAACAAGATCAATACTAAGAGATGCAATGCAATGCAAGTGGAGCTCGAACCTATAAGAAGCATAAGAAACAATCGCACTCAACGTCCAAGTTACTAGTTCTAGGATGCACCAAAGTTGTCTACTCAAAAGGAGTTAGCCATTTCCTTCACAACATGCAACAATGCCAAACCTCAACCTAGACAAACCATCATATTCTCTAGCCTCTTAACATTGATTAATGGTTTTATCCGTGAATTGTGCTTATGCAAAATTAGATGAAACCGCTTGGCTAAAGGACCGGTTATGAGATGAAGGTGATCTCATCGATATGCAAGGGTAAATAAACACAAGGATCTCTCAATGAACGAGCAAACTTTAACAAAATGCTAAAGGTAAAAGGCAACCTATGCATACAAGGAAAAACTCTCGTCTACCCCGAATGCGTAGAGTGTCACTAACCTTAGCCCAATCTAACCCGTCCTTGCCCGATCCTAAGCTACCATTTTTATCCCAAAGCACTTTGCCTTCTTAGACCCTTACGCTCTTCTTTGCTTTCCTTTTTCGCCTTCTTCCTCATTAGGGGTTTGCTTCTTCATCTTGGTTATGGTTGATGTTCCTTTTCGTTTTCACTTAGCTCTTTTCTTTTTCTTCTTTTTGGTTCATGCCTCTTCTTTTCTTTGTAGCTTGGCCTTTTTGGCCTTCTTTTCTTCTTTGTCTCTTGAGGCTTTTCTTAGTTACTTAGAGCTTGTTGTTAATCACACTTGCACCAACCATACCATTCATTTTGTACTCCCCTCTTCATCGTCCTTCCTTCCTTCTTTCATTCCACCATAATCATCAAAGATCAAGCCATTCCCCTAAATATTTCTAACATTTCCCCATTCTCAAACTTTAAGAACCGCCACCTATCTAACCTAGTTCTAGATTAGCTCATTGATGTTGGAACTAAGTCTACACAGGAGTGATTCCTTGTCGCCCTAAACCTAACACGTTTTGTCAAGTTCACTCCAAAAAGACCTCACAAGACACACACAAAAGATTAGGGGCTAGAAAGGAGGTAATTGGCATGGTGGGGAAACCAATCCAAAGATGGGATTTGGCTATTTGGACAAGCAAGGGTGGTGAAAAGGAAGAAGAATGTCCAAATATTTATAAGTGATCCACGATTCCATTTAAGTTTGCACAAGCACAATAATTACATGTCAAGTTATGGTTATCACTTAGATGAGGCTAGATTCAATTCAAACTTGCTTCAACCAAGGAAAGGCAATGATGCATGTGCTCTAACAAATGGTTCATCCTTGATTTCAGATTCAACTTCAATGCATCAAACAACTAATAACTTGGGCGTTGAATCAATTGATAATTAAGCTACTTTCAAGGTTGTCATTACTCCATTCTAATGCAAATGCAAGTTAAAATGCAAACTACACACCACCTACAAGTGAATATGCAATCCTAAATGTTCTAAAATTTTTAAATTTATTGAAAATGCATGATATGCATGAGACTCAAGTGCAAAAGAGAAGATAAGAGCATAAAACACGAGGTCAAATACCGGTCTCTCCCCCAAACTTAAATCACACCGTCCCGGTGTGAAATAAATTCAAAGAAGAGACCCAAAACAAAATATAATATGCTAAGACTTTAAAAGGGAAATATATACTAACATGGAGGAGTGCCACTATGTGAATGGAGAGCATGGAGAATTGATAAGCTTTCCAAAATCAAACGCCCTTGGCTACCTTGCCATCACTTTTCTACTATCAATGACCTTGCAACCACTTAACCAAAAGATCAAAAACGCCCAAGAAACACAAAATAAAACTAGAAAGCGAAAGAATATATACAAAGATAAACATGTGAATGTCTCCCAAGTGCGCTTTGTTTTAAGTCGCTAAGTTTGACGTTGGTTACCCTTTTAGGCGGGTGAGAGAGGAGTGTGAGCACTCCAAGGCGGATCTTTAAGCTCGAGCTTGAGCACCTTGCTCATTACCTCTTCAAGACCGGCTTCTCCTTTTGCTTTGAGCTCGGGAGTGAGGATTGCCTTGGCCGAGGCAAAGGGCTTGGATCGGCCTTTGCATTTGATCTTGTACTCAATCACTCCATCCTTGTGCTTCCAAGGAGTGAGAGTCATCATAGAAGGTTGGCTCGGCTCAGATTTAAACCCATGATGCTTACTCGATCCGTTTCGCATCGTAGCCTTGGCTTTTGTCTTCTTCTTTGCGCCCTTGCTACCCTCAACGTCCTTCTCCATTGTGGTGGGACGGATCGGTTCCAAATAAGTGATCATGTCAACTTCCGAAGCTTCCTTGTCATTACCATTACCCAAATCTTTTATCTCAAGAGACTTCTCTTCCTCTTCATAGACCTTTGGGGGTGGAGCTTCTTCAACCATATCACATCTACCCACATATAATATTTCTTCTTCTTGAGACTCATCATCCTTCATGGTGATTGTACCACAAATTTTATTAGAAGAAGTCCTCATTTGGTAGAACACTTTATCATCCACATTCAAGAGAACTACCCTTTGCTCTTTGAAGTCCATTCTATTACCGGTAGTGAGTAGGAACGGGGTTCCAAGGAGAAGAGGGAGCTTGTTGGTTTTTCTCATCTCCATGACCACAAAGTCCGTTGGGACTATGCAATTCCCAACCTTGAGTGGATAGTCTTCGAGGAGACCAAGTAGCTTCCTTGAAGAAGCATCTCCAAAGGTGATAGGTGATGGATGATAGGCAAGGGTTCTTATACCAAGGCTCTTGAGCATCTCATGGGACATGACGTTCACACTTGACCCAGAATCACACAAAGCATCCTCAATCTCCAAATCTCCAAGAGAGCAAGCTATAGAGAATTTACCGGGATTACCAAGCTTGGGGAGAGACTTAGACTTGATCCTAGTTGAGCTTGGTGAGTCTTTGCATTCAACTAAGGTCACGTTCTCATTCTTCTCAAGGGTCACTCCCCCACCTTGTTCCTTAATGTCCTCATTGAGCTTCAAGGGAGATTGAGATCCATAGAGTAGAAGCTCAATCTCATTAGTGGAGGCTTCATGATCTTCGATGGGACGTGGCTCCTTTGAGAAGATGGCATTGCAATACTCCTTTGCTTTCCCATTTGAAGAGCTTTGTTGTACTTTGTCTCCATTGTTTCCCTTGGTCTCCATTTCTTGCACTTTGGAACTCAATGCCTCAAGGTTCTTATGGAGATCATTGTATGAGCAAGCTATCTTGGTATTTATTTCCTCCATCTTCTTGCTTATATTCAATGCTCCACTTGCTTAGCCTTGGAGAAGTTGTTGAAGAACATTTTTCACATCAAAGTCTTGAGGCATGGAGTTAGTGCCTTGAGATTGTGGGGCAAATATTTGTTGATAACCACCTTGGTTTGGTTGGAAGTTGTTTTTGGGAGCATAGCTTTGTTGGTGATTAAGATTGGCTTGACTTTGGTTGCCATAGGTGTTGTTGAAACCTCTTTGATAGCCACCATTGTTCCCAATGTAATGCACTTCTTCGGTATTGCTCAAATCCACCATTTCTTCACCAACGAAGTGAACCAGTTTAGTGGAAGCATTGAGAAGCTTGTCCATCATGGTAGCTTTCTTCTCCATCATGGATGATTGCTTATCTAACCTCTCATGGAGAGCCATCATGGCTTTGGTTCGCTTTTGCTCCTCAAAGTCACTTGTGGCTCTTGTAGACCGGTCATAGTCATCACCATAAGTGCCATAACTCAATGCAAGGTTCTCTACCAACTCCATTGCTTCATTCACTTCTTTGCCCAAGAAGCTTCAATTACAGGCGGTGTCAAGCAACATGCGGATCTTGGGCAATGCTCCACGGTATAGAGTGCTTAGGAGTGAGGCATCCAAAAATCCATGATGAGGGCATTGCGATGTATAGCTCCTAAACCGCTCCCATGCTTCATTGAAGCTCTCATTCGCTCTTTGAGTGAAGCTTGATATCTCGTTCCTTAGCTTTACCGTTCTTGAGTGGGAGAAGAACTTGGCAAGGAAGGAGGTTTTACATTGATTCCAAGAGGTGATGGAACCTTGTGGGAGGTTCTTTTCCCATTGCTTTGCCTTGTCTCCAAGAGAAAAAGGAAACAACCTTAACTTGAAGCTATCCTCCGACACTCCATTCATCTTTGTCAAGCTACAAATACGGTCAAAGTGATCCAAATGATCAAGAGGGTCTTCTACCGCAAGGCCATGAAACTTGTTACTTTGCACCATGTTGATGAAGCTTGCTTTGACCTCAAAGTCATTGCATTCAACCGGTGGTGCATGAATCCCTTGGCGGTTGACATTAGCATTTGCCGCATCACCCGCTCCAACAACGTTTTGAGCTCTAGCATTATGGGCGGGTGGGTGGTGGTTTCCATTACCACCATATGCTCCTTGATGTGGAACTTGGTCGACGTTTTCATTCTCTATATCCATACCCAACCTCTCAATGTGTTGAGCACGCCTTCTTTCTCTCCTTTCTCTAACCCCACGGTCCAAGAGGTGTATGTTGTCGATTGTTTCAACAAGGTTGTGTACACCTCTAGCTCTTGTGTTCATGTACCTACAAGAGAGAGCTTGAAAGAAAGATTAGTAACCAAAAGATAAGAAAAAGGCTTAATCTCAAAAAGAAGTAAAATCCTAATGTTGAAAGCTAGACCCAATTGGCAACGGCGCCAAATTGATACATAGGATTTTTCGTTAAACTCATATCAATTACTCTAAATACTAGGTAGTATAAGAGGTATCGAACAAAAGAGGTTAATATCAATGTACCAAGAATACATGAATTTTCACTACAAGAAAACAGCCGATTTCCGACGGCTATATCGTTCGGAAAACCGTCGAAAAATGGCTTTCCCGACCAATTTCCGACCGATTTGGCTCTTCGGGACTATTGCGTCGGAAATCAATATTGGTCGGAAATTGGTCTGGAATTTCCGACAGATTACCGACCATTATTTTCCCGACCAATTACCGACGTTATAAAGCGTCGGGTAATACCCGACGAGTTACCGACAATAGTCCGACTAACTTATTTCCGACCAAATACCGACCATACTTTTTTCCGACCAAACACCGACCATCCGCATTCCGGACGGTTTCCGACCATATTCCGACCAACCTAAATTCTGACCAAATTCCGATTAACCTAAATTCCGACCACCCTAAATTCTGACCAAATTCCGACCAACCTATATCCCGACCAAATTCCGACCAACTTGAAATACTGTAATTCGAAATTATTTTGAAAAATTTTGAATTTTGATTAATTAATTTAACTTAATTTCATTAATTCGAAAATGAAAATGAAAATTAATATTAAACATTAAAATATTGGCCCGGTTGTTGGACTAACTCCTCGATGGTGAGGACTCGAGGAGCTTGACTCTGCGACTCCGGGATAGTCGATCCAGCGGGACTTGGTGGTTGTGTGCCTCGACTTGAACCACCGCTATGTCTAGGTGGTTGCATCTCTCGAGGCGAACCACCGAGATGCATGTTAGCGAAACCCTCGTACGTCCTACAAAAAAAACGCAAACTTAGTTAGATATTAAATGCAAACGTAAACTATAAATAAAACCAGAAAAAATACCAAAACCGGAAAATATTCACAAAAAGGCAAAAAAATACCTAAAACCGGAAAATATTCACAAAAATACCAAAAACCACAAACTATTCACAAAAACGCAAAAAATACCAAAAACCAGAAAAAATTACAAAAAACACGATATATTTCAAAAACCCCGAAAAAGTTATGAAAATTCTCGAAACGGTTTTTATAATAATAATAAAAATTCATAAAACGTTTTTTATGCAAAAAAACGAATAAATTATTTTTTTCAAACGTTTTAAATAACAAAGAAAAAATTATTCTTTTCAAAAAATGCTAAAAACGATTTTTATAAAATTTTAAAAATATATTTTTGGTTTTTTAATCTAAAAACAATTTTTTCATAGGTTTAATAATGAAACTAAAAAAAAAAAAATCTTATGAAAATTATAAAATTAATCAAGTTTTATATAACTATTCAAAACAAAAATTAAAATTAAACAAATCTAACAAAACATAAACAAATCTAACCTAAACTCAAATCTCAACTCAAATCTAACAACAAATCTAACCACAAATCTAACTAATCTAACTACAAATCTCACAAAACCAACAAATCCTAACAACTAACATCCTTATGCATGGCTTACATGGTGATAGATGAAGGAGGCGGCGGAGGAGGACAGAATTCTCCGGCGGATGGCGGCTCCGGCGGCTCCGTGAAGACCTAATTTACAAAAAAAAAAAAAAATTACCTTGAGTACAAGAGAAGAGAGGAAGAGAAGAGGAGAAGAGGAAGAAAAGAGGAAGAGAAGAGGGAGAGAAGACTTACCGTGACAAGAGAACATCGGCGGTGAGAGCAGACGGCGGAGGGAGAATCGCCGGAGAGAGAGAGACGAAGAGAAGAGACGAAGAGACGAGATGTGAGGAAGAAGAAGAAAAATATGGGTTTTAGATCTATTTATTTCAGACCAACCCATACGGTCGGAAATCGGTCGGTTTATGAAAAAAAATAAACCGCCTCACTTTTCATTTCGCGGTAAGGTTTCCCGGGTTTGTTTTGGGGTTGGTCGGAAATTGGTCGGTAATTCTTTAGAATTTCCGACCAATTTCCGACCATATAGGGTTTAGAGTGTATAAATGCTAAGTGTTTATAAATCCAACATAAAACTTTGAAATTTATAAAAATTAGTATTTCATATAGGGTTTAGGGTTTATAAATCCAAGAAAACTTTAGAATTTGTAAATTTCCGACCAATTTCCGACCATTTATTCATATTGGTCGGAAATTGGTCGGAAATTCCTAAGATTTTCCGACTAAATTACGACCATATAGGGTTTAGGGTTTAAAAATCTAAACACTTAGCATTTGAAATTCTAAACACTAACCCCTATTTTAAATTTACAAAAAATTGTAAACACTTTGCATTTTTTTCGATTGGGTGTTGGATTTATAAACACTTAGCATTTTTTTCTAAAATGCTCATATCGGTCGGAAATTGGTCGGTAATTCCTTGGAAATTCCGACCAATTTCCGATCAAATAGGGTTTAGGGTTTATTAATGCTAAGTGTTTATAAATCCAACATTAAACTTTGAAATTTATAAAAATTAGTATTTTATATGGGGTTTAGGGTTTATAAATCCAACATAAGACTTTAGAATTTCCTTGTAATTTCCGACCAATTTCCAACCATTTATTCAAATTGGTCGGAAATTAGACTGAAATTCCTAGAATTACCGACCAATTTCCGACCATATAGGGTTTAGGGTTTAAAATTCTTAATTTACAAACTGTATACTGTTTAAAAAACATGTAAACATCTTATGTCTTACAAATATATGACAAAATAAACATTTAATAGAGTATATGATGTTTTTATAAATTGAAAGTAGATTATGTTAAACCTCTCATAATGAAACATTGACCTTATACTTATACTTTTCGGTTTCTTGTACGGTCTTTACTATATGTCCGTAAATAGTGATACTTAAGATATATGGACATTGTAGTTTTCAAAAGATCATATCTAACCATAGCAAACATAGCCCAAATTAAAATTTTCCCATTTGAGGTTTCGAAACCCCAAATGGTCGAAATTTGGTCGGAAATACTGAAAGTTTTCCGACCAATTTCCGACCATATATGAAGATTTTCTGAAAAATGCTGATATGTGTCCACTAAATCGGCGATAACTCCTGGAATATTACAAGGAATGAGCTGAAACCACCCTCATTGGAAAGATAACTCAATTTCAAATCTGTCTGCAAGATTTGATATTAAACTGGGCATGGGAAGATTTCCATCCGACATGATCTTTAAGCTGATTCGGATTGGCTCTGCATTTTCCGACAGTGACATATCTGCAATAAATCTCCCGTATCTCCTGAACCGCTGATTGTAATGACATGAATATACTTGAGTTGGAAAGCTATTTCAATTTCGCATGACTTTCATCAAGAGTTTCCAAGCGAAATCCATCGGGAAGGCTTTCGTTTGACTCGTTTTATAAACCCCGTCTGAATTTGGTCGGAAATCCCGACCAATTTCCGACCGTATATGAAGATTTTCCAAAAAATGCTCAATGCCGTCGGAAAATGGTTGGGATTTCAGACCAAATTCCGACCATATATGAATATCTTCCAAAAAATGTTAAGTATAAAATGAGAAGTGTCAAAATATCATTTATAAAATGCTAAGTGTATAAACACTTAAAATTAACAATTTATACCACACAAGTTTATAAACACTTAGAAATTTTCGAATATTAGTATTTCATACCATAAATCTTAATTGGTCGGAAATTTCTGATCAAATTCCGACCATATAGGGTTTAGGGTATGAAATCCTAAATTTAAAAATCATATAGGGTTTAAGAAACATCTACTAATCTTATTTACTAACAACTAACTTAATAGGTAAACATAAAATGGATCATATGACGATTTATATGAATCGATTCGAGAACGAGTGTAAAATTTCATAACGATACATATAACTTATACTCACACTTATTGGTTCTTGTCGGGTTTTGATTAAAAGCTTAAAAGAATGATTATTAAGATATTTTAACATTGAATTCTTTCAATATATCATATCTAAC
Organism: Eutrema japonicum; assembly: GCA_030161315.1. Classification (NCBI taxonomy): domain Eukaryota; kingdom Viridiplantae; phylum Streptophyta; class Magnoliopsida; order Brassicales; family Brassicaceae; genus Eutrema; species Eutrema japonicum. The sequence continues at coordinate 34,877,352 of BSQW01000007.1, read as the reverse complement.
CTTAGCAATAATAAACGTAATCAAATTTTTACCATTTGAGGTTTCGAAACCACAAATGGTCAGGAATTCGTCGGGAATTCCTGACCGATTACCGACGGGGGGGGGGGGGGGGGGGTGAGAACACATCTTTTAAATGTATAGCAACACGCTTATTTTATGTTTGTAAAAAATATTAAATCGGAAGTTCCGACCGATTTCCGACCATATATGACATGTCTCTATATCGCCAAAAATCGGTCGGGAATTTCGGAACAATTTCCGACGGGACAAAAATGTTCGGAATTTCCGACCGGTTTCCGAACGAATTTATTCCATCGGTATTTAGTCGGAAAACGGTCGGAAATTTCTGACCGTTTTTTTCGGTCAAAATTCCGGTCGGGAATCGCCTTGTTTTCTTGTAGTGAGCAAATCTTTTGGGTTTTTATGTTTATGGGAAAAGAAACAAATGCAAGAAAGAAAACAAAAGGTAGAATTGTTGGAAAATGAATTAACTATCAAGAAGATGATTATTGAACAAACAATGATGATAAAGATTGAATTAAACACTATCCTAGAACATGGAATTCACAATTATGACTAATCCACCGTCGTGGCACTAATCACTTTGTTAATCACCAAATCAAGATCAAACTCTCGTTTGTGATAAGATGATTAACAAGCTTTAATCTCTAATCCCACTTAGTTCACTAATCACCCTAGACATCAACTCTCGTTGGCTATGCATGAAAAGCTCACAAAAGGTTTGGTTCAAGCATTTCATCGAACACCTATCGGGCATGAAATGCTTAAGCTCTAGCTTTGATCTATCAATCCAAAACTAGCTTTTAGGTCAACCTAAGTGAAGGACCTAACAAGAATCAACCTAAATTATCATCATCTAACCATCAAGACAATTGACTAACGATGCCTAAACATTCAATGCACATTTATTCTTATGACATGGAACACTTCCATGACACTAATCATTGTATGAATCATCTAAAGTCAGCATCCACCGATCACTTAGATAATCCATAGTTTACCACAAGTCCATTTTATTCAACAATTCATCCTAAAGTCAGCATCCACCAATCACTTAGAATGAAAAGCATGCTTAGAAATTTTCTAGACTTTTCATCGAACACCTTGTGTGCATGAAATGTCTAAGTTCTATAAAATGAGTTTTCAATTCAATCATAGCATTTAGATCCTTCCTAACATGAGAACAAATGTTTATCTAGTCCTAAGCATCAACAATCAACCATCAAACCATCTAAATCAAGCTAAATCTAAGATCCAACAAAAAGGGGCCTAAGGCCTAAATATGAAGAACATAAAAGAAGAAGAAATAAAGGTAAAAAATATGCATTAATATAAAGATAAGGGTGAAGAAATCTTCTCTAGAGTGGCATTTGTATGAAGAACAATCAAAATCCCTCTCAAAATCATAAGAAGAGTTTGGGATAAACCCAACTCTAGAAAGAAAAAAACTTAGATCTAAAAGAAATAGGGTTTTCAATATTTAAATGAGTTTGTGTCGGACCGGGTCGGACTGGGTCAACCCGGAACAAACCGGGTTTTGACCCGGTCAAGTCTTTGGTACGTATTAAGTGAATCGGTCATAACTCTTGAACCTGACATCCTAATGACCTGAATCCAAGTCCAGTAGACAGCTATCTCGTCCCTATACAACTCTTATGAAGATCGTTTGAGTTGATTCATATCGGAAAGCCTTCGTTTTTCCGGTTATTTGGACGGTGTCATCTTCTCTCGACAAGACGGATATACCTTTAGTAAATCCGTCTTATCTCCCTATCCATATGGTCAAATAACCCGATTCAAACTCCTGTGTAAAGTTGATTCACTCCTCTACAACTTTGGTGAAGACCACGGAGGCTAATTCGGAGTGGAGACCCTTTAATACCGATGTCACAAATCGATATTGTACATCGGTACTAAGGGAATTTTCCCTCTGTTTCCACACCGAGCAGTTGTACCGACCAGTGACCTCGGTATTGAAGAAACCGTCTCGGCCAGGCGGACCTGTCTCTGGTAAATCAGCCATATCTCTCAAACCACACGTCCGAATGACTTGATTCCAACTCCTATGGACGATAAATTCGAGGCATCTCCCTAGCCTGATGTCCAAATGACATGATTTTCACTTGTATGAACAGCTAACTATTCTCTCGACAACTTTTATGAAGGCCGGAGAGGCTGAATATGATCGGAAGAACTTCGTTTTACCGGTTCATTGGACGATGTCATCTCTTCTTGGCCAGGCAGATCATGCTTCAGTGTCTTGGCCATAAAATCCGATCCAGAGGTCCAAATTGTATGATTCAAACTCCTGTGTAAATCTAATTCACTCCTATACAAGTTTCATGAAGACCACTGGAGTTGTTTCATATCGGAAGGCCTTCGTTGTTTCGGTTATTTGGACGGTTTCATCTTCTCTCGGCCAGACGGACATACTTTCATCTTCTCCCTATTCATATGTCCAAATAACCCGATTCAAACTCATGTGTAAAGCTGATGCACTCCTCTACAACTTTGGTGAAGACCACCGAGGCTAATTCGGAGTGAAGACCCTTCACTACCGACGTCACTCCTCGGTACCACACGTCGGTGCTAAGAAATTTTCCCTCTGTTTCCACACTGAGCAGTTGCACCGACCAGTGACCTCGGCATTGAAGAAACCGTCTCGGCCAGGCGGATCTATCTCTGGTAAATCAGTCATATCTTGCAAACCACACGTCCGAATGACTTCATTCCAACTCCTATGGTTAGAGGACTCATCGGGCTACAACTCTCATGAAGACTCCAAGAGCTGGATCAAATCGAATCGCCTTCTTCTGATCGGTTCTTTGAGACGTTTCGGATGGTTCCTCTCTAGTCTTTAAGCACCAAATCTCCAAACGCCACCAAGTGTCTCCAAACACCTAGAAAACTCCTCAAAGACATGCAAAAGACTCACTAGGACCTAATGCAGCTCCTAATACTCTAAGTGAGACAAACAAAGTATGAAATGCCATGAAGATCCAAGTAAATAATCTAAAACCTACATGATATGCATGCTTAAACTATGCAAATTATGGACACATCACAGCTTAACCTGAGTGAACCCATGGTGCAGACAGTATCTCTGATATGACCTGAAATGAATCCAAGTAGCCTTGAATGCCTCTGTCGGACCTTGAGAAAACTGAGAAATCATGTTCCTAAGCTCCTCGGATCTCGCATCATCATAGAAATTATTCAAGAACGCATTCTTCGTCTCATCCCATGTAGTTAGTGAACCAGGGGGCAAATGCTTCCCCATAAAGAGAGTATGGAAACAGCTTGCAGAAGAGGTACTCATTGGGCACTCCATTGTACTTCATACCAGTGACCAAATCCTCAAACCTCTCGATATGATCAATTGGATGTTTATGAGATAGACCATGGAAAAGATGCAGACTCACAAGAGCGTAGTACGCAGGTTTCAGCTCAAAGTCATTCCTCTGAAAAGTTGGAATGCGAATCGCAGCTCAATTGACATAGAACTGATCAGGTCTATTGTGCTCACCAAGCGTCCTCCCACGATTAGCCACAACATTCCCTTCATTCGCAGCATTTCCAACGATAATCTCCTCGACAACAACATGAGGTGGGATGATGTTCCCCTCTCCATCCAATCGTTTCCCTCTCTCATTGCACAATTGACCCTCTTGGTCTCTGTAAGCACCAGCTGCATCTTGAACTAAAACCACTGGATTGTAGTTCATCTCTGCTGGCTTCTTTTCTTTTCTGTTTGTGCGTTCCAAAAGTGCTAGCTTCTCTAACGATATATTAACTAGTGGAGTGCTCTTGTTCTTTCTGGTTTCACGATTAGGCATGCACCTGAAACACAAAAGTCAAGAACGTAAGTAACTCAAAAATTCACGACATGTATCGACCGATACCACTAGGGTGTCGATTGATACTGGTCGAACTTAGTCGAAAATCTCAAACTAAAATCTAATGGTGAATTGAATCTCCGGCAACGGCGCTAAATTTGATAAGCTCAAATTAATACCCTAAAAGTACTAAAGCTTTGTCGATTGTAATACTTAGGGATCGAATCCACAGAGACTCAAGAAAACACACAATATATTTTAATGATGGAATTAAGCTAAGTGATCAATGGAATTGAAAGCAAATACGTAAATTAAACAAGTTGTAATTCGATTGGAAGAAAGATAGGTTCAGGGTATTTCTCAGGAAATCAATGAGTGCAGATAAACTAACTAATCAGGGTTCAGGTTACGCACGGCTCTTGAACTCAAATTACTAAAGTATAATTAACCAACTCTCGTTGCGAGAATTATCTAAGTCTAAATCCTATAATTCCAAATCTCTTTGCGAATCCTAAAGTCTAAACCAGCTTTTAGTTCAAGTTTAATTTGTTCACAAAACAACTAAACCAAATCTCTTTGCGAATAGTTATTTTGCTCACTCTAAGTTCTATCATATTACTCAATTGCACTGTCATGCCTAATTGATTAACCTAAGATTTAAGTTCCAGGTGATCAATCTAGAATTAGCTTCGAGAACAACCTAAGGTGAAGAACTAATTCAGATTATGAACCCTAAACAACTAATCAACCTAGCATTCAAAGAAATCCCTTATGAGAACCATAAACCTAACAGGAGATCTACTCAAACATGGAAATTGAGACAATAAACATGACTGAATAAATACTTGAATAAATAATAAAGAAGAGAGTAAAACAAGGGTTCGAAATCTTCTCTCGGACGAACAGAGTTTCAGACTTGTCTCCCTCAAAAGTACCTAAAACCTGAACAGAGTTTCAGACTTGTATCTCGGACGAACAGAGTTCCAATAATGCTCCAAACGTACCTAAAACCTGAAAAGACTCTAAAAGACTTTAAAAGACTCCAAAATACTAGAAATCCTCTATAAAAAGGACTTATATCATGGCTTAAAAGGGTAAAAACCATGATATATAATGTGCCTTATACTTTTTCAGAATATCAATGTTATGTGGGATAACAAATTAATTATCCAACATTGTCCCCTCCTTTATGACAAAATCTTCATCAAGTTTTCGCCGACGGTAGATTATGTAACCAGATTTGTCGATTGATGTATGATCATTATAAGAGCGGGAGTATTTTTTCTTACACACCTGTTTCTCCATGCATGGGGATCAGGGCCTATATAATCCACACAGACCATGCATCATGTGTTTTGTCACCAGTTCATACGCTTCGGGGTCTTTGCTTTTAGATGGGAGTTCCGCTGAAATGATTGCATCCACATCATTAGGTGTTGGCGTTTTTGTTGATATTCCAAACCACAATAGCATATGTGCATGTGGGAGACCTCGCTTATGGAACTCTATTCTGTGTATAACTGGAAAAGTATATGGGTTAAGTTAGAAATCTAAAATGTGTTGGGTATTTTGGGACTTCTAACTTATAATTTTTAATATGTTGTTTTTGGTTATATGATTTAAAATATATTTAAATTGACTTTGTTAAAAACGAATATATAAAGAGATATGTACTATTAGAATTGGAAACATACATGCGGTGTATGGTTTGAAGAATGTCCCTTTCTTCAAATCTTCTAGCAATTGGTCTAATTTCATTTTGAAAACTCGACACTCAATATCGGACTTATCATAATTCGGAGATGCACCACCATATGCTTCTAGATGGTCTTTTATCTCTTTCAAATTTGGATTAGCTGTCATTGTGATAAATAGATATGGATTCACATATTGTCTACAAATTGCCATTGCGTCATGATGTTTTTCGATCAAATAGCGTTGTCCCCCTGTAAAACATGGTGATAAGATAAACTTTTTACCAATTATCTTAGCATCAATGTCACCTTTTTCTACTGCATCACATACATTATTGTATAGATCTGTTCTAAGTTGATCCTGATTGTTTTTTGCCCAATGAAGTCTTTCTTGTTCAATAGATGTATACGCATCGACTAGCTACTGATGAAGAAGGTGACCTCTCTTTATTATAGTCATTCCTTCATTCAAACGCGTGTGGATTTGATAAGCGTAAAACTGACGAATACTAAGAAATTTCTTTTTCTTAGGTTTTCTTCATCCAGTTTTAAAGGTATTTCTGTGTGAAAACCATACTCACCATAAGGGAATAAAAGCTGGTATTGCAAACTCATAAAAAGCGGGTGATCATCTCTGATTTCTTGAAAATGTCTTGATTGCAATTGTAGGATTACATCCCTTTGCCCAATGGTAGTTGACATTTCACCAACGATTAAACCAACAACCTCGTTAGTTTCGGGTAGGTCATATTGTTTTCCTTTTCCTTTTCCTTTCTGCGGGATCATTCTAATTGTGAATTCTTCACCACTGTTTGACTCATATAGATCACGGGCTCTCCGAAAAATCTTGGCTAGACAATTGTGTGAGTCCGAAATCTCAATTAGCCGGGTAACAGTTGCTTCATCTAGATTCTCATCTGAAGCATTTTGGGTTATCGCTTTTATGCGGTTCCTGACCTCGATACTCGTGTCGAATATGTAAAACTGGAGGAATTTTGGTGGTTGACCAGACATGGGAAGTAGTGAGCCTATGCGGTGATAGTTTTGACCTTGTATTCTAAATGTAAAAGGGCCTTTTCCATATACCACGCTTTAATCAATTTTTGCCCCGATATATGTAAATGCCAAAATAGCGTTGTACACTCGATTGGTATCTCGAAACCACGCACAATTTAAGAGCTCTTCAAGCACAGATGATGGATTTTTCATAGGTGGCAGTTTTATTTTTCCTTGGTTGCAGTATGTGAGAGCACGTGTTTTTCGATCCCTTCCTGTGCTTTCTGATGACCAAACTAATGCACCACAAAATGTGCACTCCAAAATTAGTTTAGCTATTTCATTATAATAACAAACAATAAATTTCCTAACACGCAGCTAAAAGCTCATAAAGCAAAGGGATTTGATAAGCGTAAAACTGACGAATACTAAGAAATTCTCTTTTTCTTAGGTTTTCTTCATCCACTTTTAAAGGTATTTCTATGTGAAAACCATACTCACCATAAGGGAATAAAAGCGGGTATTGCAAGCTCATAAAAAGCAGGTGATCATCTATGATTTATTGCAAATGTTTTGATTGCAATTGTAGGATTACATCCCTTTGCCCAATGGTAGTTCACATTTCACCAACGATTAAATCAACAACCTCGTTAGTTTCGGGTAGGTCATATTGTTTTCCTTTTCCTTTCTGCGGGATCATTCTAATTGTGAATTCTTCACCACTGTTTGACTCATATAGATCACGGGCTCTCCGGAAAATCTTGGCTAGACAATTGTGTGAGTCCGCCATCTCAATTAGCCGGGTAACGGTTGCTTCATCTAGATTCTCATCTGAAGCATTTTGGGTTATCGCTTTTATGAGGTTCCTGACCTCGATACTCGTGTCGAATATGTAAAACTGGAGGAATTTTGGTGGTTGACCAGACATGGGAAGTAGTGAGCCTATGCGGTGATAGTTTTGACCTTGTATTCTAAATGTAAAAGGGCCTTTTCCATATACCACGCTGTAATCAATTTTTGCCCCGATATATGTAAATGCCAAAATAGCGTTGTACACTCGATTGGTATCTCGAAACCACGCACAATTTAAGAGCTCTTCAAGCACAGATGGTGGTTTTTTCATAGGTGGCAGTTTTATATTTCCTTGGTTGCAGTATGTGAGAGCACGTGTTTTTCGATCTCTTCATGTGCTTTCTGATGACCAAACTAATGCACCACAAAATGTGCACTCCAAAATTAGTTTAGCTATTTCATTATAATAACAAACAATAAATTTCCTAACACGCAGCTAAAAGCTCAAAAAGCAAAGGGATTTGATAAGCGTAAAACTGACGAATACTAAGAAATTCTCTTTTTCTTAGGTTTTCTTCATCCACTTTTAAAGGTATTTCTGTGTGAAAACCATACTCACCATAAGGGAATAAAATCGGGTATTGCAAGCTCATAAAAAGCGGGTGATCATCTCTGATTTCTTGCAAATGTCTTGATTGCAATTGTAGGATTACATCCCTTTGCCCAATGGTAGTTGACATTTCACCAACAACCTCGTTAGTTTCAGGTAGGTCATATTGTTTTCCTTTTACTTTCTGCGTGATCAATATAATTGTGAAATTTTCACCACTGTTTGACTCATATAGATCACGGGATCTCCGGAAAATCTTGGCTAGAGAATTGTGTGAGTCCACCATCTCAATTAGCCGGGTAATGGTTGCTTCATCTAGATTCTCATCTGAAGCATTTTTGGTTATCGCTTTTATGCGGTTCATGACCTCGATACTCGTGTCGAATATGTAAAGCTGGATGAATTTTGGTGGTTGACCAGGCATGGGAAGTAGTGAGCCTATGAAGTGATAGTTTTGACCTTGTATTCTAAATGTAAAAGGGCCTTTTCCATATACCACGTTGTAATCAATTTTTCCCCCGATATATGTAAATGCCAAAATAGCGTTGTACACTTGAATGGTATCTCGAAACCACGCACAATTTAAGAGCTCTTCAAGCACATATGTTGGTTTTTTCATAGGTGGCAGTTTTATTTTTCCTTGGTTGCAGTATGTGAGAGCACGTGTTTTTCGATCTCTTCATGTGCTTTCTGATGACCAAACTAATGCACCACAAAATGTGCACTCCAAAATTGGGGTTTCTTTGTTTTTTGAGCTTTTAGCTGCGTGTTAGAAAATTTATTGTTTGTTATTATAATGAAATAGCAAAACTAATTTAATTAAGTGAAACTGTATATATTGTTTTATAATTTTCTCTATTTCTGTAAGGGAATTTTGTTTGTTTGTTAAATATATGGTGTAGAATATATTCATTTTTCATAATATAATATATATTTTGTTTTTGGGTACCTTTGTTGCTGTTATCTTTATTCTGGGCATGTGATAACGTACGTGTTGAGGTTGAATCTGTTGGAAGGGAAATATGTTTAAAAATATATTGAATATATAGTTGCAAGTAAGGATTTTTTTTTTGGTAGTTACCTTTTCTCTCCCGTGTAACACGTCTAGATAACAGAATTGCTTTTCTCATTGCTCGGGCGTTTTTCCGTCGAACTATTAAAGATAAGTTATGTTAAGTTTGATGATTTATCTATTTGTATGCATTAATGTAGTGGTAGATGTGGCACAAAATAATGTGATACCGTGTAGAGCGCATATATCACATCCACCTGACAAAGTAGTGTAGTTCGTTAAATAAGTAGGGTTTGAAATTTATCTAAGCTATGTCTTTATATTTCTATATTCTATGTCAATTAATAATGGTATGAAGTGTTACTTACAATCGTATAGGTTTGATGAGTAGGTCGTTCGCATAAGCTACTCAATTGACCTGTTAAAAGTTAGTATTTGTAATACATATTATGAAAGAACACACTGATTTGAAAGTATTACAAAGTAGTAACTTTTTGCCGGCCTGAACTAAAGAAACCGTTTTTTATAAGGGTAATTGCAGCAAATGTTATTAAATAATTGTATATTTAGGTCAGTTCTTTGACCACTATTACACTGGTTTTGTTTACCAAAAAAGGCTTCCTTATCCCTACCAGCGTGAAAGGTACTAGATCTAATCTAGGGTGATTACGTAAGAATTTAGAAGGACCCACTGAAACATTGTCAGTAAACAAAATCGTGTGTAGATCTTGTTTTCTACTTCTTTTTTTTTTTATAAAAAGACAAAATCTCGGGGGAGAGATCGAGAAACTGAAAGGTCAATCCTTATATGTTTTTTTTTCAAATTACTTTGAGAAGAAAAATTGTTCTTCTTCATAACTTATTCCTTCATCTTTTGCTTTTTTCTTTTTTTTTCACGAGATCACCGAAAAGAAATCGATCGAATCCCGACAGACTTCCTTGGCGAACTAGTAAGTTTGATTTTTTTGGTTAGCCCCCTAAATCGAATTTTGGTCTATGTTTTTTTTTTCACCGATTGGTGCCGATTTAGAGTGTTCGATTCTCGATTCGGCGTTAATTTTTTGGTTCTGGAATTTGTGAATGAAAAGCTGAAGTTCTCTAATTTTGTCGTAATCTAAAACAGATGGTTGCCACCGATCTGCCCCAGAGGATTCTCACTGTGGATCAAGTCCCCATAGGTCACCGTGTAAACATTTATAAAAATATATATGTTCTCTCTGACATCGAAGTCGCACTCGATGTCCCAGAACGAGAATTCATGATGAAAACTCAGTTTGTAAAACTGTTTGAATTTTGTTGTCAACTGGGGTGGCCACCAACCCGATTGCTAGATGTGAAGAAAGAAAACGAGATCTGGATTTTGTTTTGCAGAAAAACCCATCCGATTTTCTGTTGATGGAGGTGGTACTTTATCATTTCTAGTTATTTATCGTCATCCATGGTTCTGGGCAGTATTTTTTTTTGTATTGTGAACATGTTGATAAACATGTTAGAATAGCGTATTGTAATTGGGTTAGCTCGATAGAACATGGATAATCTTGTTGCATCTTATTTTGTTAGCTCCTGTCAACTATGCAACTAAGTTATCGTCACCGTTGGTTTAGTAGTTTGATAAATGTAACGTGAACATGCTGATAAACATGTTAAACGAATGTATGATAACTGAGTTAGCATGTACAACCTGGATAATCGAATTGCATGTCATATTATTTTTTCATCAACATCCATGCAATCAAGTTAACACTTATTTATTATATTGAAACATGAGGTGTTTGAAGACTTTCCATGTTGCAGGTTGATGTGGAAACAATAATATGTCAGGAAGTTGTATTCAACCCAGAAAAAGAAGACCTCTTTTGGAGCGATGATGAGGTTGAAGAAATGGTGGATCATATGATGAGGCTCGTGAATCAAGGATATGAGTTCAAGAGCAAAATGTTTGGCCCTGGTCTTACACCGATTAGCTTGTTGGGCAAACAAGAAGTAGGAAAAGGGGTAGGAAGTCGAAGCTAGTGGCAAATAAGAAGGGCAAATGCAAGAAAAGGAAGTCTGCTGGAATTTCCCGGGCCGGGGTACAAGCGTCAACATCTGGGCACGTCGACGATAATTTTGGGAGGGCTATGGAGGAGAAAATACGGTCCATCATTGCGAATATGTTTGTTGCTAATAACAAGAAGATAGAAGCCATGTTAACCACTAACAATCGCAAGATTATAGATGGCGTAACCAACTGGTTTATCAACCGCACACTTCGCGAGGTTAACAAGGCGAATGTTAACTGTTAACATTCACAATAGTTATCTATTTAGAGAAGCTGTTATATGTAACATAGTTTTTCATTTATGGCTTAAGCATTGTTGAACTGATGGTGTCAATAATCTTTTTCGGTTAGAAAAACCGGTAAAACCCTCTGCTTCAATGACTATATCATGGATCTTCGATCTAGTTTGCTTGTACTCTCCTTCGATGTACTTATTTCATGTTTGAACTATTGTTAGTTGATAACTTAGTTAGCGCTTACTTATCGAGATGCTAACCCCCGCAGCTAACAATGTTAACGGTTATAAACAAAAATTGTTAGATAACTATGTTAACTGTTAACAAGGCGAACAAGAACTGTTACATTCACAATAGTTAACGTATAACATAGTTATATGTTTAGACTACCTGTTATAAGTAACATAGTTTTTCATTTATGGCTTAAGCATTGTTGCACTGATGGTGGCGAACATGTTACATAACTTAAAACATGGTCAACACTATGTAGCCGTCACTATAAAACAACAAAAGGAGTCGGCTACCTACATTATTTATCTACAATTATTAAACAACAGGATGGCAATAACCACCCCTTACCATCTAAAAAGCATGCCACAAGTTAACAAAATATAGTGCATAAGCAATTATCCATTCATGCTGCTAGACCCCCTGCGAAATGGATGCCCAAATGTCAAAACCAAAAGTAATATGTACATTTTGCGTTAATAGGTTTAGTAATAAAAAATAACAATCAATGTTAAACTACCTACTGCTATTATTGTTAGCTCTCTCATATGCTAACTATGCCCGATGTTTCGTTTATTTAACTTAGTTATCATCCACACAAAATAAGATTTCCACCAAATCTGTTGCAGACGGCGCATACTCCAAGGCAATTACCAACTTTGCATTTAATGTTGTTGTCGGGTCAAGTGGCTGATATTTTTGCATAACTTAATTTTGCTGGCGCCATCTGTGATAGGGGCATATTGGGCAAGAAATTTTAACTTCATGAGAGAGAACTAATTTCACCTGCTATATTAACAGAAACCTAATTTATTGGTCTGACTATATTCCCTTAAATCACCCTTTTTATAATCATCAAGTGACATGAAGTAAAAGTGATATTTGCTTCTTTAACTGACTGTACTCTAATAATTTAATTTTGACGTTGTTGAGTTACATACCTTTAGATTGATTTCGTGACCCAGGAGGTCGGCCTCGTTTCCTTGGCTGATTATTGGCCATTGACGATCCTGTGTCAAAGGACGTTGACGATGTTAATTACGGTTTTGTGTGTTTGTTATGTAAAGAATGTTGTATGTTTGCTTGTAATTCTTTAAATGTGTCTATCGGTGGTAGACAATACTAATTGTTTTTGTGTTCTAACTTGTAATGATGTGAATTTAATTTTCGTAATTTTATAAATTGATAAATTAAGATGATGAAAACACTACAAGAAAACTGTCTATTTCCAACGAAAATTTACGACCGTTTTAAATCGATGTAACTTTACATCGACATTACGACGACTTTACGACGTAATATGTGCTCGATGTAAAATCGTCGTAAATATGTGTCGTCGTAATATCGATGTAAATTTACGACTAGTTTACGACGACATTACGACGACAACATAAATCGTCGTAATGTCATCGTAAATTTACATCGATATTACGACGAATATGTCTTCTATATATTACGTTGATATTACGACGATTTGACGTCACATGTTCTCAGTTAGGTAGACCACGTTTTTTAATAGATCCACCTACTAAATTTACATCGAATTTACATCGTAAAATTCGTTGTAAATCCGTTGGAAATTCGTTGGTAAATCTGAAAAAATTTCTATAAATACACCCTAACTTCAAACGAAAGAATAAAAAAAAAAACAAACAAAATAAAATAAAACAGCATAAAATATATATATATATATATATATATATAAATGTCTATATACGAACTACGAAAATGGATGTATACGCAAAAGGATTCAGAGGGAGATTTGACGGAAGAATTCAAAGAAGGGCTTGAAATATTCATGTATCAGGGCGGACATATGCAAACAACCCTGGAAAGTGGTAAGATGTTCCGCCCTTGTCGTAAATGCAAGAATACGAGATATATGTTTATTGAGACGGTGTGGAAGCATTTACTAAATAGAGGGTTTATGCCGCAATATTATGTTTGGTATCAACATGGAGAGGGTTTTGAAAGAACTCAAGCAACGGATAGTAGTAGTAATTATCAAGGTCAAGTAGAATCAAATTATCAAGGTAGTTATGATCATGGTCAACATCAATTTGATCAGGGTGCAGATCATGATAGGATGCATGCCATGGTTAATGATGCATTTCATGAAACAAATGCTGATAATAGTACTGTTGAGGAACCGGACGTAGATGCGAAGCGATTTTATGATATGCTAGATGCTGCAAACCAGCCACTCTACGATGGATGTAGAGAAGGTCAGTCTAAATTATCGTTAACTGCTAGGATGATGACAATTAAAACTGATCATAACTTAGCTGAGGTTTGCATGGATGATTGGGCTGATCTTATTAAAGAGTATTTGACAGAGGATAATTTGGCTGCCGAAACATACTATGCGATACAGAAGTTGGTGTTTAGTCTTGGGTTGCCTTCTGAAATGATAGATGTATGTGTTGACAATTGTATGCTTTTTTGGAAAGATGATGATAAGTTGCTGGAATGTCGATTTTGCCAAAAACCGAGATTTAGGCCCCAAACAACTGGGCGTACTAAGATACCATACCAACGGATGTGGTATCTTCCTATAACTGATAGGTTGAAACGATTGTATCAATATGAAAGGACAGCTGCATCGATGAGGTGGCATGCAGAACATTCACACAGAGAAGGAGAAGTGACTCACCCGTCAGATGCAAAAACTTGGAAACACTTTAACACGGTACACCCTGATTTTGCTAACTCTAAGCGAAATGTGTATCTTGGTCTTTGCACTGATGGATTTAGTCCATTCGGTATGTCTGGTAGGCAATATTCTTTATGGCCAGTTATCGTAACTCCTTATAACCTTCCCCCAGATATGCGCATGCAAAGGGAATTTATTTTCCTGAATATTTTAGTCCCTGGTCCCAATCATCCGAAGCGGTCCCTTGATGTGTTTTTGCAGCCTCTCATTCATGAGTTGAAACAGTTGTGGTATACAGGAGTGCGGACATATGATTGTTCGAGGAAAAATTTTTTTACGATGCGTGCGGTGCTTATGTGGACAATAAGCGACTTCCCTGCATACGGAATTCTATCAGGTTGGACGACGCATGGGAGGTTATCTTGTCTTTATTGCCTCGATCGGACAGATGCGTTTCAACTAAAACATGGTCGAAAAACATGCTGGTTTGATTGTCACCGCCGGTTTTTACCAATCAATCATCCATATAGGAGAAACAGGCGGTTGTTTAGGAAGAACAAAATCGTGCGTGTCCCCCCACCAGTGTATCTATCTGGGGAAGATCTAGAAGCGCAAATACATAATTTTGGGGGACTAGAAACTGTGAATCGTGGGGGAAATTGGCACACTCCAGCTAATATGCCTGATGGATACGTGGTTAATCACAATTGGCACAAGAAAAACATTTTTTGGGATCTTCCGTACTGGAAAAATCATCTACTGAGACATAAACTTGATGTCATGCACATTGAGAAAAACTTTTTTGATAACATCATGCATACAGTGTTAAATGTGAAAGGAAGAACCAAAGACAGCGGAAAGTCAAGGTTGGACTTGCCAGATATTTGCAACAGAAATGAGTTGCATATAATGAGCAATGGAAAATCACCAGTTCCTATATTTCAGTTGGGTGCAGAACAAAAGGCATCGTTGTTCAATTGGGTTTCATCTGACGTGAAGTTTCCTGATGGGTATGTATCCAATCTTGCTAAATCTGTTGAGAAAGGAGAAACGTTTTCAGGGATGAAGAGTCATGACTGCCACGTGTTTATGCAACGTTTACTTCCTTTCGCACACTACAAGAAAACAGTCTTTTAACTACTGCAAAAACAGTAGGAAATCAGTAGCAAAACAAAGTTTTACGACTGATTAGCGACTGATATGTGTCGTAGTTAAAGGTCTCGTCGCTAAATAAATCAGTAGCAAAATTGCTACTGATTTACGACTGATTAGCGACTGATTATATCAGTCGCTATTAGGTCGCTAATCAGTAGGATAATATTACGACTGGTTAGCAACTGAATAGTGACTGAATTTTGCTACTAAAAGTTCAGTCGGTATTCAGTCGTAAAAGCTAGCTACTAAATTGCGACTGATTACCTACGACTCGAGCTACTAATTTACGACTAAACTGATCATCGATTTAGTTGTTTTTGGCAAAGTTTAACTACTGTTTTACGACTGGTTTGTTTTTGTTGTTACTACTAATTTGCTACTAATACCTACTACTAATTATCAATTTCTTAATGTTGTTTAGTAACTAATCGGTTTATTGATTTTAATTCAATGTTGAAGCTATAAAGAAAAGAAAAAACAAATTTAAAGCAATCGAAAAGTGAAAACAAATTTAAAAACTTAGGAACAAGTTTTTAAACACAACATAATTCATGTTTTAAACATGTTTCAGACATGTTTCAAAAGGAACAAGTTTCAGACAAAAGGAACAAGTGTCTTAGGGATTAGCAGAAGCAGAAGAAGTTTCTTGGGCGAGGAATGCGAGGAAGTGCTCATCGGTTTTCAAGAATTTGTGGACAATCGCAAGCGCAGCGGTCTGGGCGCTTTGAGCAGCTGAAACTCGAGCATTCTCTGCTTCTTGCTGTGCGATAAGAGCAGCTTGTTCCTTCAGCTTCTCTTCAGCCATTTGAAGCTGTTGTTGCATCTGCTGAAAAGAAGCCGAGATTTCCGGGTTTTGTACCTTTCCCTTGACCAGATTCTTGAGGCTTCCAAAACCAAACATTTCTCCTCTATCATTTGTGAATGTAGACTACAAAAAGAAAACTATCATCAATCAATTTCAGACACTATCATCAATCAATTTCAGACACTATCATCAAAAAGAAAACCAAACATTTCCAAAACCAAATATTTCTCCTCTATCATTTGTGAGTGTAGACTATTAATCTCAGACACTATCATCAATCAATTTCCAAAACATAACAACATAAACAAAGCACTTCACCTGAATAAAGAGCTCGTTATCCTCTTCTATGGATAGCACTGGATGACGACCATCCGAAAGCTCTGTGATATCCGAGTCATGTTCAGACAACTTCTCTTCCTTTTTCTTCATATAGGCCTCAGCAACTTGCTTCGCTTTCAGATCAACAAAGGTCCCATCTTTCTTGGTATGAGCCCTGATGAACACCTCACCGAAGCTCACTGGTCTCCCCAATTCAACAACCTGAAATGGGAAAAGGATAAGGTGAATCAGTATATCAGCAAACTTAGTTAGAGTAAATGTAAAGCATTAAGAACATAAAACCATATATCACAGATTCAAGCACCAAGTAAATGTTAAAACTGACTTACCATTTCTTGTTCGATTTGTCGGTAAGACTTCTGTCCAGAGGTGTGTTTGTGAGGACCGAGACCTTTACGATCAGACATCCGAGCTGCTGAGGTTGTGTCACTCTTCGATTTTTGTTCTTCAGTGCTCCAATGTTTTTTCATGTCTGCCCAGAGCTTATCATTGATCCATTTCGGTTGCTCGTTAGTACATCTCGCAGTGCTCACCATGTCTTTCAAGCGAAGTAGAATTATAGACTCGAAATGCTCTTGAACCAAACCTGTTAAAGATGGATCCCATCTGTGTTTTTTCTACAAAACAACAGAGAAAGATAAGTGTTAAAGCAAATACAAGAAAAACAGAGAAGTTTGGTGTTACAGCAGAGAGATTCTTACCGCGAATTCAACGAAGTACCGTTCTTGTCTTTCTCTAGGCACACTCGACCAACTGTAGTAGGGGCCATCAAACTTGTTGGTGAAACACTTTGTAATCTTCCGGGTTAGAGATGATTTGTCATAACCAAACCTACAAAGACACTGAAATATATTCACAAACTACAATGAACTCTGTATGACATCAATTTTAGTTACATTGCCCAATTTTCTAGTCATACTCATCAACAATAAACTTCTTGTGCAATGAATTTCAACAAGTAGTAAAGGAAAATAATAAACTGTTGCAGTACAACCAAATAAGAAATTGTTGAATTAAAAAAAACTAACTAGAGATTACAGAGAGAAAGCGATTTTACCAAGTTGAATCAGGCTCGATGAGGTCGGGATCAAGGATTGTAATGTTCTTCGGCCGTGGCGCAAGAAGCAGCGAGTTAAGAGCCTCCATCTGGTCTTCAGAGAGATTGGGTTGAGGCAGACCTCCGAGATCACTCAATTCGTCATCTTCTTCTGTGTTGTGTGAATTTTGTGCCTGCGAACTGTGAGGAGATTGAGCTGGTCGATGTGGAGGCGGTTGAGATTTAGAACTTTGAGGAGATTGAGCTGCTCGATGTGGAGTGGGTCGATGTGGAGGCGGTTGAGATTGAGAACTGTCAGGAGATTGAGCTGCTCGATGTGGAGTGGGTTGATGTGGAGTGGCTTGAGTTTCAACAGCCAGAGATGGTCTGGAAGGTGGAGGCATTGTTCCCTCTTGATTTGCAGACGCTTCAGATCTCGTAGCCGTTGTGGCCGAAGTAGATGCACCAGATGGCAGAGATACACCAGATGGCGGAGCCGCTGAGGCCGAGAAAAGCTGCTTCGGAGGAGGGTAGTCTCTCACCGACGGCTGACGTTGGTTGTTGGGGAGAACCGGTGGGTCAGTCGCCGTTCTCGGTACAAAATCATACCGAGTTTTTGGAAGAGAAGCCGGCGTTCTCACTAAGGTGTTAGTTGGAGGGGCGAATTTTCGCTTCCTCTTTCCACCCATGGACAGATCGGGATAAGAGAGGAAAAGGAGAGGATGGGACAGTTCGGGATAAGAGAGAAAGAAGATATAATCGAACAGATCGAGATCGGGATAAGAGAGGAAGAGGAGAGAATTGAACAGATCACAGGCGGGATAAGAGAGGAAGAGAAGAGAATTGAACAGATCGATAAGAGAGGAAGATGATAGAAGTCGATTAGGGTTACAGAGAAAAAGGAATGAAAAAAATCTGTAAGTGTTAGAATTAAAACGCGGACCAAATTATTTGAGCCCACTAAAAATATTTCAGCCCAAAATGTTCACCAAAACTTTTCACCAAAAAAATTTCACCCCAAAATTTTTTAAATTACACATATTAATAAAATTAAACTTATATAACATACTAATACATAAAATATCTTGATCAAAACAAAAACTTAGGTACCATATAATATTCTCATAATTAGTAAGATGTTACACCTTCTGAATCGTCATCATCAGATTCCGATAAATTACACAGAAATTCGTCTTCTGGTTCCGCATCGCCGACATCGTAATCGAGATTAACTGGGTTTGCTCCTTGTAGCGAATTGTCGACTACGAGATCTTCAATTGTAGTCAACATTACATGATCATCAGTTTCTTGTTGTAAAAGAGTCGGTTCCGTGTTTACATAGACTCCTGCAATATTTCCCCTCGGGTTGACTTTAACAACATTTAGCCACAAAACTTTTGGTTTATGGCGGTTTGGGTACGGGATATAACAAACTTGATCCGCTTGAGAGGCTGTGCAATATCAATATATAGAAGTATATCAATATATGGTATCGACAGACGCATAAGAGTATATGAGTGTACGTACCAAGAATAAAAGGTTCGTATTTATAGTATCTTCTCGATTGAAGAACGTCTACAATCCCACCATTGCTCGTCCGAGTTCCTCTACCGATCACAGGGTCGTACCACTTACACTTAAAAAGTGTGATTCTCAAATTAACCACCCCCTCATACTCGAGTTCTATGATATCAGTTAAGATACCGTGGAAATCAGCTCGGTCAGCTGCATTGCTACAATGCTCCCCAGTAACACATACACCATAGTTACAAGTCTTTCTTCCCTCACTGTGATTCTTGGTATGAAACAAATATCCTCATGTATAATAGATGGGCCAAGTTTTGGCCTTATTCACGGGACCATGAATTATGTCGAGCACCCATGTTGGAAAAGGAATCTCGGCGTTCCAGGTAGTAACCTGCATATAGATAGACATTAATATCAAATATATTGAAGAAAAAAACTCAAATTTCAAATATTTAGAGACATACATATTCTTTGATCCAAGAAGGATATTCTTCAGCTCTTTTCACCAGGATTTCTTTCTCGGAGACGTCCGGATATTTTACACTAATATAATCTTCGAAGAAACTATATATATATATATATATATATATATATATATATATATATATAACACCAGAAAAATATATGAGAAATCGAATATGGACTATATTTAATTGTAAGTTATAGACATTCCAAATTATACCTCTCAAGTGGCTCGAAATAACCACAATTTCGCAAAACATATGCATGTGCGCATCGATAGTCTTTATCTGAAAGCTAGATTTCATGAATTTCGCCAGAGGGTCGACCTACATGAGTAAATATATCAGGGACTCCATCGAAATGATATTCGGGGACATCACCTTCAGCGAATCTTGTTAACATGACCAAAGTAGTGAAAATCAATTTATAATAGCTAGCAGGTGTATATCAAATGGGATGTGAACCTTTAAATAATTATAGCATTTACCTTGATTTCGTTTGTATAATCGAGGGAAAATAGTGCTCTGTGAAATAAGCTACCTCCTCCCTTAGATATGATTGAACAATCGATCCTGCTGCATATCTTTGGTTCTTTGCTTTACCTTTCAACTTTTTGAAAAACCTTTCAAAAGGGTACATCCACCTGTATTGCACGGGGCCTCCTAGTTCAGCTTCGTTTGGGAGATGTACAGGTAGGTGCTCCATCACGTCGAAAAAGATGGTGGAAAGATCTTTTCCAAATAGCATAGGATTAACACTATGTTATGTTTTAGAATTTGGACGCGACTTTTCTACAAAGTTCTCGAACATAAGTCACGGAAAAATGCTCCAACCCCTAGAATTTATATATTGAAACTGGAAATGGTTAATATAAATTACTAACATGCATATTTATGTGATTTATTTTCCTCAAATTATAAGTAATATTAGTACCTGATAACGCAGTGTGAACGTTCCGGTCTAGTAGTTCTGCACAGATAAATGGAAGTAGCCGCTCCATAAAAACATGGCAGTCATGACTCTTCATCCCAGAAAACTTTCCATTCGTCAAATCAGCACAACTAGCTAAGTCTGAAGCATAACCATCTGGGAATTTGACCGAATGTTGTAAACATTCCAATAATGCTTTTCTGGCTTCGTCTTCCAATGAGTAGGGAGGAAAAGGGGCTCTACCCTGATCATCAACATGTAAATGTGGCCGAGAACATAATTCTTCTATATCCAATCTTGACGGGATGGTGTCTTTTGATTTACCCTTCACACGCATAAGAGTATTCATGATGTTGTCAAAAACATTCTTCTCTATATGCATCAGATCGAGATTGTGTCGGAGATTGAGGTCCCTCCAGTACGGCAATTCCCAGAATATGCTTTCTTTGTGCCAGTTATGCTCTTTCCCAAAGCCATGCTTCTTCTTATCGTGACCGTTGCCACCAACATCCTTTGTTTTTGGTGGATTAACACGTTTAACCCGGTATGAATAAATTTGCTCACCGGTCAAAGACACTGGTGGATCGTCTTTCCTAGCGTCTCTCTTCTTCAAAAAGTATTTTTTATTCTTCCTTAGAGGATGATCATAAGGGAGAAATCTTCGGTGACAATCGAACCAACACGTCTTTCTTCCGTGCTTCAGATAAAAAGATTGTGTATCTGCCATGCAAATTGGACAAGACAATTTGCCATGGGTGGTCCATCCTGATAACATGCCATACGCCGGAAAGTCGCTTATCGTCCACAACAACACCGCTTTTAGAATAAAATTTTCCTTCTTATACACATCGTATGCATCGACTCCAGTAGACCACAGTTCTTTTAACTCATCAATGAGAGGTCGGAGGAAGATATCGAGACTAGCTCGCGGATGATTTGGCCCAGAATTGATAATGGTTAGAAACAAGTACTCTGTATTCATGCACATACCAGGGGGTAAATTATACGGAGTCAATATCACAGGCCACAACGAATGATTTTTTGACATGCCAAATGGGTTGAACCCATCTGTACACAATCCAAGATAAACGTTACGGGGTTCTTCTGCAAACCGGGGATGTTGATCTTGAAAAATTTTCCACTCCGCAGCATCAGACGGATGACACATTTCTCCCTCATTTGCTTCGTGCTCGGCATGCCATCTCATTGCCGCTGCAGTCTTCTCACTCTGATACATTCTCTTTAATCTGTCAGCAATAGGATTATACCACATACGACTATATGGTACATTGGACCTACGGTTTTGCTCGTTAGGCATCCATCTTTCTGAATTACAAAACCGACACTTATCAATCTTTTCATCATCTTTCCAGAAAATCATACAATTGTTAATGCAAACATCAATTGCATGACATGGGAGCCCCAAATTGCGCATCAATCTGTCTGTCTCGTAATGTGAACTGGTTGCATGGTTTCCTTCTGGTAAATAATCTGTCAAGATTCCGCATACCGAATCCACTAACTTTTCACTCATATTATGATCTGCCTTATTTTGCATGATTCGAGCAGCTAAGGATAACTGCGAGT
Organism: Eutrema japonicum; assembly: GCA_030161315.1. Classification (NCBI taxonomy): domain Eukaryota; kingdom Viridiplantae; phylum Streptophyta; class Magnoliopsida; order Brassicales; family Brassicaceae; genus Eutrema; species Eutrema japonicum. The sequence goes on along the minus strand of BSQW01000007.1, from coordinate 34,855,392 downwards.
GACCTTCACGACAACCATCGTATAATGGAGTATTCGCTCCATCCAACAAGTCGTAGAATTTTTTTGAATGATTACGTACCGGTTCGTCTACATTCTGATAACTATCATCCTGATGATAGTTATCAAAACTAACGTTAACACGAAACGCATCATTCACCATATCCACATACCTATCTTCTACTACATTACCCACTTCTTCATTCCCACTAATATGCGTCTTATCAACATAACTCGTTCCTAAATCCATATCGAGTTCTTCACCATGTTTATACCAGATATAATAATCTGGCATAAATCCTCTACTATACAGATGTCTCAAAACTCTTGTACCCGGGATAAATTTCTCATTCTCGCAAACAAGACAAGGGCAGTGAAACATACCCCGATTTCTCTGCGCTAGAGGCTGGCTATTTGCAAATGCCACGAATTGATCCACCCCCGATGTGAACTCTGCCGAGAGATTTCCCGTCGCTTCATCGAACCTACTGTACATCCACTCACGAGAATTACCATAATTGTAATTTCCCGACATAAATAAGTTGAGAAACCTTAATCTCTCTTTGATTTGTGTTTATAATGTCTTTCTTTACTTTGTGTTTCTACAATTGTGACAAAAAAATTCGAGTATGGCATATACATAGAAAATTTCCTGACTGATTTGCTACTGATTAGCGACTGCATCGGAAATTAGGTAACCAACCACCAAATGATTTCCACGTGTTTAACTGCATTTAGCGACTGATTTGCTACTGATTAGCGACTGCAGCGTAAATTAGGTACACCAACCACCAAATGATTTACACGTGTTTAGCTACTTTTAGCGACTGATTTGCGACCCGCCGAATACAGTAGCAAATCAGTCGCTAAAAGTATGTTATAAAACACGTGGAAATCATTTCCTCTGCAGTAGCTAATCAGTAGCAAATCAGTCGGGAAATTTTCTCCATATTTTCTACTGATTACCGACTACATTTTTGACTTCAATTTAGTCACTATACAGTCGTAAATTTCCTACTATTTAACGACTGCGTTATTAGGTCGCTAAATACCGACTGTTTTACGACCATTTAGAAATGTTCGTCAAGCAGTCGGTAATCAGTAGCAAAACAGTCGGGAAATGTAGCGACTGCGGAATCAGTAGCAACAATCAGTAGGAAAAACCCTGTTTTGGTGTAGTGGTATTTGCCGAACTCCTTCCAGAAAATGTTCATGAAGCAATTGGAGGTAAGATACTTCATCACATATAAAATTATTGAGATTAATTATATATATATATATATATATGTTACAATGTATATAATTTTGTCTTTGCAGGCATCAGAGCGTTTTTCCGGGATCTTAGTACACGGACGTTGTCAGAAGATGTAATTGCACAACTGGCTGCTAATATTCCAATCTTGTTGTGAAAGTTGGAGAAGATATTTCCCCCTGCGTTTTTTGATGTTATGGAACATCTTCCCATTCATCTCCCCCCACGAATCAGAACTAGGAGGCCCTGTTCAGTTTAGGTGGATGTACCCATTTGAGCGCTTCATGAAACATTTAAAGGGAAAGGCAAAAAATCTAGCAAGGGTTGAAGGATCAATTGTTGTGGGAAGTTTGACAGAAGAAACTTCACACTTCACTTCATATTATTTCGCTCCAAAAGTCCGCACACGCAAACGGGCTCCCCGACGATACGATGATGGCTGTGTGGGACGAATTTATGCAGTAGAGGGTGTCCCAGATATATTCTCACCAATTGGTCGTCTTAGTGGAAAATTGAAGGAAGTTTGGTGGGATAACGAGCATGACAGGCACAGTGCACATACGTACATCCTCCTAAACTGTGATGCAGTGAGTCCTTACGAAAGGTAATAACAAAACTATTTAATTAATCAGTCATTAATAATTAATTAATATAATTAAAATTAAATATGTTAATTTTTATGTCTATATATGTATTTTGCACCTTATTTGTTACCCAGGTACGAGAATGCCTTGAAGGGGTTTCAGATGATGAAATAAACGACCGTAAAGATCGTCACTTTGTTGAGTGGTTGAAGACGCAAGTAAGTTAATATAGTTATAAATATTTCATTTAATTATATCGGCTTTCAATCTAACTTTTACACTTATCATAGGTTGATCATGACGATCCCGCATATCCATTTTGGTTTCATGAGTTACTCCTAGGCCCCATCGGGAAGATAACGACCGCACCGATGTATTTTACCCGTCGTTATGTGTTTCATACGTACAAGTATGGCGTTCGTCGGACAACTACCAACTACGGAGTATGTGTTAGGGGTGAAATAGATTTTTATGGGGTTTGGCAGGAAATAATTGAAGTGGAGTACCCCGGACTGGTTAGGTTGAAATGCGTTCTCTTCAAATGTGATTGGTTCGATCCAACAGTCGGTCGAGGGGTGCGAATTAACAAATTTGGTGTGGTTGACGTCAACAAACCACGACGTTACAACAAGTTTGAGCCATTCATCCTAGCATCACAAGCAGAACAAGTAACATTCGTTCCATATCCGCGAGTTCGAACATCTGGGATCTCATGGTTATCGGTTATTAAAATAGCTCCAAGGGGTAAAATTGTTGGTGTTGATGATCTTCCAATGCAACAAGATTCTTGCCTTGATATTACAGAACCAGAGATTACGGAGAACGTTCTTTTAATTGATCCACGAAACAGGCAACTTGAATATCTACCTGACGACACAGAAGAAGAAGGTGATTCCGACGAGTTTGAAGAAATTGACGATGATGATGGACCTAAAGATGATGAACCCAATCAAGATGATGAGCCCAATGAAGATGATGATTCTGATTGAAAGCTTATATATATATATGTTTTCGGTATGTTAAATGTTTAAGTTTTTGTTGTAAAATTATATATTAAACTAATAAAAAATCGACGAAACATTGATGAATTAACAGTTTTTGTGAATGAAACACGTAGATTAGGGTTAATTTAACTTTATTACATAATGCTAAACCCTAAATATACAGTTTTTTTAATGTAAATCTGATGGTACTTAACAATTATTTTACGACGAAATTACGACGCCTAGGACCACATTCGTCGTAATATCATCGTAATGTCATCTTGGATTTAGGAGCAGAACGTAACGTTGTATTCCCACTTCTGATGATCTGGCCAATAAAGAATTCTGGGGGTCGAGTTTTCTAGATTCATAAAAACCAACCACCATAAGTGAAAGATACATAGAAGTGGACATCCTTATATTACGAAGGATTTAAATAGATGTCCAATTCTATGAATCATTCACCTATGGTAGTTGAAGACTATCTTTACTTGAAAACAAGATCCTACAGGATTATTTGTTGGCCAGATCATCAAGAAGTGGGAACACAATGATCAGCGTAAAACTCAAGGAAAAGTGGGTATGTATATATTTAATGTGTATTTTTTTTTTGAGTTAGCATTGAAGGTGTGGAATGTATTTATAGAAATGTTTTAGAAATTACCAACGGATTTGCAACGAAAATTTACAACGGTTTTACATCGAATAGCATTACAACGATTTTACATCGAATATGCGAGGAAATTACGTCGACAAAATGCGATGTAAATAATTAGGTGACCTATAAAAAACTGTGTTTTACCAAACTCTCATTTCGTCGTAATATCGTCGATATTTTACGACGCGTGTACGACGATTTAGGTTTAATTTACATTACGATAGATTTGTCGTAAACTCGTTGTAAATTACAACGAGTTTACGACGAGTTCGTCGTTATTTCGTCGTAAGTTCTAAAAATTTGGGGTAAGTTTACAACGATTTTACATCGATAGCATTACAACGATTTTACATCGAATATGCGATGAAATTACGTCGACAAAATGCGATGTAAATAATTAGGTGACCTATAAAATCGTGTTTTACCAAACTCTCAGAGTCGACGTGAAATCGTCGTGATACCGATGTCACTCATTTCGTCGTACTATCGTCGTTATTTTACGATGCGTTTACGACGATTTAGATTTAATTTACATTACGATAGATTTTAGGTATTACAACGAAATTACGACGGATTCGTCGTATATTCGTTGTAAGTTTACAACAAAATTACGACGTATTCGTCGTAAAAGCGTTGTAAGGTTACAACGATTTTACGACGAATCCGTCGTAATTTCGTTGTAATACCTAAAATATAGGGTTTAGGGTTTGATTTACATGTTTGGTTTTTTTATCTTAGATCTTGTTTTACGTAAGTTCTAATCATAGTATAAACAAGTTTATGTTTTTACAAAATCATTTACATTATTTAAGTCATGCATGTTACGAATATACTTATATATAAGAACGAATGATATACATTATTATGTAAGATATGGAAATCGACGACGATATAGATTCAATCATCGTTATTGAATATATTGTTAAATATTAGAAGTATTAGATGCACAAATATACTTCGTTCTTACGTCCAGGATATGTGTATTGTGATTTAGGGTTTAGGGTATAGATTTTAGGTATTACAACGAAATTACGACGGATTCGTCGTAAATTCGTTGTAATTTTACAACGTATTTACGATGGATTCGTCGTAAAAGCGTTGTAAGTTTACAACGATTTTACGACGAATCCGTCGTAATTTCGTTGTAAACCCTTAAATATAGGGTTTAGGGTTTGATTTACATGTTTGGTTTTTTTATCTTATATCTTGTTTTACGTAAGTTTTAATCATAGTATAAACAAGTTTATGTTTTTACAAAATCATTTACATTATTTAAGTCATGCATGTTACTAATATACTTATATATAAGAACGAATGATATACATTATTATGTAAGATTTGGAAATCGACGTCGATATAGATTCAATCGTCGTTATTGAATCTATTGTTAAATATTAGAAGTATTAGATGCACAAATATACTTCGTTCTTACGTCCAGGATATGTGTATTGTGATTTAGGGTTCAGGGTATAGATTTTAGGTATTACAACGAAATTACGACGGATTCGTCGTAAATTCGTTGTAATTTTACAACGTATTTACGATGGATTCGTCGTAAAAGCGTTGTAAGTTTACAACGATTTTACGACGAATCCGTCGTAATTTCGTTGTAAACCCTAAAATATAGGGTTTAGGGTTTGATTTACATGTTTGGTTTTTTTTTATCTTATATCTTGTTTTACGTAAGTTCTAATCATAGTATAAACAAGTTTATGTTTTTACAAAATCATTTACATTATTTAAGTCATGCATGTTACGAATATACTTATATATAAGAACGAATGCTATACATTATTATGTAAGATATGGAAATCGACGACGATATAGATTCAATCATCGTTATTGAATCTATTGTTAAATATTAGAAGTATTAGATGCACAAATATACTTCGTTCTTACGTCCAGGATATGTGTATTGTGATTTATGGTTTTGGGTATAGATTTTAGGTATTACAACGAAATTACGACGGATTCGTCGTAAATTCGTTGTAATTTTACAACGTATTTACGACGGATTCGTCGTAAAAGCTTTGTAAGTTTACAATGATTTTACGACGAATCCGTCGTAATTTCGTTGTAAACCCTAAAATATAGGGTATAGGGTTTGGTTTTTTTTTATATTATATCTTGTTTTACGTAAGTTCTAATCATAGTATAAACAAGTTTATGTTTTTACAAAATCATTTATATTATTTAAGTCATGCATGTTACGAATATACATATATATAAGAACGAATGATATACATTATTTTGTAAGATATGGAAATCGACGACGATATAGATTCAATCGTCGTTATTGAATCTATTGTTAAATATTAGAAGTATTAGATGCACAAATATACTTCGTTCTTACGTCCATGATATGTGTATTGTGATTTAGGGTTTAGGGTATAGTTTATTTTATTACAACGAAATTACGACGGATTCGTCGTAAAATCGTTGTAAATTTACAACGATTTTACGACGAATCCGTCGTAATTTCGTTGTAATACCCAAAATATTTAATTTACCGCGTGGGGTAATTTAATTTACCGCCCAGATGGACGAGATATACGCAGAGGTAATTTAACGTTTTTTTTTTTTACAAAATTAACGTTTCTTTATACAATTTAATAAATTTTACGTTTCTTTTATAAAGGTTGCCCCGAAGAAAAATGGCAGAGTTTTAGGGATGGGATCGATCGTAGATAGTGCCGCTGCGTCGTCCCGTCGTCAACTTTTCGACTATCCGGTTATTTTGCGGACGAAGTTAAACACCGCCAACTCCGAGATCAACACTTTGCGGGCGAAGCAGGTGGTATACGATGAGAAGATCCAAGGATACGATAAAACAATCCAAGGATACAACACTCTCTTCGATATTATTGCCCTGACTAACCCGACTTTGGCGGCTGCACTGAGGCAGCAAGAAGGATCGACATCGGGCCAGCCGACTGATCCGCTCGCGCAAGAACGAGCGAATATGGAGCAGAATGGATCGGACGACGAGCTTTTTGATAATTTACGTTTTTCAGCTGGACAATAGTTTGTATTAAGAATTTTATTTTGTATTTTAAATTTTATTTTGTATTTTAAATTTTATTTTATATTTTGAATTTATTTATAAAAATTTAAATTATAAATATAATTTTATTAATTATTTTTTAAAATTTTATTTAATTTATTTAATTTATATAAAATTATATTTAATTTACGACGACTTTACATCGAAAATTTTACATCGATTTTACATCGAATTAATAATTTACATCGATTTTACATCAATAATTTTACATCGCTTTTACATCGTTCAATAATTTACGACGAATTTACATCGAATATTTTACATCGATTTACCAACGCATTTACAGATACCTATTACGACGAATTTACGACGTATTGTCAAAACAGAAATTGTATAATTTGATGTAAATTCGATGTAATGTTTCATCCTATTACGACGAATTTACGATGGATTTTCGAAAAAAAAATTGTATAATCCAATGTAAAATCGATGTAATATTTCATCGTGATATCGATGTAAAATCGATGTAATGTATTCGTCGTAAAATCGATGTATATTTACGTCGATTTTACGACGAATAATATACGACGATTTTACCACGAATAATATACGACGATTTTACGACGATTTTTAGTGCTCCTTAATATTACGACCAATTTACGACGATTTCCGATTAACGACGATCATATTACGACGAATTGTTAATCGTCGCTAATCCATCGTAAACCATGTTTTACGACCAATTTACGACGAGTACGTTAGTTGTAAAAGGGCAGTTTTCTTGTAGTGAAAAGGTTCATAATTTAGTATTTTTGTAATACAATTGAATTACTTATCTTCTTTACCATACTGTTTTTGACTATTTTATAATTCTTACCAATTCTTTGAATTTCAATTCTTGTTTTAGTTTTGTTGTCGATGTTGTAGTATGTTATATAGTAATTTCTTCTTTCCTCAAATCTTTCATTACGATTTCTTTCATCAATAAGGTGGAGATGAAGACCCTTTAGGGAAAAATAGAAGGAAAATTGATTCCTACCTACACGAAGTATACTATAATGTATGGCTACACATCTGAAGTAAAAAAATGTTCTAAACACTACACGAAGTAACGATAATGCATGACTACACATCCAAAGTAACGATAATGCATGGCTACACATCCAAAGTAAAACAATGTTCTAAAAACAACATCAACAAGTGATATAGCATAGCCAGCTACACGAAAACCATCCGAACAAACATGAGTCATATGTGTAACACCATAACCATATATTTCTGGTAAATCATTCATCGAGCTTCAGCGTTGACTCAAATTTTAAACAATAAAACCCACCCAAATTTAAACCGGCATGAATATTACCACCGTGCTACGCACGGACACACACACACATATATATATATATATACATTTTATAAAATGAAGAATATATTTACGAGGAACAATTATAAAAGTAGGTCAATCACATTTTCTCCTCTTCTTTGAAGACAACGAACATGGGCCTAAGAAGTTCGGGTGGTAGGGAAATGCGTGAATGATCTCATGTCTAGATCAAGACCATGTCTAGATATTATTTTTCTTTGGTTTCAGATCAATATATATATATATATATATATATATTGATTTTGTTGTTTTTAAACAATTTTACCAAATTTGTAGCCTCTCTCATAAATAAGTTTGTGGAAACAAGTATAGCCTGAAAAAAACTAACAATAGTACGAGAAAGAAAATAAAGTATACATAGCGAGGGATGATTGAAAAAACAAATTTTCTTCATTACGTAGTGTATAGAAGATGTGTCTAATCGTTTGTTTTTTTTATGTTGTGTTTTCAGTTATATTTTGCTGGTTTAAAATAGTCAAATCAATTTAACTAAATTTGATTTAATAAATCAAGGAGTTTCAATTAATATTTTTCAATTTTAAAAATTGTATATATATATATAGATATTGTGTCCGTCTGTAGCACGGGTGGTAACATTCTGGTCGGATTAAGTCAAGTCGGGTTAATTTTGGGTGGGTTTTATTGTTTCAAATTCGAGTCAACGCCAGAGCTCGATGAATAATTTACTGAAAATATATGGATATTGTGTTACACGTACGACTCATATTTGTTCGGATGGCTTTCGTGTAGCTGGCTATGCTATATCAATTGTTGATGTAGTTTTTAGAACATATTTTTACTTTGGATGTGTAGCCATGCATTATCGTTACTTCGTGTAGCTGGCTATGCTATATCAATTGTTGATGTATTTTTTAGAACATTGTTGTAGTTCGGATGTGTAGCTATGTATTATGGTATACTTCGTGTAGCTGGGAATCAATTTTCCAAAATAAAAACCTCGTAGACAAATTTTACTATGATTCCTTAAGAAACAAAGATATCGGCGACAGATTTTGCCTAAATTCAATTTAGACTGAATAAAATCCCCTTAATAAATGCCGTTCATCAATAAGGTGGTGATGAAGACCCTCTAGTTTCGATTTAATATCCCCTTATTTTTATATATATATATATATATATTTATATATTAGTTTTGTAAATAATTTGTATTTTATAAAAATTTACAGCTTTTAGTTTTAATCTAATCTAATCCTATTATTAGACCTCTTTATTATATTTAGACCTTATTATTGGATTTAACATGTAGCATATATTTTTTTTTAAAACAAACTCAGCTTTAAATTAAAAGTTAGAAGCATACTTTATTTTTTGAAATGTTTAAAAGATAGCAGATATTGTCTAACTTTTCTCTCATTATTTTGATTAGCTCTGGGCATTTTCGGTTCCGGTTCGGTTCCGGGTAGGAACCATTCGGTTACGGGTATTTCGGGTAGAGAGATTTAGGATCTATATAGGTACCGAAATGATTTCGGTTCGGTTCCGAGTATTTTTTACCCGAAATACCTAAAATATAACCGAAATCCGAAATATATCCGAAAACCCGAAATTTTACACGAAAATCCGAAAAAGTTTTAAGGAACATATACCCAAAATACCAAAAATATACCTGAAAACCCGAAATTATATCCGAAAACCCGAAAATATACCAGAAAACAAAAAACAATATACCAAAAACCTGATATATATTTAATATTTTGGATATATAATTATATTTCGGGTATTCGTGTACCCGAAATATTTTCAGTTCGGTTCCGGTTCTACCCGATACCCATGGGTATCAATGTGTAGGATCCAATGGGTATTTTGAAAATTCCGATTAGGTTCCGGTTCGGGTATTTAAGTTCGGTTCCGTTTCCGGTTATTTTGCCCAGGGCTAAGTTTGATAATTGTATATTAATGCATATTTACAAAGTTTTGCATTTAGTGGACTCCCAAAATTGTACTAATGAAAAAAAATACCAAAAACCTGATATATATTTAATATCTTGAATCTATTGATTTGACCTTGCTTCTAAGTGACCATTGTTACAGGATCAGTTCTAGATCGACTAATGAAAAATCCAAAGGCTGACAAGTTAACTAGAAGACACTCATGTTTTCAGCAAAGTTCTTTAAAGCCTGAGCCAAATTGTTGCACTTCATCGATGTGGTTAGTGTCCATAGAGCTTGATTCATCATTCGTATCTGACAAAGGAACCCACGTGTTTAAAGTAATGGTATTTCTCTCCCTGTTATTCTACTTCAGAGGAGATGATCACACAAAGGTGGAAGCGAGGTTAGGAAAATTTCCCGTGATATCATTATTCGCCTACACCTTTGATTACTTTTGAGGGAATAACCCGGGATTCGATGGCAAACACCATCAATACTCGCGTCTCATACCTTGATGTGTATATGCAGATCTAAAAAAAAAAAGAAGAGAACATAATAAGAAATCAGTCTGGGGGAGAGAAATAATACCAGAAAGTGTGGAAAATGGTGGTTCCTTGTCATGATTTTGTATGGGAAAGAATCTAGAAGGTTCTTGGTATTAATCACAGCGATGAAACTAGCGAGGATGACTTGATTGAACGATGCTGTGAAATAATGTGTGTGGTCTGGGAAGCTGAGAATATCTACGGAGAAGTACATGGTGGTTAGATCAAAAAGCTGGTTAGGTGACATTTGGGTGCTTGGAAAAAGGGTCATTGCAACGTTTCAAGAACAAGTGAGTCTCTATGTTTTCAAACCTCTTTCTCTGGTTTAGTCTTCATTTGCTTGAGGGCAAACAAAGGCTAAGTCTGGGGAAGTTGATATATCATGGTTTTTACCCCGTTTAAGCCATTATATAAGTCCGTTTTATCGAGTCTTTCTACTATTTTGTAATGTTTTAGAGTCTTTTACAGGTTTTAGCACGTTTGGAGCATAATTAGAGATATTGGAGTTTTCTGGAGCATTTTGGAGCAAAGCAGACGTTCGTGTAGCTGAATACCCGATTTCAAGCATCAGTGTCGATCGATACTGGCTCGTATCGGTCGATACTCATTGAAGCAGACACGACCCGCGACTTTAAACAAGAGTTGAAGAATTGCAAAATGGCCCATAAGACTTTGATATTTACAAGAAGTCCCAAAACGTGATTTAGGTTATTTAATAGGATTCTACAGCCACTTTGAGAGAGAGGCTTGCTAACTTTTATTCTAAACATTGATTTACTTTGGTTTTGTGAGAGAGCTTTTGAAGGGAGACGAGTCTGAAACTTTGTTCGTCCGAGAGAAGATTTCTGACCCTCTTGTTACTCTTTATATTTTATTTGATGATTTATTCAAACATGTTTAGTGCTTCAATTTCCATGTCTGAGTAGATCTCTTGTTAGGTTTAGGGTTCTCATAAGGGTTATCTCTGAATGTTAGATTGATTAATTATTAGGATTCACCATCTGAATTAGTTATTCACCATAGGTTGTTTGCAAAGCTAATTCTAGATTGATCACCTAGAACTTAGATCTTAGGATAATTGATTAGGCGCGAGAGTGCGATTAATTACCTGATAGAACCTAAAGTGAGCAAAATAACTATTCGCAAAGAGATTTGATTTAGTTGTTTTGTGAACAAATCGAACCTGATTTAAAAGCTGATTTAGACCTTAGGATTCGCAAAGAGATTTGGAATTCCTAGGATTTAGATTTAGATAGTTTTCGCAATGAGTGTTGGTTAGCTATATCTTAGTGATTTTAGTTCATGAACCGCGCTAAATCTGAATCCTGACTAGTTGGTTTATCTGAATTCATTGATTTCCTGAGAAATACCCTGAACCTATCTTTCTCCAATCGAATTTACAACCGTTTTAATTTACGTTTTGCTTTTTTAGCTTAATTCTCACCTATATAATCTATTGTGTGTCTCTGTGAGTCCTTGTGTTCGACCCCTACTTTAATGCAACTACTGCTTAGTACTTTTAGGGTATTAATTTGAGCATATCATTACTCTTCACCACGTTGAGCGTGAGGCAGACCTTATGAAGGATGAGACACTAACGGATGCATCCGAGCAACCATTGAAGATGCTTTCTAAGATGAAGGATCCCGGAAAACATGTTGTTCCATGTTCGATCAAGGTAATGAAATTTCGTGATTTCAATTTTATGAACACATGAAGTGGAGATGAACCACTCTTAGACCCTAGAGGAGCTACAAAGAATGCTGAAAACGTTCTAGAAGAAGGTGCACCCGTCGCACTAGAGGAAAACATCAAACCAAAAATTTCGACGTGCGAAAAGATCCCTTTTGATGCACACTCTGCCCTTGCTCATATGGGACGTGATGGAGACTTAAATGAAGCCAAGGAGAAGCCAAATATTCCCCTAGGACCAGAAAATATCATTGGAGACAAAGAAGACGACGATCCGAGCAAGACGGCTCGAGACACATCCACCGCGGTCGCACCTTCTCGACCCGCGGCCAAACCTCCATTCGCCGCGGGTGCATGCTCCCGACCCACGACCGACCGGCCTTCAACCGCGTGTGCGCCTCCTCCTCACGTGGCCAGCCTCTGGTTTGCTATTTCTCTGATAGTTCGTGATCTTGCCACACCTCTTCGAGCAAACCGTCTTCACCTTGGATGATTGACCTTTACCACCACTTCAGATCATAAAAAACCACTCTCCCGTGCATCGTCCAACATGATTCGTTCTTATGACGTGACGCAAGCCTCATAAACTTTGACATACAAGCATCCAACACGTTCGCCAAGCACGGACAAAGCAAAAGAATCATACTCCAAGGAAGCTCCAAATCTAATATTCCGTTGTGATCCTAGAGGAGATCAACATCTCGGAATTGATGACAGAAATCTAGAGTGGGAATTGTGTGATATATTTTATACTAAGGATTACAAGGTTAAATCAAAGAAAACTTGTTTTCGGGCAAGACCTTTCTTCGACTAAGCTCACCTAGCTACCGACGTCGAGCTAAATGACTTTAAACAAAATCGCTCAATGGGAGGCAATCCATTTCGGTACGTTTTTGTTTTTAGTTTTCATTCTTTTTCTTTTTCTATTGACATTATCTTTTTCTTAGTTTCAGTTTTCAAAAAAATCTAAAAACACAAAAAATCAAAAAAAAAATGAAAAGACAAAAAGATGGAGACACGGTTCGGAACTGCTCGGCCCAGCATGAACTGCAAGGAAGGACTTGACCGCAAAAGGAGCCATCGACCATGGGTGAAAAGCCCTGAGCCACAGGCAGCCATCCATTCGCCGCGGTCGCGTACACTAGACCCGCGGCGAAGCTTCATGTGACCACGGGTGCAACCCTTCGACCCTCGGGTAACGTCATGTCGATCCGGATCGATGTCCCTCGATCCCCGATCGATTCCAAACCATTCCCAATCATCCCCACATCCCATTCCCATCAACACAACACCATTTTCCATTCCCCATTCACCACCATTCCATTCCCCCATCAATTCTCCAACCACTTCTAGGTAAGTTTTCGTTTTCCTTAAACTTTTTTAATTATTACATACATCTATTTCTCGTCCTTACTCGATTTATTTCACACTAAGGACAATGCGAATTAAGTCTGGGGGAGGATTCCATCCCTTACCAACCACCATTTTCTTTCATGAGCCTTTGAGTTTTTGCATTTTTCACGCTTTCTTTAAAATGTTTCAAGTTTTTTTAAATAAAGTAGGAATACATTTTGAGAGAATGATGAATGAAATCCATGACCATAATCGACCAATGTGCTTCTACGCTATTTTCTAGTAACCTTCCCTTTCGTAATTTGGTTCAAGACTAGGCGGTATCTAGAATTTCTGTTAATGCGTGTTAATGCGAAATCCCTAGAAGAATTTAGATCGTAGAGATTAATTCTTTAGGATGGAATATACTAGCTCTATTATATTTGGACTTTAACTTGACTTAATTTTCTCATCAAAGGTTTAGGCAAAGATCACAAATCATACATTCATGAAGTTCTTTTACCTTTTACCACTCTTTATCGTATATGAATGGCCAGCTCATATTTAGTTGGTACCCCGGCCCACCCGAAACTTAACCATTGTTCAAACCTCATGCAACTCTCGTTGTGTCTTATGTGCATATATGTGCAAAAAGCCGGAGAGGGAGAAACGACACAGTTTTCAGTCACTAAAGCCGGAGAGGGAGAAACGACACAGTTTTCAGTCACTAAAGACGAAGACAATATGCGATTGGTGGAGGTGAATTCAACAAGGATAAGAGCTTGGTTCTGCCTTGGAAAACTCCAAATATGGTAAAATTTCATGCCCCTAAGACTCCATATCATAAAGGCGTTTTCCCCTTTAAAAAAAAAACTAAAAGAATAGAAAGGGAAAGGAAACAAGAGCCTAAAAAGAGTCTAGGTTGGTCGAAATTATTATGAGGCATCCATGGTTCGTTTGTGAGAAGTTTGTCATTCCGAGCCCACAGAAAAATCTAAGTTTGGGGGAATGACAAAAAATTTCTGTTTTTGGAGAAAGGAAGAACTGCAACATTTTTACGTAAGAAGAAGTGACTAGAAGCTGTGGTTATCAATTGGTCCTTCCTCTCTTGATGTTTTGCATAATATCTCGCACCATCAGGTGAAATTACGGTAACCCGAAACACTTTTAACCTCACCTCTAAATGCCTTTAATAGCTAGCCTCAAATGTCTTGGTTTGATCTTTTTGATGATAAGTTCGCGTTTGCACTTAATGAATTTAGAGAGCTAGTTGACCTGATTTTTGGATTTTGAAAGTTTATATTTCATATGACGGATACCGTGGACTAGTGTTACAAGAATTTCTAGTGATAATTTTCTAGGCTAGGTTGCGTTTGATGTAGTTCGATGGTCATGGTTTAGAAGGACGGTCTCCGAGATTTCTAGTTCCCTATGATTTTTGTTTGATCATTTCCAAGCTTAAGTTTTGTCTTGTTTGAGGACAAACAAGGTTTAAGTAAGGGGGTGTGATAACACCGTATTTTTACACGTTTTACTATCTATTTAAGAACACTTAAATAAGTGTTTCACTTGTTTTTACATTCTTTTATTATGATTTTTGCATATTTGCAGTTTTTAGACTCTTTTTAGGTTACTTAGGCAAATACGTCACAAAATAGAGAAAGACAAGATTTTGGCAATTTCGTCCCATCAGAGGTTTGACATCGAATGGAGACTTTCTCACCGTCCGATCACGCCCAAATTGGGATACAAGATATAAGGGAGAACCACCTTTCATACCCAGTTGATGTCAAGACAATCCAACGGTTAGATCTCAAGATATATCCAATTGACTGAAGGCCTGTTCTGCAGTCTCGCGAAAGAAGCAAGAGAAGAATTGAAGTTTCAACCTCATAGGCCAACCACCTCGGGCTCAAGGTTACTGGCGGCGCCCAGAGGCTCTACAGCTGTGGCGAAACACCCTTTGGCTGCTGGTCCAAACCATGCAAACGCGGTGAACCAGAAACGGCCCATCTTCAAGACCACTTCGTTTTCTCTTCAAAGAAACCCTAAGGAGGACCAAAGAAAGAGTTGAAAACCTATAAATATATGTTTTACAGACACAATTTCGTAACCTATATTGTGCCTCTTTTTAGTTTACTTTTTGAAAGTCTTTCCTTAAGTTTTTGTTCTATTTTCGAGATTGGTGAGGAAGTTCTCTCCGGACTTAGTTCTTAAACTCGAGAGGCTTCTTCACCAAACTCCTGCTCTTAATTTAATTGTACGTTTACTTTCATTAATCGTGTCCTAGTAGTTCTCTTGTTGGGCAAAGAGATCTCAAGGGGCTCTCATGGATCGTTTTCTCATTAGGTTTTAGTGTAGGGTATCGATTATGATTCTTCGTTCTATCCTTATTCTTAATTCATGTTTGCTTGATTAGCTACCTTGCAACTGATCTTAAATACTTTTAGAGTTATGAAAGTACTTGATCCATATGTTTGACCTAGGGTAGACGAGCAAAACCGTCACAAGATTTCGAAAGTATACTTGTGGAGGGGTTGTGAGCGTTAAGGACTTTTGAGTATAATCACTAAATTTTTGCGCGGCCCGAGACGAAAGCTACTGGTCGAGTACTAAAGTTGTAAGTGTGTAGGGTGTACGAAAGTATACTACACATAGTGTCCGTGTTCCAAGTTTACAATCTTATTTTGCATACTCGCTTATTAGTTTACAACCTCTTTTTTACCTACTCGCCTTGCTTACTTGCTTTCTTTACTTTTTCGCTTAGTTTAGTTCAAATTTCTGATAAGTAGGATTTTTCCTCCTCAAGAATCAATCATAAATATGTTCATGTCATTGCAATATTTTAGGTGTCAATCCAATTGGGGTTTGTTCAATGCAATAAGATTGCAAGATACTGTCTAAGTTAAGCAAACAAAGGGGATTTGGTTTCAATTCTAACAACCTAATTCAATTCAAACAAGCAAATAAGTAAACAAGATTAAACAAGCTTAAACGAGATTAACAATGATTAAAAGTGGTGTTGTAGTTCCTCTGAGCATCATCCAATGTCCTGCTAGCATAGCAGATGACATGCAGCTTCTTATCCTTCCTCTGATCCAGAACTGACCAAACAGCAAAATCACTAGCGTCGCACATGATCTCAAAAGGCAGAGTCCAATCAGGAGATTGCAATATAGGAGCACTCACCAAAGCTTTTTTAATCTCCTCAAAGGATGCAAGATAATCAGGTGTGAAATCGAATTTGATCTCCTTGCATAATAGAGCGGTGAGTGGGCGAGCTAGCTTGGAGAAGTCTTTGATGAACCTTCTGTAAACCCAGCATGACCAAGGAAACTTCGAATGTCCTTCACAGAAGTCGGTGGTTGGAGGTTAGTCATGACCTGAATCTTGGCTTTGTCAACCTCGATCCCGGCTTCAGAAACCTTGTGCCCAAGCACGATGCCATCCTGAACCATAAAGTGACACTTTTCCCAATTAAGGACCAAGTGTTTCTCTTCACACCTCTGGAGCACCTTGCACAGATTATCCAAACAGTCTTTGAACGATGATCCGTATACTGAGAAATCATCCATGAATACCTCCATAAAATCCTCAATCATGTCTGTGAAGATAGACATCATGCACCTCTGAAAAGTGGCTGGAGCGTTACACAATCCAAATGGCATTCTCCTGTATGCGAATGTGCCATAGGGACATGTGAAAGTTGTCTTCCCTTGGTCATTTGGATGTATAGGGATTTGGAAGAATCCAGAATATCCATCAAGAAAACAGTAGTAGAGGTGACTAGCCAACCTCTCCAACATATGGTCAATGAATGACAAGGGGAAATGATATTTCCGTGTAGCTGCATTCAACTTCCTGTAGTCAATGCACATTCGATGTCCAGTGATAGTTCTAGTAGGAATCATCTCATCCTTTTCATTCTTCACCACGGTTATCCCTCCTTTCTTAGGAACAACGTGCACTGGACTGACCCAAGAGCTATCTAAGATGGCATAGATAACTCTTGCATCTAAGAGTTTCATGACTTATTTCTTAACCACTTCTTTCAGGTTTGGATTCAGCCTCCTCTGATGCTCAATTGAAGCCTTTGACTCGTCCTCAAGATGAATCCTATGCATGCACAGGTCCGGTGATATACCTGAAATGTCATAATGAGAATAGCCAAGAGCTTTGCGATACTTGCGCAGGTTGCTCAGCAGTAAGGTGACCTCTGCGTTGTTCAAGGAAGAATTAATGATCACTAGGAATGTGGAATTAGGACCGAGAAATCCATACCTCAGATTTGCTGGAAGTGGTTTGAGTTCCACCTTAGAAGTTTTCTCCTCGCTATAATCTCCAAGTTCAGCAACTTGCTTAGAATTTTCGGCCAAATCTCTTTCTGGCAGCAGGGTATCTACCGATACTACGTGGGTATCGATCGATACTGGTAGTGCTGTATCGAGCATCTTCGCGTATTCAGCAGCAACATCACTCGAATGGACCTCTGACTCAGCTGAACAGACCAATGCCCTCTCCAATGGGTCCTCAGGATGCATCTCCAGGAAATACTCTTCAGCAATGTCACTAAAGGTGTCAACAAAGAAAGTCTGCCCATCGATGGTTGGTCTCTTCATCATCTTCTCCATGTTAAAAGTCATGACCAACTCACCGATGTTAAGAGCTATCTTCCCATTCCTGCAATCAATCAGAGCACCAGCTGTTGCTAGGAATGGCCTTCCCAGGATAAGAGGATCCTTAGGCTCAGCATCATACTTCAGGACGATGAAATCAGTTGGGATCAAGCAATTCCCAATCTTTATAGGAACATCTTCGAGCAAACCCTCTGTAAGTCTAACTGAGCGGTCAGCAAGTATCAGTGAGATCCTCGTGGAGGTGAAGTCTGTCATTCCAATCCTTTTAGGAACTGATTATGGCATGAGGTTGACACTTGAACCAAGGTCACAAAGAGAACGCTCAAACCTGTCTATAAAGATTGTGCAATCTAAAACAAAACTCCCTGGATCTGGTAGTTTCGTTGGGATCCTGTTGGTTAGGATTGCACTGCACTCATTAGTGATCATCAGACAACCGTCTTCAAAGTTCACATTGCTGTACACCATCTTCTTGACGTATCTCCTGAAAGCCGGAGAAGTTTTGATATCATCTATGAAAGAAAGTTAAACAACCAGCTTGTCCAAAATTTCCTTACATCTAGAGTCTTCTACCTCCTTTTTAGTCTTCCCAATAGCTCTGGGATAAGGTATCCTTGGTATGTAAACTCTCTCTGCAACCGCTTTAGGCTTTTCCTCCATAACCTTAGGTGCTGTATCGACTGCAGGTTCAGTGTCGATCGATATCGGTGTGGTATCGATCGATACCCGGGACTTTGAGATTTCCCATGAAAGTATCTTGATCGGTGTAGATCGATGCTGGGTAGTGTCGATCGATGCCCTGGCAATTTCAAGTTCCTCATCATTAGACTCGACGAAATTCTCAGCAGTTTGGCCAATTTTTGCTCCTGGAGTGACCTCTTTACCACTTCTCAAGGTAATGGCATTGATGTGTGCCCTAGGTTTCTCTCCTTTCCCTGGAAGAAAACCTTCTTTTCTTCTCGCACCCTCTGAAGTCTGGGCTACATGAGTCTCCACTTTCTTCTGGTAGATACCAAGAGCATCGATCCTTCCACTCAGATCTTTATACATAGCATCCATCTGACCATTGAAGGTTACTGTTATCTGCTGCTATCCTTGAACCAGCTGTTCAAGTATAGCCTCGATCTTGCTCTCTGGGGTTTTAGCAGGTACATGCTTATAAGAAGAATTCCCATAGTTCCTGGTGTACCCACTGTTCTGGGAAGGTTTCTGGTTGAATCCCCCTTGCTGGAAATTGTTGTTGAAGTTTCGGTTGTTGTTGAATTGGTTCCTCTGACCCTGAAAACCAGAACCACCAATGTAGTTAACATCCTCTACTTCAGCTTCATTGAACACCTCAACATCTTCATCAAAATGAACGGCCTTCTTTGTCTTCCCCAGCAGAAGACTGTGCATAGAATCCAGCTGGGCCCGAACTTCAGCGATCTGCGATCCATCATTGTTACCAGCTAGCTTCTTGCGCTCAAAATCTGCACTCTTGGTGCTACTGGTAGATGAAAAATTCTCAATCTGCACATAAGCGTCCTCAAGATACCTGGTGTTGAAATTTCCATTGCTTGTAGCATCCAACGTCATCTGATATCTCCAATCAAGTCCTCTGAAGAAGAAACCCATCAGCTGCACATCAGAGTATCCGTGATGTGGACAATCTCTCTGATACGATCTGAATCTTGTCCAAGCAGCCTTGAACGCCTCAGTAGGTTCTTGAGAAAACTGGGAGATTTTGTTCCTCAGATCGTGCATCATCATAGAAATTGATTAGGAAAGCCTTCTTAGTTTCTTCCTAGCTAGTCAGCGATCCAGGAGGTAACTGCTTCAGCCAGTAGGTTGCTTCCCCACCAAGAGAGTATGGGAAAAGCTTGCAGAATAGGTAGTAATAAGACACTCCATTGCTCTTGATGCTGGTGATCAAGTCCTCGAACCTCTCGACGTGGTCCATGGGATGCTAATTGGAAAGACCATGAAAAACGTGTTGTCCCACAAGAGTTTAGTATACGGGTTTCAGCTCAAAGTCATTCCTCGGAAACGCAGGAGGACGAATCGCTGATCGATTGGCGTAAAACTGATCAGGCCTGTTGTACTCACCAATCGTTCTACCACGATTAACCACTGCATTTCCAGCGTTCGCGTACCCAGCAAAATTCCCAGTGACAACAGGAGCAGGTATAAAGATGTTCCCCTCTCCATCCAGACGTTGTCCTTGCTCGTTGCACAACCGACCCTCTTGGTCCCTGTAAGCACCAGCCTCATCTCGAACCAACTCTACTTGATTATTGTTCATAGCTGCTGGTTTCTTTGTCCTTCTGTTTGTGCGTTCCACAAGTGCTAGTTGCTCCAATGACAGTTGAACTAGCTGAGTGCTCTTGTTATTTCTGGTTTCACGATTAGGCATGCACCTGAAAACAAGAGTCAAAAACGTAAGTAACTGAAATTCACGACGGGTATCGACCGATACCACTAGGGTGTCGATCGATATTAGGGCGATTTAGACGAAATTCTTAGCTAAAATCTAATGGCGAATTGAGTCCCCGGCAACGGCGCCAAATTTGATATGCTCAAATTAATACCATATTTAGATACTAAAGCAGTTGTTATAGTATAGCTAGGGGTCGAACACAAGGACTCAAGAAATCACACAGTAGATTATGTAGATCCGAATTAAGCTAAATCAAAAGATGTGATTGAAAACAAGTATGCAATTAAAAGTGTTGTAAATTCGATTGGAGACAAATAGGTTCAGGGTATTTCTCAGGAAATCAATGAATGCAGATAAACTAACAAATCAGGGTTCAGGTTATGCACGGTTCTTGAACTCAAATCACTAAAGTATAGCTAACCAACTCTCGCTGCGAAAACTATCTAAGTCTAAATCCTAGAATTCCAAATCTCTTTGCGAATCCTAAAGTATAAACCAGGTTTTAGTTCAAGTTTGATTCGTTCACAAACAACTAAACCAAATCTCTTTGTGAATAGTTATTTTGCTCACCCTAAGTTCTATCATGTAATTAATCGCACTCTCGTGCCTAACCAATTATCCTAAGATCTATGTTCTAGGTGATCAATCCAGAATTAGTTTTGAGAACAACCTAAGGCGAAGAACTAATTCAGATTATGAACCCTAAACAACTAATCAACCTAGCATTCAAAGAAATCCCTATGAGAAAACCCCAAACCTAACAAGAGATCTACTCAGACATGGAGATTGAATCAATAAACATGACTGAATAAATACTCAAATAAATAATAAGAAAGAGTAACAAAAGGGTACGAAATCTTCTCTCGGACGAACATAGTCTCAGACTTGTCTCCTTCAAAATATCTCTCACAAATCCAAAGTAAAATAAAGAGTAGCCAACAAAGTGGTTGTAAAACCTAAATTAATAGTCTAAACACGAATTGGGGTCTTCTTGTATATATTAAAGTCTTATGGGCAAGTTCTGCAATTCTTCAAACTTCATTAAAGTCGCGACTTGTAAACTGCTTCGATGGGTGTCGATCGATACCAGGGGGTATCGATCGATGCTTGACGGTTCGATTGGGCACTTAGTCGCCAGACTTCAGTTTCGCTCCAGAATACTCCATAAAACTCCAATATTTCCAATAATGCTCCAAATGTGCTAAAACTTGTAAAAGACTCTAAAAAAACTCTATAATAGAATAAAGACTCGATAAAACGGACTTATATCATGGCTTAAAAGGGGTAAAAACCATGATATATCATTGGTTCCGGAATCGCTAACTACATGGGATGAGACGAAGAATGCATTCCTGAACAATTTCTATGATGATGCGAGATCCGAGGAGCTCAGTAACAAGATCTCTCAATTTCATAAGGGTCCGACAGAGGCATTCAAGGCTGCTTGGATTCGTTTCAAGTCTTATAAGAGAGATTGTCAGCACCACGGGTTCACTCAGGTTCAGGTGCTGGGCACTTTCTACAGAGGGGTTGATTGGAGGTACCAGATGGGTATGGATGCTGCGAGTAATGGGAACTTCAACACCAGGTATCCAGATGATGCGGTTGTGTTGATTGAGAACTTGGCGTCTAGTAATAGCACCAAGAATGCTGATTTCGAGCGGAAGAAGCAGGCTGGAGGAGTTGATGGATCGCAGATTGCTGAGGTTCATGCCAAGCTGGATTTCATGATTGGGAAGTCGAAGAAAGATGTACACTTTGCTGATGAAGTCGTGAATGTGGAAGAAGAAGAAGTGGAGGATGTTAACTACGTTGGTGGTTCTGGTTTTCAGGGTCAGCGATTTTGGTAAAACAACAACCGAAACTTCAACAACAACAATCAGCAAGGTGGGTACAAGTTTGAGGGGAACCAATCTGGTTTTGGAACAAAACAATTTACTCAGAAACCACTCCAGAGCAGCGATTTCACTCGCAATTATGGGAACTCTTCGTACCAACCAATCTCTCCAAAGTCCACAGAGAATAAGATGGAATCCGTGCTTGAACAACTTCTTCAGGGACAACAGAAGTTGCAAATGGATTTCAATGGGAAGTTTGACTCTCTGTACATTGATCTAAATGGGAAAATTGATGCTATCAATCAGACCCAGAAGAATCTGGAAATTCAGATCGCTCAGATAGCAGCAGCTGTGAAAAGGCATGAAGGTTTTCTTCCAAGGAAAACTGAGAATCCAAGGGCACACATTAATGCCATCACCTTGAGGAGTGGAAAAGAGGTGATTACAGGAGTGAAAACCAGCCCAATTGTAGAGAATCTCGTCGATCTTGCTTAAGTAGATGATTGGGATTATGAAAACCCCAGGTATCGATCGATACCAGCCAGTGTCGATCGACATCGGTCCAGACATCTGCATGAGGGGATCCAAAACCCCAGGTATCGATCGATACTCACCCAGTATCGTTCGATACTGAGACACAAATCGAGAAGGAGCCCGAGATTGTCAAGGAGAGGGTGTATAAACCCAAGATGCCTTATCCTATGCCTCCTAAGATGACAAAGAAGGAATGGGAGGATGCCAGATGCAAAGCTATGTTGGATAAGTTGGTTGTGGAGCTCCCTTTTGTCGATGCTAATAAGACTTCTCCAGCTTTCATGAGGTATGTGACGAAGATGGTGTATAGCAATGTGAACCTTGAAGAAGTTGTCATGATGATTACAGCTGAGTGCAGTGCGATTCTACTAACCAAAATTCCCAAGAAGCTACCAGACCCAGGGAGTTTTGTTTTGGATTGCACTATCTTCACAGAGAGATTCGAGCGTGCTCTCTGTGATATTGGGTCGAGTGTGAACCTTATGCCACACTCAGTTGCCAAGCGAATGGGGATGACAGATTTCTAGTCTACAAGGATTTCACTGGTACTTGCTGATCGCTGAGTACGGCTTCCAGAGGGACTACTCGAAGATGTCCCAATCAAGATTGGGAATTGCTTAATCCAAACAGATTTCATCGTCTTGAAGTACGATGCTGAGCCTAAGGATCCTCTTATCCTGGGCAGGCCATTCCTTGCAACTGCTGGAGCCTTGATCGATTGCAAGAATGGACAGATAGCTCTCAACATCAGTGATTTGGTGATGTCCTTTAACATGGAAAAGATGATGAAGAGACCAACCATCGATGGGCAGACGTTCTATGTGGACACCTTCAGTGACATAGCAGAGAAGTACTTCCTGGAGATGCACCCTAAGGATCCACTGGAGAGAACATTGGTCTGTTCAGCCACTTCAGAGGTCCATTTGTGCGATGATACTGCTGGATACTCGAAGATGCTCGATTCAGCATCGTCAGTATCGATCGATACTCCACTGGTATCGGTCGATACCATGCGGCCAGGAAGAGAGTTGGCCGAGAGCTCTAAGCAAGCTGCTGGGCTTGGGGATTGTAGTACAGAGAATGCTCCTAAGGTTGAACTCAAGCCACTCCCACCAAATATGAGGTATAGTTTTCTTGGACCTGATTCAACATACCCAGTAATTGTCAATGCTTCTTTGAACAACACAGAGAATGCCTTACTGCTGAGCAAGTATCGCAAAGCTCTTGGCTATTCTCTTGATGACGTTTCAGGTATAGCACCAGACTTGTGCATGCATCGGATTCATCTGGAGGATGAGTCTAAGTCTTCGATTGAGTGCCAGAGGAGGCTGAATCCGAACCTGAAGGAAGTGGTCAGGAAGGAAGTGATGAAACTTTTGGAAGCAGGGATTATCTATGCCATCCTTGATAGTTCCTGGGTTAGTCCGGTTCACGTTGTGCCTAAGAAAGGAGGTATAATTGTGGTGAAGAACGAGAAGGATGAGCTGATCCCTATAAGGACAATCACTGGTCATAGGATGTGTATTGACTACAGGAAGCTGAATGCGGCTACAAGGAAGGATCACTTCCCATTGCCATTCATTGACCAGATGCTGGAGAGGTTAGCGAGTCATCCATACTACTGTTTTCTCGATGGGTACTCAGGATTTTTCCAGATTCCTATACATTCAGAGGAACAGGGAAAGATGACTTTTACATGTCCATATGGCACATTCGCCTACAGAAGAATGCCATTTGGATTATGTAACGCTCCAGCAACCTTTCAGCGATGCATGATGTCGATTTTCATAGACATGACTGAGGAGTTTATGGAGGTTTTCATGAATGACTTTTCAGTGTATGGATCGTCATTCAAGGATTGTCTGGATAACTTGGGCAAGGTACTTCAAAGATGCGAGGAGAAGCACTTGGTTCTTAATTGGGAGAAGTTCCACTTCATGGTACAAGATGGCATCGTTCTTGGGCACAAAGTTTCTAAGGCAGGGATCGAAGTTGACAAGGCTAAGATTCAGGTCATGACAAGCCTGCAACCTCCACGATCTGTATCTGAGATTCGAAGCTTCCTTGGTCATGATGGGTTTTACAGGAGGTTCATCAAAGATTTCTCTAAGCTCGCACGCCCACTCACAACGATGTTATGTAAGGAAGTCCAATTTGACTTCACATCGGATTGCCTTGCAGCCTTCGAGGAGATTAAGAAGGCATTGGTGAGTGCTCCTATTGTCCCACAACCTGATTGGAGTTTACCTTTTGAGGTTATGTGCGATGCAAGTGATTTTTCTGTTGGAGCTGTGTTGGGTCAGAGGAAAGACAAGAAGCTCCATGCTATTTACTATGCCAGCAGGACGTTGGATGATGCTCAGCGAAATTACAGCACCACTGAGAAGGAGTTACTTGCAGTTGTTTTCTCTTTTGAGAAATATTGGTCCTACTTGATTGGGAGCAAGGTTATTGTTCACACAGACCATGCTGCTCTCAAATACCTGCTGAAGAACAAGGACCTCAAGCCTCGTCTATGCTGATGGGTTCTTTTGCTCCAAGGGTTCGACATCGAGATCAAGGACAAGAGAGGAGTTGAGAATGGCGTTGCTGACCACTTATCACGATTAAAGGTCGATGAAGTCGTACCTATTGATGATTTCCTGCCAGAGGAAGGTATTTACTTCATTGAAGCTCAGCTTCAAGACGTTTGTCCCAAAAATCTGCAATTTTCACGAGTGCAGACTTTCGGTATCGATCGATAATCACCTAGTGTCGATCGATACCCGTCAAGATTTGAACCTGTTTTGCCTGCAGAGCACTTCGACTCTTATGATGTATATCTAGCTGCTGTCTCTAGTCCTGCACGACCATGGTACGCTGACATTGCCAACTACCTTGGTGTAAAGACTGAGCCAAGGTATCCCACAAAGTATGCGAGGAAGAACTTTATGCGCGAGATGAGGAGGTTCTTCTGGGATGAGCCATACCTATACAAGCACTACTCATATGGTATCTACAAAAGATGCGTTGCAGAATATGAGGTGCCAGCAATTCTTTTTCATTTCCATGGGTCTGAGTATGCTGGTCATTTTGTTACTTTCAAAACGGTGTCCAAAGTTCTTCAAGTAGGTTTCTGGTGGCCTACTATGTTCAGAGACGCGCATGCTTATATCTCACAGTGTTATGTCTGTCAGAAGAGAGGGAACATCAGCAAGAGACATGAGATGCCACAAAATTTCATCCTTGAGGTTGAAGTTTTCGATTGCTGGGGCATCGATTTTATGGGTCCCTTTCCCTCGTCACACGAGAACAGATACATCCTTGTTGTTGTGGACTATGTGTCCAAATGGGTGGAGGCGATTGCTAGAAGAACCAATGATTCTTCGGTGGTTGTTAAACTGTTTAAGACAATCATTTTCCCTCGATTTGGAGTACCTCGAATTGTGGTAAGTGATGGTGGTTCTCACTTTATCAACAAGATTTTCGAGAGAATGCTGAAAAAGTATGGTGTAAATCATCGCGTGGCTACTCCATATCACCCTCAGACCAGTGGGCAAGTCGAAGTATCCAACAGGCAAATCAAGGAAATTTTGGAGAAGACAGTGGGTGCTTCTAGGAAGGATTGGTCTAACAAGCTGGATGACGCGCTATGGGCTTATAGGACTATTTTCAAGACACCGCTGGGCACTACACCGTTTCACTTGCTGTATGGGAAAGCATGTCACCTTCCTGTGGAGATAGAGCACAAGGCTGCATGGGCGATGAAGTTACTGAACTTTGACATCAAGCCTGCAGCAGAGAGGAGATTGATTCAGTTGAACGAGTTGGATGAGATTAGGCATCACGCCTAAGAGAACTCGAAGCTGTACAAGGAGAGAACTAAGGCCTATCATGATAAAAAGATCATCTCCAGACATTTCGAGCCGAACGACCAGGTACTTATGTATAACTCTCGTTTGCAATTGTTTCCTGGTAAATTGCGTTCTCGTTGGTCAGGTCCCTTCACAATCAAGGAGGTCAGACCACATGGTGCTGTCGTGCTGATTAGTCCTACAGGTGATGAATTTACTGTCAATGGACAGAGGGTGAAACACTATTGGGCGAAAGCCGAGATTCCAACAGGGCAGATAATGCCTTTGGATGATGCACCCAATGCCTGAATGGCGTTACAGTCAAGCTAATGACGTTACACGAGCGCTTGGTGAGAGGCAACCCACTGGTAAGTCAGCTTTTGAGTCATTTTTCTTATTATTTTTCGTTTTGTGTTTGTGTCAGGATAAACAAGGAGCAAAACTCCAAATCGCATGAGTATCAATCGATACCACATTGGAATCAGTCGACACCAATCGCGAATAAGACGGTTCATCATGTCGACTTAAGCCTGGTATCGATCGATACCAGGCCGTGTGTCGGTCGACACCAGATGTTCCAGCACGGTAACTTCCTGTTTTTCTTAAATCTATTCTGTTCTTTTGTTTTCTTTTACCTACTCTAGGCTAGATAACACTGGGGACAGTGTTGTTCGAGTCTGGGGGAGGTGTCTGCTGACATTGTGTTTGTTTTTCTTAGAGTCAGTTGTTTTATCGAGTCAAAAACGTTTTATTGACTCAAAACTTGTTGGAGATGATGATCCTATGCTTGAATTGTTGTGGTGATTTTGTTTTTGAGTGACCAGTGTTGCAGGATCAGCTCTAGATCGACTAATGAAAAATCCAATGAGTGACCAGTTGACTAGAAAACATCCATGTCTCCAGCAGAGTTATTCTGAAGCCTGAGCCAAATTTTTGCACTTCATCGATGTGGTTAGTTTTTACAGAGCTTGATTCATCATTCATATCTGACAAAGGAACCCATATGTTTAAAGTAATGGTATCTCTCTCCCCTGTTATAAGTTGATAAATAAGAGCATAAAAGATGAAATGATTTTCTTCTCAGGAGAGGGTTAGGAAAATTTCCAGCGATCACATTATTCTACTTAAGAGGGAATGATCACACAAAGGTTGAAAGCGAGGTTAGGAAAATTTTCCGTGATACCACTATTCGCCTAAACCTTTGATACATAGAGAGGGAAGAATCGAGTATTCGGTGGCAGACACCATCAATACTCGCGTTTCGGACCTTGATGTGTATATGCAGATCTAAAAACAAAGAGAGAACATAATAAGAAATATGTCTGGGGGAGAGAAAGAGATACAAAAAGTGTGAAATTAGATGCTTCCTTGTCATGATATTGTATGGTAAAGAATCTATAAGGTTCTTGAACATTGGCTGCAGCAATGAAACTGGCGATGAGGGCTTTATTTGAACAATGCTGCGAGATAATGTGTGGAGTCTGGAAAAGCTGCTAATGTCTACGAAGAAGTACATGGTGGTTAGATCAAAAGATGGTTAGGTGACATTTGGGTACTTGGGAAAAGAATCTTTGCGATGGTTCCTGAATAGGCGAGTCTTCGTGTTTTCAAACCTCTTTCTCTGGTTTAGTCTTCTATTTGCTTGAGGGCATGATATAAGTCCGTTTTATAGAGTCTTTCTAGTATTTTGGAGTCTTTTATAGGTTTTAGTACGTTTGGAGCCTAATTGGAGATATTGGAGCTTTCTAAAGCATTCTGGAGCAAAGCTGAAGTTCGTGTTGCTGAATATCCGATTTGAATTATCAGTATCGATCGATACCCATCGCAGCAGACATGACCCGCGACTTTTCCAAGAGTTGAAGAATTGCATAATTGCCCCAGAAGACTTTATTATTTACAAGAAGCCCCAAAACGTAATTTAGGTTATTTAATAGGATTTTACAGCCACTTTTATGGCTACAAATTATTTTACTTTGGTTTTTAGAGAGAGATTTTGAAGGGAGACAAGTCTGGAACTCTGTTCGTCCGAGAGAAGATTTCGAACCCTCTTATTACTCTTTCTATTTTATTTGATGATTTATTCAAACATGTTTATTGCTTCAATTTCCATGTCTGAGTAGATCCACTTTAGGTTTAGGGTTTTCTCATAGGGATTTCTTTGAATGCTAGGTTGATTTATTGTTAGGGTTCATATTCTGACTTAGTTCTTCGCCTTAGATTGTTCTCAAAACTAATTCTAGATTGATCACCTAGAACTTAGATCTTAGGTTAATCGATTAGGTACGGCAGTGCAATTGAGTAATCTGAAAGAACTTAAGGTGAGCAAATTGATTATTCGCAAAGAGATTTGGTTTAATTGATTTGTGAACATATCAAACCTGAAATTAAAGCTGATTTATTCTTAGGAATTTGCAAAGAGATTTGTGATTCTGAAGTTTAGATTTAGATAATTCTCGCAACGACAGTTGGTCAATTATACTTTAGTGATTTGAGTTCAAGAACCGTGCGTAACCTGAACCCGGATTAGTTAGTCTGCATTCATTGATTTCCTTAAAAATACCCTAGGCATATATTCTCTCCATCGAATTTACAACTCTTTTACCGCTTATTGTTTTTGTTTCATCTGATTTGCTTAGATTGATTCAATACTATTTTGTCTAGTGTGCGATTTCTCTGAGTTCTTGTGTTCGACCCCTGATATACTGCAGAAACTGCTTTAGTACTTTTTAGGGTATTAATTTGAGCATATCACTTGTGCAATGCCCCATCAATATTCCAGTGATGCATGATGTCGATTTTCACCGACTTGATTGAAGACATAATGGAGGTTTTCATGGATGATTTATCTGTGTATGGATCCTCCTTTTCTCTCTGTCTTTCTGATTTATGCAGGGTATTACAGCGATACGAGGAAAAGCATCTGGTGTTGAACTGGGAGAAGTGCCACTATATGGTCAGAGATGGGATAGTCTTGGGTCATCAGATTTTAAAACAGGGTATCGAAGTGAACAAGGCAAAGATCGAGGTGATGACTAGTCTACATCCGCCAGATTCTGTCAAGGGGATTAAATGCTTTCTGGGACATGGTGGGTTCTACAGGAGGTTCATCACGGATTTCTCCAAGATTGCTAGACCCTTGACACGTTTGTTGCAAGGAGGTGAGGTTCCATTTTGACAGCGACTGTCTAGAGGCTTTTCACACCATCAAGGGGGCACTTATCAGCGCGCCAGTTGTCCAACCACCAGACTAGGATCTACCTTTCGAAGTGATGATTGATGCCAACGATTTCGCAGTAGGAGCTGTTTCGGGACAACGAAGAGACAAGAAGTTTCAATTTATCTACTACACCAGCAGAACTCTTGATGATGCACAGTGCAAGTACGCTAAAACCGAGAAGGAGCTCCTTGTTATTGTGTTCGCTTTTGAGAAGTTCACATCTTATCTTGTGGGGTCTAAGGTTATAGTGCATACTGATTATACTGCTCTGAAGTATCTACTTACATAGAAGGATGCCAAACCTAGGCTTTTGCGTTGGATTCTTCTGCTGCAGGAATTTGATCTTGAAATTAAAGACAAGAAGGGGATCGAGAACGGTGTTGCATATCATTTGTCTAGGCTACGTGTAGTTGAAGAAACTCCCTTAGACGACAGCCTACATGAGGCGAACATGTACGTAATCAGTATTTGGTGCAATGACTACTTCACATCTGCAAACCATACCGAGCTTCCTGAAATTCCCTGGTTTGGTGAGATAGCAAACTACTTGGCTGCAGAGAAAAAACCAAATAACTTTGTTGAGGAACAAGAAGAAGAAGTTCTTGAGAGAAATCAGATGTTATTTATGGGACGAGCCATACATATACAAGCAATGCTCATATGGTGTCTTTCGGAGATGTGTTTCAGAGGAAGAAATTCCTGGTATTTTTTTCCATTGTATTGGTTCGAAATACGTTAGACACTTGGCCACATTCAAGACAGTGTACAAGGCTCTGCAAG
Organism: Eutrema japonicum; assembly: GCA_030161315.1. Taxonomy (NCBI): domain Eukaryota; kingdom Viridiplantae; phylum Streptophyta; class Magnoliopsida; order Brassicales; family Brassicaceae; genus Eutrema; species Eutrema japonicum. The sequence continues at coordinate 34,824,813 of BSQW01000007.1, read as the reverse complement.
CCGGTTTTTGGTGGCCGACTATGTTTCGAGATGCACATGCTTTCATCTCCAAATGTGATTCATATCAGAGGTAGGGAAATATTAGCAAGAGGAACGAAATGCCATAAAACTTCATCATGGAGGTTGAAGTGTTCGATGTGTGGGGTATTGATTTCATGGGCCCTTTTCCATCCTCTTATGAAAATTAATATTAATGTTCCTCGTTGCAGTCAACTATATGTCTAAATGGGTTGAAGCGCTGGCTAGCCCAACGAATGATGCCAAGGTGGTCTTAAGGATGTTCAAATTTGTGATCTTTCCAAGGTTCGGTGTGCCTAGAGTGGTGATAAACGATGGTGGGTCCCATTTCATCAACAAGGTCTTTGAAGGGCTCTTAAAGAAGCATGGAGTCAAGCATAAGGTAGCCACTCCTTACCATCCGCAGACGAGTGGACATGTCAAAATTTCCAACAGGGAGATCAAGGGTATCCTGCAAAAGACCGTGAAAACAACGAGAAAATATTGGGCTATAAAGCTATATGAAGCTCTTTGGGCGTACATGACTACTGCCTACAAGACACCTTTGGGCACGACACCATTCCATCTTGTCTACGGAAAATCATGCCATCTTCCTGTGGAGCTCGAGTACAAGGCAGCATGGGCTGTAAAGTTGCTGAACTTTGACATCAAATCTGCTTCTGAAAGACGGACGATGCAACTTCACGAGCTAGAAGAGATTTGTCACATGGCCTATGAGAGCTCGAAGATTTACAAGGAGAAGATCAAGACCTATCATGACAAGAAGATCATTCTCAGGAACTTCGCTGCAAATGATCAGGTGTTGCTTTTCAACTCTCGCCTTAAACGTTTTTCCAGGGAATCTAAGATCGAGATGGTCCGGACCATTCACAATCAAGGAGTTGAGACCGTACGGAGCTGTGGTGTTGCTGGACACTACAAGAAATGAGTTTGTGGTTAATGGTCAGCACCTAAAGCCATACCTCGCTGACGTAGAAATCTATGGGGACGAAACCTTTCCCCTTGGTGACCCATCTCACGCCTAAAATGCTATCAACTCAAGCTAATGACTATAAACAAGCGCTTGGTGGGAGGCAACCCACCGGTACATTTTACTTTCCTTTATTTGATTTTTCTTGAGTCTGTTTTGCCTTCTTCTTGATTTATTTTTCACACCGAGACGGTATGAAGTGAGTTTGGGGGAGGGTCTTTATTGTTACTAACGCTATTTGCTTTCTTTTGTTTTCTCTTTTGAGTCATTTTAATGTCATCTTTTTTGTTATTCTGTTTTATTGAGTCAAAACTTGTTGGAGATTATGATCATGACCTTTGAATTTTTATGTAATTTACATCTAAGTGACCATTGTTACAAAGTTAGCTTCAGATCAGTCTAATGGAAAATCTAAAGGCTGACAAGTTAATCAAATGCATCCTTGTTTCCAGAAAAATTCTGAAAGCTTGAGCTAATTTGTGAGTTCTTCCGTTTACCTCATCATCGTGATTGGTGTCTTCAGAACTTGACTCCTCATTCGTATCTGACAAGACGACATGTGTGAAAGTATGGTATTCCTCTCCCTTATTTAAAATAAAAAGCAGAAAAGATGAAATGATTTTCTTTCGGGTAAAGGGCTAGGAAAATTTCCATCGATCCCATTATTTTACTTGGAAAGAGATGATCACACTAAGGTTGAAAGCGATGTTGAGGAAAGTTTACAGGGATACCACTATTCGCTTATGATAAGCTCAAATTAATACCCTAAAGGTACTAAAGCTTTGTCGATTGTAATACTTAGGGATCGAATCCACATAGACTCAAGAAAACACACAATAGATTTTAAGTATTGAATTAAGCTAAGTGATCAATGGAATTGAAAACAAATACGTAAATTAAACATGTTGTAATTCGATTGGAAGAAAGATAGGTTCAGGGTATTTCTCAGGAAATCAATGAATGCAGATAAACTAACAAATCAGAGTTCAGGTTACGCACGGTTCTTGAACTCAAATCACTAAATCCTAGAATTTCAAATCACTAACAAATCAGAGTTCAGGTTACGCACGGTATAATTAACCAACTGTCGTTGCGAGAATTATCTAAGTCTAAATCCTAGAATTTCAAATCTCTTTGCGAATCCTAAAGTCTAAATCAGATTTTAGTTGAAGTTTGATTTGTTCACAAAATAATTAACCAAATCTCTTTGCGAATAGGTATTTTACTCACCCTAAGTTCTATTTGGTTTCTCAATTGCACTGTCGTGCCTAATCGATTATCCTAAGATCTAAGTTCTAGGTAATCAATCTAGAATTAGCTTTGAGAACAACCTAAGGTGAAGAACTAATTCAGATTATGAACCTTAAACAAATAATCAACCTAGCATTCAAAGAAATCCCTTATGAGAACCCTAAACCTAATAGGAGATCTACTCAGACATGGAGATTAAAAAAATAAACATGAATGAATAAATCATTGAATAAATAATAAAGAAGGGAGTAAAATAAGGGTTCAAAATCTTCTCTCGGACGAACAGAGTTTCAGACTTGTCTCACTCAAAAGCTCTCTGACAAAACCAAAGTAGAATAAAGCGTAATGAAGCGTAATGGCCAAAGTGGCTGAAAAACCTAATAAATAACCTAAAACACGTTTTGGGGCTTCTTGTAAATAATAAAGTCGCGATCCTTCTGTTTCTTCGACGGGTATCGATCGATACCATAACAGTATCGATCGATACTCATGCATCAAATCGGTGTCTCAGCTACAGGATCTCTGCTTGGCTCCAAAATGTTCCAGAATGCTTCAATATCTCTAATTATGCTCCAAACGTACCTAAAACCTGAAAAGACCCTAAAAGACTCCAAAATACTAGAAAGACTCTATAAAAAGGACTTATATCATGGCCTAAAACGGGTAAAAACCATGATATATCAACTCCCCTACACTTAGCCTTTGCTTGCCCTCAAGCAAAACAGGAAACTAAACCAGAGAAAGAGGTTTGAAAACACGGAGACTCACTTGTTCTTGAAACGCTGCAAAGACCCTTTTCCTAAGCACCCGAATGTCACATAACCAGCTCTAGATCTAACCACCATGTCATTCTCCGTAGACATTCGCAGCTTTCCAAGACTCCACACATTATCTCGCAGCATTGTCCAAATAAAGCCATCATCGCCAGTTTCATCGCTATAGCCAATGTTCAAGAACCTTCTAGATTCCTTACCATACAATATCATGACAAAAGAACTATCTAATTCACAAACGTTTTGGTATTGTTTTCTATCCCCCATACATATTTCTCATTATGTTCTTTCTCTCTTTTTTTAGATCTGCATATACACATTAAGGTCCGAAACGCAAGTATTGATGGTGTTTGTCACCGAATCCCCGGTTCTTCCCTCTCTGTGTATCAAAAGCGTAGGCGAATAGTGGTATCACGGAAAATTTTCCTAACCTCGCTTCCAACATTTGTGTGATCATTCATTCACAAGTAGAATAATGGGATCGCTGGAAATTTTCCTAGCCCTCTACTCAGAAGAAAGTCATTTCATCTTTTATGCTCTTACTTATTAACTTATAACAGGGGAGAGAGATACCATTACTTTAAACACATGGGTTCTTTTGTCAGATATGAATGATGAATCAATCCCTGTAAACATCAATGGCATCGATGAAGTGCAAAAATTTGGCTCAGGCTTTAGAAGAACTCTGCTGGAGACATGGGTGTTTTCTAGTCAACTAGTCAGTCTTTGGATTTTTCATTAGTCGATCTAGAACTGATCATGTAACACTGGTCACTTAGAAGTAAAGTCAGAACAATAGATTCAAGAAAAAGATCATCATCTCCAACAAATTTTGACTCAATAAAACAAATTTTGACGCAAAAACGACTAACTCTAAGAAAAACAAACACAATGTCAGCAACTACCTCCCCCATACTTGAACAACACTGTCCCCAGTGTTATCTAGCCTAAGGTTGGTAAAAGAAATCAAGAGAACTGAGTGGATTTTAAAAGAAGAAGAAGTTACCGATCTGGGACATGGGTATCGACCGACACACGGCCTGGTATCGATCGATATCAGGCGTAAGCCGACACAGGAGACTTCTCTTCAACGACAAAGTGACAAATGTTGCTTTCAATTATGTCAAGGGATCCGAATGTGACATGGTTAGCACTGTTAGATCACTCAAACACAGGTTAAAAGCAACAAGATATCATAATGCATAATCTAACAAAGTTCAAAATCAAAACAAGCTGACAAAACAAACTCAAAAATTCAAAAGAAAAGTGAACCAAATAGAACAGAGGACTAATCCTCATCAGAATCATCATCTCCAGCGGTGTGAGATGGTCCTTCTCCTGATTGTGAGCGTGGGCGAGATGGTGCAACGCAACGCACCGAGAAATAGTGGAGATGGCGTTCCAGATACTCTGGAAACTCTCAACCACATACCTCTAAAAGGCATATGTATCCATAGGAATCGCAGATGGTGGAGGAAAATTACTCGCATAAGATGGAGGATGGCGTGCTCGTCGAGATCGACCTCCAGCAAGGTCAGGTACTGGCTCATACTCAGCAGCACCAGGTACTCTAGTGACTGGTGCACGACGTCGAGTAACAGGGGCAGCTATCAACAGATCCTCAGGTTCTGCAAATGCTGCTCATCCATGAGAAGTACCAACGTCGCTGAGGCTTCAGCAACCTCAGGTTCTGCAAATGCTGCTCATCCATGAGAACCCGTGTAGTGGAGATTGAGCAGCTCGCAGTACTGATCCCAAAGTGCTGGAAGATAGGGGTGAGAAGACACCCAACAGACTCGGTCTTCCTAGATGTACCCCTCATACTCTTGCCTATAAAAGGCTTGGTCTTCAAGGAGACCAAGTGATGTGCAAAGACAGCCCCCATGTTTACCTTGGTAAGCTCAGGCCACTCGTAATCCTCGCCTGGAATGATGTCCCTAATAGCCATGGCAAGCACCAGAAGCTCAGACACTCTCATCTTGTTCGGCTCCATTTTGCACAGAAAGGTGTTACTCAGAATCCTAACCAAGCAACGCAGGACTGGTGATATGCTCAATTTAATACCCTAAGATACTAAAGCAGTTGTTGTAGTAAGTGTAGGGGTCGAACCACAAAGAACTCAAAAATCACTCAATAGATTCTATAGATCAGAAACAAGCTAAACCAGATGATGTAATTGAAAAACAGGGTTGCAAGTAAAACGTTTGTAAATTCAATTTGGGGAATGTAGGCTTAGGGTATTTCTCAGGAAATCAATGAATGCAGCTAAGCTACCTAACAGGATCCAGATTAAGCACTGTTCTAGAACTCAAATCACTAAAATATAATTAACCAACTCTCGTTGCGAAAACTATCTAAATCTAAATCCTAGAAATTCCAAATCTCTTTGCGAATCCTAAAGTCTAAATCAGCTTTAAAATCAGGTTTGATATGTTCACAAATCAATTAAACCAAATCTCTTTGCGAATAATCAATTTGCTCACCTAAGGTTCTATCAGGTAATTAATCGCACTCTCGTGCCTAATTAATTATCCTAAGATCTAAGTTCCAGATTCGTCAACCTAGAATTAGCCTTGAGAACAACCTAAGGCGAAGAACTAATTTAGATAGTGAATCCTAACAGATAATCAACCTAGCATTCAAAGAAATCCCTATGAGAAAACCCTAAACCTAACAGGTGATCTACTCAGACATGGATATTAAATTAATAAACATGTTGAATAAATACTCTTATATTAAATCAGAAAGAGAAACAAGGTTTTGAGATCTGATCTCGGACGAAGGGAAACCAGACTTGTCTCTCACCAAAATCTCTCTTAAACCTAAACAATGGCTGTAAAATCCTATTTATAACCTAAATCACGATTTGGGGCCTTCTTGTAATTATCAAAGTCTTCTGGGTGCTTTTGCAATTCTCCAAGGCTTCATAATTAGTCGCGGCCCATGAAATCTCGATGAGTGTCGATCGATACCAGGGGGTATCGATCGATGCTCGGTGCTCAGATCGGGCTCTTAGTCATCAGACTTCAGTCTCGCTCCAGAATGCTCCAGAAAAGCTCCAATAATTCCAATTAAGCTCCAAATGTGCTATAACCTGTGAAAGACTCTAAAAGACTCCAAAACACAAGAAAAGACTCTATAAAAGGACTTATATCATGGCCTAAACAGGGTAAAAACCATGATATATCAACTCCCCCAGACTTAGCATTTTGCTTGTCCTCAAGCAAATAGAAGACTAAATCAGAAAAAGAGGTTTGAAAACGTAGAGACTCACCTGTTCCTGAACCATCGAAATGACCTTCTTTCCAAGCACCCAAATGTTACCTGATCAGCTTTTGATCTGACCACCATGTACTTCTCCGTAGACATTTGCAGCTTTTCCAGACTCCACACAAAATCCCACAGCATTGTTCAAGTAAAACCTTCATCGCCAGTTTCATCGCTGCAGTTAATGTTCAAGAACCTTCTAGATTCTTTACCAGACAATATCATGACAAAGGAACCACCCTTTTTAACACTTTTTGTATCAATTTCTCTCCCCCAGACTTATTTCTTATTATGTTCTATTTATATATATTTTTTTTATTTTCAGCTTAGCATATACACATCAAGGTATGAGACGCGAGTATTGATGGTGTTTGCCACCGAATCCCCGGTTCTTCCCTCTCTATGTATCAAAGGATGTAGGCGAATAATGGCATCATAGGAAAATCCTAGCCTCGCTTCCAATCCTTTGTGTGATCATCCCCTCTCAAGTAGAATAATGGGATCGCTGGAAATTTTCCTAACCCTCTACTCAGAAGAAAATCATTTCAATCTTTTATGCTCTTATCTATCAACTTATTTCAGGGGAGAGAGATACCATAATTCTAAACACACGGGTTCCTTTATCAGATATGAATGATGAATCAAGCTCTATGAACACTAACCACATTGATGAAGTGCAAAAATTTGGCTCAGGTTTCAGAAGAACTCTGCTGGAGACATGGATGTTTTCTAGTCAACTGGTCAGCCTTTGGATTTTTCATTAGTCGATCTAGAACTGATCCTGTAACACTGTGCACTCAAAAACAAAATCAAATCAATAGGTTCAAGCACAGGATCATCATCTCCAACAAATTTTTGACTCAATAAAACAGTTTTGACTCGATAAAACGACTGACTCTAAGAAAAACGAAAACAATGTCAGCAGACACCTCCCCCAGACTTGAACAACACTGTCCTCAGTGTTATCTAGCCTAGAGTCAGTGAAAGAAGCAAAAGAAAAGGATAGAATGAAGAGAAACAAGAAATTACCTTCCTGGAACAGCGAGTGTCGATCGACACACAGCACGGTATCGATCGATACCACGCTTAGATAATGAGAACCTCCTAAGATCGACACAAAGAAGCTGGTTTTCGAACAGAGAGAGAGATGACACGGTGAAGATGTTGCCTAAACAACGAACCGCTCATAAACGAAGAGATAGAGAGACGTGAAGAAGATGCTGCAAGCAGCGATTCAGTCTCGAGAGATAGGGGTTTGTCGCCAAAGTTTTAGAGAGAAAAGAGTGAAAATATTTGATGACCTAATCCAAGGTGAGTTGCAACAAAGAGAAACAAGGGTTTTTAAATGAAAACAACAAAAGAAAAAGCCCTAAAACAGGTGGGCTTTGCATAAAAACGAAAATAACAAAATGGGCCTTGCTTCATGGTCGAAATTTGAGGTGATGGGCCTTGCTGGGCTTGAGGAAGATCACAAGATGGGTCAATAAGATTGTGGATCATTTGGCCTCGTTAAAAACCTATCTTCGTAAAACCCAGTGGGACAAAAACGAAGATAGGGAAAAAGAGCACACAAATGATTCACAAACCCACCTAGTGATTTCTTTGGGCCTGAATCATAACCGGTATGGTTAGATGTGTCTTTGAATCGCCAATGCCTTCTTTGATCACGAGCTGCTCTCCTTCTGCTACAAGCTGTTCTACACGTTCATGTTCCGCTACAAGCTCCTGTTCCGGTGGATTCTTCTTGATGCTGCTTAGTATCACATCATCCTCCCCCAGTTGAAAAAGATTTGTCCTCAAATCTGCCAAGAACAAAGCTAAGTTAGAATTATCAGATCGTAGAGGCAACGAATACTTACCTTGCGAGCTGGTTTTGTCGGTTTTGGTAGTGAGCTGTGTTGGAGTTGGGAGTGGGTCGTGGTTTATAGCATCTGTAGAGTCAGAATGATCAAATTCCACGAGTTGAGAAGGTTCCTCAGTCTTCATTCCTTCTCCTTGTCCGATTAGAGCTTCCTTGGATCCGATTTGTTGTTTTTGAGGCAAAACAGTACCTGTATTTTTAAACAACAAAGGAGCACGAACATGAGTCTTAAAAATCATATTAGGATTAGAAAACTTACCTTTTGCAGCAGTAGTTTGGTTGTTTAAAAGCTCCTTTAGCTCAAGACTCTTGTTTTTGAAGATAAGGCCTTCGGATGGATTTTTCAAAGGAAAAACGCAATCGATTTGTCCAAAATGAAATCTGCTGCGATTACTCTCTTCTAGAGGTGCAGGTGGTTGAAAAAATTCATCTCCCTCAATTAAAATTCGGTGCCTTTGCTCAGCTCTCATCCTTTGCAAATAATTCACTGTTTTTGGCTTAGAAAGCAAGGATATATCTTTTTGATGCTGCTGGTGCTCTTTGCCTTTGATGAGAAGCAATTCCTTTGGATTTTCTCTAGAATACTCATCCCTGTAATCCTGCAAAACAAGCGATCTTCCACTCGGCAGCTCCGGTGTAGTATTAGATAAACTCAAAAGAGTTTTGTTAAAAACAGATTTATGATTAAATGATTGAGAGAATAGAGTTCTTGGGATGTTACCAGCCTTAGCAAGAAAGTTTGATTGCTTGTAGTGTGCGTTCTCAGCTTGCTTTCCTTTCTTCTTTTGATCCTGGTAAATCTCGAATGGTGTTAATGGCACAAGAGTGTGTTTTCTGCCCTTGAACTCGAAAGAGTACTTGTTGGTAGAACCATCATGAGTCACACGCCTATCATACTGCCATGGCCTTCCCAACAGAATGTGACTTGCTCCCATAGGCAGAACGTCACACAGCACTTCATCTTCATATTTCCCAATGGTTATGGGAACCATTACTTGGCTGCTCACACGCATTTCACCTTCATCATTGAGCCAATGCAGACTGTATGGCTTTGGATGCTTCTTTACTGTCATTCTGAGCTTGTTAACCATGTACTCACTAGCTACATTGGTGCAGCTTCCTCCATCGATTATAAGGCTGCACACTTTGTCCTGCACATGACATCTAGTGTGAAACAGGTTCTCTCTTTGTGCTTCTTCTTCTGTCTTTGCTTGCACATTCAGAATCTTCTTCATCATTAAGAGTTCTCCTTTCGCAGCATACTCTTCATGCTCTTCTATCGAATCTGAGAGCTCCCTCTCATCTTCTGATTCGTACTCACCATTGTCTAAGAGAATCAGAACTCTCTTATTAGGACATGTACTAGCAATGTGTCCTCTTCCTTGACACTTGAAGCAGATTATCTCACGAGCTCTAGTAGTTGTAGCTTCTGTTTTTCCCTTGAAGTCTGAACTGGTAGGGAATGGCTTAGGAAACACCTTAGGCTCGGCAGCAGCCTTTTCTTCTTTAGGGACGATCAGCCTAGTAATAGATGAACCAGCTCCAAAATTTGTTGTACGAGATCCCTTTCTTTTGAGCTGTTGTTCGACCAGAATGGACTTGTGATATATCTCCTCTAGATCAGCATAGCTTTGCATCTCCACTCTGTCTTGTATCTCGCGGTTCAGCCCACTCAAGAACCTAGCAATGGTTGCTTCAATGTCTTCATCAATACCAGCCTTGATCATTAGAGACTCCATCTCTTGAAAATAATCTTCTACATTGCTGTTCCCTTGAGTCAAACGCCTTAGCTTCTGGTGCAGCTCTCTATGATAGTGAGTAGGGACAAAACGCTTCCTCATGAGTGCTTTCAACTCATCCCAAGTATCAACAGGCGGTTCTCTGTTGCGTTTACGGCTTGTGGTGATTTGATCCCACCAGTTGATAGCGTATCCATAAAATTCAGTAGCAGCTAGCTTCACCATCTTGTAATCAGAATACTCTTGACACTCAAAGATCATGTCAATCTTCTTCTCCCATTCCAGGTACGCATCTGGATCATTCTTGCCGTGGAAAGGAGGAACTTTCAGTTTCATACCTCTCATGTCATCATCAGCACGTTCTCTTGCCCCTCTACCACGTCTTGGACTGCCTTGAGAAGAAGTATCATCACCATCATTGTTTCTGGGCTGTCTTTGCTGGTTATGAACTGGATTTGCATTTCTTTCTTGAGCTCTTCTCGGATTAGGCTCTCCTTGAAGCTGATCAATTCTCTGATGCAGCTCTTCTCCTTGCTGTTTCATCATCTGCTCTAAACGAGCTACCATTGCTTCCATAAACAGTTTGTTGTTGTTGCTGTTTTCTCCATCTTCAGCCATTGGTACCAAGCTTCGATGTGGTTCTCTGATACCACTTAATGAGAACCTCCTAAGATCGACACAAAGAAGCTGGTTTTCGAACAGAGAGAGAGATGACACGGTGAAGATGTTGCCTAAACAACGAACCGCTCATAAACGAAGAGATAGAGAGACGTGAAGAAGATGCTGCAAGCAGCGATTCAGTCTCGAGAGATAGGGGTTTGTCGCCAAAGTTTTAGAGAGAAAAGAGTGAAAATATTTGATGACCTAATCCAAGGTGAGTTGCAACAAAGAGAAACAAGGGTTTTTAAATGAAAACAACAAAAGAAAAAGCCCTAAAACAGGTGGGCTTTGCATAAAAACGAAAATAACAAAATGGGCCTTGCTTCATGGTCGAAATTTGAGGTGATGGGCCTTGCTGGGCTTGAGGAAGATCACAAGATGGGTCAATAAGATTGTGGATCATTTGGCCTCGTTAAAAACCTATCTTCGTAAAACCCAGTGGGACAAAAACGAAGATAGGGAAAAAGAGCACACAAATGATTCACAAACCCACCTAGTGATTTCTTTGGGCCTGAATCATAACCGGTATGGTTAGATGTGTCTTTGAATCGCCAATGCCTTCTTTGATCACGAGCTGCTCTCCTTCTGCTACAAGCTGTTCTACACGTTCATGTTCCGCTACAAGCTCCTGTTCCGGTGGATTCTTCTTGATGCTGCTTAGTATCACATCATTAGATCGACTTGGTGAACTTTCATCCGCGATTGGTGTCGAACGATACCAATGGGGTATCGATCGATACTTAGGCGATTGCGAGTTGCTCCTTGTTCATCCTGACACAGACTCAAAACAAATGAAAAATCAAAAGGAAAAACGACTCAAGGACAGACTCACCAGTGGGTTGCCTCCCACCAAGCGCTCGTTTAACGTCAATAGCTCGACTGTAACGCCATTCAGGCTGTTGGTGCATCATCCAGAGGCATTATCTGCCCTGTTGGAATCTCGGCTTGCGCCCAATAGTGTTTCACTCTTTGTCCATTGACAGTGAATTCCTCGCCTGTGCGATTTATCAGCACCACAGCACCATGTGGTCTGACCTCTTTGATTGTGAAGGGACCTGACCAACGTGAACGCAGTTTACCAGGAAACAATTGCAAACGAGAGTTATACAGAAGTACCTGGTCGTTCGGTTCGAAGTGTCTGGAGATGATTTTCTTATCATGATAAGCTTTAGTTCTCTCCTTGTACAGCCTCGAGTTCTCATAAGCATGGTGCCTGATCTCATCCAGCTCGTTCAGCTGAATCAACCTCCTCTCAGCAGCAGGCTTGATGTCGAAGTTCAGCATCTTTGTTGCCCATGCAGCCTTGTGCTCAATCTCTACTGGAAGGTGGCATGCTTTCCCATACAACATTTGGAAAGGTGTAGTACCCAGCGGTGTCTTGAAGGCAGTCCTGTATGCCCAAAGTGCATCATCCAGCTTTGTAGACCAATTATTCCTAGAAGCATTCACTGTCTTCTCCAAGATCTCCTTGATCTGCCTGTTAGAGACTTCAACTTGCCCACTTGTCTGAGGGTGATATGGAGTAGCCACACGATGGTTTACACCATATTGCTTCAACAACCTCTCGAACACCTTGTTGATAAAGTGAGAGCCACCATCACTTATCACAATTCGAGGTACTCCAAAGCGAGGGAAAATGATGGTCTTAAACAGCTTAAGAACCACCGCAGAGTCATTCTTCTCACTGGCTATCGCTTCCACCCATTTAGACACATAGTCCACAGCAACCAGGATGTAGGTCTTCTTGTGTGAAGATGGGAAAGGACCCATAAAGTCAATGCTCCAGCAATCAAAAACTTCAACCTCAAGGATGAAATTTTGTGGCATCTCATGTCTCTTACTGATCTTCCCTCTCCTCTGACAAGCGTCGCACTGTGAGACGAAAGTGTGAGCATCCTTGAACATGGTAGGCCACCAGAAGCCTGCTTGAAGAGCCTTGGATACTGTCTTGAAGGTGGCAAAGTGTCCAGCATAGTCTGATCCATGGCAATGAAACAAAACATCGGAAACTTCTGACTCAGCAATGCATCTCCTGTATATTCCGTCAGAACAATGCTTGTACAAGTAAGGTTCATCCCAAAAGAATCTCCTTATGTCGCGCATGAACTTCTTCTTGTCATACTTCTTGAGGTGGTTTGGCTTTGCATCTGCAGCGAGATAATTTGCAATATCAGCGTACCATGGAGTATCAGAATCTGCTGCAGCGACGAGATGGTGGTTAGAAACGACTGAATGATCGATGATGAAAACAGCGTCTGAATCGTCAGGGTATCGACCGATACCATCATGGTATCGATCGATACCGGAACCTGCAACTCGTGGAAATTGCTGATTCTCGGCCAGATTCATCTGAAACCCAGTTTCAATGAAGTAGATGGCTTCCTCAGGTAGTTGATCATCAATGGGGACGTCCTCATCGATCCGCATCCGCGAGAGATGGTCAGCAACTCCATTCTCTATGCCTTTCTTGTCCTTAACCTCAATGTCAAACCCTTGTAGCAAAAGAACCCAACGACAGAGACGAGGCTTGAGATCCTTGTTGTTCATCAGATACTTGAGAGCAGCATGATCAGTATGAACAACCACCTTGCTCCCAACCAAGTAAGATCGGAATTTCTCAAAGGAGAAAACAACAGCAAGTAGCTCCTTCTCTGTGGTGCTGTAATTCCTCTGAGCGTCATCTAAAGTCCTGCTGGCATAGTAGATGACGTGCAGCTGTCTGTCTTTCCTCTGACCCAGAACTGACCCCACAGCAAAGTCACTGGCATCACACATGATCTCGAAAGGCAGAGTCCAATCAGGAGGTTGCACAACAGGAGCACTCACTAAAGCCTTTTTGATCTCCTCAAAGGCTGCAAGACAATCGGCTGTGAAATCAAATTTGATCTCTTTGCATAGCAGAGCAGTGAGTGGACGTGCTATCTTGGAGAAATCCTTGATGAACCTCCTGTAAAACCCAGCATGACCAAGGAAACTCCGAATATCCTTCACAGAAGTAGGTGGTGGGAGACTTGTCATGACCTGAATCTTGGCTTTGTCAACTTCGATTCCAGCTTCAGAGACTTTGTGCCCAAGTACAATGCCATCCTGAACCATAAAATGACACTTTTCCCAGTTAAGGACCAAGTGTTTCTCTTCACACCTCTGGAGCACCTTGCACAGATTAGTCAAACAGATCTTGAATGATGACCCATATACTGAAAAATCATCCATGAACACCTCCATGAAGTCCTCGATCATGTCTGTGAAGATAGACATCATGCACCTCTGAAAAGTGGCTGGAGCGTTGCACAATCCAAATGGCATTCTCCTGTATGCGAACGTGCCATAGGGACACGTGAAAGTGGTATACCCTTGGTCATCTGGATGGATAGGAATCTGGAAGAAACCTGAATATCCATCAAGGAAGCAGTAGTAGGGATGACTGGCCAATCTCTCCAACATCTGGTCAATGAATGGCAATGGGAAGTGATCTTTCCGTGTGGCCGCGTTCAACTTCCTGTAATCAATGCACATTCGATGTCCTGTGATAGTCCTCGTGGGAATCATCTCATCCATGTTGTTCTTCACCACAGTTATCCCTCCTTTCTTAGGAACAACGTGCACTGGACTGACCCAAGAGCTATCTGAGATAGCATAGATAACTCCTGCATCTAAGAGTTTCATGATCTCTTTCTTAACCACTTCCTTCAGGTTTGGATTCAGCCTCCTTTGATGCTCAACTGAAGCCTTTGACTCGTCCTCAAGATGAATCCTATGCATGCACAGGTTCGGGGAAATACCTGAAATGTCATCAAGAGAATAGCCAAGAGCTTTGCGATACTTGCGCAGCTTGCTTAGCAGTAAAGTGACCTCTGCGTTGTTCAAAGAAGAATTAAGGATTACAGGGTACGTGGAATTAGGACCAAGAAAACCATACCTTAGATTCGCAGGAAGTGGTTTGAGTTCCACTTTAGGAGCGTTCTCCTCGCTCCAATCTCCAAGCCCAGCAGCTTGCATAGTTCTTTCGGCCAAACTGGTTTCTGGCCGTAGGGTATCGATCGATACCATCAGAGTATCGATCGATACTGGTCGTGCTGAATCGAGTATCCTTCCGTATTCAGCAGCAGCATCGTGTGGCTTAACCTCTGACTCAGCAGAACAGGCCAATGCTCTCTCCAATGGGTCCTCAGGATGCATCTCTAAGAAGTACTCCTCAGCAATATCACAGAAGGTATCAACGAAGAAAGTCCGCCCATCGATGGTTGGTCTCTTCATCATCTTCTCCATGTTAAAATTCATGACCAACTCACCAATGTTAAGAGATATCTTCCCATTCCTGCAATCAATCAGAGCACCAGCTGTTGCTAGGAATGGTCTTCCCAAGATGAGAGGATCTCTGGGTTCCGAATCATACTCCAAGACAATGAAATCAGTTGGGATTAAGCAGTTCCCAATCACAATCGGAACATCCTCGAGCAATCCTTCTGGAAGTCTAATTGAACGATCAGCGAGAATCAGCGAGATTCTAGTAGCAGTGAAGTCTGTCATTCCCATTCTCTTAGCAACCGAGTATGGCATGAGGTTGACACTTGAGCCAAGGTCACAGAGAGAACGCTCAAACCTGTCAGTAGCTATTGTGCAATCCAAGACAAAGCTCCCTGGATCTGGAAGTTTCGTTGGGATCCTGTTGCTTAGGATTGCACTGCACTCATGAGTGATCATCAGACAGCCTTCTTCAAGGTTCACATTGCTGGACACCATCTTCTTGACATACCTCTTGAAAGCTACAGAGGTCTTGATAGCATCGATGAAGGGAAGTTCAACAACCAGCTTGTCCAAAATTTCCTTGCATTTAGCATCCTCTACTTCCTTCTTAGTCTTCCCAAGAGCTCTGGGATAGGGTACCCTCGGGATGTAGACCCTCTCTGGTGCTGCTTTAGGCTTCTCCTTCACAATCTCAACTTCTGCATCGTCCTCAGGTTCGGTATCGATCGATACTGGGGGGGTATCGATCGATACACGGGAATTTGAGTTTTCCCGTCTGAGAATCGCGATCGGTGTCGATCGATGCTGAGTAGTGTCGATCGATGCCTTAGCGATTTCAGTGTCTTCATCGTCAGACAACTCGAAATTTGCATTAGGCTGATCTACTTTTGCCCCTGATTTGACCTCCTTACCACTTCTCAAGGTAATGGCATTGATGTGTGCCCTTGGGTTCTCTCCTTTTCCTGGTAGAAAACCTTCTTGTCTTCTCGAATTCTCTGAAGTCTGAGCTACCTGAGTTTCCAGCTTCTTCTGACCAATACCCAGAGAATCGATCCTTCCACTCAGATCTTTGTACATGGCGTCCATCTTACCATTGAAGGTTACTGTAATCTGCTGCTGTCCTTGAACGAGTGTTTCAAGCATGGCTTCAATCTTGTTCTCTGATGTCTTAGCAGTCACAGGCTCGTAAGAAGGATTTCCGTAGTTCCTGGTGTAACCACTGATCTGGGCAGGTTTCTGGTTGAATCCTCCTTGCTGGAAGTTGTTGAAACCTCGATTGTTGTTGTACTGGTTCCTCTGTCCCTGAAAGCCAGAACCACCAATGTAGTTCACGTCTTCTGCTTCATTCTCATTGAAAACCTCAACATCCTCAGCAAAATGGACAGCTTTTGTTGTCTTTCCCAGCAGAAGACTGTGCATAGAATCTAGTTGAGCCTTAAACTCAGCGATCTGCGATCCATCTTGATTACCAGCCAGCTTCTTGCGCTCGAAATCTGCACTCTTTGTGCTGCTGCTAGATGCAAAATTCTCAATTAACACATAGGCGTCCTCAGGATAGTTGGTGTTGAAGTTCCCATTGCTTGAAGAGTCCAGAGCCATCTGATACCTCCAATCTACTCCTCTGAAGAAGATACCTAGCAGCTGCACATCAGAGTATCCATGGTGTGGACAGTCTCTTTGGTACGATCTGAATCTTGTCCAAGCAGCCTTGAACGCCTCAGTAGGTCCTTGAGAAAAAGTGGAGATCTTATTCCTCAGATCTTCAGATCGTCCATCATCATAGAAGTTAATTAGGAAGGCTCTCTTGGTGTCTTCCCAATTAGTCAGTGATCCAGGAGGTAGCTGCCTCAGCCAGTAAGTAGCCTCTCCACCTAGAGAGTAGGGGAAAAGCTTGCAGAAGAGATAATCGTAGGACACTCCATTGCTCTTGATGCTAGTGACCAAGTCCTCGAATTTCTCTACATGATCCATTGGATGCTCATGAGGCAAACCATGGAAGAGATGCTGTCCTACTAGAGTGTAGTAAGCAGGCTTCAGCTCAAAGTCATTCCGCTCATACGCAGGGGGACGAATCGCGGAGCGATTGGCGAAAAATTGCTCTGGCCTGTTGTGTTCACCAATCGTTCTACCACGATTAACCACAGCATCCCTTGCGTTCCTAGCGGCATTCTCAGCGACAACCGGAGCAGGTTGAATGATAATCCCCTCTCCATCCAGACGTTGTCCTTGCTCATTGCACAACCGACCCTGTTGGTCCCTGTAAGCTCCAGCAGCATCACGAACCAACCCAACTTGATTGTTGTTCATCTTAGCTGACTTCTTTGCTTTCCTGTTTGTGCGTTCCACTTGTGCTAGCTGTTCCAGTGATAGATCAACTAGCGGAGTGCTCTTTTTGCTTCTGGTTTCAAGATTATGCATGCACCTGAAATCACAAGTAAAGAGCGTAAGTAACTGAAATTTACGACGGGTATCGACCGATACTCAAGGGTATCGATCGATACTCGGGCGATTTAGACGAATTTCCTAGCTAAAATCTAACGGCGAATTGAGTCCCCGGCAACGGCGCCAAAATTGATATGCTCAATTTAATACCCTAAGATACTAAAGCAGTTGTTGTAGTAAGTGTAGGGGTCGAACCACAAAGAACTCAAAAATCACTCAATAGATTCTATAGATCAGAAACAAGCTAAACCAGATGATGTAATTGAAAAACAGGGTTGCAAGTAAAACGTTTGTAAATTCAATTTGGGGGAATGTAGGCTTAGGGTATTTCTCAGGAAATCAATGAATGCAGCTAAGCTACCTAACAGGATCCAGATTAAGCACTGTTCTAGAACTCAAATCACTAAAATATAATTAACCAACTCTCGTTGCGAAAACTATCTAAATCTAAATCCTAGAAATTCCAAATCTCTTTGCGAATCCTAAAGTCTAAATCAGCTTTAAAATCAGGTTTGATATGTTCACAAATCAATTAAACCAAATCTCTTTGCGAATAATCAATTTGCTCACCTAAGGTTCTATCAGGTAATTAATCGCACTCTCGTGCCTAATTAATTATCCTAAGATCTAAGTTCCAGATTCGTCAACCTAGAATTAGCCTTGAGAACAACCTAAGGCGAAGAACTAATTTAGATAGTGAATCCTAACAGATAATCAACCTAGCATTCAAAGAAATCCCTATGAGAAAACCCTAAACCTAACAGGTGATCTACTCAGACATGGATATTAAATTAATAAACATGTTGAATAAATACTCTTATATTAAATCAGAAAGAGAAACAAGGTTTTGAGATCTGATCTCGGACGAAGGGAAACCAGACTTGTCTCTCACCAAAATCTCTCTTAAACCTAAACAATGGCTGTAAAATCCTATTTATAACCTAAATCACGATTTGGGGCCTTCTTGTAATTATCAAAGTCTTCTGGGTGCTTTTGCAATTCTCCAAGGCTTCATAATTAGTCGCGGCCCATGAAATCTCGATGAGTGTCGATCGATACCAGGGGGTATCGATCGATGCTCGGTGCTCAGATCGGGCTCTTAGTCATCAGACTTCAGTCTCGCTCCAGAATGCTCCAGAAAAGCTCCAATAATTCCAATTAAGCTCCAAATGTGCTATAACCTGTGAAAGACTCTAAAAGACTCCAAAACACAAGAAAAGACTCTATAAAAGGACTTATATCATGGCCTAAACAGGGTAAAAACCATGATATATCAACTGGGTAGCGCACATCGATCTGAGTGGATGTCCGAGAATGATAGACACCAGTCCCAAAGTGCGCCCAGAAGGTATGCACGTCAGGGTGTGATGCAGGAAGAGCAACTCTCCTAAAGGCTCTCTGAAAGCCATTGATGTCACAAAGATCAGGGAGTGGCAACTTGTACCTCACTCCGCAGATCATGAAGGTCAAGGTACCCTCCTGTGCGTCCCAGAGAACCTCGTCCTGGTAGTCGACGCGGACTGTCGCCATGAACTGACGAACTAAGTCTGGGAATAAGTCGTACTGCTGTGTGGCAATAGTGCCCAAACCAATCCTCTGAAGCAAACATTGGAGCTCACCGTTTAGACCCAAACGACGCATCGTGACTCCATCAACGAATCGAGTGGGTTTCACATCAATGCCTAGCCACCCATTGTAGTGCAACATATCATAATCATCCCAGTCTTCAGAGATAGGCATGTAGATGCAGTCTGTACTCTCAGCGATCTCCCTATATGTTCCCTCCCAAAGTCTGTTGCAAGGAATCCTGGCCTTTTCATTCCTATTAGGCCAAGGAGCTCGACATGTGGCAGTAGGAGCAGCGGGTGGTTATGATGGCGGTGTCACTGGTGGTGGTGGGATGTCGCGCATGGAAGTATGCAGAACCCCAATGATTTCGGACGCTCCATCAATCCTCACTCTTTAGTTGTCGTTGCCTAGGAAACCGTTCACTACATCTTTCCGCCAATGTAAACCATCCCAGATCTTGACACGTTGACCCAAGCGGAAGTCCTTTGGTGGTGGATTTGAGCTTGATGCATCATTCCTTCGTGTTCTCTTTCGAGTAGACATCTGCAATCAAAGACAAAGAACACATCAAACACAGAATAAGCACCAAATCAAACAACACAGCAACAATCAGCAACAAACTTCTCAAAATTCCATCACTGCACGCATGGTATCGATCGAGACCCTGGCGATTTCGAACCAGAATCTCCAATTTCCAAAACTTCCAAAATTCCAACAAACTAGTACAAGGGGGGTTCAAAAATCTGGTCTAATCACTTATCTAACAAGCATTGCCCACTAAAACAAGTGAAAGGAGCCAAAAATCATGAAACCCAAACCTTGTGTTCTTTAGATGCAAAAAATGAATTAGTGTGTCATACCTTGTAGATCGGATGAATATATGATAGAAAGAGATAGAGCACGAAAATCCAACAAGGTTGATATGCTCAAATTAATACCCTAAAAAGTACTAAAGCAGTTGCTGCAGTAATTCAGGGGTCGAACACAAGAACTCAAGATTCCACACAGTAGATTATATAGATCCAAAACACGCTAAATCAATAGATATAATTGAAAACAAGTGTGCAATTAAAGGTGTTATAAATTCAGTTGGAGGCAGATAGGTTCAGGGTATTTCTCAGGAAATCAATGAATGCAGCTAAATTAACTAACAGGATTCAGATTAAGTACGGTTCTTGAACTCAAATCACTAAAATATAGCTAACCAACTCTCGTTGCGAAAACTATCTAAATCTAAATCCTAGGAATTTCAAATCTCTTTGCGAATCCTAAAGTCTAAATCAGTTTTAAAGTTCAGGTTTGATATGTTCACAAATCAATTAAATCAAATCTCTTTGCGAATAATCAATTTGCTCACTATAGATTCTATCAGGTAATTAATCGCACTCTCGCGCCTAATCAATTATCCTAAGATCTAAGTTCTAGGTGATCAATCTAGAATTAGCTTTGAGAACAACCTAAGCGAAGAACTAATTCAGATAGTGAATCCTAAAGAGATAATCAACCTAGCATTCAAAGAAATCCCTATGAGAAAACCCCAAACCTAACAGGTGATCTACTCAGACATGGAGATTGAAACAATAAACATGACTGAATAAATACTCAAATAAATAAATAAGAAAGAGTAACAAGGGTTTGAAATCTTCTCTCAGACGAACAAAGTATCAGACTTGTCTCCCTCCAAAGCTCTCTCTCAAATCTAGAATAAAATAAGCGTAGCCAACAAAGTGGCTGAAAATCCTAATTAAATAACCTAAACACGAATTGGGGTCTTCTTGTAAATATCAAAGTCTTCTGGGCAAGTTTGCAATTCTTCAAAACTTCATAAAAAGTGGCGGCCCATGATTTCTCGACGGGTGTCGGTCGATACCAGGGGGTATCGATCGATGCTTGTCGCTCAGATCGGGCACTTAGTCATCAGACTTCAGTTTCGCTCCAGAATGCTCCATAAAACTCCAATATCTCCAATGATACTCCAAATGTGCTAAAACCTGTAAAATACTCTAAAAGACTCCAAAATACTATAAAGACTCTATAAAAAGGACTTATATCATGGCTTAAACAGGGTAAACACGATGATATATCAACTCCCCCAGACTTAGCCTTTTGCTTGCCCTCAAGCAAATAGAAGACTAAACCAGAGAAAGAGGTTTGAAAACGTAGAGACTCACCTGTTCACGAACCATTGCAGAGATCCTTTTCCCAAGTACCCAAATGTTACCTAACCAGCTTTCGACCTAACCACCATGTACTTCTCCGTAGACATTCGCAGCTTTTCCAGACTCCACATATTATCCCACAGCATTGTTCAAGTAAAGCCATCGTCGCCAGTTTCATCGCTGCAGCCAATGTTCAAGAACCTTCTAGATTCTTTACCAGACAATATCATGACAAGGAACCACCTTTTTCACACTTTTTGTATCAATTTCTCTCCCCCGGACTTATTTCTTATTATGTTCTTTCTTTTCTTTTCAGCTTTGCATATACACATCAAGGTATGAGACGCAAGTATTAATGGTATTTGCCACCAAATCCCCGGTTCTTCCCTCTCAATGTATCAAAGGATGTAGGCGAATAATGGCATCATAGGAAAATCCTAGTCTCGCTTCTAATCCTCTGTGTGATCATCCCCTCTTAAGTAGAATAATGGGATCGCTGGAAATTTTCCTAACCCTCTACTCAGAAGAAAATCATTTCAATCTTTTATGCTCTTATTTATCAACTTATAACAGGGGAGATAGGTACCATAACTCTAAACACATGGGTTCCTTTATCAGATATGAATGATGAATCAAGCTCTAAAAACACTAACCACATTGATGAAGTGCAAAAATTTGGCTCAGGCTTCAGAAGAACTCTGCTGGAGACATGGATATTTTCTAGTCAATTGGTCAGTCCTTGGATTTTTCATTAGTCGATCTAGAGCTGGTCCTGTAACACTGTGCACTCAAAAACAAAATCAAATCAATAGGTTCAAGCACATGATCATCATCTCCAACAAGTTTTGACTCAATAAAACGTTTTTGACTCGATAAAACAACTGACTCTAAGAAAAACAAAAACAATGTCAGCAGACACCTCCCCCAAACTTGAACAACACTGTCCCCAGTGTTATCTAGCCAAGAGACAATGAAAGAAAACAAAAGAACAGGATAACACGAAGAGAAACAAGAAGTTACCTTGCTGGAACATCGAGTATCGATCGACACACAGCCTGGTATCGATCGATACCAGGATTAAATCGACTTGATGAACCTTTCATTCGCGATTTGTGTCGATTGATACCAATGGGGTATTGATCGACACTAAGGCGATTTCGAGTCTGCTCCTTGTTTATCCTGACACAAACACAAAACGAACGAAAATAAAAGGAAAAACAACTCAAAGATAGACTCACCAGTGGATTGCCTCCCACCAAGCGCTCGTTTAACGTCAATAGCTTGACTGTAATGCCTTTCAGGCTGTTGGTGCATCATCCAAAGGTATTATCTGCTCTGTTGGAATCTCGGTTTTTGCCCAATAGTGTTTCACCCTTTGTCCATTGACAGTGACTCTTCGCCTTTGCGATTGATCAACACTATAACACCATGTGGTCTGACCTCCTTGATTGTGAAGGGACCTGACCAACGAGAACGCAGTTTACCAGGAAACAATTTCAAACGAGAGTTATACAGAAGTACCTGGTCGTTTTGCTCGAAGTATCTGGAGATGATCTTCTTAACATGATAAGCCTTGGTTCTCTCCTTGTACAGCTCCGAGTTCTCATAAGCGTGGAGCCTGATCTCATCCAGCTCGTTCAGCTGAATCAACCTTCCCTCAGCAGCAGGTTTGATGTCGAAGTTCAGCAACTTCGTCGCCCACGCAGCCTTGTGCTCAATCTCCACTGGAAGGTGACATGCTTTCCTATACAGCAAGTGGAATGGTGTAGTACCCAGCGGTGTCTTGAAAGCAGTCATGTATGCCAATAGCGCATCGTCCAACTTTGTAGACCAATCCTTCCTAGAAGCAATCAATTTCTTCTCCAAAATCTCCTTGATCTGCCTGTTAGAGACCTCGACTTGCCCACTCGTCTGAGGGTGATATGGAGTAGCTACACGATGGTTCACACCATACTTCTTCAACAACCTCTCGAAAACTTTGTTGATAAAGTGAGAGCCACCATCACTTATCACAATTCGAGGCACTCCAAAGCGAGGAAAAATGATGGTCTTAAACAGCTTAAGAACCAATGTAGAGTCATTTTTCTCACTAGCTATCGCTTCCACCCATTTGGATACATAGTCCACAGCAACCAGGATGTAGTTTTTCTTGTGTGATGATGGAAAGGGGCCCATAAAGTCGATGCCCCAGCAATCGAAGACTTCAACCTCAAGGATGAAATTTTGTGGCATCTCATGTCTCTTACTGATCTTTCCTCTCCTCTGACAAGCATCACACTGTGAGACGAAAGCATGAGCATCCTTAAACATGGTAGGCCACCAGAAACCTGCTTGAAGAGCCTTGGACACTGTCTTGAAAGTGGCAAAGTGCCCAGCATAGTCGGATCCATGGCAATGAAACAAAACACCTGGAACCTCTGATTCAGCAACGCATCTCCTGTATATATACCATCAGAACAATGCTTGTACAGGTAAGGTTCATCCCAAAAGAATCTCCTTATGTCACGCATTAACTTCTTCTTGTCATACTTCTTGAGGTGTCTTGGCTCTGTATATTTAGCGAGGTAATTGGCAATATCAGCGTACCATGGATTATCAGAATCGGTTGCAGCGACGAGATGGTTTTCAGAAACACCAAGATGATCAACAATGAAAACAGGCTCGGAATCGCCAGGGTATCGACCGATACCAGCAGGGTATCGATCGATACTGAAACCTGCAACTCGTGAAAATTGCTGATTCTCTGCGAGATTCATCTGAAACCCAGTTTCAATGAAGTAAATGGCTTCCTCAGGTAGTTGATCATCAATAGGGACGTCTGCATCGATCCGCATCCGCGAGAGATGGTCAGCGACCCCGTTCTCTATGCCTCTCTTGTCCTTAACCTCGATGTCGAATACTTGTAGCAAAAGAACCCAACGACAAAGACGAGACTTGAGATCCTTGTTACTCATCAGATACTTGAGAGCAGCATGGTCAGTATGAACAACCACCTTGCTCCCTATCAAGTAGGATCGGAATTTCTCAAAGGAGAAGACAACCGCAAGTAGTTCCATCTCTGTGGTGCTGTAATTCCTCTAAGCATCATCCAAAGTCCTGCTGGCATAGTAGATGACTTGCAGCTTCTTATCTTTACTCTGACCCAGAACTGACCAAACAGCAAAATCACTAGCATCGCACATGATCTCAAAAGGCAGAGTCCAATCAGGAGGTTGCACAATAGGAGCACTCACCAAAGCCTTTTTGATCTCCTCAAAGGCTGCAAGACAATCAGGCGTGAAATCAAACTTGATCTCCTTGCACAGTAAAGCAGTGAGTGGGCGTGCTATCTTGGAGAAATCCTTGATAAACCTCCTGTAAAACCCAGCATGACCAAGGAAACTCCGAATATCCTTCACACATGTTGGTGGTTGGAGACTTGTCATGACCTGAATCTTGGTATTGTCAACTTCGATCCCAGCTTCAGAGACCTTGTGCCCAAGTACGATGCCATCCTAAACCATAAAATGACACTTTTCCCAATTAAAGACCAAGTGTTTCTCTTCTCACCTCTGGAGCACCTTGCACAGATTATTCATACAGTCTTTGAACGATGGTCCGTAAATTGAGAAGTCATCCATGAACACCTCCATAAAATCTTCAATCATGTCTGTGAAGATAGACATCATGCACCTCTGAAAAGTGGCTGGAGCGTTACATAATCCAAATGGCATTCTCCTGTATGCGAATGTGCCATAGGGACAGGTGAAAGTGGTTTTTCCTTGTTCATCTGGATGAATAGGGATCTGGAAGAAATCGGAATATCCATCAAGGAAGCAGTAGTAGGGATGACTAGCCAACCTCTCCAACATCTGGTCAATGAATGGCAATGGGAAGTGATCTTTCCGTGTAGCTGCATTCAACTTCCTGTAGTCAATACACATTCGATGTCCATTGATAGTCCTTGTAGGAATCATCTCATCCTTCTCATTCTTCACCACGGTTATCCCTCTTTTCTTAGGGACAACGTGCACTGGACTGACCCAAGAGCTATCTGAGATGGCATAGATGACTCATGCATCCAAGAGTTTTATGACCTCTTTCTTAACCACTTCCTTCAGGTTCGGATTCAGCCTCCTTTGATGCTCAATTGAAGCCTTTGACTCGTCCTCAAGATGAATCCTATGCATGCACAGGTCCGATAATATACCTGAAATATCATCAAGAGAATAGCCAAGAGGTTTGCGATACTTGCGCACTCTGCTCAGCAGTAAGGTAACCTCTGCGTTGTTCAAGGAAGCATTAATGATTACTGGGAACGTGGAATTAGGACCAAGAAAACCATACCTCAGATTCGCAGGAAGTGGTTTCAGTTCCACTTTAGGAGCTTTCTCCTCGCTCCAATCTCCAAGCCCAGCAACTTGCTTAGTTCTTTCGGCCAAACTTCTTTCTGCCCGCAGGGTATCGATCGATACCAGGTGGGTATCGATCGATACTGGCAGTGCTGAATCGAGCATCTTCTCGTATTAAGCAGCAACATCACTCGAATGGACTTCTGACTCGGTTGAACAGACCAATGCCCTCTCCAATGGGTCTTTAGGATGCATCTCCAGGAAGTACTCTTCAGCAATGTCACATAAGGTATCAACGAAGAAAGTCTGTCCATCGATGGTTGGTCCCTTAATCATCTTCTCCATGTTAAAAGTCATGACCAACTCACCAATGTTAAGAGCTATCTTCCCATTCCTGCAATCAATCAGAGCACCAGCTGTTGCTAGGAATGGCCTTCCCACGATGAGAGGATCTTTGGGTTCCGAATCATACTCCAAGACAATGAAATCAGTTGGGATTAAGCAATTCCCAATCTTAATCGGAACATCCTCGAGCAATCCTTCTGGAAGTCTAACTGAACGATCATCAAGTATCAGCGAGATCCTCGTAGAAGTGAAGTCTGTCATTCACATTCTCTTAGCACTCGAATGGACTTCTGACTCGGTTGAACAGACCAATGCCCTCTCCAATGGGTCTTCAGGATGCATCTCCAGGAAGTACTCTTCAGCAATGGCACATAAGGTATCAACGAATAAAGTCTGTCCATCGATGGTTGGTCCCTTAATCATCTTCTCCATGTTAAAAGTCATGACCAACTCACCAATGTTAAGAGCTATCTTCCCATTCCTGCAATCAATCAGAGCACCAGCTGTTGCTAGGAATGGCCTTCCCACGATGAGAGGATCTTTGGGTTCCGAATCATACTCCAAGACAATGAAATCAGTTGGGATTAAGCAATTCCCAATCTTAATCGGAACATCCTCGAGCAATCCTTCTGGAAGTCTAACTGAACGATCATCAAGTATCAGCGAGATCCTCGTAGAAGTGAAGTCTGTCATTCCCATTCTCTTAGCAACCGAGTATGGCATGAGGTTGACACTTGAGCCAAGGTTACAAAGAGAACGCTCAAACCTGTCAGTAAAGATTGTGCAATCCAAGACAAAGCTCCCTGGATCAAGTAGTTTCGTTGGGATCCTATTTGTTAGGATTGCACTGCACTCATGAGTGATCATCAGACAACCGTCTTCAAGGTTCACATTGCTGGACACCATCTTCTTGACATATCTCCTGAAAGCTGGAGAAGTTTCGATAGCATCGATGAAGGGAAGTTCAACAACCAGCTTGTCCAAAATTTCCTTGCATCTAGTGTCCTCTACCTCCTTCTTAGTCTTCCCAAGAGCTCTAGGATAAGGTATCCTCGGTATGTAGACTCTCTCTGGTACCGCTTTAGGCTTCTCCTTCGTAACCTCATCGTCAGGCATCTCAAAATTTTGAGTTTTGAGTTTTCCCGTGTAAGAATTTTGATCGGTGTCGATCGATGCTGGGTAGTGTCGATCGATGCCCTGGCGATTTCAGTATCCTCATCGTCAGGCATCTCAAAATTCTCAGTAGGTTGGTATACTCTTCTCCTGAAGTGACTTCTTTACCACTTCTCGAGGTAATGGCATTGATGTGTGCCCTTGGGCTCTCTCCTTTTCCTGGAAGAAAACCTTCTTGTCTTCTTGAACCTTCTGAAGTCTGAGCTACCTGAGTTTCCAGCTTCTTCTGATGAATATTAATGGCATCGATCCTTCCACTCAGATATTTGTACATGGCGTCCATCTTACCATTGAAGGTCACTGTGATCTGCTGCTGTCCTTGAACGAGTGTTTCAAGCATGGCCTTAATCTTGTTCTCTGATGTTTTAGCAGTCACAGGCTCGTAAGAAGGACTTCCGTAGTTCCTGGTGTAACCGCTGTTTTGGACAGGTTTCTGGTTGAATCCTCCTTGCTGGAAGTTATTGTTGAAGTTCTGATTGTTGCTGAATTGGTTTCTCTGTCCCTGAAAACCAGAACCACCAATGTAGTTGACATCTTCTGCTTCACCCTCGTTAAACACCTCAACATCTTAAGCAAAATGTACGGCCTTTGTTGTCTTTCCCAGCAGAAGACTGTGCATAGAATCCAGCTGAGCCTTAACTTCAGCGATCTGCGACCCATCATGATTACCAGCCAGCTTCTTGCGCTCGAAATCTGCACTCTTGGTGCTACTGCTAGATGCAAAGTTCTCAATCAACACATAAGCGTCCTCAGGATACCTAGTGTTGAAATTACCATTGCTTGAAGCGTCCAAAGCCATATGATATTTCCAATCTATCCCTCTGAAGAAGATACCCAGCAGCTGCACATCAGAGTATCCGTGATGTGGACAATCTCTCTGATACGATCTGAATCTCGTCCAAGCAGCCTTGAACGCCTCAGTAGGTCCTTGAGAAAAGGTGGAGATCTTATTCCTCAGATCCTCAGATCGTGCATCATCATAGAAGTTAATCAGGAAGGCCCTCTTAGTGTCCTCCCAAGTAGTCAGCGATCCAGCAGGTAGCTGCCTCAGCCAGTAAGTCGCGTCTCCACCTAGAGAGTAGGGAAAAGCTTGCAGAAGAGATAGTCGTAGGACACTCCATTGCTCTTGATGCTAGTGACCAAGTCCTCGAACTTCTCCACATGATCCATCGGATGTTCATGAGGAAGACCATGAAAGAGATGATGTCCCACAAGAGTGTAGTAAGCAGGTTTCAGCTCAAAGTCATTCTTCTCAAACGCAGGAGGATGAATCGCTGACCGATTGGCGAAAAACTGATCCGACCTGTTGTACTCACCAATCGTCCTTCCACGATTAACCACAGGATTCTTCGCGTTCCCAGCGACATTCTCAACGACAACAGGAGCAGGTGGAATGACTATCCCCTCTCCTTCTAGACGTTGTCCTTGCTCATTGCACAACCGACCCTCTTGGTCTCTGTAAACACCAGCTGCATCACGAACCAATCCCACTTGATTGTTGTTCATCTTAGTTGATTTCTTTGCTTTCCTGTTTGTGCGTTACACGAGTGCTAGCTGTTCCAGTGATAGATCAACTAGTGGAGTGCTCGTTTTGCTTCTGGTTTCAAGATTATGCATGCACCTGAAATAAAAAGTCAAGAACGTAAGTAACTGAAATTGACGAAGGGTATCGACCGATACTGAAGGGTATCGATAGATACTCGGGCGATTTAGACGAATTTCTTAGCTAAAATCTAATGGCGAATTGAGTCACCGGCAACGGCGCCAAATTTGATATGCTCAAATTAATACCCTAAAAAGTACTAAAGCAGTTGCTGCAGTAATTCAGGGGTCGAACACAAGAACTCAAGATTCCACACAGTAGATTATATAGATCCAAAACACGCTAAATCAATATATATAATTGAAAACAAGTGTGCAATTAAAGGTGTTGTAAATTAAGTTGGAGGCAGATAGGTCCAGGGCATTTCTCAGGAAATCAATGAATGCAGCTAAATTAACTAACATGATTCAAATTAAGCACGGTTTTTGAACTCAAATCACTAAAATATAGCTAACCAACTCTCGTTACGAAAACTATCTAAATCTAAATCCTAGGAATTCCAAATCTCTTTGCGAATCCTAAAGTCTAAATCAGCTTTAAAGTTCAGGTTTGATATGTTCACAAATCAATTAAACCAAATCTCTTTGCGAATAATCAATTTGCTCACTATAGATTCTATCAGGTAATTAATCGCACTCTCGCGCCTAATCAATTATCCTGAGATCTAAGTTCTAGGTGATCAATCTAGAATTAGCTTTGAGAACAACCTAAGCGAAGAACTAATTCAGATAGTGAATCCTAAAGGGAGTTCCACCTTAGAAGCTTTCTCCTCGCTCCAATCTCCAAGCCTAGCAGCTTGCTTAGAACTTTCGGCCAACTCCCTTTCTGGTCGCAGGGTATCGAACGATACTAAGGGAGTATCGATCGATACTGGTGGTGCTGTATTGAGCATCTTCGAGTATCCATCAGCAACATCATCCGAATAAACCTTTGACTCAGCTGAACATACCAATGCTCTCTCCAATGGATCCTCAGGATGCATCTCTAGGAAGTACTCTTCACCTATGTTACTGAAGGTATCAACAAAGAAAGTCTGCCTATCGATGGTTGGTCTCTTCATCATCTTTTCCATGTTAAAAGTCATGACCAAATCACGGATGTTGAGAGAGATATTCCCATTCCTGCAATCAATCAAAGCACCAGTTGTTGCTAGGAATGGCGTTCCCAAGATAAGAGGATCTTCTGGGTTCTGCATCATACTCCAGGACAATGAAGTCAGTTGGGATCAAGCAATTCCCAATCTTAATAGGAACATCCTCGAGCAACCCCTCTGGAAGTGTAACTGAGCGATCAGCAAGTATCAGTGAGATCCTTATTAAAGTGAAGTCTGCCATCCCCATTCTCTTAGCAATTGAGTACGGCATGAGGTTGACACTTGAGCCAAGGTCACAAAGAGAACGCTCAAATCTGTCTGTAAAGGTCGTACAATCCAACACAAAACTCCCTGGATCTGGTAGCTTCTTTGGGATCCTATTGGTTAGGATTGCACTGCACTCATAAGTAATCATCAAACACCCTTCCTCAAGGTTCACATTTCTAGACACCATCATGCCAGAATTCTCATAGTTCGTGGTATAACCACTGTTCTGGAAAGTTTTCTGGCCAAACTAATTCGACCCAAAACCGCTTGGATTAGCTTCAGATTTAAATCATCCTTGCTGGAAATTGTTGTTGAAGTTTCGGTTGTTGTTGTATTGATTCCTCTGACCCTGAAAACCAGAACCACCAATGTAGTTAACATCCTCTACTTCATCCTCATTAATATTCTCGACTTCCTCAACAAAATGAACTGCCTTCATCGATTTTCCCAGCAAGAGATTATGCACTGAATCTAACTTAGCCTGAACATCAGCAATCTGCGATCCATCCATGTTCCCACTCTGCTTCTTTCGCTCAAAGTCTTCATTCTTGGTGCTATTGTTAGACGCCAAGTTCTCAATAAGCACATAAGCATCATCGGGATACCTGGTATTGAAATTCCCATTGCTCGCAGCATCCAAAGCCATCTGATACCTCCAATCAATCCCTCTGAAGAAGAAACCCATCAGCTGAACATTAGTGTACCCATGATGTGGACAATCTGTCTAATATGATCTAAATCTCGTCCAAGCAGGCTTGAATGCCTTAGTCAGGCCTTGAGAAAACTGGGTGATCTTGTTCCTAAGATCCTTGGATCGTGCATCATCATAGAAATTATTCAGGAAAGCGGTCTTAGTCTCCTCCCAGGTAGTTAGTGATCCAGGAGGCAGCTGCTTTAACCAGTAAGTCGCATCTCCACCTAGAGAATATGGGAAGAGCTTGCAGAAAAGGTAATCATAGGACACTCCATTGCTCTTGATGCTAGTGACTAAATCCTCGAACCTCTCAATATGATCCATGGGGTGTTCATTGGAAAGACCATGAAAAGGGTGTTGACCCAAAAGAGTGTAGTATCCAGGTTTCAGCTCAAAGTCATTCCTCTGAAATGGTGGAGGGGGAATCGTTGATCGATTGGCATAAAACTGATCATGCCTGTTGTACTCACCAATTATTCTACCACGATCAGCCACAACATTCCCAGCATTCGTAGCAATAACCTCCTCGACAACAGTAGGAGGTGGAATGATGTTCCCCTCTCCATCAAATCGTTGCCCTCTCTCATTGCACAAACGACCCTCTTGGTCTCTGTAAACACCAGCTGCATCTTGAACCAAAATCACTGGATTATTGTTCATCTCTGCTGGCTTCTTTGCTTTTATGTTTGTGCGTTCCAAAAGTGCAAGCTTCTCGTTTGACAGATTAACTAGCGGAGTGCTCTTGTTCCTTCTGTTTTCACGAGTAGTCATGCACCTGAAACACAAAACTCAAGAACGTAAGTAACCCAAAAATTCACGATAGGTATCGACCGATACCACTAGGGTGTCGATCGATACTGGTCGAACTTAGTCGAAATTCTCAAACTAAAATCTAATGGCGAATTGAATCCCCGGCAACAACGCCAATTTTGATAAGCTCAAATTAATACCCTAAAAGTACTAAAGCTTTTTCGATTATAATACTTAGGGATCGAATCCACAGAGACTCAAGAAAACACACAATAGATTTTAAGTATTGAATTAAGCTAAGTGATCAATGGAATTGAAAGCAAATACGTAAATTAGACATGTTGTAATTCGATTGGAAGAAATATAGGTTCATGGTATTTCTCAGGAAATCAATGAATGCAGATAAACTAACAAATCAGGGTCCAGGTTACGCACGGTTCTTGAACTCAAATCACTAAAGTATAATTAACCAACTGTCATTGCGAGAATTATCTAAGTCTAAATCCTAGAATTCCAAATGTCTTTGTGAATCCTAAAGTCTAAACCAGCTTTTAGTTCAAGTTTGATTTGTTCACAAAACAACTAAACCAAATCTCTTTGCGAATAGTTATTTTGCTCACCCTAAGTTCTATCAGGTTTCTCAATTGCACTGTTGTGCCTAATCTATTATCCTAAGATCTAAGTTCCAGGTGATCAATCTAGAATTAGCTTTGAGAACAACCTAAAGTGAAAAACTAATTCAGATTATGAACCATAAACAATTAATCAACCAAGCATTCAAAGAAATCCCTTATGAGAACCCTAAACCTAACATGAGATCTACTCAGACATGGAGATTAAAACAATAAACATGATTGAATAAATTCTTGAATAAATAATAAAGAAGAGAGTAAAACAAGGGTTCAAAATCTTCTCTCGGACGAACAGAGTTTCAGATTTGTCTCCCTCAAAAGCTCTCTGATATGCTCAAATTAATACCCTATAAGTACTAAAGCAAATGTTGTAGTATATGTAGGGGTCGAACACAAGAACTCAGGATATCACACAATAGATTAAATAGATTCGAATTAAGCTAAACCAAAAGATGTAATTGAAAGCAATACGTAAATTAAACAAGTTGTAATTCGATTGGGAGAAAGATAGGTTCATAATTCAGATTTAGTGCGGTTCTTAAACTCAAATCACTAAAGTATAGCTAACAAACTCTCGTTGCGAAAACTATCTAAGTCTAAATCCTAGAATACCAAATCTCTTTGCGAATCTTAATGTCTAAAACAGCTTTTAGTTCAAATTTGATTTGTTCACAAAACAACTAAACCAACTCTCTTTGCGAATAGTTATTTTTCTCACCATAAGTTCTATCAGGTAATTAATCGCACTCTCGTGCCTAATCAATTATTCTAAGATCTAATTTATAGGTAGCTAATCTAGAACAAGCTTTGAACACTACCTAAGGCGAAGAACTAATTAAGATGGTGAATCCTAATTAACTAATCATACTAGCATTCAGAGAAAACCTTTATGAGAACCCTAAACCTAAAGTGGATCTACTCAGACATGGAGAATGAAAACAACATGATTGAATAGATCATCAAAGAAATAAATGAGAAACAGGAGTTCAGAGTTGTCTCTCCAAAAACAAAAGTAGAATAATATTTGTCTCAAGTTATGAAAGCGTAGCCACCAAAAGTGGCTGAAAAACCTAATTATAATGCTAAAACACGTTATGGGCTTTTTGTAATAATTAAATACTTCTGGACCAAGTTGTAAACCTCAAACTTGTAAAGAGTCACGTTTCCTTCTTCCTGAAGTCGGTATCGGTCGATATTCATCCTCTGTGCCGACTCTTCTGCTCGCCAGACTGGACTGTCTTCACGAAAACTGGCATAACTTTCGATCGCACCGTTGGAATGGCCTCAAACCACTTCCAAATGAAAGCTAATCCATTGATATGTCTTGTATCCAAAATAGAGTTCAATGCATTGGTGGAAAGTTCTTCAACGAATGCCAAACTTCTGATGTCTATGCATGACTCTGCATCTCCATATGCTCATTTTCACCCAAAACGGCTCATTTTCTCCAATTTTGCTCCAAACGTGCTAAAACCTGAAAAGACTCTAAATGACTACGAAAACAATAGAAAGACTCTATTAAAAGGACTTATATCATGGTTTAAACGGGGTAAAAACCATGATATATCAACTCCCCCAGACTTAGCATTTGCTTGCCCTCAAGAAAATAAAAGACTAAACCAGAGAAAGAATTTTGAAAACACGGAGACTCACCTGTTCATGAAACATTACAATGACCCTTTTCCCAAGCACCCAAATGTCACCTAACCAGCTCCAGATCTAACCACCATGTACTTCTCCGTAGACATTCGCAGCTTTCCCAGACTTCACACATTATCTCGCAGCATTGTTCAAATAAAGCCCTCATTGCCAGTTTCATCGCTGCAACCAATGTTCAAGAACCTTCTAGATTCTTTACCATAAATTATCATGACAAAAGAACCACCCAATTTACACTCTTTTTGTATTGTTTCTCTCCCCCATACTTGTTTCTTGTCATGATCTTTCTTTTTTAGATCTGCATATACACATTAAGGTCTGAAACGCGAGTATTGATGGTGTTTGCCTCGGAATCCCCTGTTCTTTCCTCTCTATGTATCAAAAGTGTAGGCGAATAGTGGTATCACGGGAAATTTTCCGAACCTCGCTTTCAACCTTTGTGTGATTATTCCCTCACAAGTAGAATAATGGGATCGCTGGAAATTTTCCTAGCCTTCTACTCAGAAGAAAATCATTTCATCTTGTATGCTATTATTTATCAACTTATAACAGGGGAGAGAGATACCATTACTTTAAACACATCGGTTCATTTGTCAGATATGAATGATGAATCAAGCTCTGTAAACACTAACCACATTGATGAAGTGCAAAAATTTGGCTCAGTCTTTAGAAGAACTCTGTTGGAGACATGGATGTTTTCTAGTCAACTGGTCAGTCTTTGGATTTTTCATTAGTCGATCTAGAACTGATTATGTAACACTGTACACTCAAAAACAAAATCAGAACAGTAGGTTCAAGCACAAGATCATCATCTCCAACAAGTTTTAACTCAATAAAACAACGAATGACTCAAAAATGACTGACTCTAAGAAAAACAAAAACAATGTCAGCAAACACCTCCCCCAGACTTGAACAACATTGTCCCCAGTATTATCTAGCCTAGAGTCGATAAAAGAATCACAAAGAACTGAGTGTAGGCGTGAAAATCAAAGAAGTTACCGGATTGGGGTGTGAGTGTCAACCGATAGACAGCACTGGTATCGATCGATACCAGGCTTTGGTCGACACGGG
Source organism: Eutrema japonicum (assembly GCA_030161315.1). Classification (NCBI taxonomy): domain Eukaryota; kingdom Viridiplantae; phylum Streptophyta; class Magnoliopsida; order Brassicales; family Brassicaceae; genus Eutrema; species Eutrema japonicum. The sequence continues at coordinate 34,790,238 of BSQW01000007.1, read as the reverse complement.
TAAGTCTTTTCATCGACACAGAACTTTCCTGCGCGTGGAGTATCGATCGATACACAGGTGTATCGATCGATACCAATGCGATTTGGCCGATGCAATGTCTGTTTCTCCTGGTTCAGTCAAAAACACAAGACACAAACCCAAAAATTAAAAGAAATAAAAGAAATATGTACAGACTCACCAGTGGGTTGCCTCCCACCAAGCTCTTGTTTACAGTTACTAGCTTGACTTTGCTCAGGTGATCAGTCGGAGCAAGGTTGAGCGCGTACTCCCATGCAAGTTCCACATCTAGATACTTGCAGGCTCAGAGTTCTACTCAAAATGCTCTCTATAACCTCTTTTCCTTTCTCTTTCAGCTCCGGAGTAAGAATGACTCTAGCCTTAGAGAATTGTTTTGAGGTTCCTTTGCACTTACCTTGTATTCAATCGAATCCCCATCACACTTCTGAGGGATTAAAGTCATAGAAGCAGCACCCTTCACTCCTTTTCTCTTCACCTTCTTCTTTGCCTTAGATGTTTTGACGTCTTTCTTGGTGATGACAGGAGGACTATCTAGAAGTTCTATGACAGTTTGCTCGTCAGAAGGCTCTTCCCGATTATCAACTACCAACGTCTCTCTTGTGACAACATCGATGCAAGAGACACGTATGGAATTTCCTATAGTAGGAATGGCTTTGTAGTAAACCTCCTTATCAATGTACGAGAACGAGATTCTCTTGCTGGGTATGTCCATAATGGCACCAACCGTATCCATGAATGGTCTTCCAGGAATCAGCTGCGTACTAGATCTTGCACTCATCTCCACAACCTGAAAATCAGTAGGAACCATTCAATCTCCTACTGTAATAAGTAAATCAGGGATTGTACCATACGTAAGCGAGGTGGAACAGTTAGAGAATGTGATAGATGTCTTGGGAAATCGAATATCAGCTCCCAATCTCTCTGCAATTGCCCTTGGCATGACATTGACGCTAGCACCCGAGTCAACGAGAGACTCTTTGAATTCAACTCCAGAGATAGAGAATGGAACTAAGAATACTCCTGGGTCTTTCCTCTTGGTCAACTGCCTCAGCGGTAGTGACTTGCTTCTTGCCTTGATTAAGAGTACTTCGATCTCTTCCAGAGTTTCTCTGCAATCTCGTAAGTGACTCAGCAGAGGGCGGTACTCTATAGCTTCTTCAAAAGTCAGTGTGTGGGGAATCCATCGTACCATCTTCTCAAAGCAAAGCAGCTGCTTTGGAGAAATGGGGTCTCTGAGATGTCTGGGTGGCATGGGGTATGGCGCCTTAGCTTTGTAAACCCTTTCTGCACTCAACTCGGGTTTCGTTTCAGCAACTGAACTGGTATCGACCGACACATGGGTGGTATCGATCGATGCTTTCGCTCTGGAATCATCCTTGGCAGAACTTTGGACGTGTGTCGATCGATACAAGGGAGTATCGGTCGACACAGGGGTGGTGTTCGAAATCTCATCGTCATCCTCAGCAAGATTGACGAAAATCTCTGCTATTTGAGTTTCCAGCATCTTCTGATGAATACTGAAATACTCAATTTTCCCATTCAGATATGTGTACATAGCGTCCATCTTTCCATTGAGGTCTATTGTCATCTTCTGTTGTCCCTGAAGAATCTGTTCAAGAATATACTTAACCTTGCTCTCAAGAGTTCTAGGTGGTGTGGGTGGGCATTGATACCTTTGATCTTGAAATCCAATTCCACCAATGTAGTTAACATATTCCACTTCATCCTCTTCAGCAAGACAAACAACCTTCTGCTGCTTGCCCATCAACAAATTATGCACCGAATCCAGCGTCGCATGCACTTTAGCAATTTGCGATCCATCAACACCTCCGTGCAGCCTTTTCCGCTCGAGATCAGCACTCTTGGCGCTATTGCTAGACGCCAAGTTCTCAATGAGCACATACGCATCGTCAGGATACCTCGTGTAGAAATTTCCATTGCTCGCAGCATCTAGAGCCATCTGATATCTCCAATCAATCCCACTGAAGAAGATTCCCAGCAACCGAACCTGAGTGAATCCGTGATGTGGACAATCCCTCTGATAAGATCTGAATCGCACCCAAGCAGCCTTAAGTGCCTCTGTCGATTCTAAAGAAAACGTAGAGATCTTGTTCCTAAGCTTCTCGGATCTTGTATCATCGAAGAAGTTGTTCATGAATGCCTTCTTCGTTTCTTCCCAGGTATTCAGCGACCCAGTAGGCAGCTTCTTCAGCCAGTAAGTTGCATCTCCAGAAAGAGAGTATGGGAAAAGCTTGCAGAAGAGGAACTCATAAGGCACTCCATTGTACTAGATGATAGTGACCAAGTCCTCGAACCTCTCGATGTTATCCATGGGGTACTCATGAGGAAAACCATGATAAGGGTGATGACCCACAAGAGTGTAATATGCAGGTTTCAGCTCAAAGTCATTCCTCTGGAAGGTGGGAATGCGAATCGCAGACCGATTGGCATAGAATTGATCAGGTCTATTGTGCTCACCAAGTGTCCTCCCACGATCAACTGCATCATTCCCAACATTCGCAACAGCTGCAGGGACAATGATGTTTCCAGCTTCATCAAGTCGCTGTCCTATCTCATTGCGCAATTGACCATATTAGCCTCTCAAAGCTCCAGCATCATCACGAACTAATATCATAGGATTGTTGTTCATCTCTGCTGGCTTCTTTGCTTTTCTGTTTGTGCGTTCCAAAAGTGCTAGCTTCTCTAATGACAGATTAACTAGCGGAGTGTTCTTGTTCCTTCTGGTTCCTCGATTAGGCATACACCTGAAACACAAAAGTCAAGAACGTAAGTAACCGAAATTCACGACGGGTATCGACCGATACCACTAGGGTTTCGATCGATACTCAACGATATATACGAAATTCTTAGCTAAAATATAATGGCTAAATTAAGTCCCCGGCAACAGCACCAAATTTGATATGCTCAAATTAATACCCTATAAGTACAAGAACTCATGATATCACACAATAGATTAAATATATTCGAATTAAGCTAAACCAAAAGATGTAATTGAAAGCAATACATAAATTAAACAAGTTGTAATTCGATTGGGAGAAAGATAGGTTCAGGGTACTTCTCAGGAAATCAATGAATGCAGATAAACAAACTAACATGATTCAGATTTAGTGCATTTCTTAAACTCAAATCACTAAAGTATAGCTAACCAACTCTCGTTGCGAAAACTATCTAAGTCTAAATCCTAGAATTCCAAATCTCTTTGCGAATCCTAAAGTCTAAACCAGCTTTTAGTTCAAGTTTGATTTGTTCACAAAACAACTAAACCAAATCTCTTTGCGAATAGTTATTTTACTCACCATAAGTTTTATCAGGTAATTAATCGCACTCTCGTGCCTAATCAATTATCCTTAGATCTAAGTTCTAGGTAGGTAATCTAGAACAAGCTTTGAACACAACCTAAAGTGAATAACTAATTCAGATGGTGAATCCTAATTAACTAATCAACCTAGCATTCAGAGAAAACCTTTATGAGAACCCTAAACCTAAAGTGGATCTACTCAGACATGGAGAATGAAAACAACATGATTGAATAGATCATCAAAGAAATCAATAAGAAACAGGAGTTCAAAGTTGTCTCTCCAAAAAGCAAAGTACAATAATCTTTGTCTCAAGTTATGAAAGCGTAGCCACCAAAAGTGGCTGAAAAACCTAATTATAATGCTAAAACACGTTCTGGGCTTTTTTGTAATAATTAAATATTTTTGGACCAAGTTGTAAACTTCAAACTTGTAAAAAGTAACGTTTCCTTCTTATGGAAGTCGGTATCGGTCGATACTAGGTAGGCTCGGTCGATACTCATCCGCTGTGCCGACTCTTCTGCTCGCCAGACTGGACTGGCTTCACGAAAACTGGCATAACTTTCGATCGCGCCGTTGGAATGGCCTCAAAACACTTCCAAATGAAAGCTAATCCATTGATCTGGCTTGTATCCAAAATAGAGCTCAATCCATCGGTGGAACGTTCTTCAACGAATGCCAAATTTCTGATTTCTCTACATGACTCTGCATCTCCATATGCTCATTTTCACCCAAAACGGCTCCTTTTCTCCAATTGTGCTCCAAACGTGCTAAAACCTGAAAAAACTCTAAAAGACTACGAAAACACTAGAAAGACTCTATTAAAAGGACTTATATCATGGCTTAAACGGACTAAAAACCATGATATATCACTCTCTCACAAAACCAAAGTATAATAAAGCGTAATGAAGCGTAATGGCCAAAGTGGTTGAAAAACCTAATAAATAAACTAAAACACGTTTTGGGGCTTCTTGTAAATAATAAAGTCTTCTGGGGCAATTTGCAGTTTCTCAAATCTTTAGAAAAGTCGCGATCCTTCTGTTTCTTCGACGGGTATCGATCGATACCATAAGTGTATCGATCGATACTCAGGCATCAAATCGGTGCCTCAGCTACAGGATTTCTGCTTGGCTCCAAAAAGCTCTAGAATGATTCAATATCTCCAATTATGCTCCAAACGTACCTAAAACCTGAAAAGACCCTAAAAGACTCCAAAATACTAGAAAGACTCTATAAAAATGACTTATATCATGGCCTAAAACGGTAAAAACCATGATATATCAGCCTACACCTTAGAAATAAAGGGTGGCACTAAAATGAACCAGGGATTTGGTGGCAAAAACCATCAATACTCGAGTTCCATCCGCCATTGACCCTACGAAAAGAACATGAGAAAAGAATATGTCTGGGGGAGGGAAAAAATACCAAAGGTTGTGTTGTTGTCTTGTCACGCCATCGAAGGGGAAAGATTTTAGAAGGTTCTTGGCACTATGATCTTTGATGAGACCCAGCGATGATAGCTTTTGATTATTCCGCGAAATAATGAGTTGAATATGGGAGGCTGTGATGCTTGCAGAGAAGTAAATGGTGTTTCGATCTAGAGCTAGTTTGGTAATACGTGGATTACTAAGGTAATGGTCATTGCCGAGTTCTAAATGTAATGTGAGTCTCCGTATTTTTCAAACTTTTTCTTCTTGCTTAGTTTTATGTTTGCTTGAGGACAAGCAAAAGATTAAGTCTGGGAGAATTGATATGCTTCGTTTTTACCATTTTTCAACACATGTTTTGGTGTTTCTTTTGAGTATTTTATCGAGTCAAAATTCGTTGTTAGACTCTTTTAGTCCTTTATGTAGTTATATTAGGTAAAAAGGCGTTTAAGGAAGAAATTGGAGTTACGTGGGCAAAAACGCAGGGAACGGTACAAAAAGAGCAAGAATCGATAATGCAAGGAGTGCATCGATCGATGCAACACCATCAGAAGAACCAAAATCGATCGATGCAACATGCTTGGAAAGTTCAAAGTCGGTCGATGCAACATGCTCAGAAAGTTCAAAGTCAATCGATGCACTATTGGAGCCGATCGATGCATCACCCTCCAAAGAGCCAGAATCGATCGATGCAAGGAGTGCATCGATTGATGGAGCATGCCCAGAAAGTCAAAAATCGATCGATGCAAGTCGACGAGAATAAAAATGAAATTTCTGATTTTCCTGTTTTGCCTCGGAAACTGCATATTCTGACCTAATTCGCCCATAACCCTATTTATACATTATTCTCAGTCACGTTTTAGGTTATCTCTCTTTTTACTACTCTCTATTCTACTCAGATTTTTGGCTATTGATTTTGTAAGCTTGAAGAAGAATCTCTGCATCTATTGAGAAGAATTCTAAACCCCTTGCTCTCTGTTATTATTATTATGAGTTTCTCTCTATCTCCTTGCTTGTTTTCCGTTGCCATGTTCGAGTAGTTTCATAGTTAGATTTAGGGTTTTAAAGGGATCCATGAATCATTGAATTAGACATAGATAGGGATTTATCTTTTGGGGCTTTCGCTTATTGTTGTGTTTATTACTTAGGCTAAGTTGACCGCTTGCCTATGATCTAGGGTTTAATCTATACCACGGAAGTGTCGTAGGTTGCTAGAAATAACATTAAGCGAGAGATTTGTCCTTAGCCAACTGAAGTTGATGTTAAGGCGATTCGTGAACATATTGAACCAATTCGTTAATGCTGGTCTAGAACTCTATGTTCAACGGAAGTTAGGATTTTAGGTTGTTGGATTTAGTAATCAATACCACGGAAGTGGATTGGTTAGATTTTTATATTTGAGTTTGAAACTTGTGTTTAATCGTTCCATGAATAGTTGTTTGATTCATGATCCCTGAATTTCCGCGAAGAAACCCTTGACCTAACACTTTTCTTCTATTGAATTTGTACCAATTTTAGTTATTTTCATTACTTCACAAATCAAACCTTACTATCGTCTTAGCTTAATTTCATCTTGTGAGAATCGTAGTGTAACCTTGGTCTCTGTGGATTCGATCCTAAAGTACTACATTGACATACTGTTATGATTGTAGTAGTGTGCACTTTTGTTATTAATTGACTACGTGGTAAAACACTTAAATCACATGGACAAGATGATTCATCGATCTAAGGATTTCTATACACTCATCGGTTGCCCAAGCGCTGGTGAACCGAAGACGAATAAGACATCGTATAGATTATCTGAATGATATCGAACATCTATTAGACACTCATCGTTCCCAGCCTTTGGATAACAAAGATATCCCTTTATGGAGATGGAAAATGGATGTCTACAAGCTGATATTCAACTTTAAGAAAACATGGTTGCACATTAGAGATGTGGGTGCTGAAACGTCATGGCACAAGGGGGTGTGGTGCACTCATTTTACGCCGAAGTACTCTTTCTTCGCTAGGTTAGCAATGGATAACCGTCTTTCAACCGCTGATCGTATGGTGACATGGAACATTGGCGCCAATACCGCATGTATTCTATGTCAAGACCCCATGGAGACAAGAAATCACCTATTTTCTTGTAGATATTAGATAGAAGTGTGGAAAGGGCTGAAAGGACTTCTCAAATCACAATTCTCAATAGATTGGCATAGCAGCATCGCCATCATCTCTGACACAAACAAAGACCGTATCCTTCTCTTCTTTGATAGCTATGTTTTTCAAGCAACATTACACATCGTTTTGAGAGAAAGGAATTATAGACGTCATGGAGAGCCTTCTACTCGACCAGCCACACTCATAAAGATCATCGATAGGCAAATCAGTGATCGTCTCCTTTCGATTCGATCTTTGGGGGATACAAAATATGAAGGAGCTACTGAGCTCTGGTTCAAAACAAGCTGAAGCTTTGTAAAATTTATGTTCTCTTTCAAACATTCTGATAAAAAGACGCACTTGTTGTAAAAACCTTTTTTGGGGTTGAATAAATTTTACATTTAATTTAAAAAAAAAAAAGAATATATTCACAAACAAAATAGAGCATTTTAGCAATTACCTCCAAAAGCATGCGCGTTGAATCTACGCTTGCTTTGCTTCTTCCTTATTTACCGTTAAAAAACCTTACGGAACCCATTTGAACATGTTTTTCGTGTGACCTAACCACTTAAAGGACACTACGCCAATCCTAGTTTTTGTCTGTATTGCTATAGTTAGTATACAAAGAATTGATTAGACGTGAAAAGAAAGAAAGAAGATATTTATCATGACGAAAAAGAAACATACAAAAACAATAGTGAGAGGTTTTCAAATAAAATAATATATATATATATAAAAAAGAGACAATTACTCAAATAGCACAAAAATGTTGTGATATGACTAGAGTAATATGTACCTTTTTGATATTACTTAAATGACACAAATTCTAAAGGAAATATCCATTAAGGGCTGCGTGCAAACTGTAATTAACGATAATGCAATTTATATTTTTTTTAATGAGATATATTGAAAAAAAAACATTAATCTCCTATTTCTCTCTATTTCTCTTGTCGTTTTCTCTTCTAACTAAAACCCTAGCCGCATCTCTCACTCTTCTTCTCTCACTCGCCGAATCACCTACGCTCTGGCTCCGGCTCGGGCGAAGACGCAATTTTGTTCCCGAATTCCCTCCTCGTCTCAGATTCCGATGCCGTTGAAACCTGTGGAGGAAGAGGATCTAAACCAGGTTAGTGTTTATACAAATAAAGTATCCATTCCTACGCTTTCCTCTGCAAATAACCCCTCTGGCAGATTGCACCTGTTGTGGAGATCTTGTCATATATCTCGGTGTACAACTCCGTTTGGGGCTATTATGGTCTTCCTAAAAAGCTGACGTCCGGGGCTTTCTGTGGATAGCTGGATCTTCGCCTGATTCTTCCTGAGTCGCCAAAAAACGTCGTTGAGGTGACTGATCGGAATCGTCGGCAGAGGGCTCGCCAGACTGCAGAGGCTTCACAGTTTCGGCCATAACCCTAGAACGGTGGATTCAATTGAGGAGCTCTCGGCGGTTCTGAAAAGCTGATTCAAAGATCTATCCCTGGATAGTTGAATCGCCGCGAGACTCTAGGTGGTTCGCCGGTAAATCACCCCGCAATGGGGAAGATCAGAGAGCTTGGGCGCGCCTCTCTGTTTTGATATTTTCACTATCGGCTCGCCTCTCGCTTCTCCACAAGCTTAATGGCTGATTTATGCATACTTGATGGCTGATTTATGCATACTTGATGGTTGATTTATGTATACTTGATCGCTGTTTTATGTAAACTTGATAGCTGATTTATGCATAATTTGATGGCTTATTTATGTAAACTTGATAGCTGATTTATGTTTATATGATGGCTGATTTATGTAAACTTGATGGCTGATTTATTTTTATATGATGGCCGATTTATGTCTTTATGTCTTTAAACGATAATGCCATTTAGGAGTTACTGTTTTAAGTGAGATTTATTGTTAATTAAAAAATTTAACGATTCAGATTCTTCTCGTTACTATCAATTGTAATGATTCAGATCTTAATAAGAGAAATAAATTTTCCAAAGCGAAAAAAGAAACGAAAAAACCTATATGGGCGATTCCCGAAGTGAAACCTTAACCATACCAAACACCGTTATGGCTGATTTACGACTGACCGATTTGAGGTATGACTGATTTACAAATGACCGATTAGAGGTATGGCTGATTTAAGAGCCATACCAAATACCGTTATTGCTGATTTACGAACCATACCAAACACTGTTATGGATGATTTACGAGAGAAACATAGGGATTCATGCGGTGTCTCGAGATTACAAAAAGTGTACGTGGAGAACTTCAATTTCGTTGATATTCACCCCCAAATTGAATTCTAATTCCAAATTGTTTGAAAACTCAACTTTTTTTTTTGTCGTTCGTTTTAATATTTAATTTTTTCATCTTTTTTGGCTTCCAACACATCCATACAACTTCATGGCCGATTTGTCATCTATTATGGCCGACTTATCAAACAAGTATTTTTGAATTTATGGGATTACGAGTTTTACATTGAATTAGAGGATATTTTTTGTTATCTATGATAACATAGTTACTACAAAATATGTAATGTTGGATTTAGGGTTTAAGTCTAATATAGTTAGACTTGGTAAGGATTTAGGGGTTAAGTCTAATATATTTAGACATGGCAAGGATTAAATTGTAACTATATATATAAGGTTTGTGGTAATATAGATATAACATAGTAATCTCAAGGAAATAATCTCAACGGAATAATGATATTATAGGCTTATTTATGAAAATTCTTATAAATACATGGCAATGATTATACTCTATGTGGTTTAGGGTTTGAGATGAATATGATAAGAATAAACATACAAGAAGTGTAAATCTTACAAATATAACCCATTGTTGATGTAAGACTTAAAATTACTTAATATTGAAACAAAATTATTACCAATTATTAATTAAACCTTGAAACATAGATTTGAGGTATGGTTGATTTACAACTGACCGATTTGAGGTATGGCCGATTTACGAACCATACCAAACTAGTTATGGCCGATTTGTCATCTATTATGGCCGACTGATCACACAAGTATTTTTGAATTTATGGGATTACGAGTTTTACATTGAATTAGGGGATTTTTTATGTTATATATGATAACATAGTTACTACAAAACATGTAATGTATGATTTATGGTTTAAGTCTAATATAGTTAGCCATATAGATAATACATGGTAAGGATTATGTTGTTAATATATATAAGGTTTATAACTTGGTAATCTCAAGGAAATAATGATATTATAGGCTTATTTATGAAAATTCTTATAAATACATGGCAAGGATTATATTGTATGTAGTTTAGGGTTTGAGATGAACATGATAAGAATAAACATACAAGAAGTGTAAATCTTACAAATATAACTCATTGTTGATGTAAGACTTAAAATTACTTAATATTGAAATAAAACTATTAATAGAACCTATCAAATTAAATAAATTTTTTAAAATGCAAACACACAGATTTGAGGTTTGGCTGATTTACAACTGCCGGATTTGAGGTTTGGCTGATTTGAGGTTAGCCGTATCGTACAGATAAGTCAGCCGTATCGTATAGATAAGTCAGCCGTATCGTACAGATAAGTCATCCGTATCGTACAGTTAAGCCAGCCGTTTGAAAACCTAGAAATTGGCGAGAATTATAGACATAAACCGGTGGAGTATCGTGCGAGATTTTTTTTAAAATCTTGTTAGAGAACATGTAGCTCGGCTGAATTTTACAGATCCGTGTATCCAACCCATAATCCTCCATTACCATATGTACAAAATCGTTGTAGGTTGTTTGTTCGTTAATTTCTAGAACTCTACACCCTCTCTTGTCGGCGTTGAATACATATCGATTTGCATGAACCCATGTCCCGCAAACAATAATCACCGGATCCATTAATATTCCACTCAAAAGTTTAGATCTGGTATAGAATGAAGAAGGATAAAGAATGGAGATAAAGAACAACGATGAAGAAGAAGAGAGATACAGACGACGACGACGAAGACGGAGTCTAAACCTAATAATGTATGTGTTCAGAGCTGATGTGTAATCTTTATTTTGCTGACATGGAAACATGCCATCAAACGAACTTATAAATCAGCCATGTAAAATCAGCCATCAAACAAAACTATAAGTCTGTCGCCACTAAAATACTATTTAAGTAATTAATAAAGTTTTCTGTAATCAGCAATCAAAAGACATAAATCAGGTGGAAAACATAAGTCAGCCGCTACATCATATAAGTCAGTCGTCAATAGCATACAATTACAGTAATTAATCTTTCGCTAATTAGTCAGCCGTAATTAGGCCGACTTTTAAGTAAATCGGTCTTATTACGGCTGATTTAATATAAGTCAGCCATAATCAACCCGCATAAGTATGCCATTGCAAAATAAATCAGCCAAATAAGTCAGCCAGATTTACGATAAATCAGCCGGGCAACAAATAAGTCGGCCATGTCATAGCAATAAGTCAGCCAAATTTTTCATAAATCGGCCGTCCGAATATAAATCAGCCGTGTCGTGTACTCCTAAGTCAGCCGAAAATTCATAAGTCGGCCGAGGTTCATATAAGTCTACCGTGACAACTGGCTGACTTATGAATATAAATCAGCCGACCAACTCATAAGTCGGCCGTTCTTTTAAATCAGCCGCTCGTCCTGTAAGTCTGCCGTCACTACAGCGAGAAATTTCTGCGGCACACTTTCATAATACACGTAGGCAGTTTTTGTGCCACGTAGGCGCCGCGCCTGTTTTTTCGCTGATGTGGAAAAAAAAGTAATGGCATTCATGTAATTACGCTTTTTGTTATCAAATGCGTAGAAGGGCATTATGGGTATGAAAAATATTTCAGTAATAAAAATGAGTTGTTGATTAGTCTAGTCATTTTACTTAATTTCTATGCTAAAGTAACTCTCCCATAAAAAAAACACAATATTGAAAAGTAAGAATGTTGCTTTTGTTTCTAGTTAGCAACTTGTTAACTGCGCAATCTTGATAACGACTAGCTCCAAGAGAGAATAAAACCTAAAGCAACATACTTCAATTTTTTTATGTGAAATTAAACATCTGAGCTGAAATATAAAGTATGTTTCTTCATAGCAATTATTTGGGTCTACGGTCTATATCCTCACAAAAACTATCATATAGCATTATATGTTTTCCGAACTATGTTTTATGTCTATAACTCCACGAAAGCAAAGTTAAAGATTTTAATCATTCGAAAAAAAGTTCGAAACTTATATCCTCACGAATTGAAAGATTGAAACCATAAAACACACAAACCCGATTTTATTTGGTTTAGTCCTTACCAATCAACCATTAACCAGTTCAATTTGATAATAAGCCAAAATTAAACCTTATTACAACTAAACCCGATCCGAAAAACTGACCTGACCCAAAAAACGACTCGGCCCATAATTTGGAGTTTTCACTTGGGGTGATGGAAGTTCTTGTGTCGGAGCTTATAATGAGAGCAACATAATGAGGAATTTCTTCAATGGGATAGAGAAGAATGATCTGATTCTGGCGACGAATAAGAGATCTTATGTTAAAAGTGGAGAGACTTTATCGAAAGGGCATAAGATATAGATTTGATGCTGAATTTGCAATTAAGAATCATGTGAATTTCTCAAGTTCCATAGGATTTAATTTGGATTCGGTTTTATTAGCAATGATTATGTTGTTCTAATGAAAGGGCTATGATTGAAATTAGGTATGATGTTGGCAATCATGATTCGATTGTTCGAGATCTTAAACAGGCCAATTTCAATTAATTTTTTTCTGGGTTTCGATCGGAGTAGAATCTCAGTTTTTCTTAATCAAACAGATTTTCTGGGTCCGATTGTTGGTTCTTCAAGAACGTTTGATGGGTTTTAAAAGTTGGGATTATGAACAGCATTTCTCAAATCATTGGTACTAGAATCAAGGACCCAGAGAAGAGGAAACAAATCAAACGAAAAAGAAATAATTATTTAGAAGTCGGCGTCGAATCTTTGTTTATGTCGTTATCTTCCTCGTCGAACTACGACGGTGATTGATAAGCTCAAAATGTAATACCACAAAGTAGTAACAGCTTTGTCGTTGTAGTATATAGAGGTCGAACCACAAAGACTCAAGAATCACACAATAGACTATATATATTCGAATTACGCTAAGTAAAATCAATGAGAATAATAAATAAAACAAAGCAAACAGATCTAGTGAGAATTCGATGGAGGTAAAAGTTAAGCTTAAGGAATTTCCCAGAGATTCAAGTAAATCATATAGATAGAACGTAGAGATTCTAATTAAGCACGGTTCTAGAACTAATAACACTACACCAAATCAACCAACTTTCGCTGCACTGATTACTATGCTTAAGAATTTAAGAAACCAAATTTTTTTGTTAAACCTAGACAACTAAACATGCAATAAGCTCAAGTATGATTTGTTCACAATTCTCCCTAGCCAAATTTCTTTCTACTAAACATAAATTGCTCAGTTAACTCTTTCAAGTTAATTAACCAACTTTCGCTGAGAGAACTAACCTATGATCTTAATTCTAGGTAGCTAATCTAGAACAAGTTTTAAGAGCTACTTAGATGAAGAACTCAATAAGATGAATCTCTAGATAGTTTAACCAATTTAACAATTCATGAAGAGCTCTTTGAAAAACCCTAAACTTAACTAGCAAACTACTGAGGCATGATCAATGGAACAGAAATCATAGATGAATAGAATTGCATAAAAGAAATCAATAAGAAACAAAGGGGTTCAGAATTGTCTCCCCAAAACCCTGAAAACCAATCTCTCTCAAAGTATCAAAAGTAGAATAAAGCTTAGCCAAAAAGGTGGCTGAAAACCCTAATTATAATGTTCAAACATGTTTTGGGGCTTCTTGTAATTATTAAAGTCTTCTGGACCAAAGTGTAAAATCTTCAGACTTGTAAAAAGTAGCGATCCTTCTCTTCATGCGATCAGTATCGACCGACACCATAAGTGGTATCGATCGATACACAGCTTCTGTGTCAACTTTTCAGGCTGGTGTCGCTCAACACCAGGACTTCAACTTGATCCTTCAGCTGCATGATCTTGCTTGGCTCCAAAATGCTCCAATATCTCCAATTTAGCTCTAAACGTACCTAAACCTGTAAAGACTCGAAAAGACTCCAAAAATACTAGAAAGACTCTATAAATAAGACATATATCATGGTTAAAAGCGGGTAAAAACCATGATATATCAACTCCCCCAGACTTAACATTTGCTTGCCCTCAAGCAAACAGAAAGCTAAACAAGAGAAAGAGGTTTGGTTTGAAAAACACGGAGACTCACTTGTTCTTGAAACACTGCAATGGCCCTTTTTCTTAGTACCCCACATATCACCTAACCAGTTCCAAATCTAACCACCATGTACTTCTCCGTAGACATTCGCAACCTTCCAGACTCCACACATACTTTCGCAGCATTGTCCATCAAAGCCATCATCGCCAGTTTCATCGCTGTGATCAATGCCAAGAACCTTCTAGACTCTTTCCCATACAATATTATGACAAAAGAACCACCCAATTTTTACACTTTTTGGTATTGTTTCCTCTCCCACATACTTATTTCACATCATGTTTTTCCTCTTTTTTTATTTTATTTGCATATACATATTAAGGTTTGAGACGCGAGTATTGATGGTGTTTGTCATCGAATCCCCGGTTCTTCCCTCTCTATGTATCAAAGGTGTAAGCGAATAATGGTATCACATGAAATTTTCCTAACCTCGCTTCCAACCTTTGTGTGATCATTCCTTTTCAAGTAGAATAATGGGATCGTTGGAAATTTTCCTAACCCTCTAATGAGAAGAAAATCATTTCATCTTTTCATGCCTTAACTTATAACAAGGGAGAGAAATACCATTACTTTCTACACATGGGTTCATTTGTCGGATATGAATGAGCAATCAAACTCTATGGACATCGACCACATCGATGAAGTCCAAAGAATTAGCTCAGGCTTGAATGAACTCTGCTGGAAACATGGGTGTCTTCTAGTTAACTGGTCACCCTTTGGATTTTTCACTAGTCTGATCCAGAACTGATTCTGTAACAATGGTCACTTAGAATCAAGGTCAGAACAATAGATTCAAGAACTATATCATAATCTCCAACACGTTTTGACTAAATAAAACGATTTTTGACTCAAAAACAGCTGACTCTAAGAAAAACAAACACATTGTCAGCAACCACCTCCCCCAGACTTAAACAACACTATCCCCAGTGTTATCTAGTGTAGAGTCGGTAAAATAAATCATAAGAGATGAGTGGAGGCATGAATATCAAAGAAGTTACCGGATTGGGGTATGAGTGTCGACCGACACACAGCACTGGTATCGAGTGATACCAGGCTTAGGTTGACACAAGTAATAAATACCCAGCTCCTTTGTCGCGCAAGTGGTGTCGATCGATACCATTACTGGGATCGCTCGACACAGCTCCTTTGTAACTGATTCACGCAAAACACAAAACCAAAAACACGCAAAACAAAAGAACTTATATACAGACTTACCAGTGGGTTGCCTCCCACCAAGCGCTTGTTTTCAGTCATTAGCTTGACTTTGGCTCATGTATTAGTCAGGATAAGAAATGAGAACTTGCTCCAAAACAAGTTCCACAACTAGACATCTTCAGCTTCAGAATTCTGCTCAACATACCCTTCACAACATCATTTCCTTTCTCTTTAAACTCTGAAGTGAGAATAGCCCTAACCTTAGAGAATGGTTTCCAAGTTCCCTTGCACTTCACCTCATATTCAATCAAATCTCCATCACACTTCTGAGGGGCTAAAGTCATATAGGCATCACCCTTGACTCTTTTGCTCTTCACCTTCTTCTTTGCCTTAACCGTTTTTATGTCTCTCTTCGTGATGATAGAAGGACCATTTGAAACGTCTATGACATTTGGCTCATCATAAGGCTCTTCCAAAAGATCGACCATCAACGTCTCTCCTGTAATAACGGTGATGCAAGAGACATGTTTGGGAGCTCCTCCAGAAGTAATGGCTTTGTAGGAGACCTCTTTGTCAATGTATGAGAACGAGATTCTCTTACCGGGTGTGTCTATGAACGGTCTTCCAAGAACGGTCTTCCAAGAATCAAAGGCATGAACGAGATTCTCTTACTGGGCACCAACTGCAGCCATGAACGGTCTTCCAAGAATCAAAGGCATATTAGAACTTTCACTCATCTCCACAACCTGAAAATCAGTAGGCACCAGACAATCTCCTACTTTAAAAGCAAATCAGGGATGGTACCATATGAAATTGAGGTTGAAGAGTTCGCGAATGGGAGAGTTATCTTAGCAGATCTAATATCACCAATTATCAACCTCTCTGGAATTGTCTTTGACATGACATTGATGCTAGACCCTGAATCAACGAGAGACTCTTTGAATTCAACTCCAAAGATAGAGCTTGGAACTGAAAATTTTTCTGGGTCTTCTCTCTTAGTCAATTACCTCATTGGTGGTGGTGTGTTTCTTGCCTTGATGAAGAGTGCCTTGATCTCTTCTAGAGTTTCTCTGCAATCTTGGAAGTAACCAAGCAAAGGGCGGTTTTCCAACGCTTCTTCAAATGAGATCTTATGAGGAATCTTCCTTACCATCTTCTCAAAAGTGAGCAACTTCTCTGCAGTAATGGCATCTCCGAGATGTCTGGGTGGTTTAGGATATGGCACCTTAGGCTTGTAAACATTCTCCTCAACAATCTTCGGGTTTTTCACAATTTATAGCTCAGTCTGCGAGGGGTGTCGACCGACACCAGATTGGTGTCGATCGACACAAGGCTTATGTGTCGTCTTTTCAGGTTGGTGTCGATCGACACCATTAGTGGTGTCACCCGACACAGCCGTATCAGGCTCAAAATCACCTTCAACCTCTTCTTACTCCACAAATTTTTCTGCATTCAAACCCTTTTCTACCACTGCAGTGACCTCTTTAGCACTTTTTCGGGTGATTGCATTGACGTATTTATTCTGTGAATGAACCATCTTTCCCTTGACAGCTGCTGCAGTCTGAGCTATTTGAGTTTCCAGCATCTTCTGATGAGTGTTGAGAGACTCAATTTTCCCATTCAGATCTGTATACATGGCACCCATCTTCGCATTAAAGTCTAATGTCATCTTCTGCTGTACCTCAAGAATATGTTCCAGCATAGATTCAACTTTGTTTTCAGGAGTTTTGGGTGGTGGAGATTGGTAGGAAGAATTCCCATAGGTTCTATTTTAGCCACTGCTCTGAATTGGTTTCTATAGATATTGATTTGTTTCAAAACCAGCTGGGTTGATTTCAGACTTGTACCCTCCTTGTTGGGCATTGTTGGTGAAGTTTCGGTTGTTGTTTTGATGGTATTGATACATTTGACCTTGAAACCCTGTTCTACCAATGTAGTTAACGTCTTCCACTTCATCTTTTTTGAAATTATTTACAACAGCAGCAAAAAGGACATCCTTCTTTGTCTTTCCCATCAACATATTGTGCATCGAATCCAGCTTAGCCTTCACCTCTGCGATTTGACTGCCATACAAGTTACCAGCTTCCTTCTTGCGCTCCATGTCTGCATTCTTGGTACTATTGCTAGAAGCCAAGTTTTCGATAAGCACATAAGCATCTTCAGGATATCTGGTGTTGAAATTCCCATTACACGCAGTATCCAAAGCCATCTGGTACCTCCAATCAATCCCTCTGAAGAAAATTCCCAGCAACTGAACCTTAGTGAACCCGTGATGTGGACAATCCCTGTGATATGATCTGAATCTGATCCAAGCAGCCTTAAACGCTTCAGTCGCTCCTTGAGAAAATTGGGAGATCTTATTCCTAAGCTCCTCGGATCTTGCATCATCATAGAAATTGTTCAAGAAGGCATTCTTAGTCTCCTCCCAGGTAGTCAGTGATCCAGGCGGCATTTGCTTAAGCCAATAAGCTGCATCTCCACCAAGAGAGTATGGGAAGAGCTTACAGAGAAGGAAATCATTGGACACTCCATTGTACTTAATGCTAATAACCAAGTCCTTAAACCTCTCAATTTGATCCATGGGGTGTTCATGGGAAAGACCATGAAAAGGGTGCTGACTCACAAGAGTGTAGTATGCAGGTTTCAGCTCAAAGTCATTCCTCTTAAAAGCAGGAGGGCGAATCGCTGATCGATTGGCATAGAACTGACCAGGCCTGTTGTACTCACCAATTGTCCTACCACGATCAATCACAACATTCCCCTCGTTGTCGTGCGTAGCTGGCGCGATAATCTCATCAACAAAAACTGGAGGGACAATGACGTTTCCATCTCCATCAAGTCGTTGCCCTCTCTCATTTCACAATGACCCTCTTGGTCTCTCAAAACTCCAGCATCATCACGAGTCAATACCACTGGATTATTCATCTCTGTTGGCTTCTTTGTTGTCATGTTTGTATGTTCCAAATTTGCTAGCTCCTTGTTGGTAAGATTAACTAGCTGAGTGCTCTTGTTCCTCCTGGTTTCGCGAGTAGGCATACACCTAAAACACAAAAGACAAGGCACGTGAGTAAAACAAATAAGAAAAAGAGTAAAATAAAACGATGAGTATCGACCGACACTATGTGGTGTCGCTCGACACTACCGAACTTAGTCGAAATTCTTGACTAAAATCTAAAGGCGAATTAAGAGTTACCCGACAACGGCGCCAAATTTTGATAAGCTCAAAATGTAATACCCTAAAGTACTAACAGCTTTGTCGTTGTAGTATGTAGGGGTCGAACCACAGAGACTCAAGAATCACACAATAGACTATATAAATTCGAATTACGCTAAGTAAAATCAATGAGAATAATAAATAAAACAAAGCAAACAGATCTAGTGAGAATTCGATGGAGGTAAAAGCTAAGCTTAAGGAATTTCGCAGAGATTCAAGTAAAGCATATGGAGAGAACGTAGAGATTCTAATTAAGCACGGTTCTAGAACTCAGAGCACTACACCAAATCAACCAACTTTCGCTGCACTGATTACTATGCTTAAGAAGTTAAGAAACCAAATTTCTTTGCGAAACCTAGACAACTAAACATGCAATAAGCTCAAGTGTGATTTGTTCACAATTCTCCCTAGCCATATTTCTTTGCACTAAACAGAATTGCTCATCTAAGTCTTTCAAGTTAATTAACCAACTTTCTCTGAGAGAACTAACCTATGATCTTAATTCTAGGTAGCTAATCTAGAACAAGTTTTAAAAACTACTTAGATGAAGAACTCAATAAGATGAATCTCTAGATAGTTTAACCAATTTAACAATTCATGAAAAGCTCTTTGAAAAACCATAAATGTAACTAGCAAACTACTCAGATATGATCAATGGAACAGAAATAATAGATGAATAGAATTGCATTAAAGAAATCAATAAGAAACAAAGGGGTTCAAAATTGTCTCCCCAAAAACCCTGAAAACCAATATCTCAAAGTATCAAAAGTAGAATAAAGCTTAGCCAAAAAGGTGGCTGAAAACTCTAATTATAATGCTCAAACACGTTTTTGGGATTCTTGTAATTATTAAAGTCTTCTGGACCAAAGTGTAAAATCTTCAGACTTGTAAAAAGTTATGATCCTTCTCTTCATGCGATCAGTATCGACCGACACCATAAGTGGTATCGATCGATACACAGCTTCTGTGTCGACTCTTCAGGCTGGTGTCGCTCAACACCAGGACTTCAACTTGATCCTTCAGCTGTATGATCTTGCTTGGCTCCAAATGCTCCAATATCTCAAATTTAGCTTCAAACGTACCTAAACCTGTAAAGACTCGAAAAGACTCCAAAAATACTAGAAAGACTCTATAAATAAGACCTATATCATAGTTAAAAGCGGATAAAAACCATGATATATCAGCGATCACTCATGTGTTTCAAAATGCGTGGTTGGTGATATAGAAAATATGAATCACGTGGGTAAGAGGAAGTCACATGCTGTACCACCATACTCGTACGTAGGACGCTAAAAGAAGAAAAATGTTAGAGACTATAAAACCTTATTTTAGCTCATCGTTTTATTATGCAAAAAAAGTTGTTGTGTTACTTTCCCTTTTCACTTGTCTTCTAATAATTCTAAGGTGTATTTGACTCCGAATGAGTTGAAAATTAAGTTAGCATCGATTCACTTTGATAGTCATGCGGCTACGTGGCATCAATATGTTATGCAATCTGAGTGCGTATCAACATTATTGAATGATTGGAATAGCTATAAGTTGTTGTTGAAAGAACGCTTTGAAAATATTTTGGATATTTTGGATGATTGATGTGTCTATAATTTGCATAGTTTAAGCATGCATATCATATAGGTTTTAGATCATTTACTTGGATCTTTATGGCATTTCATACTTGTTTTGTCCCATTTATAGTATTAGAAGCTGCATTAGGTTCTAGTGAGTCTTTTGCATGTCTTTGAGAACTTTTCTAGGTGTTTGGAGACACTTGGTGGTGTTTAGAGATTTGGTGCTTAAAGACTAGAGAGGAACCATCCGGAACATCTCAAAGAACCGATCAGACGAAGGCGATCCGATTTGATCCAGCTCTTGGAGTCTTCATGAGAGTTGTAGCCCGATGAGTCCTCTAACCATAGGAATTAGAATCAAGGTATTCGGACATGTGGTTTGAGAGATATGGCTGATTTACCAGAGATATGTACGCATGGCCGAGACGGTTTCTTCAATACCGAGGTCACTGGTCGGTGCAACTGCTCGGTGTAGAAACAGAGGGAAAATTCCTTAGCACCGACGTGTGGTATCGAGAAGTGACGTTGGTATTGAAGAGTCTCCACTCTGAATTAGCTTCGGTGGTCTTCACCAAAGTTGTAGAAGAGTGAATCAGCTTTACACAGGAGTTTGAATCGAGTTATTTGGACGTATGGATAGGGAGATAAGACGGATTTACTGAAGGTATGTCTGGCTGGCCGAGAGAAGATGATACCGTCCAAAGAACCGGAAAAACGAAGGCCTTCCGATATGAATCAACTAAAACGGTCTTCATAAGAGTTGTAGAGGGACGAGTTAACTGTCTATAGGAGTTGGATGCAAGTCATTCGGATGTCAGGTTCAGAAGCTATGACCGATTCACTGAAGACGTATCCAAGTTTCGGCCGGGTCAATACCCGGTTTGTCCGGGTTGACCCGGGTCCGACACAACTCAGCAAACACCTTTTTATATTTTAGTGATATGATTTTTAGATCTATCTCACTTTTTATCCATTTTCCCCTTTTTCTCTCTCTTTTCTCTCTAGAACAAGACCTTGTCTTTTTAGGGTTCTTGGATTCTTTTGATTTATGCAAGTTTAAGGTCATATATTTTCATCTCTATCTAATCTTCCACATTCCTATTCCCTAATCATGATTAACATCACCTCTTTCACAAGATTTGGTGTGTTCTTCATGATTAGTAAGTAGCTCTTCTTAAGGCTCATGGATGAGGTAGATTAGGTGAATTTCGTGGTAGATCTTGATGTCTAGGACTTAGTTTACATATTGTCTCTCTTATTTGGTGTTCACAATGCTAGATTAGGCTAGATATAGTTAATCTAGATCTTCGGGAATTTCATGCACACAAAGTGTTCGATGAAATTCCCCAAAGAACCAAATAAGTGATTTTGCTTTCTTAACCTATGAGAGTAGTTGTCAAAGGAGCATTAGGGCCATAGGAACCTATGTTTATTGCTTGTTAATCATCCTACTACAAACGATGGTTTGTTCTTGATTTATATGATTAACAAGGTGATTAAGACCATGAGAGTGACTTAATCTTGCTTAAGTGTTCTAGGCTAAGGGAATAGCTTGTTTGTGTGAAATGAAATCTAAATGGATCATGGAAGGATCCAAAATCAATAACCTCATCCAAAAGCTTGCCTTTATCTTATTGTTAATCACGTTTTTAGTCTTTGCTTACTTGTTCTTGTTTGAATTTGAATCATTTAGGTTGTTTAGAAACCAAAAACCCCTCTTGTTATCTTAACTTACAAAGTTGTATGCATTCCTTGTGTTTGAAACTCTACCCTTGGATTCGATCCTCTTATGATCAATAGGCATTATGAGTAATTAGTATAGGTAAAATCCTACTATCAATTTGGCGCCGTTGCCAATTGGGTCTAGCTTTCAATATTACGATTTTCTTCTTTTTGAGACTAAGTTTTTTTCTTATCTTTTGGTTACTAATCTTTTTTCCAAGCTCTCTCTTGTAGGTACATGAACTCAAGAGCTAGAGGTGTACACAACCTTGTTGAACCAATCGACAACATACACCTCTTGGACCGTGGGGTTAGAGAAAGAAGAGAAAGAAGGCGTGCTCAACACATTGAAAGGTTGGGTATGGATATAGAGAATGAAAACGTGGACCAAGCTCCACATCAAGGAGCATATGGTGGTAATGGAAACCACCACCCACCCGCACATAATGCTAGAGCTCAAAACGTTGTTGGAGCGGGTGATGCGGCAAATGCTCATGTCAACCGCCAAGGGATTAATGCACCACCGGTTGAATGCAATGACTTTGAGGTCAAAGCAAGTTCATCAACATGGTGCAAAGTAACAAGTTTCATGGCCTTGCGGTAGAAGACCCTCTTGATCATTTGGATCACTTTGACCGTATTTGTAGCTTGACAAAGATGAATGGAGTGTCGGAGGATAGCTTCAAGCTAAGGTTGTTTCCTTTTTCTCTTGGAGACAAGGCAAAGCAATGGGAAAATAACCTCCCCCAAGGTTCCATCACCTCTTGGAATCAATGCAAAACCGCCTTCCTTGCCAAGTTCTTCTCCCACTCAAGAACGGTCAAGCTAAGGAACGAGATATCAAGCTTCACTCAAAGAGCGAATGAGAGCTTCAATGAAGCATGGGAGCGGTTTAGGAGCTATACATCGCAATTCCCTCATCATGGATTTTCGTATGCTTCACTCCTAAGCACTCTATACCGTAGAGCATTGCCCAAGATCCGCATGTTGCTTGACACCGCCTCTAATGGAAGTTTCTCGGGCAACGAAGTAAATGAAGCAATGGAGTTGGTAGAGAACCTTGCATTGAGTGATGGAACTTATCGTAATGACTATGACCGGTCTACAAGAGCCACAAGTGACTTTGAGGAGCAAAAACGAACCAAAGCCATGATGGCTCTCCATGAGAGGTTATATAAGCAATCATCCATGATAGAGAAGCAAGCTACCATGATGGACAAGCTTCTCAATGCTTCCATTAAACCGGTTCACTTCGTTGGTGAAGAAATGGTGGATTTGAGCAACAACGAAGAACTACATTACATTGGGAACAATGGTGGCTATCAAAGAGGTTTCAACAACACCTATGGCAACCAAAGTCAAGCCCCTCTTAATCACCAACAAAGATATGCTCCCAAAAATAACTTCCAACCAAACCAAGGTGGTTATCAACAAATCTTTGCCCCACAATCTCAAGGCACTAACTCCATGCTTCAAGACCTTGATGTGAAAAATGTTCTTCAACAACTTCTCCAAGGCCAAGCAAGTGGAGCATTGGATATAAGCAAGAAGATGGAGGAAATAAATACCAAGGTAGCTTGTTCATACAATGATCTCCACAAGAAACTTGAGGCATTGAGTTCCAAAGTGCAAGAAATGGAAACCAAGGGAAACAATGGAGACAAAGTACAACAAAGCTATTCAAATGGGAAAGCAAAGGAGTATTGCAATGCCATCTTCTCAAAGGAGCCACGTCCCATTGAAGATCATGAAGCCGCCACTAATGAGATTGACCTTCTACTCTATGGATCTCAAGCTCCCTTGAAACTCAATGAGGACATTTAGGAACAAGGTGGGGGAGTGACCCTTGAGAAAAATGAGAACGTGACCTTGGTTGAATGCAAAGACTCACCAAGCTCAACTAGGATCGAGCCTAAGTCTCTCCCCAAGCTTGGTAATCCCGGTAAATTCTCTATAGCTTGCACTCTTGGAGATTTGGAGATTGAGGATGCTTTGTGTGATTTCGGGTCAAGTGTGAACGTCATGTCCCATGAGATGCTCAAGAGCCTTGGTATAAGAACCCTTGCCTATCATCCATCACCTATCACCTTAGGAGATGCTTCTTCAAGGAAGCCACTTGGTCTCCTCGAAGACTATCCACTCAAGGTTGGGAATTGCATAGTCCCAACGGACTTTGTGGTCATGGAGATGAGAAAAACCAACAAGCTCCCTCTTCTCCTTGGAACCCCGTTCTTACTCACTACCGGTGCTAGAATGGACTTCAAAGAGCAAAGGGTAGTTCTCTTGAATGTGGATGATAAGGTGTTCTACCAAATGAGGACTTCTTCCAATAAACTTTGTGGTACAATCACCATGAAGGATGATGAGTCTCAAGAAGAAGAAATATTATATGTGGGTAGATGTGATATGGTTGAAGAAGCTCCACCCACAAAGGTCTATGAAGAGGAATAGAAGTCTCTTGAGAGAAACGATTTGGGTTATGGTAATGACAAGGAAGCTTCGGAAGTTGACATGATCACTTGTTTGGAACCGATCCCTCCCACCACAATGGAGAAGGACGTTGAAGGTAGCAAGGGCGCAAAGAAGAAGACAAAAGCCAAGGCTACGATGCGAAACGGATCGAGTAAGCATCATGGGTTTAAATCCGAGCCGAGCCAACCTTCTATGATGACTCTCACTCCTTGGAAGCACAAGGATGGAGTGATTGAGTACAAGATCAAATGCAAAGGCCGATCCAGGCCCTTTGCCTCGGCCAAGGCAATCCTCACTCCCGAGCTCATAGCAAAAGGAGAAGCCGGTCTTGAAGAAGTAATGAGCAAGGTGCTCAAGCACGAGCTTAAAGATCCGCCTTGGAGTGCTCACACTCCTCTCTCACCCGCCTAAAAGGGTAACTAACGTCAAACTTAGCGATGTAAAACAAAGTGCACTAGGGAGACATTCCCATGTTTATCCTTGTATATATTCTTTCGCTTTCTAGTTATATTTTGTGTTTCTTATGCGTTTTTGATCTTTTGGTTAAGTGGTTGCAAGGTCATTGATATTAGAAAAGTGATGGCAAGGTAGCCAAGGGTGTTTGATGTTGGAAAGCTTATCAATTCTCCATTCTCTCCATTCACATAGTGGCACTCCTCCATGTAAGTATCTCTTTCCCTTTTAAAGTCTTAGCATATTATATTTTGTTTTTGGTCTCTTCTTTGAATTTATTTCACACCGGGACGGTGTGATTTAAGTTTGGGGGAGAGACCGGTATTTGACCTCGTGTTTTATGCTCTTATCTTCTCTTTTGCACTTGAGTCTCATGCATATCATGCATTTTCAATAAATTTGAAAATTTTAGAACATTTAGGTTTGCATATTCACTTGTAGGTGGTGTCTAGTTTGCATTTTAGCTTGTATTTGCATAAGCATGGAGTAATGACAACCTTGAAAGTAGCTTAATTAGCAATTGATTCAACGCCCAAGTTATTAGTTGTTTGATACATTGAAGTTGAAGTTGAATCTGAAATCAAGGATGAACCATTTGTTAGAGCACATGCATCATTGCCTTTCCTTGGTTGAAGCAAGCTTGAATTGAATCTAGCCTCATCTAAGTGATAACCATAACTTGACATGTAATTATTGTGCTTGTGCAAACTTAAATGGAATTGTGGATCACTTATAAATATTTGGACATTCTTCTTCCTTTTCACAACCCTTGATTGTCCAAATAGCCAAATCCCATATTTGGATTGGTTTCCCCACCATGCCAATTACCTCCTTTCTAGCCCCTAATCTTTTGTGTGTGTCTTGTGAGGTCTTTTTGGAGTGAACTTGACAAAACGTGTTAGGTTTAGGGCGACAAGGAAGCACTCTTGTGTAGACTTAGTTCCAACATCAAGGAGCTAATCTAGAACTAGGTTAGATAGGTGGCGGTTCTTAAAGTTTGAGAATGGGGAAAGGTTAGAAATATTTAGGGGAATGGCTTGATCTTTGATGATTATGGTGGAATGAAAGAAGGAAGGAAGGACGATGAAGAGGGGAGTGCAAAATGAATGGAATGGTTGGTGCAAGTGTGATTAACAACAAGTTCTAAATAACTAAGAAAAGCCTCAAGAGATAAAGAAGAAAAGAAGGCCAAAAAGCCAAGCTACAAAGAAAATAAGAGGCATAACCAAAGGAAGAAAAAGAAAGAGCTAAGTGAAAGAAAAAGGAACATCAACCATAACCAAGATGAAGAAGCAAACCCCTAATGAGGAAGAAGGCGAAAAAGGAAAGCAAATAAGAGCATAGGGGTCTAAGAAGGCAAAATGCCTTGGGATAAAAAGGGTAGCTTAGGATCGGGCAAGAACGGGTTAGATTGGGCTAAGGTTAGTGACACTCTAGGCATTCGGGGTAGACGAGAGTTTTTCCTTGTATGCATAGGTTGCCTTTTACCTTTAGCATTTTGTTCAAGTTTGCTCGTTCATTGAGAGATCCTTGTGGTTATTCACCCTTGCATATTGATGAGATCACCTTCATCTCATAACCGGTCTTTTAGCCAAGCAGTTTCATCTAATTTTGCATAAGCACAATTCTCGGATAAAACCATTAATCAATGTTAAGATGCTAGAGAATAGGATGGTTTGTCTAGGTTGAGGTTTGGCTTTGTTGCATGCTGTGAAGGAAATTGCTAACTCCTTTTGAGTAGACAACTTTGGTGCATCCTAGAACTAGTAACTTGGACGTTGAGTGCGATTGTTTCTTATGCTTATTATTGGTTCGAGCTCCACTTGCATTGCATTGCATCTCTCATTCTTGATCTTGTTTGCTTGAGGACAAGTAAATGTTTAAGTTTGGGGGAATTGATGTGTCCATAATTTGCATAGTTTAAGCATGCATATCATATAGGTTTTAGATCATTTACTTGGATCTTCATGGCATTTCATACTTGTTTTATCCCATTTATAGTATTAGGAGCTGCATTAGGTCCTAGTGAGTCTTTTGCATGTCTTTGAGGAGTTTTCTAGGTGTTTGGAGACACTTGGTGGCGTTTGGAGATTTGGTGCTTAAAGACTAGAGAGGAACCATCCGAAACGTCTCAAAGAACCGATCAGACGAAGGCGATCCGATTTGATCCAGCTCTTGTAGTATTCATGCGAGGTGTAGCCCGATGAGTTCTCTAACCATAGGAGTTGGAATCAAGTCATTCGGATATGTGGTTTGAGAGATATGGCTGATTTACCAGAGATAGGTCCGTATGGCCGAGACGGTTTCTTCAATACCGAGGTCACTGGTCGGTGCAACTGCTCGGTGTAGAAACAGAGGGAAAATTCCTTAGCACCGACGTGTGGTACCGAGAAGTGACGTCGGTATTGAAGGGTCTCCACTCCGAATTAGCCTCGGTGGTCTCACCAAAGTTGTAGAGGAGTGAAT
The DNA here is from genome assembly GCA_030161315.1 of Eutrema japonicum. Lineage (NCBI taxonomy): Eukaryota > Viridiplantae > Streptophyta > Magnoliopsida > Brassicales > Brassicaceae > Eutrema > Eutrema japonicum. The sequence goes on along the minus strand of BSQW01000007.1, from coordinate 34,763,003 downwards.
CAGCTTTACACAGGAGTTTGAATCGAGTTATTTGGACGTATAGATAGGGAGATAAGACGGATTTACAGAAGGTATGTCCATCTGGCCGAGAGAAGATGACACCGTCCAAAGAACCGGAAAACGAAGGCCTTCCGATATGAATCAACTCAAACGGTCTTCATAAGAGTTGTAGAGGGACTAGTTAACTGTCTATAGGAGTTTGATTCAAGTCATTCGGATGTCAGGTTCAAAAGTTATGACTGATTCACTGAAGACGTATCCAAGTTTCGGCTGGGTCAATACCCGGTTTGTCCCGGGTTGACCCGGGTCCGACCCAACTCAGCAAACACCTTTTTATATTTTAGTGATATGATTTTTAGATCTATCTCACTTTTTATCCATTTTCCCCTTTTTCTCTCTCTTTTCTCTCTAGAACAAGACCTTGTCTTTTTAGCGTTCTTGGATTCTTTTGATTTATGCAAGTTTAAGGTCATATATTTTCATCTCTATCTAATCTTCCACATTCCTATTCCCTAATCATGATTAACATCACCTCTTTCACAAGATTTGGTGTGTTCTTCATGATTAGTGAGTAGCTCTTCTTAAGGCTCATGGATGAGGTAGATTAGGTGAATTTCGTGGTAGATCTTGATGTCTAGGACTTAGTTTACATATTCCCTCTCTTATTTGGTGTTCACAATGCTAGATTAGGCTAGATATAGTTAATCTAGATCTTAGGGAATTTCATGCACACAAGGTGTTCGATGAAATTCCCCAAAGAACCAAATAAGGGATTTTGCTTTCTTAACCTATGAGAGTAGTTGTCTAAGGAGCATTAGGGCCATAGGAACCTATGTTTATTGCTTGTTAATCATCCTATCACAAACGATGGTTTGTTCTTGATTTGTATGATTAACAAAGTGATTAAGACCATGAGAGTGGCTTAATCTTGCTTAAGTGTTCTAGGCTAAGGGAATAGCTTGTTTGTGTGAAATGATATCTAAATGGATCATGGAAGGATCCAAAATCAATAACCTCATCCAAGAGATTGCTTTTATCGTATTGTTAATCACGTTTTTAGTCTTTGCTTACTTGTTCTTTTTGAATTTGAATTATTTAGGTTGTTTAGAAACCAAAAACCCCTCTTGTTAGCTTAACTTATAAAGTTGTATGCATTCCTTGTGTTTGAAACTATACCCTTGGATTCGATCCTCTTATGCTCAATAGACATTATGAGTAATTGATATAGGTAAAATCCTACTATCAATGATCCTATTGCATAGTTAAAACAATTGCAGGAAACTAAGAGAATAGTAGCTTTGAAGTTTGAGCTTCTAAAAACAAGTGTGAATTTGTCTTGAGGATTACTTGGTTAGTATGTATTTGGCGGGCCTGAGAGTGGATACGCATATGCACATAATGATGTTTCAACCACAATCTATCTGACAATGTCTCTTACTAGGAAGATTATACTAGCTCTATTTTTATGCAAGAATATGTGACTAGAAGCTGTGGCTCTCAATAGGTTCATCCTCTCTTGCTGTTTTACATAATATCTAGTTTCCTCCGGTGAAATTACGGTAACCCGAAATACATTTAACCTCACCTTTAAAAGCTTTAAATACCTAGTATCGATTGTCTTGGTTTGATCCTTTTGATGAGAAGTTCACGTTTGCACTTAATGAATTTAGAGAGCTATTTGACATGAATTTTGGATTTTGAAAGTTTATATTTTGTATGACGGATACCGTGGACTAATGTTACGGAAACTTCTAGTGAGAATTTTCTAGGCCAGCTTGCGTTTTATGTAGTTCGATGGTTATGGTTTAGAAAGACGGTCTCCGAGATTTCAAGTTCCCAATGATTTTCATTTGATCTGTCTGGGCTTTGGTTTTGTTTTGTTTGAGGACAAACAAAATTTAAGTCTGGGGTGTGATAACACTGTATTTTTATCAATTTTACTATCTGTTTTAGAACATTTTAATAAGTGATTCACTTGTTTTTACATGCTTTTATTATGATTTTTGCATATTTGTAGTTTCAAGACTCTTTTCATATTCCTTAGGCAAAACGACGCAAATTGGAGAAAGACCAGATTTTGGACAATTTTGGACCATTAGAAGTTCGACATCCGATGGAGACCTTCACACCGTCTGATCACGCAAAAATTTGGATAAAAGATAGAAAGGAGAACCACCTTTCATACCCAGTTGGTTTCAAGACAATCCAATGGTTAGATCTAAAGATACATCCAATTGACTGAAGTCATCTTCTGCAGTCTCACGAAAGAAGTAAGAGAAGAATTGAAGTTTCAACCTCATAGGCCAACCACCACGGTTTGATACCTCAGGGTCGCAGCGAAGACATTCCTGGCCACGGGTCCAGCATCTCCAGCCGTGGCGAAACCACCTTTGGCAGCGGGTCCAGCCCATGCACACACGGCCAGCCAGATTCGGCCCAAAACAGCTCGTTCGAAGCCCGCTTCAAGCCCACTTCGTTTTCTCTTCAATGAAAGCCTAAGGCCGACCAAAACAATAGTTGAAAACCTATAAATACATGTTTTACAGGAACAATTTCGTAGCCTTCACATAACATCTTTTAGTTTACTTTTTACATTATTTTTCTTAAGTTTTTGTTCTTACTTTCGAGATTGGTGAAGAAGCTCTCTCCGGACTTAGTTCTTAAACTCGAGAGGCTCCTTCAGCAACCTCATGCTCTTAATTTAATTATGCTTTTGATTTCTTTAATCGTGTCCAAGTAGTTCTCTTGTTGGGCAAAAGGATCTCAAGGGGCTCTCATGGATCGATTCATCATTAGGTTTTAGATTAGGGTTCTTCGTTTTATCCTTATTTTTAATGCATGCTTACTTGATTAGCTACCTTGCAACTGATCTTAGATATTTTTAGAGCATTGAAAGTACTGGATCTATATGTTTGACCTAGGGTAGGCGAGCAAAACAGTCACAAGATACAAAAGTATACTTGTGGAGGGGTTGTGGGCGTTAACGACCTTTGTGTATCATCATAACTTTATGCGCGGCCGGAGACGAAAGCTACCGGTCGAGTACTAAAGTTATCGGTGTGTAGGATGTACGAAAGTGAGCTACACAGAGTGTCCGTGTTCCAAGTTCAAGAACCAAAAGATGACAAAAGTCGCATTAAAAACCCCTAGCACAATTCCTATAATTTTCGGCCATGATCCCTAGAGAGTTCCCGATTTCCCAACGCTTAGTTTATTTATTTACAGTCTCGCCTTTAATTATTCACTTGCTTACTTGCTTTCTTATTTATTTGCTTAGATTAGTTTAAATTCTAATATTGCTTTACTTACTAGTTTATTTACGTGTTCGCTTTCTTATTTTCTCGCTTAATTTAGTTTAAATTTCTAGCACTCGTTTCGTGACAAACCATAAAACTTTATTTTCGTTTTAGACTTCTTTACTAGCTTTCGTTCTAAGGTCTCGTAGAACACATTTTCCTCCTTGTGTATCATACCTAAAGTATTACAACGCAAGTCTATGCATTTACAGAACTTTTGGGTTTACAAATTTAAAATATGAAGTTTTGGAAACAATATGAGCGCATCAATTGACAGAAACAAAAATACATTAAAAAGTTATGATAAAAATAATTTATAGATCGAGAAATGAGTACTTGACTTTTTTTATAACATTTGATCATTACAATGAAATTTTACATTTGTAATGGGCTGAGGGAAAACAAATAAATTTTCCAACTTGTATACAAATGTAACACTCACTATACACATGACAAAATGGATAGTTTTTCTGCCTCGGTTAAAAAAAATATACTTTAAAAATAAAAATGTACAAATACAATACAAACAAAACACACAAAAAATATATATAGGACATCGTGTGTGTATTCAAATTATCAGTGTTTAAGTATTGCAAATACAATAAGGAGACAGCCATATACAAACCATAATGGATTTGAGGAAGACTAAGATAAGATTAAAAAACAATTAAGTTCAAACATTAATCAACCATATATTTTAACCCACAAAAAAGTAGAACAATGGTGTAAACCAATAATATAATTTTAGAAGGCACAAACAAAACAGCTAAAAACACATCGTAGAAAGGTTGTAATATTCACGGAGCTATACTTTATACATGGGAGTATAAATAATCATGTAATGTAATTATAAGAGGAGAAACTAATACACATAACTACAATACTCTTCAATGTTTTCCAAACTAGAAACGTCCACATGAAAAAGAAAAAAAGGTAAAACTATGCTGTCACTAACCTAGACGATTATTATATTTTTAAAACTTTAAAAAAACGAAGGGAAAAATAGTCCAACAAAAACAGAGTATAAAATATACACTAAATATAAATGGAATATAAGAACAATCGCCAGGCAGAAACAATGAAGAGTTAAAAAAAAATAACAGTTACAAACGAAACAAAAGATTCTCATCATAATGGCCACACTAAATTAGAAGAAATAAAAGACTACTACCAACATAATGAGAATTAAATATCAATGAATAAATAATTAAAGCATGGAACCAACAAAAACAAACTCAACTATATAAACCCACCCAAATACGCCAAAAAAAACAACATTACCAAAATACATTGACTAAAAAAGATGCCTCTAAATGCCTCATTATAACTCATTGAGAATCTGCCAAATGATCTCCTAGGTGATATTATCTCACGAATGGCTCAATTTTCACGCACAATCGTCAGCCATACTATGAAAGTATCTCCAGAGCTAGCAAAGGTAGCCGACGACAAGCGCATTTACAAAAACATGAATCTGAAGTCATTGGCCATGCCTCCATTACAAGTAATAAACAAATACAAGCAACTAATGGAGAGATGTCTACAAAACGGAAATGCAGATGCCCATTACATCAAAGGCATAAAAGAATACTTCCACCGCAACCAAAAACACAGGATTGCAGCATCTAAAAATGGCAGCATAAAGCTCATATGAAAACGGTATGTATATCTACGATATAATCATGTTATGCAGAGGAGAAATATACGAGGGAACAACTTACTTGGACAAACTGGGGTGGAAAGAAAACAAAGGTAAAGCAGAACAATATTAGAAATTTAACAAAAGAGCCTTGCATGGAATAAGGGTGCTGAGGAAAAGACGTATCATGACAACATCCCGATTTAATATACCCAGTCTATGCAAATAAATGAGATCCAAACTTTTTGCCGACAAAAGTAAAAAAAATCTCTGGTAGAAGATTGCAAACGCGCTTTGAGAAAGAACTAGATATAAACCCCAATTTCGTATGTCGCAGCGGTTATGGTGGTAGAGGGAGCCATTGTACTGTCGATGTTGGTTTAGAATTATTGTCGGACCGACAAACCACGCGATAATATGGCGTAAAGATAACCTAAGGATCAACTAAAGGGAGAAACTTTTCTTTTCACAAATATTGATATTGGGCTGTAAACCTAACAAGCATTTTTTCTTGAGAAAAGCCTAGGGCCCGTTACATTATTCTCGCAGCTAAAAGCATTTAAACGAGCTCTTGGCATAAGCTGATTTCCCGAAAGAGTTTAATCGAGCTCTTGGCATAAGCTGATCTCCCAGAAGAGTTTAATCAGCACATCGCCAAAACCGTCAAACACATGGCATTTAAACTAGCTTAAAACGATTAAATGAGCAAAGACTCGAATAGATTGACATTCCTTGAGCTTCCAGTGATATTTCAATTTCCATTCCTCGGACCCTCTTACTTCTAAACCCTTCTAAACTTAGAAATCACTAAATTTGGTAGTATATCCTTATGAATCGGTCTAGAACCATTTCTCTCCAAAGTTTCGCAAACTCTTCTTTCTCCATCCAGTCACGCAGTCATTATCTGACTTGAGCGTCGGAGAACTATCAGGAGGACAACCTCTTTTCGTCATGATATTCCTTGATCGGTGTTGTTATTTAAGGTTTTCTTGCTCCCTAGAGTTCAAACCCGCTTTCCAAGATCACTACAAGTTAACAATCGATTTGCAATGGAATTTTTGATGGATTTGCGAGTATCTTGCGAGAGATTTGCGAGGGAATATTGTCCGTCGCAAATTTGCGAGGGAATATTGTCCGTCGCAAATTTGTGACGAATTTGCGAGGGAAATTGATTTACGACGACTTATTTGTGACTGAAATGGGGTCCTTGCAATTCCGTCGCTATGAGTGATTTGCGACGGATTTTCTACGGATTTGGCCATCGCAAATCGATTGTTTTTTTTGTAGTGGATATTCTTTACCCGGTGATATGCCACGTCAATAACATCACAAATCCACCCAAACATATATATATATATATACTAGGAGATTTTCCGCGCTACGCGCGGTTTATAGTTTGGTTATATATTTTTCTTCTATTTTTGAAATAAAGAAAATGGTGAATTTCATAATTCAGGTAAAGCTTTAAATATTGGTTTTTGAATGTATATGTATTCAATAGTATCTATGTAAATATGATTTTATAAAAAGAAAGACGGTGCTATGTGTTTAATGAATATAGAGAAGAAATACATAGTGGATTTAAAGAGTATAAGTTGTTTGAATTTTAGAACCATTGTACAGACGAAAAAATAAAAATAAAATTTTCATAATTTTGTTTGTTTGTTTGTAGCAGATGTATTTTTTGATTTCATAAAACAATATTGAACCAAATAAATTAGAAGGATTTGCAGAAATAATATTGATTTTTAGTAGTTTTGTAATCTTAACATGGGCTTTTTACATATCTTAAATTTATTAGAAGAATTTAGTTTACAATCTCAATGTTCCAATAATTTTTTTAATACATATTCACATGTAAAATCAATCATTATTTATATTACCACACGCTCGTATGTAAACTCATGTCTTTATTGGTTTTTTTTGTTTCTGTTCTTTTTTGGTTTTTCTCATACTCTCTTATATGACAAAAGACATGGATCTTTTCTCAGTTAACACCTTCGAGCTTTGGTCAAATAATCATATTTCTCTCCATGTTCTTTATTCATTTTTTTTTTTAACTCAAAAGGTTTATTATTACGGTCAGAAGACCAGGAGCAAGGTAGCAACAAAGTAATACGATAAGACACAAAGAAAGGTGACGGAATAGTTATAGCATCATTCCCTAATAGAAAGGTGAACTAGATGCCAACAGGGTAGTCTCTTCGGATCTGATCATGGAGCCAAGCAGGTCCCCCTAATGCCAAATAGGAGTGAAATCTTCCATCTCGGGTAACACTCTCGGATATTGCCCGAGTCGTGTGATTGGCTTTAATGGCTTCTAACTCGAAAGCGCAGAAGGCGAAGCTTTGTTGAAGAATAGAGATTTGCTCCGTAAGAACACGATATCTGGGCCATTCCACTGGTTTTGTGATTGCGTCGTAGGCCGCTTTACATTCCATGGCGATTATCACGTCTGATAAGTGTAGATCTCTAATGCTTTGTAGTGTCCAAACAACTGTTTGTAACTCCGCAATGATTCTATTGGGGGAACCGGTGAAAGCTTCTCTTGCATGAAACAATACATCCCCATTTGAGTCTCTAGCCATCCATGCTCTTCCACTATGTAAAACCGAATTTCGCCATTTTGAGTTCGTATTGCATTTAATGGAACCAATCGGAGGGGGATGCCACCGGTCGTCGAAACTCTGATTAGCACCATCGTGCATGACCTCAAAAGACGTTAACTGGTTTAGTTCTCTCCAAGTTTTAGCATCATCGTTCACTCTCTGGGATAAGACCTCAACCGTTTCCTGCTTGCCTTCATAGATTACGGCATTCCTGTTTTTCCACACAATCCAGAGAATCCATGGTACCTTCCCTTTGATGTCGTCGGAGGTGTTCTGGTCTTCTACCAAAAATCTAACAGATACGCCATGTTCTCCTCAAGGACGTTAGAGAAGCCCCCTGTAGGCTTCAGAATCTGGGCTGAAACAAATAAGTGATCCGCCATAGTGCAATGGAACAGCACATGGTTAATTGTCTCAGCACCCTGGTGACAAAGCTTACATCCCAAATCCACCGTAATTCCTCGAGTTACCAGACGCGCAGCTACCGCTAAAGCTCCTGCTACAATTCTCCACCAGAAAAAGCGAATTTTGGGTTCAGCTTTCATCTTCCAGATTCGCTGTTTCAGATTTATTATGTTGTGTGTTCTCGGAGAAGGTGGTGGTTGGGGTATCAATGGATGATTAGACACAAACCAGTAACCGCTTTTGACCGAGTATGATCCGTGGTGATTGTACGCCCAAATCCACCGATCCGGAGCTTGTCCGATTGGGAGTTTAAGGATACGCGACGCATCAGCTGGGGGGAATAAATCATGGATCCTGTCTTCGCTCCATTTACCTTCCGAGGAAATTAAATGCGCGACATCAAGATCAATATAAATCTGTATTTGTCTATTCATTGGTCTTCGAGGGTGGTCCTCCATGATCCACTTTTCGCTCCAAATCTTAGTGTCTGCGCCGTTACCAATCGATTTAATGAGGCCTCGAGTGAGTAATGATCGTCCCCATACTATGCTTCTCCACGCATACGATGGTCGATAACCTTTGCCGCTATCCAGAAAGTTCTTCTTAGCAAAGTACCTAGCTTTATAAAGACGGGACAATAGCGATGATGGCTCGTTCACGATCTTTCATGCTTGCTTTGCTAGCAATGCTTGATTGAATTCTTCCATATCTCGGAAACCAACATCTCCCTTTGCTTTGGATTTACACATTTCTTTCCATGAGACCCAATGAATCTTGCGTTTCTTCTCGAATGCATTCCACCAGAAATTTGTCATAGCACTTGTGATCTTTTGTAAATGAAATTTGGTGAGGCGGAAACACGACATCGCATATACCGGTAACGCCATTGCAATTGACTTCAAAAGGACCTCCTTTCCCCCAAGGTAGAACGTTTTGGCAAACCATCCATGTAATCGTTTGTTAAGCTTTCATTGGGGAAAAGCTTTATTCATTTTCGGTCCATTTTTTTCATCATACCCACAACTACTTTAATTACAATCTACCCGTGTGTCAACCAATGAGACGACCTCCAACACTCTCTTTGAAATTACACTTTGTCCTCTCGTTGATTTCACTTTTATGGATCTAAATGTAGTTTTTTCTTACGTTAATACGATGGTTGGTATAGTAATCTTTCACAACGCCTTATCTTCTTCGTTGTCTTTTAACTTCCTTAATCTTTCGTAGCTTGTCATCATTCGCATTGTGGACATAATTTATGTACACAGTCATGTTGCTAAGATTTCACCTTTTTCCCGTAACGCTACATCTTGTTCCCCCAAAACTTTAAACAACATTCAAGGTAATACAAATAGTAGAGAAACGTGTTAATAGAAAGACTCAAGCGGGCCAAGGACATTCAAACTTTAAACAACCTTCAAGGCATTATAGTTATAACCACTTTCCTGGCTACCAAACAAACGTGTTAATAGAAAGACACAAATCCTAATTATTTTTAAGATCAGTCAACAGCCCACAATCAAAATGTCAGATTATTTATTTGGATAAAGAACTATTTAAACTAACTCTAATCGCTCTAGTAGAAGGAACCATCTCATCGAGTCACATATTGTAGAAACTGCAAAACGATATCTAGACAAATAAAGTTTAAGACAGGATCAGGGTGTCAAATATTATCCATAGCTTACCTCATCCAGGCCCGGTTCTTGGCAAGGGTTCAAGGTGTTTTTGCACACGGCACGTACGATTTTCAACAATTTTTTTTTTAATTTTTTGTAGTGTTTTAGGGCCCAAGTTTTTTCTAATGTGTGCAAATAGAGTCCATTTTTTTTTTGTAACAAAAATAGGGTCTAATTTTTAATTTATTAATATACAACACATGGCCCATATATGTTTTGAGCCGGGTGATATTCCCATATTTTGTCTCTTCTATGCATTCATTTAACTTAGGTTTTATCTCATGCGCATATAGTTTCATTGCATTTCTTATTTGTTTTGTCTCATTTAGAGTTTAGGGATTTCATACTAAGTCCTAGAGAGTCTTGCATGTTTTGGAGTCTCTTTCAGGTACTTTGGAGGCTTTTGGAGACTTTTCAGGAGTTCACACTTGGCTTGTGACCTTGAGGCAACGCCTAGAAGCAAAGGTGGATCGCACTCACCATACCGGCCTCTCATACCGGACCTAACTTGGCCGGTATCACAACTTTGGCAGAGACATGCTCTACACCGGCCAGGCATACCGGCTGCACTTCCCCCGGCACCATCAAAGCATCCTCCCCGATTGAAGACTTTCGCACCCGCCCGGCACAGCACACTTCACACGTCTGGTGCTGCGCGTCACATTCTAAACCTAATTTCTTTTTTTATGCTTTTTCTTAAATCTAAAACCCTTACCTTTGAGAGAACTTGAGATTTGTAAGGGGAAACCTTTGTTTTATGCAATCTAGTGTTTATTTCCATCAATTCCTTGCATCTATCTATCTTCTATCTTGATTATTCATCATCCATTCATGGATTCAACCTCCATCACCATCGATTTTGGTTGGTTCTTAATGGGTCTTGAGTAGTCTTTTAGGATTTAGAGATGGGGTAGATTAAGGTGATCCAAGGCTTGATTCATGGTGTTTAGGGTTAGATATTCTTATATCCCTTCTTGTTTAGTGTTTTTAAGGCTAGATCTAGTTTGAAAAAATAGGTCTAGATCATAAGGCATTTCATGCACACCAAGTGTTTGATGAAATGCCTTGATGAACTAAACAATAGATTTATACTCTTAGCCTATGATAATAGTTGTCTAGGGTATATCTTTGGTTGATCTTGTTTATTTAAACTTAATGCTTGCTAATCAATGATCCACAAATGAGAGTTTATTAATGAATTAGGTGATTAGCATAGTGATTAATTGTTTGAAAGAGAATTAGTCAAGTTAAGGGTCTTATGCGTAGGGATTAGCTTGTTTGAGTAAATGAACATCATGAATTGAACTCGTGTTATCTTATATCCATAATCCCATCTTTGAATCCGCTTTTGCTTATTGATTTACATCTTGTTTAGTTGCTTTACTTGTTTTAATTTGGATACTTAATCACAAAACCCTTTTTATTAGCTTAACTTACATAGGTTCCTTGCATTCTTAATGCTTAGAGTCATCTCATATTACGGATTAATAACCTCTTATACTACTTGTATTTAGAGTTATTGGTACTTTTTTAAGACCGAAAAGTCTTAGTATCAATTTGGCGTCGTTGCCATATTGGGTGGGATTTGATTTTAACATTGAGATTTAGGCTCTTTGTGAGATTAAGTTTTATTTTCTACCAATATTACTATTCTTCTTTACTTCCTATTGCTCTTTCTCTCTATAGGTGCATGCATACCCGTTCCCGTGGAAATACTAACCTAGTAGAACCGATGGACGATATTGATCAACTTGAGAGAGGTTCAAGAGCACAACGAAGCCGAGTAAGAGTACAAAAAGAAGTTGGTAACGAAATGGAAGATCTTCATAATATTCCACTTGGGAACATTCATGATAACATTCCCCACCAAAGGAATGGTGGGAATGGGAACAACCAAGGAGGTGGTGGCAATGGAAACCATCACCAACCAAACCACCCACACCATCCACCAAGAGCTAGACACGTTGTTGGAGAGGGTGACGCCGCTAATGCTCACCAAAACCGGCAAGGCATTCAAGCTCCACCGGTGGAAAACAACAACTTCGAAGTGAAGTCAGGGTGATCAACATGGTTCAAGCCAACAAGTTCCACAGATTATCAATGGAGGATCCATTAGACCACATAAACCAATTTGACAGGATATGTGGTCTCACTAAGATCAATGGGGTCTCCGAAGATGGGTTCAAGCTTCGACTATTACCGTTCTCTTTAGGTGACAAGGCTCACCAATGGGAAAAGAACTTACCCTAAGGATCTATCATCTCGTGGGATGATTGCAAACGTGCGTTTCTTGCCAAATTCTTTTCACCGGCCAGAACCGCCAAGCTTCGTAATGAGATCTCAAGCTTCACAAAACGGTCCAATGAGTCTTTCAACGAGGCTTAGGAGAGATTTAGAAGCTACACTTCTCAATGCCCTCATCACTGCTTTAGCAACGCCTCTCTCCTTAGCACTCTATACGGAGGTGCCTTGCCTAAGATCTGTATGCTACTTGACACGACATCAAACGACAACTTCTTGGCTAAGGATGTTGAGGAAGCAATGGAGCTAATAGAGAACTTGGCCCAAAGTGGCGGGACCTATGGCGACGATTATGACTGTGCCACATGGACCATGAGCGACTTTGATGAGAACAAGCGGGCCAAGGACATGAAAGCGTTTGATGAAAAGTTGGACAAGCAAGCCAACTTGATTGATAAACTCCTAGTGTCTTCTCAAAAGTCGGTTAGCTTTGTGGATGCTTATGATGAGAATCAAGGTTGCTATCAAGAGGAGAATGTAGACATGAAAGATATGAACACCTAAGAGGAGGTGAATTACGTGGGGAACCAAGAGAACTAACAAAACCGAGGGAACTACCAAAGACAAGGGTTCAACCAAAACTATAGGAACCACGCCAACTTATCTTACCGGAACACAAATGTGGAGAATCCACAAGACCAAGTCTACCCTCCACAATCTAATAAAGCTCAAGGAGTTCCACAAAAGCAATTCCAAACTCAAGGCCAAGCTTTTAACACCAACTAACAAGGTTATGTCCCAAGTAACCAATTCCAAGGGAACCAAAGTGGATTCCAATCCAAAACTCCACCCGGTTTTCAAGGCCAACAACAAGGGTTTATGCCTCAAGGTCAAGCAACTACGTCTAAATTGCAAGAGCTTGACTTGAACTCCATGTTCCAACAATTGCTAAAGGGACACGCGGAGATCAATACACTGGTAGATTGCTCCTACACCGACCTCAACAACAAGATTGAGGCTTTAAACTCCAAGGTCAAACACATGGAGACCAAGGATGCATCATCTTCTTCATGTGCTCAAGGCACTTTCCCCGGTAAACCCGTACCAAACCCCAAGGAATATGTGAACGATATCACCTTAAGGAGTTGCACGGTCTTACCCACAAGAGATGTCCCTTCTACTATCAACGTGGACGTTGAGAACCAAAGTGGGGGGGGGGGGTGGAACTTCAACAAGATGAAAACTTGGTTGAGGACGTGGTAGTGAGAGGTCAAGACAAAGGGAAACAAGTTGAAGAGGTGACGACCAAAGTCGTGGTTCAAGAAGCACCTAAGAAGAAAGAGAGTGTATTTGTGCCAAAACCTTATGTGCCTAAGTTACCTTTCCCGGGGAGTTTCAAGAAACAAATAATGGACAAGTATAAGGCGGTCTTCGACAAGCAAATGGAGAAGGTCGAACTTACAATGCCATTGGTTGATGCCTTTCTACTTGTACCCCAATATACAAAATTCCTCAAGGATACCGTGAAGGAAAGAGCCAAAGAAATGGAATTCATGGTAATCTTGACCGAAGAGTGTAGTGTCATCATCCAAAAGAAGGTGGCACCAACAAAGCTTGGAGATCCCGGTTCATTAACCCTTTCGTGTGCCCTTGGACCCTTGGCCTTTGAAAATTGTCTTTGTGACCTTGGAGCAAGTGTTAGCCTTATGCCGTTCTCGGTTGCAAAGCGGTTGGGTTTCACAAGGTACAAAGCTTGCAACATCTCATTGATATTGGCGGATAGGAGTGTGAGGGTACCCATTGGTTTGCTTGAAGATCTCCCAATAATGGTTAGAGACTTCATCGTCCCCACGGAGTTTGTTGTTCTCGAAATGGATGAGCAGCCAAAAGATCCAATTATCTCTGGAAGACCATTTTTGGCGACCGCGGGAGTCATTATTGACGTGAGAAAGTGGAAGATTGACTTGCACTTGGGAAAAGGTGAAGTCCTCAAGTTCAACATCAAAAACGTGATGAAGAAGCCCACCATAAATGGGCAATGTTTCTACATAGAGATAATGGATGAACTCGCAGATGAGTTGCTTGAAGAGTTGAGTATTGAAGACGGTTTTCAAGTGGTTTTGACACAAGAGCACGGTGTGCATGGATTCTTGGATGAAGCAAGCCAAGGATATGAGTTACTCATGGACTTTCATAAACCGTTTGAAAGAGAGACGCCATTTGTAGAGTTGGGCAACCGAGTGGCAAGGTTTGAAGTTGGGTCAAGCACGGGTACGGTTCAAGAGAGTTTTGCGTTGGTCGTGAAAGAAACTAGCAAGGGTAAGACTAGTTTTGATGATGACGATTGGAGCGAGCTCAAAGCCCCTAAGGTGGACCTAAAACAACTTCCTGTTGGGCTAAGTTACGCTTTTCTAGGTCCAAACTAGTCATACCCGGTTATCGTAAATGATAGTTTGAACGAGAATGAACTATCCTCCCTCTTAGTTGAACTTAGGAAGTATAGGAAAGCCATTGGTTATTCTTTGGATGACATCAAGGGTATTTCCTCTACTTTATGCACACATAGAATCCATCTAGAAGATGAATCAAGGACTTCAATTGAACATCAAAGGAGGTTGAATCCGAATTTGAAAGAAATTGTAAAGAAAGAGATTCTAAAGCTTCTAGATGCGGGTATTGTCTACCCAATATCGGATAGTACTTGGGTCTCACCGGTTTATTGTGTGCCTAAGAAAGGGGGGATTACGGTTGTTAAAAATGAAAATTATGAAATGATACCTACTAGGACCATAACCGGGCATAGGATGTGCATTGACTATAGAAAGCTCAATTCATCTACTCGTAAGGATCACTTTCCATTACTTTTCATAGATCAAATGCTAATCATCCATTTTATTGTTTTCTTGACGGATATTCGGGATTCTTCCAAATCCCGATACATCTCAATGATCAAGAAAAGACAACATTCATATGCCCGTATGGCACATTCGCCTATCGAAGAATGCCGTTCGGGTTATGTAATGCACCGGCAACCTTTCAACAGTGTATGATGTCTATATTTTCTGATTTGATCGAAAAAATGGTTGAGGTCTTTATGGACGATTTTTCCGTATATAGCTCTTCATTTGGTGTTTGCATGTCCAATCTTTGTAGGGTCTTGCAACGATGTGAGGAGGCAAACTTGGTACTCAATTGGGAGAAGTGCCATTTCATGGTACGTGAGGGCATCGTGCTTGGGCATAAGATCTCCGAGAAAGGGATCGAGGTAGACAAGGCAAAGATAGAGGTCATGGTCAGCTTGGAGCCACCAAGGACGGTTAAGGATGTCCAAAGCTTTTTGGGTCATGCAGTATTCTATCGCCGTTTCATCAAAGACTTCTCAAAGATCATAAGGCCTCTCACTAGGCTAATTTGCAAAGATGTTGAGTTCAACCTTGATGACGAGTGTATGGTGGCGTTCTTGGAGATTAAGAAAGCATTGGTTAGTGCTCCTATTGTCCAAGCCCCGGATTGGGATCTTCCTTTCAAGATTATGTGTGACGCGAGTGACTTCGCGGTTGGAGCCGTCTTAGGCCAAAGGAATGACAAGAAGACCAACGTAATCTACTACGCAAGTGGAACTTTGGATGACACTCAAGCAAGGTATGCTACCACGGAGAAGGAATTGTTGGTGGTGGTGTTTGCCATGGAGAAGTTCCGGTCATACGTAGTGGGCTCGAAGATCATAGTCTACACGGATCATGCGGCTTTGAGGTACATACACGCTAAGAAAGACACCAAGCCGAGACTTCTCCTTGGATTCTACTCTTGCAAGAGTTTGATATGGAGATCGTGGACAAGAAAGGTATTGAGAACGGAGTCGCGGATCACCTATCAAGGTTAAGGATTGAGAACCTAGCTCCAATAGAAAACAAGCTCTCCGAGGAGAGTCTTATGGTGGTGAGCGTCTTGAAGAAAGGAGTAGAGGCCGTGAGGGGTCTTGAGAGTGCTAACGGTTTGCAAGATGAGAAGCTGATGTGGTTCGCGGATTTGGTGAACTATTTTGTTTGTGGGAAGGAGCCTCCAAACTTGGATGGGTATAAGAAGAAAAAGTTCTTTCATGACGTCACAAGGTACTATTGGGATGAGCCATTTGTACAAGTTGTGTTTGGATGGCTTGTATCGAAGGTGTGTGGCGGAAGAAGAGGTCCAAGGGGTCTTATTCCATTGTCATGGATCGGCCTATGGTGGACACTTTGCTTCGTACAAGACGGCTACAAGAGTTCTCCAATCAGGTTTTTGGTGGCCTATTCAAGGATACACATGCTTTTGTTTCCACTTGTGACGCTTGCCAAAGAAAGGGGAACATTGGTAGAAGAGATGAGATGCCTCAAACCCCGATTCTTGAAGTGGAACTTTTTGATGTGTGGGGAATAGATTTCCCTTCTTCATATGGAAACCAATACATTCTAGTGGCGGTTGACAATGTGTCCAAATGGGTAGAGGCGATTGCGAGTCCCACAAACGATGCAAAAGTCGTTCTCAAGATGTTCAAGTCAATAATCATCCCTAGATTTGGCGTACCACGGGTTGTGATAAGTGATGGGGGCTCGCACTTCATCAACAATGTCTTCGAAAGCTTGCTTAGGAAACACGGAGTGAAGCACAAGGTGTCCACGCCTTACCACCCTCAAACGAGTGGCCAAGTGGAGGTTTCTAACCGGAAAATCAAGGCGATACTTGAGAAGACCGTTGGGAGCTCAAGAAAAGATTGGTCCATGAAGCTTGATGACGCATTGTGGGCCTATCGAACCGCTTACAAGACACCAATAGGGACCACCCCGTTCAACCTTCTCTATGGTAAAACTTGTCACTTGCCAGTTGAGTTAGAGACAAAGCCTTGTGGGCGGTGAAACTTCTCAACTTTGATCTAAAGACCGCACAAGAGAGGCGGTTGATTCAACTCCAAGAGTTAGATGAGATTAGGCTAGAGGCCTATGAGAGCTCAAGGATCTACAAGGAACGGACCAAGGCATTCCATGACAAGAAGATCTTGCGAAAGGACTTCAAAGTTGGAGACCTAGTGCTATTGTTCAATTCCCGGTTGAAGCTTTTTCCCGGAAAGTTCAAGTCAAGATAGTCTGGACCGTTCGAGATTAAAGAAGTGAGGCCATATGGGGCCGTGGTACTTGTGAACAAGAGTGGCCAAGAATTCATTGCCAATGGCCAAAGACTCAAACCATACCATGCCAAGGAAATCATTGAAGAGGGAGGCTCAATCCCTCTCGATGATGTTCCCCTCACTTGAAAGCGGTAACCAACGTCGAAATTAGTGGCGTAAAATAAAGTGCTCTTGGGAGACACCCCAAGCTTATCCTTGTATATACTTTTAATTATCTCTTTTTCAATCTTTGCTAGTACTTTTTGATCAATTTGTTGAGTGTTCATAGGGTACTTGGTGTCCAAAGTGGTAAAGCCTTGCAAAAGAATAGTCAAAACGTGGACAAGCACTCACACCGGCCAAGTTGGAACCGGTACGTGGAGCCGGCGTGGAAAAAGGGTTCTAAAAGGAGCAATACCGACTTGGCATGCCGGTTGTAACCGGCCCAGTCAATACAAGAAAACATGGTTTTCGCGACTATAATTTGCGACTACACGTGTAGTCGTAAATTATGACGACTAATTAACGACTATTGTGCGACTAGGTTACGACTACATAAATAGAGTCGCAACATAGTCGGTAATTTGCGACCAAAACTATTAGTCGGAGAGTAGTCGCGTATTTACGACTAATCTACGAGTACTGTTGAGTCGGAAAACTTTAGTAGTAAAGTAGTCGCAAACTTTACGACTAATCTGCGATTTTTTCGGCGGGTCGCAAACGAGCCATTTGTTGGTCGTAAAATAACAGCATTTAACACGAGTAATTGTTGTTGTACCTACTTTTTGCGACTACAACTCGTAGTCGCACATCAGTCGCTATGTAGTCGCAAAACAGTCGGAAAATTGTGTATAAATGAAAACTTCAGACCATCGTTTTCCTCATTCTCACAATCTACTTTCTCTTAAACAAAAAAGAAACACGAAATTTTGAAGAGAAACAATTTTTTTTTTATAATGTCGGGAAATTCTAATTATAGTAATTTTCTGGAGTGGATGCATAAGCGGATCGATGAAGAGACGGGAAATTTCTTGGTAGAGTTCAGCACGGGGTTGGAACAATTCAGGGCTTTTGCAAATAACCAGCCTCTAGCGCAGAGCAATGGGGGTAAGTTTTACTGCCCTTGTAATGTTTTCAAGAACGAAAAATTTCTCCCGGAGACTAGAATTTGGAATCATCTATATAGTAGAGGATTTATGCCAGATTATTATGTTTGGTATAAGCATGGAGAAGAAATCAATATGGATTTAGGAACGAGTTATATTGATCCGACGCATTTAAGTGGGAGTGAAGAAGTGGGTAATGTAGTAGAAGATAGATATGTGGATATGGTGAATGATGCATTTCGTGATAACGTGAGTTTTGATGGTTATCAGAATGTAGAAGAACCGGTACATAACCATTCAAATAAATTCTACGACTTGTTAGAAGGAGCGAATACTCCATTATATGATGGTTGTCGTGAAGGTCACTCGCAGTTATCCTTAGCTGCTCGAGTCATGTAAAATAAGGCAGAATATAATATGAGTGAAAAGTTAGTGGACTCGGTTTGCGGAATCTTGACAGACTATTTACCAGAAGGAAACAAGTCAACTGGTTCACATTACGAGACAGAAAAATTGAGGCGCAATTTAGGTCTCCCATATCATACAATTGGTGTTTATATTAACAATTGTATGGTCTTCTGGAAAGAGGACGAGAAGGAGGATAAATGTCGGTTTTGTGGTGCACAAAGATGGAAGCCTAAGAACGACCGGCGTAGAACCAAAGTACCATACAGTCGTATGTGGTATCTACCTATTGCTGACAGATTAAAGAGAATGTATCAAAGTGAGAAGACTGCAGCGGCAATGAGATGGCATGCCGAGCACCAAGCAGAGGGAGAAATGGGTCATCCTTCTGATGCGGAGGAGTGGAGATATTTTCAAGAGCAAAATCCCCGGTTTGCCGAAGAACCCCGTAATGTTTATCTTGGATTATGTACGGATGGGTTCAATCCATTTGGAATGTCTCGTAATCATTCGATGTTGCTTGTGATCTTGACTCCATATAATTTACCCCCTGGTATGTGCATGAATACAGAGTATTTATTTCTTACTATTCTGAATTCTGGGCCAAATCATCCGCGAGCTAGTCTCGATATCTTCCTCCGACCTCTTATTGAGGAGTTAAAAGAGTTGTGGTCTAATGGCGTCGAAGCATACAATGTGTCCTTGAATCAAAATCTCAATCTAGAAGCAGTGCTAATGTGGACGATAAGTGACTTTCCGGCGTATATCATGTTATCTGGATGGACAACCCATGGTAAATTGTCTTGTCAAGTTTGCATGGAAGATACAAAGTCTTTTTATCTACCTAAGGGAAGGAAGACGTGTTGGTTTGATTGTCACCGAAGATTTCTTCCTCATGGTCATCCACTGAGGAGGAATAAGAAAGACTTCTTAAAGGGAAAAGACGCTTCGAGAGAGTATCCACCTCCGTCTTTGACAGGTGAGCAAGTTTATTATGAGCGGTTGGCTGGTGTAAATCCATCAAAAACAAAGGACATCGGTGGAAACGGTCACGAAAAAAGAAGCCGGGCTATGGGAAGCAACATAACTGGAACAAGGAAAGCATATTCTGGGAGCTGCCGTACTGGAGGGACCTCAATCTCCGTCATTGTCTTGATGTGATGCATATAGAGAAGAACTTTTTTGACAACATCATGTATACTCTTATGAGTGTGAAAGGTAAATCAAAAGACAACATAATGTCAAGATTGGATATATAAAAATTTTGTTCTCGGCCACACTTACATATTGATAGTGATGGTAAAGCTCCTTTCCCAGCCTTCACTTTGACAGAAGAAGCCAGGAAAAGTTTATTGGAATGTGTGAAACATGCAGTTAAATTCCCTGATGGTTATTCTTCAGACTTAGCTACTTGTGTTGATATGAACAACCAAAAGTTTTCAGGCATGAAGAGTCATGATTGCCATTTTTTTATGGAGCGGTTACTTCCATTTATCTTTGCAGAACTCCTAGACCGGAATGTCCACCTTGCGTTATCAGGTACTAATTGCGACTATTTCTTTAAATATATATGATTATAGTAATTTATATAGTAACCTCATGCAGTTTGAATTTATATTGTAGGGGTTGGATCATTTTTTCGGGACTTATGTTCAAGAACTTTGCATAGAAGTCGCGTTCAAATTCTAAAACAGAAAATAGTTTTAATCCTATGCAATTTGAAAAGATATTTCCACCTTCATTTTTCGATGTGATGGAGCACCTGCCTATACATCTCCCCTACGAAGTTGAATTAGGAGGCCCTGTCCAGTATAGGTGGATGTATCCTTTTGAACGGTTTTTCAAAAAGTTGAAAGGGAAAGCAAAGAACAAAAAGATATGCTGTAGGATCGATTGTTGAATCATATATCAATGACGAGATTGCTTATTTCTCAGAGCACTACTTTGCTGCGAATAAACAAACTAAATCAAGGTATCTGCTAAAATCAATCATATCATGTCCACTTTGCCATTTAATTTGTATACACATGCTATGTATTTTAATGTGAATTACTTTTTCACTCATTTGGTCAGGTTAACAAGATTCAATGAAGGTGAAGTCCCCGTATATCATGTCCCTGGAGTACCTTATATATTTACTCACGTAGGCCATCCCAGTGGAGAAATTCAAGAAATATGGCTCTCAGAGAGAGACTATCAATGCGCACATGCATACGTTTTACGAAATTGTGACTATTTACAGCCCATTGAGAGGTATACCAGTTGGCATCTCTCGCAGATTGCGTTTTAATATATATAATCCTTGTTTAATTTCTCATATTTATGTTGGTCTTGTGTAGAATGTTCGAGGAATTTATTTCTGCAAAATATCCAGGACTTTCCGAAAAAGAACTATCTGCGAAAAGAGCTGACGAATATCATTTATGTGTGAAAGAATATGTATGTCTAAAAAATATTCATAACTATGCATATATTTATACTTATATATATATTTACACTATTTATTTATATGTATGCAGGTTACTTACTGGAACGCCACAAATCCATTTCCTACTTGGGTTCAAGAGATAGTGCATGGACCCTTGAATAAGGTCAAAACATGGCCAATGTATTTTACCAGAGGCTATTTGTTTCATACGCAGAATCACGGCGCTGGACGAAAGACATGTAACTATGGGGTCTGTGTTAAAGGTCAAAATTACACTGATGCATCTGATGAAGCGGATTTCTAAGGTACTTTAAATGATATCATAGAACTCGAGTATGAGGGGATGGTCAATTTAAGAATCACACTTTTTAAGTGTAATTGGTATGACCCTGTTATCGGTAGAGGCACTCGGAGGAGCAATGGTGGTGTTGTAGACGTGCTTTCATCGAGAAAATACAACAAATACGAACCATTTATTCTAGGTACGTACTTATTAATGTCGATATCATATATATATATATATATTGATGTATAACTTATATATACATTTTGTTATATAAACAGCCTCACAAGCGGATCAAGTTTGTTATATTCCGTACCCATACGTAAAGAAACCGAAGCAGTTGTGGCTCAATGTTCTAAAAGTGAATCCGAGGGTAAACTTTTCAGGGGAATTATATGAAAAAAAGAACCGACTATTTTGCAAACAGAAAATGATGATGCTGTATTGATGACTACAATTGAAGATCTCGTACTCGACGATTTCGTACAAGGAGACCAAATAAACCTCGATTACGATGTCGGAGATGCGGAACCAGAAGATGAATTTCGGTGTAGTTTGTCGTCTTCTGATGAAGAATCAGATGACGAAGAGCCCTACTAACTAACTATGTCATTTATGTACCAATTTCGGTGTAATTTTACTTTTTCACTTATTTGTCGTTTTAAGTAAAAAAAACATTAAAGAACTTGTCCTCAAAAGAATTTGAACCGTGGGGGGGGGGGGGGGAGAGGAACTTGAGTGCGAGATTTACCAATGGGCTAAAGTAATTAATTGGTATATATCACACATAATAATTCTTAACTAGATCAACATTTAATAATCAGAAGAAAAAAACAAAACTTTTGTCCTCTTACCCAGCTCGAATCGTGGGGGGAGAAGAACATTTATTTGAGATTTACCATTGGGCTAGAGTAACTAATTGGTATAAGTAACACATACAAATCCTTAACTAGATCTTTGTTTATTCAGATTAAAAAAAAAACAAAACCTATGAAACCCTAAGTCCCAAATCTCTTCGCCTTTCGTCTCCTTCGTCTCCTTTCAATCGAGAAGCTATTCTTCTTCCAATCTCTTCGCCTTTCATCTTCATCTTCTTCAATCTCGTCATCTTCTTCAATCTTTTCGCCTTTCATATTCATATCTTCGCCTTTCATCTTCATCCCCTTTCAATCGAAGCACACGATGCCGGCAGATAAGAACGGTGGTAAACGCCGGAAGAAATTTTGTCCCAACGTCTCTCAGAGAGCCGGAGCTTCGTCCCAACCAGTGAACCCTTTACCGCCACAGTACACCTTCACGCCGGCGCAACCAGTGAACCCTCTACCGCCGCAATTTCTTCTAAATCTGTCGTCACCTCCTATGAACCGTCAATCGTCAACGCCAGCAGCAACCATCAATCTCGGGACTTTCCACCTCCGACCCAGCTCTTCCGGAGCACCTCAGAGCAACCACCCGAATGCTCTCCATCTCAAGGTCCGACAATCCATCGACAATCATCTGAACCTCAAGCGCTGCCGACTCCAAGATCTTCCAATTCGAGTGTTCCTCTGCAGAACTCCGACGGTCATAGCAACCACTCAGTCAACCACTTCGAAGATGATACGATTGACGACAAAGCACAGTTTCAAGCCGACCTCCAGGATGAGCAACTTAGGGTGTTTGAGGCGCTGCTAAGGGTGCCTAATCGGGAATCGTTTACAACGGTGTTGTCTCCGACACGCCCTCAGCTTCCAAATACCACATGGTAAGTGTTTCAACATCCTGTCTAAATTTATGTCTTAATGTGTGTAGTTTTCTTTGTCTCTGTTGATGGTTGTCGATGATGTGTGTAGTCTTTTGTGTCTCTTGTTATGGTTTGTGTCTCTAGTTATGGTTCGTAGCATTACTACAAAAACAGGAACAACTTTTTGCTTGTTAGTATTTGGGTTTTGTGTTTTGTTTCTAGTAGTTATGTGTCTAGTAGTTATGTATCTTCTGTGTCTAGTAGTTATGTCTCTTCTGTGTGATTATGTCTGAAATTGCTTGTGTTTGAAAATGTCGGTTTCCATTCCTGTCTAAACGTTAACTTCAATTAAGCATCAAAATCTGGTTTTCTTCGTGTTAACACAGGTGTTTTGTTTTGTTTTGTTTTTGTACTGATGAAGCTAGATATGTTTTGTTTGTAGTTGTTATTTTTCAAGATTAGAATGTTTGTAATTCTTTGGTTAGTTTACGGTCTTCTTTGTTTTGGTGTAATGAAGTTTATGTACTAGGTAAAGGTAATTAGTTCATATCAGGTTTGGATCGTGTCTTCTTTTATTTGTTTTGTGTTTGTAGTGATGAAGCTAGATATGTTTTGTTTTTGTTCTGATGAAATTTGATCTCTATTTATGTACTGAATGATGTCTCAGTCCTTTATGTATGTAGCATGTTTTTGTATGATGTTGGATTTATATTGTGGTTTCCAGCGTCTTCTAGTTCTGGTCACTGAAAAGCTTTGAGTGTGATCACTGAAAAGCTCTAAGTTTAGTGTCATTCTCTCTTGGTATTATGCTGCGTCTTCTAGTTCTGGTCACTGAAAATCTCTTACTTGTTGTCTGACGTTGCTGGTAGAGTTCTTTTTCAAGATTAGAATGTTTGTATTTGTTTGGTTAGTTTACGGTCTTCTTTGTTTTGGTGTAAAGAAGATTATGTGCTAGGGAAAGGTTTAGTTCATATCAGGTTTGGATTGTGTCTTCTTTGTTTTGCTGTAATTGTGAGGTTTTTAATGTTCAAGGCACTTATTTGTCTCTGTCTACGTTTGGTCGTGACAAGGGAAAGCTGACAAGGAAGATCACCAAGGTGTTCACAAACAAGTTTGATGGTCCATACTACAGTTGGACTGTTGTGCCTCGGGATAGACAGGAAAGGTACTTCGTCGAGTTCGCAGTAAGCATTTCTCTTATGTCCATGCTATTCTATGCCTTTCTTTCTATTCTGTCCACTAACTCGAATCACACTTCTCTTGTAGAAAACGCACACCTGGGATCCCTTAATCTCAGGGGTAGTACAACAATATTTCGAGAGGATTTGTCAAAAGCGAATGAAGGATATGGTAAGCATCGCGAGGACTTCTCGACAGCGACCACACTGGATTAACCCAACTCTCTGGACAACAATGACAGAGTGTTGGGACACTGAAGAAGCTCGAGAGAGGAGTAAGACCACATCCGCTGCTCAGAAATCTGACCGTAAAGGCATTGGTGTGCACAAGCACGTATCAGGCCAAAAGTCATATCAACAAATCCAACAAGAAATGGTAAGTGTAAATTCACTATCTAATACTTTTGCAACTTTCTATTATGTAACAAATATATATGTTACATTTTCAGGAAGAGGTATTAGGAAGACCGGTTAGTATCGGTGAGGTTTTTGTGAAGACTCACACAAAATCAGATGGGACGTTTGTTGATCTGAAGGCTGAGAGGATCGCCCAAACTTACGAGAAGAACTTGCAAGCTAGGATGCAAGAGATCGGGCCTGAAACTTCAGACGGTAGGTCGCAGCAGCGAGAGCTTACCACAGAGGACTACAACGACCTCTTTCTTCAGGTAAATACATGTTATCTTTGTCATCTTTGGTTTTCTGTCTTTTGCGTTTCATAAATATATGTTTTATGTATGCAGTCAACTTTCACGGATGAAAGAGGCAGGCCATATGGAATAGGAAGACTCGCAGAGTCTCATGTTGGTGGAAAACGCAAGTTCGAGGATAGCTCTTCATCGTTTCAAGCTCTGCAAGACAAGTTGGAAGAAGCTCAACGCCAAATAGAAGAACAAGCTGCTTCTAACACTCGGCGTGAGGCAGAGCTTACCCAACTTGCAGCTGACAACCAAAGCAAGCTTACCCAACTTGCAGCGGACCACAAAGACAAGTTCGAGGATTATTCACTGGTGGAAAGGTATCTTCGTGAAACCGATCCAAATTTTCTGGACTTCATGGCTTCTCAATCTGGTCGGCAGCATGATTCTACACCCTAGTCTATCATTTTATTTCATGTATTTGAACTTTAGAACATTAATTTTTCTTTGTATTGGTTTGTACTTGATATGTTAAAATAATGTATGATGATTTCTTTGTATTAATTAATGTTTCTTTCATTTTAACGTGTGTAGTCTTCTTATTAGTTTGCATATGATTTCCAAATTTCTAGGTAATACAAATATGGTACATTATTACCATTTTGAATTTCGTCAATAAAATCAGTCGCTATGCAGTCGTAAATCAGTCGCTATAGAGTTGCAAATCAGTCGTAAACGATGACCAAATAACTATTTCGATGAACATATTAGTCGCTAATACAGACGCTTATTAGTCGGGACGTAGTCGCACAATTTCACGACTCTTTAACGACTACAGCAAAACGACTTCCACACGACACAATATATAGTCGCATGTTGGTCGTTAATTTAGTCGGTACATGGTCGCATATATTTACGAATGATTTGCGACTAGTATGCGACTAAATTATGTAATCGCACCGAAGTCGCAAATCAGTCGTAAATTTACGACTGATTTGCGACTACTTGTTTTTACGACTTAACATTTCCGACTAAGTCACTTAGTCATAATGTAGTCGTAAAACCAGTTTTAGCGACTACATTACGACTGTTTATGTAGTCGCGAAAACCCTGTTTTCTTGTAGTGAGTGCAAGATCGTGATACTTGCTCGTCGGATGGACTTGGGCGAGAGAGGATTATACCGGCCCGATACAAAGCATGGACTGAGACCGGTATTGAAATGCACTGAGCACAGGAGTTTTACCGGCCCCATATACCAGTTGTGATTGGCCTGGCATGAAAATGTTTCCCTTGCACGTCGGATTAAGTTAGCCGAAGGAGAACGATACCGGCCCGGTGTAAAAAGAGGAATGTGGCCCGGTATTGGAAGGCAACGAAAACAGGAGAAATACCGGTCCTATGTACCGTTCGTAACTGGGCCCGCATGGCAGAGAGGTGACGACGGCTGTGCATACCAGACGGATGTATAACGGCGTGAAAAGATGCACCAATGCGCATCGGACTTGCATACCGGCCATGTTTTGCCCGAGATTGCTATTAACCATCAGTCCGAGCCTTTGTCCAACGGTCCATGGTATAGATCTATTACCCAATGGACCGCAAGGTAAGTCTTCTTCCTCAAAATTGCGGCCATGACCACTCTTTCTCCTCTAAATCTTCATTCACTCATAACTCTCTCATTTCTTACCCAAAAATTGTGATTCAAGTTGCTAAATTCCAAATTTTTCATCCTATTTCTGGATCTACCCACGGTTTTCCATTCAAATCTTGCATCCCCAAGGTATTTGACACAAATATTCCAAGACAAATTCAAGAACTTGCTCATAAGTGAAAAATTTCATGACTTTGTTTGGGTAGTGCTCTCACTTGAATAAAAACCTTGGGATTAGGTTCGAAATGGCTAGGCTTGGTAGTTCTTTTGCTAATTTGTGATGCACTTGAGAAATTTTGGATTTTTGAACCAAGAAAATCGATTTTGGTGTCTTGTGCTAAAAGTTGCAACCTTGGAGATTTGAATGAGTTCCTGGGACATTTAATTGGCATACTCAATTTTTCCAATGAGAAATTGATTGTCTTTTTGCAAATTGAGTACTATCCTCTTTGTCTCATGATTGCCTTTGCTTGATAATGACAAAGGTTGCATCTTGGTTTCTTGGAACTTATACATTCTTTGAGAAAATGTAGGTACCATGAAGACAACAAGCAACCCAATCCAAGCTTCAACTCTACCGACTAAGAAAAGATAGTTAGCACTAGAGGTAAGCACTAAAGGCCTAGAAAAGAGGAGAAAGGCGGCGCTTGCTAATGAGGAAGAAAACATTGTGGAAGACGTTGTGCAAGTTAAAAAGAAGAAGAAGGTCCCAAAGCCCAAGCCAAGGGTCCCGACCTATAGTGAGTATGCCAAGAAGCTCAAGGCGGTGAAATTCGAGGGGAAAAAATTCTCGGACAAGGTCGTACTTGAGAAGATGGGGATCTTTGAGGATGTGAAAACGATCTTCACCAACATGGGTTTTGGTGGAATTTTTGACGTGGCTAACCCTTCTCATAAAGACCAAGCTTGCCAATTTCTTGCATCATTGGAAGCTATGTTCCATGAACGAGGTGATAGAGATGCCAATGAGGAAGATGGCCATGGTTTCATTGAGTTTAAGGTGGGTAGAGAAGCATACAAGATGACATTTTATGAGCTAAGTCTAGTGTTTGGGTTCAAAGAATAAGGAACCAAGAGAGGCCTCAAGTTTCTCTATGGAAAGAACGACTTGACTTACTTCTAGAAAGTCATTGGTATGGGGGTATATAATCCCGGCGTTATCAAAGGCACGTGCATCCGCCACCCCGCCATTCGTTATGCCCACAAAATCCTTGCTCACACGTTCTTTGCCAAGAAGGAGTTTGGAACGGTTTCGGAAGAAGATATGGAGTTGCTTGCTTTAGGCTTGACACCGTTTCTTGACACACCTCAAGACAAGCGGCTTTTCATTGGAGAGAGTGCACGCCCGTGCCTAGCCGCTATTCTAGTGAACCACTTACTTGGCTACAAAGATTGGGCTCTCACTACAAAGAGCAAGGAGCCTAAAATCTTCATAGGCGGTTTGGTAACTTCAATCCTAAAGGCTAAAGGGATTAATTAAGTTGGTGGAGGATACTAAGGACGTGGAGCTTATGGATGAGTCATATCTCTCAAGGACCAAGTTCTTCGAAGGCAAGATAGGCAAGACTTTCGCCTACAACCTAAGACTCACCGAGACCAACACGGTCAAGGTCCTTTTGCCTAACACTCCTCTCACCACACTCCGCGGGAGGTAAGATATCTATTTCTATCCCACCAATGATCATTCCTACAACCCGGCCACGGACCAACCACTAGAGATGATTCGCTCTTAAAGAAAGAAGGCAAAGAAATTACCGAGAGAAGATGTTGAGTCACCCAATGGACGTGAGGATGAAGAAGAATATGCACACTCGATTCCCACTATGCCCAAGTACGGAAGTGAGAGGTATTGATTTGCTCCTTATTATGGGAGGATGCCAGACGTTGCCACTTGACATGCCAACCACCAAACGAGGTTACTTCAATGTTGGTGCAAGTGGCATGATAAGACAATCCGGAAGTTGGTAACGGCGGTCGAGGATTTAAAGGACACGGTTAGAGAGCTCAAGTGGAAGAAAGGAGGGGCTATCTCCTCTCACGACCAAGGAGAGCCGAGCACAGTGGAGCAAGAGGAGATTGGAGAACGTTATACACCGTTGGACCAACGTCTTCAACTACATGGAGGAGAGTTGGTGATTCACGGCGACGAGTACATTCCATCCTCCTACGAGGTGAAAGCGGCCAAGAGAAAGGCAATGACGACACCGTCTCCGTTCTCTAGCAATCCTTCATACTCGATGGGGTCTTCTTCCCCATACGAAAGCTTTTGAGGTATCACTCCAAAACCTTGTACATAGTATTTTTTTTTCTCTTTTACTTGAGTCTAGCATTTTATTTTATTATTTTGGGGTCTCCTCTTTTAATTTATCTCACACTGGGACGGTGCGATTTAAATTTGGGGGAGGGACCGGTATCTAATATCATTTATTGTGTCTTATTTTGAGTTTTGCATTTTGAGTCTCATGCATTCATCTACGGCATAGAAAAACAAACAAAATTTTCTGAAAATTTGAAAATTGAAACACAAAAAAAAGTTATGTAGGTTGTCATTTGAGATGCATTTGCATTTGTACATTGAATCTAGGATTGCATACTTAGGATTTATTTCATATGCATGGGAATAATGATGAATTTTCCTTGTAGGGTAGCACTTTAAGAAATTAACGTTCGTAGTTGTTTGATGCATTTAAGTGAGTATGAAAGTAAAGATGCACCATTCTTAGTTCTCATGTATCATCATACTTGCCTTGATTAAAGCATGCTTGAATTGCATCCAATCTCATCTAAGTGATAACCCTAATCTTGACTTGTAATTATTGTGTTTATGCAATTTTGAATGAATTTGTGGATCACTTATACATACTTGGATAATTGTTACCCTTTTTACCACTCTTGTTTATCCAAGTAGCCATATCCCATCATTGGAATGGTTTCCCATGCCTTAACCTCAACCTTCTTTCTAGCCATTGTTATTAGTGTGTGAATTGTGAGACCTTTTATTTCGAACAAACTTGGCAAAACGTGTTAGGTTTAGGGCGACAAGATGGAATTCTCATGTAGACTTAGCTCCATCATCACGGATTTAATCTAGGAATAGGCTAGTTAGGGTGACAGGTATTAGTTCAAGTTTGGGGGAAGCGGTTTTGAAACTTGGTGATCGGGTATGTGTGGAATGCTAATGTGGATTGGAAAAGATGAAAAAGGGGAAAGGAAAAGGGGATCGAATTTATATAGATTGGTTGGTGGAAAAAGAAAATAATAAGACTTAGGGATCGAATCCACAGAGACTCAAGAAAACACACAATAGATTGTATAGATGAGAATTAAGCTAAGTGATCAATGTAATTGAAAGCAATAAACAATAAAAGAGGATGTAAAATTGATGGGAGAATATAGGCCCAGGGTATTTCTTAGGAGATCAATGAATGCAGGTAACCAATCAGTCAGGATTCAGATTAGGCGCGGTTCTTGAACTCAAATCACTAAAGTATAATTAACCAACTCTCGTTGCGAGAATTATCTAAGTCTAAATCCTAGAATTCCAAATCTCTTTGCGAATCCAAAAGTCTAAACCAGCTTTTAGTTCAAGTTTGATTTGTTCACAAAATAATTAAACCAAATATCTTTGCGAATAGTTATTTTGCTCACCCTAAGTTCTATCAGGTTTCTCAATTGCACTCTCGTGCCTAATCGATTAACCTAAGATCTAAGTTCCAGATTCGTCAACCTAGAATTAACTTTGAGAACAACCTATGGTGAAGAACTAATTCAGATGGTAAATCCTAACTAATCAATTACCAGCAACCAGAGAAATCCCTATGAGAAAACCCTAAACCTAAGATGGATATACTCAGACATGGAGAATGAAACAATCAACATAACTGAATAGATCATTAAATTAAACAATAAGAAAAGAGAAACAAGAGGGTTCGAAATATCCTCTCGGACGAACAGAGTTCTGACTTGTCTCCCTCACAAAAGCTCTCTCTCCAAAACCAAAGTAAAATAAAGCGTAGCCAACAAAAGTGGCTGAAAAACCTAATTTATAACGTAAAACACGTTTTGGGGCTTCTACTAATTATTAAAGTCTTCTGGACCAAGGTGCAAACTTAAAACTTGTAAAAGTCACGTTTCTTTCTTCCTGAAGTCGGTATCGGTCGACACTGACTAGTATCGATCGATACCCTGCTTGCGTGTCGACTCTTCTGCTTGCCAGACTGGACTATATTCACAAAAACTGGCATAACCTTTGATCGCACCGTTGGAATGGCTTCAAACCACTTCCAAATGAAAAGTACTCCAATTATCTGTCTTCTATCCAAATCTGAGCTCAATCCATCTGTGGGAAGTTCTTCAACGAATGCCAAATTTATGACATCTCTGCATGACTCTGCATCTCCATATGCTCATTTTCACCCAAAACGGCTCATTTTCTCCCAAAGTCACATAAAACCTGAAAAGACTCTAAAAGACTACGAAAACACTAGAAAGACTCTATAAAAAGGACTTATATCATGGCTAAGAAGGGGTAAAAACCATGATATATCAACTAGCTCTAAGAATAAGATAGCCTAAAAAGACTCAAGGAAAAAGAAGAAAGCTGAAAAGGCCCAAGCATCAAAGATGAGGAGAGGCGTGAACAAAATGAAGAAAATAAAAGCTAAGTCAAAACAAGGAAGCACCAAACCATGACATCAAGGAAGAAGAAGTCGATCCCTAATGTGAGAAGAAGGTGAAGCGAAAACACAAGAAGCATGTGTGGGTTTGAGAAGGCAAAATGCCTTGATATGAAAAGGGTAGCTTAGGATATGGGCACAACGGGTTCTGACTTGTCTCCCTCACAAAAGCTCTCTCTCCAAAACCGAAGTAAAATAAAGCGTAGCCAACAAAAATGGCTGAAAAACCTAATTTATAACCTAAAACACATTTTGGGGTTCTAGTAATTATTAAATTCTTCTGGACCAAGCTGCAAACTTCAAACTTGTAAAAAGTTATGTTTCCTTCTTCCTTAAGTCGGTATCGGTCGACACCATTAGTGGTATCGATCGTTATGGACTGCCTTCACGAAAACTATTATAACTTTCTATCGCACCGTTGGAATGGCCTCAACCCACTTCCAAATGAAAGCTATTCCATTGATCTGTCTTGTATACATATTTGAGCTCAATCCATTGATGGAAAGGTCTTCAACGAATGCCAAAATTCTGACGTCTCTGCATGACTCTGCATCTCCATATGCTCATTTTCACCCAAAACGGCTCATTTTCTCCCAAAGTCACCTAAAACCTGAAAAGACTCTAAAAGACTACGAAAACACTAGAAAGACTATTAAAAGGACTTATATCATGGCTAAAAAGTGGTAAAAACCATGATATATCAACTCTTCCAGACTTAGCCTTTGCTTGCCCTCAAGCAAAACAGAAAACTAAACTAGAGAAAGAGGTTTGAAAACACGGAGACTCACCTGTTCATGAACCATCCCAATGACCCTTATCCTAAGCCTTCCAGATATCACCTAACCAGCTCCAGATATAACCACCATGTACTTCTCCGTAGACATTCGTAGCTTCCCAGACTCCACACATTATCTCACAGCATTGTCCAATAAAGCCCTCATCGCCAGTTTCATCGCTGCGGCCAATGTTCAAGAACCATCTAGATTCTTTCCCATACAATATCATGACAAAAGAACCACCCAATTTTCACACTTTTTGGTATTGTTTTCCTCTCCCCCAGACTTATGTCACATCATGTTTTCTTGCATATACATATTAAGGTTTGAGACGCGAGTATTGATGGTGTTTGCCACCAAATCCAGGGTTCTTCCCTCTCTATGTATAAAAGACGTAGGCAAATAGTGGTATCACGAGAAATTTTTCTAACCTCGCTTTCAACCTTTGTGTGATCATTCCTTCACAAGTAGAATAATGGGATCGCTGGAAATTTTCCTAGCCCTCTACTCAGAAGAAAATCATTTCATCTTTTTATGCTCTTATTTATTAACTTATAACAGAGGTGAGAGATACCATTACTTTAAACACATGGGTTCCTTTGTCAGATATGAATGAGGAATCAAGCTCTATGGACATCAACCTCATCGATGAAGTGCAAAAGTTTGGCTCAGGCTTTAGAAGAACTCTGCTAGAGACATGGGTGTTTTCTAGTCAACTGGTCAGTCTTTGGATTTTTCATTAGTCGATCTAGGACTGATCCTGTAACACTGGTCACTCAAAAGCAAAATTAGAACAATAGGTTCAAGCACAAGATCATAATCTCCAAAAGGTTTTGACTCGATAAAACAATTTTTTTATTATTCTTTTTTTTAGACTATAAGAAAACAGAAAGCAATTTCAGCAACTACCTCCCCCAGACTTAAACAACACTGTCCCCAGTGTTATCTAGTCTAGAGTCGGTAAAAGAAACAAAAAAACAGAGTAGAATCATGAAGAACAAGAAGTTACCATAATGGAACAGGGGTATCGACCGACACACAGCCTAGTATCGATCGATACCAGGCTTAAGTCGACACAAGAGACTTCTCTTCAACGATTCCATCACTGTCCGCAGGGTATCGACCGACACCAACAGGGTATCGACCGACACCAACAGGGTATCGATCGATTCCCTGGCTATTCCGTCGATGCAGGTTCAGTTTTTCCTCGTTTGCTCCAATCTGATTCACTCAAGACACAAAACACAAAAAACGCAAAAAATCACAAAAATAAAAGGACTTATATACAGACTTACCAGAGGGTTGTCTACCACCAAGCGCTTGTTTTACGTCACGAGCTTGACTTTACGGATGATCAGTCATGATAAGAATGAGAACTTGCTCCAAAACAAGCTCCACAACTTGTCATCTCCAGCTTCAAAATTCTGCTCAACATACCCTTCACAACATTCTTTCCTTTCTCTTTCAGCTCTGAAGTGAGAATAGCTCTAACCTTAGAGAATGGTTTCGAAGTTCCCTTCCACTTCACCTTATATTCAATCGAATCTCCATCACACTTCTGAGGGATTAAAGTCATATATGCAGCACCCTTGACTCTTTTGTTCTTCACCTTCTTCTTTGCCTTAGCCGTTTTGATGTCTTTCTTGGTGATGATAGAAGGACCATCTAAAACGTCTATGACATTTGGCTCATCATAAGGCTCTTCCAAAAGATCAACCATCAACGTATCTCATGTGATGAGAGTAATGCGAGAGATATGTTTGGGAGCTCTTCTAGAAGGAATGGCTTTGTAGGAGACATGTTCGTCAATGTATGAGAACGAGATCCTCTTACTGGGCGTGTCTATAAACGCACCAACCGTAGCCATGAACGGTCTTCCAAGAATCAAAGGCGTACTAGATCTTGCACTCATCTCCACAACCTGAAAATCAGCAGGAACCAGGCAATCTCCTACTTTAACCAGCAAATCACGGATTGTACCGTATGGAACTGAGGTGGAAGAGTTCGTGAATGCGAGAGTCACCTGAGTAGATCTAATATCACCAATTTTCAACCTCTCTGCAAGTGCCTTTGACATGACATTGACGCTCGACCCTGAATCAACGAGAGACTCTTTGAATTCAACTCCAGAGTTAGAGCATGGAACTGAAAATTTTACTGGGTCTTCCCTCTTAGTCAATTGCTTCATCGGTGGTGGTGTGCTTCTTTCCGTGATGAAGAGTGCCTTGATCTCTTCCTCAGTTTCTCTGCAATCTCGGAAGTAACAATCCAAAGGGCGATTTTCAAAAGCTTCTTCAAAATACATAGTATGGGGAATTCTCCTCACCATCTTCTCAAAAGCGAGCAACTTCTCTGCAGTGATGGGATTCATGAGATGTCTAGGTGGTCTAGGATATGTCACCTTAGGCTTGTAGACACGTTCCTCAGTCATCTCCAGTTTTTTCACAATCTCTGGCTCAGTCAGCGAGGGGTGTCAATTGACACAAGTAGTGGTGTCGACGTCAGAGTGGGTATCGATCGACACAGGAAGGGTATCGATCGATACTCGGGGATTTGACACGTCTCGAGAAAGTATTTGGGCTGGTGTCGATCGGTACTCGGTGGTGTCGGTCGATACCCTAGGATTTTCTAAATCCTCATCGTTATCGTCTACATGGTTGTCGAAATTTCCTGTACTTCTTAAGGTGATTGCATTGACATATTCATTATGTGAATGAACCATCTTTCCATTGACAGTTGCTGTAGTCTGAGCTATTTGAGTTTCCAGCATCTTTTGATGAATACTGAGAGACTCAATTTTCCCATTCATATCTGTATA
This sequence comes from Eutrema japonicum, assembly GCA_030161315.1. NCBI lineage: Eukaryota > Viridiplantae > Streptophyta > Magnoliopsida > Brassicales > Brassicaceae > Eutrema > Eutrema japonicum. The sequence goes on along the minus strand of BSQW01000007.1, from coordinate 34,728,311 downwards.
TATGGCATCCATCTTCACATTGAAATCCACTGTCATATTTTGCTGTCCCTGAAGAAGCTGTTCAAGCATAGATTCAACATTGCTTTCGGGAGCTTTGGGTGGGGGAGATTGGTACCCTCCTTGTTGAGCATTGTTGGTGAAGTTTTGGTTGTTATTTTGCTGGTATTGATACCTATGACCTTGAAACCCAGCTCCACCAATGTAGTTAACACCTTCCACTTCATCCTCAGCAGCAAAGTGGACCGCTTTTTGGGTCTTTCCCATCAACAAATTGTGCACCGAATCCAACTTAGCATTCACGTCAGCAATATGCGATCCATCCATGCTCCCATTCTGCTTCCTTCGCTCGAAGTCTGCATTCTTGGTACTATTGCTAGATGCCAAGTTCTCAATAAGCACATAAGCATCGTCAGGATACCTGGAGTTGAAATTTCCATTACTCGCAACATCTAAGGCCATCTGATACCTCCAATCAATCCCTCTAAAGAAGATACCCAGCAACTGAACCTGAGTGAACCCATGGTGCGGACAATCTCTCTTATATGACCTGAAACGAATCCAAGCAGCCTTGAGTGCCTCTGTCGGACCTTGAGAAAACTGAGAAATCTTGTTCCTGAGCTCTTCGGATCTCGCATCATCATAGAAATTATTCAGGAACGCATTCTTTGTCTCATCCCATGTAGTCAGCGAACCAGGAGACAACTGCTTCAGCCAATAAGCTGCATCCCCACTAAGAGAGTATGGGAAGAGCTTGGAGAAGAGAAACTCATTGGGCTCTCCATTGTACTTCATACCAGTGACCAAATCCTCGAACCTCTTGATATGATCCATGGGGTGCTCATGAGATAGACCATGGAAAGGATGCTGACTCACAAGAGCGTAGTACGCAGGTTTCAGCTCATAGTCATTCCTCTGAAAAGTTGGAATGCGAATCGCAGCTCGATTGGCATAGAACTGATCATGTCTATTGTGCTCACCAAGTGTCCTCCCACGATCAACTGCATCATTCCTAACATTCACAGCAACTGCAGGGACAATGATGTTTCCAGCTTCATCAAATCGCTGCCCTCTCTCATTGCACAATTGACCCTTTTGGTCTCTCAAAGCTCCAGCATCATCACGAATCAATACCACTGGATTGTTCATCTCTGTTGGCTTCTTTGCTTTCCTGTTTGCACGTTCCAAATTTTCTAGCTCCTTATTGGAAAGATCATGGAGAATGAAACAATCAATATAACTGAATCGGTCATTAAATTAAACAATAAGAAAAGAGTATTAAGAAGGGTTCGAAATCTTCTCTCAGAGGAACAGAGTTCTGACTTGTCTCCCTCACAAAAGCTCTCTCTCCAAAACCAAAGTAAAATAAAGCGTAGCCAACAAAAGTGCCTGAAAATCCTAATTTATAACCTAAAACACGTTTTGGGGCTTCTAGTAATTATTAAAGTCTTCTGGACCAAGGAGCAAACTTAAAACTTGTAAAAAGTCATGTTTCTTTCTTCCTAAAATCGGTATCGGTCGACACTGACTAGTATCGATCGATACCCTGCTTGCGTGTCGACTCTTCTGCTCGCCAAACTGGACTATATTCACGAAAATTGGCATAACATTTGATCGCACCGTTGGAATAGCCTCATATAACTTCCAAATGAAAGCTAATCCAATTATATGTCTTCTATCCAAATCTGAGCTCAATCCATCGGTGGGAAGTTCTTCAACGAATGCCAAATTTCTGATGTCTCAGCATGATTATGCATCTCCATATGCTCATTTTCACCCAAAACGGCTCATTTTCTCCCAAAGTCGCCTAAAACCTGAAAATACTCTAAAAGACTACGAAAACACTAGAAATACTTTATAAAAAGGACTTATATCATGGCTAAAAATGGGTAAAAACCATGATATATCAACTAGCTCTAAGAATAAGATAGCCTAAAAAGACTCAAGGAAAAAGAAGAAAGCTGAAAAGGCCCAAGCATCAAAGATGAGGAGAGGCGTGAACAAAAATGAAGAAAAGAAAAGCTAAGTCAAAACAAGGAAGCACCAAACCATGACATCAAGGAAGAAGAAGTCGATCCCTAATGTGAGAAGAAGGTGAAGCGAAAACACAAGAAGCATGTGTGGGTTTGAGAAGGCAAAATGCCTTGAGATGAAAATCGTAGCTTAGGATGTGGGTACAACGGGTTAGAAGGCTTTAGGTTAGAGACACTCTACGCATTTGGGTAGATGAAAATTCTCCCTTGTATACATAAGTTGCCTTTTACCTTTAGCATTTTGCTAACGTTTGTTCATTCCATGAGAGATCCTTGAACTTGATTACCCATGCATGATAATGAGATCACCTTCATCTCATAACCAAACCCTTAGATAAACGAATTCGATTTGACCTTGCATAAACATGATTCATGGTTACACCACTAATGAATGTTAAGGGGTTGGAGAAAATGATTGCTTGTGTATATTGGGGTTTGGATTTGATACATGATGAAATAGGAATGGCTAACTCCTTTGGAATAGACTCACTTGTGCATTTTAGAACTACAAGCTTGAACGTTGAACATGATTTCTTTTTGTGCTACTTGTGGATTTGAGTTCCCACCTTCAAACCTCTCTCCCTACCTTTCTTCTTATTTGTTTGCTTGAGGACAAGCAAAGGAGTAAGTTTGGGGGAGTTGATATTCTCATATTTTGTCTCTTCTATGCATTCATTTAGCTTAGGTTTTTTCTCATGCGCATATAGTTTCATTGCATTTCTTATTTGTTTTGTCTCATTTAGAGTTTAGGGATTTCATACTAAGTCCTAGAGATTCTTGCATGTTTTGGAGACTTCATTACAAAGAAGATTTGATATGATCATGGATGAGCAGCTTGAACCAGATGCTGAGGGAACCGAGGGAAAACAAGCTGAGGTTTATTCTGAGGGAAAACAAGCTGAGGGATCCGAGGGATTTTTTCCGGGGGATTCTGTTCCGAGGGATTCCCAGCCAAGGAGAATGTTGCCGAGGGAAAAGATGGAGGTTTAGCCGAGGGACATCCGATTGAGGGAAAATCAATCATTTCGAAGAAAGGAGCTAAGGCAAAACGATTCAAGAAAGTCTCGGGGAAATTATTCCATCAAGTGGGATTCGACAAGATTGCTTGGGCTCGGTTGAAGAAATGTTTTCAAACCTCAATGGTTTTGAATAACAAGCCCAAGTAGATCAACAAATGGCTAAGTGATTTAATTGTGTTCTTTTCCTCCTCTTTGGTTTTGTCCTATATGGTTTTCCAAAGAGAGATTTTTAATGAGGCAATTGGATCACTTCCAATAAAATTTATTTGTTGATCCAAGACCAAGAAGCCCATTATCATTTTCGAAATTATAAGGGCAAGAGTCATTTTTTTTAAATTCAAACTTTGGTTTAATTGTTGTGTCATTTTCGAGAGAGATTAATTGTTGTTTATCTCTCTTTCATGCATGATCTTTGTATTTCTTTTTAAACCCCTTGTAGCCCATTTGCGATTTCTATCTAGTCTTTTAATCAAAATCTTTCTAAATCTCTAGATCTTGTTGATGAGTAATATTCAACAAAAACTTTTGATCCTTTTGGTGAGTAATATCCTTGAGAATCGATCGAGGAATATCAAGGGCTTTCCGCACCCCTTGTGAAACCATTCGATCCACGTCTCTTGAAACAATTATGTTGCTTTCAAGGTTTATCCAACCATTACCCAAACCGTAGAGTGAGATTCCTTGGGAGGAGCGTGTAAAGTGGTATCAGAGCACCACTCCAAAACCGGGTAATTTCGTTCCTTATTTTCTTTTGTTTTTGCGATTTTTGTTTTAAGTCTTTTCATCTTCTAAATTTTTGTGTCGCTTTATTCTTATTTATGTCCTGTAATTTGCGCATCTAGATCTTGTTTAGGTGTTCAGTTATATTTTTCGTTTGCATCATAAATCAAAAAAAAAAAATATTAGGGTTCATAGATTTATCTATTTGTTCTTCATCATTTTTGTGTCTTCATATTCTGTTTAGATCGAGTATTTTGTGTGTGCTGTGTGTCTAGTGTCATCCATTGTCACTTAGATTCAGTTCTGGTCAAAATACATTGTGTCTCTTCATCTTCATAATCGTGTTTGCATTCATCTAGGGTTTTCGAATTTTTTTAATTATCTAAAAAATTTTGTTGATTAAATCATTGTGGGAAGCTTGTTGCTGGTGATTTCTTTGCTGTTTTTATTTCAGGATACGATGGCACAAGATGGGCATAACAATAGTCAAAATCAACAAACGGACTCCCCTTTTGACCAAGCCAGTTTAAACGCTCAACAATTAAATGCGGTCATGGAAGGAATGAGGCGAATGATGGTAACCGAGATGCAAGAGATGAATGAGAAGTTTGCACGTGTGCTAGAGGCACAAAGACAACCTCAAAATGTGCACGTTGGGGGAGAGCAAAACAGGCCTCGAAGGGAAGAACACGATGATTACTACGAAGATATTTCACATGGTGAAGAAAGAGGACGACGTCGACGTGTTAGGGAGGTAAGGAGGAGACATGATTCTAATGGTCGCTCATCAAACACTAGTCAAAGGAGACATAGGCGTGTGCGAGAGGCTGAAAATCTCGGTGGTCTTAAACTAAAGATTCCCCCTTTCCACGGGAAGAATGATCCGAATGCTTATTTGGAATGGGAAAAGAAAATCGAGCTGGTTTTCATCATAGAGAGCTACATAGAGAGCTACATGAACGAGATGAAAACTATTATGAGGAAACGATTTGTGCCGAGTCACCATCATAGAGAGCTACACAATCAAGTTAGGAGACTCGCACAAGGAAACCGAAGTGTCGAAGAATACTTTCAAGAAATGGAAACACTTCTTATACGGACCGACGTAACCGAGGATAGGGAAGCCACTATGTCACGGTCTTTGGGAGGCTTGAACCGAGATATCCAAGATAGAGTGGAGATGCACCATTACGTTGAACTAGAAGACATGTTGCACAAGGCTATTCTGATCGAGCAACAACTTAAGAGAAGGAGCTCTTCTTCTCGATCTTCTTACGATGTTGGAATGCCAAGTGCTTAGCCGAGCTATCCAAATGAAGAGAAGCAGATTGCTAAGCCTAAGATTGAGCCTAAACCGTTTACACCTATTCAAAGTTACAAAGGAAAAACCGAGGCAACAACTTCTACGGGTCGTGAGGTAAGATGTTTCAAATGTCAAGGCAAAGGACACTTTGCCAAAGAATATCCAAACCAAAAGATTATGGTCCTCTTGGACAATGGTGAGATTGAAGAAGAGGAAGTGCTTGATGGTTCATCCGAGGAGCATGAAGAAGTGGCTTTTAAAGGAGATTTATTGGTGATTCAAAGAGCCTTGAACATTCACGTCAAAATCGACGAACATGAACAAAGGAAGAATCTATTCCATTCACGGTGCCACGTCCAAGGTAAGGTATGTGGTATTATTATAGACGGAGGTAGCTGCACCAATGTGGCAAGTGAGACAATGGTCCGAAAGCTTGAGATGCCCGTGAAAAAGCATCTAAATCGTTACAATCTTCAATGGCTCAACAACGAAGAGATGAGAGTAAGTAATCAAGTTTACGTTCCTATAACCATTGGTAAGTACTAAGATGAGATTCTGTGTGACGTCCTGCCCATGGAAGCAAGTCACATCCTTCTAGGGAGACCATGGCAATATGATCGAAGAGTTCTTCGTGAAGGTTTCAACAATCGATACTCGTTTAATTACGAAGGAAAGAAGATCACTTTGGTTCCTACGTCGCCACAAGAAATTTATCAAGATCATCAACTCATCAAGCACAAAGGAAAGCAGGTTGTAAGTGAAACCCTTAACTCTCGTTACAAAAAAAAAAGCAAGTTCTTTTGATTGATTTTTCGAAAGCTCCTTCGAGCTTAACTAACCGCGCACCGGGACTACAAAATCCGAGTGATACTTCATTTCTTTTGCAGAAAACTCAGACTATGATCAAAGGAGATGACCCCACGAAGTCCCCAGCCAATCAAGAAGGAGAAAATCCACTCAAAAGATGCCCAGCAAAAGCGATCAATCAACCCTTTTGACCTGAATACAAAACGTGCAATTATTTGGATCGATTGAGGGATGAGCTAAATCAGAGAATTTCCACCGAGAGAAACCATTTTTGCCGACCAACAAGACATTTAGAAGAGAATAGTCAAGGCAAAAATCAAATAGCTCATGACGATTCAAAGTTTCCTTTGAAAACCACACTTGCGGCCAAGGAGAAGCAAGCCGAGAAAAAGAGGCATCCAAACGATCTGATGGGTCAGGTAAGTTCTCTCACCAAAACACATATTTTAAGACTAATATTCGTGGTGTTTTGTGTCTTGAACATACAGATTTTAAGATCGCTCAAAACCTTCAAATCGGACCCGAGAATAGCCAAACCGTTCAAGGAGAAACAACGGGAAATGAATGAGATGTATATACTGTTTTTATGACTTCTAAAATGTTTGAACCACATCCCATCTCAACACGGAACAACTCTAGCAAGATCCGCTAACGAGGTAAGTATTTTCTGATTTTAAACCTCAATGATCCTAAGTTAGCTCGTTTCCTTGCAGATTTTTCGGATTTGAGGACAAAATCTTTTCAAGTGGAAGAGGATGATATGATTCTGGATGAGCAGCTTGAACCAGATGCTGAGGGAACCGAGGGATAACATGCTGAGGTTTATTCTTAGAGAAAACAAGTTGAGGGAACTGAGGGATCCGAGGGATTCTTTTCTGGGGGATTCTGTTCCGGGGGATTCCTAGCCGAGGAGAATGTTGCCAAGGGAAAAGATGGAGGTTTAGCCGAGGGACATCCGATTGAGGGAAAATCAATCATTTCGAAGAAAGGAGCTAAGGCAAAACGATTCAAGAAAATCTCGGAGAGAAATTATTCCATCAAGTGGGATTCGACAAGATTGCTTGGGCTCGGTTGAAGAAGTGATTTCAAACCTCAATGGTTTTGAATAACAAGCCCAAGTAGATAAACAAATGGCTAAGTGATTTAATTGTGTTCTTTTCCTCCTCTTTGGTTTTGTCCTATATGGTTTTCCAAAGAGAGATTTTTAATGAGGCAATTGGATCACTTCCAATAAAATTTATTTGTTGATCCAAGACCAAGAAGCCCATTATCATTTTCGAAATTATAAGGGCAAGAGTCATTTTTTTTAAATTCAAACTTTGGTTTAATTGTTGTGTCATTTTCGAGAGAGATTAATTGTTGTTTATCTCTCTTTCATGCATGATCTTTGTATTTCTTTTTAAACCCCTTGTAGCCCATTTGCGATTTCTATCTAGTCTTTTAATCAAAATCTTTCTAAATCTCTAGATCTTGTTGATGAGTAATATCCAACAAAAACTTTTGATCCTTTTGGTGAGTAATATCCTTGAGAATCGATCGAGGAATATCAAGGGCTTTCCGCACCCCTTGTGAAACCATTCGATCCACGTCTCTTGAAACAATTATGTTGCTTTCAAGGTTTATCCAACCATTACCCAAACCGTAGAGTGAGATTCCTTGGGAGGAGCGTGTAAAGTGGTATCAGAGCACCACTCCAAAACCGGGTAATTTCGTTCCTTATTTTCTTTTGTTTTTGCGATTTTTGTTTTAAGTCTTTTCATCTTCTAAATTTTTGTGTCGCTTTATTCTTATTTATGTCCTGTAATTTGCGCATCTAGATCTTGTTTAGGTGTTCAGTTATATTTTTCGTTTGCATCATAAATAAAAAAAAAATAAAAAATATTAGGGTTCATAGATTTATCGATTTGTTCTTCATCATTTTTGTCTCTTCATATTCTGTTTATATTGAGTATTTTGTGTGTGCTGTGTGTCTAGTGTCATCCATTGTCACTTAGATTCAGTTCTGGTCGAAATATTTTGTGTCTCTTCATCTTCATAATTGTGTTTGCATTCATCTAGGGTTTTCGAATTTTTTTAATTATCTAAAACTTTTTGTTGATTAAATCTTTGTGGGAAGCTTGTTGCTGGTGATTTCTTTGCTGTTTTTATTTCAGGATACGATGGCACAAGATGGGCATAGCAATAGTCAAAATCAACAAACGAACTCCCCTTCTGACCAAGCCGGTTTAAACGCTCAACAATTAAATGCGGTCATGGAAGGAATGAGGCGAATGATGGTAACCGAGATGAATGAGAAGTTTGCACGTGTGCTAGAGGCACAAAGACAACCTCAAAATGTGCACGTTGTGGGAGAGCAAAACAGGCACCGAAGGGAAGAACACGATGATTACTACGAAGATCTTTCACATGGTGAAGAAAGAGGACGACGTCGACTTGCTAGAGAGGTAAGGAGGAGACATGATTCTGATGGTCACTCATCAAACACTAGTCAAAGGAGACATAGGCGTGTGCGAGAGGCTGAAAATCTCGGTGGTCTTAAACTAAAGATTCCCCCTTTCCACGGGAAGAATGATCCGAATGCTTATTTGGAATGGGAAAAGAAAATCGAGCTGGTTTTCAATTGTCAACACACCACGGAAGCTAATAGAGTGCGTGTGGCAGCAACGGAGTTCTATGATTACGCTCTTAGTTGGTGGGATCAATTTGTGACTACTCGAAGACGATGCGGTGAGAATCTGGTGGAGTCATGGAACGAGATGAAAACTATTATGAGGAAGCGATTTGTGCCGAGTCACCATCATAGAGAGCTACACAATCAATTTAGGAGACTCGCACAAGGAAACCGAATTGTCGAAGAATACTTTCAAGAAATAGAAACACTTCTTATACGGACCGACGTAACCGAGGATAGGGAAGCCACTATGTCACGGTTTTTGGGTGGCTTGAACCGAGATATCCATGATAGATTGGAGATGCACCATTACGTTGAACTAGAAGACATGTTGCACAAGGCGATTCTGATCGAGCAACAACTTAAGAGAAGGAGTTCTTCTTCTCGATCATCTTACAGTGTTGGAATGCCAAGTGCTTAGCCGAGCTATCCAACTGAAGAGAAGCAGATTGCTAAGCCTAAGATTGAGCCTAAACCGTTCACACCTATTCAAAGTTACAAAGGAAAAACCAAGGCAACAACTTCTACGGGTCGTGAGGTAAGATGTTTAAAATGTCAAGGCAAAGGACACTTTGCAAAAGAATGTCAAAACCCAAAGATTATGGTCCTCTTGGACAATGGTGAGATTGAAGAAGAGGAAGTGCTTGATGGTTCATCCGAGGAGCATGAAGAAGTGGCTGTTAAAGGAGATTTATTGGTGATTCAAAGATCCTTGAACATTCACGTCAAAATCGACGAACATGAGCAAAGGAAGAATCTATTCCATTCACGGTGCCACGTCCAAGGTAAGGTATGTAGTATTATTAATAACGAAGGTAGCTGCACCAATGTGGCAAGTGAGACAATGGTCCGAAAGCTTGAGATGCCCGTGAAAAAGCATCTGAATCGTTACAATCTTTAATGGCTCAACAACGAAGAGATGAGAGTAAGTAATCAAGTTTCCATGCCTATAACCATTGGTAAGTACAAAGATGAGATTCTGTGTGACGTCCAGCCCATGGAAGCAAGTCACATCCTTCTAGGGAGACCATGGCAATATGATCGAAGAGTTCTTCATGACGGTTTCAACAATCGATACTCGTTTAATTACGAAAGAAAGAAGATCACTTTGGTTCCTATGTCTCCACAAGAAATTTATCAAGATAAGCAACTCATCAAGCACAAAGGAAAGCAGGTTGTAAGTGAAACCCTTAACTCTCGTTACAAAAAAAAGCAAGTTCTTTTGATTGATTTTTCGAAAGCTCCTTCGAGCTTAACTAACCGCGCACCGTGACTACAAAATCCGAGTGAGACATCATTTCTTTTGCAGGAAACTCAGACTATGATCAAAGGAGATGACCCCACGAAGTCCCCAGCCAAACAAGAAGGAGAAAATTCACTCAAAAGATGCCCAGCAAAAACGATCAATCAACCCTTTTGGCCCGAATACAAAACGTGCAATTATTTGGAGCGATTGAGGGATGAGCTAAATCAGAGAATTTCCACCGAGGGAAACCATTTTTGCCAAGCAACAAGACCTTTAGAATAGAATAGTCAAGGCAAAAATCAAATAGCTCATGACGATTCAAAGTTTCCTTTGAAAACCACACTTGCGGCCAAGGAGAAGCAAGCCGAGAAAAAGAGGCATCCAAACGATCAGAATGCTGATGGGTCAGGTAAGTTCTCTCACCAAAACACATATCTTAAGACTAATAGTTGTGGTGTTTTGTGTCTTGAACATACAGATTTTAAGATCGCTCAAAACCTTCAAATCGGATCCGAGAAGAGCCAAACCGTTCAAGGAGAAACAACGGGAAATGAATGAGATGTCTATACTGTTTTTGTGACTTCTAAAAAGCTTGAACAACATCCCATCTCAACAAGGAATAACTCTAGCGAGATCCGCTCACGAGGTAATTATTTTCTGATTTTAAACCTCAATGATCCTAACTTAGCTCGTTTCGTTGCACATTTTTCGGATTTGAGGAAAAATCCTTTTCAAGTGGGAGAGGATTATATGATCCTGGATGAGCAGTTTGAACCAGATGCTGAGGGAAACGAGGGAAAACAAGCTAAAGTTTATTCTGAGGGAAAACAAGCTAAGGGATCTGAGGGATCCTAGGGATTCTTTTCTAGGGAATTCTGTTGCGAGGGATTCCTAGCCGAGGAGAATGTTGCCGAGGGAAAAGATGGAGGTTTAGCCGAGGGACATCCAATTGAGGGAAAATCAATCATTTCTAAGAAAGGAGCTAAGGCAAAACGATTCAAGAAAGTCTCGGAGAAATTATTCCATCAAGTGGGATTCGACAAGATTGCTTAGGCTCGGTTGAAGAAGTGTTTTCAAACCTCAATGATTTTGAATAACAAGCCCAAGTAGATCAACAAATGGCTAAGTGATTTAATTGTGCTCTTTTCCTCCTCTTTGGTTTTGTCCAATTGGGTTTTCCAAAAAGGGGTTTTTAATGAGGCAATTTGATCATTTCCAATAAAATCCATTTGTTGATCCAAGCCCAAGAAGCACATTATCATTTTCGAAATTAGAAGAGCAAGAGTCATTTTTTAAATTAAAACTTTGGTTTAATTGTTGTGTCATTTTCGAGAGAGATTAATTGTTGTTTCTCTCTCTTTCATGCATGATCTTTGTATTTCTTTTTTAAACCCCTTGTAACCCATTTGCGATTGCTATCTAGTCTTTTAATCAAAGTCTTTCTAAATCTCTAGATCTTGTTGATGAGTAATATTCAACAAAAACTTTCGATCCTCTTGGTGAGTAATATCCTTGAGAATCGATCGAGGAATATCAAGGGCATTCCGCACCCCTTGTGAGACCATTCGATCCACGTCCCTTGAAGCAATTATGTTGCTTGCAAGGCTTATCCAACCATTACCCAAACCATAGAGTGAGATTCCTTGGGAGGAGCGTGTCAAGTGGTATCAGAGCACCACTCCAAAACCGGGTAATTTTGTTCTTTATTTTCTTTTGTTTTTGCGATTTTTGTTTTAAGTCTTTTCATCTTCTAAATTTTTGTGTCGCTTTGTTCTTATTTATGTCCTGTAATTTGCGCATCTAGATCTTGTTTAGGTGTTCAGTTATATTTTTCGTTTGCATCATAAATCAAAAAAAAAAAATTAATAAAATATTAGGGTTCATAGATTTATCGATTTGTTCTTCATCATTTTTGTCTCTTCATATTCTGTTTAGATCGAGTATTTTGTGTGTGATGTGTGTCTAATGTCATCCATTGTCACTTAGATTCAGTTCTGGTCGAAATATTTTGTGTCTCTTCATCTTCATAATCGTTTTTGCATTCATCTAGGGTTTTCGAATTTTTTTAATTATCTAAAAAATTTTGTTGATTAAATCTTTGTGGGAAGCTTGTTGCTGGTGATTTCTTTGCTGTTTTTATTTCAGGATACGATGGCACAAGATGGGCATAGCAATAGTCAAAATCAACAAATGGACTCCCCTTTTGACCAAGCCGGTTTAAACGCTCAACAATTAAATGCGGTCATGGAAGGAATGAGGCGAATGATGGTAACCGAGATGCAAGAGATGAATGAGAAGTTTGCACGTGTGCTCGAGGCACAAAGACAACCTCAAAATGTGCACGTTGGGGGAGAGCAAAACAGGCCCCGAAGGGAAGAACACGATGATTACTACGAAGATCTTTCACATGGTGAAGAAAGAGGACGACGTCGACATGCTAGGGAGGTAAGGAGGAGACATGATTCTGATGGTCACTCATCAAACACTAGTCAAGGGGGACGTAGGCGTGTGCGAGAGGCTGAAAATCTCGGTGGTCTTAAACTAAAGATTCCCCCTTTCCACGTGAAGAATGATCCGAATGCTTATTTGGAATGGGAAAAGAAAATCGAGCTGGTTTTCAATTGTCAACACACCACGGAAGCTAATAGAGTGCGTGTGGCAGTGACAGAGTTCTATGATTACGCTCTTAGTTGGTGGGATCAATTTGTGACTGCTCGAAGACGATGCGGTGAGAATCCGGTGGAGTCATGGAACGAGATCAAAACTATTATGAGGAAGCGATTTGTGCCGAGTCACCATCTTAGAGAACTACACAATCAAGTTAGGAGACTCGCACAAGGAAACCGAAGTGTCGAAGAATACTTTCAAGAAATGGAAACACTTCTTATACGGACCGGCGTAACCGAGGATAGGGAAACCACTATGTCACGGTTTTTGGGTGGCTTTAACCGAGATATCCAAGATAGATTGGAGATGCACCATTACGTTGAACTAGAAGACATGTTGCACAAGGCGATTCTGATCGAGCAACAACTTAAGAGAATGAGCTCTTCTTCTCGATCTTCTTACGATGTTGGAATGCCAAGTGCTAAGCCGAGCTATCCAAATGAAGAGAAGCAGATTGCGAAGCCTAAGATTGAGCCTAAACAGTTTACACCTATTCAAAGTTACAAAGGAAAAACCGAGGCAACAACTTCAACGGGTCGTGAGGTAAGATGTTTCAAATGTCAAGGCAAAGGACACTTTGCAAAATAATGTCCAAACCAAAAGATTATGGTCCTCTTGGACAATGATGAGATTGAAGAAGAGGAAGTGCTTGATGGTTCATCCGAGGAGCTTGAATGATATGATCCTGGATGAGCAGCTTGAACCAGTTGCGGAGGGAACCGAGGGAGGTTTAGCCGAAGGATATTCAATTGAGGGATTCATTGCCGAGGAACATTCAACCGAGGGAACTATTGCCTAGGAACCTTCAACCGAGGGAAAATCAAGTAATTCGAAGAAATGAGCTAAGGCCAAACGATATAAATTGGTCTTAGGAATGTTGTACCATCCAGGGTACTTGGGTCAGGACGTAGAAGATACATTCAAACCTCACCGGTATTGAAATCAAGCCCAAGTAGATCGACCATTGGCTCAAGTGAATTATTTATGCTCTTTTCCTTCGCTTCGGTTTTGTCCCAATGGGTTTTCCGAAGTAAGGTTTTTAACGAGGCAAATATTTCACTTCCAATAAAATCCAATGTGTTGATCTAAGCCCATGAAGCCCACGAAAATCACAAGTCAAAGTCCAACAAAATTCAACAAAAATATCAAGAATCCAAAGGGGCATTTTTGCATGGAAGGACAAGGGGCATTCAAACTTGTATTTAATTTTAGTCAAGTCTTTATTCAAACTTTGTGTTTAATTTTCTGTAATTTTCGAGGTGGTTTATTGCTGTGCATGCAACCCCTCTTGTTTTTCTTTATAATATCTTTGTAACTCATTTTCGAAAATCATCTAGTCTTTGAATAAAAATCTCTTTTCTCTCTAGATCAAATCTCGATTGTGAATCATATCAATCGAAAACCTTCGTCGAATTTGGTGAGTCATATCCAAACGAGACAAAGTGGAATATCAAGGGCCTTCCGCAACCCTTGTGAGACCATTCGATCCACATACTTTGAAGCAATCACGTTGCTTGCAAAGCCTATCCCGTTCTTACCCAAACCGTAGAGGGTGCGATCTAGGGGATTCGTAACAAGTGGTATCAGAGCCCCACTCCACAATCTGGGTAATTTCGTTCCATCTCTCACTTGTTCTTATTTCATTTCGTTTTATTTTGAGTCTGTTCATCTTTATTGAAATTTCTGGGTTTGAAATTTTTGTTGTTTATGTTTTGTTTCAATTTTTATTATTTCAAAACGTTATCAAAAAAATCAAAAAAAAAATATAGCTAAGTATATATGTGTCTTGTTTTAATTGTCATAATTTTTAAAATTCAAAAAAAAAAAAAATTTGTTTTGAGTTTTTATAAAAATTCCAGTTTTTGTGGTCATAGTTGAAAAAAATCTGAACTTGGCATACTCTCACGTTTGTGTTTTGATTTTGTGCGAGGAACAAACATGTCCGAGGAAAGTGAGACCGCGTCATCACGGTCTAGGAGAGAGCGAGATGCTGCGATGGCTGAAAAGGTCGATGCTATCACCGAGTTATTGCATGACATGCGTGACCGTATGGCTGCATTAGATGTCCGCACGGCCGAAAGACAACAAGGCGGTGAACAAAGAGCCGAAGGCTTTAGATCAGATCAAAGCGTTGCCCGATATAGTTGTCATGCACCGGCGAGAAACCAACGTGCCCGACAAAGGCGATACGAAGAAAACGATAATCCGTTCTATGACCGTGGGTTTTCTTCCGATGAAAATCAACCAAGGCACCCACCGGCCAGAAGAGGGAATGATAGTGATCTTGGAGGAATGAAGCTACGGATCCCAGCGTTCCAAGGAAAGAACGATCCAGACGCTTTCCTCGAGTGGGAAAAGAAAGTAGAGTTGGTCTTTGATTGTCAAAGCTTCTCCACTCAAAAGAAGATGAGATTGGCGACTACTGAATTTTGTGACTATGCCATTGATTGGTGGGATCAGCTTGTAACGAACCGGAGGCGCAACCGTGAAAATTCCGTTGAGACGTGGGAAGAAATGATCTACTTGATGCGACAACGTTTTGTCCCAACTCACTACCACCGAGAACTTCATCAACGTTTGAGAGCTTTGTCCCAAGGGAATAGAGACGTGGAAGATTATTTCCAAGAAATGGAATTGCTAATGCTTAAGGGAGATGTAGACGAGACAAGAGATGCCACAATGGCACGATTTTTTGCTGGCATGAACCGTGAACTTCAAGACCGCATGGAAATGCAATCCTATGCAACCGTAGAGGAGATGTTGCATAAGGCGATCATGGTTGAAAAACAAATCAAGAGAAGAAGTGTCCCTTCCCGAACTTCTCATGGAACCGGTATTGTTCTTAAGCCGAGCTATCAAGGAGAAGAGGAGTCAAATTTCAAGACCACAACCGAGCCTAAACCAGCCGCACCTACTCAAGGATACAAAGGAAGGTATGAAACTTCTACTTCTACTTCTCGTGATGTGAGATGTTTCATGTGTCAAGGTAAAGGACACTATGCAAAGGAATGTCTAAACCAAAGGATTATGGTTCTCTTGGACAATGGAGATATTGACGAAGAAAAAGAAACGGTTTTTGATGAGTATCAAGAGGAGCATGAAGAAGTTGCCGAGGTAGGAGAGCTCTTAGTAATTCAACGGGCTTTGAACATGCACATCAAAACCGACGAGCATGAACAACGGAAAAATTTGTTTCACTCTCGGTGCCAAGTCCAAGAAAAGGTATGTAGTCTCATCATAGACGGAGGAAGCTGCACCAACGTGGCAAGTGAAACAATGGTCAAGAAGCTTGACATGACCGTGAAGGAGCATCCGAAGCCGTATAGTCTTCAATAACTAAACAACGAGGAAATGAAGGTAAAAAGCCAAGTTTCGGTTCCTATAACCATTGGCACATATCAAGATGAGGTGCTGTTTGACGTGTTGCCCATGGAATCAAGCCACATCCTTCTAGGAAGACCATGGCAATTCGATCGACGGGTTCTTCATGACGGGTTCAATAATCGGTATTCGTTTAACTACGAAGGAAAGAAGATCACGTTGGTTCCCATGTCACCAAGCGAAATTTATCAAGATCAAATTCTCCTCAAGCAAAAAAGGTAAAGAGGCTGTAAGTGTTTCTTCTAACTCTTCCAAGAAAAATAAAAAGTGTCTTTTGATTGATTTTTCGAAAGCTCCTTTGCGTTTAACTAACCATGCACCGGAGCTTGCACTTCCGAGTGAGAAACCTTTTCTTTTGCAGAAAACTCAAGCTAAAATCAACAAAGGTGATCCACGGAAAAAGAAAAATTCGATCCATGACACCTGGTCCGGAAGAATTGATTTCGATCGATCGATCCTCTTGCTACCCGATTACAAACACGTGAACTATTTAGTTCGATTGAGGGAGGAATTTGAGCAACGAGTTTTCAACAAATCTAATCATTTTCATCGACCAACTGGATATTTTGAGGAGATTGGTCGAAACCAAATTCCAGTAGCATACACCGATCTTCATCCGCCTTTGCAAACCATCTTAACGGTCGAAACGGAGCAAGCCGAACAAAAGACTCGACCAAACGATCAAATCTCTTCTGGGTCAGGTAAGTTTTCTCAACCAAACACTCATTTTAAGACTAATGGTCGTGGTGTTTTCTTGTTTGGTCACGCAGATTTCAAGTTCCTTCACAACACCCAACTCGGACCCGGGGAGAATCGAAACATCCGAGGCGAAATGGTGAAAGATGTCTATTCTGTTTTGGTGAATCGTAGAAAGCATATACCGTTTTCAACATCAGCACGGATCAACCCCAACACATCCAAGACCAATCCCCAAGGTAAGCATAATCCGACTTTGAACTTCAAATTTACTAACTTAGCACGTTTTCGTGTAGGTTCTTCGTATTTAAGGTCAAATCCTTTTGAAGAGAGGGGGGATGATATGATCCTGGATGAGAAGCTTGAACCAGTTGCTGAGGGAACCGAGGGAGGTTTAGCCGAGGGATATTCAATTGAGGGATTCATTGCCGAGGAACATTCAACCGAGGGAACTATTGCGGAGGAACATTCAACCGAGGGAAAATCAAGTAATTCGAAGAAAGGAGCTAAGGCCATACGATATAAATTGGTCTTAGGAAAATTGTACCATCCAGGGTACTTGGGTCAGGACGTAGAAGATGCATTCAAACCTCACCGGTATTGAAATCAGGCCCAAGTAGATCGACCATTGGCTCAAGTGAATTATTTGTGCTCTTTTCCTTCGCTTCGGTTTTGTCCCAATGGATTTTCCGAAGCAAGGTTTTTAACGAGGCAAATATTTCACTTCCAATAAAATCCAATGTGTTGATCTAAGCCCATGAAGCCCACGAAAATCACAAGTCAAAGTCCAACAAAATTCAACAAAAATATCAAGAATCCAAAGGGGCATTTTCGCATGGAAGGACAAGGGGCATTCAAACTTGTGTTTAATTTTAGTCAAGTCTTTATTCAAACTTTGTTTTTAATTTTCTGTAATTTTTGAGGTGGTTTATTGTTGTGCATGCAACCCCTCTTGTTTTTCTTTATAATCTCTTTGTAACTCATTTTTGAAAATCATCTAGTCTTTGAATAAAAATCTCTTTTCTCTCTAGATCAAATCTCGATTGTGAGTAATATCAATCGAAAACCTTTGTCGAATTTGGTGAGTCATATCCAATCGAGACAAACTGGAATATCAAGGGCCTTCCGCAACCCTTGTGAGACCATTCGATCCACATACTTTGAAGCAATCACGTTGCTTGCAAAGCCTATCCCGTTCTTACCCAAACCGTAGAGTGTGCGATCTAGGGGATTCGTAACAATGAAGAAGTGGCTGTTAAAGGAGATTTATTGCTGATTCAAAGAGCCTTGAACATTCACGTCAGAATCGACGAACATGAGCATAGGAAGAATCTATTCCATTCACGGTGCCACGTCCAAGGTAAGGTATGTAGTATTATTATAGACGGAGGTAGCTGCACCAATGTGGCTAGTGAGACAATGGTCCGAAAGCGTGAGATGCCCGTGAAAAAGCATCTGAATAGTTACAAACTTCAATGGCTCAACAACGAAGAGATGAGAGTAAGTAATCAAGTTTCCGTGCCTATAACCATTGGTAAGTACAAAGATGAGATTTTGTGTGACGTCCTACCCATGGAAGCAAGTCACATCCTTCTAGGGAGACCATGGCAATATGATCGAGGAGTTCTTCATGACGGTTTCAACAATCGATACTCGTTTAATTACGAAGGAAAGAAGATCACTTTGGTTCCTACGTCGCCACAAGAAATTTATCAAGATCAGCAACTCATCAAGCACCAAGGAAAGCAGGTTGTAAGTGAAACCCTTAACTTTCGTTACAAAAAAAAAAGCAAGTTCTTTTGATTGATTTTTTGAAAGCTCCTTCGGGCTTAACTAACCGCGCACCGGGACTACAAATTCCGAGTGAGACTTCATTTCTTTTGCAGGAAACTCAGACTATGATCAAAGTAGATGACCCTACGAAGTCCCCAGCCAATCAAGAAGGAGAATATTTACTCAAAAGATGCCCAGCAAAAACGATCAATCAACCCTTTTGGCCCGAATACAAAATGTGCAATTATTTGGAGCGATTGAGGGATGAGCTAAATCAGAGAATTTCAACCGAGGGAAACCATTTTTGCCGACCAACAAGACCTTTAGAAGAGAATAGTCAAGGCAAAAATCAAATAGCTCATGACTACTCAAAGTTTCCTTTGAAAACCACACTTGCGGCCAAGGTGTAGCAAGCCGAGAAAAAGAGGCATCCAAACGATCAGAATGCTGATGGGTCAGGTAAGTTCTCTCATCAAAACACATATCTTAAGACTAATAGTCGTGGTGTTTTGTGTCTTGAACATACAGATTTTGAGATCGCTCAAAACCTTCAAATCGGATCCGAGAAGAGCCAAACCGTTCAAGGAGAAACAACGGGAAATGAACGAGATGTCTATACTGTTTTGTCACTCCTAAAAAGCTTGAACAACATCCCTTCTCAACACGGAACAACTCTAGCAAGATCCGCTCACGAGGTAAGTATTTTCTGATTTTAAACCTCAATGATCCTAACTTAGCTCGTTTCCTTGCAGATTTTTTG
The DNA here is from genome assembly GCA_030161315.1 of Eutrema japonicum. Lineage (NCBI taxonomy): Eukaryota > Viridiplantae > Streptophyta > Magnoliopsida > Brassicales > Brassicaceae > Eutrema > Eutrema japonicum. The sequence goes on along the minus strand of BSQW01000007.1, from coordinate 34,709,238 downwards.
GATTTGAGGACAAATCCTTTTCAAGTGGGAGAGGATGATATGATCCTGGATGAGCAGCTTGAACCAGATGCTGAGGGAACCGAGGGAAAACAAGCTGAGGTTTATTCTGAGGGAAAACAAGCTGAGGGATCCGAGGGATTCTTTTCTAGGGGATTCTGTTCCGAGGGATTCCTAGCCGAGGAGAATGTTGCCGAGGGAAAAGATGGAGGTTTAGCCAAGGGACATCCGATTGAGGGAAAATCAATCATTTCGAAGAAAGGAGCCAAGGCAAAACGATTCAAGAAAGTCTCGGGGAAATTATTCCATCAAGTGGGATTCGACAAGATTGCTTGGGCTCGGTTGAAGAAGTGTTTTCAAACCTCAATGGTTTTGAATAACAAGCCCAAGTAGATCAACAAATGGCTAAATGATTTAATTGTGCTCTTTTCCTCGTCCTTGGTTTTGTCCCATTGGGTTTTCCAAAGAGAGGTTTTTAATGAGGCAATTGGATCACTTCCAATAAAATCCATTTGTTGATCCAAGTCCAAGAAGCCCATTATCATTTTCGAAATTAGAAGAGCAAGAGTCATTTTAAAAAAATTCAAACTTTGTTTTAATTGTTGTGTCATTTTCGAGAGAGATTAATTGTTGTTTCTCTCTCTTTCATGCATGATCTTTGTATTTCTTTTTAAACCCCTTGTAACCCATTTGCGATTTCTATCTAGTCTTTTAATCAAAATCTTTCTAAATCTCTAGATCTTGTTGATGAGTAATATTCAACAAAAACTTTCGATCCTCTTGGTGAGTAATATCCTTAAGAATCGATCGAGGAATATCAAGGGCTTTCCACACCCCTTGTGAGACCATTCGATCTACGTCCCTTGAAGCAATTATGTTGCATGCAAGGCGTATCCAAACATTACCCAAACCGTAGAGTGAGATGCCTTGGGAGGAGCGTGTCAAGTGGTATTAGAGCACCACTCCAAAACCGGGTAATTTCGTTCCTTATTTTCTTTTGTTTTTGCGATTTTTGTTTTAAGTCTTTTCATCTTCTGAATTTTTGTGTCGCTTTGTTCTTATTTATGTCCTGTAATTTGCTCATCTAGATCTTGTTTAGGTGTTCAGTTATATTTTTCGTTTGCATCATAAATCAAAAAAAAAAAATTAATAAAATATTAGGGTTCATAGATTTATCGATTTGTTCTTCATCATTTTTGTCTCTTCATATTCTGTTTAGATCGAGTATTTTGTGTGTGCTGTGTGTCTAATGTCATCCATTGTCACTTAGATTCAGTTCTGGTCGAAATATTTTGTGTCTCTTCATCTTCATAATCGTTTTTGCATTCATCTAGGGTTTTCGAATTTGGTCATGGAAGGAATGAGGCAAATGATGGTAACCGAGATGCAAGAGATGAATGAGAAGTTTGCACGTGTGCTCGAGGCACAAAGACAACCTCAAAATGTGCACTTTGGGGGAGAGCAAAACAGACCCTGAAAGGAAGAACACGATGATTACTACGAAGATCTTTCACATGGTGAAGAAAGAGGACGACGTCGACGTGCTAGGGAGGTAAGGAGGAGACATGATTCTGATGGTCACTCATCAAACACTAGTCAAAGGAGACATAGGTGTGTGCGAGAGGCTGAAAATCTCGGTGGTCTTAAACTAAAGATACCCCCTTTCCACGGGAAGAATGATCCGAATGCTTATTTGGAATGGGAAAAGAAAATCGAGCTGGTTTTCAATTGTCAACACACCACGGAAGCTAATAGAGTACGTGTGGCAGCAACAGAGTTCTATGATTACGCTCTTAGTTGGGGGGATCAATTTGTGACTACTCTGGAAGCTAATAGAAGACGATGCGGTGAGAATCCGGTGGAGTCATGGAACGAGATGAAAACTATTATGAGGAAGCGATTTGTGCCGAGTCACCATCATAGAGAGCTACACAATCCAGTTAGGAGACTCGCACAAGGAAACCGAAGTGTCGAAGAATACTTTCAAGAAATGGAAACACTTCTTATACGGACCGACGTAACCGAGGATAGGGAAGCCACTATGTCACGGTTTTTTGGAGGCTTGAACCGAGATATCCAAGATAGATTGTAGATGCACCATTACGTTGAACTAGAAGACATTTTGCACAAGGCGATTCTGATCGAGCAACAACTTAAGAGAATGAGCCCGTCTTCTCGATCTTCTTACGATGTTGGAATGCCAAGTGCTAAGCCGACCTATCCAAATGATGAGAAGCATATTGCTAAGCCTAAGATTGAGCCTAAACCGTTTACACCTATTCAAAGTTACAAAGGAAAAACCGAGTCAATAACTTCTACGGGTCGTGAGGTAAGATGTTTCAAATGTCAAGGCAAAGGACACTTTGCAAAAGAATGTCCAAACCAAAAGATTATGGTCCTCTTGGACAATGGTGAGATTGAAGAAGAGGAAGTGCTTGATGGTTTATCCGAGGAGCATGAATGATATGATCCTGGATGAGCAGCTTGAACCAGTTGCTGAGGGAACCGAGGAAGATTTAGCCGAAGGATATTTAATTGAGGGATTCATTGCCGAGAAACATTCAACCGAGGGAACTATTGCCGAGGAATATTCAACCGAGGGAAAATAGAGTAATTCGAAGAAAGGAGCTAAGGCCAAACGATATAAATTGGTCTTAGGAAGGTTGTACCATCCAGGGTACTTGGGTCAGGACGTAGAAGATGCATTCAAACCTCACCGGTATTGAAATCAGGCCCAAGTAGATCGACCATTGGCTCAAGTGAATTATTTGTGCTCTTTTCCTTCGCTTCGGTTTTGTCCCAATGGGTTTTCCGAAGCAAGGTTTTTAACGAGGCAAATATTTCACTTCCAATAAAATCCAATGTGTTGATCTAAGCCCATGAAGCCCACGAAAATCACAAGTCAAAGTCCAACAAAATTCAACAAAAATATCAAGAATCCAAAGGGGCATTTTCGCATGGAAGGACAAGAGGCATTCAAACTTGTGTTTAATTTTAGTCAAGTCTTTATTCAAACTTTGTGTTTAATTTTCTGTAATTTTCGAGGTGGTTTATTGCTGTGCATGCAACCCCTCTTGTTTTTCTTTATAATCTCTTGGTAACTCATTTTCGAAAATCATCTAGTCTTTGAATAAAAATCTCTTTTCCCTCTAGATCAAATCTCGATTGTGAGTCATATCAATCGAAAACCTTTGTCGAATTTGGTGAGTCATATCCAAACGAGACAAAGTGGAATATCAAGGGCCTTCCGCAACCCTTGTGAGACCATTCGATCCACATACTTTTAAGCAATCACGTTGCTTGCAAAGCCTATCCCTTTCTTACCCAAACCGTAGAGTGTGCGATCTAGGGGATTCGTAACAAGTGGTATCAGAGCACCACTCCACAATATGGGTAATTTCGTTCCATCTCTCACTTGTTCTTATTTCATTTCGTTTTATTTTGAGTCTGTTCATCTTCATTGAAATTTATGGGTTTGAAATTTTTGTTGTTTATGTTTTGTTTCAATTTTTATTATTTCAAAACGTTATAAAAAAAATCAAAAAAAATTATAGCTAAGTAGATCTGTGTCTTGTTTTAATTGTCATAAGTTTTAAAATTCAAAAAAAAAAAAAATTTGTTTTGAGTTTTTATAAAAATTCCAGTTTTTGTGGTCATATTTGAAAAAAATCTGAACTTGGCATACTCTCACGTTTGTGTTTTGATTTTGTGCGAGGAACAAACATGTCCGAGGAAAGTGAGACCGCGTCATCACGGTCTAGGAGAGAGCGAGATGCTGCGATGGCTCAAAAGGTCGATGCTATCACCGAGTTATTGCATGACATGTGTGACCGTATGGCTGCATTAGAAGTCTGCACGCCCAAAAGACAACAAGGCGGTGAACAAAGACCCGAAGGCTTTAGATAAGATCAAAGCGTTACCCGAGGTAGTTGTCATGCACCGGCGAGAAACCAACGTGCCAGACAAAGGCGATACGAAGAAAACGATAATCCGTTCTATGACCGTGGGTTTTCTTCCGATGAAAATCAACCAAGGCACCCACCGGCCAGAAGAAGGAATGATAGTGATCTTGGAGGAATGAAGCTACGGATCCCACCGTTCCACGGGAAGAACGATCCGGACGCTTTCCTCGAGTGGGAAAAGAAAGTAGAGTTGGTCTTTGATTGTCAAAGCTTCTCCACTCAAAAGAAGATGAGATTGGCGGCAACTGAATTTTGTGACTATGCCATTGATTGGTGGGATCAGCTTGTAACGAACCGGAGGCGCAACCGTGAAAATCCCGTTGAGACGTGGGAAGAAATGATCTACTTGATGCGACAACGTTTTGTCCCAACTCACTACCACCGAGAGCTTCATCAACGTTTGAGAGCTTTGTCCCAAGGGAATAGAGGCGTGGAAGATTATTTCCAAGAAATGGAAAAGCTAATGCTTAAGGGATATGTAGACGAGACAAGAGATGCCACCATGGCACGATTTTTTGCTGGCATGAACCGTGAACTTCTAGACCGCATGGAAATGCAATCCTATGCAACCGTAGAGGAGATGTTGCATAAGGCGATCATGGTTGGAAAACAAATCAAGAGAAGAAGTGTCCCTTCCCGAACTTCTCATGGAACCGGTATTGTTCTTAAGCCGAGCTATCAAGGAGAAGAGAAGTCAAATTTCAAGACCACAACCGAGCCTAAACCATCCGCACCTACTCAAGGATACAAAGGAAGGTATGAAACTTCTACTTCTACTTCTCGTGATGTGAGATGTTTCAAGTGTCAAGGTAAAGGACACTATGCAAAGGAATGTCCGAACCAAAGGATTATGGTTTTCTTGGACAATGGAGATATTGAGGAAGAAAAAGAAACGGTTTTTGATGAGTATCAAGAGGAGCATGAAGAAGTTGCCGAGGTAGGAGAGCTCTTAGTAATTCAACGGGCTTTGAACATGCACATCAAAACCGACGAGCATGAACAACGGAAAAAAAATTTTCACTCTCGATGCCAAGTCCAAGAAAGGGTATGTAGTCTCATCATAGACGGAGGAAGCTGCACCAACGTGGCAAGTGAAACAATGGTCAAGAAGCTTGACATGACCGTGAAGAAGCATCCGAAGCCGTATAGTCTTCAATGGCTAAACAACGAGGAAATGAAGGTAAAAAGCCAAGTTTCGGTTCCTATAACCATTGGCACATATCAAGATGAGGTGCTGTGTGACGTGTTGCCCATGGAATCAAGCCACATTCTTCTAGGAAGACCATGGCAATTCGATCGACGGGTTCTTCATGACGGGTTCAATAATCGGTATTCGTTTAACTACGAAGGAAAGAAGATCACGTTGGTTCCCATGTCACCAAGCAAAATTTATCAAAATCAAATTCTCCTCAAGCAAAAAGGTAAAAAGGTTGTAAGTGTTTCTTCTAACTTTTCCAAGAAAAATAAAAAGTGTCTTTTGATTGATTTTTCGAAAGCTCCTTTGAGTTTAACTAACCATGCACCAGAGCTTTCACTTCCGAGTGAGAAACCTTTTCTTTTGCAGAAAACTAAAGCTAAAATCAACAAAGGTGATCCACGGCAAAAGGAAAAGTCGATCCATGACTCCTGGTCCGGAAGAATTGATTTTGATCGATCGATCCTCTTGCGACCCGATTACAAACACGTGAACTATTTAGTTCGATTGAGGGAGGAATTTGAGCAACGAGTTTTCAACAACTCTAATCATTTTCATCGACCAACTGGATATTTTTAGGAGACAGGTCGAAACCAAATTCCAGTAACATACACCGATCTTCATCCGCCTTTGCAAACCATCTTAACGGTCGAAACGGAGCAAGCCGAACAAAAGACTCGACCAAACGATCAAATCTCTACTGGGTCAGGTAAGTTTTCTCAACCAAATACTCATTTTAAGACTAATGGTCGTGGTGTTTTCTTGTTTGGTCACGCAGATTTCAAATTCCTTCACAACACCCAACTCGGACACGGGGAGAATCGAAACATCCTAGGCGAAATGGTGAAAGATGTCTATTCTGTTTTGGCGAATCGTAGAAAGCATATACCGTTTTCAACATCAGCACTGATCAACCCCAACACATCCAAGAACAATCCCCAAGGTAAGCATAATCCGACTTTGAACTTCAAATTTACTAACTTAGCTCGTTTTCGTGTAGGTTCTTCGGATTTGAGGTCAAATCCTTTTGAAGAGAGGGGGGATGATATGATCCTGGATGAGCAGCTTGAACCAGTTGCTGAGGGAACCGAGGGAGGTTTAGCCGAGGGATATTCAATTGAGGGATTAATTGCCGAGGAACATTCAACCGAGGGAACTATTGCGGAGGAACATTCAACCGAGGGAAAATCCAGTAATTCGAAGAAAGGAGCTAAGGCCAAACGATATAAATTGGTCTTAGGAAGATTGTACCATCCAGGGTACTTGGGTCAGGACGTAGAAGATGCATTCAAACCTCACCGGTACTGAAATCAGGCCCAAGTAGATCGACCATTGGCTCAAGTGAATTATTTGTGCTCTTTTCCTTCGCTTCGGTTTTGTCCCAACGGATTTTCCGAAGCAAGGTTTTTAACGAGGAAAATATTTCACTTCCAATAAAATCCAATGTGTTGATCTAAGCCCATGAAGCCCACGAAAATCACAAGTCAAAGTCCAACAAAATTCAACAAAAATATCAAGAATCCAAAGGGGCATTTTCGCATGGAAGGACAAGGGTCATTCAAACTTGTGTTTAATTTTAGTCAAGTCTTTATTCAAACTTTGTGTTTAATTTTCTGTAATTTTCGACGTGGTTTATTGCTGTGCATGCAACCCCTCTTGTTTTTCTTTATAATCTCTTGGTAACTCATTTTCGAAAATCATCTAGTCTTTGAATAAAAATCTCTTTTCTCTCTAGTTCAAATCTCGATTGTGAGTCATATCAATCGAAAACCTTTGTCGAATTTGGTGAGTCATATCCAAACGAGACAAAGTGGAATATCAAGGGCCTTCCGCAACCCTTGTGATACCATTCGATCCACATACTTTGAAGCAATCACGTTAACGAGACAAAGTGGAATATCAAGGGCCTTCCGCAACGTTGCTTGCAAAGCCTATCACGTTCTTACCCAAACCGTAGAGTGTGCGATCTAGGGGATTCGTAACAAGTGGTATCAGAGCCCCACTCGACAATCTGGGTAATTTCGTTCCATCTCTCACTTGTTCTTATTTCATTTCGTTTTATTTTGAGTCTGTTCATCTTCATTGAAATTTCTGGGTTTGAAATTTTTGTTGTTTATGTTTTGTTTCAATTTTTATTATTTCAAAACGTTATCAAAAAAATCAAAAACAAATATAGCTAAGTAGATCTGTGTCTTGTTTTAATTTTCATAATTTTTAAAATTCAAAAAAAAAAAATTTGTTTTTGAGTTTTTATAAAAATTCCAGTTTTTGTGGTCATAGTTGAAAAAAATCTGAACTTGGCATACTCTCACGTTTGTGTTTTGATTTTGTGCGAGGAACAAACATGTTTGAGGAAAGTGAGACCGCGTCATCACGGTCTAGGAGAGAGCGAGATGCTGCGATGGCTGAAAAGGTCGATGCTATCACCGAGTTATTGCATGACATGCGTGACCGTATGGCTGCATTAGAAGTCCGCACGCCCGAAAGACAACAAGGCGGTGAACAAAGAGCCGAAGGCTTTAGATCAGATCAAAGCGTTGCCCGATATAGTTGTCATGCACCGGCGAGAAACCAACGTGCCCGACAAAAGCGATACGAAGAAAACGATAATCCGTTCTATGACCGTGGGTTTTCTTCCGATGAAAATCAACCAAGGCACCCACCGGCCAAAAGAAGGAATGATAGTGATCTTGGAGGAATGAAGCTACGGATCCCACCGTTCCAAGGAAAGAACGATCCGGACGCTTTCCTCGAGTGGGAAAAGAAAGTAGAGTTGGTCTTTGATTGTCAAAGCTTCTCCACTCAAAAGAAGATGAGATTGGCGGCTACTGAATTTTGTGACTATGCCATTGATTGGTGGGATCAGCTTGTAACGAACCGGAGGCGCAACCGTGAGAATCCCGTTGAGACGTGGGAAGAAATGATCTACTTGATGCGACAACGTTTTGTCCCAACTCACTACCACCGAGAGCTTCATCAACGTTTGAGAGCTTTGTCCCAAGGGAATAGAGGCGTGGAAGATTATTTCCAAGAAATGGAAAAGCTAATGCTTAAGGGAGATGTAGACGAGACAAGAGATGCCACCATGGCACGATTTTTTTCTGGCATGAACCGTGAACTTCAAGACCGCATGGAAATGCAATCCTATGCAACCGTAGAGGAGATGTTGCATAAGGCGATCATGGTTGAAAAACAAATCAAGAGAAGAAGTGTCCCTTCCCGAACTTCTCATGGAACCGGAATTGTTCTTAAGCCGAGCTATCAAGGAGAAGAGAAGTCAAATTTCAAGACCACAAACCAGCCGCACCTACTCAAGGATACAAAGGAGGGTATGAAACTTCTACTTCTACTTCTCGTGATGTGAGATGTTTCAAGTGTCAAGGTAAAGGACACTATGCAAAGGAATGTCCGAACCAAAGGATTATGGTTTTCTTGGACAATGGAGATATTGAGGAAGAAAAAGAAACGGGTTTTGATGAGTATCAAGAGGAGCATGAAGAAGTTGCCGAGGTAGGAGAGCTCTTAGTAATTCAACGGGCTTTGAACATGCACATCAAAATCGACGAGCATGAACAACGGAAAAATTTGTTTCACTCTCGATGCCAAGTCCAAGAAAGGGTATGTAGTCTCATCATAGACGGAGGAAGCTGCACCAACGTGGCAAGTGAAACAATGGTCAAGAAGCTTGACATGACCGTGAAGGATCATCCGAAGCCGTATAGTCTTCAATGGCTAAACAACGAGGAAATGAAGGTAAAAAGCCAAGTTTCGGTTCCTATAACCATTGGCACATATCAAGAGGAGGTGCTGTGGGACTTGTTGCCCATGGAATCAAGCCACATCCTTCTAGGAAGACCATGGCAATTCGATCGACGGGTTCTTCATGACGGGTTCAATAATCGGTATTCGTTTAACTACGAAGGAAAGAAGATCACGTTGGTTCCCATGTCACCAAGCGAAATTTATCAAGATCAAATTATCCTCAAGAAAAAAGGTAAAGAGGCTGTAGGTGTTTCTTCTAACTCTTCCAAGAAAAATAAAAAGTGTCTTTTGATTGATTTTTCGAAAGCTCCTTTGAGTTTAACTAACCATGCACCAGAGCTTTCACTTCCGAGTGAGAAACCTTTTCTTTTGCAGAAAACTAAAGCTAAAATCAACAAAGGTGATGCACGGCAAAAGGAAAAGTCGATCCATGACTCCTGGTCCGGAAGAATTGATTTCGATCGATCGATCCTCTTGCGACCCGATTACAAACACGTGAAATATTTAGTTCGATTGAGGGAGGAATTTGAGCAACAAGTTTTCAACAACTCTAATCATTTTCATCGACCAACTGGATATTTTGAGGAGACAGGTCGAAACCAAATTCCAGTAGCATACACCGATCTTTATCCGCCTTTGCAAACCATCTTAACGGTCGAAACGGAGAAAGCCGAACAAAAGACTCGACCAAACGATCAAATCTCTACTGGGTCAAGTAAGTTTTCTCAACCAAACACTCATTTTAAGACTAATGGTCGTGGTGTTTTCTTGTTTGGTCACGCAGATTTCAAGTTCCTTCACAACACCCAACTCGGACCCGTGGAGAATCGAAACATCCGAGGCGAAATGGTGAAAGATGTCTATTCTGTTTTGGCGAATCGTAGAAAGCATATACCGTTTTCAACATCAGCACTGATCAACCCCAACACATCCAAGACCAATCCCCAAGGTAAGAATAATCCGACTTTGAACTTCAAATTTACTAACTTAGCTCGTTTTCGTGTAGGTTCTTCGGATTTGAGGTCAAATCCTTTTGAAGAGAGGGGGGATGATATGATCCTGGATGAGCAGCTTGAACCAGTTGCTGAGGGAACCGAGGGAGGTTTAGCCGAAGGATATTCAATTGAGGGATTAATTGCTGAGGAACATTCAACCGAGGGAACTATTGCGGAGGAACATTCAACCGAGGGAAAATCAAGTAATTCGAAGAAAGGAGCTAAGGCCAAACGATATAAATTGGTCCTATGAAGATTGTACCATCCAGGGTACTTGGGTCAGGACGTAGAAGATGCATACAAACCTCACCGGTACTGAAATCAGGCCCAAGTAGATCGACCATTGGCTCAAGTGAATTATTTGTGCTCTTTTCCTTCGCTTCGGTTTTGTCCCAACGGATTTTCCGAAGCAATGTTTTTAACGAGGAAAATATTTCACTTCCAATAAAATCCAATGTGTTGATCTAAGCCCATGAATCCCACGAAAATCACAAGTCAAAGTCCAACAAAATTCAACAAAAATATCAAGAATCCAAAGGGGCATTTTCGCATGGAAGGACAAGGGGCATTCAAACTTGTGTTTAATTTTAGTCAAGTCTTTATTCAAACTTTGTGTTTAATTTTCTGTAATTTTCGACGTGGTTTATTGCTGTGCATGCAACCCCTCTTGTTTTTCTTTATAATCTCTTGGTAACTCATTTTCGAAAATCATCTAGTCTTTGAATAAAAATCTCTTTTCTCTCTAGATCAAATCTCGATTGTGAGTCATATCAATCGAAAACCTTTGTCGAATTTGGTGAGTCATATCCAAACGAGACAAAGTGGAATATCAAGGGCCTTCCGCAACCCTTGTTAGACCATTCGATCCACATACTTTGAAGCAATCACGTTGCTTGCAAAGCCTATCCCGTTCTTACCCAAACCGTAGAGTGTGCGATCTAGGGGATTCGTAACAATGAAGAAGTGGCTGTTAAAGGAGATTTATTGGTGATTCAAAGATCCTTGAACATTCACGTCAAAATCGACGAACATGAGCAAAGGAAGCATCTATTCCATTCACGGTGCCACGTCCAAGGTAAGGTATGTAGTATTATTATAGACGGAGGTAGCTGCAACAATGTGGCAAGTGAGACAATGGTCCGAAAGCGTGAGATGCCCGTGAAAAAGCATATGAATAGTTACATTCTTCATTGGCTCAACAACGAAGAGATGAGAGTAAGTAATCAAGTTTCCGTGCCTATAACCATTGGTAAGTACAAAGATGAGATTCTGTGTGACGTCCTGCCCATGGAAGCAAGTCACATCCTTCTAGGGAGACCATGGCAATATGATCGAAGAGTTCTTCATGACGGTTTCACCAATCGATACTCGTTTAATTACGAAGGAAAGAAGATCACTTTGGTTCCTACGTCGCCACAAGAAATTTATCAAGATCAGCAACTCATCAAGCACAAAGGAAAGCAGGTTGTAAGTGAAACCCTTAACTTTCGTTACAAAAAAAAAAGCAAGTTCTTTTGATTGATTTTTTGAAAGCTCCTTCGAGCTTAACTAACCGCGCACCGGGACTACAAATTCCGAGTGAGACTTCATTTCTTTTGCAGGAAACTCAGACTATGATCAAAGTAGATGACCCTACGAAGTCCCCAGCCAATCAAGAAGGAGAATATTTACTCAAAAGATGCCCAGCAAAAACGATCAATCAACCCTTTTTGCCCGAATACAAAATGTGCAATTATTTGGAGCGATTGAGGGATGAGCTAAATCAGAGAATTTCCACCGAGGGAAACCATTTTTGGCGACCAACAAGACCTTTAGAAGAGAATAGTCAAGGCAAAAATCAAATATCTCATGACTATTCAAAGTTTCCTTTGAAAACCACACTTGCGGCCAAGGTGTAGCAAGCCGAGAAAAAGAGGCATCCAAACGATCAGAATGCTGATGGGTCAGGTAAGTTCTCTCATCAAAACACATATCTTAAGACTAATAGTCGTGGTGTTTTGTGTCTTGAACATACAGATTTTGAGATCGCTCAAAACCTTCAAATCGGATCCGAGAAGAGCCAAACCGTTCAAGGAGAAACAACGGAAAATGAACGAGATGTCTATATTGTTTTTGTGACTTCTAAAAAGCTTGAACAACATCCCATCTAAACACGGAACAACTCTAGCAAGATCCGCTCACGAGGTAAGTATTTTCTGATTTTAAACCTCAATGATCCTAACTTAGCTCGTTTCCTTGCAGATTTTTTGGATTTGAGGACAAATCCTTTTCAAGTGGGAGAGGATGAAATGATCCTGGATGAGCAGCTTGAACCAGATGCTGAGGGAACCGAGGGAAAACAAGCTGAGGTTTATTCTGAGGGAAAACAAGCTGAGGGATCCGAGGGATTCTTTTCTAGGGGATTCTGTTCCGAGGGATTCCTAGCCGAGGAGAATGTTGCCGAGGCAAAAGATGGAGGTTTAGCCGAGGGACATCCGATTGGGGAAAATCAATCATTTCGAAGAAAGGAGCTAAGGCAAAACGATTCAAGAAAGTCTCGGGGAAATTATTCCATCAAGTGGGATTCGACAAGATTGCTTGTGCTCGGTTGAAGAAGTGTTTTCAAACCTCAATGGTTTTGAATAACAACCCCAAGTAGATCAACAAAAGGCTAAGTGATTTAATTGTGCTCTTTTCGTCCTCTTTGGTATTGTCCCATTGGGTTTTCCAAAGAGAGGTTTTTAATGAGGCAATTGTATCACTTCCAATAAAATCCATTTGTTGATCCAAGTACAAGAAGCCCATTATCATTTTCGAAATTAGAAGAGCAAGAGTCATCTTTTAAAAGTTCAAACTTTGGTTTAATTGTTGTGTCATTTTCGAGAGAGATTAATTGTTGTTTCTCTCTCTTTCATGCATGATCTTTGTATTTCTTTTTAAACCCCTTGTAACCCATTTGCGATTTCTATCTAGTCTTTTAATCAAAATCTTTCAAAATCTCTAGATCTTGTTGATGAGTAATATTCAACAAAAACTTTCGATCCTCTTGGTGAGTAATATCCTTGAGAATCGATCGAGGAATATAAAGGGCTTTTCGCACCCCTTGTGAGACCATTCGCTCCACGTCCCTTGAAGCAATTATGTTGCTTGCAAGGCTTATCCAACCATTACCCAAACCGTAGAGTGAGATTCCTTGGTAGGAGCGTGTCAAGTGGTATCATAGCACCACTCCAAAACCGGATAATTTCGTTCCTTATTTTCTTTTGTTTTTGCGATTTTTGTTTTAAGTCTTTTCATCTTCTGAATTTTTGTGTCGCTTTGTTCTTATTTATGTCTTGTAATTTGCGCATCTAGATATTGTTTAGGTGTTCAGTTATATTTTTCGTTTGCATCATAAATCAAAAAAAAAAAAAAAAAAAATATTAGGGTTCATAGATTTATCGATTTGTTCTTCATCATTTTTGTCTCTTCATATTCTGTTTAGATCGAGTATTTTGTGTGTGCTGTGTGTCTAGTGTCATCCATTGTCACTTAGATTCAGTTCTGGTCGAAATATTTTGTGTCTCTTCATCTTCATAATCGTGTTTGCATTCATCTAGGGTTTTCGAATTTTTTTAATTATCTAAAACATTTTGTTGATTAAATCTTTGTGGGTAGCTTCTTTTGCTGGTGATTTCTTTGCTGTTTTTATTTCAGGATACGATGGCACAAGATGGGCATAGCAATAGTCAAAATCAACAAACGGACTCCCCTTTTGACCAAGCCGGTTTAAACGCTAAACAATTAAATGCGGTCATGGAAGGAATGAGGCGAATGATGGTAACCGAGATGCAAGAGATGAATGAGAAGTTTGCACGTGTGCTCGAGGCACAAAGACAACCTCAAAATGTACACGTTGGGGGAGAGCAAAACAGGCCCCGAAGGGAAGAACAAGATTATTACTACGAAGATCTTTCACATGGTGAAGAAAGAGGACGACGTCGACGTGCTAGGGAGGTAAGGAGGAGACATGATTCTGATGGTCACTCATCAAACACTAGTCAAAGGAGACATAGGCGTGTGCGAGAGGCTGAAAATCTCGGTGGTCTTAAACTAAAGATTCCCCCTTTCCACGGGAAGAATGATCTGAATGCTTATTTGGAATGGGAAAAGAAAATCGAGCTGGTTTTCAATTGTCAACACACCACGGAAGCTAATAGAGTGCGTGTGGCAGCAACGGAGTTCTATGATTACGCTCTTAGTTGGTGGGATCAATTTGTGACTACTCGAAGACGATGCGGTGTGAATCCGGTGGAGTCATGGAACAAGATGAAAACTATTATGAGGAAGCGATTTGTGCCGAGTCACCATCATAGAGAGCTACACAATCAAGTTAGGAGACTCGCACAAGGAAACCGAAGTGTCGAAGAATACTTTCAAGAAATGGAAACACTTCTTATACGGACCGACGTAACCGAGGATAGGGAAGCCACTACGTCATGGTTTTTCGGAGGCTTGAACCGAGATATCCAAGATAGATTGGAGATGCACCATTACGTTGAACTAGAAGACATGTTGCACAAGGCGATTCTGATCGAGCAACAACTTAAGAGAATGAGCTCTTCTTCTCGATCTTCTTACGATGTTGGAATGCCATGTGCTAAGCCGAGCTATCCAAATGAAGAGAAGCAGATTGCTAAGCCTAAGATTGAGCTTAAACCGTTTACACCTATTCAAAGTTACAAAGGAAAAACCGAGGCAACAACTTCTACGGGTCGTGAGGTAAGATGTTTCAAATGTCAAGGCAAAGGACACTTTGCAAAAGAATGTCCAAACCAAAAGATTATGGTCCTCTTGGACAATGGTGAGATTGAAGAAGAGGAAGTGCTTGATGGTTCATCCGAGGAGCATGAAGAAGTGGCTGTTAAAGGAGATTTATTGGTGATTCAAAAAGCCTTGAACATTCACGTCAAAATAGACGAACATGAGCAAAGGAAGAATCTATTCCATTCACGGTGCCACGTCCAAGGTAAGGTATGTAGTATTATTATAGATGGAGGTAGCTGCACCAATGTGGCAAGTGAGACAATGGTCCGAAAGCTTGAGATGCCCGTGAAAAAGCATCTGAATCGTTACAATCTTCAATGGCTCAACAACGAAGAGATGAGAGTAAGTAATCAAGTTTCCGTGCCTATAACCATTGGTAAGTACAAAGATTAGACTCTGTGTGACATCCTGCCCATGGAAGCAAGTCACATCCTTCTAGGGAGACCATGGCAATGTGATCGAAGAGTTCTTCATGACGGTTTCAACAATCGATACTCGTTTTATTACGAAGGAAAGAATATCACTTTGGTTCCTACGTCGCCACAAGAAATTTATCAAGATCAGCAACTCATTAAGCACAAAGGAAAATAGGTTGTAAGTGAAACCTTTAACTCTCGTTACAAAAAAAAAAAGCAAGTTGTTTTGATTGATTTTTCGAAAGCTCCTTCGAGCTTAACTAACCGCGCACCGGGACTACAAAATCCGAGTGAGGCCTCATTTCTTTTGCAAGAAACTAAGACTATGATCAAAGGAGATGACCTCAAGAAGTCCCCAGCCAATCAAGAAGGAGAAAATTCACTTAAAAGATGCCCAGCAAAAACGATCAATCAACCTTTTTGGCCCGTATACAAAACGTGCAATTATTTGGAGCGATTGAAGGATGAGCTAAATCAGAGAATTTCCACCGAAGGAAACCATTTTTGCCGACTAACAAGACCTTTAGAAGAGAATAGTCAAGGCAAAAATCAAATAGCTCATGACGATTCAAAGTTTCCTTTGAAAACCACACTTGCGGCCAAGGAGAAGCAAGCCGAGAAAAAGAGGCATCCAAACGATCAGAATGCTGATGGGTCAGGTAAGTTCTCTCACCAAAACACATATCTTAAGACTAATAGTCATGGTGTTGTGTCTTGAACATACAGATTTTGAGATCGCTCAAAACCTTCAAATCGGATCCGAGAAGAGCCAAACCGCTCAAGGAGAAACAACGGGAAATGAAAGAGATTTCTATACTGTTTTGTGACTTTTAAAAAGCTTGAACAACATCCCATCTCAACACGGAACAACTCTAGCAAGATCCGCTCACGAGGTAAGTATTTTCTGATTTTAAACCTCAATGATCCTAACTTAGCTCGTTTCCTTGCAGATTTTTTGGATTTGAGGACAAATCTTTTTCAAGTGGGAGAGGATGATATGATCCTGGATGAGCACCTTGAACCAGATGCTGAGGGAACCGAGGGAAAACAAGCTGAGGTTTATTCTGAGAGAAAACAAGTTGAGGGATCCGAGGGATTCTTTTCTAGGGGATTCTGTTCCGAGGGATTCCTAGCCGAGGAGAATGTTGCCGAGGGAAAAGATGGAGGTTTATCCGAGGGACATCTGATTGAGGGAAACTCAATCATTTCGAATAAAGGAGCTAAGGCAAAACGATTCAAGAAAGTCTCGGGAAAATTATTCCATCAAGTGGGATTCGACAAGATTGCTTGGGCTCGGTTGAAGAAGTGTTTTCAAACCTCAATGGTTTTCAATAACAAGCCCAAGTAGATCAACAAATGGCTAAGTGATTTAATTGTGCTCTTTTCCTCCTCTTTGGTTTTGTCCCATTGGGTTTTCCAAAGAGAGGTTTTTAATGAAGCAATTGGATCACTTCCAATAAAATCCATTTGTTGATCCAAGTCCAAGAAGCCCATTATCATTTTCGAAATTAGAAGAGCAAGAGTCATTTTTTTAAAATTCAAACTTTGGTTTAATTGTTGTGTCATTTTCGAGAGAGATTAATTGTTGTTTCTCTCTCTTTCATGCATGATCTTTGTATTTCTTTTTAAACCCCTTGTAACCCATTTGCGATTTCTATCTAGTCTTTTAATCAAAATCTTTCAAAATCTCTAGATCTTGTTGATGAGTAATATTCAACAAAAACTTTCGATCCTCTTGGTGAGTAATATCCTTGAGAATCGATCGAGGAATATCAAGGGCTTTTCGCACCCCTTGTGAGACCATTCGCTCCACGTCCCTTGAAGCAATTATGTTGCTTGCAAGGCTTATCCAACCATTACCCAAACCGTAGAGTGAGATTCCTTGGTAGGAGCGTGTCAAGTGGTATCATAGCACCACTCCAAAACCGGATAATTTTGTTCCTTATTTTCTTTTGTTTTTGCGATTTTTGTTTTAAGTCTTTTCATCTTCGGAATTTTTGTGTCGCTTTGTTCTTATTTATGTCTTGTAATTTGCGCATCTAGATATTGTTTAGGTGTTCAGTTATATTTTTCGTTTGCATCATAAATCAAAAAAAAAAAAAAAAAAAAATATTAGGGTTCATAGATTTATCGATTTGTTCTTCATCATTTTTGTCTCTTCATATTCTGTTTAGATCGAGTATTTTGTGTGTGCTGTGTGTCTAGTGTCATCCATTGTCACTTAGATTCAGTTCTGGTCAAAATATTTTGTGTCTCTTCATCTTCATAATCGTGTTTGCATTCATCTAGGGTTTTCGAATTTTTTTAATTATCTAAAAAATTTTGTTGATTAAATCTTTGTGGGAAGCTTCTTTTGCTGGTGATTTCTTTGCTGTTTTTATTTCAGGATACGATGGCACAAGATGGGCATAGCAATAGTCAAAATCAACAAACGGACTCCCCTTTTGATCAAGCCGGTTTAAACGCTCAACAATTAAATGCGGTCATGGAAGGAATGAGGCGAATGATGGTAACCGAGATGCAAGAGATGAATGAGAAGTTTGCACGTGTGCTCGAGGCACAAAGACAACCTCAAAATGTACACGTTGGGGGAGAGCAAAACAGGCCCCGAAGGGAAGAACAAGATTATTACTACGAAGATCTTTCACATGGTGAAGAAAGAGGACGACGTCGACGTGCTAGGGAGGTAAGGAGGAGACATGATTCTGATGGTCACTCATCAAACACTAGTCAAAGGAGACATAGGCGTGTGCGAGAGGCTGAAAATCTCGGTGGTCTTAAACTAAAGATTCCCCCTTTCTACGGGAAGAATGATCCGAATGCTTATTTGGAATGGAAAAAGAAAATCGAGCTGGTTTTCAATTGTCAACACACCACGGAAGCTAATAGAGTGCGTGTGGCAGCAACGGAGTTCTATGATTACGCTCTTAGTTGGTGGGATCAATTTGTGACTACTCGAAGACGATGCGGTGTGAATCCGGTGGAGTCATGGAACAAGATGAAAACTATTATGAGGAAGCGATTTGTGCCGAGTCACCATCATAGAGAGCTACACAATCAAGTTAGGAGACTCGCACAAGGAAACCGAAGTGTCGAAGAATACTTTCAAGAAATGGAAACACTTCTTATACGGACCGACGTAACCGAGGATAGGGAAGCCACTACGTCATGGTTTTTGGGAGGCTTGAACCGAGATATCCAAGATAGATTGGAGATGCACCATTACGTTGAACTAGAAGACATGTTGCACAAGGCGATTCTGATCGAGCAACAACTTAAGAGAATGAGCTCTTCTTCTCGATCTTCTTACGATGTTGGAATGCCATGTGCTAAGCCGAGCTATCCAAATGAAGAGAAGCAGATTGCTAAGCCTAAGATTGAGCCTAAACCGTTTACACCTATTCAAAGTTACAAAGGAAAAACCGAGGCAACAACTTCTACGGGTCGTGAGGTAAGATGTTTCAAATGTCAAGGCAAAGGACACTTTGCAAAAGAATGTCCAAACCAAAAGATTATGGTCCTCTTGGACAATGGTGAGATTGAAGAAGAGGAAGTGCTTGATGGTTCATCCGAGGAGCATGAAGAAGTGGCTGTTAAAGGAGATTTATTGGTGATTCAAAAAGCCTTGAACATTCACGTCAAAATAGATGAACATGAGCAAAGGAAGAATCTATTCCATTCACGGTGCCACGTCCAAGGTAAGGTATGTAGTATTATTATAGACGGAGGTAGCTGCACCAATGTGGCAAGTGAGACAATGGTCCGAAAGCTTGAGATGCCCGTGAAAAAGCATCTGAATCGTTACAATCTTCAATGGCTCAACAACGAAGAGATGAGAGTTAGTAATCAAGTTTCCGTGCCTATAACCATTGGTAAGTACAAAGATTAGACTCTGTGTGACATCCTGCCCATGGAAGCAAGTCACATCCTTCTAGGGAGACCATGGCAATGTGATCGAAGAGTTCTTCATAACGGTTTCAACAATCGATACTCGTTTTATTACGAAGGAAAGAATATCACTTTGGTTCCTACGTCGCCACAAGAAATTTATCAAGATCAGCAACTCATCAAGCACAAAGGAAAATAGGTTGTAAGTGAAACCTTTAACTCTCGTTACAAAAAAAAAAGCAAGTTGTTTTTATTGATTTTTCGAAAGCTCCTTCGAGCTTAACTAACCGCGCACCGGGACTACAAAATCCGAGTGAGGCTTCATTTCTTTTGCAGGAAACTAAGACTATGATCAAAGGAGATGACCTCAAGAAGTCCCCAGCCAATCAAGAAGGAGAAAATTCACTTAAAAGATGCCCAGCAAAAACCATCAATCAACCCTTTTGGCCCGTATACAAAACGTGCAATTATTTGGAGCGATTGAAGGATGAGCTAAATCAGAGAATTTCCACCGAGGGAAACCATTTTTGCCGACTAACAAGACCTTTAGAAGAGAATAGTCAAGGCAAAAATCAAATAGCTCATGACGATTCAAAGTTTCCTTTGAAAACCACACTTGCGGCCAAGGAGAAGCAAGCCAAGAAAAAGAGGCATCCAAACGATCAGAATGCTGATGGGTCAGGTAAGTTCTCTCACCAAAACACATATCTTAAGACTAATAGTCGTGGTGTTGTGTCTTGAACATACAGATTTTGAGATCGCTCAAAACCTTCAAATCGGATCGGAGAAGAGCCAAACCGCTCAAGGAGAAACAACGGGAAATGAAAGAGATTTCTATACTGTTTTGTGACTTTTAAAAAGCTTGAACAACATCCCATCTCAACACGGAACAACTCTAGCAAGATCCGCTCACGAGGTAAGTATTTTCTGATTTTAAACCTCAATGATCCTAACTTAGCTCGTTTCCTTGCAGATTTTTTGGATTTGAGGACAAATCTTTTTCAAGTGGGAGAGGATGATATGATCCTGGATGAGCACCTTGAACCAGATGCTGAGGGAACCGAGGGAAAACAAGCTGAGGTTTATTCTGAGAGAAAACAAGTTGAGGGATCCGAGGGATTCTTTTCTAGGGGATTCTGTTCCGAGGGATTCCTAGCCGAGGAGAATGTTGCCGAGGGAAAAGATGGTGGTTTATCCGAGGGACATCTGATTGAGGGAAACTCAATCATTTCGAATAAAGGAGCTAAGGCAAAACGATTCAAGAAAGTCTCGGGGAAATTATTCCATCAAGTGGGATTCGACAAGATTGCTTGGGCTCGGTTGAAGAAGTGTTTTCAAACCTCAATGGTTTTCAATAACAAGCCCAAGTAGATCAACAAATGGCTAAGTGATTTAATTGTGCTCTTTTCCTCCTCTTTGGTTTTGTCCCATTGGGTTTTCCAAAGAGAGGTTTTTAATGAAGCAATTGGATCACTTCCAATAAAATCCATTTGTTGATCCAAGTCCAAGAAGCCCATTATCATTTTCGAAATTAGAAGAGCAAGAGTCATTTTTTAAAAATTCAAACTTTGGTTTAATTGTTGTGTCATTTTCGAGAGAGATTAATTGTTGTTTCTCTCTCTTTCATGCATGATCTTTGTATTTCTTTTTAAACCCCTTGTAACCCATTTGCGATTTCTATCTAGTCTTTTAATCAAAATCTTTCAAAATCTCTAGATCTTGTTGATGAGTAATATTCAACAAAAACTTTCGATCCTCTTGGTGAGTAATATCCTTGAGAATCGATCGAGGAATATCAAGGGCTTTTCGCACCCCTTGTGAGACCATTCGCTCCACGTCCCTTGAAGCAATTATGTTGCTTGCAAGGCTTGTCCAACCATTACCCAAACCGTAGAGTGAGATTCCTTGGTAGGAGCGTGTCAAGTGGTATCATAGCACCACTCCAAAACCGGATAATTTTGTTCCTTATTTTCTTTTGTTTTTGCGATTTTTGTTTTAAGTCTTTTCATCTTCTGAATTTTTGTGTCGCTTTGTTCTTATTTATGTCTTGTAATTTGCGCATCTAGATATTGTTTAGGTGTTCAGTTATATTTTTCGTTTGCATCATAAATCAAAAAAACAAAAAACAAAAATATTAGGGTTCATAGATTTATCGATTTGTTCTTCATCATTTTTGTCTCTTCATATTCTGTTTAGATCGAGTATTTTGTGTGTGCTGTGTGTCTAGTGTCATCCATTGTCACTTAGATTCAGTTCTGGTCGAAATATTTTGTGTCTCTTCATCTTCATAATCGTGTTTGCATTCATCTAGGGTTTTCGAATTTTTTTAATTATCTAAAAAATTTTGTTGATTAAATCTTTGTGGGAAGCTTCTTTTGCTGGTGATTTCTTTGCTGTTTTTATTTCAGGATACGATGGCACAAGATGGGCATAGCAATAGTCAAAATCAACAAACGGACTCCCCTTTTGATCAAGCCGGTTTAAACGCTCAACAATTAAATGCGGTCATGGAAGGAATGAGGCGAATGATGGTAACCGAGATGCAAGAGATGAATGAGAAGTTTGCACGTGTGCTCGAGGCACAAAGACAACCTCAAAATGTACACGTTGGGGGAGAGCAAAACAGGCCCCGAAGGGAAGAACAAGATTATTACTACGAAGATCTTTCACATGGTGAAGAAAGAGGACGACGTCGACGTGCTAGGGAGGTAAGGAGGAGACATGATTCTGATGGTCACTCATCAAACACTAGTCAAAGGAGACATAGGCGTGTGCGAGAGGCTGAAAATCTCGGTGGTCTTAAACTAAAGATTCCCCCTTTCTACGGGAAGAATGATCCGAATGCTTATTTGGAATGGAAAAAGAAAATCGAGCTGGTTTTCAATTGTCAACACATCACGGAAGCTAATAGAGTGCGTGTGGCAGCAACGGAGTTCTATGATTACGCTCTTAGTTGGTGGGATCAATTTGTGACTACTCGAAGACGATGCGGTGTGAATCCGGTGGAGTCATGGAACAAGATGAAAACTATTATGAGGAAGCGATTTGTGCCGAGTCACCATCATAGAGAGCTACACAATCAAGTTAGGAGACTCGCACAAGGAAACCGAAGTGTCGAAGAATAATTTCAAGAAATGGAAACACTTCTTATACGGACCGACGTAACCGAGGATAGGGAAGCCACTACGTCATGGTTTTTGGGAGGCTTGAACCGAGATATCCAAGATAGATTGGAGATGCACCATTACGTTGAACTAGAAGACATGTTGCACAAGGCGATTCTGATCGAGCAACAACTTAAGAGAATGAGCTCTTCTTCTCGATCTTCTTACGATGTTGGAATGCCATGTGCTAAGCCGAGCTATCCAAATGAAGAGAAGCAGATTGCTAAGCCTAAGATTGAGCCTAAACCGTTTACACCTATTCAAAGTTACAAAGGAAAAACCGAGGCAACAACTTCTACGGGTCGTGAGGTAAGATGTTTCAAATGTCAAGGCAAAGGACACTTTGCAAAAGAATGTCCAAACCAAAAGATTATGGTCCTCTTGGACAATGGTGAGATTGAAGAAGAGGAAGTGTTTGATGGTTCATCCGAGGAGCATGAAGAAGTGGCTGTTAAAGGAGATTTATTGGTGATTCAAAAAGCCTTGAACATTCACGTCAAAATAGACGAACATGAGCAAAGGAAGAATCTATTCCATTCACGGTGCCACGTCCAAGGTAAGGTATGTAGTATTATTATAGACGGAGGTAGCTGCACCAATGTGGCAAGTGAGACAATGGTCCGAAAGCTTGAGATGCCCGTGAAAAAGCATCTGAATCGTTACAATCTTCAATGGCTCAACAACGAAGAGATGAGAGTTAGTAATCAAGTTTCCGTGCCTATAACCATTGGTAAGTACAAAGATTAGACTCTGTGTGACATCCTGCCCATGGAAGCAAGTCACATCCTTCTAGGGAGACCATGGTAATGTGATCGAAGAGTTCTTCATGATGGTTTCAACAATCGATACTCGTTTTATTACGAAGGAAAGAATATCACTTTGGTTCCTACGTTGCCACAAGAAATTTATCAAGATCAGCAACTCATCAAGCACAAAGGAAAATAGGTTGTAAGTGAAACCTGTAACTCTCGTTACAAAAAAAAAAAAGCAAGTTGTTTTGATTGATTTTTCGAAAGCTCCTTCGAGCTTAACTAACCGCGCACCGGGACTACAAAATCCGAGTGAGGCTTCATTTCTTTTGCAGGAAACTAAGACTATGATCAAAGGAGATGACCTCAAGAAGTCCCCAGCCAATCAAGAAGGAGAAAATTCACTCAAAAGATGCCCAGCAAAAACCATCAATCAACCCTTTTGGCCCGTATACAAAACGTGCAATTATTTGGAGCGATTGAAGGGTGAGCTAAATCAGAGAATTTCCACCGAGGGAAACCATTTTTGCCGACTAACAAGACCTTTAGAAGAGAATAGTCAAGGCAAAAATCAAATAGCTCATGACGATTCAAAGTTTCCTTTGAAAACCAAACTTGCGGCCAAGGAGAAGCAAGCCGAGAAAAAGAGGCATCCAAACGATCAGAATGCTGATGGGTCAGGTAAGTTCTCTCACCAAAACACATATTTTAAGACTAATAGTCGTGGTGTTTTGTGTCTTAAACATACAGATTTTGAGATCGCTCAAAACCTTTAATTCGGACCCGGGAAGAGCCAAACCGTTCAAGGAGAAACAACGGGAAATGAACGAGATGTCTATACTGTTTTGTGACTTCTAAAAAGCTAGAATCACATCCCATCTCAACACATAAAAACTCTAGCAAGATCAGCTCACGAGGTAAGTATTTTCTGATTTTAAACCTCAATGATCCTAACTTAGCTCGTTTCCTTGAAGATTTTTCGGATTTGAGGACAAATCATTTTCAAGTGGGAGAGGATGATATGATCCTGGATGAGCAGCTTGAACCAGAGGGAAAACAAGCTGAGGGATCCGAGGGATTCTTTTTTGGGGGATTCTGTTCCGAGGGATTCCTAGCCGAGGAGAATGTTGCCGAGGGAAAAGATGGAGGTTTAACCGAGGGACATCCGATTGAGGGAAAATCAATCATTTCGAAGAAATGAGCTATGGCAAAACAATTCAAGAAACTCTCGGGGAAATTATTACATCAAGTGGGATTCGACAAGATTGCTTGGGCTCGGTTGAAGAAGTGTTTTCAAACCTTAATTGTGCTCTTTTCCTCCTCTTTGGTTTTGTCCTATTGGGTTTTCCAAAGAGAGGTTTTTAATGAGGCAATTGGATCACTTCCAATAAAATCCATTTGTTGATCCAAGCCCAAGAAGTCAATTATCATTTTCGAAATTAGAAGGGCAAGAGTCATTTTTTTTAAATTCAAACTTTGGTTTAAATTCAAACTTTGGCAAGAGAGATTAATTGTTGTTTCTCTCTCTTTCATGCATGATTTTTGTATTTTTTTTTAAACCCCTTGTAACCCATTTGCGATTTCTATCTAGTATTTTAATCAAAATCTTTCTAAATCTTGCTAATGAGTAATATTCAACAAAAACTTTCGATCCTCTTGGTGAGTAATATCCTTGAGAATAGATCGAGGAATATCAAGGGCTTTCCGCACCCCTTGTAAGACCATTCGATCCACGTCCCTTGAAGCAATTATGTTGCTTGCAAGGCTTATCCAACCATTACCCAAACCGTAGAGTGAGATTCCTTGGGAGGAGCGTGTCAAGATTGAAGAGAAATTTGGGAGGGGGTTCCTCCAATGGGAAAATTTCAAAAACAAGTATGCTTCAAGTAGAAAAGCATGGACCAAATTCAACAAGTTAACTCACAATATAATTGGACTTGGATATGATGATATGGGAAGATTAGACATGTGTTTTGATTGGTGGGATCAACGAGTAGCGGTAATTAACTTTTTTCTTCTCATTTTCCCCTTTATGGATTTGTGTGATTGTGTGTGAAATTATGGATTTCTTGTATTTATCATTGAGGAGAGTTTTTAGATTGATTTACCATTGATGATAGTTTTCCCTTTTATGGATTTATCATTGGCTAATACTTCTTGTTTATTTTTTTATATATAAGAATGGTCTGGTGCTAGAAAATACAGAGAGAAGCCGACTCCTAATATGAATTTGTTTGAAAGAGAATTTGGTGGTATTACTGTGACGGGAGAAGAAGGATGGAGTGCTCAACAAGGAGAAGCTAGTTTAAATTCCAGAGTGAATGGAGATAATGAGGATGAAGCTGATTATGTTGATATAGACATGCAAGTGCCAGAGACACAAACCCAAGCTGTAGGGAAACAAATCCAAGGTGGAGGTTCAAGAATAAAAAGAAGTCGTAAAGAGAAAGATGTAATTATAGAGACTTATGTTGCACGCAATACAATTCTTGCGCAGAAGAATAAAATAGCGGAACATATGTTGGAGCGTGAATATGCTTCTAGTGTTGAGCGTGTACTAGAAGTACTTAGTGAATTGCCTAGAGTGAGGAAGTGGTCTCCATTTCACCGAGCATCTGTTGATCATCTTTTAGCTGATGCAGCGAACCGTCAGGGTTTTGTAGCATTTCCTAGTGTTGAAGACAAGATTAGCTATTTGGAGCATAGGACCGGAACAAAACTCTATGATTGACTTTTGTTTATCAAAAATATAAATGTACAAAATTCATAAAAATTAAATTTGAATTAAGTGAAAAACTATCACTAGCATATTTTACAAAAAAAATAAAAAATTATTGCCCGCGACAGGCAAACGAACAGACATGCGACCAGTCGCAACATCCAACCGCGCGGCAGGCAAACGAACAGACCTGCGACTGGTGGCAGAGACCAGCCGCGTGGCTGCCAAACGAACAACAACAGTCGCGTCTGGTCGCAGCGTTTGGCTGCAGTCGGCGGTGGCAGGCAAACGAGCAGACCCAATGTTTCAATCATAGACACTTGCGAAACATCCTTAAAACCCCAGTTGAAGAAGATACCACTACAACTAATAAAGTCTCAAATACAAAGAATGTAAGTTTAGTCAGAACATTGAAGGAGTGCAATCACCAATTAGTACCACTAACTTGAGCACGATGACATGTGGTTAGTCAGCGTGCTGGCATGGCTTTCTATGACTTGATTTTCAGAATTTGGGGGTAAGCTAGTTCGTTCTCTATTGGAATTTTTGAAGTTGTTCATCATCTTTTCGTTGAGTTTAGTTATTTTTTATTTCCATATTGAGAGACAAATATCAGAATTCCTGAAAACGGACCAGAGAAGAAGGTTAGATTAAAAACTGGAAACGAATTGTGATACATAACCTTTCAGATCAGCCGCAGAGCGAAGGGTAATTCGTGTTTCAATCCAGTATGAGATTTCATGAAAGAGAAGAGGAAGAAATAGTAATTGGTATTTTGATGGAGGCATTGTGACCTAATTTAAAGCGCCATTTCACATACAATGTTTGTCGAGGAAGATCGATCATCGGCCGTTACAAAGAGTAGTCGGGGAAGAGGGATCGATCTCGTAGCGAGAGAAGAGATGAGATTCTGATTAGCTGATTCTTTATGGGGTTTATTTTTTTAATTTGTTAAATTTCCCTTCTAACTTTTATAATTGATAGATGCCACTTGGCCTCTTTTTATAACACTTGTTTTCATCTGACATGGCTAGTCTAATGAGCCTCAAACTTCTTCTTTCATTTAGTACTAGGGGTTATTCCGCGCTACGCCCGGATTGTTATATAAAACTTTGTTATATTTTTGTTATATAAATTTATTAATTTAAAGTTAATAATGATATATCAAATGCAGCATTTGAATTAGAATAAATTTTTATCTCTGAATGTAATGTTAGAAATCTACAATATGATAATATGTCAATAAATACTCGAGAAAATAAGTTGTTATCTAATTTAAGATTTACACTAACTTGGAAATTTAAAGCTATTGTTTAGACAATAAATACTCTAGAGCTTTCAGGAGGACTTCACCCATTCGTGCTCTCAATGAATTGCTTGAACACATTATCATTTTGGGATACTACAACTTGCCTCTCATAACATGCATTCTTGCATACCCATCAAAAGATTGGAGTTGCAATCCGAGCTTGTAGAAGCTCTTGCTAGTATCCTTTGTTGAACGAATCATTGTTTGCATGCTTAAACAATGATTTATAACCATCAAAACGCATTATTATTTTTCCCTATAACCCACTTGAAATTAACTAACAAATTCTAAAAGTTTGTCCAAAACAACGACTACACAACATTCTTGATTTTATTTATAAAACAAATAAATACATAAATTATAAACACTAAATTCTAAAATTAGAGTCTTGTCCAATAAGAATAACACTGCAAGAAATTTGAGTATATATAGAATTAGAATATAGCGTTCCTTGTTTTTCTGCTATAATAAATATTAGCCTTTTTATAATAGCGTTTGCATAAATATAAACGCTATATATAGGTGGTCAAAATTTTTTATTTGTGTAACTCTTTAGGTGAATTTACAATACATAGCACTCTTCTTCTCTTAAACGATGTGTTAGAGTTTTGGCGGAAAAACGAAAATATTGCCCGCTTACCTAGAAAAAAATTGTTTCGGTCTCTCTGTTCAATCCAATTTTTCCACTTTTCAAGCTTTGTTCACAATCATTTCTCTTCATCTCTCTCTTGGAATCCGAAAGAGAACCCAGAAATCGACGATAAAGTAGCTCATTTTTCCACCGTTTCTCGTTTTGCTGTGGTTTCGACTCATGGTTAAAGTTGTCTCCCGAAACTGATTTTGGATTTTGCTTTGGGTTTTACAGGTGAAGTTCGAGCTGGGTCTGTGTTAGATTTGTATGCAAAGGTAAGAGATTTATAAGGTTTTCATTTTGCTGTGGTTTCGCTTTAGGGATATCGATGAATCCCAAATTGATTTCTTTCAATTTGTTTTTGGGTTTTGTTGAGATGGGTTTGTGTTTGATTTTTAGCAAAGGTAATAGATTTATAAGGATTTCCTCTTTCTCTTCGGTTTCAATTTAGGGTTACAGTTAAACAAATTGATTTCTTTCTATTTGTTTTTGGTTTGTACAGGTGAAGATTGTTGGTCCGTGTTCGATTTAAAGGTATGGGATTATTAAGTCTTTCGATTTGCTCTTTGGTTTCGATTTAGGTTTTAAGTTTCACACATTGCTTTCATTCACTTTATGTTAAAAAAGACAAGGTTTTCTTCTTCTCTTCTTTTATCCACAAGTGGAGCTGTGGTGACACGGACTAATTTTGGGTTTGGCTTCCAAGAAATAGCCGTGAGTATTAGCAAGGAGAAACTGATTTTGTGAATGCATCAGCAAGGAAGCTGGGTAATCCTCCCAACATGATTTGTCCATGTGTTGATTGCCGCAATGTGAGTCATCAACCAGTAGCCACAGTCCTTGATCACCTAGTAATTAGGGGTATGGATCAGAAGTATAAGTGTAATTCATGCTGGAGTATTCATGGGGATATAAGGAATGAGACAGATGATGTTCCGAGTTCTTCGTTTGAAGCTTATGAGTTGTTAAGAACGGTTTTTTCTGATGATGGGGAAAATACTCAGTCTCTCAACGACAATGGAGATCAACATGAGGATGTTGAAAGTCAAGAAGATTCAGAGTTTAAGAAGAAGTTAGAAGATGCAGAAACTCCGCTCTACACTAACTGTCCTAACTATACGAAGGTTTCCGCAATAATGGGTCTTTACAGAATCAAAGTGAATAGTGGGATGTCGGAGAACCTGTTAAACCAGAGTTTGAAGCTGTAATTGTAAGAACATATCAACTTGTTAGTATGGAGTTAGTATGTAGCTTATAGTAAATTATGTTCACTTTTTTCGGTTTCAGGATAAAATAAGAACAATAGATAGTCAGATGGACTCTACCTCTAGTAGTATCCGAGATGACGCCGTGAGTCAAGTATTAGGAAAAGACAAATCTGGGAGAGTTAGAGGATTTGGCATAGGGATAACACCTTCCAAGCTAGCATTCATAGATGCTAGAGACACACATGTGAAGAAGCTTGAAGCTACACAAGCTGAATTGGTCAGCAAGGTTGAATCGCTACAAACTGTGGTTCGTGACTTAGCTGCAGGGAACAAGGTAACTTAATATGCAGATTGTTTTTAATTTTCTTGTGAAAATGTGTGTATTTAAATATTAATTCTTTGTTTTTTCTCCGATACAGGTTGATCATGATTACAACTCCGAGTCAAGTAATGTTAACAATGGAGGGCCGAGGTGTCAGCTATTGGGATGATATTCAGATGTTGAGGTTGTTGTCGGGGAAGCAGAATTCTGCTCTGCTGATTCAACTTACAAGATATGACGTATTCCACTTGGTCCTAACGCACCGGCTGTTGTGGTGACGTCTGTATTAAAAGGAGAAACATATGTTTGGAGGCCTACACCAACTATTACTTCACTTGGCGATGCTATTGGTTGCAAAATTGCATGGCCATTCGATAAGATAATTCTGGACAGCATGAACTCACCAAATGGAGCTGCTGGTTCATCGGTAAAATTTCGTTCCTTTGAACTTGTGCATATTAGAAGCTTATGATTAGATGGCCTATTAATACAATTATGGGTGATTGATTCTTTAGGCTGCAGATGCATTAGACGAAAGGATCCTGATTTTTGATTGGATATCTGAGG
The DNA here is from genome assembly GCA_030161315.1 of Eutrema japonicum. NCBI lineage: Eukaryota > Viridiplantae > Streptophyta > Magnoliopsida > Brassicales > Brassicaceae > Eutrema > Eutrema japonicum. The sequence goes on along the minus strand of BSQW01000007.1, from coordinate 34,679,569 downwards.
ATGAACCAATCGCTGAGGGAAGTTTGTATTCAACAGACCCAAAGGAACTGGTCAACAATATTCCTTTGGGACCAAATGCTGCTATTGTAACGGTTAGTAAAGTGGTTAAAGATGGGGCTTTTCTATGGAGATCAAGTGCTGACATGAGTTTTATCGGTGATGCATTACATGAGAAAATCGCATGGCCTATACATAAGATACAGTTCATTCTACCACAATCACGCCAACAATAAGTTTCAAAAAACGCATCACCTAAGGTAAAATACAAAACCTTTTGTCTTTCTAATGTGTTGTTGGATTGTAGCAGTCTCTTGATAATAAGTAGTACACATTGAATATGAGATGATTTGTTTTCACTATTGATTGTAGAGTGCTAGTGTAAGTCTAAGTAACAGCACCGACAACAGCAAAGGTGTAAAGAAGAAATGCATCCTCTTAGATTGCTCAGGAACATGAGTAAAAGTTGCAGAAGGCAGAGTTTCTTCTACAGACCCAACACTTGTAGTCCATTTCGCTCCATTGGGTCCTAAAGCTACCTCGGTTTGGGTAGAAGTTCCAAAGGTAAGAGATGCACCTGTTTGGAGACCAAGTTCAGAAATTGAAATCATTGCTGATGCAGTAGGTACTAGAATTGCTTGGCCGAATGACAAGCTTGTTTTTATCTAAACATAGTCTTACCAACTCTGAGTTGCATGTGTAGTTTAGTTGAGTATGAACTTGTTGTAAGATTCTATAACAATTGGTTTGAAGTTGTTGTAAGATGTGTCTTTGTTGAAAGATGTTGTTGTGCCTAATGTTATAACTATGTTCTCTTTCTATCATGATATTTCTGGAAAATTCAGTATTCAAAGCAGGTTCAACGATTTAGCAATTAGATCGAATAGAAAAATTCACAGAAATCACAGCAGTACAAAATGAAAATGCTATAATAAAACTGCTATGTACAAAATAAATAATAACAGAAAATAAACGCTATTAAATATTTTATAATTGATGTGTAGAAACTATATAATAACAGAAAATAAACGCTATTAAAAACTTTATATTTGCACTAAATTAATCGCTATTGTAAATAACTCTATTATAGCATTACAAAAAACCACTATGTAAAGTGTCTTATCTATTATAACGGGGGTAGATAGAGCGTTTTCTAAACCGCTATGATAGTAATATATAGCGTTTATCGGGTGCTATATATACTCAAATTTTTTGTAGTGTAAGAAGCCATGAGAAACCAGTTAAATATATTTATATCCAAATAAAATTATAAAATAAGATTAAGTTTATATAATATTTATGTTAAATTTTATTTTATGATTTAATTTTTTAATTTTTTAATTTTTTAATTTTTTTAGAATTTATATTATTATAATAGTTTTGCTTTTTAATGGATTTGGATATTCACGTATATTAAAAAATCCCGATTCCGAAAGTTTTTTCTGGATTTAGGAAAATCATATATGGATCCGGTTATCCTACCTGTTTCTATCTAATCTTATATCTTATTATAATTATAAATTACTTTTTCATTTATATAATCTATTTATCATAGAATCATAAATTTTTACTATATATGAAGCTAAGTTTATAATGTAGTAAAATTATTATTAAATGTAAAAGTAAATGTTTTTCTAAACTCTATTAATAAATCTCATAAAACTAAAATTCATCAATTGAAGTTTTTTTAGATCAATAATATATGAAGATATCTTGTATAACAAAATTTCTTTTCATATTTTAGGGAAAACTATTATATTAATGGATGACAATTATTATGAGAATGAATGTATCATAACACAATTATTATTAGAATTATGGAATTAAGTGAATATGTGATTAGATGATGTAATAGAGAATAAGTGATTGATGATTTGTCATAAATTTAGAGTATGAGAAGATGATGTAGCAGCATAAGAAGAGATTAAATTCAACTTTATATATATACCGCGCTACGCGCATTTTTTTTTTTTTTTTAACTAGATTTTTCAAATTAAAATTCAGGGGGAAGTGTTACATATGGATATTATATAACCTACACCAAATCCCGGATTGGGTCTGGTTAGGAACCCTAAACCGAACCAGAAATTGAAAGTAAAACCCCGACAAACCGAAAGTAGAACCGAACTAAACCGGTTGAAAGGAAACCCTAATTTGGAGCCGCCGTTGCTAAGCACTGAGAGAAGAGAAAACTTCCGTCGCGAAGACTGCCGGTGCAGACCTCCACCGAGCACACCACCTACGGGAAGAAAGGGAGCAAATCAGGACCTCCGCTAACGCGGCGACTCAGAAAACTATCGCCGCTTCCACAAAGCAGAACAACCGGAGAGAGAAGACGCCGCCGTACCAACGGACCTCAGTGGTTTTACCTCCACAACGAGAGCGAACCTGACAGAAGAGGGAGAAAAGGACTCATGGAAGTTGAAACCGCCGGGAAAACTCCACCGCATCGACATCTCCACCGTCCCCTGGCAGATCTGTGAGTTGGAGGAGACATCCGACGGATCTCCTGCATAGAATCCACTCACCACCAAGCCACCCTCAAAACTTCAGTCGATCCACCACCTCTTTGCCTCGCCGAGCAACACCAGACCGATCTCCACAGGGATGAGCCACCGCGCGAGCTTCGAAGAAAGAACCCACCACCGATCTCGTCCTCTCAGATCTTGGGCAGGAGCAGCTTTTGAGCACCACCGCGAAGTCCCATCCACACCGCCGCCTTGCCAAGGGAACGACCGCCAAAAACTCGCCGGAGAAGGGAGCCCTTCCACGAGTGAAGCACGGTAGGTGTGGAGGAGTCTCTCACGACACCGACAACGAGGCCGGACGACGGAGAGAATCCTCCGAGAGCAAGAAAGCGTTGACGACTCTCAACGAAACGAGAGAGAAAAAATCGCCACGAGTAAATCTTACTCGCGCGATTTTCTGTTAATTAGCTACGCGCATATTGTTATATAAAACTTTGTTATATTTTTTTTTATAACAAAAATATAACAAATGCTAACATTATCATATTGTAGATTTCTCGAGTATTTATTGACATATTATCATAAATGCTAACATTAACAAAAATATAACAAATGCTAACATTATCATATCGCATTTTCTCGAGTATGTATTGACATATTATCATATTGTAGATTTCTAACATTACATTCAGAGATAAAAATATATTCTAATTCAAATGCTGCATTTTATATATCAACTTTAAATTAATAAATTTGTAAGCATATTGTTATATAAAACTTTGTTATATTTTATTTTATAACAAAGTTTATTAATTTATTAATTTAAAGTTGATATATAAAATGCAGCATTTGAATTAGAATATATTTTTATCTCTGAATGTAATGTTAGAAATCTACAATATGATAATATGTCAATAAATACTCGAGAAAATGCGTTGTTATCTAATTTAAGATTTACACTAACTTAAAAATTTAAAGCTATTTTTTAGACAATAATTTACATCATTGCCAACCATTTTTTAAAACAGTATTAAAAGTTATTTTAGTTTAATCGAATTTAGTATATAATTAAATCAAGTATATAATATTTTTTTAGTAGAAATAAGTTGTAGCTAGATTTCAAATAGAATATGAAATAACTTGCACTAACTCAAGCACATAATAGCTCTCTGCATATTCAAAACTAAATATTTATTAGCTATAGTTTTTTTCGAAAAGAAATCACCAAATTTTATTCGAATTGTTTTATCAACTAATTACATATAACAATGTGAATCCCCAAAGAAACCCCCAATATACTCTAATAATTTTGATGATTGTCTTTTGATAGCGACTAAAGTAAAGGACGTTAATTAAGTTCCTTGTTTTCTAAATTAATGATAATGTGAATCCCCAAATTTAATGATGCTTCATCACTCCTCCATAACTAATTGTGTAATAAGAGAATGTTTCTTGTTTACCTCAATGGTTTACTTTTCCAGCACATCTATCACATATCTTCTTCTAGACCTACCGTACTTGGACCTAACTTTTCATTTTTGTTGCATAATAAATTTGTTCATGGTATCTTTATCTAACATTTTAGACATTAAAAACATGTCGAGAAAAAGGTAAATGTATATTCCTCTGTGCATTTACCATCTCCTCAAACTGTAAAAAAAAAGCAAATATAAAAGACACATATTAAAGTTTTACTAAAAAATTAACACACCAAGAAATAACGTGCGTTTGCATGTTTAAATTTGAAATACTGAAATTTGGAGAAATTATATGATTCGTATGTAAATATGATTCTTTACGGTGTTGGTTGTCGCCAAAGAGCATAAAATTGTAGTTTACACTTTACATCATCCCCACCACAATCATCATCTACCTTTGCTTACCACACCTCATTTGCTTCTCCCTCCTTTGTAGTGGTTAGTCTACGAAAATGGGGAGAAAGCGTAGTTTATAGGATGGTGAGAACTCCTAGAGTCTCCAATAAACGTTGTGTTTAGAGAATGTGAGGAGACATGAGAAATAGGGGAAGCCAATAAATCATAACTTAGGCTGCGTTACATGTGACATTTGTTCTCCACTCTTTGCTACAATATTCTGATGTGGCAGCAAGCGAAAGGTTTCTTTGATAACATGTTGCATGCTCTCCTCAATTTTTAAAAGGCTGAGGTGGATGTGTTGGAGTAGATTCATTTGTGGAAGAATAAGGAAGAACAAATAAAAAGGAAAATCAAGAAAGAGGAAAAAGAAGAAAAAAGAAAAAGCAAACCAAAAGAAAATCAAACAACAAAAGAAATTAGACAAAAAGAAAATCATGAAGAAGAGGCAAAAGGAGAAATAAAGAAAGAGTAAAAGATTCATTTGTGGAAGAAAAATGAAGAACAAATAAAAAGGAAAATCAAGAAAGAGGAAAAGAAGAAAAAGGGAAAAGCAAACCAAAAGGAAATCAAACAACAAAGGAAATTGGGCAAAAAGGAAATCATGAAGAAGAGGCAAAAAGAGAAAGGAAATTGGACAAAAAAAAATCATAAAAAAATAGCAATTTACTATTATTGTTTAGAATCACAACTCTATAAATAGTGTTCTAGGCTTAAGGTTTATTGTATCACAAAACAATAAGAAACAAAGATCACAAAGATCAAAGAGAAAGATAGAATTTAATAAAGAGAAAGGTTGTTAAAGAGAAATCACAAAATCCCAACATGGTATCAGAGACAAGGTCCTGAGTGCAATACTTTTTATTAAAAAAAAAAAAAATCGTTCCGTGCAAAATCCGTGTTCGTAAAAATCCGGTCCGTGCAGAATCCGGGTTCGTGAAAAGAATCCAGTTCGGGAGAAAATTCAGTTCGTGCAAAATCCGAGTTTGTGCAGAATCCGTGCAGAAGCAAGAGAAGTCTGATCATCACCAAAAACATGCAAACATTAAATATTCCAGTATTTGATGGGCAAAATTATGAGCTTTGGGCTGCAAGGATAAAAACTACTTTAAAGATTTAAGAGCTTTGGGAAGTTGTGGAGAAAGGACTTCCACCGGAGCCAAAACCAAAATCAGAGTTACTAGAAGAATGGAAAAACAAGGAGATGCAAGACATGAAAGCTCTACAACTGTTACAGATGGCTGTGACAGATCTAGTTCTCAAGAAGGTAGTTTCTACTACCAGTTCCAAAGAAATCTGGGAAAGGTTACAAGAAAACTATCAAGGCAATGATCAAGCAAAACTTGTGAGACTAGATTCTTTGAACAAAGAGTTTGAAGATCTGAAGATAAAACATGGAGAAAAGATTCAAGAGTATACTGATAAAATCCAGGAGATCGTGAACCAGATGAGTTTACTAGGAGAACAGAAGACAAATCATCAAGTTATCAGGAAGATATTAAATTCAATGCCAAAGAGTTATGCCGGGCTAGCAGCTTTAATGCAAGAAACGAAAGACTTAAGGAAGATTACTGTGACAGATCTTGTTGGATCGCTAATCTCACATGAGGCCAAATATTTACCAGATGAGGAACCAATCGAAGGAGCACTGTATGCAAGATTCACAGGGACAAAGTTTGGTCAAAGATCGGATCAACACCAGAGAACGAACAAGTGGTGCAGTACATGCAAAAAGGAAAATCACAATGAAGAAGATTGTTACTTCAAAAAGGGAAATTCACCATGGTGTGGTATTTGCAAGAAGAATAATCACAATGAAGATGTTTGTTATTTCAGGAACAAGGAAGGAAAACCATATCAAAGCAAACAAGTTCAAGGAGAATGTTTTGTGTGTGGGAAGTCTGGGCATTATGCAAAGAACTGCAAAAACAGGTTTAAGGTATAGAAGTTCACTTATGTCAAAGTCAAGAAACAGAGAAAATGTTTGGTGAATTGTCTTTCACTGCAACAGCTTATGATGCAAGTCAAATTTATGAAGGAGCATGGCTAATTGATAGTGGAGCAACATGTCACATGATTAGAGATGAGACGTTCTTCACAAGATTAGACAGAACATACAAAGTTCAAATCAAATTTGGATGTGGAGTAATTCTTACTAGTGCAGGAAAAGGAGATATTAACATGGAGACAACTCAAGGAAAAATTACAATCAAGGATGTTCTACTAATTCCAGGGATTGACAGAAATTTGCTAAGTGTGCCACAATTATTGGCTAAAGGTCATAAAGTTCTATTTGAAGAGAAGACATGTACAATCATGGATAAAGCTTAGAAGAAGCTAATAGAGGTTCAAGAAGATAATCAGAAGTTCATTATCAGATGGGAGATTCTTAAAGGAAAAGTAAGAGAGACAAAAGAAGAGAAGACACAACCAATTCCAGTCAAAGAAGATTGCTACAAAGCAATGGAGATAAAAGATGAAGAAACAACAAACGACGAAAAAGAAGATGATTCAAGCAAGAGGGAACAAATGGAAACTACAACAAACGAATCTAGAGGGAGTGTTGGAATAGATTCATTTGTGGAAGAAAAAGGAAGAACAAATAAAAAGGAAAATCAAGAAAGAGGAAAAGAAGAAAAAGGGAAAAGCAAACCAAAAGGAAATCAAAAAACAAAGGAAATTGGGCAAAAAAAAAATCATGAAGAAGAGGCAAAAGGAGAAATCAAGAAAGAGGAAAAGATTCATTTGTGGAAGAAAAAGGAAGAACAAATAAAAAAGAAAATTAAGAAAGAAGAAAATAAGAAAAAGGAAAAAGCAAACCAAAAGGAAATTGGGCAAAAAGAAAAGGGAAAACGACGTATTTCCCCCTCATAAGTATGATATAGGTGTAGATCCACCCGAATTTTGGACCTCGACACAAATCTCCCTAATTCGAAAGTTTAAGCCATATTTCTCTCCCATTTGAAACATCGAAACCTATTTACACACATATATTGGTTTTCTCGGTTTATAACCAAAACCAAAACCAAAACCAAACCAACTAAACCCAATAATAAACCAAAATTTATGATTTTGCAAATTAGCCCCTCGAATTTTTGAATTATAAATATTTCAAAACATATTTTATGATTTTACAAATATCTTCTTCGTCTTATTCATAAATTATTACAGATAGATCTTGCAAATTTATGATTTCGCAAATTAGCACTTCGGGTTTTTCCTCTCTCTCTTTTTTTTTGGTGAAACTCTCTCTCTATTTCTTCACGCCGGAGACCAATCCTCACCGTCTTCGACCACCACAACCCGTCTCTTGTCTCTTCCATCTCGCTCTCTCATCTTTTTCTTCGTCCCCGTCTATGTCTCCTGCAACTTCTCCACCACCAACGGCTTCCCTTCTCTAAGCCATGATTCCATCCGCCGCCGCAAAACCAACGGAGGAGACAATCATGGAGTCGTCGCCAATCAACGGCCTCTTGACCTCTCAGTACTTCACCGAGATCATTTCCACTCGTCCGCCGCTGAATCTACTCGCTCTCCGGCCTCCGCATCACCACAACCATCGCTGAATCTTACGACATCGTGTCATCTCGATTTCCTCCCTTTTCGATTGCGGCAGCCTGTAGCGTCTTCTGGGGAGACTCGATCGACTCGGCCGAGTCTAGCAAATCCCTCGTCGCCTGCAATCTGTTGACTTGTCAGTTCAAGGTGTTGCCTCAGCTAGGCTCGGCTTGGTCACGGCACAACACTGTTATGGTCAATTCGGTTAATCGAGTGATGGTGCTCACCGAGCTTGATTATGTGCCACTTCCAGGAGTAGGGAAGCTGTCTGATTTCTCGCTGATGGCGGATCCAGTGGCCGGATCTGGACACTCCGGTTACTCTTCTACCACGGCGGTGATTGGGTTTTGCTACCATGCTCGTGTCCGCCGGGTTGGTGGTGTGTCCGGCTCGCATGTAACCTCTTTCCCAACCTCAGATTTGTAAATCTAATTTCCGATGTCGTGATTTTGCCTAGTCTAATTTCATATGTACTGCTCTTTTGTTCACTTTCATCGTCGATTGTAATTTTCTAATGGGGATGATTAATAAAATATATTTAATTAAAAAGTGGTTTATTTTTTTAATCAGGTCAATAAACCGGTTTAATTCCAATTTTAAGTGGTTAAGTATCATTCGGTAAATAGTAAACCGATCTAAATCATGGTTTATGTGGTTTTACGCTTTGAACTTCTATCTTGTGTGTAAATAGGTTTTGATGTTTCAAATTGGGGGGAAATACGACTTAAACTTTCGAATTGGGGAGGTATGTGTCGAGGTCTAAACTTCGGGTGGATCTACAACTATATCATACTTCTGAGGGGGAAATACGTCGTTTTCCCAAAAGGAAATCATGAAGAAAAGGCAAAAAGAGAAAGGAAATTGGGCAAAAAGGAAATCATAAAGAAATAACAATTTACTATTATTGTTTAGAATCACAACTCTATAAATAGAGTTCTAGGCTTAAGGTTTATTGTATCACAAAACAATAAGAAACAAAGATCACAAAGATCAAAGAGAAAGAGAGAATTTAATAAAGAGAAAGGTTGTTAAAGAGAAATCACAAAATCCCAACAGGATGGTCTAAGAGGCTTCAAATAGTTGCTTTCATATAGTATATATAGATAGATATGTATATATATTGGGTTTTATATTACTCTAATAGTAATTGACCGTGCAAAATTTTGGGTTTTATTTTTCTATGGATGGTCATCCAGATTGTCGAAGGTTGACCTATAAGGAATTGATATACCTGCACTGAAGAGAGAACCATCATGATCATTCGAAGCATTGAGATTGCTTATCGAAGAGTCTCTGAAACTCATATCATAAAAAGGGTTAGAAAGGAAATAAAAGAGAGTGCAAGTGCATGAAAGGAAAGATGGATTGAAAGGGTTGCATTTGCATGAGGCAAAATGAAAGGGATGCCGAAATTTGAGTGTTTAGGTTGTATGCATATGTTTTTGGGAATCATCTTCTTAAAAAGTGAGAATCGTGCAAAATGGAAGATATATGCAAAAAGGTTTTCTGGTTCGGACGCTATTATCTATACATTTGATCCGATAATTGTTTCATGCAGATCCATCTTTTTTTGAATTTATACTACATATTCTGGAGGGTGAGCTTAACAGAAACATGCTGAAACCTCTCTCCTCTAATGCTGAGTTTGAAAGCCACCTTCTTTGAGCTATGCATTGTCTTATCTGCATCATGCAGTTTGTCGCTTTGAGATATATTTGTTTGGATCTAACTAAGATGCTCGAAAACCAGCCTTTTTATGTGGAGTTAGATTTAAGGCCCTATTCGTTTGGCAGTCGTAGAGGCGATCAAATATTTTTCGTTTACTAATCGCAAAATCCTGCGATAGTAGCAGTGATTAGTCACAGCCGATCTGCGACATGAATTTTTGATCGCTGAATTTTTCAGCGATTGCAATTTAATTCTTGCGATTCGTCATTGATTGCGCGATTGCAAAACGAACAACATATCTTAAATAAATTAAAATAAATTAAAAAAATCAAATAAATAAATTAAAATTAAAAAAAAAACAAAAACAAAAAGTAATTATGAAAAAAAAATGTAAATAAATATATAAATTATAGAAAAAACTAAATTAAAATAAATTAAGTGAAATAAACATAAATTAAATTAAACTTTTTTTATAAGATACGATTAAAAACCATTGTCTTTTCTCCAAGGCGATGGCGATTGCAAAGGCGACACCAAAGTAAAATCGTATGTCTCCATAGTTTCTGGCCGGCGTCGGTCGGTCCTCTCCTTTCCTTCAATTTTCTTTGTTTCCTCATTGTGAACAAATGAAACCGTTTTCTCCCAAAAAAACCAGCTACAAACAATCTTCTTCATATGTCGGTTTCATCAATAATATTCACCGGCCGGCATCGACTCTGGTGTCGGCCGTACTCCTTCTCTTTTCTATTTACATTAATTTTGGGTTGATAATAAAATTGCAACAATTTGGGGATGGCGTTTTGAAAAATCTAGTGACATTCGTTACAATTTTTTCTTCGCCGATTCACAAAATTGATGTAATCACCCTTCTTCTCCTCCTTGGAGTTTCCTTCCGGGACCAATCATGGTGATGTTGCCGGTGATTTATCTCTGATATCGTTTGGAATTACTTGAATCAAATAACCCAATTTGATACAAGTTTGAAGCGATGATCTCAACGAAAGTTACTACCCACCATTTTATGGTTTGGGTATGTCATTTGGATTTTTGATCCAGGGATTGGAGTGATTAGGGTCAACAAATATGATGGACGGCAAATTTGGGATTTTCGTTCGATTTTTATTGGTGTTTTTACTCTGCTAGATATGGCATTTCTATGGAAACAACTACCATGGAAACCGCCATGGAGGGTACGAGGGTTTGTAGCGGAAGACGTAAGTTTCTTGTTGTATGGCAACATTCGTACAGTCGTTAAAAATTGGCAATCTCAAGTATTATTTCTATCGAAAGAATCAATAGATTGTGGTTTTTATTCGAATAATATTTTTAGTTCTTACTTGAGGATGTACCAATGTAATACAACATGATAATGAATGGATAATAGCCAAATATCGCATCAGATCGAATGCGAATATAAGGAAGGGAAGTGTGGACAATCTTTCAGCGAGTAAATTTTTTCGAAGAAATGAATTGTCTAATTCTATTTTCGTTCTTTTATTGCTTGTAATTTACTATTTTATGTATTGTGTTTGTTTATGTAACTTTTTCTACTTGTATCATCGGTACGTTTGCTGATTAATATAAGTTGGAAAAAACATAAATTAAATTAAATTAAAATAAAATAAAGATTAGTAGCATGATAACAAAACGAACAACCTTGCGATTAATCGTAGTGATCAGTCCACTATTTCAAAACGAACAACATAATGCGATTCAACAATCGCAGTCGCAGTCGCAGTCGAGGTTCGACGATGTCATATTCATCTCAACCACCCCCTTATTTTTCTGCTTAGTCGGGTAATGAAATTGTTCCGGACTCTGGAGCAATTGAATTTCCCGGATTTTCTACCCAAATGGCTCTTGGTGGTATAAGTGGTGTTAATGAAGCCACTCCAAGTGTAGACCATTCAACCTCTGCTCCCCGGAAAAACCCCAAATGGACCACCGAGCAAAATTTGTTGCTACTGAGTGGGTGGATCAAATATGGAACAGACAGCATTGTTGGCAGAAACCAAAAGAGCGAAGCATTTTGGGGAAACATTGCTGAGTATTGTAATGAGCATTGCTCATTTGATCCTCCGCGTGGTGGAGTTTCGTGCAGAAATCATTTCAACTACGTGAACCAAAAATTGGGAAAATGGATTGGCGCTTACGATAACGCTCAGCGTATGCAACGAAGCGGGTGGTCGGAGCAGGATGTATTGGCGAAATCGCATGAAATATATACAGATGGTGGTAATGGTAATTTCAATTTAATGAAAGAATGGACCGCTGTGCATGATCAACCACGTTATTGTAGCCAGGTAGGAGGAAATACTGGCTCTGTGAGTTCAGTCTATTGTACTAATTAAGTTATGTGTGTTTTATTGGTTGTATTGTGTGCTTCTTATTGTATTGTATTGCATTTTAATTTTTTCGTAATTTTTTTTTGTTTTAATAATGATTTTCACTATTCTCGTTTTTATTACTTGTATTTTTTTTTAATTAAGAATATAAAAAGCAATAAAAATATAAAATTATTTAAGTCTTATTTACGCTAATTTAATTATAAACGGTATCTGTTACTAATAATAACTAATCAGAAAAACTAAAACATAAAAGAAAATAAAATATGGTATGGTAGGGTGTGGAATCTTATTAAATAAACCATTGTAGTATATAAAATATTAATGTGTGTTAAATTATTAGGTGGAAGAAAGAGAAAGATTTTGAAGAAAAAGAAGATGATTTGGAGGGTGTTGATAGTTGAAACCATTGTACATAAGTTATGAATGTTTACTGTGTTTAAACCAAACACACGGTGGTTTAATTTTAATGTCACCATTCACGGTGAAAAACAACAAGTTGACAATTGATTATACAAAAAAAAATAAAAAAAATTGGAGATAATGGAAAGAGACAGGTTCCGCACTTGAAGTAGAAAAGCAGGGGAATGGGTGTGTTTTGGTTGTGGTTCATTCATTTTTTTTTTTTAAATCCAAAATAACAACTCTATAAAATTCCACTACTTCCATAAATCACTCACAACCCCAAATTTTTCTCCAAACGTAAACACTCCCAAAATATTCTCTCCAAAATTTTTCTCCAAAACACAGTCTCCAAAAATTCTCCAATTCCTTTGCACCAAGTAAGCAATTTTTTTTTCGACAATATGCAATTTTTTTTGTAAACATAATATGTTAGATAATACATATATATATATATATATATGATTAACATTATAATGCAACTTTTAAAATATAAAAAAATTGTAAAACTCTTCACTCCCAAACATTAAAAATAAATGATATTTTAGTTCTCAAAATATACATAGTAGCAAGTTAAGTTGATGTTATCTATGCTTATAGGAAATACATAGTAGCAATTTAAATTTTTTAAATAATTAGGTTTGAAAATTTAGTGTTTTAAATTATAACTACAAGTAAAATACGGTTATAATAATTGATGTCAAATATTTATATCACTTTTTATAATTGATGTAAAACTTGTATCCATAAATAACTACAATTAGATGATAAATCATTTTCGTACTTTTTCTTGTTTTTAAAAAATATTAATAATAATGTTTGTATTTTTTATTTAAAAAGATGTAAATATGTTTGTAAGACTCCTACTTTACTAATTAACTTAAACTTTATATGTAATTAAAATATTTAGTGTCCATCTTAAACGTAATCAAGAGTAATGGGTTATATAGGAGAATATTTTTCTATATTTCATCTTTTGTTCCTTATGTGGGACAATAATATTATCTCAGAATTTGTTTATTATCTCATCAGAAAATCTTTTTATTTCTAACGCATATAAAAAACAAGCTTTTACAGATAATTAAAATGATAGATTTTTATGTTAATAAAAATGGAAAAAACTTCTTATGAACTCGTTATTAATATATATTAAAAAGAATAGTTTCACTAACAAAATATTTTAATTATAATATTTTATCTATTATAATTACTTTATAATTATTTGTACAAGCCTCTAACGAGTTTCACTAAACAACACAGATCGGGAGCCTGATTTAGATGACATGGGAGCAACTGATGTAGAAGATGGAGCAGATGGAGGATATATGACACGACTAAGGGACAATATAGCAAATATGTTATGGGCAAATCAAAATAGTCGATAAATTTTTTTATGTATTGTATTATACTTAATATTTTGAATTTAATGTATTTCTTAACAACAAATATAGTTTGTTATATTTATAAATTAAAACTTTAACTTTAAAAATAATTTGATTATGGCTATATTGTATTATATTATTTTACTTGGTTTTTTTTGATGTATTTTTTAATTTTATTTTAGCAATAAATATATTATATATAGTAAAAGCGAAGTAAATTTTCGAAATGGAGCTCTCTCATTCAACCTAAACCGTAAAACTCGGTTAGTATCGGTTTAAATTAAGTTTTTTTTAGAATTCATAATTTGTCGTACCGATTATCGAATTTTGGGCTTTTAATTTTAAAAGTTTTCGAAACCCTAGCTTTACAAAAAAACTATATATATCGATTTCCTTAGCTCCATAATTCAGAGCTGTTTTTTTTCTTCTTCCTTTTATCGTCATGTAGGTTTAGTTTAGTTTATAGATATTGTTCTTTTGAGATTTCTATACGAGAGATCTTGGTTTGTTTTGCTCTTATTCATTTATTTTCTTTGAATTTGATATATTATGTGTATTATTGTTTTTGAATGTTAATGTAGTTTAAAACCTGATCTTGTGATTGTGTACTTTATTTTAGGTTACAGAGAACTGAAGAATTAAGAGGTGGTAAGAGAACTGCCTAAAGATATATATGGTTATAGTTTTTCAAAGAACCCTAAATCCACCATTCGGTCGCAAGCCTCCTCTTTGACCTCCGCCGTTTTTTATTGCCGGCCTCCTACCTCCTAAAAGGTTCGCTTGACTTCCTGTCTCTTCTCATCCTCTTTTTAATACTTCTTCTCGAATCTTAGATTTCATTCCCTGTTTCTTCTTACTCGGTACATACTCTCTCTTCTGTTGTTTTTTTTGTTCCTTTTCTAACCTTTAATTGATGCATCATTGTATTCCGTATCCCTTTCCAAGAATCCAGGTCTTGAGTTGCTCGAATCTGTGAACCAGTTGTTTATATGTATAGGAATACTTGCAGTCTTGATGATTACCCCCTATGAATTTGCAGCTCTAGATGGTTCCATCAAAGGGAACCAGTACATCAACTCTTGCATCAGGTAAATTTAAAATGATGTCAATATTACACTCAAAATATATGATGGCTGTGTATAAGCTGATCAAGTAGCTTCTACATATTCATTATGGGTGATCTGTACTGATACTTCTCTTTCATTCTGGGTGAGGTAAGCTCCTCTCTCACACTTCGGAACGAGTTATTATTATATGAAAATGTTTCCGCATTAGTCGCGGTTCACATATGCGTGTGCAATGCAAATCCAGGGATCCATGAAGGTTTGTTGTGGTTTCAAACCAATAGAAGAATGAGTGAAACGTCCACTGCTTGATTTGGAATTTTGTAGATTTTTCATGGATTTGGTAGTTTGTTTTATTTTTTAATTGAACACCATCAATTCCATCTTTGTGTGCCTGATTCTGAAAGGACTGAAATTTATAGAGTTACTTTACTACTACTTAGTTGCGTCTCTGATGTATCTCCTATTAAGGAAGTCATGATAAGATTTGCTATGTATTGTGAATGGTATGCAATTCCTTATTTTATTCCTTTTTATGGCAGAAAGAAGAAGCTGACTGATCATTGGAGGAGGTTTATAATCGAATTCAAAATTAAAGAATTTCATAACCAAGCACAGATGTACGACAAAAAAAACTCCAAGAATCTTGCCAAGCTAAGCAACTGGAGTAAAAAAATCTCAAATCAGAAGAACTTGGAACAAAGGCATTGTCTCCTCTTCCATGTCATACTCAGAAAACCCGACTAAAGAAGAGGAAAAAGTGAAAATTAAAGTTTTTATTTGTGTTTGATGTTTTGATCTTGCATGCACTGAGAATGGAAAAAATTGTCCTACAGCGTGGGAAGGACAATTTACTAGGGGAGATAAGGGAACCACCACTGTTATTCTTGAAGCAGTTGCATTCCATGATCTATGGATCTGGCATGCTTTTTGGATGTCTAGGCACATTGAACGATATAAACGTTCTAGATCGTTCACCAGTGTTTGATGATGTTGAACGGGGAAATACTCCAAGAGTGAACTTCTTCGTGAACCAACGTCCGTATAATATGGCGTACTATCTTGCTAGCTGTATCTATCCTTCTTATCCTACTTTCGTCAAATCGATTAGGCTTTCTCAAAGTGAGCCGGACAAGTTATTTGCAGAAGTTCAGGAGGGATGTCGGAAGGATATCGAACGTGCATTTGGAGTGTTGCAGGCTTAATTTAAAATCATTCGTGAACCAGCTCGCATGTGGGACATAGCCGATCTGGCTATCATTATGAGGTCATGTATCATATTGCATAATATGATTGTTGAGGATGAACGTGATACATATACTCAACGATGGAACGATTATGATCAATCTGAGGTAAGTGGGTCTAGTACACCGCAACCATTCACGACCGAGGTGCTACCTGCATTTGCAAATCATTTCCGTGCTAAATTTCCGTCCACTTTGCTGCTGAGAATGAAGTGGAAGATGTTAACTACATTGGTGGTTCTGGTTTTCAGGGTCAGCGATTTGGGTACAACACAAATCAAAACTTCACCAACTATGCTCAGCAAGGAGGGTACCAATCCCCACCACCCAAAGCTCCTGAGAGTAAGGTTGAGGCTATGCTTGAACAGCTGGTTCAAGGGCAGGAGAAAATGACAGTAACCTTCAATGGGAAGCTGGATGCTGTGTACACCGATTTGAGTGAAAGGATCGAGGCTCTCAATACCAGTCACAGGATGCTGGAAACTCAAGTAGCTCAGACTGCAGCAAATGTCAAGGGAAAGACGATTCATTCACACAATGCACACGTCAATGCAATCTCCTCAAGTGCAGAAAATTTCGCTGAAGATCCTAAAATCGCCATAGCATCGATCGATACCCCCAGGTGTCGATCGATGCCGGTTACAATTCTGAAACGGGACACTTCCAAAACCCGTGTATCGATCGATACCACATTGGTATCGGTCGATACTGAGGCGATTTCTGAGGAGACACATGAGATTTCGACTGTGGTGCCTAAAATACTTGCAGAGAGAGTCTACATACCGAGGATACCTTACCCCAGAGCTGCTGCAAAGGCTAAGAAGGAGGTAGAGGACGCCATATGCAAGGCTATGCTGGATAAGCTGATTGTGGAGCTTCCCCTTGATGATGATAAATCTGTCAAGGATGATTCAACGGCAAGAGTATCGATCGATACCCTACCTGGTGTCGATCGATACCCCCCGCAGAACGAGCCAGAAACTGTGGAAACACCTGAGTTGATCAAAGAAAAAGTTCGCAGGTCCAAGAAGCTGAAACATGTTCCTAAATACCTCAGAGATCCCATCTCTCCAAAGCAGCTGCGTGGCTTTGAGAAGATGGTAAGAATGATTTCCTTTGAATCAACCTTTGAAGAAGCTCTAGAGTGCCGTCCTCTGCAATGTCAATTCAAAGATTGCAGAGAAACTGAGGAAGAGATTAAGGCACTCTTCATTAAGGCTAGAGGTACACCTCCACTGAGACAGCTGACCCAAAGAAAAGATCCAGGGAAATTCGCGGTTCCATGCTCTATCTCTGGAGTTGAATTCAAAGAGTCTCTCGTTGACTCATGGGCTAGTGTCAATGTCATCTCGAGGGCAATTGCAGAGCGGTTGGGGGCTGATATTCGATCACCAAATGTATCTATCACACTCGCGAACGACTCCACCTCGCTTCCACACGGTACTATCCATGGTTTGCTGGTCAAAGTAGGAGACTTTCTGGTGCCTACTGATTTTCAGGTTGTGGAGATGAGTCCGATATCTCGTATGCCTATACTCCTGGGACGACCATTTATGGCTACTGCTGGCGCAATCATAGACACGCCTAATAAGAGAATCTCTTTCTCTTACATTGACGGAGGGGTCTATTATGATATCATTCCCCCTAGGAGTGCTCCCACACGTGTCTCTAGCATCGAGGTTATTACAGAAATGTCGCTGGCAATTGATCTTTTGGAAGAGCCTCCTAATGAGCCTACTGTCGCAGACATTTCAGCTGAACCGCCCACCGTTCCCAAGGAAGTTGTCAAGAAGGCTAAGGCAACAAAGAAGAAGGCCAAGAGCAAAAACGTCGAGAATCCCCATGTCACTTTAATCCCTCAGAAGAGTGATGGGAATTTGATTGAGTATAAGGTCAAGTGCAAAGGAGATTCGAAGCCATTCTCTAAGGTTAGAATTCTTTTTACTTCGGAGCTGAAAGACAAAGGGCAGGAGTTTCTCGACAGCATGATGTGCAGAATTCTGAAGCTAGCAATGTCAAGTTGTGGAGCCTGTTTTGGTGCAAGCTCTCACTCTTATCCAGCCTGAAGGGCGTTACAGTCAAGCTATTGACGTTAACGAGCGCTTGGTGGGAGGCAACCCACTGGTGAGTCTTTTATTTCTTTTATTTTTCGTTTTTGTGTCTTGAGTGAATCAGATTGGAGCACACGAGGAGAAGCTGAACTGGCCTTGACGAAATCGCCAGGGTATCGATCGATACACTGTTGGTATCGGTCGATACCCTGCGGGCAATGATGAAATTCTGTGTCGACTTAAGCCTGTATCGATCGATACAGACTGTGTGTCGGTCGATACTCTATGTTCCAGCAAGGTAACTTCTTGTTTTTCCCAATTTTATTCTGTTCTTTTGTTTTCTTTCACTGACTCTAGGCTAGATAACACTGGGGACAGTGTTGTTTAAGTCTGGGGGAGGTGTCTGCTGACATTGTGTTTGTTTTTCTTAGAGTCATAAAATAAAAAATTTGTCGTTTTATTGAGTCAAAACTTGTTGGAGATGATGATCTTGTGCTTGAATTGTTGCTTTGATTTGGTTTTTGAGTGACCAGTATTGCAGGATCAGCTCTAGATCGACTAATGAAAAATCCAAAGACTGACCAGTTGACTAGAAAACATCCATGTCTCCAGCAGAGTTCTTCTGAAACCTGAGCCAAATTTCTGCACTTCATCAATGTGGTTAGTGTTTTTAGAGCTTGATTCATCATTCATATCTGATAAAGGAACCCATTTGTTTAGAGTTATGGTATCTCTCTCCCCTGTTATAAGTTGATAAATAAGAGCATAAAAGATTGAAATGATTTTCTTCTGAGTAGAGGGTTAGGAAAATTTCCAGCGATCCTATTATTCTACTTAAGAGGGGATGATCACACAGAGGATTGGAAGCGAGGCTAGGATTTTCCTATGATGCCATTATTCGCCTACATTTTTGATACATTGAGAGGGAAGAACCGGGGATTTGGTGGCAAACACCATCAATACTCGCGTCTCATACCTTGATGTGTATATGCAAAGCTGAAAAGAAAAGAAGGAACATAATAAGAAATAAGTCTGGGGGAGAGAAATTGATACAAAAAGTGTGAAAAAGGGTGGCTCCTTGTCATGATATTGTATGGTAAAGAATCTAGAAGGTTCTTGAACATTGGCTGCAGCGATGAAACTGGCGAGGATGGCTTTACTTGAACAATGCTGTGAGGTAATGTGATACGATCTTGATAAGATCCTCCCAAAAACGGCACACTCGAGATCGGTAGAAGAACGGATAATCCTTGGATCCAAATTTGCGGAAAGAATTGGACAAGGCGGGGGAATGAATGGCTGCGTCGAGAGCTATGAACGGCACTCGGTAAACCCGAACCGAAGGCTAACCACCTAAGGAACGTTGTGACTCTTCGGCTAACCACCTCGGAATCGATTGTGAATGTTGGATATGACTCACCAACAAACGAACCACGGATATGACACACCGCGGGATGATCAATGGCTAACCACCAAGTGATCGATTTGATTTCGTTGGCTAACCACCAAAGAGATCGAAAAAGTTCCAAAGGAACAAAAGAGAGAAAACTTCTCAAAGATATTTGATTAAAAGTTGATCATTTATTCTCAATGAGATTACATTGCTTTTATAGAGAAGGAATGTGAAGGGGTGAAGAAGAAAACACAAATTACAAGGCATGGGGAATTACAAAGTCAAATTAAATATGAAGACTAAGACTATTGACTTTGACTAGAAGTTTGAATGACCCCTCGGCTACTTTGACTAGTCTTCCGCGGAAATGAAGAATTCCCCCGGGGAAGTTCCGCGAAAAATCCCTCGGAAATAATCCCTCGGAAAATTCCTCGGAAAATAATCTTGCGGAAGAATAATCTTGCGGAAGTGAAAGATGACGGTGATGATGGTGTGCATAACATCATGGTGGAGATTGGCCAAAATGTTGATATAAGTCCAAGCCTCGTTAAAACCTTAACTTGGTAAACCCGATGGGACAAACCCAAGTCAAGGAAAAAGAGTACTTAAACCTATACCATTGGGCCGAACCTCAATCACCAAGATGGGCACGGACCATATCGAGAATGGTGTTCGGTGGTGGCTCTTCTTCCTTGCTCCAATCGTCCAAAAGTGATCCGCGCATGTCCTTGATGAGCTTGCGGATCCTTGACGTCATCGTTGGTTCTTCGGGTGTGCACGTCAAGTCTGTAGGCGTGTCCATGATCGTATCATCCTCCCCCAGTTGGAAAGGATTTGTCCTCAAATCCGGACAATCTGCACGCAAAAAGACCAAGTTAAAATTCTTAAAGCTCAAAGTCAAGGCGTTCTTACCTTGCAAGCATGTCGAGATCTGGGCGGGGACTTGAGGTGAGTTCTGCTTTGAATCATTCAAGTCGGAACATCCGTGTTGTTCAGATTTCAAGTTCCCGTTAACTTCCGTTCGTTCTATAAGCTTGATTCGGCCATCATCCTCGGCTACGGTTTGAAAGCTAAGAAGCAATTTCCAATCTGCTCGACCAAAGACCAAAATACCTCGGCTATTAGCTTTAGAATATGTGTTTAGCCGAGAGAACTTACCTTTCCTGGCCTTGGTTTGGTCGTTTGGATCAATAAGTTTCATATCGACCATAAAAGGATCATCGGGTGGATTTTTCAAAGGAGGTATGAAGTCCGTTTGTCCAAGTTGAATTCTGCTTCGACTACCTTCTTCTAAAGGTCCATTTGGTCGACGAAAATCATTTCCCTCAGTGGAAATTCGTCCGTTTGCTTCGTCCCTTAGTAGTGGCAAAAGTTGCGGTTCATGGAAACGTTCGATCCGCTTGCCTTCTGAAGTTGCGTCCGTAAAGTCCTGCAAAAGAGAATTAGTTTCACTCGGTAGCACCGGTGTGGGGTGAGTAAAACTCATAGGAGTTTTCTTAATCATAAACAAAGATAGTTTAGGTAACAAATCTCGCTCATCACCTTTTCTCACAAGAAAACTTGAATTTCTCACGGGTTTGCTCTCAAAGGTCTTTTGCTTGGTTTTTCTCAGGCTCTCTTTTGGGTGCTGGGTGTTTGGGAGTTCACTCAAAATGTTTACCTCATCCTCAGATGCATACTCCTCATAATCGTCATAGATGGGTGTGGAATCAAGCTCCTCCTCATCATAGTCGTCATAAATAGGTGCGGTTTCAAGCTCCTTTTGTTTCTGCTCCTCGGACAAAGATAGAAGTGAAAAAGAAACCAATTCGTCTGCTCTTAACTCTAGCTCTCCATTGTTGGGAAGAACCACGGTTTTCTTGTTAGAGCATTCCTTTGCATAGTGTCCTCTCCCTTGACACTTCTGATTTGGCTCACGATAGTTTTTTTCTTGCCTAGCCGGCACCCTAACATTAAGAGCGGCCATTTGCTCTATCACCTCGGTTAGGACTTGGACCATGTTGTCCATCTTACGATCCAAAGCGGCTTCACGCTTTCTTCTCGAACGTGAAGTAGCGGTTTTTCTTTCATTAAACATTTTTCCTCGCAAAAAGAAACAAACACGTTAGTAAAAATCCTCACAAGTGTTTCTCTCAAATTTGTTCACACAACTCTCGTAATATCCTCACAACACACTAGAAGTTCTCCTCGGTTCTTAAGGAACTAAATCGAAACAAATCGATGGTAGCTTTTAAAAACCAAATCGTCAAACAAAGAATTTAGATAGATAGTGAAGAATTACGAACCGATATGATTTTTTTTTTTTTTTTTTTTGAATTTTTTTTTTCGTTTTTTTTTTTTTTTTTTAATCTACGATTTTTTTTATTTTTTTTATTTTAAATCGGTTTTAATACAAAAGATAGGAAGAAGAAGAATTTAAAAAGAGTGAAAAGATTAGAAAATACCGGGGTAATCAAGAGCGTGGCTCTGATACCACTTGATACGATCTTGATAAGATCCTCCCAAAAACGGCACACTCGAGATCGGTAGAAGAACGGATAATCCTTGGATCCAAATTTGCGGAAAGAATTGGACAAGGCGGGGGAATGAATGGCTGCGTCGAGAGCTATGAACGGCACTCGGTAAACCCGAACCGAAGGCTAACCACCTAAGGAACGTTGTGACTCTTCGGCTAACCACCTCGGAATCGATTGTGAATGTTGGATATGACTCACCAACAAACGAACCACGGATATGACACACCGCGGGATGATCAATGGCTAACCACCAAGTGATCGATTTGATTTCGTTGGCTAACCACCAAAGAGATCGAAAAAGTTCCAAAGGAACAAAAGAGAGAAAACTTCTCAAAGATATTTGATTAAAAGTTGATCATTTATTCTCAATGAGATTACATTGCTTTTATAGAGAAGGAATGTGAAGGGGTGAAGAAGAAAACACAAATTACAAGGCATGGGGAATTACAAAGTCAAATTAAATATGAAGACTAAGACTATTGACTTTGACTAGAAGTTTGAATGACCCCTCGGCTACTTTGACTAGTCTTCCGCGGAAATGAAGAATTCCCCCGGGGAAGTTCCGCGAAAAATCCCTCGGAAATAATCCCTCGGAAAATTCCTCGGAAAATAATCTTGCGGAAGAATAATCTTGCGGAAGTGAAAGATGACGGTGATGATGGTGTGCATAACATCATGGTGGAGATTGGCCAAAATGTTGATATAAGTCCAAGCCTCGTTAAAACCTTAACTTGGTAAACCCGATGGGACAAACCCAAGTCAAGGAAAAAGAGTACTTAAACCTATACCATTGGGCCGAACCTCAATCACCAAGATGGGCACGGACCATATCGAGAATGGTGTTCGGTGGTGGCTCTTCTTCCTTGCTCCAATCGTCCAAAAGTGATCCGCGCATGTCCTTGATGAGCTTGCGGATCCTTGACGTCATCGTTGGTTCTTCGGGTGTGCACGTCAAGTCTGTAGGCGTGTCCATGATCGTATCATAATGTGTGGAGTCTGGGAAAGCTGCGAATGTCTACGGAGAAGTACATGGTGGTTAGATCGAAAGCTGGTTAGGTAACACTTGGGTACTTGGGAAAAGGGTCATTTCGATGGTTCATGAACAGGTGAGTCTCCGCGTTTTCAAACCTCTTTCTCTGGTTTAGTCTTCTATTTGCTTGAGGGCAAGCAAAGGCTAAGTCTAGGGGAGTTGATATATCATGGTTTTTACCCTGTTTAGACTATGATATAAGTCCTTTTTATAGAGTCTTTCTAGTGTTTTGTAGTATTTTAGAGTCTTTTACACGTTATAGCACGTTTGGAGCATAATTGGAAATATTGGAGCTTTCTGGAGCATTCTGGAGTGAAGCAGAGATCCGTGTAGATGAGATATCAAAATCACCTGAGTATCGATCGATACCCGTCGAGGAAACAGAAGGATCGCAACTTATTGAAGAGTTGAAGAATTGCAGAATTGGCCCATAAGACTTTGATATTTACAAGATGGCCCAGAACGTGTTTTAGCTTATAAATTAGGTTTTCAGCCACCTGTTTAGGCGAAGCTTTATTTTTATATACTTTGGTTTGAGACAAGTCTGAATCTCCCTTCGTCCGAGATCAGATCTCAAAACCTCTTGTTATTCTTATTCTATTGATGATTTATTCAGTTATGTTGATTGTTTTATTCTCCATGTCTGAGTAGATCCACTTTAGGTTTAGGGTTTTCTCATAGGGATTTCTTTGAATGCTAGGTTGATTTATTAGGATTCACCATCTGAATTAGTTCTTCACCTTAGGTTGTGTTCAAAGCTAATTCTAGGTTGACGAATCTGGAATTTAGATCTTAGGATAATTGATTAGGCACGAGAGTGCAATTAATTACCTGATAGAACCTAGGTGAGCAAATTGATTATTCGCAAAGAGATTTGGTTTAATTGATTTGTGAACATATCAAACCTGAACTTTAAAGCTGATTTAGACTTTAGGATTCGCAAAGAGAATTGGAATTCCTAGGATTTAGATTTAGATAGTTTTCGCAACGAGAGTTGGTTAGCTATATTTTAGTGATTTGAGTTCAAGAACCGTGCGTAATCTAAATCTTGTTAGTTAATTTAGCTGCATTCATTGATTTCCTGAGAAAAACCATGGGCCTATATTTTCCTCCATTGATTTACAACACTTTTAATTGCGTACTTGTTTTCGTTTACATCCTTTGATTTAGCGTATTTTGGATCTATATAATCTATTGCGTGTCTCTTGAGTCTTTGTGGTTCGACCCCTAGCTATACTACGACAACTGCTTTAGTAACCGGTGATTCGAATATTAGTCGGACTAAATATTAAAGTTAGGTAATGAGGTTCAATATCATGATTGGACCTTAAATGAATCTTTGAGAATCTAGATTAATCTTTTCAGGTTTCTCTTTATTTATCTTATATCCATGGTCCGTCAATAGGGTCGTGTTTAGATGTTAGGAAATTCGAATAGATTATATCGGAATGTTGATAAACTCATATTTATTTAAGCCGTTAGAAGATCCATGAGAAGATCGGTTTAATTAAATTTAAGAAAAGATCATCGTTATCTTATATAATAAATTTTTGCTTGGCTTTATGAATATTTTGTACTTAAGGAATATGTCACTGAGATTTAGACAAATTTATATCGGCTCAGATTTCTGTTTATTTATCTCATCTATTGTCCGTAGATAGGGTCGTGTTTGTCTAGATGTTAGGAAGCTCGATTTCATTATCTGCATTGTATAAAATTAAAATCTCGGAACAGATTTGCTCCTTAAAAATGAAAACCGTCTAATAATTATTTACTTATTGAATAAAAGTAATATATATTTTTTTTTTTTGATTACCAGGAGGTTCTGGGCCGAAGCCCGTAATTCTCCAGACCCAAAACCACATCATGAATATTAGTTCCGTCCCAAGCGTCATTCGATCCTGTGACTTCTAGGCTTTTCCTAAAATACTTTTCCAGTCAAGCTAATGACACTTGGTAAAGTAAAAATATATTTAGTTGTTCATTCTTAATAGAAAGTTATTTTAGGTTTCGATAACTATATATATAAACGATTCAATGATCCTTAGTGTCACATTTTGTCTTGAGCTCTAAACATCGATATAGGTTATCTTACGCTTGATCAAATTAGTTCAAGTTGTTTTTGTCGCCGTTCGGTTATTCGAAAGTGGGAGTCGACAAGCCATATCGATGAAAGTTGGTCGACTGTGATGAATTTACTTTTAATTGATGAGAAGGTGGAGTTTTTTATTTTCTTACATTATACAATATATTGCAAGCTTTATACTCTTTTTGAAAGTTTTCAAATTAATGGTTGTGCTGATAATGTTCTAATCGATTCTATCCACAGGGAAATATTATTCAAGGTATAGTTCATTAGTGCCTTGTCCCACTTTTTGGGGGCCGTTTATGTGAAGGAAAAATCAGAAGAATAAGAAGTTGGAAAAGACAAAGACGATAAAGAAGAAAAAATAGAAGACGAAAATGATGAAGAATGAGAAGTAAAAGACGAAGAAGATGAAAAACCAAAAGATAAAAAAAGATAAGTTCGGAGAAGACAAAGCCGATAAAGAATAATATGAAATATATGAGGAAAAAGACGAAGAAGATGAAAAACCAGAAGATAAAAAATAGAAGTTCGGAGGAGACAAAGCCGATAAAGAATAATACTAAATATATGCGGAAAAAGACGAAGAAAAAGAAAAATAACAACCAGAAGAAGAATAAGAAGATGTATCGAAAATGAAGGTATGGCGACGGATATGATCTATTGTTTATGATTTAATTGATAAAACTTTTCTGCCCGCGTAAGGTGGAAGAAGGAAATGACATGGATGAAAAAAAAAAGGATACATAATAAGAAGAAGAAAACCGGAAGATGGAGAAGGTGAAGATGAGGAAAGAGACCTAAAAAATCAAAAGAATAAGAAGTTGGAAAAGACAAAGACGATAAAGAAGAAAAAATAGAAGACAAAGACGGTGAATAAGGAGAAGGAAAAGACAAAGAAGATGAAAATCAAAAGATAAAAAGAGAAGTTCGGAGAAGACAAAGCCGATAAAGAATAATATGAAATATATGAGGAAAAAGACAAAGAAGATGAAAAACATCGAGAAAAGGATTGCGGATTTTAATAACCAATCAAAAGGGGAAGCCACAACGAAAGACAATCATATCGAATTATTCAAAGATGATTTTCATAGCATTTTCACGTCATCGCGTTTGGTTTGGTTTAGTTTAGGCTTTTATTGGATTTTATAAACGTAGTTAGGTTTTTTTCTTTAAGTTCTTTGTATTGGTTACGGTTTTAGTTTTAATTCCTTTGTTTGACTTTTATATGTTTCGATATTCTTTATGTGTTTTTAATTAATATTTGCCTTAGAACTGATGTCCTGCTCTCTAATACGAATTCTCATTTCTTTGTTTATATCTTCAAACTGCATTCTAATTAGCATATTCTCAGTGTATTCTCTCGATCTATGTTTTTTCTGTTCGTCTACTTTAGATTGCTTTAATTTGTTTCGATAAGTCTGTTTAATCATATCGAATTGAGATCAATAAACATGTTTCGATTCAACATCCATAAAACTTGGAATGGCATAATTAAGGTTTATGGATGGAACTCTCTGCCCGCGCAAGGCGCAGGCTACCCACCTAGTTATTATAAAATGCCAAACAAATTTATTAAAATTTTAATAATTATTTAGTTATGGTTCGTAATTAATTTATGTAAAATATTTGATCATTAACAAATTAATAAGTTTTAATTTATGATCATATAAATATTTTTAATCCATTTTTATTTATAAAATATTTATCTAAAATATATATTTCGCACCGCTTTTTACATTTTCACCATTCACACACACATTTGGATCAAACCGCATGTTGTTTTTTTCACCATTCATATATTGTCCCGCACCGCTTGTTCCGCAGTAACCGCACTTGTTCCGCATGATGCGTTTCTTCCAACCGCACTGCACTATAACCGTACCGCATCTCCTAAACCGCTGATTCCGCACCGCTCAAACCGCTGTCACTATTCGAACCATTCGAAGCAACGTGAAGTCATAAATCTCTTTATTTTCACACGTAAGCATTTTGGTGTTTCATTTGCTACCTCTTAACATGTAAACACAAATAAATAGATCGGATGAAAATTTAAAACTTCTTTTGCAATTATTCCTACTTACTTTTAGTACTTTCTTTGTATTGGAAAACGAAACGGAAAAGAACATTTGTAAAGTTCATTTGTAAACGAAACTTTTCGTACTATCTTTTCCTATTTTTCCTTCCGAAGCTCTTTTTTTTTTTATAATAAATTTGAAGAATTCCGTCTAGGCAAAATCCTCCATTGCCTTGCCTGACTCAAAGGCAATGGCAACAACATGTTCCAACCTATTGGTGTTACCAAATCTCAGAACGAATTGTTACCAGAGATCCAATTTCAAGGTAAGAGCTCAAATCTCTGGTGAGAACAAGAAGGCGGCATCAGTAGAGCCTGTGAACGGTTCGGTCTTTCTGTCGAATGTCCAAAGCCCAAAAGGCAGTGATGTTTTGGCAAATGAAGTGAATGGGAAAGTAAAATCCGGAAGGAAAGACGAAATTGAGCTGTTATGGGATGATGGGTATGGCTCAAAATCTGTAAAGGATTACTTTGCGGCGGCTAAAGAGATCTTGAAGAATCCTGACGGTGGACCTCCACGGTGGTTTAGTCCCGTTGATTGTGGCCAACCCATCAAAGATGCGCCCACGCTACTCTTCTTACCTGGTAATGGTTTTTAGCTTGATTGCAGAAAATTGCTTGCTCTACTATTATTTTAATGTTTGAAACTTGTATTCAATTTTCACTTCTTTGTGTTTTCATGGAGAAAAAAAAAATGATTTTTTAGGCTGTTTTGTTTGAATTCTTCAGAAGACCTTAGTAATGGTTTTTTTACTGTTATTATATGAAGTATCGTTTCAAAGTTCCAAGCTTTTTCGACAATTTCAACTTTTTGTTATGCCTGATGATTAATATCCTTACAATGTTTGAATCGGAATTAGTAAATGTGCTATAGAACTTGATTGTTTAGGCTGTATTCAGAAGACTGAGTTCTACTCCTTAGTGATGGGTTTTTACTGTTTTTATCTGATTCTTAGATAACTGTTTCAAAGTTTTAGGCTTTTCTGATAATTTCGACTTTTGGTAATGCAGGGCTCGATGGCACAGGGATGGGTCTCGTTCCACATCACAAAGCTCTTGGGAAGTATGTTCACTCTTTTGTAAAGTCTGGGTTTTCTGAGATGACATTGGACTACGAATGTAAAAATGGAAATATATGCTTGGACCCATAATGCAGAAGCAATAGTATCTGATGCATGATAAATATTCAAACAAATTAATCATGGCTCTGATGCTAAGTGTACACTTAATCTTTTCGGTTATGTTGGATGTCGTGTTACTTTTTACACAAGAGTTCGCAGTCTTTACTGTTGTTATTGTGTTTTCTGGATGCAGGGCTTTTCATGTCTGGTGCCTGCATATTCCCGTACATGATCGAACTCCATTCGAAGGTAATAATTATCACTTATATATAAAAATGCAGCGATATTCACATTTGGTTATGCAGATTTTTTATACAGTACTTGTCCCTTTAAGGTCATAGAACATAATATCAGATCTTCCCTTGTTTCGGTTCCCTCTTTTCCCTCATTGTCTTCTACATCAAATAGAAGATTGTAATAATGTGAGGAAAGATATCCACAAATGAATATGGTTGTCACTATATATACATTTGCTATTATATGTATTGGAATGACTTCAAAATGGATAGAAATAGCTAACGAGTGCTTCTGTATTAGGTTGTTGTTGACTTGTTCATGTTATTTGCTCATTTTTCTCTGAAAATTCTCTACTGTTGGTTTACCACAAAGGGCTGGTGAAAGTAGTCGAAGATGTTTTGAAGCAGGAGCAAGCTACACGTCCGAATAAGCCAATATATCTCGTGGGCGATTCCTTTGGAGGATGCCTAGCTCTTGCTGTTGCTGCGAGAAACCGTTCATTAGACTTGGTGTTGATACTAGTCAACCCAGGTCAGAAAACATTTTTTTTTTCTTTTTCAGTTTTGTAGCTCTGTATTGCAAATGCATACTTACATATAAGATTTTTTTGAATGGTCAAATATGTTTTCCTTTTTTAGCTACATCATTTGAGAGGTCACCGCTACAGCCGTTGCTGCCTATATTAGAGATGGTGCCAGAAGAGCTTCATTTTACTGTTCCTTATGCTCTGAGCTTTATTATGGGTACTTGAATTGATTCTTATTTTTAAATAAGTCTTGTATTTTCTTCTTAAATTATCTTTACTCAGGCTTTCATGATATGTAGGTGATCCGATAAAGATGGCTACAATGGGTATCGACAACCAACTTCCAGCAGGAATTAAAATGGAAAAGTTGAGACAGAAGCTTACTAAAACTATGCTTCCTCTTCTCTCTGTGAGTGTTTTTTTAATGCATTTACTTGGTTCTGTTTCGAAACAAGATGGCAATTTTTTTACCATACGCTTTCAGGAACTCGGTGGAATTATTCCAAGGGAAACTTTACTTTGGAAGCTTAAGTTACTGAGATCTGGCGCTGCTTATGCCAATTCCCGCATCCATGCAGTTCAAGCCGAAGTCTTGGTCCTTGCTAGGTAATCTTCTTCCTTAATGTATTGCATTTCTCGTCTCTTGTTTGTTATCTTGGTCTTTTAAAGAAAGACCACCGACCAGCCTTTTATTATCGACATATCATCAAGAAGTAATAGAAATGACTTTGGCTTTCGTGGGCTTTTCAGTGGAAAGGACAGGATGCTTCCTAGCCAAGAAGAATCAAAGCGGCTTCATGGGGTCTTAAAAAACTGTACAGTGCGATGCTTCAAGGAAAACGGGCATACCCTTTTACTGGTAATTAAACAGTCATTCACCTACTGATTCACTTTTGAGTGTATTTCCTTTTGCTCCGGCTGGTAGGTGCAGCTAATGAAGTAGTATCAGTGTAATTTCTTACGAGAAGAGAGGAAAACACAGAGGAGTATGACCATTATTCTCTGACTTAGTATTATTGTTTGTCCCAGGAAGACAGCGTCAGTTTGCTCACGGTTATAAAAGGTACATGCAAGTACCGGCGCTCCTGGAGATATGATTTTGCTTCTGATTTCTTGCCTCCGAGTAAAGGAGAATTGGATTACGCCCTTCAGGAACTGCTCAGGTAACTTCACTAAGCCTTCCTTGACTCTATTTTTCTTATAAAAATGCTCCATCTACTTAATATTCAAAACAATTCTCCAAAAAAGTGACAGTACAAGCTAATATTACTATCTCATCCATAGGGTCTCCCCAAATGAGTAAAAGAGACCCAAATGTGGGTTTTTTTCTTACAAACCAAGCTCCATGTGATAGGATCTGATCTGACTTTTTTCCTTGTAACAAACAGATTCTTACGAAATGCTGTTAGTTCTGTGTTTCTGTCAACTATGGAAGACGGGAGTATAGTTAAGGGACTCGCTGGTGTTCCAGATGAAGGTCCGGTGTTACTTGTCGGTTACCACATGTTGATGGGCTTGGAACTTGGTCCAATGTCCGAGGCATTTATCAAAGAGAAAAACATTCTCTTTCGTGGAATGGCCCATCCAATTCTGTATTCAGAAAATGATTCAGAGAAGGAGTTTGGTTACATGGACTGGATTAAGGTATTTGGTGCCTACCCTGTCACCGCAACCAATCTTTTCAAGCTGCTATCTTCTAAATCTCATGTTCTTCTCTACCCGGGCGGTGCACGAGAGGCTCTCCATAACCGGGTTAGCCATCTTCATATATTTTTATTAGTTGGTTTGATATAGGGAAAATTAGTAGCCAAAAGGCAAGTGGTTCCACCCATTTAAACGGGTGAAAAGGAACCTTCATATCCCTCTTAATGTCATAGAAAGATGAGAAAAAATTGATGAAACTTCCATATGGTTTTAAAAGTGCTGTTCTAAGCATCCGTTTATTATTGGCTATTTAAGTCTTGATTGTTTGTTTGCGTTTGTTTTTTCGTTTAGTGTAATATTTTTTCAAAATAACCCACAACCTTTAATTAACAAAATTCATTTGTTAATTGTAAACTCAAATGTGGTTGGCGTTTAAACTTTGCAAAGTTATTTTACAAAAATATGAAAATGTTTTGTTGTTAAAAAAAAAAGATGATTATGTTTTTCGAAAATCTTCCACAGAGAAACACAAAGCGTAGAAATTAGCATTTGAAACAATTGAGGCCTGAGTTTATGAGTCCATGAAACTGTTGCTGCTATAACATCAAAAAGTTTGCATCCCATTGCAACATCTAAGTTAATAGGAACGCGGCTAATGCTTAATTTAAAGTTATGCTGTTTTAGCATGGTGGTGGTGTTTTAGAGTTTCTGATTATATATACTACTCTCTACGATCTTTCAGGGTGAAAAATACAAACTAATTTGGCCTGACCAGCAAGAGTTTGTAAGAATGGCAGCACGGTTTGGCGCAACAATAGTGCCGTTTGGAACAGTTGGTGAAGACGACATAGCTGAAGTAAGCTGCCTGTTACAGCAAAACATCCCAAAGCTGTTGAGAAAGATGCAAATTTATATTTTGCTCTTTTGCTTTTGCAGTTGGTTCTTGATTACAACGACCTGATGAAGATTCCAATCCTCAATGGCTATATCTCGGAAATAACTCGCGATACCAAAAGATTTAAATTGAGGTAAAATAGCTTTTAATTTAATTGAAACAGAGGCATTGATTGTTTGGGCTTTGTGTTTGCATTTGCATCTAGTGTATTTTTCTTCCCAAATGAACTTTTATAGGTTTAACAAATTTCAATGGTTCATTGTAAACGGAAACTAGGTCTCGTTAGCGTTTGGCATTTGTGTTTACATTTTGCAATTATGAGTATGTCTTTGATACTTATATTCACTTTCCTTTTGGTGTTGGTATTTACAATTTGCATTAAACAATTTATGAAAAAAGTGTCTTATCTTTTGTAATGTGATTTTCTGTTTATCTTTATGCACATGTAAACAAAGAAATTAGCGGTTAAAACAATCAGCGCCGTACTAATAATGCGTGTAGTTGTTATTATTACTCAAAAATTGATGAGTGGTTGTGATGATATATAGGGAAGAATCAAGTGGAGAGGTCGCAAACCAGCAGCTCTACTTACCAGGGCTCTTACCGAAAATCCCGGGTCGATTCTATTACCTGTTTGGGAAACCGATACATACTAAAGGAAGACCAGAACTCGTGAAAGACAAAGTAGAAGCAAACCGGGTTTACTTGGAGGCGAAAGCAGAAGTGGAGAAAAGCATAGCCTACTTGTTGAAGAAACGAGAGGAAGATCCATACAGAAGTGTTGTAGACAGACTAAGTTACAGTTTGACACACCTTCCTGAGAATGATGTTCCTTCTTTCGAACCATGATTGAAACAAAAAGGGTAAGTTTAGTAACTTCTCACAAACAAAACAGATGTGATGTCATTATGTGTCTTATAGAAAATGTCCATGTATATCCCAACTTTTATATAAATGAAATTGTTTAATGACAATGAGACGCCTATGTTTACTCTTCTTCAACCAAAAGCATTTGGCCCAGTGGTTTGTTCGAATAGAAGAGGAATCGCCCTTTCGGTCTATATCGGGGAACCAGGTCCACCATTTATGACGGTTATTGGGATCCTTTTTGGCCACTGTAAATGTCATAAGTAGCAAGAAGCCAAGAATATCCGATTTTCTACAAATTTTGGAAATTAGTATGTGTTATATGCATTTTGTTTTATTGGCTACAATTGTCCACACAAACGTAGAAAAAATGGATTAGGGGTTGATGTTTATACTATGATAGGATTCAGAGTTCATTAAATGATGTAAGATTGGAATCCACTAAATCTTATTGATGACAAGATGTCAAAGTTGACAAGCTGGAATGTAGGTTGAGGATCGCCACAAAGGGTTGCAGAATTTCTTTTGATAAGATCACGAATCAAGTCTATGTGAATCCACACATTAAACTATGATCCACACTTGTATTCTATAACGAATCAAGTCTATAATGAATCCACAAACTAATATAGACAAGCAAACAAGAAAACAAAGGAATCCACCTATGAACTTCAATGAAGAACACAAAGACGAACTTTGTAAGAAAAACTTTACGTTTATATTTTAATTCAAAGAAGTGTGATTTGTACAATGAGTTTAGCTGAGCTTATATAGACTCAAATATAAACATTTACACATTTTTACATTAATGTAAAAGAGAAAAATTAGCTAAAATAAATTATGGTTTTCAACTCCTTTAATTTAGCCATTAATTTTTAATGGGAAGCTTCTCTTGTGGAGTATGATCAAAGGTGGGATATTTCTTGATTCTTTGATGCTTCTTAAGACGTCTAGAAACTTTTAGAATAAATGATTAGGGTTTGATACACGTATATTTTTGGCTTGAACAGTTTTGATTTCGAAAACAGTATCTCTACTATCTCGAAAATATGATATGTGACTACGTGTTCCAGCATGCCCGACACTGGCCCCAAGCAGAGCAAACCAATGCTTGTAGCCCTCTTTTTATATAAAAATAAAAAACCGGCTTTTAAATTTTAAAAAATCTCTTTAGTCTAGTCATAAGATTATAAAAAATCTCTTTCAAAAGGTCATAAGTTTGAAACTTATAAGTTTTTCACAACTCATAGGCATATTACCCTTTGGAAAGATAAGAACCAAAGCTTAGATTACAATGACTCTGATACCAAATTTACAGACACATAATAGGTACAACCACGAAGGAGATTTATCATGATCAAGTAGATATTAGAAGGGTATTTAAGAAGGGGGAAGGTTTTTTAAATAATGAACACTCAAAGATTACAAAGGCTTTCAAACTCTCTCAAACTCAACTCACTCACTTAGCTTGGTTCTCACTCCTTCCAAACCTCCCTATTTATAGTACTAAACCTAAGGAATATATAATAGAATATTCCATGAGATATTTTACAACTTATTCAACCCTCCTCTCATTATTACAACAATTTATTTAACACATTCATGATTACCACAACTTAACTTATTCAACACACTCATGATCTTTCGGCCTTCTAAAACTCAAGGCAGGCTATGTGTTCCAATGCCATGATTTATGATCTTTTGTGCTCTTTTATATGTAAACCCGATGGAAAGTAAAAATGTGTGAAATCTATGTATAAAATGCTGAAAACATCTTAAAAACTTGCTTTTTGCTACCCCGGAGGTTCATGACATCTACAATGACTAGGGTGGCTTGTTATTCGTCCATTTTTGAAATGTAAAATTACTCCCCACCATTTTTCAATAATATTTGGATTTAATTAAATTTTAGATGTTTGATCACAAAACAAAAGAAAAAACAAAAATTTAGGTGACCATTAATAAATTTTCTACCAATTGACACAATATTAAGTTTAGATGTGATTTTCTGGATTTTTCACGTAAATTAAAAATAATAAATGCGTACTTTAACTATTCACTAGATTATAACCTGTGCGCCCGCACGAGAATTTTTTTTTAATTTGATTTATGAAATTTTGTAATATATATTGTCTTTATTGTGTTTAGTATGATTGGTGTTGCAGACGAACGTGTTGTAATATAAGACATACTTATTTTGGGTTTAACAATACTTTGTTTTTGTATCTATAATTTTAGTAATATAAAACAAAACAATTCCTGATTAGACATAAAAAATCTTTTGTGGGTTTAGTTTTCATAAGTTGTTTACTTATTGTAACGGGTTTAGAGGTTACGGATAATATTGGTGTTTAGATATCTAATTTTTTTTGTAGGTAACATTTTTAATATGTTATGTTATAAAATTAGATGTTCTCAACTCAACTATTGTCATCTGTCTCTTGCTTATACTCGGTTTTCTACTCAAACTCAATTTTATCAGTTTTTCATTTGTAATTTCATGTCTAAAGCGGGATCAATTTTGCTATCTTTACTGTTTTTCTATGTGAGACTTTAAAAACTTTTACTTTATTTTAATTGTATTGTGATTAATATACATTAAAACCGTTCAAAATGTCAACTCAACTATTGTTATTCGTCTCTTGCTTATAATCAGTTTTCTACTCAAACTCAATCTTATCGGTTTTTTCATTTGTAATTTCTTGTCTAAATCGTTCATTTTCTGTTTTTCTACGTGAACAATTGAAAACTTTTATTTTATTTTAACTGTATTGTGATTATACATTAGAACCGTTCAAATATCAACTCAACTATTGTCATCCGTCTCTTGCTTATACTCGGTTTTCTACTAAAACTCTATCTTATCATTTCATCATTTATAATCTCATATCTAAATCGTTCTTTTCTAGCCATATCATATATTTTACTGTTTTTTTGTCTCTGACTTTCAAGTTTTATTTTATTTTAAGTGCGAGATTTTAGAAATTTTTATTTATTTTATAATTTTTAAAGATTTAATTTATCCAATCAAAGTTTAACACTTATAAAATCTTTAAAGTTATACTAAAAATTCACACAGTTTAACTTTTTCAATGTGAGACTTTGAATAATTTTATTTTACTTTAATTGTGAGATTTTATAAACTCTTACTTTATTTTAAATTACCGTTAAAATTCTAATTAATACAGTTAATGTTTAACACATTTAAAACCCGTTAAATTTTTCTAAAAATTCACACAGTTTAACTTTGTCTTTTTGTTCGTACCATGGTTAATTTTTAAAGAACCAACAAAATCCAACCTTATTTTTTTCTTTTAAATCGCTACCTATTAATTTAAAGTCAGAATATCTTCAATATTTTTTCTGAAATACATTAATAATATAAAATAAAGGTCCATACTAATCACCTCTCTATCAGATCGAGGAACATCCAGCTGAGAATAATTGTGGTAATGACACATCATCAAAACATTTTTGAATCAAGCTCAAACTTTGCGCTTAGACTTTTATCCGTATTGTTATTATACATTTGAATCGTTCAAAATCTCAACTCAACTTTGTCATCCATCTCCCTCTTATATCTAAATCGTTCATTTCTCGCTATCTTTACTGCTTTTTCTTATGACTTTGAATACTTATTTTACTTTAATTGTGAAACTTTATAAACTATTACTTTATTTTAAATTTTCGTTAAAGTTCTAATTGACCCAATCAATGTTTAACACTTTTAAAACCCGTAAAATTCCTCTAAAAATTCACATATCCTAACTTAGTTTTTTTTGTTCCTCCGATGGTTAATTTTTTAAAACCAACAAAATAAAACCTTAATTTTGTTTTTTAAATTGCTACACATTATTTTAAAGTCAAATTCTCTACAACAATTTCTTAAAGTACGTTAACAATCTAAAGTTATAATCCTTACCAATCTCATCTCTATCAGATCGAGGAACGTCCAGCTGAGAATAATTGTGGAAGAGACACATCAGCAAAAAAAAAATGAAACTCAAACTAATCGCTTAGACCTTTACCCGTTTTGTGATACATTAGAACCGTTCAAAATTTCAACTCAACTATCGTCATCCGTCTCCTTCTTATACTCGAGTTTAAATTCAAACTCAATGTTATTGATTTTGTTATTTGTAATCTCATATCTAAATCGCTCATTTATCGCTATTTTTACTGTTTTTCCGTGCTAGAATTTAAATTTAAATTCAAACTCAATCTTATCGATTTTGTTATTTGTAATTTCATATCTAACTCGCTATCTTTATTGTTTTTCCGTGTGACACTTTGAAGAGTTTTATTTTATTTTAAAATCTTTACAGTTTTAATTTATCCAACTAAAGTTTAACACTGTTAAAACTCTTAAAAATAATAAGTAAAAATTCACACAGTCTAACCCGTGCGCCCACACCGGAATTTTTTTGTTTTGTTTATCAAATTTTGTAATATAATTTGTGTTTAGATATCATTTTTGTATATATAATTTTTGTCATATGAGACACATAATTATTTTGGTGTTTAGATATAATTTGTTTTTTCTAATCTGCCATAGAACAGGAGTTCAATATAAAAGTAACGGGAGTTAATTATTTTTGTTTTTTGATATTTAGTTCTATTTTTCGATAAAATGTATTTGTCGATGTAAAAGTTTGAGATATGTTAACAACTTTATTTTTGGTATAAAATATATTATATAGTTTTCTAAAACATTTATCCACAATGAGGGTATGCAACAATTTTTATTTGTTTTTATATTTTCTATTTTGTATAGAAAATTATATTTTTGGAATGACATGTATGATTCAAATATC
Source organism: Eutrema japonicum (assembly GCA_030161315.1). Lineage (NCBI taxonomy): Eukaryota > Viridiplantae > Streptophyta > Magnoliopsida > Brassicales > Brassicaceae > Eutrema > Eutrema japonicum. The sequence goes on along the minus strand of BSQW01000007.1, from coordinate 34,642,310 downwards.
AATTAAAATATAATTTGTATTATTTTGACTTGTTTGGCAACTGGAATAATAGTTATACACAAAAAGAATAACCTAATACAAAAGTTTTCTTGTTTGGACACAAAATGTTACCCTCTTTTAATAGTCTAGTATAATTTTAGTATTCTATAGTTTTGCTAAAATTCTAAAATGTGAATGTTTTAGTATTCTATAATATGTTTTATAATGCATGAATAAAGAATGAACAAAATTATAAAATGTGAATGTTTTTTTTTGTTCCCGCGATGGTTTATTTTTTAAAAGCCAACAAATTAAGACAATTTTTAAAATCACTAACCTTTATCTTAAAGTCAAATTATTTACAATTTTATTTCAAAGTACATTACAAACCTAAAGTTAAAGTCGGTACTAACCACCTCTCAATGAGATCGAGGAACTTCGAGTTGAATAATTGGTGGGAGTGACACATCAACAAAAATTTTAAAATCAAGGTTAAACTAATCGCTTTCATTTCCAGCCAAATTTTGTAATACAAAAGCACTTTCATTCTTCCAAGAAACTTCTCAACTCTATCCTTTCATTCTTCCAAGAAACCACTAATACAAAAGCACTTGAAACCATTTCCAGCCAAAAACAAAAAAAGAAGGTACGTATCACCCATTAGAGAGATTTTTCTAACCATAACAACTATCTTTTGATTGAGACTGCATCAAGCTAAACCTTTTTTTAACCAAATGTTGGTTTTGTAATATTAATGAAAAATCAAGCTAAACCTTTCTAGTCGAGATACCATAATTGTTAACAAAATGAATATATAAACTCAAAGTACTAATCACTAAGGGATCACCATCAAGATTCTCTGATTACCACTATTTCTTAGGTTGTTTTTACTTTCATTAGATACTATGATCAAAATTCCTTCTCTTACAGTAAAAATCAGGATACCTAATACAAAAATTCAAGGTTTCTTCCTTGCAATCTTCATCTTTTACATGTAAGTTTACTAAATGATATTTCTTATCGGAGTTGATTGTGATGATGTCATTTTCATGTGTCAATTTTTTTCTTGTGTTCTCCATTGTTTTTTTATTTATTTTTTATTTTGTGAGGATGAGATACTCTCAAAGTTATATTCCAATCATAACCTAAACGAAAACACATTTGAAATGGAGATATGAGGATGAGATATGAAATTTTTTAATGACAATGAGACGCCTATGTTTACTCTTCTTCAACCAAAAGCATTTGGCCCAGTGGTTTGTTCGAATAGAAGAGGAATAGCCCTTTCGGTCTATATCGGGGAACGAGTTCCACCATTCATGACGGTTATTGGGATCCTCTTTGGCCACTGTAAATGTCATAAGTAGCAAGAAGCCAAGAATATCCGATTTTCTACAAATTTTGAAAATTAGTATGTGTTATATGCATTTTGTTTTATTGGCTACAATTGTCCACACAAACGTAGAAAAAATGGATTAGGGGTTGATGTTTATACTATGATAGGATTCAGAGTTCATTAAATGATGTAAGATTGGAATCCAATAAATCTTATTGATGACAAGATGTCAAAATTGACAATTTGGAATGTGGGTTGAGGATCGCCACAAAAGGTTGCGGAATTTCCTTTGATAAGATCACGAATCAAGTTTATGTGAATCCACACATTAAACTATGATCCACACTTGTATTCTATAATGAATCCACAAACTAATATAGACAAGCAAACAAGAAAACAAAGGAATCCACCTATGAACTTCAATGAAGAACACAAAGACGAACTTTGTAAGAAAAACTTTACGTTTATATTTTAATTCAAAGAAATGTGATTTGTACAATGAGTTTAGCTGAGCTTATATAGACTCAAATATAAACATTTACACATTTTTACATTAATGTAAAAGAGAAAAATTAGCTAAAATAAATTATGGTTTTCAACTCCTTTAATTTAGCCATTAATTTTTAATGGGAAGCTTCTCTTGTGGAGTATGATCAAAGGTGGGATATTTCTTGATTCTTTGATGCTTCTTAAGACGTCTAGAAACTTTTAGAATAAATGATTAGGGTTTGATACACGTATATTTTTGTCTTGAACAGTTTTGATTTCGAAAAGTGTATCTCTACTATCTCGAAAATATGATATGTGACTACGTGCTCCAGCAGGCCCGACACTGGCCCCAAACAGAGCAAACCAATGCTAGTAGCCCTCTTTTTATATAAAAATAAAAAACCGGCTTTTAAATTTTAAAAAATCTCTTTAGTCTAGTCATAAGATTATAAAAAATCTCTTTCAAAAGGTCATAAGTTTGAAACTTATAAGTTTTTCACAACTCATAGGCATATTACCCTTTGGAAAGATAAGAACCAAAGCTTAGATTACCATGACTCTGATACCAAATTTACAGACACATAATAGGTACAACCACGAAGGAGATTTATCATGATCAAGTAGATATTAGAAGGGTATTTAAGAAGGGGGAAGGTTTTTTAAATAATGAACACTCAAAGATTACAAAGGCTTTCAAACTCTCTCAAACTCAACTCACTCACTTAGCTTGGTTCTCACTCCTTCCAAACCTCCCTATTTATAGTACTAAACCTAAGGAATATATAATAGAATATTCCATGAGATATTTTACAACTTATTCAACCCTCCTCTCATTATTACAACAATTTATTTAACACATTCATGATTACCACAACTTAACTTATTCAACACACTCATGATCTTTCGGCCTTCTAAAACTCAAGGCAGGCTATGTGTTCCAATGCCATGATTTATGATCTTTTGTGCTCTTTTATATGTAAACCCGATGGAAAGTAAAAATGTGTGAAATCTATGTATAAAATGCTGAAAACATCTTAAAAACTTGCTTTTTGCTACCCCGGAGGTTCATGACATCTACAATGACTAGGGTGGCTTGTTATTAGTCCATTTTTGAAATGTAAAATTACTCCCCACCATTTTTCAATAATATTTGGATTTAATTAAATTTTAGATGTTTGATCACAAAACAAAAGAAAAAACAAAAATTTAGGTGACCATTAATAAATTTTCTACCAATTGACACAATATTAAGTTTAGATGTGATTTTCTGGATTTTTCACGTAAATTAAAAATAATAAATGCGTACTTTAACTATTCATTTGTTGTTTTATTTCTTTAATTAGTTTAATGTCATGTTTGATTTTATTATTTGTTGTTTGTTTAATGTCATGGAAGAATTACGTGGTAACACGTGTCGTCCATGATTTTTTGCAGGTACGACTACCTTCGGTCAAACTGGGCTTTGCTTTGGGCCTACGGCCCAATCACCCAAGATTTTTGCACTGGGAATTGTAATCTAAAGAACTGAGAGACCCGACATTGACCACCGGCCCTGGACTCCCCATAACTGACAGTGTAGGTCACGCATTCAGGTGTAAGGAGGTTAGAGACTGAGTGGCCAAGAGGAGGATATGTCATCCTTCCTAGTCTCGCAGAGGTATCAGTGATCTGGATTTCACGAGAACTTGGAAGAATGACATTCACATGTTACTTGGAGCAAAAGACTCGGAGACTAGACAACCCCGACAACCTGAACCCTGGTATCAAGGGATTCATGCCAAGTACGCAAATCAATTAGGCGGGAATAAACAGTTAGATAATAGTATATTTTCCTTCCAATAGACAATAAAAATATATTCAAACTTATGCCCATGCTTCTGGCAACCTACATATCATGCAATTAATGTCTTCTGCTCATGTGTGATAGATGAAAGTGACAACACTTCGAGCATAGGGAAGAACAACTGTATGGGAGATGCCCATACATCGTCTGATTCGCTGCTTCCAAACCATACACTGAGAAGGATAATGACGCGGCAAGCCTTGGTCAAAAATTAGACGAATACATCCAAGGAAAGTAGGTGAGAAGTCAGACCAGTACTGGGTACACGACCCATTCAACAGATCCAACATCCGACCCAACGACCTGATAACCCGAAAACTAAGGATCCGACTCGGTATGCTAGCCCGAGTCATGTAAAACTCTATAAATACTTCCCTTTCCCCAACGAGAATGGGGTTCACGAATTTCTCATATACTCTCTAACTTATAGAGATATTTCGTACTAAACACTTAGCTTTCCTTTCTTTATGCGACTCTAAGTCTCACATTCTGACCATTCTCCGGTCATCTTCACGGTTATCCCTAGACCATGGAGTTTTACACACAAACTCTTGTTTTCTTCTTTTTCACCACAAAATGCCTACCAACCAAAGCCCATTGAGGATCCATCCTTTTCTTCAGACCGAATCGGCACCATTCCTCACCCTGTTTTCCGAACACTCTTTGTGTTCTCTGATTTGCCACTATGTGGTCTTTATTTACCGTTTTATGACTTGGTCGTCGGAGAGCCTTCGGAAAATACACCCTCATCATATTTTCCGGGTCATGACGTTATTTTTCGTTTTGTAGGAATTGCCCGAAAACTAAGGATCCGACCCGGTATGCTAGCCCGAGTCATATAAAACTCTATAAATGCTTCCCTTTCCCCAACGGGAATGGGGTTCACGAATTTCTCATATACTCTCTAACTTATAGAGATATTTCGTACTAAACACTAAGCTTTCCTTTCTTTCCGCGACTTTAAGTCTCACATTCTGACCATTCTCCGGTCATCTTCATCACGGTTAATTATCCCTAGACCGTGGAGTTCTTACACACAAACTCTTGTTTTCTTCTTTTCCACCACAAAATGCCTACCAACCAAAGCCCATTGAGGATCCATCCTTTCCTTCAGACCGAATCGGCACCATTCCTCACCCTGTTTTTCGAACACTCTTTTTGTTCTCCAATTTGCCACTATGTGGACTTTATTTACCGTTTTATGACTTGGGCGTCGGAGAGCCTTGGGAAAACACACCCTCATCGTATTTTCCGGGCCATGACGTTATTTTTTGTTTTGTTTTGTTTTTTAGGAATTCCCCCCCCCCCCCCCCCCCCTTCAAGAGGACGAAAAATATCTAAACACTTGTATTAACACAACTTTTCTCTTTCCAAAGATTGTATTTATTAACACCATATATTAAGTTTTACTTAAACGTGAAATTTGGCTTTTCACCTACAACTAAAATTTATAGCTTCTTATACGCTTTTAGGGTTTAATTTGTAATGTTTTACTATTGTAGTAAATGATTTACCGTTAATAATATGATTACCAATCAAACGAGTAGGAAAAAATAGCGAAAAATAGACAATACAACAAAAACGGTACAAAAGCGGTGAATGGGTGGTACTGCGAAATCGTTTTTGGGTCCGATTGGTGAAACAAAATGATAAGTGAGAAGAAAGAGAGAACAATAAGCGGTATCAGAATAGTTAGTAAATGTAAGAGATAATGGTTAAAAAAAACTAAATGTATTACTTCGGTATGTTGAGTGAAGCTTTGAGAGTCATCGCGATGCGTCGGTGAGCCATCCTCAGATGTCGCGGTACGATACTTCGAATTGCACTTCTATTTCCCCATGGATGATCAAATTGAAGGTTGAGTCGATCAGAATTAGAGGAAAGAGATGGAAGAAGCGGGTGAAATCGAAGAGAGCGATGCGGAAATGAAATGTGTCAAGGACCGGAAAAAACGAGAATCGATAATCGGATAGATGATTGATAACTCGATGAAGAATGATCAATCAGATGAGATTCCGACAAATCTAAGTCAAAGAAAATAAAGATCGAAGATCGAAAAAGATGAATGAAGAAAACGGTTACGGTGGAGCTGAGCTCACCGTTCTGATACCATAAGAAAAGATATGAGAATATGAAAATGATTATTCATTAAGGAAAATATGATATACAAGTATATGTATATATATATACAAATATAAATCTATCGTACTCTATAACTGACTATACAAGTACGTAGATGACTAGCTCTAATAGCTTTTCTTAGTGCGATAATTCTGACTGTTTTTGTGATTGATAATTATTAAAATAATTACACGGGATTACCAATCAAACCTCTTAACTTTTTTTTTTGTCAACTACCCATCTATTACATCACATGTGGCTAGAAGGTATGTTCCGTGGAACATCCACAACTGGCTCGGTATGACCTACATGAGAAAATAAAAAGCCTCGTGCTCGAGCCCCTTTTGCAAGAGTATCGGCGCATACATTTAAAACTCGAGGGATAAGAGATAAACTAAAATCTTCGAATGACTCTCTAAGAATATGGAAGGAGTCTAGTTCTGACATAAACACTGGCCAATCATCGGGATTCTCGATCATGCTTACCAAACCCGAGCAATTAGTCTAAAAGTGCATCGAAAAATACTGTCTTTCTCTTAGGCATGCCATAGGCCAGAGAAGACCATCCATCTCAGCATGTAAGGCCGAGAGGCTTCTGCGACATCCCTGCTGTCCAAAAAACTCGTAACCCCTATTGTCCTTAAAGCACCATCCTACTCCACTAACCAGTCCATGAGGCATATATCTGACAGGTCGGGATTCGGAGATCCAAAAAAGGAGCCCTCATGACAAAAAGTTCTTGTGGTGCCACTACCTCCTCTTCATCTTCCTTTTGATTCGCGATCCTCCACTTTCCGCTTCTAGTGTTGCGTGTTGAAAAGTCTCTTCCGGAGAAATCTCTTTCCCGTTGAAGACCTTATCGATTCTTGATTTCCAAATGTACCATAAAATCCAAGGATATATATCATTTTGTGGTTCTGGTAGACCTAACTTTTCTGCTTTCCAAAATAGGAAGCCCATATTTTGGTAAATAGACGCACTCGGGAAGTGGTCTGGAATGGACGGAAAGTCCGCTGACGCCCAAACTTGTAAAGCCGGGGGACATTCAAATAAAAGATGATTAATCGATTCCTCTGGGGCACCACACCTAGGACAGCGCATGTCGGTACCCATATGTCTATAAGTGAGGTTTTGACAAGTTGTAACATATCCAGATAGCGTTTGCCACATAAAATGTTTGATCATTCTAGCCGAACGGACTTTGCACACCTGGCTTTGAAGAGCAGTAATGCTCGGTTCTCTCAACTCAAGAGCGTCTCGGAGGATATTTTCCCTCCTAAGTAGATCGTATCCAGATTTTACTGAATATACGCCTAATTTTGTATGATTCCATGCGTATCCATCTAGGGTACGATTACAGCTAGGTCTCAACCCCATAATCAGAGGAATATCCTCGGGTTGGAAATGATCTCGCAAAAGGTGGACATTCCACTCTTTCGTATCTTGCCGAATGAGAAAGTGAACCAGGAGTTGGGGGTTCCTATATTCGACCCGTGCGGAAGCTATCGCTGGTCGTGCTGGGATGTCCGAGATCCATGGATCGCTCCAAACTCTAGTATTAAGTCCCGACCCGATAATCTTCCTTAGACCCATCTTCAGAAGTGGTTTCGCGGCTAGGATACTACGCCATCCATAAGATGGTGAATACACCTTCCGATCTTCGAATGGGCATGATTGGCTATAGTATCTTCCTCGAAGGTCTCGTGCCAGTAAGGATGAGGGGTATTGAATGAGACGCCACAACTGTTTTGCTAGGAGAGCAAGGTTAAAGTCATGTAAATCTCGAAAACCCAAGCCTCCCAAATCTTGGGGGATGCAAATCTTATCCCATGCAATCAAATGAATCTCTCTGCTATTTTGCTTGGAGCTCCACCAAAAATTAGCAATGACACTTCTCAGCTTATCGGTAATGCATTGCGAAAGTAGATAACATGACATAACGTAGGTTGGTAGGCCTTGGGCCACTGATTTGATCTGGATTTCTTTTCCCCCTTTGGAAAGAAGTCTTGCGGACCAATTGTTAACCCAGTTATTAAGGCGATCCTGAACGAAGGAGAACATTTTCTTTTTTGAACCACAAATTTGTTCTGGTAGTCCCAGGTACATACCTATGCCCCCTTCGATCGATATTCCAATAGCATTTTTTATCCCTCTCTTTACGTTTTGGTTTACTCTGTTTCCAAACATAATAGATGATTTTCCTGGGTTCAGTCGTTGATCCGAAACGGATCCATAGATATTAATAATCTTAAAGAATTTGTTTTATAGCCAAACCTCTTACCTATACCGATACTTTTAGCGCTACAAAATTTGTTTTATAGCCAAATCACGTCTGAAAATTAAAAAAAAAAAAAAAATTAGCTGAACGAGAAACGAGAGAGAGAGAGAGAATGTGTGTGCTTCTAATGTGAGAGAAAGACAGAGAGTGAGACTCGATTAAGGGCCACGAATAGACGCGAAATCTTAGGGAATAAACTCGGCGAAGAAGAAGAATGGCACTCTCTGAATCATTCAGCATTTGCTTTTCCCTCTTTCTCTCCTCCGCTTTCTTCTCTCTTCCCGTTTCTTCGTTTTTTCCCCTCTTTCGATCTGATCCAGGCGATCTCATGAATCGATTTCAGTTTTTTTTGGTGAATCGATCGTTTAATTGACCCTAATTCTTGAGTTTCTGTGGAAATTTGCAGTGTTTTTCCGTTCTTTGGCATCGAATTTGAGAGACTGAGTGGCGTTGAATTGTAAATTTGGATGTGTTTGTCTAGGGATTTACAAACTTCATAGCTTCCTTGTATAGCAAGTCACTTTCCCATGGATAGGGTTTCATTTACTGAGGCAAAAGCTGAGCTTTGAATTTGAAGCCTCCAAATGGTACGGATTCGTTTTAATTTTTCTTCTTGTCCTGCTAGTTTTAATAAGATGCTGCAGCTAATTTCTTCAACAATCATTTATTAAAATCCTTAATTATAATCAAAAGGAATCAATCTTAGAGAATTAGAAATTTGAGGTATAACCATCTCGAATCAGAGATTTTGTTTTTCTTCGATCAGCAACATTAGGTTTATAGACATGGCAAAGTCAAGTGGCGTATACTGTAATGTTACAAGTGCTTGACAAGATTTTATCCATGTCGTATACTGTAATGTTTCCTTTGATTACCCTCCGGATATTAGAATGATAGACTGTAATTGATACCACATAAACGATAGAAACGTGTGTATTATTGTTTAGCCGTATAAGTACAATAATGATGTTTAGGTTGCTCTTGCCTATTCACAATGAGTTTATGCAAATCCTTCATTATAATCAAAACGAATCAATCTTAGAGAATCGGAAATTTGAGGTATCCCTCTCGACTAAGTACTGTGATTGATACCGCATAGTCATAATTGGCACGAGTAAAGTATAGTCGTATAATATAATGTTTCCTTTGATTATCCTCCGGAAATTAGAATGATACTGCATAAATAATGGTGTTTAGGTTGCTCTTGCTATTCACAAGGAGTTTGTTAGTCCTAAGCATTTTTCCTGTTAATATAACAGGATGATGATACTTCACAAAAGTATCTTTGTACTGATTTTCAGTTACTAATTTCGTGGACTGTACATTTTTCGTTGTTCGTAAAAACTGCAGGGAACTCCAGTTAACATCATTGTAGGCTCTCATGTCTGGATTGAAGACTCAGAAGTGTCTTGGATTGATGGGCAAGTTGAGAAAATCAATGGACAAGAAGTCGAGGTTCAAGCCACAAATGGAAAGAAGGCTAGTACTCAATCAAATCGAGTTTTAACTTATTTGAGTTTCGATACCGAAGATGATTTTCTTATTCTTTTGTAATTTTTGCATTATATAGATCACTGCAAAGTTGTCAAAGATATACCCAAAAGACATGGAAGCACCTGCAGGTGGAGTTGATGACATGACAAAGCTATCTTACTTACACGAGCCCGGTGTTCTTCAGAACATAAAGATCAGATATGAACTTAATGAGATTTATGTTAGTATACCTAAATGTTCTTTGCTTTTTTTTTGAACCTTCAACTAAATTTTTTCTTGACGGTAAGTTACTTTCATGACAGACATATACCGGAAACATCCTTATCGCTATTAATCCATTTCAACGACTACCGCACATTTATGATGCCCATATGATGCAACAATACAAAGGAGCACCATTTGGAGAATTAAGTCCTCATGTTTTTGCAGTTGCTGATGTTGCATACAGGTTCTATTTAAGAGTCAGCTTTAAACCTTATATTCTTATGAATCTATTTTGTTTTAGCTGAGACGACGCGATATATATATAAATTCAGGGCAATGATCAATGAAGGGAAAAGCAATTCCATTCTGGTAAGTGGTGAGAGTGGAGCAGGAAAAACTGAAACCACAAAGATGCTTATGAGATACCTTGCTTATCTTGGTGGCCGCGCTGTTACAGAAGGCCGGACAGTTGAACAACAAGTCCTTGAAGTATGATGTTCTAAATCAATCTGGATTGTTTTACGTTTTCTGCGATCTTGATTACTGCGATAACTTCTGCTTGCCTGCTTGCAGTCAAATCCTGTTCTTGAGGCCTTTGGTAACGCCAAAACTGTCAGGAATAACAACTCGAGGTGAAGCAAACTTAACATTCATTGCCTCATGGCCTAACAAGTTTTGGAGCTGATGGTTAAAATGTTTTTCTTACAGTCGGTTTGGTAAGTTTGTTGAAATCCAATTTGATAAGCAAGGGAGAATATCTGGAGCTGCCGTAAGAACATATCTTCTAGAGAGATCTCGTGTCTGTCAGATTTCTGATCCCGAACGCAACTACCACTGTTTTTATCTTCTATGTGCTGCACCACAGGAGGTATGATGCTTTCTTCATATCTGATTTATCATTGAAAACTCTCGGCATTAACATAATAGAACTAAGCAGGAACTCGAAAAGTATAAGTTGGGTCATCCAAAGACGTTTCATTATCTGAACCAGTCGAATTGCTTCGAACTTGTTGGTGTAAGTGATGCTCATGATTACATTGCGACAAGAAGAGCAATGGATATTGTCGGGATGAGCGAAAAGGAACAGGTATAGGATTGTGTATGATGAAAGTAATTTTATGATATGATGCAGTTTTGGTATTCATTTTGATAGTCACCTTCCAATAGGAAGCAATTTTCAGAGTGGTTGCTGCGATTCTTCACATTGGCAACATCGAATTTACCAAGGGGAAAGAAGTTGATTCATCGGTTCCCAAGGACGACAAGGCGAAATTTCATCTTAACACAGTAGCAGAACTTCTCATGTAAATCTTTTTTTTGTCCTGAGAAAACTTGGTGTCTGTTCTCAATACATGAACTAATTTAGAAGTCTTATTTTAGGTGTGATCTAAAGGATCTTGAAGATGCACTGTGTAAACGTGTTATGGTCACACCTGAGGAAGTTATCAAGAGAAGTTTAGATCCACAGAGTGCTGTAATCAGCAGAGATGGTCTCGCTAAGACTATTTATTCGCGGTTGTTTGATTGGTAAGTGGTTGGTTTAGCAGGTGTTTTTGTCATTAGTAAAACTACAAACATTTTGGTAATTTACAGATTTGATTCTAGATTGAATATCTCTAGTTATTTGCAGGTTGGTAGAAAAGATCAACGTCTCAATTGGCCAAGATGCGAATTCTAGATCACTCATTGGAGTCCTCGATATTTACGGATTCGAGAGCTTTAAAACAAATAGGTAAGGAATGTCTGCACCAAAGCACTCCGCTACATTTTTTTTGTCTTTCCTCTGCTAATAGCCATCTGCTGCAGTTTCGAACAGTTCTGTATTAATTTTACAAATGAGAAGTTGCAGCAACATTTCAATCAGGTAATTTCTTGATTGTAGCGGAAACCATTTCCCCTTGAGTTTCACAGATTAGTCTTTCGGGTTTATAAGTGTTTTCTTGCTGTTTTCAGCACGTTTTCAAGATGGAGCAGGAGGAATACACAAAAGAAGCAATAGATTGGAGCTACATTGAATTTGTGGACAATCAAGATGTTCTTGATCTTATTGAAAAGGTCACTTCTGATCAAATATAAAATTTAGGACTCGGAAATGACTATGCAATCTAATATATTTTATCTTTTTCTCTCGAATTCTTTTTCTCATCTGCAGAAACCTGGTGGAATTGTGGCACTCCTTGATGAAGCTTGGTAATATTAGCATCACTCAACTTAACGATTGTGTATTGTAACATGAGTTATGTTCATTATATCATACTTTTAAACAATGACTCTTTGGTTTTTCAGCATGTTTCCCAAGTCAACCCATGAAACCTTTGCGAACAAGCTTTATCAGACTTTTAAGACCCACAAGAGGTTCATCAAGCCAAAACTCTCTCGAACAGATTTCGCTGTTGCCCATTATGCTGGAGAAGTATGTTCTTTTTCCTTCCCTAGAAGTTTAACATTTTACAACACAAACAACGAATTTCGTATTAGTATATTTATCCTTTGTGGAATTGCTTTTCAGGTCCAGTATCAGTCTGATCTATTTCTGGACAAAAACAAAGATTATGTGATCGCTGAACATCAAGATTTGTTGGGTGCTTCCAAGTGTCCTTTTGTTGTAGGCCTCTTTCCTAAGCTACCAGAAGAAACATCTAAATCTTCAAAGTTTTCTTCCATTGGTTCTCGTTTTAAGGTAAATATAGGCTTATTCTCGAAATGTCACGGTTTTTTATTTTTCGCGAAAATGTAAGAGTAAACTTTGCCTTCCCGATTGATGCAGTTACAACTCCAGCAACTGATGGAAACATTAAACTCTACGGAGCCTCATTACATCAGATGTGTGAAGCCCAATAACCTTCTGAAGCCTACCGTATTTGAGAATGTCAACATCATGCAACAACTTCGGTGTGGTGTAAGTATATAGATAGATAATATTTCCAACTGTAACGTTGTTTCTAGACATGTTGAGTGTTACAAATTTTCATTTATCAAGCACACAGCTTTGGTTTCTAATCTTTCTAGGGTGTTTTGGAAGCGATCAGAATCAGTTGTGCGGGGTATCCCACTCGTAAACCTTTCTTTGAGTTCATTAACCGTTTTGGACTTCTATCTCCTGAAGCACTAGAAGGGAAGTAAGTGAAAAACATTCCGCTTTATCGATCCAACTGTAACAGCTAATCTTGGAGCTTAAATTAGTGTATACCATTCTGACTTGTCCCTGAACAGCTACGACGAGAAGGTTGCATCGAAAAAGATCTTGGACAATGTTGGACTCAAAGGATACCAGGTATTGATTCTGCTATAGAGTATGGTTCAATGATCAAGTAGTGCAACTGAAATGTAACTCATATATACGTTTTGGTTATGCAGATTGGTAAAACAAAAGTGTTTTTAAGGGCGGGCCAAATGGCTGAACTCGACGCAAGAAGAGCTCAGGTTCTTAGTGGTGCTGCCAAAAAAATTCAGAGACGAATACGGACTCACCAGGCCCGGAAACGGTTCATTTTACTAAGAGAAGCCACCATATCTCTCCAAGCTTTATGCAGAGGTGAACCATCTGATTCATATTATGCTATCTTAGTCCCTATCTTGCGTCCTCATAATGAATGATTTTCAAGATTTGAGATAACTAATGAGTTTTTTCAAAAATGATAGGAAGACTTTCTTCCAAACTTTACGGAAACTTGAGAAGACAAGCTGCTGCTGTGAAGATTCAGAAGAATGCTCGGAGATACTATTCTAGAAAATCATATAATAATCTCAATGTAGTGGCGCTTGTTGTACAAACCGGTTTAAGAGCAATGGCTGCTCATAAAGAATTCAGATTCAGGAAGCAAACAAAGGCTGCTACAACAATTCAGGTTTGTATTTTTTTGTGGGAACTAATACATTTTATTAGCTTATTTGATTGTCGAGTTATCTTTGTTTTGTGGCGTGTTTTACTAACGAATTGATTCCTGTTATTAAATTGCAGGCTCAGTGGCGTTGTCACAGGGCAACCTTGTACTATAAAAAGCTTAAGAAAGGAGTGATCTTGTCTCAGACACGATGGAGAGGTAGACTTGCAAAGAGAGAACTTCGAAAGCTCAAAATGGTACGTGGGTGTACTTTATGATGCCACTTCTATGGACCTTGAAGATGAAATAGAGAGACATTTTATTTTTCTTCCATATTTTGGCTATAGATAAGCTGTGTTCTTCGGGTTACCTATCCGAAACATACTCAACAGTTTTTGTTATCTTCAGGCTTCGAGGGAAACAGGCGCACTGAAAGAGGCAAAGGATATGCTTGAAAAGAAAGTCGAAGAACTCACATACCGTGTGCAGTTGGAGAAACGATTAAGGGTATATGATGCAGAAATATAAGAGTTTTCTCGTTCGGATCATATTGAAGCGAACATATAATGGAAATTGTCGAAATGTTTTGCAGGTTGACCTCGAAGAAGAAAAGAGTCAGCAGATAACAAAACTGCAGAGTTCGATGGAGGAAATGCGGAAGAAAGTGGATGAAACAAATGTGCTTCTTCTCAAGGAACGTGAAGCTGCAAAGAAGGCCATCGAAGAAGCGCCTCCTGTTGTAACAGAAACACAAGTCGTAGTTGAAGATACCCAGAAGATTGAGTCGTTGACAGAAGAAGTGGAAGGTCTAAAGGTAATAATACTAGGAGTAGCTACTGCCTCCTTGTCCCAATTTAAATCACTCTGGGCCAAATCATGAAGCTAGTTATTGTTTATGAACATGGCTGAATTCGAGTCTTGGTGTATTAAAAGCATAGTTACATATGACTCTACTTAGCATTAGTAATCATTTGGGTTGCAACAGGCTAATCTTGAACACGAGAAGCAAAGGGCTGATGACGCAGCAAAGAAATTTGATGAAGCTCAAGAGTCTAATGAAGACGGAAAGAAAAAATTGGAAGAAACAGAGAAAAAAGTTCAGCATCTCCAAGAATCCGTGACAAGGTAAGACTATATAAAGAAATATTATTATTTTCTTTCTCTATACATATGTACACTCATGATTCTGTTGCACTGAAAGTTGTAATCAATATGGTCAGGTTGGAGGAAAAGTGCAACAATTTAGAATCAGAGAATAAAGTGTTACGACAACAAGCTGTGTCCATTGCACCAAATAAGTTTCTCTCTGGCCGGTCCAGGTCGATTTTACAGGTAAGGATAGTATACAAATAAAAATTATAGGTCTCCATTTGTCTGAAGGTAATGACTTGATAAAAATAAAACAGAGAGGTTCGGAGAGCGGTCACCTAGCAGTCGATGCGAGGCCAAGTTTGGTTAGTACATCTCGATCAAAATCGTCTTGGATGTTTTTGTGGGATCAATTGTCTCATTCTTCACTTTGGGTATGATTTAATTTGAATCAGGATCTGCATAGCCATTCAATTAACCATAGGGATCTCTCTGAAGTGGAGGATAAGCCACAGAAATCATTAAACGAGAAGCAACAAGAAAACCAAGAGCTGCTTATCCGCTGCATTGTTCAACACTTGGGTTTCCAAGGGAAGCGACCTATTACAGCATGTATCATATACAAATGCTTATTGCAATGGCGGTCATTCGAAGTCGAAAGAACAAGTGTCTTTGATCGGATTATTCAGACAATAGGACATGCTATTGAGGTTCGTTTTTGAGCTACCTTACTATTTTAGGAATCAGTGATTGCAAGTGTGTTGGTATAAGATTGCATTTTTTTGTTTACTCTGTTTCAGACGCAAGATAACAACGATATACTAGCATATTGGTTATCCAATGCCTCGACGTTGCTTTTACTCCTCCAACGCACGCTTAAAGCTAGTGGCGCAGCAGGGATGGCTCCACAGCGTCGTCGCTCATCTTCTGCCACTCTCTTTGGGAGGATGACTCAGGTGTGTTTGGCAATTGGCATACTAAGATATACTACCTTTGTTTCATTATAAGTTTTTTCACACATATTATAAAATTATCTACACTTTTATCATACCTTCAGTTAATACACTAATAAGTTTATTTTTCTTTTCTATTTAATAAGCTGAAATAATTGGGATAAAAGTGGAATTTTGTTTAAAAAACTGCACTGAAAATACAAAACGACACTCCTTATGAAACAATAACGTCAAATGTTATGAAACGGAGATAGTGTACTTCATCATTTCGGATGCATCACAAGCTATAAATTGCCAATGTCATTCTTTCTCTAGAGTTTTCGTGGCGCACCACAAGGTGTAAATCTTAGCATGATAAACGGTGGAGTGGATACCTTAAGGCAAGTCGAGGCGAAATACCCAGCTCTACTCTTCAAGCAGCAACTAACAGCTTATGTTGAAAAGATATATGGAATGATTCGGGATAACTTGAAGAAAGAGATTTCTCCACTCCTCGGTTTGTGCATTCAGGTATATATATACATCGGCTACATGTACAAGCAACCGCACATACATTCGTCACTGGGATTTAAATCTAACTTGTGTTGCGAACATAATAGGCACCAAGAACATCAAAGGCGAGTTTAGTGAAAGGAGCATCTCGTTCCGTTGGCAATTCTGCAGCTCAGCAAGCATTGATCGCCCATTGGCAAGGAATTGTAAAGAGCCTTACAAACTTCCTCAATACTCTGAAGTCGAACCACGTGAGTCCCGATTCTAGTCGTATGAGAGATTCCATGACTTCCGAAATTATTTCTATTGACAATTGCGAACTCTTTTCTTATAGGTTCCTCCATTCTTGGTTCGAAAGGTGTTTACACAGATATTCTCATTCATCAATGTTCAACTGTTTAACAGGTTCTTACCATCTTATTCTCATTTGATTTTTTTCTGAAATATTGTCTTTTTTGTTGAATTAATAAAGCAATCTCATATCGTCCTTATAGCCTTTTGTTAAGACGGGAATGTTGTTCGTTTAGCAATGGCGAATACGTAAAAGCAGGATTGGCTGAATTGGAGCACTGGTGTTACAAGGCAACAGATGAGGTAACCTTTATATAAATAGCTACACAATGATATTTTCACTCTCATAAACTAACTTACCTAAGACAAAACCCGCCATTGCAGTACGCGGGTTCTTCTTGGGATGAGCTGAAGCATATCAGACAAGCCATCGGGTTTCTGGTACCTTTCATGATTATGCTGTAAACCTCAGAGTCTGACTCTAAGGGTAGTAAAAAAAACTCATCACATTGTTGTATAAAAATATGCAGGTCATACACCAAAAACCTAAAAAAACCTTGGACGAGATAAGTCATGATCTGTGTCCGGTAAGTGGATTTAATTGTGTGATAGTAAAAAGTAAAGTGTGGAGTAGCAAGTGGGTGGTGGTCTAGGTCTAGTGGTACTTGGGAGTCTCCAAGATCACTAGTTCAACTCCACTTGGGAGGGGTGATTTACGCCTTAAATGTTGTTGATGACCCCGGGGATCGAGGGAGATTATGGGCCATAGGCACAGAACTTCTTAAGTTTATAAAAAAAAAGTAAAAGTGAAGTGTGTAGAAGTTTGATGTTTGATCAAATTGGGTTGAAATTGTAGGTACTCAGCATACAGCAGCTATACCGAATAAGTACGATGTACTGGGACGACAAGTACGGAACTCATAGCGTATCACCGGATGTAAGTTTCGATTTTTTTATAATCAACAATGAGATTATATATGATCAAGGATAGCAAATTTAGTAATTTTTGTTACTTTGTGTGTATATAGGTGATAGCAAATATGAGGGTGCTAATGACAGAAGATTCAAATAATGCTGTTAGCAACTCTTTTTTGTTGGATGATGATTCCAGGTACTCTTAAACTCATTTATTCAGGCCATTTTATTATCCTTTTCACTGTTTAGAGTGTAGTTTTGTTGGGAGTCCATTTGATAAATTAGATCTCCAAAATTTACTTTGTTTCATTGCTATTTATCTAATAAGACGTCACAAAGAGAACCGGGCTTTTCCAAAGAAATACTGCATCTTTCGTACCAATTGTCATCAACTTAATTTATTCTCCATTTTTTTCTCATTTACCAAAGTTGACTCTATATATTAACTATTGATTTTTGATTCTTGGCAGCATTCCATTCTCAGTTGATGATCTTTCGAAATCTATGGAGAAGATTGAGATTGGAGATGTAGAACCACCACCTCTCATCCGAGAGAATTCTGGGTTTAGCTTTCTATTGCCATGTTCTGACTAAATAAAATCATACCTAGCTTATTTGTTTTATAGACATGAAAAAAAGGGGACTTCTTTCTTTAATTTATTAAATCTTTGTTTACGTAGGCATATGTAACTACATCGCTAGAATGGTTCAATAATTTTATTTACACCACCACTGCGTAGTTGTGGAGCTTTTGAATTTAGAAACAATTACATTATAAGTCACATTTGCACTTTATGTATTAGATAAGTATCCGCATATATGGAGATTTATCTTTTTAATATTTTATAACCCGTGAAAAAATTAAAAATATAAAATGATAAAATGGAAAACAAAATTAGATCACCCATGAAAATATCTTATACATATATTTAAAAACAAAGTTAACGATGAAATAAATATATACCTTGAAAGAAACTTTTTGGTGAATAGATGCAATAAATAGTTTTGGATACGATTATTGGACTTTTATTTTTTTCGGTGTAATTGATATACTACCAAATTGTGGTTTATATAGATGTGAGAGATTAGACGTATTTTCTTTTATAATTAATTTTCTTAATCTAAATGGAAAACTTGTGTCTTTTCCTTTTTATATTAATTTTGTATTTTAAGATAAATTTAATTCTTTAACTTTTTAATTTTATTTTTAGTAACTTTATATTTTAAGATTATGAATAAGAATTTTTAAGTTTTCTTATGAATCGATTTTAAATATTTCCAACATTGACTTGACATATGTTGCGATCATGTGAATTAGCAACTTTAAAACATTCAGTTTTATATGATAAATTTTTTACTAATTCTAAACTGAAATATGTTTTTTTTTTTAAACTTTTTGGCTTTTATTCCTTTTTAAAAACTTAAGAAATGTGTAGATTATTTTATAGAGTTTGGTCGTGGTTGCATATTAATAATTTTCATTTTTTAAGTTTCCTTTCGTCATAATGGAAAAGATTATAAACTTTTAAGTTTGGTGGTATATTAATAATTTTTCTTTTAAGTTTAGAGTATATTTATAATTATCATTTTTTAAATTTGGTCGTGGTTGTAAGTTATAAATTTGTAAGTTTTCTTTTGACACTTTCCTTTATTATAAGTTTTCCTTACTTATTCTTGTTTTCTCTTTTTTAAATATTGTCTTTTTTTAGTATAATCATTTTAAATATTTATTTTAATTCATTTTAACTTTTTTAGATTACTTTTTTTAATTTAACATTTTTAATATTTACTGTAATTTATTTTTATTTTTTTTTAATTAAATTGACACATGTCAAGATCTAAATTAACTGTGACAAATGTCACAATCCCGTTGTTACTTTTACTTAATATAAGTTTTCTTTAATTATTCTTGTTTTTTTTTTAAGATTGCATTTTTGTATTTTAACATTTTTTAATATTTACTTTAATTCATTTATTTATTTTTAATTAAATTGATACATAGATCTAAATTAATCGTGACAAATGTCACGATCTCGTGAGTGAGAATTATCCTACGTGTCACGCTCACATTGAGAGATCCATCTTTATATAATAAGATACTAGGTGGTGGTCCGCGCCATGCGCGTACATGACATTTTATAAATTTAATAACGAAAACGATTCTAGTGTAATATCCAAAATTAACATTATAATCAATTGTCCAATTGTTCTAACTAAATATAGCACTATAAAAACGATAAAACCGAATGATTGTGTATATCAGTGTTGATTATGCATAAATATAACACCATTATCTTAACTTATAGGTATACAAATATTTATTCTTGTAGTTTTTGTTCATATTTTTCAGTACGTTATTGCCTTTACAAACTTAAAAATAAAATAATCTTAATTTTTTCTATTTAATGTAAATTTAAAAATATAGTATTCAGATTAAATTTTAGTTCATATCACATTTTAAATTTGTAGTAGGATTAGTATTAAATATTATTGGTTTAAATTTAAAAATATATTTATAAATATAGTTATGTATGAAATAAATGCACATTTAAAATAAACTTTTATTTATTTTTTATTTATGCTGATGTGGACACCCTAAGAGGAGAGAAAACTCTCCCATTATATAATATATTTTAGATTATAATAACAAAAATGAATCCTTCATAAATATATGATAAGTAACAAAAATGAATCATTTCCTTCATAAATATATAATAATTTAAAAATAATAAATTGATAAAACAATCTTCTAGTTTTGTGCAATCCATCTTCTTTCTAGTTTTTCTTAGCCTCATTCCTCATCTTCACATTCTCATACTTTGTCATCTTCATCTTCCGATTTCCTTCCTTACCTTCAACTTCATTGTCCTCGTATTTTCCGAGTTCTTCTTATCAGCTTCGTCTTCTTCTTTATCTTTCATTTTTCTCATTTTCCTATTCCACTTCTTCTTCTTTATCATCTTTGTCTTCTTTGTCTTCTTTGTCTTCTTCGACTTCTTCTTATTCTTTATTTTTTATTTTTTCTCTTATTCTTACATATCTCGTCTACGTCTTCTTCCTCTTCTACTTCATATTTATCGTATTTTTGACTTCTTTTTCACCATCCTCGTATTCACCAATTTTTTTTTCTCCTCCTCCTCTTCTTCTTCATATTATTTGTCTTATTTAAATTCTTATTCCTCATTTTCACCCTCTTCTACTTTGTCTACATCGTCTTCCGAATTCTTCTTCTTATACTTCTTCTTCGTCTTCCACTCCCTCATATCCTTATCCATATCCTTCTTCGTTATTTCGTGCTATCCATCTTCTTCCTAATTCATCGTATTTGTCATCTTATTCTTCTGTTTTTTCTTAGTCTCCTTCCTCATCTTCACATTCTCATAATTTGTCATCTTCAACTTCCGGTCTCTTTTATCATCTTTAACGTCTTCGTCATTGTATTTTCCAAAATATTCTTCATCAGCTTAGTCTTCTTCTTCTTCATCCTCTTTTTTATCTTTAATTTTTTCATAGTTCTCTTCACCGTGTTCGACTTCTACTTCTTCTTCTTTGTCCTCTTTGTCTTCTTTGAATTCTTCTCTCCTTTTTCCTTCGATTTTTTTTCATCTTATTTTTCTGATTTTTATTCTTTCTCTTATTCTTACTTTCTACTATACATCTTCTTTTTCTCCCACTTCATCTTCATCTGCTTCCTCTTCTTTATCTTTCGGTTTTTCTTCTTCCTCGTAATTTCCTTCTTCATTTTCATCATCTTTGATTTTTTTTCACCATCATCGTATTCTCCGACTTCTTCTTCTTCTTCTTTATCCTCTTTGTCTTCTTCGACTTCTTCTTCTTCTTTTTCTTTCACTTTTTCATTATCTTCTTCTGATTTTTATTCTTTGTCTTATTCTTACTTATCTTGTCTATGTGTTCTTCCTCTTCGTCTTCATCTGTTTTCTATTCTTTATTTTTGGTTGTTCTTCTTCCTCGTATTTTCCTTTTTTTTTACATCGTCTTTGATTTTTTTTTTTTACCATCATCTTACTCTCCTACTTCTTCTTCTTTCTTTTTTTCCTATTTTTACTCTTCCTCTTCTTCATATTCTTTGTCTAATTTAAATTCTGATTTCTCATCTTCACATTCTTCCACTTTGTTTACATCATCTTCCGAATTGCTTCATCTTTTAGTTTTTTCTTCTTCATATTCTGGTTTTCTTTTTCTTCTTCAATTTATTTATCTTCTTATCCTTATCATTCTTTTGTTATTTCATGCTATCCATCTTCTTTCTAATTCATCGTATTTGTCTTCTTATTCTTATGTTTTTTCTTAGCCTCCTTCCTCATCTTCACATTCTCATAATATGTCATCTTCAACTTCCGGTCTCCTTTCTCATATTAAACATTTTCGTCCTTGTATTTTTTGAATTCTTCTTCTCGTCTTCTTTTTCTTCCTAATCTTCTTTATCTTTCATTTTTTTCATCTTCCTCTTCATTGTCTTCGACTTCTACTTCTTCTTCTTTATCCTCTCCGACTTCTTCTTTTTCTTTCGTTTTTTTTTCATTTTTTTCTTATTCTTACTTATCATGTATATGTGTTCTTCCTCTTCTACTTCGTCTTCATCTGCTTCCTCTTATTTATCTTTCGGTTTTTCTTCTTCCTCTTATTTTCTAGTTCTTTTTCATCGTCTTTGACTTTTTTTTCACCATCATCATATTCCCCGACTTCTTTTTCTTATTTTTTTTTCCAATTTTTTACTCCTCTTCTGCTTCATATTCTTTGTCTTATTTAAATTCTTATTCTTCATTTTCACCCTCTTCTACTTTGTCTACATCATCTTCCGAATTTATTCTTCATCTAGTTATTTTTCTTCATCTTCCGGTTTTCTTCTTCTTCTTCATATTCTTATCCTTCTTTGTTATTTCATGTTATCCATCTTCTTTCTAATTCATCGTATTTGTTCTCTTATTCTTCTATTTTTTCTTAGCATCCTTCCTCATCTTCACATTCTCATAATTTGTCATCTCCAACTTCCGGTCTCCTTTTTCATATTCAACGTTTTCGTCCTTGTATTATTTGAATTCTTCTTCATCAGCTTCGTCTTCTTCTTCTTCCTCATCTTCTTTATCTTCCATTTTTTTCATCTTCCTCTTCATTGTCTTTGACTTCTACTTCTTCTTCTTTACCCTCTTTGTCTTCTTCTTTATCTTCTTTGTCTTCTTCGACTTCTTCTTCTTCTTCTTCTTTTTCTTTCGATTTTTCTTCATCTTCTTCTTCTGATTTTTCTTCGTTCTCTTATTCTTAGTTATCATGTCTACGTTTTCTTCCTCTTCTACTTCGTCTTCATCTGCTTTCTATTCTTTATCTTTCGGTTTTTCTTCTTCCTCATATTTTCCTTCTTCTTTTTCATCGTCTTTGACTCCACCATCCAACAAAAAATTTACCTCAAAGTTCATATTTGAGCAAGTGAAGCCACCAAATCCAGACTCCAATAGAGTTTTAACATCTTAGCACCTTTTTTCAAGTCATTCAGCTCTTCGTACAATCCTTGCATCCGAATATTAAAAGAAAACAGTAATAATAAGTATTTTAAAAATAAAAAATGAACCCAACTATAAGTGAACAGATAAAATAGATACTACCTTAAATATGAACTTTCTCACAATAGAAAGGTTCAAGAACCGGAATCAATGGTTCTGAGAGTTCAGTTGTTATGGGATTACAGAGATGTAGCAATATATCTTGAATAATATTTCTTCTTTTGTTACTTTTCTTCGATAAACTCATACTTTTGATATAAAATCTCTATATGTTTCCAGCACGTAGATGAGTGTTTAATCAAATACTGCTTTAAATTTTGATCAATAAATTAGGATGTCTCTGCTTTTATATGTTTAATTTTTATGATGTATATAACCCCATTTTTAGAATGTAGTTACCTCCAGCTAAAGAACCAAAAAGGTTACAAAGAGCCAAGCGCATAAAGAAGTATCTTAACATATCTATAGAAAATTAAAACAACAATTAAAAAAAACAGGCAATTTCAACAATTTCTTTGTATCTCACATGTTTTGATGATATCTTATGCTTGTTTGGATGATCCATTCTTCAAAATTTAGAGAACGTTAGTTACACACTAAAAAAACTTAGAGATCATAAATTTTTTTTTGTCTATCATTTTTTTATTTCATTTACAAAGTTCAACATATACAACATTGTAGTAAAAAGTATTTAAGTTAAAAAATTACCGAAGACAGAGCAAAAGGAGAAAGAGAGAACGATGATGTGAGACAGAGTAAGAGGAGATATAAGACATACTAAATTTGCCAAGAAATAATTGCTTGTCTTCATATATAGTGGTTTTAACAGTGATCTTCCGTGTAACCCATTAAAGAATATATTCACACAATTAAATGTTTTATAAATTATAATTGAAACTTTACGAAACCAATTTGAGTTGAATAAAAACAGAGATTATAAGATCTACGACTATGGCATATGTGACTATGACGGTCCAGCAGATACACCCACATGTGACAGAAAGAGCTCTGATATTGCTTTGAAATAAAACAGAGAAATCGTCGAAGTACATTGTTCGAATGTGATCCCTTTCTCATTAAAAGAGTGAGAGTCTCTCTTCCTAATGTATCAAATATTGTTTTTTGAATAGGAGTAGGTAGACCTTAAAGTTAGGTTTTTAACTGATGTATATGCATTAGACTACCTGAAATATAGTATGTAACAATTCACACCATTTATTGTTATCACGTAAAACTACCTTAAGGAATTCAAACAACCGTAGGTAATTAACGTCATCTTCGTAATTTTCGTCATATTCTTCTTTATATTCTTCCAATTAACTTCTTTGTCTCATCCTCGTAAACTTCTTCCTCTCTTCTTTAATCTCTCCATTTCATTGTCATCTTCATTGTGTTTAGATTTTTTTTTTTTTTTTTAAATCTGATTTTATTGCTTAATTTTTACGAAAATTTCCATTTGTCTATTATTAACATGTGCTTGAATTCCCCTTATTTTTAAGTCTCTTCCTTCTGCAAACTGACCCAAAACATATACAAAGCAGTCCTAGAGCCATTGAATAGTTATCTCAATCTCTTATCATCTTAAATATCCAATTTTGACATAAAGATCAAATTGTCAAGTTAAAAATAGACGAAACATTTATAGTTTGGTGATACCTCATAAAGTTTAGATTCATGCTTGAGTTTACCGAATAGCTTTATAAACATGGTGATTGTTGGTTAATGTATAACTCACAAACCAGACTAAGGTCTCGTCTACATGAATCGAAACAATAATCACTTTGCAAGACTAAGAACTAAAAACTTAACACAATGAAACAACATCGCTGAAAATTCTCTCATTGTATTAATGAATTTAAAACCAGTCAAAAAGAAGAGAAGATGACTAAACATGTGGATTTTAATATCTCTATCAGAACAGAGAAATCAAGAGATTAGAAAACATGATATCATTACACTAACAATGTTGGAGAACTCTTCGATGAATTCTCTCTAACCTGCCAGTAAACACTCCACAATGGAAATCAAAACATAACTCATGTGAAAAATCTGAAGACTAAGAAAACATCAAACAAAGCTAACAGACCAATGGCGATTAGCAGAGATTCAATCAAAGATCAAAGTGATTAAGCAATTCCACACGATCATATGGTAAAGTGTAACATATCCGTAAATCTGAAATCTGCTAGACAGGAAAACATAATTAGGAATATAAAAACAGAGAAAATGTTGACCATTGGATGTGATGCTCTGTCACTAAATTGGAGCTCGTTGGCAGACTCTACAAACCCACTATGAGAGTGTTGGCATAAATAGATATTGTAGTTGCAAAACATTAGTCTACATTTCTCTGTTCTTTAATTTATATCAAAATTTAAATAAAAATCAATTGGAGTACGTATCTGCGACGTCTTCAGTACCGTTCTCTCGTACTTCTTTCTGTTTATCTGTGAGTTTTTGCGACATGATTTGAAAGCCATATAGTGTTATGTTCACTTTTTCTGCTATCTCTTTGATCATACCTTGATAAGTCTCTTGTGTCAGACTTTTCTAAAGCAATGCTTGTTCCTCCAAGTGATTAGTTTCTTCTCCACTAAAATCTTCTTATTTCACTGTTAGAACCTATACGGTTACTCCTAGCACTCGGGGGCTTCGACAAGGTTGCTCGCTCTCACCATATCTCTTTGTAATTGAAATTAATGTCCTCTCTCTCATGTTGAATAAGGCGTCAATTGAAAGGCGTATTGGATATCACCCAATGCGTCAGGATCTTAATGTGACGCATTTGAGCTTCGCGGACGATATGCTGGTATTTATGGATGGCACTGCTGATTCGCTTCGAGGTGTTATGGAAGTGTTGCTGAAATTTGAGCGTGAATCGGGCCATGCAATTAACGCATCCAAATCATCTCTATTTGTGGCTGGTCGTACGTTGACGTCCTTACAACAAATAGCCCAAACTTTTGGTTTTCCCTTGGAACAGCTTCCAATTAGATATCTTGGTCTCCCGCTCATGACTAAGAGCATGCCTAGCTTGGACTATGAACCTCTTCTCGATAAAATTTGCAGCAAATTTACGTCTTGGTCAAGTAAGTCCCTCTCCTTTGGTGGGCGTTTACACCTCATTTAGTCCGTTATAGCCAGCATTACCAATTTCTGGTGCTCCGCTTTCCGTCTCCCGAAGCGCTGTTTTGATACGATTGAGAGTATGTGTGCTGTGTTTCTTTGGTCGGGTTCACCACATATTTATACTAGACCGAAAGTTGATTGGGCGGATGTTTGTAAACCAAAAAAAGAAGGGGGATTGGGTATTCGGAATTACACGATTCCTCTCGGGTATTTTCTCTGAAACTCATTTGGCGTTTAATTGAAAAGACGAGTTCTCTTTTGGTGGCGTAGACACATCACTATCTTCTTCGTCACTCTTCATTCTGGGACGTACATATGATCTCCCGGGGCTCTCAGATATGGCAAAAGTTACTCAAGCTCCGACCATTGGCTGCGGACTATCTTTGACACGAAATTCGTAATGGAGAATACACATACTTCTGGTTTGATAACTAGCTCACCACCGGCATGCTTATTGATATTGTGGGAGAGGCAGGCACTTAAAATTTGGGTGTTGCTCGCAATGCCGTAGTAGCATCAGCTATTCGGGATCACCAATGGTCTCTACGTCGCTGTCGCAACTCAATTCTTCGAGAGATGGTGAACAGTATTTTGTCGTCTCCGGTGCCTTGTGCTTTGGCATGGCATGATGTGGTGCTAGGGCGTCATTATCGTCATGAATCCAAAGATCATTTCTCAAGTAAATCAAAATGGGAGCAGCTGCGAGAGCCAGGTCAAGTGATATGGTGGAGTCATTTGGTCTGGTTCCCCCAATCGGTCCCTAGATATGGCATTATAACTTGGTTGGCGTTGAGGGATAAACTTGCAACATGAGATAGGATGAGACAGTGGGGTCATATTAAACCTTGTGTGTTGTGCGGGGAACCCAACGAGACGAGAGATCATTTGTTTTTTGCGCTGCAGACATCAATATACACCAATATTACACACTGCGTCATATATTTCTTCATTAGTGAAAGGCCCTGTAATTTGTTGATTTATTTCATCCGTCACCGTCGGTTTAAATTCAGAAAAAATCGAGGGAACCATGTTATTGTTATCACTCATGTAGATGTCTTTGAAATATTCTTAGCATGCTTGCCAATTGCATAATCTCCACGATATATTAATCCATTCAAATCTTTGATTGAGTGTATTCTATTCCTGGAGAAACATGCTTTTGTACAGGCCTGAAAAAACCTTGTATTTCTATCACCTTCAAGAAGCCAGGATATTCTACTTTTTTGTAACCAATAGGCTTCCTCATCCCTATATGCTTGCGCTAACTCTTGTCTAATTCTTGGGATATCCTCTCGTGCCCGTCCAGATGATAACATTGAAAATTCCAGTTCAAACTGCAACATATCTATTCTTTTTTCAGAATTTAATTTTGACTCTCTTCGACATTGACCCATCGCTCTTCGGCACTCTCGTATACGATCAGTAATAGATGTATTATGTTGATTGTTAATCGAGTTCCATCCTTGATAAACATAATCTTTAAATTCCTTTATTTGCAGTAGTTTTTTATCGAATCTAAACTGTTTTCGTGGATTATCAGCAACAAAAGCTACTGTAGTTACCACAAGTCTATGATCTGAACCATAAAGACGCAAAAATTCAGCCTCCGATGCAGGAAATTTAGCGAGCCATTCTGAATTCACAATGACTCGGTCTAAACAACATTTAACTGTATGTTTTCCCCTTTGCCCTACCCAAGAGAAACGATCTCCCTTGTGTCTAAGATCGGAGAAGTCACACGAACTGTACATATTTCGGAAATCATAAAATGTCCTCTCATCTCTAATCAAACCACCTTATTTTTCTTTGTTAGACAAAATCTCATTGAAGTCTCCAATTAGTAACCATGGACCTTGCCGAGACATATTCATTCTTTCTATTCTTTCCCATACTTCATATCTATTTGCTTGGACAGGATCACCATAGACACAAGAAAAATAGAAATCCATACCATTACATTCAACAAACACATCGATCATCCTTACACTTTGGAAAAGCTTAGTTATACATACAACTTTTTTCCAAAAGATAGCGATTCCTCCACTACGACCACACGGAGGAACCGAGATTACGAAATCAAATCCTAGATACACACAAGTATCCCTTACAACATCACACTTATTTTAAAGTTTCAACTAAAACAGTAAATCTGGAGAAACCACACGACATAGTTCCTTCAGTCTTTCTTCTGTCAGAGGCGATTTTATGCCCCGACAGTTCCAAGAGCATATCTTCATATTAACAGTGGGGGTACCGGGCCCTCCGCGCCTCTGTCAATTGGTTGGTTTATCGAACATGAACCTTCTGATTCAGTTGGTTCCATCTTGTGAATAGGATACATGATCCTCTGTTTACGATCACCATGAATGGGATTGTCCAACATCATTCCCACCTCGTGTTTCTTCTTTTTGTTCAGATTTGTATCCTCGCCATTAGTCACGTAGGCTTTAAAAACATCCAAAAACTCATCTTCTCTGAATTTCCCTTTAGCCAAGCGTCTCTTTTGATATGCTTCATCTTCCATTTTCTTCCTGTGTTGCTCCATTCCTGCAGACATTTCCGAAAACTCCAATCCATTATTCACCATAGCAGCAGCAGTATTAGTGATTCCAGGAATCACATCCGTATCCAGATCAGCGTAAAGTTCAGAAGACTGGATCTCTGGATCGTATTCATAGTTTCGGAGCATTTCTTCGATTTCACTTCTCTTCCTTTTCCCAAATCCTAGACTCTCATCTATCTGCAACTTCGATTTGATATAACGACACTTTTCAGTGCTCATATCATTATCTGTAACCAGAGAGGGGCTTTCTCCATCAGGAATATGTGTTTGTGATGGCCCGGTAGCCATTACACCAGTATCTACATCATCTGCAACAATATCATTCCCAAAATTCCCATGCTCAGCCGCCCCATTCGCATCATCATCATCCCCTTGTAGATCTCCTCCATCTTCACCATTCAACGGACACTCCTTTGCATCATGAGTGAGCATTCCACATTTGACACAGAAACTTTGCAACCGTTCAAACCTAAACTTGAGGACTGTGTTTTCCCCAAGAGTAAACTGGAAGTTGCGCTGAAATTTAAGGGGTTATCGATATTCCAGTTAATCTTTACCCTTACCACATCCACCAAGTTTGCTCCTTCATCAAAGTCGGATTCAACAACAGGCCCCAGAGTTTTTCCAATGTAATCGATCATCTCCCGATTAAGAAACTGAGATGGTATGTCTCAAATTTGTACCCAGAAAGGAATAATCTTCATTGCTTCATCAGACATATTCGGAAACCACTGTTGAATCACCAACATCCATTCACTAAACGACCAAGGGCCACGGCGAAGCACCAAATTCAATGCTTCCTCAGATCGGAAGACAAACTGGAACTTTGTCGGATCGACAATACGCCCTACAACTTCATTGCTCAAACCCCACAGCCTAGGCATATGACCGATAAGAGCACGCATATTCTGTTTCTTCGGGTTAAGCAACGCACCCACAATTGCCAACCGATTTGCTTGTGTTGCTTGGATACAAATAGCCTGAGGGAGTGAAATCGG
Source organism: Eutrema japonicum (assembly GCA_030161315.1). Taxonomy (NCBI): domain Eukaryota; kingdom Viridiplantae; phylum Streptophyta; class Magnoliopsida; order Brassicales; family Brassicaceae; genus Eutrema; species Eutrema japonicum. The sequence continues at coordinate 34,612,793 of BSQW01000007.1, read as the reverse complement.
TTCATCATTTAGACCAAGACTTATATCCTGCATCTTCCGGCGGATGTTATCACTCATATCGTAAAAAGGTTTACGAAAGTATCCATAGAAAGTAGAAAGAAGAACATGATTTATAGAACCAAACATCCATGGCGGTTTTGCCAGTTGTAATGAATCACGGAGAAAAAACTTCCTCCAACCGCCAGAGAGGTTACTCAACGGACAAAAACTGGCCAATTTGACCCGTAGAAATTGGAATTCAACCGCCGGACACAAGCTCTCCTTGGGAGAGAGAAAACGGTTATGAAAATCGCCATAGGAATCGCCACCAGAGAGAAAAATCGCCATCTGTTAAAAAGAATGGTTATGTCTTACTAACAATTCTACATATAATGGAAGAATCATTTCTATATGCAGTAATGCACTTCACATCAATCATCCTAGCAAGTCTATATCACATTCCCAAGGACCTCGGTCCAAGGTACTCATTCTCCTTTACTTTTCTTTTCATTAACATTCTCAGCTCGTCAGCTGTTTGGTCCACTCACTGACGAATCCTTCGTGTGACCATGGGCCCACAACCGTAATACATTCTTATTGCGACCCAGCAAACAATACCACGTCATGGCTCAAGACCCATGCTCGCTGGCGACAAACAGTCGTGCTACCACGCCTAGCATACATCTACTTCACATAAATATGCATCAACCATCTTTCAAAATGCAACAACCAACAATCATATCTACTACTTATATTAAACATAAACATATTCCTATTTCAACTAACGCATCTTAGGAGTCCACATCTAGTCCTCACCTTTGCCTTTGGGTTGAAGGCAAAACACATTTTTCTCCTTCCTTCCTCTTTTGACAGATTCAATGCCTTAACTTCATCAGCACGTTTCCTCATGTTCCCGAACTCCAAACTGGTCATTCTTCTAGAAGAATCTACCTCCATGAGTCCGACATGTCTCTGCAAAGTTTCAGAACGATCCGGATTGAATTGCCCAACCAAACAGCCCAACTATCCAGCCTGGTCAGATTTGTGTGCTGCGAAGAATAGACTCGGGAAAACACAAATATCTCTCAAACCATAACTTCAAATGATAAAATGATTTCGGCAGTAGCTAGATCTGGAAGTTCAGAATGTCCTTACCGAGTTTCATAACATTTGGAGAATATCTTCTCATCCGTTTATCCCTTCTCCCAAAACGGGTCTGATCTGCGGTGGTCGAGGATTCGGCCAGAATGTATCAGACGAAAAGATACATCGATAACTTTCATCATGGATCTCCGAATTGGATGAACTTAAGCTTTCCAGAAATCTAAGACTCGGGGCTTTCCAGAGGTATGTACATCGCTTCCTGGTTCCTCCTGGTTCGTCGGATAATCTCTTTTCAATATGACTGTCCGAAAATCATAACTACACGAATCGGTCTCAGGAAAACATCAATAACATTTAGACCAGAACTCTAAATTGAGATCCGCTTTCTGCTATGAACAGATCTGGGAGTCAGCAATACGATTACCAATTTTCATGTTGATCCGATTCGATTTTCCCATCCGTTTCTCTTCTACGCCGGAACGGGTCAGATCTGTCTTCTAGGAGGCTGCGGTGGCTTCTCCTTCGAGGTGGCTCAACGGTGGTGGCTCCAACGAGATTCCGGCACGGCTTCACCGCAATAAATCTCTCTGATCTACTCTAGGTCGTGGCTCTCAATTATATAGAGGTGGAGAGGGAACCCTAAGTCTAGTCACAGAAAGTCGGAATTGCCCTTAATGATCATTCTGGGCTTCACTCATTGGGCTTCACTTCTCCTTACTAATGGGCCACGAAATTAAGCTACTAAACCTTAGAATACTTCTTAGAATGGGCTTCAATCACATTCTCTCGCTTGTTGGCTTTCTTTACTCCGAAACAGGCTTGACTCCTCGTCTAATGCTTCTTTCGGCCCAACCCTTCTTCTTTCTTTGGCTCAACTCTTATGTAGATCAACATGAGATGACATAGGCTACGGCCCAAAAGGTTTGAACGCCGAAACTGAGAACTCAAAACATTGCTTCCTTTGCAAGTTAGGGTTTTCTTCTTCAGAAAGCTAGGGTTAGGGTTTCTTTGGTCGCAAGGTTTAGGGTTCTCGCCTTAGGGTTTTAATCAAAAAAATAGGCCCTAAAACTCATTCTTGGGATGTCACAAGATTACAGAGTTGAAGAAAAGTTGCTCAATCAGAAAGTTTGACAGTTTGGGGGAGCTAGTGGAGACAACTGCTAATCAGGAAGCTATGATGGAGGAGCGGAGGAGAATCAGAGGTGCTAATGTTTAGAAATTCCGTGCTCCGGAAGCACCAAAAAGGAGCTGGGATGACATGAATACGGGAAAGACAATTGTCAATGTCCATGCATGCTACCGTTGTGGGAAGAAGCATTTAGGACGTTGTGCACCTATCAAATGTACGGGTTGTGGAAGAGAGGGTCATCTCATGAAGGATTGTCGTTCCATTGGAAAGAACACCGCATGCCGCCGCTGCAGACAGCAAGGACACTATGCGAGAGAGTGCACATTGATTGTGGGACAACCAGCAGTGCAGGCACAAGGCGTGTTACCGGCACCAACAACTAGGAGACAAGCTGTGGGACCTCGAGTGTATGCTCTGGATGATGCAGAGGGAGCAACACCGATCGCTGGTACGTATTCTTGTTTTGAGTAAATTTAGTCGTGATGCTTGTGAATTTGTGTGTAAATGGAAAATGCATACTTAGACATAAGTGTAAAAAAATCGTGTAGGATCGGTCTCCGTAGGAGGAGTCACAGCTTTTACTTTGTTTGACACTGATGCTACACATAGTTTCGTGAGCCCGAGGTTAACTAAGTACTGGACTTTTACTGGAAAGTTCATACCGGAGTCAAAAGCAATTGAGACTGCCGGGATTGAACATGTGAGGTCTAGAGGTGTGCATAAGGGTGTACCAGTCCTTGTAGAAGGAGCGAATTTTCCATGGAGTCTAGTGGAGATGAAGTTGGGCCATTATGACGTAATTCTTGGAATGGATTGGTTGTCACACTATCAAGTTGTCATGGATTGCAAGAGGACGCGAGTCTACATACCACGGCCTGAAGGAAGGATAAAGTTTCAAGGAGTAAAGTCAGATTCTGGAGTTCCGATTATTTCGATGATTCATGTCACAGACCTGATGGAGAAAGGATGTGAAGCATATCTAGCGACTATTTCTATGGCTGGAGAAGGAGAAGCAGCTAATTTGGAGGAGATTCTAGTAGCCTGCGAGTATGTAGATGTTTTTGAGCCATTGACCGGACCGCCACCTTCAAGAGGAGATGATTTCACTATTGAGTTAGAACCAGGGACGGCCCATGTTTCAAAAGCTCCATATCGGTTGGCGCCAGCGGAAATGGCAGAATTAAGGAAGCAGTTGGAGGACCTTACGGACAAAGGATTCATCCGACCAAGCAGTTCACCTTGGGGAGCACCAGTGCTGTTTGTTAAGAAAAATGATGGAAGTTTTCGTCTCTGTATTGACTACCGAGGATTGAATAAGGTGACCATCAAGAATAAGTACCCGTTACCAAGAATCGATGAGTTGTTGGACCAACTAGAAGGAGTATCATGGTTCTCGAAGATCGATTTAGCATCAGGCTACCACCAGATTCAGATAGCAGAAGAGGACATAAAGAAAACGGCATTCCGAACCCGTTATGGACACTACGAGTTTGTCGTAATGCCGGTTGGCCTCACTAATGCACCTGCCACATTTATGAAGTTGATGAACGATATTTTTCGGGCATACTTGGACAAGTGTGTGATTGTATTCATCGACGATATTATGGTCTACTCGAGGACTGAGAGGGAACATGATCATCATTTGCGAAATGTACTTCAGAACCTAAGGAACCATCAGCTCTTTGCGAAGTTGAGCAAGTACAGTTTCTGGCAGAAGGAAATAGGATTTCTCGGTCATGTTGTTTCCGGAGAAGGAGTGGCAGTGGATCCTGAAAAGATCAAAACCGTGACGGAATGGCCTACTCCTAAGAACGTTACTGAGGTCCGTAACTTTTTGGGTTTAGCTGACTACTACCGAAAATTTGTTCCGAGTTTTGCAAAGTTGTTTAAGCCGTTAACAAGTCTGATAGAAAAAGACGTGAAGTTAGCATGGACTGAAGCTCGATCCAAAAGTTTTGATGTGTTGAAGGCGAGGTTGAATGAGACGCCGATTTTGGTACTCCCGAGGACATGAATACCATTTGAGGTTTATACTGATGCATGTGGAACCGGACTAGGAGCAGTGCTTATGCAAGAAGGAAAGGTCATAGCCTATACATCAAGGAAGCTAATGAAGCATGAGTTGAACTATCTGACCCATGACTTGGAGCTAGCAGCAGTAGTTTTTGCACTAAAGATTTGGCGTGCGTATTTGTACGGAGAGAACGTGCAGTTGTACACCGACCATAAAAGTCTGAAGTATGTTTTCACTCAGAGTGATTTGAATCTAAGGCAGAGAAGATGGGTGGAGTTGTTGGCCGATTACGATCTGGATATTGCTTATCAACCGGGAAAAGTGAATCATGTTGTAGATGCCCTGAGCAGGCGTAGAAATGATGTAGTAGAAGTGAAGGAAATCCACAAGATGACTGCAACACTGGCTAGTTTGACGTTGTGCGTAACAAAAGTGGGAGATGATTACGCGGGGTTTAGAAGCACTGGAAAATGCAGATCTTCTGTGGAGAATTCGTCAAGCTCAGAAATCAGACAAACACTTTGAAGGAGTTAGTCAAAAAGCAAGTGGTTGGATACCATACAGCTGATAATGGGACTTATATGTACATGAATCGGGTATGTGTTCCTAACGACGAAAGGTTGAGGACCTAAGTGTTAAGTCAAGCTCACCAATCTCGATTTTCAGTTCACCCAGGGAACACCAAGATATACTACGACTTTAAAATGTACTACCATTGGGGAGGAATGAAACGTGACATCGCTAAATGGATATCGCAATGTGAAACGTGTCTCCAGGTGAAAGCATAACAGATGGCACCTAGCGGATTGTTACAAAGTTTACCACTACCATAATGGAAATGGGACATGGTAACTATGGATTTTGTAACGGGTTTGCCAATGACGTTGGATAAGAAAAATGCGATTTGGGTAATCTTGGACCGCCTCACTAAGTCAGCCCATTTTGTGCCAATTAAAAAGACATATGGAACGGAACAATTAGCGCAGAAGTATCTGGACCTAATCGTAAGGTTGCATGGAGTTCCGGTTAGCATTGTGTCAGACAGAGATGCAAAGTTTACAGCAACATTTTGGAAAGCGTTTCAGAAAGCGTTGGGAGCGAAAGTTCATTTGAGTACAGCATATCATCCTCAAACGGATGGACAATCGGAAATGACGATTAGAACTTTGGAGGATATGCTGAGAGCTTGTGTTTTAGACTGGGAAGGAAATTGGGGCAATTATTTACTGCTGGAAGAGTTTTCATACAACAACAGTTACCACGCTAGTATCAAGATGGCTCTGTATGAAGCATTGTAAGGGAGACCATGTCGTACACCCCTATGCTGAACGGAGGTACGTGAAATGAGGGATATGGATCCAAAAATGGTAAAGGAAGCTGCAGAGCAAGTGGAAATGCTTAAGTTCAGGCTGAAGGAAGCTCACAATCGTCAGAAAAGTTATGCAGACAAGCATCGAAAAAAATTGTCGTTAGCAGTTGGAGATGAAGTGTACCTAAAGTTGAGAACGTTCAGGGGGAATGATAGGCACCGGAAGCTGAAAAAGCTTAAGCCAAGATATACGGGACCGTACCCTATAGTCGAGAGAATCAGAGAAGTAGCGTATCAAAAACAATTGCCTCAGGAATTGTTAGAATGGCATGACGTATTCCATGTATCGATTTTGAGGAAAGTGGTGAGAGAGCCCGAGCTCATTTTGTCTCAGATGCCAAGTAACCTGGACAGAAATTTCTCAGTTCAGAGTAAGACAACCGAGATCTTGGAGTTTAAGGAAATAAAGGTCAACGGAAAGAACAAGTTCAGTAAGAGTAATTTGGGAAGGAAATGGTATCCGTGAGGAAACGTGGGAATCTGAACGGCAGATGAGAGCGGATTACCCTGAGCTGTTTAAGGACGTGATCAAAACCGAAGAAGGAAGGGAGAATTAGGGGACGAATTCCTTTCAACCAGGGAAAATTTGTAACATACCCATCCCACAGGCCCAGCTGTAGGCCCAACAGGGAGAAGCCCAACCCCATAAAACCCCACATGCTCCCTATTTAAGAGAAAGAGCAAGGAGAGCCTCATTTTTCTCCACATCCACCAGAGCAGCCCGAGAGAGAGAGAAAGACTCGCCGTCGCCACTGAACCACCGCCCGCCGCCGCCGAGTCACCGCCGTTGCCGTTTGCGTCTTTCGCGAACCGCCGCGAGCCAAGCCGAGAGCTTCCCGAACCGAGCCGTGCAGATCCGCCAGCCACCGTCACTGATCCGAGCCAGCCGAGATGACCGCCGACCACCTAAGCACCGCCACGAGTCTCGCCAGAGCCGAGGAGGAGCCGCCGAGCACCACCGCCTTCACGCCATCTTCTAGATTCGTTATCCTTCGTCAGATCTGCAGAAAATCAAAGGTGAGGATTAGATCTAGGCTTCCTTCATGTTCAGTTGTTCCTTTTTAGGGTGTTGAGTCTATATCTATTCAGGTTAGGGCGTGATACGGAGTACTGACACGTAGTGTGCATATTGTTTGACCTGCATTGATGAATGAAATGAATTAAGAAAGCATTAGATGAAGAACCTGCATCCTTGTTTTATCACCCTGTGTGTGAATAATGCTTGTAGCTTAGTTAGAAATGAGGTGGTCGTCACTGTGAAGGGATCAGTGATTCGATTTGTTTGCTGCACCCGAGACCAGCAATGGTAGGCTTGCACGGGGGTGAAGAAATTTTTCCGAGCTTCAACGAGAAAAGGCCGGAGAGCCAAATTCGAGAAAACGCCGGAGAGCCAAATAGATTCCCTTTGCTTGTAAATTGATTGTGCGCTGGTAGAGCGTTATGTTTGATACGTGTATAGATTTATACTTGGCATATTGGAAAGAAATGGTTGAATGTGTTGAGAGTGTAGATTTGGTTCTCACTGGGTAATCCCTTTTTCTTCAGGTGAGTCCGACGTGGACGAATATGTGGAGCTGGACGAGTAGTTCCCGTGTGATGTGAATTTTTGGGAATTGGATTTTATTCATTTAATTGGGATTTCATTTATTTTTAAAAGACAATCGCCGGTTTTTATTACGGTTTTATTCAATTATTTTGATTTATTAATTTATTTGTTAGACTTGGATTTAATTATTTACTGGAATAAATGAGACTTTGGAAACGTGGTAAGAAATGTGTTAAAGCCGACACGTCGCCTTTAATGAGCGACATGGTCGAAGGTGCCATGCCGGTTCGTCAGGATCCTTAAATAGGAAGGCGGAATCGGGTGTTCACAAAGTGGTATCAGAGCCAAGTTAGGTTGGCCGGGTCGACTTTGTAACATCCCTATCCCGGGTCTCCGGAGATAATGGCCAGCAGCACATGATCGCCAGGAAAACGCCCGGTAATAACAAAAACACAACACACACAATCCAATCTAACCTGAAAGGAAACAAAGAGAGAGGGTTGAGTAATCGATATTACCCAGTGAGGATGAGCCTTCAATGACTCACTTAATGATACGCTCAAATTAATACCCTATAAGTTAAGCAGTTGTTGTAGTATATGTAGGGGTGTCGAACACAAGAACTTAAGAAAATGACACAATAGACCGAATAGTATCAAGTCAAGCTAAGCAATTCAGATGAAACAAAAGCAATAAATAGTAAAAGAGTTGTAAAATCGATGGGAGAAAGATAGGTTCAGGGTATTTCTCAGAAAATCAATGAATGCATATAAACTAACTAATCAGGGCTCAGGTTATGCACGGTTCTTGAACTCAAATCACTAAAGTATAATTAACCAAATGTCGTTGCGAGAATTATCTAAGTCTAAATCCTATAATTCCAAATTTCTTTGCGAATCCTAAAGTATAAACCAGCTTTTAGTTCAAGATTGATTTGTTCACAAAACAACTAAACCAAATCTCTTTGCGAATAGTTATTTTGCTCACCCTATGTTCTATCAGGTAATTAATCGCACTCTCGTGCATAATCAATTATCCTAAGATCTAAGTTCCAAATTCGTCAACCTATAATTAGCTTTGAGAACAAGCTATGGTGAAGAACTAATTTAGATGGTGAATCCTAATCAACTAATCAACCTATCATTCAGAGAAAACTCTTATGAGAACCCTAAACCTAAAGTGGATCTACTCAGACATGGAGAATGAAAACAACATGATTGAATAGATCATCAAAGAAATCAATAAGAAACAGGAGTTTAGAGTTGTCTCTCCAAAAACCAAAGTAAAATCAAGCGTAATGAAAGCGTAGCCAACAAAGTGGCTGTAAAATCCTAATAAATAACATAAGTCACGTTTTGGGGCTTCTTGTAAATAATAAAGTATTCTGGGCAATTTTGCAATTTTTCAACTCTTGGAAAAGTCGCGATCGTGTCTTGCTGCAGAGTATCGACCGATACTAGTCAGTATCGATCGATACCGAGGCTTCAAATCGGGTACTCAGCTACACGAACTTCTGCTTTGCTCCAAAATGCTCTAGAAACCTCCAATATCTCCAATTATGCTCCAAACGTGCTAAAACCTGTAAAAAACTCTAAAACACTACGAAATAGTAGAAAGACTCTAAAAACGGACTTATATCATATCTTAAAAGGGGTAAAAACCATGATATATCAACTCCCCCAGACTTAGCCTTTGCTTGCCCTCAAGCAAATAGAAAGCTAAACCAGAGAAAGAGGTTTGAAAACACGGAGATTCACCTGTTCATGAAACGTTGCAATGACCATTTTCCTTAGTGCTCCACATATCACCTAACCAGTTCCAAATCTAACCACCATATACTTCTCTGTAGACATTAGCAGCTTCCCAGACTACACACATTATTTCACAGCATCGTTCAATCAAGCCTTCCTCGCCAGTTTCATTGCTGTGATTAATACCAAGAACCTTCTAGATTCTTTCCCATACAATATCATGACAAGGAACCATCCAATTTCAAACTTTTTGGTATTGTTTTCTCTCCCCTAGACTTATTTCTCATTATGTCTCTTGCATATACATATTAAGGTTCGAGACGCAAGTATTGATGGTGTTTGCCACAGAATCCCCGGTTCTTCCCTCAAAAGTAATCAAAGGTATGGGCGAATAATGGTATCACATAAAATTTCCCTAACATCGCTTCCACCTTTGTGTGATCATTTTTCTCTGAAGTAGAATAATGGGATCGCTGGAAATTTTCCTAACCCTCCACTCAAAAGAAAATCATCTCATCTTTTAATGCATCTTATTAATTAACTTGTAACAGGGAGAGAAATACCATTACTTTAACACATGGATTCCTTTGTCAGATATGAATGAGGAATCAAGCTCTATGGATATCAATCACATCAATGAAGTGCAAAAATTTGGCTCAGGCTTTAAAGAACTTTGCTGGAAACATGGGTGTCTTCTAGTTAAATGGTCAACCTTTGTGTTGGGCCCAAAATCCACACCTAAAATTCAGCTTGATTAAAGAGGCCTGGAGTCAAGCCCAGCTTACGAAAAGGCCACGAAGAATAAGCTAGTGAGCTGGGAAATAGTTGAGTACGCAAGAAAGGGGAGATTGTCGGAAGAAGAGCTCGCAGCCAGCATGTCAAATACATTAAATGCGTTCTCCCAGAATCAAGTGGAGCATTCAATCGAAGATCACAAATTCAATTCCGCGTTTTGAATAAGATTGAGACGTTTTGTACTTTTAAACGAATATAAGTTGAAGATGAACTTAATTGTAAAAGGACCGAATTCTTGGCTAATAATAATATACACACTTTTCTCTCTAAATTTTCTAAGTCATTCTCGAAAATATACAACCTGAAAAGCCAAGGATTGAGGTTGTGAGATTCTGCTCTCACAATTTGGCGCCGTCTGTGGGGACGAGCAAAATAGCTTCCTCTTTGTAACCTACGAAACTAACCACTCAAAAGAAAAGAATGGCGGACACAACAAGTGCGGCGGCTACTGCATCATCCGGAGTCATAAACACTGATCCATTCCTCTAACCGAGTCCGCCGACATCGCTCCAACAGACCTGGACGGAACGACAAACGTTCCCATTGCCACCTCGGGAGCAAGCGTCTCGACTGGGATCGACGATATTGCCGACCCCTCGGTACCTGCAGCTTTGAACTAGTCAGCTCCAGATCAAATAGCTGAGATCCGGAACCTGATATCATGCCTCATAGAGCAGAATTGCTCAATGGCAGCACGCCAGGATGACCTCGAAAGAGCGAATCGAGCAGGCACCCCTGGGTGGCTTGCCCTCCCACCTGGGACACAACCCCTTTTTCCCCCTGGGCAGGGAGGATTGCCATTCCCACCTACACCGGTGACAAGGCTAAATTTTTTCGATATTAATGATTCAACCAGCAGGATGGTCGGCTCAGCCACCACCTCACGGTTCAACTCGATGATATAGGACCCCATATTCATCCCTTCCACGGTCCAGGTCGCGGGAGGAGAAGTTACGCCAATTGCGACCTTACCTGGAGTAGACCCGACCTCTAATCTACTAATCGGTCAGATCCGCTCTGGGAACGTAAACGAGGTTGAACCTCGGAATAATCCCGATAGCAGCAAACATCCCCAACCTGCAGGAGAATCCCTGCTCCGCTTCCCGAGGAATAACGAAAATAACATGGGATCCGGCGGCTCACATGGGTTTGAGTCAATAAAAAAATATTGCGAAGAAATGAACGCCGAGCTACAGCGGATGAAATTGCAGGTCCACGCTGCTCTAAGCTCAGCGCCTGAGATAGATAGAGTGATTGACAAAGTCAATCAGACCCCATTCACCTCGCGAATTGCGAGCCCTCAGCTCGGCGATGTCGGCAACATCCGATTTCCTAGGTATAACGGAGAAACCGACCCAAGGCATTCATGAGGAGCATCAAATTTGCCTTTTCGAGGGTGCGACCTCGAGTCAGCGTGCTGCCGTTTCTTCGCCGAAAATCTAACTAATTCGGCCCTGGAATGGCTTACCTCCCTGAAACCGAACTGAATTGACAACTTCACCCAACTTCAAGCTGCATTCTTGAAGCATTACTCGGTATTCATCCAGATCGAGACCTCGGAGGCCGATCTGTGGGTACTTACTCAAAAGCCAGGCGACTCATTGCGAACGTATATTGACAGCTTTAAAGCCATCAAAACGAAAATCGCTGATCTGCATAATCCAACGGCCCTGAAAGCCCTCCAAAACGGATTGCTAAAAACCTCGAAATTCTTTGAGGAGCTTACAGTTCGGGAGCCCGTATCACTAGATGATGCATTACATCGCGCTTTGCGCTGGATTATCCTCGAAGAAGCGAGTGCAGCTCAACCAAAGCAGCTTGCACCCGCAACCTCGACTAAGCAAGCTCAGCCAACCAACTCCCAAGGATCTAAAAGATCCAGGAAAAAAGAGTCTCAATATCAGAAACAAAGCCAGGGGATTCATTCATACTCTGTGGGAAGCCCACCTCGTAATAGATTCAAGCCTTACGATCCCAGCAAGTGGTGTGATTTCCACAAGATCAAGGGCCACTCGACGGAGGAATGCCATGAAGTGAAGAAGCAGCTCGCTGCTAAATTTGCAGTGGGAGAGCTGGGAAAAATCGAGCTGGAGAAACCTCCTCCGAGGAAGAACTATTACCCAACGCGAGATGATGAAGGCGGGATCGCCCATCCGAGGATGATCGAAAGCGAGAACACTCATCTGAGGATGCAACGAGGCGAGATACCCCAAAGACAGGGAAACGGATCTGCCTCCCCCCAGCACAAAGAAAAGAATTAACTTTATTCATGGAGGGTCCCAGCTATGTCGCAACTCCGTAAACTCAATCAAGAAACATCAAAGAAGGGTAAAAACGACACACGTGACAAGACCCCGTTCAAGGGACATGACACGCAAATTTCACTCTGGGAAAGCGAGGCCGTTGAGCTAGACTCTCCACACGACGATGCTCTCCTCATCATGATAGAGGTAGGTGAGTACGACCTCACCAAGATGCTCGTAGACACAGGGAGCTCTGTAGAACTCATCCTCCTAAGCGTCCTTAGGGAAATGAATATACCAGATCACGAAATCGAAGAAAATAAGATGGTGTTAACCGGCTTTTCCGGGGAAACCACGCTATCTCTCGGAACGATAAAATTCCCTGTAATAGCAGCCGCAGTAAGAATAATGGTCGAGTTCACGGTAATAGACAGGCCAGCCCCATTCAATACCATCCTGGGAAGAACCTGGATACATTCAATGAGGGTTGTGTCCTCAATGTACCATCAATGCATAAAATTTCCCGCCCAGCATGGGATCGCAACAATTAAGGGAAGTCAAAGGGAATCCAGAACATGCTACATGGCAGGTTTCCAAATCGCAATAGAAAAGTGCCATATACCAACTACAACGAAAAGATGAGCTCACATACCGCCTGGCCAAAAAGAAAAGTAGTCCAGGCCTCATCGGACCTCACAAAGACTTTATTGAGAAAATCGTGGTCAACGAGTCTCATCCTAACCAGAAAGCAGGAATTGGGTCCGAGCTCTGCAAATCCCAAAAAGAACAGTTAACAACATTCCTCAAAGAAATTTCCGGCTCATTCGCATGGACAACAGCTGACATGCCCGGAATCGATCTAAACATCATTTCGCATGAGCTAATGTGGATCCAAACCACAAACCACTACGACAAAAGCGTCAAAAATTCGGACCTGACAAGACCGAGGCTGTTAACAGTGAGGTCACTAGGTTGCTAAACGTTGTATTCATCAAAGAAGTAAAATATCCCGACTGGCTAGCAAATCCGGTTGTAGTAAAAAAGAAAAACGGCACCTGGCGAGTATGCATAGATTTTACGGATCTGAACAAAACATGTCCTAAGGATAGCTTCCCACTACCTCATATTGACCAGCTGGTGGAAGCTACCGCAGGGCACGAGCTCCTCAGCTTTATGGATGCATTCTCAGGATACAATCAAATACAGATGAACCCAAAGGACCAAGATAAAATTTCTTTCATAACAGAACGAGGAACGTACTGCTATAAGGTGATGCCATTTGGCCTTAAAACGCGGGAGCAACCTATCAAAGACTTATTAACAAGATGTTCGCCAACCTCCTGGGGAAGACGATGGAAGTATACATTGATGACATGCTGGTCAAATCTTTGAAAGAGGAAGATCACATAGGTCAGCTGGGGGTAATGTTTCTCCTTACTAAACAAGTACGTGATGAAAGTCAACCCTTCAAAGTGCACCTTTGGGGTCGCCTCAGGCGAATTCCTAGGTTACATAGTAACTCAACGAGGAATAGAAGCAAACCCTAAACAAATCAGTGCGTTCTTGATAATGCAACCTCCGAGCTCGGTAAAAGAGGTGCAAAGGCTGACAGGCCGCATTGCCGTGTTAAATCTGTTTATTTCTAGGTCGACTGACAAATGTCTCCCCTTTTACCAGTTACTAAAGGGAAACAAAAAATTCATATGGGATGACAAGTGCAGGGAAGCCTTTAAACATCTAAAAGCGTACCTCTCCGAGCCCCCCATCCTATCAAAACCGATTGAGGGTGAGCCATTGTACCTATACATAGCAATCTCCGAAGCCGCAGTGAGTGGCGTCCTCATAAGAGAAGAACGAGCTGAGCAAAAACCGATCTACTACGTGAGCAAATCCTTAGTAGATGCCGAAACCAGATATCCACGAATGGAAAAACTGGCTTTAGCAGTATTAATCTCAGATCGCAAACTCAGACCGTATTTCCAATCACACCCCATCATCGTAATGACAACACAGCCATTACGCACAGTATTGCATAGCTGATATTCCCATATTTTACCTCTTTTTAGCATGCATTCTTGTTATTGTTTTGTGTCTCATGCATGTGTCTTGCATAGTTTTTATAGCATTTTGGTATTTATTAGAGTATTAGGTGTTTGCATTAGGTCCTAGTGAGTCTTTGCATGCATTTGGAGTGTTTTTAGGTGATTTGGAGACAATTGATGATATTTGGAGAAATGGGCCGAAGTAGAATACAAAGACCACCCGAGACGCCGGAAAGATGTAACTAAACGGAGGCCCTCTGATATGAATCCGCTTGCACAACCTTCATGGAAGTTGTAGAGGATTGAGTTAGCTATCCAGGAGAGTTTTAATAAGGTCATTCGGAAATCTGGTTAGGGAGTTATCGCGGATTTACTGAAGATGTCTCTGCATGCCCGAGGAGCTTTCTCATGTCTCCCTAAAAACTCCTTAGAATCTACCCAACTCTTCCCACAGATCGATGTTGATGCTGGATCCAACATCAAGGCCTTACCATCGACCCAGCTCCCCTTCACATCGACCAACAAATCGATGCTCAACTTCAGGGCGTTTACATCGACTCAGTTCCTTCCCACCGGGCGATGCAGCCGAAGTGCCTCAAAGATCAGGCCATATGAAGACCTTCCCGTGCCCAGTTTAAGCTGACTACAGGGGGTGGTTTTGGGTCATTCGGATACATGGTTCGTTAGGTATGGCCACTTTAATGAGAGTATGTCCGTCTGAACAAAACCACCCGACATGCCTGAAATACCTGGCTGGAAGAATGGTTTCCAATAGGATTAAGCCTCGATGGCCTTCCCAAAAGTTGTAGCCATGTGTATTAGCTGTCCACAGGAGGTGGTTTGATGCCATTCGGACATGTATCCCAGGAGATATCACGGTTTTAGCGAAGGTTCTACACAATACCGGATTTGACCCATTTCGACCGGGTCGGTACCCGGTTTGTCTCGGGTCGACCCGGTCCGCCCCCTTTCTCTATAAAACCCCTAAAAACCTAAATTTCATGTTAAGCTTTCTTTTTCCTAGAGTTAGGTTTTCTCCCAAACTCTTCTTATGATGATTTGGGATGAATTTTCATCATTCATGCCACTCTTGTGAAGGATTCTTCAATATATCTTTATATTATGTTTATTTAATCTTTGTTCTCTATCTTTATGTCTCTTTTTCTCTTGTGTTCTTCCTTGTTCTTCATGTTTAGGCTTGAGACCCCTTTTTGTTGGATTTTGGATTTTGCTTGATTTTGATGGTTGATTGTTGATGTTTAGGACTAGATAAAGAATTGTTCTCATGTTAGGAAGGATCTTAATGGTAGGATTGAATTGAAAACTCATTTCTAGAAATTAGACATTCCATGCACACAAGGTGTTCAACGAAATGTCTAGAAAACCTCTAAGCATGCTTTTCATTCTAAGTGATTGGTGGATGCTGACTTTAGGATGAATTGTTGACTAAAATGGACTTTTGGTAAACTATGGATTATCTAAGTGATCGGTGGATGCTGACTTTTGGTGATTCATACAATGACTAGTGTCATAGAAGTGAACTAATCTACTTGAAAGTGTTCCATGTCATAAAAATAAATGTGCATTGAATGTTTATGCATCGTTAGTCAATTATCTTGATGGTTAGATGATGATGATTTAGGTTGATTCTTGTTAGGTCCTTCACTTAGGTTGACCTAAAAGCTAGTTTTGGATTGAGAGATCAAAGCTAGAGCTTAAGCATTTCACGCTCGATAGTTGTTCGATGAAATGTTTGAACCAAACCTTTTGTGACCTTTTCATGCCTAGCCAACGAGAGTTGATGTCTAGGGTGATTAGTGAACTAAATGGGATAAGAGATTAAAGCTTATTAATCATCTTATCACAAACGAGAGTTTGATCTTGATTTGGTGATTAACAAAGTGATTAGTGCCACGACGGTGGATTAGTAATAATTGTGAATTTCATGTTCTAGGATAGTGTTTAATTCAATCTTTATCATCATTGTTTGTTCATTAATCATCTTCTTGATAGTTAATTCATTTTCCAACACTTCTATCTTTTGTTTTATTTCTTTCATTTGTTTCTTTTCCCATAAACATAAAAACCCAATAGATTTGCTCTAGATTAGGAAGATTCATGTATTCTTGGTGCGTTGATCTTAACCTATTTGGTTCGATATCTCAAATACTACAATGACATGAGTGGGATTTGAGTAATTGATTAGTAAAAATCCTACTATCAATTTGGCGCCGTTGCCGGGGAGGTTTAGCATTGATCATTGGGATTTTGATTCTTCTTGAGACTAGAGCTTTTTATTTTCTTTTGTTGCTAATATTTTCACTTTTCTTGTGATTTTCATGAAGGGAGTGACAATGAGGAAGCAACCGTCAAGCTAGTGACGTTAAACACGCCCTTGGGGACCTCCCCAAGCCTTTCCATTGTCGAGCTTGAGACACAAAACAAGCAATCAATAAGGGTCTTTAGAGTCCAAGGTCGTGGCAAGGCTCATTGGTAGTGATGTCGAAAGCTCTTCCTTCATCTAGCCTCACTCCTCATTTGTAAGTACTTATTTCCTTTTGAGTCTCTTTGCATTTTTATCTGTCGTTTTTGGTCTCTCTCTTGAACGTCTTTCACACCGAGACGTTGTGATTTAAGTTTGGGGGGAGGGACCGGTGTCTAATTATGTGTTTTGTGATCTTATTTTGCCTTTTGCATCTTGAGTCTCATGCATTTTCAATAATTTTGAATTTTTTTGAGCATTTCATATCTATGATTGAGTCTAGATGCATATCATATTAGGTAGCTTTGCATGAGCATTAGGAGCAATGATAGATTATCCTTGTAAAATATCATTTTTAGAGCTTGATTAAATGTCCTCGTTGCTTGTTGTTTGATGCTTTTGATCTCGTGTTGAAATCAATGATGAACCATATCTCGATCTTGCGTTTCATTACTAGGGTCTTAGCTAAAGCAAGTTTTGATTTGATTCCAATCCTACCTTAGTGAAAACCATAATTTTGACATTGAAATTATCATGATTGTGCATTGCATAGTGAATTCATGGTTACCATATACATACTTGGGCTCTCTTTTCCTTTTCACCACTCTTTTGCTAGTCCAAGTAGCCGATTCCCATCATTGGAACGGTTTACCATACCTTTAACCTACCCTCCGTTCAAGCCAAAATCTTTAGTAAGCGTATGTGAGGCCTAATTTTTCGAGTAACCTTGGCAAAAAGTGTTGAGTTTAGGGCGACAAGGATAGGTTTGCATGTAGATCTAGCCGAACATCAAAGGCTATACTAGGTTAGGCTCATGGGAAAGGGAAGTTTTGGGTTTGGTGTGAACGAAATGGTGTGACTAATGGGATTGTGGATAAGAAGGAAGTGAGTTCAAAATAATGAAGTGAAGGTGAAAGGGGAATGCAATATTGTGATGTGGTTAGTGCAAGTTATCAAGAATAGCTCTTAGTGATAGTTATAGCCTCATAGAAACAAAGGAAAAAGCCAAAAATTGACTAAGGCATATCAATTGGTAAATGATGAGGCAATGCAAAGAAAAAAAAAGAAAGAAGAGCTAAAGAAACAACAAAAAGAAGCACGAGACCACAAGATTCAATGGAGAAGAAGAAATTCCCCAAGTGAGAAAGGATGAAGTGGAAGAAGGAGTTCAAGTATGGGACATGACGGCAAAAAGGCCGAGTGAGAAAAGGGTAGCTTAGGATGAAGACTTCATGGGTATATATGCTAGGGTTAGAGATGATTTAGGCATTGGGTAGATGTGAGTCTATCCTTGTATGCATAGATTGCCTTTTACTCTTAGCATTTTGCTAAAGCATGCTCATTCATTGAGAGATCCCTTGCATTAGAGTAATCCCCTTCATTTGAGATCATCTTTATCTCAAGACCTTCACCCTATCCAAATGGATTCACTTGCCTTGCATAAGCATGATTCACTTGAAACTATTAATGAATGTTAAAGGATTGAATGACATGAATACTTGTGTAGGTTGAGGCTTGAATTTGATTCGTATAGGGAAGGATATGGCTAGCTCTTTTTTTTTAGTAGACTTGTTTGATCGCATCTTAGAGTTAGTAACTTGGACATTGAGTTGAATTCTTTTTATGACATTTTTGGATTTGAGCTCCCATATTTAGTCTTCTCCCTTTCTTTATTCTTGTTTGCTTAAGGACAAGCAAATGTTTAAGTTTGGGGGAATTGATATTCCCATATTTTACCTCTTTTTAGCATGCATTCTTGTTATTGTTTTGTGTCTCATGCATGTGTCTTGCATAGTTTTTATAGCATTTTGGTATTTATTAGAGTATTAGGTGTTTGCATTAGGTCCTAGTGAGTCTTTGCATGCGTTTGGAGTGTTTTTAGGTGAATTGGAGACAATTGATGATATTTGGAGAAATGGGCCGAAGTAGAATGCAAAGACCATCTGAGACGCCGGAAAGATATGAATAAACGGAGGCCCTCTGATCTGAATCAGCTTGCACAACCTTCATGGAAGTTGTATAGAAGTGAGTTATCTATCCAGGAGAGTTTAAATCAGGTCATTCGGAAATCTGGTTAGGGAGTTATCGCGGATTTACAGAAGACGTCTCTGCCTGGCAGAGGAGCTTTCTCTTGTCTCCCTAAAAACTCCTTAGCATCGACCCAGTTCTTCCCACAGTTCGATGTTGATGCTGGATGCAATATCAGGGCCTTATCATCGACCCAGCTCCCCTTCAAATCGACCAACAAATCGATGCTCAGCTTCAGGGCGTTTACATCGACCCAGTTCCTTCCCACAGGGAGATGCAGCCAAAGTGACTCAAAGATCAGGCCAAATGGAGGTGGTTTTGGGTCATTCGGATACATGGTTCGTTAGATATGGCCACTTTACTGAGAGTATGTCCGCCTGAACGAAGCCACCTGACATGCCTGAAAGACCTGCCTGGAAGAATGGTTTTCAATCGGATTTAGCCTCGGTGGCCTTCACAAACATTGTAGCCATATGTATTAGCTGTCCACAGGAGGTGGTTTGAGGCCATTCGGACATGTATCCCAGGAGATGTCACGGTTTTAGCGAAGGTTCTACACAAGACCGGATTTGACCCATTTCGACCGGGTCAGTACCCGATTTGTCCCGGGTCGACCCGGTACGCCCCCTTTCTCTATAAAACCCCTAAAAACCTAATTTTCATGTTAAGCTTTCTTTTCCCTAGAGTTGGGTTTTCTCCCGAACTCTTCTTATGATGATTTGGGATGGAACTTCATCATTCATGCCACTCTAGTGAAGCATTCTTCAATCTATCTTTATATTATGTTTATTTAATCTTTGTTCTCTATCTATATGTCTCTTTTTCTCTTGTGTTCTTCCTTGTTCTTCATATTTAGGCTTTAGAACCATTTTTGTTGGATTCTGGATTTTGCTTGATTTTGATGGTTTGATGGTTAATTGTTGATATTTAGGACTAGATAAACATTTGTTCTCATGTTAGGAAGGATCTTAATGGTATAATTGAATTTAAAACTCATTTCTAGAAATTAGACATTTCATGCACACAAGGTGTTCGATGAAATGTCTAGAAAACCTCTAAGCATGCTTTTCATTCTAAGTGATTGGTGGATGCTGACTTTAGGATGAATTGTTGACTAAAATGGACTTTTGGTAAACTATTGATTATCTAAGTGATCGGTGGATGCTGACTTTAGATGATTCATACAATGATTAGTGTCATGGAAGTGAACTAATCTACTTGAAAGTGTTCCATGTTATAAGAATAAATGTGCATTGAATGTTTAGGCATCGTTAGTCAATTGTCTTGATGGTTAGATGATGATGATTTAGGTTGATTCTTGTTAGGACCTTCACTTTGGATTGAGAGATGAAAGCTAGAGCTTAAGCATTTCACGCCCGATAGGTGTTCGATGAAATGTTTGAACCAAACCTTTTGTGAGCTTTTCATGCCTAGCCAACGAGAGTTGATGTCTAGGGTGATTAGTGAACTATATGGGATTAGAGATTAAAGCTTGTTAATCATCTTATCGCAAACGAGAGTTTGATCTTGATTTGGTGATTAACAAAGTGATTAGTGCCACGACGGTGGATTAGTAATAATCGTGAATTTCATGTTCTAGGATAGTGTTCAATTCAATCTTTATCATCATTGTTTGTTCATTAATCATCTTCTTGATAGTTAATTAATTTTCCAACACTTCTATCTTTTGTTTTCTTTCTTGCATTTGTTTCTTTTCCCATAAACATAAAAACCCAATAGATTTGCTCTAGATTAGGAAGATTCATGTATTCTTGGTGCATTGATCTTAACCTCTTTGGTTCGATATCTCAAATACTACAATGACATGAGTGGGATTTGAGTAATTGATTAGTAAAAATCCTACTATCAATAGCCCCAACCAGTCTGGCAGGATAGCAAAATGGGCCATCGAACTGGGCGAGTACGACATCGAATACCGACCTTGGACAAGCGCCAAAGCACAAGTACTAGCTGATTTCATTATCGAACTCACAGCTAATAGCCAGGTTACCAGAACGAGCATTGAGACCTGGCAGCTTTATGTCGATGGAGCCTCCTCAAAACAAGAGGCAGGTGTGGGAATCCACCTTATATCCCCGACTAACGAAGTTGTGGAACAGTCTTTCAGACTAGGATTCTCAGCATCAAACAACGAAGCTGAGTACGAGGCCTTAATAGCGGGTCTCCGACTCGCAGATGGAATATGAATACGCAAACTGAATGCTTTCGGCGATTCCCAGCTCATTACAAGCCAGTTTCAAGGAGAATACGAAACCAGAGATAGTATGATGGAATCCTATCTAGCCATAGTCCATGAGCTAGTCAAACATTTCGAAGCCTTCAGCCTAACGCGAATACCGCAGGGTGAGAACACGATCGCAGACGCACTGCCAGCTCTGGCATCAACCTCAAATCCACTCGTAAAAACAATAATCCAATATAAGGAATTGAAAAACCAAGCATCAAAATCAATAAAGATAGCGAGGATTTAATGAAAATAGACAATGACGATATGGAGGTAGATATAATAATAGCCACAGTAACAGGCGACCTCCCACCAGAAGAGGAAGAAGTCGCCGACCCGGAGCACATTACGCTCCGATAAAAAATGATCGCGAGAGCTGACTAGCGAATAACGATTATACAATACATTGAGGGGGGAGAGGCTCCCCCCAGCAAGTGGGAAGCTCCCAACCTCAAAACCATAGCTTCAAGATATTGTATAATCAGCTCCAGCCTTTACAAGTAAAGTGTAAACGGCCCCTACCTAGTATGCGTTCACGGTCTCGAAGCATTTACGATATTATCGGAAATTCACGGAGGCTCGTGTGGCAGCCACTCAGGATGAAGGGCATTAGCCATTAGGAACAAAAGGCAAGGATATTTTTGGCCCACCATGGTCGGTGACTGCGAAGAACATTCTAAAGAATGTGACAAATGCCAACGGCATGCTCCGACTTTGCATCAACCTACTGAAAACTTATCCTCCATTTCATCTCCATACCCCTTTATGAGGTGGTCAATGGATATAGTGGGACCCATGGTAACCTCGGGAAAAAGAAGGTGTTGTTTCTTACTCGTCCTCACCGACTACTTCACCAAATGGGTGGAGGTAGGAGCTTTCCAGCAAGTTAAAGCAAATCACGTACATGAATTCGTATGGCCAAACATAGTCTGCCTGCACGGAGTCCCATACGATATCGTGACCGACAATGGTTCACAGTTCATCTCAAATCATTTCATCGAATTCTGCGGAGATCACGGAATCAGATTAACAACCTCGACCCCACGTTACCCTCAGGGTAACGGGCAGGCTGAGGCAGTAAACAAGCTAATACTGAGCAATCTCAAAAAGCGGCCTGATTCTAAAAAGCAAAAGTGGTCCGACGAGCTCCCTGGAGTCATGTGGGCCTCTCGGACCTCACCTCGCAAGGCAACCTCAGAAACACCTTTCTCCTTAGCTTACGGAATCGAGGCTGTGGTTCCCGCTGAGGTAGCAATCCCCAGCCTGAGAATAGACATATGTCCCAGAAACGAGGAGCTAAACAACGAAATGCTTCTCGACCATCTCGATGTTATCGATGAACGTCGAGATCGAGCACTCGTTAACCTTAAAAATTATCAACACGCGGCAGCACGCTACTATAATTCAAAAGTCAAACAGCAAAGATTTCAAGTCGGCGAGCTCGTCCTACGAAAGACCTACGAGAACACAAGGGAAAGAAACGCTGGAAAACTAGGCACCAACTGGGAAGGTCCATACCGGATCTCCGAGATTGTAAAGGACGGCGTATACAAGCTCACCAGGATGCACGACAATACACCTGAAAGGAACTCATGGAATGCCATGAATTTAAAGAAATACTATCACTAAAAAGACACTTGTAAAAATCGAACTACGAAAAGGCTTGATCCCTCCTCAGGGTACGTAGGCAACCTCACAAGGGTGCAGCCTGAGACCTCTCAGCTACCATCTACAAGCTAAAAGCTTTACTCTATAAGTAAACAACCTTACGAGCTAAAGTGTGCTACCATCTAGCACGACTCGACTTTGCGTCTAAATTGCAGAGTCACAACCTTTCTAGTCTCTAAATGACAACAACCTCTACGTCTACACTGTTTAGGTTACACGCATGTCTCTAAACGGCTTCGACCTTGCGTCTTTAAATCATTTGGTCAGTGCCCGAGGTCTCTAAACGACCTGGGAGCAAGGTCTCTAAACGACCTGGATTTTTGGCTGAAAAACCGCCTTTGATAAAAAAAAACATGAATAACCATAAAAAGAAGGATTTTTAAATCATCAAAATAAATAAAGCCTCCTCGAAGGAGCATAAGTTCAAACCAAAAGCCCACTAGGGCATAAACAAGTTCAACAAACAAACCGGAAAATGGTTTAAAGGCCTCCCCAGGCACCAAGTTCAAAAGAACAACAAGAAACGAAAATAGTGAAGGTATTTCTAACAAGTAGGATCGGCTGGTTTATCCTCCGGGGTAGCTTGATTCAAGGGCAGCAGGAGCTCCTTCCTGAGCTCCTGAGAGCCAAGGTCCAGCTGATCATTCAATTGTGCGCTTGGCCCAGCAGGCAGCGTAACAGAGTCATCGGATACCTGAGGAATAACAATTTTACCCAGGGAAAAATCTGATACCTGGACGATGGTAAGCTCCGCGTCCAACCTCAGCTTCTCAACCTGGATGCTCTGCTTTTCGGCCTCAAAATCATTGATGGTCGGGCTTATAATGTCATCTAGAAGAAGGATATTGGATTTACACTCCATAATTTGAGTCTCGGTGTCGACCTCGATCTTCGTCTTCTCCCATTTATCCTTAATCCCCAAAAGAATGGCACGATATTGCTTGGATATCTCCCTCCTTGCAGCTGTCTCAGCCTTCTTCACCATCTCTTTTTGCCTCTTGGCAAGTTTCTTCGAGTCTTCAGTAACCTTCTCAACCTGGACCCTCAAGTCCACTATGTTTTTACTGGCTGAACGCAAACCAACCTCAGCAGCTCCAGCTCGCCCCTCGGCAACACGGAGATCCACCTTCAAGTCGTCGTTCGATTTCTCCAACACAGAAACCCGAGCTTGAGCCTCCGGAGTGGAATATTCCCATCTCTTGGCTAAAACAACATGATCCTTAACCTGGCCTTCCAAAAGAGTAACCTCGGCCATCATCTCCTCATTTCGAGCAATTCTATTCACCAGCTCGTCCCTTTCAGTGACAAGATCGTTAATGGTCCTAGCTGCCCTCTCCACCTCTTAAGGGTGGGTAGCAGAACGGAGATCTTGCTCGAAAGAAGTAATCAGTTCATTGGCGGCGGAAACAGCCTGGGAAAGGAAAATAAAAGTTAGCCGAGAAAAATAGAAGATAAAAAACAAAGTGAAGACAGCTAGAGCTACCTGGCCCATCGCACTCGCGAACTGAATATATCCCTCAGGCTTCTTCATGTTCCTAAGAGATGGAAGGAAGCAGGACGAAGGCCTAACACGCCTAAAGAGGTTTGCAAGTTGAGAGCTGTTTTCAACGATTGCCTCAGGTCCGTCAAAATCAAACCTAAAGGCATTCGGAGAAACACCTCCACTACCCTGAGAACGAGGTACCACATGCCTCCTTGATGTTTCTTCGCCATCAAAACCATCACCACGAGATCGTTTGGAACGAGATTGTTGCTCAGTGGAATGACTTGGCTCCTTAGAAGACACCATAGAAGTCGACTTTCGAGGACCCTCAGCTCGAGCATCGTGTTGGGCGATCTCGGTTTCACCACCCATTGGGAAAACACCACCACTATGATCAGCTTCGGGCTCACAATGATCACCCTTTTCAACCTCCTCTCGTCGCGGAACCTCAACATGAACAGACTTTCCAATAGCCTCCTTAACCCTCTTATCAAGAGAACCAGCTGCCGTCGGAGCAGTGCGTAGTCGCATCCTCTCCCTGTAAGAAAGGCGCTGCGGCTTCCGAGGAGGAATCATTTTGCTGGACTCGGTGAAACTCTCGCTGCGAGTAAGATCAACCTGGGAGGTGGCAGGGGCAGTATTCGGCACCTGGGAGCCTACCGGGGGATCAACTTCAACACGGGCTAGATCTTTAGCGACAACCTCGAGTCTCGGGATAATGGACGGAGCAGCAGCCGGAGCTTGGATTTGAAGCAGAGGAGATGGAGGCGGAGAATCTGCAAAATAAAGCAAGGGGTATCTAAATAAAAAAGCAATCCTTAATCTAAAAAAGATGAAAATATAAATCCCTCCAAACCTAAAAGTCGGCAGGCAGCTGCAACAGATAGCCCGAGAGATCGGCGTTCATGAGCTTGTTGAATTCTATCAAGGGAGAAACCCTTTCAGTCGGAACTCTCACCCTTGACAAGGTTGACAAGCTGTTAGACCTCAGCTGTTACAGTATTTGAAGAATCAATTGACTCTGCACAAAAGAAAAAGGGTCACCATATTTTTTTTTTTTAAAAAGGGGGCGGCAATTAATGAATCACTAAAAGGAATTCTCGGATCAGCATCCGAGGGACCGCACTGACCAGTGATCTGAGCCCAGGAGTGTCTAAACACCGACTCGCCTTCGACAGATCTGCTGGAAATCTTGAAATAGAACCATTGCTCCCACCATTTGTCATCACTCACATTGAATCTAAAGACGGACCGATTGACCGTCGCCGGAAAGTAGTAGGTCCCGCGAAGATGAGAATTCCCCTTAACGTTGAAGAGCTGGCGAAAGACTTCAGTATCAAAATAATTCCAGACTCCTTGGAACGCACCCAGAGTGCGACAAGTGACCTCATCGCACTGGGTATGAGTTGCGGGAGGGCAAGTCCGAGATCGCTGGTAATATTAAGGATAGCTGCTGAAATGGGAAAAGTAAGGCAACACCTCAAGAAGAATGCGGCATAACCGCATGCATAACCCTCTGGAGGACTCTCCGGGGAGCTATCAGCCGACGGAATGAGCAGATCGCCGATATCGAGCCCGCACAAAGAGGAGATATTCGCGAGCTCAGCAGCCAAAATCGTGCTCTTCGAGTGAGAATCAAATCGCTCGACAAGGGGAGAAGGAGCATCCATTTGAGAAGTAGAAGCCATTGCAAAATAAAAAAGGGCAAAGAAAATCGAGTTCGAAAGAAAAGGAAATTCGACCAGAATCGATGGAAGCTAAACTTTTACAGAGAAAAATATATCGGGTAAAAGTAAGGAGAATACAATTCAATTAACGAAGTAAAAATAATAATAATAAAAAGAGAAGGGAAAAAGCGAAAAGACATCATTACCTCGGTAAGTGGGAGTTGAGGCGGCGTGGGAAGTTGAAGCAACGAAAACCGCTCATTTATACCCACTCGCACACTCATTTGTCACATCCCTCAAAAGTCGCGCAAACGCTACAGGATCCCTGCAAACTCGCCTTACGAACAAAATAAAGATCAATCAGAAGTCCGAGATTGCGAGATCGCGCCAGTTGAAGGATCAATCAAATCCCGAGATTGCAGTTCCGCATCCTCAATGATAAATCATTAAAGATGCTGGGGGCAACTGTTGGGCCCAAAATCCACACCTAAAATCCAGCTTGATTAAAGAGGCCTGGAGTCAAGCCCAGCTTCCTAAAAGGCCACGAAGAATAAGCTCGTGAGCTGGAAAATAGTTGAGTACGCAAGAAAGGGGAGATTGTCGGAAGAAGAGCTCGCAGCCAGCAGGTCAAATACATTAAATGCGTTCTCCCAGAATCAAGTGGAGCATTCAATCGAAGATCACAAATTCAATTCCGCGTTTTGAATAAGATTGAGACGTTTTGTACTTTTAAACGAATATAAGTTGAAGATGAACTTAATTGTAAAAGGACCGAATTCTTGGCTAATAATAATATACACACTTTTCTCTCTAAATTTTCTAAGTCATTCTCGAAAATATACAACCTGAAAAGCCAAGGATTGAGGTTGTGAGATTCTGCTCTCACACTTTGGATTTTTCATTAGTCCGATCTAGAACAGATTCTGTAGCAATGGTCACATAGAAGCAAGGTCAGAACAAAAGATTCAAGAAGAAGATCACAATCTCCAACAGGTTTTGACTCAATAAAACAAAATTTGACTCAAAAACGATTGACTCTAAGAAAACAAAAACAATGTCAGCGACTACCTCCCCCAGACATGAATAACACTGTCCCCAGTGTTATCTAGTCGAGAGTCGGTGAAAGAAACCAAAATGGCTATGTGGAGACGTGAAAAATCAGAGAAGTTACCTGCGCGTTGGGTATCGACCAATACCATTACTGGTGTCGATCGATACAAGGACCATTGGTCGATGCAACGTCCGTTTCTTCTGGTGTCGATCGATACCAGTGATGGTATCGGTCGACACTGACCTTTTTCATCTGATTTACACGTAAACACAAGACACAAAAACGAAAAATACTAAAATAAAAGACGTATATACAGACTCACCAGTGGGTTGCCTCCCACCAAGCGCTTGTTTTAAGTCAGTAGCATGACTCTGGCTCAGGTGATCAGTCATAAGAAGATTGAGAACTTACTCCCAGGCAAGTTCTACAACTAGACACTACCAGCTTCAGAGTTCTGCTCAACATGCTCTCTACAATCTCCTTTTCTTTCTCTTTCAGCTCTGAAGTAATAATGACTCTAGCCTTAGAGAATGGTTTTGAGGTTTCTTTGCATTTCACCTTGTATTCAATCGAATCCCCATCACACTTATGAGGGATTAAAGTCATAGAAGCAGCACCCTTCACTCCTTTGCTCTTCACTTTCTTCTTTGCCTTAGATGTTTTGACGTCTTTCTTGGTGATGACAGAAGGACTATCTAGAAGGTCTATGACAGTTGGCTCGTCAGGACGCTCTTCAAAAAAATCAACTACCAACGTCTCTCCTGTAACAATGGTGATGCAAGAGATATGTGTGGGAGTTCCTCTAGTAGGAATGGCTTTGTAGTACACCTCATTGTCAATGTACGAGAACGAGATTTTCTTGCTTGGTGTATCTATAATGGCACCAACCGTAGCCATGAACGGTCTTCCAAGAATCAACTGCGTACTAGATCTTGCACTCATCTCCACAACTTGAAAATCAGTAGGAACCAGACAATCTCCTACGTTAACCAGCAAATCAGGGATTGTACCATATGGAAGTGAGGTGGAACAGTTCGCGAATGTGATAGATGTCTTGGGAGATCGAATATCAGCTCCCAATCTCTCCGCAATTTCCCTTGACATGACATTGACGCTAGCCCCCAAGTGAAATAGAGACTCTTTGAATTCAACTCCAGAGATAGAGCATGGAACTGAGAATAGTCATGGGTCTTCCCTCTTAGTCAACTGCCTCAGCGGTAGTGACTTGCTTCTTGCCTTGATAAAGAGTACTTCGATCTCTTCCAGAGTTTCTCTGTAATCTCGAAAGTGACTCAGCAGAGGGCGGTACTCTAGAGCTTCTTCAAAAGTCAGTGTGTGGGGAATCCTTCGTACCATCTTCTCAAAGCCAAGCAGCTGCTTTGGAGAAATGGGGTCTCTGAGGTATCTGGGTAGCATGGGGTATGGCGCCTTAGGTTTGCAAACCCTTTCTGCACTCAACTCGGATTTCGTTTCAGCAACTTAACTGGTATCGACCGACACAGGGGTGGTGTCGATCGACGCTTTCACTTTGTAATCGTCCCTGGCAGAACTTTGGATGTGTATCGATCGATACAAGGGAGTATCGGTCGACACAGGGGTGGTGTTCGAAATCTCATCGTCATCCTCGGCAAGATTGACGACAAAAATTTCTGCAGTTGAGCTCTTCTGCACTCCTGGGTGTACCTCTTTTCCACTCCTCGAGGGGATAGCAGTGACATATTCTTTCGGTGAATGAACCATCTTTCCCTTGACAGTTGTTGTAGTCTGAGCTATTTGAGTTTCCAACATCTTTTGATGAATACTGAGATACTCAATTTTTCCATTCAGATATGTGTACATAGCGTTCATCTTCCTATTGAAGTCCACTCATCTTCTACTGTCCCTGAAGAATCTGTTCAAGTATAGACTCAACCTTGCTCTCAGAAGTGGGTGGTGTGGGTGGGCATTTATACCTTTGATCTTTAAATCCAACTCCATCAATGTAGTTAACATATTCCACTTCATCCTTTTCAGCAAGACGAACAGCCTTCTGCTGCTTACCCATCAACAAATTATGCACCGAATCCAACTTCGCATGCACTTTAGCAATCTGCGTTCCATCAACACCTCCGTGCAGCCTTTTCCGCTCGAGATCAGCACTCTTGGCGCTATTGCTAGACGCCAAGTTCTCAATGAGCATATACACATCGTTAGGATACCTTGTGTAGAAATTTCCATTGCTCACAGCATCTAGAACCATCTGATACCTCCAATCAATCCCTCCGAAGAAGATTCCCAGCAACCAAACCTGAGTGAATCCGTGATGTGGACAATCCCTCTGATAATATATGAATCGCACCCAAGCAGCCTTGAACGCCTCAGTAGGTCCTTGAGCAAACTAGGAGATCTTGTTTCTCAGATCCTCGGATCGTGCATCATCATAGAAGTTGTTAAGGAAACCAGTTTTAGTCTCTTCCCAAGTAGTCAGTGATCCAGGAGGTAACTACTTCAGCCAGTAAGTCGCATCTCCACCAAGAGAGTATGGGAAGAGCTTACAGAAGAGAGAATCATAGGATACTCCATGGCACTTGATGCTTGTAACTAAATCCTCAAACCTCTCAATGTGATCCATAGGGTGTTCATGAGAAAGACGATGAAAATATGCTGACCCACAAGAGTGTAGTATGCAGGCTTCAGCTCAAAGTCATTCCTCTGAAATGGTGGAGGGCGAATCGCTGATCGATTGGCATAAAACTGATCAGGCCTGTTGTACTCACCAATCGTTCTACCGCGATCAACCACTGCATTCCCGACATTCACAGCAACTGCAGGGACAATGATATTTCCAGCTTCATCAAGTCTCTGCCCTCTCTCATTGCACAATTGACCATCTCGGTCTCTGTAAGCACCAGCTGCATCTTGAACCAAAATCACTGGATTTTTGTTCATCTCTGCTGGCTTCTTTGCTTTTCTGTTTGTGCATTCCAAAAGTGCTAGCTGCTCGAATGACAGATTAACTAGCGGAGTATTATTGTTCCTTCTGGTTCTTCGATTAGGCATACACCTGAAACACAAAGGCAAGACACGTAAGTAATCAAAAATCACGATGAGTATCGACCGACACTGGGTGGTGTCGATCGATATCAACAAAAGTAAACGACGCGTATCGACCGACACTGACTAGTATCGATCGATACAGACGAACTTAGTCGAAACTCGATAGCTAAAATCTAATGGCAATATTTAGAGTCCCTGGCAACGGCGCCAAATTTGATATGCTCAAATTAATACCCTATAAGTACTAAAAAAGTTGTTGTAGTATATGTAGGGGTCGAACATAAGAACTCAAGAAAATCACACAATAGATCGAATAGTATCAAGTCAAGTTAAGCAATTCAGATGAAACAAAAGCAATAAACAGTAAAAGAGTTGTAAAAATCGATGAGAGAAATATTGGTTCAGGGTATTTATCAGGAAATCAATGAATGCAGATAAACTAACTAATCAGGGTTCAGTTTATGCACGGTTCTTGAACTCAAATCACTAAAGTATAATTAACCAAATGTCGTTGCGAGAATTATCTAAGTCTAAATCCTAGAATTCCAAATCTCTTTGTGAATCCTAAAGTCTAAACCAGTTTTTAGTTCAAGTTTGATTTGTTCACAAAACAACTAAACCAAATCTCTTTGCGAATAGTTATTTTGCTCACCCTAAGTTCTATCAGGTAATTAATCGCACTCTCGTGGCTAATCAATTATCCTAAGATCTAAGTTCCAGATTCGTCAGCCTAGAATTAGCTTTGAGAACAACCTATGGTGAAGAACTAATTCAGATGGTGAATCCTAATCAACTAATCAACCTAACATTCAGAGAAAACCCTTATAAGAACCCTAAACCTAAAGTGGAACTACTCAGACATGGAGAATGAAAACAACATGATTGAATAGATCATCAAAGAAATCAATAAGAAACAGGAGTTCAGAGTTGTCTTTCCAAAAACCAAAGTAAAATCAAGCGTAATGAAAGCGTAGCCAACAAAGTGACTGTAAAATCCTAATAAATAATCTTATTCACGTTTTGGGGCTTCTTGTAAATAATAAAGTCTTCTGTGTAATTTTGTAATTCTTCAACTCTTGGAAAAGTCGCGAACGTGTCTTGCTGCAGTGACTATCGACCGATCCTAGTCAGTATCGATCGATACCGAGGCTTCAAATCGGGTACTCAGCTACACGAACTTCTGCTTTGCTCCAAAATGCTCCAGAAAGCTCCAATACCTCCAATTATACTCTAAACGTGCGAAAACCTGTAAAAGACTCTAAAACACTACGAAATAGTAGAAAGACTCTATAAAAAGACTTATATCATGGCTTAAAATTGGTAAAAACCATGATATATCACTTAACCCTTCCAACACTACACGAAATGAAGACCCACATTTCAAACCTAAAGCGAGCTCAAGCAAGGTTCCACACAATATTCTTTTTTAATTACTCTTTCTTATTTCATCACATAATCTCTTTTCTCATTACTCTTCTTTTCTTCCCGATTCTCAATCAATGCACTCTACTAGTGCTCACACGCAATCTAACAAACAATGGAAATCTATCTGGCTCTCCGGCCCTTTTCTTATATTTGGCTGTCTGCCTTTTTATAGTTGAAGCTCGGGAAAACTTCTTCACCCCCATGGAAGCCTACCATCGCTGGTCTTGGGTGCAGCAAACAAATCGAACCACTGATCCCATCAAAGTGTCGAGGTCCTAACATTTACTAATATATATATCTCACGCAATACCGGTTTACTCCTGCACGCAAACATTCACCTAGGTGCATGACACACAAACAGGACAACTCAACAAATAAGCAAGACGGTGCAATCTGGTACCATCAATCAAACGAATCACAACTCCAAGTTCTACCCATTACCCAACTAGACACGTAAAACAGGCAGCAACGGTTTAAGAATGTACTATCAGCATCATAACGTATAATGGAAAAAGGGAAACACATCATGCCCTCACCTTGACACAGGCAGCGGAGAAGTCGTCGGAGACGGTGGAGGTGGCGTGAACAGCTCGCCTCCGATCTCATCAGAGGAGCTCGGCGATGAATGAGGAGGGGCAGATCTGACACCGTACACTGGAACGACCATAACTTCTGACACGGATCTTCGATTCATATGAACTCGGGCTTCACGGAAAGGGGAGACTCGGGGCTTCAATTTTATGGATGGATCGTCGCGGCTCCCAGTGGTTTTTCGGGAAAGTAGCCCGAAAGGTGGTGGCGGTGGTGATGGCGTGAGAGGAGGATCGCGGCGGGTGGGAGCAGCGACGGCGCGAAAAGGAGGGAGGAGAGGCATCGACTGTAGAACGGCAGGGAGATGCGAGTGGTGGCTGGTGGAGCAAGGAGCGACGATGGCGACGGAGAGAGAGAGGACGCCGGAGAGGAAGAAGAGGTGGTCGCGCGAGAGAGAAAGGAGAGAAGAGAGAAAAAAAGACTTAGGGTTTTCTTCTTTTTTTCTAAATGTTCAGTTTTATAGATCTTGTTTCGGTCCGGTTCGATCCGAAAGGAAGATAACCGGTCGTGTTATCACATTGGGCGCGACACCCTGGGAATGGAAAATTGCACCAAAGAATGAAAAATGGAAAGGAAAAAAAAAGTTTCACATTTCATTCTGTTCTTATTTCGACTCTTCTCCACTTCCGTATTTCTGTCAACCGCCCAGTCTGCGCTCCGAATCCTAAACCCCCAACAAGCAGTGGTGCACCAACTAAACACTTCTCGTCGATAGCTAGTCCTGATTGCCACTTTCCGTTTCGCCTCATCCGTACTCATCCGTTCCACCTTACTCGCTTCTTGTCCCTTTCTGTACTTTCCTCGATGTTCCCTTTCCTATCCATAAGTAACTCTTTCCACTCATTCTGAAGCATTCCTTTCACCTTTCTTTCCCTTCACGGACTCCTCTCCTTGGATTCGAGGACGAATCCTCTTCAAGGGTGGGAGAATGTGATAACCCGACCGGTTATCTTCCCCTCGGATCGAACCGGACCAAAACAAGAATCTATAAAACTGAACATTTAGAAAAAAAGAAGAAAACCCTAAGTCTTTTTTTCTATCTTCTCTTCTTTCTCTCTCGCGCGGCCACCTCTTCTTCCTCTCCGGCGTCCTCTCTCTCTCCGTCGCCGTCGTCGCTCCTTGCTCCACCAGCCACCACTCGCCCCTTCCTGCCGTTCCACAGTCGCTGTCTCTTTTCTCTCCTTCTCGCGCCGTGGCTGCTCCCACCCGAGAGAAGCCGCCGCGATCCTCCTCTCACGCCATCACCACCGCCGCCACCTTGCGAGCCACTTTCCCGATGAACCACTGGGAACCAGACGATGACCTACCAATAAAATTGAAGCCCCGAGTCTCCCTTTTCCGTGAAGCCTGAGTTCATATGAATCAAAGATCTGTGTAAGAAGTTATGGCCATTCCAGTGTACGGTGTCGGATCTGCCTCTCCTCCTTCATCGCCGAGCTCCTTTGATGAGATCGGAGGCGAGCTGGTCACGCCACCTCCACCGTCTCCGACGACTTCTCCGCTGCCTATGCAAAGGTGAGGGCATGATGCGTTTCCCTTTTTCCATTATACGTTATGATGCTGATAGTCCATTATTAAACCGTTGCTGCCTGTTTTACGTGTCTAGCTGGGTAATGGGTAGAACTTGGAGTTGTGATTCGTTTGATTGATGTTACCAGATTGAACCGTCTGGCTTATTTTTGAGTTGTCTTGTTTGTGTGTCATGCACCTAAGTGAATGTTTGCATGCAGTAATAAACCGGTATTGCGTGAGATATATTAGTAAATGTTAGGTCCTCGACACTGTAATGGGATCAGTGGTTCGATTTGTTTGCTGCAGCCGAGACCAGCGATGGTAGGCTTGCACGGGGGTGAAGAAGTTTTCCCGAGCTTCAACTATAAAAAGGCGGACAGCCAAATATGAGAAAAGGGCCGGAGAGCCAGATAGATTTCCATTGTTGTTAGATTGCGTGTGAGCACTGGTAGAGTGCATTGATTAAGAATCGGGTAGAAAAGAAGAGTAATGAGAAAATAGATTATGTGATGAAATAAGAAAGAGTAATTAAAAATAATATTGTGTGGAACCTTGCTTGAGCTCGTTTTAGGTTTAGACTGTGGGTCTTCATTTCGTGTAGTGTTGGAAGGGTTAAGTGAGTCATTGAAGGCTCATCCTCACTGGGTAATCTCTATTACTCAACCCTCTCCCCTTGCTTCTTTTCAGGTTAGATTGGATCGTGTGTGTTGTGTTGTTATTGTTCCCAGGCGTTTTCCTGGCGATCATGTGCTGCTGGCCATTGGTGACGACCTAACATGCCCGATTCTCGGTTATCTCCGGAGACCCGGGATAGGATGTTACAAACTTCAAGAGATCGTGGACGACTCGTGTATAGTCTGATCAGTTTGAAATTTGGTGGAGATCTTTATGGCACTACTGTCTTAAGAATCAACGGTGAGATTAAAAAGTTAACGATTCAATCTTGAGTTATTTGCGTGTTTCAGAGGCTGGTTTGATTTGTAATTGAAATTTGGTTTACTGCTGCAATTGAATTATTTTGGGGTTTGTTTGATTTAGGATTGGTTTAGTTTGGTTAATTAATTAACTAAACCAATTAAATTCTTAAACCAGTGTTGTAACCGTTGTAGATCAGAATGGAGCCTGACCAGAACCGTTTTTAACCCTTTAGTCGTGTTCCTCGCTTCGAAGGCAAAGGTGAGAGCGGGCCCAATCTTTACTCCCATTTTTATATTATGATTGATGCTTAGCCGAGTTTAAACCGATCACTGATTGTTGTTTGCTTACTCTGTAAGTAGGTAGAATTCCGAAATGTGAGTCGAGTCGTTATTTGTTCTAAGTGTGGAATATTGATAATTAAAGCGAAATATTAATTAATGAATCGATTCGTGATTGTTGATTGCATCGTGATTGTTGGTTGAGAACCTAGAATGCACGTTAAAAGATTACGATTGAAACCGGACTTTGCTTGTTGTTGAGATTGTTATATTGCATGTGGTGATGTTAGCGTGCGTGAGGCACAATATTGCGGGAAACCGCTATAGGTCCTGCAAGAGAGGGGCTCCGGCTAAGAATGTCAAAGCACTTCTTTGTAGTTGTGTGATGGCCTATGAGAGCGAGATGCACGATACCCGTGGGAACATGTCTCTTGCGACAACCACGCCTCACATTGTAAAAATACCCTCATTAACTTTATTTATTGGGCCTTTGTCACAACAATAGTTTCGTAGGGGCTCTCTACATAAGAAAGAAAAGCAAGAAACCGTGTTTGGCAAGGACGTTACGGTTTCCTATCCTTTTTATCCTTAATTAACTCTTACACCGACTTAGGTGATTTTCTAATTGAAGATTAACTATAAACCGTAATTGTTTAAGATAATAAATAACAAAAATACAATAAGATCACTTTAGGGAGAGTCTCCTTGGATACACAATACGATAATTCTGAAGAGGGACATATTGTAATAGGATTATTGGGTTCTGGTTTAGTATTACAATTATGTAAACCGGTTTAATGTGTCTAAACCGTTAGCTATTTCCAGCAAACGATTCGATCAAAAACAACAATCTTCTTCATCTCTGATACTCTGTATCATCATCTAAATCCAACATCTTTGAGATGACTTTTCTTCCTTCGTAGTCGTCTTCTAGGCTGGGTTTACACTTTCTTCGAGCTCGAAAGGATTTTCTAGATCGAAATTCTATCATCTGTAAATTTTCAGTTACATTTGTCCCTGTTGATTACTCGTTTCGATTCAACACGGGCGTTCTCGTTCCTGAGCTTGTGGGAAATTTTCCTTGATCTGTAGATTTGGTGCTGTCTTGACGCGCGTGAGAGGTTTCGTCTGTGGAATTTCGTGAAGCCAATTCAGACAAGTACAGAACCATATGAGTTTTCTCTTGTACTTTACTTTTTTTTTTAATTTTAC
Organism: Eutrema japonicum; assembly: GCA_030161315.1. Classification (NCBI taxonomy): domain Eukaryota; kingdom Viridiplantae; phylum Streptophyta; class Magnoliopsida; order Brassicales; family Brassicaceae; genus Eutrema; species Eutrema japonicum. Next base: position 34,577,225 of record BSQW01000007.1, on the reverse strand, counting down.
GGAAGTGCCGGATTTGGGTTTTCAAAGCAGTAGATTCTTGTGTGTTTGTTTCATACATCATCTAGTAATACATATGTATCTGTTCATTATTATCAGATAAATCCAATGGCAATTTTTTACAAGTTTAAGAGTGCGAGGGATTATGATACCATCTCCATGGATGGCCCTTTTATAACAGTTGGTTTACTCAAAGAAAAAAATTTACGAAACAAAGCATTTGGGAAGTGGTAAAGACCTTGACATTCTCATCTCTAATGCCCAAACTAACGAAGGTTCGTCTTCCTCCTTCTTACGCTATAGATATAACCTATCTGACCTTACCCCACAATAGATACTGAGTCATGTATTTTGTAGTTTATCAAGGTATGTAGATTTGGAGCATCTGCTATATATTTTGATTTTTCACTTCCCTGCATCGTTTGTTATAAAGATCTATGGTGTTGTTTAGTATCTAACTGAAGTAAAAAAAGTTGTTGTGATGTGCCAGAAGGGTGTGGTGCTAACCTCATTGAGTCAGTAGGAGCTAACGACCCTAAGGCCAACCAATTTGCGACCAGCACGTTCATCGGCAACATATCTCTTACTGCGCTGGAACTTGAGTTGGGTTACTCCCTGGTTAGTAGGTTTACCATACACGATACCCGTGGGAACATGTCTCTTGCGACCACCACGCCTCACACGAACACGGTAGACAACAAACCCATGACACAAATAAAACCAAAGCAGAGACTACGTGAATGAAAACACTACACATCGTACAAATAGTGAATGAAAACACTAAACATCGTACAAATTTTCATCAATTCCTTAGAAAAAATGTATCAATCTTAGACAAGAACAGGGTCCACAGTAGATAAAGAGTTGTTCAGTCAGAAGATTGATCGATGTGGCTGGTTTCATGAAGTATTCCATAATGTTAACGCACACATCTCCTTTTAAAAAAGAGAATGCCTACGCGTCAAGACACCGCTTGACCAGAAATTTATTATTAAGGGCTTGATTCGAAAATAGTTAAAGGTAAGAGAACAAGAAGAAGAATACCTGCTTGGCCTTGTAGCCGAGACGACGGGTTTTGTCGGGATGAGTGGGACGAACAATACGAACAATGGAAGGCTGCTGGCGATACTCCCAACACCTCACCCTCTGCACAAACCTCATCACATCCGACTGCTTCTTCCTCCATAGCTCCGACACGTACTTGTACGCCCCTAATTGTTAAAAATCACATTCCTTTCATTCATTATTTCACTTGCAACAACAACAAAAAAACTCCGAAAGTATAACAGACATCTGTAACTTTGGTAATATTGGTATTATTGATGTTCATATGTTTGGTATCCAACTGTTTCTTGTAAGATAAACCAAGACCTCTGTAGTTTTTATTGACAAACTTATGATGACTTTATCCAATTTGCATTTAAAAATATTAAGCTACGAACAAAATTCGTCACTCAATATATAAGTAAAAATAAAATCACAATCAAAATTAACTAAGAAACGTAATTAGCTTTATGGTCAGCCTCAAAGTTTTAAAGAACTCAAAACTTTGGAAAACAAACTCTTGAATGTAAAAATTCTTTCATCCCAATGTAATTCAAGAAATCTGAGATACAAACCCACACAGGAGATATACCAGTCGAGAAAAAACAAAACATAGAGCTGATTAACAGTTACAACGGAGAGAGAGGTTGTTGTTCTTCTTCCAGGTCGCCCTGCGGGAAGGTATGTTCTTGTGGTTGTTGTGATCGTTTCCACGAAGACCACGATTCTTCTTTCCTTCTAAAGTGAGTCCTCTGAGTTCTCTATGCTTGTGCACTGGGTTGCATATCCAGTTGATCTTGTGATCATTACGAACGGCATTGTGTGCAGGGTCCACAAGGATAATCTCATAATACTTGTAGGTAGAGTCCTAAGTAAAACAGAGACAATCCCACAATTAATCAACCAAAATCTATCATTATATCGGACATCTACTACAATGAGAACCACACATTCGCATAATTTTTAGGGTGGATTACTTAAATATCACATAAATTAGGTAAAATGACTAGACTAGACTAGAATTTTTTTTTATTACTGATATGTTTTTCATACCCAGAATGCCCTTATAAGCATTTGATAACAAAAACGTAATTACAGGAACACCATTACTTTTTTTTCCACATCAACGAAAAAACAGGCGTGGCGCCTACGTGGCACAAAAACTGCCTACATGTATTAAGAAAATCTGCCGCAGAAAATTCTCGCTGTAGTGACGACAGACTTACAGGACGAGCGGTTGATTTAAAAGAACGGCTGACTTATTAGTTGGTCGGCTGATTTTTATTCATAAGTCAGCCAGATGTCACGGCAGACTTATATGAACTTCAACCGACTTATGAATTATCGGCTGACTTAGGAGTACACGACACGGCTGATTTTAATTCTGACGATCGATTTAAGAAAACTTTGGCTGACTTATTGCTATGACATGGCCTACTTATTGTTGCTCGCCTGATTTATCGTTAATCCGACTGAATTTTTTTGGCTGACTTATTGTAAATCAGCCGTAATAAGACTGATTTACTTAAAAGTCTGCCTAATTACGGCTGACTAATTAGCGAAATATTAATTACTGTAATAGTATGCTATTGACGACTGACTTATATGATGTAGCGGCTGCCTTATTGTTTTCCACCTGATTTACGTGTTTTAATGGCTGATTTCATAAAAAAAATTTAATTATTGTAATAGTTTTTAGTGGCGACTGACTTATAGTTTTGTTTAATGGCTGGTTTTCAATGGCTGATTTATGCGTTCGTTTGATGGCATGTTTCCATGTCAGCACAATAAATATCACATCAGCTCTAAACAAATTATTAGGTTTAGTCGCCGTCTTTTTATCCTTCTTCTTCTTCTTCTTCTTCTTCATCGTTGTTCGTTATCTCCCTTCTTCATCCTTCTTCATCCTATACCAGATCTAAACTTTGAAGTGGAGTATTAATGGATTCGGTGATTATTGTTTGCGGTAAATGGGTTCATACAAATAGATATGTATTCAACGCCGACAAGAGAGGGTGTAGAGTTCTAGAAGTTAACGAACAAACAACCTACAACGAGCTTGTACAAATGGTAATGGAGGATTATGGGTTGGATACACGAATATGTGTTTCAAAAATACTTGTGTGATAAGTCGGCCATAATAGATGACAAATCGGCCATAACTAGTTTGGTATGGTTCTCAAATCAACCATACCTCAAATCGGTCAGTTGTAAATCAGTCATACCTCAAATCTGTGTTTCAAGGTTTAATTAATAATTGGTAATAATTTTATTTCAATATTAAGTAATTTTAAGTCTTACATCAACAATGAGTTATATTTGTAAGATTTACCCTTCTTGTATGTTTATTCTTATCATGTTCATCTCAAACCCTAAACCACATACAATATAATATTTGCCATGTATTTATAAGAATTTTCATAAATAAGCATATAATATCATTATTTCCTTGACATTACTAAGTTATAAACATGTCATATCTATATTACCATAAACCTTATATATAGTAACAACGTAATCCTTACCATGTCTAATTATATTAGACTTAAACCCAAAATCCTTACCAAGTCTAACTATATTAGACTTAAACCCAAAATCCTACATTACATATTTTGTAGTAACTATGTTATCATAGATAACAAAACAATATCCTCTAATTCAATGTAAAACTTGTAATCCAATAAATTCAAAAATGCTTGTTTGATAAGTCGACCATAATAGATGATAAATCGGCCATGAAGTTTTATGAATGTGTTGGAAACAAAAAGATGAAATAAATTGAATATTAAAACGAACGACCAAAAAAAATACAAAAAAATTGAATTTTCAAACGATTTGAATTAGAATTCAAGTTGGCCGTGAATATCGACGAAATTGAAGTTTCCCATGTACACTTTTTATAATCTGGAGGCACCGCGTGAATCCATATATTTCTCTAGTAAATCAGCCATAACAGTGTTTGGTATGGTTCGTAAATCAGCCATAACGGTGTTTGGTATGGTTCGTAAATCAGTCATACCTCAAATCGGTCAGTTGTAAATCAGCCATACCACAAATCGGTCTGTTGTAAATCAGCCATACCTCAAATCTGTTTTTCAAGGTTTAATTAATAATTTTATTTCAATGTTAAGTAATTTTAAGTCTTACATCAAAACAATGGGTTATATTTGTAAGCTATACACATTTTGTAGGTTTACCCTTAATATGTTCATCTCAAACCCTAAACCCCGTACAATATACAATATAATCCTTACCATGTATTTAAATTGTATATTTGAGAACAAAAGAGAAACATGAACATCGATTAGTGGTTTCCTTTTTCTTTTCTTTTTCTTCATCGTGAGCTTCGTCCACCCATTTAAACACGTGAATTGGCCCATATCCCATGGCACATCGAAAAACTTTCGTCCCATGTTAGCTTTTGTTTGAGAAGTGAGCACACTAAATCGACCATCACTAGTTTGGACAAAATAGATAAATCGGCCATCACTAGTTTGGACAAAATAGATAAATCGGACATCACTAGTTTGGTTAAGGTTTCTCGGTGGTTAAGGTTTTGCTTCGGGAATCGCCCATATAGTTTTTTTGTTTCTTTTTTCGCTTCGGGAAATTTATTTCTCTTATTAAGAATCTGAAATGTTACAATTGATAGTAACGAGAAGAAACTGAATCGTTAAATTTTTTAATTAACAATAAATCTCACTTAAAACAGTAACTCCTAAATGGCATTATCGCTTAAAGACATAAATCAGCCATCATATAAACATAAATCAGCCATCAAGTTTACATAAATCATTCATCATATAAACATAAATCAGCCATCAAGTTTACATAAATCATCCATAAAATATAAATAAGTCAAGTATATATAAATCAGCCATCAAGTGTACATAAATCAGCCATCAAGTTTACATAAATCAGCCATCAAATATACATAAATCAGCCATCAATGTAGTGTGGATGATTCTGGCACTGGTTTTCATGGCAGGTTTTGACCAGTTATAGGCGATTGAACCAGAGATACCACAAAGCCATAAACAACCTATGAAGAGTCAAATTGAGATAGTAATATCAGACAAACTCAAAACCGTCAACGAAATTAAGAACACGGATAAAAAAAATCGGATCTAAGGAACAATTCAGATAAATACGACATAACCTATATCTATAATCGATTTGGTTTCAAATATAAATAACTCAAGTATGTATAAATCAGCTATCAAGTGTACATAAATCAGCCATCAAGTTTACATAAATCAACCATCAAATATACATAAATCAGCCATCAATGTAGCGTGGATGATTTTGGCACTGGTTTTCATGGCAGGTTTTGACCAGTTATAGGCGATTGAACCAGAGATCCCACAAAGCCATAAACAACTTATGAAGAGTCAAATTGAGATAGTAATATCAGATAACTCAAAAGCGTCAACGAAATTAAGAACACAGATCAAAAAATTCGGATCTGATGAACAATTCAGATAAATACGACATAACCTAGATCTATAATAACGATGAACCAACACAAATATTTGACGAAACTAGATTTGGGTATTCTTATTAGATGAGGTTACCAACACAAAAAGATTAGATCTGAAGAATATGAAGATGGATAATAAGAAGATGAGAAGAAGAGAAAGAAGGAGACAAAGAGGAGAAAAGAAGACTTACCGTGGGTCGACGCGGCAGTAGAGGATGAAGGAGACGAAGAGTAGAAGGAGACGAAGAGAAATAAGGAGAAAATAAGACTTACCGGTATCAACGACGTCGGAATCTGAGACGAGGAGGGAATCCGGGAACAAAACTGCGTCTTCGCCGGAGCCGGAGCGGAGGTGATTCGGCGAGTGAGAGATGCGGCTAGGGTTTTAGTTAGAAGAGAAAACGATAAGAGAAACAAAAAGAAATGAGAGATTAATGTTGTTTTTTCTTATATATATCTCACTTAAAAAAATCTAAATGGCATTATCGTTAATTACAGTTTGCACGCAGCCCTTAATGGATATTTCCTTTAGAATTTGTATCATTTAAGTAATATCAAAAAGGTATGTATTACTCTAGTCATATCACAACGTTTTTGTGCTATTTGAGTAATTGTCTCTAATTTTTATACACATGTTATTGTCTTAATGTACACGAGTCAAGATCAATTTCCACTACAAAGAACTATCATATTGTCAGACAGTGTAATGTTAGAATAATACCAAATCTTGTAACCCGACATAAACCCATGACAATAAACGTGTGACCATACTTCCTCTATCACGATTAATCTACGATTCCCACAATTCTTACAAGGGCAGTAGATTTTACCGGTTTTTTTTGGCTTTCTTATGATTACCCGCAAATGCCATGACTTCCTGCAAACTTTCTCTGAATTCTTCCGTAACTAGGCCCGTGTATGGCATTTGATGAGGTATGTCCATCCATGATCGAAAATAATTATAAGGATCTGAAGAAGACATTTTCGTAAGGAATTAGATAGGAGAACTTTTTTTTGTTGTGTTTGCAAATGAAAGGGTGGATACGTTTTTATAAGGAAATTGTACACGTTTTCCGACGGATTACCGACGGATTTCCGAAGATATTATCGATGTCGGCAACCATGTCCGCAACATCAGAATTTGTCGGTAATCCGTCGGAAATTCGTCGTTAATGATGTCGGCAACATCAGCATTTGTCATAAATCCGTCGGAAATTGTCCAACGGATAGCCATCGTCGGAAACCCGTTGCCAACATGTCGGCAACATCATCATTTGTCGAAAATCCGTCGGAAATTCGTAGGAAATGTTCGACGGATTGTCGTCGTCGGAAATCCGTCGGAAAATTCCGACGGATTTCCGACGGGTAATGTTTTCCGACGGATAATACGTTCGTCCAAATCCCGTCGGAAATCTGTCGGAAATTTCCAACGGTATTATTGCCGTCGGAAATGGCCCTGTTTTCTTGTAGTGGAGAGGTTGTTTTCACTACGAGAATAGTAGCCTTTCGCAGCGCATGAAAAATATTATTTAACGATAACATAGCGTTGTAAAAAGCGCTCTATTATCGCACGCGATAATAGGTCTGGCACTTTAGATAGCGGTTTTTGGCATTGCTATCATGTCTTTATCTAATATAGCGTTTTGTCTATGCAATCATATATATTACAATAGCAATTGTGCTTTGTTATTTTTTTTTGTATTCATAGCATTTTTAATTTTACTATAGCATTCAAAATATGTAATTGATTCTTGTAATTATTCCGGTAAATTGTATTAAAATACAGTTTACTGAGATTTGTTTTTGGTTTTTTTTGATAATTTAACATATTAAAAAAATGTCATATTTTATTATATTTATATAAAACCATAGTACAAAGGATCTATATTACAAAGTAAAAGTACATCAATAGATGATAAGGTCATACAACTCTTGTATTTAAATTTGTGAATTATCTCCAATCTTGGACCTCCAAGAGACGAATTTGTTGGTTTATTCTGGTGGTAAACGCTGCTCTCGTTTTTATTCTGCTGATTCCAAGTTATTGTTTTTTCTTTAGTGAACTCTTCAACCTTTTGTGAGGCAATTGCCATTACTCCTTTAATTAACAATGTGACGAATTAGTGTAGAACGAAGGTTGACCCATTTAACTTATTTGGTTGATTCATGAAGAGTGAAATGGATCACTTTTTTGTCTAATGTGCAAAGCTTTTTGTATGTTGTCTTGATGTTCCACAGTATTCTCGAAAAGCGAGCCCCTTCATTTGAAGTAGTGAAGGGAATCGACAAAATAAATCTCATGCATCTTCCACCTTACCAGCTTTGAACATGAACATGAAGGCTTGTAAAATGGAAGATGCTTGTGATTTATTTTGTAGTCTCCTCTTCTGAAAGAGTGTTGTAACTAATGTTACAACAAACATGACAATGATTTCAGGCTTGTGGAGGAACGAGAATCATGAAAGATTTGAGTTTCTCTCATCAAAAACTTCATTTCTTGCTGGTTATCGAGGAAAAGGAAAGAAGATGTTTGAAGTGAGTCTTTCTAACGCAGTTGATGTTGCTAAAGACCAAGTGACCAACCAAACCTCTAGGGGAATCAAGACATGTTTGATACCCTATGTTCTTGTTGCTGAGTTTGAAATTTTTTTATGTTCTCTAATGTATTGATAACTATGGAATAAAATACTAGTTACCAATTTTGTGCCAAACAAAAACTAGAAAGTACTAGAGAATCATCATCATCCAAAATCAAAGCTTATACATCACTCTTAAAACCTTTCTTGTTAACAATCTCCTTTCTTGCTCTATAGTAATTCCTCCTCTTTGGATTTAAACTTAGAGAATATCACTTAGCTTATCCATTCTTTTTGGAAGATGCTGAAACTTGGTTGATTTACTTACTACTACTTACCAAAGAATAGAAACAAAACAGAACTGCTTAGTTTCTTTTGGGTCATTGACTCTTTGAAGAATATGAAGCTTAAGAAGGTCATCTTTGAATCTTCCCTTATCCTGGCTAGGGAAGCTCTTCTGCATCCTCACATTTATCCCATGAATCGATTTATCATGGATTCTTTATCTACTCTCCTCATATCCTTTGATACTTGGTCCTTGGAGCATATATCTATGGAGAACAAGAGGCCAGCAGTTGCGATTGCGGACAGCGTCACACGTGATCACCGCTACGCCTCGTACATTGCCCAAGGCGAACCAGATTGGCTCCATAGTAGCCTTATCGCTGATGATGTTAATGTGTAAATGGTTTTGGTTCTTTCCTTTAATGGTCTATAGCTTGTTGTATATTTCCTCAGTTTAACAGAATCCTCCACATCTTTTGGCGAGTTCAAGAGAATGGAACACATCAACCATTTCCAACAATGGCTCTTCTTCATAGGTCTTGGGATGTCAATGTCTCTTGCTCTGTGTAAGTCCTTATGTACAATATCTCTCTCTCTCTTCTGGCTTCATATACCCGTTATATATCCGTTATGACCAGTCTCTGTTTCTATGTTTTAGGAACCTTAAACACACATTATTTAACAGTGTCCATCACATTAATTCTTTACTTATCCACTAATTCATAGAAATTATTGTCTTTATGTTTGAGGAAGCCCTAAAAATGTAAGACCCGTAAAACGCCGGATTTAAAAATTGCGATTAGAACTTGATAAACGATTACAAAGCGAAATAAGGAAACGATTACAAAACAGTTTGTGTGTGTAAACAAAACGTGGAGTCGAGTTATGAACTCTTTCCTTAACTCAATGAATCGCATGTAGTGTGATGGTTTCTTTGCGATTCTTGAATCTTAGGATACAACCGCGGCGAGACCGTTTCACAACACTTGAAATGGAATAAACGAACTTAACATCTACGATATACTCTCGACGAAAAACTTACGTTTTATGACAGAAAAAGACGGGGAGAGTTGGATGTGTTTTTGCGATTTTCTCGCGCGTTATTGAATGAAGAAGAGGAAGGCTGTATATATAGCCAAGGAAGAGCGTCGGTGTGATGCAAGCAGTGACGTAGGAGATGTCGAAAAAAAATGTGTATATAATTTTAAAGCAGCAAATATTTACAAAAGTTTGTTCATGATCCAATGGATATTTTTTACTTTTTTGAACTTCATCAACCCAGGTTCGATTTTTTTTTTTTTTTTTGGGTTTGTTTAGATATGTTTTACGTCAATGTTTCCCCTTTTTCTAAGAAAAAAATAAATGATTTTGATTTATCCCAATTTCCTTGATTAGATTAATTGATTTAAAATTAAAAACAAAAACAAAAACCTAATTTTTTTTCCCTTTGTCAACGACGGTCGATTCATCTCCCTCTTCCAAAATCGACACCATCTTCGTCGGAGCACCATCGATCTCCACCGGATTATACTACTGTCCTACATCGCCAGTCATAAAATCCTAGCCTTAATCTTCGGTTTCTCTGTCAACGATGGTCGAGGGTCGACGATTCATTTCCTTCTTCCAAAGATCACCGCCCATCAATCTCCGCCGTCGCTGGTTTATCTTCCTTCACCTTGTATATATGTCTTTTCTTCTCTTTTTGCCATCGACAACATCTCAATACTTCAATTTTTTCTATGTGTTCATTTTGTTTTCTCATTTTGTAAAATCAAATTATTCTAATTTGTTTATTAGTTTGTAGAAAAACGTTGCCGTGAATAAGATTTCGAAACTAACCATGTGGAGCTGAAAATAGGAAGAAAAAGAAAAGACAAGACGAATTGGAGAAATCTCAAACCAATGATATTTTCAGGTATGTAATTTCTGAAATTGATGAGACTGCTAGTGCTAGAGATGAAACAAACAAGGAAGATGAAGAGCTTGTTAATATTGAAGAAGATGCAGATGCATAAAGGTATTGAAAAACATATTAATTTATTGAAAAACATATTAAGTTTCAATGATATTTTAGATTATTTTGATTATTGTACATTTATTTTAAGAAAAAATTAGTTGCGTTAAAAGGGCATCATTTTTTTGGTGCGCTTTAGGCCTCCTATAACTTCAGGCCAAGATGAAGAGCTTCTTTAGGGTTTGAATCTACTTGTTTTGGATTCTCATACATCCGTGACGGTTATCAACAGCAATGCACGCACATGTTTCGAGACATATGACACTAAGGGAAATATGAATCATTTTCCGTGGGAAGTGTTGGAGTCGATACGGAAGAACAAAGTGTGCTTGAACGGTAGACTCGAAACCTCCTTGTGTGGTTGTGCAAGGAAGGAGCTTGACCTCTTTGCATCTCTGGTCAACTGCTTTAATCTGAACAGTCAACCGAATCGTCACAAGAATGTTAACATCGCGGTGATCAGAGAGATCAAAAAAAAACATGGATGGCATGAGCACCAAGTTGTTCCCGGTGTCATCGAGAGCTTTCAGGTGACGATCACAAAGTTTTGGTCAGATCGTATCACAAAATATGCTTTCGAATTTGCTCAATTGAACAAGAGGAAGAAAGTAATAGCAGTGCACAGCAAGGGCATGAAACTAGCTGATGCTTACTTCTTAATTGGAATCTTGTCAAGAAGTTGCTAAGATGTATCCAATCATCACTTACGACAAAATCTCTGTTGATGGCTGCTGTTTGCAACTTGTAGAGAAACTAGAGCAATTCGACATCATTGCGACCCCAAATCTCTATGGGAATTTAATTGCAAACATCGCTGCTGGTGCTGCTGGAGGAGGCAATGGAGACAACATTATGCCAGGTGGAAATTTTGGTGGTGAATATGCGATGTTTGAACAAGTTATCAATAAGAAACAATGACAATCCAGTGCCTTTGTTGTTCTCTTCGGTTATGATGCTGAAACAAGTTATCTCCAGCTTCCGTTATCCCCTGACCCGCTTGAAACATCCGTGTTTCTGAAGAAAAGTGTAGAAACAGTAAGACTTCTGACGGTCCGAGTTTATCTAAAATCGTACTTTTGTTCCGAAATGCACTATTTTATCTCGAGTTACCTGAAATGTCTTTCAAAACTTTAAAACGTGAAAATCATTTGAAAAACTTTGAAAATGGAGTTAAAACACCTGCAAAAAGATATGAAAGTGCTCCATAAAAATGGTCTAAAGCCGGTGTTATCATCGATATCGTCTAGTTGCGGTACGGTTTCTCTAGGGGTTATCCTAGTGTTCATGCACCTTAGAACAAAAGACAAAGATAAAGGAGAATGTCAAAAGACCAAATAAGAGCTTGAAAATCAAAAGTGTCTCGAGTAGAAATTAGAATACGGAATCAAACAAGCAATACTATCCCCGGTGGCAACGGTGCCAAAAACTTTGACACACCGGGTTTACTCCCGGCGTGCGGGTTTTAGCCTTTTTAACTAGGCCGCAAGTGTACAGTACACACAGTAGTATTTAGGGATCGAATCCACGGGGCGACGTTGTCTAATTTCTTACAAATCCTAACTTATGTCTAGACTGAAACTTTTTTTTTGGGTTTGTCACAGTCGTAGCTAGGAAACTAAACTAAACTAAGCAATGAAAGTAAAACTTATCTAAGTGAACAGTAGCTAAGCGGATAATTATTTCGAGGTTATAAATTAATAAACGAAGCGTTGGGCAATCGGGTATTCTCTAGTGTTCATGGCCGATTTTTACTAAGAATTTGCTAGGATTTCGAAAGCGATTTTTTGTCTTCTTTGGGTTCTTGAACTTGGAACACGGATATTCTGTGTAGTCTACTTTCGTATGACCTACACACCTACAACCTTAGTACTCGGACGGTAGCTTTCGACTCCGCCCGTGCAAAAGATTAGTGATTATACTCAAATGTCGTTTACGCTCACAACTCCTCCACAAGTATACTTTCGAAATCTCGTGGTTTTGCTCGTCTACCCTAGGTCAAGCAATTAGATTCAATACTTTCGTAGCTCTGAAACACCTAATATCAGTTGCAAGGAAACCAATCAAGCAAGCATGCATTAAACGAAAGGATAGAACGAAGAACCCTAATCGGTAGCCTATACTAAAACTTAATCAAAAAGCGAACCATGAGAGCCCCTTCAAATCCCTATACCCAACAAGGAGATTACTCAGCCATAGATGAGATATACATATTCAATAAATTCAATAGAAAACAGTATGTAAAAAGGAATGAAGAAAGCTTCTCTATCGAAGAACACGAATCGAAAATGTTTTGCTCCAAACCAAAAGAAAACAAGTGCAAAAGTCGCAAGGGCTTCGCTTATGCCTTCAAGCATGATAAGAGTTGTGTGTCTCTGTCTAAAAGACCTAAAACAAGTATTTATAAGTGTAATCTTCGTTTAGGGTTTGATGAGAAATGAGGGTTTCGGCCTCGAGTGAAGAAACAAATTGATTTGGTCGCAACGAGTCTTGGCCACGGGTGCGGGCCTTCTGGGACCGGCGAAACGCCTCTTGGCCGCGGCTGGGATCCTCCAGGGGCGGCGGAATGGTGCTTGGCCGCGGCTGGAACTCCTCCAGGCGCGGTGAACTTCTTCTTCGGAGCAGCTTCATTTGCCGTCAGTGCTTTGGGTATATTAAAGGATCCAACCATTGGATCATCTCCAATCCAATTGCAATTGAAAGTTGGTTGTCTCTATTTTGTTGTGTCAAAATTTGGAGATCATCGGACGGTAAAAATGTCTCCATTAGCTGCAAGACTTCTTGACGGTCCAAGTTTATCCAAAAACGTACTTTTGCTCCGAAATGCACTCTTTTATTCCGAGTTACTAGAAATGTCTTTTAAAACTCTAAAACATGAAAGTTACTTGAAAACCTTTGAAAATGGAGTTAAAACACCTGCAAAAAAGTATGAAAATGATCCATAAAACTGGTCAAAACCGGTGTTATCAAGGGGCATAGAGACAAAGACTACCCAAAGAGAAGTAGAGTAAAACTCCCCAAAGAGAACTACGTTCTCTCCCTCGGCATAATCCGATAGAACCCTCCAAAGCTCTCTGTAGATTGGATGCCTTTTACAACCAAGACTTCACCTCTATATATAACAAAACGTAAAAGCAAACTCTCTAGGAAAAGGAAATAACAAAATAGAAACCTAAATTGATAAATATAAATCATAAGTAAAAAGGAAATTATCCTAATAGCAATATTCGTATCATTCTCGACCGCTTGAAGAACAGCCTTGTCTTCAAGGCTGGATTCTGACAGAAAATATGCTATTCCATAGCAATTATCTCACCATCCACAATGGCTTCATCTTCTGCCAACATCAAAACTCTAAGGGATTTGTAAGGGCAATCGTGTTGAGGAAAGTATGGTTGCTTGCATTGAAAACAGAGTCCTTTTGCTTTCATGTCGAGATATTCTTGGTGTGAATATTGACGTGTACCCCTTTGCCTATAACCATCATTAGAAGATGAATGGTGTAATGACATTGGTGGTTTCCCACGATCAATAGTCCTAACAGTGGACTGTGTTGAAGTGTTTGTAGGCTGGAAGGATTTGTGAACATTGAGCCCTGTCCAATTGTTGGTACTGCTTGAATATCGACTGCTTGTGGTCGTGTGAGAGGGTGGTTTGGCCCCTTTGTGATGATTGAGTTCCCGTTCAATTGACTTTGCTACACGTATTGATGTGCGTAAATCTGCTGCATCATTAGGGCGAAATTTCACCCTAATATCTTCATTAAGTCCATTAAGAAACATTCCCAACTGAATATCACTGTCTAAATTAGGGATCTGGGCTGCTCTAGCCCGGAATTCGTTGACGTATTCATCCATTGATTCTGTTTGCCGAAGCGCTACCAGTTGTTCACATGGAGAGGCAGTGATATCTCCGCCAAACTGTTCCAATAGTTCTGTCTTAAAAAATTGACAGGAAAGAGTTGGGGTTTGTTGTCGCAACCATTGTAACCAGTGAAGAGCATCCCCTTCCATGCTTACGAAGGCGAGATCGACCTTTTGTTCATCTGGTAAGGGTTGCACTGCAAAGTATTTGTCAGCCCGAGCTAACCAACCAAGCGGATCTTCGCCCTCAAAACTTGGCAACTCAATCTTTCGCACAGCACAAAGATGATTGTTACCAAAGTCTGTAACAGAGTTTTGTGGAGGGGCTGATTTGGAGGCAGAGTTGGTGGACGTGATTGGTAGAGAATTTGAGATGGATCCCCGTTGAGAATCAGTCACCAAAGTCATGAGCTTCGATAACGTCTCATGAATCTCCTGCATAGTCTTTTTAGTTTCTTCGTGATTCTTCTCTAACGTGTCCAAACGTCCTTGAATTCGAGTTGTTGTTGATTCTGTCATCTTGTAGGGTGTTCTTTGCAGGTCGGATCAATTGTTAGAGATCAAATCGAATTGAATAACAAAACCTTTATTATAATATTAGAAAACAGAACGATAACGTAACAAGATTAAAACTCAGAGCTGTGAAGAGACAGAGGACAATTATCCTAATAGCAATATTCGTATCATAGCAATATTCGTATCATAGCCCAGAGCTGTGAAGAGACAGAGGACAATGTCCAGTTCTTCTAATCGTAAGTACTCTTATCTTATTCATTCTCATTTAACGTCAAACAAATAAGTCAAAGTTCTATCTAAATGTTACATTGTATTGATGTTGTTTTTCTCTACAAACCTTTAGTCAATGACTCAATGATTATGTTGTTCAACTAGCTCAATAACTCAAGCTGCATATTGAAACTTCTTAGAGATCAAAAAGACAATAGAAGAGCATAAATATATATATATATATTCACAAGAAACGAACTAATAATAAGAAAACCGAGGACTGCAAGGCATGCATATTCATTCTCAGTATGGTAAACATCAAATATATCTGGTTTTAGGGGTATCAAATGGTTTTTGACTTTGATTTTAAGTACATATGGCAGGATAAAGTGTTGTCAAAGGGTTCATTACTGTGGAATAATGTATTGATAAATCATGGTTTTTACCCTTTTTAGGACATGATATAAGTTCGTTTTATAGAGTTTTTCTACTATTTCGTAGTGTTTAAATAGTCTTTTACAGGTTTTAGCACGTTTGGAGCATAATTAGAGATATTGGAGCTTTCTGGAGCATTTTGGAGCAAAGCAGAAGTTCCTGTAGCTAGCTGAGTACTCGATTTGAAGCATAGGTATAGATCGATACTCACTACAGCAAGACACAATCGTGACTTTTCCAAGAGTTGAAGAATTGCAAAATTGCCCAGAAGACTTTATTATTTACAAAAAGCCCCAAAAAGTGACTTAGGTTATTTATTAGGATTTTACAGCCACTTTCATGGCTATGCTTTATTCTATGCTTTAATTTACTTTAGTTTTGTGAGAGAGCTTTTGAAGGGAGAGAAGTCTGAAACTCTGTTCGTCCGAGAGAAGATTTCGAACCCTTTTGTTACTCTTTCTTATTATATATTTGAGTATTTATTCGGTCATGTTTATTGCTTCAATTTCCATGCCTGAGCAGATCTCCTATTAGGTTTAGGGTTCTCATAAGGGATTTCTTTGAATGCTAGGTTGATTTATTGTTTAGGGTTCATAATCTGAATTAGTTCTTCACCTTAGGTTGTTCTCAAAGCTAATTCTGGATTGATCACCTAGAACATAGATCTTAGAATAATTGATTAGTCACGACAGTGCGATTAATTACCTGATAGAACTTAGGGTGTGCAAAATAACTATTCGCAAAGAGATTTGGTTTAGTTGTTTTGTGAACAAATCAAACTTAAACTAAAAGCTGGTTTAGACTTTAGGATCCGCACAGAGATTTGGAATTCTAGGATTTAGACTTAGATAATTCTCGCAACGACAGTTGGTTAATTATACTTTAGAGATTTGAGTTCAAGAACCGTGCGTAACCTGAACCATGGTTAGTTAGTTTATCTGCATCCATTGATTTCCTGAGAAATACCCTGAACCTATTTTTCTTCCATCGATTTTACAACTCTTTTACTGTTTACTGCTTTTGTCTCATCTGAACTGCTTAGCTTGATTCGATACTATATAATATATTGTGTGTTTCCGTGAGTCCTTGTGTTCGACCCCTACTTTACTACAACAACTGCTTTAGTACTTTTAGGGTATTAATTTGAGCATATCAAATTTGGCGCCGTCGCCGGGGACTCAATTCGCCATTAGATTTTAGTTTTCAAGTTTCGACTAAGTTCGTTGGTATCGATCGATAATAATCAGTATCGGTCGATACTCGCCGTTTGCTTTTGTTGATATTGATCGACACCACCCAGTGTCGGTCGATACTCATCGTGTTTTTTGTTACTTACGTTCTTGACTTTTGTTTTCAGGTGTATGCATATTCGTGAAACCAGAAGGAACAAGAGCACTCAGCTAGTTGAACTGTCATTGGAGCAGCTAGCACTTATGGAACGCACAAACAGAAGAGCAAAGAAGCCAGCAGAGATGAACAACAATCCGTTGATTTTGGTTCGAGATGAAGCTGGTGCTTACAGAGACCAATAGGGTCAGTTATGCAATGCGCGAGGGCAACGATTAGATGGAGAGGGGAACATCATTCCACTTCCTGCTGTCGTCGAGGAGGTTGTTGCTGCGAATTCAGGGAATGCTGCAGTTGATCGTGGTAGAACACTTGGTGAGCACAACAGACATGATCAGTTCTATGCCAATCGAGCTGCGATTCGCATTCCAACTTTTCAGAGGAATGACTTTGAGCTGAAACATGTGTACTACGCTCTTGTGAGTCAGCATCCTTTCCATGGTCTATCTCATGAACACCCCATGGATCATATCGAGAAGTTCGAGGATTTGGTCACTGGTATGAAATGCAATGGAGTGCCCAATGAGTTCCTTTTCTGCAAGTTTTTCCCATACTCTCTAAGTGGGGATGCTGCTTATTGGCTGAAGCAGTTGTCTCCTGGTTCGCTAACCACATGAGATGAGACGAAGAATGTGTTCCTAAATAATTTCTATGATGATGCGAGATCCGAAGAACTCAGGAACAAGATTTCTCAGTTTTCTCAAGGTCTGACAGAGGCACTCAAGGCTGCTTGGATTCGTTTCAAGTCATATCAGAGAGATTGTCCGCACTATGGGTTCACTCAGGTTCAGTTGCTGGGTACTTTCTACAGAGGGATCGATTGGAGGTACCAGATGGCTTTGGATGCTGCGAGTAATGGGAACTTCAACACCATGTATCCAGATGATGCGGTTGTGCTGATTGAGAACTTGGCGTCTAGCAATAGCACCAAGAATGTTGATTTCGAGCGGAAGAAGCAGGCTGGAGGAGTTGAGGGATCGCATATTGCTAAAGTTCAGGCCAAGCTGGATTTTCTGATCGGGAAGTTGAAGAAAGTGGTACACTTTGCTAATGGAGTCGATAATATCGATGAAGATGAAGTGGAGGATGTTAATTACGTTGGCGGTTCTGGTTTTCAGGATCAGCGATCTGGGTACAACAACAACCAAAACTTCAACAACAATACTCAGCAAGGTGGGTACAAGTTTGAGGGCAACCAATCTGGTTTTGGAGCAAAACAATTTGCTCAGAAACCACTCCAGAGCAGTGATTTCACTCGCAATTATGGGAACTCTTCGTACCAGCCCATCTCTCCAAAGTCCACAGAGAGTAAGATGGAATCCATGTTTGAACAGATTCTTCAGGGACAGCAAACGCTGCAAGTGGATTTCAATGGGAAGATTGACCATCTGTACACTGATCTGAATGGGAAAATTGAAGCTATCAATCTTTCTCAGAGAAAGCTGGAAACTCAGGTTGCTCAGACAGTTGCAGCTGTGAAGAGGCATGAAGGTTTTCTTCCAGGGAAAACTGAGAATCCAAGAGCAAACATCAATGCCATCACCTTGAGGAGTGGAAAAGAGGTGATTACAGGAGTAAAGAACAACCCAATTGCAGAGACTTTCGTCGATCTTGCTGAAGATGACGACTGGAATTCTGAAAATCCCCGTGTATCGATCGATACCAGCAAGTATCGATCGACACCAGTCCAAACACCTGCACGAGGGGGTCCAAAATCAGGTGTATCAATCAATACTCCTCCAGTGTCGGTCGATGCTGAGACGCAGGTCGAGAAGGAGCCCGATATTGTCAAGGGGAGGGTGTATAAACCCAAGATGCCTTATCATATGCCTCCTAAGATGATGAAGAAGGAATGGGAGGACGCCAGATGCAAAACTATGTTGGACACGTTGGTTGTGGAGCTTCCTTTTGTTGATACTATTTGACTTCTCCAGCTTTCAGGAGGTATGTGAAGAAGATGGTGTCTAGCAATGCATACCTTGAAGAATGTGTCATGATGATTACAGTTGAGTGTAGTGCGATTCTACTCAACAAAATTCCCAAGAAGCTACTAGACCTAGGGAGCTTTGTTTTTGATTGCACTATCTTCACAGAGAGTTTCGATCGTTCTCTCTGCGATATTGGGTCGAGTGTGAACCTCATGCCACACTCAGTTGCTAAGCAAATGGGGATGACAGATTTCCAATGTAGAGGATTTCGCCGGTACTTGTAGATCGCTCAATACGACTTCCAGAGGGACTACTCGAAGATGCCCCAATCAAGATTGGGAATTGCTTGATCCCAACAGATTTCATTGTTCTGAAGTACGATGTTGAGCCTAAGGATCATCTTATCCTGGGCAGACCATTCCTTGCAACTGCTGGAGTCTTGATCGATTGCAAGAATGGGCAGATAGCTCTCAACATTGGTGATTTGGTGATGTCCTTTAACATGGAAAAAATGATGAAGAGACCAACCATCGATGGGCAGACGTTCTATGTGGACACCTTCAGTGACATAGAAGAGGAGTACTTCTTGGAGATGCACCCTGAGGATCCACTGGAGAGAGCATTAGTCTGTTCAGCCACTTCAGAGGTCCGTTTGTGCGATGATACTGCTGGATACTCGAAGATGCTCGATTCATCATCACCAGTATCGATCGATACTCCCCTAGTATCGGTAGATACCCTGCGACCAGAAGGAGAGTTGGCCGAAAGTTCTAAGCAAGCGGCTGGGCTTGGAGATTGGAGCGAGGAAAATGCTCATAAGGTGGAACTCAAACCACTTCCCGCCGCATTAAGGTATATTTTTCTTGGTCCTAATTCCACATACCATGTGATTGTTAATGCTTCTTTGAACAACGCAGAGATTACCTTACTGTTGAGCAAGCTGCGCAAGTATCGCAAAGCTCTTGGCTATTCTATTACAGGTATAGCACCAGACTTGTGCATGCATCAGATTCACCTGGAGGATGAGTCTAAGTCTTCGATTGAGTGCCAGAGGAGGCTGAATCCGAACCTGAAGGAAGTGGTCAGGAAGGAAGTGATGAAGCTGTTGGAAGCAGGGATTATCTATGCCATCTAAGATCGTTCTTGGGTTAGTCCAGTTCACGTTGTGCCTAAGAAAGGAGGCATAACAGTGGTGAAAAACGAGAAGGATGAGTTGATCCCTACAAGGACGATCACTGGTCACAAGATGTGTATTGATTACAGGAAGCTGAATGCGGTCACAAGGAATAATCACTTCCCATTGTCATTCATCGACCAGATGCTGGAGAGGGTAGCGAGTCACCCATACTACTGTTTTCTCGATGGGTACTCAGGCTTTTTACAGATTCCTATACATCCAGAGGACCAGGGAAAGACGACTTTTACATGTCCTTATGACACATTCGCTTACAGAAGAATGCTATTTGGATTATGTAACGCTCCAGTAACCTTTCAGAGATGCATGATGTCGATTTTCACAGACATGACTCACGAGTTTATGGAGGTGTTCATGGATGACTTTTCAATGTATGGATCGTCATTCAAGGATTGTCTGGATAACTTGTGCAAGGTGCTTCAGCGATGCGAGGAAAAGCACTTAGTTCTTAATTGGGAAAAGTGCCACTTCATGGTATAAGATGGCATCGTTCTTGGGCACAGGGTTTCTAAGGCAGGGAGCGAAGTTGACAAGGCTAATATTCAGGTCATGACAAGCCTGCAACCTCCACGCTCTGTATCTGAGATTCAAAGTTTCCTTGGTCATGGTGGGTTTTACAGGAGGTTCATCAAAGATTTCTCTAAGCTTGCACGCCCACTCACAGCCCTTTTATTTAAGGAAGTCAAATTCGATTTCACATCCGATTGCCTTACAGCCTTCGAGGAGATTAAGAAAGCATTGGTGAGTGCTCCTATTATCCAACCATCTGATTGGAGTTTACCTTTTGAGGTTATGTGCGATGTAAGTGATTTTGCTATAGGAGCTATTTTGGGTCAGAGGAAAGACAAGAAGCTCCATGCTATCTATTATGCCAGCAGGACATTGGATAATGCTCAGCGAAATTACAGCACCACTGAGAAGGAGTTACTTGCAGTTGTTTTCTCCTTTGAGAAGTTTCGGTCCTACTTGATTGGGAGCAAGGTTGTTGTTCACACAGACCATGCTGCTCTCAAATACTTGCTGAATAACAAGGACCTCAGGCCTCGTCTTTGCCGATGGGTGCTTTTGCTCCAAGGGTTCGATATCGAGATCAAGGACAAGAAGGGAGTTGAGAATGGAGTTGCTGACCACCTATCGCGAATAAAGATCGATGAAGTCGTGCATATTGATGATTTCTTGCCAGAGGAGGGTATCTACTTCATTGAGGCTCAACCTGAAGAGGTTTGTTCCGCAAATCTGCAACTTTCGCGACTGCAGACCTTCAGTATCGATCGATACTAACCTAGTATCGGTCGATACCCGACACGTTTTGAACCTGTTTTGCATGCAGAGCACTTTGATTCTTATAACGCCTATCTAGCTGCTGTATCTAGTCCTGCACGACCATGGTATGCTGACATTGACAACTACCTTGCTGTAGACACTGAGCCAAAGCATCCCACGAAGTATGCGAGGAAAAAGTTTATGCGCGAGATAAGACGATTCTTCTGGGATGAGCCTTACCTATACAGGCACTGCTCATATGGTATCTACAGAAGATGTATTGCATAGTCTGAGGTACATGCGATTCTTTTTCATTGTCATGGGTCTGAGTATGCTGGACACTTTGCTACATTCAAGACAGTGTCCAAGGTTCTTCAAGCAGGCTTTTGGTGGCCTACTATGTTCAGAGATGCGCATGCCTATATCTCATAGTGTGATGTCTATCAGAGGAGAGGGAAGATCAGCAAGAGGCATTAGATGCCACATAATTTTATCCTTGAAGTTGAAGTTTTCGATTGCTGGGGCATCGACTTTATGGGTCCCTTTCCCTCGTCACACAAGAACATATACATCCTGGTTGCTGTGGACTATGTGTCCAAATGGGTAGAAGCGATTGTTAGTCAAACCAATGACTCTGCGGTGGTTCTTAAGCTGTTTAAGACCATCATTTTCCCACAATTTGGAGTGCCGCGTATTGTTATAAGTGATGGTGGCACCCACCTTATTAACAAGGTTTTTAAGAAGTTGCTGAAGAAGCATGGTGTAAATCATCGTGTGGCTACTCCATATCACCCTCAGACCAGTGGGCAAGTCGAGGTCTCCAACAGACAAATCAAGGAGATTTTGGAGAAGACAGTGGGTACTTTTAGGAAGGATTGGTCTACGAAGCTGGATGACGCGCTATGGGCCTACAGGACTGCTTTCAAGACACCGCTGGGTACTACACCGTTTCACTTGCTGTATGGGAAAGCATGTCACCTTTCAGTGGAGATCGAGCACAAGGCAGCATGGGCTACGAAGTTGCTGAATTTCGACATCAAGCCTGCTGCTGAGAGGAGATTGATTCAGCTGAACGAGTTAGATGAGATCATGCGCCCCGCTTACGAGAACTCCAAGTTGTACAAGGAGAGAAATAAGGCCTATAATGATAAAAAGATCATCTCCAGACATTTCGAGCCGAACGACCAGGTACTTCTGTATAACTCTCGTTTGCAATTGTTTCCTGGTAAACTGCGTTCTCGTTGGTCAGGTCCCTTCACAATCAAGGAGGTCAGACCACATGGTACCGTTGTGCTGATTAGTCCTACAGGCGAGGAGTTTACTGTCAATGGACAGAGGGTGAAACATTATTGGGCGAAAGCCGAGATTCCAGCAGGGCAGATAATGCCCTCTGGATGATGCACCCACAGCCTGAATGGCGGTACATCCAAGCTAATGACGTTAAACGAGCGCTTGGTGGGAGGCAACCTACTGGTGAGTCTGTATATACGTCTTTTATTTTAGTATTTTTCGTTTTTGTGTCTTGTGTTTACGTGTGAATCAGATGAAAAGGGTATGTGTCGACCGATACCATCACCGGTATCGATCGACATCAGGAGAAACATATGTTGCATCGACCAATGGTCCTTATATCGATCGATACCACTTGGGTATCGGTCGATACCCAACGCGCAGGTAACTTCTCTGATTTTTCACATCTTCACTCAGCTGTTTTGTTTTCTTTCATTGACTCTAGACTAGATAACACTGGGGACAGTGTTGTTAAGTCTGGGGGAGGTAGTTGCTGACAGCGTTTTTGTTTTTCTTAGAGTCATAAAATAAAATAAAAAAGAAATTTCATTTTATTGAGTCAAAAATCATTTTTATTGAGTCAAAACTTGTTGGAGATGATGATCATGTGCTTGAGCCTATTGTTCTGATTTTGTTTTTGAGTAAACAGTGTTACAGGATCAGTTCTAGATCGACTAATGAAAAATCCAAAGACTGACCAGTTGACTAAAAAACATCCATGTCTCCAGCAGAGTTCTTCTAAAGCCTGAGCCAAATATTTGCACTTCATCAATGTGGTTAGTGTTCATAGAGCTTGATTCATCATTCATATCTGACAAAGGAACCCATGTGTTTGAAGTAATGGTATCTCTCTCCCCTGTTATAAGTTGATAAATAAGAGCATAAAATATGAAATGATTTTCTTCTGAGTAGAGGGCTAGAAAAATTTCCAGCGATCCCATTATTCTACTTAAGAGGGAATGATCACACAAAGGTTGAAAGCGAGGTTAGAAAAATTTCCCGTGATACCACTATTCACCTGAGCCTTTGATACATAGAGAGGAAAGAGCCGGAGATTCGGTGGCAAACACCATCAATACTCGCGTTTCAGACCTTGATGTGTATATGCAAATCCAAAAAGAAAGAAAGAACATGATAAGAAACAAGTCTGGAGGAGAGAAAATAATACCAGAAAGTGCGAAATTGGATGGTCCTTGTCATGATATTGTATGTTAAAGAATCTAGAAGGTTCTTGAACATTAGCTGCATCGATGAAACTGGTGATGAGGGCTTTATTTGAACAATGCAGCGAGATAATGTGTGGAGTCTGGAAAAGCTGCGAATGTCTACGGAGAAGTACATGGTGGTTAGATCAGGAGCTGGTTAGGTAACATTTGGGTTCTTGGGAAAAGGATCTTTGCAATGGTTCATGAACATGTGAGTCTCCGTGTTTTCAAACCTCTTTTTCTGGTTTGGCTTTCTATTTGCTTAAGGGCAAGCAAATGCTAAGTCTGGGGGAGTTGATATATCATGGTTTTTACCCCTTTTAGGCCATGATATAAGTCCGTTTTATAAAGTCTTTATACTATTTCGTAGTGTTTTAGAGTCTTTTACAGGTTTTAGCACGTTTGGAGCATAATTGGAGATATTTGAGCTTTCTGGAGCATTTTGTAGCAAAGCAGAAGTTCGTGTAGCTGAGTACCCGATTTGAAGCATAGGTATCGATCGATACTGACTAGTATCGGTCGATACTCACTACAGCAAGACACGATAACGACTTTTCCAAGAGTTGAAGAATTACAAAATTGCCCAGAAAACTTTATTATTTACAATAAGCCCCAAAACGTGACTTAGGTTATTTATTAGGATTTTACAGCCACTTTCATAGCTATGCTTTAATTTACTTTGGTTTTGTGAGAGAGCTTTTGAAGGGAGACAAGTCTGAAACTATGTTCGTCCGAGAGAATATTTCGAACCCTTTTGTTACTCTTTCTTATTATCTATTTGAGTATTTATTCAGTCATGTTTATTGCTTCAATTTCCATGTCTGAGTAGCTCTCCTGTTAGGTTTAGGGTTATCATAAGGGATTTCTTTGAATGCTAGGTTGATTTATTGTTTAGGGTTCATAATCTGAATTAGTTCTTCACCTTAGGTTGTTCTCAAAGCTAATTCTGGATTGATCACCTAGAACTTAGATTTTAGGATAATTGATTAGGCACGTCAGTGCGATTAATTACCTGATAGAACTTAGGGTGTGCAAAATAACTATTCGCAAAGAGATTTGGTTTAGTTGTTTTGTGAACAAATCAAACCTGAACTAAAAGATGGTTTATACTTTAGGATTCGCAAAGAGATTTGGAATTCTAGGATTTAGACTTAGATAATTCTTGCA
Organism: Eutrema japonicum; assembly: GCA_030161315.1. Taxonomy (NCBI): domain Eukaryota; kingdom Viridiplantae; phylum Streptophyta; class Magnoliopsida; order Brassicales; family Brassicaceae; genus Eutrema; species Eutrema japonicum. The sequence goes on along the minus strand of BSQW01000007.1, from coordinate 34,552,413 downwards.
ACGACAGTTGGTTAATTATACTTTAGATATTTGAGTTCAAGAACCGTGCGTAACCTGAACCCTGATTAGTTAATTTATCTGCATTCATTGATTTCTTGAGAAATACCTTGAACCTATCTTTCTCCCATCGATTTTACAACTCTTTTACTGTTTACTGCTTTTGTCTCATCTGAACTGCTTAGCTTGATTCGATACTATATAATCTATTGTGTGTTTCCGTGAATCCTTGTGTTCTACCCCTACTTTACTACAACAACTGCTTTAGTACTTTTAGGTTATTAATTTGAGCATATCATGTATTAATCTCATGAACTAACTTGAATTGTGGTTGCTGCTAACAGCGTCACCAACTGGTCTAAATTATGTTGTGCCATTCGTTTAATCTCAGTTAGTGAGCATCCTTAGCGATGTCATCTCCAATTTGATCCCGACTCATATATTTTATACCGTATGTCATTTTAAGTTCCCACAATCGTCCTCTGCATCCTTACCGCGAAGGACGCTTCAAAGGAAGAAATTCACAATGAGAATAGTTTGAAGAAATGAACACGAGAACGTGGCAAGATGACAGAAGAATTCAAGCCATCATGAGTTCTCCAGGTCGTCTTATATTGTATGCCCTCTGTCTTTGAATTTGGAAGAGAGTTGTGTCCTTGATATAACCCGAATTAGCTTGATCTTTGCCGACCTTCAATGCCTTCTATTAGAATTTTTGGGGAATCGACTATGCACTGTTGATTGTCAAAATCACACAAAAATAAACAAAGGACAAATTGATCGGGATTTTGTTTTATTCAATCGAACTCGGTGGAGTTACAAAGTGTTTCGAGGTCGGCAAAGAAATAGAAGTCGGTGTTTGAGCTTTCTCTTTCTTCTCTCTCTTAATGTGATTGTCTCCCCTCCATTTTTCTTCACATCTCCTTTTATTTATAGTGGACGGGCATGTGGTGTGATCACATGGTGATGACGTCCGTGCTGACGTCAATAGGTTTTATAGTGGGAATCTAGATTAGGCTTTTGCTAAGCCCACGGTAAATTATAGTGGGAATCTAGGTTAGTCCTCACTAATTCTAACATTAATTAATCGCCCCTTTTCTCTAGTATTTACTTTTCATGTGAACCCCTGAAGTGGGTTTTGACAGCGATGAGTTGGGACCACCAGACTCGTAGGTCGGCAACATTTTTTGTGGATCTTTCCTTCCGAGTTCGAAGTTCGGTAAACGCTACGCGGACCTTCCTTCCAAGTTTTCAGGTCGGCAATTGCGAAGCGTACCTTCCTCTCGAGTTTGTAGGTCGGCAACTGTGAAGCGGACCTTCCTCTCGAGTTCGCAGGTCGGCAACTGCGAAGCGTACCTTCCTCTCGGGTTCCCAAGTCAGCAATCGCTTCGTTAGCGCTTTCCCTTCTCTCTAGATTATTTTTTGCTTTAGAGCTTTCCGATCGGTCACCGCCGTGATTCCTCCGATCTGCTTTGAAGATCTTTAAGTTTTCCGATCCATCTTCAAGTTGTTCTTCGTCGTATTGTTCCAGTTTTGTTTCTTTTAATCGAGATGAGTTTGAGATCTTCTTCGACTTCTATTAACGACCGAACTCCATCTCCAAAAAATCAAGACATCGCTCTCGAGTGGTTCGTCAGTTCGTGAGATCCTGGCGATCCATCCGACGATGGTCTGGGTGGGTCAGACAAGAGTTGGTCAGGCGTAATTCGCGCTTTGCTTATGCCGTTCCTAGATTTTCCCGAACCGCTACCCAAGTTCCGCATCTTACGGATAGAGAGAGTCGTGAGACGGATGCTCAGGTTTTACTCGTAGGTCAGCAGATTGCCGAGGGCGATCAAGTTCGGCTTGATGGAGAGATGGCCGCCGAACCTGAAAATAGGCAGGTTGTCGAAGTAAACGAACAAGTTCGGCTTGACGGGGAACCAGCCATCGAGCTTGCTGAAGCTGAAGAAGAAAGAGTCCGTCCGGCGGAAGAGGTTGTTCCGTTAGTAGTTCACAGAATCGTTACGCTGGCCTCTGTTGGGCCGACTCGATCAAAAAGAGATATCGTTCTACGCACTATAGAACGGTGTGGAGCTCCTGACAAGATCGTCTTTCAGATCCCGAACGACGACCAGAGACATTGGGATGCGCCTGAAGGTTACGTCTGTGTGTAGGAGGACTACTTCAGAAGTTGTGGTCTTGAATTTCCTCTACCCGAGCTTCTTTATAAATATTGCAAACGTCGACATGTCGCGATCTCCCAACATCAGCGTGCCACGATTATCAACCTCGTTGGGCTTCTAACCCTTATGGAAGACTGCGACATCCCGATTAATGTCCGGGTGTTTAAGAGGTTGTTTCGTGTAAACATTCCAAAACAGAGACCTTGGTTTTTATCGGCCACCGCAAAACTAGAGTACGATCTTGTCACAGAAAACAAGACGAGCAAGGTTGATGGCAGGGGTACTCGTTATTTCTACATCCGGATCGACGACCTCTCCGTATCGCGGCCTGATGGAAATTTCCGAGCTCAATGGAGAATTTCCATTGGTAGATATTTATTCCTTGTCGTTTTCCATTTTTCTATCATTTGATTATTCTTCATCTTGCCTTTTTAGCTCGTCATACTCGGAGCATCCTTACGATGATCACAAGTTTTACTTCCGAGCACAAGAAGAAGCTAAGCGCGGCTGGGAAGGTTCGTTGGCCGGAAGCATACCTGGAGAAACTTGACTTGAAGGCTAAACGAGCTCTCAAAGGTTCATCTCGGCAACTTTTTCTTTTCATTCGATATCGTTTCTCTAATACTTTTGAGTTAACTTATGCTTTAGCTAATCCATTCGGTCGGAGAAGGAATATGAAGATCGATGACATTCCCGACTTTGAATACGATCTGGAGGATGAAAAGGATCTGGCCGAGGTCTCACCCAACCATCAAATCGAGCAGGTCGATGATGAAGAGCGAGCTGTTGATGAAGAGCAAGTTATTGAAGAGCAGCGAATCCTGCGGAAGGGGAAGTAAATCCCGGAACCGAACTTGAGGCCGAAAGGCAAAAGAGAAAGAAGAGGAACAGTTCGAACAGGAGGTTGTCAAGGTGTGAGGCCGAAAGGCCAAACTCTCCTCACGCGGGCGATAATACTCTAACCGTATGCACTGAGGTCGCTGGGAACAGTCGCTCTGGCCGATCTGGTGCCTCAAAAAGACAACGAACTTCCGGTCCTTCGGCTCAAACTTTCAAGTTTGACTATAACAAGGATGAGCCCGTCATTACTGATGCGGGGGCATGCGCTGACCTGTATCGGCAACTGAAATTTGGCACTCAAGATTTGCCTCCGACCAAGGAGCTCGTCCAGTCGGAAGCTTATAAAAAGTTAGCTCGTACTACAGTCGACGTAAGTGAAAATTCACAATTGCTTTGCTCCTCTTAATTTTGGTTTGAGTCGTAGTGACAACCTTTTATTTTCTTTGTAGATGGTGGCTCAGAGTAACGAGCTTGTTGGAACATACGATCGCGAGCTTAATATAGCGCTTCATGAGACTATCGAAGTTGGAGAATTGCAGACAAAGGTGATGGCTGAGCGGGCAAGGTCGGAAGCAGGTGACACAGCCGTCGCCGAGCTTAAAAAAGAGTTGGCGGCCTTGAAAGCTGCAAATGCCGAGCTTGGCGTGGAAAAGGATGCACTTGCTGTCACTCTGAGTCGGGAGACAACCCATCTATGGGGAACTCGTACGCGGGAAATCATGAAACGCAAGGCGGTGACCGAGAAGTGTCAGGTTCGTCTTCAAAAGGTGAGGCATTACCTTGCAGATGTCGATCAGACGAAGAAACCATTCCTCGGTCTCAACCAGATCAACGGAGTTCTCAGCTTTTGTGAGGTTCATGAGAAGAAAGACGGCATCGTTGTTCCGCCGGCTCGTATTGAAAAGCTGAAGAAGCTTAAGGCTGAGAAATCAGCCGAATATGATGCGATCGCGCCTCCTGATCTTACTAAGGAGGATCTCACGGTACACCATGTCGGCATATGAAATATTTCCAAACGAATTTCTGAACTTCGAGACCATGTATCTCGGTGTAGGATTCGGCTTCGACCCATTTGGTGAAGTAGTCGGTCATGACAAGGATGTATTGCTTTTGGGTTGTATAACGGCGTAGTGGGCCGATGATATTCATTGCCCACCGCATGAAAAAGTAGGGTGTCGTCGAAGTGGTGAGTAGCTCAGTTGGGAGATTAATCATTCGGCCGTGTCTCTGGCACTTGTCACATTTGGCTACAAACCTCTCACAGTCTGCTAACATCGTCGGCCAATAATAGATTACCTTCTTTATCTTTAAGGCTAAGGACTGACCTCCTGAATGATTACCTACTGCTCCCTCGTGTACTTCTCTCATGACATCATTAATGTCCTTGCTTGACACGTAAATTAACAGGACACCCAAAGCACTCCACTGATACAGTTCGCCATCGAGAACGATATAATGGGCAGCTCGCATTTTAAGACGCCGAGCTGCCCATTTGTCCGCTGGAACCGTTCCTTCGTAGACGTACATTTTGATATCAATGGTCCATTCTTCAGGCTCTTCTTCTTCTTCGGCTTCGATGTCCATAGGGGCATGGAGCCCTTCGGATATTTTGTCTTCGTCCGACTGACCTCGCAGTTCTGGGTCGTTTGGGATGTGTCCGGTGTCGGTGTTTATATTAGGCTCGGAATCGGGACTGCTTCTTGCTTTTCGTGATTCGGGATTGGGAGCAGGAAACGTCTCGTAGTCACGTCTATGTGTGGTTATGTTACAAGTGTCGGCGGGCTCGATGCTCGATCGTGAGATGCTCTCAACCGGGATCGACCGTCGGAGGTGAGGATCCGAACTCGAGGCAAGGGCATTAGCTGGCGCGTATCTTGATTAGGTTGAAAGATTTGAACTCGGCAGCGAGCTCCTTTACTAATTTGGAGTATGCGTCCATGCGATCGCTCTTGGCGTTGTATTCGCCACTGTACTGGCTGGCGACGAGCTGCGAGTCTCAGAATGCTTGTATATGCGTCGTTCCAATTGCATTTGCTAACCTTAGTCCGGCAAGAAGTGCCTCATACTCGGCTTCATTGTTTGATGCATGGAACTCAAGACGGAAGGATTGCTCCAAAATTTCCCCAGTGGGTGATTGGAGGCATATGCCGACGCCCGAACCATGATTAGATGATGAGCCATCAACGTGAAATAGCCATTTCTCCGCTCCGGGGAGTTCGGTAATTATCAGTTATTGGGGTAGCTCGATAAAGAAATCAGCTAGGACAGGGACTTGATGGTTGTCCTACCCTTGTATTCGATGTCGTATTCACTTAGCTCGATTGCCCATTTAGCAAGTCTTCTGAATTGTGTCGGGCTGTGTAGAATTGTTCGCAGAGGTTGGTCAGTGAGAACTATGATCGAATGTGATTGAAAGTAAGGACGTAGTTTTCGGACTGAGACGACGACGGCGACTTGCTGGCATAGAAGACGGATTTATGCTCGCCTCGAACTTCCCGAACTAATACTCCGCAGACTACCGAGTTGGAAATTGCGATGTAGAGGTAGAGGATTTCGCCATCTTCTGGTTTTGCCAAGATCCGGGGGGGGGGGGGGGGGGGGGGTCGATAAGTATTCTTTGAGTTGTTTGAATGTCTCTTCTCACTTATCATCCCACTCGAGGTGCTTATTACCGCGCAACAGTTGGTAGAGCGGTAAGCATTTGTCTGTTGATCAGGAGATGAATATGTTAAGCACGACGATTCGACCCGTTAATCTTTGTACTTCTCGCTTCGTAGTTGTGGATGGAAGGTCGAGGATTGCCGAGATCTGCCTTGGGTTGGCTTCGATTCCCCTTTGAGTGATGATGTAACCAAGAAATTTGCCATATGTTACCCCAAAGGAGCTCTTAGTGGGGTTGAGCTTCATGTCGTACTGGTTGAGGACGTCGAAATACGCGCCGAGGTGTCCGACATGATCTTTAGGGATGAGGGATTTGACAAGCATATCATCAATATAAACCTCCATGGTCCGCCCGAGCTGACTTGCGAACATGCGGTTGACGAGTCGCTGATAGTTCGCACCGGCAATCTTAAGGCCGAACGGCATGACCTTATAGCAATAGATGCCCCGATCTTTGATGAACGATGTCTTCTAGCGATCATCGGGATGCATGAGTATATGATTGTAACCAGAAAAGGCATCCATGAATGAAAAAAGCTCGTTTCTCGCGGTCGCTTTGACCAGTCTATCGATATGTGGGAGCGGAAAACTGTCTTTCGGGCATACCTTGTTAAGGTCGGTGAAGTCGACGCAAATCCTCCATTTCCCATTTTTATTTTTCACGACAACCGGGTTGGCTAACCAGTCTGGGTATCTGACCTCGGTTATCGAACCTACTCCAAGTAGTCGTTCGATCTTATCGTTGACGGCTTGTGCTTTCTCCGGGCTGAGTTTTCGCCTTTTCTGTTTGATAGGTTTGAAGGTCGGGTCGATATTAAGCTCGTGACAAGCGATTTTCGGGTCGATTCCAGGCATATCTTCGATGGACCAAGCGAAGGTTGATATGTCCTTTTTGAGGAAACAAATGAGATCGCCTTTAATGCTTTCGTCTAGCTCGGCTCCGATGCCTACACACCTTTCGGGCTTGAGATCGTCAATGCTAACTTGGATGATCGATTCTCGCTTGATCTGGTTGGTAGAAATTATATTTGAGCTGATCACGCAAGTACGAGGTGCGGTTCGTAATTTTCATTCGTTGATGTAGCATGACCGAGACATCGATTGATTCTCTCTGAGGGTGAAGACTCCGGTTGGTGTCGGGAATTTGACGCACTGGTAATAAGTTGAGATGACAACTTTCATTGCATATAACCATGACATTCCGAGTATGACATTGTAGATCCTACAAGCTCTTGCTAAACTGTGTTATTACCCAGTTTTATCTAGGTTTTCATGGAGAACGCCTCTAGACCTGTATATACTTATTTTTCAGCCACTTTTGAGGCTAAGCTTTATTTTTCTTAGACATTTTTCATCTCTTTCAATTTTATGCTTGGAAAAAGATCTCTGAACCACTTCTGACAAACTTGGAGATGATTTATGAACCCTCTTTATGATTTCTCTGCTTCAATGTCTGAGTAATCTCATAGTTAGGTTTTAGGGTTTTCAAAGGATTTTCATGAATCACTGAATCAGCTCTCTTAGAATAGGGAACCACTTAGAGTTCTTCATCTATTGTTGATCTTATTGCTGGAACTTGACTTGCGACCTAGTTTCCGATCTTAGGATTAATCTATCCATCAAAAGTGTCTTAGATTTCCTGAAAGAACATATATGAGCAAATTGTCCTTAGCCAACAAAAGCTGATGCTAAGGCGATTTGTGAACTTATCAAACCTAAACTTTAATGCGTGCCTAGAATTCTAAGGTCAAACGATATTTTAGATACTTAGGTTGATCATAGTAGTTAGTGCCACGACAGTGGGCTAGCTATAAATTCATTTTTGAGTTCGAGAACAGTACTTAATCCATTCCCTGTTTGATTATTTGGTTAGTTGATATATCATGGTTTTTACCCCTTTTAGGCAATGATATAAGTCCGTTTTATAGAGTCTTTATGTTATTTCGTAGTGTTTTAGAGTCTTTTACAGGTTCTAGCCCGTTTGGAGCATAATTGGAGTTATTGGAGCTTTCTGGAGCAGTTTGGAGCAAAGCTGAAGTTCGTGTTGCTGAGTACCAGATTTCACGATGAGTTTCGATCGATACCCCCTGGTATCGATCGATACCCATCGCAGCATGACACGACCCGCGACTTTAATGAAGAGTTGAAGAATTGTAACTTGGTCCAGAAGTCTTTAATAATTACAAGAAGCCCCAATTCGTGATTTAGGTTATATATAGGAATTTTACAGCCACTTTGTTGGCTACGCTTTATTTTATTCTGGATTTGGGAGAGAACTTTCCAAGGGAGATAAGTATGATACTATGTTCGTCGAGAGAAGATTTCGAACCTTTTTGTTACTCTTTCTTATTTTCTATTGAGTATTTATTCAAACATGTTTATTGATTCAATTTCCATGTCTGAGTAGATCTCTTGTTAGGTTTAGGGATTCTCATAAGGGATTTCTTTGAATGCTAGGTTGATTAGTTACTTAGGGTTCATAATCTGAATTAGTTCATCACCTTAGGTTGTTCTCAAAACTAATTATGGATTGATCACCTAGAACTTAGATCTTAGGATAATTGATTAGGCACGACAGTGCGATTAATTACCTGATAGAACCTTAGGTGAGCAAATTGATTATTCGCAAAGAGATTTGGTTTAATTGATTTGTGAACATATCAAACCTGGAATAAGGCTGATTTATTCTTAGGGATTTGCAAAGAAATTTGGGATTCTGAAGTTTAGATTTAGATAGTTTTCGCAACGACAGTTAGTTAATTATACTCTAGTGATTTGAGTTCGAGAACCGCGCGTAACCTGTACCCTGATTAGTTAGTTTATTTTGCATTCATTGATTTCCTGAGAAATATCCCTGAACCTATTTTTCTCCCAATTGAATTACAACTCGTTTATTGCTTACTGTTTTGTTTAATTTGAATAGCTTAGCTTGATTTGATAACTATACAATCTATTGTGCGATTTCTCTGAGTTCTTGTGTTCGACCCCTGATATACTGCAACAACTGCTTTAGTACTGTTTAGGGTATTAATTTGAGCATATCAAATTTGGCGCCGTTGTCGGGGACTCAATTTCGCCATTAGATTTTAGCTGTCGAGTTTCGACTAAGCTCGTCGGTATCGATCGATACTCGTCGTCTCTTTTTGTTGATATCGTTCGACACCACTTGGTATCGATCGATACTCATCGCGTTTTTGTTACTAACGTTCTTGGTTTTTGTGTTTCAGGTGCATGCCTAATCGTGAAACCAGAAGAAACAAGAGCACTCCGCTAGTCAATCTATCGTTAGAGAAGCTAGCACGTTTAGAACGCACAAACAGAAAGACAAATCAAACATCAGGGATGAACAACCCAGTGGTTTAAGAGCAGATGAAGGTGGAGTCTTGAGAGACCAAGAGGGTCAAGTGTGCAATGAGAGAAGGCAGCGACTTGATGTGGCTGGAAACGTCATTGCCCCTCCTGCTGTTGTTGGACAGATTGTCGCGCCAGCTGCGCAGGCCAACGTTGGGAATGCTGGAGTTGATCGAGGTATAACACTTTGGTGAGCACAACAGACCTGATCAGTTCTTTGCCAATCGAGCTGCGATTCGCATCCCAACCTTTCATAGAAATGACTTCGAGCTGAAACCTGCGTATTACGCTCTTGTAAGTCAGAACCCTTTCCATGGCCTACCTCATGAGCATCCCATGGATCATATCGAAAGGTTCGAGGATTTGGTCACTGGTATGAAGTACAATGGAGTGCCCAATGAGTTCCTTTTCTGCAAACTTTTCCCGTACTCTCTTGGTGGAGATGCTGCTTATTGGCTGAAACAGTTAGCACCTGATTCGCTAACCACATGGGATGAGACGAATAATGCATTCATGATCAACTTCTACGATGATGCGAGATCTGGAGAGCTCAGGAACAAGATCTCTCAATTTTGTCAAGGTCCAACAGAGGCACTCAAAGCTGTTTGGATCTGTTTCAAATCATATCAGAGAGATTGCCCGCACCATGGGTTCAATCAGGTTCAGCTGTTGGGTACTTTCTACAGAGGGATCGATTGGAGGTATCAAATGGCTTTGGATACTGCGAATAATGGGAACTTCAACACCAGATATCTAGATGATGCGGTTGTGCTGATTGAGAACTTGGCGTCTAGCAATAGCACCAATAATGCTGATTTCGAGCGGAAGAAGCAGGCTGCAGGTATTGATGGATCGCAGATTGCTGAAGTTCAAGCAAAGTTGGATATTCTGCTTGGGAAATCGAAGCAGACTGTACAGTTTTGCTGATGGAGTCGATATCATGGATGAAGAAGAGGTGGAGGATGTTAACTACGTTGGTGGTTCTGGTTTTCAGGGTCATCGATTTGGGTACAACAACAACCGAAACTTCAAAAACAACAATCAGCAAGGTGGGTACAAGTTAGAGGGGAACCAATCTGGTTTCGGAGCGAAGCAATTTACTCAGAAACCACTTCAGAGCAGCGATTTCACTCGCAATTATGGGAACTCTTCGTGCCAACTAGTCTCTCCAAATTCCACAGATAATAAGATGGAATCAATGATGGAACAGATTCTTCAGGGACAGCAGAAGTTACAGGTGGATTTCAATGGGAAGTTTGACTCTCTGTACATCGATCTGAATGGGAAAATCGAAGCCATCAGTCTCTCCCAGAGGAAGCTGGAAACTCAGGTTGCTCAGACTGCAGCAGCTGTAAAGAGGCAGGAAGGCTTTCTTCCAGGGAATAATGAGAATCCAAGGGCACACATCAACGCCATCACCTTGAGGAGTGGAAAAGAGGTGCTTACAGGAGTGAAGAACAGCCCAAGTGTAGGAAATCTCGTCGATCTTGCTGGAGATGACGATTGGGATTTTGAAAATCCCTAGGTATCGATCGATACCAACCAGTGTCGATCGACACCAGTCCAGACATCTACCAGAGTGGATCCAAAAACCCGTGTATCGATCGATACCCTTCAAGTATCGATCGATGCAGAGACACAGCCAGAGGAGGAGCCCGAGATTGTCAAGGAGAGGGTGTACACCCCTAAGATATCTTATCTTATACTTCCTAAGCTGACAAGGAAGTAATGGGAAGATGCAAGATGCAAGGATATGTTAGAGAAGTTAGTTGTGGAGCTTCCGTTTGTTGATGCTATTAAGACTTCTCCAGCTTTCAGGAGGTACATGAAGAAGATGGTGTCTAGCAGTCTGAGCCTTGAAGAAGGTGTCATGATGATTTCAGCTGAGTGTAGTGCGATTCTACTCAACAAAATTCCCAAGAAACTGCCAGACCCAGGGAGTTTTGTTTTAACTTGCACCATCTTCACAGAGAGATTCGAGCGTGCTCTCTGCGATATTGAGTCGAGCGTGAACCTTATGCCGCACTCAGTTGCCACGCGAATGGGAATGACATATTTCCAATCTACAAGGATTTCGCTGGTACTTGCTGATCGCTCAGTGCGACTTCCAGAGGGACTACTCGAAGATGTCCCAATCAAGATTGGGAATTGCTTGATCCCAACAGATTTCATCGTCCTGAAGTACGATGCTGAGCCTAAGGATCCACTTATCCTGGACATGCCATTCCTTGCAACTGCTGGAGCCTTGATTGACTGCAAGAATGGACAGATAGCTCTCAACATCGGTGATTTGGTGATGTCCTTTGACATGGAGAAGATGATGAAAAGGCCAACCATCGATGGACATACATTCTATGTGGACACCTTCAGTGACATTGCTGAAGAGTACTTCCTGGAGATACACCCTGAGGATCCACTGGATAGAGCATTGGTCTGTTCGGCCACTTCGGAGGTCCGTTCATGTGACGATACTGCTGGATACTCGAAGATGCTTGATTCTGCATCACCAGTATCGATCGATACCCTAAGGCCAGAAGGAGGGTTGGTCGACAATTCTAGCCAAGCTGCTGGGCTTGGCGATTGGAGTACAGAGAATGCCCCTAAGGTGGAACTAAAGCCACTTCCAGCGAATCTGAGGTATATTTTTATTGGTCCTAATTCTACATACCCTGTCATCGTTAATGCTTTCTTGAACAACGCAGAGATTGCCTTACTGCTGAACAAGCTGCGCAAGTATCGCAAAACTTTTGGCTATTCTCTTGCTGACATTTCAGGTATAGCACCAGACTTGTGCATGCATCGGATTCACCTGGAGGATGAGTCAAAATCTTCGATTGAGTGTCAAAGGAGGCTGAACCCGGACCTGAAGGAAGTGGTCAGGAAGGAAGTGATGAAGCTGTTGGAAGCAGGGATTATCTATGCCATCTCGGATAGTTCTTGGGTTAGTCCAGTTCACGTTGTGCCTAAGAAAGGAGGCATAACTGTGGTGAAGAACGAGAAGGACGAGTTGATCCCTACAAGGACAATCATTGGTCACAGGATGTGTATTGACTACAGGAAACTGAATACGGCTACAAGGAAGGATCACTTCCCATTGCCATTCATTGACCAGATGCTGGAGAGGTTAGCGAGTCACCCATACTACTGTTTTCTTGATGGGTACTCAAGCTTTTTCTAGATTCCTATACATCCAGAGGACCAGGGAAAGACGACCTTCACATGTCCCTATGGCACATTCGCCTACAGAAGAATGCCATTTCGATTATGTAACGCTCCAGTGACCTTTCAGCGATGCATGATATCGATTTTCACAAATATGACTAAAGAGTTTATGGAGGTATTCATGGATGATTTTCTGTGTATGGATCGTCATTCAAGGATTGTCTGGATAACTTGTGCAAAGTGCTTCAAAGATGCGAGGAGAAGCATTTGGTTCTTAATTGGGAGAAGTGCCACTTCATGGTACAAGATGGCATTGTTCTTGGGCACAAGGTTTCTAAGGCAGGGATCGAAGTCGACAAGGCTAAGATTTAGGTCATGACGAGCTTGCAACCTCCACGATCTGTTCCTGAGATACGAAGCTTCCTTGGTCATGCTGGGTTTTACAGGAGGTTCATCAAGGATTTCTCTAAACTTGCACGCCCACTCACATCCCTGTTATGTAAGGAAGTCAAGTTTGACTTCACATCTGATTGCCTTGTAGCCTTCGAGGAGATCAAGAAGGCATTGGTGAGTGCTCCTGTAGTTCAACCACCTGATTCAAATTTACCTTTTGAGGTTATTTGTGATGCGAGTGATTTTGCTATTGGAGCTGTGTTGGGTCAGAGGAAATACAAGAAGCTCCATGCTATTTACTATGCCAGCAGGACGTTGGATGATGCTCAGCGAAATTACAGCACCACTGAGAAAGAGTTGCTTGCAGTTGTCTTCTCTTTTGAGAAATTCCGGTCCTACTTGATTGTGAGCAAAGTTATTGTTCACACAGACCATGCTGCTCTCAAGTACCTGCTGAAGAACAAGGACCTCAAGCCTCGTCTATGCCGATGGGTTCTTTTACTTCAAGGGTTCGATATCGAGATCAAGGACAAGAGAGGAGTTGAGAAATGAGTTGCTGACCACTTATCGCGCATAAAGGTCGATGAAGTCGTGCCTATTGATGATTCCTTACCAGAAGAGGGTGTTTACTTCATGGAAACTCAACCACTTGATGATCGGTCTGAAAATCTGCAATTTTCATGAGTGCAGACCTTCAGTATCGATCGATACTCACCTAGTATCGATCGATACTCACCTCGATATGAACCTGTTTTGTATGCAGCGCACTTCAACTCTTTTGACGTCTATACAGCTACTGTATCTATTCCTGCACGACCATGGTATGCTGACATTGCTAACTACCTTGCTGTAGAGACTGAGCCCAAGCATCCCACAAAGTATGCGAAGAAGAAGTTTATGCGTGAGATGAGATGATTCTACTGGGATGAGCCTTACCTCTACAAGCACTGCTCAGATGGTATCTACAGAAGATGTGTTGCAGAGTCTGAGGTGCCTGCGATTCTCTTTCATTGTCATGGTTCCGAGTATGCTGGACACTTTGCTACCTTCAAGACGGTGTCCAAGGTTCTTCAAGCAGGCTTCTGGTGGCCTAATATGTTCAAGGATGCTCATGCCTTCATTTCGCAGTGCGACGCTTGTCAGAGGAGAGGGAAGATCAGTAAGAGACACGAGATGCCACAAAATTTCATCCTTGAGGTTGAAGTTTTCGATTGCTGGGGCATTGATTTTATGGGTCCCTTTCCCTCGTCACACGAGAACAGATACATCCTGGTTGCTGTGGACTATGTGTCCAAATGGGTGGAAGCGATTGCTAGTAAAAAGAATGACTCCACGGTGGACGTTAAGCTGTTTAAGACCATCATCTTCCCTCGATTTGGAGTACCTCGAATTGTGATAAGTGATGGTGGCTCTCACTTTATCAACAAGATTTTCGAGAGGTTGCTAAAGAAGTATGGTGTAAACCATCGAGTGGCTACTCCATATCACCCTCAAACCAGTGGGCAAGTCGAGGTCTCCAACATGCAAATCAAGGAGATTTTGGAAAAGACAGTAGGTGCTACTAGGAAGGATTGGTCTACAAAGTTGGATGATGCGCTATGGGATTACAGGACTGCTTTCAAGACACCGCTGGGTACTACACCATTTCACTTGCTGTATGGGAAAGCATGTCACCTTCCAGTGGAGACTGAGCACAAGGCAGCATGGGCGACGAAGTTGCTGAACTTTGACATCAAGCCTGCTGCAGAGAGGAGATTGATTCAGCTGAACGAGTTGAATGAGATTAGGCACCACGCCTACGAGAACTCGAAGCTGTACAAGGAAAGGACTAAGGCCTATCATGATAGGAAGATCATCTCCAGACACTTCGAGCCAAACGACCATGTACTTCTGTATAACTCTCGTTTGCAATTGTTTCCTGGTAAACTGCGCTCTTGTTGGTCAGGTCCCTTCACAATCAAAGAGGTCAGACCACATGGAGCTGTCGTGCTGATTAGTCCTACAGGCGGTGAGTTCACTGTCAATGGACAGGGGGTGAAACACTATTGGGCGAAAGCCGAGATCCCAACAGGGCAGATAATGCCTTTGGATGATGCACCCACAGCCTGAATGGTGTTACAGTCAAGCTAATGACGTTAAACGAGCGCTTGGTGGGAGGCAACCCACTGGTGAGTCTGTTTTTGAGTCGTTTTTCTTTTTGTTTTCGTTCGTTTTGTGTTTGTGTCAGGATAAACAAGGAGCAAAACTCGAAATCGCCTTAGTGTCGATCGATACCCCATTGGTATCGGTCGACACCAATCGCGAATAGACGGTTCATCATATCGATCTAAGACTGGTATCGATCGATACCAGGCTGTGTGTCGATCGATGCCAGATGTTCCAGCACGGTAACTTCTTGTTTTTCATAATTTTATTCTGTTCTTTTGTTTTCTTTTACCTACTCTAGGCTAGATAACACTGGGGACAGTGTTGTTCAAGTCTGGAGGAGGTGTCTGCTGACATTGTGTTTGTTTTTCTTAGAGTCAGTTGTTTTATCGAGTCAAAAACGTTTTATTGAGTCAAAACTTGTTAGAGATGATGATCCTGTGCTTGAATTGTTGTTTTGATTTTGTTTTTGAGTGACCATTGTTGCAGGATCAGCTCTAGATCGACTAATGAAAAATCCAAGGATTGACTAGTTGGCTAGAAAACATCCATGTCTCCAGCAGAGTTCTTCTGAAACCTGAGCCAAATTTTTGCACTTCATCAATGTGGTTAGTGTTTTTAGAGCTTTATTCATCATTCATATCGATAAAGGAGCCCATGTGTTTAGAGTAATAGTATTTCTCTCCCCTGTTACAAGTTGATAAATAAGAGCATAAAAGATTGAAATGATTTTCTTCTGAGTAGAGGGTTAGGAAAATTTCCAGCGATCTCATTATTCTACTTAAGAGGGAATGATCACACAAAGGATTGGAAGCGAGGCTAGGATTTTCCTATGATGCCATTATTCGCCTACATCCTTTGATACATTGAGAGGGAAGAACCGGGGATTCGGTGGCAAACACCATCAATACTCGCGTTTCGGACCTTGATGTGTATATGCAAGATCTAAAGGAAAAGAGAGAACATAATAAGAAATAAGTCTGGGGGAGAGAAATTGATACAAAAAGTATGAAAAAGGGTGGTTCCTTGTCATGATATTGTATGGTAAAGAATCTAGAAGGTTCTTGAACATTGGCTGCAGCGATTAAACTGGTGATGAGGGTTTTTTCTGAATAATGCTGTGAGATAATGTGTGGAGTCTAGAAAAGCTGCGAATGTCTACGGAGAAGTACATGGTGGTTAGATCAAAAGCTAGTTAGGTAACATTTGGGTGCTTGGGAAAAGGATCTCTGCGATGGTTCCTGAACAGGTGAGTCTCCGCGTTTTCAAACCTCTTTCTCTAGTTTAGTTTTCTATTTGCTTGAGGGCAAGCAAAGGCTAAGTCTAGGGGAGTTGATATATCATGGTTTTTACCTCTTTTAGGCCATGATATAAGTCCGTTTTATAGAGTCTTTATGTTATTTCGTAGTGTTTTAGAGTCTTTTACAGGTTCTAGCACGTTTGGAGCATAATTGGAGTTATTGGAGCTTTCTGGAGCAGTTTGGAGCAAAGCTGAAGTTCGTGTTGCTGAGTACCAGATTTCACGATGAGTTTCGATCGATACCCCCTGGTATCGATCGATACCCATCGCAGCATGACACGACCCGCGACTTTAATGAAGAGTTGAAGAATTGTAACTTGGTCCAGAAGTCTTTAATAATTACAAGAAGCCCCAATTCGTGATTTAGGTTATATATAGGAATTTTACAGCCACTTTGTTGGCTACGCTTTATTTTATTCTGGATTTGGGAGAGAACTTTCCAAGGGAGATAAGTCTGATACTATGTTCGTCGAGAGAAGATTTCGAACCCTTTTGTTACTCTTTCTTATTTTCTATTGAGTATTTATTCAAACATGTTTATTGATTCAATTTCCATGTCTGAGTAGATCTCTTGTTAGGTTTAGGGATTCTCATAAGGGATTTCTTTGAATGCTAGGTTGATTAGTTACTTAGGGTTCATAATCTGAATTAGTTCATCACCTTAGGTTGTTCTCAAAACTAATTATGGATTGATCACCTAGAACTTAGATCTTAGGATAATTGATTAGGCACGACAGTGCGATTAATTACCTGATAGAACCTTAGGTGAGCAAATTGATTATTCGCAAAGAGATTTGGTTTAATTGATTTGTGAACATATCAAACCTGGAATTAAGGCTGATTTATTCTTAGAGATTTGCAAAGAAATTTGGGATTCTGAAGTTTAGATTTAGATAGTTTTCGCAACGACAGTTGGTTAATTATACTCTAGTGATTTGAGTTCGAGAACCGTGCGTAACCTTAACCCTGATTAGTTAGTTTATTTTGCATTCATTGATTTCCTGAGAAATATCCCTGAACCTATTTTTCTCCCAATTGAATTACAACTCGTTTACTGCTTACTGTTTTGTTTAATCTGAATAGCTTAGCTTGATTTGATAACTATACAATATATTGTGCGATTTCTCTGAGTTCTTGTGTTCGACCCCTGATATACTGCAGCAACTGCTTTAATACTGTTTAGGGTATTAATTTGAGCATATCATTAGTGAATCTTGATTTCCTGCGAATTAACCTAAGGCCTAGCGTTTTTCTCCATTGAACTTATATCGTTTTATTTGCATTCTTAGTTTTAGTTCATTCATAAAACCACAAATCATTGCATTCGTCTTAGCTTTACTTTACTCTTGCATTCTCGTAGCGTTTCACTTGGTGTATGTGGATTTGATCCCTGAATACTACTTTGTTTTGTTGTGCTCTTGCAATAGTTATTTATAGGGTCTTTGTCGTTACTGACGTTGTTTTCTTTCTTTTGTTTTCTCTCTTGAGTCATTTTGTTGTTTTTCTTGAGTCATTTTATTGAGTCAAAAATTTGTTGGATATGATTATCACAATCTTGGATTTCTTGTTATGATTTTTTGGCTAAGTGACCATTGCTGCAGAATTAGCTTCAAACCAGACTAATGAAAAATCCAAAGGCTGACCAGTTAATCAGAGGCATCCATATTTCCAGAAAAATTCAAAAAGCTTGAGCAAGTTTCTGAGTTCTTCCTTTTACCTCATCGTTGTGATTGGTGTCTTCAGAGCTGGACTCCTCATTCGTATCTGACAAAGACAACATGTGTGGAAGTATGGTACTTCTCTCCCTTGGTAAAGTAAAGCAGAAAAGATGAAATGATTTTCTTTTGGGTAAAAGGCTAGGAAAATTTCCATCGATCCCATTATTTTACTTCAAAAGAAATGATCACACTAAGGTTTGAAGCGAGGTTTAGGGAAATTTCAAAAGATACCATTATTCGCTTACACCTTTGAATGATAAAAACAAAAGAGAGAATGAGAAAAGATTATGTCTAGGGGAGAGAAAGAGTACCAAAGGTTGTGTTGTTGTCTTGTCATGGTATCGAAAGGAAAAGAGTCTAGAAGGTTCTTGGCACTATGATATTTTGGTGAGACCCATCGATGATGGCTATTGAATTATTATGTGAGACTATGTGTTGAATCTGGGAAAATTGTGAAGCCCGCGGAGAAGTACATGGTAGTTCGATTTGGACCTGGTTTGGCAATATGTGGATTACTAAGTTGGATGGTCATTGCAGTGTTTTATAGAGAAGGTGAGTCTCCGTGTTTTCAAACCTCTTCTTCTTGCTTGATTTTATGTTTGCTTGAGGGCAAGCAAAAGACTAAGTCTGGGGGAGTTGATAAACCATGTTTTTACCGGTTTATAACCCTTGTTTTGTGTTTTTTAACGAGTCAAAGTTTCTTTTTAGAATCTTTTAGTCCTTTATCGAGTCTTTTCAGGTTTTAGGTCACTTGGAGAGAAAGGAAGCCTTTTTGGGTGAAAATGAGCATATGGAAATGCATGATCATGTAGAGGCGTCAGAAGTTTAGCATTCGTTGAAGAACTTCCCACCGATGGATTGATCTCACATTTAGATGCAAGATAGAGCATTGGGTTAGCTTTCATTTGGAAGTGATTTGAGGTCATTCAAACGGTGCGATCAAAAGTTACGCTAGTTTTCGTGAAGACGGTCAAATCTAAACCGACCGGTTTAGCGACGCAGAAAATGTTTTTTTGGTTTTCACTTATTTTGACCTGGTTTTACCTAGGTTTTCGTGAAGAACGACTCTACTGTATATACTTATTTTTCAGCCACTTTTGAGGCTACGCTTTATTTTTCTTAGACATCTTTCATCTCTTTCAATTGTATGCTTATGAGAAGATCTCTGAACCACTTCTGACAAACTTGGAGAAGATTTTTGAACCCTCTTATTACTTTTGTCAATTTAATTATGTCTTCCTTTTCATCTCTTTTTGAGTTATCTGCTTCCATGTCTAAGTAATCTCATAGTTAGGTTTTAGGATTTTCATGATTTACTGAATCAGATCTGTCATCTATTGTTAATCTTATTGTTGGAACTTGACTCGCAACCTAGTTGCTGATCTTAGGATTAATCTATCCATCAAAAGTGTTTTAAATTTCCTGAAAGAACATAGATGAGCAAATTGTCCTTAGCCAACGAAAGCTGATGCTAAGGCAATTTGTGAACTTATCAAACCTGAACTTTAATGCGTGCCTAGAATTCTAAGGTCAAACGATAGTTTAGATACTTAGGTTGATTGGCATAGTAGTTAGTGTCACGATAGTGGGCTAGCTATAAATTCATGTTTGAGTTCGAGAACGGTACTTAATCCATTCCTTTTTCGATTATCTGGTTAGTGAATCTTGATTTCCTGCGAATTAACCCTAGGCCTAGCGTTTCCGTCCATTGAATTTACATCGTTATTTGTCATTTTTAGTTTTACACTTGCATTAAACCACAAACAACTCTTATTAGTCTTAGCTTTACTTTACTCTTGCATTCTCGTAGTGTTTCATTCGGTTTATGTGGATTCGATCATTTCTATACTACTTCGTTTGATGTGCTCTTGCAGTAGTTATTTATAGGGTTAAACTCTGAGTGTATCAGCTCTACAAGTATATATTTTTTCAAGTAACTTCCAATCTAGAAAATTTCAATGATTTAATGTAAATAAAAACCCAGAAATATAAGGGATTAAGGGATATGGCAAACAACCCTTGAAACCGCAACATATCCGATGAGAGGAAAAGTTAGACACAGAGAAAATGTTCTCCTGAAACTATTTTTAGGGTTAATTTTGATAGTAAGTTATAAAGGTATTTACTAGATTCTACCCGGTGCGTCTGCACGGGAATTTTTTTTTTTTTTAACCAAATTTTGTAATATTTTTTTTTGTATTTAGATATAATTTGTTTTATAGATATAATTTTTCTAATAAGTGACAAAGATTTATTTTTGTGTTTAGATATAGTTTGTTTTTGTAGATTTAAGTTTTTCTAGTATTAAATATGACCGTGATTATTAAAACATAATTTTAACTCGTCCATTCATATTAATCCGAGAATGACCGCGATTATAAAAACATAAATCTAACCCGCCCGTTCATATTACCGTATAATATAAATATTTCTTAATTTCAAATATTTAAAATGTTAGGCTGATTGATTATGATAAAAATATACTATAACATATCGTTTATCATGTCCGTCATTATGAGAATATTATTTAAATTAGAATATTTAAATTAAATCTAAATTAATATCCGGTTTATTATTTTTCTAAAGAAACAACTGATTTTGTGATTTTTGATAATTAATCTAACATATATTTAAGGAAATTCAAACTAATCTAAATTAAAATTTGAATATTTGGAATTATTTTTAAATGTAGATTAAAATAATTTTTTTATTAATATTTTACTAAATTGACTTGTTTGGCAACTTGAATAGTAGTTATCCAAGTAAAGAATAGTAGTTATCCAAGTAAAGAATAGCCTAATATGAAGGTTTTCATGTTTGGACACAAAAAATGTATCTGTTTTAATTTTACTTGTGGTAGAATTCTTAATTTTGAGTTTGAATAGAATAACCATTTCTGGTTTAGATTTTATGATAATAATATTTTTAATAAATCTTTATTAATATAAAAGAATATTAACATAATCTGGACAATCTTACCAAGATTAATTAGATTTGCATTTCGAATTTAATTCTAAATTAACAATTCCTAAAATTGTGTGATTCTTAAAATATTAATCATTTTATATATGTAAATAACAAATATTGAATATGTATTAGTAACCGAATGTTGTCCATATGCATGATCAAATTTATGGTTGTGCAAATCTAATTAATAATATATTCATTTTTCAGTTTGAAAAATATTCAATTATAAATCTGATTGTATTAATAAGATTTAAATTTAGAAGTAAACATATTTTGTTATTAATTCTGACTATTTTGTTTGTAACTGTTGATGGAATCTCAGAAAATCTACATTAAATTCAAAATTTAATATTATCTTTCAATGAAATTTGTTAATTTTGAATCTGTATTATTCAAAAAAATTTAATTATTAAATTATTTGGGATAATTGAAATTCAAATATTCAAAATAACTAATACTATTTTCGTAACAAAATAATAATAAAATTTTAAATTATTTTTGAAATATTTAATTTACATATTTTTGAAATAATTTATTTTATTTATAATTTAAAATATTTAATTTAATTTCTGGCATAGTCTTAATTTATATAATTACAAATTAAAATTAATATATATATATATATATATATATATAATGAGATTAATTAATTAAATAAATAAATCTTTAATTGAATCAGATTAATTAAATGAATTTTTAATTGAACAAAATTCAAATGTTTGGAGTCCGAATTTGTTTGCATCTATGGATCCAACCTTTTATATATTTATCTTAATTGCATATTCATTCACCCCAATCAGAAAACAACATATTGCTGCACTTTTACTATTGGCTTCGATAGTTAGGCGTGGTCCAAAAGCATGGCATCACAAGTAGCTGGCAAATTTAATAATTTTAAGAGTTTCGAAAAACAACCCAAAACGATGAATTTGCATCAACTTGGGCTTAATTTATAATGTGTTTTTTTGGGTTTCATACTTTTTTTTTGTTTTTGTTTTGTTTCACTCTCTTACTCTCACTCTCTGTTTATAATGAGTTTGTTTTCTCTGTTCAGATGGGTTCTACAGAAGAGACTATAAATTCCACAGCCAATTATGATCATGCAGGTGAAAGTGATCAACCAGAGACGGATGAAAAAACTCAAGAGACTAATTCTTCAACAACTTCTAAGGTAATAAAGAAAAGATCTACCGTTTGGTTGACTTTTGTGGAGTCTGAAGATTCTGAAAAGACTAGGTGTATTCATTGTTCTAAGTTGATTAAGTGTAGAACTAAAGATGGTGCTAGAACTAGTGCAATTCTAAATCACCAGAAAATATGTAGTATGAAACCGGCAGATGCATCTGATGAGGATATTGGTGGTAAAAGGATAAAACAATCTACTTTATTTCATCACAATCAAGTAGATGGGAGTTTTGGGAGTAAGGTACCGTCTTTCTTAGGTTTTAGCCAACCTGCGACTCGTAAGACATTAGCTGAGATGATTATCATGGATGAATTGCCTTTTAGGTTTGTTGAACATAAGGGATTTAATCGATTCACGAGTGTTGCTCAACCTCGTTTTGAAATGCCTTGTCGTAAAACTGTGGCTAAAGATTGTTTGAGGATTTATGAGGATGAAAGGAGCAAATTAAGAGTTTTTTTAGGAACTACAAAGGTAGTATATATTTCTCTTACTACAGACTGTTGGACGTCCATACAAAATATGTCTTACATGTGCCTTACTGCTCACTTTGTTGATGAGAATTGGAAGCTGCACAAAAAGGTCATCAATTTCTGCATAGTTGATAATCATGCTGGTGAAACAATAGGTAAAATGGTTGAGAAGTGCTTGGTTTTTTGGGGAATTAGTAAAGTGTTCACCATTACAGTAGATAATGCTAGTTCTAACGATCTTGCATTGAAGTACTTGAAGAAAAAGTTGACTTCATGGGGAACAACTATCTTGAATGGGAAATTTCTTCACATGCATTGTGGGGCCCATATTTTGGGTTTGATTGTGAGAGACGGTCTATCAGAGATACATGGGGCAGTCTTAAGGATTCGATCAGCTGTCATGTATGTTCGATCTTCTCCTAGTAGGCTGAAAAGGTTTAAAGAATGTTTAGAGCATCAAAACGTTGAAACAAATGCTGGTCTTTGCTTAGAAGTTGAAACAAGATGGAATTCAACATTTTTAATGTTACAATCTGCTGTGTCTCTAAAGAAAGGGTTTGATATGCTTGAGTTAGAAGATGAAAAGTATGTTTCAGAACTTACTAGAATCTGTGAAGCTGTACCAAGTGAAAGTGGTTGGGCATGTGCTAGTGCATTGTCTCCTATCTTACAGTATTTCTATGATGCTACTGTGAATATATCTGGGTATAAATATGTTACTGGAAATACATATATGAAAGAGATATTCGGAGTGGGTTGGATGATAGTACAAATGGATACAATGGGGGATGCACACAGAAAAGCTATGGCTCAGAAAATGAGGATCAAGTTCTATAAGTATTGGGGGAACTTTGATAATACAAATATGATGATCTATGTTGCTGCAGTTCTTGATCCTCGATACAAAATGAGATGGGTAAGGTGGATGATTGAAGGAACTTACCCTAAATATGAGGCTGGTCGTTTGATTGATATGATCACCGATGCTTTGAACAGGTTATTTGAATATTATACATCTGTGCAGTCACAAGATTCAGTGGTATCTCCTCAAGAGAAGAGAAATGTAAGCTCGTGTTCTAAGGAAAAAGAGAAGAAACATTCATTGATGGATGCAATGTTTGATGATGCTGAGGAAAGTGAAGAGGCTGCTATTTCAAAATCAGAGGTAGAGTATTATTTGGATGATATTCGAGAGAACCGAAAGAATCCAAGTTTCGACATCTTACATTGGTGGAAGACAACGGGGTCTAAGTACAAGATTTTGTCACTTATGGCGAGAGACTTGTTAGCTATACCTGTGTCAACAGTTGCATCAGAGTCTGCCTTTAGTATAAGTACTCGGGTACTAGATCGTTTCCGTAGTTCTTTGACACCAAGAACCGTGGAAGCTCTTATTTGCACCCAAGATTGGTATCGTGATGATGAAGAAGATTTAAGAATAGAAAAATTGATTGCTGAACTTGAGAATATCGAATCAGGTATTTATGCTTTGTTTTTTATCTTCTAGTTTATAAATTTTAATAATTGTTTTACGTACTAATGATTATTATCATTTACAGAAGTGAACACATTAAATATCCAGCCATGATCAGATTGAGTGTGAAGTTTGGATGAGGTAAGAATCAGTTTAGAAATCATTGGACATGCATTCATTTTAACCTTATAAAGCCAATCTTACGTTTCAATTACGTTTTTGTTTTTGAAACTCATATTGCATGATAGTTTTATGTTTCAGATTGTGAGGGAAGAACATGAAGATGGATGACATGAAGATAAATCAACTTTCTCTTTTACTATTTTCTTTTTTCTACTTAAACTTTTTGCTATTTGTATGTTTCTTGAACTTTTGATATTTGTAATTTTTGTTATAATGATACATTTTTATTATCTATGTTTTTTGTTTCAGATTTTTAAAATTTTAATTAAATAGGCCGGATCGGATTCGGATATCCGCGAATATCTGAGTTTTTCAACGGATATTCGGAACCCGGATATCCGGAGCTTTCGGATCCGGATTCGGATAATGAATTTGATTATCCGGCATATACGGATACGGATACGGATCCCTTAAAAACCGGATATCCGCTCCGTTCCCAGGCCTAGTTTGGACACAGATAATAGTTATCCACAAAAATCTAAAGTTTAAAAGTTATCCAGGATAAGAATATATTTATTTTTATTTTTTACTGTTTAGACACAAAATAACATTCTGTTTTAATATATTAGATATATCGGGGTAAATTTTAGGGCTTATAACGTTTCAGTGAAAAGAATTAGTCACAACTCACAACCCAAATACTGAAATTTTTAATGGGCTTTTGGCAAATTTTACAGCGGTAAATTTTCAATTTTAAATTACCGCCGATGTTGCCTAACTTTTTGGAAAAATATTTGATTTTCACAAAAAGTTATTTGTTCTTTTTGGATAAAATTAAGTAATTGAATGTACAAAAAACAAAAAAAAATAAAATTCTATGACACAACATTGATTGCCAATCACGTTCTTCCTTAATTTGTTTCCATTCAGAATTCAAAATGATGATAAGTCCATCGTACCTCTCTTGAAAGCTTAGATTCCAAAACTGTATTATCAAATGTTCAAATCAAAATAATTCAAAAACTTCATCAAAAATAAAAGTCGAAAAAATGGCATAACAACCAAAAAAGTTATATAAATGACATATCAAAATTATAAAATCTTAAATTAGATTCTTCACCACTTAGTTCGACATTTTTTTTTCTGACATTCAACTTCTTTTATTTATAAGTATAGTACAAATTACAGAAGTTGATCCCTTAGAAGGAATTTAGAACTTTCTGACTACAATAAAGAACATAAACTTGAAGTTTAAGTCAAGGGATGCGACCGATCTATAGCAAGTAAGCTATTGGTAGACTAACTCATATCGAAACTACAAGTATAAAGATGATAAACGTCAAACAGACTAGTAACTAAGGTTGGACTAGTAACTAAAATATTTTGTAAACTTAAAGAGTAAGACTTAATAAAAACCCAATGTTACTAAGTGCATAAGCTTGATAGCCACATGTTGTGCGCCAAGAGCCAAGAGGAGGGATGAGTCATAACAGAACCGTACAACGAAAGTGGCACCCATACAGATTTTTTATTTCATCCATTTGAATCAGTTTCTTCACTTTCTTCCTTGCAAAATTTGATCTCGTAAATAAATGGATTTTATTATTAGGCATAAATAGGGGTGGGCATTTCGGTTTAATTTCGGGTTCGGTTCGGTTCGGTTCGGTTGATTCAGGTTGAATAAATCTTTAGCCGAACTCAACCGAAATAAGTTTGGTTCGGTTTGTGTTCGGTTTGGGTTTAGCTCGGTTTGGTTTAATTCGGTTTGGGTTTAGTTCGGTTTGGTTTAATTCGGTTGAAATTTGGTTTGGTTTTAATTTGATTTTTAAAACATCAACTTATAAAAACAAGAATCATACCAAGCCATAAAAAAACCATTCCCTAAAAGTCTAAAACCAAAATGAAACTATCCCACTTAATCAAAAAAAAAAAAAAAAAAAAACCAGTAGTTTCGTCTCTCCTATGCCACCAAAATGAACATACAACAAGTCAATAATTTAAATATAAGTTAATTATACAAACCAATATTTATTCATCTCTTATATGAGCCATTATAAGTTTATAGTATAATTAACAAAAGTATATTTTTAATATTATTAATTAATTAATTAACAAAAGCACATTGGGTTATCGGTTCGGTTTTCAACCGAACCAAACTGAACCGTTCGGGTTGAGAAAAATTTCAACTAATTGGGTTATATATAGAATATGGTTTTGTTCGGTTCGATTGAAATTCGGTTGGTTCGGTTTGGCTCGATTCGGTTTGGTTTTTTTGCCCACCCCTAGGCATAATAGCTTCCACCAAACAAAATCAAACGAATCAATTCAATTGAACATAAAATCAGGAATTTCAAAACCATATGACCGAAAGCTTAAACCATATGACCGAAAGCTTAAATCAAAAACAACGACATAACAATTATAAATATTTTTCAGACTCTTCATCAGTTAGTTCAATATCAGGATTTCCATATTCATCATCTCATCTAACATCCACTTCTTCTTCTATATCAGCAAGTATGTAGATACAAAATTATAACTGAATAAAATGTAAGTATTTCAATTAAAAACAGCAACATACTTGCTACATATTTTCAGTTACAATTTACATCAATTTTTTTAATCATCTAATCGTACCAATTAGTGACCAGCAATTAGTCACTCTGTTGTCACAAATTGAGACTTACCGTTTTGTTACAAATTTGTCACAATTATGTCACGGTTGCTACAACATATATTTTCGTCACACTTATATTACTATTTGTTACAAAAGTTGGCTACGAATTAGATCGTCACAATATTGTGACAAAATAACTACTAATTTGTGACATAAAAATTAGATCACAATATGGTCTCTGATATGTCATAATTTTGTGACGAATAATTTCTGTCTCAAAATTTCGTCACAATAACTCATTTTTGGGTAGTGACATATTATTTTTTCGGAAAAGTCTGAACTATAACCCTTTCAAGTACCGTGGTATTGAATCGATTACTTGATTAGTCACATGATTGTTAAACTAGAACTTTTTACAAGATATCTAATAACCTTGCGAGACATCAAAACTATGTTGCCTTAATTAGGAGAAAAAATTCAAGAGATGTCGCATGAAGATCTTGTGATTCCCTGTCAATTCTGCCGCGTTGGTCCTGAATGTTTTTCAAAATATCATGGATTTCATGTTTATAATGATACGAGATTCCGAGTCTCTGCAAAGTATCGATTGTTTCTAGCTGCTCAAGAGAACCTTCAGTCTCAACTAGTGTCCTTCTCACCTCTTCCTTCAACAATTTAGCTTTCTCCACAGCTTCAATTTTTTTCTATACATTGAGAGTGTTGTATATTAATGTTAGAAATCTCAAATCGGCAATAAAATTGAACCAATAGTTATACATAAATGACATAAGTCAACTTATTCATTACTAATTAATGGATTGAATTAGAAATCTATGATTGACAAATTTCATTATATAATATGTTGAATAAAACATGCACTTATAGTATTACATGTACGTACGGCATATACATTCTCGATCGAGAGGAGATATTGATGATCCCATAGAGACGGACAATAGTTGGCAGGGCTGGCTCAATATTATTATGGACTCTAGGGTGAAAAAAAAATTAAAATTTGGACCCTTAATTTTTTTTTTCTTAAAGGTGTAATACTAAATTTAAAAAAAAAACTTTTTGTGTAATGTTTTTGTAGAATTGTTTTATGAAAAATACATATAAAATAATTTTATTGGTCCTTTTCAATCTAAATTTTATTATTTTATTTGTTTTTAATGAATAAAATATATATAAAAAATCGGAGACCTTAATTATTAAGACACGGAGTTGGGCCCTGGGACGATCGCATCCCTTGTCCCCCCTGTTAAGCCGGCACTGCAGAGCAGCGAAGGATGGTGATAGTCTAAACCGACGTCACTTTGGAGAAAGTTTTTTCATGACGAGCATTGCAAACAAAACCTGAACTAAAGGAGATATTGTGAGCAGCCATTTGTAAAATTTGGCAATAGAGATTAAGAAAAAACACGTTAGTGGCTTCTCTTTTTTTCTTTTCTTTCTATTAAGCATTACACTTGATGTACATTTATACAGACGGGGAGGCCGAGAAAATGGTGTACCATTAAATCAATAAATTGATATTAACCAACAACGAATTGGTCTAGTTGTTAAGTCCAATGCCGTTCTATATTTTTTGTGGCTTAAAGCTATAAACAAAATTGTGGCCCTTATATTTGAAGTAAAAAATATTAATGTTAAACATTATTATATTTACTAGTAAAATTACTCTACCATTATTATTATTTTTGTTCAAAAATTGATTTCAGACTTTTAAAAAAATGTTCTAAAATTAATTGTCATAATTTTTTTGTGGTTTGTCAAACAAATAGAATGATGAAAGACATTAACATAGTTTATTTAACAAGTGTTATCACGATTCACGAAATATATAAGAGCTATACAAAGATAATTTTAGTAATATTTTAAGTGAAACACATGCATTTATACCTTAGGCAAAGCTTATAGGTCACATGATCGAGTGACGTTTTAAACGAAACTAATATTACATGATGTGGTTCTGGGTATGAGAGGATTACGATATTCGGCCCATAACCTCCTGGTAATCCAAAAAAAAAAAACACATGCATTTGTAACACAAGAGAGTAGAATGCGAACAATGGTTTTAGATTTGAGAAAATAATACAAAAAAGTATTGAATACAAATAAAATAACTAAGATAAATATTTCTGTTGCAAAAAAAAAACTAAGATGAATATATAAGAAAAAGTTAGCTGAAAATAATAATAATAATAATCAGTTGTTGCAGCTCTCTCTCAAATACAAATGCCAAGAAAGAGAGTCGATGTAATTAAAATAAATTCAAAATATTAAATGTCAATAATATTAAGGTGGAGATGTAAGTTCGATCTATTACTTTTTGAAAAGAGAGATACGCATGGGATGATTTTATAATGCAATTACACTAAAACAATATTAGAATTGTGGCCCTCTAATTATGATATTTTAGTGTGGCCTAAATCTAATGATTTACCAGCTTTAAAGAAGGATCAGACATGTTTAAATCTTTCGGTTACTGAAAACGTAGGGACTTTAAAAATTATGGGTTCGATCTGCATTGGGAGGGGTCTGCTCTTCCAAAAAAAGGTTAAATTATATGGTTTTGGCTCCGCTCTAGGAAGATGTACGAGCCCACGGGACCAATCTCTTAATAAAAAATTTGCTATTATATATATACTAGATAAGTACCCGCATATATGCAGGTTTATAATTTAATATTTTATAACCCGTGAAAAAAATTCAAGACGATAAATTGGAAAACAAAATTAGATCACCCATGAAAATATATTATACATATATTTAGAAACAAAGTTTACGATGAAATAAATATATTGAAAAAAAATTTGGTGAAGAAAAATTTGGTAAAGTATAAGTTTTATTTCTTTTTGTCATAATGGAAATGATTATAGATTTTTAAGTTTGGTCGTATATTAATAATTTTCCTTTAAGTTTATAGTATATTTATAATTTTTTTTTTAAAAGTTTGGTCGTGGTTGTAAATTATAAACTTGTAAGTTTCTTTTTGTCACTTTCTTTTATTATAAGTTTTATTTACTTATTCATGTTTTTTTGTTTTTTTATAGATTGTCTTTTTAGTATAATATTTTTAATATTTACTTTAATTCATTTTTACTTTTTTAGATTGCTTTTTTTAGTTTAACCTTTTTAATATTTATTGTAATTTTTTTTATTTTTTTTTAAATTAAATTGACACATGTCAAGATCTAAATTAACTGTGACAAATATCACAATCTCGTGAGTGAGAATAATCTTTATAATTTTTCTTTTTAAGTTTGGTCGTGGTTGTAGATTATAAACTTTTAAGTTTTCTTTTCTCACTTTTCTTTTGTATAACTTTTCCTTACTAATTCTTATTTTTTTTTCTCTTTTTAAATTTCCTTTTTAGTATAATTTTTTTAATATTTACTTTAATTTATTTATTTAAAAAAAAAAATTGACACATGTCAATATCTAAATTAACCGTGACAAATGTCACAATCTTGTGAGTGAAAATTATCATACGTGTCACGATCACATTGAGAGATCCAGCTTAATATAATAAGATATATATATATATATATATATATATTTTTTTTTTTTTTTAGTAACTTTATCTTTTAGAATTATGAATATGAAATTGAGAAATTATCAATTTGGTTATCTAGAGGTGGGGAATGAGAATTCATTTTTTTTTATGATTGTATTCCATTTTAAGTTTGTGGTTTTTTTTAAAATTACTAATTGTTATTTCCTTTTTTAAAACTGTAGCTTTTTAGGATTGTAATATATTGTTTAATTTCTTTATTTTAAACTGAAATATATTTTTTTAAATAAAATTTGGCTTTTATTCATTTTCTTTTTATGATTGTAATCTATTGTTTAATTTCTTGATTCTAAACTAAAATATGGTTTTTTTTAACTTTGGCTTTTATTTATAATTTTTGTTTAATTTTTCTTAATCTAAACATAACTACTTTTCCATTTACTTTTAGGATTATGAATCGAATTTAAATCGTATATTAATAAATTTCTTTTTAAGTTTAGAATTTATTTATAATTTTCTTTTTAAAAGTTTGATCGTGGTTGTAGATTATAAACTTTTAAGTTTCCTTTTGTCACTTTCCTTTATTATAAGTTTTTCTTATTTATATTTTTTTTTTGTAAAATTGCCGTTTTTAGTTTACATATTTTTAATATTTACTTTAATTCATTTTTACTAAGTTTGTCTGTTTTTACTTTAATTTTTTTAATATTTACTTTAATTCATTTTTACTTTTTAATTAAATTGACATATGTCAAAATCTAAATTAACAACCGTGACAAATATCAAAATTTCGTGATTGAAAATTATCCTACGTGTCATACTCACGTCGAGGGATCCAGCTTTATATAAGTTTAGAATATATTTATAATTTTCTTTAATAAAATTTGATCGTGGTTGTATATTATAAACTTTTAAGTTTTCTTTTGTCACTTTCCTTTATTATAAGTTTTCCTTATTTATACTTTTTTTTTTGTAAAATTACCTTTTTTAGTTTACACTTTTTAAATATTTATTTTAATTCATTTTTACTAAGTTTGTCTGTTTTTACTTTAACATTTTTTAATATTTACTATAATTCATTTTTAATTTTTTAATTGAATTGACACATGTCAATATCTAAATTAACAATCGTGGCAAATGTCACAGTTTCGTGATTGAAAATTATCCTACGTGTCACACTCACGTCGAATGATCCAACTTTATATAATAAGATAGATATATATATATATATATATATATCCTAATATATATGTCCTAGTATTAAACAAGTGACTATATCCAATTTGTTTTTGTTATAGTTTATTTTTTTAAAAAAGGTTTATCTACCCACGTTTTATTTTCTTTAATACTACTACATTGCAAGTTAGTTAGGTTACAAAATGATATAATTAAATTAAAAGCAATGAAGTATAACCAATGGTAATAGCTCAAAGCATCACACACACAAAGTTTGAAATTTTATTGACCATTACAATCAATATCGCGGGCAGTAGATTTTAAGAAGACTAGGTGAATACCCGCACTATGTGTAGAGTTTTTTTATTAAAATATTATTTTTATAATGTAATTAGAATTAAATTTTGATATTGAAAAAAATATATAAATTGAATTTTGATTACATATATCGTGATGTCTATATGTAAATCTTAAATATATTATGGTTGAAAATCAAAATTTACCCACAAAAAATAAACAATGAAACGAACATGTTGAAATATCTTGAAAATATAGTATGTTTGTTGAAAAATGTTAGCAAAGTGCATTCTCATGATTTTGACACTTTCATATATCAATTAACATCATTTGCTTAAGCTTTATTCATTTCTAAAATATGCTTTGATAAATTTCGTAATTTTTTAGAATATGCATATATTCGCTAATGAGGTAAAATTATTATATTAGAGATTTAAGAGTACGCCATAACAATAATCAGTCGTTCCAAAAAGCTTGAGAGTGTGAAATAGATGAAAGAGAAGATGGGAAGAGGAAGATATGAAGTTTTAACGTATTTGAGGCAATTAATTTATCACTCTTGTATTGAAGGAGAAATAATTGATTTATCACTTTTGTATTGAAAGAGAAGTAATTGATTTTCACATTTAATTTTTAATTATTTTTTTAGCTGAGAAAAAAGGACACGTGGCGCTCTCTCCAGCGCTGATGTGGCGCTCAACTGGAGAGAGTTAGCCGTCTTTTATATATTAGATTAAGATTCAATGGACCAAACTTTGCGATTAGACACACACACAAAAAAACGAAATATAGACACACGTACAAGGGGATGACTCCTTGTTCTTTTGCGTGGCCAACCAAAAAAATTGTGCAACGATTAAAGAAATCTTTAGAGTTTATGAACTTTGTTCCGGCCAAAGAATTAATCAATCTAAATCAATGATTACTTTCGGATCAAGAATTCACGGAGGAAAACAGGAAAAGATGAAACGTATTCTTCAAATCGAAAACCACGGAGGAGGTGGGAAATACCTTGGATTACCCGAACAATTTGGAAGAAAGAAAAAATAGATGTTTAATAACATTATAAACAAAGTTAAAGACGTACTTCGGGATGGAATACTCGATTTCTATCACAAGCCGGAAAAGAAGTTATGATTAAATCAGTTGGAATATCAATGCCTGTATACTCTATGTCATGTTTCAAACTTCCAAAACAAGTTATCTCTGAATTGGAAGGAATTCTAATGCGATTCTGGTGGGAAAAATGAGTACAACAGCGTGGAATCTCGTGGGTAGCATGGAAAAGAATGCAATATACTAAAGGGGAAGGAGGACTGGGGTTTAGGGATATGGCTAAATTCAATGACGCTCTTTTGGCAAAACAAGCTTGGAGACTATTTACACAACCCAATTGTTTATTCTCTAGACTCTACAAAGCACGTTACTTTAAAGACCATCATCTTTTTGAAGCAAAAAACCGTCCTTATCAATCTTTAGGATGGGGTTCATTATTATAGGGGATTTCACTATTAAAAAGGGTTCAAAATACATCATTGGTGATGGAAAGACAATAAAGATTTACCAAGATAATTGGATACCAACTGATCCACCTAGACCAGCTCAATCAAACGAATTATTGAATCAATGTACTGTTGATGATCTCATTATAAATCAAGGGTCAACACGAAACTGGAATAATGAGAGATTAAGACTTCTTCTAACAGAGGAAGATAGAGAGATCGTCAATTCCTTATATCTAGCTAGACATCCAAAGAGTGACAGAATAAGATGGAATTACACAAAAATGGAAATTATACGGTGGCTTCGGGTTACTGGTTTTCAAGACATTATATCAATACTGAAATTCTACCTTCGCCGCCTTATGGTGATCCGATGTTGAAGAATAGAGTCTGGAATCTTCAGATTATGCCAAAGATAAAACATTATATTTGGCCTGTTTTAACTAATTCCATTGGAACAGCAACACGGTTAAACTCGAGAGGAGTTAATATGGACCAAACTAGAAACAATAAATCATATGCTTTTCACTTGTCCAATTTTAATGAGCACTTGGAGAATCTCGGGTTTACCATTCCCTTGTCTATTTAATCCC
This sequence comes from Eutrema japonicum, assembly GCA_030161315.1. Classification (NCBI taxonomy): domain Eukaryota; kingdom Viridiplantae; phylum Streptophyta; class Magnoliopsida; order Brassicales; family Brassicaceae; genus Eutrema; species Eutrema japonicum. Next base: position 34,518,759 of record BSQW01000007.1, on the reverse strand, counting down.
TCCAAAAATGTAGAAGAGAATATTCGGTATATAATGGATATTCAGGATGCACAAGGTTTATGTACTAATCAAAAACTTCTTCCATGGTGGATAATGTGGAGAATTTGGAAATCAAGGAACAATCTCATCTTTAATAGACAAAGAATTAAACCAAATAAGGATGTAAATTACTCTAAAGCTGATGTCGAGGAATGGATTAATGCCGCAGTGGGTGGTAAAGAAAGGAAGCGACCAAAAATTACTACGAATTGGATACGACCAGAAGAAAATACTTTAAAATGCAATTACGATGCTGCTTTTAACCCAACAACAAGTAGGGTTGTGGGAGGATGGATAGTAAGAAATAATCAAGGAGTAGCTCAGTACTGGGGTTCAATAAATTTAGGAACAGCTATATCAAGTTTGGAAGCAGAAGGTAAAGCTTTATTGAGCGCAATGCAAAATGTGTGGACGCAAGGATATACTTCAATTATATTCGAGGGAGACAATGAGCGATTAGTCAAGATTATGCAAGGGCAAAAAAAGGACATCTCCATTCTTAATTTAACCGATGATATTGAAGATTGGAAAAACAAGTTCACTAGTTTAAATTTTACACATGTGAAACGAGATGGTAATAAAGCGGCACATCTTTTAGTCCATAATGAATCTCTAAACAATTTATATTTCTCTGATTGTATTTATCTACCAAATTGGTTAACAAAAATATTGTATTCTGATTTTCTTTCATCAAATTAATAAAGATATGTTTTGCAGTAAAAAAAAAAATAGACACACGTACAATTGATTATAACATTGAACTAATTTTTTTTGTTTTCATTTGATTCTCATGCCTCTTGCACTAACAAGTATGGGCTTAATCCAAACTTCAAGCCCAGAAAAATGGGCTTTTATTTATTATTAATCTAGCCCAATTTGTTTTATACAATGCTCCTCCACGAGCACTCGATCAAAAACCCTAGCTCTTTGGACAAACTCTTCATTGCGAAGGGTGCTGTGCGGCTCGAGCTCTGCGAAACGAGGGACTTCAAAAATGGGTAAATCCTTCTTCTCTTCCTTCGTCTAGATACCATTCCCCTCGTTTCTTAAATCATTTGTTTTGATGTTGAAATGATGTATGTGTTATGGATCTGTTATTCCCAATTATTTTTTTCACTACTTTGCTTATTGATTCGATGGATTTTGGTGAACCCAAGGTGCGTACAAGTATGTCTCGGAGCTTTGGAGGAAGAAGCAGTCCGATGTCATGAGATTCCTGCAGAGGGTGAGGTGCTGGGAGTACAGACAGCAACCTTCGATTGTCCGTCTCGTCAGGCCTACTCGTCCCGACAAGGCTCGTCGTTTGGGTTACAAGGCCAAGCAGGTGACTCTATGCCCTCATTTCTCGTCTGTTTTGAGTTCCCTTTGAATTTGATTAACCTTGATCTTAGTTTTTTCCCCAGATTTTAGTTCTGCTGTCAAATGATTTTTTGTAGAAGTTGGGGTTTAGCGTTAAAAATGAGATCTTTGAGTATTGATACTGAGATTTTGGAAGATATTTTTGTGCTATCTGCTTATGATTTAGACTAAGTTACTTGATTGTGGTGATGTTAGCAGAGAGATACGGAAGCATTGCTATTTATATGGTTTCTTGAAACACGCATTTCTTCTTGAAGAATTTGTGTGTGTTAATGATTGAATCCCTCCCTGGATTTACACTTGTCTAAAAATTTAGCTCTTTGTCCGAGTGGTGCATCAAACATTCTGTCTTGCTCTAGCCTCAAAACGCTGTTGCTAATCTAGTTTGGATGTTAATATATTTCAGGGCTTTGTAGTGTACCGAGTCCGTGTGAGACGTGGTGGACGCAAGAGGCCAGTGCCAAAGGGTATTGTGTATGGTAAGCCCACAAACCAGGGTGTCACCCAACTCAAGTTCCAGAGGAGCAAGCGGTCTGTTGCTGAGGAGCGTGCTGGAAGAAAATTGGGCGGCCTCAGAGTCGTCAACTCGTATTGGCTCAACGAGGTATCACCTCTTTCTTTCTCTCTGTATTCTGATATTAGGGCATTGTTTGTATTTGATATTAACTTACCAAGTTTTGAATTAGGATTCGACCTACAAGTACTACGAGATCATCTTGGTTGACCCAGCTCACAATGCTGTGCGTAATGATCCGAGGATCAACTGGATCTGCAACCCGGTGCACAAACACCGTGAGCTCAGAGGACTTACTTCAGAGGGAAAGAAGAACAGAGGACTGCGCGGAAAGGGTCACAACAACCACAAGAACCGCCCGTCTCGCAGAGCCACATGGAAGAAAAACAATTCTCTCGTCCTTCGTCGTTACCGTTGATTTCCTTTTGCTATTATTATTACTTTTATCATCTTCTAGGTTCCATGCTGTTGCACTGCTGTTATCTTTGGCAGAATGACTTGTGTTTTTGCAAAATTTCGTTTGAGTTATGGTTTAAACCCATGTTCTAAAAATTCCTGCCTAGCTCCGATTACTCCCTGACTAATCGTTAGATCCACCTCATCTGCCTAGTTGGTCTAGTCGGCTTTAGTTTTTTTCTTGTTTTTAAAAAAAATTTATTGCTAAACAAAAATCTTGAAAATTTCTAATTTGGTTTTCTATTTTATTAGAAATTCATTAAAAGTTATTAGAAGTCCAAAAAATCATTAAAAGTCATTAAAAATCATAAATTTATAAATTAATATGTTAAAAAGTTACTTAAAAGTCATAAATTTATAAATTTATGAATTAATATGTTAAAAAGTCAATAAAAGTCAAAAACTAATCCTCGATTAATATCCGATTAATCATCGATTTTTGGGCTAGTCGGGCGGTCGGGTTGGACCTAGCGCAATTTAGAACATTGGTTTAAACCAATACTTTATATATTTGCTTGCTTTTTTTGTTAATCCTTGGTCCAATTTTGAATGAAGTATCGAAATCTTCTCTCAAATACAACCAAATTCACAATATAAACATTTTTAAGATCATTAATTTTCTTGTATTAAATTACAACTTGTTATATAAATGTGAACATTTTGGTCCCCTAGTGGCAACATATTTTTGTAACTAAACTAAGAATTTACCGGAGATATAATATCTTAAATTTTGTTTTAAAAATAAATTTCAAAAGTTTGGTTAAGTTAAAATTTCAAAAAGTTTGGATATATATATATAGATATATATATATATATATATATAAGTTAAAATTGTGTGATGTTGATAAGTTAAAATTAGTGGATATATATATATATAAGTATATTAAAGATATATATAAAATTAGTGGATATATATTTATATATATATATATCTTATTATATAAAGTTGGATCCCTCGACGTGAGCGTGACATGTATGATAATTATCAATTACGAGATCGTGACATTTGTCAAAATTGTTAATTTAGATTTTGACATGTGTCAATTTAATTAAAAAAGTAAAAATAAATTAAAGTAAATATTAAAAATGTTAAACTAAAAAAGGCACTGGTTAAACTAAAAAAAAGAAAGAAAAAATCTATATAAAAAGGAAACTTAAAATAATAATATAACTATGAAACTAATAATATAACACAACACTTAAAAAATGAAACTTAAAAAAAACCACGACCAAAACTCTATATTAAAAGGAAACATAGAAAAGGAAACTACGTATATAACCACGACCAAAAAAATAATAATATAAACACGAAACTTAAAAAAGAAAACTTAAAAATATAATAAAAAAATAATAATATAAACATGGAACTTAAAAAACTTAAAAAAAATAATAATTTAGTGTAAATTTAATTAAAAAGGTAAAACATAAATTAAAATAAATATTAAAAATGTTAAACTAAAAACAAAAATTAAAAAGAAAAAAATAACAAGTAAGGAAAACTTATTTTTCTTTTAAAATAAAAAACTAAGATAATACAATCTTAAAAAAAGAAAAAACAATAATAAATAAGAATAACTTATTTTTTTAAAACTCTATATTAAAAAGAAACATAAAAAAGAAATTACGTATATAACCACGACCAAAAAATAATAATATAAACACAAAATTTAAAAAAGAAAACTTAAAAAATATAACAAAAAATAATAATATAAACACATAACTTAAAAAAATTTAAAAATAATAATTTAGATATTGATATGTGTCAATTTAATTAAAAAGATAAAAATAAATATTAAAAAGGTTAAACTAAAAAAAGGCAATTTTAAAAAAAGAAAAAAACAATAATAAGTAAGAAAACTTATTTTTCTTTTAAAAATAAAAAACTAAAATAAGGCAATCTTAAAAAAAACAAAACAATAATAAACAAAAAAACTTATTTTTTTTTATAAAAAAAAGAAAACAAAAAGAATAAGTAATGAAAACTTATAATAAAGGAAATTGACAAAAGGAAACTTAAAAATTTTATAATCTACAACCACGACCAAAATTAAAAAAGAAAAATTATAAATATACACTAAACTTAAAAGGAAAATTATTAATATACGACCAAACTTAAAAGTTTATAATCATTTTTATTATCACAAAATAAAACTTATAAAGGAAAATTATTAATATCTTATTATATGAATATTTCAAATTTATATCGTATTTGATGTTCACAATTTTATTTTATTTATTTTCACGAGTGATTTCACTTTTTCGTTTTTGGTTTTATTTTCACGAGTTTAAAATAAATAAATTATAAACTCCGTGTATATTCGAGGCCTAACTTAGAGGTCTAATAAATTATAAACTCCATGAATCGATCAGATTTTGACACGTGTTTAATAAATTTCAATTATATTTTGACAGATTTTTAATAATTTTCTAATTATATTTGAACACATAATATTAACAATAAAACTAACATTTATAATCAATTCATAATCCTAAAAGGTAAAAGAAAAAATAGTAGTTATGTTTAGATTAAGAAAATTAAGAAAAAATTATAAATAAAAGCTAACCTTTTTTTAAATAAAGAAAAAACAATATTTTATATTAGAATAAGGAAACTAAACAATGGATAACAATCATACAAAGGAAATGAATAAAAGCAAAACAAATTAAAGAAATGAAAACTATATTTCAGTTTAGAATAAAGAAATCTTATTATATAAAGTTGTTAACTTACGTGATCGCGACACATGTCAAGTCAAAGTTGGAAAAAAAATTAATCGATTAATAAAAAAATTTAAAAATTGGGAAAATTTAATAACCGATTTATAATTGGTAATGTTACCAAAATATATATTCTAAGAAGCAAAATTAATATAAAAATAGAAAAGGTTCTTAATTTTTCCATTTATATTAAAGAAATTAATCCTAAAATGAAAAAAAATTCTAATTTCTCATCTCTATATAAACCTTAATTTATTTCATCCGAAACATCGTTTTTAAATTTATGTATTATATATTTTCATGGGTGATCTAAGTTTGTTTTCTATTTTTTCATTTTTTTCACGGGTATAAAATATTTAAATATAAACCCGCATATATGCGGGTACTTATATAGTCTTATTATATAAAGTTGGATCACTCGACGTGAGCGTGACACATAAGATAATTATCAATCACGAGATCGTGATATTTGTCACAGTTCTTAATTTAGATCTTGACATGTGTCAATTTAATTAAAAAAGTAAAAATAAATTAAAAATAAATATTAAAAATGTTAAATTAAAAAAAGGAAGTGGTTAAATTAAAAAAAAAGAAAAAAAATCTATATAAAAAGGAAACTTAAAATAATAATTTAACCACGAAACTAATAATATAACAACAACACTTAAAAAAGGAAACTTAAATTTTTCTTTTTTTTTAAATTAAATTTATAAAATTGTTGGAAATCGATCGGAAAATTTCCGACGAATTTTCCGATCACAAAATTACCGACGAGTATTTAGGTCGGAATTTACCGACAATTTTCTGACCAATGTGATTTTCCGACCCTCTAATTCCGAGAAAATTGTGATCATCGCAAAACGGTCGGAAACATCACTTTTCGACCAATTTCCGTCCAATTCCGTTGTCGGAATTTGAATGTGTTTCTTGTAGTGTTTTGATGGTTTGATGATTGATTTGTGATGCTTATGTTCTAAATCCTTGCTATACTTTCTTTCTAAGTGATCCTAATGCTAGATTGGGCTTGAGAGAGATAATCTAGATCCAAGGGGATTTCATACACACAAGGTGTTCGATGAAATTCCCCTAGGAGCTTAGTAAGAGATAAACATTTAATTAAAAAAATAAAAATAAATAAAAATAAATATTAAAAATGTTAAACTAAAAAAAGGAACTGGTTAAATTTTAAAAAATTAAAAAAATCTATATAAAAAGGAAACTTAAAATAATAATATAACCACAAAACTAATAATATAACCACAACACTTAAAAAAGGAAACTTAAATTTGAGCTTAAGGCATTAATCACCACAACATTAATCTTAAGGAAACTTAAAAAAGGAAACATTACTAATCCTTTCTCAAGGCATTAATCACCATGCTAATTACTAATCCAAGAAAAAACTCTCATTTGCGAATTACTAACTAACAAGCATTAAATGCAAACAATCAAGATCAACCCAATAAACACCCTAGACAACTACTCTCATAGGCTATGAATGAATATCTCTTGATTAGTTTATCAAGGCATTTCATCAAACACCCGGTAGGTGTGAAATTCCCCTTGATCTAAATTGGCTTTCTCAAGCCCAATCTATCATTAGGATCACTAATCAAGAAGAGAAACAAGATAATCTAACCCTAAGCATCATAAATCAACCTTGGAATCACCCTAAACCTAACCCATCCTCAAACTCGAAGAACTACTCACTAATCATCATGATTTCAACAAATCTCATAAAAGAAGAGTTAAAACCCATGATCAAATGATTGGATGATTAGAAAATAGAAGATAGATAGATAGAATCAAATGAAACAATACTCAAATGCATAAATTAAAAGGATCAATTTCTTACAAATCACTCTCAATCACTCTTAGAGATGGTTTTTACTTAAGAAAAGACTTAACCCATGAAAATTAGGTTTTTGGGTTTAAATAGTGAACAGTGGCGAACCGGGTCAACCTGGGACAAACCGGGTACCGACCCGGTTGAGTTGGGTAAAAGTGTATCGGAGGTCCACACCGATGTCACTCATAGGTGCAACATCTCGGTGTTAGACCTGGGTTTGTGCACCGATGTAGCATACCGACTTGTGACATCGGTGTAGAAGTAGGATCTGCTCGAAGCTCGTGGGAGATGCACCGATGTCACACGTCGGTGTTGCACGTTGGTGTTAAGGACGATTTCCCCCGGGAGCTGCACCGATTTTCTGCACCGACTTGTGACCTCGGTGTTGAGGTGAAGTTTGCTCGAAGGAGTTTCACCGATCAGTTACACCGACTTGTGATGTCGGTGCAATCCCCTGAGGCTCCAACACTGATGTCACTGGTCGGTGCTAAGGACGATTCCCCCTGTTTCCACACCGATCAGTCACACCGACATGTGACCTCGGTGTCCTGGCTTGCCAAGCCTCCTCATGCCTTTGGCTTCCTCTTCTTGCTTCCAATCCGATCGGCATCACGTTCCGAGTCTCGAGTCTTCTCCAAAGTACCTAAAATACGTCCCGAAACATGCAAAACTCCCTAGGACCTAATGCAACATCCTAAAGTCTAAAAGGGACCTAAATGCTAAACAAAGCTATGGTTATGCATGTAAATGATTAGAGAATGCAAACTAAAATGCATGCTATAACATGTAAATTATGAGAATATCAACTCCCCTAAACTTACTCTTTTGCTTGTCCTTAAGCAAACAATCACGAGCAAGTAGAGAAAGAGAATAGAAGCGGGAGCTCAAATCCACAAGTGTCATAAAAATAATTCAAGCCCAATGTCCAAGTTGCAAATCCTAGGATGCGATCAACAAGTCTACTCAAAAAGAGCTAGCCATATCTATCCGTACATGAATCAAGCCTAAGTCTCAACCTACACAAGCCTTCCTATCATCCAATCCTCTGACATTTATTTAATAGGGTCAAGTGAATCATGTTTTATGCAAGACAAGTGAATTCATTTGGCTATGAGATGGTTTTGAGATAAATGTGATCTCAACACAAGTAGTGGTTTCCAAGCAAGGGGGATCTCTCAAAAAGAATCAACTAATGCAAAATGCTAAGAGTAAAGCCCAATAGATGCATACAAGGATGACTTCCATATACTCAATGCCTCAAATCAATCTAAACTCCTAATTTCTAAACCCCAATGAAGATCCTTCTTAAGCTACCCTTTTTCACAAGGCCATTTGCCTTCACTACTCATATTGTCTCACCATTTTTCTTTCACTTAAGTACTTCGGGGATTTCCTTCTTCACCGAATGGTTTGGCTTTTAACACTTTCTTTTACTTAGCTCTTCTTTCACTTCTCTAGTCTCCCTTATTTCATTTTTTTTTGCACTTTAGCCATTTTATTTTTGCTCATTTTCTTTCTTTTGAAAGCTAAAGACTATTTTTCCTTAATACTCAGAGCTATTTCAACACTTTTCTTGCCAACCATTTCAAACATTTGCTTATCCCCTATTTCTTCTCCTGATTTCCTCCCATGTTCCATACTCTCTTTCTTTTCTTCATCCCCAAACTCCCATCCTATCTAACCTTAACCTATGTCCAGCCCCCTTGAATTAGAGCTAGCTCTACATGGAAGCTTCTCCTTGCCGTTCTAAACTCAACACTTTTTGCCTAGTTGATTCGGAAAAAGCCTCACTTCACTCACAAATGGTTTTTGGCTTGAAGGACGGTTGGGTTATGGGAATGGTTAACCGTTCCAATGATGGAAACCGGCTATTCGAGCTAACAAAGAGTAGTAAAAAGAGGGAGATAGCCCAAATATGTGTATATGTATCCATGAATTCTCTATGCAATGCACAAACATGATAATTAAATGTCAAAATTACGGCTTTCACTTAAATAGGATTGGACATCAAATCACAACTTGCTTTAGCTAAGACATGGGTAATGAAACATGAATTCAACATATGGTTCATCCTTGATTTCAAACACGAGATCAAAAGCATCAAACAACTAGCAACGAGGGCATTGGACCGAGCTCTTAAAATGATACTCTACAAGGAAAAATCATCATTGCTCCCTATGCACGTGTAATGCATCATATATGCTACTAGATTCGATCCTAATCATGATATGCAACTACATGATTTCTTTTTGTGTTTTCAAAATTTTCAATTTTTTTTAATTTTTTTGGTATTTCTATGCCTTAAATGGATGCATGAATGCATGAGAGACAAAATGCGAAATCAAAAATAAGATCAAAATAAAGATGATTAGATACCGGCCCCTCCCCAAAACTTAAATCACACCGTCCCAATGTGAAATAAAGAACAAGTGAAATAAAAAGTCTACCCCAAATTGATGGTAGACTTTTTGGAGTCTTAATCAATTACTCAAGTTTACTCATATCATTGTAGTACAAGAGGATCAATCCAAGGAGGCACAAAGAACAACACACTAGGAATGCAAGAAATGACTTAAGCTAGAGCAAGTCGTTTTGGCTTTTTGTGTTTTCGTTTTAATTTAAGAAAGTAAAATGCAAGAAAGCAAACAAAAGATTGAAATGTTGGATCATGGAATAAACTATCAAATGAATGATTAACAATCAAATAATGATAACAAAGATTGCATTAAACGCTATACTAGAACATGTGATTCATAAATATGACTAATCCATTCTCATGGCACTAATCACTTCACTAATCACCTAATTGACAAACTCTCGTTTGCAATTAGATAATCAATGAGCATTAATAAAAAATCCCAATTAGTTCACTAATCATCCTTGACATCAACTCTCATTGGCAAGGATGTGAAAAGCTCACAAAAGGCTTGGTTCAAGAATTTCATCGAACACCTCTCGGGCGTGAAATGCCTTAGTTCTAGATTTGATCTTTTAATCTAAATCTAGCATTAAGAACTAACCTATGTGAAGGATCTAACAAGGAGCACCCTAAATGATCATCATCTAACCTCAAAACAATTGACTAACGATACTAATGCTCACAATCTATGCTATTCCTTAGGTTAAGATCACTAACTATGACTAATCCTCTCTCAAGGCACTAATCACTTTGCTAATCACTAAATCAATATCAAATTTTCATTTGTGATAAAATGATTAGCAAGCATTAAGATCAATATTCATATCAACCAATAAACACCTTAAGCAACTACTCTCATATGTTAAAAATGTTTATCTCTTACTAAGCTCATAGGAGAATTTCATCGAACACCTCGTGTGCATGAAATCCCATTAGATCTAGATTGACTCTCTCAAGCCCAATATAGCATTAGGATCACTTATAAAGAAAGGATAGCAAGGATTTAGAACATAAGCATCACAAATCAATCATCAAACCATCAAAATCAAGCAAACCAAAATCCAACAAAAAGTCTAAAGTCTAAAGAACATGAAGAACAAAAGAGAAAAATACATAAAGATAAAGAAATTGCATATATAAAAGATAGAGTTGAAGAAATCTTCTCTAGAGTGGCATTTGTATGAAAACAATCAAAATCCCTCCGAAATCATAAGAAGAGTTTGGGATAAAACCCATCTCTAGAAGGAAGAAAGCTTCCCATGAAAAATAGGGTTTTTGGGTATTTATAAGTTCTTGGGCGAACCGGGTCGACCCGGGATAAACCGGGTATCGACCCGGTCGAAATGGGTCAAATCTGTTCTTGAGTGGCTTCACACCGATGTCACAAATCGGTGCTATACATCGGTGTTAGACCTGAGTTTGTGCGGTCGATGGTGTTGTAGAACCTTCGGTAAAACAACTATATCTCCTGAAATACATGTCTGAATGACCTCAAACCACTTTCAGTGGATAGCTGACTCACTAGGCTACACGTTTTGTGAAGACCACAGAAGCTAATTCAGATTGTAGACCCCTCTTTCGACCAGATCTTTCAGATACCTCGGGTGAGCTCGGCTGGTTTGGGTAAGATAAGTGTTACACCGATCAGTCACACCGACTTGTGACGTCGGTGTAATCTCCTGAAGCTTTAATACCGATATCATATATCGGTGTTGCACATTGGTGCTAAGGGAATTTTCCCTCTGTTTCCACACCGATTTGTTGCACCGACTTGTGACCTCGGTGTTGAAGAAACCGTCTCAGCCAGGCGGACATATGTCTATTACATCAGCCATATCTCTCAAACCACACGTCCTAATGACTTGATTCTAGCTCCTGTGGACAGCTAACTCCATCCTCTACAATTCTAATGAACACCATTGAAGCTGGATCTGACTAGAAACCCTTCTTCCTACCCGTTATTTCAGATACTCCGGACGGACTCTTCTTTCTCTTATGCTCTATAACTCCGAACATCATCAACTGTCTCCAAAACACCTAAAAACACTCCAAATGCATGCAAAATTCACTAGGACCTAATGCAAATACCTAATACTCTAATAAAGACCAAAATGCTATAAAAACTATGCAAGACACTTGCATGAGACCCGAAACACTAAATAATATGCATGCTAAAATGCTAAAATGTCTACTCTTGAAAAGTCAAACTTATGGTCAATTGCAAAAGTAACTTAAAATACAGACTTCGGTGTGAAGTCTATTTTCATATAGGGGACATACTTCAGACTGAAGTTTGCTATTTTATACGGAACATACTTCAGTGTGAAGTCTGTGTGGGTAATTTTTTTTAAAATGCATTTATAGCATATTTGTAATGATTTTTTTAGATTTTCTCGTTCTCACATGTATGTTTGTTGTTGTTGCTGCATATGTATGAGTTTGACGTGTTTATATGTTACAATTATGGAAAAATCAAATTTCTTGTTTGATTAGGCAATTAGCTCATTGTGCAGACTTCGGGTGAAGTATACGTTTATTTACGATCGCTAATGTGGTTTATATATATATATTTTTTTACAGAGAATAGTTCAGTTACCTGTTGTTTATGGATAATGGGTGATGAAAGACTTCTTGTGGCATTTTGTGGTGGATAATCGCAAATGATGGAGAATGTTCTTTTTGAGTGATGGTTGTACACATGGTGGACTCGTTGAAATGGCTCAAGATGATTATATGCTAGACAAGAAAACTGAGTTGGTGGAGTTAACTTATTCATTACCGGATTCAATTTTGGAAAAATGGCCCTGTATACCCCTCCTATGCACGTCACAAATGATAGAAAATTTCGGAGTTTGATCGAGTTAAGTAGAACGCATGTTGTACGTCTTTGTGTATCGAGTCATTTCGATATGGATACTGGAAATAATGACGACGTGGATTGACATGCAGATGAAGATTCTGATGAAGATGCTGACAAAAATGCGGAAGAATGTAAGGACAAAGATGCGGATGGGTCTAGTGGTGGTGATGTTATGGGTATTGATGGGATAGTGAAAGATGAGGACGAAGAAGATGAGGATTACATTCAGTATGGGAAAGTGAAAGGTGAGGATGAGATGATATGTGGTTTGATGATGAGGATGTGAAAGCGAGTTCGGTTAGTCAAGGAGAAAGATATGAAACGACATGGTCCGACAAAATCTATGTCAAAGCAAGGTTTTCTAGCAAGGATGAGCTGGTATCAGAGTTGCGATTGACGGCGGTAATGTCAAAATTCGCATTCAAAGTATATAAGTCTACGAAAATTCTGTTTGTGGCTAAATGTTGTGTAAAAGGATGCGAATGGAAGCCTAGAGCGGGTGTGAAGAACGAATCAAACACGTTTTGGGTGACAAAGTATGTGAGAGTTCATACATGTTCAGTGGCATACCGAATGGCTCACCGTAGACATTCTACTCCGAGATATATTGCTACGCTATTTATAAAGCGCTTCGGAATAATCGATGGAATTACAACAAAACATATCAAAGATTTAATGAGGGTGAACTTTGGTATGAAGATGGATTATACAACTTCATACAGAGCATTGATATATTCCCAAGAAATGGTGAAGGGAACAGCAGAAGATGGATATGGGAATTTGCCTTCTTATTTGCATCTAATCGAAAAATCCAATCCGGGAACTGTCACTTGTCTTGAACTTGATGATAAGAATAGATTTAAATATATATTTCTATCTTTTGGAGCCTCGATAGCTGGTTTTCAATATCTCCGACGAGTTATTGTGGTGGATGGGTGTCGTCTAACTGGAAAGTACGGAGGTGTTATGCTAGTGGCAACCGCACAAGACGGTAATTTTTAGATATTTCCATTGGTTTTTGGAATTGTAGACTCTGAGAATGATGATGCATGGGAATGGTTTCTTACCAAATTGCGCGGATGTATTTCGGATGAATATCCTTTGGTGATAGTTTATGACATGCACATCTCCATTAAGAAGGCATGCGATACGGTTTTCCCTTGGGCAACACGAGGGATATGTTATTATCATCTACAGCAAAACATAGTCACAAAGTTTAAGGAGAAACATCTCATGTACTTGGTCAAACGCGTTGTGTATGTGTATACGGTTTACGATTTTAACCGATACATGAACGAAATACGGCATATAAATTCCGAGCTTGCAACGTACTTGGAGATCGCAGACGTGAAGCTATGGTCACGAGTTCACTTCACGGGAGACATATACAACATAAAGACGAGCAACATCGCATCAAATATTCAATGCCGCACTTAAGCTTGCACGAGGATTTCCCATATCATTCCTTTTGGAGTTTATACGAGAGAAGCTAGGAATGTGGTTTTTTAAAAGACGAGAAGATGCTTTGAGTCTCACAACCCACCATAGTCGGGGAGTTGAATATTTGTTGGCAATTCGTGAACATTATGCGGATAAGATGATGGTGGAACACATATATGGTTGGCGATTCGATGTAAAGGGAGGACCACGAGATTGTGTTGTTGATTTGGAACATCGAAAGTGTGCTTGTGGTGTGTTTAATATTGAGAAAATACGTTGCTCACATGTTATTGCAGCTACACTAGAGGTGATGTTCAACTGATATGTTTCTTCTTCAGAGGGATTGATTGGGGGTATCAGATGGCTTTGGATGCTTCGAGCAATGGGAATTTCAATACCAGGTATCCAGATGATGCTTAAGTGCTTATTGAGAATTTGGCGTATAGCAATAGCACCAAAAATGCAGACTTTGAGCGAAAGAGACAGAATGGAGGAGTTGATGGATCGCAGATTGCTGAAGTTGAGGCCAAGCTGGATATTGTGATCGGGAAGTCGAAGAAGACTGTACACTTTGCTGATGGAGTCGATAATATTGATGAAGATGAAGTGGAGGATGTTAACTACGTTGGTGGTTCTGGTTTTCAGGGTCAGCGATTTGGGTACAATAACAACCGAAACTTCAACAACAACACTCAGCAAGGTGGGTACAAGTTTGAGGGAAACCAATCTGGCTTTGGAGCAAAACAATTTGCTCAGAAACCACTCCAGAGCAGCGATTTCACTCGCAATTATGGGAAATCTTCGTACCAACCCATCTCTCCAAAGTCCACAGAGAGTAAGATGGAATCCATGTTTGAACAGATTCTTCAGGGACAACAAAAGCTGCAAGTGGATTTCAATGGGAAGATTGACCATCTGTACACTGGTCTGAATGGAAAAATTGAAGCTATTAATCTTTCTCAGAAAAAGCTGGAAAATCAGGTTGCTCAGACAGTTGCAGCTGTGAAGAGGCATGAAGGTTTTCTTCCAGGGAAAACTGAGAATCCAAGAGCACACATCAATGCCATCACCTTGAGGAGTGGAAAAGAGGTGATTACAGGAGTAAAGAACAACCCAATTGCAGAGACTTTCGTCGATCTTGCTGAAGATGACGATTGGGATTCTGAAAATCCCCGTGTATCGATCGATACCAGCCAGTATCGATCGACACCAGTCCAAACACCTGCACGAGGGGGTCCAAAATCAGGTGTATCGATCGATACTCCTCCAGTGTCGGTCGATGCGAGACGCAGGTCGAGAAGGAGCCCGATATTGTCAAGGAGAGGGTGTATAAACCCAAGATGCCTTATCCTATGCCTCCTAAGATGATGAAGAAGGAATGGGAGGACGCCAGATGCAAAACTATGTTGGACACGTTGGTTGTGGAGCTTCCTTTTGTTGATACTATTAAGCCTTCTCCAGCTTTCAAGATTTATGTGAAGAAGATGGTGTCTAGCAATGTGTACCTTGAAGAAGGTGTCATGATGATTACAGTTGAGTGCAGTGCGATTTTACTCAACAAAATTCTCAAAAAGCTACCAGACCCAGGGAGTTTTGTTTTGGATTGCACTATCTTCACAGAGAGATCTGAGCGTGCTCTCTGCGATATTGGGTCCAGTGTGAACCTCATGCCACACTCAGTTGCTAAGCGAATGGGGATGACAGATTTCCAATCTACAAGGATTTCGCTGGTACTTGCTGATCGCTCAGTGCGACTTCCAGAAGGACTACTCGAAGATGTCCCAATCAAGATTGGGAATTGCTTGATCCCAACAGATTTCATCGTCCTGAAGTACTATGCTGAGCCTAAGGATCCTCTTATCCTAGGCAGACCATTCTTTGCGACTGCTGGAGCCTTGATTGCTAGCAAGAATGGACAGATAGCTCTCAACATCGGTGATTTGGTGATGTCCTTTAACATGGAAAAGATGATGAAAAGACCAACCATCGATGGGCAGACGTTCTATGTGGACACCTTCAGTGACATAGCAGAGGAGTACTTCCTAAAGATGCACCCTGAGGATCCACTAGAGAGAGCATTGGTCTGTTCAACCACTTTAGAGGTCTATTTGTGCGATGATAATGCTGGATACTCGAAGATGCTCGATTCAGCATCGCCAGTATCGATCGATACTCCCCTAGTATCGGTCGATACCATGCGACTAGAAGGAGAGTTGGCCGAAGTTCTAAGCAAGCTGCTGGGCTTGGAGATTGGAGCGAGGAAAATGCATATAAGGTGGAACTCAACCCACTCCCAGCCGCATTGAGGTATGTTTTTCTTGGTCCTAATTCCACATACCCTGTGATTGTTAATGCTTCTTTGAACAACGCAGAGATTACCTTACTGCTAAGCAAGCTGCGCAAGTATCGCAAAGCTCTTGGCTATTCTCTTGATGATATTTCAGGTATAGCACCAGATTTGTGCATGCATCGGATTCACCTGGAGGATGAGTCAAAGTCTTCGATTGAGTGCCTAAGGAGGCTGAATCGGAACCTGAAGGAAGTGGTAGGAAGGAAGTGATGAAGCTGTTGGAAGCAGGGATTATCTATGCCATCTCAGATAGTTCTTGGGTTAGTCCAGTTCACGTTTTGCCTAAGAAAGGAGGTATAACAGTGGTGAAGAATGAAAATGATGAACTGATCCCTACAAGGACAATCACTGGTCACATGATGTGTATTGACTACAAGAAGCTGAATGCGGCTACAAGGAAGGATCACTTCCCATTGCCATTCATCGACCAGATGCTGGAGAGGTTAGCGAGTCATCCATACTATTGTTTTCTCGATGGGTACTCAGGCTTTTTCCAGATTCCTATACATCCAGAGGACCAGGGAAAGACGACTTTTACATGTCCCTATGGCACATTCGCCTACAGAAGAATGCCATTTGGATTATGTAACGCTCCAACGACCTTTCAGAGATGCATGATGTCAATTTTCACAGACATGACTGAGGAGTTTATGGAGTTGTTCATGGATGACTTTTCAGTGTATGGATCGTCATTCAAGGATTGTCTGGATAACTTGTGCAAGGTGCTTCAACGATGCGAGGAGAAACACTTGGTTCTTAATTGGGAGAAGTGCCACTTCATGGTACAAGATGGCATTGTTCTTGGGCACAAGGTTTCTAAGGTAGGGATCGAAGTTGAAAAAGCTAATATTCAGGTCATGACAAGCCTGCAAGCTCCACGATCTATATATGAGATTCAAATCTTCCTTGGTCATGATGGATTTTACAGGAGGTTCATCAAGGATTTCTCTAAGCTTGCACGCCCACTCACAACCCTGTTATGTAAGGAAGTCAAATTCGATTTCACATCCGATTGCCTTGCAACCTTCAAGGAGATTAAGAAGGCATTGGTGAGTGCTCCTATTGTCCAACCATCTGATTGAAGTTTACCTTTTGAGGTTATGTGCGATGCAAGTGATTTTGCTGTAGGAGCTGTTTTGGGTCAGAGGAAAGACAAGAAGCTCCATGCTATTTATTATGCCAGCAGGACGTTGGATGATGCTCATCGAAATTACAACACCACTGAGAAGGAGTTACTTGCAGTTATCTTCTCTTTTGAGAAATTTCGGTCCTACTTGATTGGGAGCAAGGTTATTGTTCACACAGACCATGCTGCTCTCAAATACTTGTTGAAGAACAAGGACCTCAAGCCTCGTCTTTGCCGATGGGTACTTTTGCTCCAAGGGTTCGATATCGAGATTAAGGACAAGAAGGGAGTTGAGAATGGAGTTGCTGACCACCTATCGCGAATAAAGGTCGATGAAGTCGTGCCTATTGATGATTTCTTTCCAGAGGAGGGTATCTACTTCATTGAGGCTCAGTCTCAGGATATTGGTTCCGAAAATCTGCAATTTTCGCGAGTGCAAACATTCAGTATCGATCGACACTCACCTAGTATCGGTCGATACCCGACACGTTTTGGACCTGTTTTGCCTGCAGAGCACTTCGACTCTTATGACGCCTATCTAGCTACTGTATCTAGTCCTGCACGACCATGGTACGCTGACATTGCTAACTACCTTGCTGTAGAGACTGAGCCAAAGCATCCCACAAAGTATGCGAGGAAGAAGTTTATGCGCGAGATGAGGCGATTCTTCTGGGATGACCCTTACTTATACAAGCACTGCTCAGATGGTATCTACAGAAGATGTGTTGCAGAGTCTGAGGTGCCTGCGATTCTTTTTCATTGTCATGGGTCTGAGTATGCTGGACACTTTGCTACTTTCAAGACGGTGTCCAAAGTTCTTCAAGCAGGCTTCTGGTGGCCTACTATGTTCAGGGATGCGCATGCTTATATCTCACAGTGGGATGTCTGTCAGAGGAGAGGTAAGATCAGCAAGAGGCATGAGATGCCACATAATTTCATCCTTGAGGTTGAAATTTTCGATTGCTGGGGCATCGATTTTATGGGCCCTTTTCCCTCGTCACACAAGAACAGATACATCCTGGTTGATGTGGACTATGTGTCCAAATGGGTGGAAACGATTGCTAGTCAAACCAATGACTCTGCGGTGGTTCTTAATCTGTTTAAGACCATCATTTTCCCACGATTTGGAGTGCCGCGTATTGTTATAAGTGATGGTGGCATCCACTTTATTAACAAAGTTTTCGAGAAGTTGCTGAAGAAACATGGTGTCAATCATCGTGTGGCTACTCCATACCACCCTCAAACCAGTGGGCAAGTAGAGGTCTCCAACAGGCAAATCAAGGAGATTTTGGAGAAGACGGTGGGTACTTCTAGGAAGGATTGGTCTACGAAGCTGGATGACGCGCTATGGGCTTACATGACTGCTTTCAAAACACCGCTGGGTACTACACCGTTTCACTTGCTGTATGGGAAAGCATGTCACCTTCCAGTGGAGATCGAGCACAAGGCAGCATGGGCGAAAAAGTTGCTGAACTTTGACATCAAGTCTGCTGTTGAGAGGAGATTGATTCAGCTGAACGAGTTGGATGAGATTAGGCACCACGCCTACGAGAACTCGAAGTTGTACAAGGAGAGAACTAAAGCCTATCATGATAAAAAGATCATCTCCAGACATTTCGAGCCGAACGACCAGGTACTTCTGTATAACTCTCATTTGCAATTGTTTCCTCGTAAACTGCGCTCTCGTTGGTCAGGTCCCTTAACAATCAAAGAGGTCAGACCACATTGTGCTGTTGTGCTGATTAGTCCTACATGCGAGAAATTTACTGTCAATGGACAGAGGGTGAAACACTATTGGGCGAAAGCCGAGATTCCAACAGGGCATATAATGCCTCTGGAAGATGCACCCACAACCTGAATGGCGGTACAGTCAAGCTAATGACTTTAAACGAGCGCTTGGTGGGAGGCAACCCACTGGTGAGTCTGTATATACGTCTTTTATTTTAGTATTTTTTGTTTTTGTGTCTTGTGTTTACGTGTAAATCAGATGAAAAAGGTCAGTGTCGACCGATACCCGCACTGGTATCGATCGACACCAGGAGAAACAGACGTTGCATCGACCAATGACCCTTGTATCGATCGACACCAGCAATGGTATCAGTCGATACCCAACGCATATGTAAGTTCTCTGATTTTCACGTCTTCACTCTGTTGTTTTGTTTTCTTTTACCAACCTTAGGCTAGATAACACTGGGGACAGTATTGTTTAAGTCTGAGGGAGGTAGTTGCTGACATCGTTTTTGTTTTTCTTAGAGTCAGTAAAACAAAAACAAAATGTTTTATTGAATCAAAACCTGTTGGAGATTATGATCATGTGTTTGAATATATTGTTCTGATTTTGTTTTTGAGTGACCAATGTTACATGATCAGTTCTAGATCGACTAATAAAAAATCCAAAGACTGACCAGTTGACTGGAAAACATCCATGTCTCCAGCAGAGTTCTTCTAAAGCCTGAGCCAAAATTTTGCACTTCATCAATGTGGTTAGTGTTTATATAGCTTGATTCATCATTCATATCTGACAAAGGAACCCATGTGTTTAAAGTAATGGTATCTCTCTCCCCTGTTATAAGTTGATAAATAAGAGTATAAAAAATGAAATGATTTTCTTCTGAGTAGAGGGCTAGGAAAATTTCCAGCGATCCCTTTATTCTACTTGTGAAGGAATGATCACACAAAGGTTGAAAGCGAGGTTAGGAAAATTTCCCGTGATACCACTATTCGTCTACGCCTTTGATACATAGAGAGGGAATAACCGGGGATTAGGTGGCAAACACCATCAATACTCGCATTTCGGACCTTGATGTGTATATGCATATCTAAAAAAAAAAAACATAATAAGAAATAAGTCTGGGGAGATAAAGTGATACAGAAAGTGTGAAATAGGGTGGTTCCTTGTCATGATATTGTATGGGAAAGAATCTATAAGGTTCTTGGTATTAATCACAGTGATGAAACTGGCGATGAGGGTTTTGTTTGAACAATGTTGCGAGATAATGTGTGGAGTCTAGGAAAGCTGCGAATGTCTACGGAGAAGTACATGGTGGTTAGATCAGGAGCTGATTAGGTGACATTTGGGTGCTTGGGAAAAGGATCTTTGCGATGGTTCATGAACATGTGAGTCTCCGTGTTTTCAAACCTCTTTCTCTGGTTTAGCTTTCTATTTGCTTGAGGGCAAGCAAAGGCTAAGTCTGGGGGAGTTGATATATCATGGTTTTTACACCTTTTAGGCTATGATATAAGTCTGTTTTTATAGAGTCTTTCTACTATTTCGTAGTGTTTTATAGTCTTTTACAGGTTTTAGCACGTTTGGAGCATAATTGAAGATATTGGAGCTTTCTGGAGCATTTGGGAGCGAAGCAGAAGTTCGTGTAGCTGAGTACCCGATTTGAAGCCTCAGTATCGATCGATACTGACTAGTATCGGTCGATACTCATTGAAGCAGACACGATCGCAACTTTTTCCAAGAGTTGAAGAATTACAAAATTGCCCAGAAAACTTTATTATTTACAAGAAGCCCCAAAACGTGACTTAGGTTATTTATTAGGATTTTACAGCCACTTTGATGGCTATACTTTATTTTACTTTGGAGTTGTGAGAGAGCTTTTGAAGGGAGACAAGTCTGAAACTTTGTTCGTCCTAGAGAAGATTTCGAACCCTCTTGTTACTCTTTCTTATTATCTATTTGAGTATTTATTCAGTCATGTGTATTGCTTCAATTTCCATGTCTGAGTAGATATCTTGTTAGGTTTAGGGTTCTCATAAGGGATTTCTTTGAATGCTAGGTTTATTTATAGTTTAGGGTTCATAATCTGAATTAGTTCTTCACCATAGGTTGTTCTCAAAGCTAATTCTATATTGATCACCTAGAACTTAGATCTTAGGTTAATTGATTTGGCACGAGAGTGCAATTAAGAAACCTGATAGAATTTAGGGTGAGCAAAATAACTATTCGCAAAGAGATTTGGTTTAGTTGTTTTGTGAACAAATCAAACTCGAACTAAAAGCTGGTTTAGATTTTAGGATTCGCAAAGAGATTTGGAATTCTAGGACTTAGGCTTAAATAATTCTCGCAACGACAGTTGGTTAATCATACTTTAGTGATTTGAGTTCAAGAACCGAGCGTAACCTGAACCCCGATTAGTTAGTTTGTCTGCATTCATTGATTTCCTGAGAAATACCCTGAACCTATCTTTCTTCCATTGATTTTAGAACTCGTTTACTGTCTATTGCTTTTTGTTTGAACTGAATTGCTTAGCTTGATTTTCATCTATATAATCTATTGTGTGTTTCCGTGAGTCATTGTGTTCGACCCCTACATATACTACAACAACTGCTTTAGTACTTTCAGGGTACTAATTTGAGCATATCAGCGTTCTAAAAGTGCTAGCTGCTCCAATGACAGATTAACTAGCGGAGTGTTCTTGTTCTTTCTGGTTCCTCGATTAGGCATGCACCTAAAACACAAAAGTCAAGAACGTAAGTGTTAGAGGGGGGGGGGGGGGATTAGCACCCCCTGGTTTAACTCGGTTCGAACCGAGACCGGTTCAATCAAGACCGGTTTACGATGGTTCGGATCAAGGACAAATCAGCCCAAAAACATTGCGCCGAGCTCGGAATCTCGTTTAAGCCCATCTCGGCTACCGATCTAGGCCCAGCGCGAGCCCAGTCCGTTACAACAGATAATAACCAGAATATTTCCCTTTTTTTGCGCCGATCTCGGAAATAGAAATATTCCCCTCGATTGAGTTTTCGAGATATTAGGAAGATATCCTTATCTCGGAGAGAAAAGCGGAATATTTCCTTCTCCTAATCAAACTCGGAAAAGGAAATATTCTCCCTTCAAACAGCCTCAAGACAATATAAATAGAGGAGAAGGCTCATTCATCCAGGCATCCACAACTTCCGCAGAGACCAGAGAATACGAGAGAACTCTTTTACCGATCTCAAGTTCTTTTTTCTTTGCCATCTTACTAAAACTCTGTTGTAACGCCGACTCTTGATCAATAAATGAGATTCCAATTAAAGTACTGTTTTACCCCTTTTGTGTGATTTACGGATCAACAATTGGGGCTGACTGTGGGGAATTATATAAAACAGTACTTTCGTATATCGTTTGATTGAGTTCGGCGATGGTTCTTCCAATCGACACCTCTGTGGTCATCATCAACGGATCAGAAAACGATGAACAAAACCCTCGGGCTGACGAACTCAATCCAACCGATACCGAATTACCGACAACCGGAGGAGGACTCCTTCCGACCTTACCTACTGGAAGGGATAATCAGACCAATCAACCGAGGACTCTTCCACCGCCTCCAGCTACCCCAGCAGTCATGGACCCGACCATCTTTATGGAAGCCATGGCACCACCGTTCGCTGAAATCAACAAAAAGAACGAAGAGCGGATCGCATCTCTAATAACATCCCACTTTGAACGCCGAAGCCAGATCGGTACCCTCGATCCAAACCTGATCACCCCCGCCAACGAAAACACATTACGCCGGAACCTCTTGCCCGACCTGACAGATGCTCAACTCCCGGGTGTGACCGACCTACCGACTAGGAGATCCGCAGCCAATTCGGAAATCCACATCGCGGATCAAGCTGCCATGAACCTGGAATTCGCAAGGGTCCAGGCCCAGTTACAAGACATGCGGTCTAAAGTCCACCAGGCGACGAGCTCAGCGCCAGAAATCGACCGGGTGATTCAGGAGTCGCAGAGGACACCATTTACGGACTGAGTCATCAACACTCCAGTCCGGCGATTGGAAAGGGTCAAGATCAAGCCATACTATGGGTTTACCGATCCTAAGCATTTCCTGACCTCTTTTGTTATCATGATGAATCGATTTCGTTTTGGCTCGGAAAACGAAAAGGACGCAGCCATGTGCCAATTATTTGTAGAGAACCTATCCGGAGCCGCGCTCGATTGGTTTTCGACGCTCGAAGCGAATTCTGTCAACAGCTAGAACGAGCTCACTACAAAGTTCCTCAAACGCTTCACCATGTTTATCAAGCAGAAAACGAAGAACGCCGAACTCTGGGCCCTCGAACAGAAGCAGGACGAGCCCCTACGCAATTTCGTGGAACGTTTCAAGGTGGTCGTATCCCACTGTACGATCGACAAAGAAGCTGCGATCGAGGCTCTTTATAAAGCGACCTGGTACGAATCAGACTTTCACAAGGAGATCAAACGCAACAATCCAAAAACGTTGGAAGACATCTTACACAGGGCGCACATCTTCATAATGGAGGAAGAGGAAAATCCGAGAAAGATAGGCGGTACGCGCTTACGAAACAGCATGCTGCTAAGGATAAACAGTTTGTCCTTCCAAAGCAGCCCGTCAACACGGTTCAAACTCAGCAATCATGGTCGAACACTTGGGTTCGGTCGGACGAACCAAAAGAGCCTGATACCGAGCCCGGACTATACTGCAACTTCCACAACCGAGTCGGAAATCATTCAACTGAAGAGTGCCGACACCTACAGGAATTCCTGCTGATGAAGTAAAAAAAGGGGCAAGTTCCAGTCGAAGGAGCCTTCCAACCTTCGAATAAACCTCGTCGTAACGATAACGGAAGAAGACGTAACTACAAACCAAGCAAGGCTACCGAGCAACATAAAGATAAGCCTTACTCCGAATTCAGAATTATCAGAACTTGGCAGCACGCTACTACAACAAGAAAGTCCGCGGACGTCATTTCACTGACGGCGACCTTGTTCACTGAAGGCACCGAAGAAAAGAATGCCGGCAAGCTCGGTACAAACTGGGAAGGACCTTATCAGGTCATGAGGGTAGTCAAACCAGGCGTCTACGAGCTCATGAAGCTAGACGGAACCCCTATTCCCCGTTCATGGAATTCAATGAACCTCAAGCGCTACTACATCTAGGCCAGCTCTCGAGCGCCAAAAAAAAAAAAAAAGATCACCGAGCTACTACACATGGGCTCTATTCCAATATGTAATATGAACTACGAATGGCTTGATCCTTCTTTCGAAGGTGCGTAGGCAGCCTTCACAGGCGCATATATAACATTAATAAAATTTTATTATGCGAAGGCATTTTAACCGAACTCGAACAGTTCATATTTCTAAGTCAAACTTTATGTTTGCCGAACTCCAACAATTCGTATTTTTAAGTCAAAATTTATGTTTGCCGAACTCCAACAGTTCATATTTTTAAGTCAAACTTTATGTTTGCCGAACTCCAACAGTTCGTATTTTTAAGTCAAACTTTATGTTTGCCGAACTCCAACAATTCGTATTTTTAAGTCAAACTTTATGTTTTCCGAACTCCAACAGTTCGTATTTTTAAGTCAAATTTTATGTTTGCCGAACTCCAACAGTTCGTATTTTTTAGTCAAACTTAATGTTTACCGAACTCCATCAGTTCGAAATGTCAACCACAACGGTTTCCATATCGACATCCTGGCCAGACGATCGAATAAGCCGAGCTAAGCTCGCACACATCCTCATGGTGCAATGGATAACACACTTTCCACATCCGAAGCCGAGACTAGTCTCGCATTAACTTCTCATATTATCCTAGCCAAATAAGCCGAGTCCGTCTCGCGCACTCGGATTCAATATGAGAAAAACCTAGAGCATATTGAGATAAGCTGTTCACGTATTCTTGAATCAAACTCTAAGGTCAAGCCGAACGTCTTTCCTCGCAAAGTTAAGCCGATTTCTCAACAATCGCAAAATTAATAAGCCAATTTCTCAACAATTGCAAAACTAGTAAGCCGATTCCTCAACAATCGCAAAATCAGTAAGCCGATCTACGACATGGATCGCCGACCTCAAACAGGTTCAGTCAAACTCGTCCTCTTCACCCGGCTAAGATCGTACTGATTACGACACCATTGTGTACGACGAGCTTGAGGAGTTCGTATAATGTACGACTTCAGATATACCAAAACTCGACTTAGAAATGACTTAGAAAATGACTAAGTACAACATTCGAGTCCACAATCAATAAAAACCGGGATTCATTTAAAAAGCCCCCTCGGGCAAATAACAAAATGGATACCGGACTATAAAAACCCTCCGGTCCAAGAGGTCAACTTATAAGCCCTTTCGGGCAGAAGAAAACTAAACAAATTACAAAAAGATAGAAAAAAGCAACTTAAACGTGTTGCCTCCGCATCGCATCAGCGCGATCTGCCGACATCGAAGCCCGGTTGGATCCGAACTCGTCAAGGCCCGGTGGAACTTCATTACCCATCGAGGTCGAAACCTCTGGGTGCACTGGATAGGTGAACGGTGAGATAACCAGATCCGCATCAAGCAGCTCGCGGAGGTCGATCGCAGCATATTCCGCCGACTTCTCCGCCTTAAGCTTCTCGATGCGGGATGGCAGAACAATAATGCCGTGCTTCTTCTTAAGGCTCTCACAGAAACAAAGAATTCCTTGCCGGATAGCTTGCCGACAGATGATCCTTGACCTTCTGAAGCCGAACTTGGCACTTTTCTGTGACCACCTTCCTCTTTGAAATTTTCTGAGTGCGGTCAGCCCGCAGTCGCGAAGTTTCTGCAAACAATTTCAACGAAAGCGCATCCTTTTCCAACTCCAGCTCGGCTTCTTTGCCGCTCTTCAGTGCGGCCAACTCTCTAGTCAGCTCGGATACCGCGCGATCGCCAGCCTCCACCCTGTCCTCGGACACGTGCAGCTCCTTGCGAAGTTCCACGACTTGAACACTCGCTTTGAAAGCCTTGCGACGGGAGGCACCGAGCTCACGGTCGTAAGACCCGACGATCTCGTTCGTTTGGGCAACCATCTGTCGAAATAACAAACGTCAGGAACAAGGATCGAAAAGAGTAAAAGAAGGAGCGACAAACTCAGAAAAGGATTTTCACCTCAGCAGTGGTCCGAGCCAGCTTCTCGAAAGCCTCGGACTTATGAAGGCGATCAACTGGAGGAAGAAAGTCCGGGCCAAAGCTTACTCGCCGATATGTTTCGGCATAATCCCACGCATCAGTCGCTGGATCAGACGTCCGATGCCTCTTCAGAACGGGAGAATCATCCGAGAAGACCACTGTTTCTTCTTCGGCACGATGAGGCTCGGTATTCCCCTCATCACCTTCAGTACGCTCGGCTTTTTCAGTACCGACCCCACGGTTTGGCCAGTCGCTTGCCGAGTCCCCCTTTTTGTTTTCCTTTTTCTCTTCTTTTCAGCCGGAAGAGAAGTTTGTTCTTCAGCAAGAACCTGTTCCCCAGCGGGAACATCACCTCCGAAGATCTCTTCGTCGTTAGCCGTTTGTCCGACCTCAATCGAGGAAGGAACTTCAGGATTCACCTGTTCGGCTACGGAAGGGATATCCACATCCACTTCATCACCGTCCATGTCATCCATTAAGTTTGGGATGTCGTCCAGTTTCATCTTCCTCTTTCGACGAGACGGATTGGTTGAAGAAGTACAAAGACAAAGGGTTAGAGTCAATTACCGATCTAAAACAAGAAAGAAGAACCGATATGTACCTTTCGAAGCTCGCTTAGCTTTCTGGTCAAGTTTGTCCTGGTACGCCTCTGGCCACCGAACTTTTCCTGCCGCGCTCAACTCCTTCGCTTGAAGATGAGTAAATCCGGGAGTGGTAATCAAGAAGCTCAGAAGATGACGCTCTGAAAAACAAAGCAACAAACGATACTTAGGTAAAATAAGGCTTAAGAGAAAAAACCAAAGAACCGATATCTACCAATGGGGCTCCTCCATCGAGTTCGGTAAGTCCCGTCAGGACGTTCAACGGAGTGTTCATCGACTTTCACAAAGAAGTATCGAGTATTCCAGTGATTAACCTTGCTCGGTTTAACCCCAGTAATAAGATCGTACTCCGGCTTCGCTTGCGCACACAAAAACCAAGGCCTGACCTCCGAGCGACTCGGAACAGCATCTCGAATATCTCGACCGTGATGGGAACGTGTCATCACCGAGAATTAGGAGACCCATCAGGTTGATCACTGTGGCCAGTAAAAGTTGAGATAGTGCGACATGTCTTCTCCTACAATACTTGTAGAAGAGCTCGGGTATCGGAAATTGGAGGCCGCACTCCCGAAAATAATATTCATAAACACAGATGTAACCCTTAGGGGCGTCCCACGATCGATCGGTCACCTTCGGGATCTTGTAAACAAGTTTGTCCGGAGCCCTGCACTTTTCCAAAGTGACTTGAACCGTACTCTTTTTGGACTGCGTTGGTCCAATGATCGAAGGCTCCTCTATCTTTCTCCGAACTACCGGAGAGACTGGTTCTTCATCCTCTCCTTCATCCGGGCGGACCTTTGGCGAAGCACCATGATCGCCCTGCCGAGCCGCATCTTCGGCTTCCTGTAGCCGCACAGCAGATTCACGATCGGCTCGAACTTGGCTATCTGTTTCTACAACATCTTCCGCCTCGAGCCGAGCTGCAAATTCTCGATCCATGCGAACTTGGCTATCTGTTCCAGCTACTTCCTCGGCCCGATCTCCGAACTCATCTCTCAGATGAGGAACCTAGACAGCAACCCTAGAACTACTCGCTTAACCATGACGCGAGTTATACCTGAACAATTCCGGCATATCCGAGCTCGAGACGGAATCATCCATGAAACGCCTAACGTCTGAAAAGTCTTGATTCGGAGATCAGTCATCAACAGAAATGGAGGCACCTTCAGAATTCATCTCGATAGGAAGAAGGAATTGATGAAAAACGGTTTGAAGACTGATGAAGAACAGTTGAAGATCGACCGGAAATTTTGAAGATCTTCAAACAGATCGGAGAAATCACGGCGGAATAACGACCGAAAATCGGAAAACACAAAAAATCTAGAGAGAAGGGATAGCGTTTAGAGAGAGAAAGAGTACATTTTTCGGAAGCAAGGGAGAAGTGAGAAAAAAGCGAGGTTCGTCCGATATTTATAAAGAAAATCACAATCATGACGACTCCTCGAATTCCGCGAAAGTTTGGGAAAACGAATCGACTCGCATTTTCCCGAGGAGAATAACGATTCCAAATCAACACGCCTCTTCTCGAGAAAGAGAAGAATGATTACGAATTAACTCAAAGATTCACCGAACTCGAAAGTTCAAAAATCGATTCGACCGCGAGAATTCTAATCTTAACTTTCGAAAGGAATTCGCCGAACTTAAAATAGAATCTGATCAGATCGTACCGATCTCAATTCTAACCGAGCTAAAGAATACTTCTTAGAAATTCACCAAACTGATAAACTCCCTCGCCGAACTGAGGGGTGATGTGTCCATAATTTGCATAGTTTAAGCATGCATATCATGTAGGTTTTAGATTATTTACTTGGATCTTCATGGTATTTCATACTTGTTTTGTCCCACTTAGAGTATTAGGAGCTGCATTAGGTCCTAGTGAGTCTTTTGCATGTCTTTGAGGAGTTTTCTAGGTGTTTGGAGACACTTGGTGGCGTTTGGAGATTTGGTGCTTAAAGACTAGAGAGGAACCATCCGGAACGTCTCAAAGAACCGATCAGAAGAAGGCGATCCGATTAGATCCAGCTCTTGGAGTCTTCATGAGAGTTGTATCTCGATGCGTCCTCTAACCATAGGAGTTGGAATCAAGTCATTCGGACATGTGATTTGAGAGATATGGCTGATTTACCAGAGATAGGTCTGCCTGGCCGAGATGGTTTCTTCAATACCGAGATCACTGGTCGGTGCAACTGCTCGGTGTGGAAACAGAGGGAAAATTTCTTAGCACCGACGTGTGGTACCGAGGAGTGACGTCGGTATTGAAGGGTCTCCACTCCGAATTAGCCTCGGTGATCTTCACCAAAGTTGTAGAGGAGTCAATCATCTTTACATAGGAGTTTGAATCGGGTTATTTGGACATATGAATAGGGAGATAAGACGGATTTACTGAAGGTATGTCTGTCTGGCCGAGAGAAGATAAAACCGTCCAAATAATCGGAAAAACGAAGGCCTTCCGATATGAAACAACTCTAGTGCTCTTCATTAAATTTGTAGAGGAGTGAATCAGATTTATACAGGAGTTTGCATCATATCATTTGGACCTCTGGATCGGATATTATGGCCAAGACACTGAAGCATGATCTGCCTGGCCGAGAAGAGATGACATCGTCCAAAAAACCGGTAAAACGAAGTTCTTCCGATCATATTCAGCCTCTCTGGCCTTCATGAAAGTTGTACAGGGAAGCGTTAGATGTTCATACAAGAAAACATTATGTCATTTGGACATCAGGATAGGGAGATGCCTCAAATTTATCGAAGACGCATCCAGGATCCGACCGGGTCAATACCCGATTTGTTCCGGGTTGACCCGGTTCGCCCATTTTCATTTATAAACCCAAAAACCCTAATTTTCATTATTATACTTTCTTTTTTCAAAAATACTTTCCCTTTGAGGAGAGAAATAGATTTTTGGAGAGAGAGATCCTTTAATTTATGCAAGTGATTGTTTCTTTGATTGAATCTCTTCTTCCTATCTTATCTCTTCTTTGATTACACACGAACCATCCATGGATTCTCTCTCTTTCTCCATCGATTTTGAGATGTCCTTTATGGGGGTTGAGTAATTCTTTAGGATCTAGGGATGGGGTAGAATTAGATGATCCAAGGCTTGATTTGTGATGTCTTAGGGTAGAATATCTTTTATCCTTTCTTGTTAAGTGATTTTAATGATGGATCTAGCTTGGGAAAGTGGATTTAGACAAGAGGCATTTCATGCACACAAGGTGTTTGATGAAATGCCTAGATGAACTTTTTAAGAGATTTTCATTTCTAGCCTAAGGGATTAGTTGTCTAGAGTGATTATTTGGTTGATCTTGTTTATATGTTCTCAATGCTTGCTAATGGTTGTTCCACAAATGACAATTTGCTAATGGGATTAATGATTAGCAAAGTGATTAGTGCCTAGACATAGGATTAGTCTAAATTAGGATCTATTATCTAGGGATTAGTCTTCATAAAGCTTTAGACATCATAATTAGGACTTGGATCACTCTATTTCAATAACCCTATCCTTGGATTCATTTTTGTTCATTGAATTGCATCACTTGTTTATTGCTTTAGCTTGTTTTGTTTTCAGTTTAGCTTCTTAATCACAAACCCCTATTTGCTTGCTTAACTCACTTAGTAGTATGTATTCCTAGTGCTTGAAACTTAACCCTTGGTTCGATCCTTTTATGCTCAATAGGCATTTTAGGTAATTGATATAGGTAAAATCCATTTATCAAGGGGGGGACCAATTGTTAGAGGGGGGATTAGAAACCCCCTGGTTTAACTCGGTTCGAACCGAGACCGGTTCAATCAAGACCGGTTTACGATTGTTCAGATCAAGGACAAATCAGCCCAAAAACATTGGGCCGAGCTCGAATCTCGCTTAAGCCCATCTCGGCTACCGATCTAGGCCCAGCGCGAGCCCAGTCCGTTATAACAGATAATAACCAGAATATTCCCCTTTTTCCGCCGATCTCAGAAATGGAAATATTCCCCTCGATTGAGTCTTCGAGATATTAGTAAGATATCCTTATCTCGGAGAGAAAACTGGAATATTTCCTTCTCCTAATCAAACTCGGAAAAGGAAATATTCTCCCTTCAAACGCCTCAAGACAATATAAATAGAGGAGAAGGCTCATTCATCCAGGCATCCACAACTTCTGCAGAGACCAGAGAATACGAGAGAGCTCCTTTACCGATCTCAAGTTCTTTTGTCTTTGCCATCTTACTAAAACTCTGTTGTAACGCCGACTCTTGATCAATAAACGAGATTCCGAGTAAAGTATTGTTTTACCCCTTTTGTGTGATTTACGGATAAACAGTAAGTAATAAAAAATCACGATGAGTATCAACCGACACTGAATGGTGTCGATCGATATCAACAAAAGAAAACGACGAGTATCGACCGACACTGACTAGTATCGATCGATACCGACGAACTTAGTCGAAACTCGATAGCTAAAATCTAATGGCGATATTTAGAGTCCCCGACAACGGCGCCAAATTTGATATGCTCAAATTAATACCCTATAAGTACTAAAGCAGTTGTTGTAGTATATGTAGGGGTCGAACACAAGAACTCAAGAAAATCACACAATAGACCGAATAGTATCGAATCAAGCTAAGCGATTCAGATGAAACAAAAGCAATAAACAGTAAAAGAGTTGTAAAATCGATGGGAGAAAGATAGGTTCAGGGTATTTTTTAGGAAATCAATGAATGCAGATAAACTAACTAATCAGGGTTCAAGTTATGCACGGTTCTTGAACTCAAATCACTAAAGTATAATTAACCAACTGTCGTTGCGAAAATTATCTAAGTCTAAATCCTAGAATTCCAAATCTCTTTTCGAATCCTAAAGTCTAAACCAGCTTTTAGTTCAAGTTTGATTTGTTCACAAAATAACTAAACCAAATCTCTTTGCGAATATTTATTTTGCTCACCCTAAGTTCTATCAGATTACTCAATCGCACTGTCGTGCCTAATTGATTAACCTAAGATCTAATTTCTAGGTGATCAATCCAGAATTAGCTTTGAGAACAACCTAAGGTGAAGAACTAATTTAGATAGTGAACCCTAAACAACTAATCAATATAGCATTCAAAGAAATCACTTATGAGAACCCTAAACCTAACAGAAGATCTACTCAGACATGGAAATTGCAGCAATAAACATGACTGAATAAATCTTTAAATAAATAATAATGAAGAGAGTAAAACAAGGGTTCGAAATCTTCTCTCGGACGAACATAGTTTAAGACTTGTCTTCCTCAAAAGCACTCTCACCAAAAACCAAAGTAGAATAATGCGTAATGAAATCGTAGCCACCAAAGTGGCGGTAAAACCTAAATAAATACTCCAAAATGCTCCAGAAAGCTCCAATATCTCCAATTATGCTCCAAACGTGCCAAAACCTGTAAAAGACTCCAAAATACTACAAAGACTTTATAAAAAGGACTTATATCATGGCTTAAAACGGGTAAAAACCATGATATATCAAAGACCGCGTATATATCATCCACTTCGAGCCCCCATGTCTTTTTTGTTTTGCAATAAGCTGGATAGTCACCTACATGGTAATCCAACGCCCCAACAGGTACCAATTTACCAGATCTGTCGGCATTCGGGAGAGAATCAACGAAATCCTTGTACTTGGTAGTCCACATCGTGGAAAAAGAGAATCAAGAAAGCAAATTCTTGAAGTCCTAAACCATTACGGATGCTTCACGGATCGAAGCCTCAATAGATTTATCCCAGCATCCATGTGTTGTGTTTACAAAGCCATATGTTAAACAATAGTAGACCAAAACGAGTAATAAGTATGTTCAAGACGTCTGTTAAAGAAGTCAGCAACAGTCTAGATTATTTTAAATTGCATATAACCAAAGGAAAAACAGTCTATACCGTGTCACGAAGCCATTTATGTGGAGTTCGTAGAATCCAAACCCACTCAATTGAAGAGGGAGGTTTCCTTATTGGATAATTGCTGTAAAACAGTAAAACAGAAACATGCAGCAAGTGTTAGGTTGAGTAATATAATACCTACCATTCCAAACAAAATAATCCATTTAGAAAGTAGTGACTTACATATCAAGTTTCAACCAATCAACTAGCACCTTCACCTTTTTTCTTATCAACGGGATCAAAAGGATCATATCCACGACCTTGTATTCTCGGGTTTGGAATGATTTCCTTTATAGTGTTATTTTCTTGAAAAATATGCACCTGTGAAGACGCAAGCCTCCTAAGCCTGTCACTCTTTGCACGTTGCAAAATAAAAACCGCTTTTTCTTTTTATGTTGTTTCTCTTTTTGAACCGCCTCAAAATCTATGTCACAAAAGTTTTTGTCAAGAATCACAACACTTGGTTCTCTTCCACCATTCACACTCTCACTTTGCATGTAAACACAATTACTCTGCATTTTTCCAAGAACCAGAAAAATATTTAGCAAAACAAACTAGACTTGAAATCCACATAAGAGAAAACCAAACATAAAGTAACGTTTGAACAACCAACTAAGAAAATTAGTTTTGTACTCAAACAACTTCAACCAAAGCAAGCACAAGTTTTGAAAACGAGTCTAATTCTTCTTTTTTCTGCCCTTTTTCTTGGGAGAGGGTTTCAAACTAACCCCAATATCATGATTGTTGGTGCCCTCCTCATCATTACTGGTTTTGCCATCCACTGGATTTGCATTGGATTTGACCTGCTCATAATCACCAACGTTCTCTTTTGGTCCACCTTTCACTGCCTCTATTGTCCGCTCGACAGCTTCTACCTTCTTGCTAAGGAGCTTGATATGATATTCACAATTACTAAGCCCATCCATCATCTGTCCATGTGTGATTTCATTGTGGCAATCATGGACTCATCCTCATCCACATAAGATCGAGACCTCTTTCGATTTTTTTCATCCGAGTCGAAGCTCCTTTTGTTGTCCACCGTATTCTCCGACTTCATATTATTTGAGGTCTTAACACCAACCACATGCCAATGACTCCGAGTCCACTTCCAGGAAACACGATCAAACTGTCCAAACATTGCTTTCACAATGTTCTCAATCTTCACATCTTCTTAATCATCATCCCACAATGGGAACATATGGTTGAATTCCTTCACAACGTAGTTGTTTACACGGCTCTACGAAAAACAAAACGGGGACAGTTAGATCATCATGGAATAAGGCAGATAAAATCAGAACATTATAATTTTTAAAAACACAGAAAATTACATGTTTTAGCATATTCTCTTTGACAGATTTTCTGCCTCTGGATCCTTTGTAAGCCAGAAGCGGTGGAGTTGGGTGGAATGGGTTCTCCAAATACAGCGGCAAAATTCAGGAGAGCATAGTATACCCAAACTTGAAGAACTTCTACAAACCCTTGGATGGAATACGTCTTGTTCAAATCTTTCTCCTTCACCGAACCTATCAGGTTTTTAAAAGCGACTCTTCCCAAAGGGTAATTCTCAAAAACACCTAGATCCATCACTAGTCTAGACATACTAACCCGTGTGGCTGCTTAGCTTTTTTGTGCTTCAATAAAACCAACATAGATGGCTAGATATCCCAACCTCAACCGATCCTCCCGAAACCATGATCTAGAAACCTTACACACTACCATCAAATCTTCAATACTTGGACCCATATTAGAATTCACTCCCATTTGCTCCCAGAATTCTAGCATCTCCTCTGTAACGTCTATCTTTGGATTTTTTAGATTGTCAACATAATCGCAGTTGAGTCTCGTAAGATATTCAAACTCATTCAATGAAAATCTCAATGGATTTACACCAATGAGTCTCAAAATCTCAAATTTCCTCTTGCAAACTAGCTGAAAACTGAGCATATGATGTATCAGTCTGGATGCCCAACCAAAATCCAGTTGGTTGAATTTTAAAAACACACCCAACCTCGAATTAAAAAGCTCTGTCCATTCATCTTTTTCTAATGCTTCAACTACCGCATCAAACAACTTTGCTATTTATTAAATTATTTTGACTACAAATTTATTAGGGTAGTCTGGTTCACTGGCTGTAGAATATCTGTAATAAACGTTTAAAAAAAAAAACTCTTGAGTTTGGGTATAAAATCGTTGTTTTATATATTAAAAAAAAACAAATTGGATTGGCTATTTTATGATCTCTTCTTCGAAATCACAAGCCACTCAAATACGCTATCACTCTCGAATTTTGTTTACATATAATTTTGTTAAAGTTCATATCAAATTATCAATTATAAGTCTATAAAATACAATAGGCTCTCTGCTGTCATTAAATGATAATTTAGGTGACTACTTCTACATTTTTTTCTCCTAAGTAATAAGGGAAAATTGCAATTAAATAATCTAAACTTTGTTAGAGCTATTAACCAGTCCTTTCCATCCAACAGGTAAAATGTTACTTTTATTTGTTTGACAACAATTAACAGACTCTTTTACTTATAAAAAACCCCTTCCGATTTTGAATCCTCTCGTATCAGAGTGAGACAGCAAACTTGAGAGCTTCTAGTGGTTTTTTTTTGGTTTTTTACCAACAACAAATGTATGTATCTTGTAAAATCGATGTGGGTAATTTTTCTGGATAGGTTAAAATGCACTGGTTCAATTTTAGTTATGTGTAAACCAATTTGGGTCAGCCTAAATCAATAATTCCAGTAGGTTTTTTTTGTTGGTCAAACCGGATTAGATTTTTTTCCTGGTTAGGTTTGGTTAATTAACTTAATTTAATAGGGTAAAATTTTGGTTAGGTTAATTATATTCGGTTTTGCAGACTTCACCTATACCCTAAATTCTAAATAGACTTCACCCGAAGTCTACTATATATACCCTAAACTATGAATAAACTTCACATGAAGTCTGCTATACCCTAAACTATGAATAGACTTCACATGAAGTCTCAAAAGTTAAACAGACTTCGTTTGAAGTCTCTAAATTGTTGCAGACTTCAAATGAAGTCTGCTAAATCTAAACCTTAAATCGAATATTTTGCACTTAATAGTCAAAACCCTAAATCAAAACTTTAACCCTATATGCACAATCAA
Organism: Eutrema japonicum; assembly: GCA_030161315.1. Classification (NCBI taxonomy): domain Eukaryota; kingdom Viridiplantae; phylum Streptophyta; class Magnoliopsida; order Brassicales; family Brassicaceae; genus Eutrema; species Eutrema japonicum. Next base: position 34,483,121 of record BSQW01000007.1, on the reverse strand, counting down.
ATACATAACTCAAAATATCATAAAACTTATAAATATGAAACAATAATAACTACCAACACATGACCACATGTTTAAACCTATGGTTATACACTATGTATTATGTATTCATTTTATTAGTAGTATGTATGAAACTATAACCTAATTTATATTTGTTGGTTTAATTTGATTTAATTGTATGAAATTTTAATTTATATACATCACAATTGTTTATATATAATTTATGCAAACAAATTTTTAATCAAATTATTTTATTTATAATTTAAATATTAGATTTAATTACATAGCAGTCTATATAGTAGATTTCTCTACTTCTTTAATAGACTTCACAAGATTATAACTGTAATTGAGACTTCTGTTTTTTGTTTGGTCATAAGGGATGTAATTGTAATTTTCTTACCCTTTTGGGTTACTTTTGTTTTAAATTGAATAAAAGGTCTACTTTTGTATTTAGAATCAAATTGTGAGTCATTTTTGACAATTCCCCTCATATTTTTATGAAGAAATGTAAAGAAGGAGAATTGTTGAAACTACTCCATACCTTAGGGTTGAGACGTTTGGTTACTTATTTATTATAATAATTTTTTCTATGTTTTTTAAGAACTGAAAACCGATGTCTCTCCCCTTACACATTCTCCCCTTTTCTAGAGTTAGAGTGAACTTACATTCTTCGTTCCCCCTAGTTGCCACCTTCCCCTATGGAGTATTCTTCTCCTTTCGGTGCAAGTGGGTCATTGCATGCATTATTTTCCACTTCCTGCAGGAGAATATATTCCTCTTGTCTGGTTTTGTCTTCTTCTCCTTAGTTTTTTTCTTTTTTTTTTCTTCAAAATCATCATTCGATGTCCCATCTTCTTTTACCTCCATTTGACTACGTAGGGAATTGCTGAAAATGGTGCACCCATTACAAGAAAACAGGGGTATTTCCGACGGCCAAAACCGTCGGAAATCCGTCGGAAAGGGCCTTTTCCGACGGATTTCCGACGGATTTAAGCTGTCGGTTACAGTTCGTCGGAAATATGGTATCCGTCGGAATCCGTCGGAAAGCCGTCAGACATTTCCGACGGATTTCCGACCGCGTCCGTTCCGACGGATATTCGACGGACTTCCGACGGATACTCCGACGGATATTCAGTCGTAAATGCCGTCGGAAATCCGTCGGAAATTTCCGACGGATTTCCGACGGATAGATTACCGACAGCATTTCCGACGGATACTCCGACGGGTATTCAGTCGTAAATGCCGTCGGAAATCCGTCGGAAATTTCCGACGGATTTCCGACGGATATATTACCGACAGAATTTCCGACGGATGATTATCGAATGAATTTGTCGGAAGTCCGTCGTAAATCCGTCGGAAGATATTTCCGACGGATTTCCGACGGTAACTATTTTCGACGGAGTTACGACGGATAATTTGATCGGAAGTTGTCTCGGAAGTCCGTCGGTTCTTCGTCGGAAATAGGTTCCGAAGGATTTACGACGGTAACTATAACGCCCCGACCACCCATACCTGTGGGCCCCATGCCTTCTCTCGGCCCGTGGGCCCCATGCCTTCTCTCGGCCCGTGGGCCCCATGCCTTCTCTCGGCCCGTGGGCCCCATGCCTTCTCTCGGCCCGTGGGCCCCACCCTTGTCCGACGGCCGGTGCGTTAATCCGTGAGGCTTGTAATACTTGTTTACTGACCCTGCAATCACCACGTGATCTTTCCCCGTGTTTTGTCCTCACTCACACGATACCGCGAATAACTTCCCGGAATGTCACCCATCCTTAAACTACTCCAGCTCAAGCACGCTTAACTCTGGAGTTCTTTCGGGCAAGTGATCGGAAAAGCTAAGTGCACTTTGGTGTCATAGGTAGCCAAATCAATTCTTATAAGCCTCTCCGCATATACAAGAAATCGGGATGTTACAAGAACTTATTCCGACGGTTTTCCGACGGAATTGGTATTTTGAATTTTATTTAATTATTTATTTTTTTGGAAATTTATATATTAAAATTATAGAAATTTGAAATATAAATTAAAAATAGAAATAATAAATATATAAATTCATTAAACAAAATTAAAAAAAGTCATTACACATTAAAATAAATTGTTCAAAAAAAAAGCATTAAAAGCAAATATTTAGACGGTTGGAGAATCTCCGTCGTCGGGATTATTATCCCGAAACATATGCGGGAAGCATTTTTCCATCATCTTCTCCAAGCAGGAGAGCTTCTTGGTGGTAGTCTGTTGCTCCGTCCGTAGCTCTTCAACCTGCTGGTCACGGTCTTTCACCGTTTGGGTGAGCCTCTCGATTTCTACCCGGTACTCCGAAGGATAACGAGGAAACGAGGAAGAAGATTCCTGGGTCGGAAGGGTGCCTAACCCAGCGAATCGACCTTTCACTTGCCGGGTTTGCTGCGAATAATTAAAACCGATAATAAATAAATAACGAAAAAAAAAAACGAAATGAAATTAAAACTTACCTCAAGTACAATCTGGTTTATCTCTTCCCGGGACAAAGAGTTCGAGGACGACGATCCTTCGATAGTGAGCTGCGATGATAGTTCACGGTCCAGCTTCGTCTTCTTGCTCTTCTCGACAACATCCTGCATCCCCAAGTCCTGTATCTGACCGGTTTTCTTGTTGGTGTGTCTATTCTCGATGAGTTGAAGATAATCGGGTTCGGAACCAGATGCTCTCGCCTGCGAAAATTTGTTAAGTTAAATAAATATAAAAAACAGAATTAACAATAAAAAATTTAAATTAAACTTACCATTTCCATCGCTTCCCGTTCGATGGTCTTTGCGCCCGCGTTGTGGATGTAGACCCCTTTCCCGCCTCGTTGGCTATTTCGGTTCTTCGACTGTTGCTCGGAGGTCTTTTTTGTCGCAGGCCTACTCCAGTACTCACAGAAGCCTTTCCAGACGTCGTCGTCAAGGTCCTTCGGCTTGTCTTTGTTCTGTTTCCACTCGTACATGTGCTTCGAGTACGAGTTTACGGCATACTTGTCGAATGTGTCAATGACTTCGCGCGTATGATGAGAGTTCCACGTGAACTCTTGCTACAATTTTTAAAAAAAATTTGTTACATATCAAAAAGAAAAATTGAAAAAATGAAATTCAAAATAAATAATATATCAATAAAGAACGTACCGCGAAAGTCCGGTGCCACACGTCTTTCTCCTCGGCAGGCATGTCCGAATACTTCTTGTACGGTTTGTCCAACATGTTGTGGAGCATCCGTAATATCGACTTGGTGATCTGAGTCGACAGCTTAAACCTGAAAACATTATGAAAATATATAAATATGTTAAGTTTAAAAATCTAAATAAATTGAAATAATGTACACAAATTTTCTTACCAAGTGCCGTCCTCAAACTTCGGGTCGAGTCGAATGCAATGGCCCCGGTTAGGCTGCCGGACTAGCTCCTCGATCTCAAGGTGGCTCCGAGCAGCGGATTGCTGGGAATCAGGGATGTGAGTTCCCGAGCTCGTTGGTCCCGGAGGAGGCGTACACCGAGAACCCCGAGAACGGCGTCCTTGGTTGCCGCCTCCCAACTGAAGAACTTCGTCGTGATCCCTGCGGAAAACGGTAAAATTGTTAGTAAATTAACAATAAATTCAAAAGTTACAAAATTTTTTGAAATTTCCGGAAAAAAATTTAGGAAAAATTCAAATTTTCTGGAAATTCAAATTTTCCGAAAAATTCAAAATTTACTAAAAATTCAAATATTTCAAAAAATTTCAAAATTTGCTAAAATATTTTAAAATCAGTTTTAATATATAAAAATATTTAGAAAATGTTTTATTACTAAAAAAAATATTTATAACAATTTTATTTCTAGAATAATATTTGAAAAAGGTTATTATTATTAAAAAAATATTTTAACATCAACTTAAATATATAGAAATATTTTAAAAACGTTTTTATTAGTTATAAAATATTATAAAAGATTTTAATATATACACATATTATAAAAATGTTTTTCAAATTAAAAAAAATTTTAACATCAACTTAAATATTATAAATGATTTTAATATATACACATATTATAAAAACGTTTTTATTACTAAACAAAATTTTATAAACAATTTTAATATATACAAATATTATGAAAACGTTTTTATTACTTAACAAATATATTAAAAACGTTTTTAATATATAAAAATATTTTAAAAACGATTTTTATTACTTAAACAATATTCTAAACGTTTTTATTACTTAAACAATATTCTAAAAACGATTTTAATATATACAAATATTTTTAAAAATTCAAACAATATCTAGATCTAACAATTCTAAATCAACAATCTAGCACATAAACCATAACACTAATATTATTCTAAATAACAAATTCTATTATAACCACTTAACAATTCACATAAATAAAATTCTAACAACCTAACTAATATATTCCGTAAAACTAAAATGATATAAAACAAAATTAAAGGAATTAATTAAACTTACATGGTTTTGTTGGAGAAGAATTGAGGAATTGAAGATAAAAACTGAAATTGTGAAGAAGAAGAAGATAAGAGGGAGAAGAAGAGATTTTCGTTTAGGGAAATTTTGAGAGAAGAGGAAGAAGAAGCGACGGAAGAGAGAGAGGAAGATGAGAGAAATAAGGAAAAAAACTTACGTTTCGTCGATTTAATTCGATGGCCGTCGGAAATCCGTTGGATTTTGAAAAATAATTTCATTTACGCGGTTGATATTCCCGCGGTCTCCTCGAAAATATCAATGTCCGTCGGAAAGCCGTCGGAAATTTCCGACGGATTTCCGACGGATAAGGTATATTCCTTGCATGTTTGTCGATTGGTCAGTCAACAAGCACGTTTCTATTTTTTCATATCCGTCGGAAATCCGTCGGAAATTTCCGACGGATTTCCGACGGATTTAGGGTATATTTAGGGTTTAGGGTTTAGGGTTTCTTTATATGATTTAGGGACATGTTATTTACATGTTTCATTCAATAAATATATTAAGTTCATCAATATTAAAGAGTTTGTATTAGTTTAAAAATTATACAACATCAAAACATATCGTTTCACATAAATCAACTATATCTTATACTATAACTTATACAAACACTTCCATCAAAATTTTTAAAATCTATATAACACATTTTCTTGATGTATATACAAGGTTAACCTATTTTATATACATCATACAAGTGTTTGTAAACTTTTGCCACAAAAAAAACCTATACCCTATACCCTAAACAAGATTTTTAAATATCCGTCGGAAATCCGTCGGAAATTTCCGACGGATTTCCGACGGATTGAGTTGAATCTGGGTTATATCCGAGGGATTGATTTTTTAGCCGATGCAACTGAATCCGTCGGAAATCCGTCGGAAATTTCCGACGGATTTCCGACGGATTGAGTTGAATCTGGGTTATATCCGAGGGATTGATTTTTCAGCCGATGCAACTGAATCCGTCGGAAATCCGTCGGAAATTTCCGACGGATTTCCGACGGATTCAGTTGAATCTGGGTTATATCCGAGGGATTGATTTTTCAGCCGATGCAACTGAATCCGTCGGAAATTTCCGACGGATTCAGTTGCATCGGCTAAAAAATCAATCCCTCGGATATAACCCAGGTTTTATCCGAGGCAGCTTAATCCGTCGGAAATCGGCTTTCCGACAGATATTTAAAAATCTTGTTTAGGGTATAGGGTATAGGGTATAGGTTTTTTTTTGTGGCAAAAGTTTACAAACACTTGTATGATGTATATAAAATAGGTTATATAGAATTTATATAGAAGTTATAATATTTTTTTGTTGCAAAAGTCCGATTTTGTTACACTTAATCAAATGTCTAACTTTATAAAACTTTGACATAACTGATATATTACACATTACAATTCTAGTTCAAATATATGTACATATTTTACGGTGCAAATTTTATAATTAAAACTACTGTCAATCCGATGATGAGTAATCTGATTCTCCTGAATCGGAAGGTTCCCCAAATTCGTCAAATTCTTCTTCTGAATCCTCAAATACTCGATCGTCTGACTGTATGGTGAAATCAACGACAAGGTCGACCTCAAGGGAATGCTCGATTGAACCCAAACCTACGGAGCTTTGTTGGAGGGGTTCATGATCAGACATCCCATGAACTCTACCTCTCGGGTTTATCGATGTGACTGTAACCCACGGGTTTTGCTTGTTTGTCACCCGCGGATAGGGAATGTAGCATACCTACACCATGTACAAATTTAACCACGGGAATGCAACAAAACTTAATTAAAAATTAACGTAAAAGAAATACAAACCTGGTCTGCTTGTGATGCAGGTACAAATGGCTCGTATCTCTGGAGTTTTCTTCTGCTATGTAATGATGTAACACCAAATTGGTCGTGTCGCACACCGCTTCCTACTAATGGGTCGTTCCAGTCGCATAAAAATGCAACACATCTTAGACCGAGCATTCCCGGGTACTGAACATCGAAAATCTCACGTACGACACCATAGTATACAAGATCACCTGACTGAGTTGATACACCGTAATCTGAAGTTGTCGCACTCCTATCATCCCGAAGAATCTTAAAAGCGTACCCCCGTGTGCTATACATCACATGTGACTGCACGGTTGCTAGTGGAAATCTCACAATTTCATCTAACCACGTGGGAAATGTTTGTCCGTTAGCCTTCTCTGTCGTCACCTGCACAATTAAAATAAAAATACTTCAAATAATTAAATCTTTCATTACATATGATGATTGCTAAAAACAAGGCAATTAAAAGACTTACATAATCTCTTAACCAACGTCCGAACTCTTCCTGTTTGAGCTCGATTAGCTCGTCCTCTGTTTTGTCAGGAAATGCAAAACGTTGATAAGCCATATACATCCTGTGAGATTGAAACAATTATCACGTTAGTACATATATATATATAATCAAAAACCCAATACGTAATTAATAATTATGTTCAATATATAATACCTCTCATATTCATCAACTCCGTCGCAGTTTGTGAGAATATACATATGCAAATGCTCTCGCTCTTGTGGTGAAAGTCTCCTCTTCTTGCCTTTTCCACTAAGTCGTCCAATCTGTAAAAATATATGAGGTACATCGACCGGATAGAAAGGTAGGACGCCTCCGTCATCATGTCGAGCTGCTCTACGACTCTTTGTTTTGACTTGTGATGGAAAGTAGGACTCGGCAAAATGTGAGGTTTCTTCATTGATGGTCTGTGCGACGATAGAACCCTCCACTCTACTCAAATTTTTCACCTTCTTCTTTAGATGTAACATATACCGTTCGAAAGGATACATCCAACGGTACTGAACCGGGCCCCCAAGCTCTGCTTCTCGAGGTAGATGAATTGTTAAATGTTCCATAACATCAAAGAATGAAGGAGGAAATATCTTCTCCAAATTGCAAAGGATTACAGGTATATTAGCGCCAAGATTTCGGATACCGTCTGATGTAAGAGAGCGAGAACATATATCTCGGAAAAAGGCACCAATCCCTGCAATATATGGATAACAAATGAATAATTAAATAATGAAGTATATATTGTATAAAGTAGTAAATAAATAATTTCATGATTGTACCTGCAATTGCTTCGTGGACATTACGTGGTAGAAGACATGCAAAGGCAAATGGAAGGAGGCGCTGCATCACCACATGACAATCATGACTCTTCATCCCAGTAAACTTCCCTTCTCCATGATCAACGCAGTTCCGAAGGTTAGATGCGTATCCGTCCGGGAATCTAACACTTTAGGTAATCCAGTCAAAAAACTCGGCCTTTGAAGGTTCATCAAAACGAAAAGCCGGGACCGGAGGCTTCCCGTTCTCTGTCACATGTAGTGCTCTACGAGAACAAATGTCTGGCAAGTCCAATCTAGACTTCAGATTGTCCTTCGTCTTCCCTTTGACATTGAGAACGGTGTTCATAATGTTGTCGAAAAAATTATTCTCAATGTGCATGACATCCAGATTATGCCTCAAAAGATGGTTCTTCCAATAAGGCAAATCCCAGAAAATGCTCCTCTTGTGCCAATTATGAACGTTGCCACAACCATCAACAGGATGATGTCCGTTACCACCACAATCAACGGTCCTCTCTGCACCAAAATCTCTAAACTGAGTCAACAAATACTCACCATCTAACTCAGGAGGAGGACCGTCAAATACTTTCCGGTTCTTCCTAAACAATGTGGTGCTCCGACGATAAGGATGATCGCTAGGTAGGTATCACCTATGACAATCAAACCAAGACGTTTTCCGTCCGTTCTTCAATTGGAACGCATCAGTGTTATCTTGACAGTACGGGCACAATAACCTTCCGTGCGTTGTCCATCCTGATAACATGCCATATGCTGGAAAATCGCTAATAGTCCACAAAAGTACCGACCGCATGATGAAATTTTGGTGACAAGAAACATCAAACGCTTCAATACCTTGGTCCCATAACATTCGCAGCTCATAAATCAATGGTTGCAAAAACACATCAAGTGATCTCTTCGGATGCTCTGGTCCAGGAACGAGAATGCTAAGTAACAAGAACTCCCTGCGCATGCACAAAGATGGCGGCAAATTGTAAGGTGTTACAATTACTGGCCACAAAGAATATTTTATGCCGTGCTTCCCAAAAGGGCTGAAACCATCGGTACATAATCCAAGGTATACGTTCCTTGCCTCAAACGCAAAGCTGGGATAAATGGATTGAAAATGTTTCCATGCTCCTGCATCTAACGGATGGGCGATTTGTCCATCTGTTGTATGCTCTGCATGCCATCTCATTGCTCCTGCTGTGCGCTCTGACTGATATAACCTCTTCAATCTCTCTATTAACGGTAAATACCACATCCGTTTATATGGCACTGGCACTCTTCCACCTGTTTCCTTATACCGAGGTTTGCAACAAAAACGACATGTCGTACGATCTGCGTCCTCTCTCCAGTAGAGCATACAGTTGTCTATGCATACATCTATCATCTGATACGACAGTCCTAGACCTTGAACAAGTTTCTGTATCTCATAGTATGATGCCGGTGCAAGATTATCTTCTGGCAAAATTTCTTTCACAAAATCAGCGATTGCATCCACGCACTCCTCACTCAAATTGAAATCCGTCTTTATACCCATCATCCTTGTTGCAGTTGATAAAGGGGAATGTTCACCTCTACACCCATCATATAACGGATGTTTAGCAGCGTCTAACATATCAAAGAATCTCCGAGCTTCTAAATTAGGTTCTTCTCCCCTATCTCCATACTCAGCAACCGATGGTATATTTTCACGAAATGCATCGTTCAACATCTGAACATGACCTACAGTACTTTGTTCTTCCATTGCGGGTTCTTCTAAGCTAGTGTTATCCCCAATATAATGTTCACTAGTACTAGCATAATTATCCACCATTGTATCATTTTCTCCATGATAATACCAAATCTTGTAACCCGACATAAACCCATGACAATACAAATGTGACCATACTTCATCTATCACGATAAATCTACGATTCCCACAATTGGTACAAGGGCAATAGATTTTACCGGTTTTTTTTGCTTTCTTCTGCATACCCGCAAATGCCATGAATTCCTGTAGACCTTTTTTGAATTCCTCCGTAACTAGGCCCGTGTCCGGAATTTGATGAGGCTTGTCCATCCATGATCGAAAATAATTATAAGGATTTGAAGAAGACATTTTCGTAAGGAATTAGATAACAGAGATTTTTTTTTGTTGTGATTATAAATGAAGGGTGGAAACGTTTTTATGAGGAAAATTTTGTCCATTTTCCGACGGATTTCCGACGGATTTCCGACGGATATAAAGTAGATATTATCGATGTCGGCAACCATGTCGGCAACCATGTCGGCATCTGTCGGCATCTGTCGGATATCCGTCGGAAATCCGTCGGAAATTCGTCGGCAATCCGTCGGAAATCCGTCGGCAGTATGTCGGCAACATCAGAATGCGTCAAAAAGTCGTCGGAAATCTGTCGAAAAGTGTCCGACGGATTATTGTCGTCGGAAATCCGTCGGAATTTCCGACGGGTTAATATTTCCGACGGAACGGATGAGAAGTTAGTCGGAAATCAGTCGGAAAGTCGTCGGAAATTTCCGACGGAATTATTGCCGTCGGAATTTCCGTCGGATTTCCACCTGTTTTCTTGTAGTGACCATTGATTTTAGAAAACGTTTCTATAGACTCCGTTGGACGCTGTCCACATGAAGTGTTTGAACCAATCCATGCAGATCTCCAATATATACTCTATCTGGATTTGTCTTATTTCTCAGTGGGATATGAGCTGCTTTGGCCTCCAATCGGGCTTTCTCTGATACCTAAAAAAACTCTTCGAAAGAGATTTCCTCCATTTCTTGTTGGGCTGCTATCTTTCTGGGTTGTTGTTCCATTAGGGATTTTACCATTTTCTAGGGGCTCTCAATGTAAGTTGGGCTCACACAATCAAATAAACCCAGAGTTCGCCATCTTTGTGTAAATGTAAGAATTATAGAGATTGATACAATAGATAAAGAAAACATATTTTTCTTGAAAACAATTCCACTATATTATATTTTTAATGGTAACATATAAGTATACCAAAAAACGAAAACTTACAAGTATGTTTTAGAAAATCTAGCACTCTTTAAGCTTGTACAAGACAAACAATGCTTGCAAGCTTAAATCGAATCTCTCTCTCAAAGAAACTCTTAAAACCTTTATTGCCTTAGAAACTTCAAACTCTTTATCGCCCAAGTTTCTAAGCCAAAATAGTCCTATATTTATAGCGACTAACCTAAGATCTTTTCCTAATCCCTCTTCAAACTAGGAAAAGCCTAATCTCCTTTTCTTCTAAATTTCCTTTTTACTTTGGAATTCTTTAAACGATGGCTTTTGTAAACTTGGGCATGAGCTTATTTAATTTGATTCCACGTCAGCATCCTTCTTCAAGTCAGCTTCCTTTAATCTCGTAAACTCTTGTAATGCATCCTGTGATTTCACACATCTTCAATCTCTCCCTTTTTAGCTTAGTTTGATTCCAAGCTTCCTACACTTTATCTTATTCGAGCATACACACATGTAGACACATAATGCATAGATAGATCAAATGATCATACTAAATAGCGTATTGGTTCAAACCATATCCAAAAACCAGAAAGAAAAATACCACTACTACAGAGCTAGTCTTGTACCAAGGAGTCGTCAAAAACATACAAAAACAAACCAGACTCCCCCTGAACCGAACAACTCCGATGCCAACAAACACAAAAGATGAACAAAACACTCCCCCTTAATTTCAAAAACTCAGAACCTGAAATTTAGAAATCTCAGTTGTGCAGCTTGCTTTTCTCCCCCTGCATGGAAGCACAACTAAGCTAAAAACAACTCAGTTTATGTTACCAGTTATGGCATTAATGACGGTCTGAAACGTGTCCAACGCTGAACGAAGAGCTTGAGCAACAGGAGTAGAAGCTTCAGTTCCCGGAATACGAAGTACAAGAGACATATGTCCTTTATCATAAGACACATCATCATCACAATTAATATCAGTTTCCTCCTTATCAACAGTAACCTTAGTCTTAGTTGTCATTACTCCCTTCACTTTATTTCTGGCTGGGATACGAGAACTCTTTCTATGAGATTTGCCGCCTCTCTTGACAGTGTTAGACTCCTCTTTATTTTGAATGTTGAAAGGATCAGGTGAGTGATATGCTTCTCCAGGAGCAAGCTGAATAGGCTGCTGAACCTCCAAAACTTTAAAGATTAATGATGGAAATAGAAGGTTCCATTTTGTATCCTTCCATGTAGCACACCTAAGAATCTGCTCAAAAATCATTTTCCCAAAATCAACTGGAATCTTCTTTTCTATATTATATAGCATAACCCATCTGTCAGGCTTCATGGTGCAATGGTTAGTAGCAGGCATCCAATTTGCACATCATAAATAATAAAGAGCAGCCATTCTTGGTAAAAACTCAGGCACAGTAAGAGAAGACCACTTAACAGGCTTTTTCCCAGTTAGTAATTGAGCCACAATATCCATATCCATCACATCATCATTATTGGGCTCATTTACCTCAGAAAGCCCATAAGCTTTGTTGATCCAGATGGGGTTGAATTCATAATTGATGTATTCATATATTGCATATTTTAGCATGTATTTCACTTAGAGTTTTGTGTCATTTACATGCATAATCATGGTTTTATCTTGCATTTACCTCTCATTTAGGATTAGGACAATTGCATTAGGTCCTAGTGAGTCTTGCATGCATTCGGAGTGTTTGTAGGTGTCTTGGAGACAATTGATGATGTTTGGAGTTATGGAGCATAAGAGAAGGAAAAGTCTGTCCGGAGTGTCCGAAAGAACGGATCGGACAAAGGGTTTCCAGTCATATTCAGCTTCGGGGATGTTCATAAGAGTTGTAGAGGAGTCAGTTATCTATCTATGGGAGTTATATTCAGGTCATTTGGACATGTGGTTCGAGAGATATGGCCGAATTCCTAAGGAGTCTCCGTCTGGCCGCGAACCCGTTGCATCATACCGGACCAATCTTGTCCGGCGTCACCGTCAGGTGTTCAACTTCAGCTTGGACAGAAAGATTACCGGCCCAAAACACCCCTCCATCCCTGACCGGTACTGCTCCTTCATTTGACCAGGGGAAATACCGGCCTCTTGTGCCGGCCCAATCTCGCCCGGCGTGGAAGCTCTCGCCGAATCCAGCCGAAGTGTCTGAAAGACCAGGCTGGACGAAGGACCTACACTCGGAGTTAGCTTCTGAAGCCTTCATAGAAGTTGTAGGTAATTGAGTTAGCTGTCTGCTGGAGGTGGTCTCAAATCATTCTGTTCGGCGGTTTGAAAGATACAATAGATTTAGCAGAGACATGTCTGACTGGCGCCCTAACGAATTATGTTCAAAGAAGCAAAGTCTCCATACCGGCCCAACCATACCAGCCAAGATTCGGCCGGTATGGAAACTTCGACCAAAGACTTGACCGGGTCAAAACTCGGTTTGTTCCGGGTTTACCCGGTCCGAACCCAAGGAAAAACACTTTTATATGTCAAAAATCCCATTTTGTGGGATCTATCTTACTTTTTATCTTTTTCTCTTAAGAACAAAAACCTCTATTTTTAGGGTTCTTGGGATTTTTCCCAATGATTTTTTGATTTATGAAAGTTTGAGTTTAATTCTTGTGTTCTTTCTCTAATCTTTCACTTTCTTATTCCCTAATCATGATTAACATCACCTCTTTCACAAGATTTGATGTGTTCTTCATGACTAGTGAGTAGTCTTTTAGGATTTGAAGATTTGGTAGATTTAGGGTGATGTGATGGATGATTAATGATGTCTAGGATTAGATTATATGATTTCCCTTCCTGATTAGTGGTTTTAAAGCTAGATCTAGCTTGAGAAAGTGGAACTAGATTATAAGGCATTTCATGCACACAAGGTGTTCGATGAAATGCCTTGATGAACTAATCAAGAGATATTCATTTATAGCCTAAGAGATTAGTTGTCTAGAGTGATTATTTGGTTGATCTTGAATATTTAGACTTAAAGCTTGCTAATTAGTGATTCACAAATGAGAATTTGATTTTGGATTAGTGATTAGCAAAGTAATTAATGCCTTGAAAGAGGATTAGTTAAGATTAGTGATCTTTGCCTAGGGATTAGTCTTCATTAAGCATTGTACAGCATTAATTAGACATTGGATTGCCTTATCTCAATTACCTTATCCTTGAATTCGCCTTTTGTCATTGTTTTATTCACCTTTTAGCGTCTTTAGCTCTTGTCACTTATTTTTAAATTGATTAGCTTATTAGATTAAATTCAAATCCACCTTGTTATCTTGAATTAAAGAGTGTCTTGCATTCTTGTTGCATTGAACTAGACCCTAGATTGGATTGACACCCAAAATACTACAATGACATGAGTATTTAGGATTGATTCCTAAATAGGATAAAATCCTATTTATCAATTGGTGTCGTTGCCAATTTGGAGTTCTAGTTTAATCAATAGGATTTAGTTTCTTTTTGAGATCAAGCTTTTATTTACATTATGTTAATGCACATCACTAAGAGCATGCATCTCATCGAGTTAATGAATTTTCTCTTGTACATTGTCACTAACTTGTCTTTCTTAGTTCTCTTGTGCTTTCAAAGGTACCAAATAAAAAAAAAGGAGCAATGGAAATACAAGATCACTTGAAGTATTGGATACGGACGATCAAAGAGGGTACCAAGTCCAAAGGAAAAGTGATGGAGAGACAAGGTCACTTGATGTGTTGGAGATGGACTACCAAAGGAACATTCTTCAAGCCCCACAACCTCAAGAAATGCCACAACCTCAAGAATTAGCATCAAATCAGATCCAAGTTCCAAAGGAGAAACCAACGGTTGGGTGTTTTGACACTCCATGTTGTCATAGATCAAGATATGGAATCCACCCACCACCAATCGAAGCCGAGGCATATGAGATCAAAACAAGCTTTGTTAGGTTGATTCAAGAGTCTAGATTATTGGGGACAAAGGTGGAAACCCCTTATGATCACTTGGATTCCTTTGAGAGGTTGTGTGACACGTTTAGTACCGGAGGTGTGCCCCATGATAGCATCAAGATCATCTTGTTTCCGTTTTCTCTTGGAGAAAAAGCAAGCCAATGGGAGAGAGCATTACCTTCTCACTTTGTGAAGTCTTGGGATGATTGCAAAGAGATCTTCCTTAATAAGTTTTACCCTACACAAAGAACGGTCCAAACTAGGAATGACATCTTGAGTTTCAAGCAAGGCGTGCATGAAACCTTTCATGAGGCGTGAGAAAGACTCAAGGGATACACTCGAGATTGTCCCCATCATGGGTTCAAGAAAGGAGCCATTCTTAGTGTCTTCTATTGGGGAGTTCACCAAGAGCATAAATGGAAGTTAGATGCCGCTAGCAAAGGGCGTTTTGCAAAAGTCACCGTGGAGCAAGGAGAGCTACTTGTTGACAACTTTGCTAAGAGTCTAGAAAGCTACTTTGAGAAGCATGATACAACCCCTCTAGAAGGATCATGTCAAGACTCCGAATTGAAAGGCTTGCAAGATAAATTGGGTATAATGGAAAATCTCATAAGCGCGCAACAAATAGGAGTTTGTTTGGGTCTTGAGCAACACCGAGATGAATACAATCTCGTGGCCAATAAGGAGAATTACAACCAAGGGAGTAGGCTTCTCAATCAATGGTCTAACCATGAAGTTCAAGGCAATCAACAAGGCTACCACGAGAGCCATGAGTATGTTCAAATCTCTAACCAAGAGGAGGAACAAATAGAGGTGCTCAATCAAATCCTAGAAGTTCAACAAATGAATGATATCAAGTTTGGCAAGATGATGGGAGCAATGAATGAAAAATTAAAGGGCTTGCATGATGAGATCACCAATAAGATTGAGCAACTAGCCTTCCATTTGGATGCCTTAGAACCCAAATTGGCCAACCTCTCTTTGCCATCCGAGAAACCAAAGGACGTGATGGTTTTACCAATTGTTAACGAGGAGATTGATGGAGAAGAAATTCCTAATGGTTTTAATGAGAAAATTGGAGACTCCAAGCAAGAAGAGAAAGTCAGGGACGTGGGCATAACTCCAAGGTATGCTTTAGCCTTGAGAAGCACAAAAGGGAACCAACTTTTAGAAATTCTATTGACGATGAATTTGCTATAGATGGAACATGCCTAAGCTCTTTATTCTTTCCCTCATTTGAGATTAAGGAGAATGATGAGCAAGAGAGGAATTGATATGATTCTGGATGAGCAGCTCGAACCGGAGCTTGGAGCATTGCTTGAACCGGTTGGAATGCTTCAGAAAAGATCTCAATCGGTTACTAACCGATCAACATTTCACTTGAAGATAGGTGCTAAGGCCAAACGATACAAATTGGTCTTAGGAAGGTTGTACCATCAAGGGTACTTGGTTCAGGACGTAGAAGATGCATTCAAACCTCACCGGTATTGAAATCAGGCACAAGGAGATCGACCATTGGCTCAAGTGATTTATTTGTGCTCTTTTCCTTCGCTTCGGTTTTGTCCCAATGAGTTTTCCGAAGCAAAGTTTTTAACGAGGCAAATATTTCACTTCCAATAAAATCCAATGTGTTGATCTAATCCCAAAGAAGCCCACGAAATTCACAAGAAAATGATCCACAAAATTCAACAAATATCAAGTATATCAAAGGGGCATATTGGCGTGAATAAGGAAGGCCAAGGGGTTAAGTTTGCGTTTAATTTTAGTCAAGTCTTTGTTCAAACTTTGGTTTAATTATTTAGCTATTTTCGAGACAAGTCTTGGAGCATGTTCCAACACTTGTTCTCCTCTTTATATTTCCTTGTACCCCATTGTCGAAATCCATCTAGCTTTTGAATTAAAAATCTCTTTTCTCTCTAGATCAAATCTCGATTGTGAGTCATATCAATCGAAATCCTTTGCTTATTTTTGGTGAGTCATATCCGAAAATAACAAAGAGGAATATCAAGGGTTTTTCCGCACCCCTTGTGAGACCATTCGATCCACATCCCTTGAAGCGAATTATCGTTTGCAAGGCTTATCCCGTCTTACCCAAACCGTAGAGTGTGTGGTCTAGAGAATTCGTAACAAGTGGTATCAGAGCACCACTCCACAATCTGGGTAATTTCGTTCCATCTCTCACTTGTTCTTATTTCAGCTTATTTTATTTTTGTCAGTTCATCTTCAAAATCGTGTTCATCATTTTAGATCATAATTTTATTTGTGTTTTTGCATCCGTTCATATTCTAGAAAGTGTGTCGAAATTTTATTTTATTTTTCTCATACACATATTTTCATTTAGGTTGTTGTAGTTATTTTCGTGAATCATAAATCAAAAAACAAAATAATAATAAATTTAGGGTTCTTAGTTTTGTTCGATTGTTCTTCATAATTTTGTCCTTTCGCATTCATTTAGATCGAGTTGTTTACGCATCTAGATCTATTTGTCAGTGTGTGTTTGCATCATTTTAGTCTCTTCATATTCATTTTAGATCGAGTCAGTTCGTTGATCTCCTTTTGTTTCGATCATTTTATATTTTTGCATCCATCATCATAAGTTTTTGGTTAAAATAATTTTTATAAAAAAAAAATCTGTTTGGTGTCAAATCGATTATCTTTCCAAAAAACTTGTTGCTGGTGATTTGTTTGTGATTTTATTTTCAGGTACAAAATATCGGAAGAAGAAACGGAGAGTTCTCGGTCGAGACGTGAGCGTGAAGCGGCAATGGTTCAAAAGGTCGATGCTATCACCGAACTGTTGCATGAGATGCGTGACCGTATGGCTGCATTAGAGGTCCGCACGCCCGAAAGGCAACAAGGCGGTGAGCGAAGAGCCGAAGGTTTTAGATAAGATCAAAGCGTTGCCCGAGGTAGTTGTCATGCACCAGCGAGAGACCAACGTGCCCGACAAAGGCGACACGAAGAAAACGATAATCCGTTCTATGACCGTGGGTTTTCTTCCGATGAGAATCAACCAAGGAACCCACCGGCAAAAAAAAGGAATGATAGTGACCTTGGAGGAATGAAGCTACGGATTCCACCGTTCCACGGGAAGAACGATCCGAACACTTTCCTCAAGTGGGAAAAGAAAGTAGAGTTGGCTTTGATTGCCAAAACTTCTCCACTCAAAAGAAGATGAGGTTGGCGGCTACTGAATTTTGTGACTATGCCATTGATTGGTGGGATCAGCTTTTAACGAACCGGAGGCGCAACCGTGAGAATCCCATTGAGACGTGGGAAGAAATGATCTACTTAATGCGTCAACGTTTTGTGCCGACTCATTATCACCGAGAGCTTCATCAACGTTTGAGAGCTTTGTCCCAAGGGAATAGAGGCGTGGAAGACTACTTCCAATAAATGGAAAAGTTGATGCTCAAAGGAGATGTAGACGAGACAAGAGATGCATGTAACGTCCCCGTTCCGCAATAGGATCACTAGGACGGATCATGGCTAAGAGTTGAGCTGAATAGCTAGAAGAAGTTAAATAGAATCTAAGCAATGGTCCGAAAGTGTCGGCTAAGTCTTATGGTCTAAGGATTTAGCCGGAGAAAAGATGAAAAGACCAAGGAGATGAGGAAAGGAGCTCATATCATTTTAGCCAAGCTAAAACGAGCTGGTTGGTGGAACTAGCTCAGCTGGATCAGTTCATGGGAAGCTCGGTTCAGCTAAGCTAAGTGTCCGACAGTTGGGACCAGTTGACCAGCTGGTAAGCTAGATGGCTGGCTGAAACGATAGCTGAGTGAAGGTAGCTCACTAGTCTCGGCTAAAAAGGTACCGCATGTGCCAAACATGTGCGGGGGCGGTTAAAAGCGGTTTTAGCCGAAGGATTGCAACCGTTCGGCTAAAAGTTGCATATGTTGATTTGGGTCGCGGTTTTTGGGAGTTTTTAACCAAGGGCTTATAAATAAGACCCTTAGTCATTTCTTCTCGACGACACACGCAACCTGGAGGAGTTTTTAGCCGACAGAACTAAGAATCCTCGAAACAGACAGAGAGATAGCCGAGAGAATTTTAACCCGATCGGCCAGGAAGAAAGTTAGCCGAGAGAGAGAGAGAGAGTTCCGATCGATAAGAGAGAAAGTTAGCCGACAGAATTTGTAATCCGATCGGCAAGGAAGCCGAGGGACTTACGATCGGAAGGAAGAGAAAGGAAGTTAGCCGGAAGGGCTAAGGATCCCAGGGCGATCGCGGAGATCGTATCAAGGGGGATTCATGACGCGGAAGGGAGGGATCAAGGCGGACAAGTGCCTCGGTCCATTCGCGTGGCAAAGGTGAGTGCAATACCGTCAGCTAAGTTCGAATCTAGCCTACCGATTCCAGGGAACTCTTAAGATCGTTCTATATGACCGCGGGATCTAATTTAACCGCACACTTGGTATAATTGTTTATGAATCTGCATACGGTCGAGATTATGGAATCTTAGCCGATTAATCGATAAAACTCCACGCGGGTTGATATTTAGCCGAGAGGAAATGTACCGTGGGTTGTAGGCGAGTGACTTGAGGATCGGAGAGATTCCGCCAAGGCTTGGCTAATCTGGAAACAGGGGAAATCCGGACTCGGCTAGAATAGATTCCCGGGGAGAATTCTGTCTCGGCTAAGATGATTTCCGAGGGAAAATCCGATCCGGCTAAAACCGCTAAGTGTGGGAACAAAACGTGAATTCAGGGAACTATGCATGTTTTAGCCGAGTAGCATGCATCATATTATATAACCGCATTCACTAAGTAATTATCGAGTTACTTATGCCTCTTTGGCTTTAAGGTAACAATGAGACTTCCGAGAAGAAGTGGGCATAGGCGCTCGTTACGCTTTAGCCGGGGAAGATGGGTGGTGTTGGTCTGGTTTGTTAGGATCGATTAACATTGTAATAGCTTATATGCAAACTCTAAGATGTAACGAATCCTTATCGTATTAATAAAATAGCCAGGCCGTTTCTTTTATTAAGCGTTTAGACTCTAATATATGAATCTCATAATACATCATATCGAATTGAATATTGTTTAAGGAATGAGCCCTAAAAATGGACTGAATGGCTCGGATGCACTTAGTTATCCGAACGGGAACAACCTCCGCAGACTTAGAGTCCGGGATGGGGTGTTTCAAGTTGGTATCAGAGCATGCTTGCTCCTAGGACGGTTAGGTGTCGGGTTTTGGGAAAACCACTCATCGGCTAAAGGGGTCTCGCGCTAGGATTGTTGCTTGAACTTGTTTGAAAATCGCGGTTAAGTATGGTATACTAACGTGGTTGATTTTTCAGATGGGTAAAAGCACCAAGACGGGAAAAAGTAAGAAAGACAAGCGACCGGCCGAGGGAAGTCAAGCCGATGCTGAATTGGGGAACCAAACGTTCATTGACCCAACCGGACGTGTGGATTGGGACAAGGAGACGGGTAATAAGATCCCGGATATGCATGGCAAGACTACGGTCGTTAACCCGGGAGATAAGGATCTGGCCGTGAATCAGGAGGATATTGCGGAATCATCTACCGCAGCGCATCCCTCGGCATTGAGGGATGGAGTGGGTGGTAGTAAGGCGGCGGAAAAAGGAAAGCAAGTGGCTATTGAAACGGCCGCGGAGATGTGGGAAACAATGAAGACCGTGTGGCGCAGTTGGCGATCCTAACACAAACTGTCGCACCGGCAGAAAAACCGACCGTTGGACAATCAACAAGGATCCGCACGGCTGTGCCATTAGCGGGGGAAAACGTGGGAACAATTCTGGATGTTGTGGAGTTAGATTCTCCACCGGCGAGAACAGCCCGGAAAGTGGATTATCTAAGCATCCTGGAACATGTATCCCGGCTGGGAACGAGGCATTTCAAGGGGAGTCCTGATCCGATAGAGGTGGATGAATGGAGGAGTCGCCTTGTCAGGAACTTTCAATCCACGCGTTGTCCGGAGGATTACAAGAAATATATTGCGGTCCACGCGCACACCTGGTGGATTGCGGTTGAAAAACGCGCGGGGGGTGTTGATACCTTTGCGGAGTTTGAAACCGAATTCAACCAGAAATATTTTCCTTCGAAAATGTGGGATAGACTCGAGAAGAAGTTCCTGGAACTTGTCCAAGGGGATCGGACAGTCCGCCAATACGAGGAGGAGTATAATCGCCTTCGGCGATACGTGGGAATAGAACTTTTGGAGGAACAGTTGCATGTTCGCCGGTTTCTCTGGGGACTAAGGGGGGAACTCCGAACGCACTGCTCCGTCCGAACGTTTGACTCCGTTGCTGAAGTGGTGGAAAGGGTTTCGATGGTGGAATTCAGCATTGAAGAGGAACTCCGTGGGAAGGCACCACACCGTCTGACCTTGGCAAGTAAGATCGTTGATAACCGAAAGAGGAAATTCGATCAGGTGGAGGGAAACAACCCGTCCTCGGCCAAGCGAGGGGAATGTGCTACGTGCGGAAAGATGCACGGGGGCATGTGCTGGAAAGGATCCAGAACATGCGCTAAGTGCGGAAGTAAGGATCATGGGATCCAAAACTGTCCGCGGAATGGTCAAGGATCGTTCAGGGGGATAACGAGGGGAAGTCGTGCTTCTACTGCGGAAAGGCGGGGCATTTCAAGAGAGAATGTCCCAAGCTGCAGGTAGAAATGCAGATGGACCAAAGGGAGAACCGCGGGAGAGTGGATTCGCAGCAAGCCAAAAGGCAGACTGTGGCACCTCGGGTTTTCGAACTTTCTATGGAAGATGGCGCGACAGGAAGTTTTAGTGCGATCACTGGTACGTTTCTAGTCCACGCTATTTAAATACGATCATTTGCATTGCATTGCATCGGGAAAAAGGGAAGGTACTTAGCATTCGGGGATGAATGTGTAGGGACCTTGGAAATTGGTGGTATAGCCACGCATGCCTTATTTGATTCCGGGGCTACACATAGTTTTGTGAGCCCGGAAATGCTGGGAAAAGGCAGGTTCCGAAGAGAACCGGGAAAAGACTATGGGATAGTCAATGCTACGGGCGGTCAGGTCATGTTCTCGTTAGGAACAGTCCGTGACGTCCTAGTGATGATTGTAGGAATAAGCCTACCAATCGATTTAGTCATAGTCCAACTCAAGAATTATGAAGTGATTTTGGGAATGGATTGGCTGGGAAAATATAAAGCAACGCTAGATTGTCACCGGGGAAGAGTGCTGTTTGAGCGGGACGAGGAGACGTTGGAATTCCAAGGAATTCGACCGACCTCCGGGAGCTTGGTGGTCTCGGCAATCTAAGCTGGGAAGATGCTTGAGAAAGGCTGCGAGGCTTACCTAGCCACAATCACCATGGCAGAAGTGGGGGAAAGTGCTGAGATAGAGGACATCCCAGTGGTGAGAGAATTTGCGGATGTGTTCCAAGCCTTGACAGGTTTACCACCTGATATGTCGGATCCATTCACAATAAAACTCGAACCCGGAACGGCTCCACTCTCGAAGGCACCATATCGGATGGCTCCGGCGGAAATGGCCGAGCTAAAGAAACAGCTGGAAGAGCTGTTGGAAAAGTGATTCATCAGACCGAGTAGTTCACCTTGGGGTGCACCGGTTCTGTTTGTCAAAAAGAAGGACGGGAGGTTCAGGCTGTGCATTGATTATCGGGGATTAAACCGGGTGACTGTTAAGAACAAGTACCCTTTACCCCAGATAGATGAATTGCTAGATTAGCAAAAAGGAGCTACCTGGTTCTCGAATGTGGACTTGGATTCGGGATATCACCAGATTCCCATAGAGCCTTCGGATGTGCGGAAAACGGCCTTCTGAACCAGATACGGTCACTTTGAATTCGTTGTCATGCCATTTGGCTTAACGAATGCACCTGCGGCCTTCATGAAAATGATGAATGGGATATTCCGTGATTGTTTGGATGAGTATGTCATCATCTTCATAGATGATATACTCGTCTACTCAAAAGACCGGGAATCACAACAGGATCATCTACGGACAGTGTTTGATGAGGACATCGAGTCAACGACCCAAATCATACAAGCACCACTAGTACCAAGTGGACCAGTGACTAGAACCAGGAGCAGGGACATGGAAAATAAGTTCAACATGTTCATGGACCAGCTCAGACAAGAAGGTTTCTTCAAGACGGACACTAGTCCGCTAAGCCCATTTGCGAGCAGTTATTGGGCCGATACTTTGAAGCAGGATCCACTCATGATCCCGGACGATCTAGAAGGTTTTCCACATATAGATTTGAAGCTCTTTGAGTCTAGTTTACAGAACACTAAAGATCAGCCAAAGAATCCTTACCATTCGGACCAGAACGTCCAAACACTGAAGACATATCGGCTGGATCCTTTGCTGGCCGATAACACTAAGTGGCCACTCTTCAAGCCCAGGCTCGTGGCCCACTTATCTATGGTCGACTTCACTTCACCAGAGATTACTTAGGCCCAAGGAAGGTCATTAGATGGGTTTGTAAGTCGTTTGGTGCTCTTTTCCCAACCTTCGTTTTTATCCCACTGGGTTTTGCGAAGCTGGATTTTTACCGAGGCCAAACGACTTGCAACATTATTGGCCCAATTAATGACTCTCTGTAAGCCCATGAATACCAGCTACACGAGGCCTCACTTCTATATCTCTTAGTCTTTTAATTATTTTGTAAACGGGCCTAAATTGTTAAGGACCCGTCTTGTTATTTTCTTTTTCGGTTTATTTCTTTTTCTTTGGGGCGTGAGCCTGCTTTAAAAACCCTAGGGCTTTGTCTTTCTCAGCACGCAGACAATAAGAATTTTCTTGGTTAATTTTCGAGTTTTTGTTCTCCACAAAATTGTTTTCTCTCTTTAGATCGTGAGTGAGTCCGATCCTTAGGGAAACCCCTTGAAGTATCAAGAGACCGTCGCCTCTCTTGTGGTTCTCATCGCCCCACCAGCAACCTCCATCCTATCTCGTTTACAGAAGAGAGAGACCTTAGTCCAGCTTCTTCAACACTTGAGCTCGTATCATTTTGGTATCAGAGCTTCAAAAGCTCCTGAATCTAAGGTGTAAACGTTCCCTTATCATCTTTTAATTTTCTGTATTTTTTTTTCTTGTTCTTGTTAGGTTGCTAGATTCAAAAAAAAAAAAAAAAATAGAAGAACCCTAATCCCTTGTGTCGATTTTTTTTGGTACTTTAGCAATTTTGATCAAAAAAAAAAAGGAAACTTAGCATATTATTAGTTTAATCGATTTTGGCAATTGTTCCTTTTAGGATTTTAGTCAAACAAAATATAGAAAGGAACCATATATTGGAACATATATTTGCAAAAAAAAAAAAATTTCTTACCTTAGTTGTGTGTGTCGATTTTTTTTTTATTTTATGGGGATTTCATTGATACACCTTGTTGAAATTTTTTTTGTTGCGAGGAGAAACAATGGAAAACAATGCTGTACCGCATGATCCGTATGGCGAAACAACGGAAGAAGGAGATTGTGAATCTCATCGCCTCTATTTTTCAGGTCATGAACAAGGACCCAAAGGTTATCTACTGTGGGAAAAGGAGATGGAGAATTGGTGTCGGTTCCACAACATCCCAAAGGAGAAGAGACTATCATGTGCGATTGTCTCCCTTGTTGGAGAAGCTTCTACATGGTGGGAACGAGGAGAAATTATGGGCTACTATTATAATCCGATCAAAACTTGGGGTGATCTTAAGCAGCGTATGTACAAGGAGTTTGTACCGAAATCCTACAATCCTAACTACACTCCCAAGAGACATATGTCCCAAGCAACGTCGAAAAGTTGGATGTCAACACCAAAACCGCATCCTATTCTTGACCGCAAGAACGCTTGCTGTCCCGGACCAAAGAAGGTGCTTCAAGGCATTCTGGAGAAGAATACAAGGGCTACGAAACCAGTGGCAGCTACAGAAATTAAATCAAATCCCAGCCCACCGGTCATAGCTAACCCGAGAAGCACAAAACCATCGCTTAAACCGCAAAGTCCAACAAAGCAATGTAAGTCTTCTAAACTCACTAAAGTTGATACTACGATCTCTTATAGATGTCATCAAAGAGGAAATTTTGCTTTGACATGCCCATATAGAAAATCCAAAAATATTTCATTAATTGAATCGGAAAAAGAAGAGACTAGCGAAGTAGAAACAAATAAGTTGAATCTTGAAAATTCCAGCTCGTGTATATTACACTTGTCTTTGCCAAAGGTTGTTAGTGCAGGTATAGGACATGGAGTGGAGCACACTATGATCGAGGCAGCCACTGAAAATAATGGAGGTGGCACCAGCAACGTGCTGCTACAAGAAGAGCCGCCCGATCGAGCCATAAATCACAATACCGTGGCGACGAAGGAAACAGAACTCATCGACAGTTCTGATCAGGTAAGTCATCACTCACTGTTATATACTTCAGATGACTCAATTAATGTGTTCATGGACGTGATAAGTCCCATAGAATCTGATGATAAAATAATTTCGGTGGAAAAATCTATAAACCAGATTTTGTATCTTGAGTCACACGTAGAAGAAAAACTAGATGAATTGACTCAAACTGAATTTTGCTCTGTTGCTTATGATAATTCCATGACCGCCATAACACACTTGTTTCTTGCCAAAACTTTATAGAATATCTCAGGTACCAAGGAGAAGCAACAAGGACCAAAACCGCAAAGGAACAATGGCGACATCGAAAGTGAAAAAGGAGATTTCACTAAAACGGCTACCTTACTGCCCAAGGAGGTCAGCAACACACCATGGAGAGGAGTCATCACTTCTTTGCTGATCAAAGAAGAACCACCTGATGTTAACCGTACACTTGGAACGTTGCTTCAAGCAACAATAGGGAGAAGTCTTAAAACTTGGCTTGAAGCTCTACCTTTTGTCGAGTTTGCTTATAATAGAGATGTCCATAGTGCTACTCATTTGTCTCCTTTTCAGGTTGCATATGGATTTAATCCTCAGACACCATTGGATCTTAAGCCTCTACCGCAAACGGAGTTCTTAAACCTCGATGGAGGTACGAAGGCCGCAGACGTGAAAAAGCTACACCAATCGGTCAAAGATTAGCTCGAAAGGACCAATGCCCTACGTGTGAAGAATGACAACAAGGGCAGGAAGCACGTGTCTTTTGAAGTTGAAGAATGGGTGTGGTTGCACATGAGACCGGAGCGATTCCCGGACAAACGTAAATCGAAGCTATCGCCTCGCGGAGACGGCACATTCAAAATCATGGAGAAAATCAATGACAATGCCTACAAGCTCGAGCTCCCAGGTGAGCTTAAGGTGTCTGCTACATTCAATGTTTCTGACTTAGCTCGTTTTGATACAGGTGATGATGTTTTGGGGTCAAAACCTCATGAAGAGGGAGGGAGTGATGAGGACATCGAGTCAACGACCCAAGTCATACAAGCACCACTAGTACCAAGTGGACCAGTGACTAGAACCAGGAGCAGGGACATGGAAAAGAAGTTCAACATGTTCATGGACCAGCTCAGACAAGAAGGTTTCTTCAAGACGGACACTAGTCCGCTAAGCCCATTTGCGAGCAGTTATTGGGCCGATACTTTGAAGCAGGATCCACTCATGATCTCGGACGATCCAGAAGGTGTTCCACATATGGATTTGAATCTCTTTGAGTCTAGTTTCCAGAACACTAAATATCAGCCCAAGATTCCTTACCATTCGGACCAGAACGTCCAAACACTGAAGACATATCGGCTGGATCCTTTACTGGCCGATAACACTAAGTGGCCACTCTTCAAGCCCAGGCTCATGGCCCACTTATCTATGGTCGACTTCACTTCAACAGAGATGACTTAGGCCCAAGGAAGGTCATTAGTTGGGTTTGTAAGTCGTTTGGTGCTCTTTTCCCAACCTTCGTTTTTATCCCACTGGGTTTTGCGAAGCTGGGTTTTTACCGAGGCCAAACGACTAGCAACATTATTGGCCCAATTAATGAATCTCTGTAAGCCCATGAATACCAGCTACACGAGGCCTCACTTCTATATCTATTAGTCTTTTAATTATTTTGTAAACGGGCCTAAATTGTTAAGGACCCGTCTTGTTATTTCCTTTTTCGGTTTATTTCTTTTTCTTTGGGGCGTGAGCCTGCTTTAAAAACCCTAGGGCTTTGTCTTTCTCAGCACGCAGACAATAAGAATTTTCTTGGTTAATTTTCGAGTTTTTGTTCTCCACAAAAACGTTTTCTCTCTTTAGATCGTGAGTGAGTCCGATCCTTAGGGAAACCCCTTGAAGTATCAAGAGACCGTCGCCTCTCTTGTGGTTCTCATCGCCCCACCAGCAACCTCCATCTTATCCCATTGACAGAAGAGAGAGACCTTAGTCCAGCTTCTTCAACACTTGAGCTCGTATCAGTGTTGCAACGACTAAGGGACCAAAGGTTATATGCCAAGTTAAGCAAGTGTAGCTTTTGGCAAAGGAGCATCAGATTCTTGGGACACATTGTGTCGGACCAAGGAGTCTCGGTGGATCCGGGGAAGATCAAAGCCATAGAGGAATGGTCGAAACCCAGGAACGCTTCCGAGATAAGGAGTTTTCTCGGGTTAGCGGGTTACTACCGGAAATTTGTGAACTGGTTTTCGAGCTTGGCCTAGCCAATGACTCGGTTAACCGGCAAGGACGTGAAGTTCACACGGACGGAGGAATGTGATAAAAGTTTCTCCGGGTTAAAGAACATGATCACGAGTGCACCAGTCTTGTCCTTACCAGAAAAGGATGAACCTTATGTTGTCTATACGGACGCATCAATAACTGGACTTGGGTGTGCTCTGATGCAAAAAGAAAAGGTGATCGCATATGCTTCACGGCAATTGCGTAAGCACGAAGGGAATTATCCTACTCATGATTTAGAGATGGCGGCGGTAGTATTTGCACTAAAGATATGGAGATCTTACCTTTACGGGGCAAAGGTGCAAATTTTTACCGACCATAAGAGTTTGAAGTATATTTTCACTCAACCGGAACTAAACTTGAGGCAAAGGAGATGGATGGAACTTGTGGCGGACTACGACTTAGATATTGCCTACCATCCGAGGAAGGCAAATCTGGTCGCGGATGCCTTAAGTCGACGCATATCCGAATTGGCTGCAGAAAGGGACGTTGAGATGATGGCAAACATGATTGGGACATTGCACATGAGGGCCTTGTCAACAAACATGGAGCCATTGGGTTTAGGAGCGACAGACCAAGCCGACTTGCTTAGCCGAAATCGGATTGCTTAGGAAAGCGACGAGAATATAAAAAAAGCAGTTCAGAATGATAAAACAGAGTACCAGACCTCGAATAATGGCACGATAGTGATTAATGGGCGGGTCTGTGTGACGGGAGTAAAGGAGCTTAAGGAGGAAATCCTAAAGGAGGCGCATCAGTCCAAGTTCTCGATTCATTCAGGACTTAACAAAATGTATCGTGATCTCAAACGGTACTATCATTGGGCCGGGATGAAGAGATCTGTGGCAGAATGGGTGGCGAAGTGTCCTACGTGCCAATTGATCAAAGCAGAGCACCAAGTTCTGAGAGGGTTGCTACAAAGCTTACCTATTCCGGAATGGAAATGGGATCATATCACCATGGACTTCGTGACTGGATTGCCACGATCAAAGTCGGGAAAAGATGCGGCTTGGGTTGTGGTAGATCGGTTAACCAAATCAGCACACTTCATCGCGATCAAAAAGACTGACGGGGTGGAGCACATTGTGGCAAAATACCTTGACGAGATTGTCCGGCTACATGGAGTGCCAGCAAGTATAGTTTCAGATAGGGATTTGCGGTTCACGTCACACTTCTGGAGGGCTTTCCAAAAAGCCTTAGGAACGAGGGTGAACATGAGCACGGCATACCATCCGCAGACTGATGGGCAATCAGAACGGACAATATAAACGCTCGAGGACATGTTGCGGGCTTGCATTCTGGATTGGGGCGGCAATTGGGAAAGGTATTTACCCTTGGCCGAATTTGCCTACAATAACAGTTTTCAGGCTAGCATAGGGATGTCACCATACGAAGCGCTTTACGGGCGGCCATGTCGGATACCGTTATGCTGGACCCAGGTGGGGGAGCGTAGCATGATTGGTCCGGACATAGTGGAAGAAACCACGGAAAGGATTAAGTTCCTAAGGGTAAAAATGAAAGAAGCCCAAGATAGACAGAAAAGCTATGCGAACAAACGTCGGAAGGACATAGAATTCGCGGTGAATGATCTAGTCTATCTAAAGATGATCATGTTCAAAGGGCGGGCCAGAACTTCCAATAAAGGCAAGTTAGATCCGAGGTATATAGGGCCTTTCCGAGTTGTGGAACGTGTTGGGGCAGTCGCATACAAATTGGACTTGCCTCCAGATATGGATGCGTTTCACAACGTGTTCCATGTATCCCAACTACGGAAGTGCCTTACAAATAAAGACAAGGTCTTAAATGGAGTACCTTCGGATCTAAGAGAAAACTTGACGGTGGAAGCAAGACCTGTCGAAGTACTTGATCGGATGGGAAAAGCAACAAGGAAAAGCATAATTCTGATGATCAAATTTGCTTGGGAAAGCAATGGTTCGCGGGAAATAACTTGGGAAACAGAAAATCGGATGAAGGCTGATTTTTCCAAGTGGTACGAGGAATGGAACAAGGATCTAGCACTTGGCCCGGATTCGAGGACGAATCCCTTTCAGGTGGGGGAGACTTGTAACGTCCCCGTTCCGCAATAGGATCACCAAGACGGATCATGGCTAAGAGTTGAGCTGAATAGCTAGAAGAAATTAAATAGAATCTAAGCCATGGTCCGAAAGAGTCGGCTAAGTCTTATGGTCTAAGGATTTAGCCGGAGAAGAGATGAAAAGACCAAGGAGATGAGGAAAGGAGCTCATATCATTTTAGCCAAGCTAAAACGAGCTGGATGGTGGAACTAGCTCAGCTGGATCAGTTCATGGGAAACTCGGTTCAGCTAAGCTAAGTGTCCGGCAGTTGGGACCAGTTGACCAGCTGGTAAGCTAGCTGGCTGGCTGAAACGATAGCTGAGTGAAGGTAACTCACTAGTCTAGGCTAAAAAGGGACCGCATGTGCCAAGCATGTGCGGGGGCGGTTAAAAGCGGTTTTAGCCGAAGGATTGCAGCCGTTTGGCTAAAAGTTGCATCTGTTCGTTTGGGTCGCGGTTTTTGGTAGTTTTCGACCAAGGGCTTATAAATAAGACCCTTAGTCATTTATTCTCGACGACACACGCAAACTGGAGGAGTTTTTAGCTGACAGAACTAAGAATCCTCGAAACAGACAGAGAGATAGCCGAGAGAGTTTTTAACCCGATCGGCCAGGAGGAAAGGTAGCAGAGAGAGAGAGAGTTCCGATCGATAAGAGAGAAAGTTAGCCGAGAGAATTTGTAATCCGATCGGCAAGGAAGCTGAGGGACTTACGATCGGAAGGAAGAGAAAGGAAGATAGCCGGAAGGGCTAAGGATCCCAGGGCGATCGCGGAGATCGTATCAAGGGGATTCATAACGCGGAAGTGAGGGATCAAGGCGGACAAGTGCCTCGGTCCATTCGCGTGGCAAAGGTGAGTGCAATACCGTCGGCTAAGTTCGAATCTAGACTACCGGTTCCGGTGAAGTCTTAAGATCGTTCTATATGACCGCGGGATCTAATTTAACCGCACACTTGGTATAATTGTTCATGAATCTGCATACGGTCGAGATTATGGAATCTTAGTCGATTAATCGATAAAACTCCACGCGGGTTGATATTTAGCCGAGAGGAAATGTACCGTGGCTTGTAGGCGAGTGACTTGGGGATCAGAGAGATTCCGCCAAGGCTCGGCTAAACTGGAAACGGGGGAAATCCGGACTCAGCTAGAATAGATTCCCGGGGAGAATTCTGTCTCGGCTAAGATAATTTCCGAGGGAAAATCCGATCCGGCTAAAACCGCTAATTGTGAGAACAAAACGTGAATTCAGGGAACTATGCATGTTTTAGCCGAGTAGCATGCATCATATTATATAACCGCATTCACTAAGTAATTATCGAGTTACTTATGCCTCTTTGGCTTTTAGGTAACGATGAGACTTCCGAGAAGAAGTGGGTATAGGCGCGCGTTACGCTTTAGCCGGGGAAGATGGGTGGTGTTGGTCTGGTTTGTTAGGATCGATTAACATTGTAATAGCTTATATGCAAATTCTAAGATGTATCGAATCCATATCGTATTAATAAAATAGCCAGGCCGTTTCTTTTATCAAGCGTTTAGACTCTAATATATGAATCTCAGAATACATCATATCGAATTGAATATCGTTTAAGGAATGGGCCCTAAAAATGGACTGAATGGCTCGAATGCACTTAGTGATCCGAACGGGAACAACCTCCGCGGACTTAGAGTCCGGGATGGGGTGTTTCAATGCCACCATGGCAAGATTTTTGGCTGGCATGAACCGTGAACTTCAAGACCGCATGGAAATGCAATCGTATGCAACCGTAGAGGAGATGTTGCATAAGGCAATCATGGTTGAAAAACAAATCAAAAGGAGAAGTGTCTCTTCTCGACCTTCTCTTGGTGCTGGAATAATACCTAAGTCGGGCTATCAAGGTGAAGAGAAACAAGTTTTCAAACCCACAAACGATCCTAAACCAGCCACACCTACTTAAAGCTACAAAGGAAGGTATGAAACTTATAATTCTACGACTCGTGATATGAGATGTTTCAAGTGTCAAGACAAAGGACACTATGCAAAGGAATGTCCGAACCATAGGATTATGGTTCTCTTGGACAATGGAGATATTGAAGAAGAAAAGGAAGCGGTTTTTGATGAGTATCTAGAAGAGCATGAAGAAGTTGCCAGAGTAGGAGAGCTCTTAGTAATTCAACGAGCTTTGAACGTGAACATCAAAACCGATGAGCATGAACAACGGAAGAATTTGTTTCACTCTCGATGCCAAGTCCAAGGAAAGGTGTGTAGTCTCATCATAGACGGAGGAAACTTTATATGGCCGTAAAGGAACATCCAAAGCCGTATAGTCTTCAATGGCTAAATAATGAGGAGATGAAGGTGAAAAATCAAATCTCGGTTCCTATAACCATTGGCACGTATCAAGATAAGGTACTGTGTGACGTGTTGCCCATGGAAGCAAGCCACATCCTTCTAGGAAGACCATGGCAATTTGATCGACGGGTTCTTCATGACAGGTTCAATAATCGGTATTCGTTTAACTACGAAGGAAAGAAGATCACGTTGGTTCCCATGTCACCAAGCGAAATTTATCAAGATCAAATTCTCCTCAAGAAAAAAGGTAAAGAGGCTGTAAGTAATTCTTCTAACTCTCTCAAGAAAAATAAGAAAAGCTTGTTGCTTAATTTCAAGAAAATTCCTTCAGGTTTTACTAACTATGCACCGGAGTTTTCAATTCCGAGTAGAACATCATTTCTTTTGCAGAAAGTTCAAGATGAAATCAACAAATGTGATCCACTGCAAAAGGAAAAATCGATCCATGACTCCTGGTCCAAAAAAATTGATTTCGATCGATTGATCCTCTTGCGACCCGATTACAAACACGTGAACTACTTGGTTCGATTGAGGTAGGAATTTGAGCAACGAGTTTTCAACAATTCTGATCATTTTCATCCACCAACTGGGTATTTAGAGGAGACTGGTCGAAGCCAAATTCCAGTAGCATACACCGATCTTCTTCCGCCTTTGCAAACCATCTCTACGGTCGAAACGGAGCAAGCCGAACAAAAACCTCGATCAAACAATCAAACTACTACTAGGTCAGGTTCTTCGGATTTGAGGTCAAATCCTTTTGAAGAAAGGGGGATGATATGATTCTGGATGAGCAACTCGAACCAGAGCTTGGAGCATTGCTTGAACCGGTTGGAATGCTTCGGAAAAGATCTCAATCGGTTACTAACCGATCAACATTTCACTTGAAGATAAGTGCTAAGGCCAAACGATACAAATTGGTCTTACGGAGGTTGTACCATCAAGGGTACTTGGTTCAGGACGTAGAAGATGCATTCAAACCTCACCGGTATTGAAATCAGGCCCAAGTAGATCGACCATTGGCTCAAGTGATTTATTTGTGCTCTTTTCCTTCGCTTCGGTTTTGTCCCAATGGGTTTTCCGAAGCAAGGTTTTTAATGAGGCAAATATTTCACTTCCAATAAAATCCAATGTGTTTATCTAAGCCCAAAGAAACCCACGAAATTCACAAGAAAATGATCCACAAAATTCAACAAATATCAAGTATATCAAAGGGGCATATTGGCGTGAATAAGGAAGGCCTAGGGGTTAAGTTTGTGTTTAATTTTAGTCAAGTCTTTGTTCAAACTTTGGTTTAATTATTTAGCTATTTTCGAGACAAGTCTTGGAGCATGTTCCAACACTTGTTCTCCTCTTTATATTTCCTTGTACCCCATTGTCGAAATCCATCTAGCTTTTGAATTAAAAATCTCTTTTCTCTCTAGATCAAATCTCGATTGTGAGTCATATCAATCGAAATCTTTTGCTTATTTTTGGTGAGTAATATCCGAAAATAACAAAGAGGAATATCAAGGGTTTTTCCGCACCCCTTGTGAGACCATTCGATCCACATCCCTTGAAGCGAATTGTCGTTTGCAAGGCTTATCCCGTCTTACCCAAACCGTAGAGTGTGCGATCTAGGGGATTCGTAACAGGAATGCTAAGAAAGTAGTTGTGAGAAGATAGAAAAAGCTTCACCCCCAAAAACTCATGAGAAGAAGAAAGAATCCCATGACAAGAATGATTTGGGTTATGGCAATGTTGAAGAAGGTTTAGCAATGGATGAAGCTTGCTTGGAATCTCTTCTCTCTACCACTATGGAGAATGAGAAAGAGAGTACCAAAGGGAAAGGCACTAAGACCAAGAAGAAGAAACCCAATGATAACCACCCTCCCACCCTTGACCCATCTTCTCACACAATGACACTCATACCTTGGAGGTATGATTATGGAGCCATTGAGTACAAGGTGAAGTGTAAGGGAAGATCTAAAACCTTTGTCAAGGTTAAAGCACTTCTCACCACCAAGCTCAAAGAGAAAGGGCAAGCCGGTCTTTAAGATGTTATGAGCAAGGTGCTCAAGCTCGAGATCAAAGATCCGCCATGGAGTGCTCAGACTCCTCCATCACCCGCCTAAAAGGGTAACCAAAGTCAAACTTAGTGACTTTAAACAAAGTGCTCTTGGGAGACACCCCAAGTTTATCATTGTACATACTTTCTTTTCATGTCTTTATATGCTTTCTTGTTCTTTTTGTTCTTTTGTTGGGTGGTTGCAAGGTTCTTGATGGTAGCAAGGTCGTGGCAATGCACATTGGTGTATATGTCGAAAGATCTTCATTCATCTTCATTCATCTAGTCTCACTCCTCATTTGTAAGTAACTATTTCCTTTTGAGTCTCTTGCATTTTTATCTTTCGTTTTTGGTCTCTCTCTTGATCTTCTTTCGCACCGTGACGTTGTGATTTAAGTTTGGGGGATGGACCGGTGTCTAATCATTTGTTTTGTGATCTTATTTTGCCTTTTGCAACTTAGTAACAAACAAAATAAAAAAACTAGTCGGTAAAGAGTCGTAAAAAATGCCAAAAAATACAAAACCGATGCTCATTTCAGTCGTAAATAAGTAGCAAAAATAGTAGGTAATCAGTAGTAAATTTTTGGGACTGATTAGCGACTGAATAGCGACCACATAGATCAGTCGTAAATGAATCGTAAATCAGTAGATATTTTGCGACTGATTGTATTTGCGACCAGACCTTTACCTATAACATATATCAGTCGGTAATCAATCATAACATGATTTTTTGCTATTGATTTCCTACTATTTTTACAGTAGTAATAAAACTGTTTTTTGTAGTGAGAATCTGTAATTGGGTCTCTTCTTGCATCCTTCTTTCAACACGTGTCCTCCTTGGTGGAAGGATAAGTGGAGGGGATGTTAAACTTTTTCCTTCCGGTCGTGCCATATCTTCTCTTCATGTGTCCATCTTTTTTTCTTGGAGTTTGATCCAATTTCTTTTGGCTGATAAATATGTATGTTTTCCTCTTGAGAAAACATCACCACGGCTTTGTAGATATTGACAGGAAGTTTTGGAGGTTAATTTCGCTCTTTCTCAATATCAATTTGTAGCTTAATTATTTCGAGTTCTAGCTCAAACTCTCTTTTCCTGGCCTCAATTTCTTGGATTTTTCGTACCATCTATAAACAATAATTAGTTAAACAATATTTATGCTAGAGGGATTTCCGATCATGCCAAATACTTTCCATCAAATATACTAGTATGTTGGTCTTATATCCGTTGTTGCTGATTTTCATCAGAATCATGTTCACATTGGACCAGTTTTTACGGATTTTCATCATGCTGCAAGCTTTTCTTCCAAGCTTTTTTAGTTCTGGAGTCAAAGTATCTGCAATATAATTTCTTGCTCCGGGAATATGGGTTATTACCATCTAGGGTATGTATTCTTGGATACATCTTTTGTCTCGTATTTGTTTTGCCGAAGATTCCTCCATTGATATATTTTTGAAGAATCCGATAACCGCCTCAAAGTATTTTGGGTAGACTATTTATTTTCCCATTAAAATTTTCATATAATAAAACATTTACACAAAACTTAGCTATAGTTCTATTTTTTCATGATTTAAAAGTTAAAATTCTATTTTCCCACTAAATTAAAGTTCGAAACGAGTTTATCACGAAATCAAAGTTTGAAACCAATTTTCCCATAAACCACGATTTGACTCGTTTACTGTATAACAATTAAATGTTCACTAACTAAACACAAAAGACAGCCAAAATTAAACCATTTATGATTCGATTCAACCCCTAAACCCGATTACAACCTTCTCCACTCCTTCACACACTCCTCACCGTCTCCATCTCCCTCAATCATGATTCCACCGTCCTCTCACTTCCTTTTCCTTCCGCTAATTCCCTCTAACCTCCACCAAGTACACTTCAATCAGAGCCTCCTCGTCTCTGTTGCCTTCACCGGATCTCGATTCCACCTCCTCATCGTCGCAGGTCCTTCTCTCTCCTAACGGCACCGGCGCTGTGAAAGCAGAGGAGAGATCCTTCGTAGCTACGGCGGTTTTGACGGATACGGCAGGGATAGAGGTCGATAGAGCTGGCTCGCCGGAGGGAGATCCGGTCCGTTGCTGAGTCCCAATCCGCGTAAAAGCTTGATTCGTCTCTCGGACACATATTCAGGCCTTGATTTTACGGTGGTTGTGGTGGGCTCAAGAAATTTGTTACTTGGTGTCGATTCGGGTTCTTGGAATCCATCAAAACCAGAGAAGCTGTGTGGGGACTTCAGGGTCCAAAATGACATGGGAAAAACGAAGGTTCGGGAGAAGGTTCGAGATACGCCACATCTACAGTGCCACGTCAGAAATAATAAATAAAATGTGTTTGTTTTTATTGCTTTAATCACACGCAGAAACAGATTTGTTAAAAGGGGGATTGTATAGCCGTTTGGAGGAATCATTCACAATTTGATAAAAAGTTCTTTTTGCTCTTCTTTCTCTCTCTGTAAACGGATTGCTCATCTTTGTTTGAGAATTCATTCTTCTTCCGGATTCTCTACAAGTGAGGTCAGAATCTGTGTTTTATGAACATTGATTCTTTGGATTCAATTGATTTCTCTGGAACTTACGTTTTTTATTATCACAAAACTTAGATTAACCCAAAATTAATCTCTCTCTGTCTCTCGGATTCAATTAAGGGTTTGTGAATTGTTTGGTGTCTTGAAAAGAAAAGGCATCGACTTTGTGAAAATTTACAGTGTTTTTAATTATTTTTTTTTGTTTTTTAGAAATCCAGTAAGACCCCGTAAGATCCCGATGCAGAATGGAGAAGAATAAAGAAAAAAGTTATCATCTTTCGATCTCAAAATGGGTCAAAAAAGAAATGAGAAAACACTAAAAAGTGTGAGACTTTAGTTTGTCAATTTCTTCTTTTCTTTTTAATTTTTTTTTCTTGTTTGGTTTGTTACGAAAACATAATAACACAGAGATGAAGTCGGGTGAAGAAGAAGAAGTTGTGTCAGGTTGTTTACTGGTCGGTTTTTGGGTTTGAGTTTAGTTGGAATCGAAAGCTGTGGTTTAAGGTTTAAGTTACAAACCATTCAAAGCCAACATCAAACCGATAAAACCGATATCGTGGGTAAATAGGTTTTGAACTTTGATTTTGTGGGGAAATAAGTTTCGAATTTTCGAATGATTTGGAAATAACACTAGGGTTAAATTTTGTGTAGATGTGTTATTATATGAAAGTTTTCGTGAAAAAATAGATCGTTAACCCAAATATTTTTGATTGTCCTTATTTGTTTATCAAATGTTATCCATTCAGTCTCAATTTCTGACTAAGAACCATTGGCGTATGATACAATCTTTTCTTTGAGTCTCCAATTATTTTCCCTGATATTTTCTTGGGAGCAAAGCACTCTTTCCCAAGCATGAGCGTCCACATCAATAGTAACAGTTAGTATGTCCCCTTCTTTTGGTAGAACCAAATGTGGATGATGTCGACAAGCTTCTTTTAATTGTTGTATTGTCGTAGTATACTTTTTCGTCCAATTACTTTGTCCTTCGTTTTGGTTCTTTTTCGAAGTAATTCCTGAAGAGGTTTTTTAAGTTCTCCCGTGTGAGGCAAATAATGGGAAGTTGCATAATTGATTTGATGCAACCCAAGAATCTCTAGAGTGATTTGATGTCCTCGATTTCATCCAGAAATGTTTCTAAAAATGTTAGAACTTGCGGTTGGAGGATTCTTCCATCTTCTATTTCAACTCCTAGGAAGTATATCTTTGTTTTCCTAATTTATGTTTTTATTTTTCCTAATTATGTTTTTATACCATATCTTTGATACCTCTATAAGATGTCTTCTATGGTCCTTCATATTCGTGTTGAAGACGAGAATATCATCAATATATACCATACAAAATTCTCAGAATCCTTCAAGTACTTCATCCATTTTCCTTTGAAAGATTGATGGAGCCGTCTTCAATATCATTAGCATTACATTCCATTCGTAATTGCCAACACACGTACTAAACACAGTGTATTATATACTCTTAGGCCTTATGCGTACCTGGTAGAATCCTGTCGTGCAGTTTAATTTGGTGATTTATTCTTCAGTGAAAGTGGAATGCCTACTTCTTTAATCTTTCCTGGCTGCCTTTGAGACTGTTGCTATGTTTTCAACATAGTCAATTGATTAACTCTTGTTGGTGCCGGATTTAGCTCTTAAATTCAGTCCATAAAAAGCCCAATAAAGGCCCAATCGACATGTTCTTTCGGACAAAGGAATATGCCCATTTTCCCTTTGAGAGCCCGCATCAACGGAGTAGATAGACGTGGCGAACTGCACCAAGAAGATAGGAGGAGATCACGATCGAGTCAAAGACGAGATCAAGGAAATTCCCAAAGATCTCGGAAGTAGGCGTAGCCCGTCGGTCCGGAGATCGCGGAGCCCTCATAAGAGACGGACGATTATAAAAGAAGCCTCTAAGGCCATCTTTGATTCAAAAAAACCTTAGCTGCTCTACGAGCTCTTTCTTCATTTGAAATGATTAAAATCAATAAAAATCCAGTTCGTCGAATCTTGTCTAATTTACATCGTTAAGTTTCTTCGAGACTCTTACCCATCTTCTCTCATCTCATAAATCACTCCAAATTCTTGAGTGTGGATTTTAGGATCCACATTTTGGCGCCGTCTGTGGGGAAGATATCAAAGAATCTCTAACTCCGAAACCCGATTTCAGGCTTGTTAGAACGAAATGGATCCAAAGAACACTGAATCTTCGAAATCAAAGACCAGGTCAGGAAATACAGCGGTTCCCAACCCGCTGAATCCTTTGACCCAAAGCCAAGTGACCGGATCAAGCGTAACCGATACGACCCATGCCGAGCTTATAACCACAACCACGACCCCTACCGTCGCGATTTCCACCACTGCAACCACAATTGCCAACCCTATAGGGTCACAACCCGCATGGAATCGAGGATCACTCCTCCGAAAGGACCCACTCACAAACCTGGATAAGATCTGGATCCCCGAACACCAGCGCCCTACCTGCTCGTGCAACAGATCGCCGCCGATCTAGCTAGCCCCTCCACAGACCATCTCGGCAGAGGAGGCATCCGAGCTCCGCAAAATAATAGCCTTCATGGCCGAACAATTCCAGGAACATCGAGTTATCTTACCCACTGTCAGACAAGAGCTCGCGCGATCCGCGCTAGCAAGATCTGAAAGTCTGAACATGCAAACATAGACGAGATGTATGGTGAGCCGACCTCCAAAACACATTTGGAATTTGACCATATCGCAGCCAAGCTCGGCTCGACCGCACAGGGCATCCCCCCTACACGAGCTGATACTCACCCCATATACAGCTCGTTGGTGAGCACGTTAACCATAAACAACAAACCCCGGCAGCTCGAACAACGCAGAAGATACAACTCGAGGTATCCCGCGATTACCATCTCCACCTCACAGTTCCGGGCTCCGAGCTCAGTACTTCGGATCCCCAACCTTTGCACCGAGTTCTCAAGCCTACGGACTTACCCCGTTGTCGAACTCGATCCACACAAGACCGCCCCCCCATGGAACATACGCCGCTTAACAGTAGCCAACAGCCTGGGAGCTCTCACAACCGATCTCTCCATCCTCACCTCTCGACACAACCACCACGCGTAGATCTACACACGGTGGTTACCCAAGAGGACTTTCAGCAGTATATCGAAAGAAACAATGCCGAACTCCAACGGATGTACTCTATTGTCCATATGGCCACAAGCTCGGCACCCGATATAGATCACGTGATAGAGGAGACCCGTAGGACTCCCTTCACCAACAGAATTGTAAACGCTCGAATCAGAGATACATGCAAGATCAGATTACTTGAGTACGCGGGAAATACAAACCCAAGAGCCCACGTCCGAACCTTTAGATTCGCCATAGCCCAAGCTTATTTGAACGCCGAAGAAAAAAAGGAAGGATATTGCTGATTCTACGCCGAAAATCTAGTCGGATCCGCACTCGAGTGGTTCGCAAGATTAGAAGAGAACTTCATCGACAATTTCTCACAACTCGTTTTGGTCTTCCTGAAACAATACTCCATTTTCATGGAAACCCAAGCAACCGAAGCCGATCTCTGGACCTTAAAACAAGAACCTCATGAATTATTCCGATCCTACGTAACCAGGTTAAAAATAATCAAAGCCAGAATTGCCCACCTTAACGAAGGAGCAGCATTAACTGCCCTAAAGCAATGACCATGGTACTCTGCCGAGTTCAAACAAGAAATAACAGTTCGCCGCCCCATATCACTCGACGACGCACTACATCGAGCTTCTTCCTTCATAATTTACGAGGAAGAAAGAAAAGAGCTAGAACAACAATTTTGAAGAATGTCTGCTAACAGCGCGGGGCGCTCTAGCTAAAAGAGTAGTTAAAAGAGAACCGAAAAGCAAAGGACTACAGTCCTTCGCTATCAACTGCGCGCCAGATGGCGGAAGATCGACGCAACTAAATTTTGCGCACACCATAAAAAGAGAAAACACTTACCAGAAGAGTGTCGAACTGTAGCCAAACTGTTGGCAGAAAAATCAAGCTCCGAGGACGCGGAGGCCGCCGAGCTCAAAAAAGATGAAAATCGTCTAAAACGAGCCCGAAGCCAAAAAGCCCCCTCAGAATAATAGAGAACGATCTCCTGCATAAGAAAACCACCGGCTCCTAAAAAAGTGAATAGACTTCATATTTAGGGAGCTTTCACGCTGCGGCGGTTCCATGAAGTTTGTAATCTCACCACCCCTGCCCCCAAGAAGCTCGAGAACTCATCCGAGCAGACGGAAGGACCTAAAGAAACAGACCAACCCGAGAGCTCGCGAGCTCGTGAGTCAGTTCGCGAACTCTCCCGCGTAAGCAGCCTCTTTGAACCAAACCCCCCAAAATGAATAGACTTCATTTCGGGATGTTCCAAGTTGTGCAAAAACTCAGTCAATTCGATCAAAGCATACCAAAGAAGGGCCGGAAACGAAATAAGGGAACATCCTTCCTACAAGGACCCGATCACAAGATCACGTTCCTCGAAAGCGAAACACTTGACCTAGACAAACCACATAATGACGCACTAATAGTTCAACTCGATGTAGCTGGGATCGAACTGTCCAGAATGATGATAGACATTGTGAGCTCCGTGCACGTACTATTCTACAGTGCCTTCAAACATATGGGTTACGAGGACGCCATACTATACGGTACTCGATCCCCTCCCCCTTACCAGATTTGTCGGTGAAACAATATACTCACTAGGCACGATCATTCTCCCCGTTAGCGCATGAGGTGTACGATAGCTCGTTAATTTCGAAGTCGTGGATCGTCCCGCACCAAATAACGCTATACACGGCAGACCATGGATATACACCATGAAACAAGTCCCTTCAACGTACCATCAATGTGTGATATGCTCAAATTAATACCCTATTTAGATACTAAATCAGTTGTTATAGTATAGCTAGGGGTCGAACACAAGGACTCACAGAAACACACAATAGATTATATATGTGAGAATCACGCTAAGCAATCAATAGTATTGAAAGACATAATGTAAATTAAAACGGTTGTGAATTGAATTGGAGAAAGATAGGTTCATGGTATTTCTCAGGGAATCACTGAATGCAGATAAACTAATTAACATTATTCGGATTTAGCACGGTTCTTGAACTCAAATCATTATGGTATAATTAACCAAATTTCGTTGCGAGAATTGCGAGAATTATATAAGTCTAAATCCTAGGAATTCCAAATCTCTTTGCGAATCCTAAAGTCTAAACCAGCTTTTATTTTCAAGTTTGATTTGCTCACAAAACAACTAAACCAAATCTCTTTGCGAATAGTTATTTTGGTCACCTTAGGTTCTATCAGGTAATTAATCGCACTCTCGCGCCTAATCAATTATCCTAAGATCTAAGTTCTAGGTGATCAATCTAGAATTAGCTTTGCAAACAACCTATGTTGAAGAACTAATTTAGATAGTGAATCCTAATAATAAATCAACCTAGCATTCAGATAAAACCCTATTGAGAACCCTGAACCTAACAAGAGATCTACTCAGACATGGAAATTGAAACAATAAACATGTTTGAATAAATCATCAAATAAATCAGAAAAAGTAACAAGAGGGTTCGAAATCTTCTCTCGGACGAACAGAGTTTCAGACTTGTCTCCCTTCAAAAGCTCTCTAAAAAAAACTAGAATAAAATAAGCATCGCCATAAAAGTGGCTGTAAAACCTAATTAAATAGTCTAAACACGAATTGGGGTATTCTTGTAAATATCAAAGTCTTCTGGGCAAGTTCTGCAATTCTTCAAACTTCATTAAAAGTCGCGACTTGTGATCTCCTCGATGGGTGTCGATCGATACCAGGGGGTATGGATCGATGCTTGACGCTTTGATCGGGCACTTAGTAACCAGACTTCTGTTTTGCTCTAGAACGCTCCATAAAACTTCAATATCTCCAATAATGCTCCAAATGTGCTAAAACCTGTAAAAGACTCTAAAAGACTCTATAATAGAATAAAGACTCGATAAAACGGACTTATATCATGGCTTAAACAAGGTAAAAACCAT
Organism: Eutrema japonicum; assembly: GCA_030161315.1. Classification (NCBI taxonomy): domain Eukaryota; kingdom Viridiplantae; phylum Streptophyta; class Magnoliopsida; order Brassicales; family Brassicaceae; genus Eutrema; species Eutrema japonicum. The sequence continues at coordinate 34,441,077 of BSQW01000007.1, read as the reverse complement.
GGTAATCGTCCATCAAAACAAGTTCTAGAAGCCTAGAGAATTGAAAATCAAACCTTGGGTCATGGAGTGAATAGATGAGAAATCGTGATTCATACCTTGTAGATCGCGAGAATGAGTGGGAGAATGAGATAGAGGATGAAAATCCAAGCAGAATAGGCACAAAAATCACTCAAATCCGTTGAGAAATGAAGATTTGTGATTTTGAGATAGAGGTTGGTATTTGTATCGAGCGATGGAGGCTGTGGGAGAAGAAAGGAAAAATCGTAGGGTTTTAAGGAAACTTACCTGGCCGTGGAGTATCGATCGATATCCAGAGGTATCGATCGACACTTGTTTTTTTTGGTTAATAGTGGATGGTGTTGATTGACACTTATGCTCCTTTTTACGACACCTGGTATCGATCGACACTGACTGGTGTCGATCGATACTCCTCGTTAAATCTGCTTCACGTTTGACACGACACAAAACCAAAAATCAAAAACAAAATGAAAACAAAAACGTATGTACAGACTTACCAGTGGGTTGCCTCCCACTCAGCGCTTGTTTAACGTCACGAGCTTGATTTTACTGACGATCAGTGGGAAAGAATTAGGGAACTCACTCCCATGCAAGTCCCACAACTGGACACTTCCAAACTCAGAGTTTTGCGCAGCATGCGCTCAATAATTTCCTGTCCATTCTCTTTCAGCTCTGGAGTTAGGATGATTCTGACCTTAGAGAACGGTTTCGAGCGTCCCTTGCACTTCACCTTGTACTCGATCGAATCTCCATCGCACTTCTGAGGGGCTAAAGTGACATATGTAGCACTCTTGATTCTTTGGCTCCTCACTTCCTTCTTTGCCTTAGTCTTTTTGATGACTTTCTTGGCGATGACAGGAGGATGATCTAGAGCTTCTTTGACACTTGGCACATCATTAGGCTCGTCTAAAAGATCAACCATCAGTGTTTCTCCTACACCAACGGGGATGCAAGATATATGTGTGGGAGCCCTTCTAGGAGGGATGGCTTCGTAGGAGACATGTTCGTCAATGTGCGAGAATGAAATCCTCCGATTGGGCGTGTCCATAACTGTACCAGCAGTGGCCATGAACGGTCTTCCAAGAATCAAAGGCGTGCTAGACCTTGCGTACATCTCCACCACCTGAAAATCGGTAGGAACCATACAGTCTCATACCTTAACCATCAAGTCAGGGATTGTATCGTATGTGACATATGAGGAAGAGTTCGCGAACGTGAGAGGCATCTGAGTAGATCGTATGTCATCGATCTTAAGCTTCTCTGCAAGTGCCTTCGACATGACATTCACGCTGGACCCTGAATCAACTAGTGATTCCTTGGTTTCAACTCCAGAAATAGAGCATGGAACTGAAAATTTTCCTGGGTCTTCCCTCTTAGTCAACCGCTTCAGTGGAGGCGGTGGACTTCTGACTTTGGCGAAAAGTGCCTTAATCTCGTCCTCAGTTTCTCTGCAATCCCGGAAGTGACTTAGCAGAGGCATGTACTCTAGAGCCTCTTCAAAAGTATGTGTGGGTGGAATTCTTCGTACCATCTTCTCAAAGCCACGCAGCCGCTTTGGAGAAATGGGATCTCTGAGGTCTTTAGGCGGTCGAGGATCTGGTTTCTTAGGCTTGTAGACACGTTCCTTAACCACCTCTGGTTCGGCCTCTGAGGGGTGTCAATCGATACCAGGTTGGTGTTGATCGACATAAGACTCATACGTCGTTTCTTCAGGTTGGTATCGATCGATATTAGCAGTGGTATCGATCGATACTGACGAGTCTGGTTCGGAATCACCTGCTACAAGGTCTTCGAGATCTCCTGCACCTTTCAAGGTGATGGCATTGATGTACTCTTTCTGTGCCTGAGTTGCCTTCCCTTTCACAGCGGCTACAGTATGAGCGACCTGCATTTCCAGCATCTTCTTATGAGTATTTAGAGCATCGATCCTTCCACTCAGATCCTTGTACACCTCATCTATCTTTCCGTTGAGATTCACTGTGTGCTGCTGTTGTCCTTGAACCATATGTTCAAACATAGCCTCGATCTTGATATCTGGAAGCTTAGCAGGTACATGTTGATAGAACGAGTTCCCATAGTTCCTGGTGTACCCACTGTTCCGAGATGGTTTCTGGCCAAACTGATTCGATCTTCCTTGCTGCGAGTTGTTGTTGAAGTTTTGGTTGTTGTTGAATTGATATCTCTGACCCTGAAAACCAGAACCACCAATGTAGTTAACATCCTTTACTTTATCCTCGTTGAATACCTCGACATCTTCAGCGAAGTGAACGGCTTTCTGTGTCTTGCCCATCAGAAGACTGTGCATGGAATCCAACTTAGCTTGAAAATTGGCAATCTGCGAACCATCCACGTTACCAGCTAACGTCTTGCGCTTAAAATCAGCATTCTTGTGCTATTTCTAGACTCCAAATTCTCAATCAGGACATAAGCTTCATCAGGATATCTGGTGTTGAAGTTTCCATTACTCGAAGCATCCAAAGTCATTTGGTACCTCCAATCAAGTCCTCTAAAGAAGAACCCCATCAGCTGAACATCAGAGTGTCCGTGATGTGGACAATCTCTCTGATACGATTTGAATATCGTCCAAGTAGCCTTGAACGCCTCAGTAGGTTCTTGAGAAAACTAGGAGATTTTGTTCCTCAGATCCTCGGATCTTGCATCATCATAGAAATTGGTCAGGAAAGCATTCTTAGTCTCCTCCCAAGTAGTCAGCGATCCATGAGGTAACTGATTCAGCCAGTAAGTTGCTTCCCCACCAAGAGAGTATGGGAAATGCTTGCAGAAGAGATAGTCGTAGGACACTCCATTGCTTTTGATTATAGTGACCAAGTCCTCGAACCTCTCAATATGATCCATGGGATGTTCGTTGGAAAGACCATGAAAAGGGTGATGACCCACAAGAGTGTAGTATGCAGGTTTCAGCTCAAAGTCATTCCTTGGAAACGCATGAGGACGGATCGCAGAGCGATTTGCGTAGAACTGGTAAGGTCTGTTGCATTCACCAATCGTCCTACCACGATTAACCACAACGTTCTCAGCATTCACTGCGTTTGCGTTCCCAGCGACATTCCCAACGACAACAGGAGCAGGTGGAATGATGTTCCCCTCTCCATCCAGACGTTGTCCTTGCTCATTGCACAAACGACCCTCTCGGTCTCTGTAAGCACCAGTTGCATCTTGAACCAACTCCTCTTGATTGTTGTTCATCTTTGCTGGCTTCTTTGCTCGGCTGTTTGTGCGTTCCACGAGTGCTAGCTGCCCGAGAGACAGATAAACTAGCTGAGTGCTCTTGCTCTTCCTGGTTTCGCGATTAGGCATACACCTGAAAACAAGAGTCAAAAACGTTAGTAACAAAAAACGTGATGAGTATCGATCGATACCAAGTGGTGTCGATCGATATCAACAAAAGGAAAACGACGAGTATCGACCGATACTAGATAGTATCGACCGATACTAGATAGTATCGACCGATACCGACAAGCTTAGTCGAATTTCTCACACTAAAATCTAATGGCGAATTGAGTCCTTGGCAACGGTGCCAAATTTGATATGCTCAAATTAATACCCTATTTAGATACTAAAGCAGTTGTTATAGTATAGCTAGGGGTCGAACACAAGGACTCACAGAAACACACAATAGAATCACGCTAAGCAATCAATAGTATTGAAAGACAGAATGTAAATTAAAACGGTTGTGAATTCAATTGGAGAAAGATAGGTTCAGAGTATTTCTTAGGGAATCACTGAATGCAGATAAACTAATTAACAGGATTCGGATTTCGCACGGTTCTTGAACTCAAATCACTATGGTATAATTAACCAACTCTCGTTGCGAGAATTATCTAAGTCTAAATCCTAGGAATTCCAAATCTCTTTGCGAATCCTAAAGTCTAAACCAGCTTTTATTTTCAAGTTTGATTTGTTCACAAAACAACTAAACCAAATCTCTTTGCGAATAGTTATTTTGCTCACCTTAGGTTATATCAGGTAATTAATCGCACTCTTGCGCCTAATCAATTATCCTAAGATCTAAGTTCTAGGTGATCAATCTAGAATTAGCTTTGCAAACAACCTATGTTGAAGAACTAGTTTAGATAGTGAATCCTAATAATAAATCAACCTAACATTCAGAGAAAACTCTATTGAGAACCCTGAACCTAACAAGGGATCTACTCAGACATGGAAATTGAAGCAATAAAAATGTTTGAATAAATCATCAAATAAATCAGAAAGAGTAACAAGAGGGTTCGAAATCTTCTCTCGGACGAACAGAGTTTCAGACTTGTCTCCCTTCAAAAGCTCTCTCACAAAAACTAGAATAAAATAAGCATCGCCATAAAAGTGGCTGTAAAACCTAATTAAATAGTCTAAACACAAATTGGGGTCTTCTTGTAAATATCAAAGTCTTTTGGGAAAGTTTTGCCATTCTTCAAACTTCATTAAAAGTCGCGACTTGTGATCTCCTCGATGGGTGTCGATCGATACCAGGGGGTATGGATCGATGCTTTACGCTTTGATCGGGCACTTAGTCACCAGACTTCTGTTTTGCTCCAGAACGCTCCATAAAACTCCAATATCTCCAATAATTCTCCAAATGTGCTAAAACCTGTAAAAGACTCTAAAAGACTCTATAATAGAATAAAGACTCGATAAAACAGACTTATATCATGGCTTAAACAAGGTAAAAACCATGATATATCAATGTGTCAAGTTTCCGACATTCGATGGGATTAAAACGATTCGCGGAAGCCAGCGAGCTTCGCGACAATGCTATATGACCTTCCACAGACAGATCAAAGAATCACCCTTATAGCAATTACAAAAAGCGGAGGAGCTCGCTAAGCAGTAGATAAAACAATGTAACGACCCAACAATCCTCGGACCTCGCAAAGACCTAGTAACATCTGTCTGCATAGACGACGCTCACCCGGATCGATGCGTGAACATCGAACTAGAACTCCTGAATTCTATACGGACCGACCTCGTGACCTTCCTGAAGGAAAACATTAATATCTTTGCATGGACCACCTCCGACATGCCAGGGATCCACCACGGAGTAACCTCCCACGAGCTAAACTTCGATCCCACCTACAAACCCATAAAATAAAAACGTCGCAAGCTCGGCCTCGATAGGTAAAATACCCCGATTGGTTAGCCAATCTAGTAGTCGTGAAAAAGAAAAACAGGAAGTGGAGAGTCTGCATTGACTTCACATACCACAACAAAGCGTGTCCTAAATACAGCTTACCACTTCCACATATAGATCGATTGGTGGAAGCCACAACCGGACATGAATTACTGTCCTTCATGGACGCCTTTTTCGAGTACAACCAAATCCTCATGAATCCATAGGATCAGGAAACAACCGCCTTCATAACAGACCGCTAAACGTACTCTTACAAAGTTATGCCATTCGGCCTGAAGAACGCTGAAGCAACCTACCAATTCTTAGTAAACAGAGTGTTCGCCGAACAGCTAAAAAAACAATGGAAGTTTACATCGATGACGTGCTCGTCAAGTCTTCGAAAGAAAACGACCACGTAACACAGCTCAAGGAATGCTTTGCAATCCTTAACCAGTACGGAATGAAACTCAACCCGACCAAATGCTCTTTCGGAGTAGCCTCTGGAGGGTTCCTCATGTACTTAGTAACAGAACGAGGAATCGAAGCAAATCCAAAACATATCGCAACTTTCCTCGAAATGCCTTCACCAAAAACAACAAGAGAGGGCAAAGACTAACCGGGAAAACAGCGACCCTAAATCGATTCATCTCCTGGTCAACAGACAAATGCCTCCCTTTCTACCAACTCCTCAAAGGAAACAAAAATTTTCAATGGGACGAGAAGTGCGAGGACGTGTTCAAACAACTCAAAGCATACTTAAGCGAACCCCCGGTACTATCCAAACTAATAGAGGGAGAACCGTTGTACCTCTACATCGCGGTCTCCCCTGCCGCAGTGAGTTGCATCTTAGTCCGAGAAGAACAATACGAATAGAAACCCATCTATTACGTCAACAAAACACTGATAGATGCGGAAACAAGATATCCAACAATTGAAAATCTAGCTCTCGCCCTCATAATGTCCGCAAGAAAGCTACGACCCTACTTTCAGTCACACTCCATAGTAGTCATGACCTCGCAGCCGCTGCGCACCATTTTGCACAGCCCTAGCCAGTCTGGACGACTAGCCAAATGGGTGATCGAGCTCAGCGAGTATGATATAGAATACCGAACAAGAACCTGCGCGAAAGCACATGTACTAGCAGACTTCGTCATCGAACTAGCTCCTATAGCTATCGACGAAACCTCCCTAATTTAGGTGTTTTCACACAGTCAATTAATAACTAAAGTGAACACTACTGCAATCATAACAGTATGTCAATGCAGTACTTTAGGATCGAATCCACAGAGACCAAGGTTACACTATGATTCTCACAAGATGAAATTAAGCTAAGACGAGAATAAGATTTGATTTGCACGGTAATGAAAATAACTAAAATCAGTGTAAATTCAAAAAGAGAAAAACGTTAGGTCGAGGGTTTCTTCGCAGGAATCCAAAAATCATGAATCGGACAACTATTCAAGGAACGATTAAACACAAGTTTCAAACTCAAACAGAAATATCTAACCAATCCACTTCTGTGGCATTGATTACTAAATCTAGCAACCTAAAATCCTAACTTCCGTTGAACCTAGAGTTCTAGACCAGCATTACCAAATAGGTTAAATTTGTTCACGAATCGCCTTGACATCAACTTATGTTGGCTAAGGACAATTCGCTGGCTTATGTTCTTTCTAGCAACCTACGACACTTTCTGTGGTATAGATTAAACCCTAGATCAGAAGCAAAGCGGTCAACCTAGCCTAAGCAGTAAACACAACAATAAGCGAAAACCACAAAAGATAATTCCCTATATGTGTCTAATTCAATGATTCATTGATCCCGTTGAAACCCTAAACCTAACTATGAAACTACTCAGACATGGCAGCAGAGAACAAGCAGAAAGACGAAGAACTCATAATATAAATCAAAGAGAGGAAAGTGTTTAGAATTCTTCTCAATAGATGTAGAGATTCTTCTCCCAAAAGCTTACAAATTCCAAAGCCAAAAATCTGAATAGAGAATAAAGCATAAAAAAGAGAGATAGCCTAAAAGTTGCTAAAAATAATGTATATATAGGGTTCTGGGCGGATTTGGTCAAAGTAGGCAATTTCCGGTGCAAAACAGGAAAATCAGATATTTCCTTTTCTTCTCGCCGACTTGCATCGATCGATTCTGGACTCTCTGGGCATGTTGCATCAATCGATGCACTCCTTACATCGATCGATTCTGGTTCTTCTGATGGGGTTGCATTGATCGGCTTCAATTGTGCATCGACCAGCTTCACTCATGCATCGGTCGATTTGAACTTCTCTGGTGATGTCACATCGATCGATGCAAGGAGTGCATCGATCGATTTGGACTTCTCAGATGGTGTTGCATCGATCGATGCAATCCTTGCATCGATCGATTTTGTTTTTTATGCATTGTTCCATGCGTTTTTGCCCACGTAACTCCAATTTCTTCCTTAAACGCCTTTTTACCTGAGATAACTAAATAAAAAACTAAAAGAATCTAAAAATGAACTTTGACTTGATAAACTACTCAAAAGAAACACCAAAATATGTGTTAGAAAACGGTAAAAACCAACTCCCCAAACAAGAAATGGGTACTCCACGTACATGGAGCATCCTTGAAACACGGAATCGGGGTAGGAATCAGACTCCTATCCCCAACAGGAGAAGTACTCGAACAATCGTTCAAATTAGGTTTCAACGCCTCCAACAACGAAGCCGAATACGAATATGAAGCCCTGATCACCATGCTCAAGCTCGCCCTTGGCATAGGAGTTAGCGAGGTGAGCGCATTCAGCGACTCATAGCACGTCACCAGCCAGTTCCAAGGAGAGTACAAAACTAGAGACGGACGTATGGAAGCCTATCTCAAAGTAGTCCGTAGTCTAGCACATCAGTTCGCCGAATTCGAACTCACGAGGATACCCCGAGGCAAAAATACATCCGTAGACGCTCTCGCAGCACTCGCCTCCACCTCCGACCCACTGGTCAAAAGAATAATACATATAAAAGGTATTGAAATACCCATCATCGACATACCGACCAAAACAATGTCAATCAATATGATTACAACGAATCCCACGACATACATAGCCGGACCTTCCAACAGTCCGTAAAACAGTACCGAAAACAAAAGTACAAAATTCGCCCCCAAAATCGACGAGGTCACGGAACCCTAAACGATCGAGCCCGTCGACTCCGATCCCGAAGAACACACTTCAGACGAACCAGCATCATCCGAAGCAAATATGGCCGAACCAGTCAAGCTCAAAGGGGAAGAGGAAGACGAACCCGATGAAAATGAGGAGTTCTTTAACAGACCAGACTAGAGAACTCCCATTATGGAGTATATCCAAAATGGCACCGCACCATCAGAAAATGGGCGACACGAAAGCAAAAAGCTAAGAGCTCGAGATATTGTATATTCGACAACAGATTGTACAAGCGGAGTGTGTCCGAACCATACATGCTATGCGTCCACGGAGAAGAAGCTCTCACCATTATGGCCGAAATCCACAAAGGCTCTAGCGGAAGCCATTCCGGGGGACGAACTCTAGCCATAAGAATAAAACGACATGGATACTTTTGGCCCACCATCATCGCCAATTGCAAGAATTATTCCTCAAAATGCAACAAGTGCCATAGACACGCACCAATGATCCATCGACCAACCGAAAAGCTCTCATCGATCTCGGCCCCATATCCCTTCATGAGATGGTCAATGGACATTGTAAGACCGATTGTCGTATTCGGACCTAAGAAAGTGCGTTTCCTACTAGTCCTCACAGACTATTTCACAAAGTGGATAAAAGCTAAAGCCTACCAGCAAACAACTGAGGTCGAAGTACATATGTTCATATGGAAGCACATTATCTGCAGACACGGGCTCACCTACGAGATCGTCACGGACAATGAAACTAACCTCACTTCCAAATGCTTCACCAACTTTTGCAAAACCTAGAAAATAAAGCTCACCTTGTCATAACCGCGATACCCGCAAGGGAACGGCCAGGCCGAAGCGGCAAACAAAAAAACCTCAAGAAGAGACTCAACTCTAAGAAAACTAGGTGGTATAACGCACTGCCAGGAGTCCTTTATGCCTGCAAAACCACGCCACACTGAGCTACCCAGGAAACACCCTTTTGCTTAGCCTACGACATGGAAGCAGTCGTACCCGCTGAAGCGTCAGTTCCGAGCCTCCGAAGGGTACTTTGCCCTGGAAACGAAGAATTGAACAAGGAAATGCTAAGAGATCGACTAGACATGATCGACGAAACTCGAGATCAAGCACTAGTTTGTATCCAAAACTACCAGAACATAGTCGCACGCTACTACAACTCCAACGTACGAAACATGAAGTTCAAAGTAGGCGACCTCGTGCTGCGAAAGGTGTTCGAAAATACCAGCGAAAGAGGTTTCGGAAAGTTCGGGACCAACTGGGAAGGTCCCTACCGAGTCACCAAAATTGTACGCACCAGCATCTACAAACTCACTAAACCTAACAGCAGAGTACCAGAAAATAGACTGTGGAACGTCATGAATCATAAAAAATAATACCACTGAGTACCGACATTAATCGAACTACGTTGGCTTGATCCCTTGACGGGGTACGTAGGCAGCTCGCATTGCGAGTCCAGCCAGCATCACTGAACATGCTTGTTATTCTATCAAGAGCTCGGATTGTCTCTTACTTGTAAAAATATTTCGTCCATGCGACAAAATCACTTTTAGCTTGTAAAGTCATCCCACTTGATGATAAATATATTTCATGTTATTCCAAGCATGATCATAGCCTTGCGCGAGCCCGGGTCAATCCCCACTTATACAAATCACCTCATTTGCAAAGTCTTTTTACTCAATAATAAAAAAGTTTGTTATTCAAATTCGCAAAACATTACGCACGATTCTCTTAAAAAAACGGGACATCGTACGGTTGATAACAAACTATACAAACAAACCATGTGATTTCATACACCGATTTCATACTACCAGAACATAGTCGCACGCTACTACAACTCCAACGTACGAAACATGAAGTTCAAAGTAGGCGACCTCGTGCTGCGAAAGGTGTTCGAAAACACCAGCGAAAGAGGTTTCGGAAAGTTCGGGACCAACTGGGAAGGTCCCTACCGAGTCACCAAAATTGTACGCACCAGCATCTACAAAATCACTAAACCTAACATCAGAGTACCAGAAAATAGACTGTGGAACGTCATGAATCTTAAAAAATAATACCACTGAGTACCGACATTAATCGAACTACGTTGGCTTGATCCCTTGACGGGGTACGTAGGCAGCTCGCATTGCGAGTCCAGCCAGAATCACTAAACATGCTTGTTATTCTATCAAGAGCTCGGATTGTCTCTTACTTGTAAAAATATTTTGTCCATGCGACAAAATCACTTTTAGCTTGTAAAGTCATCCCACTTGATGATAAATATATTTCATGTTATTCCAAGCATGATCATAGCCTTGCGCGAGCCCGGGTCAATCCCCACTTGTACAAATCACCTCATTTGCAAAGTCTTTTTACTCAATAATAAAAAGTTAGTTATTCAAATTCGTAAAACATTACACGCGATTCTCTTAAAAAACGGGACATCGTACGGTTGACAACAAACTATACAAACAAACCATGTGATTTCATACACCGATCAAGCAGCTCGCGGCTTGCAGTACGCCAAATAAACATGATCTCCCAAAACGATCATACTCCTCATAGCTCGCGGTTAGCTACACAAAAGTGATCTCTTAGAACGTCCAAAATAGCTCGCAGTTTGCATTCCAAAAAATGATATGCCAGAACAATCATAGTTCTCGTAGCTAACCGAGACTTAGAGCTCATGGAAAACACTTGAGTAGAGTGAGCTATAGTACGTTTGCCCCTTGTATGGATCTCCCGAGCTGCGTCATCTCCTCAGACGACGGGAATCCTCGCCTCTACAGCGGCAGATGTAGTTCCCATAGCCTCGTTCAGGGCGGTCCTCAGATCGCCGACGCGAACTGCGCCCGAACTCCCAGACGGAGCCTTGCTCATCTCCTTGTCGAGCTGGCGAACTGAAGGTCTCCTAGACATCTTTTCTTTTGCTTTGCGAACTAATCTATGCGAAGAACTGGCGGATGAACTAGCGTCGGTAGCGTCACGAGCCCGACTTCCTGGCAAAGACAAAAAGTTCGATTTCAGATATCCGCTCGCAACCTATAAAAGAAACTTTCATAGTTTACCTAGGCAAGAAGGGTCGAGGTGAGCAGCTCCGGAAATAGCTAAGGTAAGATAAGGGGGTACGTTGTCTGCTGGTAACGATCTGATAGGGCGAATGACAAGGAGACCAAATTGTATCCTCGACTTCGTAAACGAAAGCCAACGGATCCGTCCTTGACGCAACTTGTAAACTAACTCTCGAAGGTTCTTGCCTTCAACAATCTTACCAGGAGAACCTGCAAAAAAAAAAAAACCATAGTCTGTAAAATCCTCCAATAAGCAAATCTGCTAAAAGAACAGAAGCTCGTCAACATGTTCCGCAAGCTCCCGAGATTTTTTCCTAACCAACGCAAGATGTCCAAATCGATGGGATCCTTGTGAAGTCGAAATCTCCAACCGACTCTTGAGTAATTTTAAAAAGAAAAACCTTTTCTCTCCAACGATCATCTCTCGCCGGGATCCCTTCGAAAACCTTCCGATGAGGGCGTGGAGATAAATAAAAACTCCACGCAAACGTACTATTGTGCTTAATCGAGCACATCTTGTGGAACTCTTCCAGTCCGAAAGGGATGTTTTCTTCCTGTGCCCGAACCGCAAGAGCCAGCGCATGCCGGACGAAGTTAGGGTTCATTTGGGCAAACTCCATCCGGATTTCCGCCAATAACCAGAGAAGGTACTCTGGAATAGGAAACAAAAGGCCGCAGTGCTCAAAGTATGTCGTATACGCTGCGCAGTAGCCAAGCCTCACGGTCTCGGGAGTCTCATCACGACGAGGAAGGTCGATCTCGACGGATTCCAGAACGTCGTATATAAGATTGAGATTTTTGAGATCGCCGTGAATAACGATTGATGCCATGTGTAGACCAAAACGAGCCATCACAACAAAGAAGAAAGTTTTGGAAAGCAAAACACAGCTATGGAGTATCAGAACAAAAGCAAAATCGATTTTCCAAAAGCCTAGATACCAATTGCTCGAAAGAAAAGAGAGCGATAGAGAAAGAGAAAGAGAAATAAAAAAAAATCCGAAAACTGAAAAGTTAAAAGGAAAGGGAAGTGAGAAGTTACCTTGATCGAAGTGCGCGCGTGTGCAGTTAATAGAAGTTGTGGGAAGTTGGATTTATACGTAGTCATTACTACTGTTATCGAGATCGCAGAGATCTCTCGCCACCCTTAATTTCAACCGTCCATCTGCCTTAACTGATGTGATCGCGAGATCTTTTAAAAAAAATTTGGTATTATATTACCAAGGAATAAATAACTCTCGCATCGTGAGCATCTCGACCGTTCGACATTATCTCTTTCGCCATATGAACTTCATCATCATAAACGAGGCACCCAATTTAATAAAAAAATAAGCGCATTTTCAAGAATACTCCCGCCCTTTGAGCTCGCTATCTCACTCAAAGGGTTGGGGGCAATTGTTGGTGTCAGATTTAGCTCTTAAATCCAGCCCATGAAAAGCCCAATAAAGGCCCAATCGACAGGTTCTCTCGGACAAAGGAAGAGGCCCATTTTCCCTTTGAGAGCCCGCATCAACGGAGTAGATAGATGTGGCGAACTACACCAAGTAGATAGGAAGAGATCACGATCGAGTCAAAGACGAGATTAAAGAAAATCCCGAAGATCTAGGAAGTAGGCGTAGCCCGTCGGCCCGGAGATCGCGGAGCCCTCAAAAGAGAAGGACGATTATAAAAGAAGCCTATATGAGAATTGTAACGCCATCTTTGATTCATAAAACTTTAGCTGCACTACGAGCTTTTCTTCATTTGAAAACCTGATGCGTATCGGATTCGTCTCCGAAACTTCAGGTTTTAAATTTGTAAACCTTAAAGACTGCAAGTGCACAAATGTGCGTTGTAGTACTTGAAGTATCGATCCACAGGGAGAGGGTGTTGTTCTATGAGACCTTAGACACTGTATAGTAAATAAACCTAGACCGAATATGGGTTTTTGTCACAAAATTGTAAAGAACAAAAAAAATGGAAAATTACTACTAATTCTAGACTAATAAAATCGATGGTTATCCTAAACTAAGAGAATCTAATTGCTAAACTACACTAAGAAAATAGTTTGTAACGATGCTAAAACGTTGCTGGGTCGAGAGAGATATATCTCAGGGGATGCTCGATTCAATTATACGGTCCCTAGCTCTTTAGTAACCGGTGTTTCTAGATTTCAACTCCACGAACTGAACAGAAAAATGGCGTAGTTTACTCCCGTATACTACGCACCAACGTATCTATATACTCGACCAGTAGCTTTCGTCTCTGCCCACGCGGAAGAATCGTGATGAGCCTACTGGTTCATATTTTTACGGCACTCCGTAAGTATACTTTCGAAATCTTACGACGTACACGCTCTTATGGATGCACTTTTTGGATGTTTAGATTCAGCACTCTCGTGGTTCTAAACACCTAGAATCAGCCTATAGTTCCCACTCGATTCATGCATTAACAACAATCCATAAGAAAGGCTATAGAAATCGGCTAGGGTTTTACCGAGCAAAATCCGTATCGAACATAAAATTCCCTTTTGATAATATTTTTAAACCCAACAATAAAACTACTCACTCATAGATGAGATGAAAATCATGATTAAATAAATTGCAGGAGATTGATGAAGGAGCCTCACGATTTTAAGAACGAAGTCCGGTGAGAACCTCTCCACCAATCTCGAAAGTAACGTACAAAAGTCTTGCAAAAACCAAAAGAAAGCGACAAAAACCTCTAAACTAATCTCTATGGTCTCTCCCTTTAATTGAGTCTATAAAATAAGTATAAATAGGTCTTTAACTCGTTTTGGTCGAGTTAGGGTTTGACGGAAAAGGATGGTTTTGGCCTCGGGTGAAGAAACAACTTGATTTAGGCGAAATTAGCTCTGGCCGCGGGTCCGTAGCTTCTAGCCATGGCGAACTGGCCTCTGGCCAAGGGAGGAATAGCTCCAGGGGCGGAAAAGTAGTAGTTGGCCGCGGGACTGGCTCCTCGACCCGCGGTGGGATCCTTCTCCGGGCAACTTCGTCGGTCTTCAGTGCTTCAGGTATATTTTAGGATCCAACCAATTGATTGTCCCCAATCCAATTTCATTTGAAATCTGGTTGTCTCTAATTTTTTGTGTCCAAATTTGGTAATAATCAGACGGTGAGAAGGCCTCCTATGATGGCAAGACTTATGACGGTCCGACTTTATCCAAAAACGTACTTTTGTTCCGTAATGCACTCTTTTACTCCGAGTTACCTGAAATGTCTTTCAAAACACTAAAACATGGAAATCATTTGAAAAATATTGAAAACGGAGTTAAAACACCTGCAAAAGAATATTAAAGTGATTTATAAAAATAGTCAAAAACTGGTGTTATCAACTCCCCCAGACTTAAGACTTTGTTTGTCCTCAAACAAAACAAAACCAAAGCTTTGAAATATCAAACAAAATCATAGGGAACTAGGAATCTCAGAGACCGTCCTTCTAAACCATAACCATCGAACTACATCAATCGCAATCTAGCCTAGAAAATTCGCACTAGAAGTTCCCGTAACACTAGTCCACGGTATCTGTCATACGAAATATAAACTTTCAAAATCCAAAAATCAGGTAAGCTAGCTCTCTACATTCAATAAGTATAGGCGTGGGTATTAAAGGCATTTATAGGTGAGGTTAAGAGTGTTTTGGGTTACCGTAATTTCACCGTAGCGTGCGAGATATTTATGCAAAACAGCAAGAGAGGAAGAACCTATTGGTCACCACAACTTCTAGTCACTTCTTCTTGCGTAAAAATGTTGCACGTCCTCATTTCTCCAAAAAACAAAACAATTCTGTCATTCCCCCAGACTTAGACTTTTCTATGGGCTCGGAATGACAGACTTCTCACAAACGAACCATGGATGCCGCATAAGTATTTCGACCAACCTAGACTCTTTTAAGGCTTTTGTCCTTTCGATTTATTTTTTTCGAAAGGGGAAAACGCCCTTTATTGAAGCAGAGTCTTAGGGGCACAAAAATTTACCATGATTTAGAGTTTTTACAAGGCATAACCAAGCTTGAATCGTTGTTGAATTTACTACCATCGATCGCGTATAGTCTTCGTCATTAATGACTGAAAGATGTGTCGTTCCTCCCTCTCTGGCGTTTTTGCACATATCTGCACATAAGACACAAAGAGAGTTGCATGAGGTTTGAACAATGGTTACGTTTCGGGTGGGATACCAACTAAATATGAGATGACCATTCATGTATGACAAAAAGTGGTAAAAGGTAAAAGTACGTCATGAATGTATGGTTCGTTATCTTTCCCTAAACCTTTGATGAGAAAATTAAGTCAAGATTAAGTCCAAATAAAATAGAACTAGCATATTTCATCCTAAAGAATCTCTACGGTCTAGATTCCTCTAGGGATTTCGCATTAACAGAAACTCTAGCTACAGCCTAGTCTAGAACCAAATTATGAAAGAGCATGTTACTAGGAGATAGCGTAGAAGCACATTGGTCGGTTATCGTCATGGATTCCTTTCATCATTCTCTCAAAACGTATTCCTACGCTTTTCGAAAAACTTGAAATTTTTTAAGAAAAACGTCGAAAAATGCAAAATGCAAACACAAATGAAATAAGTGGTGGTTAGTAAGGGATGGAATCCTCCCCCAGACTTAAATCAGACTGCCCTCAGTGTGAAATAAATAGGTAAGGACGAATAAATAGATGGATGTAAATAATTGAAAAAAAAAACTTACATGGATGTAGTTGGGGGATGGATTTGGGAATGGAATGATGGTTATTGGGGAATGGTAGATGATTACATGGTGATGGGAATGGATGTGGGGGTGATTGGGGATGGTTCGGAGTCGATCAGGGATCGAACGGAGTCGATCAGGGATCGAACGGAGTCGATCAGGGATCGAACGGGGTCGATCAGGGATCGAACAGAGTCGATCAGGGATCGAACGGAGTCGATCAGAGATCAAACGTAGTCGATCGGAGTCGACAGAAGGCTGGCCGCGGGTCGAAGTGTTGCAGTCGCAACCATTGGCAATCTGGCCACAGGTCAGTTGATCAAGGCCGCGACCAAGGGCTAGCTCGCCGCGGGTTGGTTTTTTTTTGGGTTTTTTATTTGTTTAGAAAGCTCAATCTAAGAAAAAGAAAACATTAGTAGAAAAAGAAAGAAAAACTTACCTAAAATGTGTTGCCTCCCATTGAGCGCTTTTGTTTAAAGTCGTTTAGCTCGATGTTGGTAACTAGGTGAGCCTAGTAGTAGAAGGACAGTGTCTTACGACAAGTCTTATTCGGTCTCCTTTTGTTTTCCTCGTCATGTGAATCATCGCTCCATAGTGAGTCGGGATCGTGGTCTTTTGCATTGAAGTGACCTTCCCTCTTGGGATTGAGCGGTGATAGTAACATTTTTGCAAGTCTTAAGTCATTTACTCAAATTCCACTCATGTCATTGTGGTATTTAAGATATCGAACTAAGGAGGTATGAGGCTAAAACACTCGGAATCCAAGAAACTATATAAGCTAAGCAAATCAAGTGGTTTTAATCTAACAACCTAATGATTCAAATTTAAACAAAGCAAGTAAGTAACAAGACTAAACAAGCACTAAACGAGATTAACAAATTGATAAAGGCAAGCTTTTGGATGAGGTTATGGACTTTGGAGACTCTTATGATCAACCTATGATGTCATTACACACAATCAAGCAATTTTCCTAAGCCTAGAACACTTAAACAAGAGTAATCCACTCTCATGGCACTAATCACTTTGCTAATCAACTAATCAAGGACAAACTCTCATTTGTGAAAAGTTAATCAACAAGCATTAAGTATAAGTTCCAATAGCCATAATACTCCTTAAACAACTACTCTCATAGGCTAAGCAAGTAAAATCTCTTATTTAGTTTTTAGGGGAATTTCATCGAACACCTTGTGTGCATGAAATTCTCTATGATCTAGATTAGCTCTCTCAAGCCTAATCTAACATTATTAACACTAAATAAGAGAGGATAGATGTAAACTAATCCCTAGACATCATAGATCTATCACGAAATCCACTAAATAAACCCCATCCATGAGCTCTAAAAAGACTACTCACTAATCATGAAGAACACACCAAATCTCATGAAAAATGTGTTGTTAATCATGATTAGAGAATAGAAAGATGAAAGATTAGAAGATATTAAGAAACTTAGAAGCTTAAAACTTAGATTGCATAAATAAAAAGAAGATCTCCTTTACAAAAATCTCAAGAACCCTTCAAAGGGCCTTTTGCCTTTATGTCCATGAAGCCACAAACCTAAGCTACCCATGAAGCCACAAACCTAAGCTACCCTTCTCACAAGGCCTTTTGCCTTTATGTCCCACATGTTTTTCTTCTTCTTCTTCTTCCACTTCCTCTTTTCTCACTTGGGGAATTGTCTTTCTTCATGCTTGACTCATGGTATGGTGTTTTCACTTCATTTCCTTGAGCTTTTCTTGTTGACTTTTTGCCTTGCCTCCATCTTCATCACTTTGATGCTTTAGCCATCTTTTTGGCTTCTTTTCTTTTCTTTTAAACAATTGGACACTTACCTTAATGCTTAGAGCTAATTCATAACGTTTCTACCTACCATATATACTTGACAATCTCCCCTTATTTACCTTTTCATTCCTTTGGCCCCACTTCTCTTCTCCACCACGATCCCATCGATCATACACTTTCATTCATATCAAACCACAAAATTTCCCTTCCTAGCTAGCCTAGCCTAGTCTAGTCCTTGATGATGGGCTAAATCTACATGCAAACATATCCTTGTCGCCATAAACTTAACACTTTTTGCCAAACTTACTTAAAAAATTAGGCCTTACACTCGCACACTAAAGATTTGGCTTGAAAGGAAGGTAAATTAAAGGTGTGGTTAACCGTTACAATGATGGGAATCGGCTATTTGAGCTAGCAAGAGGGTGGTGAAATGGATAAGAAAGCCCAAATATGTATGTGGTATCCATGAATTTACTATGAGATGCATAAACATGATAATTAAAATGTCAAGATTATGGTTCTCACTTAAGTAGGATTGGACTCAATTCACAACTTGCTTTAGATAAACCACGAGTAATGAAACACGAGATCAAAATATGGTTCATCCTTGATTTCAAACATGAGATCAAAAACATCAAACAACTAGGAACGAGGGCATTGAACCAAGCTCTTAAAATGATACTCTACAAGGATGTTTCTCCCAATGCAAGTGAGTGCAACCCTATATGATATGCATTTAGACTCAATCTTAATCATGCTAGTGCAACTACATGACTTCTTTTTCAAAAAAATTCAAAATTTTTCAATTTTTGCGAATGTATGATATGCATGAGACTCAAGATGCAAAAATCAAAATAAGAAAACAAAACACATGATTAGATACCGGTCCCTCTCCCAAACTTAAATCACAACGTCTCGGTGTGAAAGAAATTCAAGAGAGAGACCAAAAGCAAAAGATAAAATGCAAGGACTCAAAAGAAAAGAGTTACTTACAATAGAGGAGTGTGTCTATGGGAATGGAGATAGTGGGGAGATTTCCAACATCAGACGCCGTTGCTTTGCCACGACCTTGTCACCATCAAGAGCCTTGCAACCACATAACCAAAACATCAAAAATCACTTAAAAAGATAGAAAGTATTTACAAAGATAGACATGAGAATGTCTCCCAAGTGCCCTTTGTTTAACGTCAATAAGCTAGACGTTTGTTACCCTTTTAGGCGGGTGTGAGAGGAGTGGTGGAACTCCTTGTTGGGTCCTTGAGCTCAACCTTAAGCACTTTGCTCATGACCTCTTGAAGACCCTTTGGACCTTTCTCCTTAAGCTCAGTGGTGAGGAGTGCTTTAACCTTGGCAAAGGGTTTAGATCTTCCCTTACAATTCACCTTGTACTCAATGGCTCCATCATCATACCTCCAAGGTATGAGTGTCATTGTGTGAGAAGATGGGTCAAGGGTGGGATGGTGGTTATCATTGGGTTTCTTCTTCTTGGTCTTAGTGCCTTCCCCCTTGGTACTCTCTTTCTCTTCCTCCATAGTGGTAGAGAAAAGAGATTCCAAGATATCACCATTCAATGCAAGGGATTTTTCAACATTACCATAACCCAAAACTTTTGCCTCATGAGAGCCTTTCTTCATTTTACAACCTTTTGGGGGTGAAGAAACATCTATCATCTCATAACTACCCACAAACGCCACTTCCTCAACATGAACTTCGTCTTTGGAGCCATGGAGAACTCTCTCAACCTCTCTTAAAGACTCTTCACTATCTTCATCCGAGAAGATAACTTTGTAATACTCACTTGGGCTTTCATCGACTTTACCCTTGAGTTCTTCCATGGGTTTACTAGATAGAGGGCTTCCTTGAGCATCTTGATTCTCCAAATTTTTGATCCTTTGGTTGTCATTGAAGTCTTCAACAAAATGAACCAACCTTTTAGTAGCAATGAGAAGCTTGTCTATAAGTGTAGATTAGATCTGAATCATGGTATGTTGCTTGTCCATTTTTTCATGTAGAGCTTTAATCTCTTCTCTACCTTGGTCTTCGTGCCTTCCACTTCCTAATGGATACCTATAGTAGTCATCTCCATAGTTCTCTTCGCTTTGGGCAAAGTTCTCCACTAGTAGCTCTCCTTGTTCCACGGTGAGGTTAGTATAACGTCCATTGCTAGCCGCATCTAAGGTCCATTTGTGCTCTTGATCAACTCCCAAATAGAATATGCTAAGGATGGCTTCCTTCTTGAACATGTGATGGGGACAATCTCGAGTACATCTTTTAAGTCTTCCCCAGGCCTTATGAAAGCTTTCATGCATGTCTTGCTTGAAATTCGAGATGTCTCTTCTAGTTTGGACCGTTCTTTGTGTGGAGTAGAACTTGTTGAGGAAAATCTCCTTGCAATCATCCCAAGAGTTGACCAAGTGAGATGGCAATGTTCTCTCTCATTGGCTTGCTTTTCCTCTAAGAGAAAACAGGAACAAGATGAGCTTGATGCTATCATGGGGCACTCCTCCGATTCTAAACGTGTCACACAACCTCTCAAAGGAATCCAAGTGATCATAAGGGTTTTCCACATTTGTCCCCAAGAATCTAGACTCTTGAATCAACCTAACTAAGCTTGTTTTGATCTCATATGCATCGGCTTCGATTGGTGGTGGGTGAATTCCATATCCTGATCCATGACAACATGGAGTGTCAAAACACCCAACAGTTGGTTTCTCCTTAGGAACTTGAATCGGATTTGATGCCAATTTTTGAAGTTGTGGCATTTCTTGAGGTTGTGGGGCTTGAAGAATGTTTATTTGGTAGTTCATCTCCGATACCTCAAGTGACCTTGTCTCTCCATCACTTTTCCTTTGGACTTGGTACCCTCTTTGATCGTCCATATCCAATACTTCAATTGATCTTGTCTTTCCATTGCTCCTTTTTTTTATTCGGTACCTTTGAAAGCACAAGAGAACCAAGGAAAACAAGTTAGTGACAATGTATAAGAGAAAATTTATCATCTCGATGAGAAGCATGCTCTTAGTGATGTGCATTAACACAATGTAAATAAAAGCCTAGTCTTATTAAGAATCTAAATACTAATGGCTAACGCTAAACCTCCTCGGCAACGGCGCCAAATTGATAGTAAGATTTTTGCAAGTCGTAAGTCAATTACTCAAATCCCATCGAACCAAGGAGATATGAGGCTAACACACTAGAAATCCAAGAAACTATATAAGCTAAGCAAATCAAGTGGTTTTAATCTAATAACCTAATTATTCAAATTTAAGCAAAGCAAGTAAGTCACAAGACTAAACAAGCACTAAACGAGATTAACAAATTGATAAAAGCAAGCTCTCGGATGAGGTTATGGACTTTGGGGACTCTTATGATCAACCTATGATGTCATTACACACAATCAAGCAATTTTCCTTAGCCTAGAACACTTAAACAAGACTAATCCACTCTCATGGTACTAATCACTTTGTTAATCAACTAATCAAGGACAAACTCTCATTTGTGAAAGGTTAATCAACAAGCATTAATTATAAGTTCCAATAGCAATAATACTCCTTAAACAACTACTCTCATAGGCTAAGGAAGTAAAATCTGTTATTTAGTTTTTAGGGGAATTTCATCGAACACCTTGTGTGCATGAAATTCTCTATGATCTAGATTAGCTCTCTCAAGCCTAATCTAGCATTATGAACACTAAATAAGAGAGAAAATATGTAAACTAAGCCCTAGACATCATAGATATATCAAGAAATCCCCTAAATAAACCCCATCAATGAGCTCTACAAATACTACTCACTAATCATGAAAAACACATCAAATCTCATGAAAGACGTGTTGTTAATCATGATTAGAGAATAGAAAGATGAAGGATTAGAAGATATTAAGAAACTTAGAAGCTTAAAACTTAGATTGCATAAATAAAAAGAAGATCTCCTTTACAAAAATCTCAAGAACCCTTCAAAAGGAGAGGTTTTTAGCAAGAGAAAAGAGATTCCATCTAAAAATTAGGTCTAAGGCCTTATATACAAGTTTGGGCCGCGCCCCAACACCTGGCCGTGGTGGCCCGGTATGGCAGGCCGGTATTCTCCCTGGTTTGGACGTGCTGAAACCGGTCAGTCGTGCCGGGTGAAGTTGGGCCGGTGTGGTGATGTTCTTGGAGCAAAACTCGTTTGGACGCCAGACAGACATGTCCTTGCTAAATCTGATGTATCTTTCGAACCACGGCTCCGAATGACTTGAAAGTTGGTTGTAGAGCCGTATGAGGTAGGAAACTCTCAAGTACGGTTCTCAGGGAGGGAATTGACCTGCCTATTTGATAGTGAACTTTTTACGGTTCGCACAATTACCCACTGTGCACAATGCCTCAATCTAATGGCATGTCATTGTAGCACTTTGGGATCGAATCCACAGGGAAATAAGAACGACGCACTAAGAATACAGGACGCTATCTAATCTAAGCAAATATCGGGTTTTGGTTTTTATCGGACAGTTTGAAACGTGCAAAATAGAGAAATAAACGAGTAGCAAAGCAAACAAGAAAACGATTAATATCAAATTTAAACAAACGAATTCTCGGGTAAAGCAATCGACTCGGGTGATTCTTTAATCTACTCAAGATGCTCAAACATTCGACTAAATATCTCCTTAGGCCTTAGAACACTACTAAAGATTAATCCACTTCCATGGTATTAACCCATTTCTTAGTCATCAATCGTCATAAACTTCCGTTCGCGATTCTATGACTAACAAGCATTAAGAAACAATTCTAAATAGCCATTAAACACCCTAGACATCTATTTCCATAGGCTAGGAATGTAAAACACTCATTGAATCGGTTGGGGAATTTCATCGAACACCTTCCGGGCGAGAAATTCCCTATGATCTAAATCAACTTTGTCAAGGCCAATCCAGCATTAATAACACTCAATGAGAAAGGATATCAACTAATCTAGTTCTTAAACATCAAGAACAAACCTAGAATCACCCTAATCTACTTCACCCAAGAATCCTAAAGAACTACTCACACATAGCTAAATCACAAATATAAACCGTACAAATGAAAGCCATAAGCAAAATAAGAAGAATGGTAAAAAGAGTTTAAGAAAATCTTCACTAAAATGGTTTGGATCTTGAATCCTTCATGCAAAACAAAAACAAGAAAAGAAGAAGAAATAAGTGGCTTAGAACCCTAAAAAGAAGCAGCCAAAAAAAAACTCCAAAAAAGAACCCCACTGTCTAATTAGGCTTAATTTGCTTAAGTAGATACAGATCGGGTCGGGTCAACCCGGGACAAACCGGGTTTGACCCGACAATTTTTGTGTCCGAGAGGGTTCACAGCGGTCAGCTCAGACCGCTGCATGACCGCTGTGAACTGCCTGCTGTTTGCTTCGGATGGATCCGCAGCGGTCTGCTCGTACCGCTGCACCTGACCGCTGCGGACTTGAAAGTGCAGCGGTCTGGTTTGACCGCTGTATGACCGCTGCGAGACTTCTGGTTTTTGCTCCGGCTGGATCCGCAGCGGTCTGCTCGTACCGCTGCACCTGACCGCTGCGGACTTGAAAGTGCAGCGGTCTCCCTAGACCGCTGCATGCTGGCCGCTGCGCTTCCTGATTTCCTCCTCCATCACTCGATCATCTCTGTTTGCTGCGGGTACGTTCCTCCTAGTCCATGATCTTCCCCAAGCTCCAAAAAGCACCTAAAAGACTCCATAGCACACAAACATATGCAAAAACTAACCTAAGACTCACTAATTCTAAAATGGATGCAAACTATACCAAAAACAAAGAAATGAATGCAATAAGTCACAAAATGCTAACTAAAATGTATGCTAAAATGGGCTAAATTATGCAACTATCAACTCCCCCGAACTTGCCTTTTGCTTGTCCTCAAGCAAACAAACATAAACAAGTTGGAGAAAATGATTGAAAGCGGGAGCTCAAATCAAAAGAAGCTAGCAAAGCATTCACCATGATGTCCTTAGGAAATGATAACATGTTGCAAGAACAAACTTCTTAATCCACTCTAACTTCTCTAGGCTTATCGCAACTCCAAATATTTTTCTCTACACTCAAAGTCAAGCATCCGACTACCGTCATATTAACCAACTCTCACATTCAATTAATCGTTTCAAGGTGCGGTCTCACAGATGGGCAGGTGATCTATATACCAATCGGTTGAACAAGAGAAAGATTTATCAATATAAACAAGAGATCAATTTAGTGGTTAACTCTATGAAAAACGGAGTACAAACACTTCGCAAAAGCAAGGAAGATCGGAACAATTTACGCATACAAAGTATTCACTTCCATTGTTCTACCCTTCCCTAAGCTTTGAGTATCCAATTCACTATTTCTACCCAAGTGTTTTTCTTTTTGCTCTTTGCCAAACTAAATCTCTACCCTTTTGGTCATTTCTCTTTTCAAATCGTTCCTTGAAAATTTCCATTCGCTCTTTCGATTCCTTTTCTTATCTTTCATCACTACTCCTTTCCCTTTCTTTTTCACACGTCTTTTCTTTTCTTTCATCTCTAGGGGGAGTCTCTTTTTTTTTTTTTTTTTTTTTTTTTTTTTTTTTTTTTTTTTTTTTTTTTTTACTATTCCCCAAACATTGGCAACTCTTAACACCATTCTCAATCTCCTTTCTAATCACTAGCCAATTTCCCAAGAACAACAAACCTAGCTAATGGAAGCTATCCCTTGTCGTCCTCGATACTTACAAGATTTTACAAGTGTAGTACTATCAAGAAACGAGGCCTTACTCACAAAATTATCAAGGGTGGAAGGAAATGGTTGGGTTTAAAGGTGGGGAAACCATTTATAAATGGAAATGGCCACCCAAGTCAACAAGAGTGGTAAAAATTAATGCAAAGATGACTTGGATGTTTTTAGGTGACCATGGTTAAGCATACACAAGCCCATAAGTGAGAAAATTAAATTCAATTAAGTCCAATAGTTAAGGAGCTGGTTTCAATTCAAGCAAACATCAACAAGACGACAAGTTTCAAGTGGAGAGATCAAAGCACGAAGTTTGCGAGTTTTTTTTTTCAAGAGATGTTCAAGCAACATGGTATGATTAACAAGGGCATCACATTGAATGAAATGCTAAGCTTTAGTTACTATCATTGCTCCCTATGCATATGCAATGCACTCCTAAATGCTTCTAGACTCAATCCTAAAAAGAAAAGAATGCAATGCAAAACTATATGATCAATTTTTTTTATGGTTTTTATATGCACTTATATGAATGAATGAGACTCAAAGATGGAAAAATAAAAATAAGATCACAAAACACAAGATCAAAAGACACAAATCCTTCCCCCGAACTTGAATTGCAACGTCTCGGTGCAACACAAATCAAAGAGAAGGTAAAAATATGCAAAAGTATGTACAATGAAATGGAGTTTGGATCATACCTTTGGATTGGAGAGGAGTGTGACGTGCTGTAGCTCTACCCATTCATGCATTAAGCACCACGACCTTGGACCCAAGAAAACTATAAACATTAAACAAAAACGTCAAAAGGAACAAGAAAGAACGAAAATATATACAAAGATAGTCATGGGAATGCCTCCCAAGAGCGCTTGTTTTACGTCGCTAAGCTTGACGTTTCAACTGTTAATCATGAGAATCAAAAGGTTGAGCCAATGCACCTTTGGTCCTTCTCTTGTCAAGACAAGAAACAAAATATGCAACATGGCACACGACTATCCATGGCAAAGAGGCATAACTCACATCAAGAAAGGTTACTAAAAATATAGCATACATCTTGGAATTTTCCTTGATGATGAGATGTTCACGAGGACCAAATGCATTTGATGGAAAAATGAAGTCGATTTCATGTTTAAACGAGTTAATCACAAAATAGTCAACTTCATCTCCATCAATCATGTAAAACACATCCTCTTTCCTAGATTTCATCTCAACCTTAGGGTCATCTATCTCATTCAAGATCTTATCTACATCAGGCACATCCCCTAGGTAAGATTTTTCAAGAAGAGAACTAGATTCCTCAGGCATTGAAAGCTTAAACTCGATATCATGATCATTCAAAGCACATAGATAATTAATATCAAAACATACTTCATGATAATCACTAGCAAGCTTTTCTACTCTTAAGGTTTCTAGTATTTGAGACTCACATATTAAATCACAGCATTCATTAATGAGCTTGAGAGCATGTGAACTAGAAGCTACATCTTCAATGCAAGGCAAATGACTATCCTCATAATCAACGATTTCAAAGGTTGTGTCAAAAATACCTTCTAGTTGGCATGGTGGAACCCAATAAATTACCTCTTCGAGTGCATGAGCTATCTTTATCTCAATATATGTGAGCTCCCTTCCCTCAAGCGCTGCCCGACGTGACATGAGGTTCAAACGGATCATAATCGCGAGATTACTCCTTGTCAATGCTGGGTTTTCTTTGCAAAGCTCATCCAACTCTACTTTTTGTTCTGATGTGACTACACTTTCATCAAATGGTGGCTCCACATATGGCTCATCATCAATGCTTTCATCAAATGTGGCATCCTCTTCTTGTGGCCAATCATTGTAATCCATGGCCATCGACTCTAAGAAGCAAAAAAGAAGAAAATAAAATGTTAGTAGAAGTCAAGAACTTAGTCTCAAATAGTATCCAAATCCTAATGGCTATTGCTAATCTCCCCGGCAACGGCGCCAAATTGATACAGGATATTTTCGTGTCAATTATCCCAAGTGTACTCATGTCATTGTAGTACTTGAGATGTCAATCCATAATGGGTTGGGATTAAAAACTAAGAATACATAAAACTTCTTAATCTAAGCAGTTCAAGAATTGGTTTTGTAGCAACCTAAAGGATCCTAAAAGCAAACTATTCCCAATCAAAGCAAAGATAGAAACTTAAACGAGAATGTAAATTACGGTTTAAAGAAAGTTCTAAGACAAACGAATCCAAGGGTGAAGTATACGATTGTTGGTAACTTTAGTGGTTCACAATGATGCCAATAAACTCAAGTAATGCTAATCCTTAGACTATGATCATTTAACAAGACTAATCCAATCCCTTGAAATCGGTCCCTTTTGTGTATTGCCCTTCGCTTATGGTGTTCCACACTACGGTTGCCTCCCATCGGTCCAAACTCAATGCACATCTATCTCCTTCCGAGAATCCAAAGACTTCGCTTAATTGATGCAAAGACATCTTGTGCGTTCTCCCACCGATCTTGAAGGTAATGTGGGCACGTTCTCTATCCGACAATTCCTTCGAAGTGTCATTGTAGAAGGATAGAGAAGAGAGGAATTGGTGGGTTGGCGACTGAAAAGCTGGATGCGCCATTTCAAAGAAGGTACCTAGGCCCATGTTCTTGAAGATTTCTTGAACATCTTCGCGAATACCCAGCTCTTCGAGGAGTTCATGATCTGCCCACCTTGTTTGGGTGAATTCCGTCTCCTTGAACATTCTCATCAGCACAGCAGTTGAGGGCTTTGTCTTTGTTGTCGCATTTTTCGTCGCTTGCTTCTTGGTTTTCCTTTTTGTCATTATTGGGACATCCTCTTCACTTCCACTTCTGTTTCCATGATCACTTGATGGTGAAACAATTTCCTTTCCTTTCCTAGAAGCAGAAGCACCTTTGTTTCCTCCCGTCATTTTGTAATCCTTCAAAAACGAAATACTCTTGTAAAGTTAGTTCGAAGTTGAGGAATGCAAGCAAGTGATAACCATTCTTTAATTAGCAATCTAGCTAATGCAAGCAGGAAACCATAGTCATCTTCACCTCAAAGGCCAATGTGTTTATGAAGATTTTGCAATAATTCACATTTACAAGAACAAACAATCACCAAGTTCAACAAATTTTTGCAAAGTTAGCCCGGTTGACTTGTGTGGGTAATCAATCAAGGTGAATCAAGCAGTTGCAAGCGAAAGCCCCAAATTTCAACAAATTTTTCCCACATTTTTGCAATTTTCGACCCCTTTTCAACTCATGAACCCTAACTTTTCAAAACTCAAAATTTCACCATTAAATCAACAAATTAGCTTGTGAATCTAACATTCCTAGCATAAACAAACATCACCCAAGCATTGGCAAGCAATTTCCATCCTCAATCCAACAATTCCACAATTTTTTTATTTTTGAAAATTTCTTTGATTTCATGGAGAAAGAGGGATATGAAGGATTTTACCTTGAGTAATGAGAGAGGGTGTGTCGAAATCTCTGTTGGAATCACAAGAATCACGCAAATTCGAGCTTGAAAGAGTTTGAAAAATTTTGGGTAAAGAAGGAAGAGGAGTCGCGACAGAGAAGGAAAGAAGAAGAGGAGAAAATCGTGAGTGAGGGAGAGAAAGAAAAGGAAACCCTTGATAAATCAAATCCCATCCGGTTTAGTGGTGAAAATTGAAGCAAAACCGAATCAAACCGTTTTAAAAACCGGGTCAACACTCGAAAATCAGAGTTGACTTACCTGGAAGAGTTCCACAGCGGTCTCCTCCAACCGCTGCATGACCGCTGTGGAATCTCGGGTTTTCGACGGGTGATTTCGCAGCGGTCTGGCTATACCGCTGCGAGTTGACCGCTGCGAGTTTGAAAGTGCAGCGGTCTCCTCCAACCGCTGCATGACCGCTGCGGATGTCCTGGTTTTCGACGGGTGATTTCGCAGCGGTCTGGCTATACCGCTGCGAGTTGACCGCTGCGAGTTTGAAAGTGCAGCGGTCTCCTCCAACCGCTGCATGACCGCTGCGGATGTCCTGGTTTTCGACGGGTGATTTCGCAGCGGTCTGGCTATACCGCTGCGAGTTGACCGCTGCGAGTCTTGAAAAAGTCCAAATTTCCTTTTCGAAGTGCTTCTTCCCCTTTTTGCAGACCCGAGCAAATAAACCTGAAAACAAAAGACAAAAACATAAAAAGGAACTAGAAAGATTGAAATATATACAAGGATAGTCATGGGAATGCCTCCCAAGAGCGCTTGTTTAAAGTCACTAAGCTTGACTTTGCAAACCCTTTTAGGCGGGAGACGGGTTCGAGAGCGGAACCGAGATCCCTTCCTCGATGAATGCTGATGCCGAGTACGGTTTGAGTCTGTGCCCGTTAACCGTAAATTCCCCACCACTGTTGTTCCATAGCGTCACCGCTCCATAAGGCTGTACTTCTTTGATCTTGAACGGCCCCGACCACCTCGATTTCAACTTTCCGGGAAACAGCTTCAACCGGGAATTGAAAAGCAGCACTTGGTCTCCAGCTTTGAAACCTTTCTTGACAATCTTCTTGTCATGGAACGCCTTAGTCCGTTCCTTGTAAATCTTTGAGCTGTCATAGGCATCGAGACGGATTTCATCTAGCTCATGTAACTGGATTAGACGTCTTTCCGAAGCTGTCTTAATGTCAAAGTTCAGCAACTTGACTGCCCATAATGCTTTGTACTCCAACTCAACGGGCAAATGACATGACTTCCCATAAAGTAAGTTGAAAGGTGTAGTACCAATGGGAGTTTTGAACGCGGTTCGGTATGCCCACAAAGCATCGTCTAGCTTCTTGGCCCAATCTTTCCTCGAGTTACTCACCGTCTTTTCCAATATTGCCTTGATTTGGCGGTTGGAGACTTCCACTTGCCCACTTGTTTGAGGGTGATAGGGTGTGGCAACCTTGTGTTTGACTCCATGCTTCTTGAGCAAGCTCTCAAACACCTTGTTAATGAAATGACTTCCACCATCACTAATCACCACTCTAGGGATTCCAAACCTCGGGAAAATGATCGTCTTGAAAAGCTTAATGACCACCTTGGCATCATTAGTTGGACTTGCAACGGCTTCCACCCACTTAGAAACATAGTCCACCGCCACCAATATGTATTGGTTTCCATAAGATGAGGGAAATGGTCCCATGAAATCTATTCCCCACACGTCAAACACCTCGACTTCCAAGATGGGATTTTGAGGCATCTCATCAAACTGATTGTGCGAGTTTTTTAGGCTCGGCACGTCAATTACCCTCAACGTGCACAACACCGCAATCATGACGGCATGTCGTTTGTAGCACTTTAAGGTATCGATCCACGGGGAATAGAGACTACGGCACCGAAGATGCGAGAAACGAACTAGTCTAGAGCCAAACTCTTTTGAAGTTTGTATTTCCAAAAATTTGATTATGATTTATCACAATGATATTACATGGTTTATATAAACATAAAACTAACTTAACTCTACTTAAACTTAACTATGGTAGAGTAAACATACTCCCTAAATTAAGGTGGAAATATACTCCCTAAATTAAGGTGGAAATTAAGGAAAATAAACAACTTGCAAATCACAATTAAACCCACTAAAAATACAACTTGCAAATCACAATTAAACCCACTAAAAATACAACTTGCGTATGCTACAGTGAATGGTGGCTGGAAGCACATTTTGCTTGATCCAATTGTTTTGCTCGGAATAGTATTCTGATCAGCTCGGACCGACTTCACGAAACCGGGCATAACTCTCGATCGCGCCGTCGGATTGACCTCAAACCACTTCTCAATTAACGCTAAGTCATTTTTATAGCTTGTCTCCAAATTTCAGATTAATCCAACGGTGAGAAGTCTGTCATCGATCTCCGAACTTCTGACGTTTCTTCCTTTGCTTCGATCCAAGCAACTCCCAAATACATAAAATTACACAAAATATTACAAAATACTACAAAAAACTCTCTAGGACTTCTAAAATACAAATGAATAATTATGAGACATAAAATGCCCTAAAACACACTAAAAAGACTCAAAGACAAAATAAAACTAACAAAAATAAATACTTTAAAACGGTAAAATATGCGTTTATCAATTCCCCCGGACTTGCCTTTTGCTTGTCCTCAAGCAAACAAGAAACGACAGCCCGGAAGAGTGATTTATTGAAATAATAAAAACAGAACTAAAGGATAGGCTTGTTTTACGTCACTAGCTTGACGAGGGATAGGATTGGGGAGGTCCCCAATGGCGCGTTTAACGTCACTAGCTTGACGGTTGTGTCTTCTAAATCTTACTCTCCTTGATTGTTTCCTTCACTCCAAGTAACGACGCCCAAGAGATCAAGATCACAAGAAAAGAGAAAAAGAATAGTAACAAAAGAAAAAAAAAAAGATGAAAGAAGAAAACTCTAGTCCTAGCCCAAATCCTAACTCTGATGGCAATCTTACTACTCCCCGGCAACGGCGCCAAATTGATAGTGAACTTTTTACGGTTCGCACAATTACCCACTGTGCACAATGCCTCAATCTAATGGCATGTCATTGTAGCACTTTGGGATCGAATCCACAGGGAAATAAGAACGACGCACTAAGAATACAGGACGCTATCTAATCTAAGCAAATATCGGGTTTTGGTTTTTATCGGACAGTTTGAAACGTGCAAAATAGAGAAATAAACGAGTAGCAAAGCAAACAAGAAAACGATTAATATCAAATTTAAACAAACGAATTCTCGGGTAAAGCAATCGACTCGGGTGATTCTTTAATCTACTCAAGATGCTCAAACATTCGACTAAATATCTCCTTAGGCCTTAGAACACTACTAAAGATTAATCCACTTCCATGGTATTAACCCATTTCTTAGTCATCAATCGTCATAAACTTCCGTTCGCGATTCTATGACTAACAAGCATTAAGAAACAATTCTAAATAGCCATTAAACACCCTAGACATCTATTTCCATAGGCTAGGAATGTAAAACACTCATTGAATCGGTTGGGGAATTTCATCGAACACCTTCCGGGCGAGAAATTCCCTATGATCTAAATCAACTTTGTCAAGGCCAATCCAGCATTAATAACACTCAATGAGAAAGGATATCAACTAATCTAGTTCTTAAACATCAAGAACAAACCTAGAATCACCCTAATCTACTTCACCCAAGAATCCTAAAGAACTACTCACACATAGCTAAATCACAAATATAAACCGTACAAATGAAAGCCATAAGCAAAATAAGAAGAATGGTAAAAAGAGTTTAAGAAAATCTTCACTAAAATGGTTTGGATCTTGAATCCTTCATGCAAAACAAAAACAAGAAAAGAAGAAGAAATAAGTGGCTTAGAACCCTAAAAAGAAGCAGCCAAAAAAAAACTCCAAAAAAGAACCCCACTGTCTAATTAGGCTTAATTTGCTTAAGTAGATACAGATCGGGTCGGGTCAACCCGGGACAAACCGGGTTTGACCCGACAATTTTTGTGTCCGAGAGGGTTCACAGCGGTCAGCTCAGACCGCTGCATGACCGCTGTGAACTGCCTGCTGTTTGCTTCGGATGGATCCGCAGCGGTCTGCTCGTACCGCTGCACCTGACCGCTGCGGACTTGAAAGTGCAGCGGTCTGGTTTGACCGCTGTATGACCGCTGCGAGACTTCTGGTTTTTGCTCCGGCTGGATCCGCAGCGGTCTGCTCGTACCGCTGCACCTGACCGCTGCGGACTTGAAAGTGCAGCGGTCTCCCTAGACCGCTGCATGCTGGCCGCTGCGCTTCCTGATTTCCTCCTCCATCACTCGATCATCTCTGTTTGCTGCGGGTACGTTCCTCCTAGTCCATGATCTTCCCCAAGCTCCAAAAAGCACCTAAAAGACTCCATAGCACACAAACATATGCAAAAACTAACCTAAGACTCACTAATTCTAAAATGGATGCAAACTATACCAAAAACAAAGAAATGAATGCAATAAGTCACAAAATGCTAACTAAAATGTATGCTAAAATGGGCTAAATTATGCAACTATCACTATTCCGACCGTGGATAACAGGCCATTCAACAAGGAGATTCTGAAATGGCGGAGGCTAGGTTCGCTCAAGCCGCTGAGTATTGGAAACAGGCTATAACGCTTACCACCTCCAGACGACAGCTAACCTAATTGGTTACAACTTTCATGAAGAATTCCGAAGCTAATTCCGATTGTAAACCCTTCGTCCGACCAGATCTTTCAAACACCTCGACTGGCTTCGATGAGGACGGATTTGGACTTGTGACACCGGGTGGACATTGGCCGTTGTTGTGGGCTGGTATTTCCCCTGTCCATGCTGAGGTTCACTACCATACGGTGATGCCGGGCCGTGGCTGGTCGGTATGGATTACACCGGGTAAGGACACCGGTTGGAAGTGGGCCGGTGTTGGTCGAACGTTCGGCGGCAAGACGGACATACTCTCAGTAAATCGGCCTTATTTAACGAACCCCACATCCGAATGATCTGAAACCACCTCTTGTAGTCAGATAACTCACTTGGCAACAACGTTCATGAAGACCATTAAAGCTGAATCAGATCGGGGATCCTTCGTCCTACCAGGTCTTTCAGACGCTTTGGAATGGTCATTTTGCTCCATTACTCCAAACTTCTCCAAAATGACTCCAAGCACCTATAAAACCCTCCAAATGATGCAAGACTCATTAGGACTTAATGCAACCTAGCTAGACTCTAATTTAGACCAAAACAATAAGGAAAACAATGATTATGCATGCATGTGACTCAAAACGCTAAGTAGAATGCATGCTAAAACAAGTAAAATATGAGAATATCCAGCGGGACAGCGGTGTAGAACAGATCTTTGTAGATGTTTGCAAAGGACACACGTCGATTTGGCCAATCCATGATGGCTCCAAAGGTTGACAAAAACGGCCATCCAAGGATCACCGGTGTTGAATTAACTTTCGTCGTTTTGACAATGTAGAAATCGACCGGCGCTATGCAATCTCCAATCCTTATTGGCATATCATAGGTGATCCCCTTTGGTGTGACGCACGTCTCATCGGCCATGTTGAGCTTTGTTCGGGTACGGTGCACGTGCTTGAGACCGATATGCTTGGCGGTTGATTTTGACATGATGCTTAGGCAAGCTACGGAATCACAAAGAACATCTTTAAACTTAAATCCATGTATATTGCAAGTGATTAGAAACTGACCTCCCTCTCCAATTTTATGGAGACTCCTAACGGGTTTTTCGTTCATAGCATTCATGAAAAGATCTTCTATCTCCTTGACGGATTCTTTGCTTTCACAAAAGAAATGATGAATCATATGATCCATGCAAGCTCTAGCAAAAGTAGTACCTCTAGGTATATTTCGGACTACGTTGTTGAACTCCTCCAACTTCTCTCGGCTTATCTTGTTCGGGTACTCTCGGTACTTCTCGGGATGGTAGATTCGGATAGCATGGGAAACGGCATAGTGTGTTGTTGAACGTCTCGCTCTCATTAAATAGGCGTGAATGTCTTCCTTGCTCTCATTGCTGTAGCGGAAGAAAGCGTATATAGGTCCTTTTTCCCAAACTTCTTCGAAGGAGGTGTACATCGGGATTGATTTCACAAATCTATTAAACTCTATTAATCTCTCTCGGGTGATGCATTCTGTCTTTGGCTCTTCCGGTATTGGACTTGGTGGTGGTGTTGGTGCAAGGTCAGAGTCACTCAACGAGCTGAAATCGGATTCTCGAAAGAATAACCTCGAGTCTTCTTCTTCGGAGTATTGTTCTTCGACTTCCTCGGGTGGTTGGGTAGATAGAACCATGTTGCAAGGGGAAATAGTTTCTGGTTCTAGGTTGGTTGTAGGGACTGTTGAGGCTTGAGAATCAATGAACAAGGCAGCTTGTTCTGAATAGAGTGTTCGGAACTCGAACGGTTCGAAGGGAGACGAAAATGAGCTGGCCGCGGGTTCAATAGACGGAGGCGCGGTGGATGGTAGTGTGGCCACTAGTCGAGAGGACCCAGGCGCGGCGAGAGGAGGGCTGGCCGTAACCGGAAGGCTCGCGCCACTGGTGAGGGAGTCCGTGGGGACTTGACCGGTTTGTCGTCTTCTTCATCTCCTTTGGTGTTTTCTGGTTCTTGGGAGTCATTTGGCTTCTCCTCTAGGTCAGGAACATGGGCATCAAGTGTCGTTTCATGCTCCTCATGATTTTTAGATAGTTTCTCAAAACAAGGCTTGCTTGTCTTTTGTGTGTCGGATAAGTGACTAACCGAAGCTTCGGTTTCTCTAGCCTTGCATTCGAGTATGCTGAGACGATACTCGACTTCTTGAAGTTCATCATCAGTCTTCTCTCTGTACCAAGAGGCAAACTCACTAGTCTCTTTAATTTCTTGTTTTGAATAGTGAATCTCCATAGAATTTTGAATAATGTCGTATTTTTTCTTCGTATGTTCCTCCTCCAAGGTTTTTGTCTTTTCTTGGATAGCAGCAAAGTCTTGTAGAGTTTGTTCCTCAATGGTAGTGATGTGAGAAGCAAGGTCATCAAACTTCTCGTTGAATTCAGTGTAGATTGTATCTAGCCTCTCATTTAAAGTGGTTTGATATATCATGGTTTTTACCCATTTTAGGCCATGATATAAGTCATTTTTATAGAGTCTTTCTAGTATTTTGGAGTCTTTTAGAGTCTTTTCAGTTTTAGGTACGTTTGAAGCACAATTGAAGATATTGAAGCATTCTGGAGCTTTTTGGAGCCAAGCAGAGATCCTGTAGCTGAGACACCAATTTGATGCCTGAGTATCGATCGATATACTTATGGTATCGATCGATACCCCTCGAAGAAACAGAAGGATCGGGACTTTTCTGAAGATTTGAGAAACTGCAAATTTCTCCAAAAGACTTTATTATTTACAAGAAGCCCCAAAATGTGTTTTAGGTTATTTATTAGGTTTTTCAGCCACTTTGGCCATGACGCTTCATACACGCTTTATTCTACTTTGTTTTTGTGAGAGAGCTTTTGAGGGTGACAAGTCTGAAACTCTGTTCGTCCGATAGAAGATTTTGAACCCCTGTTTTACTCTCTTTCTTATTATTTATGAAGTGATTTATTCAAACATGTTTATTGTTTCAATTTCCATGTCTGAGTAGATCTCATGTTAGGTTTAGGGTTCTCATAAGGGATTTCTTTGAATGCTAGGTTGATTAGTTGTTTAGGGTTCATAATCTGAATTAGTTCTTCACCTTAGGTTGTTCTCAAAGCTAATTCGAGATTGATCACCTGGAACTTAGATCTTAGGATAATCGATTAGGCACGATAGTGCAATTGAGAAACTTGAAGTAAAAGCTGGTTTAGACTTTAGGATTCGCAAAGAGATTTGGAATTCTAGGATTTAGGCTTAGATAATTCTCACAACGACAGTTGGTTAATTATACTTTAGTGATTTGAGTTCAAGAACCGTGCGTAACATGAAACCTGATTTGTTAGTTTATATGCATTCATTGATTTCCTGAGAAATACTCTGAACCTATCTTTCTTCCAATCGAATTACAACTTGTTTAATTTACGTATTTGCTTTCAATTCCATTGATCACTTAGCTTAATTCAATCCTTAAAATCTATTGTGTTTTTTCTTGAGTCTATGTATTCGATCCCTAAGTAGTACAATCGACAAAGCTTTAGTACTTTTAGGGTATTAATTTGAACTTATCATGGCTCCGAACTTGGCTTGAGATTCGATGGTATTGTTGATGATGTCCTCGATTCGCCTCAATCGAGCGTTGAATTCCAAGCTCTCATCATGCTGGTTCAAGATTTAATGAGGAAGACGGTGTGAGTATTGCCTAGAGTTGGCAACGGGAGACGCAAAAGGTTTGTCTCGGTAGTAAGGAGGCTCGTGGCTTCCTTGAAAGTAGTTGGTCGGTGCCGGTTTCTGAACCATGTAAGGCGATTCACAGCTGGTGTGTGAGTTGTAACAGTAGTGAGCGCAAGATGGGTCGTAGTAACCCCGCTCGTAGTAGCAATCTCGCTCCAGAGGCGAGTTCATGTTTCAAAGCCTGAAACAGAGAAGAACAAAACCAAAAGTCAAAAAGGAAAAGTTTGTTCTAGAGTCGTTTTACTAACCTCTAAGGTGTGATAGAAACTGTATCGATCTCTCCCTGGCAACGGCGCCAAAAATTTGATGCGTATCGGATTCGTCTCCGAAACTTCAGGTTTTAAATTTGTAAACCTTAAAGCCTGCAAGTGCACATATGTGCGTTGTAGTACTTGAGGTATCGATCCACATGTAGAGGATGATGTTCTATGTGACCTTAGGCACTGTATACTAAATAAACCTAGAACGAATATGAGTTTTAAATGGGTTTTTGTCACAAAATTGTAAAGAACAAAAAAAAACGGAAAATTACTACTAATCCTAAACTAAAAAAATCGATGGCTATCCTAAACTAAGAGAATCTAATTGCTAAACTACACTAAGAAAACGGGTTGTAACGATGCTAAAACGTTGCTAGGTCGAGAGAGATATATCTCAGGGGATGCTCGATTCAATTACACGGTCCCTAGCTCTTTAGTAACCGGTGTTTCTAGATTTCAACTCCACGAACTGAACAGAAAATGGCGTAGTCTACTCCCGTATATCCTACGCACCAACGTATCTATACACTCGACCAGTAACTTTCGTCTCTGGCCGCGCGGAAGAATCATGATGAGCCTGCTGGTTCATATTTTCACGGCACTCCGTAAGTATACTTTCGAAATCTTACGACGCGCACGCTCTTATGGATGCACTTTTCGGATGTTTAATTAGATTCAGCACTCTCGTGGTTCTAAACACCTAGAATCAGACTCTAGTTCCCACTAGATTCCTGCATTAACAACAATCCATAGGAAAGAGCTCTAGAAATCGGCTAGGATTTTACTAAGCAAAATCCTTATCGAACATAAAATTCCTCTTTGATAATCTCTTTAAACCCAACAATAAAACTACTCACACATAGATGAGATGAAAATCATGATTAAATAAATTGCAGGAGATTGATGAAAGAGCCTCAAGATTTTAAGAACGAAGTCCTGTGAGCACCTCTCCACCAATCTCGAAAGTAACGAACAAAAGTCTTGCAAAAACCAAAAGAAAGCGACAAAAATCTCTAAACTAATCTATCTGGTCTCTCCCTCTAATTGAGTCTGTAAAATAAGTATAAATAGGTCTTCAACTCGTTTTGGTCGAGTTAGGGTTTGACGGCAAAAGACGGTTTTGGCCTCGGGTGAAGAAACGACTTGATTTAGGCGAAATTAGCTATGGCCGCGGCAAACTGGCCTCTGGCCGTCGGAGGAATGGCTCCAGGGGCGGCGAAATGGTAGTTGGCCACAGGTCTGGCTCCTCGACCTGCGGTGGACTGCTTCTCCGAGAAGCTTCTTCGGTCTTCAGTGATTCGGGTATATTTTAGGATCCAACCATTAGATTGCCCTCAATCCAATTGTATTTAAAATTTGGTTGTCTCTACTTTGTTGTGTCCAAATTTGGTGATGATCAGACGGTGAGAAGGCCTTTTATGATGGCAAGACTTCTGGCGGTCTTAGTTTATCCAAAAACGTACTTTTGTTCCGAAATGCACTTTTTTACTCCAAGTTATCTAAAATGCCTTTCAAAACACTAAAACATGGAAATCATTTGAAAACTATTGAAAACGGAGTTAAAACACCTGCAAAA
Source organism: Eutrema japonicum (assembly GCA_030161315.1). Lineage (NCBI taxonomy): Eukaryota > Viridiplantae > Streptophyta > Magnoliopsida > Brassicales > Brassicaceae > Eutrema > Eutrema japonicum. The sequence continues at coordinate 34,402,871 of BSQW01000007.1, read as the reverse complement.
GAATATGAAAGTGATCCATAAAAATGGTCAAAAACCCTGATTAAAATCAATAAAAATCCAGTTCGTCCAATCTTATCTAATTTACATCGTTAGGTTTCTTCAAGACTCTTATCCATCTTATGTCATCTAATAAATCACTGTGGATTTTAGAATCCACAACTCTGATGAAATCTTGATGTAATATGACATGTATCACCATTACTGAGTTGAATGGTGTTGATGGTTACCACCAACGATGAATGTGATAACCAAAAGTTATTCTCTATATTTACACCAGGCTGCATGTTTTCGTGTCATAGAATATCTTGTCAGAATTCAGATTTGCCGCTATGTTTGTCTGGATGCACCTGATTTTCCGTAATCTTGTGGCATATATAAATGAGAGTTCATATTTTTTTGTAAGTGAACTTACTCTTGAGTTTCCACTCCGAAAAAGGTATACGAACATCGACTCCCACAATTTGGTGGTATTATTTGATTCTCATTTTTTGGTAAAATAACCAAGTTTCGCTTTTAGAGCATCTCCAATAGTTCTCCTCATTTTGAGGGGAGCAATGGCTTACTCCAACAATGAATCCTCAAAAAATCCTTAAATATTTTTTAATTTACAATATAGTCCTTCATATTGATAAAAGTTTCTAATAATGATAAAATTTCATAAATAAATATGAAACATACATTTAATATATTATACAACACACAATATTACATAATAAAGTTACATGATAATATAAATTACATATATAATAATAAAACAAACATAAACACAAATTTTAAAAAGTTACATATAAAATACCAACTTAATAATCATTATTTCCGTAATACTTTCAAATGTGATCAATCAACACATTCCGAAGTGATAAATGAGCCTCCTTATTTTTTATTTGTAGATTACGAGTTAAAAATTGTTGAAATCGGATATTTTTATTTACTGCTATTTCAACAGTTACCTTTGGCGTTGATCTTGCATTTCTAATCGGTGCACTGATATCACGTTCATCCTCGATTATCATGTTATGCATTATAATCCACGCTGTCATTATATCATGCATGTATTCTTTCTTCCAGTAACGTGTTGATCCTACTACGATAGATAACTTAGATTGTAGAACTCCAAAGGCACGTTCAACATCTTTTCGACATGCTTCTTGTCTTGCTGCAAACAATTTTTTCTTTGGACCTTGGGGATCTCTTATAGTTTGAACAATAGTTGACCATTTTGGAAAAATACCATCAGCTAAATAATAACCCATATTATACTCATTTCCTTGATTAATGTAACTGGCAGGAGGGGCGGTACCTTGAGCAAGCTTTGAAAATAAATTAGATAACTTTAAAACGTTAATGTCGTTGTTGCTTCCTGGCATGCCAAAATCGGCATGCCATATCCATAGATCATAATCTGCAACTACTTCAAGAATGATTGTGGGTGCTCCGCTACGACCTGCGAATTATCCTGCCCAAGTAGTTGGACAATTTTTTTACTTCCAATGCATACAATCAAGACTACCCAACATTCCAGGAAATCCACGTTGTTGGCCGATGTGAAGAAGCCTAGAAACGTCCTCTGCTGTGGGTGACCTGAGATACCACTCAGAGAAAATTGCAACAATTGCTCGACAAAAACGCTTCATGCATTCGATTGACGTACACTCTCCTATTTTGATGTATTCGTCTGTGCCATCGGCAGGCATGCCATACGCCAAGATCCGAATAGCAGCTGTTACTTTTTGCAAGGTCTATAAGCCCTATCTTCCTGAAGCATCATCTCGTTGAATGAAGTAATTGTCATGTTGTTTAACAGCATCAACACTGTGAAGAAAAAGCCTTTTTGACATTCGGAAGCGACGATGGAACTCTCTTTTACCATACACTGGACTGTTAGAGAAATAATCATTGAACAAATTGCGATGAGTATTTTTTCTGTCACAGTGTATAACCGCGTGACCAGGAATAGAGCCTCAAAAACTTACGTGATTGTTTTATTGAGTGATTTGTTGAATAAGGCGGTTGTTGTTGAGAAATTTTTTTGACATTTTCTTCTCTATACATTGCTTCAATTTCATCCATCAAAAATTCATCAAAATTCATCAAGAAGAAGAATTTTGAGAAAAAAATGGACCTCCAATATTAAAATTCATTTTTTAAGAGAATAAGTTGTGATGATCTCCAATATGTGTGTTTTTTAGATAAAATGTTACTATTGAATAAGGTAACAAAATCATGTTAATTCAATCTACATCGTTCATTAGATCTCACTTTTTATCCACCGTTAGATTGAAACCCTACCTTATCATTGTCCTATCCACGATATCCATCATCTTAGATAAGAAAATTTGTGAAACTGATTTGAGTCCTTGTATTTGTATTCTTATCCATCCCTTCTTGTGTATAAATAATAGACTTTGCCTAATGAAAAACTCACACTTCAAACATTACCTTCCTTTCTAGACAAAAAAATATGGAAAAAATAGAGGCTCATCATTCATTCAACAAGAAGATGAGTTGTTATGTCGAGTGTATTTAAAAATTTCACAAGATCCAATAGTTAGTAATAACCAAGCTTTACAAAAATTATGGGGAAAGCTAGAAAAAAGTTACACTGAAAAAAAATTGAGAGTTGGGAGATTAGAAGTAGTAGATCTTTACAAGGTAGGATGGGTGTTGTTCTCTATGCTATTAGGAATTTGAAGAGTTGCATGCACCAAGTGGAGAATATGCATCTAAGTGGACCATCCGAACAAGACATAGTAAGTAAATATTTAACAAGTGTGTTATATATTTATCTATGATATTTGAATATTTACTTAACATTATTTTATATATAAATTCAATGCCGATGGACAAAGCAAAACACTTATTGGTACAAGATCTAAAACTTAAAAAATATTTTAAATTTGATCATGTGTGGGTCTTGATGAAGGATATTCCAAAGTTAACCGACAATGTCCACATCAGTATTCCAGACACTTCTACTGCTGGAAGCGAGACGGTAGGATCTCCAACATTACAGTCTCCTGGATTGTCTTTATTTTCAATCAACTTAAGTAGTAAAGATGGTAGATCAAATTCATCACAACGTCCCATTGGATCGGAGAAAGCAAAACTGAAAAGAAAAATGGATGAAGGTAATAATTCATCCGCTGACTCTATGGTTTTATCAAATGAACAAATCATTATTTTCTTAAAAGAAAGTGCATCAACTCGAAGTAAGAATTATGGGTTGCAGCAATTACGTCTCCAAAATCAGGCTAAAAAATTAGCCTTAAAGAACGAGAACAAAATGATAAAATATTACTAACAAATTTAGACTCTCTCGATGATAATACACATGGTTTATGTAATCTGAGAAAACGAGAATCATACAAAAAAAGAACTCAAGAGCAACAACAACAACCTTCATTTGCTCCGAATATTTATCGACAATATTTTGGTGATTTTGGAGGTTCATGATCCGTTTTACCCGAATACTAGTATTTTGGTATCACTTGTAATATATGTAATATTTATGAGTTCATGTAGTTTGTCTTTAATTTGCTTTAATTTGTGTTAAATTTGTTTAATGTATTTTTTTTGTTTGAATTTTGTATTTATAATGTATTTTCTTTTAATGTTATGTAATATTTTTTTATATTATTTTATTTTGTGTACTTAAATTATTCTAAATTAAGTTTAGTACAAATATTTGTGGAAAACATAATTATAGAGACAAAAATAAAATAAAAAATAGTTTTGAGATTTTGAAATTTTACTATTCAAAACCTCAAAATTTGAGGGTTTGTTGGACATGTCCTTAGGTTCCATATCTTATTATATAAAGCATGATTTCTCAACGTGAGGGCGATACGTAGGCAAAATTATAACTCACGTGATCGTGACATTTGTCACGGTTGTTAATTTAGATATTGACATGTGCCAATTTAATTAAAAAAGTATAAATAAATTAAAATAAATATTAAAAAATGTTAAACTAAAAAAGGCAATTTTAGAAAAAATGAATTAAAGTATATATTAAAAGGTGTAAACTAAAAAGGCAATCTTACAAAAAAAAAAGTATAAGAATAAGTAAGGAAAACTTATAATAACGGAAAGTGACAAAATGAAACTTAAAAATTTATAAGAAAAATTAAAAAAAAATTAAAAAAAAATTATAAAGAAAAGTCAAAGTTAAAAAAAACCCATATTTTAGTTTAAAATAAATAAATTAAACAATAGATTACAATCATAAAAAAAAAGGAATAAAATCAAAATTTTATTAAAAAAACATATTTCAATTTAGAATTAGGAAATTAATCAATAGATTACAATCCTAAAAAGCTAAAGTTTTTTAAAAAGGATAGAACAAATAGTAATTCTTAAAAAAATCACACACTTAAAAAGGAATACAATCCTAAAAAAAAAAAATTATCATTCTTCGACTCTAGATAACCAAATTGATATCTTATCAATTTCACATTCATAATTCTAAAAGGTAAATTTTATAATTTACAATCACGACCAAAATTAAAAAATAAAAATTATAAATATACTCTAAACTTAAAAAAAAAATTATTATTAATAGACGACCAAACTTAAAAATTTATAATCTTTTCCATTATGACAAAAAAAACTTAAAAAGGGAAAATTATTAATATACAACAACGACCAAACTCTATATAATAATCTTCACATTTCTAAAGTTTTTAAAAATGAATAAAAGCCAAAAAAAACTTTTAAAAACATATTTCTGTTAAGAATTAGTAAAACTTTTATCATATAAAACTATACATTTCAAAAATGTTAATTCAACAGATCACGACATGTGTCAAGTCAAAGTAAAAAAATATTTAAAATCGATTAATAAAAAATTTAAAAATTCTTATTCATTATCTTAAAAGAGAAAGTTATTAAAAATAAAATTAAAAAATTAACGAATTAAATTTATCTTAAAGGGTAAAATTAATATAGAAAATAGAAAACATTACTTAGTTTTTTCATTTAGATTACAGAAATCTTATTATATAAAGCTGAATCATTCGACGAGAGTGTGACACGTAGGATAATTTTCAATCACGAGATCGTGACATTTATTGTTGTTATTTAAGATCGCGACATGTTTCAAAGTAATAAACTGAATAAAATGAAAAAAAAAATTTAGATTATAACTAAGATTCTATCAATCATGATGTGACATGTGAAAAAAATTAAAAATAACAATGCAATAATATAAACTTTTCTATAAGACAAAATAATAAACAATCAAAAATAAATTGTGTTTTATTAAATATAAATTAATAAATAAATAAATATATAAACTACAAAAAATCTATAAATTTTATATATTTATATATATATATATATCTTATTATATAAAGCTGGATCATTCGACGTGAATGTGACATGTAGGATAATTTTTAATCACGAGATTGTGACATTTGCCACGATTGTTAATTTAAATCTTGACATGTGTCAATTTAATTAAAAAAGTAAAAATGAATTAAAGTAAATATTAAAAAATGTTAAACTAAAAAAAAGCAATTTTAATAAAAATGAATTAAAGTAAATATTAAAAAAAGTTAAACTAAAAAGGCAATATTACAAAAAAAACAACTATAAGTAAAGAAACCTCATAATAAAGGAAAATGACAAAAGAAAATTTAAAAGTTTATAATTTACAATCACGATCAAACTTAAAAATGAAAAATTATAAATATACTCTAAACTTAAAAGGAAAATTATTAATAGACATTTTTAAATCGATTCCTAATCTTAAAAAGTAAATGAAAATTATAACAAAAATTATAAATAAAAGCCAAAGTTAAAACAAAAATATTTTAAATTAGAATAAATAAATTAAACAATAGATAACAATCCAAAAAAAAAAAGGAATAAAAACCAAATTTTATTTTTAAAAACATATTTCAGTTTAGAATTAGAAAATTAAGCATTAGATTACAATCATAAAGAAACTAAAGTTTTAAAAAAGGAAAGAACAATTAGTAATTCTTAAAAAGACCAAAAACTTAAAATTGAATACAATCCTAAATAGAAAATGAATTATCATTCCCCACCTCTAGATAACTAAATTGATAGCTTGTCAATTTCATATTCATAATTCGAAAAGGTAAAGTTAATAAATATATATATATCTTATTATATAAAGCTGAATCTTTCAACGTGGGCGTGATACGTAAGATAATTCTCACTCACGAGATCATGACATTTGTCACGGTTAATTTAGATCTTGACATGTGTCAGTTTAATTTAAAAAACAAATGAATTAAAGTAAATATTAATTAAATTAGTTTTAATTTATAATTTATCCTAAAAAGCAAGATTAATATAGTAAGAAAAAAATATTTCGTAATTTTCCATTTAGATTAAAAAATTAATCATAAAAGAAAAAGAATTTTAATTTCTCACCTCTATATAAACCACAATTTGGTAATATATCAATTACACTAAAAATAAATAAAAGTCCAATAATCGTATCCACAACTATTTACTGTATCTATTCACCAAATTTTTATTTCAATGTATATATTTATTTTATCGTAAACTTTGTTTCTAAATTTATGTATAAGATATTTTCACGGGTGGTCTAATTTTGTTTTCCATTTTATCGTCTTTCATTTTTTTCATGTATTATAAAATATTAAATTACAAATCCGCTTATACGCGGTACTTATCTAGTAAATATATAAAATGTTACAGAAAATTACATATTGAAAATTCTTTAAAGAAACTAAAAGCGATTGGCAGAAAAAAGCTATGATTTTTTTGAATGAGTATTACAGATAAAACAAACAAACAAACAAAACATGTTACAAGAACAATAATTTAATCAAACTTCTGAAATTCAATCGATTCCGAGGTTAATTCATCAAAGTAAAAATTGTCAAGAAATCAAATTGGTATCTTTTCTCAATCGATAACATTAATATCGGATTCAAAAAATTAAACAACACAACGATAAATCAAACGTAAACAAATTTGTAAAACCAAATTTCCCATCAGAAAACAGAGAAATTCAGGATGATTATTATTACTAAATCAAAATCCTAATTTTCATCACTTGCCTTGTTCTGATTCGTGATGAACAGCTTTCATAATCAACCCATCGTTATGAACCACCATAATCACCGGCGATTTCCCAAATGCCCTAGCCATCGCCGTCAAAATCTCTGCCATCAAATCCCTAAATTTTTCCGGGACCAATTTCTCACCGAATCTCTCGAAAATCGCATTGTACACGTTATCGGTTTCTTCTCCCGACGCGACTTCAGATTCAACCGCCACCACACGGTTAAGACCTTGCCGGAGCTCCGACGGCGATAGCATTCCGTCTCTGTCCAGATCTAGAATCTGGAAATAGCCGTTGGTGATGGATTCGAAGGATTTTGTGTCGGAGATTAATCCCATAAGAGTTTGGCTCGTGAATACCGTTTCGATCATGATATCGAGTTTTATGAAGATTTCTATGATCTGAAAAATTTCTTTCTTAGCAAGTTTTGTTTTTTGTTTTTCTTTATTGTTTGCTTAACTCGAAATATGTTTTGCCGAAGAGAATAAAAAATGTCCGACTTGGTCCATTTTTGGCTTTTTGATATTCTCTCTTTATTTTTTTTTAAACGCTTTTGTTTTATTTTTTAGTCTCGAACTTTTATTAAAATCTTAACAAATGTATAACCGGTGGAAACTAAAATCTTCGGAGACAGAGCTAACGGAAAACAAGATTTTATCGATGACAAAGCATTCTGAAAGAAAAGCATACGAAATAAAAATTACAACGCATAAAACTTAAATACCACAAGAGATCGAAACCCGTAACCGAAATAGAACAAACAAATACTTAAACCCGACAGAAGACACTTATACCAAACCTAATCTTCATATATTTTGGAGATCATTTGAAAGAGACTTACCAAGGGTGCCAGGAAACGACCAAACCATCGTTAAAGTATACATTTTATAGTGATGTAAAGACTACATCCCAAATCAAAGATTTCTAAGCTTCATAATCCGACAAAAAATAACAACTATTAGTTTTTTAAATTCATCCAGATACGGCGATGTCAGATGTGATTTTTTAAACGCCTAGATAGAGGCTTTTTGAACAAACCAGATCTCGATTAGATATATGTTATGTACATACAAGGAGCAAAATCGATTTATCCCGAGTACCATCGCAGGCCCTCAAATGGCCGAGAACTGCAAAATTTTGAACCAAGAGGATCCAAAGCATCCTCAATCAAACACCCAATTGATTGAGACGGAGGGGATGTAGAAACCGTGAAGCTTTACAAGGGTTAAAGAGCCATCAACACCCGGAAAAAGTACAAAGGATGAACTCGTACGCACAATAAACTGTCAAAAATTTGCAGTGGTAGTAATTTGCAGATCGACTACCACTGCTAAACTTCTGACACCTAGTCTTCCAGATCCAACCTCAAGACCACAACTCTCACATTTTGCCTTGCCAAAAACCACCAGTTCAAGGACACACCAATAACTGGTCCAATAAGCAGGCCCGACTTAAGTGGGGAGACAAGGGGTGCGACCGCACCAGGGCCCAACCCTCTGTCCTAATAATTAAGGATCCGATTTTTTTTTATATATATATATTTTTAGTAAAAAATAAATAAAATAATAAAATTTAGATTAAAAAGGGCTCATAAAATTATTTTATATGTATTTTTCATAAAACAATTCTACAAAAATATTACACAAAAATGTTTTTTTTTAAAAAAAATTAGTATAACACCTTTAAAAAGAAAAATTAAGGGTCCAAAATTTTTTTTTGCCCTAGGACCCATAATAATATTGAGCCGGCCATGCCAACAAGAAGTCGATAGCCCTCTCGAAGACATAAGGATTTTGATAAACTTGGAGTGCCTTTGGCTTTGATGAGAAAGAAGGCGAGGGATTCAGAAAGAAGAAGCAGATTCCAGGAAGCTTGCCAAAGACTCTCAACGTCCCAGAGTCTCTACTATATCTAGAATAACTGACGTGCCTTCTATCTTTGTGTTAACAAATACGATATTAGTTTAAAGTGTGCTTTGTAAAAGGATATCGAAAACCCTATTATCACGGAGGCTAGATTGACCTCGAATCAGTCTCTTGTTTATTTATTCTACTTCTTTTTTTCTTATTTCTCTTCTTAAATCTTTGAATCTATCTTTGAGACTAACAAATTGGTATCAGAGTCCTCAGTCTTCTGACTGTGGGTAACGATGGAACCGAAGGTTGACAACACTTTGTTATCTATGCTTGATTTAAGCGTTTTCACTCAGTCAATTAAAACTAAAGTTCACACTACCGCAATCATAATGGTTGTCAATGCAGTACTTTAGGATCGAATCCACAGAGACCAAGGTTACACTACTATTCTCACAATTATGAAATTAAGCTAAGACATAAATATGATTTGTTTTAGAAAAGTAACAAGGGCAATTTAAACGATGTAAATTCAATAAAGGAAAGGCGTTAGGTCAAGGGTTTATTCGCAGGAATCCAGAGATCATAAATCAGACAACTATTCAGGGAATAATTAAAAGCAAGTTTCAAACTCAAACATAAATATCTAACCAATCCACTTCCGTGCTTATGGTTACTAAATCTAGCACCCTAAAATCCTAACTTCCGTTGGCATAGAATTCTAGATCAGCTTTAACGAGCTGGTTCAATATGCTCACGAATCGCCTTAACACCAACTTCCGCATGGTAAGGACAATTCGCTCACTTATGTGCTTTCTAGCAACCTAAGACACTTCCGCACTCTTATATTGCCCTAGTTCATAGACTTAGCGGCCAGCTCAAGTCTAAGCAATAAACACAACAATAAGCGAAAACCACAAAAGATAAATCTCTATCTATGTCTAATTCAATGACTCATGGATCCCCTTGAAGCCCCTAACCTAACTATGGAACAACTCAGACATAGTAACAAAGAACAAGCAAAGAGATGAAGAAATCATAATATAAATAAAGAGAGAAAGGGTTTAGAATTCTTCTCAATAGATGCATATATTCTTCTCCAAAGCTTACAATGATTCAATAGCAAAAAGGTCTGAATAGAACAAAAGGTGGTTGTCTTTAAGACGCTAAAAATAGAGTATATATAGGTCTAGGTCGAATTACGTCAAAACAGGAAGTTCCCATGGCAAAATAAGGAAAACAAAAGTTTCATTTCTTCTTCTCGTCGGCTGGTATACCGATACCATCTTAGCATCGGTCGATGCTGACCTCTCGGGTAGGGGTAACATCGACCGGTCTTCTTCAGCATCGATAGATGCTAATATGCACAGGTCGATGCAACCTTCCAAGTTCTGCGCATGCTTCTTCTGCGACACAGATTAACCTGTCTTGAGTAAATCGGGTATACCTCTTGATCGCACCGTTGTATAAAGCCCTATCTTGTGTAAAAATATCAGATCGATCCATCGGCGGGAAGTCCTTCAAAGAATGACATACGTCTGACACTTCTGCATGACTCTGCATTCCCAGTTTCACCTTTTGCAACCAAAATGCCTTGTTCTCCTCCAAATCAACCTAAAACCTGTAAAGACTCGATAAAAGACTAAAATACTCTAAAAACACACTTTGAACTCTAAAAACACAATTTGACTCAATAAAAGACTCAAAAAGAATACCAAAACATGTGTTAAAAAACGGTAAAAACCAAGCATATCAATGTTCCATGAGAAGATATATGTTTTGGGTTCTCAGATGGAGCAGCAACGTCTTGCGATGGAGTAGCAGAAGCTAAAGATGGATAAGATGACCTAGATTTTGGTGGATCTAAGAGCTACGGTGACAGATCTACGCCATAACCTGATCTTCTCAAACACTCGTAAAGCTGGGATCGCAAAAGCCCTTGAGGAGTTGCAGAAGAACCAGCAGCGCGTCATAGATCGGGAATCTGGCGTAAGAGAGCTCTAGATAAGCTGTTAAACCAAAATAATATCGAAGGCAGTGGCCAAAAATCCATCTCCCAAGCATCAAGCAGCAGTAGAACAAAGTAGCATACACTGGGTCGAGCATGTATCCTCCCTTTGCCGGTGCTTGCTGTGCCGCCAAAACATGGTGAGGGTTTTTCACCGAAGGGTCTTGAAGGGAAGCTAGATTCTCCACAGAAATATGTCTCTCTCCATTATTTTGATGGCGAGAATCCAGTCCAGATGACTAGATTTATCGGATTGAGAAGTGCTTCTGTGTTTTCTGTGTTTTCTGATTTTTTGAATGTTTTTGGGTTCTTGTGGTTTTATATAAAGCCTGAAATAATAAAAAGAAAAAGTCAATAGAAAAAGAATGATAAAATAAAAAGAAAGAAAAAACGTACCAAATGGGTTGCCTCCCATTAAGCGCTTTTGGTTAGAGTCGTTAGCCTGACTTTTTGGTGAGATTAGGCGTGAGCAGTAGATGTCCCGGGAACAAATATTCTTTGGGTTTCATTAAATTTGGGATGTGATTCGCCTATCTTTGGTATTACATTCTTCTTTCCGCGTTTCCTCGGAACTTTTGCGTTTTGAAAAAGTTGTTTCGTCTTCTCTATCATTCCTTCCACTCGTTCTTCTTTGGTGTCTCTTAAGTCGGGTGGAATGGTGATTCTGATTTTTTCAAATAGTTTAGAAACAAAAGGTTGACTTACCTTTGGGGCTCCGACTTAATCGACTCATCTTTTTCTCTTCCTTTAGGGAGAATTGACATTTTCTTCTTGTGCTTGTCCCTCGGGATTGGAATTCCGTCCGGGACAGTTGGATAGAGCTTCGTTCGATCCACATTCAAGAAGATAACATGACGGTTGGCGTGATCGAGGATAGCGCCAATGGTATCTAAGAACGGTCGACCAAAAATCAATGGTAAATCCTTGTCTCGATCCATCTCGAGAACTTGAAAATCTGCGGGAACAATCTTGTTTTCAATAAGTAGTTGAAGATCATTGATCACTCCCTCGGGCTTCTTTTGTGATGAATCTCCAAAAATTACGCTCACGGTAGATGGTGTGAGAGTCTTTATACCGAGCTTCTCGAATCTCCAACTTCTTGACATGGGTCGAAAGATATTCGAATTTTCCATTCAAGTCATTGTACATACAATCGACTTTGACGTTAAAATTTTTTGCCGTCTTGATGTGGGTAAAGTTTTCACCCAACTAATAACTAGCTGCAAGTGCACAAGAATCACAATTAGTATAGTACGAGATCGAATCCACATGAACTTATCAATTGCCCGACGAAAACATTAGAAAAATAATCAAGCTAAAACAAAACAAAAGAGAGATGTCGATGGTGATTAACTAATAAAATAAATAAGCAAATTAAAATAAGAGATTAAACAATAAAGAAAATGTTAGGTTTTAGGGAAATCTCATAGAAAACATGCAACGATAAGATAAATGATTCGATAGGGATTTAAATAAAAACCGTCTTGAACACAAAACACGAATTTATAGTCTTTCCAATGTCGTGGCTCTGACCACTATGTTTTACAAACCAATAGACTCAGCTTGCGTTGGTTATTGTAGAATGAAAACATGCATTAAATGGAGCAAGTAATGATTAAGTTCACTAGACTCCTTAACTCGACTTTTGGAAGGTTAAGACGCCTAACTCATCAAATACTATTTTCGGCAACATAAGAAGCTTTTGGAGAGTATGTTAACCTAATATTAGATTACTAAATGCGCGGTAAAGTAATCATGCGTTGAGAACAAATAAAGATGAAGAACCATATGAATATCCCTTTTAACCAATCGTCATAGCAATATCGAATTATGCACCCATGAATCCCCTTCAACCTAACAAAAGAACTACTCACTCATGATGCACGAAACACATCAAGTATGAATATATATCATGATGAGAATAATTGTATTAAAAGAGTAAGGTTGAGAAATTTTTTCTATATCGAAGTATAAAGTCGAGATATTCTCCTTGAAGCTCATAGAATCCAAAATCGATGAAAAACTTGTAAAAGATATGAAAGAGATGAGGAAAACGTGGCTGTGTTTATTCTAGGGTGGTTGTGTGAGTCGAAACTCGCACAATCGATTTTTGTAAAGGACTTTTAAGGGAACATAAGTTTCTGGGAAAAACACAGGCAGAGATCTAAATATGGTTTTATTATTATTGATGTTTGTAAGTGTTTCAGTACAAGAGCAATATTGCTAAGAGTCACTACAAGAAATATGGGTATTAATAGCGGCTGTTAAATGCTATGATTCAACTACCATAGCGTTTCCTAAAACGCTATGACAGCGCCCGTCATCGTAGGTCGGGCACTTTAGATAGCGGTTTTTGGCATTGCTATCATATCTTCATCTAATATAGCGATTTTTTCGATGCAATCATATATTTTACAATAGCAATTTTTTTCGTTATTGAATATTTTATTCATAGCATTTCCCTAATTTTACTATAGCAGTCGATATATGTAATGATTTTTGCAATTTGTTCCCATAATTGTTTTACTAAATATTATATTTTAAATTAATATTTATTATTTATTTGGATAATTAGACAATAGAAAAAATTGATTAAAAAAGACATTAAAAAGAAATAGCCATATTTTATTATATTTTATATGGAACATGATACATAATACAAAATTACAAATTATAAATTACAAATTACAAAGTAAATTTCAAAACTCATGTGGAGACAGATTACAGAATTCTGAACCTTCTATAGTTACACCTCATGCTGTAAGTATTCCACGTTCCTTTGCAATAGCTTTGGCCGTGCTTATGTTATCACCAGTGACCATACGAACAGTGATTCCAGCAGCTTGACAAGTCTGAACAGCTTCTCTAACACCGGAGCGAACTGGATCCTTGATTCCAACAACTGCAACCAATGTGTAGCCACCATCAGGAAGATCCCCATTGGGAGCTTCATCAAGATCTGTGTAACCAAGCAATGAAACAATATCATGATCTTACATCATGCGTACATGACAGAAACAACAATTCCAATGCAAAATAATAGGTTAAACAAAAAGCAAGAACAAGTTGTAATAAGAAGCGAATTGCGATACACACCTCAATTTTACCATGGATTTGTTGATGTCTTGTTCATCGAACATCATGTCTTCCACTGACACTTTGCTAACTTTCACATAATCTGTAAGTATCAACTTGTAGATAGCCTTTGTGGCATGTGTCATGAAAATTCGCCCTTTGAATGTTGTCTAATCAAAGATTACTAACCTGGGTTAGTTCCAGCTAATTGTTAAAAATGTATTCATAAACCAAATCATTCCGTAAGAGAAACAAACCTTCTCCAGAAAATAAGGTAGGGATGCTGCATGATCCACGTGAAAACTGCAACGAAAAGCATCAACCCGTAGTTTGTTATCTTAAACTAAGAAACCTCTCACCAAAATTTTTTTAAAAAAAACAAACTTGTAGACAACACACAACGAAAAAACTCCACCCTTCTAAAAGCTTAAACCTATCCATATCAACACAAATCATAGATTCCAAATCCAATACATGTTTCCTCTACACACCATGCCTTTGTTTTCTTATAATACGCTAAATTCAGCTTCAAATTATCATTCTAATCAAATCAGGACAAGAATCAATTAGTGAGTATCATTAGCCAAAGAGCAAGAAGAAGTAAACATACTGAGTAATCAAGAGGACATCAACAACCCATAATCTTCAGTAATTATTCCGATCGAGCTCAAGTACCAGTTGAACCAATCCAGTATTTCAAAACATAGAATATCAGCCAAAAAATCTTCAAGTCATATTGAAACAGAAAACTTTGTCAGGATAAGGTCCAGAAAATCCGCACTAAGTATAGAAACAATCGAAATTAACTCGATTCATACGACCACAACTAAATACGAGAAGAAGCATCGACAAGGACATTTATATACTAATCAATCACAGATCTAACCAAATCATGGAAACGAGAAATTAAAAGCAGTAGATGAAGCAAGTGACCGAGATTGTCCAATTCTTATGGCTCGAAACATCGCATATGGCCATAGGAAGAATCAAGAAGAAGAATCATACCATATTTTCTCGCCTCCTCTTTCTCACAGAGTATCATCTTCTCTCCGTCGCGTTCCAATCTTCTCTCTGTCGCGTTCAGTTCCGTCTCTTTTTTGTCGCCGGTAAGCAAGTCACGGTGTCTGCTGCCGTTGCGTTCAATGAGCCACGATGACGACGCTGATTGGAGGAATCATCTTCACTCCGAATTTCAATTAGAATATAAGAACACATAAACGAACAAATCTCATAAGATCTGAGACAATATAAACCCTAGATCGAACAAAAAGAAGAATCATACCAATATTTAAACGAATCGGAGCGGCGAGAGCATGGTTCTGAGAGGCGGTGGGTTTTTCCAATGAAACTTTGCTTCGCCGTCGTCGTTAAGGGAGGCTTGGAGAGACGAAAAGTGAGAAGAGGAAGAGAAGACGAGTCGTCGGACAGAAAGAAAAGCTGAGGAAGCAAGGATACAAAGGATCCTACGTTGCGAGAGTGTGCCACGTAATCAATCCATAACATCTCTCCCTATTGGTTCTCATCTTCTAAATGCTTATTTTTTCTCATTCCCTAAATAAAATATTTTAAAAAATGTTTTATTTACTTTAGTAATGGAAAATGTTTTATAAATATGAGTTTATGATAAGTTATTGATTTTTCTAATAATATATAATGTTGGGGTTCTAAAATATATATTTTTAAAATTATATAGCAAAATTTGTGTGATACTAAACTATAAATGAAAGAGTTAGTAACTTATCATTAGTTAATTTGTAGGGTTTGTAAGTTTCTAATCATTTTGCAATGATTTTTCACTCATTTGACTTTATTTTCCAATCAATTTCATTTGTTAATTTGAAATATAACTTAAACCCTAAACTCTAAATCAACATAACCAAAACTATACAATGCCCTAAACCCTGAATAATGACTTAACTCTAATTTTAATTATTTATGTAAAACCTTATATATTTTAATTATTTATGTAAAACATTATATAACATTATATACAAAAGAAATTATATCATATATCCTAAACCCTAAATCAAAACCAAACCCTGAACTCTAAACACTTAAATCAAACCATATGCCCTAAACCCTATAATCAAATACCCTAAACCCTTAAGTGTTAATACCATTGTAAATTAGAAAATTACAAATAAATTATATAATATGCCCTAAACTCTATACATTAAACCAAACCCTTAACCGTATACATTTAACCCTTCAATACCCTAACCCTAACCCTCCAATACCCTAAACGCTAAATCATAAACCTTATATATACCCTAAAATGTTTTTATATTTTATAAAAAACGAATTCAAATAAGTTTTTATATTTTTAATTCTTAGTTAGAAAATTACAAAGAAATATTATTTCATTTCAAACCTTAAACCCTATATATACCCTAAAATAATATAAAATTCGTTTTTTCTATTTTTTTTATTTTTATATAAAAAATATGTTTGCTTTATTTTTATATAAAAAAAATCGGTTGTTTATGAATTGAATTTTGAATTCCAAAAGCTTCAATTAATTCATAAGGACCAAAAGTAATAATATTTTACAAAAAACAAAAAAAAATTGTATTCATAATATTTATCGAACTACATAAAGCCAACTTCATCTTCTAGCACAATTCCTTTCTATGTTCCATCGGAATCCTTTTCAAGAGCCTCTTCAACTTCCTGAAATGCAAAAGGAAAAAAAAACAATCAGATCAAAATCCTCACATGTACAATCAAAACTCCAAGCAACGGATAGTCCAAAGTATTCAAATGATAAAGAACTCAACAGTTAAAGCTTTGAAACCATGCTAATGTCTATTAAGTTGTACGAACTGAGGCTGTCATTGAATAACTACATAGCCAAGTGTAAAGACAAGTAAAATTCAGTACAATATTGGAGTTGTTCAATCAACGATAAGCTCTAAAAGAAAAAAACCCAACTTAGCAGCATTAATTTGGTACAACTTTAAGGTCCATAATCAATCAACTAGGAAGTGCAAAGTCGCTTGCCATTGGTTTGCATAAAAATGAGAAACTAATGTCTGCCAAACAAAGATGAGTTTCAGATGTATAGTTCAATGTACAAGCTCCTCTTTAACCACTTCAAGAATATGTGAAATGACGTTTCACGTTTTCCTTTTATACAAGATCAAACCTATAATTATTATGTTGCCAACGAGAAGAGCTGAGCAGTAAAATAAGAAAAATAGACTAAGGTTCAATGAACCCACAGTTTCCAGAGTCCATTTGCTTGTCATGGCTGTTTCAGCTACCAAACAGTGGCTTTAATAGGCGATGGAACAGAAAAAGGTGAGCTTTTTGATAAACCTTAGCTACTTAGCTATCAAAGTGACTAAGTAGCCAACAACTGCAGTGGCAGTTCCAAGCATTCCACCAGCAATGTAGCTCACCTTTGGATTCTTTTGATTGTAAAAGTAGATCTTGGCCTCATCAGTTTCATTGTAAATCAATTTCTGCAAATACACCATTATAAAAGTTGCCAAATACCACAAGAAACTCAGCTAAGCCAACAAAGTCTAAGCAAACAATATATGTGTCAAATCGTTACCTTGTTTGCAGCACCAACAATGGATCCCTACATAATCAAGAACATATGCTCAGAATCTCAGAGACACATAACCAATCAATCCTGTAATTAGAGAGAAAACACAAACAAACCTCAGAGCTATCGAACACTTCAAGTCTTTTTATCAGCCTTTGGTTTCCGGCTTTCATTTCCCAAATCTTCTAGCTCTTTACCAAAAGCTTTCGTTGGCTGAGTATCCATCTGTTGAACACAGATTACAAAGTTGCATCTTGAAGTAATGCTTCTTATCATCTTTAAGAGTCAAGACGGTTGTAGCCAACCTTGAGAGTGTCTTATTGCTAATGCTCTTAGACTGGACACCGGTTTCTTCATCTAAGCTCGGATGAACTTCTGTATTTGTTTATCTCCATTTGCCAAGAGAATCTGTAATAAAAGGCCATAATAGCCATGGAAGTGATACCGAAGCTCGACATCACTGCGGCGATTAGATAAGTGAACCTCTCTGATTTATTCGTCTCCAATTTCTCTGCCAAACGCAGCACGAGGAACTCTGCGTCTATGGCGGTGGAGCTCGTGCTCTCTTCGTTGTCGATGGGAGAGCTCTGCCTCCGTTCCTCGACGATGTAACAGACGGAATAGCCTTTGAATCGGAGATATTAGGTTTGAACACAATTTTAGGGATTGCAAAGAACATAAACTCATATCAAGAAAAGAGGGAGAACGAACGAAGAGGGAGGGAGAGCAAAAAATAATTGGGGAAAAAATTGGCAATTTGTGGAGCCAATTTTTTAGTCAAATTTTTCGCTAAGGGTATGAGGTGGGAAGGTAAATTTTTTTGTCCCGCTCAACTTTACATAGCGTTTTAAATGTGTATACTATTAAATAATAGATATGAAATCAGAAAATTAGAGCGTGAGAATTGATAGCGTTTACTAATAAACAAACGCTATCTAAAATATGCAATTTAGTTAACGATAGCATAAACAACAAAAACGCTATCTGCAACTGCTATCAATACTCAATTTTCTTGTAGTGACTTTCTGTTAGGGTTTTCAGATGTGTCGTTACAAGTGATTATGATTACTATTTATACAAGTCTGCATTAGCGAGAATCTCAGAAGAAAAATGAGTATTTTTTTTTTACTTCGTGCTGCCGCCGACAAGGGCAATTGATGACCTGGGCGTTTAGTTCGGCCCCTTAGAGTTGGCGAGTAACCCGTATTTTGGCCCATTTGCAATCTCATGGGCTCAACCTTTACTTTTGGGGCGAACTGATCCATTTCGGTCTAGTCTCGGTTGGTCGGAAGAAATCATTGTCTTTGACCTCGGCTCGGCTCTGCTCCGCTCAGGGCTGCTTCGCCGAGGTAGGATTTTCGAGGCAGGCTATTCAGGACTGTTATACCGCGGCTCGGGCTTCTTTTTTTCCCTTGGGTCGGCATTACTTGTCTCGAATCATGAATCTCGAGCGAATGAAATCCGTCCCCAACAGGTTGCCCCCAGCTCGTTTTATTTGAGAGTGATTGTGATGAGGTGAAGTTTTATTGGTATCGAGATTAACCGCCAAACCGAAATAATGCCAAGCTGATTGCTAAGGTTTGCCGTTGAGGCGAGGCGCATGTTTTCTTTGTTGACACCGAGCTATTTTCGGACCGTGGTAAAGAGAATAGAATTTCGAACTTCTCCTTTGCCTTTGTATATCTAGGGATATACATATTTTCTATCGAGTTTCTTGTGCTCGTTGATGTTTGTACACGTGTTGGTGCATTTTTCCTTGACTACCTTGGGAATCGCAAACGTTTATGTTCATTCCCGAGGTCACGCGCACCCACACGCCGAATTGCTTATAAATAGCGAGATGTCCTCCTCATTCCTTTTATTCTTCGCTTTTGTCAATCTTCTGAAAAACAGGTAGCTCTTTACTCTCCCTCTTTTCCTCTCCTTCTATTTATATTTCATATTAGGGTTTTCTGAGTCATCGCCGCACCATTTAGTTTGTTCGATCCGAAGTGCGGCGATCCTTTGAATTTACCGATTTATCATAATACTTTTTGATTCATCTTCGTCGATCCGAACTCAATCAATCTTCTCCGAAGCGCGATGTCTGGTCCTACTGCTTCGAATGGTTTGGCTGATTCAAGAGATTTTTCTGTTCGGCTCGGCTGTGACTCCATGAGTGGTAACGAGGTGGATAAATCTTCGGAGGTGGTTTTCCCTATGATTATGTCTTCCGATCCAAATGATGGCACGTTACCTGAGGCAATGCACCCACCCGACACAAACTTGTCGGCGGATCTACTTGAATTCACCGAAGACTTAGAGCGCACAATGTCGGGTTAGCATGCATATCCGTCGAGAAAGTGAGTCGCACCGAGATCCGAACGTCAAAAGAAAAAGGAAGAAGTTCTTCCTGGTTCAACTCTTTCTACCGAAGGGACCCTTGCCGAGTTAAGGCGACGCTTTGAAATATCTTAGGAGGTTGAATTCGTCCTACCTGGTCCATCTGATCGACCCAATAAACCTCCTTCGGACTGTTTCACCGGCTACGAGAGCTTCTTCCCCAAGTGTTTCTTGTGGTTTCCCATTCCGAAACTTATTATTTGATACCTTTGGAGACACGAGGTCGGGGGGGGGGGGGGGGGGGCTTCGTCATTTGATAGGAATCTTGGTCAGATGCGCCTAGTGTGGTGTCAAGAATAATGTCAAATACCTTCGAAATCTCCTAGAGATCCGTAGAGTCCCTAACTCGGAGAAGGTCTATATTTCCAACAAGGTCGATTTTAGAATCATCCGAGGTTTCCCGAGAAAAGATAACGACTGGGAGAGCCGCTTCTTCTTTGTTCGTATTTCTGAGGCCTCCGTTGATAGGGACTGCCTCCTAGTAGTCATGACGATCTGGGGATCGCTTGGTAGTTTCTCCGTTCATTCGTGGTTCAGTTTGTTGCCCGATGATTTTAATTGAATTCATGCTTTCATTTTTGTAGTTAGTGACGTGCCTCCTCTGTGTCAAAACGATATGTCCGAGATGTGGACGATTCTATCAGCCGAAAGAGTTGACTAGAGGAAAGATTTCAGGTTTGAGAGAGTTAAGAGGGCTCCAGCTATTTGTGATTGCACTCTGATAAATTCACAGCCTCCACTAGTCGAAGGTACTCTGGAGAGCATGGCAAGACTGTTGATTCATGCGAAGAAAGGGCTTGAGTCGAAAGAGGCAGAACGGAAGGCTGCCGAGATGGACGAAGCGGCAAGACAGGCCACCGAGGTGGACAAAACAACAAGATGGGCTGCCAAGCCGAAAATGAATCCCTCTACCATCTAAGCGGTTTCTACCGAGGTGACGGTGGACCTTGTTTCTGTTGGGGCCACGATCCCGGGTGTTGCTGCAGCGAACGTTGAAGATACTGGTAGAGGTATGGCTAACCCTTCCGATCCTCATGTTTCTATTAACTAGAGGAGAGAGGTTGCGTCGGATTTACTCTTGGTTTCTGAACCTCCTTTAGTTTCGACGAGGCATAAATACGAGCCGAATCGAAACCGTCCCTTGTCGGAGAATGATCGAGGAAAAATTGTTGAGAAGAAACAACGCACCGCTCGCTCTGCTGCAGACCCCTCATCTTCTGAAGCGTTAATTTCCGATCTTTCTATGCCTGCCGCTCTTTTCTTGAAAATCAACGGGCCCGAAGTCAATCTCCTTTCCCCTGATAAGCTTTTCGAAAGGTAGACGTATGCGAATATGTCTCTGTGCGGCACCAAAGTGGGATTCGACCTCTTGCGGTAAATGTGGGGTAATGTTTTGGATTTCACTGATCGCTTCTTTGTCTTGTAGTTTATTGCTTCTATCAATGAGATGGCCGCTACTAATGAATCTGAGGCCCGCCGCAATAAATGTCAAGTTGACGAAGCGAGGAGAGATGCTTAATCGATGAAGAGCAATCTCACCGAGACAGAAGGGAAGTTGACCTCGGCTTCTACCAAAACTGCGGTCCTTGAAATGGAGAAAAATTCTCTTAGGGAAGAGAGTGCCAAATCCGCGGACTTCGTGATATGAATAGAGAGCCAAAAGATAAAACTGGAAGCCAGGGTAGCCTCATTGAAGCGGCAGATCGAGGAGAAGGATGCCTCACGTGCGGCCGAGATAAAAAAAGGCTCGAAGGGAAACCTGGCGTGAGTCAGTGATATACTCTATATTTTAATGTTTTTATTACGGATTTTAATATTTTATCTAAGCATTTTTATTCGGTTTTGTGGTTTTTGAGTTAGTTTTCTCGTATTTGTAGTTTTAAAGTCTATATAGGTCAAATCATCAAAAAGGATGCAAATGGAGCCAAAAAAGAGTTTTCCAAATCCAAGACATGTTTCCAAGTCCAGAAGGTCAGCCAAGCACCTAAACCTCAAGGAAAGCGGATTTCTCCAATTGGACATCACATATGCGTAAGAAGTTTCACCTTCGTTGGATGCCTTTCGGTTGATGGATTGAGATGAAATTTGGAAAGATAGCCTTTTGAATTAACTTTAATCTAGAAGTGGTTTAAAGATATTTGGAGCAGTTTTCAGGAAGATAGATCAAATTTACTGAAGATGTGTCTAAATTGGGTCCAAGCTCGGCCCATGAGCTTGTCCAAGACGCTTGGCCGATCCTGCTACCCCTGCAACCCAAAAACTTCATTTTTCGGTTTAATTAAACCCTAGGTCGACTTTAGGGCTATATATACTTATTTTTAGCCTCACAAAACAGAGAGCCACCCTAGAATAAACACAACCACATTTTCCTCATCTCTTTCATAGTTTTTTACAAGTTTCCCATTCATTTTGGATTCTAAGAGCTTCAAGGAGAATATCTCGACTTTGTACTTCGATATAGAGAAATTTTATCAACCTTACTTTTATAATAAAAATATTCTTATCATGATATCTATTCACTCTTGCTGTGTTTCGTGCATCATTAGTCAGTATAGTTATTTTGTTAGGTTGAAGGGGATCCATGTGGGTGCATAATTCGATATTGATATGATGATTGTTTAAAAGAGATGTTCATATGGTTCTTCATCTTTATTTATTCTCAATGCATGATTACTTTACCGCGCATTTAGTAATTTGATCTTAGGTTAACATACTCTCCAAAAACTTGTTATGTTGCCGTAACAAGTATTTGATTAGTTAGGCGTCTTAACCTTCCAAAAGTTGAGTTAAGGAGTCTAGTGAACTTTATCATTACTTGCTCCATTTAATGCATGTTTTCATTCTACAATAACCAATGAAAGCTGAGTATATTGGGTTCTAAAACATAGTGGTCGGAGCCACGACAGTGGAAAGGCTATATATTCGTGTTTTGTGTTCAAGACGATTTTTACTTAAATCCCTATCGAATCATCTATCTTATCGTTGCATGTTTTCCATGATATTTCCCTAAAACCTAATGATGTGGGTAAAGTTTTCACCCAACTAATACTAGCTGTAAGTGCCGAACAATCACGAATAGTATAGTACGGGATCGACTCCACAGGGATTCGTAAACTGCACGACGAAAACGTTAGGAGATTAATAAAGCTAAAAAAAATAAAAGAGAGGTTGTCGATGGTGATTAGTAAATAATGTAAATAAGCAATAAAATCATAGATTAAACAATAAAGAAAATGTTAGGTCTTAGTGAAATCTCATGGAAAACATGCAACGATAAGATAGATGATTCGATAGGGATTTAAGTAAAAACCATCTTGAACAAAAACCATGAATTTATAGTCTTTCCACTGTCGTGGCTCCGACCACTATGTTTTACAAACCAATACACTCAGCTTTTGGAAGGTTATTACAGAATGAAAACATGCATTAAATCAAGCAAGTAATGATAAAGTTCACTAGACTCCTTAACTCGACTTTTGGAAGGTTAAGACGCCTAGTTCATCAAATATTAGTTATGGCAATATAACAAGCTTTAAGAGAGTATATTAACCTAAGATCAGATTACTAAATGTGCTGCAAAGTAATCATGCATTGAGAGCAAATAAAGATGAAGAACCATATGAACATCCCTTTTAAACAATCATCATATCAATATCGAATTATGCACCCATGGATCCCCTTCAACCTAACGAACGAACAACTCACTCATGATGCACAAAATACAGGAAGTATGAATTGAAATCATTATGAGAATACTTGTATTAAAAGAGTAAAGTTGAGAATAGTTTTCTATATCGAAGTACAAAGTCGAGATCTTCACCATGAAGCTTTTAGAATCCAAATCAATGAAAAACTATGTAGAAATCGTGGCTGTGTTTATTCTAGGATGGATCTCTGCTTTGTGAGGCTAAAAACAAGTATATATAGCACTGAAGTCGACCTAGGGTTTCATTAAACCGAAAAGGAAGTTTTTGAGCAGCAAGTGTCGCAGGATCGGCCAAGCTTCTGGGTCGAGCTCAGGCCTAATTCGGATGCGTCTTCAGTAAAATCAGTGTATTTTCCTGACCACTGTTCCAAATGACTTGAAACTAATTCCATATGAAATATTACTTAGAATTCTATCTTTCCACCAAATTTCATCTCAATTCATCAACGGTAAGGCGTCCAATGAAGGTGAAACGTCTGATGCATATGTGATGTACAATTGGAGAAATCCGCCTTTCTTGAGCTTTAGGTGCTTGACTGATCTTTTGGACTTGGAAACATGTCTTGGACGTGGTAAACTCATTTTCGGCTCCATTTTGCAGCATTTTTGATGATTTGATCTATATAGACTTTAAAACTACCTCAAAAATCACAAAACCGAATGAAAATACTTAGAAAAAATACTAGATCCGTAATAAAAACAGTAAAATATAGAGTATATCACATAGCCTTTTCTTTATTGTTTAATCTCTTATTTTATTGCTTACTTACTTTATTAGTTAATCACCATAGACAATCTCTCTTTTATTTTGTTTTAGCTTGATTAATTTTCTAACATTTTCGTCGTGCAATTGATAAGTCCATGTGAAATTTGATCCCGTACTATACTTATTGTGATTGTTGTGCACTTGTAGCTTGTATTAGTGGGTGAAAATCTTACACACACCAAGTATTTTGGTGCCGTTTTCGGACTTGAGTTCAGTCTAAGGTACTTAGTTTTTTCGTTTTTATTATTTTTATTTTCATTACTTTTCTCTATCTCTGTATGTTTCAGGTTTGTTTGAGTAAGAGATGAACATATTTTAAAAAGTACTAAGAACTCATATACGTATGGATCTTCAAAACCGAACAATTGGAGAATTCGATTCGTTAGACATTTTTTTCACAAAACGCCAACCAATCTGCCCTCCACCACCTCATGGAGAGTTTAAGATAAGTTCAAAACTTATTGTTTTGGTGGAGAAGCATCAATTTCGTGGGTTAGATGAGGAGCAGCCCATTGATCACATCGAACGGTTCGAAGAAATATGCAGTACAAGGAGATCCAATAAAGTTCATGAAGATTACTTGAAGTGCACTTTATTCTCCTTCTCTTTGGTTGAGAAATCCTACAAATGGATAAAGTCTCTTCCAACATGAGCAATAACTACTTGGGGTGAGTACAAAAGAGCTTTCTTGAAATACTTTTACCCGAAAGATAGGATGGAATGGATGAGAAGAAGAATCTCATAATTTCAACAATAACCAAAAGAATCAATTTATAGGGCTGTAACACATTTCAAGGATTAAAAGAGAGAGTGTCCTCACCATGGTTTCACTGAGTTGAATTTGTTAAACATCTTCTACATAGGAGTTGATGAGAAGTTCAAGATGGCACTCAACACCGCAAGTCAATGTAACTTCATGACTAATATTGTTGCTCAAGCAAACACTCTTATTAAAAATTTGGTAGCAAGAAATAAGAATGCATGCTCGGGCTATGTGGAAAACGTGGGAGACATGAAGCCAATTTTAGAATCCGCACAAATCCTCGAGATAAAAGCATTGGTTGCTCAGCTTCTCGAAAGTCAACTGAGTCGCATTCACTTATATAAGAACGTGGGAGATGGTGATGGTAAGGTTAATAAATATTGTATTTGTGATGTTTCTCATAAGCAACAAAGAGAAGTCAACTACATTGGTGGGTTTGGAAACGTCCATAAAAACCGAAACAAGAACGGTTTTAACTGCGGAAGCTTTCAGCCAAGTGTTGAAGCTCCTCTTCTAGACAAAGATCATGTGGGTATGTTACCTGAAGAGAGCAGCCTTGAAGCTATGATGCATCAGCTTATGGAGAATCGACAACATATCATGGCGGGCCAGAAGAAAACACCCAAGATATTCAAAATCTCGGTTTCAAATTGGACATAATGTATGATCATCCCAATAAGAACAAAGAAAGGCTGTATGGAAAGTTTATTGACCTCTCTAATCATGTTAAGAAGATTGAAGTGCAAGTTTCTCAAACGGCGAAGGTGTAAAGAGACAAGATGATTTTCTTCCAGGAAAGGCTGAGACAAATCCAAAATTCTGAAAAGTGGTCACAACTCAGAACAAGGACGTGGGTTTACTAGCCTCTAGAGATCAATATACCAACAATTATCATGTGGCAAGGCATGTAGATGATGAGCTGATTTCAAAAGCACTACATCAAAAGAAGCTGCATAAGCTAGAAGATTTAGTGAAATTTATCTTCCCTTGAACTATAAACGGTATTGATTTCTTGGATTCTCTATGTAATACATGAGCTACTGTGAATCTCATGTCTAAGACCATATCAAAGAAGTTGGGGATTGTTGATATTGAGCCTCCTAAAATGACACTCAAATTTGGAGACGCTTCTAGCACAACTCCATACGTTGTGCGTAATTTGGTGATGCAAGTGGGACGATGTCTTGTTCATGTTGATTTTAACATCTTAGAGATGCAAAATGACTCCTGAATGTCATTGGTACTTGGGACTATTTTCCTTAAAACAGTGGGAGCAATGTTTGATTTTCGCAAAGGACGAGTTTCTTTCTCTGAAATAAAAAAGAAAGTCTTCTATAATGCAGTTCCTACTGAAAGCTCGTGCTGTACAACCATCTACAATGAAGGGAGAAAAATTGTAGACCCTGGAGATGACATTAAAAAGTCACAAGACGTTCCTACAGAACCTCTTTACATCAGATCTTATGAAGTTATTAAACCGACAAAATCTGATTGCAAAAGCGTTTCAAACGAGAAAGTTTTGACTTTTACTTCTCAAGATCGTGATGGAGATCACATTTGGGACGTTTTCCAACTTGAGACACGTCCTAAGGCACCCGTAAGACCAGCACCAACAACATGTATATTGAGGTATGTTTTCCAAGCTTCGATTCACTCAATTTGGTGTGGAAGGAATAACCGGAGGCATGGAGATCAACCTATTCCGAGTGGCCTCTTAATAAAGAAGATAGATGTCATGGTTCGTAATAGACTAAGTGCGATACGAAGGGAATGTGTGGAGAAGTATGAGGATGGTTTGTAAACTTGGTTCGCCATAAGAAGGACTCCATAAAAATGTGTTGTTTATTGGTTTCATTTTACAAAAACGTTAGATTTAAGTTGTAAAGACGCATATTTTTTTCTTTGAATCTAATTTAAAATTTTATTCAAAAAAAAATAATAGATACATTGCAAACTTTCTAGCAGCAGAAATTGAGGCTCCTTAGTTTTTCGGTTATAAGAATAAGAAATTTTTGCGTGATGTTAGAAGGTACCTTTGGGATGAGTGTTTTGATGGTATTCTTAGAAGATGTGTTACAAAAGAAGAAGTTCCAGGCTTTCTATTTGCTTGCCACATATCTAACAATGCATGGCACTTAGCTACTAACAAGACTGTCGCTAAAATCTTACAAGCTGGTTTTTGGTGGCCTACCATGTTCAAGGACGCCCATGCCTTTATATCAAAGTATGATGCTTACCAAAGACAAGGGAACATCAACAAAAGGAATGAGATGCCACAAAACTTCATCCAGGACGTCGAAGTCTTCGACGTTTGGGGAATCCACTTTATGGGTCATTTTCCTTCGCCTTATGGGAACAAATACGTAATTGTTGCTGTTGACTACGTGTCTAAATGGGTGGAAGCCATAGCAAGCCCCACAAACGATGAAAAGGTAGTGATGAAGTTGTTCAAGTCGATCATCTTCCCGAGATTCGGTGTACCGCGAGTCATGATTAGTGATGGAGGTTCTCACTTCATTAACAAAGTTTTTAAAAATATTTTGAAGAATAATGGTGTGAGACACAAAGTTTATACACCTTATCACCCTCAGACAAGTGGTCAGGTAGAGATCTCCAACAGAGAAATCAAAAGGATCTTAGAGAAGACAGTCGAAATTACAAGGAAAGATTGGTCCGCTAAGCTCGATGATGCTCTTTGGGCCTATATGACAGTCTTCAAAAATTCTCTTGGAACAACTCATTTTAAGCTTGTCTATGGGAAGACATGTCATCTTCCTGTTGAGATTGAGCACAAGGCATAATGGGAAGTAAAAAAGTTGAATTACGACATCAAGACAGCAACCGAGAGACGTTTAGTTCAATTGAATGAGTTAGATGAAAATCGTCATCTTGCCTATGAGAGTTCCAAGATCTACAAGGAGAGTACTAAGGCATAAACTCACTGCTTAAACTCTTTCCCGGTAAACTAAGATAGTCCTCAAGAAGTTTTCACCAAACGACCATGTTCTGCTCTTTAACTCAGGACTTAAACCCTTTCCCGGTAAACTAAGATCCCGATGGTCCGGACCATTCAAGATCAAATTAGTAAAACCATTTGGTGCTGTAGTGCTTTGGAACCGCAATGGAGGTGACTTCACTGTCAATGGACAACTTCTAAAGCCATATCTCGCAGATATTGAAGAAGATGAGAGGGAAACGATTCCCTTAAATGATGCCCCTCATGCCTAAACCGAAAAAAAGCCGAACTAACGACTCAAAACAAGCGCTGTGTGGGAGGAAACCCACAATTGTTTTTAATTTTATTTTAATTTTTATAACTCTATTATATGCTTAATTATTTGATTTTCTTTTTTAGAAATTTTTCAAAAAAGTTTTAAAAATATAAAAATAGGTTTTTGACGAAGAATGGTGAAGAAACGTGAAGATGTCCAATATTGGGCGTTGAAATCGTCCTAGAAGAGTTCCAGCCCGAGCCCAAGCCTCAAACTGAGGTTGAACTCGACCTAGGGAAAGAAACCTTCGGCCCGATCCCTCCTGACCAGAGCTCGTGCCTCAAACTGAGGCAAAAATCGACCCGGGATGTGATAACCTCCGTCCCGATCCCCCCTGGCCCGAGCCCGAGCCTCCAATTGAGGCAAACCTCAACCGCCAGGATCGGCCCAGCCTCACCTCCCTCCCAGCCGATCCCAGAGAATTGACCGAGGAGCTGAGCAAGTGGAAGACGAGCTAGGTAGTCTCTCACTCATTTCTGGTTTCGATCATACTGAGGCTCTCGATAACGACGCCACAAGCTATCCGCCACAAGAGGTTGAGTTCGTAGCTGATTCCGACGAGAAAGAGGTTTCATCTTCCATTTTCGAGACGTTCTGATCCAGATCCCTTCGTCAAAATTTTTCTTTTATTTATTTTCTCCTTAATTATTATTTTTTTACTTTATCGAGTCTGTCCGCTCCCTTCTATCGCTCACTTTCACACCGAGACGATGCGAAGTAAGTATGGAGGGAGATTTATCGTTTACTAACGCTATTTTAGTGTTCTTTGATGTTATTTTTATTTTTCTTGAGGTATTTTAATTATTTTACTTGAGTCGTTTTATTGAGTCAAAACTATTATGTTGGAAATTATGAAATTTTCTTGGAACTAACCGTGTGACACCAATATTTAGTAACCGTTCTAACAGAGATTGACCGCAGATTTTTACTAATGGAAAACCCGTGAGTGGACCGACCTACCATAAAAAACGCCCATTTCTAAGGAAATCGAAAGATTTAGCGCTGGTTCAACCTAATGAACTTAAATTTTCTCATCTTGGGGCTTGGTATAGATCGACCAAGACATATTTTTCAAGCCTGCCATGACAAGTCTGTGTGAGTACGGTTTCCCTACCTCTTCCCTGCAGTTAAGTACTTCAATGCATAAAGGATATGGATAACTGAACGGGGGATTCGGTGGCAGAAAGCATCAATACTCGTGTCTCATGAAAGTATGCCAAAAGAAGTGAACTGGGGATTTGGTGGCAAACACCATCAATACTCGCGTCTCATAGAAACTTATCCAAGGAGGTGAAACCGGGGATTCAGTGTCAAACACAATCAATACTCGTGTCTCGTATTCCTTGATCACGTGAAACAAAAATAAAAAGAAGAAATCGGTCTAAGGAAGAGAGAAAAAGGGAGAGGAAAGAAATCGAAAGTAAGAATATCAAGGTAAACATGAAACTTGATTAAGGAAAGTCTACATGTTCTTTGATCGATACTCTCTCGATGAGACCACACGCTTTTAACTTTAAAGAAGTTAGCAATGGAGAATTAGGGTAACCTTATGAGAATGTGGGTCGTACTTGGGAAGTTGATAAGCAAAACGGAAAATTTCATGGTGCTTTCTATCTAACGTCAAATCTGTTCTAATTGGTTTACAACAATGAAGGTTAGTACAATGTTCTAAAGAATTGGTGAGTTTCCACGTTTTCAAACTTTTTTCTATTCTGAATTTCTTTGTTTGTTTGAGGACAAGCAAAAGCTAAGTCTGGGGGAGTTGATATACTATATATTTTACTGTTTTTATTACGCATTTTAGTATTTTATCTAACCATTTTTATTCGGTTTTATGATTTTTGAGATAGTTTTCTCGTATTTGTAGTTTTAAAGTATATATAGGTCAAATCATTAAAATGATGCAAAATGGAGCCAAAAAGGAGTTTTCCACGTCCAAGACATGTTTCCAAGTCCAGAAGATCAGTCAATCACATAAACCTCAAGAAAGACAAATATCTCCAATTGGACATCATACATGCATAAGAAGTTTCACCTTCGTTGGATGCCTTCCAGTTGATGGATTGAGATGCAATTTGGTGGAATGATATATAGTCTTTTGAATTGAATTTCATCTGGAAGTGGTTTGAAGACGTTTGGAGCAGTGGTGAGAAAGATACATCAAATTTACTGAAGGCGTATCCGAATTAGGCCCAAGCTTGGCCCAGGACCTCGGCCCAGAAGCTTGGTGCCGATCCTACGATCCCTGCTAGCCAAAAACTTCATTTTTTGGTTTAATGAAACCCGTGGTCGACTTTAGGGCTATATAACTAGTTTTTAGCCTCATAAAACAGAGAGCCACCCTAGAAAAACACATCCACATTTTCCTCATCTCTTTCATAGTTTCTTACAAGTGATTTTGGATTCTAAGAGTTTCAAGGAGAAGATCTCGACTTTGTACTTCGATATAGAGAAGTTTTCTCAACCTTATTATTTTAATACAAGTATTCTCATCATGATATCTATTCATACTTGATGTGTTTCGTGCATCATGAGTAGTTCTTTTGTTAGGTTGGAGGGGATCCATGGGTGCATAATTCGATATTGATATGATGGTTGTTTAAAAGGGATGTTCATATGGTTATTCATCTTTATTTGTTCTCAATGCATGATTACTTTTCCGCACATTTAGTAATCTGATCTTAGGTTGACATACTCTCCAAAATCTTTTTATATTGCAAGAACTATTATTTGATGGCTAGGCGTCTTAACCTTCCAAAAGTCGAGTTAAGGAGTCTAGTGAACTTTATCATTACTTGCTCGATTTAATGCATGTTTTCATTCTACAATAACCAACGAAAGCTGAGTCTATTGGTTTGTAAAACATAGTGGCCAAAGCCACGACAGTGGAAAGACTATAAATTCTTGTTTTGTGTTCAAGACGGTTTTTACTTAAATCCCTATCGAATAATCTATCCTATCGTTCAATGTTTTCCATGAGATTTCCCTAAAACCTAACCTTTTCTTTGTTGTTTAATCTCTGATTTTTATTGCTTATTTACTTTATTAGTTAATCACCATCGACAATCTCTCTATTATTTTGTTTTAGCTTGAATAATTTTCTAACGTTTTCGTCGTGCAATTGATAAGTCCCTGTGGATTTCGATCCCGTACTATACTTATTGTGATTACTGTGCACTTGCATCTAGTATTAGTTGGGTGAAAACTTTACCCACATCAGTTGGCTCGTAAGTTCGAGTATCCGGTTTCTAAGGCGAGGGAGATCGTCGAGAAATTGAAGGATGCCAAAAAAAGAGAGTTTGAGTTAGTAGAGGTTAACTGTAATTTGCAACTCATCGATGACCTCCAAAAGAGAAAAGTTACATCTCTCGAGGCCGAGGTGGATAAACTGAGCTCTTGGAAAGTTACATCTCTCGAGGCCGAGCTGGTTGGTGTTGAAGTGGAGTTCGAGAGGATCGAAACATGTTTCAGGGATGAGCTTAAGCTTTCCCCGATCTCAGAGGCTTCGAAGGGTTCTTTGTGTGACACCGAGCCGGCTGGCCCTGCTGCGATTAGAGATTATGCAAACGAGTCCGTTGGGCCTGATGAGCGCGTTCAGGGTTCTGTTGAGCCTACCACCCGTGGTGACGCATAGAAGACCCATGGTGAATAGCTTATTTCCCTTTTTTGTTGTAAGGTCCCAATGAATCCGTTTTTCTTTTGATTGGTGTTAGTGTACCTTTTTGAACATGTGCATGGACTGATATATCCGAGAAAATGTTATGAATCTTGGTTCGTCTCGTTTTCTTGTTTTTGCTAAAGTTTTAATCGATTAGTTAATAGAAACGAGGTGTAATTGTTTTCGTATGGATTGGTTTCCGAACTATTTAGAGTTGGCAAAATATAGTGTTTCAAATCTCGTACGAGGTAATGTGTTTTGAGACGATCCGTTCGGTATCACGTCCCGAGATGTTAATGACCAGTGTGTTGCGAAGCGAATGATAAGTGGGTTTATATTTTACTTCGATTTTAGGGCTTGCGATGTAGACTCGACTTACGTTCCCGTTTTTATAGTAAAATTATGAGTGGTTTGGTCGAGGTATACCTTTTCCTTCCTCTGGTCCGGATATATCTGCCTTTAAATTATATAGCACACTTTAATCTGTGGTGGATTGTAAGAGAACCGTGATCCGTAAGAATAGTGGTTAAAATCCGTAAAGGATGTATGAGTTCGTTGTTGTGGCCAACAACAGATGAAAGTGACAAGTGTAAATGTGATATATATTGATAAAAAAATTTAAGTGCGAGAAGATCGCGCTTACGAAGATGGGAGTATGTGCATACGTACCCACTCCCCCCCTTTTTTAAAGAGGGGGACAACTACACTTTTCTGAAGATTGGTTGCTTACGTACCCTGGTTAGGGATCAAACCGTCCCGTAGTTCATTGCGATAAGGTGGTTCTATTCGAAGGAGAGTTTTCTCCTTAGACGGGTCTTCTTGGGTTTTCCCTAGGTTTTTTCGGTTGGCTTGTCATTGCTACACTGTGGACAGGGTAGAAAACATTGTTGTCAATGTGAGTGAAAGATAAGCGTTGATGTGGCCAATCCATGATTGCTCAGGTCGTATCTAAGAACGGCCATCCAATGATTATCGGAGCCGGATAGATCTTCTCTGCTTCGATAACATAGAAGTCGACATGTGCTATAAAATCTCTGATCCATACAGGTACATCACACACAATCCCTTTTGGTATTGTAAGAGACTGATTGGTTATGCTGATCCTTGCTCGGGTTGGGTAGATTTGCTTGATGCCGGGGCGTTCGGCAGTAGATTTGGAGATGATGCTAAGGCAAGCTCTGGAGTCGCACATGACATTAGTGAAATCGACGCCTTGGATGTTGCACGAGATGAGAATTTGCCCTTGTTCCCGAGTTTTATAAAGTATC
Organism: Eutrema japonicum; assembly: GCA_030161315.1. NCBI lineage: Eukaryota > Viridiplantae > Streptophyta > Magnoliopsida > Brassicales > Brassicaceae > Eutrema > Eutrema japonicum. Next base: position 34,369,504 of record BSQW01000007.1, on the reverse strand, counting down.
TCAATTGGTCTTCCGTGTCTTGCATAAGTAAAGAGATCATCTATTTCTGATGTGGATTTGGTGCTATCGCGGAAGAAACGTCCGAGTTTGCATTATGTGAATGCTTTGGCAAACGTGACTTCTACATGTAGACTGTGAACCACTTGAAAAAAATTCTCCGAGTTTCTCTGTACCTATCTTATTCGGTGCCGGCGGTGCGGTGCAGACATGGGAAAGGTATGTGCGAAGGCTGAATAAGATTTGCCGTAGAAATCTGTGTTATCGCGGCACATGAAGGAATCAATGTATGACATATCTGTTGTCTTCATCAGGTTCTTCTAATGGGGTGAAGGGGGGGGGGGAGGGTTGGGTTGAGCCTTCTTCACGAATTTGAGATTTGTTCGCGGTCTTGGTCATATTGACCGAGAGAGAGTGTGCTTGAATTGTTCTCCTTGCTGCATCGTCTTGTCTAGTTCATCGAATTAAAGGATGGCTCTCTTCTACCGCGTTTTCAAACCGAGATGGGCTAGGGATTTCTTCGAGTCTGTCCTCCACGGTCGAAGTGGATCTCTTGGTTTTGGAACGTCTTCGGGTGTGGTATCTTTTGTCGATGCTGGTCCTGTCATATTCACAAAGATGTGCTCTTGGTTTATTGTTGATCTGGCTTTGGGATGGAGCGTCTCTCGTCTTTTCCTCCTTGGAAATGAAATTTGAGGCTCGGTGCAAGGCGTCATAGACTGTCAAGGGCGTATTGAGTGTAATTTCTCTTCGGAAGTCTAATCGGTGCCACAACGCCCATTTTAGTGTATTAAGTGCAACTTGGTCACTCAAGACTTCTTCTTTTGAAAATGCCATTTTGAAACACCACATAAAGTTCCGTAGCGACTCCGTCGGGATTTGCCTTAGGGTCCATAAATCAGCGCCGGAGACTGATTGTTCTATGAACGCAGAGAAACACCTTATGAATCCGGCACACAATTGTTGAAAAATTGTTGATCGAGTTCCGATCGAGTTTTGAGAACCAATCGAAGGCGTCTCCCTTCAAATGTTTTCCGAACCAGAAACTAAATCAATCTTCTATCTTTCTACCCACAGGATTGGCTCGACCCATTTCCACGTGGAAAGCCATTATGTAGGCTTCGGGGTTAGTCGTTCCATCATAAAATGGGATATCTATCCTTCCCGGGTGGCGGATGACTTCCTCGGGGATGATTGCGTTGTGTTCGCTGAGTGACATTCCCATATTTTACCCGTTTTAACATGCATTTATGTTATTGTTTTGTGTCTCATGTAAGTGTCTTGCATAGTTTTTATAGCATTTTGGTCTTTATTAGAGTATCATGTATTTTCATTAGGTCCTAACGAGTTTTGCATGCATTTGGAGTGTTTTTAGGTGTTTTGGAGACAGTTGATAATGTTTGGAGTTATGGATCATAAGAGAAAGAAGAGTCCGTCCATAGTGTCTGAATGAACGGGTCGGAAGAAGGGTTTACAGTCAAATACAGCTTCAATAATCTTCTTGAAAATTCTAGAGGAAATAGTTAGACGTACACAGGAGTTGAAAGCAAGTCATTCGGACGTGTGGTTTGAGGGATATGATTGATTTACCAGAGACATGTCCGCCTGACCGAGACGGTTTCTTCACACCGATGTCACAAATCGGTGCAACTGATCGGTGTGGAAAAATGAACTAAATGTCCTTAGCACCGATATGTAGCACTGACATGTGACATCGGTATTGCAGCTTCAGGGGATTACACCGACGTCACAAATCAGTGTGACTGATCGGTGTAACACTTATCTAACCCAAACCAGCCGAGCTCACCCGAGGTGTCTGAAAGATCTGGCCGAACGAGGGGTATCTAATCCGAATTAGCTTCTGTGGTCTTCACAAAAGTTGTAGCCTAGTGAGTTAAAAGTCGACTGGAATTAGTTTGAGGCCATTCAGACATTTATTCTAGGAGATATCGTGGTTTTACCAAAGATGTTACATCGGTGCACAAACCCAGGTCCAACACCGAGATGTTGCACCGATGAGTGTTATCGGTGTTGGCCTCCAACCCACTTTTAACCAACTCAACCGGGTCGGTACCCGATTTATCCTGGGTTGACCCGGTTCGCCCATGTTCACTATTTAAACCTAAAAATCCAATTTTCATGGGCTAAGTTTTTTTCCCTAATTTTTCATAAGGCAAAAACCTCTCTTTTATTTTGTTTTTGGATTTTTGGAAGAGACCATTTGATTTTAATGCAATCTTAAGTTTAATTCTTCTTAATCTATCTAATCTTTCTTTCATTTTAATTTTTCTAATCTCTAATCATGGGTTCAATCATCTTCCTTATGGGATTTGAGGGTTTCACAATGATTAGTGAGTAGGTTCTTTTAGGGCTCATGGATGAGGTTTGATTAGGGGTTTTCTTGTTTGATCTATGATGTCTAGTGATTATATTACATGTTTCCTCTCTTATTTAGGGTTCATAATGCTAGATTAGACTTGAGAAAGCTAATCTAGACCTTAGGGCATTTCATGCACACAAGGTGTTCGATGAAATGCCCCAAGAACTAAATAAGAGATTATACTTGCTTAACCTATGAGAATAGTTGTTTAAGGAGTCTTATGGCCATATGAACATGTAATTAATGCTTGGTAATCAACTTTTCACAAATGAGAGTTTGTTCTTGATTAGTTGATTAGCAAAGTGATTAGTGCCATGAAAGTGGATTAGTCTTGTTTAAGTGTTCTAGGCTAAGGAAAACATGTTTGATTATGTGTTTAGACATCATAGGTTAATCATAGAACTCTCCAAAGTCCATAACCTCATCCAAGAGCTTGCCTTTATTAATTTCTTAATCTTGTTTAAGCATTTTAGTCTTGTTCACTTGTTTGTTTGTTTGTTTAAATATGGATTAGGTTGCTAGAACTTAAAACTCAAAACACTTTGTTAGCATGAATTAAAGAGTGCATTGTATTCTTGTTTAATTGAACTAGACCCTAGATTGGATTGACACCTAAAACATTACAATGACATGTGTATTTAGGATTGATTCTTATGTAAGTAAAATCTTATTCATCACTAAGGTACATTCTCGGTTGATTGCTGGTCCGACCTCGGCGTGGAGCATCTCTCAACTTTTTGTTTGAAATTCGGGGCTTGGTGCAGGGCATCCTGGATCGTCGGGGGCGCTCTTAGCGTGAGTTCTGATATATCATGGTTTTTACTTCGTTTAAGCCATGATATAAGTCCGTTTTATCGAGTCTTTATTCTATTAGAGAGTCTTTTACATGTTTTAGCACATTTGGAGCATTATTGGAAACATTGGAGTTTTATGGAGCATTATGGAGCAAAACTGAAGTCTGGTGACTAAGTCGATCGACACCCATCGGAGAAAATCACAAGTCGCGACTTTAATAAAGTTTGAAGAATCGCAGAACTTGCCCAGAAGACTTTGATATTTACAAGAAGACCCCAATTCGTGTTTATATAATTAGGTTTTACAGCCACTTTTATGGCTATGCTTATTTTACTTTGAGTTTTGTGAGAGAGCTTTTGAAGGGAGACAAGTCTGAAACTTTGTTCATCCGAGAGAAGATTTCGAACCCTCTTATTACTCTTTCTGATTTATTGATGATTTATTCAAACATGTTTATTGCTTCAATTTCCATGTCTGAGTAGATCCCTTTGATACAAGACTTTTTAGTCTCTGGGAGGTATCAATATCCCCAATACGATGTAGTAAGGAGGTTATCAATCCATAATCGGGATTATTCTAAACACTAAGAATGCAAGGTTCATAAGTAATTTAAGCTAAACAAGGTAATTGGTGATTAAGTATTCAAGTTCAAATTAAACGAAGCAATAACTAAACGATTTGTAATCCAAATAACAAAAGCGGAACTAGAGATGAGGTTAATGATATAAGGTGATCCAAGTCCAATTAGTGGTGTTCATTTACTCAAGAAGCTAATTCCTAGGCAATAGATCTCTAATCTAGATTAGTTCTCTTTCAAGCAACTAATCACTATGTTAATTATCAAGTCCATTAGCAAATCATCATTTGTGGATTAACAACTAGCAAGCAATAAGAATCATAACAAGATCAACCAAAGATATGCCTTAAACAACTAATATCTTAGGTTATGAACATAAATCTCTTGTCTAGTTGGTCTTGGCATTTCATCAAACACTTAGTGTTCATGAAATGCCTTGTGATCTAGATCCACTCTTTCAAGCTAGATCTAGCATTGGAGACTCTAGACAAGAAGGAATCTAAGATTATCTAACCCTAAACACCACTAATCAAACCCTAGATCACCCTAATCTACCCTATCCCAAGTTCCTTAAGACTACTCACTAATCATCATGGGTTTAACAAATCCAAGAAAACAAGTGTTAAAACTCATAATCAAGATGATTGGATGATTAGAAAATAGAAGATAGATGGATTCAATCAAGAAAACAATACTCAAATTGCATAAAATCAAAAGGATCAATCTCTTACAAATCCCTCTTAAAGAGGGGTTTTGCTTAAGAAAAGACTTAGCCCCTCCAAATTAGGTTTTTGGGCTTAAATAGTGAATAGTGTTGAACCGGGTCGACCCGGGACAAACCAGGTACCGACCCGGTTTAAATGGATAAAGAGTTCTGGTTTGGCCAATACCGAGGTCACTGCTCGGTGTAACACCTCGGTATTGGGCCTGGGTTAGTATACCGACGAGGAGTACCGAGCAGTGGCATCGGTATTGAGGAGATGTTGTTTGGTGATCTTCAGTGGATACCGAGGTCACTCCTAGGTATCGTTGCTCGGTATTAAGGACTTTTCCTTCGGGTTTCTTCCTGTGGCAGCACCGAGCAGTGACACAGAGCAGTGACATCGGTACAATCCACTGAAGCTTCGATACCGACGTCACTCATCGGTGTTATACTTCGGTATTGTGGCTGTTTTCCTCCGTCGGGCTATACCGACCAGTTGCACCGAGCAGTGACCTCGGTGCAATTCCTCTGCTTTTGATACCGAGCACCAATACCGACCAGTGACGTCGGTATGGTTTCCATCTCCTCTCCTCGGGTCTCAAATCTCCTCTTTAGCACCTGAAATGCGATCCAAAACATGCAAGGACTCTCTAGGACTAAATGTGGACATACTAGACTCCTAAAATGACTAAAATGCTAAAGAGATATCATGAACTACATGTAAATGACTTGAAACCTAAATGAAACGGATGCTAGAATGATGCAAAATATGATGATATCAATTCCCCCAAACTTACTTCTTTGCTTGTCCTCGAGCAAAAGCATCACTAAAAGAGTTAAAGTCCAAGTGCAAACTCTAAAGTATGATCAAACATGTCTACTCAAAAGGGGTTAGCCATGCTCATCCTTACATGAACCAAGCTCAAATCTCAACCTACACAAACCTTCAAATCATCCAATATTTTAACATTTATTAGACTTTTTCCTAGTGAATCATGCTTATGCAAGGCAAGTGAATGCATTTGGCTGGGGTAGAGGTTTCGAGATAAAGGTGATCTCGATACAAGTGACGGTTTCCGTGCGAGGGTTTCTCTCAAAAGGAATCAACTAATGCAAAATGCTAAGAGTAAAGACCAATAGATGCATACAAGGTTGACTTCCATCTACCCAAATGTCCCATATCGAACTTGACCCCTAATCTCTAAACCCCATCGAAGATCCTCCTAAGCTACCCTTTTTGCAAGGCATTTTGCCTTCACTACTCATATCATCTCACTTTCCTTCTCTTCTTAAACACTTAGGGGATTTCCTTCTTCACCAAGCGGTTTGGCTTTCAACATTTCTCTTTACTTAGCTCTTCTTTATTTTCTCTAGTCTCTCTTGTTTCTTTTCTTTGATTTAGCCTTTTTGGCTTTCCTTCTTTCTTTTGAAGACTAGAGACTATTTTCTTTTCTTTTTCACTTAGAGCCTTTTCCATAAACGACTATAGCCAACCATTTCAAGCTTTTTGCTTATCCCCTATTCTTCTTCATCCCTTTTTCTCATTCCCGCAATCTCCTCTTTCTACCTTGTCCCAAGTTCCCAACCTATATAGCCTTATCCTATGTCTAGCTCATTTATGCCGAGCTAGTTCTACATGGAAGTTTTTCCTTGTCGTTCTAAACTCAACACCTTTTGCCTAGTTGATTCGAAAAAGGCCTCACAATCACTCACAAGTAGCATTTGGCTTGAAAAGAGGTTGGGTTAAAGGAGTGGTTAACCGTTCCACTGATGAGAATCGGCTATTTGGGCTAACAAGAGAGTGGCAAAGCGGATAAGATAGCCCAAATATGTATGTGGTAACCATGCATTCACTATGCAATGCACAAACATGATAATTACAATGTCGAATTATGGTTATCACTTAAGATGGACTCAAATCAACTTGCTTTGGCTAAGAACTAAGTAATGAGACATGAAATCCAAACATGGTTCGACCTTAATTTCGCACACGAGATATAGAGCATAGGACTTAAACTCTTAAAGCAATACTTCGCAAAGGGGAATCATTCTAGCTCCTAATACGCATGCAATGCATTATCTACGTGCTATGCATTGTAGACTCAATCCTATATGAAGTGCAAATGCATCCTAAATGACTTCTTTTTGTCTTTTCATTTTCAAAATTTTTCAAATTTGTTTGGTTTTTCTATGCCTTAGATGTATGCATGAGACTTAAGAATGAAAATATAAAATAAGACAAAAAACAAATGTTATTAGATACCGGTCCCTCCCCCAAACTTAAATCACACCGTCTCGGTGTGAAATAAACCTAAGGAAAGGACCAAAAACAAGAGATATCTATTCAATGCAAGACTTAAAAGAAAATATATACAAGAGTTTTGGATTCGTACATAGAAGCTTGGAGATGGGGATGTAGACCCCATTGAGTAGGATGGATTATTTGAGACGGGAGACGGAGACCGCATCGCTCTCCTCTTTGTTGCCCTTTCCGGTTGGGCCGTGGGACGGCTAGAGCCAATGGCTAGTTCCCAATCATCTCCTCGAGGCGCGAGGTTAGCATCCGTGACGACATCTCCTCCTTCACCGGCCCTTGATGAGCTCGCTCCACAACCTCCGTCTTTTAGCTCATTGATTGTTCGACCCATGGCTTTCACCGTCTTCTTCAAAGACTTGATCGTTTTGACCATCTTCTTCATGTTTTTGTTTTGCCACTAGCACATTCGTTGGAGGAGACGAGTTTGGTGGTGAGCGTGTCTTGTGGCCTGGCTAGTGATAGCCCCGTCATAGGTCAAAGTAGTAGCGCTCACTACCGTAGACGGTCTCGGGTGATGACTCATTGGGCACTCCCTCGTCGAGGTCAATTGGCTCCTCGATAGCGGTTCTCCGTTGTGTTTTCTTGCGGAACGCTTGCATAGGTGGGTCGACGGTGGAGTTGTAGAGGTACTCTTGGGGAGGGATGAACATGACGTTCCTTGGGTCATGGAAGTTGGTGAGCGCGGGATTGGGTAAGGGGATTTGTGCCAAGGATGTCGCGGTGAGTTGGAGGTTGTAAGCCATCTTTCCTTCGATGTATCCTTTGAAGAACTTAACTTTGGAAAGGTAGGCCATATCCAAAGATTTCCAATCATATTGGCCAAGTGTTATTTTGATCCCCTTTGCCATGAGAATTGGAGTTATCACCCAACCGAGGCAAATCGCGGCTTTCTTCGACTTTGTCTTCCAAGCCCAATCCCGGTAATGGAACAAGTGTCTCACCAAGAGTGTTTCGAGACAAGGAAGTCTCTCCGGCCCCTCGAATGCCTTACCGTTTGGGAGAACGGGTAGGATAGGCTTTAGACCAAGCCCCAATAATTCCATCTCCTCCGTAGTAACCGTGTCAATCGCTACTTTGTGGTAGAAATTGTGGACCAACGCCTTGTGTGCGTACTGGATTGCCGGGTGCCGTATACTCGCGCTCTTAGAGTCACCGGCTCTAAACTCCCCGCTTGCAATTGTTGCCCAAAGATTTCAGAGCTCGTGTCCCGGGTAGTCAAAGTATTGCCCGCCGTAAGTATCTTCTTCTCTAAACCCGAATATCTCGCAAAGCTCGTGGAAGTTGACGGCGTAGGTTGTTCCCTCGAATCTGAACTTTAGAACTCCAAATCCGGAGTTTGCATTCTCCGTGTCGTAGAACTTAGCTCGTAGGGTGGCTAGGAACTTGCCGGTGAGTGCCTTGGTAGCTTCATGTTTCATGCTCATGAACTTCCTTAGTCCCGTATTCTCAAAGAGAGCCCACACTTCGTCGCTTATACCCATCCTCTCCATTGTCTCCGTATCGACAAATTTGCCTTGCTCGAATTTCATTTGGCAAAATTTGTCGAAATAATCTTGCTCACTTGGCTTTGTCCGTCCCGGCATGGGGACATCTCCACTTGGGTTATCTCTCGAGACCTCTTCTTCGGCTCTCTTCCCCTTTCCCTTTGCCGTGGTCGTGGCTTTGGAAGGCGTAGTCGCGGTTTTAGCTTTTGCCTTGGCACTAGATTTTGCAATCCCTTTTCCCTTTTCCGCGGCCGTAGCTTGGGCAATTCCTTTCCCTTTCCCAACTGTTGAAACCTTGGTCCGTGCCCGTGTCGATGGAGCGCCCTTGTCCGACATTGTACCTACAAATATGCTTGAGACAATTCATGAGCATAGGTACAATTTCTTATCAAATCAACAAGGGGTCACCAAAAGATGATCTAAGAGCAATGAACGAAGGTCACAATTCGCACCTAACAAACAAATTATCCCAATTCACAATCCCTAATTCTCAAAATCCCAATTTCTCAAAATCTTGCATATAAATCATCAAGTTTAAGCATAGATAAACCATCCCCAAGGTATTTGCACAAATGAACGACAATATCAAACCATATTCAAGCAATGTTTCTTCTAGAACAAAATCATGGTTTTCAAAAATTTAATTGAATAATACCTTGGGGAATTTGGATTAGATGCTTGAAATGATGATAAATCCAAAAAGAGCAGTGAAAATTGAGATTATGGGGCTTTGAATCACCAAATTTGGTTGAGAAAAGACGGAGATTGGGAATTTTCTCTCTTGAAATCGCGAAAGAGAAGGTAAAAAAAATTGGTCTGGTCGCGTGGAAGAGGAAGAAGAAGGAGACTTACCTGGGTCGGGTCGGATCTTACCTGGATCGGGTCCGAATTTTTTTAAAAAATTGGTCAATACCGAGCTCACTCCTCGGTACCACTGCTCGGTATTGACTGATATTTTTAAAATTTTTGGCGAACACCGATGTCACTTCTCGGTGTCACACCTCGGTATTGGTCAATGCCGAGGTCACTCCTCGGTATCACTCGTCGGTGTTAAGGAGGTTTTCCTCCTGTTTCCATACCGAGATGTGGTACCGACCTGTGACGTCGGTATTGTTCTTGGTAAGTCCATACCGAGGTCACTCCTCGGTGTCACTCCTTGGTATTCGCCTTTTTGCCTTTGAACCCCTATGCATACTCAACAAAAACATCAAAAAGATCTAGCAAGATAGAAAAGAAAGATAAACAAAAAGAAAATATGTACAATGATAAGCTTGGGGTGCCTCCTAAGAGCACTTTGTTTAACGTCACTAAGTTCGACGTTTGTTACCGTTCTCAAGCTAGAGGGACATCATCGAGGGGGATCGATCCTCCCTTCTCGATGATTTGATGTGCCCGGTAGGGTTTGAGTCTTTGGCCGTTTGTAATGAAATCTTGGCCTTCTTTGTTAACAAGCACAACGGCCCAATACGGCCTTACTTCCTTAACCTCAAACGGACCCGACCACCTTGACTTGAGCTTCCCGGGAAAGAGCTTCAACCGGGAATTGAATACCAACACCAGGTCCCCAACCTTGAAGTCCTTGTGCACAATGCTCTTGTCGTGGAATGCTTTGGTCCTCTCCTTGTAGATCCTCGAGCTCTCATAGGCATCGAGCCTAGTCTCCTCTAACTCGTGAAGTTGGATCAACCGCCTCTCTTGTGCGGTCTTGATGTCGAAGTTAAGTAGCTTCACCGCCCATAGGGCCTTGTATTCCAACTCAACCGGTAGATGGCATGACTTCCCATAAAGCAAGTTGAATGGTGTAGTCCCTATAGGTGTTTTAAAGGCGGTTCGGTATGCCCATAAAGCATCATCCAACTTGTTGGCCCAATACTTCCTTGAACCCCCAACCATCTTCTCAAGTATGGCTTTGATTTGCCGGTTTGACACTTCTACTTGGCCACTCGTTTGAGGATGGTAAGGCGTTGCTACCTTATGCTTCACACCGTGCTTCTTTAGTAAGCTTTCAAACACCTTGTTGATGAAATGGCTGCCCCCATCACTAATGACCACTCTTGGAACTCCGAACCTTGGGAAGATTACGTACTTGAACAGTTTTAGAACGACCTTGGCATCGTTGGTCGGGCTTGCAATGGCTTCCACCCATTTGGAGACGTAATCGACCGCCACCAATATGTATTGGTTACCATATGATGACGGGAAGGGTCCCATAAAGTCGATGCCCCACACGTCAAACATCTCCACTACAAGGATTGGGTTTTGGGGCATCTCATCTCTTCTCCCGATATTTCCTTTCCTTTGGCATGCATCACACGTGGAGACAAAGGTGTGTGCATCCTTAAATAACGAAGGCCACCAAAAACCGGATTGCAAGACTTTTGTAGCGGTTTTGTAGGATGCGTGTTGTCCGCCATAGCTTGACCCGTGACAATGGAATAGGATCCCTTGCACTTCTTCTTCCGCTACGCACTTTCTATACAACCCATCCGAACACAACTTGTACAAGTAGGGCTCATCCCAATAGTATCTAGTAACGTCGTGGAAGAACTTCTTCTTCTTATATCCATCCAAGGGCGGTTCTTTCCCACAAACTAGGTAGTTGACTAAATCCGCAAACCATGGGAGCTTTTCATCTTGTAGACCGCTAGCATCCTCCATACCATTCACGGCTTCAACCCCCCTTCTCAATACCTTCACAACCATGAGACTTTCTTCGGGAAGCTTGTCTTCAATGGGGACAAGGTCTTCTATCCTCATCCTAGACAAGTGATCCGCTACTCCGTTCTCTATGCCTTTCCTGTCCACTATCTCCAAATCGAATTCTTGGAGTAGCAAGATCCAACGTAATAGCCTCGGTTTCGTGTCCTTCTTTGCATGAATGTATCTTAAAGCCGCGTGATCGGTGTAGACAATCACCCTTGAACCCACAACATAAGATCTAAACTTCTCCATGGCAAAGACTACGGCTAACAACTCCTTCTCTGTGGTTGCATACCTAGTTTGAGCATCGTCTAGAGTTCTACTAGCATAGTAGATCACATTGGTCTTCTTGTCTTTCTTTTGACCCAAAACGGCTCCAACCGCATAGTCGCTAGCATCACACATGATTTCAAATGGAAGGTCCCAATCCGGTGCTTGGACTATAGGGGCGCTAATCAACGCTTTCTTGATCTCTAGGAATGCTCCCAAGCACTCCTCATGAAACAAAAACTCGACCTCCTTGCAAAGCAACCGGGAGAGGGGTCTAGTAATCTTTCAAAAGTCCTTGATGAACCTTCGGTAGAACCCCGCATGACCCAAGAAAGACCGGATGTCTTTGAGCGACTTAGGCGGCTCCAAACTAACCATCACCTCAATCTTGGCTTTGTCCACCTCTATGCCCTTCTCGGAAATCTTGTGCCCTAGCACGATCCCCTCACGTACCATAAAATGGCACTTCTCCCAATTGAGCACCAAGTTTGTTTCTTCGCATCGTTGCAAGACCCTACAAAGATTAGACAAGCAAACACTAAAAGATGATCCATACACGGAGAAGTCGTCCATAAAGACCTCTACCATGTCTTCAATAAGATCGGAAAAAATGGACATCATACAACTTTGGAAAGTTGCGGGAGCATTACACAACCCGAACGGCATCCTTCGATATGCGAAGGTACCGTAAGGGCATGTGAAAGTTTTTTTCTCTTGGTCATTCGGGTGTATGGGTATTTGAAAGAAGCCCGAATAACCGTCTAGGAAACAATAAAAAGGATGATTAGCGAGACGTTCAAGCATTTGATCTATGAAAGGTAACGGGAAGTGATATTTTCGAGTAGATGAGTTTAACTTCCTATAGTCAATGCACATCCTATGCCCGGTTATTGTCCTAGTAGGAATCATTTCATTCTTGACATTTCTAACAACAGTCATCCCCACTTTCTTAGGCACACAATGAACCGGGGAGACCCACGTACTATCCGATATTGGATAGATAATTCCCGCGCCCAAGAGCTTAAGAATCTCTCTCTTTACAACATTTTTCAAATTAGGATTTAACCTTCTTTGATGTTCAATAGAGGTCCTTGATTCATCCTCTAAATGGATTCTATGCGTGCACAAACTTGGGGAAATACCCTTGATATCATCTAAAGAATAGCCAATTGCTTTCCTATACTTCCTAAGTTCCACAAGAAGTGAGGATAGTTCGTTTTCATCTAGACTTTCGTTCACAATAACCGGGTATGACTCGTTTGGACCTAAGAACGCATACCTTAATCCCGCGGGAAGTTTCTTTAGGTCCACCTTTGGGGCTTTGAGCTCGCTCCAATCGTCATCCTCAAAACTAGTCTTACCATTGTTAGTCTCTTCGACGGCTAGAACGAACTCTTCTTGAACTGTGGTACCCCGGATGCACAACTCAATAAATGTGGTGTCTTTGTCGACCGGTTTGTGAGAATCCAAGAGAAGCTCATAACCTTGACTTTCCTTGCTCAAAAACCCATGATCGCCGTGCTCCTTGGTCAAAACCACTTCTAACCCGTCTTCTACCCTCATTTCTTCAAGTAATTCATCGGCTAGCTCGTCCATGGTCTCAATGTAGAAACATTGGCCGTCTATAGTGGGCTTCGTCATCACTTTGTTGATATCAAACTCAAGAACTTCTCCTTTACCCAAATGGAGATCTATCTTGCCCTTCCTCACGTCGATTATTGCTCCCGCGGTTGCTAGGAATGGTCTACCAAAGATAAGAGGGTCTTTTGGTTACTCATCCATTTCAAGAAACACAAAGTCCGTGGGGACGATGAAATCCTTCACCACAATTGGTAGATCCTCAAGTAGACCAATAGGAACCCTCACGCTCCTATCAGCCAATATTAGAGAGATGTTGCATGCTTTGTAGCGTGTGAAGCCTAATCTCTTAGCTACCAAAAATGGCATGAGGCTTACACTTGCTCCAAGATCACATAAACAATGATTGAAAGCTAGAGGACCAAGAGCACAAGGTAATGTAAAGGATCTCGGGTGTCCTAGCTTCTTGGGTACCATCTTCTTTTGTATAATGGCACTACACTCATGAGTTAGAATGACCATGGATTCCATCTCCTTAGCTCTTTCATTCACAGCATCTTTCAAAAATTTGGCATATTGAGGGACAAGTAAGAATGCATCCACCAAAAGCATTGTGAGTTCCACTTTCTCCATTTGCCTATCAAAAATAGCTTTATACTTGTCCATGAGTTATTTCTTAAAACGACCGGGAAAAGGTAGCTTAGGGACGTATGGCTTAGGGACGAACACATTCTTCTTTGGCTTCTCTTGAGCAACAACAACTCTAGGCTTGATCTTCTCAACTTCTTCAACCTTATCGTGCTCCTTTACTACCTCATCTTCTTGAAGTTCCACCCCCCCCCCCCCCACTTTGGTCCTCAATGTCCGCATTGAGAGGAGAAGGAGCTTCTCTTGTAGGCAGGACCGTGCCACTTCGCAAGGTTATGGCATTGACATACTCCTTGGGATTCGCTTCGGATTTACCCGGTTGTTGACCTTGTGGACGTGAAGAAGAAGCAACACCTTTGCTCTCCATGTGTTTGACCTTGGAGTTCAAAGCCTCAATCTTTGTGTTGAGGTCATTGTAAGAGCAATCCACCTTTGTATGGATCACCGCTTGTCCCTTGAGTAGTTGTTGGAACATGGAGCTCAAATCAAGTTCTTGCGGTTTAGAAGCTTGCTTGAAAACCGAGTGGAGCTTTGTGTTGAAATCCACCTTGGTTCCCTTGGAATTGATTCCTTGGGACAAAGGCTTGATTGTTGGTATTAGAAGCTTGCCCTTGAGGTTGAAATTGTTTTTGTGGGGCTCCCTGAGGTTGAGTAGGTTGTGGAGGGTAGACTTGATCTTGTGGGTTCTCCACATTTGTGTTCCGGTAAGAGAAGTTGGGGTGGTTCCGATAGTTTTGATTGAACCCTTGTCTTTGGTAGTTCCCTTGGTTTTGGAAGTTCCCTTGATTCCCCACGTAGGTAACCTCCTATTGAGTATTCATGTCTATGTTCTCCTCTTGAAAATAACCTTGGTTCTCATCATAAGCATCCACGAAGTTGACCGTCTTTTGGGAAGACACTAGTAGTTTATCAATCAAATTGGCTTGCTTGTCCAACTTGTCGTTAAGAGCTTTCATGTCTTTGGCCCGTTTATTCTCATCAATGTCACTAGTGGTCCTTGTGGCGCGGTCATAGTCGTCGCCGTAGGTACCGTCACTTTGGGCCAAATTCTCGACAAGCTCCATTGCTTCCTCAACGTCTTTAGCCAGGAAGTTCTCGATAGATGCCATGTCAAGTAGCATACAGATCTTAGGCAAAGCACCACGGTAGAGTGTGCTTAGGAGAGAGGCGTTGCTAAAGCCGTGATGTGGGCATTGAGACGTGCAGCTTCTAAATCTCTCCCAAGCCTCATTGAAAGACTCATTGCATCGTTGTGTGAAACTTGAGATCTCGTTGCGAAGCTTGGCGGTTCTAGCCGGTGAGAAGAATTTGGCGAGAAACGCGCGTTTGCAATCATCCCACGAAGTGATAGATCCTTGGGGTAAGGTCTTTTCCCATTGGTGAGCCTTGTCACCCAAAGAGAATGGGAAGAGACGAAGCTTGAACCCATCTTCGGAGACCCCATTGATCTTCGTGAGACCACATATCCGGTCAAATTGGTCAATGTGGTCCAAGGGATCCTCCATGGACAAGCCATGAAATTTGTTGGCTTGAACCATGTTGATAACTCCCGGTTTTACTTCGAAGTTGTTATTCTCCACCGGTGGAGCTTGAATGCCTTGGCGGTTTTGGTGAGCATTAGCGGCATCGCCTTCTCCAACAACGTTTCTAGCTCTTGGTGGATGGTTGGGACCTCTTGGCCGGACGGGTGGATGAGGGTCGTTGTGGGCGTTCCCTCCTTGTGCGTGGTGGTTTCCATTACCACCTTGTGCGGGATGGTTTCCATTACCACCACCTCCTTGGTTGTTGCCGTGTCCATCCCAATTCCCACCGTTCCTTTGGTGGGGAATGGGTTCATTGATGTTCCCAAGTGGAACATTCTCAAAGTGATCCATATTGGTCTCAACTTCTTGTTGTCTTACACGTGCTTCCCTTGTTCGAAACCCTCGGTATGATCGATGTATGTCATCCCGTGGTCCAACTAGATTGTCGTTGCCTCGAGATCGTGTATGCATGCACCTATAGGTTTAGAGAGAGCAATGGAAAGCAAACAAGATTAGTAACTTTGTAGCAAATAAATCTTAATCTCACAAAGAGCCTAAACCTTAATGTTAAAACAAATCCCAATATGGCAACGGCGCCAAATTGATACAAGACTTTTTAGTCTCTAGGAGGTATCAATATCCCCAATACGATGTAGTAAGGAGGTTATCAATCCATAATCGGGATTATTCTAAACACTAAGAATGCAAGGTTCATAAGTAATTTAAGCTAAACAAGGTAATTGGTGATTAAGTATTCAAGTTCAAATTAAGCGAAGCAATAACTAAACGATTTGTAATCTAAATAACAAAAGCGGAACTAGAGATAAGGCTAATGATATAAGGTGATCCAAGTCCAATTAGTGGTGTTCATTTACTCAAGAAGCTAATTCCTAGGCAATAGATCTCTAATCTAGATTAGTTCTCTTTCAAGCAACTAATCACTATGTTAATTATCAAGTCCATTAGCAAATCATCATTTATGGATTAACAACTAGCAAGCATTAAGAATCATAATAAGATCAACCAAAGATATGCCATAAACAACTAATATCTTAGGTTAGGAACATAAATCTCTTGTCTAGTTGGTCTTGGCATTTCATCAAACACTTAGTGTTCATGAAATGCCTTGTGATCTAGATCCACTCTTTCAAGCTAGATCTAGCATTGGGGACTCTAGACAAGAAGGAATATAAGATTATCTAACCCTAAACACCACTAATCAAACCCTAGATCACCCTAATCTACCCTATCCTATGGTCCTTAAGACTACTCACTAATCATCATGGGTTTAACAAATCCAAGAAAACAAGTGTTAAAACTCATAATCAAGATGATTGGATGATTAGAAAATAGAAGAAAGATGGATTCAATCAAGAAAACAATACTCAGATTGCATAAAATCAAAAGGATCAATCTCTTACAAATCACTCTTAGAGAGGGTTTTTGCTTAAGAAAAGACTTAGCCCCTCCAAATTAGGTTTTTGGGCTTAAATAGTGAATAGTGACGAACCGGGTCGACCCGGGACAAACCGGGTACCGACCCGGTTTAAATGGATAAAGAGTTCTGGTTTGGCCAATACCGAGGTCACTGCTCGGTGTAACACCTCGGTATTGGGCCTGGGTTAGTATACCGATGAGGAGTACCGAGCAGTGGCATCGGTATTGAGGAGATGTTGTTTGGTGATCTTCAGTGGATATCGATGTCACTCCTCGGTATAATTGCTTGGTATTAAGGACTTTTCCTCCGGGTTTCTTCCTGTGGCAGCACCGAGCAGTGACACCGAGCAGTGACATCAGTACAATCCCCTGAAGTTTCGATACCGACGTCACTCCTCGGTGTTATACGTCGGTATTGTGGCTGTTTTCCTCCGTCGGGCTATACCGATTAGTTGCACCGAGCAGTGACCTCGGTGCAACTCCTCTGCTTTTGATACCGAGCACCAATACCGACCAGTGACATCGGTACGGTTTTTCCGTCTCCGCTCCTCGGGTCTCGAATCTCCTATTTAGCACCTGAAAGGCGATCCAAAACATGCAAGGACTCTCTAGGACTAAATGTGGACATACTATACTCCTAAAATGACTAAAATGCTAAAGAGATATCATGAACTACATGTAAATGACTCGAAACGTAAATGAAACGGATGCTAGAATGATGCAAAATATGATGATATCACCCTTGTTAGGTTCAGGGTTCTCAATAAGGTTTTCTCTGAATGCTAGGTTGATTTATTATTAGGATTCATATATGTATTAGTTCTTCCCCATATGTTGTTTGAAAAGCTAATTCTAGATTGATCACCTAGAACTTAGATCTTAGGATAATTGATTAGGCGCGAGAGTGCGATTAATTACCTGATAGAACCTAGGGTGAGCACAATACTATTCGCAAAGAGATATGGTTTAATTGTTTTGTGAACAAATCAAACTTGAAAATAAAAGCTGGTTTAGACTTTAGGATTCGCAAAGAGATTTGGAATTCCTAGGATTTAGACTTAGATAATTATCGCAACGAGAGTTGTTTAATTATACTATAGTGATTTGAGTTCAAGAACCGCGCTAAATCCGAATCCTGTTAATTAGTTTATCTGCATTCAGTGATTCCCTGAGAAATACCCTGAAAATATCCTTTCTCCAATTGAATTTACAACCGTTTAATTTAAGTACTGTTTTCAATACCATTGATTGCTTAGCGTGATTCTCACCTATATAATCTATTGTGTGTTTCTGTGAGTCATTGTGTTCGACACCTAGCTATACTGTAATAACTGCTTTAGTATCTAAATAGGGTATTAATTTTAGCATATCAAGTTCTCTTCGGAAGTCTGAATCATGGCTTGATCGTGGCTCGATCGTTCACATCCCCCGCTTTTGAGACCGTTGCTTTGAATCGCTATATGAAACCCCGTAATGATTCTGTTTGTCCTTTAGCCATGATCCACATATCGCGATTTGAGGTTTCTTGCGCTATGAACACGGCGAATTGCTTCAGGAATTGAGTGGACAATTGTCGAAAATTGTCGATTGAGTTTCGTTCAAGATCTGAGAACCAATCGAGGGCGACACCCTTTAAGTGCTCTGCGAATTGGCGGCAGAATCTCGCATCTTCTTTACTTTCCTCGATTCCAGCTCAGCACATCGCCATGCGGAAAACTTTTATATGGTCCTTAGTATCGGTCGAGCCGTCGTAGAGCGGGATTCTGACCTTTCCTCGATAAGGAATGATCACCTCGATAATCCTTGTCTTAAAGGGGGTTCCTCGCGTTTCCTTCGGCCTTTGATCGGTCTCGGGCGATGTACTGATTGCACGATAACCCTTTGGATAGATGGTTCGTCTCTCGCCGTCGTTTTGAGTTAGGGATGCTTCGATCTTGCTCGTTTCACCCATCCAGGTGATAAATGGATTTTGTGTTAAGCTCATATTAATTACTCTAAATACTAGGTAGTATAAGAGGTATCGAACCAAAGAGGTTAAAATCAATGCACCAAGAATACATGAATCTTCCTAAGCTAGAGCAAATGTTTTTGGGTTTTATATATTTAAACAAAGAATGTAAAATGCAAGAAAGAAAACAAAGATAGAAGTGTTGGATCATGGAATGAACTATCAAATGAATGATTAAGAATCAAATAATGATGACAAAGATTGCATTAAACACTATCGTAGAACATGGAATTCACAATTATGACTAATCCACTCTCGTGGCACTAATCACTTTGTCAATCAACAAATCAAGAACAAACCATCGTTTGTGATAAGATGATTAACAAGCATTAATCTCTAATCCCACTTAGTTCACTAATCACCTTAGACATCAACTCTCATTGGCTACGCATGAAAAGCTCACAAAAGGTTTGGTTCAAGTATTTCATCGAACACCTATCGAGCGTGAAATGCTTAAGCTCTAGCTTTGATATCTCAATCCAAAACTAGCTTTAAGGTCAACCTAAGTGAAGGACCTAACAAGAATCAACCTAAATCATCATCATCTAACCATCAAGACAATTGACTAACGATGCCTAAACATTCAATGCACATTTATTCTTATGACATGAAACAATTTCAAGTAGATTAGTTGACTTTCGTGACACTAATCATTGTACGAATCATCTAAAGTCATCATCCACCGATCACTTAGATATTCCATAATTGATCACAAGTCCATTTTAGTCAACAATTCATCCTAAAGTCAGCATCCACCGATCACTTAGATATGAAAAGCATGCTTAGAAGTTTTCTAGATATTTTATCGAACACCTTGTGTGCATGAAATGTCTAAGTTCTAGAAATGAGTTTTCAATTCAATCCTAGCATTAAGATCCTTCCTAACATGAGAAAAAATGTTTACCTAGTCCTAAGCATCAACAATCAACCATCAAACCATCCAAATCAAGCAAAATCCAAAATCCAACAAAAAGGGGTCTAAAGCCTAAACATGAAGAACAAGGAAAAACACAAGAGAAAAAGACATAAAAATAAAGAACAAGAATTAAATAAACAGAATATAAAGATAGGGTGAAGAAATCTTCTCTAGAGTGGCATGAATAATGAAGATCCATCCAAAATCATCATAAGAAGAGTTTGGGAGAAAACCCAACTCTAGAGGAAAGAAAGCTTAGATCTAAAAAAATAGGGTTTTCAATATTTAAATGAGTTTGGGTCGAACCGGGTCAACTCGGGACAAACCGGGTATTGACCCGGTAAATTTCTGGTCGAGTTTCTAACACCGGTCAGGTTGGGGCCGGTGCATGTGGCCGGTACATGTGGCCGGTGCATGTGGCCGGTGTGGGAGGTTTGGCATTTTTGAGTGTAACTCGTTTGGGCGCCAGTTAGACATGTCTCTGCTAAATCCGATGTATCTCTCAAACCAGAGATCCGAACGACTTGAAACCACTTCCAGAAGACAACTAACTCAATTAGAGCATGTGCATTGGTTAGACACCCAATATGGATGTCTCAACAAAAAAAAAATTATTATTTTAATATAATTTAGTTTTATAATTAAATTTTAAATTAAAAAAATAAAATTGAACCAATAAAAAATTGACATGTGGGAAGAGAGTGGTGAGACACCAAAAGGAAAGTGTCTCAAATGAGACACCCTCTCTCTTATCTCTCTTCACTTTTTATTTATTTTTATTTTTTTTTAAATGGAGGGTGTCTCAATGAGACACCCCCATTGCACATGCTCTTACCTACAATTTCTATGAAGACTTCAGAAGCTAAATCAGAGCGTAGGTCCTTCGTCCAGCCTGATTTTTCAGACACTTCGGCTGGCTTCGGCGGGAGCTTCCACACTGGGCGAAGTTGGGCCGGTGTGGGAGGCCGGTATTTCCCCTGGTCAAGTGAAGGTCTGGCACCGGTTCTTTGCACCGGATGTGTCTTGGCCGGTGTGGTCATGTTCTGTATACTTGCACCTGGCCGGTGCATGGGTGGTGTCTTTGGTCGGTGCTACAGTCTTCGATGATAGGTGCAACACCGGTTGGATCATGGCCGGTGTATGTGTCCGAATATGTCCCTGCCCGAGTCTTCAAGTAGCACCGGGCGTGTGCGTTGTCTTGTCCCTGGCCGGTGCATGAGGAGGTAAGGCTGAGTCCGAGGGTCTTTAGTACCGGGTGTGTTGGAGCTTCTCGGCCAGGCAGAAACGTCTTCAGTAAATCCGCGGTAACTTCCTAACCAGATGTCCGAATGACGTGATTTAAACTTCTTTGGACAGGTAACTCACTCCTCTGAAACGTCTATGAAGGTCGCCAAGAATTCACTAGACCTAATGAAAATGTCCTAATCTCTAAATGAGATCTTAATGCAAGACAAAACCATGATTATGTAACGTAAATGACACATAACTCTAAGTGAAATGCATGCTAAAACGTACAATGTATGAGTATATCACCATGGTTGGTTCAACTTTGCCAACTCGTCGTGTTGACCTGAGTTGCGGGTATCCTCTGGAAATGCTACTCCTTCCAGTTCGTTGCGTCGTTTCTGGTTCATCATTCTCAGCTTGTCGACACGTTGCATTTTCTCCACCCAGAGAATATTTTCTTCCTCTTCCATTAAATTGTTGCCTAGACGACTTGGACTGGGGATGTTTCCCACAGCTGTCGTTCCCTCCAGTGCCGATGCGAGTTCAGCGCTTATGAAGAAACCCGAGGTGTTGGTTCTTTTGGTTCGGATCGCACCGTCATTGGTAGCTTAGATCATTGCTCCCAGCTGAATTCCTACGGCTTCGGGGGTTTGCTGCTCCGTTTTGCGACTTGACCGGAATGGATCGGATGAGAGCGGCCTTGCCGCCGTGGGTGTCACCCCTTCAGACCGGTACGGTGTTAGGAGCCTTCCTGCCGAGGTCATCATGGGTGTAGAGAAGTTGATGGCCATGTTGAGAACGAGCCGATTTGAGCAAGGATCATCTCCTACGGATCTTGCCCCTTCCAGTGCCGAGGTGAGCTTGCCATCTGTGATAGGTCCCGAGGCGTTGGTTCTTTCTGTGGGCTCAGAGATTTGTTTATCCGTTTTGCGACCCTGCCGAAGTGGGTCAAATAAGAATGACCTCGTCATCGCGGGCGTCCCCTCCCAAGACTGGCACAATTGTCGTAGTCCTTCGTTAGCCGAGGTTCTTTGTGGTGTTGAGAAGTCAAGGGCTACCGGGTTGAGGCCGAGCCTCCTCGTGATCATTCTTGGAGACACATTCGAGCCGATGTATCCCATTTGAATTTCCCGGGTCCAACCTTCAGACGTCAGCGTTTCGACCCTCTCCGGTATGGTTTTGTTCAGCTTGTCTTGCTCACCCGCCTTCTGTAGCAGCGAGATTAGCGTCCTTTAATTCAGCTAAAGGTGCCGATGTCGTCTCCATGATTGCAGGAGGACTGTCACTGGGATCGACCTCACTTCCGCCGTTGTTGTTGGCGTCATCGCTGACTCTTTGTTCGTCTCCGTCCATCTCTTCATATCTCGTGCCTGGTATTTTTCATATGTAAGAAACCTTCTATTCCCACATACGACACCAAATTGTGTGAGTCGAAACTCGCACAATCACTACAATCTATTTTCGTAAAGGAATTTTAAGGGAACATAAGTTTATGGGGAAAAACACAAGCAGAGATCCAAATATGGTTTTTTTTATTATTGTTGTTTGTAAGTGTTTCAGTACAAGAGCAATATTCTAAGAGTTTATGCTAGGGTTTTCAGATGTGTCGTTACAAGTGATTATGATTACTATTTATCAAGTCTGCATCAGCGAGAATCTCAGAAGAAAAGGAGTATTTCCTTTTTACTTTATGTTGTCGCCGACTAGGGAAATTGATGACATGCGCCTTTAGTTCTGATACAAGACTTTTTAGTCTCTAGGAGGTATCAATAACTCCAATACGTGTAGTATGAAGGTTATCAATCCATAAAAGGACTTATCCTAATCACTAAGAATGCAAAGAACAATTGCAAGTTAAGCTAAACAAGTGTGTTGTGATTAAGTAACATAATTAAAGCAAATAAACAACTAAGCAAGAAGTAAATCAATAAACAAAAGCGGAGCAAGAGATAAGGTTATTGATGTAAGGTGATCCAATTTCAACTAGTGGTGTTCATTCACTCAAAGAAGCTAATCCCTAGGCATTGGATCTCTAATCTTGATTAGTTCTCTATCGAGCAACTAATCAATATGTTAGTTATCAATTCCATTAGCAAATCGTCATTTGTGGATTAACAACTAGCAAGCATTAAGAATCATAATAAGATCAACCAAAAATATGCCCTAAACAACTTATGTCTTAGGTTAGGAACATAAATCTATTGTCTAGTTCATCAAGGCATTTCATCAAACACTTGGTGTGCATGAAATGCCTTATGATCTAGATCCACTCTTTCAAGCTGAATAAAGCATTAGGGGCACTAGACAAGAATGAATATAGGATTATCTAACCCTAAACACCACTAATCAAACCTTGGACCACCCTAATCTACCCTATCTCAAGATCCTAAGGACTACTCTCTAATCATCATGAGTTCAACAAATCCAAGAAAAGAAGAGTTAAAACTCATGATCCAAGATGATTGGATGATTAGAAAGTAGAAGGTAGATGGATTCAATCAAGAAAACAATACCCAAATTTCATTAAAACAAAATGATCAATCTCTTACAAATCACTCTTAGAGAGGGTTTTTGCATAAGAAAAGACTTAGCCCCTCAAAATTAGGTTTTTGGGCTTAAATAATGAATAGTGACGAACCGGGTCGACCCGGGACAAACCGGGTACCGACCCAGTTTAAATGGATAAAGAGTTCTGATTTGGCAAATACCGAGGTCACTGGTCGGTACCACAGCTCGGTATTGAGCATGGGTTTGTGCACCGACGAGGGGTACCGATATTGAGGGGAAATGTTTGATGATTTTCGATGGATACCTAGGTCACTCCTCGGTACCGTTGCTCGGTATTAATGGATTTTTTCACCGGGTTTCTTCCTTCAGCAGCACCGACCAGTTGCACCGAGCAGTGACGTCGGTACAATCCCTTGAAGCTTCGATACGGACGTCACTCCTCGGTGTTGCACGTCGGTATTTGGGCTGTTTTCCTCCGTCTGGCTATACTGATCAGTTGCACCGAGCAGTGACCTCGGTGCAACCTTTCTGCCTTCGATACCGAGGACTAGTACCGACCAGTGACGTCGGTACAGTCTCTGTCCGTTCTCCTTGGATCTCAAATCTCCTCTTTAGCACCTGAAATACGATCCAAAACATGCAAGGACTCTCTAGGAATAAATTTGGACACATTAGACTCCTAAAATGACTAAAATGCTAAAGAGATAACATGAATTATATGCAAAAGACTCGGAACCTAAGTGAAACGGATGCTAGAATGATGCAAAATATGATGATATCAATTCCCCCAAACTTACTTCTTGCTTGTCCTCAAGCAAAAGCATCACTAAAAAGAATTCAAGTCCAAGTGCAAACTCTAAGGTATGATCAAACATGTCTAATCAAAAGGGGCTAGCCATGTCCATCTTTACATGAACCAAGCTTAAATCTCAACCTACACAAGCTTTCAAATCATCCAATCCTTTAACATTCATTAGACTTTTTCCAAGTGAATCATGTTTATGCGAGGCAAGTGAATGCATTTGGCTAGGGTTAAGGTTTCAAGATAAAGGTGATCTCGATACAAGTGACGGTTTCCGAGCAAGAGGTTCTCTCAAAAGGAATCAACTAATGCAAAATGCTAAGAGTACAGCCCAATAGATGCATACAAGGTCAACTTCCATCTACCCAAATGTCCCATATCGAACTTGACCCCTAATCTCTAAACCCCATTGAAGATCCTTCCTAAGCTACCCTTTTCGCAAGGCATTTTGCCTTCACTACTCAAATCTTTTCACCTTCCTTCTCCACTTAAACACTTAGGGGATTTCCTTTTTCACCAAATGGTTTGGTTTTCAATATTTTACTTTACTTAGCTCCTCTTTACTTTCTCTAATCTCTCTTATTTCTTTTCTTTGCCTTAGCCTTTTTGGCTTTCCTTCTTTCTTTTGAAGACTAGAAACTATTTTTTTTCTTTTTCACGTAGAGCTTTTTCCAATAACCGATTATCGCAAACCATTTCAAGCTTTTTGCTTATCCCATATTCTTCCTCATACCTTTTTCTCATCCCCACAAACTCTTTTCTTTCCCTTGTCCCAAGTTCCCAACCTATCTAGCCTTATCTTATGTCTAGCTCATTGATGCCGAGCTAGTTCTACACATAAGTTTTTCCTTTTCGTTCTAAACTCAACACTTTTTGCCTAGTTGATTCGAAAAAGGCCTCACAAACACTCACAAGTAGCATTTGGCTTGAAAAGAGGTTGGGTTAAAGGAGTGGTTAACCGTTCCAATGATGGGAATCGGCTATTCGGGCTAACAAGATAGTTACAAAGCGGATAAGATAGCCCAAATATGTATGTGGTAACCATGCATTCACTATGCAATGCACAAACATGATAATTACAATGTCAAATTATGGTTATCACTTACGTAGGAATGGACTCAAATCAACTTGCTTTGGCTAAGACCTAAGTAATGAGACATAAAATCCAAATATGGTTCGACCTTGATTTCGCACACAAGATCTAGAGCATAGGACTTAAACTCTTAAAGCGACACTTCAAAAGGAGGAATCATTCTAGCTCCTAATGCACATGCAATGCATTATCTACGTTCTATGCATCTAGACTCAATCCTACATGAAATGCAAATGCATCCTAAATGAATTCTTTTTGTCTTTTCATTTTCAAATTTTTTCAAATTTGTTTGGTTTTTCTATGCCTTAGATGTATGCATGAGACTCAAGATGGAAATTGAAAATAAGACAAAGCAAATGCTATTAGATACCGGTCCCTCCCCCAAACTTAAATCACACCGTCCCAGTGTGAAATAAGCCTAAGGAAAGGACCAAAAACAAGAGATAACTATACAATGCAAGACGTAAAATAAAATAAATACAAGAGTTTTGGATTCGTACCTAGAAGCTTGGAGATGGGGATGAAGACCCCATTGAGTAGGATGGATTACTTGAGACTGGAGACGGGGACCACATCGCTCTCCTCTTTGGTGCCTTTTTCGGTCGGGCCGTGGGTCGGCTAGAGCTCATGACCATCGCCCAATCATCTCCTCGAGGCCCGAGGTTAGTGTCCATGAGGACGTCTCCTCCTTCACCGGCCTTTTATGAACTCGCTCCACAACCTCCGTCCTTGAGCTCATTGATGGTTCGACCCATGGCTTTCACCGTCTTCTTCAAAGACTTGATTGTTTTCACCATCTTCTTCATGTTTTTGTTTTGCCACTTGCACATGCGTTGGAGGAGACTAGTTTGGTGGTGAGCGTGTCTTGTGGCCGCGTTAGTGATAGCCCCATCATAAGGGTCAAAGTGGCAGCGCTCACTCCCGTACACGGTCTCGGGTGACGACTCGTTCGACATCTCCTCGTCGAGATCAAGAGATTCGTCGGTGGCGGTTCTCCTTTGTGCTCTCTTGCGGTACTCTTCCATAGGTGGATCAACGGTGGAGTTGTAGAGGTACTCTTGGGGAGGAATAAACATGATGTTCCTCGGGTCATGGAAATTGGTGAGTGCCGGATTAGGTAAGGGGAATTGTGCCACGGATGTCTCGGTGAGTTGGAGGTTGTAAGCCATCTTTCCTTCGATATATCCCTTGAAGAACTTAGTCTTTGAAAGGTAGGCCGCATCCAAAGATTTCCACTCATAGTTGCCAAGTGAACTTTGACCCCCTTTGCCATAAGAATAGGCGTTATCATCCATCCGAGGCAAATTGCGGCCTTCTTCGACTTTGTCTTCCAAGACCAATCCCGGTAAGCGAACAAGTATCTCACCAAGAGTGTTGCGAGACAAGGAAGTCTCTCCGGCCCCTCGAATGCTTTAAAACGGGTAGGATGGGCTTTTAACCAAGCCCCAACAACTCCATCTCCTCCGTAGTAACCGTGTCAATCTCTACCTTGTGGTAGAAATTGTGGACCAACGCCTTGTGTGCGTACCGTAGAGCCGGGTGCCGTATGCTCTCACTCTTAGAGTCACCGGCTCTAAACTCTCCACTTTCAATCATTGCCCAAAGATTTCGGAGCTCGAGTCTTGGCTAGTCAAAGTATTGTCCGTCGTATGTACCTTCTTCTCTAAACCCCAATATCTCGAAAAGCTCGTGGAAAGTGACGGTGTAGGTGGTTCCCATGAGTCCGAACTTTAGAACTCTAAACCCAGAATTTGCATCTTCGGTTTCGTAGAACTTAGCTTGAAGGGTGGCTAGGAACTTGCCGGTGAGTGCCTTTAAGGCTTCATGCTTCATGCTCATGAACTTCCTTAGCCCCATATTCTCAGAGAGAGTCCACACTTCGTCACTTATCCCCATCATATCCATCGTCTCCGCATCAACAAATTTGCCTTGCTCGAACTTCATTTGGCCAAATTTGTTGAAGTAATCTTGCTCACTTGGCTTTGTCCGTTGCGGCACGGGGACTTCTCCACTTGAGCTCTCACTCTCGACCTCTTCTTCGACTCTCTTGACCTTTCCATTTGCCATTTTCTTGGCTATAGAACCCGTAGCCGCGGTTTTAGCCTTTGCTTGGCAATCCCTTTTCCCTTTTCCGCGGCCGTAGCTTGGGCAATTCCTTTTCCTTTCCCAACTGTTGAACCCTTGGTCTGTGCCCGTGTCGATGGAGCGCCCTTGTCCGACATTGTACCTACAAATATCCTTGAGACAATTTGTGAGCATAGGTACAATTTCTTATCAAATCAACAAGGAATCACCAAAAGATGATCTAAGAGCAATGAACCAAGGTGACAATTCACACCTAATAAGCAAATTATCCCAATTCACAATCCGTAATTCTCAAAATCTCAATTTCTCTTTTTCATCAAACCGTCAACAATTTGCACATGAATCATCAAGTTTAAGCATAGATAAACTATCCCCAAGGTATTTGCACAAGTGAAAGACAATATCAAACCATATTCAAGCAATATTTCTTCAAGAACAAAACCATGGTTTTCGAAAGTTTAATTGAATAATACCTTGGGGAATTTGGATTAGATGCTTGAAATGATGATAAATCCAAAAAGAGCAGTGAAAATCGAGATTGTGGGGCTTGGAATCACGAAATTTAGTTGAGAATAGGGGGAGATGTGCAAAAATTCTCTCTAGAATCACGAAATTGGGGCAAAAAAAAAAATGGGTGAAGGTCGCGTGGAAGAGGAAGAAGAAGGAGACTTATCTGGGTCAGGTCGGAACTTACCTGGGTCGGGTCCGGATATTTAAGCCTTTGACCGTTAGCGATGGAATCTTGGCCTTCCTTGCTCACAAGAACTACCGCTCCATAGGGTCTCACTTTCTTCACTTTAAAGGGACCCGACCATCTCGATTTGAGCTTCCCGGGAAAGAGTTATAACCGGGAGTTGAACAGCAACACGAGATCCCCTACCTTGAAGTCCTTAAGCACTATCCTCTTGTCGTGAAATGCTTTGGCCTTCTCTTTGTAGATTTTCGAGCTCTTATATGCTTCAAGCCTCGTCTCCTCTAGCTCGTGGAGTTGTACCAAACGTCTCTCTTGAGCGGTCTTGATGTCAAAATTCAGAAGTTTTACCGTCCAAAGAGCTTTGTATTCCAATTTCACTGGAAGGTGACACGCCTTCCCATAGAGCATGTTGAACGGCGTGGTTCCTATGGGTGTCTTGAAAGCAGTCATATATGCCCATAAGGCATCATCGAGTTTGTTGGCTCAATCTTTCCTCGAGCTACCGACCGTCTTCTCAATAATTGCTTTGATTTGGCGGTTGGAGACTTCTACCTGCCCGCTTGTTTGAGGATGATAGGGCGTTGCAACCTTGTTTTTCACCCCATTCTTCTTAAGTAGGCTATCGAAGACTTCGTTCACAAAGTGCGAGCCACCATCACTAATGAACACTCTTGGAACCCCGAACCTTGGAAAAATGATTGACTTGAATAACTTTAGCACAACCTTAGCATCGTTGGTCGGGCTTGCAATCGCTTCTACCCATTTAGAGACGTAATCAACTGCCACCAATATGTATTGGTTACCATACGATGACGGGAAAGGTCCCATAAAATCGATACCCCATACATCAAATATTTCCACCCCAAGGATTGGGTTTTGGGGTATCTCATCTCTCCTCCCAATGTTCCCCTTCCTTTGGCACGCATCACATGTGGAGACGAAGAGGTGCGCATCCTTGAATAATGAAGGCCGCCTAATCAATTATCCTAAGATCTAAGTTCTAGGTGATCAATCTAGAATTAGCTTTGCAACAACCTATGGTGAAGAACTAATTCAGATAATGAATCATAATAACTACGCAACCTAGCATTCAGAGAAAACCCTATTGAGAACCCTGAACCTAACAAGGGATCTACTCATACATATGATATATCATAGTTTTTACCCCTTTAAGGCCATGATATAAGTCCGTTTTATAGAGTCTTTATTATATTTCGTAGTATTTTAGAGTCTTTTACAGGTTTTAGCACGTTTGGAGCATAATTGGAGATATTGGAGCATTCTGGAGCATCTTGGAGCAAAGCTGAAGATCGTCTTGCTGAGTACCCGATTTCACGTCAAGCATCGATCGATACCCCCTGGTATCGATCGACACTCATCACAGCAGACACGACCGGCGACTTTAATGAAGAGTTGAAGAATTGCAACTTGGTCCAGAAGTCTTTAATATTTACAAGAAAGCCCAGAACGTGATTTAGGTTATTTATAGGGATTTTACAGCCACTTTGTAGGCTATGCTTTATTCTACTTTGATTCTACTTTTGGTTATTGGAGAGACAACTCTGAACTCCTGTTTTTATTGATTTCTTTGATGATCTATTCAATCATGTTGCTTTCAATCTCCATGTCTGAGTAGATCCACTTTATGTTCAGGGTTATCATAAGGGTTTTCTCTGAATGCTAGGTTGATTAATTTATTAGGATTCACTATCTGAATTAGTTATTCACCTTAGGTTGTGTTCAAAGCTAATTCTAGGTTGACGAATCCGGAACTTAGATCTTAGGATAATTGATTAGGCACGACAGTGCGATTAATTACCTGATAGAACCTTAGGTGAGCAAATTGATTATTCGCAAAGAGATTTGTTTTAATTGATTTGGGAACATATGAAACTTGGTATTAAAGCTGATTTAGACTTTAGGATTCGCAAAGAAATTTGAAATTCCTAGGATTTAGATTTAGATAATTCTCGTAACGACAGTTGGTTAATTATACTTTAGTGATTTGAGTTCAAGAACTGCGCTAAATCTGAATCATGTTAGTTAGTTTATCTGCA
This sequence comes from Eutrema japonicum, assembly GCA_030161315.1. Classification (NCBI taxonomy): domain Eukaryota; kingdom Viridiplantae; phylum Streptophyta; class Magnoliopsida; order Brassicales; family Brassicaceae; genus Eutrema; species Eutrema japonicum. The sequence goes on along the minus strand of BSQW01000007.1, from coordinate 34,339,705 downwards.
TTCATTGATTTCCTGAGAAATACTCTGAGCCTATATTTCTCCCAATTGAATTACAACTCTTTTAATTTCTGCACTACTTTCAATTACATCTCTTGGCTTAGCTTAATTCGATACTATACAGTTGGTTAATTATACTTTAGTGATTTGAGTTCAAGAACTGCGCTAAATCTGAATCATGTTAGTTAGTTTATCTGCATTCATTGATTTCCTGAGAAATACTCTGAGCCTATATTTCTCCCAATTGAATTACAACTCTTTTAATTTCTGCACTACTTTCAATTACATCTCTTGGCTTAGCTTAATTCGATACTATACAATCTATTGTGCATCTCTGTGAGTCTTTGTGGTTCGACTCCTAGCTATACTATAACTACTGCTTTAGTACTTTTAGGGTATTAATTTGAGCACATCAAATTTGGCGCCGTTGTCGGTGACTCAATTTCGCCTTTAGATTTTAGCTGTCGAGTTTCGACTAAGTTCGTCAGTATCGATCGATACTACCTAGTATCGGTAGATACTTAGGCGATTTCTTTGTTGATATCGATCGACACCACTTGGTATCGATCGATACTCAACGTATTGTTTTGGTTACTTACGTGCCTTGTCTAGTGTTTTGTTTTCAGGTGTATGCATGTTCGTGAAACCAGAAGCAACAAGAGCACTCAGCTAGTTCAACTGTCATTGGAACAGCTAGCACTTGTGGAACGCACAAACAGAAAGACCAAGCAAACATCAGGGATGAACAACCTAGTGGTTTTAAGAGCTGATGAAGCTGGAGTCTTGAGAGACCAAGAGGGTCAAGTGTGCAATGAGAGAGGGCAACGACTTGATGAGGTTGGAAACGTCGTTGTCCCTGCTGCTGTTATTGAGATTGTCGCGCCAGCTGGGCGCGCCAACATTGGGAATGCTGCAGGTGATCGAGTTAGGACACTTGGCGAGCACAACAGACCTGATCAGTTCTATGCCAATCGATCTGCGATTCGCATCCCAACGTTTCATAGGAACGATCTATAGCTGAAGCCTGCGTACTATACTCTCGTGAGTCAGAGCCCCTTACATGGTTTATCTCATGAACATCCCATGGATCATATCGAGAGGTTCGAGGATTTGGTCACTGGTATGAAGTACAATGGAGTGCCCAATGAGTTCCTCTTCTGCAAACTTTTTCCATACTCTCTTAGTGGGGATGCTGCTTATTGGCTGATGCAGTTAGCTCCTGATTCGCTAATTACATGGGATGAGACGAAGAATGCATTCCTGTACAATTTCTATGATGATGCGAGATCCGAAGAGCTCAGGAACAAAATTTCCCAGTTTTCTCAAGGACCAACAGAGGCACTCAAAGCTGCTTGGATTCGTTTCAAATCATATCAGAGAGATTGTCCGCACCATGGGTTCAATCAGGTTCAGCTGTTGGGTACTTTCTACAGAGGGATCGATTCAACAACCTATGGTGAAGAACTAATTCAGATAATGAATCATAATAACTACTCAACCTAGCATTCAGAGAAAACCCTATTGAGAACCCTGAACCTAACAAGGGATCTACTCATACATATGATATATCATAGTTTTTACCCCTTTTAGGCCATGATATAAGTCCGTTTTGTAGATTCTTTATTATATTTCATAGTATTTTAGAGTCTTTTACAGGTTTTAGCACGTTTGGAGCATAATTGGAGATATTGGAGCTTTCTGGAGCATCTTGGAGCAAAGCTGAAGATCGTGTTGCTGAGTACCCGATTTCACGTCAAGCATCGATCGATACCCCCTGGTATCGATCGACACTCATCACAGCATACACGACCGGCGACTTTAATGAAGAGTTTAAGAATTACAACTTGGTCCAGAAGTCTTTAATATTTACAAGAAAGCCCAGAACGTGATTTAGCTTATTTATAGGGATTTTACAGCCACTTTGTAGGCTATGCTTTATTTTACTTTGATTCTACTTTTGGTTTTTGGATAGACAACTCTGAACTCCTGTTTTTATTGATTTCTTTGATGATCTATTCAATCATATTTCTTTCAATCTCCATGTCTGAGTAGATCCACTTTAGGTTCATGGTTCTCATAAGGGTTTTCTTCGAATGCTAGGTTGATTAATTTATTAGGATTCACTATCTGAATTAGTTATTCACCTTAGGTTGTGTTCAAAGCTAATTCTAGGTTGACGAATATGGAACTTAGATCTTATGATAATTGATTAGGCACGACAGTGCGATTAATTACCTGATAGAACCTTAGGTGAGCAAATTGATTATTCGCAAAGAGATTTGTTTTAATTGATTTGGGAACATATCAAACTCGGTATTAAAGCTGATTTAGACTTTAGGATTCGCAAAGAAATTTGGAACTCCTAGGATTTAGATTTAGATAATTCTCTCAACGACAGTTGGTTAATTATACTTTAGTGATTTGAGTTCAAGAACTGCGCTAAATCTGAATCCTGTTAGTTAGTTTATCTGCATTCATTGATTTCCAGAGAAATACTCTGAGCCTATATTTCTCCCAATTGAATTAAAACTCTTTTAATTTATGCACTACTTTCAATTTCATCTCTTGGCTTAGCTTAATTCGATACTATACAATCTATTGTGCATCTCTCTGAGTCTTTGTGGTTCGACTCCTAGCTATACTATAACTACTGCTTTAGTACTTTTAGGGTATTAATTTGAGCACATCAAATTTGGCGCCGTTGTCGGGGACTCAATTTCGCCTTTACATTTTAGCTGTCGAGTTTCGACTAAGTTCGTCAGTATCGATCGATACTACCTAGTATCGGTAGTTACTTAGGCGATTTCTTTGTTGATATCGATCGACACCACTTGGTATCGATCGACACTCAACGTATTTTTTTGGTTACTTATGTGCCTTGTCTAGTGTTTTGTTTTCAGGTGTATGCATTTTCGTGAAACCAGAAGCAACAAGACCACTCAGCTAGTTGTACTGTCATTGGAACAGCTAGCACTTGTGGAACGCACAAACAGAAAGACCAAGCAAACATCAGGGATGAACAACCTAGTGGTTTTAAGAGCTGATGAAGCTGGAGTCTTGAGAGACCAAGATGGTCAAGTGTGCAATGAGAGAGGGCAACGACTTGATGAGGTTGGAAACGTCGTTGTCCCTGCTGCTGTTATTGAGATTGTCACGCCAGCTGGGCGCGCCAACGTTGGGAATGCTTCAGGTGATCGAGTTAGGACACTTGGCGAGAACAACAGACCTGATCAGTTCTATGCCAATCGATCTGCGATTCGCATCCCAACTTTTCATAGGAACGATCTCGAGCTGAAACCTGCGTACTATACTCTCGTGAGTCAGAGCCCCTTACATGGTTTATCTCATGAACATCCATTGGATCATATCGAGAGGTTCGAGGATTTGGTCACTGGTATGAAGTACAATGGAGTGCCCAATGAGTTCCTCTTCTGCAAACTTTTTCCATACTCTCTTAGTGGGGATGCTGCTTATTGGCTGATGCAGTTAGCTCCTGATTCGCTAATTACATGGGATGAGACGAAGAATGCATTCCTGTACAATTTCTATGATGATGCGAGATCCGAAGAGCTCAGGAACAAAATTTCCCAGTTTTCTCAAGGACTAACAGAGGCACTCAAAGCTGCTTGGATTCGTTTCAAATCATATCAGAGAGATTGTCCGCACCATGGGTTCAATCAGGTTCAGCTGTTGGGTACTTTCTACAGAGGGATCGATTCAACAACCTATGGTGAAGAACTAATTCAGATAATGAATCATAATAACTACTCAACCTAGCATTCAGAGAAAACCCTATTGAGAACCCTGAACCTAACAAGGGATCTACTCATACATATGATATATCATAGTTTTTACCCCTTTTAGGCCATGATATAAGTCCGTTTTGTAGATTCTTTATTATATTTCATAGTATTTTAGAGTCTTTTACAGGTTTTAGCACGTTTGGAGCATAATTGGAGATATTGGAGTTTTCTGGAGCATCTTGGAGCAAAGCTGAAGATCGTGTTGCTGAGTACCCGATTTCACGTCAAGCATCGATCGATACCCCCTGGTATCGATCGACACTCATCACAGCATACACGACCGGCGACTTTAATGAAGAGTTTAAGAATTACAACTTGGTCCAGAAGTCTTTAATATTTACAAGAAAGCCCAGAACGTGATTTAGCTTATTTATAGGGATTTTACAGCCACTTTGTAGGCTATGCTTTATTTTACTTTGATTCTACTTTTGGTTTTTGGAGAGACAACTCTGAACTCCTGTTTTTATTGATTTCTTTGATGATCTATTCAATCATGTTGCTTTCAATCTCCATGTCTGAGTAGATCCACTTTAGGTTCAGGGTTCTCATAAGGGTTTTCTCTGAATGCTAGGTTGATTAATTTATTAGGATTCACTATCTGAATTAGTTATTCACCTTAGGTTGTGTTCAAAGCTAATTCTAGGTTGACGAATCTGGAACTTAGATCTTAGGATAATTGATTAGGCACGACAGTGCGATTAATTACCTGATAGAACCTTAGGTGAGCAAATTGATTATTCGCAAAGAGATTTGTTTTAATTGATTTGGGAACATATCAAACTCGGTATTAAAGCTGATTTAGACTTTAGGATTCGCAAAGAAATTTGGAATTCCTAGGATTTAGATTTAGATAATTCTCTCAACGACAGTTGGTTAATTATAATTTAGTGATTTGAGTTCAAGAACTGCGCTAAATCTGAATCCTGTTAGTTAGTTTATCTGCATTCATTGATTTCCAGAGAAATAATCTGAGCCTATATTTCTCCCAATTGAATTACAACTCTTTTAATTTCTGCACTACTTTCAATTAATTCTCTTGGCTTAGCTTAATTCGTTACTATACAATCTATTGTGCATCTCTGTGTGTCTTTGTGGTTCGACTCCTAGCTATACTATAACTACTGCTTTAGTACTTTTAGGGTATTAATTTGAGCACATCAAATATGGCGCCGTTGCCGGGGACTCAATTTCGCCTTTAGATTTTAGCTGTCGAGTTTCGACTAAGTTCGTCAGTATCGATCGATACTACCTAGTATCGGTAGATACTTAGGCGATTTCTTTGTTGATATCGATCGACACCACTTGGTATCGATCGACACTCAACGTATTTTTTTGGTTACTTACGTGCCTTGTCTAGTGTTTTGTTTTCAGGTGTATGCATGTTCGTGAAACCATAAGCAACCAGACCACTCAGCTAGTTGACATGTCATTGGAACAGCTAGCACTTGTGGAATCTACAAACAGAAAGACCAAGCAAACATCAGGGATGAACAACCTAGTGGTTTTAAGAGCTGATGAAGCTGGAGTCTTGAGAGACCAAGAGGGTCAAGTGTGCAATGAGAGAGGGCAACGACTTGATGAGGTTGGAAACGTCGTTGTCCCTGCTGCTGTTATTGAGATTGTCGCGCCAGCTGGGCGCGTCAACGTTGGGAATGCTGCAGGTGATCGAGTTAGGACACTTGGCGAGCACAACAGACCTGATCAGTTCTATGCCAATCGATCTGCGAATCGCATCCCAACTTTTCATAGGAACGATCTCGAGCTGAAGCCTGCGTACTATACTCTCGTGAGTCAGAGCCCCTTACATGGTTTATCTAATGAACATCCCATGGATCATATCGAGAGGTTCGAGGATTTGGTCACTGGTATGAAGTACAATGGAGTGCCCAATGAGTTCCTCTTCTGCAAACTTTTTCCATACTCTCTTAGTGGGGATGCTGCTTATTGGCTGAAGCAGTTAGCTCCTGATTCGCTAATTACATGGGATGAGACGAAGAATGCATTCCTGTACAATTTATATGATGATGCGAGATCCGAAGAGCTCAGTAACAAAATTTCCCAGTTTTCTCAAGGACCAACAGAGGCACTCAAAGCTGCTTGGATTCGTTTCAAATCATATCAGAGAGATTGTCCGCACCATGGGTTCAATCAGGTTCAGCTGTTGGGTACTTTCTACAGAGGGATCGATTCAACAACCTATGGTGAAGAACTAATTCAGATAATGAATCATAATAACTACTCAACCTAGCATTCAGAGAAAACCCTATTGAGAACCCTGAACCTAACAAGGGATCTACTCATACATATGATATATCATAGTTTTTACCCCTTTTAGGCCATGATATAAGTCCGTTTTATAGATTCTTTATTATATTTCATATTTTTTTAGAGTCTTTTACAGGTTTTAGCACGTTTGGAGCATAATTGGAGATATTGGAGCTTTCTGGAGCATCTTGGAGCAAAGCTGAAGATCGTGTTGCTGAGTACCTGATTTCACATCAAGCATCGATCGATACCCCCTGGTATCGATCGACACTCATCACAGCAGACACGACCGGCGACTTTAATGAAGAGTTTAAGAATTACAACTTGGTCCAAAAGTCTTTAATATTTACAAGAAAGCCCAGAACGTGATTTAGGTTATTTATAGGGATTTTACAGCCACTTTGTAGGCTATGCTTTATTCTACTTTGATTCTACTTTTGGTTTTTGGAGAGACAACTCTGAACTCCTGTTTTTATTGATTTCTTTGATGATCTATTCAATCATGTTGCTTTCAATCTCAATGTCTGAGTAGATCCACTTTAGGTTCAGGATTCTCATAAGGGTTTTCTCTGAATGCTAGGTTGATTAATTTATTAGGATTCACTATCTGAATTAGTTATTCACCTTAGGTTGTGTTCAAAGCTAATTCTAGGTTGACGAATCTGGAACTTAGATCTTAGGATAATTGATTAGGCACGACAGTGCGATTAATTACCTGATAGAACCTTAGGTGAGCAAATTGATTATTCGCAAAGAGATTTGTTTTAATTCATTTGGGAACATATCAAACTCGGTATTAAAGCTGATTTAGACTTTGGGATTCGCAAAGAAATTTGGAATTTCTAGGATTTAGATTTAGATAATTCTCTCAACGACAGTTGGTTAATTATACTTTAGTGATTTGAGTTCAAGAACTGCGCTAAATCTGAATCCTGTTAGTTAGTTTATCTGCATTCATTGATTTCCAGAGAAATACTCTGAGCCTATAGTTCTCCCAATTGAATTACAACTCTTTTAATTTCTGCACTACTTTCAATTACATCTCTTGGCATAGCTTAATTCGATACTATACAATCTATTGTGCATCTCTGTGAGTCTTTGTGGTTCGACTCCTAGCTATACTATAACTACTGCTTTAGTACTTTTAGGGTATTAATTTGAGCACATCAAATTTGGCGCCGTTGTCGGGGACTCAATTTCGCCATTAGATTTTAGCTGTCGAGTTTCGACTAAGTTCGTCAGTATCGATCAATACTACCTAGTATCGGTAGATACTTAGGCGATTTCTTTGTTGATATCGATCGACACCACTTGGTATCGATCGACACTCAACGTATTTTTTTGGTTACTTACGTGCCTTGTCTAGTGTTTTGTTTTCAGGTGTATGCATGTTCGTGAAACCAGAAGCAACAAGACCACTCAGCTAGTTGAACTGGTATTGGAACAGCTAGCACTTGTGGAACGCACAAACAGAAAGACCAAGCAAACATCAGGGATGAACAACCTAGTGGTTTTAAGATCTGATGAAGCTGGAGTCTTGAGAGACCAAGAGGGTCAAGTGTGCAATGAGAGAGGGCAACGACTTGATGAGGTTGGAAACGTCGTTGTCCCTGCTGCTGTTATTGAGATTGTCGCGCCAGCTGGGCGCGCCAACGTTGGGAATACTGCAGGTGATCGAGTTAGGACACTTGGCGAGCAAAACAGACCTGATCAGTTCTATGCCAATCGATCTGCGATTCGCATCCCAACTTTTCATACGAACGATCTCGAGCTGAAGCTTGCGTACTATGCTCTCGTGAGTCAGAGCCCCTTACATGGTTTATCTCATGAACATCCCATGGATCATATCGAGAGGTTCGAGGATTTGGTCACTGGTATGAAGTACAATGGAGTGCCCAATGAGTTCCTCTTCTGCAAACTTTTTGCATACTCTCTTAGTGGGGATGCTGCTTATTGGCTGAAGCAGTTAGCTCCTGATTCGCTAATTACATGGGATGAGACGAAGAATGCATTCCTGTACAATTTCTATGATGATACGAGATCCGAAGAGCTCAGGAACAAAATTTCCCAGTTTTCTCAAGGACCAACAGAGGCACTCAAAGCTGCTTGGATTCGTTTCAAATCATATCAGAGAGATTGTCTGCACCATGGGTTCAATCAGGTTCAGCTGTTGGGTACTTTCTACAGAGGGATCGATTAGAGGTACCATATGGCTTTGGATACTGCGAGCAATGGGAACTTCAACACCAGATATCCATATGATGCAGTTGTGCTGATTGAGAACTTGGCGTCTAGTAATAACACCAAGAATGCTGATTTCGAGCGGAAGAAGCAGGCTGCATGAATTGATGGATCGCAGATTGCTGAAGTTCAAGCGAAGTTGGATATTCTGCTTGGGAAGTCGAAGAATGGTGTACACTTTGCTGATGGAGTCAATAATATCGGTGGAGATGAAATGGAGGATTGTAACTACGGTGGTGATTCTGGATTTCAGGGACAGCAATTTGGTTACAACAACAACCGAAACTTCAACAACAACCCTCGAAATTACGGAAACTCTTTGTACCAGCCCATCTCTCCAAAGTCCACAGACAATAAGATGGAATCCATGCTTGAGCAGATTCTTCAGGGACAACAGAAATTGCAAGTGGATTTCAATGGGAAGATTGACCATCTGTACACTGATCTCAATGGGAAGATTGACCACCTGAATGGGAAGATTGAAGCTGTCAACCTTTGTCAGAGGAAGCTGGAAACTCAGGTCGCTCAGACCGCATCAGCTGTGCAGAAGCAGGAAGGTTTTCTTCCAGGGAGAACTGAAAATCAAAGAGCACACGTCAATGCGATCTCCTCAAGTGCAGAAAATTTCGATGAGGATCCTGAAATCGCCAAGGCATCGATCGATACCCCTAATTGTCGATCGATGCCAGTTACCATTCTGAAACGAGATACTTCCAAAACACGTGTATTGATCGATACCCCATAGGCCATGTCGTGCGCTGGGATTGATATAACCTCTTCAACCTATCAGCTAGGGGAAGATACCACATCCGTTTATGTGGAACAAGTACTCTGCCTCCTGTATCCCGATAGCGAGGTTTGTGACAACTATGTCGGCAACCATGTCGGCAAAGTTTAATCCTTCAGAAATCCGTCGGAAATTGCCCGACGGATGCCAATCGTCGGAAAACCGTCGGCAATCATGTCGGCAAGATCAGCATCCGTTGAAAATCCGTCAGAAATTGCCCGACGGATGCCAATCGTCGGAAAATCATCGGCAATCATGTCGGCAAGATCAGCATCTGTCGGAAACACCGTCGGAAATTGTCCGACGGATGCCACTCGTCGGAAAACCATCGCCATCATGTCGGCAAGATCTCCATCCATCGGAAACACCGTCGGATAAATTTCCGACGCCTTTTTCCGTCAAAAATCCGTCGAAAATTTCCGACGGATTTCCGACGGACCAAATATCCGATGGATTTCTGACGGATATTCCGTTCGTCGGAAGTCCGTCGGATTGCCGACGGAAATTGCCGACGGCTTTTTGCTCGTCGGAATTGCCGTCGGAAATCACCCTGTTTTCTTGTAGTGCATGGAGAATGAAACAATCAACATAACTGAATAAATCATCAATAGAATAAAAATAAGAGTATAATAAAACAGGGGTTCGAAATCTTCTCTCAGACGAACAGAGTTCTGACTTGTCTCCCCTCTCTCAAGCTTTCTCAGAAATCCTAAAAAACAATGTAATCAAAAAGCACACAGCCCAAGGTGGCAGTAAAACCTAAATTAATATTCTAAACACAAATTGGAGTCTTCTTGTAAATATTAAAGTCTTCTGGGCAAGTTCTGCAATTCTTCAAACTTTACTAAAGTCGCGATTTGTAATCTGCTTCGATGGGTGTCGATCGATGCTTGACGCTTCAATTGGGCACTTAGTCAACATATTTCAGTTTTGCTCCAGAATGCTCCATAAAATTCCAATATCTCCAATAATGCTCCAAATGTGCTAAAACCTGTAAAAGACTCTAAAAGACTATATAATAGAATAAAGACTCGATAAAACGGACTTATATCATGGCTTAAACAGGGTAAAAACCATGATATATCACCATTGCAAAGACCACGGCTAGCAACTCTTTTTCCGTTGTGGCATATCGGGTTTGATTATCGTCTAAGGTCCTACTTGCATAGTAGATGACATTGGTCTTCTTGTCCTTCCTTTGACCCAAAACCGCTCCAACCGCATAGTCACTAGCATCACACATGATCTCGAAAGGAAGATCCCAATCCGGGGCTTGGACAATGAGAGCACTAACCAACGCCTTCTTGATCTCTAGAAACGCTACCATACACTCCTCATCAAATATGAACTCAACCTCCTTGCAAAGTAAACTTGTGAGAGGCCTTGTGCTTTTCGAGAAATCTTTGATGAACCTTCGGTAGAGTTCCGCATGACCCAAGAAAGACCGGATGTCTTTGACCGACATAGGCGGGTCCAAGCTAACCATCACCTCTATCTTGGCCTTGTCTACCTCAATCCCCTTCTCGGAGATCTTATGCCCGAGCACAATGCTTTCACTTACCATGAAATGGCACTTCTCCCAATTGAGCACCAAGTTTGCCTCTTCGAATCGTTGCAAGACCCTACAAAGATTAGACAAGCAAACACCAAACGAAGAGCCATACACGTAGAAGTCGTCCATAAAGACTTCTACCATGTCCTCAATAAGATCGGAAAAAATGGACATCATGTAACGTTGGAATGTTGCGGGCGCATTACACAACCCAAATGGCATCCTTCGATATGCGAAGGTGCCATTAGGGCACGTGAAAGTTGTTTTCTCTTGGTCATTCGGGTGTATGGATATTTGAAAGAAACCCGAATAACCGTCTAGAAAGCAATAAAATGGATGATTAGCTAGACGTTCAAGCATTTGATCTATGAAAGGTAACAGAAAATGATCCTTACGAGTGGATGAATTCAAATTCCTAAAGTCAATGCACATTCTATGCCCTGTTATTGTCCTAGTATGTATCATTCATCCTTTTCATTTTTAACAACCGTTATCCCCCCTTTCTTAGGCACACAATGAACCGGTGAGACCCAAGTACTATCTGATATTGGGTAGATAATGCCCGTGTCTAACATCTTAAGAATCTCTCTCTTTACAGCATCTTTCAAATTAGGATTCAACCTTCTTTGATGTTCAATAGAGGTCCTTGATTCATCCTCTAAATGGATTCTATGCGTGCACAAACTAGGGGAAATACCCTTTATATCATCCAAAGAATAGCCAACTGCTCTCCTATACTTCCTAAGTTCTACAAGATGGGAGGATAATTCGTTCTCATATAGACTCTCATTCACAATAACCGGGTAAGACTCGTTGGGACCTAAGAACGCATACCTTAGTCCCGCGGTAAGTTGCTTTAGGTCCACCTTTGGGGCTTTGAGCTCGCTCCAATCATCCTCCTCAAGACTAGACTTACCCTTGCTAATCTCTTCAATTGCTAAAACGGACTCCTCTTGAACCGTGCTAACCCTTAAACCATCTTGACCCTCAGAACCGCGAATGCACAACTCAACAAATGTAGGGTCTTTTTCGACCGGTTTGTGAGAATCCATGAGTAGCTCATAACCTTGACTCTCCTTGCTCAAGAACCCATGATCGCCATGCTCCTTGGTCAAAACCACTTCCAACTCGTCTTCTACTATCATTTCCTTAAGTAGCTCGTCAGCTAGCTCATCCATGGTCTCTATGTAGAAACATTGTCCATCTATAGTGGGATTCTTCATCACTTTGTTGATATCAAACTCAAGGACTTCTCCTTTACCCAAATGGAGATCTATCTTGCCTTTCGTCACATCGATTATTGCTCATGCGGTTGCTAGAAATGGCCTACCAAAGATAAGAGGGTCTTTTGGTTCTTCATCCATTTCAAGTACTACAAAGTCCGTGGGGACAATGAAATCCTTCACCACAATAGGAAGATCCTCAAGCAAACCAATAGGAACCCTCACGCTCCTATCCGCCAATATTAGGGAGATGTTGCATGCCTTGTAGCGTGGGAAACCTAGTCCCTTGGCTACCGAAAATGGCATGAGGCTTACACTTGCTCCAAGATCACACAAACAATGGTTGAAAGCTAGAGGACCAAGTGCACAAGGTAACGTGAATGATCCCGGATCTCCTAACTTCTTTGGCACCATCTTTTTTTGTATTATGGCACTACACTCCTGAGTTAAAATGACCATAGACTCCATCTACTTAGCCCTCTCATTCACGGCATCTTTCAAGAATTTGGCGTATTGAGGGACAAGTAAGAAGGCATCAACCAAAGGCATTGTGAGTTCCACCTTCTCCATTTGCCTATCAAAGATGGCTTTATACTTGTCCATAAGTTGCTTCTTGAACCGCCCGGGAAAAGGTAGCTTAGGAACGTATGGCTTAGGGACAAACACATTCTTCTTCGGTTTCTCTTGAGCAACAACTACCCTAGGCTTGACCTTCTCAACCTCTTCAACCTTGTCTTGCTCTCTCACTACCTCATCTTCTTGAAGTTCCACCCCCCCCCCCCACTTTGCTTCTCAATGTCCGCATTGAGAGGAGAAGGAGCTTCTCTTGGAGGCAAGACCGTACCACTTCTCAACGTGATGGCGTTTACATACTCCTTAGGATTAGCTTCGGATTTACCCGGTAGTTGACCTTGTGCGCATGAAGAAGAGGCAACACCTTTGTTCTCCATTTGTTTTACCTTGGAGTTCAAAACCTCAATCTTTGTGTTGAAGTCATTGTAAGAGCAATCCACCCGCGTATTGATCTCTGCTTGTCCCCTGAGTAATTGTTGGAACATGGAGCTCAAATCAAGCTCTTGCGTTTTAGACGTAGTTGCTTGACCTTGAGGCACAAACCCTTGTTGTTGGCCTTGAAAACCGTGTGGAGCTTTTGGTTGAAATCCACCTTGGTTCCCTTGGAATTGGTTCCTTGGGAAAAACCTTGTTGGTTGATATTATAAGCTTGGCCTTGAGGTTGGAATTCCTTTTGTGGGGCTCCTTGAGCTTGATTAGGTTGCGGAGGGTAGACTTGGTCTTGTGGGTTCTCCGCATTTGTGTTACGGTAAGAGAAGTTGGTGTGGTTCCTATAGTTTTGGTTGAACCCTTGTCTTTGGTAGTGTCCTTGGTTTTGGTAGTTCCCTTGATTCCCCACGTAGTTCACCTCCTCTTGAGTGTTCATGTCTATGTTCTCCTCTTGATAACAACCTTGGTTCTCATCATAAGACACTAGTAGTTTATCAATCAAATTGGCTTGCTTGTCCAATTTTTCATTAAGAGCTTTCATGTCCTTGGCCCGCTTGTTCTCATCAAAGTCGCTTGTCGTCCTTGTGGCGCGGTCATAATCATCGCCATAGGTCCCGTCACTTTGGGCCAAGTTCTCCACTAGTTCCATGGCTTCGTCCACATCTTTGGCTAAGAAGTTCCCGTTAGAGGCCGTGTCTAAGAGCATCCTTATCTTGGGTAGAGCACCGCGATAGAGGGTACTCAATAGAGAGGCATTGGAGAAGCCATGATGCGGGCATTGAGAGGTGTAGCTTCTAAACTATTCCCAAGCTTCATTGAAGGATTCGTTTCCGCGTTGTGTGAATCCCGAAATTTCATTCCTCAACTTGGCGGTCCTTGAAGGAGAAAAGAACTTTGCAAGGAAAGCTTACTTGCAATCGTCCCAAGACGTGATTGAACCTTGAGGAAGACTCTTTTCCCATTGGCGAGCTTTTCTCCAAGAGAGAATGGGAAGAGTCTTAGCTTGAAATCGTCTTCCGAAACACCGTTCATCTTGGTTAAACCACATATCTTATCCAATTGATCGATATGATCCAATGGATCTTCCATAGATAGACCGTGGAATTTGTTGCTTTGAACCATGTTGATCAAATCGGGCTTCACCTCGAAGTTGTTGTTCTCAACCGGTGGAGTTTGGATCCCTTGACGGTTTTGATGGGCATTGGCGGCATCACCCGCACCAACCACGTTTTGAGCCCTTGGGTATGGTTAGGGACTCTCATTGGCCGGCCGGGTTGATGTGGGGCGTTGTGAGCGTGGCCACCTTGTGCGGGGTGGTTTCCATTACCACCTTGTGCGGGGTGGTTTCCATTACCACCTTGTGCGGGGTAGTTTCCATTACCACCTTGTGCGGGGTTGCTTCCCACATAGTCATGAATCTCCCCAAGTGGAACATTTTCATAGTGATCCATGTCGTTCTCAACTTCTTGTTGTCTCACAAGTGCTTCCCTTGTTCTAAACCCTCAGTATGATCGATGTATGTCGTCTCTTGGTTGAACTAGATTGTTGTTGCCTCGAGATCGCGTATCCATGCACCTATAGGTTTAGAGAGAGCAATGGAAAGCAAACAAGAGTAGTAACTTTGTAGCAAATAAAGCTTAATCTCACAAAGAGCCTAAATCTCAATGTTAAAACAAATCCCAATATGGCAACGACGCCAAATTGATACAAGACTTTTTAGTCTCTAGGAGGTATCAATAACTCCAATACGTGTAGTATGAAGGTTATCAATCCATAAAGGGACTTATCCTAATAACTAAGAATGCAAGGAACAATTGCAAGTTAAGCTAAACAAGTGTGTTGTGATTAAGTAACCTAATTAAAGCAAATAAACAACTAAGCAAGAAGTAAATCAATAAACAAAAGCGGAGCAAGAGATAAGGTTATTGATGTAAGGTGATCCAATTTCAACTAGTGGTGCTCATTCACCAAAGAAGCTAATCCCTAGGCAATGGATCTCTAATCTTGATTAGTTCTCTATCGAGCAACTAATCACTATATTAATTATCAATTCCATTAGCAAATCGTCATTTGTGTATTAACAAATAGCAAGCATTAAGAATCATAACAAGATCAACCAAAAATATGCCCTAAACAACTAATTTCTTAGGTTAGTAACATAAATCTCTTGTCTAGTTCATCAAGGCATTTCATCAAACACTTGGTGTGCATGAAATGCCTTATGATCTAGATCCACTCTTTCAAGCTGAATCTAGCATTAGGGGCACTATAAAAGAAGGAATATAGGATTATCTAACCCTAAACACCACTAATCAAACCTTGGACCACCCTAATCTACCCTATCTCAAGATCATAAGGACTACTCACTAATCATCATGATTTCAACAAATCCAAGAAAAGAAGAGTTAAAACTCATGATCCAAGATGATTGGATGATTAGAAAGTAGAAGATAGATGGATTCAATCAAGAAAACAATACTAAAATTGCATTAAAGCAAAAGGATCAATCTCTTACAAATCACTCTTAGAGAGGGTTTTTGCATAAGAAAATACTTAGCCCCTCAAAATTAGGTTGTTGGGCTTAAATAGTGAAGAGTGATGAACCGGGTCGACCCGGGATAAACCGGGTACCGACCCAGTTTAAATGGATAAAGAGTTCTGATTTGGCCAATACCGAGGTCACTGGTCGGTACCACAGCTCGGTATTGAGCCTGGGTTTGTGTACCGACGAGGGGTACCGAGCAGTGACATCGGTATTGAGGGGAAATGCTTGATGATCTTCGATGGATACCGAGGTCACTCCTCGGTACCGTTGCTCGCTATTAAGGGAGTTTCCCCCGGGTTTCTTCCTTCAGCAGCACCGACCAGCAGCACCGACGTCGGTACAGTCTTTGTCCGTTCTCCTTGGGTCTCGAATCTCCTCTTTAGTACCTGAAATACGATCCAAAACATGCAAGGACTCTCTAGGACTAAATGTGGACACATTAGACTCCTAAAATGCTAAAGAGATAACATGAATTATATGCAAAAGACTCGAAACCTAAGTGAAACGGATGCTAGAATGATGCAAAATATGATGATATCAAGTTTGGCCCAAAAGAGTTGGCGAGTAACCTGTATCTCGGCCCATCTGCAATCTGATGGGCTCAACCTTTCCTTACGGGGTGACCCGATCCGTTTTGGTCCTGTCTAGGTTCGGTCGGAAGAAATCACTGTCTTTGATCTCGGCTCGGCCCTGCTCCGCTCAGGGCTGCTTTGCCGAGGTAGAATTTTTGAGGCAGGCTATTCGGGACTGTTATACTGCGGCTCGGGCTTCTCTTGTTCCCTCGGATTGGAATTCCTTGTCTCGAATCGTTAATCTCGAGCGGATGAAATCCGAACCCAACAGTGGCTCTCTATTTTGTTAGGCTAAAAACAAGTATATATAGCCCTAAAGTCATCCTAGGGTTTCATTAAACCGAAAAATGAAGTTTTTGGGTCGTAGGGCTCGCAGGATCGACCAAGTTTCTGGGCCTAGCTCCTGGGCCGAGCTCGGGCCCAATTCGGACATGTTTTCAGTAAAGTCAATGTATCTTCCTGACCACTGCTCTGAATAACTTGTAACCAATTCCATATGAAAGATGACTTAAAAGGCTATCTTTTCACTCAATTTCATCACAATCAATCAATGGGAAGGCATCCAACGAAGGTAAAACTTCTGATGCATATGTGTTGTCCAATTGGAGAAATCCACCTTTCTTGAGCTTTAGGTGTTTGGCTGATCTTTTGGAATTGGAAACATGTTTGGATGTGGAAAACTCCTTTTTACCTCCATTTTGCTTCTATTTGATGATTTGACTTATATTTTAAAACTACAAATACGAGAAAACTACCTCAAAAAGCACATAACCGAATACAAATGTTTAGATGAAATACTAAAATCCGTAATAAAAACAGTAAAATATAGAGTATATCAACTCCCCATACTTATCTTTTCCTTTCCCTCAAGCAAACAAATAAACTAGAATAGAAAAGAGGTTTGAAAACACGGAAACTCACCAATTCTTTAGAACGTCGTACTAACCTTCATTGTCGTAAACCAATTAGAACATATTTGACGTTAGATAGAAACCACTATGTATTTCCTCGTTTAGCTTCTCAACTTCCCAAGTCCGACCCACATTCTCATAAGGTTACCCGAATTCTCCAATGCTAACTTCTATAAAGTTAAAGGCGTGCGGTCTCATCGAGGGAGTATCGATCAAAGAACATGTAAACTTTCCTCAATCAAGTTTATTGTTTACCCTTGACAGTCTTAATTCTGGTTTCTTTCCTTTCCCTTTATCATGAGATGCGAGTACTGATGGTGTTTGCCACCGAATCCCCGATTAACTTCTTCTGGCATACTTTCATGAGACATGAGTATTGATGGTTTTTGCCAACGAATCCCCGGTTCACTTCCGCGCCATCCATATCCTTTATGCATTGACGTATTTAACTGAAGGGAAGAGAGAGGGAAATCGTACTCACACAGACTTGTCATTGCTGGCTTGGAAAAGGTGTCTTTGTCGATGTATACTAAGCCCCAAGATGAGAAAAGTTAAGTTCATTAGTTTGAAGCCAACGTTAAATCCTTCGGTTCCCTTAGAGAAATGGGCGTTTTCATGGTCGGTCGGTCCACTCACGGGTTTTCCATTATTAAAAATTTGCTGTCAATTTATGTTAAAATGGTCACTAAAAGCTGGTGTCACACGGTTACTTCCAAGAAAAGTTTATAATTTCCATCATAATAGTTTTGACTCAATAAAACGACTCAAGAAAAATCATTAAAATGACTCAAAAAAAATAAAAATAACATCAAAGAAAAATAAAATGCGTTAGTAAACGATAAATCTCCCCCCCCCAGACTTACTTCGCACCGTCTCGGTGTGAAAGTGAGCGATACAAGGGAGCGGACAGACTCGATAAAATAAAATAAGCTGTAAAGAGAAAATAAATAAAAGAAAAATTTTGACGAAGGGACCTGAATCATAACATCTCTGAGACGGAAGATGAAGTCTCGTTGTCGTCAGATTGCCAAGAAAGCACCTCTGTCTCGTCGGAATCAGCTATGAACTCAAGCCCTTGTGGTGGATAGCTTGTGGCGTCGTCATCGGCAGCCTCGGTCTGATCGAAACCAGAGATGAGTGAGAGAATACCAAGCTCGTTGTCCACTTGCTCAGTTCCTTGGTCAATTTACTTCAATCCAAATAAATTAAACAAGATCCCCAATTTTTAGGTATTTGGGTCTTTGGATCAAGAACACTCTCTCTAGAACAAAGATATGAGATTTTTGTGTTTTTGATCCAAAAATCTTCTTTTTAGACTCATAGATCGTTTTTAATGAAGTGGGGAAGGAAAATACGGTTTAAATCGATTTGAGGGACGTGAGGCTGGGGCAATCTTGGCGGTCTAGTTCTGCCTCAACTGGAGGCTCGAGCTCGGGCCAAGGGGATCTGGCCGGAGATTGTCGCATCCCGGGTCGAGTTCTGCCTTAACTGAAGGCTTGGGCTCGGGCCAGGGGGATCAGGTCAGGGGTTTCTTTCCATGGGTCGAGTTCTACCACAGTTTGAGGCGCAAGCTCGGGCTGGAACTCTTTTAGGCCGATTTCAGCACCCGATGTTGGACCACTTCTCGTTTCTTCTCCGTTCTTCGTCAAAAACCTATTTTTGTATTTTTAAAACTTTTTTGAAAAATTCCTAAAAATCAAAATCAAATAACTAAGCATTTAGTAGAGTTATAAAAATTAAAAACCATTGCGGGTTGCCTCCCACACAGCGCTTGTTTTAAGTCGTTAGCTCGACTCCTTTTCGGCTTAAGCGGAGGATGAATCCACTAAAGGAAGTGAATCTCCTTTAGCTTCTTTTGTCTCTGCACTCGGAAGATCGGGAGGGATTGTGAGCTCATCAAACTTGTCTCCAATGTCTTTTTTAAGAACGGACGCCTTTGGAAAAAGGTTCCAAGTGTTTTCGAGCTTTCTCTTAATGGTTTCCTCGTCTTTTGCATCCATCTCTTTGGGGAGCATGATTTATATCTTTGCAAAAGACTTTGGCACATCTTTAGGCTTCACTTTAGTCTCTCCCCTGTCCTTCTTTACCACAGTAGGTGTCAAGAAGAAAAAAATATCTTTGGAGTCGCATTTACGGTCTATTTTCGCCGATTTGGCCTCTAGCTTCGGTTTCACATGTGGATCTCCTTCCTTGACGTTTTGAAATCTGATAATTATGATTTTTCCTACTAGGAATCAATCCTTAAGTATGCTCATGTCATTGCAATACTTTAGGTGTTAATCCAATCGGGGTTGAGTTAATACAACAAGAATACAAGAAACTCTCTAATTTAAACTAAACAAGTGAAGTTGGTTTTTATATTATCCTAAATGTAGCTTAATAGTAAGCAAATAAATCAGCAAAAGCTAAGCAATTAAGTAAATGAGATTAAGATGATAATAAAAAGGGAACCCTAAGGTGAGGTTATTGATTGGGAGATATAATAGCTAATATATGATGTCCAAGCAATTAAACAAAAGCTAATCCTTTAGTCTTGATCATTAATTAAGACCAATCCATTCTCATGGTACTAATCTATTTGCTAATCACTTAATCAAGAACAAACTCTCATTTGTGAAAAAAGTAATTACCATATATTAATAACAAGATCAATCAACCAAAATTCTATTTAAACATATACTCTCATAGGTTAAACAAGCAAATCCTCTATTTAGCTCTTTGGGAAATTTCATTAAACACCTTGTGGGTGTGAAATTATGTAAGGTCTAAATCAAATTTCTCAAGCTAATCAAGCATTTTGAACACTAAATAGAGAACGAAAACAAGAATCTATAACCTAGACATCAAAGATTAACCATAGAATCCCCATAATCTACCACACCAAGTTCTCAAAAAGACTACTCACTAATCATGAAGAATACACCAAATCTCATGAAAGAGATGTTGTTAATCATGATTAGAGACTAAAAAGATGAAAGATTAATAGAAACAAACTCTAAATTGCATTCAAATCAAAAGATCTCTTACAAAAAAACTCTTCTCTCTAAAAAAGGAATTGCTTTTCTAAGAGAAAACAAGATAGCTCGAATTTAGGTCTAAAACCCTTAAAATAGAAAATTTTGGTCAAACTTGGTCAAACCGGGTCAACCGGGACTTGAACCTGTGGGTCTGGGTCTGCACAGCTGTATCGGCGTGCCTGACACCGATGCACACCATCGATACCAGATGGCCGAGGGACTGGGGAGCTTGTATCGATGTGCTCCTCCCCAATGCACACCACCGATACCAGATGGCCGAGGGACTAGGGAGCTTGTATCGCTGTGCTCCTCCCGATGCACACCACCGATACCAGATGGCCAAAATGACTTCTTCCTTCAGGTCCATATCAGGGTGCTCCTCCCCAATGCACACCACCAATACAAGATTCTCGGCACTTCTATTCTCCTCTTGATCACCTCCCTTATTCCAAACAAGCTCGTATGGATCCATGGCCATCCTCTAAACTTCAATAAGCCTCCAAAGATACCTAAAAACACTAAAATGAACCAAACCATGCAATAACTATCCTAAGACGCACTAAACTCTAAAGTGGATGCAAACTAGACAAAAACTATGGAAATACAAGTGTTGGACACACAAATCTAACTTAAATGCATGCTAGAATGGGATAAAATATGCAACTATCAAGATCTTTCTTGGTGTCTCCAGGCTCTAAGAGAATTCTTTTGTTGATCATCTCAGTCACCTTCGTTGTTTTTAATAAATATATCACCGGATAGAAGACATTCTTGTTGATCCTCGCTAAAGAGATCCTCCGGTTTGGAAAATCAAAGATTGCTCCGGCGGTAGCTAATAAATGAGATCCAAGTATCAATGGTCTCCACTTATTCCCTTTCATCACCATGACTTGAAATTCAGTAGGACTAAGCCCATTGCCTACACGAACGGTCACATTAGGCAAAAATCCATAAGGCGAATCGAACGACGAATCCGCATACTCTATCTTGATTTGCGATCGTTTGAACTCCGAAAGACCTAGCTCTTCCGCCTTTGCCAATGACATGACATTGATGTTAGCTCCTGAGTCACACAAAGAGTCATAGATTTCAATACCATTGATGGTTCAAGGAACCACAAACTTTCCCGGACTTTCGATCTTCTCGTGCGGCTTAATTTTCAGCCTCCTTTTGAAAGCTCTCTTTGATTCTCCTTGGTATGGCTTTTGTTATACTATTTTTTCTAACTCATCAGCCTTAGGAGGTGGTGTAGAGGATGTCACGAGCTCATCTTCATTGGAGGAGACAACATTGCAAAACGTTTTTGAACTTGCATCGGATTGTTTCTTCATGCCTTCCATAGTTTGAGCAACTTGAACATCTAGCGGCTGAACATGAGAAATGATTTAATCGTACTTGTTGTTGAGATTTTTGTCACCATGAGTATCCACCACAAGAGTTGGAATCAAGTCATTCGGACGTGTGGTTTGAGAGATATGGTTGATTTACCAGAGACAAGTCCGCTTGGCCGACACGGTTTCTTCACACCTATATCACAAATAGATGGAACTGATTGGTGTGGAAACAGAAACTAAATGTCCTTAGCACCGATGTGTAGCACTGACATGTGACATCAGTGTTGCAGCTTCAGGGGATTACACTGACGTCACAAGTCGGTGTGACTGATCGGTGTAACACTTATCTCACCCAAACCAGTCAAGCTCACCCGAGGTGGCTCACCCGAGGTGGCCAAAAGAGGGATCTTCAATCCGAATTAGCTTATGTGGTCTTCACAAAAGTTGTACCCTAGTGAGCTAGATGTCGATTGGAAGTGGTTTGAGGCCATTCGGATATGTATTCTAGGAGATATCGTGGTTTTACCAAAGATGCTACATCGGTGCACAAACCCAGGTTTAAGCGGAGATATCGGATCGGTGTTGGCCTCCGACTCACTCTTACCCAACTCAACCGGTTCGGTACCCGGTTTGTCTTGGGTCGACCCGGTTTGCCCCTGTTCACTATTTAAACCTAAAAACCCAATTTTCATGGGCTAAGTCTTTTTCCCTAATGTTTCCTAAGACAAAAACCTCTCTTTTATTTTGTTCTTGGATTTTTGGAAGAGATCATTTGATTTTAATGCAATCTTAGGTTTAATTCTTCTTAATCTATCTAATCTTTCTTTCATTTTAATCTTTCTAATCTCTAATCATGGGTTCAATCATCTTCCTTATGGGATTGAGGGTTTCACCATGATTAGTGAGTAGGTTCTTTTAGGGCTCATGGATGAGGTTGATTAGGAGTTTTCTTGTTTGATCTATGATGTCTAGTGATTAGATCACATGTTTCTTCTCATAATTCTAGATTAGGCTTGAGAAAGCTAATCTAGACCTTAGGGAATTTCATGCATATAAGATGTTCGATGAAATATCACAAGAACTAAATAAGAGATTTTACTTGCTTAACCTATGAGAGTAGTTGTTTAAGGAGTCTTATGGCCATATGAACATGTAAATAATGCTTGGTAATAAACTTTTTACAAATGAGAGTTTGTTCTTGATTAGTTGATTAGCAAAGTGATTAGTATCATGAGAGTGGATTAGTCTTGTTTAAGTGTTCTACGCTAAGGAAAGCATGTTTGATTATGTGTTTAGACATCATAGGTTAATCATAGAAATCTCCAAAGTCCATAAACTCATCCAAAAGCTTGCCTTTATTAATTTCTTAATCTTGTTATGCATTTTAGTCTTGTTCACTTGTTTGTTTGTTTAAATTTGGATTATGTTGCTAGAACTTAAAACTAAAAACACTTCGTTAGCTTGAATTAAAGAGTGCCTTGTATTCTTGTTGAATTGAACTAGACCCTAGATTGGATTGACACCTAAAACACTATAATGACATGTGTATTTAGGATTGATTCTTAAGTAGGTAAAATCCTATTTATCAATTGGCGTCGTTGCCAATTTGAGGTTCTAGTTTAGTCAATAGGATTTAGATTCTTTTTGAGATCAAGCTTTTTATTTTTTATTTTTACTAATCTCTCTATCTAGTTATCTCTTGTATATGCATGAACATGGACCAACACCCACCACCACTCGCCCGTGATGTTGTTGGCGCGGGTGATGCGGCCAATGCTTATGCAAAACCGCCAAGGCATAAGACCACCAACGATGGAGAACAACAATTTTGAGGTCAAGATTGGTCTCATTAACATGGTCCAAAGTAACAAGTTCCACGGCTTGCAAGTGGAAGACCCTTTGGATCACCTTGACCATTTTGATAGAGTTTGTGGCTTGACAAACATGAATGGGATCTCCGAGGATGGTTTCAAGCTTCGTTTGTTCCCGTTCTCCATTGGCGACAAAGCACATCAATGGGAGAAAAAATTCCCTCAAGGGTCTATCACTATATGGAATGAATGCAAGAGATCCTTCCTTGCCAAATTCTTCTCACCTTCAAGGACGGCCAAACTAAGAAATGAGATCTCGAGCTTTACCCAACGCTCAAATGAGACTTTCAATGAGGCGCGGAAAAGGTTTAGGAGCTACACCATGCAATGTCCTCATCACGGTTTCAATGATGCTTCTCTATTGAGCACACGCTACCGAGGGACGCTTCCAAAGATAAAGATGTTGCTAGACACCGCGTCCAATGGTAATTTCTTGGCTAAATAGGTGAATGAAGCGATGGAGTTGGTTGAGAACCTCGCCCAAAGTGATGGAACCTATAGTGATGAGTATGATCGGGCCACACGAACCACTAGCAATTTTGAAGAGCAAAGGAGGGCTAAGGAGATGAAAGCTCTCATTGACAAGATTGACAAGCTTCTTAATGCTTCTCAAAAATCGGTTCACTTTGTTGGTGAGTTTGAAGGACATCAAGGGTCCCAAGAGGAAATGGTGGATTTGAGTAAGCAAGAGAAAGTGCATTATGTTGGGAACCATGGTGGCTATCAACGGGTTTTCAACAACAATCAACACCAAGGCGGCTACTACAACAAGACTCCATTCATCCCTCAACCGGCCTTTCAACAAAGTCTTACACCACAAGCTCAAGGTAACAACTCCATGTCTCAAGACCTTAAAATGAAGAATGTGCTTCAAAAACTCCTACAAGGACAAGCTAATGGAGCACTTGATATAAGCAAGAAGATGAAGGAAATCAACACCAAAATAGCGTGCTCTTATAATGATCTACATAAGAAGCTTGAAGCATTGAGCTCAAAGGTGCAACAATTGGAGACCAAAGGGGCCGCTCCTTCATCACCTTACCCTCAAAGCTCTTCACATGGAAAAGCCATACAAACCTCAAAGGAGTATTGCAATGCCATCCTCTCAAATGAATCACATCCCATCACTGAGCATGAAGCCGCTATTCAGGAAATTGAGCCTCTACTCTATGGTTCACAAGTAAAAGAACTTTGCCCTAGCCATGTTCCCTTGAAGGTCAATGTGGACATTGAGAAACAAGGTGGGGGGGGGGGGGGGGGGGGGGGGTGACCCTTGGGAAAGATGAAGACGTGACCATGATTGAAAACAAGGGTAGTGCTTCTTGCTTTGATTCACATGAATTGACAAAGGTCGCGCCTAAGACTATCCCCAAGCTCGGGAACCCCGGTAATTCTCTCTAGCTTGCTCTCTAGGAGATTTTGAGATTCAGGATTCTCTATGTGACTCTTGTTCAAGTGTAAACGTCATGTCCCATTAGATGCTTAAGAGTCTAGGGAAAATAAACATCACACATCACCCATCTCCCTTCACTTTTGGAGATGATTCTTCACGGAAGCACCTGGTCTCCTTGAAGATTATCCGCTCAAAGTTGGGGATTGCATAGTACCAACGGATTTTGTTGTTATGGATAGGAAGAAGGCCAACAAGCTCCCACTCCTCCTTGGAACCCCATTCCTCAATACTACCGGTGCAAGCATGGACTTCAAAAACCAAAGGGTAGCTCCTATGAATGTGAACGACAAGGTTTACTACCCAATGAAGGCTTCTTCCACCAAGCTTTGTGGCACAATTACTATTGAGGATGATGAGTTTTGTGTTGAGGAAGTGAAGTATGCGGATCGTTGTGAAATGCTTGATGAAGCTCCACCTCCAAAGGGATATGAAGAGAAAGAAAAGTCTCTTGAGAAAAAGAGTTTAGAGTGTGGTGATGGTAAAGAAGCTCCAAGAGTTGAATACGTGGGAATTTGTGCAACAATGGCTGATGGTGATAATGAGGAAGCCCTATGTTTGGATGGTGATTGCTTAGCATCCCCTTTTCACGCCACAATGGAGAATGATGGTGAGTGTAGCAACGGTGTTAAGAAGAGGACAAGGACCAAGGTCAAGAAGAAGATACCAAGCAAGCTTGTTGGGTCTAAGTCCGAGCTAAGCCAACCTCCCACCATGACTCTCACACCGTGGAAGTATGAGGACGGGATGATTGAGTACATGATCAAATGCAAGGGCCGGTCCAAGCCTTTTTCCTCGGTCAAAGCCATCCTTACACCGGAGCTTAAGGAGAAAGGGGAAGCCGGTCTTCAGGAGGTCATGAGCAAGGTCCTCAAGCTTGAACTCAAAGATCTAACATGGAGTGCTCACACTCCTCCATCACCCGCCTAAAAGGGTAACCAAAGTCAAACTTAGCGACTTTAAACAAAGTGCACTTGGGAGACATTCCCATGTTTATCATTGTATATATTCTCTTTGCTTTCTAGTTTAAATTTTGTGTTTCTTAGGCGTTTTGATCTTTTGGTGAGTGGTTGCAAGGTCTCTTGATGGTCTAATTGTCATGAACTTCAAGACAAATGCGTTGGAAATCCATGGCGGCCGCTCTCTTCCTTATCTCCATTGGACTAGTCTCACTTCTCCTTTGTAAGTAATTATTTCCCTTTGAGTCTTTGCATTTTCATTTTTTTGTTTTTGTTTTGGGACTCTCTCTTGAACTTCTTTCACACCGAAACGTTGTGATTTAAGTTTGGGGGAGGGACGGGTATCTAACCTTGTGTTGTGTATCTTATTTTCCATCTTGCATAATTGAGTCTCATGCATTTTCAATAATTTTGAAATTTTTTGAAATTTTGTGCAATTCATGTAGGATTAAGTCTAGATGCATAGCATATAGGGTTGCACTCACTTGCATTGGGAGAATTATCCATGTAGAATATAAACTTAAGAGCTTGATTTAATGCCCTCGTTATGATTTCTTTGATGCATTTGAACGATCACAAAGTTAACGATGATCCATGCTTTGATCTCGCGTTTTGAATGTTTATGTCTTGGTTGAAGCATGCTTTGATTTAATTCCAACTCTATTTATTATTTGAACTCTAATCTTGACTCATAATTATCATGCTCATACATTGAAAAGTTGAACTCATGAATACCATATACATATTTGAGCTATCTTCTCCCTTTTACCACTCTTGTTAGCTCAAATAACCATTTTCCCACCTTTGGAATGGTTCACCTCGCCTTAGCCTTAACCTTCTTTCAAGCCAACATTTCTAGTGTGTGTCTTGAGTCCTATTTTCGAATGAACTTAGAAAAAAGTGTTCAGTTTGGAACGCCATGGAGAAGCTTCCATGTAGAACTAGCTCACACATCAATGAGCTAGACATAGGCTAGGGTAGATAGGTTTGGGTTTTGGGTGATTGATCGAAAGAAAAGAGAGTGTGGAGAAATGGAAAGAGATACGGCGGAGAAGATGGGGATAAGCAATTGATTGAGATGGTTGGCAAAAGAAAGTTGGTTTAGCTCTAAGTGATAAGAAAATAGTCTCTAGCTTTGAAAAGAAAGATAAGAAGCCAAAAATGGCTCAAGCTAGAAAAGAAATGAAAGAGACTAGAGAAGCAAAAGAAGAGCGAAGGAAAGAAAGTTGTGAAAGCCAAACCATTTGCTCATAAGGTGAAGAAGAGAATCCCCTAAGAGTTTGAAAGGAAGTGAAGTGGTGAAATATTGTGGTATATGAAGGCAATTATCCTTGCGGAAAAGGGTAGCTTAGGAAGGTTCACTTTGGGTTTAGGAATAGGAGTGGAGTTCATATCGGGGCATTGGGTAGATGGAAGTCATCCTTGTATGCATCGGTTGTTCTTTACTCTTAGCATTTTGCCAAAGTTCATTCCTTCATGAGAGATCCCTTGCATTGGAATACCCACATTGTTTGAGATCACTTTTATCTCGAGACCTCTCTCTTAGCCAAATGAGTTCACTTGATATGTATAAGCATGATTCACCGTTTGCACTTAATGAATGTTAAAGAGTTGGAGGATAGAAATTCTTGTGGATGCTAAGGCCTAGACCCAATTCGTGTTGCAAAGAGTATGGCTAAATCTTTTGAAGTAGAGGTTGTTTGTGCATCATATAACTACTCTCAACGATATTGATTCGAATTTTTTTGTTGATATTCTCGGATTTGAACTTCCACTTTCAAACCTCTCTCTCTACTTGTTTGTTTGCTTGAGGACAAGAAAATGAATAAGTTTGGGGGAGTTGATATTCCCATATTTTACCCGTTTTAACATGCATTTATGTTATTGTTTTGTGTCTCATGCAAGTGTCTTGCATAGTTTTATAGCATTTTTGGTCTTTATTAGAGTATTAGGTGTTTGCATTAGGTCCTGGTGAGTTTTGCATGCATTTGGAGTGTTTTTAGGTGTTTTGGAGACAGTTGATGATGTTTGGAGTTATGGAGCATACGAGAAAGAAGAGTCTGTCCGGAGTGTCTGAATGAACGGGTCAGAAAAAGGGTTTCCAGTCAGATCCAGCTTCAATGGTCTTCATGGAAGGAGTTAGATGTCCATAGGATTTGGAATCAAGTCATTTGGACATGTAGTTTAAGAGATATGGCTGATTTACCATAGACAGGTCCGCCTGGCCGAGACGGTTTCTTCACACCGATGTTACAAATCGGTGCAACTGATCGGTGTGGAAACAGAAACTAAATGTCCTTAGAACCGATTTGTAGCACCTACATGTGACATCAGTGTTGCAGCTTCAGGGGATTACATCGACGTCACAAGTCGGTGTAACACTTATCTCACCCAAACCAGCCGAGATCACCCTAGGTGTCTGAAAGATCTGGCCTAAAGAGGGGTATCCAATCCGAATTAGCTTATGTACTCCTTACAAAAGTTGTAGTCTAGTGAGTTAGCAGTCGACTGGAAGTGGTTTGAGGCCATTCGGACATGTATTCAAGGAGATATCGTGGTTTTACCAAAGATGCTACATCGGTGCACAAACCCAGGTCCAACACCGAGATGTTCCACCGATGAGTGACATCGGTGTTGGCCTCCGACCGAATCTTAACCAACTCAACCGGGCCGGTACCCGTTTTTTCCCGGGTCGACCCGGTTCGCCCCTGTTCAATATTTAAACCTAAAAATTCAATTTTCATGGGCTAAGTCTTTTTCCCTAATTTTCCCTAAGGCAAAAAAACATGTCTTTTATTTTGTTCTTGGATTTTTGGAAGAGACCATTTAATTTTAATGCAATCTTAAGTTTAATTCTTCTTAATCCATCTAATCTTTCTTTCATTTTAATCTTTCTAATCTCTAATCATGGGTTCAATCATCTTCCTTATGGGATTTGAGGGTTTCACCATGATTAGTGAGTAGGTTCTTTTAGGGCTCATGGATGAGGTTGATTAGGAGCTTTCTTGTTTGATCTATGATGTCTAGTGATTAGATTACATGTTTCCTCTCTTATTTAGGCTTCATAGTGCTAGATTAGGCTTGAGAAAGCTAATCTAGACCTTAGGGCATTTCATGCACACAAGGTGTTCGATGAAATGCCCCAAAATTAAATAAGAGATTTTACTTGCTTAACCTATGAGAGTAGTTATTTAGGGAGTCTTATGACCATATGAACATGCAATTAATGCTTGGTAATCAACTTTTCACAAATGAGAGTTTGTTCTTGATTAGTTGATTAGCAAACTGATTAGTGCCATGAGAATGGATTAGTCTTGTTTAAGTGTTCTAGGAAGAGGAAAACATATTTGATTATGTGTTTATACATCATAGGTTAAACATAGAACTCCCCAAAGTCCATAACCTCATCCAAGAGCTTGCCTTTATTAATTTCTTAATCTTGTTTAAGCATTTTAGTCTTGTTCACTTGTTTGTTTGATTAAATTTGGATTAGGTTTCTAGAACTTAAAACTCAAAACACTTTGTTAGCTTGAATTAAATAGTGCATTGTATTCTTATTGAATTGAAGTAGACCATATATTGGATTGACACCTAAAACACTACAATGACATGTGTTTTTGGGATTTATTCTTAAGTAGGTAAAATCCTATTTATCAGTGAGGTACATTCTCGGTTGATTGCTGGTCCGACCTCGGGGTGGAGCATCTCTCAGCTTTTCTTTGAAATTCGGGGCTTGGTGCAGGGCATCCTGGATCGTCAGGGGCACTCTTAGCGTGAGTTCTCTTCGAAAGTCCAACCCATGGCTTGATCGCGGCATGATCGTTCACATCCCCCGCTTTCGAGACCGTTGCTTTGAATCGCTATATAAAACCCCGTAATGATTCTGTTTGTCCTTTAGTCATGATCCACATATCGGGATTTGAGGTTTCTTGCTCAATGAGCACGGCGAATTGCTTCAGGAATTGATTGGACAATGGTCAAAAATTGTCGATTGAGTTTCGTTCAAGATCTGAGAACCAATCGAGGGAGACACCCTTTAAGTGCTCTGCGAATTGGCGGCAGAATCTCGCATCTTCTTTTTTTCCTCGATTTCGGCTCTGCACATCGTCATGCGGAAAACTTTTATATGGTTCTTAGGATCGGTCGAGCCATCGTAGAGCGGGATTCTGACCTTTCCTCGATAAGGAATGATCGCCTCGATAATCCTAGTCGTAAAGGGGGTTCCTCGCGTTTCCTTTGGCCTTTGATCGGTCTTGGGCGCTGTACTAATTGCACGATAACCCTTTGTGTAGATGGTTCTTCTCTCGATGTTGTTTTGAGTTAGGGATGCTTCGATCTTGCTCGTTTCACCCATCCAGGGTTGGTTCGTCTTTGCTAACTCGTCGTGTTGGCTATGTTGTGTCCCTAACTCATTTGCTCCACCCAGAAAATAATTTCTTCCTCTTATATTAGATCGTTGCTGAACCGATCTGAGTTGTGGGTATCCTCAGGAAATGCTACTCCTTCCAGTTTGTTGCGTCGTTTTTGGTTCATCTTTCTCAGCTCGTCGACACGTTGCATTTTCTCCACCCAGAGAATATTTTCTTCAACTTCCATTAAATTGTTCTCGACCCGACTTGGACTGGTGATGTTTCCCACGACTGTCGTTCCCTCTAGTGCCGAGGCGAGTTCAGCGCTTATGACGAAACCCAAGGTGTTGGTCCTTTTGGTTTGGATCGCTCTGTCATTGGTAGCTTTGATCATTGCTCCGAGCTGAATTCCTACGGTTTCGCGGGTTTGCTGCTCCATTTTGCGACTTGACCGGAATGGATCAAATGAGAGCGGCCTTGCCGCCGTGTGTGTCACCCCTTCAGACGGGTACGGTGTTGGGAGCCTTTCTGCCGAGGTCATCATGGGTGTGGAGAAGTGGATGGCCATGTTAAGAACAAGCCGATTTGAGCAAGGATCATCTCCTACGAATCTTGCCCCTTCCAGTGCCGAGGTGAGCTTGCCATCCGTAAGGAGTTTGTTCTTTCTACGGGCTCATAGATTTTTTGTTCCGTTCTGTGACCCTGCCGAAGTGGGTCAAATAAGAATGACCTCGTAATCGCGGACGTCCCCTCCCAAGACGGGTGCAATAGTCGTAGTCCTTCGTTAGCCGAGGTTCTTGTGGGTGTTGAGAAGTCAAGGGCTACCGGGTTGAGGCCGAGCCTCCTCGTGAGCATTCTTGGAGACACATTCGAGCCGAGGTATCCCATTTGCATTTCCCAGGTCCAACCTTCAGACGTCAGCGTTTCGACCCTTTCCGATAGGGTTTTGTTCAGCTTGTCTTGCCCCTCTGCCTTCTGTAGCATCGAGATTAGCATGTTCTTTCATTCGGCTAAAGGCGCCGATGTTGTCTCCATGATTGCAGGAGGACTGTCACTAGGATCGACCTCACTTCTGCTGTTGTTGTTGGCGTCATCGCCGACTCTTTGTTCGTCTCCGTCCATCTCTTCATATCTCGTGCCTGGTATTTTTCATGAGTAAGAAATCTTCTATTCCCACATACAGCGCCAAATTGTGTGAGTCGAAACTCGCACAATCTGTTTTTGTAAAGGATTTTTAAGGGAACATAAGTTTATGGGGAAAACACAAGCAGATATCCAAATATGGTTTTTTATTATTGTTGTTTGTAAGCGTTTGAGTACAAGAGCAGTATTGCTAAGAGTTTCTGCTAGGGTTTTCAGATGTGTTGTTACAAGTGATTATGATTACTATTTTTACAAGTCTGCATCAGCGAGAATCTCAGAAGAAAAAAGAGTATTTCCTTTTTACTTCGTGTTGTCGCCGACTAGGGAAATTGATGACATGGGCCTTTAGTTCGGCCCAAAAGAGTTGGTAAGTAACATGTATCTCGGCCCATCTGCAATCTGATGGGCTCAACCTTTCCTTTCGGGGTGAACCGATCCCTTTTGGTCCTATCTCGGTTCAGTCGGAAGAAATCAATGTCTTTGACCTCGGCTCGGCCCTGCTCCGCTCAGGGCTGCTTTGCCGAGGTAGGATTTTTGAGGCTGGCTATTCGGGTGCGGCTTGGGCTTCTCTTGTTCCCTTGGATCAGAATTCCTTGTCTTGAATCGTTAATCTCGAGTGGATGAAATCTGACCCTAATAGTGGCTCTCTATTTTGTGAGGCTAAAAACAAGTATATATAGCCCTAAAGACCTCCTAGGGTTTCATTAAACCAAAAAAGGAAGTTTTTGGGTCGCATGATCAGCCAAGATTATTGGCCTAGCTACTGGGCCGAGCTCGGGCCCAATTCGGACATGTTTTCAGTAAAGTCAATGTATATTACTGACCATTGTTCCGAATGACTTGCAACCAATTCCATATGAAAGATGACTCCAAAGGCTATCTTTTCACACAATTTCATCGCAATCCATCAATGGGAAGGCATCCAA
This sequence comes from Eutrema japonicum, assembly GCA_030161315.1. Classification (NCBI taxonomy): domain Eukaryota; kingdom Viridiplantae; phylum Streptophyta; class Magnoliopsida; order Brassicales; family Brassicaceae; genus Eutrema; species Eutrema japonicum. The sequence continues at coordinate 34,307,758 of BSQW01000007.1, read as the reverse complement.
CGAAGGTAAAACTTTTGATGCATATGTGCTTTCCAATTGGAGAAATCCGCTTTTCTTGAGCTTTAGGTGTTTGGCTGATCTTCTGGACTTTGAAACATGTCTTTGACGTGAAAAACTCCTTTTTGGCTCTATTTTGCTTCTTTTGATGATTCGACCTATATAGACTTTAAAACTACAAATACGAGAAAACTACCTCAAAAAGCACATAACCGAATAAAAATGTTTAGATCAAATACTAAAACCCGAAATAAAACAGTAAAATATAGAGTATATCAACTCCATAGACTTATCTTTTTTCCCCTCAAGCAAAGAAAGAAACTAAGAATAGAAAAGAGGTTTGAAAACGCGGAAACTCACCAATTCTTTAGAACGTCGTACTAACCTTCATTGTCGTAAACCAATTAGAACATATTTGACGTTAGATAGAAATCACTATGTATTTCCTCGTTTAGCTTCTCAACTTCCCAAGTACCCACATTCTCTTAAGGTTCTTACAAATTCTCCATTGCTAACTTCTTTAAAGTTAAAGGCGTGTTGTCTCATCGAGGGAGTATCGATCAAAGAACATGTAGACTTTCCTCAATCAAGTTTCATGCTTACCCTTGAAAGTCTTAATTCTGGTTTCTTTCTGTTCCCTTTATCTCTATTCCTTAAATCGATTTCTTGTTTTTGTTTCACAGGATCAAGGAATACGCGAAGCGAGTATTGATGGTGTTTGCCACCAAATCCCTGGTTCACCTCCTTGTATAAGTCTATGAGACGCGAGTACTAATGGTGTTTGCCACCGAATCCCCGATTAACTTCTTCTGGCATACTTTCATGAGACATGAGTATTGATGGTTTTTGCCACCGAATCCCCGGTTCAGTTCCGCGCCATCCATATCCTTTATGCATTAAAGTACTTAACTGAAGGGAAGAGAGAGGAAAACCGTACTCACACAGACTTGTCATGGCAGGCTTGGAAAAGGTGTCTTGGTCGATGTATACCAAGCCCCAAGATGAGAAAAGTTAAGTTCATTAGTTTGAAGCCAACGTTAAATCCTTCGGTTCCCTTAGAGAAATGAGAGTTTTCATGGTAGGTCGGTCCACTCATGGGTTTTCCATTAGTAAAAATTTGCGGTCAATTTATGTTAAAACGGTCACTAAAAGTTTGTGTCACACGGTTAATTCCAAGAAAAGTTTATAATTTCCAACATAATAGTTTTGACTCAATAAAACTACTCAAGAAAAATAGTTAAAATGACTCAAGAAAAATAAAAATAACATCAACGAAAAATAAAGTGCGTTAGTAAACGATAAATCTCCCCCCCCCCCCAGACTTACTTCGCACCGTCTCGGTGTGAAAGTGAGAGATACAAGGGAGCGGACAGACTCGATAAAATAAAATAAGTTGTAAAGAGAAAATAAAATAAAAATAAAAAATTTGACGAAGGGACCTTGATCATAACGTCTCTGAGACGGAAGATGAAGTCTCGTCACAAACTGAAACATCCTTACCTCGACCACCAACAATAGGAAGCAAATCTAAAACTCCATCAGACGGATGCCCAAACCCTTGATGCCAAATATCCTCAGCTCCATGTTTATTCAAATGGAAGGCTCGGAAAGTTGTTAAGTAACGAAAAACATACAACCCATCTATGAGCTCACTTGCTCCACTCAGACTTCTTGTTGTACGATCTTGAAGGACACAACCTTTGCTAGCAACCCGCATCACCACATCTTGATATGCGTTGAGCTGAAACACATATATCAAATTGCATTGTAATCCTGGCACAAACAACACATTCTTTAGCTTAAAATCTGCATCAAAAATCATTGTCCCTTTTTCTCTCGACAAACTATGCTCTCCATTTGGTAGACCAATAGAACATGTCAACATATATTTCTGATCAGCAAGGATATCGCCAAATCTCGTCATATGATTTGAGGCTCCTGTATCAAGTACCCATTCAAGAGATAATTTCTTACCGTCAATACACGGTTCTGTCCCATGTTTTCTGTCTAGCAACTTGATCAAAGTGCTCAACTCGTAGTTGTTAAGACCCGTGTATCCATACTTTTCTGCACTTGTTCCATTTTCATTGTGAGTAACTGCAGCGTTTACGCGTACCATTTCACGCCCCTTACCAGTTCCTCGACTGCTGGTATTGCCAATTTGTGTAACACACGAGACCTGGTGTGTTACACACACCACTTGTGATGCTCGTTTTTCTCTCCAATTCATAACAATGTTGATGCTTTCTATCAACTTCTCTTTTAAATTCACTTGATTCACGTCAGACAACGGAACTGTACTTATGATAGATGTATGAACCCCACCAAGCACCGCATCATCTGAATATGAACCAAGAAAAATGGATGAATATGTCTTCTTCCTTCTTCTTTTCGAGTTCTGCGTTGAGATTGCACGAACAACCTCTGCACTTGCACACCAAAGTCTTCTCATATTTGGTCATCTTCTCCCACAAGACTCACCGTGCCGTCCGCACCACTTGAGCCCATTCTTCAAAGTTTTCTTTATTTAACTGTCCATGTCCAATCAAGGCTCTAGGGTTTTCATTCGCATCCAATTGGTACATATGTACCATGTTCTTCATCTTTCCCGCAACATCATTTGTTGGTTTCGATTCAGCCATCATCATTTTCGGATCTGTTTATGTCGTCTCTGATACCATGTAAAACATGGTTCAAGCTTCTGGGATTTTCTCTGTGTTTATTATCAAACATGATACAAGTGTATATATTACTAAGAAAGAACATTAGAGAATAAGCTACTTTCCTAAACTACTTTTATTTACAATCAATTAGCAAAATATACTAATTCATGATTCATCTTCAATGAATCCGCTAACATTATATTTGCTTTGGAAAACAAATTATATTTATTACTCACTCTGTTTCATAAAGAGTGTCACTTTGACACTTTTTACACATATTAAGAAATTTTAAAATTATACTAATATACCCCTATTTAATATACCCATAATTAATTCAAAATGATATAAATACAAAGGTTTTTAGCTTTCGGTAAAGGGTAATTCTGAGAATTAGTTTGAAAAGTTGCATTGAAAATGTAAAATGACAATCTTTTTGAAACAAAAAATTTACTTTAAAATGACACTCTTTGTGAAACAGAGGGAGTATATGAGTGTACTAAAATATAAATAGATGGATCTTATGGCTAGCTATAACTCATTTTTAGAGGAAAAAATTCTGGATTTTTTTGGTCTCTTCCTTTTTATATAATCTAAATTCTCGTACACACATATAAAAGTTCTTACATATTATACGTAACACATATAAATAAACAAATCAGAGTAACCACACAATGGTTCCATAACATATATGCATGCTATTTAGTTATGTACACAAAATATAGCTCTATTTGTCGATGATTCCGTCTCTTCACATGTACATCTACTTCTTGTTGTCCATGTGTGTTTTTAATTTTTGTTATTGCGTCGGTATTAAAATCATAATCGAAATCATATGAACATCGAATGAAATTGGGAAGGAACATGTTGTGTGATTCCTTGTTGGGCTGGGTTTTGTATTTCCTTGTTGGATTAGGTTTTGGTCCGTGTAAAGAGAGAGAGATTAGTCCACTCTCTAAAATCCTTATGTGTTTCTTTACATATAATAGCCGTTTCCAGAGCACATGATCCACTTAAGTTTCAGTCATGTATCGAGCATATGTGTCACCTAAGTCTCAGTCATATGTCGAGCACATAGTCCACTTAAGTATTAGTCATGTGTCGAGCATATGTTTTATTGAAGTCATTATTGTCATGCATGTTTCGAGCAGATCTTTAACTTAAGTATCGACCATGTGCAAGTAACATGTTGGCATGTTTAAACAAAAGATGAACCCATCGATGCCCACTTCTTTCCGTTCTTTTGGTCATTTTCCATGACCTATTGAATCACTATCCATGTGGTTCATGCCGAAAACCAAAAAGTGGTCTACTTATACGCTCATAATCCATGGATCTTCTATCTAAGCCGGGAAAAATAAAAACTCTATAAATAATAGTTTAAACTTAGCATAAAAGAGGGAGATCTTAAAGAAACATCCAACAACAAACATAATGCGGAAAATTCCCAATTGCTGCCTCCGTAGGAGTCAAAACGACGACGCAATTATCGGGGACATGCTCTACCTCAAAAATTTATAGTATGTGAAAATTCTTCAAATTTAATATTTTATACTAGGTAATATAGTATTCTTATAATTTTAACTACGTACTCCAAATTTATATATTCCCTAACAATAGATCTCTTGTAATGTTATAAGAATCTTAACAACGCGGCGCCCCGAAACAACAAGCAAACTTTCTGTGAGGAGTCCATATCAGCCACAACATCGATGGAGCAAGCCAACGACACACCTCAACTCTCGATGGAGCCTATTATATCGAGTGACCGATACAGTCGACCGATGCACACAGAAAACTTTGTTATTTTTAAGACCCGACCCGGTTTGTTCCAGGTCATCTCGGTTTGATTTCTAAACGCTATAAATACATTTTGGGTGTTTTCTTAAACCTAAGTTTTATCTATTCTTGCATCTTTTCTTAAAAAAAAGTACAAAACCTAAGTTATTCTTGGATCTTAAATTCTTTTATGAGCAGTCAGTGAAGTTTTCTTTTTATCTATTATCTTTCTTTATTTTTTCCTTAATCATGTCTTCTTTAATCATTATTGATTTTGTTTCTAACATAATGTGTGAGTAGTTTCTTTATGAATTATGGGTTAGGTAGATTTGGTTGATTAAGGATTGATTAATGATGTATAAACTTGTATTTTTATATATCCACATGATTAGAGTGTGTTTAATGCTAGGATCGAACTTGCTAACTAAATCCTAGATCTTGGACATTTAATGTATTGAAAGTGTTTGATAAAATGTCTTGACCAACTCTTAGTCATGCATTTCATTATTAGCCAATGGAAATTGATGATTAAGATGGATTTTAGGTAAAATACTTATGTTTAAGGATTATAATTCATTTAATTACTATTGGAAAATTGGCTAGTAGTGTAATTATTAGAGAATAAATTAATATCATGGAAATATATTAGTCCTCTTTGTGTGTTTTATACCTTTGGATTGAGCCTGCTAGCATCATAGGTTAATCAATAATCGTACCAAATCAATGACCTTAGCCCATGATCTATATTTCCCTTATTGCTCGACCTTTGTTTTATTGATATCTTGTTTGCTTTGTTCTATTTTCCACTTCTCCTTTAGTCATTTTCTATTTAGATTTCACCTTATTTCACCCATGAAAAACCCATCGTCTCATTAGCCTAGCTTAGGAAGTTTCTTAGAATCTTAGTGACTATAGTTAGGCTCTCCTCATAGATTCAATCCTTATTTACTCATCATTTCCTTGCACTTGGGGTAGATTTAGGTTTAAAATCTTTGCATGCATCATTGCATCAATTATTCCTTGATAGATTACACATAAATATTTACTAGAAACTAAACAATAAAACAGGATTAATGGTCGAGAAAATCACATGGATAGAAGCTTTTGGGCATTCAGAGGAAAAGAAGAGCTTGTTGTGTCTTGGGAGAAGTGCGCAACTTATTACTGGAACAAATGCATATCAATGAAAGTGAGTGGAATTTCATGGAGATGAATCATGAAGGGAATTCTTTTTAAGGTTTTTTCTTCTCCATGAGGAGAAGAGGGTCTCAAATAGAAAATAGAATAGTGTTCTGACGTCGTAAAAACGTCAGAGGTGAGAAGATGAAGAGTTCCCTTTTTTCCCTTTAAGAAAGAGAAAGAAAAGAAGATTTCACGCCAACCTTTTTCAATATTGACACCTCTGCTTTCTTATTTGAATTTTCACTAGTATAGTTGTGCATTTTTTTCCAGTGTTCGATGTAGTTTTGGTTATAGACTTTCTGAGTTCAAGATTCCAGCGTAAGTTCAATATTTATGAAACTCTTCAAAAGTAGAAATAAGATCTTCAAATTGGGTAGTTAAAATAAGAAAATCTTTGTGGTAAGGAAACAATTAGATATAGATATATATATATATATATATATATAAAATTGGTGATCCAAAGCTGTAAATATTTTTTAATGGGAAAAATGAACGTTAAACGGTAAAAAATACTTAAAAAGGTAAACAGAAGTAATATTACTGTGATTGGTAATATTATAGGGATATAATAGTAAATAATGAAAATAATTATAGTCATCTGAATAACAACATTAGATTGTATAATTAGGAGAATGACAAAGTTACGGTGATGGTGGCCGTCACCGATAATTTGATTAACTTCTTTCACCTTGGCTTATCCCGATGTACAAATAAGTAAAAACAAGAAATGAGCCCTAAATCCGAAAAAACTATAAAGCCAAAAATCTAGATAAAACGAGGATTGAGCCATAAATCAAGAAATTAGGAATCATAACCAAATACAACTCAGTTAAACCCATATATCACCATTAAATTTAAGCAAGCATAAATTTGACACTATTATTATTACAGTCTATAAACATCTATACTATTAAAACATAATCACTGCAGAAAAAAACCTAGGAAACATGTGTTATATATTACATGAAATGCCATTAAGCATGTTTTATTTGACTAGTGTCTCAGTAAATGATTTTTTTTTAATTTATCATTGACATTAAACATGTTGATCAAAAAATATTTATTCACATTACACATTAAACATGTTGACCAAAAAATAATTATTCACATTAAACATATTGCCAAACAGCTCTAGGATCCTTAATTAAATTAACAAATCAAGACACACAAAAATCTCCTGAATACCCTAAATCAAAAAAAAAAATCTTCTATAGAATCTCCTGAAAACTTTTGGACTCTGAGTGCAGGCCCGGTTCTAAGGGAGTGTTTGGGGTGCAAATGCACATGGCCCACTTTCTTTCTTTTTAAAGAGCCAATTTTTTTTTACGGCCCAATTTTTTATTTTATAGGGCCAAATTGTTTGTTGAATAGGACCCATATTTTTATTGAGTCAGCCCTGTCTGAGTGCACAATAGTTCTTTATGTAACTGTAAAATTGTAGATTATGAAATGGAGATAAAAGCATGGGAAGGCTATGGAAAATAGGTTTTTGTGACTGCAAAATTGGATCTCAAATATTCACCCATAATCAGCCTATATAATTTGTTGCTGCCATGTAGGTAGATATAAATGGTATTCATATTGAGAGATATACTTAATATAATGAATAAGATATTAATGGGATAAAAATGAATGGAATAACATCAATTTTTGGTCAACTACTAGTTGAATGATTTACAACATAATTTGCTTACACTCTTAATTATTCCAACATAACATATGGGATAAACAAATTACACAACAAATCAACAAAACGTTATCTTCTCACTATAAATCTAAGAATTACAAACTCAACATATTTGAATACTACCACTTAAATTAGATCTTATTTATTATTTTACATTTTGTATATTACACAAATTAATCTACAAAACATATTACTCCGCACGAGCGCACATGTTAGAATATAGTTATTATTATTATTATAATCTTCGGACTCCGACAAAAAGAATAAATTTGATATTTAAATTCTATTAATTTATATTAAATTTTGAAAAATAAAAATTAATACTTTCTTTTTTAAAAATCCATTGGTTATTTGAATTAAGCAAAAATCAAATTTTAAGAGTGTAACAACAAAACTAAAAATATTATAGTTTTTCATTTAATTTTGTTTATGAGGTTGTCTTTTCATTTTTGTTTACAATCATGTTTGGCTCGGTTGTTAGTCTTTTCATATACTTATCAAAAATGTTTATTTTGAACTATAGATGATAATTTATTATTCTTGAAAATTATTGTTATTACAATCTTCAAACACGCGTTAAGAATAATGTAAATTTTTAGGTATATTACATTAATTTAAATTATATTTTTATAATAATTTCTCATTTAAAACCCCTTTTGTTTTTAGAATTAAAAAAAAGATTTTTAGTGTGCAAAAACAAACACTAAAAATATTATAATTATTTATTTAATTGATTTTATGTGATAATTTTTTCATCTAGTAAAAAACAGATTTTATTCACTCGGTAGTCTTATCATATAATCATCAAATAATGTTTCCTTTGAACTTAGCTTTTTACCCTAGACGACAATTATTTTTATCCATAAATGATAGTTAATGACACCTAAACATTATTATTATTACAGTTTTCATACACATTTTGAAAACAATAAATTTCTTAACACATTATTATTATTATTATTATTATTATTATTATTATTATTATTATTATTATTATTATTATTATTATTATTATTATTATTATTATTATTATTATTATTATTATTATTAATAATTTTAAATTATCAAATTAATTATTGTGATCTCTTCCTCTTTCAGTTGTTATCGCGTCGTGACGAGTAGTCACTTGTTAAGCTATGCATTCCTATGTGTATCTAGGAATATACATGTATTTGGTTGTTTCTTGAACTTACATATATATATATATATATATATATATATCGTTATACTTGTTCGTTTTGGATGAGGATATGAGACACTTAGATGTGATAGGTTGTTAAAACAAATATGGTTGAGTGATGTTGTGAAAGATGTTTGTTGTGCAAGAAAGAACATTGTAACAATTGGAAATATGAATATACTATTCTTGTTTAGAATCAAAACTCTATTACTAGATTTCTATATTTAAGGTTTAATATATCACAAAACAAGGAGAGAGAAAATTAAGAAAAAGAGTTAAAAGAGAAATCCACAAAATCCTAACAGCCATGCTTCTTTCAGAGTCCTTGTGTCTTCGTTTCTTAAACCCAAGTTATACGTTAGTCTTGGGCTGCCATTATCCTCGATGACTTTGACATTGGTCTTGGATTTCTCCAAGTCTTTATGACCTGACTCCCACATACTGAGGTAATGAGTTCGAGTGTAATTATACGAAGAATCAACATTTTCATGATTTTTTGATGGTGGAACATCGACTTCAACACAAATCCATTTTTCGTTGTACTCTTCCTCTTATCAAAAGCAACACCAGTAGATACTACAACTGATTGCATAATAGTAAAAAGAAAACCTAAATGAGTTTTAATTTCAAAATAAAGATTTGAATTTTTAGAAAGAGTGAGAGAAAGAGAGAGAAGAAAAAAGAAGAATAAGCAAATGTTTGGTTTTGGTGTTTTAAATCAGGTTCACTATTCCATTGCATGGTACTGTTGCAATGAGGACAACGTTTGGTGTTTTAAATGACCCATGCAACGCTCTTTAATACATCTAAGACGAGATTCCACCGAAGAGAAGCATTGTTGTAAATCACAGGTAAATGTGACTGGAGCTAGCAACTTAAACAAAAGGTGTGACCAAATAAATACAAACACAGCACACCAAAATCAAAAGAAGATTCATAATCTATATGTGATATCATATCATATCATGAGTGTATTTTTCATAGATGTGATGCAAGGACGACCAACAACAAAGAATCAAAGTGTGGATATATTAAATCTCCCTCACTAAGTTTTGTTTAATACACATATAACAACATGGATGCATAATTAAATACAAAAACGTAAAATGAAAAATGATAACAAAGAGGATCTAGCGATACCTTTTAAGGTTTGTCTGTCTGAACTAAAGAAGAATAAAATATTTTTTATCTTCATGTTTTATTGTTCCTTTGTTAGCTTCATTTCTCCCTCCATCTTTGTCTCACTCTCTTTCTATAAACGAGAAGAAAATAAATATAAATATAAATCTCTGAAAAAAAATACGGTCCTAATGGCAACGTAAATAAGAATCATTTTATCATGTTATCATTTTATGTATGTATATGAACTTGATAGATAAACAAAGACGTTATTGATAATTTGGTATTTTACCATAAAATGGAATGGTGCAACAAATTTAATCAGAAGAAGAAAAAAAGAATAAAATCGAAGACATATTTATGATTAATGAGAAGATTACTGAATATTACAGATATACGTTGTCGATGAAAAATAGGAGAAACCCTTGAATTCTATCGATAGGCAATGAGTTTGGTCAGAAAATCGCTGATGGTTTTACGAAGTGGTTTTAAGGTGTAACGTTCAAAGGAGAGAGTTAATTACAGTGAGGATTACTGAGTGTGCTAATGAATTTAATGGTGATATATATAGTGTGAGAGGGAGAGACACTTAATTTACTCTACATGCTCACAGAAAACTGAAGAAAAGGGAGAGACACATAGTTGATTATTAATTTCATAATCTTATCATTTTATCCACGTGTCACAACGTGATATGATTGCATAATATTAAGTAGATAACTAAATTTAGTTTTTTTCTACCATTATAAGAGAAATATAATTAAATTTAGTCCTTTTTACATTTTAATATTTGTATCCTTTTTTGTAGTGTTAATTTTTCATTTTGAGAAATAATTTTTTTTATAAAATCGTATATGGTAGGAGCCTAAGAGTATGCATATTTTGTTAAAACACGTGTAAAAAATGTGACAGCCTATAATTTGGGATAATTTCCTTTCTTGTATCTATGCATTCATGGAATAAACATGCATTTACACGTCTGATTTGTATTTTCATGTACATATTGCAACAGCAACACAAATGTTTATACTACCTTTCAGGCATTCAATATTCAACTTCTTTATAATCTAATAAATAAATATAAAATTACTTTTATTATTAATTTTTATTTTTATAATAAATTTATTGACATTGACTATTGACGAAAAGTGAACGTATTTCATTTGCATCCTCGAAGTTAGTCTCACACCATATAGAAAACATGCCCGAATGGGCAATGAGAACAACGTAGAATATATGTGCAAGTATAAATACACTTTAACTTTTGAAAATTTATATTTTTTATACAACTTAGAGAATTTCGAGTCATGTACAAACTATTTAGTTTTAAAATTTTAACAAATTTGCCTAAAACAATCTTGCTTCATTTTAAAATAATGTAGAGGTGGGCAAAAAAACCCGAACTAAACCAAACCAAACCAAACCAAAATAAGTGATTTGGTTTGGTTATGGTTTAACAGAAAAAAATATTTGGTTATCATTTTTTAAGACTCTGGTTTCGGTTTGGTTTGGTTAAAAACTAAATGGTTAAAAATCAAAATTCCAAATCGTATTATCCATCTATTTGTTTTTGTTTGAATCAAACTCAACCTTAACATTACCGTTTCAACCCTGTGAAACTTACTATTACAAATCGAAGCAACATTTCTCCATACATTTTCTCATGTGATATTATGTGGAATTAGAAATTGATGACAACTATTTAATTTTTTTCTATATCAAAATTGTGCTTAGGAGGTTATGTTGTTTTCTGGATCCATCTCGTTTTATCTCCCAAAGTTGAAAGTTATGTAATAAATTGAAAAGACCAGAAACCAAATCAAACCAAACCGAACCAAACTGTATATGGTTTTTATATGGTTTTGATTTTTATAAAACTGATAAACTGTAAATCGAACCATACTAAACTGAAATATATATATATGGTTTTTTATGGTTTGATTTTTTGTAAAACCGATACACCGTAAAACCAAAAAAAAAACAAACAAGAAACCGAAATGCCCACCCCTAATATAATCCATCAATATTTCTACAAAAACAAATTGTGGAAATATTTTATATTCTTCATATATATATATATATATATATTTTGGACAAAATTCTTCATATTTAAATGTTCAATCGTTCACAATGACCAACTTTAACTAAAATCACAATAAATTAATAAATTAATCTCAAACTCAAATTTTGATCTACACACCATATTTACGTTATCAATCATCTACTATGACATATAAATTTTAAATTTATGTAGAATACGACAGCTTGTCTAGAACATTATTCAACCAAGAGAGGTTTGCAGATTTTGTCAATTTCTAAACGTTTTTTTAAAAAATTAGCACTTTTTCAACTTAATTAGGAAAGTAGCATTTATTTTAGTGTTCATGACAATTTCACCTCTGCACAGTACAGCGTGTACGACCGTGTACCGTACACGGAGCTGTAAGGAGAAGGGTAAAATAGTTATTCCGACACAAAATGACAAAACAAAAAACAGAAGTGACAAAAAAACTAAGGGAAAGTTGAAAAAATGACTTTTGGTGCAAAGAAGTCTTCAACCAATTAAGTTTTAAGGATTGCTAGTACGTCTCAACCATTAGCAAATCATTTATTTTACAGCTTTCTAAACTGTTATTTTCTTTTAAAAAATGGAGCTTTCTTTAAAAACCTAAAATCAGTTACAACATCAATTATATAGCCTTTTATCTAAATTTGTAATCTATTTTTTCTCTATATATTTTGTTTTTATCTATGTTGTTTTCGTTTTGCCTTTATGTATTTTTCTATCTCATTTATATGTCTTTTGTATTTTCTTGAGCACCTGTTATCTACTTTGAACCACTCACCAAACCACCCAACGATCGGCGATCTTGGGCTAACATAATCAGATGATTAATGAAATGATTAGTGTCATAGTAGAATGCCACATCTGTGAGTTTCATGTTCTAGAATTTAGTTTATTGGTTGTCGTTGCTTCATGAATTGGTTCATAGTTTGCTCTATTCAATTACTTTACCAATGATCCAATGTTTTTCCCATATTTCTAATAGTGTTAGCCTTTTTAGTTTCTTTAATTGTCTAGCCTTATTGCTTAAGCCAAGCCAAGTGAGTAAGTAGAGTTTGAGAGGGTTTGTGAGTCTTTGTAATCTTTGAGTGTTCATTAAAATAAAAGCTTCCCCCTTTTTTTCAATACTCTTCTAAATACTTATTTGGTCCTGATAAACCTCTTTTGTGGTTGTACCTACTATATGTCTGTAAATTTGGTATCAAAGTCATGGCAGTCAAAGTTTTAGTTATTTTCTTCCCAATGGGTACTATGCCTATGAGTTGTTTTCATCCGTAAGCTACTATGGAAAGTATGCTCTGTGGTTGCCACCTAGTGGATCTTGCAAATCAAAAATCCAACTAAGCCAAGAAAAGAAGAATATAGAGAAAAATCCATGAGGTTGTAGCACTTTTGGAGCCATGATATAAGTCTGTTTTAAGCCATGATATAAGTCTGTTTTATCGAGTCTTTATTCTATTATAGAGTCTTTTAGAGTCTTTTACAGGTTATAGCACTTTTGGAGCATAATTGGAGATATTGGAGTTTTCTGGAGCATTCGGGAGCAAAGCAGAAGATCCGTGCAGCTGAGACATCAAAATCACCTGAGTATCAATCGATACTGCCTAGTATCGATCAATAACCGTCGAGGAAACAGAAGGATCGCGACTTATTGAAGAGTTGAAAAATTGGCCCAGAAAACTTTAATATTTACAAGAAGGCCCATAACGTGTTTTAGCTATATAATTAGGTTTTACAGCCACTTTTATGGCTATGCTTTATTTTACTTTAGTTTGAGAGAGAACTTTGTGAGGAAGACAAGTCTGAAACTCCCTTCGTCCGAGAAAAGATTTCGAACCCTCTTGTTACTCTTTTTGTTTTATATGTTGATTGATTCAAACATGTTGATTGTTTCATTCTTCATGTCTGAGTAGATCCACTTTAGGTTCAGGATTCTCATGAGGGTTTTCTCTGAATGCTAGGTTGATTAGTTTATTAGGATTCACCATCTGAATTAGTTCTTCGCCTTAGGTTAGTTTCAAAGCTAATTCTAGGTTGACGAATCTGGAACTTCGATCTTAGGATAATTGATTAGGCACGACAGTGCGATTAATTACCTGATAGAACCTTAGGTGAGCAAATTGATTATTCGCAAAGAGATTTGGTTTAATTGATTTGTGAACATATCAAACTCGGTATTAAAGCTGATTTAGACTATAGGATTCGCAAAGAGATTTGGAATTCCTAGGATTTAGATTTAGATAATTCTCGCAACGACAATTGGTTAATTATAGCTTAGTGATTTGAGTTCAAGAATCCTGTTAGTTAATTTAGCTGCATTCATTGATTTCCTGAGAAATACCCTAGGCCTATATTTCTCCCAATTGAATTACAACTCTTTTAATTTCTGCAATGCTTTCAATTACATCTCTTGGCTTAGCTTAATTTGATACTATACAATCTATTGTGCATCTCTGTGAGTCTTTGTGATTCGACCCCTAGCAATACTATAACTACTGATTTAGTACTTTTAGGGTATTAATTTGAGCATATCAAATTTGGCACCGTTTCCGGGGACTCAATTTCGCCATTAGATTTTAATATGAGAATTTCGACTAAGTTCGTCGGTATCGATCGATACTCCTTAGTATCGGTCGATACTCGTCGTCTTCTTTTGTTGATATCGATCGACACCACTTGGTATATCGATCGACACCACTTGGTATATCGATCGACACCACTTGGTATCGGTCGATACTCAACGTATTTTTTGGTTACTTACGCGCTTGTCTAGTGTTTTGTTTTCAGGTGTATGCCTGTTCGTGAAACCAGAAGCAACAAGAGCACTCAGCTAGTTGAACTGTCATTGGAACAGCTAGCACTTGTGGAACGCACAAACAGAAAGACAAAGCAAACATCAGGGATGAACAACCCAGTTGTTTTAAGAGCTGATGAAGCTGGAGTCTTGAGAGACCAAGAGGGTCAAGTGTGCAATGAGAGGGGGCAGCGACTTGATGAGGATGGAAACGTCATTGTCCCTCCTGCTGTTGTTGGTCAGATTGTCGCGCCAGCTGCACAAGCCAACGTTGGGAATGCTGGAGTTGATCGAGGTAGGACACTTGGCGAGCACAACAGACCTGATCAGTTCTATACCAATCGATATGCGATTCGCATCCCAACTTTTCAGAAGAACGATTTCGAGCTGAATCCTGCGTACTATGCTCTCGTGAATCAGAGTCCCTTACATGGTTTATCTCATGAACATCCCATGGATCATATCGAGAGGTTCGAGGATTTGGTCACTGGTATGAAGTACAATGGAGTGCACAATGAGTTCCTCTTCTGCAAACTTTTCTCATACTCTCTTAGTGGGGATGCTGCTTATTGGCTGAAGCAGTTAGCTCCTGATTCGCTAACTACATGGGATGAGACGAAGAATGCATTCCTGTGCAATTTCTATGATGATGCGAGATCCGAAGAGCTCAGGAACAAAATTTCCCAGTTTTCTCAAGGACCAACAGAGGCACTCAAAGCTGCTTGGATTCGCTTCAAATCATATCAGAGAGATTGTCCGAACCATGGGTTCAATCAGGTTCAGCTGCTGGGCACTTTCTACAGAGGGATCGATTGGAGGCACCAGATAGCTTTGGATACTGCGAGTAATGGGAACTTCAACACCAGGTATCCAGATGATGCACTCGTGCTGATTGAGAATTTGGCAATAGCACCAAGAATGCTGATTTCGAGCGGAAGAAGCAAGCTGGAGGATTTGATGGATCGCAGATTGCTGCAGTTCAAGCCAAGCTGGATATTTTGATTGGAAAGTCGAAGAAGACTGTACACTTTGCTGATGGAGTCAATAATATCGGTGGAGATGAACTGGAAGATTGTATCTACGTTGGTGGTTCTGGATTTCAGGGTCAGCAATTTGGGTACAACAAAAACCGGAACTTCAGCAATAACACTCGCAATTACGGGAATTCTTCGTACCAGCCCATCTCTCCAAAGTATACATATAATAAGATGGAATCCATGCTTGAGCATATTCTTCAAGAACAGCAAAAACTGCAAGTGGATTTAAATGGGAAAACTGACCATCTGTATACTGATCTGAATGGGAAGATTGACCATCTCAATGGGAAAATCGAGGCTCTCATTACCAATCAAAGGATGTTGGAAACGCAAGTAGCTCAGACTGTAGCAAATGCTAAGGGAAAGTCGGTTCATTCACACAGTGCACACGTCAATGTAGTCAGCTCAAGTGCAGAAAATTTCGATGAGGATTCAGAAATCGCCAGGGAATCTATCGATACCCCCAAGTGTCGATCGATGCCAGTTAAAATTTTGAAACGGGATACTTCCAAAACCCGTGTATCGATCGATACCCCATTGGTATCGGTCGATACTGAGTCGATTTCTGAGGATACACCTGAGATTTCGATTGTGGTGCCTAAAGTAGTTGCAGAGCGAGTCTATATACCGAGGATACCTTATCCTAGAGCTGCTGGGAAGACTAAGAAGGAGGTAGAGGACGCTAGACGCAAGGCTTTGCTGGATAAGCAGACTGTGGAGCTTCCTTCTGATGATGATGTATCTGCCAGGGACGATTCAACTGCAGTAGCATCGATCGATACCCCACCTGGTGTCGATCGATACCCCTCGCAGATCAAGCCGGAAATTGTGATAACACCTGAATTGATCGAAAAAAGAGTTCGCAAGCCCAAGAAGCAGAATCCTATTCTTCAACACCTTAGAGATCCCATTTCTCCAAAGCAGCTGTGTGGCTTTGAGAAGATGGTACGAAGAATCTCCAATGAATTGTCCTTTGAAAAAGCTCTAGAGTCTCGTCCTTTGCTAAGTCACTTCAAAGATTGCAGAGAAACTGAGGAAGAGATTAAGGCACTCTTCATTAAGGCTAAAGGTGCACCACCTCCACTAAGACAGCTGACCCAAAGGGAAGACCTAGGAAGATTCGCAGTTCCATGCTCCATCTCTGTAGTTGAATTTGAAGAGTCTCTCGTTGACTCAGGAGCTAGTGTCAATATCATCTCAAGGGCAATTGCAGAACGGTTGGGCGCTGATATTCGATCTTCAAGGACATATATCACATTCGCAAACGATTCTACCTCGCTTCCATACGTAACTGTCTATGGTTTGTTTGTCAAAGCAGGAGACTGTCTGGTGCCTACTGATTTTCAGGTTGTGGAGATGAGTGCAATATCTCGTATGCCTTTACTCGTGGGACGACCGTTTATGGCTACCACTGGCGCAATCATAGACACGCCTAATAAGAGAATCTCTTTCTCTTACATTGACGGAGGGGTCTATTATGATGTCATTCCTCCTAGAGGTGCTCCCACACGTCTCTCTTGCATTGAGGTTGTCACAGGAGAGACACTAGCAGTTGATCTTTTGGAAGAGCCTCCTGACGAGCCTACTGGCACATACGTCTCGATTGAACCGCCCAGCATCCCCAAGGAAGCTGTCAAGAAGGTAAAGACAAAGAAGAAGGTGAAGAACAAAAGAGTCGAGAGTGCTGCCTATGTGACTTTAACCCCTCAGACATATGATGGAAACTCGACTGAGTACAAGGTAAAGTGCAAAGGAGCCTTGAAACCATTTTCTAAGGCTAGAGTTCTTCTTACTTCAGAGCTGAAAGAGAAAGGAAAGGAGTTTATGGAGAGTATGTTGCGCAAAACTCTGAAGATAACAATGTCAAGCTGTGGAGCTTGTTTTGATGCAAGCTCGCATTCTTATCCTGCCTGAAGGGCGCTACAGTCAAGCTAATGACGTTAAACGAGCGCTTGGTGGGAGGCAACCCAATGGTGAGTCGGCTTTTGATTCTTTTTCTTTTTATTTTTTGTTTTGTGTTTGGGTCAGGATAAACAAGGAGCAAAACTCGAAATCGCCTAAGTGTCAATCGATACCCCATTGGTATCGGTCGACACCAATCACAAATGAGATGTTCATCAAGTCGATTTAAGGCTGGTATCGATCGATACCAGGCTGTAGCCCTGGGCGTTCGGATGTCCATTCGGGTTCGGTTCGGTTTATTCGGTTGTTCGGTTATTAGGGTGTAGAGGTCTAGGGTCCATTTGGATATTATTGATGTTCGGTTCGGGTTCGGTTCGGATGTGTTCTGGTTCGGTTCGGTTTCCTAAGTGTATATAAAATCCAATTGTAACCGAAATATCAATGGATTCAGTTTCGGTTCGGTTATTTCCAACCGAAGTACCTGTTTGCAACTAAAATAACCAAAAATCCGAAGTTAAACATAGCAAGCTCATCAGATCTGATAATAAAAAGAGAGTACTAATTCATGATTCCAATTCCAAACAACCTCAAAGATCCAAACAATGAAACAAAATCTGTTCAAAAGAGATATAACATAAAAAAAAGAACCAATATCCAAACCATGATAGAAAACAAAGTCTGTGACATCAAAGAAGGCTTTATCTTCAGAATAAGAGAGAATCAAGAGGCAAGAACCTTCAAAATCAGACATGTGACATCAAACAAGGCTTACAACAAAGCATATTGAAAGCAAGACAGAAATAAGACAATTGAAACAATGTAAAAACGAATGACAAGGAAGAAAGACAAAGCTCATAAGCTATGCAATGCAAGTGACAAGGAAGAAAAACGAATGAGTTGATGAATCCATCTGAAAACAATACACAATAGAGGCATATTGAAAGTTAGAACATGGAAAGAACAAAGAAAATAACAAAAAAGAACATATACAATACGCAAAATTCAGAGAATTATAGTTAATCTAGTTCAGTTCGGCCACCGCAATATCCGAGACACGAGAATCAGAGTTATTCTCCAAAGTTGTAGGGGGAAACCAATTTAATGCAGGGGAGATAGAGATTTAAAAAAAAAACTCAAAATCAAAAGCAAATCCATGAAGTTATTATGAATATACGGTAAAACAACAACATAAAAACACAGATCGAACAAGTCAATCAATAAATATACCTTAATCGAGAAAATCAAAATCCCTAAAATTAGCTCGAACAAATCAAGAGGTAAAGAGAGATGAAGGAGGAGAAGGAAAGCTCGAAGTCATACCTGAGATCGATTTCTAGAAATCTCAGAAGGAGGAGAAGGAAAGCTCGAAGAAGATGAAGGATCCAGAGTGCTTTGTTTTTATTTTTTTGGGTTTTAGTAGTTGAGTAAGGAAAACGTTGAAGAAGCTCAATCGACAAAGTGTAGTATGCCCTACTGGTTATAATTGATGGTTCGGTTATTGTTCGGTTATCTGGTTTTAACCGAACCGAACCCATACCCGAAGTAAACTGAGATCAAAACCCGATCGGTTATATCACTACAACCGAAGTGGTATATGGTTCGGTTTATTCGGTTCGGGTTCGGGTATGGACTTCGGTTATGGACAGAACGCCCAGGGCTACCAGGCTATGTGTCGATCGATACTCGATGTTCCAGCAAGATAACTTCTTGTTTTTCCCAATTTTATTCTGTTCTTTTGTTTTCTTTCACTTACTCTAGGCTAGATAACACTGGGGAAAGTGTTGTTCAAGTATGGGGGAGGTGTCTGCTGACATTGTTTTTGTTTTTCTTAGAGTCAGTTGTTTTATCAAGTCAAAATCGATTTATTAAGTCAAAACTTGTTGGAGATGATAAATCTGTGCTTGAACCTATTGATTTGATTTTGTTTTTGAGTGCACAGTGTTACAGGATCAGTTCTAGATCGACTAATGAAAAATCCAAGGACTGACCAGTTGAATAGAAAGCATCCATGTCTCCAGCAGAGTTCTTATAAAGCCTGGGACAAATTTATGCACTTCATCGATGTGGTTAGTGTTCATAGAGCTTGATTCATCATTCATATCTGAAAAAGGAACCCATGTGTTTAAAATAAATGGTATTTCTCTCCCTGTTACAAGTTGATAAGGGCATAAAAGATGAAATGATTTTCTTCTGAGTAGAGGGTTAGGAAAGTTTCCAAGGATCCCATTATTCTACTTCAGAGGAGATGATCACACAAAGGTGAACGCGAGGTTAGGAAAATTTCCTGTGATACCACTATTTGCCTACACCTTTGATTACTTTTGAGGGAAGAACCGGGGATTCGGTGGCTAACACCATCAATACTCGCGTCTCGAACCTTAATGTGTAAATGCAAGGAACACAATAATAAATAAGTCTGGGGGAGAGAAATAAAACCAAAAAATGTGAAAAATGGTGGTTCCTTGTCATGATATTGTATGGTAAAGAATCTAGAGAGTTCTTGAATATTGGCTGCAGCGATGAAACTGGCGATGGGGGCTTTATTTGAACAATGCTGCGAGATTTTGTGTGGAGTCTGGAAAAGCTGCGAATGTCTACAGAGAAGTACATGGTGGTTAGATCAAAAGCTGATTAGGTAACATTTGGGTTCTTGGGAAAAGGATCTCTGCGATGGTTCCTGAACAGGTGAGTCTCCATGTTTTCAAACCTCTTTCTCTGGTTTAGTCTTCTATTTGCTTGAGGGCAAGCAAAGGCTAAGTCTGGGGGAGCTGATATATCATGGTTTTTACCCCATTTAAGCCATGATATAAGTCCGTTTTATCGAGTCTTTATTCTATTTTAAAGTTTTTTAGAGTCTTTTACAGGTTATAGCACTTTTGGAGCATAATTGGAGATATTGCAGCTTTTTGGAGCATTCTGGAGCAAAGCAGAAATCCGTGCAGCTGAGACATCAAAATAACATGAGTATCGATCGATACTGCCTAGTATCGATCGATACCCGTCGAGGAAACAGAAGGATCACGACTTATTGAAGAGTTGAAGAATTGCAGAATTGGCCCAGAAGACTTTAATATTTACAATAAGGCCCAGAACGTGTTTTAGCTATATAATTATGTTTTACAGCCACTTTTATGGCTATGCTTTATTTTACATTAGTTTGAGAGAGAACTTTGTGAGGAAGACAATTCTGAAACTCCCTTCGTCCGAGAGAAGATTTCGAACCCTCTTGTTACTCTTTTTGTTTTATATGATGATTGATTCAAACATGTTGATTGTTTCATTCTCCATGTCTGAGTAGATCCACTTTAGATTCAGGATTCTCATGAGGGTTTTCTCTGAATGCTAGGTTGATTAGTTTATTAGAATTCACCATCTGAATTAGTTCTTCGCCTTAGGTTATGTTCAAAGCTAATTCTAGGTTGACGATTAATTACCTGATAGAACCTTAGGTGAGCAAATTGAGTATTCGCAAAGAGATTTGGTTTAATTGATTTGTGAACATATCAAACTCGGTATTAAAGCTGATTTAGACTTTAGGATTCGCAAAGAGATTTGAAATTCCTAGGATTTAGATTTAGATAATTCTTGCAGCGACAGTTGGTTAATTATAGCTTAGTGATTTGAGTTCAAGAACCGCGCTAAATCTGAATCATGTTAGTTAATTTAGCTGCATTCATTGATTTCCTGAGAAATACCCTGGGCCTATATTTCTCCCAATTGAATTACAACTCTTTTAATTTCTGCACTGCTTTCAATTACATCTCTTGGCTTACCTTAATTCGATACTATACAATCTATTGTGCATCTCTGTGAGTCTTTGTGGTTCGACCCCTAGCTATACTATAACTAATGTTTTAGTACTTTTTGGGTATTAATTTGAGCATATCAGTTGTAATGCTCAAAGTACCTTGAGGCCCCAAACAAAGAAAGTATTGCTTCAGTTATGTAGCAAAACTACCTCACGAATTCTCTCACCGTATTTTTAGCACCACGTGTAAAAACAAACAACTCATGGTTTAATATTACTTCAAGGGATAGATAAAAAATAAAGTATTCTGTCTTGGTGTTTGGTCTCAATACACACTATGGAAATTACATTTTCTTTGACAAACCCACATTCTTTTAGAAAACAACCTCTAGTAAAATAGATTGTCTCTATGAAGTAGAATATGTAAGTGAAGATAACAAAGTCCCTATTACCCAATTATCCTTGCTCAACCCATACAAAGCCTTCACAAAACCAAACTCCACTTTCCCAAAAGTCATTAAATAGTTGTTTCGTCCCAGCAAACATGCTGCAAGAGAGCTTGTTCTAGCCTCACAAATGGCGCAATAGAAACCGAGCAGATGATCCCTTTCCGCTTCAACGATGGGATGATTCATCAATGGAGAGCTCATGGCTATACCCACCTTCACTATGGAGCAATACGCATGGCGCTAACCCTTCATGGAAGAAAAAGTCTACATGTAGTTGCGAGAGTCGCTCTACTCGACACTAGATACAGAGAGTACCAACATGCATGCATAACAACTCTTCACACAACCTTACACTACAAGAAAACATGCGAATTCTGACGGCAGTTCGTCGGAAATTGATTTTGGTTGGAAATACGTCGGAATGTGACGACGGACAGTAGTCGTCGGAACTGGTCGGAATATTTCCGACGGATAACCGACGGCAATATTTCTGACGGCCGTATTTTCGACGGTTGCGTCGGAACGATGACAGAAAGCCGTCAGAAATATTTCCGATAGTATTCCGACTGATATTTCGACGGATCTTTGATGGAATATTCTGTCGGTAATCCGTCGAAAATATTTCCAACAACTTTATGACGGAATGGCTTCCGACGGCCATCTATAATTTTTTTTTAGTCTTTTTATAATAATTAATAAATTAGTTCAATATTTTTAATTAAAAAGAAATAATCAAATTGTTTAAATAATTTTTAAATATTATATTTTTTAATTAAAAAAAATTCATTAAACCTTTAAAATTCATAAAAATATAAAATGTTATTAAAAAAAACAGAAATTTTATGGGGAAGGCCGCCTTCATGGTCGCCTGCAAATCGGAGAGCTCCTTACGGGTTGAGTTGTGTGCGGACTCCACGTCCTCGTGTGCGGACTCCAACTCAACGACGTTGGCGTCACGGTCTTTCACCATTTAGCTGAGCCTCTGAATTTCTTCTTTGTACTCCGTAGCATACCGAGGAACCGAGGAAGAAGATTCATGGTTCGGAAGTCCGTCTAACCCAGCGAATCGACCTTTGACTTGTGGAGTTTCCTACGAAAGAGTAAAAAACAATATTAATGAAATTACGAAGAAAAAAAATATTTATGAAAACCAATATAAACTTACAGCGAGAATAATTTTGTTAATCTCTTCCCGTACTAACTCGTTTGAGGACGACGATCCATCAAGAGTGAGGTGCAACATTAAAACTTCACGTTCCACCTTCTTCTTCTTGGACCTTTCAACAACGTCACGAACCCTCAAGTCCTAGATCACACCATTTTTATTTATTAGCGTGCCTCTTCTCCATGACTTTAAGGTAATCATAAGCGGCACCAGCTTCTTACGCCTGTGAAATTTTGTTAAGTAAAATAATAATAAAAACAAAATTAGTAATTAAAAATGGAAATTAAACTTACCATTTTGATCGCCTCGTGTTCCACAGTCTTTGCGCCCTTGTTGTGAATGTAGATCCCCTTCCCTCCTCGCTCGCTCTTCCGGTTCTTCAAGTTTTTTTCGGAGAGCTTCTTCGTCGCATGCTTACTCTAGTACTCGCAAAAACCCTTCCACACGTCGTCCTCGAGGTCCTCCGGCTTGTCTTTCTGCTGCACCCACTTGTGCTTCCACTCGTACATGTGCTTCGAGTACTGAATCGCGGCATAGTGATCGAAAGTGTTAAATACTTTGTCGGTCATCGTGTGGTCCCAAGTGAACTTTTGCTACATTGAAAAAAACACATAATGTTAGTTTCCGCGATTAAAATTGACAAAATTAACTAACAGGAAAAAAATCAAAAAAAAAATTACCGCGAAACTTCGGTACCACAAGTCCTTCTCGTCTTTCGGCATGTCCAAGTACTTCTCATAAGGGTTGTCAACCATGTTGTGGAGCATCCGCAATATCGCATTCGTGATCTCAGTCGACAACTTAAACTTGAAAACATTAAAAACTATATATATATATATACTAATAGATTCATAATCTAAATAAATTGAAATAATAAACAAAAATTCACTTAACAACTCCAGTCTTCGAGTTTCGGGTCTAGTCGGATGCAATGGCCCCGCTTCAGCTGCTGGACAAGATCCTCGATCCTAATCTGTGTCCGAACAATTGAATGCTCAGACTCCGGTACTTGATTTCTCGAGCTTGATCCGCCAGGAGGCGTAGCCCGAGAACGGCGTCCTTGGGAACCGCCCACACGAAGAGAATCCTCGTTATTCCTGCGAAAAAAAACATTAAAACGTTAGTACATTGAATTTTAAAATTTCTAATATTTCAAAAAAATCTGAAAATTTCTAAAACTTCTGAAAATTCAAAAAGTCCCGAAAATTCAAAAAATTTCCTAAAGGTAAAAAAAAAATCCAAAAATTCAGAAAATTTCCCAAAATTTCCAAACAATTCAAAAAAAAAATCATAAAATTTTCAAAATTTTCAAACAATTTTAAAAATGTCAAATTTTAAAAATGTTCCCAAATTTTCAAAACTTTCATAAAAATTCAAAAAAATCAAAATATTGCCCTTTTAGAAAGAGAAAGAAAAGAAGATTTCATGCCAACATTTTTCAATATCGACACATCTGCTTTCTTATTTGAATCGTCACTAGTATAGGTGTGCATCTTTTTCCATTGTTTGATGTAGTTTTGGTTTTATACTTTCAGAGTTCAAGTTTCCAGCGTAATTTTAATATTTAGGAAACTCTTCAAAAGTAGAAATAAGATCTTCAAATTTGGTAGTTAAAAGGAGAAAATCTTCGTGGTAAAGAAACAATTACGTATATATATATTTAATTGGTGATCCAAAGCAGTAAATATTTTTTAATGGGAAAAAGTGAACGTTAAACGGTAACAAAATACTTAAAAAGGTAAACAGAAGTAATATTACTCCGATTGGTAATATTATAGGGATAGAATAGAAAATATTAAAAATAAATATAGTCAATTAGCTGAATAAAAACATTAAATTGTATAATTATGAGAACGACAAAGTTACGATGATGGTTGCCATCACCGATAATTTGATTAGCTTCTTTCACCTTGGCTTAGCCCGATGTACAAATGAGTAAAAACAAGAAATGAGCCCAAAATCCGAAAAAACTATAAAACCAAAAATCTTGACAAAACGAGGATTGAGCCGAAAATCAAGAAATTAGGAATCATAACCAAATACAACTCACTTAAACCCATAAATCACAACTAAATCTAAGCGAGCATAAATTTGACACTGGTATTATTACAGTCTATAAACATCTATACTATTAAAACATGATCACTTCAGAAAACAACCTAGGAAACATGTTTTTTATATTACATGAAGCCATTGGGAACATTTCATTTTACTAGAGACTCAGTAAATGAATTTTGGTAATTTATCATTGACATTAAACATGTTGACCAAAAAATAATTATTCACATTATACATATTGCCAAACAACTCTAGGATCCTATATATATATATTAATTAAATTAAATTAACAAATCAAACACACACAAATCTCTTGAAAACCCTAAATCAAAATATATTTTTTCTATAGAATCTCCTGAAAACTCTTGGACTATGTGTGTGTGTGAGAGAGTTGGTAACATTCACGTTTTACCTTAAACTTTCACCATTTTATGTTTTTCGATTTTGGTCTTGGAATTCGTAAAATAGAAAAATCAAAAGAAATCAAAATTGGGTCTACGAAAATTAGAGAAGAAGAAACAATATCTTCGAGATTGAGTACTTCTTCCTTTTCTCTCTCTAATAGATTCAAGAGATATCCTACAACCACCGCATCAACAACTTCAACCACCACCAGATATGTTAATGAGTCATTAGTATAACCCTAAAGCCGCTGCAATAATGGGTCCCACTTCAACATCTCAATCTCTCACCACAACAACACCAACCGCCTCAAACGCTTCAGCAGCAACAACATCAAGTTAATGGATCAGAAAACGCTCGAATTGCTTTGATAGTATAGATGTTCTAATTAGTATATCATCCAAGAGCTTGCCTTTATTAATTTCTTAATCTTGTTTAAGCATTTTAGTCTTGTTCACTTGTTTGTTTGATTAAATTTGGATTAGGTTACTAGAACTTAAAACTCAAAACACTTTGTTAGCTTGAATTAAAGAGTGCATTGTATTCTTGTTGAATTGAAGTAGACCCTATATTGGATTGACACCTAAAACACTACAATGACATGTGTATTTGGGATTGATTCTTAAGTAGGTAAAATCCTATTTATCAGTGAGGTACATTCTCGGTTGATTGCTGGTCCGACCTCGCGGTGGAGCATCTCTCAGCTTTTCTTTGAAATTCGGGGCTTGGTGCAGGGCATCCTGGATCGTCGGGGGCGCTCTTAGTGTGAGTTCTCTTCGAAAGTCCAAACCATGGCTTGATCGCGGCATGATCATTCACATCCCCCGCTTTCGAGACCGTTGCTTTGAATAGCTATATAAAACCCCGTAATGATTATGTTTGTCCTTTAATTAGTCATGATCCACATATCGGGATTTTAGGTTTCTTGCGCTATGAACACAGCAAATTGCTTCAGGAATTGATTGGACAGTTGTCAAAAATTGTCGATTGAGTTTCGTTCAAGATCTGAGAACCAATCGAGGGAGACACCCTTTAAGTGCTCTGCGAATTGGCGGCAGAATCTCGCATCTTCTTTACTTTCCTCGATTCCGGCTCAGCACATCGTCATGCGGAAAATGGTTATATGGTCCTTAGGATCGGTCGAGCCGTCGTAGAGCGGGATTCTGACCTTTCCTTGATAAGGAATGATCGCCTCGATAATCCTAGTCGTAAAGGGGGTTCCTCGCGTTTCCTTCGGCCTTTGATCGGTCTTGGGCGGTGTACTGATTGCACGATATCCCTTTGAATAGATGGTTCGTCTCTCGGCGTCATTTTGAGTTAGGGATGCTTCGATCTTGCTCGTTTCACCCATCCAGGGTTGGTTCATCTTTGCCAACTCGTCGTTTTGGCTCTGTTGTGTCCCTAACTCATTTGCTCCACCCAGAAAATCGTTTCTTCCTCTTCTGTTAGATCGTTGCTTAACCGATCTGAGTTGCGGGTATCCTCTGGAAATGCTACTCCTTCTAGTTCGTTGCGTCATTTTTGGTTCATCTTTCTCAGCTCGTCGACACGTTGCATTTTCTCCACCTAGAGAATATTTTCTTCCACTTCCATTAAACTGTTGCCGAGCAGACTTGGACTGGGGATGTTTCCCACGGCTGTCGTTCCCTCTAGTGCCAAGGAGAGTTCAGCGCTTATTACGAAACCCAAGGTGTTGGTTCTTTTAGTTTAGATCGCTCTGTCATTGGTAGCTTTGATCATTGCTCCGAGCTGAATTCCAAGAGGGTTTGCTGCTCCGTTCTGCGACTTGACCGGAGTGGATCAGATGAGAGCGGCCTTGCCGTCGTGAGTGTCACCCCTTCAGACAGGTACAATTGATATGCTCAAATTAATACCCTAAAAGTACTAAGCTGTAGTTGCAGTATAGTAGGGGTCGAACACAAGGACTCACATAACGACACAATAGATTATATAGGTGAAAATCAAGCTAAACGATCAATGGTATTGAAAACAGAACGTAAATTAAAATGGTTGTAAATACAATTAGGAGAAGGCTAGGTTCATGGTATTTCTCAGGAAATCAAAGAATGCAGATAAACTAACTAAGAGAATCTGCAGCGGTAGACACCCAATGGGTTTTTAATAAAGTAATGAAAAAAACAAAACATAGACCAATACCCTCGCGCCACATCAGCGCGAGGGTGTCTCAAGGTGTCTCGTTTGAGAGACCGTCTCTTTCTCTCTCCTTCTCTCTTTCTTGCTTTTTCAATTTTTTCAATTTTTTTATTCTGAGACACTTTGTGAGACACCCACTGATGTGGGTGCTCTAACAGGATTCAAATTTAGCATGGTTCTTGAACTCAAATTACTAAGATATAGTTAACCAACTTCCGTTGCGAAAACTATCTAAATATAAATTCTAGGAATTCCAAATTCCTTTGCGAATCCTAAAGTCTAAATCAGCTTTTTAAATCAGGTTCGATTTGTTCACAAAACAACTAAACCAAATTCCTTTGCGAATAGTTATTTTGCTCACCCTAGGTTCGCTCAGGTAATTAATTGCACTTCCGTGCCTAATCAATTATCCTAAGATCTAAGTTCTAGGTGATCAATCTAGAATTAGCTTTGTATACATCCTATGGCGAAGAACTACTTCAGATGGTGAATCCTAATAACTAATCAATCTAGCATTCAAAGATAACCCTTATGAGAACCCTGAACCTAACAAGAGATCTACTCAGACATGGCAATTGAAGCAATAAACATGTTTGAATAAATCATCAAATAAAACAGAAAGAGTAACAAGAGGGTTTGAAATATTCTCTCGGACGAACAGAGTTTCAGACTTGGCTCCTTTCAAAAGCTCTCTCACAAAACCAGAATAAAATAAAGCATAGCCATTAAAGTGGTTGTAAAACCTAATTAAATAGTCTAAACACGAATTGGGGTCTTCTTGTAAATATTAAAGTCTTCTGGGCAAGTTCTGCAATTCTTTAAACTTCATTAAAAGTAGCGACTCGTAATCTCCTCGAAGGGTGTCGATCGATACCAAAGAGGTATCGATCGATACTTGACGCTTCGATCGGGCACTTCAGCTTTGCTCCATAACGCTCCATAAAACTCCAATATCATCAATATCTCCAATAATGCTCAAAATGTGCTAAAACATGTAAAAGACTCTAAAAGACTCCAAAATACTATAAAGACTTTATAAATGGGAATTATATCATTGCTTAAACAGGGTAAAAACCATGATATATCAACTCCCCCAGACTTAGCATTTGCTTGTCCTCAAGCAAATAGAAGACAAAACCAGAGAAAGAGGTTTGAAAACGTAGAGACTCACATGTTCTTGAAACGTTGCAATGACCAATTTCCCAAGAACCCAAATGTCACCTAACCAGCTTTTTAATCTAACCACCATGTACTTCTCCGTAGACATTTGCAGCTTCCCAGACTACACACATTATTTCGCAGCATCGTTCAATCAAGCCATCCTCACCAGTTTCACCGCTGTGAATTAATATCAAGAACCTTCTAGATTCTTTTCCATACAATATCATGACAAGGAACCACCATTTTTCACACTTTTTGATATTATTTCTCTCCCCCAGACTTATTTCTTATTATATTTTCTCTTTTGTTTTTAGCTTTGCATATACAAATCAAGGTATGAGACGCGAGTATTGATGGTGTTTGCCACCTAATCCCCGGTTCTTCCCTCTAAACGTATCAAAAGATGTAGGCGAATAATGGCATCATAGGAAAATCGTAGCCTCGCTTCCAATCCTCTGTGTGATCATTCCCTCTCGAATAGAATAATGAGATCGTTGGAAATTTTCCTAACCCTCTACTCAGAAGAAAATCATTGCATCTTTTAATGCGCTTATTAATTAACTTGTAACAAGGAGAGAAATACCGTTATTTTGTCAGATACGAATGATGAATCAAGCTTTATGAGTACTAACCACATTGATGAAGTGCAAAAATTTGGCTCAGGCTTTAAGGAACTTTGCTGGAAACATGAGTGTCTTCTGGTTAACTGGTCAACCTTTGGATTTTTCAGTAGTCGATCTAGAACTGATTCTGTAACAGTGGTCACTTAGAAGCAAGGTCAGATCAAAAGATTCAAGAAAAATATCACAGTCTCAGACAAAGTTTTGACTCAATAAAACAATGAATGACTCAAAAACGGACTGACTCTAAGAAAAACAAAAACAAATTCAGCGACTACCTCCCCCAGACTTAAACAACACTGTCCCCAATGTTATCTTGCCTAGAGTTGGTGAAAGAAAACAAATGGACAAAGTGGATTGTGAAAAATCAAGAAGTTACCGTGTTGGAACATCGAGTATCGACCGACACACATCTTGGTATCGATCGATACCAGGTTTAAGTCGGCATGATGAATCGTTCAGTTGCGTAGGGTGTCGACCGATACCAATGGGTATTGATCGACACTCAGCGTTTTGTGGTCGCTCCTTGTTTATCCTAATACAGACGTAAAAACAAAAAAATAAAAAGAAAAAGACTCTAAGACAAAATTACCAGTGGGTTACCTCCCACCTAGCGCTCGTTTAATGTCATTAGCTTAACGGTACCGCCGTTCAGGCAGTGGGTGCATAATCTAGAGGCATTATGTGTCCATCTGGAATCTCGGTCTTCGCCCAATAGTGTTTCACCCTTCGTCCATTTACAGTGAACTCCCCACCGGAAGGGTTTGTCAGGACAATCGCACCATGTTGTCTAACTTCCTTGACTGTGAAAGGACCTGACCAACGAGAACGTAGTTTACCAGGAAACAATTGCAAACGAGAGTTATACAGAAGTACCTGATCATTTGGTTCAAAGTGTCTGGAGATGATCTTCTTGTCATGGGAAGCCTTAGTCCTCTCCTTGTACAGCTTCGAGTTCTCATAGGCAAGATGCCTAATCTCATCCAGCTCATTCAACTTGATCAATCGCTTCTCAGCAGCAGAATTGATGTCGAAATTCATCAACTTTGTAGCCCATGCTGCCTTGTGCTCGATTTCCACTGGAAGATGGCATGCTTTTCCATACAGCAAGTGAAACGGTGTAGTCCCAAGTGGTGTCTTGAAAGCAGTCCTGTAAGCCCAAAAAGCGTCATCCAGCTTCACAGACCAATCCTTCCGTGTAACATTCACTATCTTCTCCAGAATATCTTTGATCTGTCTGTTGGATACCTCGACTTGTCCACTGGTCTGAGGATGATAAGGAGTAGCAACGCGATGGTTCACACCATATTTCTTCAGCAACCTCTCAAAAAATTTGTTGATGAAGTGAGAGCCACCATCACTTATCACGATTCGAGGTACTCCAAATCGAGGGAAAATGAAGGTCTTAAACAGCTTAATAACCACCGAAGAATCATTTGTTCTGCTAGCAATGGCTTCAACCCACTTAGACACATAATCTACAGCAACCAAGATGTATTTGTGTCCATATGACGAAGAAAAGGGACCCATAAAATCAATGCCCCAACAATCAAAAATCTCAACCTCAAGGATGAAGTTATGTGGCATCTCATGTCCCTTACTGATTTTCCCTCTCCTCTGACAGGCATCGCACTGTGAAACGAAAACATGAGCATCCTTGAACATAGTAGGCCACCATAAACCTGCTTGAAGAACCTTGGACACTGTCTTGAAAGTGGCAAAGTGTCCAGCATAGTCGGATCCATGGCAGTGAAACAATACATTAGGTACCTCCGATTCAGTAATGCACCTTCTATAGACACCATCAGAACAATGCTTGTACAGGTAAGGTTCATCGCAAAAGTATCGCTTTACGTCTCGCAAGAACTTCTTCTTGTGATAGCTCTTGAGGTGCTTTGGTTCTGCATCTGAAGCGAGGTAGTTGGCGATATCAGCATACCATGGTTGATCAGAATCGGCTGCAGCTACTAGATACTCCTCTGAAACACCAAGGTGTTCAACAGTCAGAACTGGTTCGAGAATCGCCTGGTATCGACCGATACCATATGAGTGTCGATCGATACCAAGACCTGCAATTCGTGGGAATTGCTGAGTTTCTACGAAGCCCATCCGAAATTCAGTCTCAATGAAGTAAATGGATTCTTGTGGTAGTTGCTCATCAATGGGGACGTCTGCATCGATCTGAATCCTCGAAAGATGGTCAGCGACCCCGTTCTCTTTGCCCTTCTTGTCCTTAATCTCGATTTCAAAACCCTGTAGCTAAAGAACCCAACGACAAAGGCGAGGTTTGAGATCCTTGTTATGCATCAGATACTTGAGAGCAGCATGATCAGTATGAACAATCACTTTGCTCCCAATCAAATAGGATCGAAATTTCTCAAAGGAGAAAACGACTACAAGTAGTTCCTTCTCCGTGGTGCTGTAATTTCTCTGAGCATCATCCAATGTCCTGTTGGCATAGTAGATGACGTTCAGCTTCTTGTCCTTTCTCTGACCCAGGACAGACCCAACAACAAAGTGAATAGCATCGCACATGATCTCAAAAGGCAAAGTCCAATCAGGAGGTTGCATAATAGGAGCACTCACCAAAGCCTTCTTAATCTCCTCAAAGGCTGCAAGACAGTCAGGTGTGAAATCAAATTTGATCTCCTTGCATAATAAAGCAGTGAGTGGGCGTGCTATCTTGGAGAAATCTTTGATAAACCTCCTGTAAAACCCAGCATGACCAAGGAAGCTTCGAATATCGCTCACAGAATTTGGTGCTTGGAGACTTGTCATAACCTGAATTTTGGCCTTGTCAACTTCGATCCCAGCCTCAGAAACCTTCTGCCCAAGTACGATGCCATCCTGAACCATAAAGTGACACTTTTCCCAATTAAGGACCAAATGTTTCTCTTCACACCTCTGTAACACTTTGCACAAGTTAGCCAAACAGTCCTTGAACGATGATCCATATACTGAAAAATCATCCATGAACACTTCCATGAAATCCTCAATCATGTCTGTGAAGACAGAAATCATGCATCTCTGAAAAGTGGCTGGAGCGTTACACAATCCAAATGGCATTCTCCTGTATGCGAACGTGCCATAGGGACATGTGAAGGTCGTCTTCCCTTGGTCATCTGGATGTATAGGGATCTGGAAGAAACCTGAATATCCATCAAGAAAAAAGTAGTATGGATGACTAGCTAACCTCTCCAACATCTGGTCAATGAATGGCAAGGGGAAATGATCTTTCCGTGTAGCTGCATTCAACTTCCTGTAGTCAATGCACGTTCGATGTCCAGTGATAGTTCTAGTAGGAATCATATCATCATTTTCATTCTTCACCACGGTTATCCCTCCTTTCTTAGGTACAACGTGCACTGGGCTGACCCAAGAGCTATCCGAAATAACATAAATAACACCAGCCTTCAAAAGCTTCATCACTTCCTTTATGACAACTTCCATCAGATTCGGGTTCAGCCTCCTTTGATGCTCAATTGAGGTCTTCGAATCGTCCTCAAGGTGAATCCTATGCATGCACAAATCCGGTGATATAACTGAAATTTCATCAAGAGAATAGCCAAGAGCTTTGCGATACTTGCGCAGCTTGTTCAGCAGTAAGGTAATCTCTGCGTTGTACAAAGAAGCATTGACAATTACTGGGTATGTAGAGTTAGGACCAAGAAAATTATACCTCAGATTTGGTGGGAGTGGCTTTTGTTCAACCTTAGGGGCATTCTCTGCACTCCAATCTCCAAGCCCATCATCTTGCTTAGAGCTCTCAGCCAACTCTCCTTCTAGTCGAAGGGTATCGACCTATAATGGGAGAGTATCGATCGATACCATTGATGTTGAATCGAGCATCTCCGAGTATCCAACTGTATCATAACACAAATGACCCTCTGAAGTGGCTGAACAGACCAATGCTCTCTCTGGGTCCTCAGGATGCATCCCCAGGAAGTACTCTTCAGCTATGTCACTGAAAGTATCGACAAAGACAGTCTGCCCATCAATGGTTGGTCTCTTCATCATTTTGTCCATATTGAAACTCATGACCAAATCACCAATGTTGAGAGCGATCTTCCCGTTCTGGCAATCAATCAAAGCACCAACTGTTGCAAGGAATGGTCTGCCTAGGATAAGAGGATCCTTAGGCTCAGCATCGTACTCCAGGACGATGAAATCAGTCGGAATCAAGCAATTTCCAATCTTAATCGGGACATCTTCGAGTAACCCCTCTGGAAGTCTAACAGAACGATCAGCAAGTATCAGAGAAATCCTTGTGGTTGTGAAGTCTGTCATCCCCATCCTTTTGGCAACTGAGTATGGCATGAGGTTGACACTTGAGCCTAGGTCACAAAGAGAACGCTCAAATCTGTCTGTGAGTATCATACAATCTAACACAAAACTCCATGGGTCTGGCAGCTTCTTTGGGATCCTGTTGGTCAGGATTGCACTGCACTCGTGACTAATCATCAAGCATCCATCTTCAAGGTTCACATTACTGGATACCATCTTCTTGACTTATCTTCTGAAAGCTGGAGAAGTCTTGATAGCATCGATGAAAGGAAGTTCCACAATTAATTTATCCATAATCGCCTTGCATCTAGAGTCTTCCACCTCCTTCTTAGTCTTCCCAGAAGCCCTGGGATCAGGTATCCTTGGTGTGTAAACTCTTTTCTTCGAAACCTTAGGAGTTAATTTGACTGCAGGATCAGTATCGACCGATACTGGAGTGGTATCGATCAATGCAGGCAGTTTTGGTTTATCCCGTGAAAGTATTTTGATAGGTGTCGATCGATGCTGGCTAGTGTCGATCGATACTGGAGCGGGTTCGGTATCCTCATCGTCAAGATCGATGAAAATATTCGCAGCTTGGGCAATTTTTACTCGCGGAGCGACCTCTTTTCCACTCCTCAAAGTAATTGCATTGACATGACCCCTTTGGTTCTCTACTTTTCCTGGAAGAAAACCTTCTTGCCTTTTCACAGCCTCTGAAGTCTGAGCTATATGAAGTTCCAGCTTCTTTTGCTGAATATCAATAGCGTCGATCCTTCCACTCAGATCATTGTATAGGACATCAATCTTCCCATTGAAATCCACAGTGAGCTTCTGCTGTCCTTGAAGCAGTTGTTCAAACATAGACTCGATCTTGCTATCAGGGAGCTTAGCAGGTACATGCTGATAAGATGAACTCCCATAGTTCCTGGTGTACCCACTGTTCTGAGATGATCTCTGACCAAACTGATTTGAACCTCCTTGTTGCGAGTTGTTGTTGAAGTTTCGGTTGTTGTTGAATTGATTTCTCTGACCCTGAAAACCAGAACCACCAATGTAGTTGACATCCTATACTTTATCCTCGTTGAATACCTCAACATCTTCAGCAAAGTGAACAGCCTTTTGCGTCTTGCCCATCAGAAGACTGTGCATAGAATCCAACTTAGCTTGAAAATCAGCAATCTGTGAGCCATCCATGTTACCAACTAACTTCTTCCTCTCATAATCAGCATTCTTGGTGCTATTGCTAGACGCCAAGTTCTCAATCAGGATACCTGGTGTTGAAGTTTCCATTGCTCGAAGCATCCAAAGTCATTTGGTACCTCCAATCAAGTCCTCTGAAAAAGAAACCCATCAGCTGAACATCAGAGTATCCATGATGTGAACAATCTCTCTGATACGATTTAAACCTCGTCCAAGCAGCCTTGAACGCCTCAGTAGGTCCTTGAGAAAATTGTGAGATTTTGTTCCTCAGATCCTCGGATCTTGCATCATCATAGAAATTGGTCAGGAAAGCAGTCTTTGTTTCCTCCCAGTTAGTCAGCAATCCAGGAGGTAACTGTTTCAGCCAGTAGGTTGCTTCCCCACCAAGAGAGTATGGGAAAAGCTTGCAGAAGAGGTAGTCGTAAGACACTCCATTGCTCTTGATGCTAGTGACCAAATCCTCAAATCTCTCAACATGATCCATGGGATGCTCGCTGGAAAGACCATGAAAAGGGTGCTGTCCCACAAGAGTGTAGTATGCAGGTTTCAGCTCAAAGTCATTCCTTGGAAAAGCAGGAGGACGGATCGCAGAGCGATTTGCGTAAAACTGGTCAGCTCTGTTGCACTCACCAATCATCCTACCACGATTAACCACAGCGTTCCCAGCATTCACTGCGTTCGCGTTCCCAGCGGCATTCCCAGCGACAACAGGAGCAGGTGGAATGATGTTCCCATCTCCATCCAGACGTTGTCCTCTCTCATTGCACAACCGACCTTCTTGATCTCTGTTAGCACCAGCTGCATCTTGAACCAACTCCTCTTGATTGTTGTTCATTTTTGCTGGCTTCTTTGCACTTCGATTTGTGCGTTCCACAAGTGCTAGTTGCTCCAATGACAGTTCAACTAGTTGCGTGCTCTTGCTCTTTCTGGTTTCACGATTAGGCATACACCTGAAAACAAAAGTCAAGAACGTAAGTAACAAAAAACGTGATGAGTATCGACCGATGCCAAATGGTGTCGATCGATATCAAAAAGAGAATGGCGAGTATCGACCGATACTAGACAGTATCGATCGATACCGACGAGTTTAGTCGAAATGCTCAGACTAAAATCTAACGGCGAATTGAGTCCCCGGCAACGGCACCAAATTTGATATGCTCAAATTAATACCCTAAAAGTACTAAGCAGTAGTTGCAGTATAGTAGGGGTCGAACACAAGGACTCACATAAACACACAATAGATTATATAGGTGAAAATCAAGCTATACGATCAATGGTATTGAAAACATAACGTAAATTAAAATGGTTGCAAATTCAATTAGGAGAATGGTAGGTTCAGGGTATTTCTCAGGAAATCAATGAATGCAGATAAACTAACTAACATGATTTGGATTTAGCACGGTTCTTGAACTCAAATCACTAAGATATAATTAATCAACTTCCGCTGCGAAAACTATCTAAATCTAAATTCTAGGAATTCTAAATTCCTTTGCGAATCCTAAAGTCTAAATCAGCTTTTTTAAATCAGATTCGATTTGTTCACAAAACAACTAAACCAAATTCCTTTGCGAATAGTTATTTTGCTCACCCTAGGTTCTATCAGGTAATTAATTGCACTTCCGCACCTAATCAATTATCCTAAGATCTAAGTTCTAGGTGATCAATATAGAATTAGCTTTGCAAACAACCTATGGCGAAGAACTACTTCAGATGGTGAATCCTAATAACTAATCAATCTAGCATTAAGAGATAACCCTTATGAGAACTCTGAACCTAATAAGAGATCTACTCCGACATGGAAATTGAAGCAATAAACATGTTTGAATAAATCATCAAATAAAACATAAAAAGTAACAAGAGGGTTCGAAATCTTCTCTCGGACGAACAGAGTTTCAGACTTGTCTCCCTTCAAAATCTCTCTCACAAAACCATAATAAAATAAAGCATAGCCTTTAAAGTGGCTGTAAAACCTAATTAAATAGTCTAAACACGAATTGGGGTCATCTTGTAAATATTAAAGTCTTCTGGGCAAGTTCTGCAATTCTTCAAACTTCATTAAAAGTCGCGACTTATAATCTCCTCGATGGGTGTCGATCGATACCAAGGCGGTATCGATCGATGCTTGAAGCTTCGATCGGGCACTTAGTCACCAGACTTCAGTTTTGCTCCAGAACGCTCCATAAAACTCCAATATCTCCAATAATGCTCCTAATGTGCTAAAACCTGTAAAAGACTCTAAAAGACTCCAAAATACTATAAAGACTCTATAAATGGGACTTATATCATGGCTTGAACAGGGTAAAAACCATGATATATCAACGGTGTTGGGAGCCTTCCTACCGAGGTCATCATGGGTGTGGAGAAGTGGATGGCCATGTTGAGAACGAGCCGATTTGAACAAGGATCATCTCCTACGGATCTTGCCCCTTCCTGTGCTGAGGTGAGCTTGCCATCTGTGATAGGTCCCGAGGCGTTGGTTCTTTCTACGGGCTCATAGATTTGTTATTCCGTTCTGCGACCCTGCCGAAGTGGGTCAAATAAGAATGACCTCGTCATCGCGGATGTCCCCTCCCAAGACGGGTGGAATAGTCGTAGTCCTTCGTTAGCCGAGGTTCTTGTGGGTGTTGAGAAGTCAAGGGCTACCGGGTTGAGGCCGAGCCTCCTCGTGAGCATTCTTGGAGAGACATTCGAGTCGAGGTATCCCATTTGCATTTCCCGGGTCCAACCTTCAGACGTCAGCGTTTCGACCTTTCCGGTAGGGTTTTGTTCAGCTTGTCTTGCTCCTCCGCCTTCTGTAGCAGCGAGATTAGCATGTCCTTTAATTCGGCTAAAGGCACCGATGTCGTCTCCATGATTGCAGGAGGACTGTCACTGCGATCGACCTCACTTCCGCCGTTGTTGTTGGCGTCATCGCCGACTCTTTGTTCGTCTCCGTCCATCTCTTCATATCTCGTGCCTGGTATTTTTCATGAGTAAGAAATCTTATATTCCCACATACGGCGCCAAATTGTTTGAGTCAAAACTCGCACAATCTATTTTTGTATAGGACTTTTAAGGGAACATAAGTTTATGGGAAAAACACAAGCAGAGATCCAAATATGGTTTTTTATTATTGTTGTTTGTAAGCGTTTGAGTACAAGAGCAGTATTGCTAAGAGTTTCTGCTAGGGTTTTCAGATGTGTCGTTACAAGTGATTATGATTACTATTTATACAAGTCTGCATCAGCGAGAATCTCAGAAGAAAAAAGAGTATTTCATTTTTACTTCGTGTTGTCGCCGACTAGGGAAATTGATGACATGGATCTTTAGTTCGGCCCAAAAGAGTTGGCGAGTAACATGTATCTCGGCCCATCTGCAATCTGATGGGCTCAACCTTTCCTTTCGCGGTGAACCGAACTGTTTTGGTCCTGTCTCGGTTCGGTCGGAAGAAATCAATGTCTTTGACCTCGGCTCGGCCCTGCTCCGCTCAGGGCTGCTTTGCCGAGGTACGATTTTTGAGGCAGGCTATTCGGGACTGTTATACCGCGGCTCGGGCTTCTCTTGTTCCCTTGGATCAGAATTCCTTGTCTCGAATCGTTAATCTCGAGCGGATGAAATCCAACCCCAACAATGGCTCTCTATTTTGTGAGTCTAAAAACAAGTATATATAGCCATAAAGTCGTCCAAGGGTTTCATTAAACCGAAAAGGAAGTTTTTGGGTCGCAGGATCAGCCAAGTTTATGGGCCTAGCTACTGGGCCGGGCTCAGGCCCAATTCGGACATGTTTTCAGTATAGTCAATGTATATTCCTGACCACTGCTCCGAATGACATGCAACCAATTCCATATGAAAGATGACTCCAAAGGCTATCTTTTCACTCAATTTCATCGCAATCCATCAATGGGAAGACATCCAACGAAGGTAAAACTTCTGATGCATATGTGCTTTCCAATTGGAGAAATCCGCCTTTCTTGAGCTTTAGGTGTTTTGCTGATCTTCTGGATTTGGAAACATGTCTTGGACGTGGAAAACTCCTTTTTGGCTCCATTTTGCTTCTTTTTGATGGTTTGACCTATATAGACTTTAAAACTACAAATACGAGAAAACTACCTCAAAACGCACATAACCGAATAAAAATGTTTAGATCAAATACTAAAACCCGTAATAAAACAGTAAAATATAGAGTATATCAACTCCCTAGACTTATCTTTTTCCCCCTCAAGCAAAGAAAGAAACTAAGAATAGAAAAGAGGTTTGAAAACGCGGAAACTCACCAATTCTTTAGAACGTTGTACTAACCTTCATTGTCGTAAACCAATTAGAACATATTTGACGTTAGATAGAAACCACTATGTATTTCCTCGTTTAGCTTCTCAACTTCCCAAGTCTGACCCATATTCTCATAAAGTTATCCATATTCTACATTGCTAACTTCTTTAAAGTTAAAGGCGTGTTGTCTCATCGAGTGAGTATCGATCAAAGAACATGTAGACTTTCCTCAATCAAGTTTCATGCTTACCCTTACAGTGTTAATTCTAGTTTCTTTCCTTTCCCTTTATCTCTATTCCTTTGATCGATTTCTTCTTTTTCTTTTTGTTTCACAGGATCAAGGAATACGAGAAGCGAGTATTGATGGTGTTTACCACCGAATCCCTGGTTCACCTCCTTGGATAAGTTTCCATGAGACGCGAGGAGTGATGGTGTTTGCCACCTAATCCCCGATTAACTTCTTCTGGCATACTTTCATGAGACATGAGTATTGATGGTTTTTGCCACCGAATCCCCGGTTCAGTTCTGCGCCATCCATATCCTTTATGCGTTGAAGTACTTAACTGAAGGGTAGAGAGAGGGAAACCGTACTCACACAGACTTGTCATGGCAGGCTAGGAAAAGGTGTCTTGGTCGATGGATACGAAGCCCCAAGATGAGAAAAGTTAAGTTCATTAGTTTGAAACCAACGTTAAATCCTTCGATTCCCTTAGAGAAATGAGCGTTTTTGTAACGCCCGCGTTCCGGAGGAATTAATTATTGGGGAAAAATAATTAAATCGGGTTGCGCTGGGGGCTTGTATCGATCGATACTGGGGGTATCGATCGATACCAGCCGGGATTTCTCCTTATAAGTCTTCTTCCTCTTCTCTTCTTGCGGTGGAAACCATTTCTTTGAGTGAGAAAAGTCTTGGTCGCGTGAGAGAGAGTGAGAGAGAGAGAAGGGAGCGTGAGAGAGCGTGAGAGAGGTGGAAGCTTGGTGAAGCTTGGATCTTGCGAGATCGATAGAGATTCGAGCTTGGGAGAAGCTTGAAGAAGAGATCGGAAGAGTTTGGTTTGGTGAGCTAAAGGGAAGCGAGTGAGGTCTTCTAGAGCTCGATCCAGCCGATTTAAGGTGAGTTGGGACCAAAGGTTAGCAAGTAAGCTTGTGTGGTGCTTAGTTAAGCTTGATTGTTGAGTTTGGGGCTTTGCCTTGGTGATTTGTGGCGATTTCTGGGTTTAGATCTCGCGGAAGGTTGTGATTTGCAGGTGGGTATCGATCGATACCATGTGTGTGTCGATCGATACTAGACTCTTGTCGGTGGACTCGAGTCGTGCAGGCATCGATCGATACCAGGTGTGTATCGATCGATACCAGTTGTTGCCTGTGGGCATGTGTTGCTTGGCATCGATCGATACCAGGGGTGTATCGATCGATACCGGTTGTTTGCCTGTGGGCATGTGTTTGGGTATCGATCGATACCAAGGAGGTATCGATCGATACTGGTCGTGGGTTGTGCCGTGAAGGCGTGTTGTGTGTTGCCTTTCAGGCTTTGTGTCTAGCTTTTCTTGGGATGGAATTGCTAGGCGTTGGTATAGTTTTCATGGTGATGAATTGCTATTGTGTTAGGAGTTTTAATTGGTGTTAATTAATTCTTCGTATTGGTAACTGTTGTTGTTTGTGCTTATTGTTTAGCCTGTTGTTGGGATGATCTCTCACTCAGCGTTTGGTTAGCCAAATGTTGATGCATCACTTTTTTCGATGCAGGTAAAGATAAGGTGTGATCGTGGAATCGAGGCAGTGAAGAGGGGATGATTAGGACCTGGGGTTTTATTTATTGTTGTTGCTTTTGCTGTTAGAACTGCTGGCTTGTGTAAGCTGTAGAACTTGGTTTGTTCTGGTGTTTGTATTATTTCCGCGTTGCTAATTATGACTGTTTATTTATTTATGTTAAAAAAAAAAAAAAAAAAGTGCAGTCGTTTCAATTTGGTATCAGAGCCCATACGGTTCTAGGAGCCTAGGTGGTTCTAGAATAGATTGGGTGTTGTGTGGGGTCTTAGAATCATCCTCTTCGAGCCTTGTGAGATTCCACGGTGAGTATCTTTATTGTGAGGATTGTTTTAGTTTTCTTAGCTTGTGCTTCTGCACGTGTGCAGATGGCTAGAGGTCGTGGCCGTGGTAGAGGTCGTGGCCGTGTGCCGGCGGAGCAGGTCGAGGATTCGCGTGCGAGTCAGGTTGGGTCTGAGGGTGCGGCCGGAGTGAGTTCCGTTGGGGCTGGCGTGAGCGTCAGTGTGGCTGGTGTTCCAGCGGGTGCTGCGGGTGTAGCAGCGGGTGATGCTCAGGCCCGAGATGATCGCATAGCGGATCTGTTGACGAGGTTGTTGGAGCGGTTACCAGAGAGGGTACCGGCTCAGGTTCCTGTGGCTCCGGTAGTGGTGGAGGCTCAGCCTCAGGTGGCAGCTGTGGTTGCTGAGGAGCTCCCATCCTACCTGAGGATGATGGAGCAGATGCTGAGGATTGGCACGGGGTTCTTTTCTGGAGGTGCTAATCCGGAGGACGCTGATGCGTGGTTGAGGAGGATAGAGAGGAATTTCCTCTCGAGTAGGTGTCCCGCAGGATACCAGGTGGACATTGCGGTCCATTTTCTGGAGGGTGATGCGCATCTCTGGTGGAGGGGTGTGGCAGCACGGAGAGCGCAGGCCGCGATGGTTTGGGCGGATTTTGTGGAGGAGTTTAACTCCAAGTTCTTTCCTCAGGAGGCGTTCAACCGGTTAGGGTCGAGGCTTGCGAGTTTGACTCAGGGGGATCGGTCGGTACGCGAGTATGAGGTGGAGTTTGTCCGGCTCGGGTCTTATGTTAGGCGAGCGGGCGAGAGTGAGTCGGCCCGTGTGCAGAGATTCTTGATGGGTCTTCGGGTTGACTTGAGGAACCGTTGCATGGTGAGGCCTTTTTGCACGGTTGATGAGTTGGTTGAGACTGCGGCTTTGCTTGAGGAGGGTCTGAAGGACGAGGTGGTAACGGTTACACCGCGTTTTCAGCCGAGATCTGTGCAGCAGCAGTCCGGTCCGAGCAGAGGCAGTAGTAAGCCGATGCAAGGACATAAGCGGAAGCGGGAGAGCGCTTCGAGTGGTAGTCGGAGTGGTCCGGGTTGCTTTGGTTGTGGGAGCATGGATCACCGAGTGGCGAGCTGTCCTCAGAAGGGCGGAGCGCGAGTGGATTCTCGAGTATGCTATCACTGCAAGGAGGCGGGGCACATCAGGCCTCAGTGTCCCCAGTTGCGGCAGAGTGAGACCACGGTGGTGCAGCCTCTCAGGCAGGTGGCATCAGCGCCTCGAGTGTACTCCATCACCGAGACCGGCGAGCCGAGTTCCAGGCCGATCACAGGTATTTTCTTAGACTCCTCTAAGTTTAATTCTGTGTTGGGGAATGTCGGGCTTGTCGGGGTGTTAAGGTTCGCGGCACATGTATATGTGCAGGGACCTTGTGTGTTGGAGGTGTAGAGTGTCATGTGTTGTTTGACACAGGAGCATCGCATTGCTTCGTTTCCCCGGAGTTGGCCGAGAAGGCTAATTTACGGAGCGAGCCCGGTGTGAGTTTGGGTTTCGTGGAGGTTGCCGGAGGGAAGCTCCTGAGGATTCACGGTCGGGTGCGAGACGTGGATGTTCAGGTGGCAGGAGAGTCCATGGCTGCCGATTTGATTATCTGCTCAGTGGAGCTGTACGATGTCATCTTGGGCATGGATTGGCTCGGGAAGTTCAGGGCGCATCTGGACTGTCACCGAGGGCGAGTCGAGTTCGACCAGGGGAAAGGGAAGTTGGTGTATCAGGGTGTGAGACCGACTTCCGGAAGTCTCGTGATCTCGGTTGTGCACGCGGAGCGTCTGATCGAGAGAGGTTGCGAGGCGTATTTGGCTACCATTTCCTTGCCGGAGGCCGTCGGAGAGGCTAGGGTTCAGGATATTCGCGTGGTTCATGAGTTCCAAGATGTGTTCCAGTCGTTGCAGGGGTTGCCACCGTCTAGGTCGGATCCTTTCACGATCGAGTTGGAACCGGGGACGGCACCGATATCCAGGGCTCCTTATAGGATGGCTCCTGCAGAGATGGCAGAGCTGAAGAA
The DNA here is from genome assembly GCA_030161315.1 of Eutrema japonicum. Classification (NCBI taxonomy): domain Eukaryota; kingdom Viridiplantae; phylum Streptophyta; class Magnoliopsida; order Brassicales; family Brassicaceae; genus Eutrema; species Eutrema japonicum. Next base: position 34,264,790 of record BSQW01000007.1, on the reverse strand, counting down.
GCAGCTGGAAGAGTTGTTGGGTAAGGGATTTATTCGTCCGAGTTCTTCACCGTGGGGAGCGCCAGTGTTGTTCGTGAAGAAGAAGGACGGGAGTTTTCGGTTGTGTATCGATTATCGGGGACTTAACCGAGTCACAGTGAAGAACAGGTATCCTCTTCCGCGGATTGATGAGTTGTTGGATCAGTTGAGAGGGGCTACTTGGTTCTCCAAGATTGACTTGGCGTCGGGATATCATCAGATTCCCATCGATGAGGTAGATATCCGGAAGACGGCTTTCAGATCTCGTTATGGTCACTACGAGTTTGTGGTGATGCCATTTGGGTTGACGAATGCACCGGCTGCATTTATGAGATTGATGAACAGCGTTTTCCAGGAGTATCTAGATGAGTTCGTGATCATCTTTATCGATGATATCTTGGTGTATTCGAGGAGCCGGGAGGAGCATGAGGTGCATCTGCGTGTGGTTCTTTCGAGGCTGCGGGAACAGAAGTTATTTGCTAAGTTGAGCAAGTGTAGCTTCTGGCAGCGGGAGATCGGTTTTCTGGGTCACATTGTCTCTGCGGAGGGAGTGTCGGTAGATCCGGAGAAGATCCAGGCCATTAGTACTTGGCCGAGGCCGAGGAATGCCACTGAGATTCGGAGTTTTCTTGGGTTGGCAGGGTATTATCGGCGGTTCGTCAAGGGTTTCGCGAGTATGGCTAAGTCTATGACGAAGCTGACAGGGAAGGATGTTCCTTTCGTGTGATCCTCGGAGTGTGTTGAGAGTTTCGCGCAGCTGAAGGCCATGTTGACTAGTACTCCAGTATTGGCGTTGCCTGAGTCGGGTGAGCCTTACGTGGTGTATACTGATGCGTCGGGAGTGGGCCTTGGTTGTGTGTTGATGCAGAGGGGGAAGGTTATTGCCTATGCTTCGCGGCAGCTGCGGAAGCATGAGGGCAACTACCCTACCCATGATTTGGAGATGGCTGCAGTAGTTTTCGCTTTAAAGATTTGGAGATCTTATCTTTATGGCGGAAAGGTGCAGGTGTTCACAGATCATAAGAGCTTGAAGTACATTTTCACTCAGCCTGAGTTGAATTTGAGGCAGAGGCGCTGGATGGAGCTAGTGGCCGATTATGATCTGGAAATAGCTTACCATCCTGGTAAGGCTAATCTGGTTGCGGATGCGTTGAGTCGGAAGCGGGTGGCTTTGGCTCGGGAGCTCGAGGTAGAGTCCTTGGTGAGCGAGATTAGCACATTGCGCTTATGTGTTGTATCTCAGGAACCTTTGGGCTTAGAGGCGGCTAACCAGGCGGATCTTTTGAGCAGGGTTCGGGTGGCTCAGGGAAAAGATGAGGGTTTGGTTAAGGCTTCGAGAGCAGAGGGTTCTGAGTATCAGGTATCTGCGAACGGCACTATCCTTGTCAGTGGGAGGGTATGCGTACCTTTGGATGAGGATTTGCGACGAGAGATCCTGAGTGAGGCTCATTCGAGTATGTTTGCGATTCATCCCGGAGCGACTAAGATGTACCGCGATCTCAAGCGCTATTATCATTGGGTCGGGATGAAGAAGGATGTGGCTAACTGGGTTGCTTCGTGCAACGTGTGCCAGTTAGTGAAGGCGGAGCACCAGGTCCCGAGTGGTTTGTTGCGGAGTTTACCCATTCCAGAGTGGAAGTGGGATATGATCACGATGGATTTCGTGGTGGGATTACCAGTTTCTCGGACTAAGGATGCTGTTTGGGTCATCGTCGATCGATTGACCAAGTGTGCGCGTTTTCTGGCCATTAAGAAGACTGATGGGGCGGCGGTTTTGGCTAGGAAGTACGTGCAGGAGATTGTGAGACTGTATGGAGTACCGGTGAGTATTGTTTCGGACCGGGATCCTAAGTTCACATCGGAGTTCTGGAATGCGTTTCAGGCGGAGATGGGCACGAAGGTGCACTTGAGCACGGCGTATCATCCTCAGACAGATGGGCAGTCCCAGCGAACCATCCAGACCTTGGAGGATTTGTTGAGGATGTGCGTGCTGGATTGGGGTGGTCATTGGGTGGATCACTTGAGCTTGGTTGAGTTTGCGTATAACAATAGTTACCAGGCGAGTATTGGGATGGCTCCATATGAGGCTCTGTATGGGAGGCCATGTCGTACCCCGTTGTGTTGGACACAAGTGGGGGAGAGGAGCACTTTGGGTGCGAGTTTTGTTCAGGAAACTACGGAGAAGATCCGGGTTTTGAAGCTGAACATGAAAGAGGCCCAAGATCGGCAAAAGAGTTATGCTGATCAGAGGCGGAAGGAGCTTGAGTTTGAGGTGGGAGATAGTGTGTATCTCAAGATGGCTTTACTGAGAGGTCCGAACAGGTCCATTGTTGCGACTAAGTTGAGTCCGAGGTATATGGGACCGTTCCGGATTGTGGAGCGTGTTGGACCGGTAGCGTATCGGTTGGAGTTACCCGCGGTTATGCAAGCATTTCATAAGGTATTCCATGTGTCGATGCTGAAGAAGTGTTTGCATAGGGGTGACGAGGTATTGGCTGAGATTCCGTCAGATCTCCAGCCTAATATGACCGTTGAGGCGAGACCTTTGAGAGTTCTCGAGCGGAGGGTCAAGGAGCTTCGTCGGAAGAAGATTCCGATGATGCGAGTTCTGTGGGACTGTGACGGGGTGCAGGAGGAAACTTGGGAGCCAGAGGCTAGGATGGAAGCGAGGTTCCAGAAGTGGTTCCAGAAGCAAGTTGCGGCTTGAGTTCCATCGAGAGGTTCCAGTTTCGGTTGTAGCTGTGTGCTATGTGTGTTTCATTTTGTATTGCCGTTGTATAGAACGATGTTACATTATGATGTGTAATAAGATGAGTATTTCTTATTATTGGTGACTTTGGGAGTCACGGTTTTGCATTACGTTTGGGGTAAGAAACGTTAATGCAAGAGAGTGATAAGATGAATGTTCTTATTGCTATTGTGAGCGTTGCGTGTTTTCAGTTAAACTTGTTCGGGAAAATGAGTCGAGTGACGAGACCGGGTTATTTCACCTAGCGGTTCTATGTGGTGGGTCGGATTGCAGGCGTATGGTACTTGTTTGTTTTATTACGTTTGTATTGATGACCTACTGCAGAGAGTTGTTGGGTGTTAAAGGTAGCCTAGTCATAGTTGTCTTGACAAGTCTTTCTGAAGCAAGCTGACACTGGAAGGTGCGCAAGGGAGGTGCGATGGCCGGGTTATTGGTCATGCACGGCAGATATTCCGGGTATGGAATATGGGTGATGCCGGTGTTGCCTTGCGAGGATTTACACGTATCACGGGAGGTAGTTCAGTCGAGATGCTTAGAGATATGTGATTTATTGCTCGTTGAGAGGACTGGTTCCTCTGGTGCCGATAGCTCGCAGGACTGTGTGTCTTGGGAGTGTGAGTGGCGATGTACCCAGACTCGGGAGGTTTATAGCCTAGAGTGATACGTGATACAGTGGATTCGTAAGGAGTATGTCCCAGACGTGGGATATATTGCCTAGAATTGAGTGGTATGGGGTATTGAGACTCTTGTAGGTTATATTACTGAGTGGAGTGGTACGGCATATACCTAGAACTCGGAGATGCTGCGGTGTCTTGGGTGATGTGGTATGGTGGATATCCTGCGGGATATGGCTGATGCTCGGAACTCGGAGATGCTGCGGTGTCTTGAGTGATGGGGTTGGCTTGTGTTGAGCAATAAGTACATATGATGCCGCGGTGTCATAAGCATAGGGGCTGCGTGGGAAACCTCGGAGGTTGGTTTTGGACCTCGTATGAGTGTTGAGATGGCCGGGTTGGCCAAAGTTTGTGAAATCGTTGCGACGATTGATGTTCATTGGAGATGAACGGTTCATGGGAGATGAACGGTAACGAAGATTCGAGGTCGAATCTAAGTTAGTGGGGGAGAATTGTAACGCCCGCGTTCCGGAGGAATTAATTATTGGGGAAAAATAATTAAATCGGGTTGCGCTGGGGGCTAGTATCGATCGATACTGGGGGTATCGATCGATACCAGCCGGGATTTCTCCTTATAAGTCTTCTTCCTCTTCTCTTCTTGCGGGTGGAAACCATTTCTTTGAGTGAGAAAAGTCTTGGTCGCGTGAGAGAGAGTGAGAGAGAGAGAAGGGAGCGTGAGAGAGCGTGAGAGAGGTGGAAGCTTGGTGAAGCTTGGATCTTGCGAGATCGATAGAGATTCGAGCTTGGGAGAAGCTTGAAGAAGAGATCGGAAGAGTTTGGTTTGGTGAGCTAAAGGGAAGCGAGTGAGGTCTTCTAGAGCTCGATCCAGCCGATTTAAGGTGAGTTGGGACCAAAGGTTAGCAAGTAAGCTTGTGTGGTGCTTAGTTAAGCTTGATTGTTGAGTTTGGGGCTTTGCCTTGGTGATTTGTGGCGATTTCTGGGTTTAGATCTCGCGGAAGGTTGTGATTTGCAGGTGGGTATCGATCGATACCATGTGTGTGTCGATCGATACTAGACTCTTGTCGGTGGACTCGAGTCGTGCAGGCATCGATCGATACCAGGTGTGTATCGATCGATACCAGTTGTTGCCTGTGGGCATGTGTTGCTTGGCATCGATCGATACCAGGGGTGTATCGATCGATACCGGTTGTTTGCCTGTGGGCATGTGTTTGGGTATCGATCGATACCAAGGAGGTATCGATCGATACTGGTCGTGGGTTGTGCCGTGAAGGCGTGTTGTGTGTTGCCTTTCAGGCTTTGTGTCTAGCTTTTCTTGGGATGGAATTGCTAGGCGTTGGTATAGTTTTCATGGTGATGAATTGCTATTGTGTTAGGAGTTTTAATTGGTGTTAATTAATTCTTCGTATTGGTAACTGTTGTTGTTTGTGCTTATTGTTTAGCCTGTTGTTGGGATGATCTCTCACTCAGCGTTTGGTTAGCCAAATGTTGATGCATCACTTTTTTCGATGCAGGTAAAGATAAGGTGTGATCGTGGAATCGAGGCAGTGAAGAGGGGATGATTAGGACCTGGGGTTTTATTTATTGTTGTTGCTTTTGCTGTTAGAACTGCTGGCTTGTGTAAGCTGTAGAACTTGGTTTGTTCTGGTGTTTGTATTATTTCCGCGTTGCTAATTATGACTGTTTATTTATTTATGTTAAAAAAAAAAAAAAAAAAAGTGCAGTCGTTTCAGTTTTCATGGTAGGTCGGTCCACTCACGGGTTTTCCATTAGTCAAAATTTGCGGTCAATTTATGTTAAAACGGTCACTAAAAGTTGGTGTCACACGGTTAGTTCCAAAAAAGTTTATAATTTCCAACATAATAGTTTTGACTCAATAAAACTACTCAATAAAAATCCTTAAAATGACTAAAGAAAAATAAAAATAACATCAAAGAAAAATAAAATGCGTTAGTAAACGATAAATTTCCCCCCCCCCCCCGGACTTACATCGCACCGTCTCGGTGTGAAAGTGAGCGATACAAGGGAGCAGATAGACTCGATAAAATAAAATAAGTTGTAAAGAGAAAATAATAAAAAATAAAAAATTTGACGAAGGGACCTGGATCATAACGTCTCTAAGACGGAAGATGAAGTCTCGTCACAAACTGAAACATCCTTACCTCGACCACCAACAATAGGAAGCAAATCTAAAACTCAATCAGACGGATGCCCAAACCTTTGATGCCAAATATCCTCAGCTCCATGTTTATTCAAATGGAAGGCTCGAAAAGTTGTTAAGTAACGAAAAACATACAACCCATCTATGAGCTCACTTGCTCCACTCAGACTTCTTGTTGTACGATCTTGAAGCACACAACCTTTGCTAGCAACCCGCATCACCACATCTTGATCTGCGATGAGCTGAGACACATATATCAAATTGCATTGTAATCCTGCCATAAACAACACATTCTTCAGCTTAAAATCTGCATCAAAAATCATTGTCCCTTTTCTCTCGACAAACTATGCTCTCCATTCGGTAGACCAATAGAACATGTCAACATATATTTCTGATCAGCAAGGATATCACCAAATCTCGTCATATGATTTGAGGCTCCTGTATCAAGTACCCATTCAAGAGATAATTTCTTACCGTCAATACACGGTTCTGTCCCATGTTTTCTGTCTAGCAACTTGATCAAAGTGCTCCACTCGTCGTTGCTAAGACCCGTGTATCCATACTTTTCTGCCTCTGCACTTGGTCCATTTTCATTGTGAGCAACTGCAGCGTTTACGGGTACCATTTCACGTCCCTTACCAGTTCCTCGACTGCCGGTATTGCCAATTTGTGTAAAACACGAGACCTGGTGTGTTACACACACCACTTGTGATGCTCGTTTTTCTCTCCAATTCATCACAATGTTGATGCTTTCCATCGTCTTCTCTTTTAAATTCACTTGATTCACATCAGATAACGGAACTGTACTTATGATAGATGTATGAACCCCACCAAACACCACATCATCTGAACCTGAACCAAGAAAAATTGATGAATATGTTCTTCTTCCTTCTTCTTTTCGAGTTCTGCGTTGAGATTGCACGAACAACCTCCGCACTTGCACACCGAAGTCTTCTCATATTTGGTCATCTTCTCCCACAAGACTCGCCGTGCCGTCCGCACCACTTGAGCCCATTCTTCAAAGTTTTCTTTATTTAACTGTGTATGTCCAATCAAGGCTCTAAGGTTTTCATTCCCATCTAATTGGCACATATGTACCACGTTCTTCATCTTTCCCGCAACATCATTTGTTGCTTTCGATTCAGCCATCATCATTTTCGGATCTGTTTATGTCGTCTCTGATACCATGTAAAACATGGTTCAAGCTTCTGGGATTTTCTCTGTGTTTATTATCAAACATGATACAAGTGTATATATTACAAAGAAAGAATATTAGAGAATAAGCTACTTTCCTAAACTACTTTTATTTACAATCAATTAGCAAAATATACTAATTCATGATTCATCTTCAATGAATCCGCTAACATTATATTTGCTTTGGAAAACAAATTATATTTATTACTCCCTCTGTTTGATAAAGAGTGTCACTTTGACACTTTTTACACAGATTAAGAAATTTTGAAATTATACTAATATACCCCTATTTAATATACCCATAATTAATTCAAAATGATATAAATACAAAGGTTTTTAGCTTTGGGTAAAGGGTAATTCTGTGAATTAGTTTGAAAAGTTGCATTGAAAATGTAAAATGACAATCTTTTTGAAATACAAAAATTACTTTAAAATGACACTCTTTGTGAAACAGAGGGAATATATGAGTTTACTAAAATATAAATAGATGGATCTTATGGCTAGCTATAACTCATTTTTAGAAGAACAAATTCTGAATTTTTTTGGTCTCTTCCTTTTTATAAAATCTAAATTCTCATACACACATATAAAAGTTCTTAAATATTATACGTAACATATATAAATAAACAAATCAGAGTAACCACACAATGGTTCCATAACATATATGCATGCTATTTAGTTATGTACACAAATTATAGCTTTATTTGTCGATGATTCCGTCTCTTCACATGTACATCTTCATCTTGTTATCCATGTGTGTTTTTAAGTTTTGTTATTGCGTCGGCATTAAAATCATAATCGAAATCATATGAACATCGAATGAAATTGGGAAGGAACATGTTGTGCGATTCCTTGTTGGGGTGGGTTTTGTATTTTCTTGTTGGATTAGGTTTTGGTCCGTGTAAAGAGAGAGAGATTGGTCCACTCTCTAAAATCCTTATGTGTTTCTTTACATATAATAGCCGTTTCCCGAGCACATGATCCACTTAAGTTTCAGTCATGTATCGAGCATATGTTTCACCTAAGTCTCAGTCATATGTCGAGCACATTGTCCACTTAAGTTTTAGTCATGTGTCGAGCATATGTTTTATTGAAGTCATTATTCTCATGCATGTTTCGAGCAGATCTTTAACTTCAGTATCGACCATGTGCAAGTAACATGTTGGCATGTCCAAACAAAAGATGAACCCATTGATGCCCATTTCTTTCCGTTCTTTTGGTCATTTTCCATGACCTATTGAATCTACTATCCATGTGGTTCATGCCGAAGACCAAAAAGTGGTCTACTTATACGCTCATAATCCATGGATCTTGTATCTAAACCGGGAAAAATAAAAACTCTATAAATATTAGTTTAAACTTAGCATAAAAGAGGGAGATCTTAAAGAAACATCCAAAAACAAACCTAATGCGGAAAATTCCCAACTGCTGCTTCCGTAGGATTCAAAATGACGACGCAATTATCGGGGACATGCTCTACCACAAAAATTTATAGTATGTGAAAATTCTCCAAATTTAATATTTTATACTATGTAATATAGTATCCTTATAATTTTAACTACGTACTCCAAATTTATATATTCCCTAACAATAGATCTCTTGTAATGTTATAAGAATCTTAACAACGCGGTGCCCCAAAACAACAAGCAAACTTTCTGTGAGGAGTCCATATCAGCCACCACATCGATGGAGCAAGCCAACCACACACCTCAACTCTCTGTGGAGCCTATTATATAGAGTAACAGATACAGTCGACCGATGCACACAAAAAACCTTTGTTATTTTTAGGACCCGACCAGTTTTGTTCCAGGTCATCTCGGTTTGATATCTAAACGCTATAAATACATTTTGGGTGTTTTGTTAAACCTAAGTTTTATCTATTCTTGCATCTTTTCTTAAAAAAAGTACAAAACCTAAGTTATTCTTGGATCTTAAACTCTTTTATGAGCAGTTAGTGAAGTTTTCTTTTTATCTATTATCTTTCTTTATTTTTTCCTTAATCATGTCTTCTTTAATCAATATTGATTTTGTTTTTAACATAATGTGTGAGTAGTTTCTTTATGAATTATGGGTTAGGTAGATTTGGTTGATTAAGGATTGATCACTACAAGAATACACTCGATTTCCGACGGGTATATTGGTTGGAAAACGGTCGGAAAACGTCTTTCCCGACGAATTTCCGACCAATTTTGCCCGTCGGAACTATAGCGTCGGAAAACAAATATGGTCGGAAATTGGTCGGTAATTCCCGACCGATTCCCGACCAGAGTATTCCCGACGATTTCCCGACCAAAGACCGATGCAACCATTCCCGACCAAATACCGACCAAATACCGACCAAACTAAGTTCCGACCATATTCCGACCATAATAATACCCGACGATTTACCGACAAAATTCCGATGACTTTGTTTCCGACCAAATGCCGACGTTACTAATATCCGACCAAATTCCGACTATAATAATACCCGACGATTCACCGACAAAGGTCCGATGACCTTTTTCCGACCAAATGCCGACGTGTTTTATTTCCGACCGAATTCCGACCTATCTAATTTCCGACAAAATTCCGACAAAATATTTTATTTTGTATTTTAAAAATTTTGAATATTAATATTCAATTGAAAATAAATTTATTCGAAAATGAAAATTAAAATTAATATTAAACATTAAACATTAATATTAAACATTAATATATTTAAAAATAAAATAGTTTAGAAATAAATAAAAAGTGTTTTTAAAACATTAAAAATTAACATTATTAACATTTGCAAATCCGGATTCGGATCCGGATCACGTTCCCGGAAAATCCGGAAACTTCGCTCTCATCCACGACGACATGCTAGCGATATCTGACCTCGCCTCCGAAAGCTCATCTTGTGTGGCACCTAACCTGAATTCGGTGTCCGTTTTCGCCGCCTCCAAAGCTTCTACTTTGGACTTGAGCTCTTCATTCTGCTGGATGAGATCTTCAGAGAAAAATGAACCAGAAGAAGACCGGTCGTCCATAAACGGGATCGTACCCAAACCGCCGCGACGTCGCCCTTTTTTATCAAGGGGAAATTTCTGTATAAAATATAAATAAATTAAAACATAATAAAATTATAATGTAAAACTATAAGAAAAAAAAAACTTACGTTCAAAACGAGTTGGTTGACCGCTTCCCGCGACATCTCGAAGGAGGAGGAGGAGTCACCTTGTGACTGTTGGGTCAGCTCGATGTCGGTCTTCTGCTTCGTCACGTTCTCGTAGATCTCCCTTATGAGGGGATCCTGAATAAACCCGGTTGTCTTGTTCGTGTGGCACCTCTTCACTAAGTCCAAATGATTCGGACGCACACCTCCGGCCTCATTAGTCTATAAAAACAAATAAATTTAAATATGAATAAATAATTTAATAATTAATTAAGTAAAGAAAACAATGTAAACAATAAAATATTACCATTTGAATTTCTCGGGTCTGGAAGCTGCTCGATCCGGAGTTGTGGATGTATTGGCCCTTCCCGTTGCGATCACTCTTTCGGTTTCCCGAATTAGTCTTCGAGACTTTCTCTGTCTCCGGTTGTTGCCAATAGGGTCCTTAGTGATTCCAAACCTCCAAATTCAAGCTTTTCGGCTTGTCTGCCCCTTTCCTCCACTTTTTCTTCCACTCGTTCATGTGTCTCTTGAACTGCGTACTCGCTTCCTTCATAAATAATTTTTCCACCGTGACAGTATGAGAAGGATGCCATGTAAACTCTTGCTACGAAAACATAAATAAAAATGCTTAGTAAAATATTAAAAAAATACTTATAAATATAAGAAAAAATATAGTAATTGACAACTTACCGCAAATTGTCTAAACCAAATTTGCTTCTCATCATACGGGACTTCTGAAAACTTCTTGTACGGTTTGTCGAGGATCGAATGGAACATCCTCATAATGGCCTTGCTAATCCCGTTGTTCGATATACCAAACCTACAAAAAAAGATAAACTATAAACAATTTGATATTAAATATATATATATATATATATGAACTAAAGGTTTTTACCATGTCGATCTTCCAACGAGATGTGGATCAAGCCGGATGTGCAAGTCCCGGCCCGGTTGTTGGACTAACTCCTCGATGGTCATGATTCGAGGAGCTTGACTCTGCGACTCTGGGATAGTCGATGCGGCCGGACTTGGTGGTTCTCGAGTCGAACCACCGGTACGTGGAGGTGGTTGCATCCCTTGAGACGAACCACCGATGGTCAAGTTCGCGAAACCGTCGTAAGACCTTAACAAAAACGCAAAATTTGTTAGATATTAAATGCAAAATTATAAAAAAATTATGAAAACGCGTTTAAGTGTCTTAACATTTTCAGAATATCGGATTTGTTCATATCTTGTTCGAGATGTGAACGAGTAAAATTATTCAAAATTGATTCTTGTAAAGCTAATTTTTGGACTGAAATCGAACTCATTGGTGCTACAAATAAGCAGATTTTTACATTATGTAGAACAAGAATCATCCAATGTGCATGAAGAGAAACGTTGAACAATCAAATATTCAACTGTTTCCAGAAATAAGACAAATGAACATAACCAACCTTAATTATATGTCGGTGAAACAGATCCAGAATCCACAATTCGCATCACAATTAACAAAGTTATATAAAAGGGATGTGAAAGTGAAACACAAACTATACTCATCAATCCACAGAAATCAAGAGATTGAGAACCCATTGCCCAAAATTGGGGGATTATCCCAATTCAATATTCAAAAGATCTGAGATAACGAACAATCGAAATACCCAAAAAAAAAATTCAGAAAAATTACGCAGAGGAGGAATCAAGTAATTCACCTTCCCAGCCCGAATAGACTCATTACAAGAATCAATTTAACAAGAAAAAAAATTGTGAATCATAAATTTGATAAATTGTGAACTTAAGAACGTACATGGTGAGAAGATGTCGGCGGCGGTGGAGGAGGGAAGGCGGCTCCGGCGGTCGGCGGCTTCGGCGGACGGCTGCTCCGGCGGTCGACGGATCTACAAACCAAGAGAAGGAAAAACAATTAGGAGAAGAAAAAATGAAGAGAAGAGGGAGAGAAGAGAAGGAAGAGGAAGAGGAAGAGGGAGAGAAGAGAAGGAAGAGGGCGCTTACCGGCGAGATCAGGCGGTGATGGCGGAGAGAGAAAATCGGAGAGAGACAGATCGAAGAAATGAAGAAGACGATGCGTTACAGGTTTTTAGATATACGTTTGGTCGGAATTCGGTCGGTTTTCGCGATACTAAACCATCCAAATATTTCATTTACCGGTTAAATTTCGCGGGTTAATTTTCAGTGTGGTCGGAAATCGGTCGGTATTTCCGATTAATTTCCGACCATACTGAGCAGTTATTTCAGCATGGTCGGAAATCAGTCGGTTTTCGCGATACAAAACCATCCAAATATTACATTTACCGGTTAATTTTCGCGGGTTTAATTTCAGCATGGTCGGAAATCGGTCGGTATTTCCGACCGAGTTCCGACCAGACTGAACATTTATTCATAATACTGCATGTCGGGGATTGATAAATTGTCAACAGTTGGCATTTTTTCCGAAAAAACTATGGTCGGAAAATGGTCGGCATTTATAATTAAATGTAAGAGTTTTTTGTTTTCTCTACTCCAATGGGAGAATTCTATTTAGGGGTGCTTAAGAATAAATTTTTTTTTTAATTTTGTACATGAACAGCTTGCTCAGATCAGAATATCTTGTGATATACACACATATTTACATAAACACACACATATCTACATAAACACATACATATTTACATGAATACATATTTACATAAACACACACATGTTTACATAAGCACATACATATTTACATGAACACATATTTACATATCCGAATATACATATCTTTGTATATTGTAAATATGTGTTCATGTAAATATGTATGTGTTTATGTAAATATGTATGTGTTTATGTAAATATATGTGTGTTTATGTAAATACTGTGTATATAAACAAACAGTAATGAGCACCATAGTAAGAGTTTTTCCAAATCCTAAATGCTAATACTATTGACTAAGTCCCAAGAATGTTTTGTTGTCTTCTGCGGATCTTTCTACTTGCTTCCTCACTCCACAACCTTGGTATGTGCACTTGTAGTAGCTCCTGTTATAACAGAGAGGATTAGAAAGATGAAAACAAGTTAAAAATCAGAGAAATTAGTTTTAATGATTTGTAACCTTGGATTAGTATTTCCCTTGACAACTTTTTGACCATACTTCCTCCATTTAAAGCCATCTATGAGAACATCAATGTCACTCATTTAAAGCCATCTATGAGAACATCGACGGAGCAGAGGAAGCGTTTGGCTGTAGCGGTTGCGAATCCGTCGGTTTCTTTTAGGTTTTATAGGATATGCCCCAAAATTTGTTTAGTTAAGATATATGGACATTGAATTCTTTCATAAGATCATATCTAACCATATTAAACATAGTCCAAATCAAATTTATGCGGTTTGAGGTTTCGAAACCCCAAATGGTCGGAATTTGGTCGGAAATGTCGAGGAATTCCGACCATTTTCCGACCAAATAGGTCCCGACCATTTTCCGACTATACATTTTTCAGCCATTACCGACGATTTTCCGACCGATCCTCGTGTCTGGTCGGAAAACGGTCGGAATATAGTATTAAATGTATTAAAAAAATACGTACACCATATTTAAAATTTTGAAAAATTTTGAATTTTTTTTTGCTTTAAAATAGATGCATATGAAAAAACATTGTTACAAATTTATTCTGAAACTGATGAATAAAATGAAATAAATGTATAGGAATCCTTATTAATTAAAAATATTCGTACAACTTATTAAAGTATGTGAAAAAAGTTTCATAAATTTGTTATTTAAAACCTATTATGAGTCCGATGAATAATCTGAAGAAGCTGAATCGGATTCCTCATCAAATTCTCCTCTCTCTTCTTCAGAATCCTCAAATAGTTCGCCCATGCCGGTGAAGTCAACCACAAGGTCAACCTCTAGAGAATGCTCGATTTCACCTAAATTACCAATTGGCATTTCCTGTAAAGGGTCATGCTCGGAAACACTAGATATCCTTCCTCTTGGTTGTATCGATGTTACTTCAATCCACGGATCTTGCTTGTTCCTAACCCGGGGGTATCGAATATAGGAAACCTGGTCTGCTTGTGAAGCAAGAATAAATGGATCGTATTTCCGATGTCGCTTGCCTCCGTGAACAGATGTCACACCGAATTCGTCCTGACGTAGGCCTTCCACTGGATCATACCAATCGCAATAGAACACAATGCACTTCAAACCAATCATTCCTGGATATTTGACTTCTAATATTTCGCGGAGTATTCCGTAGTAAACAAATTCTCCGGATGTAGACGAAATACCGTAGTTGCATGTTGTCCTTGAACTCCCTTCACGAAAAGCCTTAAAAGCATACCCCCGAGTGCAATACATCGGATAAACACTTGGAACAAAAGTAGGGCCACGCACCATCTCAACTAACCATGTGGGAATCGATGTCCCGGTAGTATTAATCTGATCAACCTGTACAATTTGTGGACACTCATAAACAATATGTGTAAGTATGTAAAATTTAGTTTAATTGCGGGAAATCGAGCACTTACGTAATATTTCAACCAATCCGCGAATTCATTCTGTTTACGGACCATAAGCTCATCCTCTGTGCAATTTGGAAACCAATTCCTTATTTGCTCCATGTATATACTGTGAATAAAACAAATACATTATTCAAAATACTATCAAGGATTAATTTTTGGTAATTACTAAACAAATACATTATTCAAAATCAAGTGACGTACCTCTCATATTCGAAAATGTCTACGCAGTTTGTCAGAAGAGATGTATGCAAATGCCTTTGTTCCTCCTCTGTTAGTCGTCTAGACCTTCCTTTTCCACTAAGCCTTCCAATTTCTGCAAAAATATTTGGGACATAGACCGGATACAGCGGTTTTTCTCCTCCATCATCATGACGTGCAGGTCGTCTACTTTTAGTCTTAACCGAAGATGGAAAGTAGTAGCTAGCAAAGTTGGATGCTTCTTCATTCACGCTCTGTGCAACAATAGAACCCTCGACTCTTGCAAGATTTTTCACCTTCTTCTTTAGGTGGAGCATATATCGCTCAAACGGATACATCCATTGATATTGAACTGGCCCACCAAGTCTTGCTTCCCTAGGAAGATGAATAGGAAGATGTTCCATAACATCGAAAAATGCTGGTGGAAATATTTTCTCGAGGTTGCATAGGAGAGCCGGTATCTTCTCCTCCAAATTTTGGATACCGTCTGCTGTAAGTGATCTCGTGCATAAATCCCGGAAGAAAGCACCGATCCCTGCATAAATGATAAATAAAATTAGTAAAATTTAGACAATTTAGATAAATTTAGTAAAATTTAGATATAATTTTGTAAATTATAAATGTACCTGCAATAGCTCCATGGACGTTTCTAGGAAGAAGACCGGCAAAGGCAAATGGAAGGAGGCGTTGCATGATAACGTGACAATCATGACTCTTCAACCCTGAAAACTTCCCTTCTCCAATATTAACGCAATTACGAAGGTTAGATGCGTATCCGTCTGGGAATTGAACACTATGCGTAATCCAGTCGAAGAACACCTCTTTTGAAGGCTCATCCAAACGGAAAGCGGGGGCCTGAGATTTTCCGTTCGCCATTATATGGAGTTCCTTCCGAGAACAAATTTCTGGCAAATCCAATCTGGCTTTCAAATTATCTTTCGTCTTCCCTTGCACATTTAGAACAGTATTCATGATGTTGTCAAAAAAGTTTTTTTCAATGTGCATGACATCTAGATTATGGCGCAGCAGATGGTTCTTCCAATATGGCAAATCCCAAAAAATACTCCTCTTGTTCCAATTGTGGTACTCGCCACAACCATCTACGGGAAAATGACCATTACCACCACATGAAACCGTCTTCTCAGCACCAAAATCTCTCAACTGAGTGATGATGTTATTCCCATCCGGCTCAGGAGGTGGACCATCAAATACTTTTTTGTTCTTCTTAAACAATGTCGTGCTCCGACGATATGGATGATCATGCGGCAGAAATCGTCGATGACAATCGAACCAAGAAGTCTTTCGACCGTGCTTCAATTGGAACGCATCAGTGTTATCTTGACAATACGGGCACGCCAACCTTCCATGAGTCGACCATCCAGATAGCATACCAAATGCTGGAAAATCACTTATGGTCCACATAAGTACCGCACGCATAGTGAAATTCTGTTGGAGAGAAACATCGAACGCTTGAACACCATCTTTCCATAACATTTTCAACTCATAAATTAATGGCTGCAAGAAAATATCAAGGGACCTCTTAGGATGCTCCGGTCCGGGGACAAGAATCGTGAGGAACAAAAACTCTCGTTTCATGCACAAACTAGGCGGCAAATTGTAAGGTGTGACTATTACTGGCCACAATGAATATTGCCTCCCATGTTTCCCAAAAGGGTTGAATCCATCTGTAGATAACCCGAGGTATACGTTACGTGGCTCAGCCGCAAAACTAGGATACACCTCTTGAAAATGTTTCCACGCTTCTGCATCTGAAGGATGCGCAATTTCTCCATATGAGTTATGTTCTGCATGCCATCTCATAGCTCCTGCCGTGCGCTCGGATTGATATAACCTCTTCAACCTATCTGTTAACGGCAAATACCACATCCGTTTATGTGGAACTGGTACTCTTCCACCCGTTTCCTGATACTGAGGTTTCCCACAAAAACGACACTTGCGACGGTTTTCGTCCTTTCTCCAGTATATCATACAATTGTCGATGCACACATCTATCATCTGATACGGCAATCCAAGACCAGCTACAAGTTTCTGAACCTCGTAGTATGAACCCGGTGAGAGATTATCTTCAGGTAAAAGATCTTTCACAAAATCAGCTATCGCATCCACACAATCCTCTGCCAAGTTGAAATCGGTCTTTATTGTCATCAACCTGCTTGCAGTTGATAAAGGCGATATTCCCTCTCTACATCCTTCGTATAGTGGATGCTTAGATGCATCTAGCATATCAAAAAACTTCTGAGCTTCTAAATTAGGTTCCTCTATTCTAATACCATCTGGAACATACGATGCTACGTTTTCGCGATACGCATCATTCACCATCTGAACGTTTGCATCTACTTCCGGTGTTGATTCCTCTATTCTACCCGAATAATTAAAACCACTACAATGATGTTGCACCATTGCATCAGTTTCTCCATGCGTATACCAAATATTATAACTCGGCATTAACCCATTCCTATAAAGATGCTTCCATACATCCCCAACAGAGACTAATCTATGATTCCGACATTTAGGACAAGGACAATACAATTTACCGTATTCCGACGTCATGCTATTGTTTGTCGCAAATGTCATGAATTCCTCAACACCTTGTGCATACTCATCCGTCAGTAAATTCGTCGCTGGATCTTGCCGTGGTCTATCCATCCACGATCGAAAATAATCTCTAGTAGTGTTTGGATTTGAAGAAGACATTTTCAATTTTTTTTTTTGGTGTAAATTGTGAATGAGGGTGGTGTTGTATTTATAATTAAAATTTCCGCGGATTTCCGACCAATTTCCGACCAATGTAAAAATTCTAACGGCTATGAAACGGCTAGTGCAACGGGTATATTAACGTATATATTTCGTCGGAATTTGGTCGGATTACTTACTGGTCGGAAATTGGTCGGAAATGCGATTAAATTTCCGACCAAGTTCCGACTATACTAATATTCGCCAACGGCTTTAAACGGCTAATTCAACGGGTATATTAATAATGTATACCTCGTCGGAAAACTGTCGGAAATTGGTCTGTAATACCGACCAATTTCCGACGATTTTTAGTCGGTCTCCAATACGTCGGAAATCTGTCGGGACATTAACGTATATATTTCGTCGGAATTTAGTCGGATTATGTGATGGTCGGAAATTGGTCGGGAATTGAATCCAATTTCCGACCGATTTCCGACTATTATAATAACGTATATATCATCGGAAAACAGTCGGAAAATTGGTCGGTAATACCGACTAATTTCCGGCGATTGTTAGTCAGTCTCCAATACGTCGGAAATCCGTCGGTATTTCCGACCAAATTTCCGACCAACGAAAAATTGTCGGGAATTACCGACCAATTTTTCGACGGGTGTGTTTTAATCGGAATATCGTCGGAATATGGTCGGAAATTACCGACCATTTTAAATTGGTCGGAAATGTGGTCGGAAATCGTGATGTTTTCTTGTAGTGGATTAATGATGTATAAACTTGTATTTTTATATATCCACATGATTAGAGTGTGTTTAATGCTAGGATCGACCTTGCTAACTAAATCCTAGATCTTGGACATTTAATGCATTGAAAGTGTTTGATAAAATGTCTTGACCAACTTTTAGTCATGCATTTCATTATTAGCCAATGGAAATGGATGATTAAGATGGATTGTAGGTCAGATACTTATGTTTAAGGATTATAATTTATTTTATTACTATTGGAAAATTGGCTAGTAATGTAATTATTAGAGAATAAATTAATATCATGGAAATATATTAGTCCTCTTTGTGTGTTCTATACCTTTGGATTGAGCCTGCTAGCATCATAGATTAATCATTAATCGTACCAAATCAATGACCTTAGCCCATGGTCCATATTTCCCTTATTGCTCAACCTTTGTTTCATTGATATCTTGTTTGTTTTGTTTTATTTTCCACTTCTCCTTTAGTCATTTTCCATTTACTTTCCACATTATTTCACCCATGAAAAATCCATCATCTCATTAGCCTAGCTTAGGAAGTTTCTTTGAATCTTAGTGACTATAGTTAGGCTCTCCTCATAGATTCAATCCTTATTTACTCATAATTTCCTTGCACTTGGGGGTAGATTTAGGTGTAAAATCTTTGCATGTATAATTGCATCAATTATTCCTTGATAGATTACACATAAATATTTACTAGAAACTAAACAATAAAATGGGATTAATGGTCGAGAAAATAACATGGATAGAAGCTTTTGGGCATTCAGAGGAAAAGAAGAGCTTGTTGGGTCTTGGGAGAAGTGCGCAACTTATTACTGGAACAAATGCATATCGATGAAAGTGAGTGGAATTTCATGGAGATGAATCGTGAGGAGAATTATTTTTAAGGTTTTTTCTTCTCCATGAGGAGAAGAGGGTCTCAAATAGAAAATAGAATAGTGTTCTGACGTCGTAAAAAACATCAGAGGTGAGAAGATGAAGAGTTCATTTTTTGCCCTTTCAGAAAGAGAAAGAAAAGAAGATTTCACGCCAACCTTTTTCAATATTGACACCTCTGCTTTCTTATTTGAATTTTCACTAGTATAGTTGTGCATGTTTTTCTAGAGTTCGATGTAGTTTTGGTTATATACTTTCAGAGTTCAAGATTCCAGCGTAAGTTTAATATTTATGGAACTCTTCAAAAGTAGAAATAAGATCTTCAAATTGGGTAGTTAAAAGAAGAAAATCTTTGTGGTAAGGAAACAATTAGGTATATATATATATATATATATATAATTGGTGATCCAAAGCTGTAAATATATTTTAATGGGAAAAATGAACGTTAAACGGTAAAAACATACTTAAAAAGGTAAACATAAGTAATATTACTGTGATTGGTAATGTTATAGGGATATAATAGTAAATAATAAAAATAATTATAGTCATCTAGCTGAATAACAACATTAGATTGTATAATTAGGAGAATGACAAAGTTACGGTGATGGTTGCCGTCACCGATAATTTGATTAACTTCTTTCACCTTGGCTTATCCCGATGTACAAATAAGTAAAAACAAGAAATGAGCCCTAAATCCGAAAAAACTAGAAAGCCAAAAATCTAGATAAAACGAGGATTGAGCCATAAATCAAGAAATTAGGAATCATAAAATTTAATAAACTATAAAAACTTTATTTTTCAATAATAACTACACAATAATTTTATGATTCTAACTTATATTAGATTTTTTAATCAGTTTGAGAATAACTTAATTCGGAAATATGGTATAAAAATCACAACACATATTACACAACAAATCAACAAAATATTATCTTCTCACTATAAATCTAAGAATAACAAACTCAACATATTTGAATACTACCACTTAAATTAGATCTTATTTATTATTTTACATTTTGTATATTACACAAATTAATCTACAAAACATATTACTCCGCACGAGCGCACATGTTAGAATCCAGTTATTATTATTATTATAATCTTCGGACACCGACAAAAATAATAAATTTGATATTTAAATTATATTAATTTATATAATATTTTGAAAAATAAAAAGTAATACTTTCTTTTTAAAAAAATCCATTGGTTATTTGAATTAAGCAAAAATCAAATTTTAAGAGTGTAACAACAAAACTAAAAAATCCATTGGTTACAATCATGTTTGGCTCGGTTGTTAGTCTTTTCATATACTTAACAAAAATGTTTATTTTGAACTTAGTTCTCTGACCCTAAACGGCAATCATTTTTATCTATAGATGATAATTTATTATTCTTGAAAATTATTGTTATTACAATCTTCAAACACGCGTTAAGAATAATGTAAATTTCTAGGTATATTACATTAATTTATATTATATTTTTATAATAATTTCTCATTTTAAAACTCATTGGTTCTTAGAATCAAAAAAAAAAAAATTAGTGTGCAAAAACAAACACTAAAAATATTATAATTTTTATTTAATTGATTTTATGTGATAATCTTTCCATCTAGTAAAAATCAGATTTTATTCACTCGGTAGTCTTATCATATAATCATCAAAAAATGTTTCCTTTGAACTTAGCTTTTTACCCTAACGACAATTAGTTTTATCCATAAATGATAGTTTATGATACCTAAACATTATTATTATTACAGTTTTCATACACATTTTGAAAACAATAAATTTATTAACACATTATTATTATTATTATTATTATTATTATTATTATTATTATTATTAGTATTATTAATTTTAAACTATCAAATTAATTATTGTGATATCTTCCTCTTTCAGTTGTTATCGCGTCGTGATGAATAGTCACTTGTTAAGCTATGCATACCTATGTGTATCTAGGAATATACATGTATTTGGTTGTTTCTTGAACTTACATATATATATATATATATCGTTATACTTGTTTGTTTTGGATGAGGATATGAGACACTTAGATGTGATAGGTTGTTAAAACAAATATGGTTGAGTGATGTTGTGAAAGATGTTTGTTGTGCAAGAAAGAACATTGTAACAATTGTAAATATGAATATATTATTCTTGTTTAGAATCAAAACTTTATAACTATATTTCTATATTTAAGGTTTAATATATCACAAAACAAGGAGAGAGAAAATTAAGAAAAAGAGTTAAAAGAGAAATCCACAAAATCCTAACAGCCATGCTTCTTTCAGAGTCCTTGTGTCTTCGTTTCTTAAACCCAAGTTATCCATTAGTCTTGGGCTGCCATTCTCCTCGATGACTTTGACATTGGTCTTGGATTTTTCCAAGTCTTTTTGACCTGACTCCCACACACTGAGATAATGAGTTCGAGTGTAATTATACGAAGAATCAACCTTTTCATGATTTTTTGATGGTGGAACATCGACTTCAACACAAATCCATTTTTCGTTGTACTCTTCCTCTTATCAAAAGCAACACCAGTAGAAGCTACAACTGATTGCATAACAGTAAAAAGAAAACCTAAATGAGTTTTAATTTCAAAATAAAGATTTGAATTTTTAGAAAGAGTGAGAGAATGAGAGAGAAGAAAAAAGAAGAATAAGCAAATGTTTGGTTTTGGTGTTTTAAATCAGGTTCACTATTCCATTGCATGGTACTGTTGCAATGAGGACAACGTTTGGTGTTTTAAAGGACCCATGCAACGCTCTTTAATACATCTAAGGCGAGATTCCACCGAAGAGAACACTACAAGAAAACTGTCTATTTCCAACGAAAATTTACGACCGTTTTAAATCGATGTAACTTTACATCGACATTACGACGACTTTACGACGAAATATGTGTTCGATGTAAAATCGTCGTAAATATGTGTCGTCGTAATATCGATGTAAATTTACGACTAGTTTACGACGACATTACGACGATTTATGTTATCGTCGTAATGTCGTCGTAAATTTACATCGATTTTACGTCGAATATTTCTTCTGTATATTACGTTGATATTACGACGATTTGACGTCACATGTTCCCAGTTAGGTAGACCACGTTTTTTAATAGGTCCACCTACTAAATTTACATCGAATTTACATCGTAAAATTCGTTGTAAATCCGTTGGAAAATCGTTGGTAATTCTGAAAAAATTTCTATAAATACAGCCTAACTTCAAACGAAAGAATAAAAAAAAAAACAGAATAAAATATATATATATATATATATATATATAAATGTCTATATACGAACTACGAAAATGGATGTATACGCAAAATGATTCAGAGGGAGATTTGACGGAAGAATTCAAAGAATGGCTTGAAATATTCATGTATCAGGCCGGAAATATGCAAACAACCCTGGAAAGTGGTAAGATGTTATGTCCTTGTCGTAAATGCAAGAATACGAGATATATGTTTATTGAGACGGTGTGGAAGCATTTACTAAATAGAGGGTTTATGCCGCAATATTATGTTTGGTATCAACATGGAGAGGGTTTTGAAAGAACTCAAGCAACGGATAGTAGTAGTAATTATCAAGGTCAAGTAGAATAAAATTATCAAGGTAGTTATGATCATGGTCAACATCAATTTGATCAGGGTGCAGATCATGATAGGATGCATGCCATGGTTAATGATGCATTTCATGAAACAAATGCTGATAATAGTACTGTTGAGGAACCCAACGTAGATGCGAAGCGATTTTATGATATGCTAGACGCTGCAAACCAGCCACTCTACGATGGATGTAGAGAAGGTCAGTCTAAATTGTCGTTAGCTGCTAGGATGATGACAATTAAAACTGATCATAACTTAGCTGAGGTTTGCATGGATGATTGGGCTGATCTTATTAAAGAGTATTTGCCAGAGGATAATTTGGCTGCCGAAACATACTATGAGATACAGAAGTTGGTGTTTAGTCTTGGGTTGCCTTCTGAGATGATAGATGTATGTGTTGACAATTGTATGCTTTTTTGGAAAGATGATGATAAGCTGCAGGAATGTCGATTTTGCCAAAAACCGAGATTTAGGCCCCAAACAACTGGGCGTACAAAGATACCATACCAACGGATGTGGTATCTTCCTATAACTGATAGGTTGAAACGATTGTATCAATCTGAAAGGACAGCTGCATCGATGAGGTGGCATGCAGAACATTCACAGAGAGAAGGAGAAGTGACTCACCCGTCAGATGCAAAAGCTTGGAAACACTTTAACACGGTACACCCTGATTTTGCTAACTCTAAGCGAAATGTGTATCTTGGTCTTTGCACTGATGGATTTAGTCCATTCGGTATGTCTGGTAGGCAATATTCTTTGTGGCCAGTTATCGTAACTCCTTATAACCTTCCCCCAGATATGTGCATGCAAAGGGAATTTCTTTTCCTGAATATTTTAGTCCCTGGTCCCAATCATCCGAAGCGGTCCCTTGATGTATTTTTGCAGCCTCTCATTCATGAGTTGAAACAGTTGTGGTATACAGGAGTGCGGACATATGATTGTTCGAGGAAAAAAAAATTTACAATGCGTGCGGTGCTTATGTGGACAATAGGCGACTTCCCTGCATACGGAATGCTATCAGGTTGGACGACGTATGGGAGGTTATCTTGTCCTTATTGCCTCGATCAGACTGATGCGTTTCAACTGAAACATGGTCGAAAAACATGCTGGTTTGATTGTCACCGCCGGTTTTTACCAATCAATCATCCATATAGGAGAAACAGGCGGTTGTTTAGGAAGAACAAAGTCGTGCTTGTCCACCCACCAGTGTATCTATCTGGGAAAGATCTAGAAGCGCAAATAGATCATTTTGGGGGACTAGAAACTGTGAATCGTGGGGGAAATTGGCACACTCCAGCTAATATGCCTGATGGATACGGGGTTAATCACAATTGGCACAAGAAAAGCCTTTTTTGGGATCTTCCGTACTGGAAAAATCATCTACTGAGACACAATCTTGATGTCATGCACATTGAGAAAACCTTTTTTGATAACATCATGCATACAGTGTTAAACGTGAAAGGAAGAACCAAAGACAGCGGAAAGTCAAGGTTGGACTTGCCAGATATTTGCAACTGAAATGAGTTGCATATAATGAGCAATGGAAAATCACCAGTTCCTATATTTCGGTTGGGTGCAGAACAAAATGCATCGTTGTTCAAAAAGGTATTGTGATTTAGGGTTTAGGGTATAGATTTATTTTATTACAACGAAATTACGACGGCTTCGTCGTAAAATCGTTGTAACCTTACAACGATTTTACGACGAATCCGTCGTAATATCGTTGTAATACCTAAAATATAGGGTTTAGGGTTTGATTTACTTGTTTGCTTTTTTTTATCTTATATCTTGTTTTACGTAAGTTCTAATAATAGTATAAACAATT
Organism: Eutrema japonicum; assembly: GCA_030161315.1. Classification (NCBI taxonomy): domain Eukaryota; kingdom Viridiplantae; phylum Streptophyta; class Magnoliopsida; order Brassicales; family Brassicaceae; genus Eutrema; species Eutrema japonicum. The sequence continues at coordinate 34,240,449 of BSQW01000007.1, read as the reverse complement.
ATATGTTTTTACAAAATCATTTACATTATTTAAGTCATGCATGTTACGAATATACTTATAAGAACGAATGCTATACATTATTATGTAAGATAAGGAAATCGACGACAATATAGATTCAATCGTCGTTATTGAATCTATTGTTAAATATTATAAGTATTAGATGCACAAATATACTTTGTTCTTACGTCCAGGATATGTGTATTGTGATTTAGGGTTTAGGGTATAGATTTATTTTATTACAACGAAATTACGACGGATTCGTCGTAAAATCGTTGTAAACTTACAACTATTTTACGACGAATCCGTCGTAATTTTGTTGTAATACCCAAAATATTTAATTTACCGTGTGGGGAGAAATTGCGACAGGTTGAATTTTCATTCCAGTATTACGACTACTTTACGACGGTATCGTCGTAAAATCGTCGTAAATTACCAACGAATTTACGACGACAACAAAATATATATATACGCGACCAGATTTTCTCTCCCTCGCTCACATTTCTTAAATCTCTCTCTCTCTCTAAAATTATCTCCCTCTCTCTAAAAAAAGGTAACATTTTTTTTTGTATTTTTAAATTATATTATCGTTGTAAGTTAGGATTGTAATATTTATATTATCGTTGTAAGTTAGGATTTTGAATTGTTAGTTAGGATTGTAATATTTATTAGTTAGGATTGGAATTATTAGTTAGGAATGAAATTATATTATACTAAAATTGAGTTATTTTTAAATATTTTTTAGATATGGCGTCACGTAAGACACACTATCTACAGTTTCTCGAGACGGGACCAAGTGATAATTCGCAACTCCCGTCATCTTCTGCGACACAGTCCGCTGTTCCGGATTCTTTTGTCGGACCAGCGCCGCCTCAAGAAGTAGATGCTCGACCGCCGTTGTTGTATGCAGGATTGACGGTCGAAGATATTTTGCAGTCGCCGGGGCATGATTCATTAGACCGGTTAGATCCGTGACGACTCCCGAATACTTTTTGGTACGTAACTACAATTTTTTTTTTTAATAACATTATGAATTTGTTTTTTTTACTAATAATTTTTGTTTTATTTCTCAGGTTTAAGGAAGATAACAAAGTTGGACGGAGTGTGGCTGACACCATTAAAGCCTATTTCATGGAGCCTCACCGCAATTGGTCTTCGGTTCCGGAAGACGTTGTCGAGACATGGTTTAAATGTTTCGCGGTAAATGTTTTTTTTTTTAATTCATTATTATTTTGGAGAATTCTTTATCTTTAATATATCGTTTCTAATTTTTTTTTGTATAGCAAAAATGGCATTGGGATGTTACGATCAACGAGACGGTGAAGGCGGAATTCAAAAAGAAGGGAAAATTGCGGCTCAACAATACCATCTCCGATTGGAAGAGGAAGTGGGAGGTTAAAGGCCATAATGGGAAGCCGCCATACATGTCTTCTGATGTTTGGAACGGCTTGACGGCATACTGGAGAGATCCACATGCGCAGCAAGTGGCCGCTAAGTGTTCGGCTTTTCGAAACACTATGGGTCCAGACGGTCTTCCATCGCTTATGCCTCATACGTCGGGTCAAACATCTTTTGCGGGAAGACGCCTTCAAATGGTAATAATTTTTTCGCTTATAATTTTATTTACGTACTTTTAATTTGTTATTAATTTATATTATCCATCAACGGTTTGATTTCTTTTTTAATGTCTTTTTTGTTAGGCAAATGGAGGCGAACTTCCTCCAATGACCCGAGTTTTTGCGGAAACTCACAAGAAGAAAGACGGGTCTTTTGTAGATCCTCGAGCTGAGGCAATCTACAATGACGCGCATGCAAGGATCGGCGAGCGTCAAACTCAGTTTTCTCAGTAGCTATCACCTGGCGGTAGTTCGGTCCAATCCACTGCGACTTTGACGGTTGCCCAGATGGACGACATATACGCAGAGGTAATTTAACGTTTTTTTTTTACAAAAGTTAATGTTTCTTTATACAATTTATTAAATTTTACGTTTCTTTTTTAAAGGTTGCTCCGAAGAAAAAGGGCAGAGTTTTAGGGATGGGATCGATCGTAGATAGTGTCGCCGCGTCGTCCCGTCGTCAGCTTTTTGACGATCTGGTTATTTTGCGGACGGAGTTAAACACCGCCAACTCCGAGATCAACAATTTGCGGGCGAAGCAGGTTCTATACGATGAGAAGATCCAAGGATACGATAAAACAATCCAAGGATACAACACTCTCTTCGATATTATTGCCCTGACTAACCCGACTTTGGCGGCTGGACTAAGGCAGCAGGAAGGATCGACATCGGGCCAGCCAACTGATCCGCTCGCGCAAGAACGAGCGAATATGGAGCAGAATGGATCGGACGACGAGCTTTTTGATAATTTACGTTTTTCAGCTGGGAAATAGTTTGTATTAAGAATTTTATTTTGTATTTTGTATTTTATTTTATATTTTGAATTTATTTATAAAATTTAACGTTTTTTAATTTTAAAAAAAATTATTTAATTTATATAAAAATTATATTTAATTTACGACGAATTTATCGAATATTTTACATCGTTCCATAATTTACATCGATTTTACATCAATAGTTTTACATCGATTTTACATCGTTCAAAAGTTACGACGAATTTACATCGAATATTTTACATCGATTTACCAACGCATTTACAGCTACATATTACGACGAATTTACGACGGATTATAAAAACAGAAATTTTATAATTCGATGTAAATTCGATGTAATGTTTCATCCCATTACGACGACTTTACGACGGATTGTCGAAAAAAATTGTATAATTCGATGTAAAATCGATGTAATGTTTTATCGTGATATCGATGTAATATATTCGTCGTAAAATCGTTGTATATTTACATCGATTTTACGACGAATAATATACGATGATTTTACGACGATTTTTAGTCCTCCTTAATAGTACGACCAATTTACGACGATTTCCGATTAACGACGATCATATTACGACGAATTGTTAATCGTCGCTAATCCGTCGTAAACATGGTTTACGACGGATTAGCGACGATTATGTTTGTTGTAAAATGGCAGTTTTCTTGTAGTGGAAGCATTGTTGCAAATCACGGGTAGATGTGACTCGAGCTAGCAACTTAAACGAAAGGTGTGACCAAATAAATACAAACACAGCACACCAAAATCAAAAGAAGATTCATAATCTATATGTGATATCATATCATATCATGAGTGTATTTTTCATAGATGTGATGCAATATCCACATTGCACATATCACGTATAGATTATGAGTCTTCTGTTGATGTTGGTGTGGTGTGTTTATGTTTGTGTGGTCACACCTTCTATTTGAGTTGCTAGCACGAGTCACATCGACCCGTGACTTGCAACAATGCTTTTCTTCGGTGGAATCACGTCTTGGAGGTATTAACGAGCGTTGCATGGATCCTTTAAAAAACCAAACATTGTCCTCGTTGCAACAATATCGTGCAATGGAATGGTAGCCCTGATTTGAAACACCAAAACCAAACGTTTGTTTATTCTTTTTTTTTCTCTCTCTTTCTCTCTCTATCTAAAATTCAGATCTTTATTTTTGAAATCAAAAATCATTTATTTTTACTTTTTACTATTATGCATTCCAATGTAGCTTCTACTGGTGCTGCTTTCGATCAGAGGAATAGTACAACAGAAAATGGAATTGTGTTGAAGTCGCTGTTCCACCATCAATGATTCATGGAAATGTGGATTTTTTATATAATTACAATCAAACTCATTACTTGAGTCTGTGGGAGTCAGGTCATAAAGACTTGGAGAAAACCAAGACCGATCTCAAAATCATAGAAGAGAATGGCATTCCAAGACTAATGGATAACTTGGGTTTAAGAAATGAATAACAGCCAGGCTTTGAAAGAAGCCTGGCTGTTAAGATTTTTTTGGGCAATGAATAAGTTAAAATTTATTAGTATATGATAACTTTTATCCTGTATCGATTAAGCTACTTTATTATTTTTTTAGCCTTTTCAAAACTCTAGTTTCGCCAAACTGTTGTAAAACAATGTTTATTTTGGTACATAGTATTTTACATATTATCAAAAAAAATCGAGATAGCCCTAAGAAAAAATATATAAAAGTTGAATTTGAAGAAAATCAAGAACTTTCACCTGGCGAGCTTGAGATAGGGAACGTGGCACTGAAGAAGAACAATACACGGTGGTGAATAGGTATTTATAAAAAGCTGGCGTGAGACTATATTATGTCTTCTAGAGTTCTAGTTTCTTAGGTTGTGTTAGGTTCAAAAATATAACACCTCTAGCCCTAAATAGAATTAAAAAATAATAATATTAGACTATGTACTAACTTTTTGCAATGAATTAAAGTCAACATTTATTAGATTTGACTAATTAGTAGAAACGATATTGTTTCATGATTATATGATAAGACTAAAGTGATCATGTGTTCATATAACATTTTATTAGAGTTCTAGTAACATTTTGTATATTTCATATAACATTTTATTAGAGTTCTAGTAACATTCTGGAAAATTATTGTTATTACAATTTACAAACACACCTTAAGAATAATGTAATATTCTAGGTATATTACATTAATTTAAATAATATTTTTATAATAATTTCTCATTTTAAAAACCATTGGTTCTTTAAATTCTAAAACAAAATAGATTTTTAAAGTGCAAAAACACTAAAATATTGTAAATTTTTATTTAATTAATTTTACGTGGTAATTTTCCATCTAGTATATAATTTGATTTTGTTCACTGGTTAGTCTAATCATATAATCATCAAAAATGTTTTTTATGGAACTTAGCTTTCATACCCTAGAGTTCGAAAAGGTTCAAATAAGAAAAAAAATATGTTAAATTTTGATTAGAGTTCAAAAACATCAAAAATGTTTTTTATATAATCATGTGTTCTGGAAGATCTTAATAGTTCAAAACCTAAAGTGAGTTACTAGAAACTGCAGAATTCAAATAAAAAATGATATGTTTACTCATAATATCTAGAAACTAGGGTTTGCGAGAAAGTTTTTTGTTTTCTTGGTTTTCCTTAATATCTAGACAACAGACTCTCTCTCTCTCGCACACACACACATCCACTAAATTCATTACTACAAAAAGTTAGCATTTCCGAGTCAACCACTTTTATCTTCGCTTATCTCTCTTCTTCTTGAAGATTTTAAAAATAAAAAGAGAAACAGACAATAATATAGAAAAAGAAATTGAGGGTGATAGTTGTAATTAAAGGACCCACCAGTTGAATTAAAGACAAAACAAAACTCTTAACATCACAATCAGCACGATAACAAACAATTAACACAAATTGAATTTTATAGACAGAATCATATTAACCCAAAAATATTTTAGAAACAATGAATTAGGTAAAAATAAAATAAAATAAAAACCTTACCAGCAGAGATAAACATTACGAGTTCTCCGAGACTAATTTAAGATCACAATATCAACCGAAGCAAAAATAACATTGAATTTTTTTTATTTTGAAAGTAATTTGTTCAAGGGATTTTGAAATTTATAAAGATCTAAATAGATAAAAAGAGCACGCAGCTGAAGAGAATACAAAAAGATAAGTAGTGGACCATAAATTGATCAAAGACAATGTTATGTTAACCAAATAATTATTCTAAAACCGGCTATCTAGATTGTCAAATCAATGATAATTTTGTTTTTGATGACTAAAAGGCTATGGGCTGAAATTCGTACATCTCCCAACGCTTGGGACCATAACATGTTATATGGTTCCGTCCCAATTAATCGACCTAAACTTCCTATTCATATTCAATTATTCTTTTATTTTATTTTTGTATAATACTTTGAAAAATAAACAAAATACCATAAAAATATGTAACATCACATATTTATATTTTATATTAATTAAATATATAAAATACGATAATATGGCCAAAATCACCAATTATTCACCCATTAATATCTACGTTAGACCACACCAGATTAGCGTGCAAATTTTTGAATATTTAAAGAAAAAATATTTTGATTTTGGTTAATCAATATATTTTAATTATTAAAGCAGTTCAACTAAAAATTATCTTTTTTCTTTCAGAAATATCATCAGATTTTGTATTGAGTAAAGAAGAAAAAAACATGATATCATATGGATCTGCAAGGACGACCAACAACAAAGAATCAAAGTGTGGATCTATTAAATCTCCCTCACTAATTTTTGTTTAATACACATATAACAAAATGGATGCATAATTAAATACAAAAACGTAAAATGAAAAATGATAACAAAGAGGATCTAGCGATACCTTTTAAGGTTTGTCTGTCTGAACTCAAGAAGAATCAAATATTTTTTAATTCATGTTTTATTGTTCCTTTGTTAGCTTCATTTCTCCCTCCATCTTTGTCTCACTCTCTTTCTATAAACGAGAAGAAAATAAAAATAAATAAAAATCTCTGAACAAAAATACGGTCCTAATGGCAACGTAAATAAGAATCATTTTATCATTTTATGTATGTATATGAACTTGATAGATAAACAAAGACGTTATTGATAATTCGGTATTTTACCATAAAATGGAATGGTGCAACAAATTTAATCAGAAGAAGAAAAAAAAGAATAAAATCCAAGACATATTTGTGATTAATGAGAAGATTACTGAATATTACAGATATACGTTGTCGATGAAAAATAGGAGAAACCTTTGAATTCTATTGATAGGCAATGAGTTTGGTCAGAAAATCGCTGATGGTTTTACGAAGCGGTTTTAAAGTGTAACGTTCAAAGAAGATAGTTAATTGCAGTGAGGATTACTGAGTGTGCTAATGAATTTAATGGTGATATATATATTGTGAGAGGGAGAGACAATTAATTTACCCTACAGACTCAAAGAAAACTGAAGAAAAGAGAGAGACACATATTTGATTATTAATTTCATAATCTTATCATTTTATCCACGTGTCACAACGTGATTGGATTGCATAATATTAATTAAATAAGTAGATAACTAAATTTAGTTTTTTCTACCATTATAAGAGAAATATAATTAAATTTAGTCCTCTTTTACATTTTAATATTTGTATTTTTTTTGTAGTGTTAATTTTTCATTTTGAGAAATATATTTTTTTATAAAATCGTATATGGTAGGAGCCTAAGAGTATGCATATTTGGTTAAAACACGTATAAAAAATGTGACAGCCTGTAATTTGGGATAATTTCCTTTCTTGTATCTATGCATTCATGGAACAAACATGCATGTACACGTCTGATTTGTATTTTCATGTACATATCGCAACAGCAACACAAATGTTTATATTACCTTTCAGGCTTTCAATATTCAACTTCTTTATAATCTACTAAATAAATATAAATTTGTTATGAATTAAATATATGGATGTCCATTATAAGGCTCATATTCTAGGAGGTTTAGATATTCTCGTCTTTCTTATTCTCTTTATTCAGCTTGCTTCCCATGTCTATGTAAACCTATATATACCTCTCTTTATTCATGGAATAAGATACACAACAATTTCCGCTTTCTCTTTTATTCACAACACGTTATCAGCACGAAACTCTAGCTGTCTGAGTAAAAACCCTAATCTATTCGATCTCTCATCTAAAATCCAACGTCGCCATCGTAATCGAGATAAGTATTGCTTGAATCGAATCATGATTTGATGGGCTCATGCTTTAATCGCAATTGCATACTTCGTTATTGAGATCCAAACTTTAATGCTTTACTGGCTTCGTTATAAAGATCAATCTGATTATTTATATCTATCGTCACTTGCTTTATTATGATTGGTTCATAGTTCTTATTGCTTTCGTTATGGCTTATTGTTCATAGATCCATACTATGTTTTCTTTTATGTGTTGAGAAATTAATTAGAAATTTATAAGAAAATCGTTGGTTGGTTTGTTTAGTCAAAATTGATTGCTGCAACATGTAAATATACTCCCTGATTTTAATCTATCAGTAAATGAATAACTTATGAGTAATTGTTGCTTCTGGAAATTAACATCATATATATGCATGCAGACACATCCTTTAATATGTATAGTTATTACTTTATAATTGTCGATCTTTAAAAGAGAGTGATTTAGTAGTCATGCATGTATCGACTCATGTTATACAATCAATTTAATTACTTATAACTATATTTGTTTGGTTTAGTTAGACTTTAAATTTCTTCAAGCAACTTTGAATAATAATTTATCATGTTCGCTATTTTGATAGACTTAAGCAATAGATTAATTTTATTGCTTAATATATTGTTAAAGTTTGCGGAAGAAAAATGTTCTTATTCATCAGCCAAAAGGCCTCTTTTATATGTACATAAGCTTAACCTAATTCCTAATATTAAGACATTACACAAAAGGAAATTATACAAATATACATATACGGGAATATCGGAGAATATATTCCAATACTCCCCCTCAAGGTGGAGTGTAAAGGTTACGAACGCCCAACTTGTCCAAAAGAAATTCGAATTGAGCACGTCCAAGGGGTTTGGTGAGGACATCAGCCGGTTGTTCCTTTGTAGAAATGTGCACCAACTTGATTATGCCTGCGATAACATCATCACGAACAAAATGGCAATCATTCTCTATATGCTTTGTCCTCTGATGCATAACTGGATTTGCCGCACGATGAAGGGCAAATTGATTGTCACAATATAGCATGATCGATTTTGCCGTCGAAATTCCAAAGAAACTCATCAGACCACGAAGCCATTTTATCTCACTATTAGCATCAGCCATCGATCTATATTCTGCCTTCGTAGACGAGCGAGAAACCGTCGTCTGTTTTCGTGTCTTCCAAGAGATTGTCGAACCACCAAGAAGAAAAATATAGCTGGAAAGAGATCGCCGTGTATTCGGACAGGCAGCCCAATCAGAATCACAATAACCCGTGAGGGTAAGATCAGAAGATGCAGAAAAGAAAATCCCTTGGCCAGGTGTGCCTTTGAGATAGCGAACCACACGCATGACAACATCCCAATGTGACACCCGTGGAGCCTGCATAAATTGAGAGAGAATGTGTACTGCATACGAGAGTTCAGGACGAGTATATAGCAAGTAGATAAGCCTTCCAACAATTCGCCAAAATTGAGAAGGATCAGAGTAAAATTCATCCGTAGCTCTTCCGAGATTGTGGTTTTGTTCCATTGGCACTAGTGCAGGGCGCGAACCCAAGAAGCCACACTCGGTAACAATGTCAAGACAATATTTTCTTTGACACAGAAAAATTCCTTCTTTCTGTCGGGCTACCTCGATGCCCAAGAAGTACCTCACAGCGCCTAAATCTTTCATGTCGAAACAACTATGAAGATAGGCTTTAAACGCTGAAATGGTCGCAGAATCATTCCCACCAATCACCAAATCATCAACATATACCAGAAGATACAGCTCGATCTGTCCCCGAACAAGAGAAAATAACGCATAATCCGAGGTAGATTGACAAAAACCATAGGTGAGAAGAGCTTTCTGAAATGTGGAGAACCAACATCGTGGAGATTGCTTTAACCCATAAAGGGATTTTAAAAGCTTGCAAACCCTGTTAGAAGCATCCTTAGAGAATTCTTGTGGAGGACGCAAATAAACTTCCTCAGTTTATTCCCCATGGAAAAAAGCATTATTCACGTCCATTTGATGAAGTTCCCACTTTCTTACGGCAGCAACCTTAAAGAAACATCGAATTGTTGTCATCTTAGAGACTGGAGCGAATGTTTCGTCATAGTCGAGACCCTCCCCTTGACGATTTCCAAGTGCAACGAGGCGAGCTTTATAGCGAGCTATCGTTCCATCAGCATTATACTTGATTGTAAAAATCCATTTAGTACCAATAGCATTCTTACCACACGGCAAGTCAATAAGATCCCATGTCTTATTATCTTCTAGTGCTTTTATTTCCACAGCCATAGCATCTCGCCACTCATGATAGAGCATAGCTTCGGCAAAGGATTTTGGTTCCCGTATCGCAGAAATTTTGCCCAGAAAACCCTTATAACTGTCAGAGAAACGAGCACATGACATATAGTTAGCTAGGGGATACATAGTACCTGAAGAACCAAGGTCAGATCGGAGCGACGAGGGTGATGGATATTTTATGTATTTAGCGGAATTAGTATGATACTGTTCAAGCAGCACGTAAGGCCTCTTTTCTCTATGTCCACGACCCAAAAGAGGTTCACTACTCTGAGAAGCCTCTGAAGCAGAATCTCGAGCATGATCTACAACTTGAACTACTTCATGGGAGATTGGAATCGGAAATGAAGATTCTAACTCACTCCCCCTTAACGTTGTATCCCTCGGAGGTGAGCTCCCCCTTAATGGTGACTCGGATGGAGAGATCACCGCACGAGGTAATTCATCATCATCCTCAAAGAATTGTTGTGAAGAACCAACCAGATCATGAGTCGGAGGTGGATCCATCGAGTAGAGAGAGCTCGCATAGGGAAACATGGTTTCATTAAACACTACATTTCGAGTAACAAAATACTCACGACGCTCCAAGTCGTAGACTGTCCAACCCTTTTGATTATACGGATAACCGAGGAACACACATCGAGTCGCCCTCTCATCAAATTTATCACGCACCCGAGTTCCCTTATGGGTATAGCAAATACATCTGAAAATCTTGATATGTTTGTAACTAGTTGGTGCTCCAAAAAGAAGCTCATACGGTGTTTTTCCATGCAAAACAGAAGACGGTGTGCGATTAATTAAATAACACGCCGTCAAAACACAATCTCCCCAAAATTCAATCGGCAAGGAAGCTTGAAATTTCAGAGAGCGAGCCACATTAAGAATATGCATGTGTTTCCGTTCCACACGACCATTCTGCTGCGGTGTGCCCACACACGATGTCTGATGAGTAATTCCTTCGGATGCAAAGAAGGATTTGAGACACATGAACTCGGTGCCGTTATCACTACGAACTGTTCGGATAGGTCTACCGAACTGACGGACAGTCATAGCACAAAAATTTTGAAGATGGTTGGACACTTCACTTTTAGAACGCATCAAGAAAACCCAAACAGCTCGGGAGAAATCATCAACAACGGTGAGGAAGTAGACTGAACCACACGTAGCAGGTGTATTATATGGACCCCAAACATCGCAATGAATAAGGGAAAAAATTGATTCAGCTTTATTATCACTTTCATCAAAAGAGAAACTAGACTGTTTAGCTCTTACACAAATGTCACAAGGGTCATTTGTTTGATGACTACCACTGCCTAAATCAATAACATCGGATAAACTAGAAAGTAAAGGCTTTGCAGGATGTCCAAGTCATCTATGCCACAGCTCACGACCACTCGATGCACCTACAGCATTAGATTGAACAGAATATACTTCACGAAAATAGTAGATCCCATCACACTCATCACCCGCTCCAATCAGCATCCTTGTGGTACGGTCCTGCAAGTAACAAAACTTCTCAGTAAACACAGCCACACACGGTTTATACTTCAACAATCTTGCAACCGAGAGCAACGTATTCGTAAATTCAGGGACGAAATAAACAGAGAGAAGTACAATAGAACTCCCGAGACGAATTTTGCCTTGTTGACAAGCAACCACAACATCTCCATTTGGCAATCCAATGGGGCACGGAGAAATATTAGAAACATCAAATAATAAATCAATAAAGCCTGTAAGATGGTGGGATACCCCAGTATCGATGACAATACCAGACATACGATCGGATGAATGATTCGATGGAGTGTTCAAAACCTGAACCAGTTGAGTCACTTGGTCTTTACTCAACGTAAGACCTGTCCAATATTCGGCTGAGATCGTATGGTGTTGTCCAGAAGCACCACCAACATTGAATGCAGCCATATGATGAGCTGATCCACGACCTCCTCTGCCACGATTAGAGTTGTAACCACCACGACCAAACTGATTCTGACCAAACTGTGTTGGTCCTGTTCCCCGTCCACCTGTGTTACTTCAATTCATGTTGCCTCTTCCACGACCAACAGTACATGTGTCAGCTCGTGTTTCAGGATACCCGTGCAATTGATAGCAATCCTGCACCGGGTGTCCATTCCGACCACAATACGAGCATACGACACTACCACGTCCACGACCCGCAGAAGATGAGTTTTTGTTTTGTGCTTGAGCCCAAAAACCAACAACATCAGGTCGTGTTTCGGAGATACTTGTGACACGCTAGTGTCGTTCTTCTTGTACAATCATCGAGAATACCGAATTCAATGATGGAGGTGGATTCATACAGAGAATATTATAGTGAATGGTGCCAAAGCGACCTGAATCAAGTCCCATCAAAAATTGACGTCTGCGTTGCTTATCTCTCTGTTCTACAAGGGCTTGCACGACCTTGCATTTAGAAGTCCCGTAGCAGCATTCCAAAATTGGTTCAAACTCATCAATACCATCCCACATCAGCTTCATCTTCCCAAAATACGTGGTTCATTACCCACAGAAAATTGACCTTGAATGTCTACCCATAGCTGATGTGCCATCTCAGAACAAGAGACAGAGCCGCGAAGATTTGGCTCGATAGTGTTTAAAATCCACGCCACAAGCATTGAATTTACTATTCCCCATATTTCAGATCATTCCCTTCCTTTGGTTCAGTAATGACTCCATCAATAAAACCCAATTTGTTTTTGGCTTTCAACGAATTCCTCATCATCTTTGCCCACCTTTCATAATTTTTTTTCATTTAACAAAACATTGCAAATACTTGACCCGGATCTGCAGACGGATGAAGAAAGAAGTCCAGCAAAATATCTGGATCTTTAGATGTCTTTGTCGTCACAATATAACCCATCGTTGATTAATTTAGCTAACCTCGTTGATTTGCTAACCACCAGTATAGAAACCCACAGAAAAGAACCTCGTCGGCTCAATAAACACACCACCAAGCGAAACCTCGTCGGTTTTCTTGAAAAACAGAGATAAATAAAATAAAAGAGAAAACAGAGAGCCTCGTCAGCTTCTGCACATGAAACGAATCAAGAATATTTAGCCTTTTGGCTCTGATACCATGTTAAATTTTGCGGAAGAAAAATGTTCTTATTCATCAGCCAAAAGGCCTCTTTTATATGTACATAAGTTTAACCTAATTCCTAATATTAAGAGATTACACAAAAAGAAATTATACAAATATACATATACGGGAATATCGGAGAATATATTCCATTATAAATCTAATTGGTTCGAATTATTTTTTTATAGGACCTAGATGATAATTGTGAAATTATGATTGTTTGATGGTTAATATCATGTATTTCACGATACGTTTGGGGATATTTTAAATTGCATAACATAACATGTAAATTTTATGCTTTTAGTATTAGTATGCAAATATTATGATTAATTAAATCTTAGTAGTCACATGATCAAATAAAGACAAAGTCTGAGTTATTAAAGTTGCTATGAAAATTGAATCATTTTTTATTATTAATTGTTAGATTCTTAAGAAAAAAGAAGAAGGAAAAAACAGAGATTGAAAATCGATGATCAGTTCACGGTTTAGCTTAATAGTTTTGAAAATCGTTAAATAGAATTTAACATAAAAGCATTGGTTTGATTATTTGGAAATCTTTTATACTTTATCGATTCATGTGAACCGTTGATTTATATCAGGTTGCCTTTTGTTTAAGCCGACATTGCATACTTTGTTGTTTATTGCTCTATATTATTTTGGTAATTATTGGTTTAGTAATTCGTTGGTTTAATTTGGTTTTGGTAAACCGAGATTCATATGTTATTATCGACACATGCTTTCTTTATGATCAGCGAATGTCTTATTGCTTTACGTTTCCATACTTTATCATGGTTAATTAAATTTTGACTACGCAAAAAGATTTACGACTGTGGACGAAGATTTCTTCTTCTCATATACTTTAATTATAATTGTGTTGTTGTAGTGACTCTATTATGATCGTTGAACATATAAGATCGAGGAAAGAGAACACCACCAATGTGATACACCAATTTCATCTTTCACCTCTTGATTTAAGGTACAATTTTCATTTTTGTATTGAACAAATGATTGAATTATTTTATGTGACTATTATATGTGTGTCATGATCTACTTGATCGTAAAATATCCACAACTTCTTTAAAGTAAATCTAAAAGAAAGATATGATCACCAGAATATGATATTGTCTAAAGCTCGTTATGATTGGTTAATATAAGATTACAAGACTTGGAGTCTGTGATCGGTTGCAGAGCAAAACAATGAATTATAGATGACAAAATCATGAGCTCTGGTCCATTCCTTAAAGTGAATGTGTGACATCATATACTAGACCACACCAATAACATTGGTCTTAAAAATGGTTATAGAAGTGGTCGTACATGTGAACGTGGATATGAATATGGTTATGGTTAAAGTCAAGATTGAGGTCAAAGAGTTTCTTTCAAGAACTCAGATTCTCACTAGAAGTGAAAAAAATAAAAATAAAGATATTTCTCTCATTTGACGATGAAATAAGCTATTGTGAGTACACGAAGAGGTAGTATAAAGATGATTGAAAGCTCCGGAAGAGCAAATATATTTGCCTATGGGAATGCAATTTGAAATCATTTATACTCTCCTAAGTCTCAAAGGTCAAAATGATCTAAGTGTTGGGTATGTTGTTGATTCTAAAGTGGGATTCAATTCAAGATGGATGGACCTGAAGTGTCATCATCTCGAGGGGGAGAACTGCAGAATCCCACAATTCATAGTAACTGGAACATCCAGAAGATCATGTTCACACTCGTGTTCGATAAATCATGTGTAAAGAAAATCCATAAGATTTTAAGATTTATCAAGTTGAGACAATGAGTGAAAGAAATGTCGAATATCTTCACATCATGAGTATTACCCAATGCAGTAGACATATTTGGAGAAACTACATGCATTCTCTTTAAATTGTACTCAACGAAATAATATAATGGAGATAGTTTACAAGAAGTTTACTGAAAATCTCACTGTTTTGGCATAACCGGTTAGGCCATTCTGGTTCAATAATAATGCGAAAAAGAACCAGAAGATTCTTATGTGTTATCCATAAAGGAAGTTGATAATACGGTTTTCACTATCCAATATACTTGGAATATATTAGTTTTCTGGTACGTATACAAGGAGATATTTTGGACTGATCATCCACTATGTATCTTTGCGAAAGTATTTGGTTAATTGATTATAGTGAAATCGCATTGATTCGCATTATGCCAACGAATAATTTTGAGTTCTCCCAAGAATGGCGTTTGGTCAGGAACCAGATATTTCCCAACTAAAAGATTTTGGATGTAATGTTGCTTCACCACATTGATCTAAGTTGGGACCTCAAAGGAGGTTAGAAATTGTTGGATATGAATCTCACTTGATGAGTAAATGTATTGAGCCATCAATAAAGGATAAGATTCGATTTACATACTGTAATTTCAGTGAGTCAGTCTTTCCAACAATTAAGGGGGGAGAAGAAAATAAACAGCTGGAAAAGAAAATCAGTGAAAGAAATTATCTTGATCCTCATAAAGAATGTGCACTAGAAGTTCAAAAGATAATTCATTTGCAGAGTTAGCAAATTTAATGCCAGAAGCATTTCCTGACCCTGATTGAGTGACGAAGTCACATATACCAGCTGCGCTCCAATTAATATTGATGTCCCATGGAGACAATATCAACTGCTATTGAGTCTAGAGAGCGCATGAAGCGTGATAGACCTATTGGTTCCAACGATTAGAATCCTCGAAAAGAAATGGAGCAGATTATGAAATGGCAATATCGAGGAATCAAAGAATTATGGATGATCTCCATAAGAAACATTAGACATGGCTAAAAAGAAAATCCATGTACCTGGTAATGATATGAGATTTCAACTAGTTGTGTCATGTCTGGAATAAAATGGAACCAAGAGCGAATCAACGTCGATAATATTTTTGCATGCAGTGAAGCAGTTGATGAGATTTGAGGATCATAAACCGCGGTAATAGAAGGTTTATTGAAAAATGTACATAAAGTGATGATTGGCCAATCATGAAAAAAGCCGTAGAGGCAGAATTAAAATCTCTTGCAGAGAAGTATTTGGACCAGTAGTCCGTACATTTGAAAGTGTAAAACTAGTAAGACATAAGTGGATCTTTATGCGAAAGATGAATAAAAATATATAAACATATATACTCTCTTGTGTTGGATGCAACTATTTTCAGATCCCTTATGAGTCTTATTATAACGCCCCGACCGCCCTTACCTGGGCCCATGCCCTCTCTTGGCACGTGGGCCCCACCCTGGTCAGACGGCCGGTGCGTTAGTCCGGGAGGCTCGTAAGACTTATTTACTGACCCTGCAATCACCACGTGACCTTTCCCCGTGTTTTGTCCTCACTCACACGCTACCGCGAATCACTTCCCGGAAGGTCACCCATCCTTAGACTACTCCAGCCCAAGCACCCTTAACTCTGGAGTTCTTTCGGGCAAGTGATCGGAAAAGGTAAGTGCACTTTGGTGACATAGGTAGCCAAATCAATTCTTATAAGCCTCTCCGCATATACAAGAAATCGGGATGTTACAATCACCCCCACTCATAGAGCGCAACGTCCTCGTTGCGCACCAGGATCGTCACCCTAGACGGTGTGGGCCCACCTGACTCCACACACGTGTTTGGGTTCGGCTCTGATACCACTTATAACGCCCCGACCGCCCCTACCTGTGGGCCCCAACGACATCTCCCGGCCCGTGGGCCCCACCCTTGTCCGACGGCCGGTGCGTTAGTCCGGGAGGCTTGTATGACTTGTTTACTGACCCTGCAATCACCACGTGACCTTTCCCCGTGTTTTGTCCTCACTCACACGCTACCGCGAATCACTTCCCGGAAGGTCACCCATCCTTAGACTACTCCAGCCCAAGCACCCTTAACTGCGGAGTTCTGATGGGATCCGGTGCATTAGTGCTGGTATGATCGCACCCATTTTTTTTTTTTTTTTTTTTTTTTGCAATTAATTATTAAAATTCCCATAAATAATAATAACTAAACCTCACCAAATAATTTCCGGTTCAAGATTATAAATCCGAATAATCAAGATCATAAATTACTAAATAAAATAATCAAATAAACGACAAGTCTAGATCACCCCCTCTTCCTCGCCCTGATTCCACGGTCACACTTTCTCATTTCCTGCATCAATTAAAATATAAGAGATGCATAAGTATTTCGACAAATACTTAGTGAGGCAATCCTCCCATCTACAGGCTAACAAATAATTAAGATAATTAATATAGACTATCACGAAAAATACCGAATAAATCAAACATTTCATGAAACACTCGATCTAGACCCTCCGAGATCGTAAACGGCCTATAATCACGAAATCACACCAATTATCAAAATTATTTAATTACGCCTATGGTCCTGCACTCACCTTATTCCCGCACAGAAAGTTTCACGAGAAAATTCAGCAATTTTCTAGAACTCCCCGGGATGAATAACCTTCAATTAAACCACCTAAAATAACAAATAATAAAATAATCAAAAGAAATCAAAACACGTTCGATTATTCGATCCATTAGTAAACCGGTCTAAACCGGTCATCGACTTGATTAGTCTCAAAGAATTTAAACTGTTAGAAGCAGCAAATTCCAGTGAATATGTTTCATGGGGTATACTCTTAAAGTTGATATTATAAGATAACTGATATACCCATGTGTATTATCAAAAGATTAGGGATCAATGTGATCCTTGATTTGAACATTATCGAAACTCTTGAAGAGTTATCGGAAGTGAAAATTTGGACGAAAACGACTTTAGAAAGATAACATTGTCTTTATGTTTTTCAAATTGTAAATCTAAGGAAAGAGATGTTATCTCAAAAGATCCTTGCATTATTTGAGATAAAGGATGCTCACATGTGACAATGTGATTGGTCTTGAAGTACCACATTTAAAATGCTATTTGAGTAGTTTGTTGATCTCTTTCGTGATTGAAAGATGTACTTTCATATAACAAGAAGGAAAGTCAAAACAATACCTTTTACAACAAGGAGCATGAATAGCTCGTATGTACAAGTATGTAAAATATGAATGTTTAGAAGATTGTTTGTAAAAGAAAATTTGGCATGAAGTCCAAATAGACGAAGACAATATCTTCTATATGAAAATGATGTTATGGACTAGAAATCCAATAACCTGAGAAATTATGATAATCATACGAGTGTATTAACTAAGGTTATACTTATATCAATTCCCTAAAGATGATATATATGATTGGAATGCATCTCTTGAAGAAGATGCTTCTAGGGGGAGAAATATGATGATGTGCGTGGTTGTACTCTTTTTCCTTATCATGGTTTTCATCCCACTGGATTTTTCCATGGCAAGGTTTTAATGAGGCAGCAAAGAACACACAAATGATAGACACCTACGGGGAATGTAAATATGAAAGTTTATCACCATTCCAAATATTAATGAGATCATTAGAAGCAAAGAGAATGATCAACATGGGTCATCCGCGACACCCATTGATTGCAGAAGAATGGCGATATACTTCTACTACAAATTCGTTCAAGTGAAGATTTGGCGATCAAGACATCTCCAATTGCTACTTTCAAGAAACTAGCTCAACATATTGGATCGCGCCGTCTCAAAACTTTCAAGTGATGTACTCATAAGGGGGAGTAATAGCGCGTTGCACTCTTTTTCCCTTAACTATGGTTTTTCCCATTGGGTTTTCCTAGTAAGGTTTTTAATGAGGTAACATCTTATGCGCATTATGATCATTTTTGTATAATGGTCATCCAAGGGGGAGTGTTATGAATTAAATATATGGATGCCCATTATAAGGCCCATATTCTAGGAGGTTTAGAATATTCTCGTTTTCCTTATTCTCCTTATTCAACTTGCTTCCCAAGTCTATGTAAACCTATATATACCTCTCTTTATTCATGGAATAAGATACACAACAATTTCCTTTTTCTCTTTTATTCACAACAAAATTTACTTTTATTATTACTTTTTATTTTTATAATAAATTTATTGACATTGACTATTGACGAAAAGTGAACGTATTTCATTTGCATTCTCGAAGTTAGTCTCACACCATATAGAAAACATGCTCGAATGGGCAATGAGAACAATATAGAGTATATGTGCAAGTATAAATACACTTTAACTTTTGAAAATTTATATTTTTTATACAACTTAGAGAATTTCGAGTCATGTACAAACTATTTAGTTTTAAAATTTTAACAAATTTGCCTAAAACAATCTTACTTCATTTTAAAATAATGTAGGGGTGGGCAAAAAAACCATAACCAAAAAACCCGAACCAAACCAAACCAAAATAAGTGATTTGGTTTGGTTATGGTTTAACAGAAAAAAACATTTGGTTATCATTTTTAAGACTCTGGTTTCGGTTTGGTTTGGTTAAAAACCAAATGGTTAAAAATCAAAATTCTAAATCGTATTATCCATCTATTTGTTTTGGTTTGAATCAAACTCAACCTTAACATTACCGTTTCAACCCTGTGAAACTTACTATTACAAACCGAAGCAACATTTCTCCATACATTTTCTCATGTGATATTATGTGGAATTAGAAATTGATGACAACTATTTAAGTTTTTTCTATATCAAAATTGTGCTTAGGATGTTATGTTGTTTTGTGGATCCATCTCGTTTTATCTCCCAAAGTTGAAAGTTATGTAATAAATTAAAAAAATCCGAAACCAAATCAAACCAAACTGTATATGGTTTTTATATGGTTTTGATTTTTATAAAACTGAAAAACTGTAAATCGAACCATACTAAACTGAAATATATATATATGGTTTTTTATGTTTTGAGTTTTTGTAAAACCGATACACCGTAAAACCAAAAAAAAAAAAACAAACCAGAAACCGAAGTGCCCACCCCTAATATAATGCATCAATCTTTCAACAAAAAAATTTGTGGAAATATTTTATATTCTTCATATATATATATATTTTTGGACGAAATTCTACATATTTAAATGTTCAATCGTTCACAATGACCAACTTTAACTAAAATCACAATAAATAAATTAATTAATCTCAAACTCAAATTTTGATCTACACACCATATTTACGTTATCAATCATCTACTATAACATATAAATTTTAAATTTATGTAGAATACGACAGCTTGTCTAGAACATTATTCAACCAAGAGAGGTTTGCAGATTTTGTCAATTTCTTAAACGTTTTTTAAAAAAATTAGAACTTTTTCAACTTAATTAGGAAAGTAGCACTTATTTTAGTGTTCATGACAATTTCACCTCTGCACAGTACAGCGTGTACGACCGTGTACCGTACACGGAGCTGTAAGGGGAAGGGTAAAATGGTTATTTCGACACAAAATGACAAAACAAAAAACAGAAGTGACAAAAAAACTAAGGGAAAGTTGAAAAAATGACTTTTGGTGCAAAGAAGTCTTCAACCAATTAAGTTTTAAGAATTGCTAGTACGTCTCAACCATTAGCAAATCATTTATTTTACAGTTTTCTAAACTGTTATTTTCTTTTAAAAAATGGAGCTTTCTTTAAAAACCTAAAATATGTTACAACATAAATTATATAGCCTTTTATCTAAATTTGTAATCTCTTTTTTCTCTATATATTTTGTTTTTATCTATGTTGTTTTCGTTTTGCCTTTATGTCTTTTTCTATCTCATTTGTATGCCATTTGTATTTTCTTGAGCGCCTTTTATCTACTTTGAACCACTCACCAAACCACCCAACGATCGGCGATCATAGGCTAACATAATCAGATGATTAATGAAATGATTAGTGTCATAGTAGAATGCCACATCTGTGAGTTTCATGTTCTATGATTTAGTTTATTGGTTGTCGTTGCTTCATGAATTGGTTCATAGTTTGCTCTATTCAATTACTCTGCCAATGATCCAATGTTTTTCCCATATTTCTAATAGTGTTAGCCTTTTTAGTTTCTTTAATTTTCTAGCCTTATTGCTTAAGCCAAGCCAAGTGAGTAAGTAGAGTTTGAGAGGGTTTGTGAGTCTTTGTAATCTTTGAGTGTTCATTAAAATAAAAGCTTCCCCTTTTTTTTAAATATTCTTCTAAATACTTATTTGCTCCTGATCTCTTTCGTAGTTGTACCTACTATATGTCTGTAAATTTGGTATCAGAGCCATAGCAGTCTAAGTTTTGGTTATTTTCTTCCCAAGAGGTACTATGCCTATGAGTTGTTTTCATTCGTAAGCTAGTATGGAAAGTATGCTTTGTGGTTGCCACCTAGTGGATCTTGCAAACCAAAAATCCAACTAAGCCAAGAAAAGAAGAATATAGAGAAAAATCCATGAGGTTGTAATGCTCAAAGTACCTTGAGGCCCCAAACAAAGAAAGTATTGCCTCAGTTATGTAGCAAAAATACCTCACGAATTCTCTCACCATATTTTTAGCACCACGTGTAAAAACAAACAATTCATGGTTTAATATTACTTCAAGGGATAGATAAAAAATAAAGTACTCTGTCTTGGTGTTTGGTCTCAATACACAGCATGGAAAGTACATTTTCTTTGACAAACCCACATTCTTTCAGAAAATCAACCTCTAGTAAAAGAGATTGTCTCTATGAAGTAGAATATATAAGTGAAGATAACAAAGTCCCTATTATCCAATTATCATTGCTCAACCCATATAAAGCCTTCACAAAACCAAACTCCACTTTCCCAAAAGTCATTAAATAGTTGTTTCGTCCCAGCAAACATGCTACAACAGAGCTTGTTATAGCCTCACAAATGGAGCAATAGAAACCGAGCAGATGATCCCTTTCCGCTTCAACGATGGGATGATTCATCAATGGAGAGCTCATGGTAATACCCACCTTCACTATGGAGCAATACGCATGGCGCTAACCCTTTATGGAAGAAAAAGTCTACATGTAGTTGCGAGAGTCGCTCTACTCGACACTAGATACGGAAAGTACCAACATGCATGCATAACAACTCTTCACACAACCTTACACTACAAAAAAACATGCGGATTCTAACGGTAGTTCGTCGGAAATTGATTTTGGTTGGAAAAACGTCGGAATGTGCCGACGGACAGTAGTCGTCGGACAGTAGACGTCGGAAACTGGTCGGAATATTTCCGACGGATAACCGACGAAAATATTTCTGACGGCTGTATTTTCGACGGTTGCGTCGGAACAATGACAGAAAGCCGTCAGAAATATTTCCCATAGTATTCCGACTGATATTTTGGCGGATCTTTGACGGAATATTCAATCGGTAATCCGTCGGAAATATTTTCAACAACTTTCTGACGGAATGCCTTCCGACGGCCATCTATAATTTTTTGTTTTAGTCTTTTTATAATAATTAATAAATTAGTTCAATATTTTTAATTAAAAAGAAATAATCAAATTGTTTAAATAATTTATAAATATTATATTTTTGGAATTAAACAAAATCATTAAACCTTTAAAATTCATAAAAATATAAAATGTTATTAAAAAAAACAGAAATTTTAGTTCGGAAAGAGATGGGGAAGGCCGCCTGCAAATCGGAGAGCTCCTTACGGGTTGAGTTGTGTGCGGACTCCACCTACACGTGTGCGGACTCCAACTCAACGACCTTGGCGTCACGGTCTTTCACCATTTGGCTGAGCCTCTGGATTTCTTCTTTGTACTCCGTAGCATACCGAGGAACCGAGGAAGAAGATTCCTGGGTCGGAAGTCCGTCTAACCCATCGAATCGACCTTTGACTTGTGGAGTTTTCTACGAAAGAGTAAAAACAAATATTTATGAAATAACGAAGAAAAAAAATATTTATGAAAACAAATATAAACTTACATCGAGAATAATTTTGTTGATCTCTTCCCGTGCTAACTCGTTTGAGGACGACGATCCATCAAGAGTGAGGTGCAACATTAAAACTTCACGTTCCACCTTCTTCTTCTTGGACCTTTCAACAACGTCACGAACCCCCAAGTCCTAGATCACACCAGTTTTTTTTATTGGCATGCCTCTTCTCCATGACTTTAAGGTAATCATAAGCGGTACGAGTTTCTTACGCCTGTGAAATTTTGTTAAGTAAAATAATAATAAAAAGCAAAATTAGTAATTAAAAATGGAAATTAAACTTACCATTTCGATCGCCTCGTGTTTGACGGTCTTTGCGCCATTGTTGTGAATGTAGATCCCCTTCCCTCCTCGCTCGCTCTTCCGGTTCTTCAAGTTTTTTTCGGAGAGCTTCTTCGTCGCATGCTTGCTCTAGTACTCGCAAAAACCGTTCCACACGTCGTCTTCGAGGTCCTTCGGCT
The DNA here is from genome assembly GCA_030161315.1 of Eutrema japonicum. Classification (NCBI taxonomy): domain Eukaryota; kingdom Viridiplantae; phylum Streptophyta; class Magnoliopsida; order Brassicales; family Brassicaceae; genus Eutrema; species Eutrema japonicum. The sequence goes on along the minus strand of BSQW01000007.1, from coordinate 34,217,224 downwards.
TGTCTTTCTGCTGCACCCACTTCTGCTTCCACTCGTACATGTGCTTCGAGTACTGAATCGCGGCATCGCGATCGAAAGTGTTAAATACTTTGTCGGTCATCGTGTGGTCCCAAGTGAACTTTTGCTACATTGAAAAAACACATAATGTTAGTTTCCGCGATTAAAATTGACAAAATTAACTAAAAGGAAACAAATCAAAAACTTATTTACCGCGAAACTTCGGTACCACAAGTCCTTCTCGTCTTTCGGCATGTCCAAGTACTTCTCATACGGGTTGTCAACCATGTTGTCGAGCATCCGCAATATCGCCTTCGTGATCCCAGTCGACAACTTAAACTTGAAAACATTAAAAAAAAATACTTATAGATTCATAATCTAAATAAATTGAAATAATAAACAAAAATTCACTTACCAACTTCGGGTCTAGTCGGATGCAATGGCCCCGCTTCGGCTGCTGGACAAGATCCTCGATCCTATTCTGTGTCCGAGCAGCTGATTTCTCAGACTCCGGTACTTGATTTCTCGAGCTCGATCCGCCAGGAGGCGTAGCCCGAGAACGGCGTCCTTGGGAACCGCCCAAACGAAGAGAATCCTCGTTATTCCTACGAAAAACATAAAAACGTTAGTACATTGAATTTTAAAATTCCTAATATTTCAAAAAAATCCGAAAATGTCTAAAACTTCTGAAAATTTAAAAAGTCCCGAAAATTAAAAAAAAAATCCAAAAATTAAAAAAAAATCCAAAAATTCATAAAATTTCCCAAAATTTCCAAACAATTCAAAACAAAATCATAAAAGTTTCCAAATTTTCAAAAAATTTCAAAAATGTCAAAATTTCAAAATGTTCCCAAATTTTCAAAACTTTCATAAAAATTCAAAAAAATTCAAAATATTGCCCTTTTAGAAAGAAAAAGAAAAGAAGATTTCATGCCAACCTTTTTCAATATCGACACATCTGCTTTCTTATTTGAATCATCACTAGTATAGTTGTTCATCTTTTTCCAGTGTTTGATGTAGTTTTGGTTTTAGACTTTCAGAGTTCAAGTTTCCAACGTAATTTTAATATTTATGAAACTCCTCAAATGTAGAAATATTATCTTCAAATTTGGTAGTTAAAAGGAGAAAATCTTCGTGGTAAAGAAACAATTACATATATATATATATATTTAATTGGTGATCCAAAACAGTAAATATTTTTAATGGGAAAAAGTGAACGTTAAACGGTAACAAAATACTTAAAAAGGTAAACTGAAGTAATATTACTCCGATTGGTAATATTATAGAGATAGAATAGAAAATATTAAAAATAATTATAGTAAATTAGCTGAATAAAAACATTAAATTGTATAATTATGAGAACGACAAAGTTACGATGATGGTTGCCATCACCGATAATTTGATTAGCTTCTTTCACCTTGGCTTAGCCCGATGTACAAATGAGTAAAAACAAGAAATGAGCCCAAAATCCGAAAAAACTATAAAACCAAATTAAAATCTTGACAAAATGAGGATTGAGCCATAAATCAAGAAATTAGGAATCATAACCAAATACAACTCACTTAAACCCATAAATCACCACTAAATCTAAGCGAGCATAAATTTGACACTGGTATTATTACAGTCTATAAACATCTATACTATTAAAACATAATCACTTCAGAAAAAAACCTAGGAAACATGTTTTATATATTACATGAAGCCATTGAGCACATTTCATTTTACGAGAGACTCAGTAAATGAATTTTGGTAATTTTGCATTGACATTAAACATGTTGACCAAAAAATAAATATTTACATTAAACATATTGCCAAACAACTCTAGGATCCTATATATATATATATATATATATTAAATTAAATTAACAAATCAAACACACAAAAATCTCTTGAAAACCCTAAATCAAAATATATTTTTTTCTATAGAATCTCCTGAAAACTCTTGGACTATGTGTGTGTGTGTGTGAGAGAGTTGGTAGCATTCACGTTTTACCTTAAAGTTTCACCATTTTCTGTTTTTCGATTTTGGTATTGGAATTCGTAAAATAGAAAAATCAAAAGAAATCAAAATTGGGTCTACGAAAATTAGAGAAGAAGAAACAGTATCTTCGAGATTGATTACTTCTTCCTCTTCTCTCTCTAATAGATTTAAGAGATATGCTACAACCACCGCATCAACAGCTTCAACCACCACCAGATATGTTAATGAGTCATTAATGTAACCCTAACGCCGCCGCAATAATGGGTCCCACTTCAACATCTCAATCTCTAACCACAACAACACCAACCGCCTCAAACGCTTCAGCATCAACAACATCAAGTTAATGGATCAGAAAACGCTCAAATTGCTTTGATAGTATAGATGTTCTAATTAGTATATCATTGCCAATAAATGATCTTTTACAAAACCTAATTAGTTTAAAATGAAATAAACATATAAAATTTAATTAGTATAAGCTCAAATTCATCAATTATTGGTCCAAACCTAATTAGTATAAAACCTAATTAATATAAAATTTAATAAACTGTAAAAACTTTATTTTTCAATAATAACTACACAATAATTTTACGATTATATCTTATATTAGATTTCTAATCAGTTTGAGAATAACTTAATTCAGAAATATGGTATAAACATCAAAATACATGTTGCTCAAAAAATCAACAAAATATTATCTTCTCACTATAAATCTAATAATTACAAACTCAACATATTTGAATACTAACACTTAAATTAGAACTTATTTATCATTTCACATTTTGTATATCACACAATTTAATCTACAAATAATTTTACTCCACACGGGTGCGCAAGTTAGAATATACTTACTATTATTATTATAATCTCCGGACACCGAAAAAATAATAAATTTGATATTTAAATTTTATTAATTTTTCAAAAATAAAATTAATACTTTCTCTTTTTAAAATTCATTGATTATTTGTATTAAGCAAAAGTTAAATTTTAAGAATGTAACAACAAAACTAAAAATATTGTAATTTTTCATTTAATTTTGTTTATGGGGTAGTTTTTCATTTTTGTTTATAATCATGTTTGGCTCGGTTGTTAGTTTTGTCATATACTTACCAAAAATGTTTATTTTGAACTTAGTTCTCGAACCCTAGATGACAATCACTTTTATCTATATATAATTTATTATTCTCGAACATTATTGTTATTGCATTCATCAAACACGTGTTAAGAATAATGTAATTTACTAGGTATATTATATTAATTTATATTATATATTTATAATAATTTCTCATTTTAAAACCCATTGGTTCTTTAAATTAAAAGAAATTTTATTTTTACTGTGGAAAAATAAAACACTAAAAATATTGTAAATGTTTATCTAATTAATTTTATGTGGTAACTTTTCCATCTAGTAAATAATCAGATTTTTTTCACTCGGTATTCTTATCATATCATCATTAAAAAATGTTTCCTTTGGGACTTAGATTTTTTGGGCAGTGAGGAACATTTATGGGCCGAGATATAGATCATTCAACAACTCATTTGGGCCGAGTTAGAAGCCCAGATCGCCGATTACCATAGCAAGAACTCAAGTCGGTGGCCGCATGAAGCAAAACGAAATATTCCTCTTATTTCCGAGATACTCGCTAATATAGATTGGTATAAATAGCAGTCATAATGGCTGGGAGAAAAAGATCACCAAAAAAAAAAACTAGCATAAGTTCTTGGCAACATTAGACTTGTACTGAAACGATTACAAACAACAATAAAAACCATCTTTGGATATCTGCCTGTGTTTTTTTCTCAGCCCAATCTTTGGTTTCAGACAAGAACTCTCTTCTAGTTGTCGATAATATTATGCGTGCATGTCCCTAAGGATTATCAAAATAGCTCCTAGAACTCTCTTATAGTTGTCAAAATATTGTAGACCTGTTTACAATGCGTTTTGCATAGGAACTTTCAAACAAATAGAGTTTTCATCTTTCGACATTATCCAATTCATGGAATGTCAATCTCCACAATAACTTCCAATTTTCACTTTCAAAAATATTTTGACTATATTTCGCTACATCTATGATCATGCCTCTTAATACTATGTTTCCAGGTTTCTTGTGAATAGGTGCTTATCAGACGAGAATATTCTCCATGAAAGTCGCACACCGATACCCACAATGAATACCAAGCATGAAAGAATATCACACAGAGGTTTCATGTCATCACACCAAGTGACTAATATAATCTCACAGTCATCACCTGATTTGCTAGCTGCTGGTGATATATCACTATCAAGGTTTGTTTAAATCTTTCTTATATTTTTCTTTTGATTATAAAAAAGAAATAAAATTCAAATCTAAAATAACGAGAGAAGAGAGTGGCTGTAAAAGAAATAAATTAAGGGGAAGAGAAACTATTACATAGTTTTAGCAAAAAATAGAATAATAAGGAATGAAAAAATAAGTATATATTTGCTTTGAAAAACAAATTATATTTATTATATGATTGTACTAAAATATAAAGAGATGGATCTTATGGCTAGCACTATAAGAAAACTTCCCATTCTGGACGGCCAAATCCGTCGGTATCTCGTCGGAAACACCCATTACCAACGGATTTCTGACAGATTTGAGCCGTCGGATCTATCTCCTCAGAAATCGAAATCTGTCGGAAATTCATCAAAATTTTCCGACGGAATTCTGAGGGCAAAATTACCCGATGGATTTCCGAGAACCAGTCTATCCGGGATAATTCCGAGGGATTACCGAAGACAATGCCATCCGGAATAATTCCGAGGAATTTCCGAAGACTAGTTCGTCCGGGGATTTCCAAGGGATTTCCGAGGACTATTCCGTCCAGGAATTCCGAGGTCCAGTCCGTCCGTATATTTCCGACGAATTTTCGAGAGATTTCCGATGGATTAAGTTTCCCCGGTCAAACTTTATCCTCCGGCTAAATTTTCTCCCTCAGAAATCCATCGCTAAACCCTCGGAAATCCCTCGGCTAATTACTCACATTCCCCCGGCTAAACTTAATCCGTCGGAAATCCGTCCCTAAACCCTCGGAAATCCCTCGGCTAATTACTGACATTCCCCGGCTATACTTCATCCGTCAGAAATCCCTCGGAAAATTCCGAGAGATTTCCGCCGTATTTTTAAAAATATATTTTAATTAATGAATTATTCATTTTAAAAATAATTTATAAAAAACAAAAATAAAAATTAATTAATATTTAAAAATCTTATAAAATTATAAAATATTATTGAAAGTTTTAAAAGTTGTTGGAAAATTACAACAAAAAAAGCTAAATCAAAATAAATCATCGAAATTTGATTTAAAGTAATCCGCCATTTTCCCGCTCTTCATTTTCTGAGTCGAGAGCTCGTCCTCCAAAGTTGTGACCTTCTCCTTGAGCTCTTCGTTTGGTCGGATAAGGTCTTCATCCATCGAGAAACCGGCCGAAGAAGATGCTCGTTGGGTCGCAATCTTACCCAACCATGGCCGATGACCTTTTTAACGGGTACCTCCTACAAGAACAATACAAAACATTAGATCTTTTATTAACAAATAATTATCTAAATTGAAATGATAATCTATAATTTTTACTTACCCTGAGCACTAAGTCGTTGATCTCGATACGAGTGAGGTCTCTGGAATCAGTGATGCCGTACTGCGATCTCTCGGTCAGGACCTCCTCTTGCGCATTCGTTACCTTTTCGACGATCTCCCTGACGGCAGGATCTTGAATTTGGCCGGTCTTCTTGTCGGTGTGCATCCTCACCATCACTTTCAGGTGATCGGGAGCTTCGCTGTCTTCCTCCGTCTAAAAAATAACTAAAACCGTTAGTTACTAATAAATATATTAAAAAAGATATTTGAAAATAACTAAAAACACTAAAATACTTCCTTTTTGGATTTCAGTTTTTTTGAACCTCTTCGCCTCGTTGTTGTGGACAGCAGGTCCCTTCTCTTCTCGGGGACTCTTCCGGTTCTTGGAGTTAGTCTGAGAGAGAGCTTCGGTCTAGGGCTCTTCCCAGTACGGGATGTAGTCCTTCCACACCTCCGCGTTCAAGCCTTTTGGCTTTGTTCCACCCCTTCTCCAAACCTGCTTCCACTCGTACATGTTACGCAAGAATTGTGTGGAGGCCTTCCTGAAATTTTTTGTCTCCACCGTTTTCATGATGGTAGACCTCCAATTGAATTCTTGGTACAAAAGAAATAAAATTAAAGATGTTAAAAAGTCTTAAATTATATAACAAAAATTAAATAAATTATAACTTACCGCAAACGTTCGAAACCAAAAGTTTTTTCGACTGACGGAACGTCCGAAAATTTCTTGTGCGGTTTGTCGAGGATGGAGTGCAACATTGTCAAAACCTACTTGCTAATGCCATTACCGGATATTCCAAACCTATAAAAAACAAATTAAGAATCAGTAATAAAAAAAAAAATAATTTAGAAAAAACAAATATTACCAAGTAGATCTCGGAATGCGGAGGTCCGGATCGAGAACTATGAGCAATTCTCGTCCCGGCGGTCGGGCTAGCTCCTCAACGGTCATGATCGGAGGAGGAGCTTCACTGTGACTGTCTGGTATAGGAGGCGTAGGAGGCGGAAAAGTACTCAGGTTCGTAGTTGCAGAAATGCTCCTCCGCCCCGATTGCCTCGAACCACCATGACTATCATGATCGAATTGAACGTAAGACCTACAAAAATAAAAACAGAAAAACAGAATTATTTAAAAAAACATCTAAATAATCATAAATATTTTCCTAAAAATTCAATAAACCATCATCAATAATTTCTTAATACATTTAAAAATATATTTGTAAAAACGTTTTAAAAAATAGATTTATAAAAAACATTTTTTAAAAATATATTTATAAAAATGTTTTACATAAACTATTTATAAAATAATATTTATAAATATATTATCAAAAAACGTTTTAAAAAACATATATTTATAAATATAATCACAAATTCAACAAAATTTAACAACCTAATTAACCTAATTAAATCTAACAATTCTAAAAATTTCAACAAAATCTAATCTAAAAACTAATCACAAATTCAACAAAATCCACACAAAAAATCCACAAATCCACAAAAATCAACATAATCTAACAACCTAATCTATTCTAATTCCATAAAATCCACATATTCCACAACCTAATTTAACAACAACAACAAAATTTGTGAATTATATTTGTGGTGGCGGTGGTGGGCTGCGGTCGGCGGCATCAGCGGGGTTGAACTCGGACGAAGAAGAAAAGTAGATGAGAGAAGAAGAAAAGAAGAACAAAAGAAGAAGAGAGAAGAAGAGATTTGAGAGAGAAGATCGGAGAATATCGGAGAAGAAGAAAAGAAGAGAGAAGATTGAAGAAGAAAATGAGAGAGAAGGTCGATATTTATAAAGGTTTCTGACGGACCCTCTCCATCAGAAATCCGTCGGAAATCAAATTTAATTTACTGCCTCGATTTTGAGCAATTCTCGTTTGGCGGTTTAATTTCGAGGGATTTTCGACGGACATTGAAATTGCATGCTTTCTCATTGGCCAATCAACAAGGTCTAATCTTCAAAAATATCTTAATCTGTCGGAAATGCTTCGAAAAATTCAGAGGGATTTCCGACAGATGTTGATATTTTGATGTTTTACACTTAGCATTTTTTCGAGTCTAAATCAATAAATCTCAAAGTTCGTCGGAAATATCCAAGGGATTTCCGATGGTTTTAGTGTATAAGGTATATATTTTCAAGATTTCATAAAATTTAGTGTTTAGTAGCGATTAATGTCATTTAGTAATAAGGAAAACCTTTTAAAACCAAACAAACGACGTTATTACGGAGATTGTAACAATCGATCGGACAACCAGTTCAAGCTTTAAAAAAAACACATAGAAAATCTAAGAACACTTATGTGTTTGCTTAGGGTTTCAATTAAAAATTTCAAAATGTTTAATTCTTAAAAATATTTCACATAAAGTAGTTTTAATTTGTTACTTCTACATTTATCAGACTAAACATGTTCAAAATTCGGCATATTTGATAATTATTACCCTAAACCGTTGGGAATGCGTCGAAATATTCAGAGATTTCTGACGGACTTTGAGATTTTATTGATTTAGACTCGAAAAAATCCTGAGTGTAAAACATCAAAATATCAAGATCCGTCAGATATCCCTCAGAATTTTCCGATACATTTCCGTCGGATTAAGAATCTCCGGCTAAATTATATAATTATTGACATTCCACCGGCTAATTATATAGTTTAGCCGAGGGTATCAGTTTTAGCCAAGGATTCTTAATCCGTCGGAAATCCCTCAAAATTTTCCGACTCATTTCCGACGGATTAAGAATCCCGGCTAAACTATATAATTACAGATATTCCCCCGGCTAATTGTATAGTTTAGCAGAGGGTATCAGTTTTAGCCGGGGATTCTTAATCCGTCGGAAATCCTTCAGAATTTTCTGACGCATTTCCGACGGATTAAGAATCCGAGGCTAAACTGATACCCTCAGCTAAACTATATAATTAGCCGGGATTTCAATTCTAGCCGGGAAAAACTTGTTTTTATTTCATCAAAAGGTGAAAACTAGGTTTTTATTTCATCAAAAGTGAAAAATATTACACGGCTGCAAAGGGGCCTTATATAATGGTCCTATCTGCTTAGACTCTGTTTTGAAATATATAAAAAAATACATAGAGAAATATAATTAATTACTCCGAGTCCGACGAATAATCTGACGTAGCTGAATTAGAATCCTCGTCAAATTCGCCGATCTCTTCTTCAGAATCCTCAAATACCTCGTAATCCCCGTCCATGGTGAAATAAACCACGAGGTCAACTTCAAGAGAATGTTCGATCGAACCTAAGTTACCAATTGCGTTTTCCTGCTATGGTTCATGCTCGGAAACACCATAAACTCTTCCCCTTGGGTGTATCTACGTAACAATAATCCAAGGGTCTTGCTTGTTCCTAACTCGGGGGTATCGAATGTAGGAAATCTGATCCGCTTGTGAAGCAAGAATGAAGGATCATATTTCTGAAGTCGCCTTCGAGAGTGGACATATGTAACACCAAATGCATCGTGATGTAGACCTTCAACTGGATTATACCAATCACAATATAACGTAATGCACCTCAAGTCGATCATTCCCGGACCTTAGCCCATGATCTATATTGCCCTTATTGATCAAAATTTGTTTCACTGATAACTTGTTTGCTTTGTTTTATTTTCCACTTCTCTTTCAGTCATATTCCATTTATATTTCACCTTATTTCACCCATGAAAAATCCATCGTCACATTAGCCTAGCTTAGGAAGTTTCTTAGATTCTTAATGACTAGTTATCCCCACCACATGGATTCAATCCTTATTTACTCATGATTACCTTGCACTTGGGGTAGATTTAGGTTTAAGAACTTTTCAAGCATCACTGCATCAATGATTTCTTAATAGATTATACATAAAAATTTACTAGAAACTAAACAATAAAACGGGGTTTCACATCATCTCAACATAAGCAAATCTATACCCATTTTTTTAACAAACATCATTTGCCTTCAATCTATCAAATCTCTGATTTATCACCCGATTTCTAATAAACACGTTTGGAATCTAAAAAGAGAAACGCATTCCCTTCCATTTTTTACATTGATATATCTCTATATTGTCTACTCCAAATGCCATTGACAATTTTAATCATTATTTAAACCAGAGGGTCCAAATAGAATTCCATAATAAATTTATCCCAAGACTTTATGTTATTCTCTATCACATAATTAGGAACTTTGACAATGTATCTCCTGAATGAAGGGAGGTGGCGCCTTGCCTTTTGAAATGCGTTTTTGAACCCTTAACAAAGTCCCGCCAAGAGTCACCAATTAATTTGCTGGGGTATTCTGGATCGGTTGCTTTCGCAGCTTCCGCCGTCGCAGACAAATTCAATGTAGCTGGTTTCGTAGTTTCAGAGTCAGCCCCTTTCGAAGGAGGTGATTTAGGGAGATCTAGATATGGTGAGGAAGTCACTTTTACTTGATCTGAGATTTGTATAATGGTCGAGAAAATCACATGGATAGAACCTTTGGGCATTCTGAGGAGAAGAAGCGCTTGTTGGGTCTGGGGAGAAGTGAGCAACTTATTACTGGAACATATGCAGATCGATGAGAGTGAGTAGAATTTAATGGAGATGAATCTTGAAAGGGATTATTTTAAAGGTTTTTTCATCTCCATGAGGAGAAGAGGGTCTGAAATAGAAAATTGAAGAGTGCATGTTCTGATGTTGTAAAAAACGCCGGGGGTGTTTATATGAAGAGTTCATTTTTTACCCTATTAGAAAGAGAAAGAAAAGAAGATTCCACGCCAACCTTTTTCGATATTGACACTTCTTTTTTCTTATTTGAATCTTCACTAGTATTGTTGTGCATTTTTTCCACTGTTCGATGTAGTTTTGATTTTAGATTTTCAGAGTTCAAGTTTCTAGCGTAAGTTCAATATTTATGAAACTCTTCAAAAGTAGAAATAAGATCTTCAAATTGGGTAGTTAAAAGGAGAAAATCTTCGTGATAAGGAAACAATTAGGTGCACAATATAGATTTAATTGGTGATCCAAAGCGGTAAATATTTTTTAATGGGAAAAATGAACATTAAACGGTAACAAAACATAATATAAGATATTATGGAATAGGTCATTCCACCTAATTTTATTCAGAAAAGAGCCATCCATGTTTTGAGAATTCCATTTTCTTCTCTAGGTTTTGAGGATTCAATTTTCTTCTTTAGGCATACTTTGACGATTTTAGGAGCTACACGAGTTCTAATATTGTACATACTTTGATGATTCTAGGAGCTATACAAGTTTTAAATATTTTAGACTTATTTGCAATGAGTTTTGCATAGGAACTTTGAAACAAATAGAGTCATCATCTTTCGACATTATCCCTTTTATGGAATGTCAATCTCCACCATAACTTCCAATTTCCACTTTCAAAAATAGTTTGACTGTGTTTCGCTACATCTATGATCAATGCTCTTAATACTATGTTTCCAGGTTTCTTGTGAAGAAGTGCTTATCATATGGGGATATTCTCCATTGAAGTCGGACACCGATATCCACAATGAGTAGCAAGCATGAAAACATATCATACATAGGCTTTATGTAATCACACCAAGTGACTAATATAATTTCAGAGTCATCACATGATATGCCAGCTGTTGGTGATGTAGCAATATCGAGGTTTGTTTAATTTTTTTTCTTCATATTATAGTTAACTAAAATATGTACTCCTGGTTCCTTTAACTTGAGTGTTCATGCTATGAATGAAGTTTTCTCGGTGCAGAACTATTGTGCATATCAACTCGAGTTTAAGTCGTCTCGATTTAGTTATTTTTGTTTGTGGTCAAAAACTTATGTCTACGGTGAGACACAACAAATTTTTGATTAGTATTGTTTTTTTCTTTTTTTATAAACTAAAATAGTCTTATTAAAGTATAAAATAGTTTTTTTATTAGTATAGATTTTCTAATTAGTATAGAATTGTTAATAAATGATTTCTTGCAGAACAAAATTAGTTGAAAAATCAAATAAACATATAAAATCTAATTAGTATAAACTCAGATTTGTCAATTATTGGTCAAAACCTAATTAATAATATTTAATAAACATATAAACCTTTATTTTTCAATAATAACTACACAATAATTTTACGTTTCTAACTTATATTAGATTTCTAATCAGAAAGAGAATAACTTAATTTAGAAATGTGGTATAACTATCAAAACACATAATGCACATCAAATCAACAAAATATTATCTTCTCACTAATACTCTAAGAATTTCACACTCAACATATTTGAATAAATAAAAATTAAATTAGATATTATTTCTAATTTCACATTTTTTATATTAACAATTTTAATCTATAAAAAAAATTACTCCGCGCGGACGGTTATGTTAGAATATGGTTATTATTATTTTAATCTTCCAACACCCGTAAAAAAATATGATATTTAAATTATATTAATTTATATTAAATTTTGAAAAATAACAATTAATACGTTCTCTTTTTAAAAATCCATTTTTATTTGAATTAAGAAAATGTTAAGAAATTTAGAGTGTAACAAAAAATTAAAAATATTGTAGTTTTTCATTTAATTTTGTTTATTTTTGTTTACAATCATGTTTTGCTCGGCTGTTAGTCTTGTTTATATACTTAACAACAATGTTTGTTTTGAACTTAGCTCTCTGACCCTAGACGACAATCATTTTTTTATATCTATGGATGATAATTTATTGTTCTCAAATATTATTGGTATAACAATCTTCAAACACGAGTTAAGAATAATGTAATTTGTTAGGTATATTAAATTAATTTACATTATTCACCCATTAATATCTACGTTAGACCACACCAGATTAGAGCTTAGCGTACAAATTTTTGAATATTGAAAGAAAAATATTTTGATTTCGATTAATCAATAGAATTTAATTATTAAAACAATTCAACTAAAAAGTTATCTTTTTCTTTCAGAAATATTATCAGATTTTGTATTTACGAAAGAAGAAAAAAACATGATATCATATGGATCTACAAGGATGACCAACAGCAAGGACTCAAAGATATATATAAAGTTGTGGATCTATTATATTTCCCCCCCCCCCCCACTAATTTGCGTTTAATACACATATATAAATGTGGATGCATAATTAAATACAAAAACTTAATATGAAAAATGATAACAAAGAGGATCTAGCGATACCTTTTAAGGTTTGTCTTAGGGCTGGGCATATTTACCGAACCAAACCAAACCGAATAACGTTATTTGGTTCGGGTACAGATAGTCCGAATAACCCAAACTGACATATTTCTAAATTTATTCGGTTTTCGGTTCGGTTCGGTTTATTAACCGAATATCGAATTAACCGATTGGGTAACCGAATTAAAACCAAACTCATCTAATACTATATAGGGTTTTTGGAATTAAAACAAACTCTTAACCTCGAACGTGAGTTGAATTACTAAGTCGCTTGTTTTTTTTTTTGTCAGGTTGGAAGTGAAAGACAAAGCTAAGATTTTGGAGACGATTTTCACAACTGTTGTAATTTAGACAATATTTCTTTTTCTTTCTTTGTTCATTTTTGTTGGATAAATATTTTTCTCACAATGGTCAAACTCTTCATCTTATATAAAAATACCCGTATTATCCAAAATAATCAAAATTACCCTAAAATAATTTTAGTTTGGTTATTAATTGTAAAAACCGAAAAACCCGAAAACTGAACCGAACCGAACCAAAATAGAATTTAATCCCGAATGGGACCTAAAATTTTAAAACCGAAAAACCCGAAAACCGAAAAACCCAAACCGAACACAATCTCTCTAAAGAATAAATCGGCAATGTTAGATGCATCATCGGTTTTATGGCAAGGAATGAAATGAGCCATCTTAGAAAACCTATCTACAACAACAAAGAACGAATCACTACCTCTCCTAGTTCTCGGCAAACCTAACACAAAGTCCATTGAAATTTCGGTCCATGGTACACTAGGTATCGGCAAAGGAGTGTACATACCTTGGCTTGGGATTTTGGATTTAGCTAACTTACAAGTTGTGCATCGGCTACAAATCCGTTCAACGTCTTGCTTCATGTGCGGCCAAAAGAAATGGTCTTGCACCACCAAAAGAGTTTTAGCCACCCCGAAATGTCCCATTAAGCCACCACCATGTGCTTCCCTAACCAGAAGATCACTCAATGAAGAATTAGGAATACACAATCGGTTCTCGTAAAACAAGAAACCGTCACTACGAAAGTATTTTCCCGAAGCAAATTTAACACAAGTTAGAAATACTTCCTGAAAATCTGGATCGGCTGCATAAGCTCCCTTAATCATCTCAAATCCAAGCACATTGGCATCAAGTGTCGAAATAGAGTATCGGCCACGACGTTTTCCTTGCCTTGCTTGTATTGGATCACGTATAGGAAAGTCTCCACGAACTCCATCCAACTGGCGTGTCGCTTGTTCAACTTCTGTTGGCTTTTCAAATGCCTAAGCGATTGATGATCGGTGTGGATCACGAACTCCTTCGGCCAAAGATAAGGCATAGAACTCCTTGTCGTATGTCGGGTAATTGAGAGTTGCTCCACCGAGTTTCTCACTAAAGAAGGCGATTGGCTTCTTCTCTTGCATAAGCACAGCACTGATACCTACACCAGAAGCATCGCATTCAATTTCAAACGTTTTCATAAAATCGGGTAAAACGAGAAGAGGGGCGTGAGTAAGCTTGTGTTTTAGGAGCTGAAAAGCGTCCTCTTGAGCTTGTTCCCATTTGAAGCCCACGTCCTTCTTGATCACTTCGGTTAGTGGTGCGGCAATGGTGCTGAAATCCCGAACGAACCGTCTATAGAAACCGGCTAAGCCGTGAAAGCTTCGGACTTCACCAACCGTCTTAGGACTAGGCCAATCTTAGATCGCCTTAATCTTGTCCTCGTCAACCTGTATACCCTGAGAACTCACCACAAAACCTAGAAACACAACGTTATCCGAACAAAAAGAACACTTTTTAAAATTTCCGAAAAGTCGTTCTTTCCTAAGCACGTCTAACACCTTCCGCAAATGACCTACATGATAGTATAAGGTCTTACTATAAATCAAAATATCATCGAAGTAAACAACAACGAAGACACCTATGAAAGACCTAAGGACATGATTCATGAGACGCATAAAAGTACTTGGGGCGTTCGTAAGACCAAAAGGCATAACAAGCCACTCATATAATCCGTGCTTAGTTTTGAAAGCGGTTTTCCACTCATCACCTTCCTTCATTCGGATTTGGTGATAACCACTTTTCAAATCAATTTTAGAAAAGATATTAGACCCATGAAGTTCATCTAGCATATCATCTAGCCTAGGGATCGGATGGCGATACTTTACTGTGATATTGTTGATGGCTCGGCAATCAACGCACATCCTCCACGAACCATCCTTCTTGGGCACAAGTAGCACCGGAATGGCACACAGGCTCATACTTTCCCGGATATGACCCTTCTCCATAAGTTCATTGACTTGTCGTTGGAGCTCTTTGGTCTCGACCGGATTGGTTCGATAAGCGGGCCGGTTCGGAAGTGTTGCTCCGGGAACGAAGTCTATTTGATGTTCAATCCCACGAATGGGCGGTAAGCCTCCGGGGCTATCTTCTGGAAAGACATCACCATATTCCTGCAAAAGAGAACACATTGCTCGGGAGATCCGACTCGGGATTAGTCATGCTAGGGAGAACATCTTTAAAGATAAGCAAAACGAAGGGTTGCTTAGTGATGAGAGCGTGTTTAATCTCACTCGGCCTCACAAAAAGAGTTTCTTTTCTCACGGGATTTCCCTCAAAGGCCTTTGACTTGGCTTTTCTCGAACTCTCACTCTCGTTTTTAATAGATAAAGAGTTTGGGGGATCACTCACAATGCTTTTACCTTTGCGGTTTTGCTCGAGCTTGAGCTGGTCTAGATATACCTCGTGTGGAGACAACGGGGCAATAGTGATCTTTTGTCTTTTATGCTCAAAGGAGTGTTTGTTGGCATAACCGTCGTGAACGGCTCTCCGATCGTATTGCCATGGTCTTCCAAGTAGGATATGACCGGCTTCCATTGGCAACACATCGCATAGGATCTCATCCTCATAACGTCTAATAGATAAAGGAACCGAGACTTGATGGGTTACCTTTAGTTGCTTTTGGTTACTCAACCATCGAAGACTATACGGCTGCGGATGTTTCCTCATCTCCAAGTTAAGTTTCTCCACCATCGTCGTGCTAGCAACGTTCGTGCAACTTCCACCATCAATTATGAGACTGCACGTCTTACCATTAACCTTGCACCGGGTGTGGAACAAGTTCTCACGTTGCTCGTCGACCACGAACGGCTCTTGAGAAAGAAGAACACGTCTAGCTACAAGTAGCTCTCCCTCTACCGCGTGTTCATTATCGTCATCATAGATGGGTGCGGAATCAAAATCCACCTTATCATCCACATCATCATCGGTCACGATCTCACCTCCGTCCAACATGATCATAGCTCGTTGGTTTGGACATTTGTTCGCATAGTGACCTTTTCCCCTACAATTAAAGCATTCAATATCACGGTTTCTCAAAGGAGTAGAAACTTCAGCCTTACCCTTGTAGTCGTGACCGGACGAACTAGGCTTGTAATCCGTCTTTGGTTTCGTATCGGCACGGGCCGGGTAACTCGGTTTATCGCCTTTGGTGTAGCTCGGTTTAGACACAAACGGGGACCGTAAAATACCTTTCCTCTTAAGTTGTTGTTCCACGAGAATCGCCTTATGCAACAACTCCTCAACGGTATTATAAGATTGCATCTCCATGCGATCTTGCAAATCTCGATTCATCCCGGTTAGGAATCGGGCCATAGTCGCATCACGGGGCTCGTCAACATCGGCTTTGAGCATGAGCTTCTCCATCTCTTGGTAATAATCCTCGACTCCCTTACTACCTTGTGACAACCTTCGTAACTTTTGGTGTAGCTCGCGGTGATAGTGTATTGGCACGAACCGAACTCGCATCAATCTCGCCATTTCGTCCCACGTATCAATGGGATTAACTCCTTGGCGTCTCCTGCGTGTCACAACACTATCCCACCAATCAACAGCATAACCATGAAATTCCGTAGCGGCCAACCTAACCTTTTTTGGTTCCGTAAATTCTTGACATCCGAAAACGATGTCAATCTTACGCATCGGGATCGTTCGTCCCGTAGAATGAGGGAATGCGAAGTTTCAATCCACCGAAATCGTTATCGTTTCTCCTCCTAGCCGGTTGTTGCCTACCTTGGTTTCCCTCGTAAACTTGTGAAACGGATTCTCGATGTTCTTTCCGTTTTCGCCTTGTGGGTTTTGATTGTTGGCTCGTCTATGCCTCGGCGGAACACGGGGATTCCTTCAGCTTTGGTCGGATCTGTGACCCTCGGCCAAGTTTGCGCCGTTGTTTCCTTCTTGTCTCTCCGGTGTCCGAACGTTAAGAGCGGCCAATTGATTTCGCATCTCGTTCATCATGAGAGTTATGGCATCCACCTTGCGATTCATCTCGGCATCTCTTTCCCTCCTCGTCCATGAAGTATTAGAATCACTTTCCTCAGTCATTGTACCTCGCAAAAATGAGCAAACACGTTAGTAAAATAATCTCACAAGTGTTTCCCTCAAATTTGTTCACTCAACACTCGTAATATCCTCACACACACACTAGAATTTCTCCTCGGTTCTTAAGGAACTAAAATCGAAACAAATCAATGGTAGCTTTAAAAATCAAATCGATCAAAACTAAGATAGATAGAAAGTGAAGAATTACGAACCAATTTTTTTTTTTTTTTTGAGTTGTCTTTTCGTTTTTTTTTTTTGAATTGGTTTTGATAAAAAAGATAGGAAGAAGAAGAATTTTAAAAGAGTGAAAAAGTTTAGAAAATACCGGGGTAATCAAGAGCGTGGCTCTGATACCACTTGATACTATAACGCCCCGACCGCCCCTAGCTGTGGGCCCCATGCCCTCTCTCGGCCCGTGGGCCCCACCCTTGTCCGACGGCCGGTGCGTTAGTCCGGGAGGCTTGTAATACTTGTTTACTGACCCTGCAATCACCACGTGATCTTTCCCCGTGTTTTGTCCTCACTCACACGATACCGCGAATCACTTCCCGGTAGGTCACCCATCCTTAAATTGCTCCAGCTCAAGCACGCTTAACTCTGGAGTTCTCTCTGGACAAGTTCCCGAAAAGATAAGTGCACTTTGGTGACATAGGTTGCCAAATCAATTCTTATAAGCCTCTCCGCATATACAAGAAATCGGGATGTTACAATCACCCCCACTCATAGAGCGCAACGTCCTCGTTGCGCACCAGGATCGTCACCCTAGACGGTATGGGCCCACCTGACTCCACACACGTGTTTGGGTTCGGCTTTGATACCACTTTGAAACAGCCGCACCCATTTTTTGTTTTTTTTGCAAATAATTACTAAAATCCCATAAATAATAGTAATTGAACCTCACCAATTAATTTCCGGTTCAAGATTAAAAATCCGAATAATCAAGATCATAAATTATTAAATAAAATAACCAAATAAACGACAAGTCTAGATCACCCCCTCTTCCTCGCCCTGATCCCACGGTCACACTTTCTCTTTTCCTGCATTAATTAAAATATAAGAGATGCATAAGTATTTCGAAAAATACTTAGTGAGACAATCCTCCCATCTACAGGCTAACAAATAATTAAGATAATTAATAAAGACTATCACGAAAATACCGAATAAATCAAACATTTCATGAAACACTCGATCTAGACCCTCCGAGATCGTAAACGGCCTATAATCACGAAATCACATCAATTATCAAAATTATTTAATTACGCCTATGGTCCTGCAGTCACCTTATTCCCGCACAGAAAGCTTCACGAGAAAATTTAGCAATTTTCTAGAACTCCCCGGGATGAATAACCTTCTATTAATCCACCTAAAAATAAAAATAATAAAATAATCAAAAAAACCAAACTTTCAATTATTCTAACTACAGGTCATCGTCCGACTCTGCAACAACCGTCTTCTTCGTCCGACTCTGCAACAACCAGCCGATCACCACCGTCGGTGCCACTACACCATCACCGGAGCTCACCACCGGAACTACCACGATCCAACCACCGAACACGAACCCCGCCGCAAACACCAACACGTCGCGACAACACCGACGCTTGACCCTCACGTCACCGCCATCATCATCCATCTCCGATGACAACCACAAGACTACTTTGATTCCAACGTGAAAACCAAGCTAAGAGGAGGACCCTTACCTCTAAGACCCGACAACGAAAGCCCGATGGTGAATCGTTCACGGCACCGCGGACCTCCACCGATCCTTTCTCACGCCAACGAACACCACCGCCCGACTCTCTCTTCCTTCTCTCCTTGCTTCCACACCGAAAACCACACAACTTGACGGCTAGGGTAATCGGGAGCTCGGAGGCGGCGATACTTACGCACATCTATACATAGGTGTGTTTCAAGTTTCCTTATTACACCAACCGGTCCTCGCCCTTCCTCCCCTTTCGAAAGTTGACCCCAAACTTTCGAGATTATCAATCACACCCGCCCATAAAAATTGATTTATTCAATTTAACCCCCCTAACTTCTGAAAGGTCAACTTAAACCCAATTAATGGATTACGGGTGTTACAGTTCTCCCCCACTAACATAGATTCGTCCTCGAATCTAACGTCCAACGAACATCCACAACATAGCACAACCGCTATTCCAATTCAGCATCGCACGACCGCTCTTCCAACTCCACCAACAACGGTATCACGGCTCAACACCATAGCGCCATAGTTCCCTACTTGGTTTGGCCAACCACTCCAACACCCGGGAGTATAACGACTTCACGACCCAACACCATGGATCGGTCCGTATAACGCATAGAGAGCCAGACAACGGCAATCTCTCTAGTGACCTGTCTCACCAATCAGGAATCACGTCGAAACCCAACCCGCCAGGTACACTCGGCATTGACTCACCAGTACACTCCGATGCTGCTATATGGGCCACCACCCCGTGCCAAACCAATCCGGAACTATCAGCCCTATGCGGCTACCAAACACCTAGTATCCGCACTCCCGCTATCAGACCACTACCACTAGTAGCCCGCCAACCTGTCTACTAATCCCCTAGTAACCACACCACTCGACATTTTCAATGAAAACACCTTTTTATTGAATAATCAAAAGCTCCAAAGTACATCAATTAATTATAATACCATAAAATAAACGAGTACAACAACGCAATAACTCCCCAAAACCCCAACACCATGGTTACAACGACATGGAAAACACCTGGCTAATCCTCCAGTTTGCCGAACCACTTGGGAAACTTGCGCTTCAACTTCGCTTCCGGCTCCCAAGTCACCTCCTCGGCTCCATTGCAGTCCCACAGCATCTGCATCTCAGGAACCTTCTTCCTCATGATAACTCTCATCCGACGATCTAGTACTCTCAGAGGCCTCGCCTCCACCACCATGCTCGGTGTCAAATCTGATGGCACCCCCGTGACCACCTAATCAACCTTGTGCAGACATTTCTTCAGCATCGACACATGGAACACCTTGTGAAATGCCTGCATAGACTCCGGCAACTCTATCCGATAAGCCACCGGTCCGACCCGCTCCAGCACCCTGACGGGACCCATATATCGCGGACTCAACTTAGTCTCGGAGATGGACCTATTCGGACCCCTCAACATGGCCATCTTCAGATAGACCAAATTGCCAACTGCGAACTCCAGCTCCTTCCTACGCCGATCTGCGTAGCTTTTCTGACGATCTTGAGCTTCTTTCATGTTCAACTTCACAATCCGGACCTTCTCAGTCGTCTCCTGCACAAAGTCAGCCCCCAGCAGGCTCCTCTCCCCCACTTGTGTCCAACACAACGTGGTCCTGCAAGGCCTACCATACAACGCCTCAAATGGTGCCATGCCGATACTAGCCTGGTAGCTGTTATTGTATGCAAACTCCACTAGATTCAGATGATCCGCCCAATGTCCGCCCCAATCCAACACACACATCCTCAACAGATCCTCCAACGTCTGGAAAGTCCTCTCCGACTGCCCATCGGTCTGGGGATGATAAGCTGTACTCAAGTGTACCTTAGTACCCATCTCCTTCTGGAAAGCACCACAGAACAATGAGGAGAACTTCGGATCTCGATCCGACACTATACTCACCGGTACACCATGCAGCTTCACAATCTCCCTGACGTATCTCTTGGCCAACACTTCCGCACCGTCGGTCTTCTTTATGGCCAAGAAGTGCGCAGACTTGGTCAACCTATCGACGATGACCCAAATAGCTTCCTCCTACCACGAAATCCATGGTGATCATGTCCCACTTCCACTCCGGAATGGGTAAACTCCTCAACAACCCGCTCGGAACCTGATGCTGGGCCTTCACCAACTGACATGTATCACACCCCGCAACCCAGCTGGCAACATCCTTCTTCATCCCTACCCACTGGTAATACCGTTTGAGGTCACGGTACATCTTGGTAGCTCCTGGATGAATAGAGAAACGGCTCTGATGTGCTTCCCTCAGGATTTCCTGCCTCAGCACTTCGTCCTTCGGTACACACACCCTGCCCCTCAAAAGGATAGTCCCATTGTTGGAGAACTCATACTCAGACCGCTCTGCCCTACCCGCCTCCATTAATTCTGCATCCAACTGCTGTGCTACCCGCACCCTAGTCAGAATATCCGCCTGATCCACCGCCTCTAAACCCAACGGCTCAGGCTCCTCAGACATAGCACACAGTCTCAGGGCACTCACCATGCCTACCAACGCCTCTGTATCTTGCTCAGTGTCTAAAATAACCCGCTTCCTGCTTAAAGCATCGGCTACAAGATTCGCTTTACCGGGATGGTAAGCTATCTCCAGGTCATAATCAGCAACAAGCTCCATCCATCGCCTCTGTCGCAGATTCAGCTCGGGCTGGGTAAAGATGTACTTCAGACTTTTGTGGTCTGTGAACACCTGAACCTTACCGCCATACAGATAAGACATCCAGATCTTCAATGCAAACACCACGGCAGCCATCTCAAGATCGTGAGTAGGATAATTGCATTCATGTTTCCTCAACTGCCTGGAAGCATATGCAATCACCTTACCCTGCTGCATCAATACACAACCGAGCCCCACCCTGGACGCGTCTGTGAACACGACGTATGGCTCACCCTGCTTCGGCAAGGCCAACACCGGAGTACTCACCAGCATCTCCTTGAGCTTCACAAAGCTCTCCTCACACTGGTCCGACCACACGAAAGGAACGTCCTTCCCGGTCAACTTGGTCATGGCCTGCGCCATACTAGCAAACCCCTTGACGAACCTCCTGTAATAACCCGCCAGACCTAGAAAACTGCGAATCTCCGAGGCATTCTTCGGTCTCGGCCACTCCTCAATCGAGCGAATCTTCTCTGGATCCACTGAAACACCACGATCAGATACGACGTGCCCCATAAATCCGATCTCCCGCTGCCAGAAACTACACTTGCTCAGCTTAGCGAACAACTGTTGCTCCCGTAGCTTCTCCAGAACTTTCCTCAGGTGTACCATGTGCTCCTCAGGGCTCTTCGAATACACTAGAATGTCGTCGATGAAAATGATGACGAACTCATCCAGATACTCCTGGAACACGCCGTTCATCAACCTCATAAACGCAGCCGGTGCAATCGTCAACCCAAACGGCATCACCACAAACTCGTAGTGCCCGTATCTCGTCCTGAAAGCCGTCTTCCTGATGTCCGACTCCGCTATCGGGATCTGATGATAACACGATGCCAAATCAATCTTAGAGAACCACGAAGCACCCTGCAACTGATCTAACAACTCATCGATCCTCGGTAATGGATACTTGTTCTTCACAGTAACCCGGTTCATCCCCCGATAATCAATGCACAACCGGAAGCTCCTATCCTTCTTCCTGACGAACAGTACCGGTGCACCCCACGGAGAACTGCTCGGTCTAATGAAACCCTTTTCCAACAACTCCTCAAGCTGCTTCTTAAGCTCAGCCATCTCCGCTGGAGCCATCCTGTAAGGAGCCTTAGACAACGGCGTCGTCCCCGGCTCTAACTCGATGGTAAAAGGATCCGACCTGGATGGTGGTAACCCGCTCAACTGCTGGAACACATCCTCGAACTCCCAGACCACCTCAATATCCCGCACCGCTGACTCCCCAACCTCACCAGGTATCGAAATGGTAGCCAAATAGGCCTCACAACCCTGCTCGATCAAACGCTCCGCGTGAACCGCGGAAACGACGATGCCTCCCGGCACCGGTTTCACTCCCTGATAAACCAGTCTTCTGTTAGCATGCTCGAAAACCACACGACCCCGGTGACAATCCAAATGAGCCTTGAACTTTCCTAGCCAGTCCATACCCAAAATGATGTCATAGAGTTCTACTGGACACACTATCAAATCCGCTGGCATCAGCTCTCCGGCGATAAGAATGTCGACACTCTCCACACAGCCCTGAGTCCTCAACAAACGACCCCCAGCAACTCTCACCACACCCGAGTGGTCCCCAAACCCCTCTTGGATACCGCTCCCCGACACCCAATCCGGTGTGGCAAAACTGTGGGACGCTCCGGAGTCAAACAACACATGTGACTCTACCCCAGCCACACTAAGGGTCCCTAAGCACGAAAAGGATTTAAGGCAAACAGCAAACACCAATTACACAGCGAGTAACTGAAATTACAATCAAACAAGAACATAATTAAGGTAGCTAACCAGTAATCGGTCTGCTGCCGCTCGCCTCGCCTGACTCCGCGCCTATGGTGAACACCCTCGGTGCCACTGCGGCCCGTTTCGGAGGCGGTGCCTCGATCCTCACAAATGGCTGAGCCAACTTCGGACAATCCTTCTTGATGTGACCGGGTTCCTTGCAATGGAAGCACACCTAACCCCCTCGAGAACAATCCGCCACGCGATGTCCATAGGCTCCGCACCCGAAACAACGTGGTCCAGAACCCGCTGCCTTGGAAGTATCCTCCCATTTCCTCTTCTGTCCCTGCTGCTGACCAGACTTACCGCCCTTGCTCGGAGCAACACCCTGACTTTGAGGCCGCCGCGGAACCTCTGGTACTGCAGCCTTTAAACTGGCCTCCTGCCTCATCCCCTACTCAAGCTGCGCTGCACACTCCACCAGTTCGGACACCGACTCGAACTTGCGGACTATGCATCGGTTCCTGAGATCGATACGCATACCTCGCATGAAAGCACAAATCAACTCATCTTCGGTATCTGCACCCCGACCAGCAAACCGCTTCAGCCGGTTAAACTCGGCCTCATACTCCCGAACCGAACGAATCCCCTGTGACAAGTACAGAAACTCCCCCTGTAACCTGTCGTGAGCCTCCCGCGGAAAATACTTGAGATCGAACTCCCTCCGGAACTCGTTCCAAGACCACACTACTCCCGCCCTCCTCGCAGCAACACCCTGCCACCACTCATGTGCATCTCCCTCCAGATAATGCACCGCCAAGTCAACCCTATACTCCTCAGGGCATCTGATCGACTGGAAGTTCCTCTCCAACCTGGACCTCCACTCATCAGACTCAATCGGTCGAGCACCACCACTGAAAAACTTGGTTCCCAACCTCTGCATATGCTCCATCACCCTCAGGTTTGACGGAACTACTGGCTCGGCCTCAGCAACCACTCCCGGAAATCCCGGAGCAATAACACCCGGCATCGCGGCAACCCCCTGTGGCGCCACTGGAGCTGGAGCCGGTACCACACCAGGTAACCTCTCCAAGAGCTGGGCCAACATGCCCAAAACAGCCCCCATCGGGTTTGGGCCCGCACCCGCCTGAGCACCACCCGGCGCCGGTATCGCACCATACACGGCCGCTGGCTCCGACTGACCTTCCCCCTCGGCGTGATCATACGCCCCCTGCTCCACCGTGACGCTCTGCGTCACATTCGCAGCTGCTCTGCCACCTCTACCACCTCTGCCGCCACGGCCTGTTCTGCCGCCCCGACCACGGCCGCCCCGACCTCTGAGACCTTGTCCAACGCTATCAGAATCAACCATCTGCAATAACCACTTGTTACTAATTGACAACAGCAATAGTAAAACAAACACGAGTCTTACCGTGGAATCTCATTGAAGGCTCGAAGAGGATGATCTAGAACTTCAAGCTCAACAATTGAGTAACTCACATAGACAGTTCTAATAGCGGAAATTTTTATTTTTTTTTAAAACCGTCCTAGAACCGTAAATGCTCTACCTGTGGGCCCCATGCCCCTACCTGTGGGCCCCATGCCCTCTCTCGGCCCGTGGGCCCCACCCTTGTCCGACGGCCGGTGCGTTAGTCCGGGAGGCTTGTAATACTTGTTTACTGACCCTGCAATCACCACGTGATCTTTCCCCGCGTTTTGTCCTCACTCACACGATACCGCGAATCACTTCCCGGTAGGTCACCCATCCTTAAATTGCTCCAGCTCAAGCACGCTTAACTCTGGAGTTCTCTCTGGACAAGTTCCCGAAAAGATAAGTGCACTTTGGTGACATAGGTTGCCAAATCAATTCTTATAAGCCTCTCCGCATATACAAGAAATCGGGATGTTACAATCACCCCCACTCATAGAGCGCAACGTCCTCGTTGCGCACCAGGATCGTCACCCTAGACGGTATGGGCCCACCTGACTCCACACACGTGTTTGGGTTCGGCTCTGATACCACTTATAACGCCCCGACCGCCCCTACCTGTGGGCCCCATGCCCTCTCTCGGCCCGTGGGCCCCACCCTTGTCCGACGGCCGGTGCGTTAGTCCGGGAGGCTTGTAATACTTGTTTACTGACCCTGCAATCACCACGTGATCTTTCCCCGTGTTTTGTCCTCACTCACACGATACCGCGAATCACTTCCCGGTAGGTCACCCATCCTTAAATTGCTCCAGCTCAAGCACGCTTAACTCTGGAGTTCTCTCTGGACAAGTTCCCGAAAAGATAAGTGCACTTTGGTGACATAGGTTGCCAAATCAATTCTTATAAGCCTCTCCGCATATACAAGAAATCGGGATGTTACAGATACGATCCTCCCAAAAATGACACACTCTTGACGGTATTAAAGCGGAATTGAAACGGGGATAATCCTTGAATGAACAAGGCGGGAGAAGTGAACGGCTGCGTCGAGGGCTATGGACTGCACTCGATAAACCCGAACCAAAGGCTAACCACCTAAGGAACATTGTGACTCTTCGGCTAGCCACCTCGAAATCGGCTCGACATTAAAGCTAACCACCTTAAGACGAAAGTGACCAATGAGCTAACCACCCAAAGATCGATTGATTTTCTTGGCTAACCACCAAAAGAATCGAAAAGTTCACAAATGAACAAAGGAGAAAATTCTCTAAAAGATTTATAAAATTGGATGATTTGAAATGAGAGATTACAAAGAGTATTTATAGGAAACGAATGTGAAGGGGTGAAGAAGAAAGCACTAAAAATAATGCATGGGGAATTACAAAATCACATAAATGTGAAGACTAAGACCAAGGACTTTGACTAGAAAGTTTGAATGACCACTCGGCTTCTTTGACTAGTCTTCTGCGAAAATGGAGAATCCCCCCGGGGAAGTCCCTCGGAAATAATCCCTAGAAAAAGTCCCTCGGAAATATTCCCCCGGAAAACAACTTGCGATTGGACCGGATAAGAAGTGTAAGCCGTTGCCTCGTTAAAACCTCTACTCGGAAAACCCATTGGGAGAAAACCGATCATAGGAAAAAGAGTACAACAACTTACACTCGGCCAACCTCAAGTGAATCCGCAAATGATATAGAGGTCAAGGCGTAGTGCGTAAGTTGGTCTTCATCCTCGTTCTGAACGTCGTTAAGTAGTTTCCGAACAGTTCCGGCTAAATTCTTCATCTTGGACCGCGTAACGGGACCTTCGGGAATGATCAAAGCGTCCTCCGGAATCTCGTCCAAAGCAGGCGCATCCATGAATCTATCACATGGTTACGAATGCATTTCACGAAACCGTAAGTACATTTGCACATAATCATCATGATGAAGAACCCAATCTAGATGCAAATTTTTTTTATGATATGCTAGATGCTGCAAATCAGCCACTCTACGATGGATGTAGAGAATGACATTCTAAATTGTCGTAGGGTGCTAGGATGATGACTATTAAAACTGATCATAACTTAGCTGAGGTTTGCATGGATGACTGGGCTGATTTGATTAAAGAGTATTTGCCAGAGGACAATTTAGCTGTTGAAACTTACTATGAGATACAGAAGCTGGTTTATAGTCTTGGGTTGCCTTCTGAGATGATAGATGTATGTGTTGACAATTGCATGCTTTTTTGGAAAGATGATGATAAGTTGCAGGAATGTCGATTTTGCCATAAGCCAATATATAAGCCGCAAGGTACTGGTCGGAGTAAGGTACCATTCCAGCGGATATGGTACCTTTCTCTAACTGATAGATTAAAAAGAATGTATCAGTCTGAGAGGACAGCTGCATCGATGAGATGGCATGAAGATCATTTGCAGACAGATGGGGAGGTTACTTATCCTTCAGATTCAAAAGCGTGGAAACACTTTAAGAAGATACATCCAGACTTTGCTATAATGTGTATCTTGGTCTTTTCACAGATGGATTTAGTCCATTTGGTATGTCTGATACTTTATGGCCAGTAATCCTAACGCCTTACAACCTTCCTCCAGATATCTGCATGCAAAGGGAATTTTTATTCTTGAGTATTTTAGTACCAGGTCCGAAGCATCCGAAGTGTTCCCTTGATATGTTTTTGCAGCCTATGATAGAGGAATTGGAGCAGTTGTGGTATACCGGGGTCCGGACAGATGATTTTGCAAGGAACAAAAATTTTACAATGCGTGCGGTGCTTATGTGGACAATAAGCGACTCCACTGCTTACGAAATGTTATCAGGTTGGACTACGCATGGGCGATTGTCTTGTCTATATTATCTCAATCGGACAGATGGGTTTCAATTGAAACATGGTAGGAAAACAAGTTGGTTTGATTGTCACCACCGATTTCTACCGATTCACCATGCATATCGATGAAATAAGCGGTTGTTTAGAAAAAACAAAGTTGTTCGTGTTCCTCCTCCTGTTTATATTTTTGGGGAAGATCTAGAAGCAGAAATTGATCATTATGGTGCATTGGAAACAATCAATCGTGGTGGAAATTGGCACACTCCAGCTAATATGCTGGATGGATACGGGGAGCATCACAATTGGCATAAGAAAAGCATATTCTGGAAGCTTCCGTATTGGAAGGATCATTTGCTTAGACAAAATTTGGATGTCATGCACATTGAGTAAAACGTTTTTGATAACATCATGCATACATTGTTAAACGTGCGTGGAAGGACTAAAGACAGCGGTAAGTCAAGGTTAGGCTTGTCTAATCTTTGTAGTCGGAATGAGTTACATATTACAAGCAATGAGAAAGCACCTGTCCCCATATTTCGATTGGGTGCGGAAGAAAAGTCAGCTTTGTTCAAATGGGCGACATCTGATGTGAAGTTCCCGGACGGGTACGTATCTAATTTAGCTAAATGTGTTGAGAAAAGGCAAAAGTTTTCCGGGATGAAGAGTCATGACTGTCATGTCTTTATGCAACGACTACTTCCTTTCACATTTGCTGAATTTCTACCAGGAAATGTTCACGAAGCAATTACAAGTATATAAATTTAAATTAATCACATATTGCGAATTTAAGATTTTATATAATTTATATATATATATGAAATGGAAAACTAACATTATTACCTTATATATCATGTGATTGTTATTGTAGGCATTGGAGCGTTTTTCGGGATCTTTGTACCCGCACTTTGTCAGAATATGTTATTGCACAACTTGATACTAGTATTCCTATTTTGTTGTGCAACATGGAGAAAATATTTCCCCCAGCCTTCTTTGATGTTATGGAACATCTACCTATTCATCTCCCTCACGAAGCAGAACTTGAGGGACCTGTGCAGTATCGATTGATGTACCCATTCGAGCGATTCATGGGACATTTGAAGCGGAAGGCTAAAAATCTAGCCAAACTTAAAGGCTCAATAGTAGCAGGAAGTTTAACAGAAGAAACTTCTCACTTCACGGGGTACTATTTTGGCTCGAAGGTTCGCACACAGAAAAGGGCAGCACGGCGATATGATGATGGAGGTGTTGGCCGAACATATGCTAATGAATGTGTCCCAGATATCTTTTCTTCAATCGGTCGATTATGTGGAAGAGTGAAGTTAGTTTGGTTTGCCAATGAAAAAGACCATCATAGTGCACAAACGTATATCATCTTAAATTGCGAAGAAGTTAGTCAATTTGAGACGTAAGTGTATAAACATATATACATACATATGGCTAAATTATATGATAGCTTTATACCAATTACGATATGTATCTTAATTACAATTGTAAATACTTTTGTATGCAGTGAATTTGTTAGACAAGTCCGAGAAGTCATTGAAGGAATCTCAGACGATGAAATCAACAAGCGTAAAGATCAACATTTTGTCCCGTGGTTGAAGACGCAAGTACGTAAAAATTTAAGTGATCTGATTAATTACTAGCTTGGACAATTAACCTAATACATATTTTGATTACTTTTGTAATTAAATTAATTAATGATATAGGTCAAGTATGGGGATACCGCATATCCACTCTGGTTCCATGAGTTAATCAAAGGCCCCATATAGAAGATAACAAGCGCACCCATGTATTGCACACGCGGATATATATTTCATACATTCAAATACGGCAATCAAAGAGCTACTGCCAACTACCGAGTATGTGTGCGGGGAGAAATAGATTTTTATTGAGTGTTGCAAGACATAATTGAAGTTGAGTACCCCGGTTGCTTAGGTTTGAAATGCGTTCTGTTCAAATGCGACTTGTTCGATCCAACAGTTGATCTAGGCATCCGTAAAAAAAAATTTGGGGCAGTAGATGTCAACCAATCACGACGTTACAATAAGTATGAGCCATTTATCCTAGCAACACAAGCAGAACAAGTCAGCTTTGTTCCATATCCGCGAGTTCGCACCACCCGTATCTCATGGTTATCAGTTATAAAAGTTTCTCCGAAGGGTCGAATTGTGGGGGTTGAGGATCTACCAATGTAGCAAGATCATTGCTCTGATATGCCATAACTAAATGAGAGCACTGATGACATCCTTTTGATAGATCCTCAAAACAGGCAAGTTGAATATCTCCCAGACGATACAGAGAAAGAAGATGAGGAAGATGAGTTCGAAGAAAGTGATGAACCAGATGATCAAGAAACGGATGTGTCTTCGTCCGAAAATGAATCAGAGAGACCGCGCTAGCTAGTAATTATTGTGAATTTAATGTATTAATATAATATTGTGATCGAGTAATTATTGTGAAATTTAAGTGATATGATTTATATGAAATGCCCTAAACCTCAAACTTGATCCCATCTCCGATTTCCACTCATTTTCCGTCGTAGGTGCGGCGATTAATAAATTACGAGACATATGTGTCTATGTGTCTTGTAATTTATTAATTGCCCCAACTACGGCGGGAAATGAGCGGTGATCGGAAATGGGATGAAGTTTGGGGTTTAGGGGATTTCAAAGGAATCGTCGCTAAATGTGATTGTCACAAAATCGTTGCAAAATTAGCCACGA
Source organism: Eutrema japonicum (assembly GCA_030161315.1). Taxonomy (NCBI): domain Eukaryota; kingdom Viridiplantae; phylum Streptophyta; class Magnoliopsida; order Brassicales; family Brassicaceae; genus Eutrema; species Eutrema japonicum. Next base: position 34,187,024 of record BSQW01000007.1, on the reverse strand, counting down.
ATTATGACGAATCGTGGCCAAATCGTCGCTAATTTTGCAATGATTTTGTGACAATCACATTTAGCGACGATTTAGCGACGAGTCCTTTGAAATCAAGCAGCTCTAGGATCCTTAATTAAATTAACAAATCAACACACACAAAAATCTCCTGAATACCCTAAATAAAATAAAAAAATCTTCTATAGAATCTCCTGAAAACTCTTGGACTATGAGTGCAGGTCCGGTTCTAAGGGAGTGCTTGGGGTGCAAATGCACATAGCTCACCCTTTTTTTTTAAGAGCCAATTTGTTTTTAGGGCCCAATTTTTTGGTTTATAGGGCCAAATTTGTTTTTTGAATAGGACCCATATTTTTATTGAATCGACCCTGTCTGAGTGCACAATAGTTCTTCCTGTAACTGTAAAATTGTAGATGATGAAATTGAGATAAAAGCATGGGAAGGCTGTGGAAAATAGGTTTTTGTGACTGCAAAATTGGATCTCAAATATTCACCCATAATCAGCGTATATAATTTGTTGCTGCCATGTAGGTAGGTATAAATGGTATTCATATTGAGGGATATACTTAATATAATGAATAAGATATTAATGGGATAAAAATGAATGGAATAACATCAATTTTTGGTCAACTACTAGTTGAATGATTTACAACATAATTTGCTTACACTCTTAATTATTCCAACATAACATGTGGGATAAACAAATTTTCATTTTCATTTTAAATGGTAACATATATATAAGATATTATGAATATGTCATTCCACCTCATTTTATTAAGAAAAGAGTCATCCAGGTTTTGAGGATTCCATTTTCTTCTTTAGGTTTTGAAGATTTCATTTTCTTCTTTAAGCATACTTTGATGATTTTAGGAGCTATACGAGTTCTAATATTGTACATACTTTGATTATTCTAGGAGCTATACGAGTTCTTAATATTGTAAACCTAAATATTGTAAACCTATTTGCAATGAGTTTTGCATAGGAACTTTGAAACAAATAGAGTTGTCATCTTTCGACATTATTACTTTCATGAAATGTCAATCTCCGCCATAACTTTCAATTTCCACTTTCAAAAATATTTTGACTGCATTTCGCTACATCTATGATTATGACAATTAATACTATGTTTCCAGGTTTCTTGTGAAGATGTGCTTATCATATGAGAATATTCTCCATTAAAATCGCATAGCGATGTCCACAATGAGTAGCAAGCATGAAAACATATCACACAGAGGCTTCATGTCATCACACCAATTCAATAATATAATTTCAGAGTCATCATCTGATATGCCAGCTGCTGGTGATGTAGCAATATCAAGGTTTGTTTAAATCTTTCTCACATTTTTCTTTTGATTATAGTTAAATAAAATATGTTTCTCATGGTTTCTTTAGCTTGAGTGTCCATGCTATGAATGAATTTTACTCTGTGCTGCGCTATTGTGCATGTCAACTCAAGTTTGAGTCGTCTCAATTTAGTTATGTCTACGGTGAGTCACAACAAATTGTAGATTAGTATATTTTTTTAAAATAAAGTAGTCATATTAAAGTATAAGAAGATAGTATTTTTTTAATAGTATAGATTTTCTAATTAGTATAGAATTTTCAATAAATGATCTTTTACAAAACCTAATTAGTTTAAAATCCAATAAACATATAAAATCTAATTATTATAAACTCAAATTTATCAATTATTGGTCCAAACCTAATTAGTATAAGACCTAATTAATATAAAATTTAATAAACTATAAAAACTTTATTTTTCAATAATAAGTACACAATAATTTTATGATTCTAACTTATATTAGATTTCTAATCAGTTTGAGAATAACTTAATTCGGAAATATGGTATAAAAATCACAGCACATATTACACAACAAATCAACAAAATATTATATTCTCACTGTAAATCTAAGAATTACAAACTCAACATATTTGAATACTACCACTTAAATTAGATCTTATTTATTATTTTACATTTTGTTTATTACACAAATTAATCTACAAAACATATTACTCCGTACGAGCGCACATGTTAGAATCTAGTTATTATTATTATAATAATCTTTGGACACCGACAAAATTAATAAATTTGATATTTAAATTATATTAATTTATATTAAATTTTGAAAAATAAAAAATAATACTTTCTTTTTTAAAAATCCATTGGTTATTTGAATTAAGCAAAAATCAAATTTTAAGAGTGTAACAACAAAACTAAAAATATTATAGTTTTTCATTTAATTTTGTTTATGAGGTTGTCTTTTCATTTTTGGTTACAATCATGTTTGGCTTGGTTGTTAGTATTTTCATATACTTAACAAAAATGTTTATTTTGAACTTAGTTCTCTGACTCTAAACGGCAATCATTTTTATCTATACATGATAATTTATTATTCTTGAAAATTATTGTTATTACAATCTTCAAACACGGGTTAAGAATAATGTAAATTTCTAGGTATATTACATTAATTTATATTATATTTTTATAATAATTTCTCATTAAAAAACCCATTGGTTCTTTGAATTAAAAAAAAAGATTTTTAGTGTGCAAAAAAAACACTAAAAATATTATAATTTTTTATTTAATTGATTTTATGTGATAATTTTTCCATCTAGTAAAAATGAGATTTTATTCACTCGGTAGTCTTATCATATAATCATCAAAAAATGTTTCCTTTGAACTTAGCTTCTTACCCTAGACGACAATTATTTTTATCCATAAATGATAGTTTATGATACCTAAACATTATTATTATTACAGTTTTCATACACATTTTGAAAAAAAAAAATTTCTTAACACATTATTATTATTATTATTATTATTATTATTATTATTATTATTATTATTCTTATTATTATTATTATTATTATTATTATTATTATTATTATTATTATTATTATTATTATTATTATTATTAGTATTATTATTATTATTATTATTATTAATTTTAAACTATCAAATTAATTATTGTGATCTCTTCCTCTTTCAGTTGTTATCGCATCGTGACGAGTAGTCACTTGTTAAGCTATGCATACCTATGTGTATCTAGGAATATACATGTATTTGGTTGTTTCTTGAACTTACATATATATATCGTTATACTTGTTCGTTTTGGATGAGGATATGAGACACTTAGATGTGATAGGTTGTTAAAAAAATATGGTTGAGTGATGTTGTGAAAGATGTTTGTTGTGCAAGAAAGAACATTGTAACAATTGGAAATATGAATATACTATTCTTGTTTAGAATCAAAACTCTATAACTAGATTTTTATATTTAAGGTTTAATATATCACAAAACAAGGAGAGAGAAAATTAAGAAAAAGAGTTAAAAGAGAAATCCACAAAATCCTAACAGCCATGCTTCTTTCAGAGTTGTTGTGTCTCTGTTTCTTAAACCCAAGTTATTCGTTAGTCTTTTGCTGCCATTCTCCTCGATGACTTTGACATTGGTCTTGGATTTCTCCAAATATTTATGACCTGACTCCCACATACTGAGGTAATGAGTTCGAGTGTAATTATACTAAGAATCAACCTTTTCATGATTTGTTGATGGTGGAACATCGACTTCAACACAAATCCATTTTTCGTTGTACTCTTCCTCTTATCAAAAGCAACACCAGTAGAAGCTACAACATATTGCATAACAGTAAAGAGAAAACCTAAATGAATTTTAATTTCAAAATAAAGATTTGAATTTTTAGAAAGAGTGAGAGAATGAGAGAGAAGAAAAAAGAAGAAGAAGCAAATGTTTGGTTTTGGTGTTTTAAATCAGGTTCACTATTCCATTGCATGGTACTGTTGCAATGAGGACAACGTTTGGTGTTTTAAAGGACCCATACAACGCTCTTTAATATATCTAAGACGAGATTCCACCGAAGAGAAGTATTGTTGCAAATCACAGGTAGATGTGACTCGAGCTAGCAACTTAAACAAAATGTGTGACCAAATAAATACAAACACAGCACACCAAAATCAAAAGAAGATTCATAATCTACATGTGATATCATATCATATCATGAGTGTATTTTTCATAGATGTGATGCAATATCCACATTGCACATATCACGTATAGATTATGAGTCTTCTGTTGATGTTGGTGTGGTGTGTTTATGTTTGTGTGGTCACACCTTCTATTTGAGTTGCTAGCATGAGTCACATCGACCCGTGACGTGCAACAATGTATTTTTTCAGTGTAATCACGTCTTGGAGGTATTAAAGAGCGTTGCATGGATCATTAAAAAAACCAAACCTTGACCTCGTTGCAACAGTATCGTGCAACGGAATGGTGGCCCTGATTTGAAACACCAAAACCAAACGTTTGCTTATTCTTCTTTTTCCTCTATCTCTCTCTTTCTCTCTCTCTCTAAAATTCAGATCTTTATTTTTGAAATCAAAAATCATTTATTTTTACTTTTTACTATTATGCATTCCGATGTAGCTTCTACTGGTGCTGTTTTCGATCAGAGGAAGAGTACAACGGAAAATGGAATTGTGTTGAAGTCGATGTTCCACCATCAATGAATCATGGAAATGTGGATTTTTTGTATAATTACAATCAAACTCATTATTTGAGTCTGTGGGAGTCAGGTCATAAAGACTTGGAGAAATCCAAGACCGATCTCAAAATCATAGAAGAGAATATCATTCCAAGACTAATGGATAACTTGGATTTAAGAAATGAATAACAGCCAGGCTTTGAAAGAAGTCTGGCTGTTAAGATTTTTTCGGCAATGAGTAAGTTAAACTTTATTAGTATATGATAACTTTTATCTTGTATTGATTAAGATACTTTATTATTTTTTGGCCTTTTCAAAACTCTAGTTTCGCCAAACTGTTGTAAAACAATGTTTATTATGGTGCATAGTATTTTACATATTATCAAAAAAAAATCGAGATAACCCTAAGAAAAAATATATAAAAGTTGAATTTGAGGAAAATCAAGAAGTTTCACCTGGCGAGCTTGAGATAGGGAACGTGGCACTGAAGAAGAACAATACACGGTGGTGAATAGGTATTTATAAAAAGCTGGCGTGAGACTATATTATGTCTTCTAGAGTTCTAATTTCTTAGGTTGTGTTAGGTTCAAAAATATAACACCTCTAGCCCTAAATAGAATTAAAAAATAATAATATTAGACTATGTACTAACTTTTTTGCAATGAATAAAGTCAACATTTATTAGATTTGACTAATTGGTAGAAACGATATTGTTTCATGATTATATGATAAGACTAAAGTGATCATGTGTTCATATAACATTTTATTAGAGTTCTAGTAACATTTTGTATATTTCATATAACATTTTATTAGAGTTCTAGTAACATTCTGGAAAATTATTGTTATTACTATTTTCAAACACACCTTAAGAATAATGTAATTTTCTAGGTATATTACATTAATTTAAATAATATTTTTATAATAATTTCTCATTTTAAAAACCATTGGTTCTTTGAATTCTAAAACAAAATAGATTTTTAAAGTGCAAAACACTAAAATATGGTAAATTTTTATTTAATTAATTTTACGTGGTAATTTTTCCATCTAGTATATAATTTGATTTTGTTCACTGGTTAGTCTAATCATATAATCATCAAAAATGTTTTTTATGGAACTTATCTTTCTTACCCTAGAGTTCGAAAAGGTTCAAATAAGAAAAAAATATGGTAAATTTTGATTAGAGTTCAAAAACATCAAAAATGTGTTTTATATAATCATGTGTTCTGGAAGATCTTAATAGTTCAAAAACTAAAGTGAGTTACTAGAAACTGCAGAATTCAAATAAAAAAAAATGATATCTTTACTCATAATATCTAGAAACTAGGGTTTGCGAGAAAGTTTTTTGTTTTCTTGGTTTTCCTTAATATCTAGACAACAGACTCACTCTCTCTCACACACACACACATCCACTAAATTCATTACTACAAAAAGTTAGCTTTTCCGAGTCAACCACTTTTATCTTCGCTTATCTCTCTTCTTCTTGAAGATTTTAAAAATAAAAAGACAAACAGACAATAATATAGAAAAATAAATTGAGGGTGATAGTTGTAATTAAAGGAACCACCAGTTGAATTAAAGACAAAACAAAACTCTTAACATCACAATCAGCACGATAACAAACAATTAACACAAATTGAATTTTATAGACAGAATCATATTAACCCAAAAATATTTTAGAAAAAATGAATTAGGTAAAAATAAAATAAAATAAAAACCTTACCAGCAGAGATAAACATTACGAGTTCTCCGAGACTAATTTAAGATCACAATATCAACCGAAGCAAAAATAATATTGAATTTTTTTTATTTTGAAAGTAATTTGTTCAAGGAATTTTGAAATTTATAAAGATCTAAATAGAACAAAAAGAGCACGCAGCGGAAGAGAATACAAAAAGATAAGTAGTGGACCATTAATTGATCAAAGACAATGTTATGTTAAGCAAATAATTATTCTAAAACCGACTATTTAGATTGTCAAATCAATGATAATTTTGTTTTTGATGACTAAAAGGCTATGGGCTGAAATTCATACATCTCCCAACTTTTGGGACCATAACATGTTATATGGTTCTGTCCCAATTAATCGACATAAACTTCCTATTCATATTCAATTATTCTTGTATTTTATTTTTGTATAATACTCTGAAAAATTAAACAAAATACCATAAAAATATGTAGCATCACATATTTATATTTTACATTAATTAAATATATAAAATATGATAATATGGCAAAAATCACCAATTATTCACCCATTAATATCTACGTTAGACCACACCAGATTAGCGCGCAAATTTTTGAATATTGAAAGAAAAAATATTTTGATTTTGGTTAATCAATATATTTTAATTATTAAAGCAGTTCAACTAAAAATTATCTTTTTTCTTTCAGAAATATTATCAGATTTTGTATTGAGTAAAGAAGAAAAAAACATGATATCATATGGATCTGCAAGGACGACCAACAACAAAGAAACAAAGTGTGGATCTATTAAATCCAAAAACGTAAAATGAAAAATGATAACAAAGAGGATCTAGCGATAGCGATACCTTTTAAGGTTTGTCTGTCTGAACTCAAGAAGAATCAAATATTTTTTATCTTCATGTTTTATTGTTCCTTTGTTAGCTTCATTTCACCCTCCATCTTTGTCTCACTCTCTTTCTATAAACGAGAAGAAAATAAAAATAAATATAAATCTCTAAGCAAAAATACGGTCCTAATGGCAACGTAAATAAGAATCATTTTATCATTTTATGTATGTATATGAACTTGATAGATAAACAAAGACGTTATTGATAATTCGGTATTTTACCATAAAATGGAATGGTGCAACAAATTTAATCAGAAGAAGAAAAAAAAGAATAAAATCCAAGACATATTTGTGATTAATGAGAAGATTACTGAATATTATAGATATACATTGTCGATGAAAAATAGGAGAAACCCTTGAATTCTATCGATAGATAATGAGTTTGGTCAGAAATTCGCTGATGGTTTTACGAAGCGGTTTTAAAGTGTAACGTTCAAAGGAGAGAGTTAATTGCAGTGAGGATTATTGAGTGTGCTAATGAATATAATGGTGATATATATAGTGTGAGAGGGAGATACACTTAATTTACCCTACAGGCTCAAAGAAAAGTGAAGAAAAGGGAGAGACACATAGTTGATTATTAATTTCATAATCTTATCATTTTATCCACGTGTCACAACGTGATTGGATTGCATAATATTAATTAAATAAGTAGATAACTAAATTTAGTTTTTTCTACCATTATAAAAGAAATATAATTAAATTTAGTCCTTTTTACATTTTAATATTTATATCCTTTTTTGTAGTGTTAATTTTTCATTTTGAGAAATAATTTTTTTTTATAAAATCGTATATGGTATGAGCCTAAGAGTATGCATATTTTGTTAAAACACGTGTAAAAAATGTGACAGCCTGTAATTTGGGATAATTTCCTTTCTTGTATCTATGCATTCATGGAATAACCATGCATGTACACGTCTGATTTGTATTTTCATGTAAATATTGCAACAGCAACACAAATGTTTATATTACCTTCCAGGCTTTCAATATTCAACTTCTTTATAATCTAATAAATAAATATAAATTTACTTTTATTATTAATTTTTATTTTTATAATAAATTTATTGACATTGACTATTGACGAAAAGTGAACGTATTTCATTTGCATCCTCGAAGTTAGTCTCACACCATATAGAAAACATGCCTGAATGGGCAATGAGAACAATATAGAATATATGTGCAAGTATAAATACACTTTAACTTTTGAAAATTTATATTTTTTATACAACTTAGAGAATTTTGAGTCATGTACAAACTATTTATTTTTAAAATTTTAACAAATTTGTCTAAAACAATCTTGCTTCATTATAAAATAATGTAGGGGTGGGCAAAAAAACCATAACCAAAAAACCCGAACCAAACCAAACCAAAATAAGTGATTTGGTTATCATTTTTTAAGACTCTGGTTTCGGTTTGGTTTGGTTAAAAACCAAATAGTTAAAAATCAAAATTCTAAATAATATTATCCATCTATTTGTTTTTGTTTGAATCAAACTCAACCTTAACATTACCGTTTCAACCCTGTGAAACTTATTATTACAAACCGAAGCAACATTTCTCCATACATTTTCTCATGTGATATTATGTGGAATTATAAATTGATGACAACTATTTAAGTTTTTTCTATATCAAAATTGTGCTTAGGAGGTTATGTTGTTTTCTGGATCCATCTCGTTTTATCTCCCAAAGTTGAAAGTTATGTAATAAATTGAAAAAACCCGAAACCAAATCAAACCAAACCGAACCAAACTGTATATGGTTTTTATATGGTTTTGATTTTTATAAAACTGATAAACTGTAAATCGAACCATACTAAACTGAAATATATATGGTTTTTTATGGTTTGAGTTTTTGTAAAACTGATACACCGTAAAACCAAAAAAAAAACAAACCAGAAACCGAAGTGCCCACCCCTAATATAATGCATCAATCTTTCAACAACAAAAAATTGTGGAAATATTTTATATTCTTCATATATATATATATATATATTTTTGGACGAAATTCTTCATATTTAAATGTTCAATCGTTCACAATGACCAACTTTAACTAAAATCACAATAAATAAATAAATTAATCTCAAACTCAAATTTTGATCTACACACCATATTTACGTTATCATTCCTCTACTATAACATATAAATTTTAAATTTATGTAGAATACGACAGCTTGTCTAGAACATTATTCAACCAAGAGAGGTTTGCAGATTTTGTCAATTTCTTAAACGTTTCTTAAAAAATTAGCACTTTTCAACTTAATTAGGAAAGTACAACTTATTTTAGTGTTCATGACAATTTCACCTCTGCACAGTACAGCGTGTACGACCGTGTACCGTACACGGAGCTGTAAGGGGAAGGGTAAAATGGTTATTTCGATACAAAATGACAAAACAAAAAACAGAAGTGACAAAAAAACTAAGGGAAACTTGAAAAAATGACTTTTGGTGCAAATAAGTCTGCAACCAATTAAGTTTTAAGGATTGCTAGTACGTCTCAACCATTAGAAAATCATTTATTTTACAGCTTCCTAAATTGTTATTTTCTTTTAAAAAATGGAGCTTTCTTTAAAAACCTAAAATCAGTTACAACATAAATTATATAGCCTTTTATCTAAATTTGTAATCTCTTTTTCTCTATATATTTTGTTTTTATCTATGTTGTTTTCGTTTTGCCTTTATGTCTTTTTCTATCTCATTTATATGCCATTTGTATTTTCTTGAGCGCATTTTATCTACTTTGAACCACTCACCAAACCACCCAACGATCGGCAATCATGGGCTAACATAATCAGATGATTAATGAAATGATTAGTGTCATGGTAGAATGCCACATCTGTGAGTTTCATGTTCTAGGATTTAGTTTATTGGTTGTCGTTGCTTCATGAATTGGTTCATAGTTTGCTCTATTCAATTACTTTGCCAATGATCCAATGTTTTTCCCATATTTCTAATAGTGTTAGCCTTTTTAGTTTCTTTAATTGTCTAGCCTTATTGCTTAAGCTAAGCCAAGTGAGTAAGTAGAGTTTGAGAGGGTTTGTGAGTCTTTGTAATCTTTGAGTGTTCATTAAAATAAAAGCTTCTCTTTTTTTTTAAATACTCTTCTAAATACTTATTTGGTCCTGATAAACCTCTTTCGTGGTTGTACCTACTATATATCTGTAAATTTGGTATCAGAGCCATGGAAGTCTAAGTTTTGGTTATTTTCTTCCCAATGGGTACTATGCCTATGAGTTGTTTTTATCCGTAAGCTAGTATGGAAAGTATACTCTGTGGTTGCCACCTAGTGGATCTTGCAAACCAAAAATCTAACTAAGCCAAGAAAAGAAGAATATAGAGAAAAATCCATGAGGTTGTAATGCTCAAAGTACCTTGAGGCCCCAAACAAAGAAAGTACTGCCTAAGTTATGTAGCAAAAATACCTCACGAATTCTCTCGCCATATTTTTAGCACCACGTGTAAAAACAAACAACTCATGGTTTAATATTACTTCAAGGGATATATAAAAAATAAAGTATTCTGTCTTGGTGTTTGGTCTTAATACACACCAAGGAAATTACATTTTCTTTGACAAACCCACATTCTTTCAGAAAATCAACCTCTAGTAAAATAGATTGTCTCTATGAAATAGAATATGTAAGTGAAGATAACAAAGTTTCTATTACCCAATTATCCTTGCTCAACCCATATAAAGCCTTCACAAAACCAAACTCCACTTTCCCAAAAGTCATTAAATAGTTTTTTCGTCCCAGCAAACATGCTGCAAGAGAGCTTGTTCTAGCCTCACAAATGGAGCAATAAAAACCGAGCAGATGATCCCTTTCCGCTTCAACGATGGTATGATTCATCAATGGAGAGCTCATGGCTATACCCACCTTCACTATGGAGCAATACGCATGGCGCTAACCCTTCATGGAAGAAAAAGTCTACATGTAGTTGCGAGAGTCGCTCTACTCGACACTAGATACAGAGAGTACCAACATGCATGCATAACAACTCTTCACACAACCTTACACTACAAGAAAACATGCGAATTCTGACGGCAGTTCGTCGGAAATTGATTTTGGTTGGAAATACGTCGGAAAGTGCCGACGGACAGTAGTCGTCGGAAACTGGTCAGATTATTTCCGACAGATAACCGACGGTAATATTTCTGACGGCAGTATTTCCGACGTTTACGTCGGAACGTTGATAGAAAGCCGTCAGAAATATTTCCGATAGTATTCCGACTGATATTTCGACGGATCTTTGACGGAATATTCTGTCGGTAATCCGTCGGAAATATTTCCAACAACTTTCAAACGGAATGCCTTCCGACGGATTTCCGACGGCCAACTATAATTTTTTTTTAGTATTTTTATAATAATTAATAAATTAGTTCAATATTTTTAATCAAAAAGAAATAATCAAACTGTTTAAATAATTTTTAAATATTATATTTTTGGAATTAAAAAAAATCATTAAACCTTTAAAATTCATAAAAAATAAAAAATGTTATTAATCAAAAAACAGAAATTTTAGTTCGGAAAGAGATGGGGAAGGCCGCCTTCATGGTCGCCTGCAAATAGGAGAGCTCCTTACGGGTTGAGTTGTGTGCGGACTCCACCTCCTCGTGTGCGGACTCCAACTCAACGACCTTGGCGTCACGGTCTTTCACCATTTGGCTGAGCCTCTGAATTTCTTCTTTGTACTCCGTAGCATACCGAGGAACCGATGAAGAAGATTCCTGGGTCGGAAGTCCGTCTAACCCAGCGAATCGACCTTTGACTTGTGGAATTTCCTACGAAAGAGTAAAAAAAAATATTAATGAAATTACGAAGAAAAAAAATATTTATGAAAACAAATATAAACTTACAGCGAGAATAATTTCGTTGATCTCTTCCCGTGCTAACTCGTTTGAGGACGATGATCCATCAAGAGTGAGGTGCAACATTAAAACTTCACGTTCCACCTTCTTCTTCTTGAACCTTTCAACAACGTCACGAACCCCCAATTCTTAGATCACAACAGTTTTTTTTATTGGCTTGCCTCTTCACCATGACTTTAAGGTAATCATAAGCGGTACCACCTCGTGTTTGACGGTCTTTGCGCCATTGTTGTGAATGTAGATCCCCTTCCCTCCTCGCTCGCTCTTCCGGTTCTTCAAGTTTTTTTCGGAGAGCTTCTTCGTCGCATGCTTGCTCTAGTACTCGCAAAAACCGTTCCACACGTCGTCCTCGAGGTCTTCCGGCTTGTCTTTCTGCTGCACCCACTTCTGCTTCCACTCGTACATGTGCTTCGAGTACTGAATCGCGGCATAGCGATCGAAAGTTGACAAAATTAACTAAAAGGAAAAAAATCAAAAAATTATTTACCGCGAAACTTCGGTACCACAAGTCCTTCTCGTCTTTCGGCATGTCCAAGTACTTCTCATACGGGTTGTCAACCATGTTGTGGAGCATCCGCAAAATCGCCTTCGTGATCTCAGTCGACAACTTAAACCTGAAAACATTAAAAAAAAAATACTAATAGATTCATAATCTAAATAAATTGAAATAATAAACAAAAATTGACTTACTAACTCCCTTCTACGAGCTTCGGGTCTAGTCGGATGCAATGGCCCCGCTTCGGCTGCTGGACAAGATCCTCGATCCTAATCTGTATCCGAGCAGCTGATTGCTCAGACTCCGGTACTTGATTTCTCGAGCTCGATCCGCCAGGAGGCATAGCCCGAGAACGACGTCCTTGGGAACCGCCCAAACGAAGAGAATCCTCGTTATTCCTGCAAAAAAAACATAAAAACGTTAGTACATTAAATTTTAAATTTCCGAATATTTCAAAAAAATACGAATATTTCTAAAACTTCTGAAAATTCAAAAAGTCCCGAATATTCAAAAAAATTCTAAAAAGTTAAAAAAAAAAATCCTAAAATTCATAAAATTTCCCAAAATTTCCAAAAAATTCAAAAAAAATCATAAAATTTTCCAAATTTTCAAAAATTTTCAAAAATGTCAAATTTTCACAATGTTCCCAAATTTTCAAAACTTTCATTAAAATTCAAAAAAATTCAAAATATTGCCCTTTTAGAAAGAAAAAGAAAAGAAGATTTCATGCCAACCTTTTTCAATATCGACACATTTGCTTTCTTATTTGAATCGTCACTAGTATAGTTGTGCATCTTTTTCCAGTGTTTGATGTAGTTTTGGTTTTAGACTTTCAGAGTTCAAGTTTCCAGCGTAATTTTAATATTTATGAAACTCTTCAAAAGTAGAAATAATATCTGCAAATTTGGTAGTTAAAAGGAGAAAGTCTTCGTGGTAAAGAAACAATTATATATATATATATATATATATATATTTAATTGGTGATCCAAAGCAGTAAATATTTTTTAATGGGAAAAAGTGAACGTTAAACGGTAACAAAATACTTAAAAAGGTAAACTGAAGTAATATTACTCCGATTGGTAATATTATAGGGATAGAATAGAAAATAATAAAAATAATTGTCAATTAGCTGAATAAAAACATTAAATTGTATAATTATGAGAACAACAAAGTTACGATGATGGTTGTCATCACCGATAATTTGATTAGTTTCTTTCACCTTAGCTTAGCCCGATGTACAAATGAGTAAAAACAAGAAATGAGCCCAAAATCCGAAAAAACTAAAAACCAAAAATCTTGATAAAACGAGGATTGAGCCATAAATCAAGAAATTAGAAATCATAACCAAATACAACTCACTTAAATCCATAAATCACCACTAAATCTAAGCGAGCATAAATTTGACACTAGTATTATTACAGTCTATAAACATCTATACTATTAAAACATGATCACTTCAGAAAAAAACCTAGGAAACATGTTTTTTATATTACATGAAGCCATTGGGCACATTTCATTTTACTAGAGACTGAGTAAATGAATTTTGGTAATTTAGCATTGAGATTAAACATGTTGACCAAAAAAACAATTATTCACATTAAACATATTGCCAAACAACTCTAGGATCCGATATATATATATTAATTAAATTAAATTAACAAATCAAACACACAAAAATCTCTTGAAAACCCTAAATCAAAATATATTTTTTTCTATAGAATCTCCTGAAAACTCTTGGACTATGTGTGTGTGTGTGAGAGAGTTGGTAGCATTCACGTTTTACCTTAAAGTTTCACCATTTTCTGTTTTTGGATTTTGGTGTTGGAATTCGTAAAATAGAAAAATCAAAAGAAATCAAAATTGGGTCTACAAAAATTAGAGAAGAAGAAATAATATCTTCGAGATTGATTACTTCTTCCTCTTCTCTCTCTAATAGATTCAAGAGATATCCTACAACCACCGCATCAACAGCTTCAACCACCACCAGATATGTTAATGAGTCATTAATGTAACCCTAACGCCGCCGTAATAATGGGTCCCACTTCAACATCTCAATTTCTCACCACAACAACACCACCCGCCCAAACGCTTCAGCAGCAACAACATCAAGTTAATGGTTCAGAAAACGTTTGAATTGCTTTGATAGTATAGATGTTCTAATTAGTATATCATTGCCAATAAATGATCTTTTACAAAACCTAATTAGTTTAAAATGAAATAAACATATATATTCTAATTAGTATAAGCTCAAATTCATCAATTATTGGTCCAAACCTAATTAGTATAAAACCTAATTAATATAAAATTTAATAAACTATAAAAACTTTATTTTTCAATAATAACTACACAATAATTTTACGATTATATCTTATATTAGATTTCTAATCAGTTTGAGAATAACTTAATTCAGAAATATGGTATAAACATCAAAACACATATTGCTCAACAAATCAACAAAATATTATATTCTCACTATAAATCTAATAATTACAAACTCAACATATTTGAATACTAACACTTAAATTAGATCTTATTTATCATTTCACATTTTGTATATCACACAATTTAATCTACAAAGAATTTTACTCCACACGGGTGAGCAAGTTAGAATATACTTATTATTATTATAATAATCTCCGGACACCGAAAAAAATAATAAATTTGATATTTAAATTATATTAATTTATATTAGTTTTTCAAAAATAAAATTAATACTTTCTCTTTTTAAAATTCATTGATTATTTGTATTAAGCAAAAGTTAAATTTTAAGAATGTAACAACAAAACTAAAAATATTGTAGTTTTTCATTTAATTTTGTTTATGGGGTAGTTTTTTCATTTTTGTATATAATCATGTTTGGCTCGGTTGTTAGTTTTGTCATATACTTACCAAAAATGTTTATTTTGAACTTAGTTCTCAAACCCTAGATGACAATCATTTTTATCTACAGATGATAATTTATTATTCTCGAACATTATTGTTATTACATTCATCAAACACGTGTTAAGAATAATGTAATTTACTAGGTATATTATATTAATTTATATTATATTTTTATAGTAATTTCTCATTTTAAAACCCATTGGTTCTTTAAATTAAAAGAAATTTTATTTTACAGTAGAAAAATAAAACACTAAAATATTGTAAATGTTTATCTAATTAATTTTATGTGGTAATTTTTCCATCTAGTATATAATCAGATTTGTTTCACTCGGTATTCTTATCATATAATCATTAAAAAATGTTTCCTTTGGAACTTAGCTTTTTTGGGCAGTGAGGAGCGTTTATGGGCCGAGATATAGATCATTCACCAACTCATTTGGGCCGAGTTAGAAGCCCAAATCGCCGATTACCCTAGCAAGAACTCAAGTCGGTGGCCGCATGAAGCAAAAGGAAATATTCCTCTTATTTCCGAGATACTCGCTAATATAGATTCGTATAAATAGAAGTCATAATAGCTGGGAGAAAAATATCTGCAAAAAAAAAAACACTAGCATAAGTTCTTGGCAACATTAGACTTGTACTGAAACGCTTACAAACAACAATAAAAACCATCTTTGGATATCTGCCTGTGTGTTTTTCTCAAAGGTTTAAGTTCCCTCAAAAATCCTTTACAAAAAAATGATTGTGTGAATTTCGACTCACACAGAGAATGCCTGCAAAATCCACAGCCATGTTTCGTTTTGTGTCAAAAGACTGGGCTTTCATTCTCTGCCTTGAAAATTTCACCGATCTGTTATTGAAGATGTCTTCTGCTCGTCCGCGTCTGCTTTTCAATTTCCAAACTGATGGTAAGTGGTCTTTTTTCTCCTCACCCCAGTCTTTGGTTTTAGACAAGAACTCTCTTATAGTTGTCGATAATCATATGCGTGCATGTCCCTAAAGATTATCAAAATAACTCCTAGAACTCTCTTATAGTTGTCAAAATATTGTAGACCTATTTACAATGCGTTTTGCATAGGAACTTTCAAACAAATAGAGTCTTCATCTTTCGACATTATCCAATTCATGGAATGTCAATCTCCACC
This sequence comes from Eutrema japonicum, assembly GCA_030161315.1. Lineage (NCBI taxonomy): Eukaryota > Viridiplantae > Streptophyta > Magnoliopsida > Brassicales > Brassicaceae > Eutrema > Eutrema japonicum. The sequence continues at coordinate 34,170,551 of BSQW01000007.1, read as the reverse complement.
ATAACTTCAAATTTTCACTTTCAAAAATATTTTAACTATGTTTAGCTACATCTATGATCATGCCTCTTCATACTATGTTTCCAGGTTTCTTGTGAAGAGGTGCTTATCAGACGAGAATATTCTCCATGAAAGTCGCACACCGATACCCACAATGAATACCAAGCATGAAAGAATATCACAAAGAGGTTTCATGTCATCACACCAAGTGACTAATATAATCTCACATTCATCACCTGATTTGCCAGCTGCTGGTGATATATCACTATCAAGGTTTGTTTAAATCTTTCTTATATATATTTTTTATTATAAAAAAGAAAGAAATAAAATTACATATTAAACATTAAGTCTAGAAAAAAGAAATAAAATTCAAATCTAAAATAACGAGAGAAAAGAGTGGCTGTAAAAAGAAATAAATTAAGGGGAAGAGAAACTATTACATGGTTTTAGCAAAAAATAGAATAATAAGGAATGAAAAAATAAGTATATATTTGCTTTGGAAAACAAATTATATTTATTATATGATTGTACTAAAATATAAAAAGATGGATCTTATGGCTAGCACTATAAGAAAACTGTCCATTCCGGATGGCCAAATCCGTCGGTGTCTTGTCGGAAACACCCATTACCGACGGATTTCTGACAGATTTGAGCCGTCGGATCTATCTCCTCGGAAATCGAAATTTGTCGGAAATTCCTCAAAATTTTCCGACGGATTTCTGAGGGCAAAATTACCCGACGGATTTCCGAGAACCAATCCATCCGAGATAATTTCGAGGGATTACCGAAGACAATGCCATCCGGAATAATTCCGAGGAATTTCCGAGAACTAGTCCGGGTATTTCCGAGGACTATTCCGTCCAGGAATTCCGAGGACCGGTCCGTCCGTATATTTCCGACGGATTTTCGAGAGATTTCCGACATATTAAGTTTCTCCGGCTAAACTTTATCCTCCGGCTAAACTTTATCATCAGGCTAAATTTTCTCCCTCAGAAATCCGTCTCTAAACCCTCGGAAATCCCTCGGCTAATTACTCACATTCCCCCGGCTAAACTTAATACGTCGGAAATCCGTCCCTAAACTCTCGGAAATCCCTCGGCTAATTACTGACATTACCCCGGCTATACTTCATCTGTCGGAAATCCCTCGGAAAATTCCGAGAGATTTCCGACGGATTTTTAAAAATTGATATTTAGAAGAAAAAAAATTAATTAATGAATTATTCATTTTAAAAATAATTTATAAAAAACGGAAATAAAAATTAATTAGTATTAAAATCATATAATATTATAAAATATTATTAAAAGTTTTAAAAGTTGTTGGAAAATTACAAAAAAAGCTAAATCAAAATAAATCATCCGGAAAATCATCGAAATTTGATTTAAAGTAATCCGCAATTTTCCCGCTCTTCGTTTCCTGGGTCGAGAGCTCGTCCTCCAAAGCCGCGACCTTCTCCTTGAGTTTCGTTTGGCTGGATAATATCTTCATCCATCGAAAAACCGGCCGAAGAAGATGCTCGTTGGGTCGCAATCTTACCCAACCATGGCCGATGACCTTTTTAATGGGTAACTCCTACAAAAACAATACAAAACATTAGATCTTTTATTAACAAATAATTATCTAAATTGAAATGATAATCTATAATTTTTACTTACCCCGAGCACTAGGTCGTTGATATCGATATGAGTGAGGTCTCTGGAATCAGTGATGCCGTCCTGCGATCTCTCGGTCAGGACCTCCTCTTGCGCATTCGTCACCTTTTTGACGATCTCCCTGACGGCAGGATCCTGAATTTGGCCGGTCTTCTTGTTGGTGTGCGTCATCACCATCACTTTCAGGTGATTGGGAGCTTCGCCGTCTTCCTCCGTCTACAAAATAACTAAAACCGTTAGTTACTAATAAATATATTAAAAACGATATTTGAAAATAACTAAAAACACTAAAATACTTTCTTTTTGGATTTCAGTTTTTTTGAAGCTCTTCGCCTCGTTGTTGTGGACAGCGGGTCCCTTCTCTTCTCGGGGACTCTTCCGGTTTTTGGAGTTAGTCTGAGAGAGAGCTTCGGTCTAAGGCTCTTCCCAGTACGGGATGTAGTCCTTCCACACCTCCGCGTTCAAGCCTTTTGGCTTTGCTCCACCCCTTCTCCAAACCTGCTTCCACTAGTACATGTTGCGCAAGAATTGTGTGGAGGCCTTCCTGAAAAATTTCGTCTCCACCGTTTTCATGATGGTAGACCTCCAATTAAATTCTTGGTACAAAAGAAATAGAATTAAAGATCTTAAAAAATCTTAAATTATATAACAAAAAATAAATAAATTATAACTTACCGCAAACGTTCGAAACCAAAGGTTTTTTTCGTCTGACGGAACGTCCGAAAATTTCTTGTGCCGTTTGTCAAGGATGGAGTGCAACATTGTCAAAACCTACTTGCTAATCCCATTCCGGGATATTCCAAACATATAAAAAACAAATTAAGAATCAGTAATAAAACAAAAAAAAATTAATTTAGAAAAAAAATATTGCCAAGTAGATCTCGGAATGCGGAGGTCCGGATCGAGAACTATGAGCAATTCTCGTCCCGGCTGTCGGGCTATCTCCTCAACGGTCATGATCGGAGGAGGAGCTTCACTGTGACTGTATGGTATAGGAGGCGTAGGAAGCGGAAAAGTACTCAGGTTCGTAGTTGCGGAAATGCTCCAGTGCCCCAATTGCCTCGAACCACCATGACGATCATGATCGAATTGAACGTAAGACCTACAAAAATAAAAGCAGAAAAACCGAATTATTTAAAAAAATATCTAAATAATCATTAATATTTTCCTAAAAATTCAATAAACCATCAACAATAATTTCCTAATACATTTAAAAAAAAATATATTTTAAATATATATTTGTAAAAACGTTTTAAAAAATAGATTTATAAAAAAACATTTATTAAAAATATATTTATAAAAACGATTTATAAAATAATATTTATAAATATATTATCAAAAAACGTTTTTAAAAATATATATTTATTAATATAATCACAAATTTAACAAAATTTAACAACATAATTAACCTAATTAAATCTAACAATTCTAAAAATTTCAACAAAATCTAATCTAAAAACTAATCACAAATTCAACAAAATCCACACAAAAAATCCACAAATCCACAAAAATCAACATAATCTAACAACCAAATCTAATCTAATTCCATAAAATCCACATATTCCACAACCTAATTTAACAACAACAAAAAAATTTGTGAATTACATTTGTGGTGGCGGTGGTGGGCTGCGGTCGGCGGCATCTGCGGGGTTGAGCTCGGACGAAGAAGAAAAGTAGAAGAGAGAAGAACAAAAGAAGAACAAAAGAAGTAGAGAGAAGAGGAAAATAAGAAGAGAGAAGAAGAGATTTGAGAGAGAAGATCGGAGAATATCGGAGAAGAAAAAAAGAAGAGAGAAGATCGAAGAAGAAAATGAGAGAGAAGGTCGATATTTATAAAGGTGTCCGACATACCCTTTCCATCGGAAATCCGTCGGAAATCAAATTTAATTAACCGCCTCGATTTTGAGAAGTTCTCGTTAGGCGGTTTAATTCCGAGGGATTTTCGACGGACATTGAAATTGTATGCTTTCTCATTGGCCAATCAACACGGTCTAATCTTGAAAAATATCTTAATCTGTCTGAAATGCTTCGAAAAATTCTGAGGGATTTCCGATAGATGTTGATATTTTGATATTTTACACTTAGCATTTTTTCGAGTCTAAATCAATAAAATCTCAAAGTCCGTCAGAAATATCCAAGGGATTTCCGATGGTTTTAGTGTATAAGGTATATATTTTCAAGATTTCATAAAATTTAGTGTTTAGTAGCGATTAATGTAACTTAGTAATAAGGAAAACCTTTTAAAACCAAACAAAAGACGTTATTACGGAGTTTGTAACAATCGATCGAACAACCAGTTCAAGCTTTAAAAAAAAACACATAGAACATCTAAGAAAACTTATGTGTTTGCTTAGGGTTTCAATTAAAAATTTCAAAATGTTTAATTCTTAAAAATATTTCACATAAAGTAGTTTTAATTTGTTACTTCTACATTTATCAGACTAAACATGTTCAAAATCCGGCATATTTGAGGATTATTACCCTAAACCGTTGGGAATGCGTCGAAATATTCCGAGGGATTTCCGACAGACTTTGAGATTTTATTGATTTAGACTCGAAAAAATGCTAAGTGTAAAACATCAAAATATCAAGATCCGTCAGAAATCCCTCAGAATTTTCCGATGCATTTCCGTCGGATTAAGAATCTCCGGCTAAACTATGTAATTACTGACATTCCTCCGTCTAATTATATAGTTTAGCCGAGGGTATCAGTTTTAACCAAGGATTCTTAATCCGTCGGAAATCCCTCAGAAGTTTCCGACTCATTTCCGACGGATTAAGAATCCCCGGCTAAACTATATAATTACTGACATTCCCCCGGCTTATTGTATAGTTTAGCCGAGGGTATCAGTTTTAGCCGGGGATTCTTAATCCGTTGGAAATCCCTCAGAATTTTCCGACGCATTTCCGACGGATTAAGAATCCCAGGCTAAACTGATACCCTCAGCTAAACTATATAATTAGTCGGGATTTCAATTCTAGCCGGGAAAAACTTGTTTTTATTTCATCAAAAGGTGAAAACTAGGTTTTTATTTCATCAAAAGGTGAAAAATATTACACGGCTGCAAAAGGACCTTATATAATTTTCCTATCAGCTTAGACTCTGTTTTGAAATATATAAAAATACATAGAGAACTATAATTAATTACTCCGAGTCCGACGAACAATCTGACGTAGCTGAATCAGAATCCTCGTCAAATTCGCCGATCTCTTCCTCAGATCCTCAAATACCTCGTAATCCTTGTCCATGGTAAAATTAACCACGGGGTCAACTTCAAGAGAATTCTCGATCGAACCTAAGTTACCAATTGCGTTTTCCTGCAATGGATCATGCTTGGAAACACCATAAACTCTTCCCTTTGGGTGTATCCACGTAACAGTAATCCAAGGGTCTTGCTTGTTCCTAACCCGGGGGTATCGAATTTAGGAAATATGATCCGCTTGTGAAGTAAGAATGAAAGGATCATATTTCTGAAGTCGCCTTCGAGAGTGGACATATGTAACACAAAATGCATCTTGACGTAGACCTTCAACTGGATTATACCAATCACAATATAACGCAATGCACCTCAAGTCGATCATTCCTGGACCTTAGCCCATGGTCCATATTGCCCTTATTGATCAACCTTTGTTTCATTGATAACTTGTTTGCTTTGTTTTATTTTCCACTTCTCTTTTAGTCATATTCCATTTACATTTCACCTTATTTCACCCATGAAAAATCCATCGTCATATTAGCCTAGCTTAGGAAGTTTCTTAGATTCTTAGTGAGTAGTTAGCCCCTCCACATGGATTCAATCCTTATTTACTCATGATTACCTTGCACTTGGGGTAGATTTAGGTTTAAGAAGTTTTCATGCATCACTGCATTAATTATTTCTTAATAGATTATACATATAAATTTGGAAAATTGTTCGTTAGCTACACGAACTATACGAGAACGCATGACTACAAATCCGAACTAAAATAATGTGTTGATAACTACATCATCTATTGATATAGCATAGACACACATCCGAACTAACATAAGTCATGTGCCCAACACCATAACCATCACTTTCTTTACTTTTTCGGTGTACTGGTCGACTGACTCCGGCGTTGACCCGCGTTGACTCATTATTTTTTGTTCAACAACGAAAATTCATACTTCTCTGGTCAAATCTCAAATTCTTTCAAAACCATAGATTCTCTCCAAGAACTTGATCTTAGCAACAACAAATTCTCCGACTCTTTCCCTCTAGTCACAATCAACATCCTAAATCTTGTTCACCTCGTTCTTCGGTTCAACAATTTCACAAGCTCGATTCCAGAAATCTCGATTGAAATCAAAATACACATCCGCCACTAGGGCTTGCCGTGTAGATCGAGTTCCTGTAGATATACATGGCCACGTTCTCTGCTTCATCTTCTCCGGCGAAGAAGACCACCATCGATTTCAAGAAGGACAAGCGAAATGTTTCGCTTTCAATGAGGGTCCAAAGAGAATGTTTTGAGAAAACTCCGATCAATTCTCACCGGAAATTTCACCAAGTTCGGATCAATTCTCACCGGAAACAGCTACCGCATCAGCACCATCACCACCAGTTCCACAATACATCTCAAACGGTTTTCCAAAGATCAGATCATTACTTTTTACTACATATACGCAAAAAAAAAGTTCAATGGTTTGCTCCCTAGACCCAAGCTCCGACTCTGTCATCTAAAACGAGCACGCTTCCTGTGAAACACACCAACGTTGTAGGAGCTATGGCGAAGCATGAATGTAGATGCGGTGGGCATGGTGGTGGTTAAGAGATGCCTCGCCGATGGAAATCAAAGAAAATTGGAAGAACAGGAGGACAAGTACATCTTTAATTAAGAGATTTCAGATCAATTCGTCCAAGAAATTCGTCTAGATTTTAGGAAAATTTAAACCAGAAAGTTTATGGGACGGAGAGAAAGAGAAGAAGAGAGTTCGATATATGATTGTGAGTGACGGAAAGAGCTCATGGGGTTCGGTTGGATTGGATTTTCTTAATTCGCCTATCACCCAAATTAGCAAACGATTTTGGGAATTTCGTAAACCCTAACCACCCACTATTTTGATGTTTATTAATACTCAGAAATTAAATGAACGGAAGAATCGAATTCAATGAAATTGAGAGAACCTACCTAATCAAAATCCTATCTATAAATCATAATTGACGAGGAAGAAGAAGCTGAGAAGGTCATTTTTTATGTTTTCATTTTTGAGTTTTTATTTAATTTGGGTCGGATTTAATGAGTTAATGCGGGTCAACGCCGGAGTCCCGCCAAGAGTCACCAATTAATTTACTGGGGGATTCTGGATCGGTTGCTTTCGCAGCTTCCACCGTCGCATACAAATTCAATGTAGCTGGTTTCGTAGTTTCAGAGTCAGCCCCTTTCGAAGGAGGTGATTTAGGGAGATCTAGATATTGTGAGGAAGTCACTTTTACTTGATCTGAGATTTGTATAATGGTCGAGAAAATCACGTGGATAGAACCTTTGGGCATTATGAGGAGAAGAAGATCTTGTTGGGTCTGGGGAGAAGTGAGCAGCTTATTACTGGAATAGATGCAGATCGATGATAGTGAGTAGAATTTAATGGAGATGAATCTTGAAAGGGATTATTTTAATGGTTTTTTCATCTCCATGAGGAGAAGAGAGTCTGAAATAGAAAATTGAAGAGTGTTCTGATGTCGTGAAAAACGTCGGGGTATTTAGATGAAGAGTTCATTTTTTGCCCTATTAGAAAGAGAAAGAAAAGAAGATTCCACGCCAACCTTTTTCAATATTGACACCTCTGCTTTCTTATTTGAATCTTCACTAGTATTGTTGTGCATTTTTTTCCACTGTTCGATGTAGTTTTGATTTTAGACTTTCAGAGTTCAATTTTCGAGCGTAAGTTCAATATTTATGAAACTCTTAAAAAGTAGAAATAAGATCTTCAAATTGGGTAGTTAAAAGGAGAAAATCTTCGTGGTAAGGAAATAATTAGGTGCACAATATATATTTAATTGGTTATCCAAAGCGGTAAATATTTTTTAATGGGAAAAATGAACATTAAATGGTAACAAAACATAATATAAGATATTATGGAATAGGTCATTCCACCTAATTTTATTCAGAAAAGAGCCATCCATGTTTTGAGTATTCTATTTTCTTCTCTAGGTTTTGAGGATTCAATTTTCTTCTTTAGGCATACTTTGACGATTTTAGGAGCTATACGAGTTCTAATATTGTACATACTTTGATGATTCTAGAACCTATACAAGTTCTAAATATTTTAGACCTATTTGCAATGAGTTTTGCATAGGAACTTTGAAACAAATAGAGTCATCATCTTTCGACATTATCCCTTTTATGGAATGTAAATCTCCACCATAACTTCCAATTTCCACTTTCTCAAAAATAATTTGACTGTGTTTCGCTACATCTATGATCATGGCTCCAGTCAAGCTTCATGGACCAATCCTTTCTTGAGCTCCCAACGGTCTTCTCAAGTATCGCCTTGATTTGCCGATTAGAAACCTCCACTTGGCCACTCGTTTGAGGATGGTATGGCGTGGCCACCTTGTGCTTCACTCCGTGTTTCCTAAGCAAGCTTTCGAAGACTTTGTTGATTAAGTGCGAGCCTTCATCACTTATCACAACCCGTGGTACACCAAATCTAGGGAAGATTATTGACTTAAACATCTTGAGAACGACTTTTGCATCGTTTGTGGGACTCGCAATCGTCTCTACCCATTTGGAGACATAGTCAACCGCCACTAGAATGTATTGGTTTCCATAGGAAGAAGGGAACGGTCCCATTAAGTCTATTCACCACACATCAAAAAGTTTCACTTCAAGAATCGGGTTTTGAGGCATCTCATCTCTTCTACTAATGTTCCCCTTTCTTTGGCAAGCGTCACAAGCGGAAACAAAAGCATGTGCATCCTTGAATAGGCTCGGTCACCAAAAACCCGATTGGAGAACTCTTGTAGCCGTCTTGTACGAAGCAAAGTGTCCACCATAGGCCAACCCATGACAATGGAATAAGACCCCTTGTATCTCTTCTTCCGCCACACACTTTCGATATAAACCATCCGAACTCAACTTGTACAAGAATGGCTCATCTCAATATTAACTTGTGACATCATGAAAGAACCTTTTCTTCTTATACCCATCCAAGTTTGGAGGCTCTTTCCCATAAACCAAATAGTTCACCAAATCTGCGAACCACGGTAGCTTCTCATCTTGCAAACCGCTAGCACTCTCAAGACCTCTCATAGCTTCTACTCCTTTCTTCAGGACGCTCACCACCATAAGACTTTCCTCGGGGAGCTTGTCTTCTATTGGAACTAGGTCCTCAATCCTCAACCTTGATAGGTGATCCGCGACCCCGTTCTCAATACCTTTCTTATCCACAATCTCCATGTTGAATTCTTGCAAGAGTAGAATCCAACGGAGAAGTCTCGCCTTGGTGTCTTTCTTAGCATGTATGTACCTCAAAGCCGCATGATCTGTGTAGACTATGATCTTCGAGCCCACTACGTATTACCGGAACTTCTCCATGGCAAAAACCACCGCCAACAATTCCTTCTCCGTGGTAGCATATCTTGCTTGAGTGTCATCCAAAGTTCTACTTGCGTAGTAGATGACGTTGGTCTTCTTGTCCATCCTTTGGCCGAAGATAGCTCTAACCGCGAAGCCACTCACGTCACACATGATCTCCAAAGGAAGATCCCAATCCGGGGCTTGGACAATGGGATCACTAACCAATGTTTTCTTTATCTCCAAGAACGCTACCATACACTCCTCATCAAGGTTGAACTCAACATCCTTGCAAAGTAGCCTAGTGAGAGGCCTTGTGATATTTGAGAAGTCTTTGATGAAACGACGATAGAATCCTGCATGACCCAAAAAGCTTCGGACATCCTTAATCGTCCTTGCTGACTCCAAGCTAACCATGACCTCTATCTTGGCTTTGTCTACCTCAATCCCCTTCTAGGAGATCTTATGCCCAAGCACAATGCCTTCACGTACCATGAAATGGCACTTCTACCAATTGAGTACAAGTTCGCCTCCTCACATCGTTGCAAGACCCTACAAAGATTAGACAAGCAAACACCAAACGAAGAGCCATACACGAAGAAGTCGTCAATAAAGACTTCTACCATGTCTTCAATAAGATCCGAGAAAATGGACATCATGCAACGTTAGAATGTCGCAGGTGCATTACACAACCCAAATGGCATCCTTCGATATGCGAAGGTGCCATAAGGGCATGTGAAAGTCGTTTTCTCTTGGTCATTCTGTGTATGGGAATTTGAAAGAAACCCGTATAACCGTCTAGAAAGCAATAAAATGGATGATTAGCTAGACATTCAAGCATTTGATCTATGAAAGGTAACGGAAAGTGATCCTTACGAGTAGATAAATTTAGCTTCCTATAGTCAATGCACATTCTATGCCTGGTTATTGTCCTAGTAGGTATCATTTCATCCTTTTCATTTTTAACAACCGTTATCCCCCCCTTTCTTAGGCACACAATGAACCGGTGAGACCCAAGTACTATCCAATATTGGGTAGATAATACCCGCATCTAGGAGCTTAAGAACCTCTCTCTTTACAACTTCCTTCAAATTAGGATTCAACCTTCTTTGATGTTCAATAAAGGTCCTTGATTCATCTTCTAGATGGATTCTATGTGTGAATAAACTAGAAGAAATACCCTTGATGTCATCCAAAGAATAACCAATGGCTTTCCTATACTTCCTAAGTTCAACTAAGAGGGAGGATAGTTCATTCTCATTCAAACTATCATTTACAATAAACGGGTATGACTCGTTTGGACCTTGGAAAGCGTACCTTAGCCCAACGGGAAGTTGCTTTAGGTCCTCCTTAGTGGGCTTTGAGCTCGCTCCAATCGTCATCCTCAAAACTAGTCTTACCCTTGCTAGTTTCTCCCACGACCAACGCAAAGCTCTCTTGAACCGTACCCATGCTTGACCCAACTTCAACCCTCGTCACTGGGTTACCCTACTCCAAAAATGGCGTCTCTCTTTCAACCGGCTTGTGCAAGTCCTTGAGTAGCTCATATCCTTGGCTTTCTTCATCCAAGAATCCATGCACACCGTGCTCTTGTGTCAAAACCACTTGCAAACTGTCTTCAATACTCAACTCTTCAAGCAATTCATCTGCGAGTTCATCCATTGTCTCTATGTAGAAACATTGCCCATTTATGGTGGGTTTCTTCATCACATTGTTAATGTTGAACTCGAGGACTTAATCTTATCCCAAGTGCAAGTCAATCTTGCCCTTTCTCACGTCAATAATGGCTTCCGCGGTTGCCAAGAACGGTCTTCCAAAGATAATTGGATCCTTTGGCTCCTCATCCATTTCGAGAACAACAAAGTCCGTGGGGACGATGAAGTCTTTAACCATTATTGGGAGGTCTTCAAGAAAACCAATGGGGACCCTCACACTCCTATCCGCTAATATCAAGGAGATGTTGCAAGCTTTGTACCTCGTGAAACCCAACCTTTTTGCAACCGAGAACGACATAAGGCTAACGCTAGCTCCAAGATCACAAAGACAATTGTCGAAGGCTAAGGGTCCAAGTGCACACGGAAGGGTGAATGAACTGGGATCTCCAAGTTTTGTTGATATAACATTCCTTTGGATGATGGCACTACACTCTTGGGTTTCTTGTGAAGAAGTGCTTATCATATGGGGATATTCTCCATTGAAGTCGCACACCGATATCCATTTTGAGTAGCAAGCATGAAAACATATCATACAAAGGGTTCATGTCATCACACCAAGTGATTAATATAATTTAAGAGTCATCACCTGATATGCCAGTTGTTGGTGATGTAGCAATATCGAGGTTTGTTTAATTTATTTTTTTACATTTTTCTTCTGATTATAGTTAAATAAAATATGTGCTCCTGGTTCCTTTAGCTTGAGTGTCCATGCTATGAATGAATTTTGCTCGGTGCAGCTCTATTGTGTATGTCAACTCGAGTTTGAGTCATCTCGATTTAGTTTTTTTTTTGTGGTCAAAAACTTATGTATGTGGTGACACACAACAAATTGTCGATTAGTATTGTTTTTTATAACTAAAGTAGTCTTATTAAAGTATAAAAAGATAATTTTAATAGTATAAATTTTTTAATTAGTATAGAATTGTCAATAAATGAGCTCTTACAAAACCTAATTAGTTTAAAATCAAATAAACATATAAAATCTAATTAGTATAAACTCAAATTCATCAGTTATTGGTCCTAACCAAATTAGAATAAAATCTAATTAATATAAATTTAATAAACTATAAAAACATTATTTTTCAATAATAACTACACACTAATTGTTTTGATCCTAACTTATATTAGATTTCTAGTCATATTGAGAATAACTTAATTCAGAAATCTGGTATAAAAAAATCAAAACACATATTGCACAACAAATTAATCTACAAAAACTTTACATTTTGTATATTACACAATTACACAATTAATCTACAAAAACACAAGCGCGCAAAGACTAAAACACATTTCACATTTTGTATATTACACAATTTAATCTACAAAAACTTTACTCCGCACAAGCGCGCATGTTAGAATTTAGTTATTAATATTATTATTAATATAATCTTCGGACAGTGCCAAAAATAATAAATTTGATATTTAAATTATATTAATTTATATTAAATTTTCAAAAATAAAATTGTTGGTTATTTGAATTAAGCGTACAATTCTTAAAATATTGTAGTTTTTCATTTAATTTATATGAGGTAGTTTTTTTTTTTTTACAATCATGTTTGGCTTAGTTGTTAGTCTTGTCATATACTTAACAACAACTATTATTTTGAAATTAGTTCTCTAACCCTATACGATAATCATTTTTATCTACAGATGATAATTTATTATTTATTAACATTATATATTGTTATTACAATCTTCAAACACGCGTTAAGAATAATGTACTTTGTTAGGTATATTACATTAATTTATATTATATTTTTCTAATAATTTCTCATTTTAAAACCCATTGGTTCTTTGAATTAAAAGAAAATTGATTTTTAGAGTGGAAAAAAACCACTAAAAATATTTTAAATTTTCATTCAATTAATTTTATGTAGAAATTTTTCCATTAAGTATATAATCAGATTTTGTTCACTCAGTAGTCTTATCATATAATCATCAAACTTTTTATGATTCTTTGATGGTGGAACAAAGACTTCAACACAATTCCATTTTCTGTTGTACTCTTCCTCTTTTAGGATTTTTTGGGCATTGAGTAAGTTAAAATTTATTAATATAGAATAAATTTTATCTTGTATCGATTAAGATATTTTTATTATTTTTTGGCCTTTTCAAAATTCTAGTTTGACCAAAATGTTGTAAAGCATTGTTTCTTATGGTACATATTATTTTACATATTATCAAAAAAAAAAAACCAAGATAAACCTAAGAAAAATATAGAAAAGTTGAATTTGAGAAACAAAACCACACTAAGAGGAAAATCAAGAAGGTTCACCTGCAAGAAAGCGAGCTACAAGGAATTTTACTTAATATATATTAGACTACATACTAACTTTTTGCAATGAATTAAAGTCAAAATTTATTAGATTTGACTAATTGGTAGAAATTCACATTGAAATCTAAAAATGAAAATTCTTAATTTTGAAATAAATAATTTAAACAAATTTTTGTGTGGAAATAAATTAAACGTATGAGTCATAGTCTTATAAAAATGAAAAAAAAATTACTGTCTAAATATTGTATATAAATAACATATATATAGATATGAAAATGGATAAAATTTTGGAAGAACGTAAACAAAAATGTGGCAATAGTGTTTGTCTATTGGAGCTCTATCTAGGGGTTTAATTTCATTTTCATCTAATGTCCGCCATGAAAAAACGAAAAGGTCAAGTATCCAAGGATGAGGTTCGCCTAACCATCCCTTCAATGAATGGAATAGGAGAACACTCGATTCCAGCAGATCTCATCGTTAACATACTCTCGAGATTGCCTGCAAAATCCACAGGCAGGTTTCGTTGTGTGTCAAAGGACTGGGCTTTCATTCTCTTCCGTCATGATTTCACTGATCTATTCTTGAATATGTCTTATGCTCGTCTGTGTCTCCTTTTCACATTTCAAACTGATGGTAACTGGTAATTGGTCCTTTTCTCCTCACCCCAGTCTTTTATTTCATACCAAAACTCTTTTTTTTTTAATCGAAAGTAAAATCAATTCAATAAAAAAATCATTTTTACACAAAGTGCTTCTTACATTGAAAAAGATTGATAAAAAAGCTTCAAACTAATCTTATAGAGTTTTTTTTATCTTGAAGCGAACAATGCTTTCATCCCCCCCCCCCCTCTTCGTATCTATTATCCCACATAGCTCGTATTGAGGACCATAACTCTCTTCTAGTTGTGGATAATCATATGCATTTCCCTAAATATTATCAAAATAGCTCCTAGAACTTTCTTCTAGTTGTCAAAATATTGTAAACCTAATTAATATAGAATTTAATAAACATATAAAACCTTTATTTTTCAATAATAACTACACAATAATTTTATGATTCTAACTTATATTAGAATTGTAATCAGAAAGAGAACAACTTAATTTAGAAATGTGGTATAATCATCGAAACACATAATGCACAACATACTTTGATAATATTTAGCGACATGCATATGATATTTTGAAAACTAGAAGAGAGTTCTAGGAGCTATTTTGATAATATTTAGAGACATGCATATGATTATCCACAACTAGAAGAGAGTTCTGATCCTCAATACGAGCTATGGGGGATGAAAGCATGGCTCGCTTCAAGATAAGAGAAAACTATTAGATTAGTTTGAAGCGTTTTTATCAATCTTTTTCGAAGTAAGAAGCCCATTTTGTAAAAACATTTTTTGTTAAATTAATTTTACATTCGATTCGAAATAAAAAGAGTTTTGGTATGAAACCAAGGACTGGGGTGAGGAGAAAAGGACCACTTACCAGTTACCATCAGCTTGGAAAGTAAAAATGAGACGCAAACGAGCATAAGACATACTCAAGAATAGATCAGTGAAATCTTGACGGCAGAGAATGAAAGCTCAGTCCTTTGACACACAACAAAACCTGCCTGTGGATTTTCAAGGCAATCTCGAGAGTATGTTAACAATGAGATCTGCAGGAATCGAACCCGAGTGTTCTCCTATTCCATTCATTGAAGGGATGGTTAGGCGAACCTCATCCATGGAGACTTGACCCTTTCGTTTTTTTATGGCGGACATTACATAAAAATGAAATGAAACCCCTAGATAGAGCTCCAATAGACAAACACTATTGCCACATTTCGTTTACGTTCTTCCAAAATTTTATCCATATCCATATCTATATATATGTTATTTATATATAATATTTAGACAGTAAATATTTTTTTCTTTTTATAAGACTATAACGCATACGTTTAATTTATTTCCACAAAAAGTTTTGTTTAAAATATTTATTTCAGAGTCATCACCTGATATGCTAGCTACAAGAGATGTAGCAATATTGAGGTTTGTTTATATCTTTCTTACATTTTTCTCATATTATAGTTAACTAAAATATGTACTTCTGGTTCCTTTAGCTTGAGTGTCCATGCTATGAATGCATTTTTCTCGGTGCAGCACTATTGTGCATATCAACTCAAGTTTAAGTCGTCTCGATTTAGTTATTTTTGTTTGTGGTAAAAAACTTATGTCTACGGTGAGACACAACAAATTTTTGATTAGTAATGTTTTTTTCTTTTTTTGCAAACTAAAGTAGTCTTATTAAAGTATAAAAATAGTTTTTTATTAGTGTATAATTGTTAATAAATGATTTCTTGCAGAACATAATTAGTTTAAAATCGAATAAACATATATAATCTAATTAGTATAAACTCAGATTTGTCAATTATTGGTCAAAACCTAATTAATATAAAATTTAATAAACCTTTATTTTTCAATAATAACAACACAATAACTTTACGTTTCTAACTTATATTAGATTTCTAATCAGAAAGAGAATAACTTAATTTATAAATGTGGTATAAACATCAAAACTCATAATGCACATCAAATCAACAAAATATTATATTCTCACTAATACTACACTCAACATATTTGAATAAATAAAAATTAAATTAGATGTTATTTCTCATTTCACATTTTTTATATTAACAATTTTAATCTATAAAAAAATTACTCCGGGCGGACGCTTATGTTAGAAAATGGTTATTATTATTTTAATCTTCAAACACCCGTCAGAAAATAAAATTTTGATATTTAAATTATATTAATTTATATTAAATTTTAAAAAATAACAATTAAAATGTTTTCTTTTTAAAAATCCATTTGTTATTTGAATTAAGCAAATGTTAAAACTCTTAGAGTGTAACAAAAAAATTATAAACGTTGTAGTTTTTCATTTCATTTTGTTTATGATATAGTTTTTATTTATTTTTGTTTACAATCATGTTTTGCTCGGCTGTTAGTCTTGTTTATATACTTAACAACAATGTTTATTTTGAACTTAGCTCTCTGACCCTAGACGGCAATCATTTTTTTTACTATGGATGATAATTTATTATTCTCAAATATTATTGTTATAACAATCTTCAAACACGCGTTAAGAATAATGTAATTTGTTAGGTATATTAAATTAATTTACATTATTCACCCATTAATATATACGTTAGACCACACCAGATTAGCGCTTAGCCTACAAATTTTTGAATATTGAAAGAAAAAATATTTTGATTTTGGTTAATCAATAGATTTTAATTATTAAAGCAATTCAACTAAAAATTTATCTTTTTCTTTCAGAAATATTATCAGATTTTGTATTGACGAAAGAAGTAACAAACATGATATCATATGGAACTAAAAGAACGACCAACAGCAAGGAATCAAAGATATATAAAAATTTGTAGATCTATTATATTTCCCCCCCCCCCCCCCCCCCCCCCCCCCTCCGCCCACTAATTTGCGTTTAATACACATATATAAACGTGGATGCATAATTAAATACAAAAACGTAAAATGAAAAATGATAACAAAGAGGATCTAGCGATACCTTTTAAGGTTTGTGTGTCTGAACTCAAGAAAAATCAAATTATTTTATCTTCCTCTTTTATTGTTCCTTTGCTAGATTTATATCTCCCTCCATCTTTGTCTCACTCTCTTTCTATAAACGAGAAAAAACATAAAAGTAATTATAAATCTGTGAACAAAAATATGGTCCTAATGGCAACGTAAATAAGAATCATTTCATCATTTGATGTATGTATATGAACTTGATAGATAAACAAAGACGTTATTAATGAATATTACAGATATACGTTGTCGATGAAAAATAGGAAAAACCCTTGAATTCTATCGATAGGCAATGGGTTTTGTCGGAAAACCGCTGATGGTTTTACGAAACAGTTTTCAGGCGTTACGTTCAAAAGAGAGAGAGTTAATTGCAGTGAGGATTACTGAGTGCGCTAATGAATTTAATGGTGATATATATAGTGTGTGAGAGAGAGAAAGACACTTAATTTACCCTACACGATCAAAGAAAACAGAAGAAAAGGGAGAGACACATAGTTGATTATTAATTTTATAATTTCATCCTTTTATCCATGTGGCACAACGTGATTGGATTCCATTTACGGTTATGTATTATTGCATAATATTAATTTAATAAGGAGATAACTAAATTTAATATTTTCTGCCATTTTAAGAGAAATATAATTAAATTTAGTCTTCTTTTACATTTTAATATTTTTATCTATTTTTGTAGTTTTAACTTTTCATTTTGAGAAACAATTTGTTTTAATAAAATCGTATATGGTAGGAGCCTAAGAGTATGCATATTTTGTTAAAAACATGTAAAATTATTTAAATTTTCAAGATCTAAATTTCAATCTAAAAATACATTATCAAAACTTTTTTCATAAATATTAAAAAAAAATATAAAATATTATCACATATTTGTTTCAAGTAAAATATATATGAGATTTTTATGATCAATTTTCTAATTTTCTTATGACTGCTGGTTCTATTAATTTTGTGATTATCTTACATATTCGACAGTGAATAAATTTTTATGATAAATATGTATATTATTAATCCATCTTATAAATAATAATAAAGTTAAAAGATCTGGGGTCAATGAAATTTGAAACGTAATGAAAAATATATTATGTTATTATTGACTAGATTAGTATTTTATAAAAAAAGTAGAAAGTTTTCCGAATAAGAAATTAAATAAAAAATTTAATATGGTATTACTATTAACTAGATAGATGGTGAAATTTATAAAATAAAAATTTCCCAATATAGACGATAGATAAGTAAAATTTTATTTCAGAAATCATAGTTGTCGAGAAATTAAGCAAATATCATTAAACATAGTTCGCGTCAATATTTTATTACCAAATTACTATCTAAAACATGTTTGACTAAATCAATTGATCATAAATTAAAAAAACAAGTCTAAGTTAAAATAAAATTACAAAGTTAGTGCAATATGTTTAAGCAAAACTAGGCTTGCATATACCATTTTGTATATTGGTCTATTCCAAATTGAACGGCGATTTTAAATTTATAACACCATTTATAATAATAAAAAAGTGACAGCCTGTAATTTGGGATAATTTCCTTGGTTGTATCGATGCATTCATGTACACATTGCAACATCAACACAAATGTTTATATTACCTTTCAATATTCAACTTCTTTATAATCTAATAAATATATATATAATTGCTTTTATTATTAATTTTTATTCTTATAATAAATTTATTGACATGGATTATTGACGAAAAGTGAACGTATTTCATTTGCATCCTCGTAGTTAGTTTCACACCATATAGAAAACATGCCCGAATGGGCAATGAGAGCAATATATAATATATGTGATACACTTAAACTTTTGAAAATTCATATTTTTTATACAATTTAGAGAGTTTCGAGTCATGTACAAACTATTTAGTTTAAAATTTGTGGAACTTTTAACAAATTTGTGTAAGAAAATCTTGCTTCATTTTAATATAATGTAAGGGTGGGCAAAAAAACCATAACCATTTGGTTTTTTCGGTTTAAAAATCAAAATTTAAATAAATATATATAGATATATATATTTGTAATAATTTGTGTTCATCATTTCCATTAGTTTTAAATTTGTAGTTTATAAATTTCTAGGTTTTAATTTTAAGAATTAAAAAAAAATCTATAGAATAATGTATTAAAACATTACTTCCAAAAAACAAAATATATTTGTGGCAATAGATTTTTAAATCGTATTATCCATCAATTTATTTTTGGTTGACTCAAAAAAACCTTAACATTACCGTTTCATCAATGTGAAATTTACTATTACAAACCGAAACAACGTTTCTCTATACGTTTTCTCATGTGATATCCTGTGGAATTAGAAATTGATGACACATATTTAAGTATTTTTTTAATCAAAATTGTTCTTAGGAGGTTATGTTGTTTTCTGGATCTATCTCGTTTTATCTCCCAACGTTGAAAGTTACGTAATAAATTTAAAAAAACCGAAACCAAATCAAACCAAACCGAACCAAAAATGTATATGGTTTGAGTTTTTGTAAAACCAATAAACCGCCAAACCGAAAAAATTGATGGTAGACTTTTGCAAGTCTTGAGATAAATTACTCAATATACAAAGTAGTATATGAGGTATCAATCCAATGGGTTTGACTCAATGCACCAAGAATGCATATAACTTCCTAAGTTAAGCTAATAAGATGAGTTTTGCTGAATAAGCTAATGGTCTAACTTAATTTAGGCAAGAAACAACTAATAGCAATACTAAACGATATGAAAATGATGATAAAATGTGAATTGAAGGACAAGGTATTTGAGATAAGGAAATCCAATGGTTAATTAATGATGTCCAATGCTTAATGAAGACTAATCCCTAGGGAAAGATCACTAATCTTAACTAATCCTCTCTCAAGGTATTAACTACTTTGCTAATCACTAATCCAAGATCAAATTCTCATTTTTGAATTACTAATTATCAAGCTTTAGGTCTAAACATTCAAGATCAACCAACTAATCACTCTAGGTAACTAATCTCTTAGGTTAGAAATAAATATCTCTTAATTAGTTCATCAAGACATTTCATCGAACACCTTGTGTGCATGAACTGCCTTTTCATCTAAATCCACTTTCTCAAGCTATTTCTAGCCTTAAAACCACTAATAAAGAAGGAAAATCATATAATATAATCCTAGACATCATTAATCAACCATTAAATCACCATAAATCTACCAAATTCTCAAATCCTAAAAGACTACTCACTAAGCATGGTGTTCTTGATAAATCCTATAAAAGAAGTATCAAAAACAATGATTAATGATGATAATGATTAAGAAATGGAAAATGGAAGATGGAAATCACAAGAAAATAAGCTTAGATTGCATAAAAAGTATATGCTCTCTCTTACAAATCACAAGAACAAGGTTTTTCACTTAGAAAAGAGATAAGAAAAAGATAAACCAAGAAAATAGGGGTTTTGGGCTTAAATAGTGAAAGGGGGCGAACCGGGTCGACCCGGAACAAACCGGGTACCGACCCGGTCGAAATGGGTCAAATATGGTCTTGAGTGGCTTCACACCGATGTCACAAATTGGTGCAACACATCGGTATTGGACCTAGGTTTGTGCGATTGGTGGTGTTGTAGAACATTTGGTAAAACCACGATATCTACAGGAATACATGTCCGAATAACCTCAAACCACTTCTTGTGGACAGCTAACTCACTGGGCTACAACGTTTTTGAAGACCACCGAGGCTAATTCCGATTGGAAACCCTTCGTCTAGCCAGGTCTTTCAGGCACGTCGGGTGAGCTCGGCTGGTTTGGGTGAGATAAGTGTTACACCGATCAGTCACACCGACTTGTGACGTCGGTGTAATCCCCTGAAGCTTCAATACCGATGTCAAAAATCGGTATTGCACATCGGTGCTAAGGGAATTTTCCCTCTGTTTCTACACCGATTTGTTGCACCGACTTGTGACCTCGGTGTTGAAGAAACCGTCTCGGCCAGGCAGACCTGTCTCTGGTAAATCAGCCATATCTCTCACACCACACGTCTTAATGACTTGATTCTAGCTCTTGTCGACATCTAACTCCTTCCTCTACAACTTCCATGAAAATCATTGAAGCTGGATCTGACTGTAATCCCTTCGTCCGACCCGTTAATTGAGACACTCTGGGCGGACTCTTCTTTCTCTTATGCTCCATAAATCCAAACATCATCAACCGTCTCCAAAACACCTAAAAACAATCCAAATGCATGAAAAACTCACTAGGACCTAATGCAAACACCTAATACTCTAATAAAGACCTAAATGCTATAAAAACTATGCAAGACACTTGCATGAGACACATAACAATAACATAAATGCATGTTAAAACGGGTAAAATATGAGAATATCAACTCCCCCAAACTTATTCATTTGCTTGTCCTCAAGCAAACAAACAAGTAGAGAGAGAGGTTTGAAAGTGGAAGTTCAAATCCGAGAATATCAACAAAATAATTCGAATCAATGCCCTTGAGAGTAGTTATATGATTCACAAACAACATTTACTTCAAAAGATTTAGCCATACTCTTTGCAACACGAATTGGGTCTAGGCCTTAGCATCCACAAGAATTCCTATCATCCAACTCTTTAACATTCATTAAATGCAAACGGTGAATCATGCTTATACATATCAAGTGAACTCATTTGGCTAAGGGAGAGGTCTCGAGATAAATGTGATCTCAAACAATGTGGGTATTCCAATGCAAGGGATCTCTCATGAAGGAATGAACTTTGGCAAAATGCTAAGAGTAAAGAACAACCGATGCATACAAGGATGACTTCCATCTAATCAATGCCCCGATATGAACTCCACTCCTATTCCTAAACTCAAAGTGAACCTTCTTAAGCTACCTTTTTTTTTTCAAGGACAATTGCCTTCATATAACACAATATTTCACCACTTCATTTCCTTTCAAACTCTTAGGGGATTCTCTTCTTCACCTTATGAGAAAATGGTTTGGCTTTCACAAATTTCTTTCCGTAGCTCTTCTTTTGCTTCTCTAGTCTCTTTCATTTCTTTTCTAGCTTGAGCCATTTTTGGCTTCATATCTTTGTTTTCAAAGTTAGAGACTATTTTCTTATCACTTAGAGCTAAACCAACTTTCTTTTGCCAACCGTCTCAATCAATTGCTTATCCCCATCTTCTCCTCCCTATCTCTTTCCATTTCTCCACACTCTCTTTTCTTTCGATCAATCACCCAAAACCCCAACCTATCTACCCTAGCCTATATCTAGCTCATTGATGTGTGAACTAGTTCTACATGGAAGCTTCTCCTTGTCTTTCCAAACTCAACACTTTTTGCTAAGTTCGTTTGAAAATAGGCCTCACGACACACACTAGAAATGTGGGCTTGAAAGAAGGTTAAGGCCAAGGCGAGGTGAACCATTCCCAAGGTGGGAAAATGGCTATTTGAGCTAACAAGAGAGTGGTAAAAGGGAGAATATAGCTCAAATATATATATGGTATCCATGAGTTCAACTTTTTAATGTATGAGCATGATAATTATGAGTCAGGATTAGAGTTCAAATAATAAATAGAGTTGGAATCAAATCAAAGCATGCTTCAACCAAGACATAAACATACAAAACGCTAGATCAAAGTATGGATCATCCTTAACTTCGTGATCGTTCAAATGCATCGAAGAACTCCTAACGAGGACATTAAATCAAGCTCTTAAGTTTATATTCTACATGGATAATTCTCCCAATGCAAGTGAGTGTAATCCTATATGTGATGCATCTAAACTCAATCCTACATGAAATGCACAAAATTTCAAAAAATTTCAAAATTATTGAAAATGCATGAGACTCAATTATGCAAGATGGAAAATAAGACACAAAACACAAGGTTAGATACATGTCCCTCCCCCAAACTTAAATCACAAAGTCTCGGTGTGAAAGAGGTTCAAGAGAGAGTCCCAAAACAAAAACAAACAAAAAATGAAAATGCAAAGACTCAAAGGGAAAAAGTTAGTTACAAAGGGAAAAAGTTAGTTACAAAGGAGAAGTGCAATGGAGATGAGGAAGAGAGCGGCCGCGATGGAGTTCCAACGCATTTGTCTTGAAGTTCATGACCATTAGACCATCAAGAGACCCTTGCAACCACTCAACAAAAAACATTACAAAGCACTTAAAGATAAAAAATATTTACCAGGATAAACATGGGAATGTCTCCCAATTGCGCTTTGTTTAACGTCACTAAGCTCGACGTTGGTTACCCTTTTTAGGCGGGTGAGAGAGGAGTGTGAGCACTCCATGGGTGATCTTTGAGCTCAAATTGGAGGACCTTGCTCATGACCTCTTCAAGACCGGCATTCCCTTTCTCTTTGAGCTCCGGTGTGAGGATCACTTTGACCGAGGCAAAAGGCTTGGACCTTCCCTTGCAATTTATCTTGTACTCAATCAACCCATCTTTGTACTTCCAAGGAGTGAGAGTCATGGTGGAAGGTTGGCTTAGATCGGACTTCGACCCATCAAACATGCTTGGTCCGTTTTTCATCTTAGCTTTGGCATTTGCCCTCTTCTTTGCGCTCTTGCTACCCTCAACTTCATTCTCCATTGCGATTGGAGGGAGTGATTGTAAGAAAGCTTTATCAAATCCCGAAGCTTCTTTACCATTACCATAACCCAAAACCTTTATCTCAAGAGTCTTCTCTTGCTCTTCATAAACCTTTGGGGGTGGAGCTTCATCAACCATCTCACATCTCACATCTAACCATATACTTCTCTTCCTCATCACGATACCCATCATCTTCGATAGTAATTGTGCCACAAAGCTAGTTGGGAGAAGACTTCATTGGGTAGTAAACCTTGTCATCCACATTCGTAAGAACTACCCTTTGGTTTTTGAAGTCCGTGCTTCCACCGGTAGTGTTGAGGAAGGGAGTTCCAAGGAAGAGTGGGAGATTGTTGGTCTTCTTCATGTCCATAACAACGAAATC
Source organism: Eutrema japonicum (assembly GCA_030161315.1). Lineage (NCBI taxonomy): Eukaryota > Viridiplantae > Streptophyta > Magnoliopsida > Brassicales > Brassicaceae > Eutrema > Eutrema japonicum. Next base: position 34,146,841 of record BSQW01000007.1, on the reverse strand, counting down.
CGTTGGGACTATGCAATCCCCAACTTTGAGCGGATAATCTTCAAGGATACCAAATGGCTTCCGTGAAGAAGTGTCTCCAAAAGTGATGGGTGATGGGTGATGAGTGAGGTTCCTTATCCCTAGACTCTTAAGCATCTCACGGGATATGACATTCACACATGAACCGGAGTCGCATAGAGCATCCTCAATTTCCAAATCACCAAGAGAGCATGTGATGTAGAATTTACCGGGATTCCCAAGCTTGGGGAGAGACTTAGGCTCAATCCTTGTTGTGCTTGGTGAATCAATGCAATCAACACTACCCTTGTCTTCAACCATGGTCACGTCTTCATCATTCCCAAAAGTCACCCCCCAACTTGTTCCTCGATGTCCACATTGAGCTTCAAGGTAACATTGCTAGAGGAAGGCACTTCGACATGTTAACCATAAAATAGAGACTCGATTTCTCTAATGGCGGCTTCATGATCATCAATGGGACGCGATTCATTTGAGAAGGTGGCATTGCAATACTCCTTTGAGGTTTGTATGGCTTTCCCGTTTGAAGAGCTTTGAGGGTGAGGTGATGAAGAAATGGCTCACTTGGTCTCCATTTTTTGCACTTTTGAGCTCAATGCCTCAAGCTTCTTATGTAGATCATTGTAGGAGTAAACCACTTTGATATGGATTTCCTTCATCTTCTTACTAACATCTATTGATCCATTAGCTTGTCCTTGAAAAAGTTGTTGAAGCATGTTTTTCATATCAAGGTCTTAAGGCATGGAGTTGTTGCCTTGAAAACCGGGTTGAGGCATGAGTGGAGCTTTGTTGTAGTAGCCTCTGTGGTTCCCTTGAAACTGATTTTGAGGGACAAAGCTTTGATGTTGATTGTTGTTGAAGCTCTTTTGATAGCCACCATTATTCCCGACATATTGTACCTCTTCTTGGTTAGTCGAAGCCATGTCACCTTCAGTACACCCTTGGTTTGTGGCAGCACAGTTAACCGATGATTGAAAGCTATTAAGAAGCTTGTCCAATTTCTTATTAAGAAGCTTCAACTCCTTGGACCTCTTTTGCTCATCAAAATCATGGGTTGACCTAGTTGATCTATCATAGTCTTCTCCATATGTCCCATCGCTTTGAGCAAGGTTTTCCACAAGTTCCATGGCCTCGTTCACTTGTTTTGCCAAGAAGTTACCGTTAGATGTCGTGTCTAACAGCATATAGATCTTTGGTAAAGCACCACGTTATAGTGTGCTTAGAAGTGAGGCGTCCGAGAACCCGTGGTATGGACATTGGGTGGTGTAGCTTCGAAAACGCTCCCATGCTTCGTTGAAGGACTTGTTCCCGCGTTGTGTGAAGCTAGATATATCATTCCTCAACTTAGCCGTTCTTGAAGGAGAGAAAAACTTGGCTAAGAATGCTCTTTTACACTCGTCCCAAGTGGTGATGGAACCTTGAAGAAGGCTCTTTTCCCATTGGTGCGCCCTGTCACCTAGAGAGAATGGGAAGAGTCTTAGCTTGAAGGCATCCTCTGAGACACTGTTGTCTTTGTCAATCCACAAACTCAATCAAAATGATTCAAGTGATCAAGTGGGTCTTCCACCGGTAAACCATGAAATTTATTCCCTTGGACCATGTTGATGAGGCTATCCTTGACCTCAAAGTTTGTGTTCTTCACCAGAGAAGCTTGGATTCCTTGCCGGTTCCGGTGAGCTTTAGCTGCGTCTCCCGCTCCAACCACGTCTTGAGCTTGTTGAGGATGGATTGGAGCTCTAGCAACATGGGCGGTGGGTTTGGGTTGTTGCCATGTGTGTTTCGTTGGTGGCCGTGGGGATTTGAGTGGTGGTTGTGGCCCTCTTGGCCTTGGTGGTGTCCATTACCACCTTGAGCAACATCCACATTGTTGGGACCAAGTGGTTGCTCTTGTACATACTCCATACCGAGCCGTGTAATGTGTGTGGCTTAAGAGACTATTTATAATAAATTCTAAAACCCTAAAACCTATAAAATCTAGAATAATCTTAATTAATTAGATAAAAGATAATAATAAAGATATTTAGAATATCTCCAAATATCTCGCTGCATCAGTTTTTGGGCTTGCGACGTAGACTCAACTTACGTGCCCGTCTCGATAGTGAATTTAAGAGTGGTTCGGTCGAGATATATCATTTCCTTCCTCTGGTCTAGACATACCCGCCTTTAATTTATATAGCGCGCTCTAATTCATGATGGATTGTAGAATCCTCCTTGCCTTGAAGACGTAGAAATCGACTAGAGCTATGCAATCTCCAATTCTTACGGGTACATCACTAGTGATCCCTTTTGGTGTGGCACATGATTCGTCTGCCATTCTGATCTTGTTCGAGTCGGGTTGACATGCTTGCTACCGAGGCGTTTGGCGGTTTATTTGGATATGACGCTAAGGTGGGCCCCGAAATCGCAAAGAACGTTGGTGAACTTGACTCCTCGAATGTTGCAGGAGATGAGGAACTGACCTTGATTTTAAATTTTATGGAGTATTTGAACTGGTCTTCCGTTTCTAGCATATGTGAAGAGATCTTCTATCTCTGAGATGGATTCCTTGCTTTCGTAAAAGAAATCTCCGATCTTGTATTCCATAAATGTCCTGGCGAATGTGACACCTCGGGGGAAAGATCACGAACCACTTGGTTAAATTCCTCTAAATTATCCTGGTTTATCTTGTTTGGATACCATTGGCGCTTCCCGAATATGGGAGGGGTCGATACAAAGGCTGAGTAGGATTCGCAGTAGGAGTCTGTGGTATCATAACAGTAGTAGGAATCGATATAAGACATATCAGTCTTCTTCGGCGGGTATATTTGATGTGGCGTTGAGGAAAATGATGTGGTTTCGTCATGGGCTCGGCTAGTCTTTCTTACCGCGTCGTCATGTCGGGTCTGCTGTACCAAGAGATGGTTTTCTTCTTTTTCTATCACGTTTCCGAGTCGAGCCGAACTAGGAATTTCTCCTCCGGTTCTGCTTCTTTTCAGGGTCGAGGTTTCGACATACCGCATTGGTGTTGTGGGAATGAGCAGGGGTCTCTATCGTTGTTGAGAAAACGAGGCGTAGGCGGAGGTGGGATTTTCTTGTGTGATTTGCTCCCATGCGTGATCACGATTTTCCATATCGATGTTGGTTGTGTTGTTTATGCCGTGGTGAAGTCTCGATCGGTCGTCGGGAGGTTGGGTTCGCCTATTGCTAGTGATTCCTACTCCTTGGTTAAAGCGAGGTGGCTCGATCAGGATTGGCCCCGTCGCCGCATGCGTCACTTTGTATGACGGATTTAAAGGTGGCAGTCTCCCCGAGACTTCTGAGGTGTGTGCTGAGGTGATCGGAGGCGTTGAGAAGTTGAGGGCCGTCAGTTTGAGATCGAATCTCCTCTCGATTCCTCCGGGGTGGTTTGTCGTCGAGCCGAATTTTATGGTGTGAAGGTCTCTTGCACAACCAAATTATGGGAGTCGAAACTCGCACAACCAAATTCTTGTAAGGATTTTTAGAGGGAACATAAGTTTCTAAGATCGAACACAAGAACAATGATCCAAAAATGGTTTTATTATTGCTGTTATGAAATTCTCTCAATACAAGTATGTTTTTATGCGATTTTATAGGTCGAAAAGCCCCCCATTTTATTAATGACATTGCTAACTATTTATACAAGTCTCGTGAGCAAGGATCTTAGAAAGTATTTGGAACATTTCTATTTCCGTTGAGCGGCACCGACTTAGGTCACCTCGCAGGACGAATAATAACCTAATTCATCGGATGGGCTCATGGTTCGGCTCATTACATTGGAAGGGCGATCTTCGTATCACAAAATGTTGGGCTCGGCCCATGACATCTTGCTAAGACGAACAAGGTAGACATAATCTTAATCTGGTCTCGGTTCGGTTTTAGTTCTGATTCAAACTCAGTTTGGTTTCGGTTCATCAAGGAAATGATGTTGATCTCGCCTCGGCTTGGTCCCGTTTTGCTTGAGGTGAACAGACCGAGGCAAGCTATCCGAAGTGAGTTGTCTGAAATGAATCTTGCATAGGTGAACAGAACGAGGCCGAGCTGTACTTTGGTTCTTTTTGTCTTCATGTAGGAATGCATTATGCACATCCATTTGGTGCAATTCTCGTTTTCTTACTACAATAACTTCGAGAAACGTTCTAACAGTCTTCATCTCCACAACCGGAGCGAATGTCTCCTTGTCGTCAACCCCTTCTTCTTGGTTATTTCCCAACACTACTAGACGAGCTTTGCGTCTCTCCAAGGTTCCATCAACTCGATATTTAAGTTTATAAATCAACTTACATCCGTTAGCTTTCTTTTCTGAAAATTTATTGCAATCTATATATTTCGAAATTGGGTGATCAATCTCTCCATAATCAAGGACCTTTTGTGTATCCAAGTCTGCAACATCCGGTAGCACAGAAGCAGTAAGTGTAACCGCCAAGTTCTCTTCTATTTGTTCTGTCTCAGAACTGTGTTCCCTTCTCTCTATTCATGAGCTTGCATCTCCTATATCTTGAATCCTTGTGTCTAGCTCTACATCTGGGCCATCTTCAATTTCTGCACCAGAATCAGATACATCACTCAATCCCATCTCTTGCGATTTTCTGCAGTTATCAAAATTCATGGAAAACGTGTTTTCAACAAACACAACGTCTCGTGAAACAAAAACCTCCCTTGTACCCAAATCATACATGCTTCAGCCCTTTTTATCAAAAGGATATCCAATAAACATGTATCTTCTGCTTCTAGATTCAAATTTATCTTCGACTCTTCTCTGATTATGTGCAAATGCCAAACACCCAAAGACTCGCAGATTTTCATAACTCGGTGGAGCTCCATAAATCAACTCATAGGGAGTCTTTCCCTTCAAAACTCATGAAGGAGTTCGATTAATCAGGTAAATTGCCGTTAAAATACTCTCACCCCAAAAGTTGACCGAACGAGAAGATTGAAACAAAAGGGCGCATGCCACATTTAAGATGTGACGGTGTTTCCGCTCGACTCTCCCATTCTGTCGGGGCATACGAACACATAAAATTTGATGGATAATTCCATTTTCTCTTAATGCAGATGTAAGACAAGCGAATTCTGTCCCATTGTGACTCCACACATTTTTCACATTCTTCCTTTAAAGGACCAACGCAATAAAATTTCTCAATGTCTGTCTCACTTGTGCCTTGTCATGAAGTAAAAACACCTTACACTCCTCTCCAATAATCATCAATAATCGTCAGAAAGTAAAATGATTTGCACAGGCTAGGACTGCAATACGGTCCCCACAAGTCACAATGTTTCATATCGAAGGCTTCATTGCTTTTATTCTCACTCGATTGAAATGCGTCACGACAATGTTTTGCTTTCACACAGATCTCACAAACTGAAACATCCTTACATATATATATATGTATACACACATCGTTGTACTTGTTCGTTTTGGATGAGGATATGAGACACTTAGATGTGATAGGTTGTTAAAACAAATATGGTTGAATGATGTTGTGAAAGATGTTTGTTGTGAAAGAAAGAACATTGTAACAATTGGAAATATTGTAACAATTGGAAAGAACACTATAGATGATAATTTATTATTCTCGAACATTACTGTTATAACAATTTTCAAACATGCCTTAAGAATAATGTAATTTTCTAAGTATATTACATTAATTTAAATTATATTTTTATAATAATTTCTTATTTTAAAAACCATTGGTTCTTTGAATTCTAAAACAAAATAGATTTTTAGAGTGCAAAAACACTAAAATATGGTAAATTTTTATTTAATTAATTTTATGTGGTAATTTTTCCATCTAGTATAGAATTTGATTTTGTTCACTGGTTAGTCTAATCATATAATCATCAAAAATGTTTTCTATGGAACTTAGCTTTCTTACCCTAGAGTTCGAAAAGGTTCAAATAAAAAAAAAATATGGTAAATTTTTATTAGAGTTCAAAAACATCAAAAATGTTTTTTATATAATCATGTGTTCTGGAAGATCTTAATAGTTCAAAAACTAAAGTGAGTTACTAGAAACTGCAGAATTCAAATTAAAAAAAATGATATGTTTACTCATAATATCTAGAAACTAGGGTTTGCCAGAAAGTTTTTTGTTTTCTTGGTTTTCCTTACTATCTAGACAACAGACTCTCTCTCTCTCACACACACACATCCACTAAATTCATTACTACAAAAAGTTAGCTTTTCCGAGTCAACCACTTTTATCTTCGCTTATCTCTCTTCTTCTTGAAGATCTTAAAAATAAAAAGAGAAACAGAAAATAATATAGAAAAAGAAATTGAGGGTGATAGTTGTAATTAAAGGACCCACCAGTTGAATTAAAGACAAAACAAAACGCTTAACATCACAATCAGCACGATAACAAACAATTAACACAAATTGAATTTTATAGACAGAATCATATTAACCCAAAAATATTTAAGAAAAAATGAATTAGGTAAAAATAAAATAAAATAAAAACCTTACCAGCAGAGATAAACATTATGAGTTCTCCGAGACTAATTTAAGATCACAATATCAACCGAAGCAAAAATAATATTGAATTTTTTTTATTTTGAAAGTAATTTGTTCAAAGGATTTTGAAATTTATAAAGATCTAAATAGTACAAAGAGAGCACGCAGCGGAAGAGAATACAAAAAGATAAGTAGTGGACCATAAATTGATCAAAGACAATGGTATGTTAACCAAATAATTGTTCTAAAACCGGTTATCTAGATTGTCAAATCAATTATAATTTTGTTTTTGATGACTAAAAGGCTATGGGCTGAAATTCGTACATCTCCCAAGGCTTGGGACCATAACATGTTATATGGTTCCGTCCCAATTAATCGACCTAAACTTCCTATTCATATTCAATTATTCTTTTATTTTATTTTTGTATAATACTCTGAAAAATTAAACAAAATACCATAAAAATATGTTACATCACATATTTATATTTTACATTAATGAAATATATATAAATACGATAATATGGCAAAATCACCAATTATTCACCCATTAATATCTACGTTAGACCACACCAGATTAGCGCGCAAATTTTTGAATATTGAAATAAAAAATATTTTGATTTTGGTTAATGAATTTATTTTAATTATTAGGGAAAATTGCTGTTTTACCCCAAAATTTCGTTTTTATGACAAAAATACACCGTCATTTCAATCAAATGATGCGCTACACTTTCGGGGGTGGAAAATTACAGTTACCCCCTTATGACCAAACAAAAAACGTGAAACCGCTATTACCATTTTAACCTTCGCGACATGTCAGACTTCTATAGAGGTCTGACATTTAGATTCTAATAGAAGTTTAATTGATTTTTCTTACCAGACTTCTCTCAGACGTATTCGAGAAGTCAGATACAAATTAAAATAGTAAATTTAAATTTAAAAATTTTTAAAAATTTTTGTAAAAAAATTTTTCTACAATAATTAAATATAGACGATTTTTATGTATAGAAATTAATATTTCATAAAATTGAATCAAATTAAACAATGTTAGTTAATTATGCATATACCTCAGTAAATATCATACTTCTCAAAGAAGTCTGATACAGATTTAATTAGTAAATTTAAATTTTAAAATTGTAAAAAAATATTTTGTTAAAAATTTCTTATACACGATTTCGAAGTATTAAAATTAAATTTCATAAAATTCAATCAAATTATAAACATGTAAGGCAAAGTAGGTTGTAAACCTCAAAACATGCTTTGTAATGGAAAAATTTACATATAACTTTAGGGTTAGATTCATGGTTTACCAAATTTACATTTTAAATTTTAAATTTGCACATATGTGTTGTAATGTGCATATATTTCACGAATTTGATGCTTCCTAGAAATTATGTTTTAATATTGTCACTCATAAGTGCTAAATATTAGATTTAGGGTTACTCGTACTTATCGGAGAAGTCTGAGAGAATCGAGATTTCTCAGACTTCTCAGAGATTACCAGACTTCAATTTTAATCTGATTTTTTAATAGTCAATTGCAAAACTACCCTCTCGTTGACCATATGGGTTTCATCAGACTTCTAAAGCAGTCTGAGTATACAACTCAGATCTGAAAATCAACGATATGCAAAAATTCGTACCTATATCCGTTTAGAGTTTGTTATCACCCTCGTCGAGCACCCATAACGTCTAATATCACTGAAATCCCGCAAGCCCAGTCGTGTTTTACCATTTTTATGCCATAATTTCTGATTTCGGTACGTTTGAATCGGAAAGTCAGTAGGAAAATGGGAGAAATCGGAGAGAGACGTCGCGAAAAGTGTTTACGAGTATATTCTTGAGCTTTAATGGCGGAAAAACGGGTTAGTTACTGCATTAACTCGCCAACGATGGTGGTTATCGTGGTTTCTCAGACTTCTCAGAGAATCGGGGTTTTTTCAGACTTCTCAGAGAAGTCTGAAACGTATTTAATTTGAAAATTTAAATTTAGAAAATATTAAAAATTTAGTTTTTAGAAATTTTTACTACATAAGTTACACATACTCATTGTTGCTGTATATAAATTAAAAGTACATAAAATTTAATCAAATTGAATCATTAGAGATGAATTTGGATCTAAACACAAGTTTGCGGTTTCTCAGACTTCTCCGAGAAGTCTGAATTGTATTTAATATGAAAATATAAATTAAAAAAATAATTAATTTTTTTTTCATACAAATGTTTGATACATAAATTAAACATAATCATTGTAGATGTATATAAATTTAAATTACATAAAAGTTAGTCAAAATGAGTGAGTATGAGATAAATTTGGATCTAAAGACCATGTAGGTTTACGGTTTACGGGCTCAATATTTGTTGGATTAGGGTTCAAAGTTTGCCCTTGGAGTGTAATTAACTATAAAAGAGTGTGAATATCGAGTTATATATTGCATTGTGCAAATAACAAAGAAAACAAGAGTTTTGTCTTGTTCAACATATGAAGTTGGATATCATGTTCTTATCTGTAGGGTTAGATTGAGAGTTTCTAAATTTTTAATTCATAATATTTTTTTTACATATACTGGTTAGTTTGTGACTAAGTTAAATGTGTTTGATGTTTGTTATAAGTTTTCTATATAATATTATGGTATTTAAGTAGTAATTATCAAGTTTAGGGTTTACAGACTGCCATTTCAGTCTGATCATGTCCATGGTTTATCAGACTTCTTGATGGAAACCTGTGAATTAACCTGAAATAAGTTACCCTACTTGTGATTTTACCCCATATATAAACTAAAGTTACGAACCCTAATCTGTAGAAATCATTATCGACTCTCTCTCTATAAAACAGGAAGAATATCTCTCTCTCTAAATTCTCTCAAACATCTCTCCGGAAACACTCGTCGCCACCGCCACCGCCACCGCCACAGCCACCGCCGTCGTCAGCTTCTTCAGTCTGGTAATTACCTCTCCTTTTTCGTGTCACCTTACCAGTCCCTCCATCTATCTCTCTTCATCTTTTCATCACAACTCCATTTTCTTGTAGGTCGAATCGCCACCGCCGCCGCTGCCCTTGCCGTCGTCAACTTCGTCTTTGCAACTGAGTTAAGCTTCCTAGAAACAAGTTTTTTGCCTTCTACTCTACTTTTTTCTGCAAATTTTTTAGATCTATACGAAATAAGACCATTTTCCATGTTCTTTGCCTAGATATAAACAAACAAATGGGTTTTTAATTAATTATGTTTTACATCTACAAGATAGAAGTCTATTTTTCCATGTCAAACAAAAGTTCTAGGTCTGGTATGTATTTTGATGCTTGGTTGTATTCAGTGCATAAAAAACTTGAAAATTACTATATTAGAAGTCTGAAAGTGAATTAGACTCGATACGAAGTCTGATACTTAACCTGATCTGAATTAGACTCGATTAGAATTTTAAAATTATACTTTCATTTAATTAGACTATGTTAGAAGTCTGAAATTTGAGTTTGTACGAATTAGACTTGAGAAGAAGTCTGAAATTAAACTTTTCCGAATTACACTCTTTTAGAAGTATGAATTTCGACTTGATTTTAAATTAGACTTTATTAGAAGTCTGGCTTTAGACTTGTTTTAATTGTTGTACTGTTTTCTGGTACACATGATGGGGCGATTCAGTCACCTTCCAACGTCGAGTAGTTCATGTTCAACAGGTCGACGTCGATCCGGATCATCCTACGGATTCCCCAAAAAATGCTTCTGTGGTCTGGAGCATGTCATGCGAACATCCACTACTGCCGATAATCCGGGAATGTCGTAACTATGATGTAATGGCCTCTATATGTCATGTGGTTCGTTTGTTTTTTTTCTACTTATTATAATTTGGGATCTTAATATGATTGTATAAATGTGAATGTGTAGGATGGTTGTTACCATATAATGAAGTGGTGGGATGAGGCTATGACTGAGGATAGCTATTATGATTTCATCCACATTGTGGGAAATCATTGGATAGCTATTATGATTTCATTCCGCATAGGCACGTAACCATATGGGACATCATCATTGGACCGAAAACCAATGAGGTGGTAGGAGAGGTAGTGGCACCTATATGTGAGATATTTCCCTTCGTGATGCATTGTTTGGCCCCAGTAGATGATAGGTGGAATTATCCCCTTGAGAGATACACCTACACGATTGTAAGGAGCCCGGAACTTCCCCAAAACATCCAGACAGGTGATTGTGGGGTGTTTTGTTTGAAGTTCATTGAGTTTCATTCTCTTGGGATGCCGTTTCCGAAGTGGCTATGTGATAAGAACATGAAGACTTGCAGAGAGAAGCTTTTGTATGAGATATTAACTAAGCTCTGCCGAACAGGTGAAAAGGCTCGTACCGACACCGAGAATGAATTGCTAGATGTCTACGAACAGGTGATGTAGAGTTCTTCGTTAACTTTTGGATTCCTGAAAACAATGGATTCTTGCATATATTTATCTTTTGTAGATGTAAGAAAAACTCATCCATCTTTTGGCTTACTTTCTGCGGGAATTTTTTGTGCCATGCCAATTGTGATGTCAAAAGCGTGTTGGGCATACGTAGGGTATTTCTAGGGTAATTGGTTTAAGACTTCTATAGAAATCTGGTGTCAAACTTCTATTTCTATCTTTAGTAACGAATTTCTTTTATTAGACTTATATTGCAGTTTGGAAAGGGTGTGATTTTCTTAAGACTTATTTAGACTTGACGAGATGCAGCAAACACATAAGTACTACAAATTAAGTTTAAGTCAACAACAACAACCAACGATTAACACAACAAGTTCTTAGACTTAGACAACTTAAAAAATGACTTGGAAACGAAATATTGTACTGGAAAGACACCAACAGACTCCTCTCAGACTTTCTTCAGACTTCTCTATCAGACTTCTAAATTGCATTCGTCTGTACATCAAACTTCCACCAGATCTAATACTTCTCAGGTTTGGTTACCTGTCTCCACCGAAAAAGACATCAACTTCTCATATACAGTAGATAAATGAAAACAACTATAAAACAGGTGAATGTAAGGTGATTTAGCTTACACAATTTGGTTTTTTGTGGCCTGGTTGTTTGCAATTAGAACAAGTATATTGCTTGGGAAGCTTATGTGGTTTATTGCCCTTTGTCTTGGCAATTTCTAGCCAGGTTTGCCACCTCGACCTCTGAGGTCTTCCAGGAGGACGAGGATTATGCGGGGGAAGGACACGTACGATGTCAGGAGTTTTCATAGTACAGTTCTTCGGAAGGATATTCATTGCGTATGCCTGAAACAGATAGTCCCTACCGTATGATTGGCATGGCAGCGTATATTGGTGTAGTTCAAGTTCCGGTGCAGCGCAGATTGCATGTGAGCAAGGTATCTTTTCGTAATCCCACACACCACATTCACACGTTCGGTTGTGCAAGTCGACCACACAATCCCTATGTCCTCCCTTAACAACGAATCGATACCCATCAACGCGTTCCACCGTCATGAAGTCCGCATAATATTCACGAATATCCATCAAATATTCAACTCCTCGGCTAAATTTTGTTGTGAGACTCAATGCATCTAGCCGCCTTTTACAAAACCACGTCTCTAGCTTCTCTTGTATGAACTCCAAAAGGAAAGAGATAGGATATCCTTTTGCCTTCTTGACTACGGAGTTTATAGTTTCGGCAATGTTGCTCGTCTTTATGTTGTACCTTTCTCCAACAAAGTGAACGCGGTTAACGCAAGTGAAAACAAGACTGCAATAGAAGTCTGATAAAAATCAGACTGCAATAGAAGTCTGATAAAGACGAATCAAACTGCACAAGAAGTCTGATAAGAAAAATGCATTTTCAGATTATACATGTCTCCATCGAAATGAAAATGTGACCATAGGCTCGGATCCACCTCCTCCAAGTATCTAGCAAGGTCAGGATTTACCGCTCGTAAGGAGGCCATGTATCGGTTAAAATCGTACATCGTATATGCGTACGCCGCGTTTTTCACCAAGTACAAAATATGTTTTCCCCTGAACTTTGTGACTACGTTATTTTGTAGATGGTAATAACAAATCCCTCCCTTTGCCCAAGGAAGAACCTTTTCAATAGCATTTTTTTAATGGAGGTGTGCCTATCTGAAACTATGACCAGCGGATATTGGTCTGAAATGCAGTCTCTAAGCTTTGTGAAAAACCACTCCCACGAGGAATCATTCTCAGAGTCTACAATGCCAAAAGCCAACATAAATATTTGAAAATTGGCGTCTTGTGAGGCCACCACTAGCATAACACCTCCATACGGCCCCATAAGATGCGTACCATCTACCACAATGACTCTTCTAAGATACTTAAATCCCTCTATGGAAGCTCCAAATGCTAGAAATAGATATTTAAATATATTCTCCTCATCTAGTTCTAGAGTAGTCTGCGTTCCCGGGTTGGTTTTCTCGATTCCATGCAATAAAGCAGGCAGTCTCTCATAGCCATCTTCCGCTGATCCTCTCACCAACTTTTGAGCATGTAACAATGCTCTGTATGCGGTTGTGTAGCTCATCTTAATCCCATACTGCTTGTTCATTGATACTAAGACATGCTTTGGTGTAATCTTCTCAATTATTCTAAAGCATTCAAGAAACAACCAACCAATATAACACGGATTATGACGTTTTTCCTTAGCATTCCGGTCCAGCGTTGAACAAGTGTGGGCTCTATTGTATATCATCACCCAAAACTTGTTTGGTTCGTTTTTGACAGCCGCTCGAAGCTTCCAGTTGCATCCTTCCACAAGACATTTAGCGACAAACAGGCTCTTGTCCGACTGATCTACTGTAAATGTGTATTTCCTCATTATCGCCGTCAAACGCAGCTCTGATATAAGATCTTGCTTGCTATCAAAACACTTTCCGAGAATGATGCCGTCAGACCAAATTCTTCCTCGACCAGCAAATCGTTCAGCCACACGCTGCAACTCGTAAGTCTTATTATCTTCATCTTGTTTATCATCTTAATCTTGATCTCCCACTTTCCCATACATGCTATAATCTACACCATCATAGTAGGACTCAGCGTGTTTCTTGAAAACTTGCTCTGGCCCATCACCACCACCACCAACACCACCGTCATCACCACCACCACCACCACCACAAATAGAATCATCTAATATTGAGCCTACATCTTCGTCTTCCCAGTCATCTACTATAACATATAAATTTTAAATTTATGTAGAATACGAAAATACAGCTTGTCTAGAACATTATTCAACCAAGAGAGGTTTGTAGATTTTGTCAATTTCTTAAACTTTTTTTAAAAAATTAGCACTTTTCCAACTTAATTAGGAAAGTAGCACTTATTTTATTGTTCATGACAATTTCACCTCTGCACAGTACAGCGTGTACGACCGTGTACCGTACACGGAACTGTAAGGGGAAGGGTAAAATGGTTATTTCGACACAAAACGACAAAACAAAAAAACAGAAGTGACAAAAAGGTAAGGAAAAGTTGAAAAAATGACTTTTGGTGCAAAGAAGTCTTCAACCAATTAAGTTTTAAGGATTGCTAGTATGTATCAACCATTAGCAAATTATTTATTTTACGGCTTTCTAAACTGTTATTTTCTTTTAAAAAATGTAGCTTTCTTTAAAAACCTAAAATCAGTTACAACATAAATGATATAGCATTTTATCTAAATTTGTAATCTCTTTTTCTCTATATATTTTGTTTTATCTATGTTGTTTTCGTTTTGCCTTTATGTCTTTTTCTATCACATTTATATGTCTTTTGTATTTTCTTGAACGCCTTTTATCTACTTTGAACCAAGAATCAAAGGCCAATCACTCACCAAACCACCCAACGATCGACGATCATGGGCTAACATAATCGGATGATTAATGAAATGATTAGTGTCATATTAGAATGCCACATCTGTGAGTTTCATGTTCTAGGATTGAGTTTATTGGTTGTCGTTGCTTCATGATTTGGTTCATAGTTTGCTCTATTCAATTACTTTGCCAATGATCCAATGTTTTTCCCATATTTCTAATAGTGTTAGCCTTTTTAATTTCTTTAATTGTCTAGCCTTATTGCTTAAGCCAAGCCAAGTGAGTAAGTAGAGTTTGAGAGGGTTTGTGAGTCTTTGTAATCTTTGAGTGTTCATTAAAATAAAAGCTTCCCCCTTTTTTTAAATACTCTTCTAAATACTTATTTGATCCTGATAAACCTCCTTTGTGGTTGTACCTACTATATGTCTGTAAATTTGGTATCAGAGCCATGACAGTCTAAGTTTTGGTTATTTTCTTCCCAAGGGGTACTATGCATATGAGTTGTTTTCATCCGTAAGCTAGTATGGAAAGTATGCTATGTGGTTGCCACCTAGTGGATCTTACAAACCAAAAATCCAACTAAGCCAAGAAAAAAGAATATAGAGAAAAATCCATGAGGTTGTAATGCTCAAACTACCTTGAGCCCCCAAACAAAGAAAGTATTGCCTCAGTTATGTAGCAAAAATACCTCACGAATTCTCTCACCATATTTTTAGCACCACATGTAAAAACAAACAACTCATGGTTTAATATTACTTCAATGGATAGATAAAAAATAAAGTATTCTGTTGGTGTCTGGTTTCAATACACACCATGGAGAGTACATTTTCTTTGACAAACCCACATTCTTATAGAAAATCAACCTCTAGTAAAATAGATTATCTCTATGAAGTAGAATATGTAAGTGAAGATAACAAAATCCCTATTACCCAATTATCCTTACTCAACCCATATAAAGCCTTCACGAAACCAAACTCCACTTTCCCAAAAATCATTAAACAGGTGTTTGGTCCCAGCAAACATGCTGCAAGAGAGCTTGTTCTAGCCTCACAAATGGAGCAATAGAAACTGAGCATATGATCCCTTTCCGCTTCAACGATGGGATGATTCATCAATGGAGAGCTCATGGCTATACCTACCTTCACTATGGAGCAATACGCATGGCGCTAACCCTTCATGGAAGAAAATGTCTACATGTAGTTGCGAGAGTCACTCTACTCGACACTAGATACAGATAGTACCAATATGCATTCATAACAAGTCTTCACACAACCTTACACTAGAAAAAACATGTGAATTCTGACAGCAGTTCGTCGGAAATTCATTTTGGTCGGAAATACGTCGGAATGTGCCGACGGACAGTATTCGTCGGAAACTGGTCGGAATATTTCCGACGGATAACCGGCGGCAATATTTTTGATGGCTGTAATTCCGATGGTTGTTTGTTCGGAAATACGCGTCAGAACGATGTCAGAAAGTCGTCGGATATATTTCCGATAGTATTCCGACGGATATTTCGACAGATCTTTGACAGAATATTTTATCGGTAATCCGTCAGAAATATTTCTGACAACTTTCCGACGGAATGCCTTCCGTTGGATTTCCGACGGCCATCTATAATTTGTTTTTTTAGTCTTTTTATAATAATTAATAAATTAGTTCAATTTTTTTTAATTAAAAAGAAATAATCAAATTGTTTAAATAATTTTTAAATATTCTATTTTTGGAATAAAAAAAAATCATTAAACCTTTAAAATTCATAAAACCATAAAATGTTATTAAAAAAAAAACAAAAAATTTAGCTCGAAAAGAGATGGGGGAAGACCGCCTTCATGGTCGCCTGCAAATCGCAGAGCTCCTTACGGGTTTAGTTGTGTGCGGACTCCAACTCCTCCTGTGCGGACTCCAACTCAACGACCTTGGAGTCACGGTCTTTCACCATTTGGCTGAGCCTCTTGATTTATTCTTTGTACTCCGAAGCATACCGAGGAATCGAGGAAGAAGATTATTCGGTCGGAAGTCCGTCTAACCCAGCGAATTGACCTTTGACTTGTGGAGTTTCCTACGAAAGAGTCAAAAAAAAATATTAATGAAATTACGAAGAAAAAAAAAATTAATGGAAACAAATATAAATTTACAGCGAGAATAATTTCGCTGATCTCTTCTCGGGCTAACTCGTTAGAGGACGAATATCCGTCAAGAGTGAGCTGCAACAATAAAACTTCACGTTCCACCTTCTTCTTCTTGGACCTTTCAACAACGTCACGAACCTCCAAGTCCTAGATCACATCAGTTTTTTTTATTGTCATGCCTCTTCTCCATGACTTTAAGGTAATCATAAGCGGTACCAGCTTTTTTCGCCTGTGAAATTTTGTTAAGTAAAATAATAATAAAAAAACAAAATTAGTAATTAAAAATGGAAATTAAACTTACCATTTCGACCGCCTCGTGTTCGATGGTCTTTGCGCCCTTGTTGTGAATGTAGATCCCCTTCCCTCCTCGCTCGCTCTTCTGGTTCTTCAAGTTTTTTTCGGAGAGCATCTTTGTCGCAGGCTTACTCTAGTACTCGCAAAAACCCTTCCACACGTCGTCCTCGAGGTCCTCCGGCTTGTCTTTCTGCTGCACCCACTTCGGCTTCCACTCGTACGCTTCGAGTACTAAATCGTGGAATAGCGATCGAAAGTGTTAAGTACTTTGTCGGTCATAGTGTGGTCCAAAGTGAACTTTTGCTACATTGAAAAAAACACATAATCTTAGTTTCCGCGATTAAAATTGACAAAATTAACTAAAATGAAAAAAATCAAAAAATTATTTACCGCGAAACTTCGGTACCACAAGTCCTTCTCATCTTTCAGCATATCCGAGTACTTCTCATACGGGTTATAACGCCCCGACCGCCCCTACCTGTGGGCCCCACGCCCTCTCTCGGTCCGTGGGCCCACCCTCGTCCGACGGTCGGTGCGCTAGTCCGGGAGGCTTGTAATACTTGTTTACTGACCCTGCAATCACCACGTGATCTTTCCCCGTGTTTTGTCCTCACTCACACGATACCGCGGATCACTTCCCGGTAGGTCACCCATCCTTAAATTGCTCCAGCTCAAGCACGCTTAACTCTGGAGTTCTCTCTGGACAAGTTCCCGAAAAGATAAGTGCACTTTGGTGACATAGGTAGCCAAATCAATTCTTATAAGCCTCTCCGCATATACAAGAAACCGGGATATTACAATCACCCCCACTCATAGAGCGCAACGTCCTCGTTGCGCACCAGGATCGTCACCCTAGATGGTGTGGGCCCACCTGACTCCACACACGTGTTTGGGTTCGGCTCTGATACCACTTATAACGGCCCTACCGCCCCTACCTGTGGGCCCCACGCCCTCTCTCGGTCCGTGGGCCCACCCTCGTCCGACGGTCGGTGCGCTAGTCCGGGAGGCTTGTAATACTTGTTTACTGACCCTGCAATCACCACGTGATCTTTCCCCGTGTTTTGTCCTCACTCACACGATACCGCGGATCACTTCCCGGTAGGTCACCCATCCTTAAATTGCTCCAGCTCAAGCACGCTTAACTCTGGAGTTCTCTCTGGACAAGTTCCCGAAAAGATAAGTGCACTTTGGTGACATAGGTAGCCAAATCAATTCTTATAAGCCTCTCCGCATATACAAGAAACCGGGATATTACAATCACCCCCACTCATAGAGCGCAACGTCCTCGTTGCGCACCAGGATCGTCACCCTAGATGGTGTGGGCCCACCTGACTCCACACACGTGTTTGGGTTCGGCTCTGATACCACTTATAACGGCCCTACCGCCCCTACCTGTGGGCCCCACGCCCTCTCTCGGTCCGTGGGCCCACCCTCGTCCGACGGTCGGTGCGCTAGTCCGGGAGGCTTGTAATACTTGTTTACTGACCCTGCAATCACCACGTGATATTTCCCCGTGTTTTGTCCTCACTCACACGATACCGCGAATCACTTCCCGGTAGGTCACCCATCCTTAAATTGCTCCAGCTCAAGCACGCTTAACTCTGGAGTTCTCTCTGGACAAGTTCCCGAAAAGATAAGTGCACTTTGGTGACATAGGTAGTCAAATCAATTCTTATAAGCCTCTCCGCATATACAAGAAACCGGGATGTTACACGGGTTGTCAACCCTATTGTGGAGAATCAGCAAAATCGCCTTCGTGATCTCAGTCGACAACTTAAACCTGAAAACATTAAAAACAAAAAAAGAAGAAATAAATACTAATAGATTCATAATCTAAATAAATTGAAATAATAATAAAAATTCACTTACCAACTCCCGTCTTCGAGCTTCGGGTCTAGTCGGATGCAATGGCCCCGTTTCGGCTGCTGAACAAGATCCTCGATCCTAATCTGTGTCCGCCAGGAGGCGTAGCTCGAGAACGGCGTCCTTGGGAACTGCCCAAACGAAGAGAATCCTCGTTATTCATGAGGAAAAAAACATAAAAACGTTAGTACATTGAATTTTAATATTCCTAATATTTCAAAAAAATCCAAAAAATTCTAAAACTTCTGAAAATTCAAAAAGTTCCGAAAATTAAAAAAAATTCCGAAAATTAAAAACAAAATCCAAAAATTCAAAACAAATCATAAAATTTTCAAAAAATTTCAAAAATGTCAAATTTTCAAAATGTTCCCAAATTTTCAAAACTTTCATAAAAATTCAAAAAAATAAAAATATTACCCTTATAGAAACATAAAGAAAATAAGATTTTACTCCAACCTTTTTCAATATCGACACATCTGCTTTCTTATTTTAATCGTCACTAGTATAGTTGTGCATCTTTTTCCACTGTTTGATGTAGTTTTTGTGACATCCCAAGAATGAGTTTTAGGGCCTTTTTCGATTAAAACCCTAAGGTGAGAACCCTAAATCTTGCGCCCAAAGAAACCCTAACCCTAGCTTCCCGAGGAAGAAAACCCTAGTTTGCGAAGAAAACCCTAGTTTGAGAAGGAAGCAATGTTTATGGCTCATAATCTCCGACTGAAATCAATTTGGGCGAGGATCATGCATGCTAAGTTGGGCTTGAGGATAGTTGGGCCAAACATCAGGCGAGAGAAAGAGTTGGACCGAAAGGAGCATTAGACGAAGCGTCAGGCCTGTTTCAGGTTGAGGAAAGCCCATAAGTGAAATGAAGTAGTGAAGCCCATTTCAAAGAATAATCTATTGTTTAGTTAAGGTTATTTTGGTGGCCCAAGAGGAAGGAGAAGAGAAACCCAAAGTCGCAAGTCCAATAAGTTCATTAAGGGCAATTTGGACATTCCCTGTGCAAACCTTGGGTTCCCTCTCCACCTCTATTTAAAGAAGAGCTCGTGGCATAGAGGAGGCAGAGAGTTTGGAGCGGCGAAGCCCTGCCGGAATCCCGCTGGAGCCACCACCGTTGAGCCACCTCGAAGGAGAAGCCACCTCGAACTAGAAGGCAGATCTGACCCGTTCTGGCGTAGAATAGAAAAGGATGAGCAAATCGAATCGGATCGACATGAAACTTGGTGAGCATGTTCCTGACTCTCATATCTAGCTATAGCCGCAAGAGGTTTGTAATTCGGAGTTACCGTTTGTAAGTTATACACGTTTTCCAGAGACAGATCCGCGCAAATCGGATCCGCGAGCAGCAACCATCTTGCAAGGAGATTTTCCGGCGAACCAGAAATAACCAGGAATCTATACAGATACTTCTGGAAAGCCCCGAGTCTTAGCTTTCTGTAAAGCTCAAATTCATCAAATTCGGAGATCCGTGATGAAAGTTATCGATGTATCTTTTTGTCTGGTACATTCTGGCCGATCCTCTAACCATCGTAGATCAGACCCGTTTTGGTAGAAGGGAGAAACGGATGAGAAGGTGTTATCCGAATGTGATGAATCTTGGAAAGGATATTCTATACTTACAGATATAGCTACAGCCGAAATCAAATTATCATTTGAAGTTATGGTTGGAAAGATATTTGTATTTTACCGAGACTATTCTTCGCAGCGCACATATCCGACCAGGCTGGATAGTTGGGCTGTTTGGTTAGGCAAATCAATCCGGATCATTCTGAAACCTTGCAGAGACATGTAGGACTCATGGAGGTAGATTCTGGTAGAAGGGTGACCGGTTTGGAGTTCCGGAACATGAGGAAACGTGCTGATGAAGTTAAGGCAGTGAATCTGCCCAAAGAAGAAGGAAGGAGAAAAATGTATTTTACCTTCAACCCAAAGGCAAATGTGAGGACTAGTTTGTGAATTCCTAGGATACGTTAGTTGGATTAGTAATATATGTATGTTTAGTGTAGGGATTAGTTATGATTGATAATTGATGATTGATGATTGATAATTGATTATTGATATTTGAATTATAATGAATAATTATGGAAAATGATGATATGGTTATGAAGTATATATTTGTTAAAAAGGATAATTGCTGATATGGTTAAGAAGTGTTATTCTTTGTTTGACGGCCTACAACGAGAAACTGAATATTGAAAAGCTTTAGTGAACGAGAAATTGTTTGACGGCCTACAACGAGGGACTGAATATTGTGAAGTTGTAGTGATCGAGAAGGGGCTGACGAGCCATTGTCAAGACCAGATGGGGTGGTGGCACCGTTACTATTATTTGTCAAGCACGGTATGGGTCGAAGCATGAGAATGAGTACCTTGAGTGGAGGTTCCTTGGGAATGTGAAGTAGACTTTCTAGGTTGATTGTTGTGAATAAATGAATGATTGTATTTATGAATATTTAAACAATGTTATATAGTAATGTTAATTATGTTAGGTTGGTTGTTACATGTGTTTAATGTCTATATTATGTATACTCATTATTGCTATATCAAATGATGTATCTAAGAATCTTGTGTGCCCCAAAAGCACACCCTCGCTGAGTATTCCCAAAATACTCACCACTCTTTCCCCTTTCAGGTTTCGTTTAAGAGATCATTTGACGTGGAGTGCATGTCAAGTTATTTATTAAGGTTTCCCCGGGATAGGGTGTCTCAATTTTGGTTTTAGACTTTCAGAGTTCAAGTTTCCAGCATAATTTCAATATTTATGAAACTCTTCAAAAGTAGAAATAAGATCTTCAAATTAGGTAGTTAAAAGGAGAAAATCTTCATGGTAAAGAAACAATTACGTGTATATATATATATTTAATTGGTGATCCAAAGCAGTAAATATTTTTTAAATGGGAAAAATGAACGTTAAACGGTAACAAAATACTTAAAAAGGTAAACAGAAGTAATATTACTTCGATTGGTAATATTATAGGGATAGAATAGAAAATAATAAAAATATTAAATTGTATAATTATGAGAATGACAAAGTTATGATGATGGCTGCCATCACCGATAATTTGATTAGCTTTTTTCACCTTGGCTTAGCCCGATGTATAAATGAGTAAAAATTAGAAATGAGCCCAAAATCCGAAAAAAACTATAAAACCAAAAATCTTGATAAAACGAGGATAGAGCCATAAATCAAGAAGTTAGGTATCTTAACCAAATACAACTCACTTAAACCCATAAATCACCACTAAATCTAAGTGAGCATAAATTTGACACTATTATTATTACAGTCTATAAACATCTATACTATTAAAACATGATCACTTCAGAAAAAAACATAGGAAACATGTTTTTTATATTACATGAAGCCATTGGGCACATTTTATTTTACTAGAGGCTCAGTAAATGATTTTGGTAATTTATCATTGATATTAAACATGTTGACCAAAAAACAATTATTCACATTAAACATATTGTCAAACAACTCTAGGATTCTAAATATATATATATATATATATATATATATATATATATATATATATATTTAATTAAATTAACAAATCAAACACACAAAAATCTCTTGAAAACCCTAAATCAAAATATATTTTTTTCTATAGAATATCTTGAAAACTCATGGACTCTGTGTGTGTGAGAGAGTTGGTAGCATTCACGTTTTACCTTAAAGTTTCACCATTTTCTGTATTTCGATTTTGGTCTTGGAATTCGTAAAACAGAAAAATCAAAAGAAATAAAATTGGGTCTACGAAAATTAGAGAAGAGGAAACAATATCTTCGAGATTGATTACTTCTTCCTCTTCTCTCTCTAATAGATTCAAGAGATATCCTACAACCACCGCATCAACAGCTTCAACCACCACCAGATATGTTAATGAGTCATTAATGTAACTCTAACGCCGCCGCAATAATGGTCCGACTTCAACATCTCAATCTCGCACCACAACAACACCAACCACCTCAAACGCTTCAGCATCAACAACATCAAGTTAATGGATTAGAAAACGCTCGAATTGCTTGGATTCGACGACATATCAACTTCTTCTCAGCCGATGCGATTTGGGGTCGATTAGAATCGGCAAACAACAAGTGAAGAAGAAGCGAGGTAAATACGCTCATGATAGTAACGCTCTCTGTAACTGTAAAATTGTAGATGACGAAATGGAGATATAAGCATGGAAGGGAAGATGAAAAGTAGGTTTCTGTGACTGCAAAATTGGATTTAAAATATTCACCCATAATCAACGTATATAATTTGTTGCTGCCATGTAGGTAGGTATAAATGGTATTTATATTAAGGGGTATACTGAACATAATGAATAGAAAATAATGGGATAAAAATGAATTGAATAACATCAATTTAAGGGATAAATGGGATGATATGAATAATATCTTTTTACTTTTGTTTTATTTTTGTATCTCATACATTCCATCTCGTTCATCTTGTTTTGAGTAGTGGAATGATTTTTTTTTGGTCAACTAGTAGTAGAATGATTTACAACATAATTTGCTTACACTCTTAATTATTCCAACATAACATGTGGGATAAACAACTTTGAATTTTCATTTTAAATGGTAACATATATATATATATATATATATATATATATATGTATGAGTAGTGGATTGGTAACTTTGACCTATTCGATAAGATATTATGGAATAGGTCATTTCACCTAATTTTATGCAGAAAAGAGTCATCCAGGTTTTGAGGATTCCATTTTCTTCTTTAAGTTTTCAGGATTTCATTTTCTTCTTTAGCCATACTTTGATGATTTTAGGAGCTATACAAGTTCTAATATCGTACATACTTTGATGATTCTAGGAGCTATACGAGTTTTAAATATTGTAGACCTATTTACAATGAGTTTTTCATTGGAAATTTGAAACAAATAGAGTTGTCATCTTTCGAAATTATCCATTTCATGAAATGTCAATCTCCACCATAACTTCCAATTCCCACCATCAAAAATATTTTGACTGGTTTTGTTACATCTATGGTCATGGCTCTTGATACTATGTTTCCAGGTTTCTTGTGAAGAGGTTCTTATCATATGGAAATATTCTCCATTGAATTCACACACTGATGTCCACAATGAGTACCAAGAATAAAAACATATCACACATAGGTTTTATGTCATCACACCAAGTGACTAATATAATTCCAGAGTCATCACCTGATATGCCAACTGCTGGTAATGTAGAAATATCGAGGTTTGTTTAAATCTTTCTTACATTTTTCTTCTGATTATAGTTAAATAAAATTTGTACTCATGGTTCCTTTGGCTTGAGTGTCCATGCTATGATAGAATTTTTCTCGGTGCAGCGCTATTGTGTATGTCAACTCGAGTTTGAGTCGTCTCAATTTAGTTATTTTTTATGTGGTCGAAAACTTATGTCTACGGTGAGACACAACAGATTGTCGATTAGTATTGTTTTTTGGGTTTTTTTGTATAATATAGATGTTCTAATTAGTATATCATTGGTAATACCTAATTAGTTTAAAATGAAATAAATATATAAAATCTAATTAGTATAAGCTCAAATTCATCAATTATTGGTCCAAACCTAATTAGTATAAAACCTAATTAATATAAAATTTAATAAACTATAAAAACTTTATTTTTCAATAATAACTACACAATAATTTTACGATTCTAACTTATATTAGATTTCTAATCAGTTTGAGAATAACTTAATTCGGAAATATGGTATAAACATCAAAACACATATTGCTCAACAAATCAACAAAATATTATCTTTTCACTATAAATCTAATAATTACAAACTCAACATATTTGAATACTAACACTTAAATTAGATCTTATTTATCATTTCATATTTTTTATATCACACAATTTAATATACAAAGAATTTTACTCCGCACGGGCGCGCAAGTTAGAATATACATATTAGTATTATTATAATCTCCGGACACCGAAAAATTAATAAATTTGATATTTAAATTATAATAATTTATACTTTTTCTTTTTAAAATCCATTGAATATTTGTATTAAGTAAAAGTTAAATTTTAAGAATGTAAGAACAAAACTAAAAATATTGTAGTTTTTCATTTAATTTTGTTTATGAGGTATTTTTTTAATTTTTTTTACAATCATGTTTGGCTCGGTTGTTAGTTTTGTCATATACTTAACAAAAATGTTTATTTTGAACTTAGTTCTCGAACCCTAGACGACAGTCATTTTTATCTATAGATGATAATTTATTATTCTCGAATATTATTGTTATTACATTCATCAAACACGTGTTAAGAATAATGTAATTTACTAGGTATATTATATTAATTTATATTATATTTTTATAATAATTTATCTTTTTAAAACCCACTGGTTCTTTAAATTAAAAGAAATTTTATTTTTACAGTGGAAAAATAAAACACTAAAAATATTGTAAATGTTTATCTAATTAATTTTATGTAATAATTTTTCCATCTAGTATATAATCAGATTTTTTCACTCGGTATTCTTATCATATCATCATTAAAAATTGTTTCCTTTGGAACTTAGCTTTTATGGGCAGTGAGGAACGTTTATGGGCCGAGATATAGTTCATTCACCAACTCATTTTGGCCGAGTTGGAAGGCCAGATCGCCGATTACCCTAGCAAGAACTCAAGTCGGTGGCCGCCTGAAGCAAAATGAAATATTTCTCTTATTTCTGAGATACTCGCTAATATAGATTCGTATAAATAGCAGTCATAATGGCTGGGAGAAAAAGATCCGCAAAAAAATAGCACTAGTATAAGTTCTTGGCAACATTAGACTTTTACTGAAACGCTTACAAACAACAATAAAAACCATCTTTGGATCTATGCCTTTGTTTTTTCTCAAAAGTTTATGTTCCCTCAAAAATCCTTTACAAAAAATGATTGTGTGAATTTCGACTCACACAGAGACTGCCTGCAAAATCCACAGCCCGGTTTCGTTGTGTGTCAAAGGACTGGGCTTTCATTCTCTGCTGTGAAAATTTCACCGATCTGTTCTTGAAGGTGGCTTCTGCTCGTCTGCGTCTCATTTTCACTTTCCAAGCTGATGGTAAGTGGTCCTTTTTCTCGTCACCTCAGTCTTTGGTTTCAGACAAGAACTCTCTTCTAGTTTTCGATAATCATATGCGTGCATTTCCCTAAAGATTATCAAAATAGCTCTTAGAACTCTCTTGTAGTTGTCAAAATATTGTAGACCGATTTACAATATGTTTTGCATAGGAACTTTCAAACAAATAGAGTTTTCATCTTTCGACATTATCCAATTCATGGAATGTCAATCTCCATCATAACTTCCAATTTTCACTTTCAAAAATATTTTGACTATGTTTTGCTACATCTATGATCATGCCTCTTAATACTATGTTTCCAGGTTTCTTGTGAAGAAGTGCTTATCAGATGAGAATATTCTCCATGAAAGTCGCACACTGATACCCACAATGAATAGCAAGCATGAAAGAATATCACACAGAGGTTTCATGTCGTCACACCAAGTGACTAGTATAATCTCACATTCATCACCTGATTTGCCAACTACTGGTTGTAAAAAGAAATAAATTAAGGGGAAGAGAAACAATTAAATGGTTTTAGCAAAAAATATAATAATAAGGAATGAAAAAAATAAGTATATATTTGCTTTGGAAAACAAATAATATTTATTATATGATTGTACTAAAATATAAAAAGATGGATCTTATGGCTAGCACTATAAGAAAACTGCTCATTCCGGACGGCTAAATCCGTCGGTATCTCGTCGGAAACACCTATTACCGACGGATTTCGACGGATTTGAGTCATCGGATCTATCTCCTCGGAAATCGAAATTCGTCGGAAATTCGTCGGATTTTTGACGGATTTCCGAGGGCAAAATTACCCGACGGATTTCTGAGGGCAAAATTACCCGACGGATTTCTGAGGGCAAAATTACCCGACGAATTTCTGAGAACCAATTCATCTGGGACAATTCCATGGGATTACCGAAGACAATGCCGTCTGGAATAATTCCGAGGAATTTCGGAAGACTAGCCCGTTCGGGTATTTCCGAGAGATTTCCGAGGACTATTCTGTCCGGAAATTTCCGAGAGATTTCCAAGGACCAGTCCGTCCGTATAATTCCGACGGATTTTTGAGAGATTTCCGAAGGATTAATTAAGTTTCCCCGGCTAAACTTTATCCTCCGGCTAAATTTTCTCCCTCATAAATCCATCGCTAAACCCTCGGAAATCCCTCGGCTAATTACTCACATTCCCCTGGCTAAACTTAATCCGTCGGAAATCTATCCCTAAACCCTCGGAAATCCCTCGGAAATCCCTCGGCTAATTACTGACATTCCCCCAGCTAAACTTCATCTGTCGGAAATCCCTCGGAAAATTTTGAGATATTTCCGACGGATTTTTAATAATCGATATTTAAAAAAAAACTAATTTATTTTAATTAATGAATTATTCATTTTAAAAATAATTTTTAAAAATCGAAAATAAAAATTAATTAATATTTAAAAATCTTATAAAATTATTAAATATTATTAAATGTTTTAGAAGTTGTTGGAAAGTTTTTTTAAAAAAACTAAATCAAAATAAATCATCCGGAAAATCATCAAACTTTGATTTAAAGTAATCCGCCATTTTCCCGCTCTTCGTTTTCTGAGTCGAGATCTCGTCCTCCAAAGCTGTGACCTTCTCCTTGAGCTCTTCATTTTGCCGGATAATGTCTTCATCCATCGAGAAACCGGCCGACGAAGATGCTCGTTGGGTCGCAATCTTACCCGACCATGGCCGATGAACTTTTTAACGGGTACCTCCTACAAAAAAAAAATACAAAAACATTAGATCTTTTATTAACAAATAATTTTATAAATTGAAACGATAATCTATAATTTTTACTTACCCCGAGAACTAGGTCGTTG
This sequence comes from Eutrema japonicum, assembly GCA_030161315.1. NCBI lineage: Eukaryota > Viridiplantae > Streptophyta > Magnoliopsida > Brassicales > Brassicaceae > Eutrema > Eutrema japonicum. The sequence goes on along the minus strand of BSQW01000007.1, from coordinate 34,119,386 downwards.
ATCTCGATCCCAGTGAGGTCTCTGGAATCAGTGATGCCGTCCTGCGATCTCTCGGTCAGGACCTCCTCTTGCGCATTCGTCACCTTTTCGACGATCTCCCTGACGGCAGGATCTTGAATTTGGCCGGTCTTCTTGTTGGTGTGCGTCCTCACCATCACTTTCAGGTGATTGGGAGCTTCACCGTCTTCCTCCGTCTACAAAATAACTAAAACCGTTAGTTACTAATAAATATATTAACAACGATATTTGAAAATAACTAAAAACACTAAAATACTTACTATTTCGATTTCGTTTTTTTTGAAGCTCTTCGCCTCGTTGTTGTGGACAGCGGGTCCCTTCTCTTCTCGGGGACTCTTCCGGTTATTGGAGTTAGTCTGAGAGAGAGCTTCTGTCTAGGGCTCTTCCCAGTACTGGATGTAGTCCTTCCACACGTCCGCGTTCAAGCCTTTTGGCTTAGCTCCACCCCTTCTCCAAACCTGCTTCCACTCGTACATGTTGCGTGAGAATTGCGTTTCGTCTCCACCATTTTTGTGATGGTAGACCTCCAATTAAATTCTTGGTACAAAAGAAATAGAATTAAAGATGTTAAAAAATGTCAAATTATATAACAAAAATTAAATAAATTATAACTTACCGCAAACGTTCGAAACCAAAGGTTTTTTGTCTGACCGAACGTCCAAAAATTTCTTGTGCGGTTTGTCGAGGATGGAGTGAGACATTGTCAAAACCGACTTGCTAATGCCATTTCCGGATATTCCAAATCTATAAAAAACAAGAATCTGTAATAAAAAAGAAATATATATTACCAGGTAGATCTCGGAATACGGAGGTCCGGATCGAGAACTATGAGCAATTCTCGTCTCGGCTGTCGGGCTAGCTCCTCAACGGTCATGACCGGAGGAGGAGCTTCACTGTGACTGTCCGGTATAGGAGGCATAGGAGACGGAAAAGAACTCGGGTTCGTAGTTGTGGAAGTGCTCCTCCTCCCCGATTGCCTCGAACCACCATGACGGTCATGATCGAATTGAACGTAAGACCTACAAAAATAAAAACAGAAAAACCGAATTATTTAAAAAAACATCTAAATAATCATAAATATTTTCCGTAAAATTCAATAAACCATTATCAATACTTTCTTAATACATTTAAAAATATATTTTTTAAAAAAGAATTTCTAATAACTTTTTTATAAATTTAACTATAAAAACGTTTAAAATATATATATATATTTGTAAAAACGTTTTAAAAATAGATTTATAAAAAACATTTATTAAAAATATATTTATAAATATAATCACAAATTCAACAAAATTTAACAACCTAATTAACCTAATTAAATATAACAATTATAAAAATTTCAACAAAATCTAATCTAAAAACTAATCACGAATTCAACAAAATCCACAAATCCAAAAAAATCCACAAATCCAAAACAAATCAACAGAATCTATCAACCTAATCTAATTCCATAAAATCCACATATTTCACATCCTAATTTAACAACAACAACAACAAAATTTGTGAATTACATTTGTGCTGGCGGTGGTGGGCTGCGGTCGGCAGCGTCCGCGGGGTTAAGCTCGGACGAAGAAGAAAAGAAGAAGAAAAGAAGAAGAGAGACGAAGAAAAGAAGAAGAGATTTGAGAGAGAAGATCGGAGAATATCGGAGAAGAAGAAAAGAAGAGAGAAGTTCGGAGAAGAAATGAGAGAGAAGGTCAATATTTATAAAGGTTTCCGACGGACCCTTTCCATCGGGAATCAGTCGGAAATCAAATTTAATTAACCGCCTCAATTTTGAGCAATTCTCGTTTGGCGGTTTAATTCCGAGGGATTTTTGACGGACATTGAAATTACATGCTTTCTCATTGTCCAATCAACACGGTCTAATCTTGAAAAATATCTTAATCCATCGGAAATGCTTCAGAAATTTTCGAGGGATTTCCGACATATCTTGATATTTTGATGTTTTACACTTAACAATTTTTCGAGTCTAAATCAATAAAATCTCAAAGTCCGTGGGAAATGCGTCGGAAATATACGAGCAATTTCGATGGTTTTAGTGTATAAGGTATATATTTTCAAGATTTTATTAAATTTGGTGTTTAATAGCGATTAATGTCACTTAGTAATAAGGAAAACCTTTTAAAACCAAACAAAAGACGTTCTTACGGAGTTTGTAACAATCGATCGAAAAACCAGTGCAAGCTATCATAAAAACACATATAACATCTAAGAACACTTATGTGTTTGCTTAGGGTTTCAATTAAAAATTTCAAAATGTTTAATTCTTTAAAATATTTCACAGAAAGTAGTTTTAATTTGTTACTTCTACATTTATCAAGACTAAACATGTTTAAAATCCGGCATATTTGAGGATTATTACCCTAAACTGTCGGGAATGCGTTGGAATATTCCGAGGGATTTCCGACGGACTTTGAGATTTTATTGTTTTAGACTCGAAAAAATGCTAAGTGTAAAACATCAAAATATCAAGATCCATCAGAAATCCCTCGAAATTTTCCAATGCATTTCCGATGGCTTAAGATTCCCCTGCTAAACTATATTATTACTGACATTCCCTTGGCTAATTATATAGTTTAGCCGAGGGTATCAGTTTTAACCAGGGATTCTTAATCCGTCGGAAATCCCTCGGAAATTTCCATCACATTTCTGACGGATTAAGAATCTCCGGCTAAACTATATAATTAGTGACATTCCCCCAGATAATTATATAGTTTAGCCGATGGTATCAGTTTTAGCCGGGGATTCTTAATCCGTTGGAAATCCCTCAGAATTTTTTCGTCGCATTTCCGACGGATTAAGAATCCCATGCTAAATTGATACCCGCAACTAAACTATATAATTAGTCGGGATTTCAATTCTAGCCGGGAAAAACTTGTTTTTATTTCATCAAAAGGTGAAAACTAGGTTTTTATTTCATCAAAAGGTGAAAAACATTACACGGCTGCAAAAGGACCTTATATAATGGTCCTAGCAGCTTAGACTCTGCTTTGAAAGATATAAAAAATACATAGAGAAATATAATTAATTACTACGAGTCCGACAAACAATCTGACGTAGCTGAATCGGAATCCTCATCAAATTCGCCGATATCTTCCTCAGAATCATCAAATACCTCGTAATCCCTGTCCATGGTTCAACCACGAGGTCAGCTTCAAGAGAATGCTCGATCGATTCTAAGTTACCAATTGCATTTTCCTGCAAAGGATCATGCTCGGAAACACCATAAACTCTTTTCCTTGGGTGTATCGACGTAACAGTAATCCAGGGGTCTTTCTTGTTCCTAACCTGGGGGTATCGAATGTAGGAAATATGATCCGCTTGTGAAGCAAGAATGAAAGGATCATATTTTTGAAGTCACCTTCGAGAGTGGACATATGTAACACCAAATGCATCTTGACGTAGACCTTCAACTGGATTATACCAATCACAATAGAACGCAATGCACCTCAAGTTGATCATTCCCGGACCTTAGCCCATGGTCCATATTTCCCTTATTGATCAACCTTTGTTTCATTGATATCTTGTTTGCTTTGTTTTAGTTTCCATTTCTCTTTTAGTCATATTCCATTTACATTTCACCTTATTTCACCCATGAAAAATCTACCATCTCATTAGCCTAGCTTAGGAAGTTTCTTAGATTCATTGTGACTAGTTAGCTCCTTGATATGCTCAATTTAATACCCTAAAAAGTACTAAAGCAGTTGCTGCAGTAAATCAGGGGTCGAACACAAGAACTCAAGAATCACTCAATAGATTCTATAGATCAGAAACAAGCTAAACCAGATGATGTAATTGAAAAACAGGGTTGCAAGTAAAACGTTTGTAAATTCAATTGGGGGAATGTAGGCTTAGGGTATTTCTCAGGAAATCAATGAATGCAGGTAAACTCATTAACATGATTCAGATTAAGCACTGTTCTAGAACTCAAATCACTAAAATATAATTAACCAACTCTCGTTGCGAAAACTATCTAAATCTAAATCCTAGAAATTCCAAATCTCTTTGCGAATCCTAAAGTCTAAATCAGCTTTAAAATCAGGTTTGATATGTTCACAAATCAATTAAACCAAATCTCTTTGCGAATAATCAATTTGCTCACCTAAGGTTCTATCAGGTAATTAATCGCACTCTCGTGCCTAATTAATTATCCTAAGATCTAAATTCTAGGTGACTAATCTAGAAGTAGCCTTGAGAACAACCTAAGGTGAAGAACTAATCAGATAGTGAATCCTAACAGATAATCAACCTAGCATTCAAAGAAATCCCTATGAGAAAACCCTAAACCTAACAGGAGATCTACTCAGACATGGATATTAAATTAATAAACATGTTGAATAAATACTCTTATATTAAATCAGAAAGAGAAACAAGGTTTTGAGATCTGATCTCGGACGAAGGGAAACCAGACTTGTCTCTCCCCAAAATCTCTCTTAAACTAAAGCAAAAATAAAGCATAGCCTAAACAATGGCTGTAAAATCCTATTTATAACCTAAATCACGATTTGGGGCCTTCTTGTAATTATCCAAGTCTTCTGGGCACTTTTTGCAATTCTTCAAACTTCATTAAGTCGCGACTTTGAAATCTGCTTCGATGGGTATCGATCGATACCAGGGGGTATCGATCGATACTTGACGTGAATTCGAGTAATTTAGCCAGCAGACTTCAGTTTCGCTCCCGAATGTTCCATAAACTCAAATATCTCCAAGAATACTCCAAATGTGCTAAAACCTGTAAAGGACTCTAAAAGACTCCAAAATACTATAAAGACTCTATAAAAAGGACTTATATCATGGCTTAAATAGGGTAAAAAACCATGATATATCAACTCCCCCAGACTTAGCCTTTTGCTTGCCCTCAAGCAAATAGAAGACTAAACCAGAAAAAGAGGTTTGAAAACGTAGAGACTCACCTGTTCCTGAACCATCGAAAAGACCCTTTTCCCAAGTACCCAAATGTCACCTGATCAGCTTTCGATCTAACCACCATGTACTTCTCCGTAGACATTTGCAGCTTTTCCAGACTCCACACAAAATCCCACAGCATTATTCAAGTAAAGCCCTCATCGCCAGTTTCATCTCTGCTGCTAATTTTTAAGAACCTTCTAGACTCTTTACCAGACAATATCTTGACAAAGGAACCACCCTTTTCACACTTCTTTTGTATCAATTTCTCTCCTCCAGACTTATTTCTTATTATATCCTTATTATTTTTTTTATTTTCAGCTTAGCATATACATATCAAGGTAGGAGACGCGAGTATTGATGGTGTTTGCCACCAAATCCCCGGTTCTTCCCTCTCTATGTATCAAAGGATGTAGGCGAATAATGGCATCATAGGAAAATCCTAGCCTCGCTTCCAATCCTTTGTGTGATCATCCCCTCTTAAGTAGAATAATGGGATCGCTGGAAATTTTCCTAACCCTCTACTCAGAAGAAAATCATTTCAATCTTTTATGCTCTTAATCTATCAACTTATTTCAGGGGAGAGAGATACCATAATCCTAAACACACGGGTTCCTTTATCAGATATGAATGATGAATCAAGCTCTATGAACACTAACCACATTGATGAAGTGCAAAAATTTGGCTCAGGCTTCAGAAGAACTCTGCTGGAGACATGAATGTTTTCTAGTCAACTGGTCAGTCTTTGGATTTTTCATTAGTCGATCTAGAACTGATCCTGTAACACTGTGCACTCAAAAACAAAATCACATCAATAGGTTCAAGCACAGGATCATAATCTCCAACAAATTTTGACTCAATAAAACAGTTTTGACTCTATAAAACGACTGACTCTAAGAAAAACAAAAACGTTGTCAGCAGACACCTCCCCCAGACTTGAACAACACTGTCCCCAGTGTTATCTAGCCTAGAGTAGGTGGACAAAAACAAATGAACTGAGTGGATTTTTGGAGATGAAGAACCGTACCTGTACAGGGTATCGATCGATACTAGGCAGTATCGATCGATACCAGCCGTATTTCGACACAAAGATTTAAAAATCAGTGGTGTCGAGTTGCTTAACCAGGGAAAACGTTCCATTGTGTTAGAAGTTAGCACTGTTAGGATCACTCAAAAACAGGTTAAAAGCAACATGGTAGATCAAAGATGAATCCAAGGTAGTCAAATGCAAAAACAGACAGTGACATAAGTTCAACAGAAGATCAGATAAGACTAATCCTGCGTCTCCTCGGAATCGCTCTCATCATCAGCAGCAGGTGCGGTGTGTGAAGGTCCAGGCTGGGACGATGGATCAGTGTCAGTCGTGCATCGGCAACGAACAGCAGCCCAGATGCTCCTCAAGCTGGAGATCATAAATCTCTGGAAGGCAGCTGGCTCCATCGGAACATCTGTGTCTGCAGGCCACTGTGGCTCAGGAATAGGTGTGTATGGGGCAGCCTGTGTACGTCCTCTCTGACGTGAAGTGGATGGGATACCAGCAGGTGGACGAACCTGTCGTCGAGTCGCAGAGAGCGAAGTCAGGAGCTCTGCAGGAGGCTCGAAACGAAGCAGAGTGGGATCCTCAGATAGGTCTGTCAAATCCCTAGCAGGTAGCTGTACCAGAAAGCTCCCATCGGATCGGTTAAGAATCCACTTCCTCCCGGGCTTCAACCACTTAAGGTTCCGCATGTGAGCTTCGTCCAAGTATCGACGCGAAGTGACAATCGAGCAGCTGGTAGTGCTGATGCCGAGGTGCTCGAAGACAGGTGTTAGAAGACTACCAATGGTCTCCTTCTTCGTGCTCGTGCCTGTGAATGGCTTGATCTTCAGAGAGACCAAATGATGTGCAAAGACAGCTCCAAGGTTAACATCTTCCAGCTCAGGCCACTCAAAATCCTGCTCAGGGATGATGTCTCTGACAGCCAGAAACAAAAGCAGAAGCTCAGATACTCTCATCTTGTTAGGCTCCATCTTGCACAGAAGAGTAGTGCTCAGGATCCTAACGAAGCATCGCAGGACTGGATGTCGAATGTCCATCTGAGTGGACGTCTTAGAGTCATAGACACCGTTCCCAAACCATGCCCAGAATCCGCGCATGTCAGGATGAGAAGCTGGAAGAGCAGACCTCCTGCGGTCCCGTCGAAACCCGTACATATCACAGAGATCAGGGAGTGAAATCCTGTGCCTGACTCCGCGAGCCATGAAAGATAGGGTGCCATCTTGTGCGTCTCGCAGGGCCTCGTCTGAATAGCTGACACGAGCCGTCGCCATGAACTGACGAACCAAGTCTGGGTAAAGGTCACGCTGCTGTGTAGCCATGTGACCGAAACCAATTCGCTCGAGTAGACGAGCCAAATCTGAGTCAAGACCCAGCTGATGTAGAGAGACTCCGTCGATAAACCTAGTAGGCTCGATGGTGACACCCAACCACGCGTTGTAGAACAGCGTGTCGAAATCGTCCCATTCCTCAGAAATGGGTCTAAAGGCGGTGTCGTCACTTAAGGCATGCGCCTTCTCCTGTCCATCCCAATCTCGCTGACAAGGGATCCTGGCCTTCTCGTTCAGCTTAGGCCAATGACTTCTGCGTGGGACGGCAGGATTATCCGTAGTAGGCGGGTTAGAGCTCGATGCGCCTGTAGTCCTGGCTCTCTTGGACTGAGATGCCATCTTTGCGGATTGATGAAACAAATGCTAGAAGGAGATAGAGGATGAAAATCCAATGATTCTAGGCACTTGAATCATCAAAATCGGTGAAGAATTTGAAAAGTTGCGATTTGAGAGGGAGAGAGAGAGCGGCGTCGATCGATAGAGGAGAAAGAGAAGAGAGAAGAACCCGTAGGGTTTTAAGGAAACTTACTTGGCCATGGGGTATCGATCGATTTGGTATTTGGTCGACACGGGATGGTGTCGATCGACACATGTGTGGAATGAAGTTCCTCTTATGGCACTGCGTATCGATCGATACTATGCAGTATCGATCGACACTCATCGCGGAAATCTGCTTCACGTTTTGACACAAGACACGAAACTAAAAATAAACAAAGATAGAAAGGTTTATGTACATACTTACCAGTGGGTTGCCTCCCACCAAGCGCTTGTTTTACGTCGCGAGCTTGACTGTACTGGCGATCAGTCAGGAGAAAGGTGAGAACTTGCGTCGAAACAAGCTCCACGATTCGATATCGCCAACGTCAGAGTTCTGCTCAGCATGTGTTCCACGAACTCTGGTCCTTTTTCTTTCAGCTCTGAGGTGAGAAGTACTCTTGCTTTGGAGAATGGCTTTGAATTACCCGTGCTTTTCACCTTATAATGGATCGAGTCACCATCGCATCTCTGAGGTTTCAAAATCACAGAAGGAGTACTCTTCACTTCTTCGCACTTTTCCTGGTCCTTTGTCATAACCATTTCAGCATCTTTCTTGATTGGGGTAGAAGGACCATCTAGAATATCCGTGACAGTTGGTATGTCAGGAGGTTCTCCCAAAAGATCATTCATCAGCGTATCTCCTGTGACAATGGTGGTGCAAGAGATATGTGTAGGAGTTCTCCTACCAGGTATGGCATCGTAGTACACCTCCTTGTCAATATATGAGAACGAGATCTTCTTGCTTGGCGTATCCATGATCGCACCAACCGTGGCCATGAACGGTCTTCCCAAGATCAATTGCGTAGTAGAATTTGCACTCATCTCAATAACTTGAAAATCGGTAGGGACCAGGCAACTTCCTACTGTGACAAGCAAATCGGCGATTGCACCATATGGAGTAGAGGTAGACGAATTCGCGAATGTGATAGACGTCTTGGGAGATCGAATATCAGCTCCCAATCGCTCTGCAATTGCCTTAGACATAACATTAACGCTAGCTCCTGAGTCAACGAGAGACTCTTCGAATTTAGCTCCAGAGATAGAGCATGGAACTGAGAAAATTCCTGGGTCTGCCCGTTTAGTCAGCTGCGCCAGAGGAGGTGGTCGAGGATACGGTAATTTAGGATTGTAGCTCCTTTGCTCAATCAGATCAGGCGTCTGCATACTCTCCGGCTCAATCTGCGAGGGGTATCGATCGATACCAGGTCGGGTGTCGATCGATACTCTGGGTTCTGACACGTTTCGAGAAACGATTTGGATTGGTATCGATCGATACTTGGTGGTGTCGGTCGATATCTTGACGATTTCAGAATCCTCCTCGTCGTTCTTGGTAGAATTTGCTACAAGCCTGGCAGTCTGGGCTAACTGTGTATCCAAAATCGTCTGACGAACACTGAGAGCTTCGATTTTGCTATTCGGATCAGAGTACAAGGTATCCAATCTCCCATTGAAGGTCGCTGTCATCTGCTGCTGTCCGTGAAGGAGCTGTTCAAGCATGGATTCTATCCTGTTTTCAGAAGATCTGGGTGGTGCGGATGTGTATCTATGCCTTTGATCTTGAGGTCCATCTCTACCCACGTAGTTGACATGTTCCACTGCATTCTCTTCAGCAAAATAAACATTCTTCTTCTGCTTGCTCATCAACAGATTGTGCACTGAATCCAGTTTCGCATGCACTTCAGCAATCTGCGCACCCTCCATGTTTTCAGCTTGCTTCTTTCGCTCAAGATCTGCATTCTTGGCGCTATGGCTAGATGCAAAGTTTTCGATCAGCTGGTAAGCATCGTCAGGATATCTGGTAAAGAAGTTTCCATTGCTAGCAGAATCCAATGCCATCTGGTACCGACAATCAATTCCTCTGAAGAAGAATTTCAGCAACTGAACCATGTCGAAACCATGATGCGGACAGTCCCTCTGATAAGATCTAAATCGCTCCCAAGCAACCTTAAGTCCTTCAGTTCTTCCCTGAGAGAATTTAGAGATCTTGTTCCTGATTTCCTCGGATCTCGCATCATCGAAGAAGTTGTTCAAGAAAGCACTCTTGATCTCTTCCCAGGTAGTCAGTGATCCAGGAGGTAACTGCCTCAGCCAGTAAGTAGCTTCCCCACCAAGAGAGTATGGGAAGAGCTTGCAGAAGAGATAATCGTAGGACACTCCATTGCTCTTGATGCTAGTGACCAAGTCCTCGAATTTCTCTACATGATCCATTGGATGCTCATGAGGCAAACCATGGAAGAGATGCTGTCCTACTAGAGTGTAGTAAGCAGGCTTCAGCTCAAAGTCATTCCGCTCATATGCAGGGGGACGAATCGCAGAGCGATTGGCGAAAAATTGCTCTGGCCTGTTGTGTTCACCAATCGTTCTACCACGATTAACCACAGCATCCCTTGCGTCCCTAGCGGCATTCTCAGCGACAACAGGAGCAGGTGGAATGACAATCCCCTCTCCATCCAGACGTTGTCCTTGCTCATTGCACAACCGACCCTGTTGGTCCCTGTAAGCTCCAGCAGCATCACGAACCAACCCAACTTGATTGTTGTTCATCTTAACTGACTTCTTTGCTTTCCTGTTTGTGCGTTCCACTTGTGCTAGCTGTTCCAGTGATAGATCAACTAGCGGAGTGCTCTTTTTGCTTCTGGTTTCAAGATTATGCATGCACCTGAAATCACAAGTAAAGAGCGTAAGTAACTGAAATTTACGACGGGTATCGACCGATACTCAAGGGTATCGATCGATACTCGGGCGATTTAGACGAATTTCCTAGCTAAAATCTAACGGCGAATTGAGTCCCCGGCAACGGCGCCAAAATTGATATGCTCAATTTAATACCCTAAAAAGTACTAAAGCAGTTGCTGCAGTAAATCAGGGGTCGAACACAAGAACTCAAGAATCACTCAATAGATTCTATAGATCAGAAACAAGCTAAACCAGATGATGTAATTGAAAAACAGGGTTGCAAGTAAAACGTTTGTAAATTCAATTGGGGGAATGTAGGCTTAGGGTATTTCTCAGGAAATCAATGAATGCAGGTAAACTCATTAACAGGATTCAGATTAAGCACTGTTCTAGAACTCAAATCACTAAAATATAATTAACCAACTCTCGTTGCGAAAACTATCTAAATCTAAATCCTAGAAATTCCAAATCTCTTTGCGAATCCTAAAGTCTAAATCAGCTTTAAAATCAGGTTTGATATGTTCACAAATCAATTAAACCAAATCTCTTTGCGAATAATCAATTTGCTCACCTAAGGTTCTATCAGGTAATTAATCGCACTCTCGTGCCTAATTAATTATCCTAAGATCTAAATTCTAGGTGACTAATCTAGAAGTAGCATTGAGAACAACCTAAGGTGAAGAACTAATCAGATAGTGAATCCTAACAAATAATCAACCTAGCATTCAAAGAAATCCCTATGAGAAAACCCTAAACCTAACAGGAGATCTACTCAGACATGGATATTAAATTAATAAACATGTTGAATAAATACTCTTATATTAAATCAGAAAGAGAAACAAGGTTTTGAGATCTGATCTCGGACGAAGGGAAACCAGACTTGTCTCTCCCCAAAATCTCTCTTAAACTAAAGCAAAAATAAAGCATAGCCTAAACAATGGCTGTAAAATCCTATTTATAACCTAAATCACGATTTGGGGCCTTCTTGTAATTATCCAAGTCTTCTGGGCACTTTTTGCAATTCTTCAAACTTCATTAAGTCGCGACTTTGAAATCTGCTTCGATGGGTATCGATCGATACCAGGGGGTATCGATCGATACTTGACGTGAATTCGAGTAATTTAGCCAGCAGACTTCAGTTTCGCTCCCGAATGTTCCATAAACTCAAATATCTCCAAGAATACTCCAAATGTGCTAAAACCTGTAAAGGACTCTAAAAGACTCCAAAATACTATAAAGACTCTATAAAAAGGACTTATATCATGGCTTAAATAGGGTAAAAAACCATGATATATCACTCCTCCACATGGATTCAATCCTTATTTACTCATGATTTCCTGGCACTTGGGGTAGATTTAGGTTTAAGAGCTTTTCATGCATCACTGCATCAACTATTTCTTAATAGATTATACATCAAAATTTACTAGAAACTAAACAATAAAACGGGGTTTCACATCATCTCAACATAAACAAATCTATACCCATTTTTTTAACAAACATCATTTGCCTTCAATATGTCAAATCTCTTATTTATCACCTGATTTCTGATAAATACGTTTGGAATCTAAAAAGAGAAACGCATTCCCTTCCATTTTTACATTTATATATCTCTATATTGTCTACTCCAAATGCCATTGCCGATTTGAATCATTATTTAAACCAGAGGGTCCAAATAGAATTCCATAATAAAGTTATCCCAAGACTTTATGTTATTCTCTATCACATAATTAGGAATTTTGACAATGTATCTCCTGAATGAAGGGAGTTGGCGCCTTGCCTTTTGAAATGCGTTTTTGAACCCTTAACAAAGTCCCGCCAAGAGTCACCAATTAATTTGCTGGGGGATTCTGGATTGGTTGCTTTCGCAGCTTTCGCCGTCGCAGACAAATTCAACGTAGCTGGATTCGTAGTTTCAGAGTAATCCCCTTTCGAAGGAGGTGATTTAGGGAGATCTAGATATGGTGAGGATGTCACTTTTACTTGATCTGAGATTTGTTTAATGGTCGAGAAAATCACATGGATAGAGCATTTGGGCATTCGGAGGAGAAGAGCTTGTTGGGTCTGGGGAGAAGTGAGTAACTTATTACTGGAACATATGCAGATCGATGAGAGTGAGTAGAATTTAATGGAGATGAATCTTGAAAGGGATTATTTTAAAGGTTTTTTCATCTCCATGAGGAGAAGAGTGTTCTAATGTCGTAAAAACATCGGGGGTGTTTAGATGAAGAGTTCATTTTTGCCCTATTAGAGAGAGAAAGAAAAGAATATTTCATGCCAATCTTTTTCAATATTGACACATCTGCTTTCTTATTTGAATCTTCACTAGTATTGTTGTGCATTTTTCCCACTGTTCAATGTATTTTGGATTTTAGACTTTCAGAGTTCAAGTTTCTTGTGTACGTTCAATATTTATGAAACTCTTCAAAAGTAGAAATAAGATCTTCAAATTGGGTAGTTAAAAGGAGGAAACAATTAGGTGCACAATATATATTTAATTGGTGATCCAAAACGGTAAATATTTTTTAATGGGAAAAATGAACATTAAACGGTAACAAAACATAATATAAGATATTATGGAATAGGTCATTCCACCTAATTTTATTCAGAAAAGAGCCATCCATGTTTTGAGTATTCCATTTTCTTCTCTAGGTTTTGAGGATTCAATTTTCTTCTCTAGGTTTTGAGGATTCAATTTTCTTCTTTAGGCATACTTTGACGATTTTATGAGCTATACGAGTTCTAATATTGTACATACTTTGATGATTCTAGGAGCTTTACGAGTTCTAAATATTTTAGACCTACTTGCAATGAGTTTTGCATAGGAACTTTGAAAAAATAGAGTCATCATCTTTCGACATTATCCCTTTTATGGAATGTCAATATCCACCATAACTTCCAATTTCCACTTTCAAAAATAGTTTGAATGTGTTTCGCTACATCTATGATCATGACTCTTAATACTATGTTTCCAGTTTTCTTGTGAAGAAGTGCTTATCATATGGGGATATTATCCATTGAAGTCGCACACCGATATCCACAATGAGTAGCAAGCAGGAAAACATATCATACAGAGGCTTCATGTCATCACACCAAGTGACTAATATAATTTCAGAGTCATTGATAAGCTCAAATTAATACCCTAAAAGTACTTAAGCTTTGTAGATTCTAATACTCAGGGATCGAATCCACAGAGACTCAAGGAAACACATAATAGATTGTATAGATGAGAATTAAGCTAAGTGATAAATGGAATTGAAAACAATAAACAATAAAAAGGATGTAAAATCGATGGGAGAATATAGGCCCATGGTATTTCTCAGGAGATCAATGAATGCATGTAACCAATCAGTCAGGATTCAGATTTAGCGCGGTTCTTGAACTCAAATCACTAAGTTATAATTAACCAACTCTCGTTGCGAGAATTATCTAAATTTAAACTTCAGAATCCCAAATCCCTTTGCAAATTCCTAAGAATAAATCAGCCTTAAGACCGAGTTTGATATGTTCACAAATCAGTTAAACCAAATTTCTTTGCGAATAATCAATTTGCTCACCATAGGTTCTATCAGATTACTCAATTGCACTGTCGTTCCTAATCGATTAACCTAAGATCTAAGTTCCAGATTCGTCAACCTATAATTAGCTTTGAGAACAACATATGGTGAAGAACTAATTCAGATGGTGAATCATAACTAATCAATTACCAGCGATCAGAGAAAACCCTAAACCTAAGATGGATCCATTCAGACATGGAGAATGAAACAATCAACATAACTGAATAGATCATTAAAATAAACAATAAGAAAATAGTAACAAGAGGGTTCGAAATATTCTCTTAGATGAACAGATTTCTGACTTGTCTCCCTCACAAAGCTCTCTTTCAAAACCCAAGTAAAATAAAGCGTAGCCAACAAAAGTGGCTGAAAAACCTAATTAATACTACTAAACACGTTCTGGGGCTAATTGTAAATAATAGAGTCTTCTATGGCAAATTTGAAAATTCTTCAATCTTCAAAAAGTCGCGATCTTTGTCTGTCTGCAGTTAGCATCGACCGATACCATAAGTGTATCGATCGATGCTCGAGCTTCAAATCGGGTACTAAGCTGCACGAACTTCTGCTTCTGTCCAAAAAGCTCCAAAATGCCCTAATATCTCCAATTATGCTCCAAACGTGCCTAAAACCTGAAAAAACTCTATAAGACTACGAAAACACTAGAAAATCTCAATAAAAAAGACTTATATCATGGCTAAAAATGTGTAAAAACCATGATATATCAGTCATTATATATCAGTCATCACCTGATATGCCAGCTGTTGGTGATGTAGCAATATCGAGGGTTGTTTTTATTTTTTTACATTTTTCTTCTGATTATAGTTCAATAAACTATGTACTCCTGGTAAGCTCAAATTAATACCCTAAAAGTACTAAAGCTTTGTCAATTGTAATATTTATGGATCGAATCCACATAGACTCAAGAAAACACATAATAGATTTTAATGATTGAATTAAGCTAAGTGATCAATGAAATTAAAAGCAAATACGTAAATTAAACAAGTTGTAATTCGATTGGAAGAAAGATAGGTTCAGTGTATTTCTCAGGAAATCAATGAATGCAGATAAACTAACTAATCAGGGTTCAGGTTACGCATGGTTCTTGAACTCAAATCACTAAGGTATAATTAACCAACTCTCGTTGCGAGAATTATCTAAGTCTAAATCCTAGAATTCCAAATCTCTTTGCGAATCCTAAAGTCTAAACCAGCTTTTAGTTCAAGTTTGATTTGTTCACAAAACAACTAAACCAAATCTCTTTGCAAATAGTTATTTTGCTCACCCTAGGTTCTATCCGGCTTCTCAATTGCACTCTTGTGCCTAATCGATTAACCTAAGATCTAAGTTCTAGGTGATCAATCTAGAATTAGCTTTGAGAACAACCTTTGGTGGAGAACTAATTCAGATTTTGAACCCTAAACAACTAATCAACCTAGCATTCAAAGAAATCCCTTATGAGAATCCTAAACCTAACAAGATATCTACTCAGACATGGAGATTGAAACAATAAACACGACTGAATAAATACTTGAATAAATAATAAAGAAGAGAGTAAAACAAGGGTTCAAAATCTTCTCTCGGGCGAACAGAGTTTCAGACTTGTCTCCCTCCAAAAGCTCTTTCACCAAAAACCAAAGTAGAATAAAGCTTGAATGAATTGTAATAGCCAAAGTTGCTGAAAAACCTAATAAATAACCTAAAACACGTTATGGGCTTTCTTGTAAATAATAATGTCTTCTGGGGCAATTTGTAGTTTCTAAAATCTTCAATAAAGTCGCGATCCTTCTGTTTCTTCGACGGGTATCGATCGATACCATAAGTGTATCGATCGATACTCGGGCGATAAATCGGTGTCTTAGCTACATGATCTCTGCTTGGCTCCAAAAAGCTCCAAAATGCTTCACTATCTCCAACAATGCTCCAAACATTAGGAGTGTTTTTAGGTGTTTTGGAGACATTTGGGATGATTGGAGTGGTTGAGCATCAAGAGAAGGAAGAGCTCATCCGACACGACGGAAATATGTGGCTGGAAGGAAGCCTTCCGATCTGAATGAGCTTCAATGATCATCATGAAAGTTGTAGAGGAGTGAGTTAGCTGTTTGTAGGAGTTGGAATCAAGTCATTCGGACGTGTGGGTTGAGAGATATGGTTGATTTACCAGAGACAGGTCCGCCTGGCCGAGATGGTTTCTTCAATACCGAGGTCACTGGTCGGTGCAACTGCTCGGTGTGGAAACAGAGGGAAAATTCTCTTAGTACCGATATACAATACTGATTTATGACATCGGTATTTAAGGGTCTCCACTCCGAATTAGCCTCGTTGGTCTTCATCAAAGTTGTAGAGGAGTGAATCAGCTTTACATATAAGTTTGAATCGGGTTATTTGGACGTATGGATAGGGAGATAAGACGGAGTTACTGAAGGTATGTCCGTCTGGCCCAGAGAAGATGACATCGTCCAAATAACCGGCAAAACGAAGGCCTTCCGGTTTGAATCAACTCAAACGGTCTTCATAAGAGTTGTAGAGGGACAAGTTAGCTGTCTACATGACTTGGTTGCAGGTCATTCGGATGTCAGGTTCAGGAGTTATGACCGATTCACTAAAAACGTACCAAAGACTTGATCGGATCAAAACTCGGTTTGTTCCGGATTGACCCGATCCGACCCAAACTCATTTAAATATTGAAAACCCTATTTGTTTTTTAGATCTAAGCTTTCTTTTTTCTAGAGTTGGGTTTTATCCCAAACTATTCTTATGATTTTGGAGGGATTTTGATTGTTCTTCATACAAATGCCACTCTAGATAAGATTTCTTCACCCTTATCTTATATTAATGCATTTTATCTATCTTTATGTATTTTTTCTCTTGTGTTCTTCATGTTTAGGCCTTATGCCCCTTTTTGTTGGATCTTAGATTTAGCTTGATTTTGATGATTTGGTGATTGATTCTTGATGCTCATGTTCTTAATCCTTGCTTTCCTTTCTTGTTTAGCGTTCCTAATGCTAGATCTAGCTTGAAAAAGTAGATCTAGATCATAAGACATTCCATGCACACCACGTGTTTGATGAAGTGCCTTGATGAACTATTCAAAGGATTTATGCTCCTAGCCTAATAGATTCGTTGCCTAGGGTGTATTTTGGTTGATTTTGTTTATATTCTTAATGCTTGCTAATCATTGATCCACAAATGAGCGTTTGCTAATGGATTGAGTGATTAGCATAGTGATTAGTTGCTTGAAAGAGAATTAATCAAGATTAGTGATCTTAACATAAGGATTAGCATTGATTGTGTGTATTAGCATTATTAGTTAATTGTCTTGATGATTAGATGATGGTGATTTATGTTGATTCTTGTTAGATCATTCACTTAGGTTGGTTCTTAATGTTAGATTTGATAAAATAAACCAAAGTTTAGAACTACACCTAGATTAGGTAGCTCTAGTTGGCGTGACAAACCAATCTAGAGCTACACCTTATGATTTATGGTCTCATCCCATGCATTAGGGAGAGATTCGAGTAACCGGTGTTAGTGCTAGATTAGATTTATCGATTCGAGTCTCGAACTTAGGCATTTTACTCCTAACCCGAGTTTAAATGAATTGCTTGAACGAACCTTTTGTGAGCTTTTCTTGCCTAGCCAACGAGATTTGATGTCTAGGGTGATTAGTGAACTAATTGGGATTGGATTTTAATGCTTGTTAACCATCTTATCATAACACAAGAGTTTGATCTTGATTTGGTGATTAACAAAGTGATTAATACTACGAGAGTGGATTAGTCATAATTATGAATCCCATGTTCTATGATAGTGTTTAATGCTTCCAAATGATTTATTGTTTGATTGTTAATCATTCATTTGATAGTTCATTCCATGATCCACATTTCTATCTTTGTGTTTCCTTCTTGCATTTGTTTTCTTTAGTTTAAAAACATAAAAACCCAAAAACATTTGCTCTAGCTTAGGAAGATTCATGTATTCCTAGTGCTTCAAATTAACCTCCTTGGTTCGATATCTCAAATACTACAATGACATGAGTGGGAATTGAGTAATTGATTAGTAAAAATCCTACTATCAATATCATGGCCTAAAACGGGTAAAAACCATGATATATCAACTTCCCCAGACTTAACCTTTACTTTCCCTCAAGCAAAACAGAAAACCAAACCAGAGAAAGAGGTTTGAAAACACGGAGACTCACCTGTTCATGAACCATCGCAAATATCCTTTTCCCGAGCACCCAAATGTCACCTAATCAGCTCCGGATCTAACCACCATGTACTTCTTCGTAGACATTCGCAGCTTTCCCAGGCTCCACACATTATCTCGCAGCATTATTCAAATAAAGCCCTCATCGCCAGTTTCATCGCTGCAGCCAATGTTCAAGAACCTTCTAGATTCTTTACCATACAATATCATGACAAAAGAATTACCCAATTCACACACTTTTTGGTATTGTTTTCTCTCCCCCAGACTTGTTTCTCATTATGTTCTTTCTATCTTTTTAGATATGCATATACACAATAAGGTTCGACACGCGAGTATTGATGGTGTTTGCCACCGAATCCCCTGTTCTTCCCTCTCTATGTATCAAAGGTGTAGACGAACAGTGGTATCATGGCAAATTTTTCTAACCTCGCTTCCAACCTTTGTGTGATCATCCCTTCACAAGTAGAATAATGGGATCGCTGGAAATTTTCCTAGCCCTCTACTCAGAAGAAAATCATTTCATCTTTTATGCTCTTATTTATTAACTTATAACAGGGGAGAGAGATACCATTACTTTCAACACATGGGTTCCTTTGTCAGATATGTATGATGAATCAAGCCCTGTAAACATCAACTGCATCGATGAAGTGCAAAAATTTGGCTCAAGCTTTAGAAGAACTCTGTTGGAGACATGGGTATTTTCTTGTCAACTGGTCAGTCTTTGGATTTTTCATTAGTCGATCTAGAACTGATCCAGTAACACTGGTTAATCAAAAACAAAATCCGAAAAATAGATTCAAGCACATGATCATAATCTCCAACATGTTTTGACTCAGTAAAATGATTTTTTGACTCAAAAACGACTGACTCTAAGAAAAAAAAAAACAATGTCAGCAACTACCTCCCCCAGACTAGATAACACTGTTCCCAGTGTTATCTAGCCAAAGGTTGGTGAAAGAGATCAAGAGAACTAAGTGGAATTCTGAAGAAGAAGAATTTACCGATTATGGGTCATGGGTATCGACCGACACACGGCCTGGCATCGATCGATACTAGGCGTAGATCGACACAGGAGACTTCTTTCAATGACAAGTGACAAGATATCGCTCTTAAGGTGTGACGAAGGATCCGAAAGTGGTATGGTTAGCACTGTTAGATCACTCAAACACATGTAAAATGCAACAAGATATCGTAATTCATAATCCAACAAAGTTCAAAATCAAAATAAACTGACAAAATAGACTCAAAAATCCAAAAGAAAAGAAAAAGAAAAAGAAAAAGAAAAGGGAACCAGATAGGATAGAGGCCTAATCCTCATCAGAATCATCATCTCCAGCGGTGTGAGATGGTCCTTCTCCTGATGGTGAGCAAGGGTGAGATGGTGCAATGCAACCGCACCGAGAAAGAGTGGAGATGGTGTTCCAGATACTCTGAAAACTCTCGACCACATACCTCTGAAAGGTGTCTGTATCCATAGGAATTGCAGGTGGTGGAGGTAGAGTACTCGCAGAAGATGGAGGAAGACTTGGGAGTGTCACCAATGTCTGTCAGCCCTCTATTGGGGAGCTGAACCAGAAAGTCTTCATCTGCGGTAGAGAAGTACCAACGTCGCTGAGGCTTCAGCCACCTCAGGTTCTGAAAATGCTGCTCATCCATGAGAACGCGTGTAGTGGAGATGGAGCAGCTTGCTGTACTGATCCCAAAGTGCTGGAAGATAGGTGTGAGAAGACTCCCAACAGACTCGGTCTTCCTAGCTGTACCCCTCGTACTCTTGCCTACAAAAGGCTTGGTCTTCAAGGAGACCAAGTGATGTGCGAAAACAGCTCCAAGGTTGACCTCTGCAAGCTCAGGCCACTCGTAATCCTCTCCTGGAATGATGTCTCTAAAAGCCATGGCCAGCACCAAAAGTTCAGACACTCTCATCTTGTTCGGCTACATTTTGCATAGAAAGGTGTTACTCAAAATCCTAACCAAGCAACGCAGGACTGGGTGGCGCACATCCATCTTAGTGGATGTCTTAGAATGATAGACACTAGTCCCAAAGTGTGCCCATAAGGAATGCATGTCAGGGTGTGATGCAGGAAGCACAACTCTCCTAAAGGCTCTCCGAAAGCCATATATGTCACAAAGACCAGGGATTGGCAACCTATACCTCACTCCGCGAATCATGAAGGTCAAGGTACCCTCCTGTGCGTCCCTGAGGACCTCGTCCTGGTAGTAGACGCGGACAGACACCATGGACTGACGAACCAAGTCTGGATATAAGTCGTACTACCGTGTGGCAATAGTGCCCAGACCAATCCTCGTGAGCAGACACTGAAGCTCACCGTCTAGACCCAAATGATGCATCGTGACTCCATCAACAAATCGAGGGGGTTGCACATCAATGCCCAACCACCAGTTATAGTGCAACGTATCATAATCATCCCAGTCTCAGAGATAGGCATGTAGATGCAGGCTGTACTCTCAGCAATCTCTCTATCTGTTCCCTCCCAAAGTATGTTGCAAGGAATCCTGGCCTTCTCCTTCCTCTTAGACTAAGGAGCCCTACATGTGACACTAGGAGCAGCCGGTGGTGATGGTTGTGAGACTGGTGGTGGTGGGATGTCACGCAAGGAAGTATGCATAACCTCAATATTTTCGGATGCTCCATCAATCCGCACTCTGTAGTTGTTGTTGTCTAGGTAACCGTTCACTACACCTCTCCGCCAATGTAAACCATCCCAGATCTTGACACGTTGACCCAAGGGGAAGTCCTTTGGTGGTGGGTTTGAGCTTGATGCATAATCCGTTCGTGTTCTCTTTCGAGTGCACATCTGCAATCAAAGACAAAAACCACAGCAAACACATAATAAGCACCAAATCCAACAACACAACAACAATCAGCAAAAAATTCTCAAAATTCCATCTCTCCACGTAGGGTATCGATCGACACCAACATGGTATCGATCGATACCCTGGCGATTTTCGGACCATAAACTCAAAATTCAGCAAATCCGCATTTGCAAGCATACAAGCATAAGGGTGGTTTCGAAATTCCTCCAGAACAACTTAGGTAAGGCAAATTATCCGGTAAATCAAGTTCTAAAAGACAAAAATTTCAAAATCCCAAACCTTGTGTCCATGGAGTGAAAAAGAGAAATTTGTGTGTCATACCTTGCAGATCCAGAGAATAGATGATATAAATGTATAGAGCTCGAAAATCCAACAAGGTTAGGCACTAGAATCACTCAAACCCGTGAAGAAACGAAGATTTGATGAATTTGGAATAGGGTTTTGCTAAGTGTCGATCGATGGGAACTGTGGAGAAGAGAGAAAACCCGAGGGTTTTAAAAGAGAACTTACCTGTTCGTAGGGTGTCGATCGATACCCAGGTGGTATCGATCGATACCAAGGCAATTTGGTGGATGCAAGTTCAGTTTCTCCTCGTTTGTCTGATTCACTAAATACACAAGACACAAAAACAAAAAATAAAAAGAAAAAGACTTATATACAGACTCACCAGTGGGTTGCCTCCCACCAAGCGCTCGTTTAACGTCATTTAAGGCAGTGGGTGCATCATCCAGAGGCATTATGTGTTCTTCTGGAATCTCGGCTCTCGCCCAATAGTGTTTCACCCTTTGTCCATTGACAATGAACTCTTCGCCGAAAGGATTTGTCAGGTTAATTGCACCATGTGGTCGAACTTCCTTGACTGTAAAAGGACCTGACCAACGAGAACGCAATTTGCCAGGAAACAAATGCAAACGAGAGTTATACAGAAGTACCTGATCATCGGGTTCAATGTGTCTGGAAAGGATTTTCTTGTCGTGAATTGCCTTAGTCCTCTCCTTGTACAGTTTTGAGTTCTCACAGGCAAGATGCCTAATCTCATCGAACTCATTCAGCTTGATCAATCGCTTCTCAGCAGCAGACTTGATGTCGAAATTCAGCAACTTTGTAGCCCATGCTGCTTTATGCTCGATTTCCACCGGAAGGTGACACGCTTTTCCATACAGTAAGTGAAACGGTGTAGTCCCAGGTGGTGCCTTGAAAGCAGTCTTGTAAGCCCAAAGTGCGTCATCCAGCTTCACAGACCAATCTTTCCTGGTAACATTCACTGTCTTCTCTAGAATCTCCTTGATCTGCCTGTTGGAAACTTCAAATTGCCCACTGGTCTGAGGGTGATAAGGAGTAGCAACACGATGATTCACACCGATCTAGTCGATCTATCATAGTCGGTAGAATTGTTGCAATTAGCCATAGTAAGATTCTCGATGAGAGCTCTTCCTTGGTTTATGGTCTTTGTCGACAAGTCTCCATTACTAGTCGTGTCGAGAGAAAGTTGATATTTCGGTAATAATTCTCGGTAGAAAATGTTAAGCAAATCCGGACCAGAGAAACCGTGATAAGGGCAATCTCTTTCGTAGTCTTTGTAACGTTCCCACGCTTCATGGAAAGATTCCACCGATTGTTGATGAAAACTTTGGATTTTATTTTTCAACGAGTTCGACCTTGACTTGGTGTAGAAATGGCTTAGGAAAGCCGCTTTGCACTCTTCCCAATTAGTGATAGATCCTGCGGGCAAAGATTTAACCAACGGTAAGCTTTATCGGCTAAAGAAAAAGGAAAAAGCTTACACTTTAAGTACTCGGCGGGAACTTAGTTTGTTCTCGTTGTTCCGCATATCTCCTCAAACAACTCGATGAGCTCCATCGGGTACTCGGTAGTAACTCAATAAAATTGGTTTTGCTTTATCAAAGCAATGGACTGAGGTTTGATCTCAAAATCGTTTCTATGAGGCAAAGAAAGTTGAATTGCGGCTCGGTTTTGATAGTGTTGATACGGTGCATCAAAATCAGAAATAGTGCGGTTACGTTCTCGCCATTAGGAGGAATCGGTGTATTGGCTTGAGCATCGTTCCTCGGTGCATCACGATCGACGGGAAGTTGTCGCCTCATATCTTTAGCATTTCAGTTTTGGTTTTCTTCGGGATTGAGAAGTGGTTGCTCATTAGCACCATGGACAGCCTCTCGGTCATCTTCGTGATCCGAAACATCACGGTCATCATCGTGATCAAGGTGATAATGGTTTATTTGATCTTCCGGAATATCATTTTCGGCCATCCTTAGTGTTCTTTTGAGTCTTCGTGGTTTTCTCTCGTGTCTGTCGATATCCTCTAATTGCGGTACGGTTTCTCAAGGAGTTCTCCTAGTGTTCATGCACCTAAGAACAAAAGACAAAGATAAAGGAGAGTGTCAAAAGAATAACAAAGAGCTTGAAAATCAAAATTTTCTAGAACAGAAATTAGAATACGGAATCAAACAAGCAAATCAATCCCCGGTGGCAACGGCGCCATAAACTTGATGCGTCGGGATCGCTCCCGACACGTTTTACCCTTTTAGCTAGGCTGCAATTGGACAGCAGATACAGTAGTATTTAGGGATCGAATCCACGGGGGTAAACGTTGTCGATTTCTATTGAATTCTAAGATGTGTCTAGACCTAATCGATTTTTATGGGTTTTGTTTGTCCCGATTGTAGCTAGAATAATTATACTAAATTAAGCAATAAAATAAAACAGCAAGTAAACTAAGCAATTGATTAAAACGAGGTTGTAAAACAATTAAACGAGCGTTGGGAAATCGGGTATTTTCTAGGTTTCATCGCCGAATTTCACAATATATTTGCTAGGATTTCTAAAGCGTCTTTTTTTTTGTCTATGGATTTTTGAACCTGGAACATGGACAATGTGTGTAGTCTATTTTCGTACACCCTACACACCGACAACTTTAGTACTCAACCGGTAGCTTTCGTTTTCGGCCGCACAAAAAGTTATGATGATACTCAAAAGTCGTTAACTCTTACAATCCCTCCACAAGGTTGCTTTGGTATCTTGTGAAGGTTTTGCTCGTCTACCATAGGTCAAGCATATGGATCCAGTACTTTCATAGTTCTTAAAATACCTAAGTTCAATTGCAAGTTGATCAATCAAGCAAAAAAGCATTATGAAAAAAGATAGAACGAAGAACCCTAATCGGTATCATAGTCTAAAAACTCAATGAATAATCGAACCATGAGGGCCCATTTGAAACCCTATACCCAACAAAAGAATTACTCAGCCATAGCTGAGATAAACATAATTAATAATTGAAAAGAAAACAGTACGAAAAAGGGATGAAGAAAGGCTTCCCTATCGAAGAGCACCTATCGAGAATCCTTGCTCCACACTGAAGAACAAAGTTAAAAGTTGCTAGGGATTCATCTCTGCCTTAAAGGGTGAAACTAAATTGTGTGTCTATGTATAAAAGACCTAAAAAGTATTTATAGTTTTCACTTCGTTTAGGGTTTGATGTGAAAAGACGATTTGTCCTTGGTTGAAGAAACAAGCTCGTTTTGGTTGTACAGGGAGTGGCCGCGGGTTCGGGCCTTCTGGCAACGGGGAAATGATGCTTGGCCGCGGGTCGAGCCCTTCTTGCCGCGGTGAACTGGTGGTTGGCCGCTGGTGGAAGCTCTCTGGCCGCGGTGAACACTTCTTCGAGGCTGCTTCATCTGCCTTTAGTGATTCAGGTATATTTAAGGATCCAACCATCTGCCTTTAGTGATTCACTTGAAAACGGAGTTAAAACACGTCTAGTTCATGACGCTAGATTCATGCATTAGCCTCTAGTGCATGACGCTAAATTCATGCATTAACAACGATCTATAAGAAAGAGCTATAGAAACCAGCTAGCGTTTTACCTCGATAATCCCTTTAAACCCAACGATTAAAATACTCCCACATAATGGAATTAAAAGACATGATTAAATAAAAAAGGAGATTGGTGAAAGAGTCTCTCGAATTTAAGAACGATGTCCGAAGAGAACCTCTTCACCAATCTCGAAAGTAAGGAGTAAAGACAAGAAAGAAGTAACGTATAGCAAAAACAATGACGAAACGTTTGGCACGAAAAGAAGCACAAGAAATTTGTTCTTTAAAACGCATATTTATAGTTCTTGAGCTCTGCTTTCGTCGGTCTTTAGGGTTTCTCCTTGACGGAAATTGAACGGGCCTTGCAAATGGGCTTACGGGATGAAATTGTCTTGGCCGCATGTCTAGGGTGTCTGGCAACGGCGAACCTTCACTTGGCTGCGGGTGGAGGTTTCCTGGCCACGGCGGATTGCCTCTTTGTCGTGGTTGGGGCTGCTTCGGGAGTGGCATGATTGGACTTCTTGATCTTCATGATTGAACCGTTGTATTGTCCTTAAATATGTTGGAATGGAAAGGTAGATGGTCCTTATTGAATATCTCAAAAATTGGACTGGATCAGACGGTGAGAAGAACTTCTTTGGCAATTGAACTTCTAACGGCTTGACCCTGAGCCAAAAATCTGATTTTTCTCCAATTTGCAATGCTTTTTCCTAAATAACCTGAAAATAGTCTTGAAACTACAAATATGGTGTTATCACATCCTCAAACAAAACAAAACCAAAGCCCGGAAAGATCAAACAAAAATCATAGGGAACTAGAATTCTCGGAGACCGTCGTTCTAAACCATAACCATCGAACTACATCAATCGCAATCTAGCCTTGAAAATTCTCACCAGAAGTTTTCGTAACACTAGTCCACTGTATCCGTTATACGAAATATAAACTTTCAAAATCAAAAATTCAGGTCAACTATCTCTCTAAATTTATTAAGTGCAAACATGAACTTCTCATCAAAAGGATCAAACCAAGAAAATTGAGGCTAGGTATTAAATGCACTTAGAGGTGAGGTTAAAAGTGTTTCGGGTTACCTTAATTTCACTGGATGATGCGAGAAATTATGCAAAACAACAAGAGAGGATGGACCTATTGAGAACCACAGCTTCTAGTCACATCTTCTTGCGTAAAAATGTAGCACTTCCTCATTTTTCCAAAAACATAAGTTTTCTGTCATTCCCCCAGACTTAGAATTTTCTTTGGGCTTGGAATGACAGACTTCTCGTAAACGAACCATGGATGCCTCATAATAATTTCGGCCAACCTAGACTCTTTTTGGGCTCTAGTTTCCTTTCCGTTTCAATTATTATTATTATTTTTTTTATTTTTTTTTATTTTGAAAGGGGGAAACGCCTTTTATTGATATATAGTTTTAGGGGTACGAAAGTTTACCATGTTTTTTAGTTTTCCAAGGCATAACCAAGCTCTCGCCTTTGTTGAATTCACCTCCACCGATCTCGTATAGTCTCCGTCTTTAGTGACTAGAAACTGTGTCGTTCCTCCCTCTCCGGCGTTTTGCACATATATGCTGCACATAAGACACAAAAAAGATGCATGAGATCTGAACAATGGTTAGGTTTCGGGTGGGGTACCAACTAAAGATGAGCTGGCCATTCACGTACGACAAAGAGTTGTAAAAGGTAAAAGAACGTCCTGAATGTATGATTCATTATCTTTGCCTTAACCTATGATGAGAAAATGAAGTCAAATTAAAGTCCAAGTATAATACAACTAGTATATTCCATCCTAAAGAATCTCTACGGTCTCCTCTAGGGATTTCGCATTAACAGAAAGTATACCTACCACCTAGTCTACAACCAAATTACGAAAGAGCATGTTACTAGGGAATAGCGTATAAGCACATTGGTCGGTTATTGGATTTCTTTCATCCTTCCCTCAAAACGTATTCCTACTTTTATTTGAAAAAATGATATATCATGGTTTTTACCCTGTTTAGGTCATGATATAAGTCCTTTTTATAGAGTCTTTCCAGTGTTTTGTAGTCTTTTAGAGTCTTTTGCAGGTCTTCGCACGTTTGGAGCGTAATTGGAAGTATTGGAGCTTTCTAGAGCAGCTTGGAGCAAGGCTGAAGTTCGTGTCGCTGAGTATCTGATTTCACGTCAAGCATCGATCGATACCCCCTGGTATCGATCGATACCCATCGCAGCATGACACGACACGCGACTTAATGAAGAGTTGAAGAACTGCAGATTTACCCCATAAGTCTTTAATAATGACAAGAAGCTCCAATTCGTGTTTTAGCTTATAAATTAGGTTTTTAGCCACCTGTTTAGGATATGCTTTATTTTCTATACTTTGATTTTACTTTGGTTTGAGAGAGACAAGGCTGAATCTCCCTTCGTCCTAGATCATATCTCAAAACCTCTTGTTACTCTTTCTATTTTATTGATGATTTATTCAGTTATGTTGATTGTTTCATTCTCCATGTCTGAGTAGATCCACTTTAGGTTCAGGGTTCTCATAAGGGTTTTCTCTTAATGCTAGGTTGATTAGTTTATTATGATTCACCATCTGAATTAGTTCTTCACCATAGGTTGTGTTCAAAGCTAATTCTAGGTTGACGAATCTGGAACTTAGATCTTAGGATAATTGATTAGTCACGACAATGCGATTAATTACCTGATAGAACCTTAGGTGAGCAAATCGATTATTCGCAAAGAGATTTGGTTTAATTGATTCGTGAACATATCAAACCTGATATTAAAGCTGATTTAGACTTTAGGATTCGCAAAGAGATTTGGAATTCCTAGGATTTAGATTTAGATAATTCTCGCAACGACAGTTGGTTAATTATACCTTAGTGATTTGAGTTCAAGAACTGCGCTAAATCTGAATCATGCTAGTTAGTTTATCTGCATTCATTGATTTCCTGAGAAATACCCTGAGCCTATATTTTCCCAATTGAATTACAACTCTTTTAATTTATGCACTGCTTTCAATTACATTTGTTTGGCTTAGCTTAATTTGATACTATACAATCTATTGTGCATCTCTGTGAGTCTTTATGGTTCGACCCCTAGCTATATTACAACTACTGCTTTAGTATTGTTTGGGTATTAATTTAAGCATATCAAAAAACTTGAAATTTTTGTAAAGGAAACTTGAAAAATGCAAAATTCAAAGACAAATGCAAAGACTCATGAAAGAAAAGGCGGTTAGTAAGGGATGGAATCCTCCCCTAGACTTAAATCACACTGTCCCCAGTGTGAAATAAATTGAGTAAGGACGAGAAATAGATGTATGTAATAATTGAAAATGTTACGGGAACAAGAAAACTTACCTCGAAGTGGTGGGGAATTGATGTGGGAATGGAATGGTGGTGAATGGGGAATGGTAGATTGTATTGTGGTGATTGGGAATGGGTGTGGAGGTGATTGGGAATGGGTAGGAGTCGATCAGGAATGACAGGAGGCTGGCCGCAGGTCGAAGGGCTGCACCCGCGGTCAGGTGGGGCTTCCCCACGGCTCGGTTGATAGCGACGAATGCGGATGGGGAGCTGGCTGCGGCTCAGGGATTTGCACCGGCGGTTGGGCTTCTTTTGCGGTCAAGTATTTCCTCGCGGTTTGGGCTGGACCAAGCAGCTTCGTACCGTGTCTCCATCTTTTAGTCTTTTCGGTTTTTTTACTTAATTGGGTTTTTGATTTTTTTAGAAATCCGAAACTAAGAAAAAGAAAGCGTTAATAGAAAAAGAAAGAAAAACTAAAAAGAAAAACGTACCTAAAATGGGTTTCCTCCCATTGAGCGCTTTTGTTTAAAGCCGTTTAGCTCGACGTTGGTAACGAGATGAGCTTAGTCGTAGAAAGACAGTGTCTTATGACAAGTCTTTCGGTTTCCTCGTCATGTGATTCATCCCTTGCGGTCAAGTACTTCCTCGTGGTTCGGTCTGGACCGAGCAGCTTCGAACCGTGTCTCCATCATTTTGTTTTTTTGGTTTTTTGATTTTTTGGGTTTTTTATTTTTTAGAAAGCTGAAACTAAGAAAAAGAAAGTGTTAATAGAAAAAGAAAGAAAAAAAACTAAAAAGAAAAAAACGTACCTAAAATGGGTTGTCTCCTATTGAGCGCTTTTTTTTAAAGTCGTTGAGCTCGATGTTAATAACGAGATGAGCTTAGTCGTAGAAAGTCAGTGTCTTCCGACAAGTATTCTTTGAACTCCTTTCGGTTTCCTCGTCAGATGACTCATCGCTCCATAGTGAGTCGGTATTGGGGTCATGATCCTTCGGTTTCTTGAAATTGAGAAGGACAACATCGTAGAACACGTCTTTGTCGACGTTAGAAAAAGAAACACGTCGATTTGGCCAATCCGTAATGGCTCCGACTGTTGACAAGAACGGCCATCCTAGGATTACACGTCTACTTTCGTCGCTTTGACAATGTAGAAGTCAACGGGGGCTATGTAATCTCCGATCCTTACGGGCATGTCATAGGCGATCCCCTTTGGTGTAGCACAAGATTCATCAGCGATGCTGATTTTAGTTCGGGTACGGTGCACGTGCTTGATACCGAGGCATTTGGAGGTTGATTTTGACATGATGCTAAGGCAGGCTCTGGAGTCACAAATAATGTTTTTAAACTTGACCCCACACATGTTGCAAGTGATAAGAAACTCCCCTTGCTTTTGAATCTTATGGAGACTTCGAACGGGTCTTCCATTCTTAGCATTTGCAAAGAGATCTTCTATCTCCGAGATTGATTCTCTGCTTTCACAAAAGAAATGACCAATCAAGTGGTCAATGCACGATTTAGCAAACGTGGTTTCTCAAGGTTGATTACGAACAACGCTGTTGAACTCCTATAACATTTCCAAGAAAATCTTGTTCGGGCAACTTTTGTGTTTCTCGAGATGAAATAGACGAATAGCATAAGAAACAACATAAGACGTTGATGAATGTCTCGCTCTCCCAAAGTAAGTTTGAATGTCTTTCTTGCTTTCCTTGCTGTAGCGGAAGAAAGCGTATATAGGTCCTCTTTCCCAAACTTTTTCGAAAGAGATGTCCATCGAGATTGATTTCACAAAGTTGTTGAACATGATCAATCTCTCTCGGGTGATGCTTTGTGTCTTTGTCTCCTCGGGTATTGGACTGGCAGGAGGTGTTCGTTCAAAGGCTGAGCCATACATCAAACTAAAATCAGAGTCGCAGTAAAACAACCTTGGATCTTCTTCTAGTTTGGGTGAGATAAGTGTTACACCGATCAGTCACACCGACTTGTGAAGTCGGTGTAATCTCCTGAAGCTTCAATACCGATTTCATTTATCGGTGCTACACATCAGTGCTAAGAACATTTAGCTCCTGTTTCCACACCGATTTATTGCACCGACTTGTGACCTCGGTGTTGAAGAAACCGTCTTGGCCAGGCGGACCTGTCTCGGTTAAATCAACCATATCTATCAAACCACACGTCCGAATGAATTGATTCCAACTCTTGCTCTTGTGGACATATAACTCCTTTATATACAACGTTTATTCAGATCATTGAAGCTGGATCTCACTGGAAACCCTTCCTCTGACCCGTTCATTTAGACACTCTGGACGGACTATTCTTTCTCTTATGCTCCATAACTCCAAACATCATCAACTGTCTCCAAACACCTAAAAACACTCCAAATGCATGCAAAACTCACTAGGACCTAATGCAGACACCTAATACTCTAATAAAGACAAAATGCTATAAAAACTATGCAAGACACTTGCATGAGACACAAAACAATAACATAAATGCATGTTAAAACGAGTAAAATATGGGAATATCAACACCCCCCAAACTTATTCATTTGCTTGTCCTCAAGCAAACAAACAAGTAGAGAGAGAGAGGTTTTAAAGTGGAAGTTCAAATCCGAGAATAGCAACAAAAGAATTCGAATCAATGCCCTTGAAAGTAGTTATATGATACACAAACAACCTCTACTTTAAAAGATTTAGCCATACTCTTTGCAACACGAATTGGGTCTAGGCCTTAGCATCCACAAGAATTCATGTCTTCCAACTCTTTAACATTCATTAAATTTAAATCTTGTCAATCTTCTCATAGAGATCTTTCATCTTCTTAGCTATCCTTTTCTGTTCAAAATCGCTAGTGGTTCGTGTGGCCCGATCATACTCATCTCCATAGATTCCATCAATTTGGGCGAGGTTCTCAACCAACTCCATCGCTTCATTCACCTCTTTAGCCAAGAAATTACAATTGGACGCGGTGTCTAGCAGCATCTGATCCTTATCTTTGGAAGTGTACCTCGGTAGAGTGTGCTCAATAGAGAAGCATCATTGAAACCGTGATAAGCACATTGCATGGTGTAGCTCCTAAACCTTTCCCACGTCTCATTGAAAGTCTCATTTGAGCGTGGAGTAAAGCTCGAACCTCATTTCTTAGCTTGGCTGTCTTTGAAGGTGAGAAAAATTTGGCAAGGAAGGATCTCTTGCATTCCTTCCATGTAGTGATAGACCCTTGACGCAAATTTTTCTCCCATTGATGTTCTTTGTCGCTAAGGGAGAACATGAACAAACGAAGATTGAAACAATCCTCGGAGATCCCATTCATTTTTGTCTAGCCACAAACTCTATGAAAAATGTTACACCGATCAGTCACACCAACTTGTGAGGTCGGTGTAATCCCCTGAAGATTCAATACCGATGTCACAAATCGGTATTGCACATCAGTACTAAGGGAATTTTCCCTCTGTTTCCACACCGATTTGTTGCACCGACTTGTGATCTCGGTGTTGAAGAAACTATCTTGGCCAGGCGGACCTATCTGTGGTAAATCATGCATATCTCTCACACCACAAATCCTAATGACTCTATTCCAGTTCACGTGGACAGCTAACATCGTCATCTACAAATTCTATGAAGACTATTGAATCTGGATCTGATATATCATGGTTTTTACCCCGTTTAAGCCATGATATAAGTACGTTTTATAGAGTCTTTCTAGTATTTTGGAGTATTTTAGATCTTTTACAGGTTTTAACACGTTTGGAGCATAATTGGAGATATTGGAGCTTCTGGAGCATTTGCGAGCAAAGCAGAAGTTTGTGTTGCTGAATACCCGATTTGAAGCAACCCATCGCAGCAGACACGACCCGCGACTTTTCCAAGAGTTGAAGAATTGCAGATTTGCCCCAGAAGACTTTAATATTTACAAGAAGACTCCAATTCGTGTTTTAGCTGTATAATTAGGTTTTTCAGCCACTTTGATGGCTATGCTTTATTCTACTCTTGATTTTACTTTGGTTTTTGGATAGGCAACTCTGAACTCCTATTTCTATTGATTTCTTTGATGATCTATTCAATCATGTTGTTTTCAATCTCCATGTCTGAGTAGATCCACTTTAGGTTCAGGGTTCTCATAAGGGTTTTCTCTAAATGCTAGATTGATTAGTTGATTAGGATTCACCATCTGAATTAGTTCTTCGCCATAGGTTGTTCTCAAGGCTAATTCTAGGTTGACAAATCTGGAACTTAGATATTAGGATCATTGATTAGGCACGAGAGTGCGATTAATTACCTGATAGAACCTAGGGTGAGCAAATTGATTATTCACAAAGAGATTTGGTTTAATTGATTTGTGAACATATCAAACTCGATATTAAAGCTGATTTATTCTTAGGAATTTGCAAAGAGATTTGGGATTCTGAAGTTTAGATTTAGATAGCTTTCGGAACGAGAGTTGGTTAGCTATACTTTAGTGATTTGAGTTCAAGAACCCTGCTAAATCTGAATCATGTTAGTTAGTTTGTCTGCATTCATTGATTCTCTGAGAAATACCCTGAACCTATATTTTCCTCCATCGAATTACAACTCTTTTAATTTACGTTTTGATTTCAATTAAATCTATTGGTTTAGCTTATTTCTCTTCTATATAATCAATTGTGTGTTTCTGTGAGTCCTTGTGTTCGACCCCTAGCTATACTATGACAACTGCTTTAGTATCTAAATAGGGTATTAATTTAAGCATATCAAATTTGGCACCGTTTCCGGGGACTCAATTCGCCATTAGATTTTGGTATGAGAATTTTGACTAAACTCGTCGTATCGATCGATACTGTCTAGTATCGGTTGATACTCATCGTTTATATCGATCGACACCACTTGGTATCGGTCGATACCCAACGTATTTTTTGTTACTTACGTGCCTTGCCTAGTGTGTTTCAGGTGTGAATTTGGAACGTGCAAACATGAAAGCAAAGAAGCCAGCATAGATGAACAACACAATGATTCTAATTCAGGATGCTGCTGGAGCTTTGAGAAACCAAGAGGGTCAGTTGTGCAATGCGAGAGGTCACCGTCTGGATAGAGAGGGGAACATCATTACACCTGCTCCTGTTGTCGCTGGGAACGCGAACGCTGAGAATGCTGTGGTTAATCGTGGTAGAACGATTGGTGAATGCAACAGACCTGACCAGTTCTACAGAAACCGATCTGCGATCCGTTCTCCTGCTTTTCCAATGAATGACTTTGAGCTGAAACCTGCATACTACACTGTTGTGGGTTAGCACCCTTTTCATGGTCTTTCCAGCAAACACCCCATGGATCATCTTGAGAGGTTCGAGGACTTAGTCAATAGCATCAAGAGAAATGGAGTGTCCTACGACTATCTCTTCTGCAAGTGGCTTTGAGAAGATGGTACGAAGAATTCCCCACACATTGACTTTTGAAGAAGCTCTAGAGTACATGCCTTTGCTGAGTCACTTCCGAGATTGCAGAGAAACTGAGGACGAGATTATGGCACTCTTCCTTAAAGCCAGAAGCAAGTCACTACCGCTGAGGCAGTTGACCAAGAGGGAAGACCCATGAATATTCTCCGTTCTATGCCATATCTCTGGCGTTAAATTCAAAGAGTCTCTCGTTGACTCAGGTGCTAGCGTAAATGTCATGTCAAAGGCAATTGCAGAAAGATTGGGAGCTGATATTCGATCTCCAAATGCATCTATCACCTACTCAGACTGTACCACCTCACTTCCCTATGGTACAATCCCTGATTTGCTGGTTAACGTAGGAGATTGCCTGGTTCCTACTGATTTTCAGGTTGTGGAGATGAGCACACAATCTCGTACGCATTTGATTCTTGGAAGACCGTTCATGGCTACGGTTGGTGCCATTATGGACACACCCATCAAGCACATCTCGTTCTCATACATTGACAAGGAGGTGTACTACAAAGCCATCCCTAGAGGAACTCCCACACATATCTCTTGCATCACCATTGTTTTCCAGGAGAGACGTTGATAGTTGATCTTTTGAAAGGGCCTCCTGACGGACCTAATACCATTGACGTTTTAGATAGTCCTTCTGTCATCACCAAGAAAGACTTCAAATCAGCTCAGACGTTTTAGATAGTCCTTCAATGCAGAGAGGACGGTGAAGATCAAAGATGTAAAAAGTTTTCCCCATGTGACTTTAACCCCTCAGACGTGCGATGAAGATTCAATTGAATATAAGGTGAAGTGCAAGGGAACTTCGAAACCATTCTCTAAGGCTAGAGGTATTCTCCCTTCAGAGCTGAAAGAGAAAGGACAGGAGTTTGTGGAGAGCATGATGAGCAAAACTCTGAAGCTGGAAATGTCAAATTGTGGAGCTTGTTTCGGCGCAAGTTCTCATTTTTCACCTGAGTGAACGGCCGTAAAGTCAAGCTCGTGACGTAAAACAAGCGCTGAGTGGGAGGCAACCCACTGGTAAGTCTGTACATACGTTTTGTTTTTGATTTTTGGTTTTGTGTCTTGTGTCAAACGTGAAACAGATTTGACGAGGAGTATCGATCGACACCAGTCAGTGTCGATCGATACCAAGTGTCGTAAACGGAGCATAATTTTTTATAAGTGTCGACCAAAAATGACAAGTATCGACTGATACCTCTGGGTATCGATCGATACTCCACGACCAGGTAAGTTTCCTTAAAACCCTACGGTTTTGTCTTCCTCCTCACAAATCCCCATTGATCAATACCGACACCATATCACTCTCAAATCGCATCTTTCTCGTTTCTTCACCGATTTTGGTGATTCAAGTGCCTAGATTCATTAGATTTTCACTCTCTATCTCCTTCTAGCATTTGTTTCTCAGATCATCAAAGGTATGTACTCGAAATTCCACCTTTTCCATCCGATTTTTAGGTTTATGGTTTGTGAGATTTTACTCTTTAGCACTTATTTTTCTTGACAATGGTCATTTGCTGAGATGCTCTAGAGTGGTTTCGAACCTTGCCTTACTTACAATTGCTTTTAATTTGGACTCTTGGATAATTTGGAATTTGGAATCGGATGAACTGGAAATTGACTAAGGTGTCGATCGATACCCTCCAATATCGATCGACACCCTCTATTATCGATCGACACCACTCGTTTCTGCCGATAAAAATTTGCTGTGAATGCTAAGAAGTGTTGGATTTATGATGTGTCTTTATGTCCTCTTTGAGATGACATCTAGGTCAAAGAGAGCCATGACTAAAGAGGCATCGAGCTCTAACCCATATGCTACGGATGTTCCTGCAGCCTCACGCAGAGGTCCTTGGCCCAAACTGAACGAAAAGGCCAGGATTTGATGAGGACATCGAGTCAACGACCCAAGTCATACAAGCACCACTAGTACCATGTGGACCAGTGACTAGAACCAGGAGCAGGGACATGGAAAAGAAGTTCAACATGTTCATGGACCAGCTCAGACAAGAAGGATTCTTCAAGACGGACACTAGTCCGCTAAGCCCATTTGCGAGCAGTTATTGGGCCGATACTTTGAAGCAGGATCCACTCATGATCCCGGACGATCCAGAAGGTGATCTACATATGGATTTGAAGCTCTTTGAGTCTAGTTTCCAGAACACTAAAGATCAGCCCAATAATCCTTACCATTCGGACCAGAACGTCCAAACACTGAAGACATATCGGCTGGATCCTTTGCTGGCCGATAATACTAAGTGGCCACTCATCAAGCCCAGGCTCGTGGCCCACTTATCTATGGTCGATTTCACTTCACTAGAGATGACTTAGGCCCAAGGAAGGTCATTATTTGGGTTTGTAAGTCGTTTGGCGCTCTTTTCCCAACCTTCGTTTTTATCCCACTGGGTTTTGCGAAGATGGGTTTTTACCGAGGCCAAACGACTTGAAACATCATTGGCCCAATTAATGACTCTCTGTAGGCCCATGAATACCAGCTACACGAGGCCTCCCTTCTATATCTCTTAAGTCTTTTAATTATTTTGTAAACGGGCCTAAATTGTTAAGGACCCGTCTTGTTATTTATTTTTCGGTTTATTTCCTTTTCTTTGGGGTGTGAGCTTGCTTTAAAAACCCTAGGGCTTTGTCTTTCTCATTCACGCAGACAACAAGAATTTTCCTTGGTTATTTTCGAGTTTTTGTTTGGAACAAAAACGTTTTCTCTCTTTAGATCGTGAGTGAGTCCGATCCTTAGGGAAACCCCTTGAAGTATCAAGAGACCGTCGCCTCTCTTGTGGTTCTCATCGCCCCACCAGCAACCTCCATCTTATCCCGTTGATAGAAGAGAGAGACCTTAGTCCAGCTTCTACAACACTTGAGCTCGTATCATTTTTGGTATCAGAGCTTCAAAAGCTCATGAATCTAAGGTGTAAACGTTCCCTTATCATCTTTTAATTTTCTGTATTTTTTTTCTTGTTCTTGTTAGGTTGCTAGATTCAAAAAAAAAAAAAAAAAAAAAAATTAGAAGAACCCTATTGCTTGTGTCTATTTTTTTTTTAGATTAATCAAAAAAAAGGAAACTTAGCTTATTCTTAGTTATTCGATTTTGCAATTTTTCCTTTTAGGATTTTAGTCAAAAAAAATTATAGAAGAACCCTAATTCTTTTGTGTCGATTTCTTTGTGTACCCTAGCAAGATTAATCAAAAAAAAAAAAAGGAAACTTAGCATATTCTTAGTTAGTCAAAAAAAAAAAATAGAAAAGAACCATATATTAGCATCTTCGATTTTTGTTAATTCCTTTTTGTTAAGTTGTTCAAAAAAAAAAAAAAAAATAGGAGAGTGTTTTAGTTTAGGATTTTTCCTTTTAGATTTAAGAAATTTTTTTTTTACCTTACTACTTGTCTTTGTCGATTTTCTTGAAACTCCATTGATACACTTTGTTAAATTTTTTTGCAAGGAGAAACAATGGAAAACAATGTTGCACCGCAAGACCCTAATGCCATTCTCATGCAAGCAATCACGGCTATGCAACAACAGCTCCAGAGCGTAGTCCAAAGGCTAGACCATAGGGAACAGCATCAAGCCAACAACAATCATCCACCAAGAGCACAGCGACGAGCCTACAACTTAGACGAAGATCCGGACGATGTTCCGATAGAGGAACAGCCGCGAGTAAGGAGACGAGGACCGAGACAAGACATTTTTGAGGAGGCCGAAGGTGACTTCCCAAGGCACCAATATTCCCAGGACATGAAGCTTAAGGCACCTACATTTGCTGGAAAAGTCGATCCCGAGGCTTATTTGGAGTGGGAGCAACGAATGGAGCATATCTTCGTGTACTACGACTACAACGAGCAAAGAAGGCTGGCTTTGGCCGTTGCTCAACTCACTGACCATGCTCTCTCATGGTAGGATCGTGAGGTAGCTGACAGAAGAAGGAGCCAATCACCTCAGGTCAGCACTTGGCGAGAGATGAGACAGCTCATGAAGAAGCGATATGTTCCGAGCTATTATCATCGAGATCTTCAAAAGAGGTTCCGAAAATTATCCCAAGGAACCAGGAGCGTAGAAGAATACTTTGAAGAGTTTGAACATCTTAGAAATCGTTTGGAGCTGGATGAAGACACCGAGACACTCATGGCTCAGTTCCTAGACGGACTCAACGAACGACTAAGTCACAAAGTGGAGAAGCTTCCATACCACGACTTGAAGGACATCTTACACCATGCCATTCAAGCTGAGCAACACTTGAAGAAGAATTCCTATGCTACTGGACGGACATGGAGTAACCAAACATGGGACCAGAACCGAGCCAAGACCCAAACTCCAACCAGCTTCCCATATAAGGCCGCGGAGAAGGGCAAGTCGGTCGAAATCGACCCTAGGTTCACTTCTAAGGCCTCTGAGCCTAATCAAGGTAAGTTTTCTAACCCAAGTACTTCTAGAACTCGTGACATAACATGTTTTAAGTGCAAGGGCAGAGGACACATGGCTAGAGAATGCCCAAATCCCCGAGTTATGATCATGTTGGATTCGGGTGAGTACGAGTCTCAAGATGAGGCTGATGTGCAAATGACCGAGTCAGCCACTGAAGAAGTAGATTGTGAGGCTGAATATGGTGAGTCTCTGGTCATAAGACGAGCCTTGAACCTCACGGTTCATCCCGACGAGACAGCCCAAAGAGACAACATCTTTCATACAAGATGTTCCATCCGAGGCAAGGTATGTAATTTGGTAATTGATGGAGGGTCGTGTACCAATGTAGCAAGTGACTACATGGTCACTAAGCTCTGTCTAGAACGTGCTAAACACCCTCACCCATATAAGCTATGATGGTTAAATGATAAGGCTGAATTACGCGTCACGGACCAAGTGCTTGTACCATTCAATGTGGGCAAGTACTCGGATGAAGTTGTGTGTGATGTTGTTCCTATGCAAGCTGGCCATCTTCTTCTTGGTAGGCCTTGGCAGTTTGATAAGGACGCCATTCACCATGGCCGAAGTAACATGTATTCGTTTGTGCATGATAAAAAGAAGTATAATTTAGCACCTCTTACACCTACTCAAGTACACGAATTACAAGTTAAAATGTTAAAAGAAAAAGATGCATCGACCAGGAACAATTTGTTTATCAAGTCAAGTTATATTTCTAAGGCAATCACTTGCAAAGAACCGGTATTACTAATGATCTTTTAGGAGACTTTAAGTGCAGGTTCTAGGGCGTTGGAGCAACAGCTTCCTACTGAGTTTACTCAACTCTTGGACCGATTTGCTGATGTGTTTCCTGATGAGATACCTCCTGGCTTACCTCCTATAAGAGGAATAGAGAACCAGATCGATTTTGTTCCCGGAGCCCCATTACCCAATCGAGCCGCATATCGCGTTAATCCGGACGAAGCCAAGGAACTAGAGAAGCAAGTGAGAGAACTTATGGACAAGGGCTATGTTCGTGAGAGCCTTAGTCCATGTGCCGTACCAGTCCTTTTGGTGCCAAAAAAAGATGGGACGTGGAGGATGTGCGTGGATTGTCGCGCGATAAACAACATAACGATCAAATACCGACATCCGATACCAAGGTTAGATGACATGCTTGATGAGCTTTCTGGTTCTAATTTATTTTCCAAGATTGATCTCAGGAGTGGATACCATCAAGTACGAATGAGAGAAGGTGACGAATGGAAGACGGCCTTCAAGACGAAGCAAGGCCTCTACGAATGGCTAGTTATGCCTTTCGGGCTAACTAACGCGCCAAGTACCTTCATGCGACTCATGAATGAGGTTCTTAGACCCTACATTAGTAAGTTTGTAGTGGTATACTTCGATGATATTCTCATTTATAGTCGAACTCTAGCTGAACATTTATCTCATTTAGAACAAATTCTTAAGACGCTTCAACGAGATGGTCTTTACGCCAACTTGAAGAAGTGCACATTTTGCGCTAATGAGCTTGTGTTTTTAGGCTTTGTTGTGAGTTCACAGGGACTTAGAGTGGACCAGGAGAAGGTCCAAGCCATCCAAGGATGGCCTACGCCAACAACCGTTAGCCAAGTTCGAAGCTTTCACGGCTTGGCTAGCTTCTACCGACGGTTCGTGAAGGACTTCAGCACCCTTGCTGCACCTCTAACTGCCATCATCAAGAAGGACGTGGCATTCAAGTGGGGAGACGCCCAGGACGAGGCCTTCAAAGGCCTAAAGGATCGTTTGACTCATGCTCCCGTTTTAACTTTACCCGATTTCTCTAAAACGTTTGAAATTGAGTGTGCTACCTCAGGTTTAGGGATCGGTGCTGTGCTTACTCAAGGAGGCAAACCTGTTGCTTACTTCAGTGAGAAACTTAGTGGAGCCACTCTCAACTATCCTACTTATGATAAGGAGCTCTACGCCTTAGTCCGAGCAATGGAGACGTGGCAGCATTACCTACTATCGAAGGAGTGTGTCATCCACACGGACCATGAGACTTTGAAGCATCTTAGGGGTCAGACTAACCTCAAGAAAAGACATGCTAAGTGGCTGGAGTTTATAGAGACGTTTCCCTATGTGATCAAGTACAAGAAGGGAAAAGATAATGTGGTGGCCGATGCCCTATCGCGGAGATATGCGCTAATATCGACCATGGAGGCCAAGGTTCTTTGATTTGAAATGATTATTCCATTATATGAATCTGATGTTGATTTTGCAGAGATATACAAGAACCATGGAAAGGGAGCCCACGCTTCTTACTATGTCCATGACGGTTACCTTTTTAAAGATAAACGCATATGCATCCCGCAATGTTCGTTACGAGAGCTTATAGTCCGAGAAGCTCATGGAGGAGGCCTCATGGGTCATTTTGGCGTTGAGAAGACTCTTGCCATGCTGAAGGAACACTTCTTTTGGCCACACCTTAAGAAGTCGGTCGAAACTTTCTGTGCAAGATGTATCACTTGCAAGAAAGCCAAGTCTCGGGTTAACCCACACGGTATGTATCTTCCTTTACCGATTCCTACTTTACCATGGATTGATATTTCTATGGACTTTGTGTTAGGTTTGCCTAAGATCAGACACAAAGACTCCATCTTTGTCGTGGTGGATCGGTTCTCAAAGACATTTCATCCCATGTGCCAAGACAAACGATGCTACACAAACCGCAGACCTCTTTTTCAAAGAGATTGTCCGCCTACATGGAGTACCTAGGACGATCGTCTCGGATCGCGACACCAAGTTCCTGAGCCATTTTTGGAGAACCCTATGGAAGAAGCTAGGAACCAAGCTGCTCTTCTCCACGACCTGCCATCCACAAACCGATTGCCAAACTGAAGTCGTTAACCGTACACTTGGAACATTGCTTCGCGCAACAATAGGGAGAAATCTTAAAACTTGGCTTGAAGCTCTACCTTTTGTCGAGTTTGCTTATAATAGAGCTGTCCATAGTGCTACTCATTTGTCTCCTTTTCAGGTTGCATATGGATTTAATCCACAGACGCCACTGGATCTTAAGCCTCTACCTCAAACGGAGTTCTTAAACCTCGATGGAGCGAAGAAGGCCGCGGACGTGAAAAAGCTACACCAATCGGTCAAAGATCAGCTCGAGAGGACCAATGCCCTACGTGTGAAGAATGCCAACAAGGGCAGGAAGCACATGTCTTTTGAAGTTGGAGAATGGGTGTGGTTACACATGCGACCGGAGCGATTCCCGGACAAACGCAAATCGAAGCTATCGCCTCGCGGAGACGGCCCTTTCAAAATCTTGGAGAAAATCAATGACAATGCCTACAAGCTCGAGCTCCCAGGTGAGCTTAAGGTGTCTGCTACATTCAATGTTTCTGACTTAGCTCGTTTTGATGTAGGTGATGATGTTTTGGGGTCAAAACCTCATGAAGAGGGAGGGAGTGATGAGGACATCGAGTCAACGACCCAAGTCATACAAGCACCACTAGTACCAAGTGGACCAGTGACTAGAACCAGGAGCAGGGACATGGAAAAGAAGTTCAACATGTTCATGGACCAGCTCAGACAAGAAGGATTCTTCAAGACGGACACTAGTTCGCTAAGCCCATTTGCGAACAGTTATTGGGCCGATACATTGAAGCAGGATCCACTCATGATCCCGGACGATCCAGAAGGTGATCTACATATGGATTTGAAGCTCTTTGAGTCTAGTTTCCAGAACACTAAAGATCAGCCAAAGAATCCTTACCATTCGGACCAGAACGTCCAAACACTGAAGACATATCGGCTGGATCCTTTGCTGGCCGATAATACTAAGTGGCCACTCATCAAGCCCATGCTCGTGGCCCACTTATCTATGGTCGATTTCACTTCACTAGAGATGACTTAGGCCCAAGGAAGGTCATTATTTGGGTTTGTAAGTCGTTTGGCGCTCTTTTCCCAACCTTCGTTTTTATCCCACTGGGTTTTGCGAAGATGGGTTTTTACCGAGGCCAAACGACTTGCAACATCATTGGCCCAATTAATGACTCTCTGTAGGCCCATGAAGACCAGCTACACGAGGCCTCCCTTCTATATCTCTTAAGTCTTTTAATTATTTTGTAAACGTGCCTAAATTGTTAAGGACCCGTCTTGTTATTTATTTTTCGGTTTATTTCCTTTTCTTTGGCGTGTGAGCTTGCTTTAAAAACCCTAGGGCTTTGTCTTTCTCATTCACGCAGACAATAAGAATTTTCCTTGGTTATTTTCGAGTTTTTTTTTGGAACAAAAACGTTTTCTCTCTTTAGATCGTGAGTGAGTCCGATCCTTAGGGAAACCCCTTGAAGTATCAAGAGACCGTCGCCTCTCTTGTGGTTCTCATCGCCCCACCAACAACCTCCATCTTATCCTGTTGATAGAAGAGAGAGACCTTAGTCCAGCTTCTACAACACTTGAGCTCGTATCAGGATTCCTTGTCATCGAGATTGGAACGGGACGGAGAAAGCAGTTGCGTTGAGTGCATATTGCATTTACAGACCCATCTTGGTGGAGTTGGATGATTATGACACGCTGCACTATAACGCGTGGTTGAGAGTTGTTATCGAACCTACTCGGTTTGTTGAGGGGGTCTCCATGCGTCGCTTGGGCATTGACACAGAGCTGGCTCGTTTGCTTGCGAAGATTGTTCTGGGCCAGATGGCCACTCAGCAGTACGACCTTTACCCGGACTTGGTTTGTCAGTTCATTGCGACAGTCCGCGTCTGCTACCAGGACGTGGGCAATTTGACTTTCATGGCTTATTGAGTGAGGTACATGTTACCACTCCCTGATCTCTGTTACATCTACGGTTTTCCGCGGGATTGCAGGAGAGTTGCTCTTCCCGCGCAGTATCCTGACATGCAGACATTTTGAGAGCACTTTGGGAACGGAGCCTACGACTCCAAGACATCCACTCAGATTGATATACGGCACCCAGTCCTGCGCTGTTTGGTTCTAATCATGAGCACCACTCTTTTGTGCAAGATGGAACCACACAGGATGAGGGTGACCGAGCTTCTACTCCTGTGTCTGGCTATCAGAGACATTCTTCCTGAGAAGGATTTCTCATGGACTGAGTTTACAGAGGTCAACCTTGGCGCTGTGTTTGCGCATCATCTAGTCTCATTGAAGACCAAACCATTCACAGGCACAAGCACGAAGACGGAGACAGTTGGTAGTCTCCTCACTCCTATCTTCCAGCACCTAGGGATCAGTAATACGAGCTGCTCGATAGTCACTGCCCGTCCGTATATGGATGAGAGCCATCTGAAAAACCTTAAGTGGTTGAAGCACGAGAGGGGTTGGTTCTTCACTACATCTGCTGGGCATTTTCTGATGTCGCTCCCCAATGATGAGCTGACAGACATTCTCGAGGATACCTCTCAGCTTCATTTCGAGCCTCCACCACACATGTTGGTTCGCGCACCTGCGACTAGACGGCGAGCTCCTGTGCATGCACCTGGTGCTGCTGACATTCCATCTACTTCGCGTCAGGGAGGACGCGCCCAGCGATCGCAAGCAGCAGCTGCCCTTATCCATGCACCATCATTCCCGTCTGATTCGGAACTTCCGATGGAGCCAGCCGCCTTTCAGAAGGTGATGATAGAGAGCATGCGTAGCATCTGGAATGCGATTTCTCGATGCCACTGCATGACTACCACAGACGTTGGTCCTTCGCCTCCGCCTGTTGATCCTTCTCATGTTGACGATTCCGATTCTGAGGAGACGCATGATTAGTCTTCTCTATCTTCACGTTTGTATTTTTATTTTTATTTTTATTTATTTTTCTTTTCTGTTGAACTTTTGTCAGTATTTGTTTTTGCATTTGAACTTCTTTGGATTTATGTTTGATTTACCATGTAGCTTTTAACCTGTTTTTGAGTGTTCCTAACAGTGCTAACATCTAACACTTTGGATCACTTTCCCTGGGTTAAGCGACTCGATACCTGATTTTCATTCAATGTGTCGACATACAGTCGGTATCGATCGATACCTGCCAGTATCGATCGATACCCTGTAAATGTACGGTTTCTGTTTTTCATAATCATCTCAGTTCATTTATTTTCTTTCACCAACTCTAGGCTAGATAACACTGGGGACAATGTTGTTTAAGGCTGGGGGAGGTAGTCGCTGACTTTGTTTTTGTTTTTCTTAGAGTCGGTCTTTTTTTTAGTCATTCGTTGTTTTATTGAGTGAAAATTTTTTCTGAGACTGTGATATTTTCTTGAATCTTTTGATCTGAACTTGCTTCTGAGTGACCACTGTTACAGAACCAGTTCTAGATCGACTAATGAAAAATCCAAAGGTTGACCAGTTAACCAAAAGACACTCATGTTTCCAGCAAAGTTCCTTAAAGCCTGAGCCAAATTTTTGCACTTCATCAATGTGGTTAGTATCTATAGAGCTTGATTCCTCATTCGTATCTGACAAAGGAACCCATATGTGTTTTAAGTAATGGTATTTCTCTCCCTGTTACAAGTTAATTAAGAAGTGCATTAAAAGATGAAATGATTTTCTTCTGAGTAGAGGGTTAGAAAAATTTCCAACGATCCCATTATTCTACTCGAGAGGGAATGATCACACAGAGGATTGGAAGCGAGGCTATGATTTTCCTATGATGCCATTATTTGCCTACATCCTTTGATACATTGAAAGGGAAGAACCGGTGATTAGGTGGCAAACACCATCAATACTCGCGTCTCATACCTTGATGTGTATATGCAAAGCTAAAAACAAAAGAGAAAACATAATAAGAAATAAGTCTGGGGGAGAGAAATAATACCAAAAAGTGTGAAAAGGGTGTTTTCTTGTCATGATATTGTATGGGAAATAATCTAGAAGGTTCTTGATACTAATTCACAGCGATGAAACTGGCGA
Organism: Eutrema japonicum; assembly: GCA_030161315.1. Taxonomy (NCBI): domain Eukaryota; kingdom Viridiplantae; phylum Streptophyta; class Magnoliopsida; order Brassicales; family Brassicaceae; genus Eutrema; species Eutrema japonicum. The sequence goes on along the minus strand of BSQW01000007.1, from coordinate 34,074,408 downwards.
GGATGGCTTGATTGCACAATGCTGCGAAATAATATGTGTAGTCTGGGGAGCTGCGAATGTCTACGGAGAAGTACATGTTGGTTAGATCAAAAAGCTGGTTAGGTGACATTTGGGTGCTTGGGAAATTGGTCATTGCAATGTTTCATGAACAGGTGAGTCTCTACGTTTTCAAACCTCTTTCTTTGGTTTAGTCTTCTATTTGCTTGAGGGCAAGCAAAGGCTAAGTATGGGGGAGTTGATATAACATGGTTTTTACCCCGTTTAAGCCATGATATAAGTCCGTTTTATAGAGTCTTTCTAGTATTTTGGAGTCTTTTAGAGTCTTTTACAGGTTTTAGCACGTTTGGAGCATAATTGGAGATATTGGAGCTTTCTGGAGCATTTTGGAGCAAAGCAGAAGTTCGTGTTGCTGAATTCCCGATTTGAAGCATCAGTATCGATCGATACCCATTGCAGTAGACACGACCCGCGACTTTTCCAAGAGTTGAAGAATTGCATATTTGCCCCAGAAGACTTTAATATTTACAGGAAGACCCCAATTCGTGTTTTAGCTTTATAATTAGGTTTTTCAGCCACTTTGATGGCTATGCTTTATTCTACTCTTGATTTTACTTTGGTTTTTGGAGAGGCAACTATGAACTCCTGTTTCTATTGATTTATTTGATGATCTATTCAATCATGTTGTTTTCAATCTCCATGTCTGAGTTGATCCACTTTAGGTTCAGGGTTCTCATAAGGGTTTTCTCTAAATGCTAGATTGATTAGTTGATTAGGATTCACCATCTGAATTAGTTCTTCGCCATAGGTTGTTCTCAAGGCTAAACTTAGTTTGACAAATCTGGAACTTAGATCTTAAAATAATTGATTAGGCACGAGAGTGGGATTAATTACCTGATAGAACCTAGGGGGAGCAAATTGATTATTCCCAAAGAGATTTGGTTTAATTTATTTGTGAACATATCAAACTCGATATTAAAGCTGATTTATTCTTAGGAATTTGCAAAGAGATTTGGGATTCTGAAATTTAGATTTAGATAGCTTTCGCAACGAGAGTTGGTTAGCTATACTTTAGTGATTTGAGTTCAAGAACCGCGCTAAATCTGAATCATGTTAGTTAGTTTGTCTGCATTCATTGATTCCATGAAAAATACCCTGAATCTATTGGTTTAGCTTAATTCTCTTATATATAATCTATTGTGTGTTTCTGTGAGTCCTTGTGTTCGACTTCTAGCTATACTACGACAACTGCTTTAGTATCTAAATAGGGTATTAATTTGAGCATATCAGGATCTGACTGGAAACCCTTCGTCTGACCCGTTCATTTAGACACTCCGGACGGACTCTTCTTTCTCTTATTTCTCTTATGCTCCATAACTCCAAACATCATCACCTGTCTCCAAAACACCTAAAAACACTCCAAATGCATGCAAAACTCACTAGGACCTAATGCAAACACCTAATACTATAATAAAGACCAAAATGCTATAAAACATATGCAAGACACTTGCATGAGACACAAAACAATAACATAAATGCATGTTAAAACATGTAAAATATGGGAATATCAACTCCCCCAAACTTATTCATTTTCTTGTCCTCAAGCAAACAAACAAGTAGAGAGAGAGGTTTGGAAGTGGAAGTTTAAATCCGAGAATATCAACAAAAGAATTCGAATCAATGCCCTTGAGAGTAGTTATATGATGCACAAACAACTTCTACTTCAAAAGATTTAGCCATACTCTTTGCAACACTAATTGGGTCTAGGCCTTAGCATTCACAAGAATTCCGATCCTCCAACTCTTTAACATTCATTAAGTGCAAACGGTGAATCATACTTATACATATCAAGTGAACTCATTTGGCTAAGGGAGAGGTCTCTAGATAAAAGTGATCTCAAACAATGTGGGTATTCTAATGCGAGGGATCTCTCATGAAGGAATGAACTTTGGCAAAATGCTAAGAGTAAAGAACAACCGAGGCATACAAGGATGACTTCCATCTACACAATGCCCCGATATGAACTCCACTCCTATTCCTAAACCCAAAGTGAACCTTCCTAAGCTACCCTTTTCCGCAAGGACAATTGCCTTCATATACCACAATATTTCACCACTTCACTTCCTTTCAAACTCTTAGGGGATTGTCTTCTTCGCCTTATGAGAAACTGGTTTGGCTTTCATAAATTTCTTGCCTTAGCTCTTCTTTTGCTTCTCTATTCTCTTTCATTTCTTTTCTAGCTTGAGCCATTTTTGGCTTCTTATCTTTCTTTTCAAAGCTAGAGACTATTTTCTTATCAGTTAGAGATAAACCAACTTTCTTTTGCTAACCATCTCAATCAATTGCTTATCTCCATCTTCTCCTCCATATCTCTTTCCATTTCTCCACACTCTCTTTTCTATCTATCAATCACCCAAAACCCCAACCTATCTACCTTAGCATATGTCTAGCGCATTGATGTGTGAGCTAGTTCTACATGGAAGCTTCTCCTTGTCGTTCCAAACTCAACACTTTTTGCTAAGTTCATTCGAAAATAGGCATCACGACACACACTAGAAATATGGGCTTGAAAGAAGGTTAAGGCTAAGGAGAGGTGAACCATTCCAAAGGTGGGAAAATGGCTATTTGAGCTAACAAGAGAGTGGTAAAAGGGAGAAGATAGCTCAAATATGTATATGGTATCCATGAGTTCAACTTTTCAATGTATGAGCATGATAATTCTGAGTCAAGATTAGAGTTCAAATAATAAATAGAGTTGGAATCAAATCAAAGCATGCTTCAACCAAGACATAAACATTCAAAACGCGAGATCAAAGCATGGATCATCCTTAACTTTGTGATCGTTCAAATGCATCAAAGAACTCCTAACGAGGGCATTAAATCAAGCTCTTAAGTTTATATTATACATGGATAATTCTCCCAATGAAAGTGAGTGCAACCCTATATGATATGCTTCTAGACTCAATCATACATGAAATGCACAAAATTTCAAAAAAATTCAAAATTATTGAAAATGCATGAGACTCAAGTATGCAAGATGGAAAATAAGACACAAAACACAAGGTTAGATACCGGTCCCTCCCCCAAACTTAAATCACAACGTCTGGGTGTGAAAGAAGTTCAAGAGAGAGACCCAAAACAAAGGATGAAAATGCAAAGACTCAAAAGGAAAGAGTTACTTACAAAGGAGGAATGAGACTATGTGAATGGAGAGAATGGAGAGAATGAAGAGCTTTCGACATCAACACCAATGTGCCTTGCCACGACCTTGCTATCATCAAGAACTTTGCAACCACTCAACAAAAAGATAAAAAAACACCAAGAAACACAATATCAAACTAGAAGGCAAGAAAATATATACAATGATAGACATGGGAATGTCTCCCAAGTGCACTTTGTTTAAAGTCACTAAGTTTGACTTTGGTTACCCTTTTAGGTGGGTGAGAGAGGAGTGTGAGCACTCCATGGGGGATCCTTGAGCTCAAATTGGAGGACCTTGCTCATGACCTCTTCAAGACCGGCTTTCCTTTTCTCTTTGAGCTCCGGTGTGAGGATCGCTTTGACCGAGGCAAAAGGCTTCGACGTCCCTTGCACTTTATCTTGTACTCAATCACCACATCTTTGTACTTCGAAGGAGTGAGAGTCATGGTGGAAGGCTGGTTTAGCTCGGACTTAGACCCATCAAGCATGCTTGTCCGTTTTTCATCTTACCTTTGGCCTTTGCCCTCTTCTTTGCGCTCTTGCTACCCTCAACTTCATTCTCCATTGCGATTGGAGGGAGCGATTCCAAGCAAGCTTTATCAAATCCCGAAACTTCTTTACCATTACCATAACCCAAAACCTTTCTCTCAAGAGACTTCTCTTTCTCTTCATAAACCTTTAGGGTTGGAGCTTCATCAACCATCTCACATCTACCCATATACTTCACTTCCTCATCACGATACCCATCATTTTCGATGGTAATTGTGCCACAAAGCTTGTTGGGAGAAGCCTTCATTGGGTATTAAACCTTGTCATCCACATTCGGAAGAACTACCATTTGGTTTTTGAAGTCCATGCTTGCACCGGTAATGTTGAGGAAGGGAGTTCCAAGGAGTAGTGGGTGCTTGTTGGTCTTCTTCATGTCCATAACAACGAAATCCGTTGGGACAATGCAATCCCCAACTTTGAGCGGATAATCTTCAAGGAGACCAAGTGGCTTTCGTGAAGAAGCGTCTCCAAAAGTGATGGGTGATGGGTGATGAGTGAGGTTCCTTATCCCTAGACTCTTAAGCATCTCACGGGACATGACATTCACACTTGAACCAGAGTCGCATAAAGCATCCTCAATTTCCAAATCACCAAGAGAGCATGTGATATATCATGGTTTTTACCCATTTTTAACCATGATATAGGTCTCGTTTATAGAGTCTTTCTAGTATTTTTGGAGTCTTTTTGAGTCTTTTCAGGTTTAGGTATGTTTGGAGCTAAATTGGAGATATTGAAGCATTCTGGAGCATTTTGGAGCTAAGCAAGGATCATGTAGCTGTAAGGGTCGATTTGAGGTCCTTGAGTCGAGCGAAACCACCTGGTGTCGGTCGACACCGACGTCATGAAGAAGGAAACATGACTTTTTACAAGTCTGAAGAATTTGCACTTTGGTCCATAAGTCTTTATTATTTACAAGAAGCCCCAAAACGTGTTTTAGCATATAATTAGGGTTTTCATCCACTTTTTGGCCAAGCTTTATTCTACTTTTGATACTTTGAGAGAGATTGGGTTTTAGGGTTTTTTGGGGAGACAATTCTGAACCCCTTTGTTTTCTTATTGATTTCTCTTATGCAATTATGTTCCAGTGATTGCATTGAGTTTAGCAAACTACTCAGACATGATTGCAATCACCTTAAGAAGTGCTAAAGAGGTCACTACAGTGGTAGAAAATAGTTTGAATGCAAAAAAATTCGTGGAGTTAGAAGAGGTTGATGGTGATTTTGAGCCTGATACGGATGTGTCGAGCGACACCACTACTTGTGTCGATCAACACCAACCTGAAGAGACGACACAAAAGCCTTGTGTCGATTGGTGTCGGTTGACACCCGTCGCAGACTGAGCTAGAAATTGTGAAAAAACCGAAGATTGTTGAGGAGAATGTTTACAAGCCTAAGGTGCCATATCCTAAACCACCTAGACATCTCAGAGATCCCATTACTGCAGAGAAGTTGCTCGCTTTTGAGAAGATTGTAAGGAGGATTCCACATACGATGTCTTTTGAAGAAGCTTTGGAAAACCGCCATTTGCTTGGTTACTTCCGAAATTGCAGAGAAACACTAGAAGAGATCAAGGCATTCTTCACCAAGGCAAGAAGCACACCACCACCAATGAAGCAGTTGAGTAAGAGAGAAGACCCAAGAAAATTTTCGGTTCCATGCTCTATCTCTAGAGTTGAATTCGAAGAGTCTATTGTTGATTCTAGGTCTAGCGTTAATGTCATGTCAAAGGCAATTGCAGAGAGGTTGAGAATTGGTGATATTAGATCTGCTAAGATGACTCTCGCATTCGCGAACTCTTCAACCTCAATTCCATATGGTACCATCCCTGATTTGCTTGTTAAAGTAGGAGATTGTCTGGTTCCTACTGATTTTCAGGTTGTGGAGATAAGCGAAAGTTCTAATATACCTTTAATTCTTGGAAGACCGTTCATGGCTACAGTTGGTGCAGTTATAGACACGTCCAGTAAGAGAATCTCGTTCTCATACATTGACAAAGAGGTCTCCTACAAAGCCATTCCTTCTGGAAGAGCTCCCAAACATGTCTCTTGCATCACCGTTGTTACATGAGAAACGTTGATGGTTGATCTTTTGAAAGAGCCTTACAATGAGCCAAACTTCATAGACGTTTTAGATGGTCCTTCTATCATCACGAAGAGAGACATCAAAACGGCTAAGGCAAAGAAGAAGGTGAAGAGCAAAAGAGTCAAGGGTGATGCCTATATGACTTTTACCCCTCAGAAGTGTGATGGAGATTCGATTGAATATGAGGTGAAGTGCAAGGGAACTTCGAAACCATTCTCTAAGGTTAGAGCTATCCTCACTTCAGAGTTGAAAGACAAAGGAAAGGATGTTGTGAAGGGTATGTTGAGCAGAGTTTTGAAGCTAGAGATGTCTAGTTGAGGAGCTTGTTTTGGAGCAAGTTCTCATTCTTATCCTGACTATTACATGAGCCAAAGTCAAGCTAATGACTGAAAACAAGAAATCGGTGGGAGGCAACCCACTGGTGTGTCTGTACATAAGTTCTTTTATTTTTTTTTGGTTTTTAGTTTCGTATCTTGTGTTTTGCGTGAATTAGTTACAAAGGAGTTGTGTCGAGCAATACCAGTAATGGTATCGATCGACACCACTTGCACGACAAAGGAGTGCTTGAGTGATCTAACAGTGCTAACCATTTAACATTTGGATCCTTTGTCACAATTACGAGCAACATTGCATCAAAGTCGATGAAAAGAAGTTTTTGTGTCGACCTAGGCCTTGTATCGCTCGATACCGGTGTTGTGTGTCGGTCGACACTCCTACCCCAATCCGGTAACTTCTTTGATTTTCACACCTCCACTCAGCTCTTACGATTTCTTTTACCGACTCTAGACTATATAACACTGGGATAGTGTTGTTTAAGCCTGGGGGAGGTGGTTGCTGACAGTGTGTTTGTTTTTCTTAGAATCAGTCGTTTTTGAGTCAAAAATCGTTTTATTGAGTCAAAACTTGTTTGAGATTATGATCTAGTTCTTGAATCTATTGTTCTTACCTTGCTTCTAAGTGACCATTGTTACAGAATCAGTTCCGGATAAGACTAATGAAAAATCAAAGGCTGACCAGTTAACTAGAATACAGCCATGTTTCCTACGGAGTTCATTCATATATGACAAAGGAAGCAATGTGTAGAAAATAATGGTATTCTTCTCCTTTGTTATAAGTTAAGGCATGAAAAGATGAAATGATTTTCGTCTGAGTAGAGGGTTAGGAAAATTTCCAACGATCACATTATTCTACTTAGAAAGGAATGATCACACAAAGGTTGGAAGCGAGGTTAGAAAAATTTCCTGTGATACCATTATTCGCCTACACTTTTGATACATAGAGAGGGGAAGAACCGGGGATTCGGTGGCAAACACCATCAATACTCCCGTCTCAAACCTTAATATGTATATGCGAATCTAAAAAAAATGAAAGAACATAATGATAAATAAGTATGGGGGAGAGGAAAGTGTGAAAATTGGGTGGTTCTTTTGTCATGATGTTGTATGGGAAAGAGTCTAGAAGATTCTTGGCATTGATAACAGCGATGAAACTGGCAATGAAGGCTTTGATGGATTGTGTTGCATAATTATGTGTGGATTATGGGGAGCTGTGAATGTCAAAGGAGAAGTACGTGGTGGTTAGAATTGGAACTGGTTAGGTAATATGTGGAGCACTAAGAAAAAGAATCATTACAATGTTTCAAGAACAAGTGAGTCTCCGTGTTTTTCAAACATTTTTCTCTTATTTAGCTTTATGTTTGCTTGAGGGCAAGAAAAATGCTAAGTCTGGGGGAGTTGATATATCATGGTTTTTACCCATTTTTAACTATGATATAAGTCTCGTTTATAGAGTCTTTATAGTATTTTGGAGTCTTTTTGAGTCTTTTCTGGTTTAGGTACGTTTGGAGCTAAATTGGAGATATTGAAGAATTCTGGAGCATTTTGGAGCTAAGCAAGGATCATGTAGCTGTGAGGGTCGATTTGAGGTTCTTGTTTCGAGTGATACCACCTGGTGTCGGTCCACACTGACGTCATGAAGAAGGAAACTTGACTTTTTACAAGTCTGAAGAATTTTGCACTTTGGTCCAAAAGTCTTTATTATTTACAAGAAGCCCCAAAACTTGTTTTAGCATATAATTAAGGTTTTCAGTCACTTTTTGGCCAAGCTTTATTCTACTTTTGATACTTTGAGAGAGATTGGGTTTTAGGGCTTTTAGGGGAGACAATTTTGAACCCATTTGTTTTCTTATTGATTTCTCTTATGCAATTATATTCATCTATGATTTCTGTTCCATTGATCATGTCTGAGTAGTTTGCTAGTTAAAGAGCTCTTAATAAATTGTTAATTTTGTTAAACTATCTAGAGATTCATCTTATTGAGTTCTTCATCTAAGTTGTTCTTAAAACTTGTTTTAGATTAGTTATCTATAAATAAGATCATAGGCTAGTTCTCTCAGCGAAAGTTGGTTAATTAAATTGAAAGACTTAGATGAGCAATTCTGTTTAGTGCAAAGAAATTTTGCTAGGGAGAATTGTGAACAAATCAGACTTGAGCTTATTGCATGTTTAGTTGTCTAGGTTTCGCAAGGAAATTTGGTTTCTTAACTTTTTAAACATAGTAATCAGTGCAACGAAAGTTGGTTGATTTGGTGTAGTGTTCTGAGTTCTAGAACCGTGCTTAATTAGAATCTCTACGTTCTATCCATATGCTTTACATGAATATCTGCGAAATTCCTTAAGCTTAGCTTTTACCTCCATAAAATTCTCACTAGATCTGTTTGCTTTGTTTTATTTATTATTCTCATTGATTTTACTTAGCGTAATTCAAATCTATATATTCTATTTTGTGATTCTTGAGTCTCTGTGGTTCGACCCCTACATACTACAACAACAAAGCTGTTAGTACTTTAGGGTATTACATTTTGAACTTATCAGCATGTGATGGAGAATTTACCGGGATTCCCAAGCTTAGGGAGAGACTTAGGCTCAATCCTTGTTGTGTTTGGTGAATCAATATAATCAACACTACCATTGTCTTCAACCATGGTCACGTCTTCATCTTTCCCAAGGGTCACCCCCACCTTGTTCCTCAATGTCCACATTGAGCTTCAAGGGAACGTGGCTAGGGCAAAGTTCGTCGACTTGTGAACCATAGAGTAGAATCTCAATTTCCCGAATAGCGGCTTCCTGCTCATTGATGGGACGTGATTCATTTGAGAGGATGGAATTGAAATACTCCTTTGAGGTTTGTATGGTTTTTCCATGTGAAGAGCTTTGAGGGTGAGGTGATGATGGAGCGGCCCCTTCGGTCTCCATTTGTTTCACCTTTGAGCTCAATTCTTCAAGCTTCTTATGTAGATCATTATAAGAGCACGCCATTTTGGTGTTGATTTCCTCCGTCTTCTTGCTTATATCAAGTGCTCCATTAGCTTGTCCTTGTAAGAGTTGTTGAAGAACATTCATCATTTCAAGGTCTTGAGACATGGAGTTGTTACCTTGAGCTTGTGGTTCAAGAATTTGTTGAAAGGCCGGTTGAGGGATGAATGGAGCCTTGTTGTAGTAGCCGCCTTGGTATTGATTGTTGTTGAAAACCCGTTGATAGCCACCATGGTTCCCAACATAATGCACTTCCTCTTGGTTACTCAAATCCACCATTTCCTCTTGGGACCCTTGATGTCCTTCAAACTCACCAACAAAGTGAACCGATTTTTGAGAAGCATTAAGAAGCTTGTCAATCTTGTCATTGATAGCTTTCATCTCCTTTGCCCTCCTTTGGTCTTCAAAATCGCTAGTGGTTCGTGTGGCCCAATCATACTCATCACCATAGGTTCCATCACTTTGGGCGAGGTTCTCAACCAACTCCATCGCTTCATTCACCATTTAGCCAAAAAATTACCATTGGACACGGTGTCTAGCAACATCCTTATCTTTGGAAGAGTCCCTCGGTAGAGTGTGCTCAATAGAGAAGCATCATTGAAATCGTGATGAGGACATTGCATGGTGTAGCTCCTAAACCTTTCCCACACCTCATTGAAAGTCTCATTTGAACGTTGAGTAAAGCTCGAGATCTTATTTCTTAGCATGGCTGTCCTTGAAGGTGAGAAGAATTTGGCAAGGAAGGATCTCTTGCATTCATTCCATGTAGTGATAGACCCTTGAGGCAAAATTTTCTCCCAATGATGTGCTTTGTCGCCAAGGGAGAACGGGAACAAACGAAGCTTGAAACCATCCTCGGAAAGTGTTAAGAACCATGGGGAAACCCCCGGCAACGGCGCCAAATTGATAAAGGACTTTTGTGTCTTTGAGATCAATTACTCAATATACAAGTAGTATATGAGGTTCAATCGAAATGGGCAAAATTTCAAGCACCAAGAATGCAAAACACTTCTTGAGTTAAGCTAAATATGGAAAATTTGTTGTTTAGCTAATGAACCTAGCAACTTAGATTGAGGAAAAGAAATAGCAAACTAAACAAGTGTAATGCAAGAGATATAAGAGAATTCAAGGATGGGATAATCGAGTTTAGATGATCCAAGACCAATTCATGATGTTCAATAAACAAACAAGCTATTCCTAGGCAATGATCATTAAGTATGACTAATTCTCTCTCAAGACATTAATCACCATGCTAATTACTAATTCAAGATCAAACTGTCATTTGTGAATCACTAACTAGCAAGCATTAAGTGTAAACAATCAAGATCAATCAAATATACACCCTAGACAACTACTCTCATAGGCTAGGAATGCATATATCTTGATTAGCTTTCCAAGGCATTTCATCAAACACCTTGTGGGTGTGAAATGCCCCTTGGTCTATATTGGCTTTCTCTAGCCTAATCTAGCATTAAGACCACTAATCAAGAAGAGAAATAGGAAAATCTAAACCTAAGCATCATAAATCAATCTTGGAATCATCCTAACTATAACCTATCCTCAAACTCTAAGACCTTTTCACTAATCACAAGGGTTTCAACAAATCTCATAAAAGAAGAAATAAAACCCATGATCAATTGATTGGATGATTAGAAAATAGAAGATAGATGGATAGAATAAAAAAAAACAATACTCAAATGCATAAATAAAAAGGATTAATCTCTTACAAATAACTCAAGTTCACACTTAGCTAGGGTTTTTGCTTAAGAAAAGATTTGCTTTGTATTCTCGGTGCTTTGAAACAATACCCAAAGGATTGAACCTCTTATACTAGCAATAGTATATCGAGTAATTGGGTTTTGATTTCAACATTGAGATTTAGGTTCTTTTTGAGATTAAGCTTCCTTTTCTCTTTGATTACTAATGCCTTTCACTTTTGATATGATCCTAGACGGCTCAACGGAGGTTAATCAACTTCCCGGGGAACTTCCCGGGGAAACATTCGGCGAGGAGGAACTTGTTCCCGAGGAAGCATTGCACATCCCGGAAGGAGTCATGACGAGAGCAAAGGCGAGGAAGCTTAAGGACGCACTTGGAGGACTTATTCAACACGTTCACGAGACCGTGGGTTTGGAGGCGGAAGTGCTTCGAACCGCATTGGTTTCGATACAAGTCCAGGTGTGCTCTTTTCCTTAGTCACGGTTTTTTACCCAACGGGTTTTACGTGACAAGGTTTTTAACGAGGCCCTGGAACACTTCATCCTTCAAGCCCATTCCGCAACAACAAAATTCTCCGCAGATTTCTCCGCAGATTTTCCCGCAGATTTCTCCGCGGAAAAATCCCACCGGAAGATCAAGGGACTTCCGATTTTTCCTTAGTCTTCTCTTCATTTATTTTCGCATTTTCCCAAACATTTTCAACTCCTATTTTCGAGTTTATTCCTGTAATTTTCGAGGTAGTTTAGTCCCTTGGACTCCCCTCTTTCCTTTATAATTTTCGTGTGGATCATTTGATCAAAGCAACAATTTATGAAATAAAATCAATCATCTTTTCTCTATTGTTCACGATTTTTGCTTAGTGGATTTCTAAGTGATTTTCGATCGGTTTATCAAAGAGATTATCATCTCTCTTTGTGGGCAGCCAATCTACCGTTCGTCGTTTCGAGAGCGTCCATAGCGAGCTGAGTGTTGGAAGGATTTTCGGGTGGATTCCCACGCCTTCGAGCCTGCTCCACGTTCCCGGGGTTACGTTCATCACCGCCTTGAATTTCGATTCAAGGATTATCCAACCTTACCGCCTTCTTTGAGAGATCCTTCGGACAAGGAGTGTAACAAGTGGTATCAGAGCACTCAAGGAATCCGGTACTATCGTTTCATTTACCTATCATTTCGTTTTAATTTTCTGCATTCCATTGCATCATTTTCGATTTTTGACCATCCATCTTCCTTGTTGTTCATCGTGTGTTCATCCATTTTCTGGGTTGATTTTTAGTTTGTTTTAATTTAAGTTGTTGCATCTAGATCATTGTTAGGTTGTCTAATTGCATCGTAAATCAAAAAAAAAAAAAAAAAAAAATCGTGCATACAATTTTTTTTTGTGACCGTTCATCTTTGTGTTCATCGCATGTTCATCATTTTTTGGGTTAAATTTTCGTTTGTTTTAATTCCAATTGCTGCATCTAAATCATTAATAGGCTGTTTAGTTGCATCATAAATCAAAAAAAAAAAAAAAAAAAAAATTTCGTGCATATTTTTTTTTTAATTTCTGCAAAAACCGATCATATTCATTCAAAAAAAAAAAATAAAAAATTTTTTTGCATCATTTAGATTTGATTGTGTTTAATTACTGGAATCGACCTAAGCTGGTGTTTGTTTGGGTTTAATCTTTGTTTGCAAGGAACTAAGTGGATCAGTATTTCTCGGAAATTTTTTGGCATCAATCGCGAGTCCGAGGAAGTTTTGGTTCGGAAAATATCGAGCCGAGGAGTTTTCCGGGAAATCCGAGACCGGGAAAATTTCTGGGGGAGTTCAGTCCGTGACAAGCGTAAATCCGAGGGATTATCCGAGGGGTCTGCTCCAAGTGATCGTGACCGGCCATCGTCGCACTCCCTCGACCATCATCACAATTTTCTCTCGACCATCGCCACTCTCTACGATCGAAATTTTTTTTTGGTTTTGATATTTTGCGTTTGAAATTTTTCCGACTACTCACTTGTTTTTAACTTACTTTCAGGTACCGATATGTCGGAAGACACTTCCGAATCGAGTTCACCAAATAATCAGGCCGTCATGGAGGAAGTGACTCGTTTAATCACCGATTTAGGCGCTAAGCTTTTGCCCGATGGCAAACCAGTCCATGAAGCTGCTACTAATGAGATCACTAGGCTGCTTGGTGAGATGACAACCCGCATGGACCTTATGCAGAGAGAACTATTGAGAGTTAGCGAGACAGTCCCAGCACCAACAAATCCCGCGATCCCGCGAAACAATCCGGCAAACGGTCCTCACAACAATCCCGCCGATAGACCGTTGAATGGGAATGAGTACTATGAGGATTTTTCGGATCATGAGAATCATGGCCGACCACGGCGTCTTAGACAGCATGGTTCCGACGATCATTCCTCCGGTAATTACCCAAGGAGGCCGAGACGAGTAAACACGAGAGGTGTTTTGGCAAAAATTCCTCCTTTCCACGGGAAGAATGATCCGGATGCATATTTGGCGTGGGAAATCAAGGTTGATTTGGTGTTCGATGGTAGTGAAGCTACGGAAATTCAAAAGGTGCGTGCTGTCGTGACGGAGTTCTATGATTACGCACTAAGTTGGTGGGAACAAATGGTAACTTCGCGGAGACGTAATGGCGAAGATGCAATCGTGACTTGGGGGCAATTGAAAATTCTTATGCGCAAACGATTCGTCCCTAGTCATCACCAACGTGACCTTCACAACAGGTTACGCCGACTTATTCAAGGGGCACGGAGTGTCGAGGAATATTACCAAGAGCTGGAAATGCTCATGACACGTGCTCGCCTTTTAGAAGATCATGAAGTCACTATGTCGCGGTTTTTGGGAGGCCTTAACCGTGAGATCCAAGACTTGCTGGAATTGCAGCACTATGGGGATCTTGAGGAGATGCTGCAAAAGGCCAATATTATTGAAAGACAACTCAAGAGGAGGAATACAACAAGACCCTCCTACGGTTCTAGCATTCGACCTAACCCGACCCAAGACAAGACCGGATTTCGGCCGAGAATAGATACAAGGGCAGGGACGGATTCGAAACCTTTCACTCCAACATATGTTCGGAATCCTAATGAGAAGGCTGAGACTTCTCAAGCCAAGAGTACCGATCTTCGATGCTTCAAGTGCCAAGGCCGCGGGCATATGGCAAAAGAATGTCCGAATAAAAGAACTATGATTCTTCGAGGAGACGGGGAGATAGAATCGGAAGCGGAAGAAGATTGTGAGGTCTCACAAACATTCGAGGAGGCCGCGGAAGAAGCTGATTATGGAGAGCTACTAGTAGCAAGAAGAGCGTTACTTATGCAAGATCGTCCCAAGGAAGAAGAACAACGGGAAAACTTATTCCACACTAGATGCCGAGTAAAAGGGAAAGTGTGCAGCCTTATCATCGATGGTGGAAGCTGTACGAATGTGGCAAGCACTACGCTTGTGGAGAAGCTGGGTCTAGAAGTGACGAAACATCCCCGACCGTATTACCTTCAATGGTTAAACAACGAGGGACACTTAAAGGTAACGACACAAACTACGGTTCCTTTGTCTATAGGGAGTTACGTGGATGAAGTCCTTTGCGACGTGCTACCTATGGAGGCTGGACATATATTGCTGGGTCGACCATGGCAATTTGACCGCAAGGTGATTCACGACGGTATCACCAACAAGCACTCTTTCACGCATAAGGGAAGAAAAGTGGTCTTAGTTCCTATGACTCCTCTTGAAATTTACCAAGACCAGAAACTGCGTGATAAGAAGAAAGAGGCTGAGGCTAAGAGTGACATTCCGACCGACCAACCCCAAGCCAACACAGGTATGATTTCAATCACCACTCCAAAGGCAACAGCTGAAATGAAAACCGTAAAGAAGTCGACTCTTTTCGCGAAACCGAGTGAGGTAAAACAAGCGTTGTTTACAAAACAATCTATTATTGTTCTTAGGTTTCACGAAACTCTTATGAGTCATGCTGACCTTGAGCCGGAACTCCCGAGCAAGATGACTTCTGTTTTGCAGGAATTTGAAGATGTTTTCCCCGATGACAATCCGCACGGATTACCGCCGATCCGGGGAATAGAGCATCAAATCGACTTTGTGCCCGGGGCTGCTCTTCCAAATCGACCAGCATATAGGACTAATCCCGTGGAGACTAAGGAGCTTCAAAGGCAGGTCACGGAACTTATGGAAAAGGGACATATCCGTGAAAGCATGAGTCCATGTGCGGTGCCGGTTTTGCTTGTTCCGAAGAAGGACGGAACGTGGCGTATGTGTGTCGACTGTCGCGCCATAAATAATATCACTGTAAAGTATCGCCATCCTATTCCTCGTTTAGATGATATGTTAGATGAACTCTATGGGTCTTGCATATTTTCTAAAATAGATCTTAAAAGCGGTTATCATCAAATTAGGATGAAAGAGGGGGATGAGTGGAAAACAGCATTTAAGACTAAGCATGGGTTGTATGAATGGTTAGTAATGCCTTTCGGATTAACTAATGCACCTAGTACATTCATGAGGCTAATGAACCATATCTTGCGAGCTTTTATAGGGGTCTTTGTCGTTGTCTACTTTGATGATATCCTAGTGTATAGTAAGGACATAGACGAGCATGTTACGCATGTTAGGGCTGTTTTAGATATTCTTAGGAAGGAAAGGCTTTATGCAAATTTTAAGAAGTGTACTTTCTGTACGGATAACTTGGTTTTCCTAGGCTTTGTTGTAAGTGCACAGGGAATAAAAGTCGACGAAGAAAAGGTGAAGGCAATCCGCGATTGGCCTAGTCCAAAATCTGTGGGCGAAGTAAGGAGTTTCCATGGACTTGCAGGCTTTTACCGACGCTTTGTGAAGGACTTCAGCACATTGGCTGCACCTCTAACCGAAGTTATCAAGAAGGACGTTGGATTCAAGTGGGGAGAAGCACAAGAAACCGCATTCCAAGCTTTGAAAGACAAGCTTACCAACGCCCCACTTCTCTCTTTGCCTAATTTTTCTAAGACTTTTGAAATTGAATGTGATGCCTCTGGTATAGGTATCGGTGCTGTTCTTATGCAGGAACGTAGACCAATCGCCTACTTTAGCGAGAAGCTTGGAGGAGCTACCTTGAATTACCCGACGTACGATAAGGAACTCTACGCGTTGGTGCGAGCGTTGCAAACATGGCAACATTATCTCTGGCCTAAAGAGTTCGTGATCCACACAGACCATGAGTCTCTCAAACATCTCAAGGGTCAACAAAAGCTGAACAAACGTCATGCACGGTGGGTCGAATTCATCGAAACATTTCCATACGTCATTCGGTATAAACAAGGTAAGGACAATGTAGTTGCCGATGCATTGTCAAGGAGGTATGTTCTCATCTCTACTCTTGAAACTAAATTGCTGGGATTTGAACAAATTAAAGATTTATATGCTGATGATCCCGATTTTAAAGAACCTTATCATGCAACCGAGAAAAATGCCTTTGAAAATTTTTTCCGGCATAATGGCTTTCTTTTCTTTAAAAATCGACTTTGCGTGCCTCACTGTTCTTTGCGAGAATTGTTTGTTAGGGAATCACATGCAGGAGGACTTATGGGACACTTTGGCGTCGCCAAAACATTGAGTACGTTGCAAGCACATTTCTATTGGCCGCATATGCGAAAAGACGTAGAACGAATTTGCGGACGTTGTGTCACTTGCAAGCAAGCCAAATCCAAGGTAAGTTCGCAAGGTTTGTACTCTCCTTTACCTATCCCTACCGTTCCGTGGGTTGATGTGTCTATGGATTTTGTTCTTGGATTGCCTAGAACTAGGAAGGGTCGAGATTCCATTTTTGTTGTAGTCGATAGATTTTCGAAAATGGC
Organism: Eutrema japonicum; assembly: GCA_030161315.1. Classification (NCBI taxonomy): domain Eukaryota; kingdom Viridiplantae; phylum Streptophyta; class Magnoliopsida; order Brassicales; family Brassicaceae; genus Eutrema; species Eutrema japonicum. Next base: position 34,057,692 of record BSQW01000007.1, on the reverse strand, counting down.
TCACTTTATTCCTTGTCATAAAACAGATGATGCATCCTTAGTTGCCGAATTGTTCTTTAGGGAAGTAATACGTTTGCATGGCATGCCTAGGACAATAGTTTCCGACCGCGACACTAAATTTTTAAGCTATTTTTGGAAAACGTTGTGGTCTAAGTTAGGCACTAAACTTTTGTTTTCAACAACTTGTCACCCGCAAACTGACGGGCAAACGGAAGTAGTGAATAGAACCTTGTCTACCCTATTGCGTGCTGTTATTAAAAAGAATATTAGGACATGGGAAGATTGTTTACCACATGTTGAATTTGCTTATAACCATGCTGTTCATTCCGCCACTAAATTTTCACCGTTTCAATTGGTTTATGGCTTTAATCCTATTACTCCTTTGGATCTAACCGAGTTACCTTCCAATGAGCGTTTGAGTTTTGATGGTAAAAGGAAAGCTGAGCTCGTGAAACAAATGCATGAACAAGCACGGTTGAACATCGAAAAGCGAACCGAACAATACCGAAGGCAAGCTAACAAAGGCCGGCGTGAGCAAATTTTCGAACCGGGAGACCTTGTTTGGATTCATTTACGGAAAGACCGTTTTCCGGACGAACGGAAATCTAAGCTTATGCCGAGGACGGATGGACCATTCCGCGTGATCAAACGGATCAACAATAACGCCTACGTCATCGATCTCCAAGGTAAGTATTCTATTAGTTCGAGCTTCAATGTTTCTGACTTGATCCCTTTTGTTGCAGATAGTCCAGATTTGAGGACAAATCCTTTTGAAGAGGAGGGGCATGATATGATCCTAGACGGCTCAACGGAGGTTAATCAACTTCCCGGGGAACTTCCCGGGGAAACATTCGGCGAGGAGGAACTTGTTCCCGAGGAAGCATTGCACATCCCGGAAGGAGTCATGACGAGAGCAAAGGCGAGGAAGCTTAAGGACGCACTTGGAGGACTTATTCAACACGTTCACGAGACCGTGGGTTTGGAGGCGGAAGTGCTTCGAACCGCATTGGTTTCGATACAAGTCCAGGTGTGCTCTTTTCCTTAGTCACGGTTTTTTACCCAACGGGTTTTACGTGACAAGGTTTTTAACGAGGCCCTGGAACACTTCATCCTTCAAGCCCATTCCGCAACAACAAAATTCTCCGCAGATTTCTCCGCAGATTTTCCCGCAGATTTCTCCGCGGAAAAATCCCACCGGAAGATCAAGGGACTTCCGATTTTTCCTTAGTCTTCTCTTCATTTATTTTCGCATTTTCCCAAACATTTTCAACTCCTATTTTCGAGTTTATTCCTGTAATTTTCGAGGTAGTTTAGTCCCTTGGACTCCCCTCTTTCCTTTATAATTTTCGTGTGGATCATTTGATCAAAGCAACAATTTATGAAATAAAATCAATCATCTTTTCTCTATTGTTCACGATTTTTGCTTAGTGGATTTCTAAGTGATTTTCGATCGGTTTATCAAAGAGATTATCATCTCTCTTTGTGGGCAGCCAATCTACCGTTCGTCGTTTCGAGAGCGTCCATAGCGAGCTGAGTGTTGGAAGGATTTTCGGGTGGATTCCCACGCCTTCGAGCCTGCTCCACGTTCCCGGGGTTACGTTCATCACCGCCTTGAATTTCGATTCAAGGATTATCCAACCTTACCGCCTTCTTTGAGAGATCCTTCGGACAAGGAGTGTAACAACTTTCCATTGCTATCTCTCAATCTTATAGGTGTAAGCATACGCGTTCTCGAGGCAACCACGACCTAGTTGAACCGAGGGACGACATACATCACTCATATCGCGGGGTTAGAGCAAGGGAAGCACGTGTGAGACTACAACAAGTTGAGATCGACATGGATCACTTTGAAAATATTCCACTTGGGGACATTCATGAAAATGTGGACAACCTTCCACATCATATGCAAGGTGGTAATGGAAACAACCAAGGACAAGGAGCGCACGGCCAAAACCCACACCCACCCTCCCATAACATGAGGGCTCCAAACCACCCTCCTAGAGCTCACGATGTGGTTGGTGCGGGTGATGCCGCGAATGCTCACCAGAATCGCCAAGGTATCCAAGCTCCTCCGGTCGAGATCAACAACTTCGAGGTCAAAGCCACCTTGATTAACATGGTCCAAAACAACAATTTTCACGGTTTGGTCATGGAAGACCCTCTTGACCACTTTGATCAATTTGATCGGATATGTGGCCTTACAAAGATGAACGGTGTATCAGAGGATAGCTTCAACTTGCGACTCTTCCCCTTCTCTCTCGGTGACAAGGCTCATCAATGGGAAAAGATTCTTCCTCAACGTTCGATCACCACTTGGGATGAGTGCCAGAGGGCATTTTTGGCAAAGTTCTTCTCACCTTCACGAACCGCGAAGTTGAGAAATGACATCTCTAGTTTCAATCAACTGAACCATGAGACCTTTAATGAAGCTTGGGAAATATTTAGGAGCTACACCACTCAATGTCCACACCACGGATTCTCGGATGCCACGCTTTTGAGTACGATATACCGTGGTGCCTTACCAAATATACGAATGTTATTGGACACCACTTCTAACGGAAACATCTTAGCAAAATGAGTGGTTGATGCGATGAACCTCGTTGAGAACCTTGCTCAAAGCGATGGTACGTATGGGGATGATTATTACCGCGCAACAAGAACCACTAGCGACGTTGATGAGCAAAAGAGGGTCAAGGAATTGAAGAGCCTCAACGAGAAGATCGACAAGCTTCACCAATCATCTCAAAAGCAAGTTCACTTTGTCGGGGACTATGAAGACAACAAAGGTTATTAAGATGAGGTTGTAGAGGGCACCACCCAAGAGGATATGAACTTTGTGGGTAATCAAGGCGATCAACGGGGTGGTTTCAACAACAACTACCGGAACCATCCTAATTTCTCCTACCGAAACACCAATGTGGAGAACCCACAAGACCAAACCTACCCTCAACAACAACAAGGAAACCAAGGTGGTCAACAAAAGCCTTTTATTCCACAACAACAAGGGCAAGCATCCAACAACCAAGGCTATGTTCCAAAGAACACTTTCCAAGGAAAACAAGGCGGGTTTCAAGCCAAAGCACCTTTCAATGCACCGCCCGTGTTTCAACAAGGATTTGTTCCCCAAGGTCAAACAACTACGTCTAAACCGCAATATCTTGACTGGAACACCATGTTTCAACAACTCCTCAAGGGACAAGCGGAGATCAATACACGGGTCGATTGTTCTTACAACGATCTAAACTCCACGCTCGAGACATTGAGCTCAAAGGTTAAGCAACTAGAGGGAAAATGAGCCGCTTCCTCTTCACGGCCACAAGGTCAACTACTAGGAAAGTCCGAGACTAACCCCAAGGAGTATGTAAACGACATCACACTATGAAGTGGCACGGTCCTACCCACTAGAAAGCCCACCTTCCAATCTCAACGAGGACATTGAGAACCAAAGTGGGGGGTGGAACTTGAGATTCAAGATGAAGTGGAAGTTGAAGACACGATTTTGGAATGCAAAGACAAGGGTAAACGGGTTGAGGAGATCAAGGCCAAGGTTATTGCTGAAGAAAAGCTGAAGAAGAGAGAAACTTTATTTGTCCCACCACCACCTTATGTGCCTAAGCTACCATTTCCCGGACGTTTCAAGAAGCACTTGATGGAGAAGTATAAGGCGGTGTGTGATAGACAAATGGAAAAGGTCGAGCTCACCATGCCTTTGTTTGATGCATTTTTGCTTGTGCCTCAATATGCGAAATTTATAAAGGATGCCGTGAAAGGAAGTGCTAAGGAGATGGAGTCCATGGTGGTATTGACACACGAGTGTAGTGCCATTATCCAAAAGAAAGTAGTTCCCAAAAAACATGGAGATCCGGGTAGATTCACACTCCCGTGAACTTTGGGACCTCTTGCTTTGGACAATTGCCTTTGCGATCTAGGAGCTAGTGTGAGTCTAATGCCGCTATCCGTTGCTGAAAGATTGGGATTCATGAGGTACAAAGCTTGTACGATTTCCTTAATCCTTGCAGATATAAGCGTTAGAGTACCAATTGGGCTACTTGAAGATTTACCAATCGCGGTTGGAGACTTCATTGTTCCCACATACTTCGTGGTCTTGGAAATGGATGAGGAACCCAAGGACGTCTTGATTTTTGGTAGACCCTTCATGGCAACCGCGGGTGCAATCATCAACGTGATAAAAGGGAAGATCGATCTTCACTTGGGCAAGGACGAGGTACTAGAGTTAGACATCAATGAGGCGATAAAGAGACCCACCATCGATGGGCAAGTCTTCTACATCGATACCATGGATGAACTAGCGGACGAGCTCTTGGAAGAATTGAATCTTGAGGATGGTTTGCAAGTTGCTTTGGTCAAGGATCATGGTGAACACGTGTATATGGATGAGGCTAGTGAGGGTTAAAAGCTGATTTTGGACTCACACAAGCCAATGGTTGGTGAAGTTTCGGTCCTTGATTTGGATCTTCAAGGGATGAAGTGTGAAGACAGCTCCACAACGAGCTTAGTCCAAGAGAGCTTTGCTTTGGGAGTGGAGCTAGATGAAAACAGTAAGAAGCTAAAAATGGTAAGACTAGTGTGGATGACGATTGATGTGAATTCAAAACTCCCAAAATCGACCTCAAACCACTTCCCGTTGGGCTAAGGTACACTTTCCTAGGTCCAAACGAGTCATACCTGGTCATAGTAAATGAGAACTTGAAAGAAGATGAATTGTCCTCCCTTTTGAACGAATTGAGGAAGTATAGGAAAGCCATTGGTTATTCCTTGGATGACATCAAAGGCATTTCCTCTACTCTTTGCACACATAGGATACATCTAGAAGATGAATCAATGACTTCTATCGAACATCAAAGGATGTTAAATCCAAATTTTAAAGAAGTCGTTAAGAAAAATATTCTAAAGCTTCTAGATGTCGGGATTATCTATCCTATCTCCGATGGTAGGTGGGTGTCCCCGGTCCATGTAGTGCCTAAAAAGGGAGGGATGACGGTTGTGAAGAACGAAAAAGATGAATTAGTGCCCACTAGAACCATAACCGGGCATAGGATGTGCATTGATTATCGAAAACTTAACTCCGCCACTAGGAAATATCACTTCCCACTCCCAGTTATTGACCAAATGGTTGAAAGGCTTACAAACCACCCATACTATTGCTTTCTTGATGGGTATTCGGGATTTGGAAAAATCCTGATACATCCCAATGATCAAGAAAAGACCACATTCACATGCCCCTATGGTACCTTCGCCTATCGAAAAATGCCGTTCGGGTTATGTAATGCACCGGCAACCTTTCAACGGTGTATGATGTTTATATTTTTGGATTTGATCGAAGAAATGGTTGAAGTCTTTATGGACGATTTTTTCCGTATATGGCTCTTCATTTGGTGTTTTGTCTTTCCAGTCTTTGCAAGTTACTCACTAGGTGCGAGGAAGCAAATCTTGTCTTGAATTGGGAGAAATGCCACTTCATGGTTCTTGAAGGTATCGTCCTCGGGCTCAAGATTTCGGAGAAAAGCATCAAAGTAGACAAAGCCAAGATCGAAGTTATGGTGGGCTTGGTACCGCCAAAGTCGGTTAAGGATATCCGGAACTTCTTGGGTCATGCCGGGTTCTATAGGAGGTTCTTCAACGACTTTTCAAAGATAGCAAGGCCACTCACAAGGCTTCTTTGCAAGGAGGTAGACTTTAACTTTGATGAAGAATGCCTTGAGGTATTTTTGGAGATCAAGAAGGCCCTTGTGAGTGCTCCCATTGTGCAAGCACCGGATTTGAGTCTCCCTTTTGAGATTATGTGTGATACTAATAACTACGTAGTAGGAGCGGTTCTTGGGCAAAAGAAGGACAAGAAGATTCACGTGATCTACTACGCAAGTGGGACACTTGACGATGCACAAGGAAGGTATGCTACCACGGAGAAGGAGCTACTTGCGGTTGTGTTTGCGATCAAAAAGTTTAGGTCCTATGTGGTTGGCTCCAAAATCATCATTTACACAGATCATACTGCTTTGAGGCATATCTATGCTAAAAAGGATACCAAGCCAAGGCTCTTGAGATGGATCTTTGTACTCCAAGAGTTTGATATGGAGATCGTCGATAAGAAGGGTATCGAGAATGGAGTTGCGGATCACTTGTCTAGGATGCGCATTGAAGATCTTGTGCCAATCAACGACTCGCTCCCCGAGGAGAAATTGATGTTAGTAAGCATTTTGAGACAAGGGGTTGAAGCCGCGAGAGGTTTTGAGGACGCTAAGGGATTGACGGATGGAAAGCTACCATGGTTCGCGGATTTGGTAAATTGCATAGCTTGTGGAAGAGGGCCGCCTAACTTGGAGGGCTGCAGGAAGAAGAAGTTCTTTCATGACGTCACATGTACTACTGGGATAAACCGTTCTTGTACAAGTTATGTTCGGATGGTATATATTGAAGGTGTGTGGCGGAGGAAGAAACAATCGGGATCTTGTTCCATTGCAATGGTTCGGCCTATGGAGGTCATTTTGCTTCATTCAAGACAGCGACAAAGGTTCTCCAATCCGGTTTGTGGTGACCTAATTTATTCAAGTATGCTCACGCTTTTGTCATCGCTTGTGATGCGTGCCAAAGGAAAGGTAACATTGTTAGGAGGGACGAGATGCCCCAAAATCCCATTCTTGAGGTCGAGATCTTTGACGTGTGGGGTATTGACTTTATGGGACCATTCCCTTCTTCATATGGGAACCAATACATCTTGGTAGCGGTGGACTACGTGTCTAAATGGGTTGAAGCAATCGCTAGTCCAACCAATGATGCTAAGGTAGTTCTCAAGCTCTTCAAGACCATCATTTTTCCGAGGTTTGGGGTTCCAAGAGTTGTGATTAGCGATGGGGGTAGCCACTTCATCAACAAGGTCTTCGAGAGTCTACTCAAGAAGCACGGGGTTAGACGTAATGTGGCCACTCCGTATCACGCTCAAACAAGCGGCCAAGTAGAGGTTTCAAATCGACAAATCAAGGCCATATTGGAGAAAATTGTGGGTATCTCAAGAAAGGATTGGGCTAAGAAGTTAGACGATGCATTGTGGGCTTACTGGACGGAATTCAAAACACCTCTCGGGACTACACCGTTCAATCTTCTCTACGGGAAGTCATGCCACATACCGTTCGAGCTTGGGTACAAGGCCATGTGGGCAGTGAAGCTACTAAACTTTTATCTCAAGACGGGAGAGGCGGTTGATCCAACTTCAAGAACTTGATGAGATTAGGCTCGAATCATATGAGAGCTCAAAGATCTACAAGGAACGAACTAAGGCTTTCCACGGCAAGAAGATTGTGCGCAAAGATTTCAAAGAAGGAGACCAAGTCTTGCTCTTTAACTTGCGTCTCAAGTTGTTTCCTAATAAGAACTCCCTTGAATCGCCACTCTATGCTGGGTAAAAGTAACCGGATAATCCTTGCAAGCGAAGAAGCTTCAAGGCACGTGGAAGATGAAAGGTCACACAAAGGCTGCGGAAAGACCTTTGATATACCAAACGATCCTTCGGATATGACACACCAAAGAGATCGAGTTCCTTGCTGGATATTACACACCAACAAAGCTATGAAGAGAATCATTCTCAACATAAGAAGAAATCATACTGATTTTTAATAAAAGAAAGGTTGAGTTTCGACAATCACAAAGCAAAGAAATATAAAGAAAACAACAACTCATGCATGGAGAGTAATAAAGTCTACTTGAAAAATAGCAAAATAATTAAACTAAGTTTGAATCTTGAAACAAGACTCTTGCCCTTCCATGCGTATGCTTCTCCTTCTTCTTGGGTCGAGATTTAATCCTTGCTGGGCCAATGACTTCTCTTTGTTTATGGGCTTTAGAATAGATGAGACCCAAATCTTGTTGATCGAAATTCTTGTTGGATTTTGGGTCTGGTCGAAATCATTGTTTGCCTTTGGGTCTTGATCAACAAATGGGCTAAGGTGATGTGATCCATTTATCTCATTAAAAACCTTACTTTGGAAAACCCATTGGGACAAAACCAAAGTAAGGGAAAAAGAGTGCAAATGGGTCACATACCCATTTGTTGATCCTCTTAAAATTCCCGGATCAGATGTTGTTGTTGAGCTAATCCATTTCTTCTTAGCTTCCTCGGCTACAAGCTGCTCCGGTTCAAGCTGCTCATTCATTGTGCTTGCCATGATCACAGCATCCTCTACCACTTGAAAAGGATTTGACCTCAAATCCGAACAATCTGCAAGGGAAAAATCTAAGTTAGAATCATCGAAGTTTAAAATCAGCAAATACTTACCTTGCGAGCAGGTCTTGTAGACATTGATCTTTGTGTGGGCTGGGAATCGTCCTCTCTTCATTTGAACCCACAAACTTCCACCAGGCTCAAAGATCAGTCGGCATTGCCTCTTATTCGCGTGCTGCTCCTTTCTCACATACTTCATCGGTTCAAGATGAGCTTGAACAACGACCTTCTTAAGCCAAACATGGAAGAGCCACGATTTTGGTGCATGAAAGCTCAGCTCTTCATCTTGTATACCCTATGCTTTCACAAACAATAACTTGAAACACAAGATCAAACGCACAAAAGGCATACTTCTCTGTTTCAGAAAACAGTTTCTCATTTAGCTCATTTAAAACATATTTCAAATACTTAGCATGATCATCAAAGAGTTTATTATAAATCAAAATGTAGATCATATCAAACATCTTAATGAATGATTTCAAATCATATGAAGACTCTCTAAATTCATGATATAAAATGCAGTGTGTTATCCTAGAGAGTATATCAAAATCCATAAGCACATCATTTATGTTTGGTTTACACGTTTTATCAAACAGAAATCCTCCATGCCTAAAGATCTTTTTATGCTCAAATTTCTCCTAATAATGAATCACATCTTTAAAATCAATAGTTGACATATAAATCTCTTTGATGTGTTCATATTCCAGCAACTTAGATTTAGAAACGCATACCTTGGAATTATTGCATTAGTCACAAAAATTTCCTTACCTGATTCGCGTAATGCCATATATGCCTTCACTGTTGTGCCTTTCTGGGCCGATTGGTAAGGCTGATGGAGATGATCTAGATTGTTTTGGAAACTAGACCCACGGGGCTTTGGATCCATATATAGATTGATTTCAGAGGTGCAGTAAGTCGGTCTGTGTGGCATGATCTTTGGTATGGTCGCGCAATAAGGTCTTGTGCAGATCGGTTGACTTGTAAAATTAATATCTCTCAAGTCTGAACCGGTATTTTTGTGAATAAAATTTTCCCAGATTCTATGATGAATCAAGATTCCATAAAAATTGGGTTCATGGCTTGATTCGTTCTGGTTTGGTTGAGAAAATCCTTGGAACGCACGCATGTCCAAATCGGGTAAGCTGGGATTCACCTGTCTTGGAAGTTGAATAACTTCCTCACCTAAACTCGGAATGGATTGATTCAACTTCGAGGAGTGCTCTAGTTGAGGTGGGAATGTAGTCCATGTGGTTGTTCCTTCAGAACATGTTTTAGATTGATTTTCCTTTTCACGAATGGGTGTTAACTCCTTTGGATCATCTCTTGTGTCTTTAGTAACCTGCAAAAGAGAAGAATCATCACTCGGAGATGGCATCTCCGGTGCAAGGTTAGATAGACTCATAGGAGTCTCTTTAGGGTCAATCACAATAATCTTTTCTTTTTGATGAAGAGAGTTAAGAGACTCACTTACAAAATTTTGTACTTTTTTCTTGAGACTTAGCTTCTCTTGTTGAATTTCTTTTGATGTCATCGAAAGCAGGCTCAGCTTACCTCCTTTATATACAAACGAATATCGGTTTTTGGAACCGGAATAATCACGGGTTGCTTGACGTTTGTTATGCCATGGTTTTCCAAGGAGGATGTGACATGAATCTGTCGGTTGAACATCACACAGAACCTCGTCTTCATATTTTCCAATGCTTATGATAATCGTCACTTGACGGCTCACTCTTAAGTTGTAGTTATCATCAAGCCATGGGTGCTGTTTCACCTTCAATCCAAGTTTCTGTACCATATACTCACTTGCCACGTTGTTGCAACTCCTTTCATTGATCATGAGGCTGCAAACCTTTCCTTGAACACAACACCTAGTGTAGAACAGATCCTTTCCTTCGTAAGTAGTCATTGCTGTACATGAAACAAAGAAACAAAAAGATCACCAGCAACAAGTCCTCACAAAGAGAAAATTATTTGGACAAGAACAGACTTGCAAAACATTCAAATTATTAAAACGAATGCTGCTGCTCATGAAAACGAAATTTTATGTAACCAAAACACTAACAGACAGCCTAGACTCAATCACACAGCAAACTGAAACACACAACTCGAAAACTAACACCTTAGACTCGATCTAACACACTGAAATTGCAGAAACAGTTTTAGACACTAAAAACACTGAAATTGCAAAATGAACTCTAAATTTTTTTTATTTTTTATTTTTTATTTTTTTGATGAAACAGGAACGAAATCTACACTAGAACAATCTAATAATTCCGAAAATCACACAGGAACAATACTTGACACACTCGACTTCACCCTAGTAAGATGAATAGTCACGAAATTCACTAAAGCAACAAAGACTCATGCGACAACAAGCATAGAAGATGAACAGATGCAAAATAAAATGGAAAGAGATTACCCAGATTTTATAGAGCGTCGCTCTGATACCACTTAATAAGAACTCCCTTGAATCGCCACTCTATGCTGGGTAAAAGTAACCGGATAATCCTTGCAAGCGGTGAAGCTTCAAGGCACGGGGAAGATGAAAGGTCACACAAAGGCTGCGGAAAGACCTTTGATATACCAAACGATCCTTCGGATATGACACACCAAAGAGATCGAGTTCCTTACTGGATATTACACACCAAAAAAGCTATGAAGAGAATCATTCTCAACATAAGAAGAAATCATACTGATTTTTAATAAAAGAAAGGTTGAGTTTCGACAATCACAAAGCAAAGAAATATAAAAAAAACAACAACTCATGCATGGAGAGTAATAAAGTCTACTTGAAAAATAGCAAAATAATTAAACTAAGTTTGAATCTTGAAACAAGACTCTTGCCCTTCCATGCGTATGCTTCTCCTTCTTCTTGGGTCGAGATTTAATCCTTGCTGGGCCAATGACTTCTCTTTGTTTATGGGCTTTAGAATAGATGAGACCCAAACTCTTGTTGATCGAAATTCTTGTTGGATTTTGGGTCTGGTCGAAATCATTGTTGGCCTTTGGGTCTTGATCAACAAATGGGCTAAGGTGATGTGATCCATTTGTCTCATTAAAAACCTTACTTTGGAAAACCCATTGGGACAAAACCAAAGCAAGGGAAAAAGAGTGCAAATGGGTCACATACCTATTTGTTGATCCTCTTAAAATTCCCGGATCACATGTTGTTGTTGAGCTAATCCATTTCTTCTTAGCTTCCTCGGCTACAAGCCGCTCCGGTTCAAGCTGCTCATTCATTGTGCTTGCCATGATCACATCATTTCCTGGGAAGTTACGCTCTAGATGGTCCGACCCCTTTGTGATCAAAGAAGTGAGATCCTATGGAGCCGTTGTTCTTGGGAATAAGAATGGGGAAGAATTTGTTGCGAACGGCCAGCGACTAAAACTGTACCACGACAACGAAATCATTAAGGACAGAGTCTCACTTCCCCTTGATGATGCTTCTACCGCTTGAACATGGTAACAAACGTCGAACTTAGTGACGTTAAACAAAGTGCTCTTGGGAGACTCCCCAAGCTTATGATTGTATATACTTCTAGTTTATTTTTATTTTTATTTTTATTTTTTTCTCTTTTTCGTAGTTTGTTTTGATGTTTTTGTTGAGTGTTCTAGGGACTCCAAGGTCAATGAGGAAATACTGATGTGTCATACCGATGAGTGACATTGGTATAGCCACGCCGGGGGAAAAAGACGAGCAATACCGAGGTAACAAATCGGTGCAACAAATCGGTATCCAAACCGAGGGAAAATTTCTTAGCACCGATATGTTGCACCGAGGAGTGACATCGGTACAAGTGTTGCCATGCTGAGGGAAGTTCAATACCGAAGTGTAATACCGAGGAGTGACATCTGTATGGCCACACCGGGGAAAAACATGAGCAATACCGAGGTAACAAATCGGTGCAACAAATCGGTATCCAAACCAAGGGAAAATCCCCTTAGCACCGATGTGCAATACCGATTTGTGACCTCGGTGTGTCGCAAAAAACTTAAGAAATTTGCCAATACCGACGTGCAATACCGACATGTGACATCGGTATTGACCAAATTTCTAGATTTTTATTGACCGACCTGCTTCCCGACCCAGGTAAGACCCGACCCGCCTAGATAACTTTTCTCCTTCCTCGCGACAAAAACCAGCCTCCTTCATGAATTTTTTAAACACCATCGATCTCAACTCCATTATTTTTTCATAACTCTCTCAATTTTCACTCAAAATTCGTGATTCAAAGTGCTAAACTCTCGATTTTCTATGGACTTTTTGGATTCATCATTGTTCTAGACATTTAATCCCAAACCCCAAGGTATTTCATCCATCCAAACTTTGAAAAACCATGGAATTGTGCTTGAGTGATAATTTCTTGTAGGTGATTAAGCATGCGTTTCACTTGAGCATAGACCTTGGGGCTAGGTTCTTTATGTCTAAACTTGTTGATTCATGTGTTTATTTTCGGAATTAATTGGAGAAATTGGAGAAATTGAAATTTTGAGATAGATTGGAGTTGGAGATTAAAATTTGGGGAATTATATTGTGTTTATTGAAGTCAAGTGCATAGATATACATATCTTGCTTGCTTTTAATTGGATTTTTCCTTGTTGATTGAGCATCGATTTGAGAAGCCTTAGTTTGAAAAATCGATGTCATTGTGCCAATGCTCACGGTTTTTCTCGAGAATATTTGTACGCATGATGACGGACAAGGATGCTCCATCAACCCGCACAAGAACCAAGGCTTCAACTGCTGCAAAGGGCAAAGCTATTGCCAAAGCTTCGAATACCAAGGGAAAAGCCGCGGCTAAGAGCACCAAGGCCAAAGGAAAAGCTGTGGCATCTACATCTCTACCTCTGGGTCGACGCTTGCTCGGGCCAAGGATTCCAACAAGAAGGGTAAAGGCAAGAAAGTTGAGGAAGACGAAGAAGAAGGTGAGAGATCGGACGAAGGAAGATCAAGCCCGGAAATGCAACGGGCAAAGCCAAACGAGAGGGATTACTTTAACAAGTTTTGCCAAATGAAGTTCGAGAAAGGCAAATTCATTGACGCAGAGATGTTGGATAAGATGGGGATAAGCGAAGAGGTGTGGATGCTCTTTGAGAATATGGGTCTTAGTAAGTTCATGGGCATGAAGTATGAAGCTTTCAAGGTGCTCTCTAACATGTTCCTAGCCACTCTCCGAGATAGATTCGACGAAGCGGGTGATGCGAATTCCGGGTTTGGGGTCTTGAAGTTCAGAATTTTGGACGTCACCTACTCGGTCACTTTCCATGAGTTATGCAAGATATTTGGTTTCAAGGAAGAAGGGACTTACGGAGGGCAATACTTCGACTACCCTAGGAATGAGCTCCGAAATCTTTGGGCAACGATTGTATCCAGAGAATTTGAGGCTGGCGCCTCTAAGAATACGAGCATACGGCACCCGGCTCTTCGCTACGCGCACAAAGCATTGGTCCACATGTTCTATAACAAGGTGGAGATTGACACGGTTACGACGGAGGAAATGGAGTTGTTGGGGCTCGTTTGAAGCCCATTCTCCCCACTCTCCGCAATGGGAAAGAGTTCGAGGGTCCGGAGAGACTTCCTTGTCTCGCGACGCTCTTGGTGAGACACTTGTTTGCTTACCGGAACTAGGCTTGGAAGACAAAGGCAAAAAGGCCGCTATATGCATCGAATGGATTATCACGCCTATTCCCATGGCGAAGGGCGTCAAACTCTCGGTTAGCGCCAATGAGTCGAAGTTTTTGAATGCGGGCTATCTTTCAAAGACTAGGTTCTAAAAGGTAATGATCGACGAAAAGTAAGCTTACAACCTCCAACTCACCGAGACATCCCTTGCACAAGTCCTTTTGCCTAATCCCGTACTCACCAACTTCCGTGATCCGAGGAACATCATCTTTATTCCTCCCTAAGAGTACCTCTACAACCGCTCCACCGACCCGCCAATGCAACCGTTCCGCAAGAGAGCACAAAGGAAAAGCACCACCGAGACAAGAAGTATCACTGACGAGTCTCTTGATCTCGAAGAAGAAGTGCTCAATGCGTCATCACCCAAAACCGTCTACGGTTGTGAGCGCTACCATTTTGAACTTTATGATGGGGCTATGCCTAACGCGGAAACAAGGCACGCTCATCACCAAACTCGACTCCTATAACGAATGTGCAAGTGGCAAAACACCAACATGAAGAAGATGGTTAAGACGATCAAGTCTTTGAAGAAGATGGTTAAAGCCATGGGTCGAACCATCAATGAGCTCAAGGGAGGAGGTTTCAGAGCGAGTTCCTCAAGGACCGGAGACGTAGGGGATGTCGTCATGGGCGCAAACCTCGCGCCACAAGGTGGAGATATGGCATTGGTCGAGAGCACTAGCCGACCCACGTCCCGAGCGGAGAAGGCAACGAAGAGGAGAGCAATGCAGTCCCCGTCTCCCATCTCAAGCAATCCATCATACTCGATGGGGTCTTCATCCCTGGCTCAAAGTTTCTAGGTACTTCCCGAAACTCTTGTACATAGTTTTTCTTTTATTGAGTCATGCATTATATAGTTTTCTCTTATTTGGCCTTTTCTCTTGAATTTTTTTCACACCAGGACGGTGTGATTTAAGTTTGGGGGAGGGGCCGGTATCTAATCATGTTTATTTTGATCTTATTTTCAATTTCGCATTTTGAGTCTCATGCATCTCATGTATTCCATTTAAGGCATAGAAAACCCAAAAAAAATCGATTTTTTTTAAAAAACACAAAAAGAAATCTTGTAGTAGCATTCATGAGTAGGATCGAGTCTAGTAGCATATAGGTTGCATTGCACGTGCATAGGGAGAAATGATGATTTTTCCTTGTAGAGTATCATTTTTAGAGCTCGGTCCAATGCCCTCGTTGCTAGTTGTTTGATGCTTTTGATCGCATGTTTGAAATCAAGGATGAACCATATGTTGATGTCATGTTTCATTACCCATGTCTTAGCCAAAGCAAGTTGTGATTTGATGTCCAATTCTACCTAAGTGAAACCGTAATTTTGACATCTAATTATCATGTTTATGTATTGCATAGCGAATTCATGTGTACCAATACATATATTTGGGCTATCTTCCTCTTGTTGCCACTCTTTGTTAGTTCAAATAGCCGGTTCCCATTATTGGAACGGTTAACCATTCCCATAACCCCACCGTCTTTCAAGCCATGAATCATTTGTGAGTGACGTGAGGCCTTTTTCCTAATCGATTAGGCAAAAAGTGTTGAGTTTAGAACGACAAGGAGAAGCTTCCATGTAGAGCTAGCTCTATGTCAAAGGGCTAGATATAGGGTAAGGCTAGATAGGATGGAATTTGGGGAATGAAGTAAGAAGGGGAGTGTGGAAAATGGGAATAATCAGGAGAAGAATTAGGGGATAAGCGATTGCTTGAAATGGTTGGCAAGAAAGTTTTTAAAATAGCTCTAAGTGTCAAAGAAAAATAGTCTCAAGCTCTCAAAAGGAAAGAAAAAGAGCCAAAAAAAAAATATATATATATATATATATATGTGGCTAAGGCAAAAGAAAATGAAATAAGAGTGACTAGAAAGAGTGAAAGAAGAGCTAAGTAAATGAAAAGTATTGAACGCCAAACCATTTGGTGAAGAAGGAAATCCCCTAAATGCTTGAATGAAAGAGAAGTGGTGAGACAATATGGGTAGTAAAGGCAAATGGCCTTGTGAAAAAGGGTAGCTTAAGGAGTCTTCATTGGGGTTTAGAAACTAGGAGTTGAGATCGATTTCAGGCATTGGGTAGGTGGGAGTCATCCTTGTATGTATCCATTGGGCTTTACTCTTAGCATTTTGCATTAGTCGATTCTTTTTTAGAGATCCCCTTGCTTAGAAACCACTACTTGTGTTGAGATCACCTTTATCTCAAAATCATCCCATAGCCAAATGAATTCGCTTGCCTTGCATAAAACATGATTCACTTGAACCCATTAAATAAATGTCAAAGGATTGGATGATAGGAATGCTTGCGTAGATTGAGACTTGGGCTTGATTCGTGCATGGATAGATATGGCTAGCTCTTTTTTATTAGACTTGTTTGATCGCATCCTAGAATCTGCAACTTGGACATTGGGCTTGAATTCTTTTTGTGATACTTGTGGATTTGAGCTCCCGTTCTCTATCCTCTATCTCTACTTGCACGTGTTTGTTTGCTTGAGGACAAGCAAAATGGTAAGTTTAGGGGAGTTGATATTCATACATTTTACATGTTATAGCTTGCATTTTAGTTAACACTTTTAGTCATTTGCATGCATAATCATAGCATTGTTTGGCATTTTGGGTTGAACTAGAGTATTAGGTGTTTGCATTAGGTCCTAGGAAGTTTGGTATGTTTCGGGACGAATTTTAGGTACTTTGGAGAAGACTCGAGACTCGGGACGTGAGGCCAATCGGATTGGAGACGGAGCTAAAGTCATGAGGAGTCTCGGCCAGCCAATACCGAGGTCACATATCGGTACTACCGATCGGTATTGAACCCTTAGGGGACTACACCAAGGTCACACATCGGTGTGGCTCATCGGTACTGAAACCGGGGGAAATCAAGCTTAACACCGACGTGCAATACCGAGGAGTGACATCGGTGTTGGAGCTTCAGGGGATTACACCGACGTCACACATCGGTATGCTTCTTCGGTATCACTCCTTCGCCTCAGTACCGAGGTCACATATCAATACAACATATCGGTGCAACTCTCGGGGGAAATCTGAGGGAACTCAGCCTTAACACAGATGTACAATACCGAGGAGTGACATCGATGTGTCTCACGCAACATCAAGAAATCTCAGTTTCAATATCGAGGTCACAAATCGGTGTGCCTCATTGGTGCACAAACCCATGTCCAATACCGAGATGTTGCACCAATGAGTGACATCGGTATTGACCCCTTTGACACTTTTTACCCAACTGAACCGGGTCGGTACCTGGTTTGTCCTGAGTCGACTCGGTTCATCACTATTCACTATTTATACCCATAAACCTAATTGTGATCTAGATTGATTTATAAGAGATTGATCATTTTTATTTATGCATTTGAGTATTGTTTTCCTTGATTCCATCCATATATCTTCTATTCTCTAATCATCCAATCAATTGATCATGAGTTTTAACTCTTCTTTTATGAGACTTGTTGAACCCTTGGTGATTAGTTTAAGATTTCAATCCATCCTAGGTGGAGAACACAAACTTTGAGGTCAAGGCTAGCCTCATCACCATGTTCCAAGGGAATAAATTCTATGGTTTACCGGTGGAAGACCCATTTGATCACTTGAATCATTTTGATAGAGTTTGTGGATTGACAAAGACAAACGGTGTCTCGGAGGATGCCTTCAAGCTAAGACTCTTCACATTCTCTCTAGGTGACAAGGCGCACCAATGGGAAAAGAGCCTTCCTCAAGGTTCCATCACCACTTGGGACGAGTGTAAAAGGGCATTCTTAGCCAAGTTCTTCTCTCCTTCAAGAACGGCTAAGTTGAGGAATGAAATATCTAGCTTCACACAACGCGGAAATGAGTCCTTCAATGAAGCATTGGAGCGTTTTAGAAGCTACACCACCCAATGTCTACACCACGGGTTCTCGGACGCCTCACTTCGAAGCACACTATAGCGTGGTGCTTTACCAAAGATCCGTATGCTCTTAGACACGGCATCTAATGGAATGGAAACTTCTTGGCCAAACAAGTGAATGAGGCCATGGAACTTGTTGAAAACCTTGCTCAAAGCGATGGAACATATGGGGAAGACTATGATAGAGCAACGAGATCAACCCATGATTTTGATTAGCAAAAGAGGTCCAAGGAGTTGAAGATTCTTAATGAGAAATTGGACAAGCTACTTAATAGCTCTCAATCATCGGTTAACTTTGTTGCCACAAACCAAGGGTGCATTGAAGGTGACATGGCTTCGACTAACCAAGCGGAGGTTAACTATGTTGGATACCAAGGAGGTTATCAACGGGTTTCAACAACACTCAACAACAAAACTTTGCACCTCAAGACCAAGCTCCATCTACCAAGCCTCAAGACCTTGATTTGGGTGGCATGTTCCAACAACTTATCAAAAGCCAAGCGGAAACTACTACCAAGGTTATTTGCTCTTACAATGAACTTAATAGCAAGTTTGAGGCATTGAGCTCAAAGGTGCAACAAATAGAGCAAAGGAGTGCCGCCCCATCCTCACATCATCCTCAAAGCTCTTCAACCGGGAAGGCAATACAAACCTCTAAGGAGTCTTGCAACACCTTTTCCTGTCTTGGTAAGCAAGACCATATAATTGAGGAGTTCCTCGGGTTATTCTCTAGTCCCATTGATTTTGACCTTTCATCGAGAGTGCTCTCCTCAAATCTCAATGAGGACATTGAACAACAAGGTGGGGAGGTTACCCTTGGGAGTGAGAATGATATGGTGTTGGTTGAAGAGAAGGGTAACAAGGTTGAGAAGTCCATCAAGGACGTGGTTAAAGAGAAAAACGTGGAGACATTAGTTTGGTCAAAGAAAGAGGCCATGTGCACTAGACCTTCCCCATATGAGCCTCCACTTCCATTTCCAGGTCGTTTTTCCACTAAGGCACAAAATAAAGTGCTCTCAAGTTTTCCACAAAAGGGGATGCTAAGCAATCACCATCCAAAGAAAAGGCTTCCTCATTATCACCATAAGCCATTGTTGCATAAATGCCCATGTATTCAACTCTTGGAGCTTCTTTACCATCACCACACTCTAAACTCTTTTTCTCAAGAGACTTTTCTTTCTCTTCATATCCCTTTGGAGGTGAAGCTTCATCAACCATTTCACAACAACCCGCATAATTCACTTCCTTCACACAAAACTCATCATCCTCAATAGTAATTGTGCCACAGAGCTTGGTGGAAGAAGCCTTCATTGGGTAGTAAACCTTGTCGTTCACATTCATAAGAGCTACCCTTTGGTTTTTGAAGTCCATACTTGCACCGGTAGTATTGAGAAATGGGGTTCCAAGGAGGAGTGGGAGCTTGTTGGCCGTCTTCATTTCCATAACAACGAAATCAGTTGGTACTATGCAATCCCTAACTTTGAGCGGATAATCTTCAAGGAGACCAAGTGGTTTCCATGAGAAGCATCTCCAAAATTGATGGGAGATGAGTGATGTGTGATGTTTCTTATCCCTAGATTCTTAAGCATCTCACGGGACATGACGTTTATACTTGAACCGGAGTCACATAGAGCATCCTCAATCTCCAAATCTCCTAGAGATCTTTGCATGCATTTGGAGTGTTTTAGGTGTTTTGGAGAATACAAGAACACCTAAAAAGCTTCGTTTTATGGTGATTTGGGCGCCGTTGACCCCAAATTGGCAACAGCGCCAATTGATAAATAGGATTTTACCTACTTAAGAATCAATCCTAAATACACATGTCATTGTAGTGTTTTAGGTGTCAATCCAATCTAGGGTCTAGTTCAATGCAACAAGAATGCAAGATACTCTCTAATTCAAGCTAACAAAGTGGTTTTAGTGATTTAATCTAGCAACCTAATTCAATCTAAGCAAAGCAAATAAGTAACAAGTTAACAAGTGCTAAACGAGATTGACTAATGATTAAAGCAAGCTCTAGGGTGAGGTTACTGACTTGGGTGACTTCATTGATTGATCAATGGTGCTAATTAACACAAACAAGCATTTCTCCCTAGGCTTAGAATGATAAAACAAGACAAATCCACTCTCATGACCTTAATCACTTTGTTAATTAACTAATCAGAACAAACTCTCGTTTGTGAAAATCTAATCAACAAGCATTAATATTGAATTTCAGTGGCCATAATACTCTTTAGACAACTACTCTCATAGGCTAAACAAGTAAAATCTCTTATCTAATTGGTATGGGCATTTCATCAAACACTTGGTGTGCACGTAATCAACCTCACCCATGATCATTAAGATAAACTACTCACTAATCATGAACAAACCCTCAAATCCCATGTGAGAGATGATTGATATCATGATTAGATGATTACGGAAATGAAAGACTGGATAAAGAAAGATGAAATAAGATTAATAGAACTTAGATTGCATAAATAAAAACCAAGATCTTTTTACAAATCCTTAGCTAATCACCAAAAAGGGAAGTTTTGGCTTAAGAAAAAGATTTAGAATGAAATTTAGGTCTTTTTGCAATTCATAGGAAGCTGGGCGGACCGGGTCAACCCGGGACAAACCGGGTATTGACCCGGTTGAAACATGGTCGAGGTGAGAAGAGAAACGGTTGGTAAACCAGCGATATCTCCTGAAATACATCTCCGAATGGTCACAAACTACCTCATGTGGACAGCTAACTCACTGGGCTACAACTTTTGTGAAGATCACCGAGGCTAATTCGGATTGGAGACCCTTTGTCTAGCCAGGTCTTTCAGGCACGTCGGGTGGGCTAGGTTGGTTTGGGTGAGATAAGTGTTACACCGATCAGTCACACCGACTGGTGACGTCGGTGTAATCCCCTGAAGCTTCAATACCGATGTAAATGATCGGTGCTAAGAACATTTAGCTCATGTTTCCACACCGATTTGTTGCACCGACTTGTGACCTCGATGTTGAAGAAACCGACTCGGCCAGGCGGACCTAACTCTGGTAAATCAGCCATATCTCTCAAACCACAAGTCAGAATGACTTGATTCTAGCTCTTGTGGACAGATAACTCCTTGCTATACAACTTCCATTAATAACATTGAAGCTTGATCTGACTGGAAACCCTTCATCCGACCCGTTCATTCAGACACTCCGGACGGACTCTTCTTTCTCTTATGCTCCATAACTCCAAACATCATCACCTGTCTCCAAAACACCTAAAAACACTTCAAATGCATGCAAAACTCACTAGAACCTAATGCAAACACCTAATACGCTAATAAAGACCAAAATGCTATAAAAACTATGCAATACACTTGCATGAAACACGAAACAATAACATAAATGCATGTTAAAACGAGTAAAATATGGGAATATCACTTAATACCTAGGAATCAGCCTCTAGTTCATGACGCTAGATTCATGCATTAACAACGATCTATAAGAAATAGATCTAGAATTCGGCTAGGGTTTTACCTTGTGAAATCATTATCGAACATAGAATTCCCCTTGATAATCCCTTTAAACTACTCGCACATAGACGAAATAAAAGACATGATTAGATAAAACAGGACATTGATGAAGGAGTCTCTCGAATTTAAAAACGATGTCCGGAGAAAACTTCTTCACCAATCTCGAAAGTAAGAACAAAAACTTAAGAAAAGACTTGCAAAAAGTATACTAAGATGTCACGAAAAGAAGCACACATAATTCTCTCTTTAAAACGCATACTTATAGGTCTTTAGGGTTTTTCTTTGACGGAAATAGAACGAGCCTTGAAATTGGGCTTACCGGACAAAATCAGCTTGGCCGCATTTGGAGGCTTCCTGGCCGCGGCGGATTGCCTCTTGGCCGCGGCTAGGGCTGCTCCGAGAGTGGCATGATGGGATGTCTTGATGTTGATTTATCTTTTGATTGAACCGTTGGATAGTCCTCAAATCTGTTGGAATGGAAAGGTTGCTGGACCTTGTTAAATATCTCCAAAATTAGGCTAGATAAGACGGTGAGAAAACCTCTTTGGCAATTGAACTTCTGACAGTTTGACTCTGAGCCGAAAATCTGGGTTTTCTCTAATTTGCAATGTTTTCGCCTAAGTAACATGAAAAAAGTCTAGAAACTACAAATATGAGAAAACCGTAATAAAAACATGTAAAAGCGAATGAAACAGTTATTAAAGTGTTCTAAAACAAATAGTAAAACGGGTAATGTTTTCTTATCTTTGCAGTTCGCCACCCCCTTCCCGTGTGCACAAAAAATATATTTGAGGTGTTGGATACTTTGGCCGAGAAAGTTGACTGGGAGAAGGACTTCTTTCTGAGAAGAATTGAAAGAACTTGAGCTAATCACGACGGTATTTCTGTTGGCTTACAGTCTCTGTCTCCTGAACATACCGAGCCAACCATGGTGATATTGTCGATTCGCGCGAGGAAAGAGCTTAAGGAGAGGGATGCGGCAAGGCGAGCTACCGAGGCGTCTGCGTCTGCAAACCATATCACCACCGAGGTGATGATCCCCGAGGTGACTACTGCCGATAAAAAGGTCAAGGCGAATATTGTCACTGATGCTGGAATGGACTCGTTGATCCTTCCGAGCCTCTTGCTCCTATTGACGAGGGGAGGAAGTATGTGGTAGATCTCCTGCATGTTCCCAGGTCTTCTACTCTGACAGATCCTACTGAGGTACTGATATGCTCAAATTAATAACATATTTAGATACTAAAGCAGTTGTCGTAGTATAGCTAGGGGTCGAACACAAGGACTCACAGAAACACACAATAGATTATATTTTGGTGAGAATAACGCTAAGCAATCAATGGTATTGAAAACAGGACTTAAATTAAACGGTTGTAAATATAATTGGAGAAAGATAGGTTCAGGGTATTTCTCAGGGAATCACTGAATGCGGATAAACTAATTAACATGATTTGGATTTAGCACGGTTCTTGAACTCAAATCACTATGGTATAATTAACCAACTCTCGTTGCGAGAATTATCTAAGTCTAAATCCTAGGAATTCCAAATATCTTTGCGAATCCTAAAGTCTAAACAGGTTTTTATTTTTCAAGTTTGATTTGTTCACAAAACAACTAAACCAAATCTCTTTGCGAATAGTTATTTTGCTCACCTTAGGTTCTATCCGGTAACTAATCGCACTCTCGCGCCTAATCAATTATTCTAAGATCTAAGTTCTAGGTGATCAATCTAGAATTAGCTTTGCAAACAGCCTACGGTGAAGAACTAATTCAAATATGAATCCTAATAATAAATCAACCTAGCATTCAGAGAAAACCCTATTGAGAATCCTGAACCTAACAAGGGATCTACTCAGACATGGAAATTGAAGCAATAAACATGTTTGAATAAATCATCAAATAAATCAGAAAGAGTAATAAGAGGGTTTGAAATCTTCTCTCGGACGAACAGAGTTTCATACTTGTCTCCCTTCAAAAGCTCTCTCTCAAAACCAAAGTAAAATAAAGCATAGACATTAAAGTGGCTGTAAAACCTAATTATATAGTCTAAACACGAATTGGGGTCTTCTTGTAAATATCAAAGTCTTCTAGGCAAGTTCTGCAATTCTACAAACTTCATTAAAGTCGCGACTTGTGATCTCCTCGATGGGTGTCGATCGATACCAGGGGGTAACGATCGATGCTTGACGCTTTGATCGGGCACTTAGTCACCAGACTTCTGTTTTGCTCCAGAATGCTCCATAAAACTCCAATATTTCCAATAATGCTCCAAATGTGCTAAAACCTGTAAACGACTCTAAAAGACTCTATAATAGAATAAAAACTCGATAAAGTGGACTTATATCATGGCTTAAACAAGGTAAAAACCATGATATATCAACTCCCCCAGACTTAGCTTTTGCTTGCCCTCAAGCAAATAGAAGACTAAACCAGAGAAAGAGGTTTGAAAACGTAGAGACTCATCTGTTCTTGAAACATTGGAATGACCAATTTCCCAAGGGCCCAAATGTCACTTAATAAGCTTTTTGATCTAACCACCATGTAGTTCTTCGTAGACATTCGCAGTTTTCCAGACTACACACATTATTTCACAGCATTATTCAATCAAGCCATCCTCGCCAGTTCCATCGCTGTGATTAACACCAAGAGCATTCTAGATTCTTTCCCATACAATATCATAACAAGGAACCACCTTCTTTCACACTTTTTGATATTATTTCTCTCCCCCAGACTTATTTCTTATTATGTTTCTTGCATGTACATATTAAGGTTCGAGACGTGCGTATTGATGGTGTTTGCCACCGAATCCCGGTTCTTCCCTCAAATGTAATCAAAGGTGTAGGCGCACAATGGTATCACATGAAATTTTCATAACCTCGCTACCACCTTTGTGTGATCATTTCCTCTGAAGTAGAATAATGGGATCGTTGGAAATTTTCCTAACCCTCTACTCAGAAGAAAATCATGTCATCTTTTAATGCATCTAATTAATTAACTTGTAACAGGGAGAGAAATACCATTATTTTAAACACATGGGTTCCTTTGTCAGATACGGATGAGGAATCAAGCTCTATAGATACTAACCACATTGATGAAGTGCAAAAATTTGGCTCAGGCTTAAAGGAACTTTGCTGGAAACATTAGTGTCTTCTAGTCAACTGGTCAGCCTTTGGATTTTTCATTAGTCGATCTAGAGCTGATTCTGTAACAATGGTCATTCAGAAGCAAGGTTAGATCAAAAGATTCAAGATAAAGATCACAGTCTCAGACAAAATTATGACTCAATAAAACAACGAATGACTCAAAAAAGGACTGACTCTATGAAAAACAAAAACAAAGTCAGCGACTACCTCCCCCAGACTTGAACAACACTGTCCCTAGTGTTATCTAGCCTATAGTTGGTGAAAGAAAACAAATGAACCAAGTGGAGTCATGAGAAACAAGAAGTTACCGTGCTGGAACATAGAGTATCGACCGACACACAGCTTGGAATCGATTGATACCAAGCTTAAGTCAATATGATGAACCGTTCATTCGCGTAGGGTATCGACAGATGCCCAAGGGTATCGATCGACACTCAGGCGATTTCGTTGTGCTCCTTGTTTATCCTGAAACAGATCCAAAAACAAAAGAAAAAACAAAAAAAAAGACTCAAAAGTAAACTCACCAGTGGGTTGCCTCCCACCAAGCGCTCGTTTAATGTCGTTAGCTTGATTGTACCGTCGTTCATGCAGTGTGTGCATCATCCAGAGGCATTATGATGGGGACATCAGTACCATGAAAGCTCATGGAACTACTACCACCTCAGAAAGAGACTGTACTGTGCGTACGGCAGGCTTAGATCCTGATCCTATTGGCGACAGCAGAACCTTTCTTGTTGTTGGGACAGTTGCTCCTACGCTACTATCGCTCAGCACCCATCAAATGGAAGAAGATGCATGTCTTGAAGCGTTATGCCTCAAGCACAACGATTCAGGCAATGAAACCACTTGGGCTACATTCCTAGCTCAACCAGATCACGCCTCGAAGTGGAATCAGTCCAATTGGATCCCAGAAGAAGGAGTTATGCTATTTACAAATCAGGTGTCTTCCAATTTACCCGATTTGGACATAGGTGCATTGATTGGAGGTTTCCAATCGAACCAGAAGGAATTATGCTACAAACCGACTTGTTCTGGAATCTTGATCCATCAGGGAAGAACCGACAATTGGATTCATCTCATTCCCGGTTCAGACTTGAGAGTTATCGATTTTACAAATCGATGGACCTGCTTTGGACGCAATCCAGCGACTAGGCCAAAGATCGAGCTACACAGCCCAACTCAGGAAGGATATAAGCCCAGGACCACTTGGATAATATCAATGGGCCTCTCATGGATCCAGAAAGCTAAAGATCCAACGAAATGCCCATCGGATCCACAAGTTACACCGATTTTCCCAAAACGGGTTGACTTGGTTCTGTTTAAGGAAATTCTTCGATCCAATGGTTGCTACACCTTGCAAACATATCTATGGCGACCAGGAGAGATTCTAAGGCAACTAAGGAAGCTTGCAAACACCTTACCATGCACCAACACACACAGGATCAGGCGGATCCCCTTGCAAGTATACTTTCCTTTTATGGCTGCGTTCACACTTAGGGCCATAAATGGCCAACGGATCCTTGCCTTTGAATGCCACGACTTGGGCAACCTTTATGGAGATCAGAATGTTCCAGAGAGGCTCACATATCCTCTCAAACCGTCCAGATACAAGGCGACGTCACAGCTGCCTTATTTTGCCGATTTGCTCATTATTGTCCAACGGCTAGTTTTTGATCATCTTTGATTTGTTTCTTGCTAAGAATTTCGTGTAGAGCATTTTATAAGCTCATCTTAGCTTTCATTTGTATGCACGCAGACAATAAGAATTTTCCTTGGTTATTTTCGAGTTTTTGTTTGGAACAAAAACGTTTTCTCTCTTTAGATCGTGAGTGAGTCCGATCCTTAGGGAAACCCCTTGAAGTATCAAGAGACCGTCGCCTCTCTTGTGGTTCTCATCGCCCCACCAGCAACCTCCATCTTATCCCGTTGATAGAAGAGAGAGACCTTAGTCCAGCTTCTACAACACTTGAGCTCGTATCATTTTGGTATCAGAGCTTCAAAAGCTCCTGAATCTAAGGTGTAAACGTTCCCTTATCATCTTTTAATTTTCTGTATATTTTTTTTTGTTCTTGTTAGGTTGCTAGATTCAAAAAAACAAAAAAATAGAAGAACCCTATTGCTTGTGTCGATTTTTTTTTTAGATTAATCAAAAAAAAAAAAAAGGAAACTTAGCTTATTCTTAGTTATTCGATTTTGCAATTGTTCCTTTTAGGATTTTTGTCAAAAAAAAATATAGAAAGGAACCATATATTGGAACATATATTTGCAAAATATTTTTTTTCTTACCTTACTTGTCTTGGTCGAATTTTGGGGTCTTCATTGATACACCTTGTTGAATTTTTTTTTTGCAAGGAGAAACAATGGAAAACAATGTTGTACCGCATGATCCGTATGGCGAACCGACGGAAGAAGGAGATTGTGAATCTCATCGCCTCTATTTTTCAGGTCAAGAACAAGGACCCGAAGGTTATCTACTGTGGGAAAAGGAGATGGAGAATTGGTGTCGGTTCCACAACATCCCAAAGGAGAAGAGACTATCATGTGCGATTGTCTCCCTTGTTGGAGAAGCTTCTACATGGTGGGAACGAGGAGAAATTATGGGCTACTATTATAATCCGATCAAAACTTGGGGTGATCTTAAGCAGCGTATGTACAAGGAGTTTGTACCGAAATCCTACAACCCTAACTACACTCCCAAGAGACATATGTCCCAAGAAACGTCGAAAAGTTGGATGTCAACACCAACACCGCATCCTATTCTTGACCGCACGAACGCTTGCTGTCCCGGACCAAAGAAGGTGCTTCAAGGCATTCTGGAGAAGAATACAAGGGCTACGAAACCAGTGGCAGCTACAGAAATTAAATCAAATCCCAGCCCACCGGTCATAGCTCACCCGAGAAGCACAAAACCGTCGCTTATGCCGCAAAGTCCAACAAAGCAATGTAAGTCTTCTAAACTCTCTAAAGTTGATACTACGATCTCTTATAGATGTCATCAAAGAGGAAATTTTTCTTTGACTTGCCCATCAAGAAAATCCACAAATATTTCATTCATTATATCGGAAAAAGAAGAGACTAGCGAAGTAGAAACAAATAAGTTGAATCTTGAAAATTCCAGCTCGTGTATATTACACTTGTCTTTGCCAAAGGTTGTTAGTGCAGGTATAGGACATGGAGTGGAGCACACTATGATCGAAGCAGCCACTGAAAATAATGGAGGTGGCACATGCAACGTGCTGCTACAAGAAGAGCCGCCCGATCGAGCCATAAATCACAATACCGTGGCGACGAAGGAAACAGAACTCATCGACAGTTCTGATCAGGTAAGTCATCACTCACTGTTATATACTTCAGATGACTCAATTAATGTGTTCATGGACGTGATAAGTCCCATAGAATCTGATGATAAAATAATTTCGGTGGAAAAATCTATAAACCAGATTTTGTGTCTTGAGTCACACGTAGAAGAACAACTAGATGAATTGACTCAAACTGAATTTTGCTCTGTTGCTTATGATAATTCCATGACCGCCATAACACACTTGTTTCTTGCCAAAGATTTAGAGAATATCTCAGGTACCAAGGAGAAGCAACAACGACCAAAACCGCAAAGGAACAATGGCGACATCGAAAGTGAAAAGGGAGATTTCACTAAAACGGCTACCTTACTGCCCAAGGAAGTCAGCAACACACCATGGAGAGGAGTCATCTCTTCTTTGCTGATCAAAGAAGAACCACCTAATGTTCAACATCGATTATATCTGAGCCCCACACCAATCGTTACCCATGGTAAAGAAGAAGTTTTGAGGACGAAACTTTTCCAAGAGAGAGGGTATGATGGGGACATCAGTACCATGAAAGCTCATGGAACTACTACCACCTCAGAAAGAGACTGTACTGTGCGTACGGCAGGCTTAGATCCTGATCCTATTGGCGACAGCAGAACCTTTCTTGTTGTTGGGACAGTTGCTCCTACGCTACTATCGCTCAGCATCCATCAAATGGAAGAAGATGCATGTCTTGAAGCGTTATGCCTCAAGCACAACGATTCAGGCAATAAAACCACTTGGGCTACATTCCTAGCTCAACCAGATCACGCCTCGAAGTGGAATCAGTCCAATTGGATCCCAGATGAAGGAGTTATGCTATTTACAAATCAGGTGTCTTCCAATTTACCCGATTTGGACATAGGTGCATTGATTGGAGGTTTCCAATCGAACCAGAAGGAATTATGCTACAAACCGACTTGTTCTGCAATCTTGATCCATCAGGGAAGAACCGACAATTGGATTCATCTCATTCCCGGTTCAGACTTGAGAGTTATCGATTTTACAAATCGGTGGACCTGCTTTGGACGCAATCCAGCGACTAGGCCAAAGATCGAGCTACACAGCCCAACTCAGGAAGGATATAAGCCCAGGACCACTTGGATAATATCAGTGGGCCTCTCATGGATCCAGCAAGCTGAAGATCCAACGAAATGCCCATCGGATCCACAAGTTACACCCATTTTCCCAAAACGGGTTGACTTGGTTCTGTTTAAGGAAATTCTTCGATCCAATGGTTGCTACACATTGCAAACATATCTATGGCGACCAGGAGAGATTCTAAGGCAACTAAGGAAGCTTGCAAACACCTTACCATGCACCAACACACACAGGATCAGGCGGATCCCCTTGCAAGTATACTTTCCTTTTGTGGCTGCGTTCACACTTAGGGCCATAAATGGCCAACGGATCCTTGCCTTTGAATGCCATGACTTGGGCAACCTTTATGGAGATCAGAATGTTCCAGAGAGGCTCACATATCCTCTCAAACCGTCCAGATACAAGGCGACGTCACAGCTGCCTTATTTTGCCGATTTGCTCATTATTGTCCAACGGCTAGTTTTTGATCATCTTTGATTTGTTTCTTGCTAAGAATTTCGTGTAGAGCATTATATAAGCTCATCTTAGCTTTCATTTGTATGCACGCAGATAATAAGAATTTTCCTTGGTTATTTTCGAGTTTTTGTTTGGAACAAAAACGTTTTCTCTCTTTAGATCGTGAGTGAGTCCGATCCTTAGGGAAACCCCTTGAAGTATCAAGAGACCGTCGCCTCTCTTGTGGTTCTCATCGCCCCACCAGCAACCTCCATCTTATCTCGTTGATAGAAGAGAGAGACCTTAGTCCAGCTTCTACAACACTTGAGCTCGTATCACATTATGTGTCCAATAGTGTTTCACCCTTTGTCCGTTGACAGTGAACTCCTCTCCTGAAGGTGTTGTAAGGACAATCGCGCCATGTGGTCGAACTTCCTTGACTGTGAATGGACCTGACCAATGAGAACACAATTTACAAGGAAACAATTGCAAACGAGTGTTATACAGAAGTACCTGATCATTTGGTTCAAAGTGCCTGGAGATGATCTTCTTGTCATGGTATGCCTTAGTTCTCTCCTTGTACAGCGTCGAGTTCTCATAGGCAAGATGCCTAATCTCATCGAGCTCATCCAGCTTGATCAATCGCTTCTTAGCGGCAGTTTTGATGTCGAAATTCATCCTCTTTGTGGCCCATATGCTGCCTTGTGCTCGATTTCCACTGGAAGATGGCATGACTTTCCATACAGTAAGTGAAACGGTGTAGTCCCAAGTGGTGTCTTGTAAGCCGTCATGTAAGCCCAAAGTGCGTCATCCAGTTTTACAGACCAATCCTTCCTTGTAACGTTCACTGTCTTCTCCAGGATATCCTTGATCTGCCTGTTGGAAAGCTCAACTTGTCCACTTGTCTGAGGGTGATATGGAGTATCAACACGATGGTTCACACCATACTTCTTCAGCAACCTCTCGAAAATTTTGTTGATAAAGTGAGAGCCACCATTACTTATCACGATTCGAGGCACTCCAAATCGAAGAAAAATGATGGTCTTAAACAGCTTAAGAACCACCGAAGAATCATTGGTTCTGCTAGCAATGGCTTCAACCCACTTAGACACATAATCCACATCAACCAAGATATATTTGTGTCCATACGACGAAGAAAAAGGACCCATAAAATCAATGCCCCAACAATCGAAAATCTCAACCTCAAGGATGAAATTTTGTGACATCTCATGTCTCTTACTGATCTTCCCTTTCCTCTGACAGGCATTGCATTGCGAAATGAAAGTATGAGTGTCCTTGAACATAGTAGGCCACCAGAAGCCTGCTTGAAGAATCTTGGACACTGTCTTGAAAGTGGCAAAGTGCCCAGCATACTCAGATCCATGGCAATGAAACAACACCTTAGGTACCTCGGACTCAGCAATGCATCTCCTGTAAATACCATCAGAACAGTTCTTGTACAAGTAAGGTTCATCCCAGAAGTATCGCCTTATGTCCCGCAAGAACTTCTTCTTGTGACAGCTCTTGAGGTGCTTTGGTTCGGCATTTGCAGCGAGGTAGTTGGCGATATCAGCATACCATGGTTGATCAGAATTGGCTTCAGCAACTAGATACTCCTCTGAAAGTCCAAGGTGTTCAACAGTTAACACTGGTTCGGGAATCGCTTGGTATCGACCAATACCATAGGAGTGTCGATCGATACCAAGGCCTGCAATTCGTGGGAATTGCTGAGTCTCTGCGAAACCCATACGAAATTCGGTTTCGATGAAGTAAACTAATTCCTCTGGTAGTTGATCATTAATGGGGACGTCTGCATCGATCCGAATCCTTGACAGATGGTCAGCGACCCCATTCTCTATGTCCTTCTTGTCCTTAATCTTGATGTCGAAACCCTGTAGCAAAAGAACCCAACGACAAAGACGAGGCTTAAGGTCCTTGTTTTGCATCAGATACTTGAGAGCAGCATGTTCAGTATTGACAATTACTTTGCTCCCAATCAAGTAGGATCTAAACTTCTCAAAAGAGAAGACGATTGCAAGTAGTTCCTTCTCTGTAGTGCTGTAGTTTATCTAAGCATCATCCAAAGTCCGGCTGGCATAATAAATGACGTTCAGCTTCTTATCCTTCCTCTGACCCAGAACAGATCCAACAGCAAAGTCACTAGCGTCACACATGATCTCAAAAGGCAGAGTCCAATCAGGAGGTTGCACAATAGGAGCACTCACCAAAGCTTTTTTATCTCCTCAAAGGCTGCAAGACAGTCAGATTTGAAATCGAATTTGATCTCCTTGCATAATAAAGCAGTGAGTGGACGTGCTATCTTGGAGAAATCCTTGATAAACCTCCTGTAAAATCCAGCATGACCAAGAAAGCTTCGAATATCCTTCACAGAATTTGGTGATTGGAGGCTAGTCATAACCTGAATTTTTGCCTTGTCAACTTCGATCCCAGCCTCAGAAACCTTGTGCCTAAGCACGATGCCATCCTGAACCATAAAGTGACACTTTTCCCAATTTAGGACCAAGTGTTTCTCTTCACACCTCTATAACACCTTGCACAAGTTAGCCAAACAGTCCTTAAATGATGATCCATACACCAAAAAATCATCCATGAACACCTCCATGAAATCCTCAATCATGTCTGTGAAGATAGACATCATTCATCTCTGAAAAGTGGCTGGAGCGTTACACAGTCCAAATGGCATTCTCCTATATGCGAATGTGCCATATGGACATGTAAAGGTCGTCTTCCCTTGGTCATCTGGATGTATTGGAATCTGGAAGAAACCTGAATATCCATCGAGAAAACAGTAGTAGGGATGACTAGCCAACCTTTCCAACATCTGGTCAATGAATGGCAATGGAAAATGATACTTCTGTGTAGCTGCATTCAACTTCTTGTAATCAATGCACATTCGATGCCCAGTGATAGTCCTGGTAGGAATCATATCATCCTTCTCGTTCTTAACCACGGTTATATTTCCTTTCTTAGGAACAACGTGCACTGGACTGACCCAAGAGCTATCTTAAATAGCATAGATAACACCAGCTTTCAAAAGCTTCATCACCTCCTTTTTGACCACTTCCATCAGATTCGGATTCAGCCTCCTCTGATGTTCAATTGATGTCTTTGACTCGTCCTCAAGGTGAATCCTATGCATGCACAGGTCCGATGATATACCTGAAATGTCATCAAGAGAATAGCCAAGAGCTTTGCGATACTTGCGCAGCTTATTCAGCAGTAAGGCATTCTTTGCGTTGTTCAAAGAGGCATTGACAATTACTGGGTATGTAGAATTAGGACCAAGAAAACTATACCTCAGATTTGGTGGGAGTGGCTTTAGTTCCACTCTGGGAGCGTTCTCCGCACTCCAATCTCCAAGCCCAGCAGCTTGCTTAGAACATTCGGCCAGCTCTCCCTCGAGCCGCAGGATATCGACCGATACCAGGGGGTATCGATCGATACTGGCGATGCTGAATCAAGCATCTTTGAGTATCCAGCTGCATCTTCACACGAACGCAGTGCTGAAGTAGCTGAACAGACCAATGCTCTTTCTAGTGGGTCCTCAGGAAGTACTCTTCAGCTATGTCACTGAAGGTGTCGGCAAAGAAAGTTTGCCCATCTATGGTCGGTCTCTTCATCATTTTATCCATATGGAAAGTCATAACCAAATCACCAATGTTGAGAGAGATCTTCCCATTCTTGCAATCAATCAAAGCACCCGTTGTTGCAAGGAAAGGTCTGCCTAGGATAAGAGGATCCTTAGGCTCAGCATCATACTTCAGGACGATGAAATCTGTTGGGATCAAGCAATTCCCAATCTTAATCGTGATGTCTTCGAGTAGTCCCTCTGGAAGTCTAACTGAACGATCACCAAGTATCAGGGATATCCTCGTGGTTGTGAAATCTGTCATCCCCATCCTTTTGGCAACTGAATATGGCATGAGGTTGACACTTGAGCCAAGATCACAAAGAGAGCGCTCAAATCTGTCTGTGAATATCGTACAATCCAACACAAAACTCCATGGGTCTGGCAGCTTCTTTGTGATTATATTGGTCAGGAATGCACTGCACTCATGAGTAATCATCAAACATCCCTCTTCAAGATTCACGTTGCTGGACACCATCCGATTGACATATCTTCTAAAGGCTGGAGAAGTCTTGATGGAATCGATGAAAGGAAGTTCTACGATCAACTTATCCATGATCGCTTTGCATCTGGAGTCTTCTACCTCCTTGTTAGTTTTCCCAGCAGCTCTGGGATAAGGTATCCTCGGCGTGTAAACTCTTGCTGCGACCACATTAGGTACTTCCTTCGAAACCTTAGGAGTTGATTCTGCTGCGGGGTTAGTATCGATCGATACTGGAGTAGTGTCGATCGACACTCGCGGTTTGGATTTGTCCCGTGAAAGTATTTTGAGAGGTATCGATCGATGCTGGCTAGTGTCGATCGATACTGGAGCGATTTCAGTATCCTCATCATCAAGATAGACGAAAATATCTGCAATTGGATCAATTTTTTCTCCTGGGGTGACCTCTTTTCCACTCCTTAAGGTGATTGTGTTGATGTGAGCCCTTGGGTTCTCTACTTTCCCTAGAAGAAAACCTTCTTGCCTTTTCACAGCCTCTGAAGTCTGTGCTATCTGGAGTTCCAGCTTCTTCTGCTGAATATTTATAGTGTCGATCCTTCCGCTCAGATCATTGTATAGGACGTCAATCTTCCCAATGAAATCCACAGTGAGCTTCTGCTATCCTTGAAGAAGTTTTTCGAACATGGACTCGATCTTACTATTTGGAAGTTTAGCAGGTACAGGTTGATAAGACTAATTCCCATAGTTCCTGGTGTACCCACTGTTCTGAGATGGTTTCTGGCTAAACTGATTCGACCCTCCTTGCTGAAAGTTGTTGTTGAATTGATTTCTCTGACCCTGAAAACCAGAACCACCAATGTAGTTAACATCCTCCACTTCATCCTCGTTGAATACCTCGACGTCTTCAGCAAAGGGAACAACCTTTGGTGTCTTGCCCATCAGAAGATTGTGCATAGACTCCAACTTGGCTTGAACATCAGAAATCTGTGAACCATCCATGTTACCAGCTAGCTTCTTCCGCTCAAAATCAGCATTCTTGGTGCTCTTACTAGACGCCAAGTTCTCAATCAGTACGTAGGCTTCATCAGGATACTTGGTGTTGAAGTTTCCATTGCTCGAAGCATCCAAAGTCATTTGATACCTCCAATCGAGACCTCTGAAAAAGAACCCCATCAACTGAACATCAGAGTATCCGTGATGTGGAAAATCTCTCTGATACAATCTGAATCTCGTCCAAGCAGCCTTGAACGCCTCAGTATGTACTTGAGAAAACTGGGAGATATTGTTCCTCAGATCCTCAGATCGTGCATCATCATAGAAATTGTCCAGAAAAGCAGTCTTAGTTTGATCCCAGGTAGTCAGCGATCCAGGAGTCAACTGCTTCAGCCAGTAAGTTGCTTCCCCACCAAGTAAGTATGGGAAAAGCTTGCAAAAGAGGTAGTCGTAGGACACTCCATTGCACTTGATGCTAGTGACCAAGTCCTCGAACTTCTCAATGTGATCCATGGGGTGTTCGCTGGAAAGACCATGAAAAAGGTGCTGGCTCACAAGAGTGTAATATGCAGGCTTCAGCTCAAAGTCATTCCTCTGATAAGCCGGAGGACGAATCGCAGAACGATTTGCGTTGAACTGGTCAGGTCTGTTGCACTCACCAATCGTCCTACCACGATTTACCACAGCGTTCTCAGCGTTCACTGCGTCTGCGTTTGCGTTCCCA
Organism: Eutrema japonicum; assembly: GCA_030161315.1. Taxonomy (NCBI): domain Eukaryota; kingdom Viridiplantae; phylum Streptophyta; class Magnoliopsida; order Brassicales; family Brassicaceae; genus Eutrema; species Eutrema japonicum. The sequence continues at coordinate 34,022,565 of BSQW01000007.1, read as the reverse complement.
GTGACAACAGGAGCAGGTGGAATGATGTTCCCATCTCCATCCAGACGTTGTCCTCTCTCGTTGCACAAACGACCCTCTGGGTCCCTGTAAGCACCAGCTTCATCTCGAACCAACTCCACTTGATTGTTGTTCATCCTTGCTGGTTTCTTTGCTTTTCGGTTTATGGGTTCCACAAGTGCTAGCTGCTCCAATGACAGTTCAACTAGCTGAGTGTTCTTGTTTCCTCTGGTTTTGTGATTAGGCATACACCATAAAACAGAAGTCAAGAACGTAAGTAATCAGTAACACGATGAGTAACGACCGATACCAAGTGGTGTCGATCGATATCAACAAAAATAAGCAGCGAGTATTGACCGATACTAGAGAGTATCGATTGATACCGACGAGCTTAGTCGAATTTCTCAGACTAAAATCTAATGGAGAATTGAGTCCCCGGTAACGGCGCCAATTTTGATATGCTCAAATTAATACCATATTTAGATACTAAAGCAGTCGTCTTAGTATAGCTAGGGGTCGAACACAATGACTCACAGAAACACACAATAGATTATATAGGTGAGAATCACGCTAAGCAATCAATGGTATTGAAAACATGACTTAAATTAAACGGTTGTCAATTCAATTGGATAAAGATAGGTTCAGGGTATTTCTCAGGGAATCACTGAATGCGGATAAACTAATTAACAGGATTCGAATTTAGCACGGTTATTGAACTCAAATCACTATGGTATAATTAACCAACTCTCGTTGCGAGAATTATCTAAGTCTAAATCCTAGGAATTCCAAATCTCTTTGCAAATCCTAAAGTCTAAACAAGCTTTTATTTTCAAGTTTGATTTGTTCACAAAACAACTAAACCAAATTTCTTTGCGAATAGTTATTTTGCTCACCTTAGGTTCTATCAGGTAATTAAGCGCACTCTCGCGCCTAATCAATTATCCTAAGATCTAAGTTCTAGGTGATCAATCTAGAATTAGCTTTGCAAACAACCTATGGTGAAGAACTAATTCAGATATGAATCCTCATAATAAATCAACCTAGCATTCAGAGAAAACCCTATTGAGAACCATGAACCTAACAAGGGATCTACTTAGACATGGAAATTGAAGCAATAAACATGATTGAATAAATCATCAAATAAATCAGAAAGAGTAATAAGAGGGTTCGAAATCTTCTCTCGGACGAACAGAGTTTCAGACTTGTCTCCCTTAAAAAGCTCTCTCTCAAAACCAAATAAAATAAAGCATAGCCATTAAAGTGGCTGTAAAACCTAATTATATAGTATAAACACGAATTGGGGTCTTCTTGTAAATATCAAAGTCTTATGGGCAAGCTTTGTAATTCTTCAAACTTCATTAAAGTCGCGACTTGTGATCTCCTCGATGGGTGTCGATCGATACCAGGGGGTATCGATCGATGCTTGACGCTTTGATCGAGCACTTAGTCACCAGACTTCTGTTTTGCTCCAGAATGCTCCATAAAACTACATTATTTCCAATAATGCTCCAAATGTGCTAAAACCTGTAAAAGACTCTAAAATACTCTATAATAGAATAAAGACTCGATAAAACGGACTTATATCATGGCTTAAACAAGGTAAAAACTATGATATATCAGGTACCGAGACGAAAGCGTTCTGCCTTGGAAAGTGAAAAAGACAAAGCCATAGTAACCGAGAGGAGTGAAAGAAGAAAGAAATGCACGGTTATTCCCGTCACTGATCCTGATCACGCCAAGCTAATTGTGAACGATGCTTCCAAATCTTCTGCCTTATTCTCAAAGATCAATGGTCCTTGCATCCATCTCACCTCTCCCAATAAGCTAGCAAGAGGGAAGATCTACGCCAGCATGTCGCAGCGTGACACTAAAGTATCTTAAGTTCATGAGAAAAACTCTAAATAGTTTATTGAAACTTAATCTTTTGCTTCTTTATGCAGTTCGTGGCCGCTATTAATGAAATAGTGGCTGCCAACGAACTAGATGCCCGGGACTATAGGCGCCAGATCGACGAGGTGCGAAAAGATGCCTTGACGATTAAAAACAAACTGGTCGCGGCCTAAAAAAGCTGAATCTTGGCTCTTCAAAGATTGCGGCTCTTATCGTGTTAAGGGAGGAATCAAACCGGTCTTCCAACATTGTGATTCGATCTTCAGAGGCTAAGGCGAAGTTAGCTTCCAAGGTGGCTTCCTTAAAAAGGCAAATCGAGTCAAAAGAAGCTCTGCACGAGGCTGACATCAGGAGATCTCTGAGAGCGGCAAAGCGGGAGTTGGCTGAGAAGTTCCGAGGTCGGCTACCAAAGGTGTAAGTAAGAATCATCAAGTTGAAGGAGCCTAAGGATAAGGAACTCGAGTTGGTCGAGGTTTACTGTAAATTGAAGCTTATCGAGGATATCCGCAAAGAGGGTGCTCCGACTCTCGAGGCCGAGGCGGCAAAGCTTACCATGTGGAGAGCTGAGTTGGTCGGTGCAAATGAAGAGTTCGAGAGAATTGCCACTTGCTTAAATGACGACCTAAAATTGTCCCCAATTTTGACTGATTATGTGGATACTATTATTTGAGACGAGACGTTAGGATCTACCGCGGCTAGTATCGATGTCACCGTTCCTGCTGGATCCAAGGTCAATAACTCCAACGTTGCAGACCTACTAGCGAGGTGAACGTTGAGACGGATCTCCCGGAGTAATCCTTGTTTTTCTTTAGTCTGTAGGGTCCTTATTGTTTTTTCCCTTTCTCGAGTTCCAATGACAACGAAGTGTCAAGTGAGATAATGAAAAGTTTGCATTTTGAACTTAGAGTTCATGGCATGGTCTGGGTCCTTACATGCATTTTCTTAGTTTAAATAGAACATGTTCGAACGTGTTCGAATATCTCATACTAAGTGGTGTGTTTTGAAACGATGCGCTTATTACTATGTGTTGAGATGTCAAAGACCAGTGTGCTGAGAAGCATATGATTACTGGGTTTAGATTTTACTTCGGGTTTAGAGATTGCGATGTAGACTCGATTTATGCACCTGTCTCGATAGTAAAATTATTAGTTGTTTGGTCGGGGTATATCCTTTCCTTCCTCTGGTCTAGATATACCCGCCTTTAATTTATATAACGCGTTTTAATCAGCGATGGATTGTATTAGAACTCTAATTCGTATAGGATATAGTGGTTGAAATCCGTAAATGATTGTTAGAGTTCGTTGCTGTGGCCAGCAACAGACGAAATTTATAAGAGTGTGTTAAGATAAAATTACATTTGATAAAATATTTAGAATCTGCGAAAGATCGCATTTACAAAGATAGGAGTATATGAGTATATGCATCCACTTCCCCCTCTTTTTTTTTATGATAAAGTTGTGTTGGTAGTCGGATGATTTTAATCGCGGAAAAGCTCTCATCTTAGACAGGTCTTCTTTGATCTTATTTCGGGTTCCTCGTTTTTATTGCTCCATTGTGAATTGGGGTCGTGACCCTTAAGATGTTGTTCTCCGTTTTCGAGCGGGATATAAAATATCCTTGTCGACGTTGGCAAAAGAGATACGTTGATTTGGCCAATCCATGATGGCTCTGGTAGTGGCTAAGAAAGGCCTACCAAGGATTACTGTCGTAGGATCAATCCTTTTTGCCTTGAAGACGTAGAAATCAACTTAATCAATATAATCTCTGATTCTTACGGGTACGTTCCGAGCGATTCCTTTCGGTGACGTGCAGGATCATCTGCCATTCTAATTCTTGTTCGAGTCGGTTGGAAATGCTTGATACCAATGCATTTGGCGGTTGATTTGGAGATGATGCTAAGGCGGGCCCTAGAGGCGCAAAGAACGTTGGTGAACTTGACTCCTTGGATGTTGCAGGAGATGAGGAATTGATCCTGGTCTTGAATTGTATGGAGCATTTGAACTGGTATTTTAGCATATGTGAAGAGATCTTCTATATCCGAGAGGCACTCCTTGCTTTCGGAAAAGAAATCTCCAAGTATGTATTCCATGAATGCAATGTCAAACACGACTCCTTGGGGAAGGTCGCGGACCACTGATAACACCGTATTTTTACCCGTTTTACTATTTATTTTACTAAAAAGATACATGAAGATCAAGAAGTCCCATCAGGCCACTCTCGGAGCATCCCCATCTGCGGCCAAGGGGCAATCTGCCGTGGCCAGGAAGCCTCCACCCGCGGCCAAGTCAAGGTTCACCGCGGCCAGACACCCTGGCCCCGTGGCTAAGCCCATTTGCAAGACCTGTTCAATTCCCGTCAAGGAGAAACCATATAGACCGATGAAAGCAAAGCTCAAGACCTATAAATATGTGTTTTAAAGACAAAATTTTGTGTGCTTCTTTTTATGCCACACTTTGCGCTATTATTTTTGCTTTACGTTACTTCTTTCTAGTATTTATTCCTTACTATGAATATTGGTGAAGAGGTTCTCTTCGGTCATCATTCTTAAATTCGAGAGACTCATCTACCAATATCCGGTTTTATTTAATCATGTCTTTAAATTCCATTATGTGCGAGTAGTTTAACCTTTGGGTTTAAAGGGATTATCAAGGAGAATTATATGTCTAATACTGATTTCACAAGATAAAATCCTAACCGATTTCTAGAGCTCTTTCTTATAGATAGTTGTTAATGCATGAATCTAGCGTCATAAACTAGAGGCTGATTCATAGGTGTTAAAGAACCACCATGAGTGCTGAAACTAAATGCCCAAATCGTTCATCTATAAGAGTATGTCGCGTCGTGCGTCGTAAGATATGATAGTATGCTTATGAAGTTTCGTGAACTAAGAAGAACCAGCGCTAACAACATGATTTTCTGCACGGCCAGGGACGAAAGCTACTTGTCGAGTATATAGATTGTTGGTGCGTAGGATGTACGAAAGTAGTATACGCTGTTTATTCAGTTCAGTTGTGTTAAAATCTAGAAACTTTGTTACTAAGAGCTTAGGGTCCGTGCTTGAATCGAGCATACCCTAACATATCCCTGTCGATCCAACACCGGTTTATTATTGTTTACAAATCGTTTTTCCGTTTAGTTTATACCATCGATTTTCTTAGGTTATTTTACAAACAATTTTCCGTTTTTCCTTTCTTTACAATTTTTATGACAAACAACTATAAAAACTTTATTCTCGTTCTAGACTTCCTTGCTAGTCTCTATCTATTGTCTCACAGAACAACTTTCCCTCCCTGTGGATTAATACCGTAAGTACTACAACGCACGTATGTGCACTTGCATAACTTTTAGATTTCCGGAAACAATCCGACCGCATCCCCTTCTTCACTTTCAGAAATAATCCGACTGCATCAAGTTTTTGGCGCCGTTGTCGGGGAGGCAATTTGATAGTAAGATGTTGTCATCTCTACAATCAATTGACTATAGATGATATGTAGCATAAGAGATATCAATCCAATTGGTTGAGTTCCAACACCAATAATACATAAAACTTCCCAATACAAGCACACACAGTTGTTTTTGAGTTTTCATCTAATAACCTAATTCAATTGAAAACAAACAAGACAAGAGACTAAGCAAGGCTAATAGATATTAATGCAATGATAAAAATTTGAATCCATGGATGAGGTTATGGAAATAGAGTGACTTTATAACTAATTTATGATGTTTAATTGCTCACACAATGCTAATCCTTAGGTAATGATCAATAATTATGACTAATCCTTTTTGAAGACACTAATCACTTTGTTAAACACTTAATCAAGAAAAAAAATTCTCATTTGTAATTAAATGACTAACAAGCATTAAAATTAATATTTCAATCAACCAATAAACATCTTAAACATTCATTCTCATGGGTTAAGTATGTTTGGGGAATTTCATCAAACACCTTGTGGGTGGGAAATTCCCTGAGATCTAAATTAACTTTCTCAAGACTAATCTAGCATTAAGAACACTTAATAAGAAGGGAAAGTAATCAATCTAGATCCTAGACAACACAAATCCACCATTAGATCAGTCTAATCTACCTCATCCATTAGATCCTAAAAGACTACTCACTAACCATAAGGAACCCAACAAATCCCATAGAGAAAATGTTAAATCCCATGATTAGATGATTAAAATAGAAGAGAGATTATAGAGATTAATAAAATTAAACTTTATATTGCATAAAAAAAGGAGATATCTCTTACAAAATACTTAGAACCCTCAAAGGAAATTTTTAGCAAGAGAAAAAGATAGATCATCAAAATTAGGTCTAAAAATATTTATAGCAAACATGGACGATCGGGTAAACCCGGAACAAATCGGGTCTTGACCCGGTCAACTTGCATTAGGGGTGGTCAACACCGTTCAGGGCTTGGCCGGTGTGCATGATTGGTGTGGTGGTGTTCTTGGAGCAGAGAGGCGACGCCGGGTGGAATGTGATCAGTGTTCTTGCCAGGTGTTCTCCCATGGTGCTACACCGGTTCTCCCATGGTGCTACACTGGTTCATGACACCGGTTGGTGGTCTAAAAATCTCCTTTGGCCGGTGTTCTTGGATGTTGCAATTGATAAGCTCAAATTAATACCCTAAAAGTACTCTCAGATGAACAGAGTTCTGACTTGTCTCCCTCAAAAAGCTCTCTCTCAAAAATCAAATTAAAATAAAGCGTGAATCAAGTGTAATAGCCAAAGTGGCTGAAAAACCTAAATAAATAACCTAAAACACGTTCTGGGCTTTCTTGTAAATAATAAAGTCTTCTGGGGCAATTTGCAAACTCAAAACTTGTAAAAAGTCCAGTTTCCTTCTTCCTGAAGTTGGTATCGGTCGATACTGACTAGTATCGATCGATACTATGCTTGCGTGTCGACTCTTCTACTCGCCAGACTGGACTTTCTTCACAAAAACTGGCATAACTTTTGATCGCACCGTTGGAATGGCCTCAAACCACTTCCAAATGAAATCTAATCCATTGATCTGTCTTGTATCCAAATTGGAGCTCAATCCATCGGCGGGAAGTTCTTCAACGAATGCCAAACGTTTGACGTCTCTGCATCTCCATATGCTCATTTTCACCCAAAACGGTTCATTTTCTCCAATTGTGCTCCAAACGTGCTAAAACCTGAAAAGACTCTAAAGGATTACGAAAACACTAGAAATACTCTATAAAAATGACTTATATCATGGCTAAAAAGGGGTAAAAACCATGATATATCAGCAACACCGGTTGGTTGCACCGGTCAAAGCTGGGTGGTGTGGGATGTCCTGAGGCACGACGCCGGGCGAGATTTAGTCGGTGTGGAGAGGGCTGGTGGTCGGTGTTGGTTCCTGTCAAATTGGAGACCGGCTGGCTTTTGGTCGGTGTGGGATTAGGCTTGGGTCGGTGTCATGTTCCTGTCCCAACACCGACAGGATGCACCACCCAAAAGCTGGTCGGTGTGGTTGTCCAAAACTCTTCTTTTCTTCTAGCATACTCTTCTTGATCCAAAATCGAGTGTGCTTAGCTCCATGATCTCCAATCATCTCCAAAATGTCTTCAAGTACCTAAATAGACTCCAAAACCATGCAAGACTCACTTGGATCTAATACAAACTAGTTAGACTCTACTTAAGATTGAAAAAATAAAGAAAACAATGAAAACACATGTATGAGACTTAAAATACTAAGTTAAATGCATGCTTAAATGAGTAAAATATGAGAATATCAACTCCCCCAAACTTATTATTTTGCTTGTCCTCAAGCAAAAAAACAAGAACAAGAAGAAAAGAGGTTTGGAGGTGGGAGCTCAAATGCAAAAGCATCACAAAAAGAAATCGAATTCAACGTCCAAGTTTGTAATTTTAGAATGCACTAAGGGAGTCTACTCCAAAAGAGTTAGCCATTTCTATTTCCACATGCATCAAGCTCAAGTACCAACCCACACAAGCATTCTTATCCTTCAACCTTTTGACATTGATTAATGGTCTATGTGAATCATGCTTGTGTAAAATTAAACGAACTCGTTTGGCTATGGGATAAGGTTTTGAGATGAAGATGATCTCAATCACATGTGCTGGTATTCTGATGCAAGGATCTCTCTATGAATGAGCAAACTTTAGGAAAATGCATGCTAAAGGTAAAAGGCAAACTATGCATACAGGGGTGAATTCTCATCTTCCCAATACCTAATATGTCTCTAACCCTCGTCTTTCTAACCCATGAAGCCCCAAACCTAAGCTACCCTTTTGCACAAGGTATTTGGCCTTCATGTCCCACATGCTTTCTTGTTTCTCGACTTCATATTTTCTCACTTAGGGGGATATCTTTTTCTCCATTGAACTTGTGGTTTGGTGCTCTTCCTTTTCGTTACCTTAGCTCTTCCTTTTTTTCATTATATATCTTGTCTTATTTCTCATCACTTGATGCATTTGCCAATTTTTGGCTTCTTTCCTTTTCACTCTACATTTTGTGGCTAAATCTGATACTAATTAAGAGCAAGTCTTATACATTGTCACCAACCACTTCACACTTTGCATTCCCCTTTTCCTTCTTCCCATTTTTTTTCTTTTCGCTCCACCTTCCCTTTTCACCAAATCCCCTTCGGTTTTTAATTTGTACTCGTTCCCAACAAGCACCCTATGACTTCCCATCCTAGCTACCTTATTCCTAGACTAGTTCCTTGATGTTGGAGCTAGATCTACACGAGAACACATCCTAGTCGCCCTAAACCTAACACCGTTTGCCAAGTTTCCTAAAAAAATTGGCCTCTCCATCACTCACAAAAGTTTTTGTTTACCCTCTGCAAATGTTGTTATAAGAGCTAAACCGATCCACATCATGCCGCCGAAGAAGAATCTTCAACAGCAACTGGAGGAACAGAACGACGCGTTTCAAGGAGCGCTAGCTGAGTTTCAAGAAGACTTACGCAACACGTTGCGAGTCACGCAGGGCCGGCTCAATCCTAGTAGGGGCTCTTTGGAGAAAAAAAAGTTTAGGGTATAAAAGTAAAAAAAAAAATAATTGGGCCCTTTTTAGTAATAAAATAATTTTTTTTTTTTTTTTTACAAATTCGGGACCCATTTTTAGTATTAAAAAAACATGTGGGGCCCTGTGGCGGACTGTAGAAGTTGTCTTTTGTTGGATAGAAGATTACTTGTACTGGATCCTTCAAGTGGAGCTTGAGGTTGTAAGCATATTTGCTTCCTATATTTCCCTTGAAGAACTTGGTTTTTGTTAGATAAGCTTCATCCATTCGCTCCATTTCTATCTTGTCAACTGCTAATTTGATTCATTTAGCCTTTATGATAGGCTTGATTAGCTAACCAATACTCAATATGGATTTTTTTTATTTAGTGGCCCATGTCTAAGCCTTGTAATATGAAGCAAATGTCTCACCAAAATAGTCGCTAGAGATGGGTTTCTCTCATTGGCATTGAAAACCATCGCATTCTTGAAGGTCTTTAGAAGAGGCTTCAATCCGAGAGCCATCAACTCCATTTCATCAAATGCCACCGTCCCATGAACATATTATGTAGTGCATTGTGAACATTTTAATGGCCGAGTTTCGAATGCTAGAGTTCTTGCTAACGCCAAATTGATAACTCCCGTAGACAATGGTTTCCCAAAGGTGTTTAAGCTCTTTTTCGGGATAGTGAAAGTGTACTCCCCCGTGAGGGCCCTCTTCATGGAAACCAAATCTTTCACTAAGCTCATGAAAGGTCACTCTATAAGTGAAGCGATCCAATTTAAACTCACTGACCCCATGCCTGGTTTGCGCATTTGCTCTCTCATCCCCTTCTTCATAGAAGGCCACCTTTAGAGATGCAAGGAATTTGCAAGTTTGCCCTTGATAATTGCATAAAAAGGGAAGAGATTGATGAAAACAAATACTTAATTGCATAAAAAGTAGAAGATCCTCTCTTACAAATCCAAGAACTCTCTCAAAGGGGAAATGGTTTCTTAGACAAAAGAAAGCATAAAATGAAAATTAGTGTTTTTGAGTTTTTAAATAGATGAGGAGTTGACCGGGTCAACCCGAAACAAACCGGGTATTGACCCGGTCAACATAAGAGAGAAGTGTTGACTTTTGGTTGAAGTCTTCATATCGCCCAAGTCCAGGCCAGTATTCATGGCTGGTATTGATGACGGTTTTTCACCGTTTTGGGGTTTTGGTAACGGGTCCATGTACCTGGCTTGTGCAGGCCGGTATGGTGTGCTGATACCGGGCCGGTGTGAGGAGGTGCCATTGGTCCGGTGTTGAAGTTTTGCCGAGAGGACGTGTGCCGGGTACGTTTTAGCCAGGATACGGGTCCGGTAAAATCCCTGCCCGAGAGATGTCTCAGCACCGGCTGGGTGCATGAAGTGATGCCGGGCCGGTATAGGATGGTGGTGTGCTGACACCGGGTGTGTTTAGTCCGGGACATTGGGCCGGTAAAATCCCTGCCCGGGGGAACTCTCAATACCGGATTCGTGTGCCGGACATATGTTGGCCGGTATGGGTGTGCAATGCCTTAGCCATTTTTGGTATTTTTTGGCACCGGCCTGACCATGCCAGGTACACATTCCCGGAATTGGCCCTGTCTGAGATTAGCTCCTCCCGGAATTGGCCTTGAAGAGGATGATCCCGGGCCGGTATTGAAGCTTATCCTACCGGCCAGGCGGAGCTGTCTCGTGAGAACTACGGCAACTTCCTCGTCTTTTTTCCAAATAACAGGAATCCAATTCCTGTGTCTAGAGGACGAACCTGGCTACAACTATTATGATGACTCTGAAGGCTGAATCAATTCGGATCGCCTCTGTCTGATCGGTTCTTTGAGACACTCCGGACGGTTCCTTTCCAGTCTTTAAGCTCCAAATCTCCAAATGCCATCAAGTGCCTCCAAACACCTAGAAAACCCCTTAAAACATGCAAAAGACTCAGTAGGACCTAATGCAACTGCTAATACGCTAAATGGGACAAAACAAGTATAAAATGCCATGAAGATCCAAGAGAATGGCCTAGAATCTATATGAAATGCATGCTAAATACATGTAGAATATGCACATATCAATTCCCCCAAACTTAAACATTTGCTTGTCCTCAAGCAAACAAGATCAAGAATGAGAGATGCAATGCAATGCAAGTGGAACTTGAGCCTATAAGAAGCATACAAAGTAATCATACTCAACATCCAAGTTACTAGTTCTATGATGCAACAAAGTTGTCTACTCAAAAGGAGTTAGCCATTTCATTCACAACAAGCAACAAAACCAAACCTCAACCTAGACAAACCATCCTATTCTCTAGCCTCTTAACATTGATTAATGGTTTTATCCGTGAATTGTGCTTATGCAAAATCAAATGAAACCGCTTGGCTAAAGGACCAATTATGATATGAAAGTGATCTCATCAATATGTATGGGCAATCAAATACAAGGATCTCTCAATGAACGAGCAAACTTCGACAAAATGCTAAAGGTAAAAGGCAACCTATGCATACAAGGAAAAACTCTCGTCTACCCGAATGCCTAGAGTGTCTCTAACCTAAAGCTCCTAACCCGTTGTGCCCATAACTTAAGCTATCCTTCTATCATGAGGCATTTTGCCTTTTTAAACCCGCACATCCTTCTTGTCTCTTCACTTCACCTTCTTCTGGATTGGGGATCAATTCTTCTTCTTTGTTCTTCATGGTTTGGTGCTTATTTGTTGTTATCTAGCTCTTCTTTTCTTCTTTTTGGTTCCCGCCTCTTCTCATTCTTTTGATGCTTTGGCCATTTTGGCCTTCTTCTTTTTCTTTGTATATTTTGAGGCCATCTTAATCTTAGAGCTAGTCTTATGATCTTTGCACTAACCATTCTACAAATTCGATCCCCTTTTCCATACTCCTTGTCATCCTTTCCATTCCACAATCCATTCCAATCATACCCGTTCACTAAGTCTAAAACCGTTTCCCCCAAACTTGAATCAAGAACCGCCATCCTAACTAGTATATTCCTAGATTAGCCCTTTGATGATGGAGCTAAGTCTACACAAGAGTGCTTCCTTGTCGCCCTAAACCTAGCACTTTTTGTCAAGTTCATTCCAAATAAGGCCTCACAAGACACACACGAAAGATTAGGGGCTAGAAAGGAGGTAATTGGCATGGTAGGGAAACCAATCCAAAGATGGGATTTGGCTATTTGGACAAGCAAGAGTGGTGAAAGGAATAAGAATGTCCAAATATGTATATGTGATCTACGAGTTTATTTAAGTTTGCATAAGCACAATAATTACATGTCAAATTTTGGTTATCACTTAGATGAGGCTAGATTCAATTCAAGCTTGCTTCAATCAAAGAAACGCAATGATGCATACGCTCTAACAAATGGTTCGTCCTTGATTTCGGATTCAAATTCAATGCATCAAACAACTAATAACTTGGGCGTTGAATCAATTGCTAATTAAGCTACATTCAAGGTTGTCATTACTCCATGCTTATGCAAATGTAAGCTAAAATGCAAACTAGACACCATCTAAAAGTGAATATGCAATCCTAAATGTTCAAAATTTAACAAAATTTATGCAAAATTTCGTGAAATGCATGAGACTCAAATGAAAAAGAGAAAATAAGAGTATAAAACACGAGGTCAAATACCGGTCTCTCCCCCAAACTTAAATCACACTGTCCCGGTGTGAAATAAATTCAAAGAAGAGACCCTAAACAAAATACATTCTGCTAAGACTCAAAAAGGAAAGAGATACTTACAATGGAGGAGTGTTAATATGTGAATGGAGAGCATGGAGAATTGATAGGCATTCCAACATCAAACGCACTTGGCTACCTTGCCATCAATTTTCTACTATCAACGACCTTGCAACCACTTAACCAAAATATCAAGAACGCCCAAGAAACACAAAATAAAACTAGAAAGCGAAAGTATATATACAAGGATAAACATGGGAATGTCTCCCAAGTGCACTTTATTTTACGTCGCTAAGTTTGACGTTGGTTACCCTTTTAAGCGGGTGATTGAGGAGCACGAGCACTCGTTTTCGGTTCCTTAAGCTCGAGTTTGAGAACTTTACCCATTAAGTCGTGAAGACCCGCTTGATTTATCACCCTAACCTACGGTGTGAGGGTTGCTATGGCTTTGGTAAAAGTCTTGGGGCGCCCTCTACATTTGACCTTGTACTCAATCATTCCTTCTTCATGTTTCCATGGGATGAGAGTCACGATCGAATGTTGGTCTAGCAAGGGTCCAATCCCCTTGAGCATGCTTGGTTTGCTCTTCTCGGACATAGGCCTTGTCCATTTCTTAGCAACCTTGCCACTTTCAACCTCACTCTCCGTCGTGGTGTGAAAGAGGGAATTCAAGTAATATCCATCTAAATCAAGGGCTTCTTCAATCATTCCTTGACTCACCGTCTCACAAATGCCCACATACTCAACCTTCCGGGCTTGGGCTTCATTGTCCCCACAAATAATAATCCCACAAATAGCGGTGAGAGAAGGCATCATTGTGTAGAACTTCTTTTCATCCACGTTCTTAAGAACAACCCTCTTGTTTACGAAGTCCAATCTTGCACTGGCTGTGTTGAGGAATGGAGTCCCGAGGAGTAGAGGGAGCTTTATGTGTGGTGCCATCTCCATTACAACGATGTCCGTTGGTACAAGACTCTTTCCAATTATTAGAGGAAAGTATTCAACCAAGCCAAGAGGTTTCTTCGTAGAGGAGTCTCCAAAGGTGATGGTGGAGGGGTAATCGGTCAACTTATCTATCCCAAGACTTTTGGCCATCTCCAAAGTCATGACATTAACGGTTGACCCCGAGTCACACAAAGCATCATCAACTTCCAAGAGTCCAAGTGTGAAAGATATTGATAATTTCATGGGGTTTCCAAGCTTTGGGAGAGTCTTAGGCTCGATCCTTGTTGTGCTTGGAAACACTTTCTCTTGTGCTTTGTTGAGGAAACGATCGGGAAATGGAAGTGGAAGCTCATATGGAGGTGGAGGCTCTCTCTTTGACTCAACTTGTGTATCCACGTTTTTCATTTTAACCAAGTCCTTGATGGACTTCTCAACCTTGTTACTCTTATCTCCAACCAACATCATATCATTCTCACTCCCAAGGGTCACCTACACACCTTGTTGCTCGATGTCCTCATTGAGGCTAGAGACTAACCCGAAGAACTCCTCAATTATGTGATCTTGCTCCTTTTGGATGGAAAAGGTATTGCAAGACTCTTTAGAGGTTAGTATTGCTTTCCCATTAGAAGAGCCTTGAGGATGTTGTGAAGAAGGGGCGGCACTCCGTTGCTCTATTGATTTCACCCTTGAGCTCAATGCATCAACCTTGCTATTAAAATCGTTGTAAGAGCAAATGACCTTGTTAGTGGTTTCCGCTTGGCCTTTGATTAATTGTTGGAACATAGAGCTCAAATCAATCGCTTGCGGTTTAGACGTAGTTACTTGACCTTGAGGCACAAACCCTTGTTGTTGCCCTTGAAAACCGGGTGGAGCTTTGGGTTGAAAGCCACCTTGGTTCCCTTGGAATTGGTTCCTTGGGACAAAGCCTTGTTGGTTGGTATTAGAAGCTTGACCTTGATATTGGAATTGTTGTTATTAGACTCCTTGAGCTTGAGTAGATTGTTGAGGGTAGAGTTGGTCTTGTGGATTCCTATAGTTTTGGTTGAACCCTTGTCTTTGGAAGTTACCTTGGTTCCCCACGTAGTTAACTTCCTCTTGGGTGATCGCGGCTTCCTCTTGATAAGAAGCTTGATTGTCCTCGTAGTCACCAATGAAATGAATCGCATTTTGAGATTCTTTTGAAGCCAGAAGAAGCTTATCTATCATGGAGGCTTGTTTATCCAACTTCTCTTTCAAGGCTTTCATGTCCCTTGCTCTCTTGTTCTCATCAAAGTCACTCGTGGTTCTTGTGGCACGGTCATAGTAGTCGCCATAGGTACCGTCACTTTGGGCCAAGTTCTCGACAAGCTCCATTGCTTCTTCAACGTGTTTAGCCAAGAAGTTCCTGTTAGATGCCGTGTCAAGTAACATACGGATCTTAGGCAAAGCACCACGGTAGAGGGTGCTTAGGAGAGAAGCGTTGCTAAAGCCGTGATGTCGGCATTGAGACGTGTAGCTTCTAAATCTCTCCCAAGCCTCGTTGAAAGACTCATTGGATCGTTGTGTGAAGCTTGAGATCTCGTTGCGAAGCTTGGCGGTTCTAGCTGGTGAAAAGAATTTGGCGAGAAAACGCATGTTTGCAATCATCCCACGAGGTTATAGATCCTTGGGGTAATGTCTTTTCCCATTGGTGAGCCTTGTCACCCAAAGAGAACGGGAAGAGACGAAGGTTGAACCCATCTTCGGAGACCCCATTGATCTTCGTGAGACCACATATCCAGTCAAATTGGTCAATGTGGTCTAAGGGATCATCCATGGACAAGCCGTGAAATTTGTTGGCTTGAACCATGTTGATAACCCCCGGCTTCACTTCGAAGTTGTTGTTCTATACCGGTGGAGCTTGAATGCCTTGGCGGTTTTGGTGAGCATTAGCGGCATCACCCTCTCCAACAACGTTTCTAGCTCTTGGTGGATGGTTGGGACGGTGATGGTTTCCATTGCCACCACCTCCTTGATTGTTGTGGTGACCATTCCCATTCCCACCGTTCCTTTGGTGGGGATTGGGTTCGTTGATGTTCCCAAGTGGAACATTCTCAAAGTTATCCATGTCGTTACCAACCTCTTCTTGAACTCTCACACGGTTCCTTCTTGCTCTTTAACCCCTCTCAAGTTGATCAATGGCGTCCCTTAGTTCTACTGGATTAGTATTGCCTCGGGAACGGGTATGCATGCACCTATAGAGAGAAAGAGCAATAGGAAGCAAACAAGATTAGTAACTTGGTAGCAAATAAGGCTTAATCTCACAAAGAGCCTAAATCTCAATGTTAAAACAAATCCCAATATGGCAACGGCGCCAAATTGAAACAAGACTTTTTAGTCTCTAGGAGGTATCGATAACTCCAATACGTGTAGTATGAAGGTTATCAATCCATAAAGGGATTTATCCTTACCACTAAGAATGCAAGGGACAATTGTAAGTTAAGCTAAACAAGTGGTATGTTGTTAAGTATCCAATATAGAATTAAGCAAAAGCACTAAGAAAGATTGTAAATCAATAAGCAAAAGCGAATCTAGAGATAGGGTTATCGATATAAGAAGTCCCTTTGAGCTAAATGCTTCAAGCTTCTTATGTAGATCATTATAAGAGCACGCCATTTTGGTGTTGATTTCCTCCATCTTCTTGCTTATATCAAGTGCTCCATTAGCTTGTCCTTGTAAGAGTTGTTGAAGAACATTATTCATTTCAAGGTCTTGAGACATGGAGTTGTTACCTTGAGCTTGTGGTGCAAGAATTTGTTGAAAGGCCGGTTGAGGGATGAATGGAGCCTTGTTGTAGTAGCCGTCTTGGTATTGATTGTTGTTGAAAACCCCTTGATAGCCACCATGGTTCCCAACATAATGCACTTCCTCTTGGTTACTCAAATCCACCATTTCCTCTTGGGACCCTTGATGTCCTTCAAACTCACCAACAAAGTGAACCGATTTTTAGAAGCATTAAGAAGCTTGTCAATCTTGTCATTGAGAGCTTTCATCTCCTTAGCCCTCCTTTGGTCTTCAAAATCGCTAGTGGTTAGTGTGGCCCGGTCATACTCATCACCATAGGTTCCATCACTTTGGGCGAGGTTCTCAACCAACTCCATCGCTTCATTCACCATTTAGCCAAGAAATTACCATTGGACGCGGTGTCTAGCAACATCCTTATCTTTGGAAGCGTCCCTTGGTAGAGTGTGCTCAATAGAGAAGCATCATTGAAACCGTGATGAGGACATTGCATGGTGTAGCTCCTAAACCTTTCCCACACCTCATTGAAAGTCTTATTTGAACGTTGAGTAAAGCTCGAGATCTTATTTCTTAGCTTGGCTGTCCTTGAAGGTGAGAAGAATTTGGCAAGGAAGGATCTCTTGCATTCATTCCATGTAGTGATAGACCCTTGAGGAAAATTTTTCTCCCATTGATATGCTTTGTCGCCAAGGGAGAACGTGAACAAACGAAGCTTGAAACCATCCTCGGAAAGTGTTAAGAACCATGGGGAAACCCCCGGCAACGGAGCCAAAGTGTTAAGAACCATGGGGACTTTTGTGTCTTTGAGATCAATTACTCAATATACAAGTAGTATATGAGGTTCAATCCGAATGGGCATGATTTCAAGCACCAAGAATGCAAAACACTTCTTGAGTTAAGCAAAATATGGAAAAGTTGTTGTTTAGCTAATGAACCTAGCAACTTAGATTGAGGAAAAGAAATAGCAAAATAAACAAGTGTAATGCAAGAGATATAAGCGAATTCAAGGATGGGATAATCTAGTTTAGATGATCCAAGATCAATTCATGATGCTCAATGAACAAACAAGCTATTCCTAGGCAATGATCATTAAGCATGACTAATTCTCTCTCAAGACATTAATCACCATGCAAATTACTAATTCAAGATCAAACTGTCATTTGTGATTCACTAACTAGCAAGCATTAAGTGTAAACAATCAAGATCAATCAAATATACACCCTAGACAATTACTCTCATAGGCTAGGAATGCATATATCTTGATTAGCTTTTCAAGGCATTTCATCAAACACCTTGTGGGTGTGAAATGCTGGGTGTGAAATGCCCCTTGGTCTAGATTGGCTTTCTCTAGCCTAATCTAGCCTTAAGACCACTAATCAAGAAGAGAAATAGGAAAATCTAACCCTAAGCATCATAAATCAATCTTGGAATCATCCTAACTCTAACCCATCCTCAAACTCTAAGAACTTTTCACTAATCACCATGGTTTCAAAAAATCTCATAAAAAAAGAGTTAAAACCCATGATCAATTGATTGGATGATTAGAAAATAGAAGATAGATGGATAGAATCAAAGAAAACAATACTCAAATGCATCAATAAAAAGGATCAATCTCTTATAAATAACTCTAGATCACACTTAGCTAGGGTTTTTGCTTAAGAAAAGACTTGCTTTGTATTCTCGGTGCTTTGAAACAATACCCATTGAATTGAACCTCTTATACTAGCAATAGTATATCGAGTAATTGGGTTTTGATTTCAACATTGAGATTTAGGTTCTTTTTGATATTAAGCTTCCTTTTCTCTTTGATTACTAATGTCTTTCACTTTCCATTGCTATCTCTCAATCTTATAGGTGTATGCATACGCGTTCTCGAGGCAACCACGACCTAGTTGAACCGAGGGACGACATACATCACTCGAATCGCGGGGTTTAGAGCAAGGGAAGCACGTGTGAGACTACAACAAGTTGAGATCGACATGGATCACTTTAAAAATATTCCACTTGGAGACATTCATGAAAATGTGGACAACCTTCCACATCATAGGCAAGGTGGAAATGGAAACCACCAAGGACAAGGAGCGCACGGCCAAAACCCACACCCACCCTCCCATAACATGAGGGCTCCAAACCACCCTCCTAGAGCTCACGATGTGGTTGGTGCGGGTGATGCCGCGAAAGCTCACCGGAATCGCCAAGGTATCCAAGCTCCTCCGGTCGAGATCAACAACTTCGAGGTCAAAGCCGCCTTGATTAACATGGTCCAAAACAACAAGTTTCACGGTTTGGCCATGGAAGATCCTCTTGACTACTTTGATCAATTTGATCGGATATGTGGCCTTACAAAGATGAATGGTGTATCAGAGGATAGCTTCCAGTTGCGACTCTTCCCCTTCTCTCTCTGTGACAAGGCTCATCAATGGGAAAAGAGTCTTCCTCAACGTTCGATCACCACTTGGGATGAGTGCAAGAGAGCATTTTTGGCAAAGTTCTTCTCACCTTCACGAACCGCGAAGTTGACAAATGACATCTCTAGTTTCAATCAACTGAACCATGGGACCTTTAATGAAGCTTGGGAGAGATTTAGGAGCTACACCACTCAATGTCCACACCACGGATTCTCGGATTCCTCGCTTTTGAGTACGATATACCGTGGTGCCTTACCAAAGATATGGATGCTATTGGACACCACTTCTAACGGAAACAACTTAGCAAAATGAGTGGTTGATGCGATGAACCTCGTGGAGAACCTTGCTCAAAGCGATGGTACGTATGGGGATGATTATGACCGCACAACGAGAACCACTAGCGACGTTGATGAGCAAAAGAGGGTCAAGGAATTAAAGAGCCTCAACGAGAAGATCGACAAGTTTCGCCAATCATCTCAAAAGCAAGTTCACTTTGTCGGGAACTATGAAGACAACCAAGGTTATCAAGATGAGGTTGTAGAGGCCACCACCCAAGAGGATATGAACAGAGGATATGAACTTTGTGGGTAATCAAGGCGATCAACTGGGTGGTTTCAACAACAACTACTGGAACCATCCTAATTTCTCCTACCGGAACACCAATGTGGAGAACCCACAAGACCAAATCTACCCTCAACAACAACAAGGGAACCAAGGTGGTCAACAAAAGCCTTTTATTCCACAACAACAAGGGCAAGCATCCAACAACCAAGGCTATGTTCCAAAGAAAACTTTCCAAGGAAACCAAGGCGGGTTTCAAGACAAAGCACCTTTCAATGCACCGCACATGTTTCAACAAGGATTCGTTCCCCAAGGTCAAACAACTACGTCTAAACCGCAAGAGCTTGACTGGAACACCATGTTTCAACAACTCCTTAAGGGACAAGCGAAGATCAATACACGGGTCGATTGTTCTTACAACGATCTAAACTCCAAGCTCGAGACATTGAGCTCACAGGTTAAGCAACTCGAGGGCAAAGGAGCCGCTTACTCTTCACGGCCACAAGGTCAACTACCGGAAAAGTCCGAGACTAACCCCAAGGAGTATGTAAACGACATCACACTATGAAGTGGCACGGTTCTACCCATTAGAAAGCCCCCTTCCAATCTCAACGAGGACATTGAGAACCAAAGTGGGGGGTGGAACTTGAGATTCAAGATGAAGTGGTAGTTGAAGACACAATTTTGGAATGCAAAGACAAGGGTAAACGGGTTGAGGAGATCAAGGCAAAGGTTATTGCTCAAGATAAGCTGAAGAAGAGAGAAACTTTATTTGTCCCACCCCCACCTTATGTGCCTAATCTACCATTTCCCAGACGTTTCAAGAAGCATTTGATGGAGAAGTATAAGGCTGTGTGTGATAGACAAATGGAAAAGGTCGAGCTCACCATGCCTTTGGTTGATGCATTTTTGCTTGTGCCTCAATATGCCAAATTTATAAAGGATGCCGTGAAAGGAAGTGCTAAGGAGATGAAGTCCATTGTTGTATTGACACACGAGTGTAGTGCCATTATCCAAAAGAAAGTAGTGCCCAAAAAACTTGGAGATCCGGGTAGTTTCACACTCCCGTGAACTTTGGGACCTCTTGCTTTGGACAATTGCCTTTGCGATCTAGGAGCTAGCGTGAGTCTAATGCCGCTATCCGTTGCTAAAAGATTGGGATTCACGAGGTACAAAGCTTGTACGATTTCCTTAATCCTTGCAGATAATAGCGTTAGAGTACCAATTGGGCTACTTGAAGATTTGCCAATCGCGGTTGGAGACTTCATTTTTCCAACAGACTTCGTGGTCATGGAAATGGATGAGGAACCCAAGGACCTCTTGATTTTTGGTAGACCCTTCTTGGCAACCGCGGGTGCGATCATCAACGTGAGAAAAGGGAAGATCGATCTTCAATTGGGCAAGGATGAGGTACTAGAGTTAGACATCAATGAGGCGATGAAGAGACCCACCATCGATGGGCAAGTCTTCTACATCGATACCATGGATGAACTAGCGGACGAGCTCTTGGAAGAATTGAATCTTGAGGATGGTTTGCAAGTTACTTTGGTCAAGGATCATGGTGAACACGGGTATATGGATTAGACTTGTGAGGGTTACAAGCTGATTTTGGACTCACACAAGCCAATGGTTGGTGAAGTTTCGGTCCTTCATTTGGATCTTCAAGGGATGAAGTGTGAAGACGGCTCCACAACGAGCTCAGTCCAAGAAAGCTTTGCTTTGGGAGTGGAGCTAGATGAGAACGGTAAAAATCTAGAAATGGTAAGACTAGCGTGGATGACGATTGATGTGAACTCAAAACTCCCAAAATCGACCTCAAACCACTTCCCGTTGGGCTAAGGTACACTTTCCTAGGTCCAAACGAGTCATACCTGGTCAAAGTAAATGAGAACTTGAAAGAAGATGAATTGTCCTCCCTTTTGAACGAATTGAGGAAGTATAGGAAAGCCATTGGTTATTCCTTGGATGACATCAAAGGCATTTCCTCTACTCTTTGCACACATAGGATACATCTAGAAGATGAATCAATGACTTCTATCGAACATCAAAGGATGTTAAATCCAAATTTTAAAGAAGTCGTTCAGAAAAAGATTCTAAAGCTTCTAGATGCCGGGATTATCTATCCTATCTCCAATATTAGGTGGGTGTCCCCGGTCCATGTGGTGCCTAAAAAGGAAGAGATGACGGTTGTGAAGAACGAAAAAGATGAATTAGTGCCCACTAGAACCATAACCGGGCATAGGATGTGCATTGATTATCGAAAACTTAACTCCACCACTAGGAAATATCACTTCCCACTCCCATTTATTGACCAAATGGTTGAAAGGCTTACAAACCACCTATACTATTGCCACTCACAAGGCTTCTTTGCAAGGAGGTAGAGTTTAACTTTGATGAAGAATTCCTTGAGGCGTTTTTGGAGATCAAGAAGGCCGTTGTGAGTGCTCCCATTGTGCAAGCACCGGATTTGAGTCTCCCTTTTGAGATTATGTGTGATTCTAACAACTACGTAGTAGGAGCGGTTCTTGGGCAAAAGAAGGACAAGAAGATTCACGGGATCTACTACGCAAGTGGGACACTTGACGATGCACAAGGAAGGTATGCTACCACGGAGAAGGAGCTACCTGCGGTTGTGTTTGCGATCAAAAAGTTTAGGTCCTATGTGGTTGGCTCCAAAATCATCATTTACACGGATCATGCCTCTTTGAGGCATATCTATGCTAAAAAGGATACAAGCCAAGGCTCTTGAGATGGATCTTGCTACTCCAAGAGTTTGATATGGAGATCGTTGATAAGAAGGGTATCGAGAATGGAGTTGCGGATCACTTGTCTAGGATGCGCATTGAAGATCTTGTTCCAATCAATGACTCGCTCCCCGAGGAGAAATTGATGTTAGTAAGCGTTTTGAGACAAGGGGTTGAAGCCGCGAGAGGTTTTGAGGACGCTAAGGGATTGACGGATGGAAAGCTACCATGGTTCGCGGATTTGGTAAATTGCATAGCTTGTGGAATAGGGCCGCCTAACTTGGATGGCTGCAGGAAGAAGAAGTTCTTTCATGACGTCACAGGTACTATTGGGATGAACCGTTCGTGTACAAGTTATGTTCGGATGGTATATATCGAAGGTGTGTGGCGGAGGAAGAAACAATCGGGATCTTGTTCCATTGCCATGGTTCGGCATATGGAGGTCATTTTGCTTCATTCAAGACAGCGAAAAAGGTTCTCCAATCCGGTTTTTGGTGACCTAGTTTATTCAAGGACGCTCACGCTTTTGTCATCGCTTGTGATGCATGCCAAAGGAAAGGTAACATTGTTAGGAGGGACGAGATGCCCCAAAATCCCATTCTTGAGGTCGAGATCTTTGACGTGTGGGGTATTGACTTTATGGGACCATTCCCTTCTTCATATGGGAACCAATACATCTTGGTAGCGGTGGACTACGTGTCTAAATGGGTTGAAGCAATCGCTAGTCCAACCAATGATGCTAAGGTAGTTCTCAAGCTCTTCAAGACCATCATTTTTCCGAGGTTTGGGGTTCCAAGAGTTGTGATTAGCGATGGGGGTAGCCACTTCATCAACAAGGTCTTCGAGAGTCTACTCAAGAAGCACGGGGTTAGACGTAATGTGGCCACTCCGTATCACCCTCAAACAAGCGGCCAAGTAGAGGTTTCAAATCGACAAATCAAGGCCTTATTGGAGAAAACTGTGGGTAGCTCGAGAAAGGATTGGGCTAAGAAGTTAGACGATGCATTGTGGGCTTACTGGACGGAATTCAAAAGACCTCTCGGGACTACACCGTTCAATCTTCTCTACGGGAAGTCATGCCACTT
This sequence comes from Eutrema japonicum, assembly GCA_030161315.1. NCBI lineage: Eukaryota > Viridiplantae > Streptophyta > Magnoliopsida > Brassicales > Brassicaceae > Eutrema > Eutrema japonicum. The sequence goes on along the minus strand of BSQW01000007.1, from coordinate 33,999,494 downwards.
ACCGTTTGAGCTTGGGTACAAGGCCATGTGGGCCGTGAAGCTACTAAACGTTTATCTCAAGACGGCACAAGAGAGGCGGTTGATCAACTTCAAGAACTTAATGAGATTAGGCTCGAATCATATGAGAGCTCCAAGATCTACAAGGAACGGACTAAGGCTTTCCACGGCAAGAAGATTGTGCACAAATACTTCAAAGAAGGAGATCAAGTCTTGCTCTTTAACTCGCGTCTCAAGTTGTTTCCCGGGAAGTTACGCTCTAGATGGTCCGACCCCTTTGTGAAAAAGAATGGGGAAGAATTTGTTGCGAACGGCCAGCGACTAAAACCGTACCACGCCAACGAAATCATTAAGGACGAACTCTCACTTCCCCTTGATGATGCTTCTACCGCTTGAACATGGTAACAAACGTCGAACTTAGTGACGTTAAACAAAGTGCTCTCTGGAGACACCCCAAGCTCATCATTGTATATACTTCTAGTTTATTTTTATTTTTTTTTTTTTTTCTTTTTTGTAGTTTGTTTTGATGTTTTTGTTGAGTGTTCTAGGGACTCCAAGGTCAATGAGGAAATACTGATGTGTCATACCGATGAGTGACATTGGTATAGCCACGCCGGGGGAAAAAGAGGAGCAATACCGTGGTAACAAATCGGTGCAACAAATCGGTATCCAAACCGAGGGAAAATTTCTTAGCACCGATATGTTGCACCGAGGAGTGATATCGGTACAAGTGTTGCCATGCTGAGGGAAGTTCAATACCAAAGTGTAATACCGAGGAGTGACATCGGTATGGCCACGCCGGGGAAAAACATGAGCAATACCGAGGTAACAAATCGGTGCAACAAATCGGTATCCAAACCGAGGGAAAATCCCCTTAGCACCGATGTGCAATACCGATTTGTGACCTCGGTGTGTCGCGAAAAACTTTAGAAATTCGCCAATACCGACGTGAAATACCGACATGTGACATCGGTATGGACCAAATTTCTAGGTTTTTATTGACCAAGCTTCTTCCCGACCCAGGTAAGACCCGACCCGCCTAGATAACTTTTCTCCTTCCTCGCGATAAAAACCAGCCTCCTTCACGAATTTTTTAGACACCATCGATCTCAACTCCATTATTTTTTCATAACTATCTCAATTTTCACCCAAAATTCGTGATTCAAAGTGCCAAACTCTCAATTTTCTATGGGCTTTTTGGATTCATCATTGTTCTAGACATTTAATCCCAAACCATGGAATTGTGCTTGAGTCAGGCTCCTTAAACCATTCAAAGGTATTTCATCCATCCAAACTTTGAAAAACCATGGAGTTGTGCTTGAGTGATAATTTTTTGTAGGTGATTAAGCATGCGTTTTACTTGAGCATAGACCTTGGGGCTAAGTTCTTTATGTCTAAACTTGTTGATTCATGTGTTTATTTTCGGAATTAATTGGAGAAATTTGAAAAATTGAAATTTTGAGATAGATTGGAGTTGGAGATTAAAATTTGGGGAATTAGATTGTGTTTATTGAAGTCAAGTGCATAGATATACATATCTTGCTTGCTTTTAGTTGGATTTTTCCTTGTTGATTGAGCATCTATTTGACAAACCTTAGTTTGAAAAATCGATGTCATTGTGCCAAAGCTCACGGTTTTTCTCGAGAATATTTGTACGCACGATGACGGACAAGGATGCTCCATCAGCCCGCATAAGAACCAAGGCTTCAACTGCTGCAAAGGGCAAAGCCATTGCCAAAGCTTCGAATACCAAGAGAAAAGCCGCGGCTAAGAGCACCAAGGCCAAAGGAAAAGCTGCAGCATCTACATCTCTACCTCGCTGGTCAACGCTTGCTCGGGCCAAGGATTCCAACAAGAAGGGTAAAGGCAAGAGAGTTGATGAAGACGAAGAAGAAGGTGAGAGCTCGGACGAAGGAAGCTCAAGCCCGGAAATGCAACGGGCAAAGCCAAACGAGAGGGATTACTTCAACAAGTTTTGCCAAATGAAGTTCGAGCAAGGCAAATTCATTGACGCAGAGATGTTGGATAAGATGGGGATAAGGGAAGAGGTGTGGATGCTCTTTGAGAATATGGGTCTTAGGAAGTTCAAGGGCATGAAGTATGAAGCTTTCAAGGCTCTCTCTAACATGTTCCTAGCCACTCTCCGAGATAGATTCGACGAAGCGGGTAATGCGAATTCCGTGTTTGGGGTCTTGAAGTTCAGAATTTTGGACGTCACCTACTCGGTCACTTTCCAAGAGTTATGCAAGATATTTGGTTTCAAGGAAGAAGGGACTTACGGAGGGCAATACTTCGGCTACCCTAGGAATGAGCTCCGAAATCTTTGGGCAACGATTGTATCCGGAGAATTTGAGGCTGGTGCCTCTAAGGATGCGAGCATACGGCACCCGGCTCTTCGCTACGCGCACAAAGCATTAGTCCACATGTTCTATAACAAGGTGGAGATTGACACGGTTACAACGCAGGAAATGAAGTTGTTGGGGCTCGTTTAAAGCCCATTCTCCCCACTCTCCGCAATGGGAAAGAGTTCGAGGGTCCGGAGAGACTTCCTTTTCTCGTGACGTTCTTGGTGAGACACTTGTTTGCTTACCGGAACTAGTCTTGGAAAACAAAGGCAAAAAAGGCCGCCATATGCATCGAATGGATTATCACGCCTATTCTCATGGCGAAAGGCGTCAAACTCTCGGTTAGCGCCAATGAGTGGAAGTTTTTGAATGCGGGCTATCTTGCAAAGACTAGGTTCTACAAGGTAATGATCGACGACAAGTAAGCTTACAACCTCCAACTCACCGAGACATCCCTTGCACAAGTCCTTTTGCCTAATCCCGTACTCACCAACTTCCGTGATCCGAGGAACATCATGTTTATTCCTCCTTAAGAGTACCTCTACAACCGTTCCACCGACCCCCAATGCAACCGTTCCGCAAGAGAGCACAAAGGAAAAGCACCAACGAGTCTCTTGATCTCGAAGAAGAAGTGCCCAATGCGTCATCACCCAAAACCGTCTACGGTAGTGAGCGCTACCATTTTGAACCTTATGATGGGGCTATTCCTAACGCGGCAACAAGGCACGCTCATCACCAAACTCGACTCCTATAACGAATGTGCAAGTGGCAAAACACCAAGATAAAGAAGATGGTTACGACGATCAAGTCTTTGAAGAAGATGGTTAAAGCCATGGGTCGAACCATCAATGAGCTCAAGAGCGGACCGGAGACGTAGGGGATGTCGTCATGGGCACAAACCTCGGGCCACAAGGTGGAGATATGGCATTAGTCGAGAGCACTAGCCGACCGACGGCCCGAGCGGAGAAGGCAACGAAGAGGAGAGCAATGCGGTCCCCGTCTCCCGTCTCAAGCAATCCATCATACTCGATGGGGTCTTCATCCCTGTCTCAAAGTTTCTAGGTACTTCCCGAAACTCTTGTACAAAGTTTTTTTTTATTGAGTCATGCATTGTATAGTTCTCTCTTATTTGGGCTCTTCTCTTGAATTTTTTTCACACCGGTTGAATTTTTTTCACACCGGGACGGTGTGATTTAAGTTTGGGGGAGGGGCCGGTATCTAATCATGTTTATTTTGATCTTATTTTCAATTTCGCATTTTGAGTCTCATGCATCTCATGCATTCCATTTAAGGCATAGAAAACCCAAAAAAAATCGAAATTTTTTGAAAAACACAAAAAGAAATCTTGTAGTAGCATTCATGAGTAGGATCGAGTCTAGTAGCATATATGTTACATTGCACGTGCATAGGGAGCAATGATGATTTTTCCTTGTAGAGTATCATTTTAAGAGCTCGGTCCAATGCCCTTGTTGCTAGTTGTTTGATGCTTTTGATCGCATGTTTGAAATCAAGGATTAACCATATGTTGAATTCATGTTTCATTACCCATGTTTTAGCTAAAGCAAGTTGTGATTTGATGTCCAATCCTATTTAAGTTTTGACATTTCCTTGTGAAAGCAAATGGCCTTGTGAAAAAGGGTAGCTTAAGGAAGGTCTTCATTGGGGTTTAGAAAGTTGAGATCGATTTCAGGCATTGGGTAGATGGGAGTCATCCTTGTATGCATCCATTGGGCTTTATTCTTAGCATTTTGCATTAGCCGATTCTTTTTTAGAGATCCCCTTGCTTAGAAACCACTACTTGTGTTGAGATCACCTTTATCTCAAAACCATCCCATAGCCAAATGAATTCGCTTGCCTTTCATAAAACGTGATTCACTTGAACCTATTAAATAAATATCAAAGGATTGGATGATAGGAAGGCTTGCGTAGATTGAGACTTGGGCTTGATTCGTGCATGGATAGATATGGCTAGCTCTTTTTGATTAGACTTGTTTGATCGCATCCTAGAATTTGCAACTTGGACATTGGGCTTGAATTCTTTTTGTGATACTTGTGGATTTGAGCTCCCGCTCTCTATCCTCTCTCTCTACTTGCACGTGTTTGTTTGCTTGAGGACAAGCAAAAGGGTAAGTTTGGGGGAGTTGATATTCATACATTTTACATGTTCTAGCTTGCATTTTAGTTAACACTTTTAGTCATTTGCATGCATAATCATAGCATTGTTTGGCCTTTTGGGTTGAACTAGAGTATTAGGTGTTTGCATTAGGTCCTAGGAAGTTTGGTATGTTTTGGGACGTATTTTAGGTACTTTGGAGAAGACTCAAGACTCGGGACGTGAGGCCAATCGGATTGGAGATGGAGCTAAAGTCATGAGGAGTCTCGGCCAGCCAATACCGAGGTCACATATCGGTACTACCGATCGGTATTGAACCCTCGGAGGACTACACCGAGGTCACACATCGGTGTGGCTCATCGGTACTGAAACCGGGGGAAATCAAGCTTAACACCGACGTGCAATACCGAGGAGTGACATCGGTATTGGAGCTTCAGGGGATTACACCGACGTCACACATCAGTATGCCTCTTCGGTACCACTCTATCGCCTCAGTACCGAGGTCACATATCGGTACAACATATCGGTGCAACTCTCGAGGGAAATCCGAGGGAAATCAGCCTTAACACCGATGTACAATACCGAGGAGTGACATCGATGTGTCTCACGCAGCATCAAGAAATCTCAGTTTCAATATCGAGGTCACAAATCGATGTGCCTCATTGGTGCACAAACCCATATCCAATACCGAGATGTTGCACCGATGAGTGACATCGGTATTGACCCTGATGGGGACATCAGTACCATGAAAGCTCATGGAACTACTACCACCTTAGAAAAAGACTGTACTGTGCGTACGGCAGGCTTAGATCCTAATCCTATTGGCGACAGCAGAACCTTGCTTGTTGTTGGGACAGTTGCTCCTACGCTACTATCGCTCAGCACCCATCAAATGGAAGAAGATGCATGTCTTGAAGAGTTATGCCTCAAGCACAACGATTCAGGCCATGAAACCACTTGGGCTACATTCTTAGCTCAACCAGAGCACGCCTTGAAGTGGAATCAGTCCAATTGGATCCCATATGAAGGAGTTATGGTATTATTTACAAATCAGGTGTCTCCCAATTTACCCGATTTGGACATAGGTTCATTGATTGGAGGTTTCCAATCGAACCAGGAGGAATTAAGCTACAAACCGACTTGTTCTGGAATCTTGATCCATCAGGGAAGAACCGACAATTGGATTCATCTCATTCCCAGTACAGACTTGAGAGTTATCGATTTTACAAACTGATGGACCTGCTTTGGACGCAATCCAGCGACTAGGCCAAAGATCGAGCTACACAACCCAACTCAGGAAAGATCTAAGCCCAGGACCACTTGGATAATATCAATGGGCCTCTCATGGATCCATCAAGCTAAAGATCCAACGAAATTCCCATCGGATCCGCAAGTTACACCCATTTTCCCAAAACGGGTTGACTTGGTTCTGTTTAAGGAAAGTCCTCGATCCAATGGTTGCTACACCTTGCAAACATATCTATGGCGACCAGGAGAGATTCTAAGGCAACTAAAGAAGCTTGTAAACACCTTACCATACACCAACACACACAGGATCAGGCGGATCCCCTTGCAAGTATACTTTCCTTTTATGGATGCGTTCACACTTAGGGCCATAAATGGCCAACGGCTCTTTGCCTTTGAATGCCACGACTTGGGCAACTTTTATGAAGATCAGAATGTTCCAGAGAGGCTCACATATCCTCTCAAACCGTCCAGATACAAGGCGACATCACAACTTCCTTATTTTGCCGATTTGCTCATTATTGTCCAACGGCTAGTTTTTGATCATCTTTGATTTGTTTCTTGCTAAGAATTTCGTGTAGAGCATTAGATAAGCCCAGCTTAACTTTCATTTGTAATCCACCTTTCAATCAAGAATTTTATAAAGTATTTCGTTGTTCTTTCAAAGAGTGTTTCTTTGCGAAGATTGTTTTGTTCTTTAGAATATTGTGTGCGATTCACTATATTCTCTAGACGCCTCAGATTAAGTTATTTGTGAGATTCAAATAGCTTGTTCGATCAAGGATTGAGAGAGTCAATCACCATCGATTGAGAGTGTCAATCAAACACCACCTTCCATCTCACCATCGTCCCCAGTTCCGCAACAAAGCTTGGAATCTCTCGATCATCGAGTGGTCATAGTATTGGAGTGATTACGTGCTTATATCATTTTGGTATCAGAGCTTTAAAAGCTCCTATCCCAGGTTGTGTTCATCCAACCTTTATCTTTTAATTTTCTGTTTTGTTTTGTTTCATTCTTAATATCAAAAAAAAAAAATTTGTTCTTGTTTCAATTCCGTTCTTAGTTATTTTGTTATTTGATTTCTCATAAAATAAAACCAAAATAAAAAATTGTGATTTGATTCTTTTCATTCTGTTTTGTTCTTGTTTCCTCATAAATCGAAAATCTCAAAAAAAAAAAAATTATTTACAAGAAATCATTTGTGCTTTATTCCTGTTTTAATTAAAATCTAAAAATCCATAAAAATAATTTGTGCTTGTCGATTTCTTTTTATTATAAACCAGAAAATAAAAATAAAAATTTTTCCTTTTGTTATTTGAATTTTTGAAATTTATATTAGTCAAAAAAAAAAAAAGAAGAGAAAGTTTACTTACTTTTGAATTTGAATTTGTGCCATTAAACTTGTTGCCTTTTCTGTCATTGTCGAATCTTGAATTATTCATTTTTTGTGTGTATAACTATTGACGTTTAGCTTTTTTCCCTTGTCTCTTTTTGTGAGGATCACTCCAAAAAAAAACCAGAAACAATGGAGTACTCGGATGAAGAAGTTTATTGGAGTGAAGGAGAAGGACCCTAATACGCCTTAACATATGAGGAGTCTGATTATGAGGCACCACCATGGCCCGGAGATGACTATACTATGGTGGTTTACCAAAGATCTGTATGCTCTTAGCACGGCATCTAATGGAAACTTCTTGGCCAAACAAGTGAATGAGGCCATGGAACTTGTGGAAAACCTTGCTCAAAGCGATGGGACATATGGGGAAGACTATGATAGAGCAACGAGATCAACCCATGATTTTGATTAGCAAAAGAGGTCCAGGGAGTTGAAGCTTCTTAATGAGAAATTGGACAAGCTACTTAATAGCTCTCAATCATCGGTTAACTTTGTTGCCACAAACCAAGGGTGCATTGAAGGTGACATGGCTTCGACTAACCAAGCGGAGGTTAACTATGTTGGATACCAAGGAGGTTATCAACGGGGTTTCAACAACACTCAACAACAAAACTTTGCACCTCAAGACCAAGCTCCTTCTACCAAGCCTCAAGACCTTGATTTGGGTGGCATGTTCCAACAACTTATCAAGAGCCAAGCGGAAACTACTACCAAGGTCATTTGCTCTTACAATGATCTTAATAGCAAGTTTGAGGCATTGAGCTCAAAGGTACAACAAATAAAGCAAAGGAGTGCCGCCCCTTCCTCACATCATCCTCAAAGCTCTTCAACCGGGAAGGCAATACAAACCTCTAAGGAGTTTTGCAACACCTTTTCCTGTCTTGATAAGCAAGAACATATAATTGAGGAGTTCCTCGGGCTATTCTCTAGTCCCAACGATTTTGACCTTCTATCGAGAGTGCTCTCCTCAAACCTCAATGAGGACATTGAACAACAGGGTGGGGAGGTGACCCTTGGGAGTGAGAATGATATGGTGTTGGTTGAAGAGAAGGGTAACAAGGTTGAGAAGTCCATCAAGGACGTGGTTAAAGAGAAAAACGTGGAGACATTAGTTTGGTCAAAGAAAGAGGCCATTTGCACTAGACCTTCCCCATATGAGCCTCCACTACCATTTCCAGGTCGTTTTTCCACTAAGGCACAAAAGAAAGTGCTCTCAAGTTTCAAAGCAAACATGGACAAGATTGGAGCACCTTTGCTTATCTTTCTTTTCAAAGTTAGAGACTATTTTCTTATCACTTAGAGCTAACCCAACTTTCTTTTGCCAACCATCTCAATCAATTGCTTATCCCCATCTTCTCCTCACTATCTCTTTCCATTTCTCCACACTCTCTTTTCTTTCGATCAATCACCCAAACCCCAACCTATCTACCCTAGCCTATGTCTAGCTCATTGATGTGTGAGCTAGTTCTACATGAAAGCTTCTCCTTGTCGTTTCAAACTCAACACTTTTTGCTAAGTTCATTCGAAAATAGGCCTCACGACACACACTAGAAATGTGGGCTTGAAAGAAGGTTAAGGCTAAGGCGAGGTGAACCATTCCAAAGGTGGGAAAATGGCTATTTGAGATAACAAGAGAATGGTAAAAGGGAGAAGATAGCTTAAATATGTATATGGTATCCATGAGTTCAACTTTTCAATATATGAGCATGATAATTATGTGTCAAGATTAGAGTTCAAATAATAAATAGAGTTGGAATCAAATCAAAGCACGCTTCAACCAAGACATAAACATTCAAAACGCGAGATCAAAGCATGGATCATCCTTAATTTTGTGATCGTTCAAATGCATCAAAGAACTCCTAACGAGGGCATTAAATCAAGCTCTTAAGTTTATATTATACATGGATAATTCTCCCAATGCAAGTGAGTGCAACCCTATATGCTATGCATCTAGACTCATTCCTACATGAAATGCACAAAAATTCAAAAAAATTCAAAACTATTGAAAATGCATGAGACTCAATTATGCAAGATGGAAAATAAGACACAAAACGCAAGGTTAGATATCGGTTCCTCCCCCAAACATAAATCACAACGTCTCGGTGTGAAAGAAGTTCAAGAGAGAGTCCCAAAACAAAATAAAAAATAAAAAATGAAAATGCAAAGAGGAGGAAGAGAGCGATCGCCATGGAGTTCCAACGCATTTGTCTTGAAGTTCATGACCATTAGACCATCAAGAGACCTAGCAACCACTCAACAAAGTATCAAAACTCCCAAGAAACACAAAATTTAAACTAGAAAGCAAAGATAATATATACAATGATAAACATGGGAATGTCTCCCAAGTGCACTTTGTTTAAAGTCGCTAAGTTTGACTTTGGTTACCCTTTTAGGCGGGTGATGGACGAGTGTGAGCACTCCATGGTGGATCTTTGAGTTCAAGCTTGAGGACCTTGCTCTTGACCTCTTGATGACCGACTTCCCCTTTCTCCTTACGCTCTGGTGTAAGGATGGCTTTCACCGAGGCAAAAGACTTGGACCGGCCCTTGCATTTGATCTTGTACTCAATCATCCCGTCCTCATACTTCTACGGTGTGAAAGTCATGGTGGGAGGTTGGCTTAGCTCGGACTTATACTCAACGAGCTTGCTTGGTGTCTTCTTCTTGACCTTGGTCCTTGTCCTCTTCTTAACACATTTGCTACACTCACCATCATTCTCCATTGTGGCGTGAAAAGGGGATGCTAAGCAATCACCATCCAAAGAAAAGGCTTCCTCATTATCACCATAAGCCATTGTTGCATAAATGCCAATGTATTCAAACTCTTGGAGCTTCTTTACCATCAGCACACTCTAAACTCTTTTTCTCAAGAGACTTTTCTTTCTCTTCATATCCCTTTGGAGGTGGAGCTTCATCAACCATTTCACAACAATCCGCATAATTCACTTCCTCAACACAAAACTCATCATCCTCAATAGTAATTATGCCACAGAGCTTGGTGGAAGAAGCCTTCATTGGGTAGTAAACCTTGTCGTTCACATTCATAAGAGCTACCCTTTGGTTTTTGAAGTCCATGCTTGCACCGGTAGTATTGAGAAATGGGGTTCCAAGGAGAAGTGGGAGCTTGTTGGCCTTCTTTCTTTCCATAACAACGAAATCCGTTGGTACTATGCAATCCCCAACTTTGAGCGGATAATCTTCAAGGAGACCAAGTGGCTTCCGTGAAGAAGCATCTCCAAAATTGATGGGAGATGAGTGATGTGTGATGTTTCTTATCCCTAGACTCTTAAGAATCTCACGGGACATGACGTTTACACTTGAACCGGAGTCACAAAGAGCATCCTCAATCTCCAAATCTCCTAGAGATCTTTGCATGCATTTGGAGTGTTTTTAGGTGTTTTGGAGAATACAAGAACACCTATAAAGCTTCGTTTTATGGTGATTTGGGCGCCGTTGACCCCAAATTGGCAACAGCGCCAATTGATAAATAGGATTTTACCTACTCAAGAATCACTCCGAAATACACTTGTCATTGTAGTGTTTTAGGTGTCAATCCAATCTAGGGTCTAGTTCAATGCAACAAGAATGCAAGATACTCTCTAATTCAAGCTAACAAAGTGGTTTTGGTGATTTAATCTAGCAACCTAATTCAATCCAACCAAAGAAAATAAGTAACAACTTAACAAGTGCTAAATGAGATTGACTAATGATTAAAGCAAGCTCTAGGGTGAGGTTATTGACTTGGGTGACTTCATTGATTGATCAATGGTGCTAATTAACACAAACAAGCATTTCTCCCTAGGCTTAGAATGATAAAACAAGACTAATCCACTCTCATTGGCTTAATCACTTTGTTAATTAACTAATCAAGAACAAACTCTCGTTTGTGAAAATCTAATCAACAAGCATTAATATTGAATTTCAATGGCCATAATACTCTTTAGACAACTACTCTCATAGGCTAAACAAGTAAAATCTCTTATCTAATTGGTATGGGCATTTCATCAAACACTTGGTGTGCATGAAATGCCCTATGGTCTAGATTAACTCTCTCAAGCTTAATCTAGCACTAAGAGCATTAGATAAGAGATGGAGAAGATGATCTAAGCCCTAAACATCCTTAATCATTTAAGAAACACCTAATCAACCTCACCCATGAGCATTAAGATAAACTACACACTAATCATGAACAAACCCTCAAATCCCATGTGAGAGATGATTGACTTCATGATTAGATGATTACGGAAATGAAAGATTGGATAAAGAAAGATGATATAAGATTAATAGAAGTTAGATTGCATAAATAAAAACCAAGATCTTCTTACAAATCCTTAGCTAATCACCAATAAGGGAAGTTTTTGCTTAAGAAAAAGACTTAGAATGAAATTTGGGTCTTTGTGCAATTCATAGGAAGCTGGGCGGACCGGGTCAACCCGGGACAAACCGGGTATTGAACCGGTTGAAAGTTGGTCGAGGTGAGAAGAGAAACGGTTGGTAAACCAGCGATATCTCCTGAAATACATCTCCGAATGGTCACAAACTATCTGCTGTGGACAGATAACTCACTGGGCTACAACTTTTGTGAAGACCACCGAGGCTAATTCGGATTGGAGACCCTTTGTCCAGCAAGGTCTTTCAGGCACGTCGAGTGGGCGCGGCTGGTTTGGGTGAGATAAGTGTTACACTGATCAGTCACACCGACTTGTGACGTCGGTGTAATCCCCTGAAGCTTCAATACTGATGTCACTGATCGGTGCTAAGGACATTTAGCTCATGTTTCCACACCGATTTGTTTCACCGACTTGTGACCTCGATGTTGAAGAAACCGTCTCGGCCAGGCGGACCTAACTCTGGTAAATCAGCCATATCTCTCAAACCACAAGTCATAATGACTTGATTCTAGCTCATGTGGACAGATAACTCCTTGCTATACATTTCCATTAATATCATTGAAGCTTGATCTGACTGGAAACCCTTCGTCCGACCCGTTCATTCAGGCACTCCGGACGGACTCTTCTTTGTCTTATGCTCCATAACTCCAAGCATCATCAAATGTCTCCAAAACACCTAAAAACACTCCAAATGCATGCAAAACTCACTAGAACCTAATGCAAACACCTAATACGCTAATAAATACCAAAATGCTATAAAAACTATGCAATACACTTGCATGAAACACAAAACAATAACATAAATGCATGTTAAAACGAGTAAAATATGGGAATATCACTTAATACCTAGGAATCAGCCTCTAGTTCATGACGCTAGATTCATGCATTAACAACGATCTATGAGAAATAGATCTAGAATTCGGCTAGGGTTTTAGCTTGTGAAATCATTATCGAACATAGAATTCCCCTTGATAATCCCTTTAAACTACTCGCACATAGACGAAATAAAAGACATGATTAGATAAAACATGACATTGATGAAGGAGTCTCTCGAATTTAAAAACGATATCCGGAGAAAATCTCTTCACCAATCTCAAAAGTAAGAACAAAAACTTACGAAATAACTTGCAAAAAGTAAACTAAGATGTCACGAAAAGAAGCACACATAATTCTCTCTTTAAAACGCATATTTATAGGTCTTGAGCTCTCCTTTCGTCGGTCTTTATGATTTTTCTTTGACGAAAATAGAACGAGCCTTGAAATTGGGCTTACCGGAAAAAATCAGCTTGGCCGCATTTGGAGGCTTCCTGGCCGCGGCGTATTGCCTCTTGGCCGCGGCTGGGGCTGCTCCGAGAGTGGCATGATGGGATGTCTTGATGTTGATTTATCTTTTGATTGAACCGTTGGATCGTCCTCAAATCTGTTGGAATGGAAAGGTAGCTGGACCTTGTTAAATATCTCCAAAATTAGGCTAGATAAGACGGTAGAAGAACCTCTTTGGCAATTGACCTTCTGACAGTTTGACTCTGAGCCAAAAATCTGGTTTTTCTCCAATTTGCAATGTTTTCGCCTAAGTAACATGAAAAGAGTCTAGAAACTACAAATATGAGAAAACCGTAATAAAAACATGTAAAAACGAATGAAACACTTATTAAAGTGTTATAAAATAAATAATTAAACGGGTAATGTTTTCTTATCTTTGCAGTTCGCAACCCCCTTCCTGTGTGCCCAAAATATATATTTGAGGTGTTGGATACTTTGGCTCCTGAGATAGTTGACTGGGAGAAGGACTTCTCTCTGAGAAGAATTGAAAGAACTTGAGCTAATCACGACGGTATTTCTGTTGGTTTACAGTCTCTGTCTCCGGTACATACCGAGCCAAGCATGTTGAGATTGTCGATTCGCGCCAGGAAAGAGCTTAAGGAGAGGGATGCGGCAAGGCGAGCTACCGAGGCGTCTGCAAACCCTATCACCACCGAGGTGACGATCCCCGAGGTGACTACTGCCGATAAAAAGGTCGAGGCGAATATTGTCACTGATGCTGGAATGGATCTCGTTGATCCTTCCGAGCCTCCTTCTCCAATTGACGAGGGGAGGGAGTATGTGGTAGATCTCTTGCATGTTCCCAGGTCTTCTACTCTGACAGATCCTACTGAGGTACTGATATGCTCAAATTAATAACCTATTTAGATACTAAAGCAGTTGTCATAGTATAGCTAGGGGTCGAACACAAAGACTCACAGAAACACACAATAGATTATATAGGTGAGAATCACGCTAAGCAATCAATGGTATTGAAAACAGGACTTAAATTAAACGGTTGTAAATTCAATTGGAGAAAGATAAGTTCAGGGTATTTCTCAGGGAATCACTGAATGCGGATAAACTAATTAACATGATTTAGATTTAGCACGGTTCTTGAACTCAAATCACTATGGTATAATTAACCAACTCTCGTTGCGAGAATTATCTAAGTCTAAATCCTAGGAATTCCAAATATCTTTGCGAATCCTAAAGTCTAAACAGGCTTTTATTTTCAAGTTTGATTTGTTCACAAAACAACTAAACCAAATCTCTTTGCGAATAGTTATTTTGCTCACCTTAGGTTCTATCAGGTAATTAATCGCACTCTCGCGCCTAATCAATTATCCTAAGATCTAAGTTCTAGGTGATCAATCTAGAATTAGCTTTGCAAACAACCAACGGTGAAGAACTAATACAGATATGAATTCTAATAATAAATCAACCTGGCATTCAGAGAAAACCCTATTGATAACCCTGAACCTAACAAGGGATATACTCAGACATGGAAATTGAAGCAATAAATATGTTTGAATAAATCATCAAATAAATCAGAAATAGTAATAAGTTGGTTCGAAATCTTCTCTCGGACGAACAGAGTTTCAGACTTGTCTCCCTTCAAAAGCTCTCTCTCAAAACCAAAGTAAAATAAAGCATGGCCTTTAAAGTGGCTGTAAAACCTAATTATATAGTCTAAACACGAATTGGGGTCTTCTTGTAAATATCAATGTCTTCTAGGCAAGTTCTGCAATTCTTCGAACTTCATTAAAGTCACGAATTGTGATCTCCTCGATGGGTGTCGATCGATACCAGGGGGTATCGATCGATGCTTGACGCTTTGATCGGGCACATAGTCACCAAACTTCTGTTTTGCTCCAGAATGCTCCATAAAACTCCAATATTTCCAATAATGCTACAAATGTGCTAAAACCTGTAAAAGACTCTAAAAGACTCGATAAAACGGACTTATATCATGGCTTAAACAAGGTAAAAACCATGATATATCAACTCCCCCAGACTTAGCCTTTGCTTGCCCTCAATCAAATAGAAGACTAAACCAGAGAAAGAGGTTTGAAAACGTAGAGACTCACCTGTTCTTGAAACATTGCAATGACCAATTTCCCAAGGGCCCAAATGTCACCTAACCAGCTTTTTGATCTAACCACTATGTACTTCTCCGTAGACATTCGCAGTTTTCCAGACTACACACATTATTTCACAGCATTGTTCAATCAAGCCATCCTCGCCAGTTCCATCGCTGTGATTAACACCGAGAGCATTCTAGATTCTTTCCCATACAATATCATAACAAGGAACCACCTTCTTTCACACTTTTTGGTATTATTTCTCACCCCCAGACTTATTTCTTATTATGTTTCTTGCATGTACATATTAAGGTTCGAGACGTGAGTATTGATGGTGTTTGCCACCGAATCCCTGGTTCTTCCCTCAAATGTAATCAAAGGTGTAGGCGCACAATGGTATCACATGAAATTTTCCTAACCTCGCTTCCACCTTTGTGTGATCATTTCCTCTGAAGTAGAATAATGGGATCGTTGGAAATTTTCCTAACCCTCTACTCAGAAGAAAATCATGGCATCTTTTAATGCATCTAATTAATTAACTTGTAACAGGGAGAGAAATACCATTATTTTAAACACATGGGTTCCTTTGTCAGATACGAATGAGGAATCAAGCTCTATAGATACTAACCACATTGATGAAGTGCAAAATTTTTGCTCAGACTTTAAGGAACTTTGCTGGAAACATTAGTGTCTTCTAGTCAACTGGTCAGCCTTTGGATTTTTCATTAGTCCATCTAGAGCTGATTCTGTAACAATGGTCACTCAGAAGCAAGGTTAGATCAAAAGATTCAAGATAAAGATCACAGTCTCAGACAAAATTTTGACTCAATAAAACAACGAATGACTCAAAAAAAGACTGACTCTAAGAAAAACTAAAACAAAGTCAGCGACTACCTCCCCCAGACTTGAACAGCATTGTCCCCAGTGTTATCTAGCCTAGAGTTGGTGAAAGAAAACAAATGAACCAAGTGGAGTCATGAGAAACAAGAAGTTACCGTGCTGGAACATAGAGTATCGACCGACACACAGCTTGGCATCGATCGATACCAAGCTTAAGTCAATATGATGAACTGTTCAGTCGTGTAGGGTATCGACCGATGCCTAAGGGTATCGATCGACACCCATGCAATTTCATTGTGCTCCTTGTTTATCCTGAAACAGATCCAAAAACAAAAGAAAAAAAAAGACTCAAAAGCAAACTCACCAGTGGGTTGCCTCCCACGAAGCGCTCGTTTAATGTCATTAGCTTGATTGTACCGCCGTTCATGCAGTGGGCGCATCATCCAGAGGCATTATGTGTCCAATAGTGTTTCACCCTTTGTCCGTTGACAGTGAACTCCTCTCCTGAAGGACTTGTAAGGACAATCGCGCCATGTGGTCGAACTTCCTTGACTGTGAATTGACCTGACCAACGAGAACGCAATTTACCAGGAAACAATTGCAAACGAGTGTTATACAGAAGTAAATGATCATTTGGTTCAAAGTGCATGGAGATGATCTTTTTGTCATGGTTTGCCTTAGTTCTCTCCTTGTACAGCGTCGAGTTCTTATAGGCAAGATGCCTAATCTCATCGAGCTCATTCAGCTTTATCAATCGCTTCTTAGCGGCATTTTTGATGTCGAAATTCATCCTCTTTGTGGCCCATGCTCCCTTGTGCTCGATTTCCACTGGAAGATGGCATGACTTTCCATATAGTAAGTGAAACGGTGTAGTCCCAAGTGGTGTCTTGTAAGCCGTCCTGTAAGCCCAAAGTGCGTCATCCTGTTTTACAGACCAATCCTTCCTTGTAACGTTCACTGTCTTCTCCAGGATTTCCTTGATATGCCTGTTGGAAACCTTAACTTGTCCACTTGTCTGAGGGTGATACGGAGTAGCAACACGATGGTTCACACCATACTTCTTCAGCAACCTCTCGAAAATTTTGTTGATAAAGTGAGAGCCACCATCACTTATCACGATTCGAGGCATTCCAAATCGAAGAAAAATGATGGTCTTAAACAGCTTAAGAACCACCGAAGAATCATTGTTTCTGCTAGCAATGGCTTCAACCCACTTAGACACATAATCCACATCAACCAAGATATATTTGTGTCCATACGACGAAGGAAAAAGACCCATAAAATCAATGCCCCAACAATCGAAAATCTCAACCTCAAGGATGAAATTTTGTGGCATCTCATATCTCTTACTGATCTTCCCTCTCCTCTGACAGGCATTGCACTGCAAAACGAAAGTATGAGTGTCCTTGAACATAGTTGGCCACCAGAAGCCTGCTTGAAGAATCTTGGACACTGTCTTGAAACTGGCAAAGTGCCCAGCATAGTCAGATCCATGGCAATGAAACAACACCTTAGGTACCTCGGACTCAGCAATGCATCTCCTGTAAATACCATCAGAACAGTGCTTGTACAAGTAAGGTTCATCCCAGAAGTAACGCCTTATGTCCCGCAAGAACTTCTTCTTGTGATAGCTCTTGAGGTGCTTTGGTTCGGCATTTGCAGCGAGGTAGTTGGCGATATCAGCATACCATGGTTGATCAGAATCGGCTTCAGCAACTAGATACTCCTTTGAAACTCCAAGGTGTTCAACAGTTAACACTGGTTCGGGAATCGCTTGATATCGACCGATACCATAGGAGTGTCGATAGATACCAAGGCCTGTAATTCGTGGGAATTGCTGAGTCTCTGCGAAACCCATACGAAATTCGGTTTCGATGAAGTAAATGGATTCCTCTGGTAGTTGATCATTAATGGGGACGTCTGTATCGATCCGAATCCTCGACAGATGGTTAGCGACCCCATTCTCTATGCCCTTCTTGTCCTTAATCTCGTTGTCGAAACCCTGTAGCAAAAGAACCCAACGACAAAGACGAGGCTTAAAGTCCTTGTTCTGCATCAGATACTTGAGAGCAACATGATCAGTATGGACAATTACTTTGCTCCCAATCAAGTAGGATCGAAACTTCTCAAAAGAGAAGACGACTGCAAGTAGTTCCTTCTCTTTAGTGCTGTAGTTTCTCTGAGCATCATCCAAAGTCATGCTGGCATAATAAATGATGTGCAACTTCTTATCCTTCCTCTGACCCAGAACAGATCCAACAGCAAAGTCACTAGCGTCACACATGGTCTCAAAAGGCAAAGTCCAATCAGGAGGTTGCACAATAGGAGCACTCACCAAAGCCTTTTTATCTCCTCAAAGGCTGCAAGACAGTCAGATGTGAAATCGAATTTGAATTCCTTGCATAATAAAGATGTGAGTGGACGTGCTATCTTGGAGAAATCCTTGATAAACCTCCTGTAAAACCCAGCATGACCAAGAAAGCTTCGAATATCCTTCACATAATTTGGTGGTTGGAGGCTCGTCATAACCTGAATTTTTGCCTTGTCAACTTCGATCTCAGCCTCAGAAACCTTGTGCCTAAGCACGATGCCATCCTGAACCATAAAGTGACACTTTTCCTAATTTATGACCAAGTGTTTCTCTTCACACCTCTATAACACCTTGCACAAGTTAGCCAAACAGTACTTGAATGATGATCCATACACCGAAAAATCATCCATGAACACCTCCATGAAATCCTCAATCATGTCTGTGAAGATAGACATCATGCATCTCTGAGAAGTGGCGGGAGCGTTACACATTCCAAATGGCATTCTCCTGTATGTGAATGTGCCATATGGACATGTAAAGGTCGTCTTCCCTTGGTCATATGGTTGTATTGGAATCTGGAAGAAACCTGAATACCCATCGAGAAAACAGTAGTATGGATTACTAGCCAACCTTTCCAACATCTGGTCAATGAATGGCAATGGAAAATGATCCCTCCGTGTAGCTGCATTCAGCTTCCTGTAATCAATGCACATTCGATGCCCAGTGATAGTCCTGGTAGGAATCATCTCATCCTTCTCGTTCTTCACCACGGTTATCCCTCCTTTCTTAGGAACAATGTGCACTGGACTGAGCCAAGAGCTATCCGAAATAGCATAGATAACACCAGCTTTCAAAAGCTTCATCACCTCCTTTTTGACCACTTCCATTAGATTCGGATTCAGCCTCCTCTGATGTTCAATTGATGTCTTTGACTCATCCTCAAGGTGAATCCTATGCATGCACAGGTCCGGTGATATACCTGAAATGTCATCAAGAGAATAACCAAGAGTTTTGCGATACTTGCGCAGCTTGTTCAGCGGTAAGGCATTCTCTGCGTTGTTCAAAGAAGCATTGAAAATTACTGTGTATGTAGAATTAGGACCAAGAAAACTATTCCACTCTGGGAGCGTTCTCCACACTCCAATCTCCAAGCCCATCAGCTTGCTTAGAACACTCTGCCAATTCTCCCTCGAGCCGCAGGGTATCGACCGATACCAGGGGGTATCGATCCATACTGGCGATGCTGAATCAAGCATCTTCGAGTATCCTGCTGTATCGTCACACGAAAGTAGCTCTGAAATAGCTGAACAGACCAATGCTCTTTCTAGTGGGTCCTCAGTATGCATCTCCAAGAAGTACTCTTCAGCTATGCCACTGAAGGTGTCGACAAAGAAAGTTTGCCCATCTATGGTCGGTCTCATCATCATTTTATCCATGTGGAAAGTCATGACCAAATCACCAATGTTGAGAGAGATCTTCCCGTTCTTGCAATCAATCAAAGCACCAACTGTTGCAAGGAAAGGTCTGCCTAGGATAAGAGGATCCTTAGGCTCAGCATCATACTTCAGGACGATGAAATCAGTTGGGATCAAGCAATTCCCAATCTTAATCTGGACGTCTTCGAGTAGTCCCACTGGAAGTCTAACTGAACGATCAACAAGTATCAGGGATATCCTCGTGGTTGTGAAATCTGTCATCCCCAGCATTTTGGCAACTGAATATGGCATGAGGTTGACACTTGAGCCAAGATCACAAAGAGAGCGCTCAAATCTGTCTGTGAATATCGTAAAATCCAACACAAAACTCCCTGGGTCTGGCAGCTTCTTTGTGATTATATTGGTCAGGAATGCACTGCACTCATGAGTAATCATCAAGCATCCCTCTTCAAGATTCATGTTGCTAGACACCATCCGCTTGACATATCTTCTAAAGGCTGGAGAAGTCTTGCTGCGACCACATTAGGTACTTCCTTCGAAACCTTATGAGTTGATTCTGCTGCGGGGTTAGTATCGATCGATACTGGAGTAGTGTCGATCGACACTCGTGGTTTGGATTTGTCCCGTGAAAGTATTTTGAGAGATATCGATCGATGCTGGCTAGTGTCGATCGATACTGGAGCGATTTCAGTATCATCATCATCAAGATCGACGAATATATCTGCAATTGGATCAATTTTTTCTCCTGGGGTGACCTTTTTTCCACTCCTTAAGGTGATTGCGTTGATGTGAGCCCTTGGGTTCTCTGCTTTCTCTGGAAGAAAACCTTCTTGCCTTTTCACAGCCCCTGAAGTCTGTGCTATCAGGAGTTCCAGCTTCTTCTGCTGAATATTTATAGCGTTGATCCTTCCGCTCAGATCATTGTATAGGACGTCAATCTTCCCATTGAAATCCATAGTGAGTTTCTGCTGTCCTTGAAGAAGTTGTTCGAACATGGACTCGATCTTACTATCTGGAAATTTAGCAGGCACAAGTTGATAAGACGAATTCCCATAGTTCCTGGTGTGCCCACTGTTCTGAGATGGTTTCTGGCAAAACTGAATCTCGTCCAAGCAGCCTTGAACGCCTCAGTAGGTCCTTGAGAAAAATGGGAGATCTTGTTTCTCAGATCCTCAGATCGTGCATCATCATAGAAATTGTTCAGAAAAGCAGTCTTAGTTTGATCCCAGGTAGTCAGCGATCCAGGAGTCAACTGCTTCAGCCAGTAAGTTGCTTCCCCACCAAGTGAGTATGGGAAAAGCTTGCAAAAGAGGTAGTCGTAGGACACTCCATTGCACTTGATGCTAGTGACCAAGTCCTCGAACCTCTCAATGTTATCCATGGGGTGTTCGCTGGAAAGACCATGAAAAAGGTGCTGGCTCACAAGAGTGTAATATGCAGGCTTCAGCTCAAAGTCATTCCTCTGATAAGCAGGAGGACGAATCGTAGAGCGATTTGCGTAGAACTGGTCAGGTCTATTGCACTCACCAATCGTCCTACCACAATTTACCACAGTGTTCTCAGCGTTCACTGCGTTTGCGTTCGCGTTCCCAGCGACAACATGAGCAGGTGGAATGATGTTCCCCTCTCCATCCAGACGTTGTCCTCTCTCGTTGCACAAACAGCCCTCTGGGTCCCTGTAAGCACCAGCTTCATCTTCATCTCGAACCAACTCCACTTGATTATTGTTCATCCTTGCTGGTTTCTTTGCTTTTCGGTTTGTGCGTTCCACAAGTGCTAGCTGCTCCAATGACAGTTCAACTAGCTGAGTGTTCTTGTTTCCTCTAGTTTTGTGATTAGGCATACACCAGAAAACAGAAGTCAAGAACGTAAGTAATCAGTAACACGATGAGAATCGACCGATACCAAGTGGTGTCGATCGATATCAACAAAAATAAGCGGCGAGTATTGACCGATACTATATAGTATCGATCGATACCGACGAGCTTAGTCGAATTTCTCAGCCTAAAATCTAATGGAGAATTGAGTCCCCGGCAACGGCGCCAAATTTGATATGCTCAAATTAATACCCTATTTAGATATTAAAGCAGTTTTCGTAGTATAGCTAGGGGTCGAACACAAGGACTCACAGAAACACACAACAGATTATATAGGTGAGAATCACGCTAAGCAATCAATGGTATTGAAAACATGACTTAAATTAAACGGTTGTAAATTCAATTGGAGAAAGATAGGTTCAGGGTATTTCTCAGGGAATCACTGAATGCGGATAAACTAATTAACAGGATTCGAATTTAGCACGGTTCTTGAACTCAAATCACTATGGTATAATTAACCAACTCTCGTTGCGAGAATTATCTAAGTCTAAATCCTAGGAATTCCAAATCTCTTTGCGAATCCTAAAGTCTAAACCAGCTTTTATTTTCAAGTTTGATTTGTTCACAAAACAATTAAACCAAATATCTTTGCGAATAGTTATTTTGCTCACCTTAGGTTCTATCAGGTAATTAATCGCACTCTCCCGCCTAATCCATTATCCTAAGATCTAAGTTCTAGGTGATCAATCTAGAATTAGCTTTGCAAACAACCTATGGTGAAGAACTAATTCAGATATGAATCAACCTAGCATTCAGATATAAATCAACCTAGCATTCAGAGAAAACCCTATTGAGAGCCCTGAACCTAACAAGAGATCTACTCATACATGGAAATTGAAGCAATAAACATGTTTGAATAAATCATCAAATAAATCAGAAAGAGTAATAAGAGAGTTCGAAATCTTATCTCAAAGATCAATGGTCCTAGCATCCTAGCATCCAAGCTAACTGTGAACGATGCTTCCAAATATGCTGCCTTATTCTCAAAGATCAATGGTCCTAGCCTCCATCTCACCTCTCCCAATAAGCTAGCAAGAGGGAAGATCTACGCCAGCATGTCGCAGCGTGACACTAAGGTATCTTAAGTTCATGAGAAAATCTCTAAATAGTTGCTTGAAACTTAATCTTTTGCTTCTTTATGCAGTTCGTGGCCGCTATTAATGAAATAGTGGCTACTAACGAACTAGATGCCCACGACTATAGGCGCCAGATCGACGAGGTGCGAAAAGATGCCTTGACGATTAAAAACAAACTGGTCGCGGCCCAAAAAAGCTGAATCTTGGCTCTTCAAAGATTGCTGCTCTTATCGTGTTAAAGGAGGAATCAAATCGGTTTGCCAACATTGTGATTCGATCTTCAGAGGCTAAGGCGACATTTGCTTCCAAGGTGGCTTCCTTAAAAAGGCAAATCGAGTCAAAAGACGCTCTGCACGAGGCTGACATCAGGAAAGCTCGGAGAGCGGCAAAGCGGGAGTTGGCTGAGAAGTTCCAAGGTCGGTTACGAAAGGTGTAAGTAAGAATCATCAAGTTGAAGGAGCCTAAGGATAAGGAACTCGAGTTGGTCGAGGTTTACTGTAACTTGAAGCTTATCGAGGATCTCCGCAATGCTCCGACTCTCGAGGCCGAGGCGGCAAAGCTGACCATGTGGAGAGCTCAGTTGGTCGGTGCAGATGAAGAGTTCGAGAGAATTGCCACTTGCTTAAAGGACGACCTAAAATTGTCCCCAATTTTGACTGATTATGTGGGTACTATTCTTGGCGACGAGACGTTAGGATCTACCACGGCTAGTATCGATGTCACCGTTCCTGCTGTATCCAAGGTCAATAACTCCAACGTTGCAGACCTACTAGCGAGGTGAACGTTGAGACGGATCTCCCGTAGTAATCCTTGTTTTTCTTTAATCTGTAGGGTACTTATTGCTTTTTCCCTTTCTCGAGTTCCAATGACAACGAAGTGTCAAGTGAGATAATGAAAAGTTTGCATTTTGAACTTAGAGTTCATGGCATGGTTTGGGTCTTTACATGCATTTTCTTAGTTTAAATAGAACATGTTCGAACGTGTTCGAATATCTCATACTAAGTGGTGTGTTTTGAAACGATGCGCTTAGTACTATGTGTTGAGATGTCAAAGACCAGTGTGCTGAGAAGCATATGATTACTGGGTTTAGATTTTACTTCGGTTTAGAGATTGCGATGTAGACTCGATTTATGTACATGTCTCGATAGTTAAATTATTAGTTGTTTGGTCGGGGTATATCCTTTCCTTCCTCTGGTCTAGATATACCCGCCTTTAATTTATATAACGCGCTTTAATCCGCGATGGATTGTATTAGAACCCTAATTCGTATAGGATATAGTGGTTGAAATCCGTAAATGATTGTTAGATTTCGTTGTTGTGGCCAGCAACAGACGAAATTTATAAGAGTGTGTTAAGATAAAATTACATTTGATAAAATATTTAGAATCTGCGAAAGATCGCATTTACAAAGATAGGAGTATATGAGTATATGCATCCACTTCCCCCTCTTTTTTTTTATGATAAAGTTGTGTTGGTAGTCGGATGATTTTAATCGCGGAAAAGCTCTCTTCTTAGACAGGTCTTCTTTGATCTTATTTCGGGTTCCTCGTTTTTATTGCTCCATTGTGAATTGGGGTCGTGACCCTTAAGATGTTGTTCTCCGTTTGCGAGCGGGATATAAAATATCCTTGTCGACGTTGGCAAAAGAGATACGTTGATTTGGCCAATCCATGATGGCTCCGGTAGTGGCTAAGAAAGGCCTACCAAGGATTACTGTCGTAGGATCAATCCATAATCTCTGATTCTTACGGGTACGTTCAGAGCGATTCCCTTCGGTGACGTGCAGGATCATTTGCCATTCTGATTCTTGTTCGAGTCGGCTGGAAATGCTTGATACCAATGCATTTGGCGGTTGATTTGGAGATGATGCTAAGGCGGGCCTTAGAGGCTCAAAGAACGTTGTTGAACTTGACTCCTCGGATGTTGCAGGAGATGAGGAATTGACCCTGGTCTTGAATTGTATGGAGCATTTGAACTGTTGTTCTAGCATATGGGGAGAGATCTTCTATCTCCGAGAGGCATTCTTTGCTTTCGGAAAAGAAATCTCAAAGTATGTATTCCATGAATGCAATGTCAAACACGACTCCTTGGGGAAGGTCGCGGACCACTGATAACACTGTATTTTTACTATTTATTTTACTAAAAAGATACATGAAGATCAAGAAGTCCCATCAGGCCACTCCGGGAGCATCCCCATCAGCGGCCAAGAGGCAATCTGCCGTGGCCAGGAAGCCTCCACCCGCGGCCAAGTCAAGGTTCACCGCGGCCAGACACCCTGTCCCCGTGGCTAAGCCCATTTGCAAGGCCTGTTCAATTCCCGTCAATGAGAAACCCTAAAGACCGACGAAAGCAGAGCTCAAAACCTATAAATATGTGTTTTAAAGACAAAATTTTGTGTGCTTCTTTTCATGCCACACTTTGCCCTATTATTTTTGCTTTACTTTACTTCTTTCTAGTATTTATTCCTTACTTTGAAGATTGGTGAAGAGGTTCTCTTCGGACATCATTCTTAAATTCGAGAGACTCATCTACCAATATCCTGTTTTATTTAATCATGTCTTTTAATTCCATTATGTGCGAGTAGGATAATCGTTGGGTTTAAAGGGATTATCAAGGAGAATTATATGTCTGATACGGATTTCACAAGGTAAAACCCTAACCGATTTCTAGAGCTCTTTCTTATAGATAGTTGTTAATGCATGAATCTAGCGTCATAAACTAGAGGCTGATTCATAGGTGTTAAAGAACCACCATGAGTGCTGAAACTAAATGCCCGAATCGTTAATCTATAAGAGTGTGTCGCGTCGCGCGTCGTAAGATATGATAGTATGCTTATGAGTGTCGTGAACTAAGAAGAACCAGCGCTAACAACATGATTTTCTGCGCAGCCAGAGACGAAAGCTACTGGTCGAGTATATATATTGTTGGTGCGTAGGATGTACAAAAGTAGTATACGCTGTTTATTCTGTTCAGTTGTGTTAAAATCTAGAAACTTTGTTACTAAGAGCTTAGGGGACGTGATTGAATCGAGCATACCCTAAGATATCCCTGTCGACCCAACACCGGTTTATTATTGTTTACAAATCGTTTTTCCGTTTAGTTTATACCATCGATTTTCTTAGGTTATTTTACAAGAAATTTTCCGTTTTTCATTTCTTTACAATTTTTATGACAAACCCCTATAAAAACTGTATTCTCGTTCTAGACTTCCTTGCTAGTATCTATCCATGGTCTCACAGAACAACTTTTCCTCCCTGTGGATTGATACCTTAAGTACTACAACGCATGTATGTGCACTTGCATAACTTTTAGATTTCCGGAAACAATCCGACAGCATCCCCTTCTTCACTTTCAGAAATAATCCGACTGCATCAAGTTTTTGGCGCCGTTGTCGGGGAGGCAATTTGATAGTAAGATGTTGTCATCTCTACAATCAATTAACTCTAGATGAAATGTAGCATAAGAGATATCAATCCAATTGGTTGAGTTCCAACACCAATAATACATAAAACTTCCCAATACAAGCATACAAAGTTGTTTTTGAGTTTTCATCGAATAACCTAATTCAAATTGAAAACAAACAAGACAAGAGACTAAGAAAGGCTAATCGATATTAATGCAATGATAAAAATTTGAATCCATGGATGAGGTTATGGAATTAGAGTGACCTTATATGATGTGGACATCAAGACTATGAAAGCTCATGGAATTACTACCACCTCAGAAAGAGACTGTACTGTGCGTACGGCAGGCCTAGATCCTGATCCTATTGGCGACATCAGGACCTTTCTTGTTGTTGGGACAGTTGCTCCTAAGCTACCAACTGAGGGATCACACTTTCATCGACAAAGTGGCTATGACCAGCACTTTGGTCAAATCCCTCAGCCCCAATTCAAGAAAATCAAAGATGAAGACATTTCCCCCAAAACCGAGGGAAATCTTACCGGAGTTAAACCGAGGAAACCGTGCATCAAATCAGCTAAGGGAAACCATTTATCTCAACCAACCAACCATGCTAAAGACCCTGGTCAAGTCCCTCAGTTGCACTTCAACCGATTCAAAAGCTCCCAATTGCAAGCAAAGCCACCCGAGAAGACCCATGTGCCTTGTTTATTCCAAATGGAGACCAAGATCAACTGGTCCAGCTCAACAACCACTTGTATTACATTCTTAGCTCACCCAAAGCATGTCTCGAAGTGGAATCAATTCAAACGGAGTTCAGAAGAAGGAGTTATTGAATTTACAAATCGGGTGATTCCCAACTTACCCGATTTGGACATATACGCACTAATTGGAGGTTTGCGACCAAACCAGGAGGAATTAAGCTACAAACCGACTTGGTCTGGAATCTTGATCCATCAGAGAAAGACCGAGAATTGGATTCATCTCAAAAGCGGTTCAGACTTGGAAGTTATTGATTTTACAAATCAATGGACCTGCTTCGAACCCAATTCCGCGATAAGACCAAAGATCGTGCTACACAGCCCAACTCAGAAACGATCTCGACCCAAAACCACTTGTAGAATATCAATGGGCCTCGCATGGATCCAGCAAGCCAAAGATCCAACGAAATACCCATCGAATCCACAAGTTACACCCAAATCTCAGAAATGGGTCCGTTTGGTGCCATATAAGGAAAGTCTCCCTCTCACTTGTTTATATGGAACGCATCACTTTACATGGGAACCAGGAGATCATCTAGGAGCTATTCCACACGTCCAATGGTGCACCAAACCTCACTTGATCAGGAGGATCAAGTTCGAGCTACACTTGCCTTATTTTGAGTCTCACGACTTCAATATCCAACGGCTCTTTTCCTTGAAGTGTGATCATGAAATAAATCTCTCTTGCAGCAGTCAGAATGTACCTAGACACTCTACATTCGCTCCCAAGCTATCAAGACTCAAGCACAGCTCGAACTTCCTTATTTAGGCCGATTTGGTCAATAAGAGCCTAACGGCTAGTTTTTGATTATTTGCGCAAGTCTTTAGGTTTTTAGATCTTTATTTTCGTGTAAGAGCAGTATATAAGCCCCTCTCAGTCCATTGTAAACACTGACCTTTCAATCAAATTAATATAGAATTTTCTTGTTTTCTTTTCAAAGCGTTTCTTTGCGAAGAGTTATTTTCTTTTGAATAAAAGTGTGCGATTCACTTCTATTCTTTAGAACCCACGAATTAAGTTGTTTGTGTGATTCAAATAACTTGTTCGTCCACCGATTGAGAGAGTCAATCACTCACAGATTGAGAGAGTCAATCAAAACCATCACCTTCCATCTCACCATCGTCCCCACTTCCGCAACAAAGCCTATAATCTTTTGATTATCCCGTGTCCGTAAGTTTGGTGGATTCAATCTTACATCATCTGGTATCAGAGCTTTAAAAGCTCATATCTCAGGTTGTGTTCATCCAACCTTTATCTTTTACATTTCTGTTTTGTTATTTACTTTCATCTAAACCGAAAAATCCATAAAAATTGTTTTTGTTTCATTTTTGTTTTCCTTTGTTTTGTTACTTGATTTCTTTCATAAACTCAAAACCAAAATAAAAATTGTCTATTTGCTTTGTTTAAGTTTCGTTTCATAAAAAGAAAATCCACAAAAATATTTATCATTGTCGAATTTTCCTTTATTTTCGGTTTTTTGCATTATTTCTATTTAAAAATCAGAAAACCAACCAAAAGTCTATTGTTTTTACAATTTTCTATTGTTTGCTTTAGTTCTATAAATCAGAAAATAAAAATAAGAATTTTTCCTTTTGTTATTTGCATTTTCGAAATTTCGTTTAAGTCAAAAAAAAAAAAAAGGAAGAAACCATCGTTTTAGTTATTTTGCCTTTCTTACTTTCCTTTCTTGTCTAAAAACGAATTTGAATCATCTTTTCTCTGTTCTTGGGTGAGGTACAAACCCTAAGGAGCAGCCGTGATATAAGCACGGAATCACTCCAATACTATGACCACTCGATGATCGAGATATTCCAAGCTTTGTTGCAGAAGTGGGGGCGATGGTGAGATGGAAGGTGGTGGTTTGATTGACTCTCTCAATCGATGGTGATTGACTCTCTCAATCTTTGATCAAACAAGTTATTTGAATCTCACAAATAACTTAATCCGAGGCGTCTAGAGAATATAGTGAATCGCACACAATATTCTAAAGAACAAAACAATCTTCGCAAAGAAACACTCTTTGAAAGAAAAACGAAATACTTTATAAAATTCTTGATTGAAAGGTGAATTACAATGAAAGCAAAGCTGAGCTTATATAGTGCTCATACACGAAATTAAACAAGAAGGAAATGGCAAAGTAAATGCTAAAACTAGCCGTTTGAGTCATAATGACGAGAATCAGCCAAATATGGAAAACAGAGCCTTTCTTGAGTCTTGACAACTTAGGGGCGAATGTCAAGTGTCTAGGTACGTCCTGGTTGCTGTGGAAAAGCTTCACTTCGAGGCCAAACTTCAAATAATAGAGCCGTTGGAGATGAATGGCGAGAATCTCCAAATAAGGCAAGTGTAGCTCAAACTTGATCCACTTGATCAAGTGAGGTGTGGTGCACCTTAGGTGATACGAGCTCACAGCCTAAGGTACAAGGCCGGGTGGTCTAGACAATTGGACTAAGGTCGCTCCTTGTCTAGGCCGGGGTAGGATGGAAGCGTGGGTGGATTGAAGTTCGCCACTCAAAGATGCGGAAGTCTTTGTGATAAGAACACGAATCAATGTCTATGTGAATCACACACAAAGACAGAGATCCCACTTGGTTTTTAAGGGAATCACACACAATAGAAAAGAAAAGCAAACAAAGCATAAAGCTTTACAAGAAAATTACTTTCTTTATTTTTCCAAAAATCTCTATATATTTACAATGAATTGAGAAGTGAGCTTATATAGGCTCAAATTACAAATGATCAAATAAATTAATATAAATGCAAAATAAATCAAATTAATTACAAAATCATAAAAAATATATTATTGACATAATTTTAGCTATCCACATTAATGGTGATTGGTTCTTTGTATCTAGACAACTTCTTGATATATCCATGGTTTGATTGTCTTTGAAAACCTCTTTGAGCTTTTGGGCTTGATTCTTTCATAATTTGGCCTCGTTTTATTTGAATCGTTTGTTGACGGGCCAATGATGTGAGCTGTGTTTTCAATATTGCATCATTAGGTCGTGAAGGGAAGCTTCTAGAAAGCTTCTTAAGTGTCTCTTAAGCTCATAGAAACCATTCTCAAGTGGGCTTTCATGTTTGGGCTTCAAAAGATTCCACTTGACATTTTCGGGTAGGATTGAGTCCATTAGATACGTCTCCACTGTTGGGCCTTTTATGAGCGATTGGCTGGGCTGATTGGAGATATCTTGGATGTTCTGGAAACTAGACTCAAATATATTTCGACCCATATATAGATCGTTTCCTGAAATGCCGTGATCTGGAAGCGACACTTGATTGAACATTCGATTGAAATCGGAGCTCAACAACGGGGTTAGGTTCCAACCTTCAAACTGATCAAGCCTGATCAGTCCTTCGTGTTCCAGATGCTTCAGCTTCTCCTTGAACATGTTGAAGCTCTTTTCCGGACTCTTCCTCCTAATGATTTCCTCTAGGGTTGATTGATCCTTCAAGTCGTTTGCTCGCTTTCCACTTGTTGAAGTAACTTTGGAAGTTACTGTCCCAAATCCATAAGAGAACCGCTGTCGCCAATAAACAAGATCTAAGCTTGTCGTACGCTCAGTACAATTCTCTTTTGAATTGGTAGTATCCAAAAGTCCTCCGGGTTTCCAATGTGGGCTTTGTAATGCATCAAACCGATCGTTCATCATAGTCTCCATAATCGGCCCGGTTTGGTCTTGTCCGAGCTTTGAGCTCACCTCTGGTGAGCTAGATGGTTCGATGTCCTCATCACACCCTCCCCCTTGGAAAGGTTTCGTCCTCGAAACTTCTAGACCTGCACCAAAATAGAGCAAGTTAGTATCTTCGTAAAGAAGTGAGTCTAGAAATTTACCATGGGTAACGATTGGTGTGGGGCTCAGATATAATCGATGTTGAACATCAGGTGGTTCTTCTTTGATCAGCAAAGAAGAGATGACTCCTCTCCATGGTGTGTTGCTGACTTCCTTGGGCGGTATGGTAGCCGTTTTAGTGAAATCTCCTTTTTCACCTCCGATGTCGCCATTGTTCCTTTGCGGGTTTGGTCCTTGTTGCTTCTCCTTGGTACCTGAGATATTCTCTAAATTTTTGGCAAGAAACAAGTGTGTTATTGCAGTCATGGAATTATCATAAGCAACAGAGCAAAATTCAGTTCGAGTCAATTCATCTACTTTTTCTTCTACGTGTGACTCAAGATACAAAATCTGGTTTATAGATTTTTCCACCGAAATTATTTTATCATCAGATTCTATCGGACTTATCACGTCCATGAACACATTCATTGAGTCATCAGAAGTATATAACAGTGAGGGATGACTTACCTGATCAGAACTGTCGATGAGTTCTAGTTCCTTCGTCGCCACGGTATTGTGATCTATGGCTCGATCGGGCGACTCTTCTTGTAGCAGCACTTTGCTGGTGCCACTTCCATTATTTTCAGTGGCTGCCTCTGTCATAGTGTGCTCCACTCCATGTCCTATACCTGCACTAACAACCTTTGGCAAAGACAAGTGCATCAAATCTGAATTCGAAAATTTAAAACCAGAATTTTCTAGACAATTATCTAATGAATTCAGTTTCGGCTCAGGTTTGGAAAATTTAATCTCTCGTCTCTCAGGGCACACAGCAGCAAAATGACCTCTCTTATGACATCTATAACAGATGGTGTCATTTATTTTTAAAACTTTAGAAGACTTACATTGCTCTGTTTTGACTTGTGGCTCATTCTTCGGTTTTGTGCTATGCGTTTGAGATGCATCTGTTTGTTTGGAGGCGGGTTTAACTTCTTTTGCTCCC
This sequence comes from Eutrema japonicum, assembly GCA_030161315.1. Taxonomy (NCBI): domain Eukaryota; kingdom Viridiplantae; phylum Streptophyta; class Magnoliopsida; order Brassicales; family Brassicaceae; genus Eutrema; species Eutrema japonicum. The sequence goes on along the minus strand of BSQW01000007.1, from coordinate 33,968,138 downwards.
ACTGGCTTCTCAATCTCTGTCTTCTTCTCTAAAGTGCTTTGAGACACTTTCTTTGGCTCAGGACAGCAAGCTTTCTTTGACTTAGAAATAGGCTGGAGTTTTGGTGTTGACATCCATCTTCCTGTAGTTGTTTGGAACAAAGACCTCTTTCGGATGTAGCTGCGGTTGTGGAACTTTTGTACAAACTCTCTGTACATACGCTGCTAGAGATTACCCCAAGTGCTAACCGGATTATGGTAGTAGTTCAGAGCTTCTTCTTGTATCCACCATGTAGAAGCTTCTTCATTAAGTGAGTTAATGGCGTAGGTGAGTCTATCCTCCTTTGGAATGTTGTGGGACCTAAACCAATGCTCCATTTCATTCTCCCATTGTAGGTAAGCTTCTGGTTCTTGCTTATGACCTGAAAAACAAATGTGGCGAGGTTCACAATCTGCTTCATCATCCGTTGGTGCATCATATTGCTCGTCTAGAATGGTGTTGTCGATGGCTGCTTGGTTTGGCTCTTGATCCTCCTCTCCATACTCTGAATCATCAACAACACTATCTTCTGGCTCCACCTCGTGGCTCCAAGTTTCTTCATCAAACTGGTCACCGCCTCTTGAACTGATTTCAGAATCAGTTTCGTCTCGCCATGAACGATCTTCTCTTAGATCGTCTTGTAGATCAGTTTCTTCATACCACGGCTTATGGTATTCCCCTTCTTCACAATGTTCTGGTTCATTGTTGTAGTCTCCTTTGTCTAGACTACATTGAGACAAGCCTCTCCCTGCCATGAATCTCTTTCATGGTTATCACCTATATCATCCTCTCGGTCGGTCTCTTCTTCGCTAGACCGAATCGATTGATCGGTGTTGTCTCGGCTACAATCAGGTGGCTCTGGTTCAAGCTCATCTCCATCAGGGTCTGCTCCATATTCAGAGCTTGAGTAGTCATCTCCTGGCCTTGGTGGAGCTTCATAGTCAGCTTCCTCATCGGTGTAGATTTGGCTTTCTTCTCCTTCACTCCAATGGTCTTCGTGGGCTTGGTAAGTGTCTTCTTCCTTTGAATCTCCCATGGCTGCTTCTCAAAGTTTTATTTTCCTCGTAAAACAAAGAAGACAAAGGAAAAGGAAGAGATTAAAGTCGAGTGTAGCAAGAAAAAGGAAAGAAGAAGGAAAAGGCAAATCGAATCAAAACAAAAAGGAAACAGAAAATCGCACAGAATTGTTTTTTTTTTTTTTAATCTTCGCTGGGTTTAAAAACTATCAAATCAAATTTTAAAATTCCAGGACTAATTTTTTGGCTTTTATGTTGAATTGAGAAACTAAAACAGTAAACGAAAAAAATTTCAGAGTTTTTATGAGTTTTATAAAAATGAAACAACAAGAACAGCGACAAAAGACAATTTTTATGGGTTTTATGATTTATATGAAGAACAATGAAACAAATGAAACAAATGAAAAAAATAAAGAAAGGAACGAAATAACCTGATAGATAGGAGCTTTTAAAGCTCTGATACCAAAATGATATAAGCACGGAATCACTCCAATACTATGACCACTCGATGATCGAGAGATTCCAAGCTTTGTTGCGGAAGTGGGGGCGATGGTGAGATGGAAGGTGGTGGTTTGATTGACTCTCTCAATCGATGGTGATTGACTCTCTCAATATTTGATCGAACAAGTTATTTGAATCTCACAAATACTTAATCCGAGGCGTCTAGAGAATATAGTGAATCGCATAAAATATTCTAAAGAACAAAACAATCTTCGCAAAGAAACACTCTTTGAAAAAAAAACGAAATACTTTATAAAATTCTTGATTGAAAGGTGAATTACAATGAAAGCAAAGCTGAGCTTATATAGTGCTCATACACGAAATTAAACAAGAAGGAAATCACAAAGTAAATGCTAAAACTAGCCGTTTGAGTCATAATGACGAGAATCGGCCAAATATGGAAAACGGAGCCTTTCTTGAGTCTTGACAACTTAGGGGCGAATGTCAAGTGTCTAGGTACGTCCTGGTTGCTGTGGAAAAGCTTCACTTCTAGGCCAAACTTCAAATAATAGAGCCGTTGGAGATGAATGGCGAGAATCTCCAAATAAGGCAAGTGTAGCTCAAACTTGATCCACTTGATCAAGTGAGGTGTGGTGCACCTTAGGTCGTGAAGGCAAGCTTCTAGAAAGCTTCTTAAGTGTCTCTTAAGCTCATAGAAACAATTCTCAAGTGGGCTTTCATGTTTGGGCTTCAAAAGATTCCACTTGACATTTTCGGGTAGGATTGAGTCCATTAGATACCTCTCAACTGTTGGGCATTTTATGAGCGATTGGCTAGGCTGATTGGAGATATCTTACATGTTCTGGAAACTAGACTCAAATATCTTTCGACCCATATATAGATCGTTTCCTGAAGTGCCGTGATCTGGAAGCGACACTTGATTGAACATTCGATTGAAATCGGAGCTCAACAACGGGGTTAGGTTCCAACCTTCAAACTGATCAAGCCTGATTAGTCCTTCGTGTTCCAGATGCTTCAGCTTCTCTTTGAACATGTTGAATCTCTTTTCCAGACTCTTCCTCCTAATGATTTCCTCTGGGGTTGATTGATCCTTCAAGTCGTTTGCTCGCTTTCCACTCGTTGAAGTAACTTTGGAAGTTACTGTCCCAAATCCATAAGAGAACCGCTGTCACCAATAAACAAGATCTAAGCTTGTCGTACGCTCAGTATAATTCTCTTTTGAATTGGTAGTATCCAAAAGTCCTCCGGGTTTCCAATGTGGGCTTTGTAATGCATCAAACCGATCGTTCATCATAGTCTCCATAATCGGCCCGGTTTGGTCTTGTCCGAGCTTTGAGCTCACCTCTGGTGGGCTAGCTGGTTCGATGTCCTCATCAAGCCGCCATGGGAGATTCAAAGGAAGAAGACACTTACCAAGCCTACGAAGATCATTGGAGTCAAGGAGAAGAAGAACAATTCTTCACCGATGAGGAGACTGGCCGTGATACACCACCGTGGCCAGGAGATGATTACTCAAGCTCTTACTATGGAGGGGGTTCTGATGAAGATGAGCTTGAACCAGAGCCACCAGACTGTAAACGAGACAACCACACCGATCACTCGACTTGGTCAAGTGAAGAAGAGACCGACCAAGAAGGCGATATAGGAGAAGATTGTTCATGGCAAGACGAGACTGGATCTCAATTCAGTCTAGAAGAATGAGGCCACGAAAGTGAACCAGAACATGGAGAGTTCACTCATGAAGGAGAACATGATCAGTTCGAAGAGCCATACCAAAAACCTTGGTGTGAAGAAACCGACTCCCAAATCAGTTTAGGCAAAACTGATTCATATGAAGGCGAGACTTGGTACAATGAAATCAAATCAGAAACTGACATGGGAGATGAGACAGAGCATGAGGTAGACGAGTTAGAGACAGAATACACTTTGGTTGATGAATCAGAGTTTGAAGAGGAGGTTCAAGAACCGAACCAAGCAAACATCGACAACGCCACTCTAGACGATCCTTATGATGCAACAACGGATGATGAGGCAGATTGTGAGCCATCTCACATCTATTTTTCAGGTCATAAGCAAGGACCAGAAGCTTACCTACAATGGGAGAACGAAATGGAGCATTGGTTTAGGTCCCACAACATTCCAAAGGAGGATAGACTCACCTACGCCATTAACTCACTTGATGAAGAAGCTTCTACATGGTGGATACAAGAAGAAGCTCTGAACTACTACCATAATCCGGTTAGCACTTGGGGTAATCTCAAGCAGCGTATGTACAGAGAATTTGTACAAAAGTCCCACAACCGCAACTACATACCAAAGAGGTCTCTGTTCCAAACAACTACAAGAAGATGGATGTCAACACCAAAACTCCAGCCTGTTTCTAAGTCAAAGAAAGCTTGCTGTCATGAGCCAAAGAAAGTGTCTTAAAGCACTTTAGAGAAGAAGACGGAGGTTAAGAAGCCAATGGGGGCAAAAGAAGTTAAACCAGCCTCCAAACAAAACGATGCATCTCAAACGCATAGCACAACACCGAAGAATGAGCTACATGTCAAAACAGAGCAATGTAAGTCTTCTAAAGTTTTAAAAATAAATGACACCATCTGTTGTTTGTGTGATTCAAATAAGTTGTTCGTCCACCGATTGAGAGAGTCAATCACCCACAGATTGAGAGAGTCAATCACCCACAGATTGAGAGAGTCAATCAAAACCATCACCTTTCATCTCACCATCGTCCCCACTTCTGCAACAAAGCCTATAATCTCTTGATTATCACGTGTCCGTAAGTTTGGTGGATTCCAATCTTACATCATTATAACTAATTTATGATGTTTAGTTGCTCACACAATGCTAATCTTTAGGTAATGATCAATATTTATAACTAATCCGTTTTGAAGACACTAATTACTTTGCTAAACACTTAATCAAGAAAAAAAATTCTCATTTGTAATTAAATGACTAAACATCTTAAACATCCATTCTCATGGGTTAAGTATGTTTGGGGAATTTCCTTAATTAAATGAAATGGGTTAATTTCACTAATGGAATGGGTTAAATGAAATGGGTTAAACATCTTAAACATCCATTCTCATGGGTTAATTAAATGACTAAACATCTTAAACATCCATTCTTAAACATCCATTCCCTTAAAGACTACTCACTAACCATAAGGAACCCAACAAATCCCAGAGAGAAAAGGTTAAATCCCATGATTAGATGATTAAAATAGAAGAGAGATTATAGAGATTAAGAAAATTAAATTTAGATTGCATAAAAAAGGAGATATCTCTTACAAAATACTTAGAACCCTCAAAGGAAGTTTTTAGCAAGAAAAAAAGATAGATCATCAAAATTAGGTCTAAAAATATTTATAGCAAAAGTCGACGATCGGGTAAACCCGGAACAAATCGGGTCTTGACCCGGTCAACTTGCATTAGGGGTGGTCAAAACCGTTTAGGGCTTGGTCGGTGGGCATGATCGGTGTGGTGGTGTTCTTGGAGCAGAGAGGCAACACCGGGTGGAATGTGATCAGTGTTCTTGCCAGGTGTTCTCCCACGGTGCTACACCGGTTCATGACACCGGTTGGTGGTCTAAAAATCTCCTTTGGCCGGTGTTCTTGGATGTTGCAATTGATAAGCTCGAATTAATACCCTAAAAGTACTAAAGCTTTCTCGATTGTAATACTTAGGAATCGAATCCACAGAGACTCAAGAAAACACACAATATATTTTAATGATTGAATTAAGCTACGTGATCAATGGAATTGAAAGCAAATACGTAAATTAAACAAGTTGTAATTCGATTGGGAGAGTTTAGGTTCAGGGTATTTCTTAGGAAATCAATGAATGCATATAACTAATCAGTCAGGATTCAGATTTAGCGCGGTTCTTGAACTCAAATCACTAAGTTATAATTAACCAACTGTCGTTGCGAGATTTATCTTAATCTAAACTTTAGAATCCCAAATCTCGTTACAAATTCCTAAGAATAAATCAGCCTTAATATCGAGTTTGATACGTTCACAAATCAATTAAACCAAATATCTTAGCGAATAATTAATTTGCTCACCCTAGGTTCTATCAGATTACTCAATTGCACTGTCGTGCCTAATCGATTAACCTAAGATCTATGGTGAAGAACTAATTCAGATGGTGAATCATAACTAATCAATTACCAGCAATCAGAGAAATCCCTATGAGAAAACCCTAAACCTAAGATGGATCTACACAGACATGGAGAATGAAACAATCAACATAACTAAATAGATCATTAAATTAAACAATAAGAAAAGAATAACAAGAGGGTTCGAAATCTTCTCTCAGATAAACAGAGTTCTGACTTGTCTCCCTCACAAAGCTCTCTCTCAAAAATCAAATTAAAATAAAGCGTGAATCAAGTGTAATAGCCAAAGTGGCTGAAAAACCTAAATAAATAACCTAAAACACGTTCTAGGCTTTCTTGTAAATAATAAAGTCTTCTGGGGCAATTTGCAAACTTAAAACTTGTAAAAAATCAAGTTTCCTTCTTCCTGAAGTCGGTATCGGTCGATACTGACTAGTATCGATCGATACTATGCTTGCGTGTCGACTCTTCTACTCGCCAGACTGGACTTTCTTCACAAACACTGGCATAACTTTTGATCGCACCGTTGGAATGGCCTCAAACCACTTCCAAATGAAATCTAATCCATTGATCTGTCTTGTATCCAAATTGGAGCTCAATCCATCGGTGGGAAGTTCTTCAACGAATGCCAAACTTTTGACGTCTCTGCATCTCCATATGCTCATTTTCACCCAAAACGGTTCATTTTCTCCAATTGTGCTCCAAACGTGCTAAAACCTGAAAAGACTCTAAAAGACTACGAAAACACTAAAAATACTCTATAAAAAGGACTTATATCATGGCTAAAAAGGGGTAAAAACCATGATATATCAGCAACACCGGTTGGTTGCACCGGTCAAAGCTGGGTGGTTGATATGCTCAATTTAATACCCTAAGATACTAAAGCAGTTGTTGTAGTAAGTGTAGGGGTCGAACCACAAAGAACTCAAAAATCACTCAATAGATTCTATAGATCAGAAACAAGCTAAACCAGATGATGTAATTGAAAAACAGGGTTGCAAGTAAAACGTTTGTAAATTCAATTTGGGGAATGTAGGCTTAGGGTATTTCTCAGGAAATCAATGAATGCAGCTAAGCTACCTAACAGGATCCAGATTAAGCACTGTTCTAGAACTCAAATCACTAAAATATAATTAACCAACTCTCGTTGCGAAAACTATCTAAATCTAAATCCTAGAAATTCCAAATCTCTTTGCGAATCCTAAAGTCTAAATCAGCTTTAAAATCAGGTTTGATATGTTCACAAATCAATTAAACCAAATCTCTTTGCGAATAATCAATTTGCTCGCCTAAGGTTCTATCAGGTAATTAATCGCACTCTCGTGCCTAATTAATTATCCTAAGATCTAAGTTCCAGATTCGTCAACCTAGAATTAGCCTTGAGAACAACCTAAGGCGAAGAACTAATTTAGATAGTTAATCCTAACAGATAATCAACCTAGCATTCAAAGAAATCCCTATGAGAAAACCCTAAACCTAACAGGTGATCTACTCAGACATGGATATTAAATTAATAAACATGTTGAATAAATACTCTTATATTAAATCAGAAAGAGAAACAAGGTTTTGAGATCTGATCTCGGACGAAGGGAAACCAGACTTGTCTCTCACCAAAATCTCTCTTAAACCTAAACAAAAATAAAGCATAGCCTAAACAATGGCTGTAAAATCCTATTTATAACCTAAATCACGATTTGGGGCCTTCTTGTAATTATCAAAGTCTTCTGGGTGCTTTTGCAATTCTCCAAGGCTTCATAACTAGTCGCGGCCCATGAAATCTCGATGAGTGTCGATCGATACTCGGGGGTATCGATCGATGCTCGGTGCTCAGATCGGGCTCTTAGTCATCAGACTTCAGTCTCGCTCCAGAATGCTCCAGAAAAGCTCCAATAATTCCAATTAAGCTCCAAATGTGCTATAACCTGTGAAAGACTCTAAAAGACTCCAAAACACAAGAAAAGACTCTATAAAAGGACTTATATCATGGCTTAAACAGGGTAAAAACCATGATATATCAACTCCCCCAGACTTAGCCTTTTGCTTGTCCTCAAGCAAATAGAAGACTAAATCAGAAAAAGAGGTTTGAAAACGTAGAGACTCACCTGTTCCTGAACCATCGAAAAGACCCTTTTCCCAAGTACCCAAATGTCACCTGATCAGCTTTTGATCTAACCACCATGTACTTCTCCGTAGACATTCGCAGCTTTTCCAGACTCCACACATTATCCCACAGCATTGTTCAAGTAAAACCTTCATCGCCAGTTTCATCGCTGCAACTAATATTCAAGAACCTTCTAGACTCTTTACCAGACAATATCATGACAAAGGAACCACCCCTTTTCACACTTTTTGTATCAATTTCTCTCCCCCAGACTTATTTCTTATTATCTTCTTATTATTTTTTTTCTTTTCTTTTCAGCTTTGCATATACATATCAAGGTATGAGACGCGAGTACTGATGGTGTTTGCCACCAAATCCCCAGTTCTTCCCTCTCAATGTATCAAAGGATGTAGGCGAATAATGGCATCATAGGAAAATCCTAGCCTCGCTTCCAATCCTTTGTGTGATCATCCCCTCTTAAGTAGAATAATGGGATCGCTGGAAATTTTCCTAACCCTCTACTCAGAAGAAAATCATTTCAATCTTTTATGCTCTTAATCTATCAACTTATTTCAGGGGAGAGAGATACCATAATTCTAAACACACGGGTTCCTTTATCAGATATGAATGATGAATCAAGCTCTATGAACACTAACCACATTGATGAAGTGCAAAAATTTGGCTCAGGCTTCAGAAGAACTCTACTGGAGACATGGATGTTTTCTAGTCAACTGGTCAGCCTTTGGATTTTTCATTAGTCGATCTAGAACTGATCCTGTAACACTGTGCACTCAAAAACAAAATCAAATCAATAGGTTCAAGCACAGGATCATCATCTCCAACAAATTTTGACTCAATAAAACAGTTTTGACTCGATAAAACGACTGACTCTAAGAAAAACAAAAACAATGTCAGCAGACACCTCCCCCAGACTTGAACAACACTGTCCTCAGTGTTATCTAGCCTAGAGTCAGTGAAAGAAACAAAGAAAAAGGATAGAACGAAGAGAAACAAGAAATTACCGTTCTGGATCAGTCGGTGTCGATCGACACACGGCATGGTATCGATCGATACCATGCTTAGATCGACTTTGTGAATTTTCATCCGTGATTGGTGTCGATCGATACCATAGGGGTATCGATCGATGCTTAGGCGATTTCGAGTTGCTCCTTGTTCATCCTGACACAGACTCAAAACAAACGAAAATAAAAATAAAAACGAATCAAAAACAGACTCACAAGTGGGTTGCCTCCCACCAAGCGCTCGTTTAACGTCAATAGCTTGACTGTAACGCCCTTCAGGCTGGATAAGAGTGAGAGCTTGCACCAAAACAGGCTCCATCACTTGACATTACTAGCTTCAAAGTTCTGCTTAGCATGCTGTCCACAAACTCCTGCCCTTTCTCTTTCAGCTCAGAAGTAAGAAGGACTCTTGCCTTAGAGAATGGCTTCAAGGCTCCTTTGCATTTGACCTTGTACTCAATCGAATCTCCATTACACTTCTGAGGTATCAAAGTGACATGGGGATTCTCAACTTTGTTGCTCTTGGCCTTCTTCTTTGTTGCCTTAGTTTTCTTGGCAACTTCTTTGGGGGTGCTGGGCGGTTCACCTGGAACATCTGCGACAGTAGGCTCATCAGGAGGCTCTTCCAAAATATCAATCGCTAGCGACTCTCCTGTGACAACCTCGATGCTAGACACATGTGTGGGAGCACTCCTAGGGGGAATGACACCATAATAGACCCCTCTGTCAATGTAAGAGAAAGAGATTCTCTTATTAGGTGTGTCTATGATCGCGCCTGCAGTAGCCATGAACGGTCGTCCCAAAAGGATAGGCATACGAGATATTGCACCCATCTCTACAACCTGAAAATTAGTAGGAACTAGACAGTCTCCTACTTTGACCAGCAAACCATGGATAGTACCGTGTGGAAGCGAGGTGGAGTTGTTTGCGAATGTGATAGATGCCTCTGGTGATCGAATATCAGCTCCTAACCGCTCTGCAATTGCCCTTGAGATGACATTGACACTAGCCCCTGAGTCGACAAGAGACTCTTTGAACTCAACTCCAGAGATAGAGCATGGAACTACAAATTTCCCTGGATCCTCCCTTGGGGTCAACTGTCTCAGTGGAGGTGGACCTCTAGCCTTAATGAAGAGTGCCTTAATCTCTTCCTCAGTTTCTCTGCAATCCTTGAAGTGACTTAGCAGAGGACGGCACTCTAGGGCTTCTTCAAAGGTTGAATCAGGGGAAATCCTTCTTACCATCTTCTCAAAGCCACGCAGCTGCTTTGGAGAGATGGGATCTCTGAGGTGTTTAGGTACAGGATTCTCCTTCTTGGGCTTGCGAGCTCTTTTCTCAGCTCGTTCCTTAGCTATCGCTGCCTGACACTTCGTTTCATAGTCTTCCCAAAATTGGGCGATACTGAACCGTGCTGCTGCTACTTGAGGCTCCTTGGTCGAAATATCATGTGTCTCCTCAGAAATTGCCTTGGTATCGACCGATACCAGTGGGGTATCGATCGATACACGGGTTTTGGAAGTGTCCCGTTTCAGAATTATAACCGGCATCGATCGACACCTGGGGGTATCGATCGATGCTCTGGCGATTTCAGAATCCTCTTCGTAATTCTCTGCACTTGAGGAGATCGCATTGACGTGTGCATGAACCGATTTTCCCTTGGAATTTGCTGCAGTCTGAGCTACTTGAGTTTCCAACATCCTGTGACTCGTATTTAGTGCCTCGATCCTTCCACTCAAATCGGTGTACATGGTGTCCATCTTACCATTGAAGGTCACTGTAATCTGCTGCTGTCCTTGAACGAGTGTTTCAAGCATGGCTTCAATCTTGTTCTCTGATGTCTTAGCAGTCACAGGCTCGTAGGAAGGACCTCCGTAGTTCCTGGTGTAACCACTGGTCTGGGCAGGTTTCTGGTTGAATCCTCCTTGCTGGAAGTTGTTGTTGAAGCCTCGATTGTTGTTGTACTGGTTCCTCTGTCCCTGAAAGCCAGAACCACCAATGTAGTTCACGTCTTCTGCTTCATTCTCATTGAAAACCTCAACATCCTCAGCAAAATGGACAGCTTTTGTTGTCTTTCCCAGCAGAAGACTGTGCATAGAATCTAGTTGAGCCTTAAACTCAGCGATCTGCGATCCATCTTGATTACCAGCCAGCTTCTTGCGCTCGAAATCTGCACTCTTTGTGCTGCTGCTAGATGCAAAATTCTCAATCAACACATAGGCGTCCTCAGGATAGTTGGTGTTGAAGTTCCCATTGCTTGAAGAGTCCAGAGCCATCTGATACCTCCAATCTATTCCTCTGAAGAAGATACCTAGCAGCTGCACATCAGAGTATCCATGGTGTGGACAGTCTCTTTGGTACGATCTGAATCTTGTCCAAGCAGCCTTGAACGCCTCAGTAGGTCCTTGAGAAAAAGTGGAGATCTTATTCCTCAGATCTTCAGATCGTCCATCATCATAGAAGTTAATTAGGAAGGCTCTCTTGGTGTCTTCCCAATTAGTCAGTGATCCAGGAGGTAGCTGCCTCAGCCAGTAAGTAGCCTCTCCACCTAGAGAGTAGGGGAAAAGCTTGCAGAAGAGATAATCGTAGGACACTCCATTGCTCTTGATGCTAGTGACCAAGTCCTCGAATTTCTCTACATGATCCATTGGATGCTCATGAGGCAAACCATGGAAGAGATGCTGTCCTACTAGAGTGTAGTAAGCAGGCTTCAGCTCAAAGTCATTCCGCTCATACGCAGGGGGACGAATCGCGGAGCGATTGGCGAAAAATTGCTCTGGCCTGTTGTGTTCACCAATCGTTCTACCACGATTAACCACAGCATCCCTTGCGTTCCTAGCGGCATTCTCAGCGACAACCGGAGCAGGTTGAATGACAATCCCCTCTCCATCCAGACGTTGTCCTTGCTCATTGCACAACCGACCCTGTTGGTCCCTGTAAGCTCCAGCAGCATCACGAACCAACCCAACTTGATTGTTGTTCATCTTAGCTGACTTCTTTGCTTTCCTGTTTGTGCGTTCCACTTGTGCTAGCTGTTCCAGTGATAGATCAACTAGCGGAGTACTCTTTTTGCTTCTGGTTTCAAGATTATGCATGCACCTGAAATCACAAGTAAAGAGCGTAAGTAACTGAAATTTACGACGGGTATCGACCGATACTCAAGGGTATCGATCGATACTCGGGCGATTTAGACGAATTTCCTAGCTAAAATCTAACGGCGAATTGAGTCCCCGGCAACGGCGCCAAAATTGATATGCTCAATTTAATACCCTAAGATACTAAAGCAGTTGTTGTAGTAAGTGTAGGGGTCGAACCACAAAGAACTCAAAAATCACTCAATAGATTCTATAGATCAGAAACAAGCTAAACCAGATGATGTAATTGAAAAACAGGGTTGCAAGTAAAACGTTTGTAAATTCAATTTGGGGAATGTAGGCTTAGGGTATTTCTCAGGAAATCAATGAATGCAGCTAAGCTACCTAACAGGATCCAGATTAAGCACTGTTCTAGAACTCAAATCACTAAAATATAATTAACCAACTCTCGTTGCGAAAACTATCTAAATCTAAATCCTAGAAATTCCAAATCTCTTTGCGAATCCTAAAGTCTAAATCAGCTTTAAAATCAGGTTTGATATGTTCACAAATCAATTAAACCAAATCTCTTTGCGAATAATCAATTTGCTCGCCTAAGGTTCTATCAGGTAATTAATCGCACTCTCGTGCCTAATTAATTATCCTAAGATCTAAGTTCCAGATTCGTCAACCTAGAATTAGCCTTGAGAACAACCTAAGGCGAAGAACTAATTTAGATAGTGAATCCTAACAGATAATCAACCTAGCATTCAAAGAAATCCCTATGAGAAAACCCTAAACCTAACAGGTGATCTACTCAGACATGGATATTAAATTAATAAACATGTTGAATAAATACTCTTATATTAAATCAGAAAGAGAAACAAGGTTTTGAGATCTGATCTCGGACGAAGGGAAACCAGACTTGTCTCTCACCAAAATCTCTCTTAAACCTAAACAAAAATAAAGCATAGCCTAAACAATGGCTGTAAAATCCTATTTATAACCTAAATCACGATTTGGGGCCTTCTTGTAATTATCAAAGTCTTCTGGGTGCTTTTGCAATTCTCCAAGGCTTCATAACTAGTCGCGGCCCATGAAATCTCGATGAGTGTCGATCGATACTCGGGGGTATCGATCGATGCTCGGTGCTCAGATCGGGCTCTTAGTCATCAGACTTCAGTCTCGCTCCAGAATGCTCCAGAAAAGCTCCAATAATTCCAATTAAGCTCCAAATGTGCTATAACCTGTGAAAGACTCTAAAAGACTCCAAAACACAAGAAAAGACTCTATAAAAGGACTTATATCATGGCTTAAACAGGGTAAAAACCATGATATATCAGTGGTGTGGGAAGTCCTGAGGCACGACGCTGGGCGAGATTTAGTCGGTGTGGAGAGGGCTGGTGGTCGGTGTTGGTTCCTATCAAATTGGAAACCGGCTGGCTTTTGGTCGGTGTGGGACTAGGCTTGGGTCGTGTTATGTTCCTGTCCCAACACCGACAGGATGCACCACCCAAAAGCTGGTCGGTATGGTTGTCCAAAACTCTTCTTTTCTTCTAGCATACTCTTCTTGATCCAAAATCGAGTGTGCTTAGCTCCATGATCTCCAATCATCTCCAAAATGTCTTCAAGTACCTAAATAGACTCCAAAACCATGCAAGACTCACTTGGATATAATACAAACTAGTTAGACTCTAATTAAGATCGAAAAAATAAAGAAAACCATGAAAACACATGTATGAGACTTGAAATACTAAGTTAAATGCATGCCTAAATGAGTAAAATATGAGAATATCAACTTCCCCAAACTTATTATTTTGCTTGTCCTCAAGCAAAAAAACAAGAACAAGAAGAGAAAGAGGTTTGGAGGTGGGAGCTCAAATCCAAAAGCATCACAAAAAGAAATCGAATTCAACGTCTAAGTTTGTAATTCTAGAATGCACTAAGGGAGTCTACTCCAAAAGGCATTTGGCCTTCATATCCCACATGCTTTCTTGTTTCTCGACTTCATATTTTCTCACTTAGGGGGATATCTTCTTCCCCATTGAACTTGTGGCTTGGTGCTCTTCCTTTTCGTTACCTTAGCTCTTCCTTTTTTTCATTATTTATCTTGTCTTATTTCTCATCACTTGATGCCTTTGCCAATTTTTGGCTTCTTTCCTTTTCACTCTACATTTTGAGGCTAAATCTAATACTAATTAAGAGCAAGTCTTATACATTGTGATGAGGACATCGAGTCAACGACCCAAGTCATACAAGCACCACTAGTACCAAGTGGACCAGTGACTAGAACCAGGAGCAGGGACATGGAAAAGAAGTTCAACATGTTAATGGACCAGCTCAGACAAGAAGGTTTCTTCAAGACGGACACTAGTCCGCTAAGCCCATTTGCGAGCAGTTATTGGGCCGATACTTTGAATCAGGATCCACTCATGATCCCGGACGATCCAGAAGGCGATCCACATATGTATTTGAAGCTCTTTGAGTCTAGTTTCCAGAACACTAAAGATCAGCCCAAGAATCCTTACCATTCGGACCAGAACGTCCAAACACTGAAGACATATCGGCTGGATCCTATGCTGGCCGATAACTCTATTTGGCCACTCATCAAGCCCAGGCTCGTGGCCCACTTATCTATGGTCGATTTCACTTCACCAGAGATGACTTAGGCGCAAGGAAGGTCATTAGTTGGGTTTGTAAGTCATTTGGTGCTCTTTTCCCAACTTTCGTTTTTATCCCACTGGGTTTTGCGAAGATGGGTTTTTACCGAGGCCAAACGACTTGCAACATTATTGGGCCAATTAATGACTCTTTGTAAGCCCATGAAGACCAGCTACACGAGGCCTCAATTCTATATCTCTTAAGTCTTTAATTATTTTGTAAACGAGCCTAAATTGTTAAGGACCCGTCTTGTTATTTCTTTTTCGGTTTATTTCTTTTTCTTTGGGGCGTGAGCTTGCTTTAAAAACCCTAGGGCTTTGTCTTTCTCAGTCACGCAGACAATAAGAAATGTTTTGGTTATTTTCGAGTTTTTGTTCTTCACAAAAACGTTTTCTCTCTTTAGATCGTGAGTGAGTCCGATCCTTAGGGAAACCCCTTGACGTATCAAGAGACCGTCGCCTCTCTTGTGGTTCTCATCGCCCCACCAGCAACCTCCATCTTATCCCGTTGACAGAAGAGAGAGACCTTAGTCCAGCTTCTTCAACACTTGAGCTCGTATCATTTTGGCATCAGAGCTTCAAAAGCTCCTGAATCTAAGGTGTAAACGTTCCCTTATCATCTTTTAATTTTCTGTATTATTTTCTTGTTCTTGTTAGATTGTTAGATTCAAAAAAAAAATTAAATAGGAGAACACTAATCCCTTGTGTCGATTTTTTTTGGTACTTTAGCAATTTTGGTTAACAAAAAAAAAAAAAAAAAAAAGGAAACTTAGCATATTTCTTAGTTAATCGATTTTTGCAATTGTTCATTTTAGGATTTTTGTCAAAAAAAATATAGAAAGGAACCATATATTGGAACATATATTTGCAAAATATTTTTTTCTTACCTTACTTGTCTTGGTCGAATTTTGGGGTCTTCATTGATACACCTTGTTGAATTTGTTTTTGCAAGGAGAAACAATGGAAAACAATGTTGTACCGCAAGATCCTAACGCCATTCTCATGCAAGCAATCATGGCTATGCAGCAACAACTCCAGAGCGTAGTCCAAAGGCTAGACCAGGGGGAGCAGCCTCAAGCCAA
The DNA here is from genome assembly GCA_030161315.1 of Eutrema japonicum. Lineage (NCBI taxonomy): Eukaryota > Viridiplantae > Streptophyta > Magnoliopsida > Brassicales > Brassicaceae > Eutrema > Eutrema japonicum. The sequence continues at coordinate 33,952,587 of BSQW01000007.1, read as the reverse complement.
CAACAATCCTCTACGAAGAGCAAAACGACGAGCCAACAATATAGGCGAAGATCCGGACGATGTTCCGATAGAGGAACAGCCGCGAGTAAGGAGACGAGAACCGAGACAAGACATCTTTGAGGAGGACGAAGGTGACTTTCCAAGGCACCAACACTTCTAGGACATGAAGCTTAAGGCACCAACGTTTGCTGGAAGAGTTGATCCCGAGGCTTATTTGGAGTGGGAGCAGCGCATGGAGCATATCTTCGTGTTCTACGATTACAACGAGCAAAGAAGGCTGGCTTTGCCCGTTGCTCAACTCACTGACCATGCTCTCTCATGGTGGGATCGTGAAGTAGCTGACAGAATAAGGAGCCAATCACCTCAGGTCAGCACTTGGCGAGAGATGAGACAGCTCATGAAGAAGCGATATGTTCCGAGCTATTATCATCGAGATCTTCAAAAGAGGTTCCGAAAATTATCCCAAGGAACCAGGAGCGTGGAAGAATACTTTGAAGAGTTTGAACATCTTAGAAACCGCTTGGAGCTGGATGAAGACACCGAGACACTCATGGCTCAGTTCTTAGACGGACTCAACGAACGACTAAGTCACAAAGTGGAAAAGCTTCCATACCACGACTAGAAGGACATCTTACACCATGCCATTCAAGCTGAGCAACACTTGAAGAAGAAGTCCTATGCTACTGGACGGACATGGAGTAACCAAACATGGGACCAGAACCGACCCAAACTCCGACCAGCTTTCCATCTAAGGCCGCGGAGAAGGGCAAGTCGGTCGAAATCGACCCTATGTTCACTTCTAAGGCCTCTGAGCCTAATCAAGGTAAGTTTTCTAACCCAAGTACTTCTAGAACTCGTGACATAACATGTTTTAAGTGCAAGGGCAGAGGACACATGGCTAGAGAATGCCCAAATCCCCGAGTTATGATCATGTTGGATTCGGGTGAGTACGAGTCTCAAGATGAGGCCGATGTGCAAATGACCGAAGCAGCCACTGAAGAAGTAGATTGTGAGGCTGAATATGGTGAGTCTCTGGTCATAAGACGAGCCTTGAACCTCACGGTTCATCCCGACGAGACAGCCCAAAGAGACAACATCTTTCATACAAGATGTTCCATCCGAGGCAAGGTATGTAACTTGGTAATTGATGGAGGGTCGTGTACCAATGTAGCAAGTGACTACATGGTCACTAAGCTCTGTCTAGAACGTGCTAAACACCCTCACCCATATAAGCTAAGATGGTTGAACGATAAGGCTGAATTACGCGTCACGGACCAAGTGCTTGTACCATTCAATGTGGGCAAGTACTCGGATGAAGTTGTGTGTGATGTTGTTCCTATGCAAGCTGGCCATATTCTTCTTGGTAGACCTTGGCAGTTTGACAAGGACGCCATTCACCATGGCCGAAGTAACATGTATTCGTTTGTGCATGATAAAAAGAAGTATAATTTAACACCTCTTACACCTACTCAAGTACACGAATTACAAGTTAAAATGTTAAAGGAAAAAGATGCATCGACCAGGAACAATTTGTTTATCAAGTCCAGTTATATTTCTAAGGCAATCACTTGCAAAGAACCGGTATTACTAATGATCTTTAAGGAGACTTTAAGTGCAGGTTCTAGGGCGTTGGAGCAACAGCTTCCTACTGAGGTTACTCAACTCTTGGACCGATTTGCTGATGTGTTTCCAGATGAGATACCTCATGGCTTACCTCCTATAAGAGGAATAGGGCACCAGATCGATTTTGTGCCCGGAGCCCCATTACCCAATCGAGCCGCATATCGCGTTAATCCGGACGAAGCCAAGGAACTAGAGAAACAAGTGAGAGAACTTATGGACAAGGGCTATGTTCGTGATAGCCTTAGTTCATGTGCCGTGCCAGTCCTTTTGGTGCCAAAAAAAGATGGGACGTGGAGGATGTGCGTGGATTGTCGCGCGATAAACAACATAACGATCAAATACCGACATCCGATACCAAGGTTAGATGACATGCTTGATGAGCTTTCTGGTTCTAATATATTTTCCAAGATTGATCTCAGGAGTGGATACCACCAAGTACGAATGAGGGAAGGTGACGAATGGAAGACGGCCTTCAAGACGAAGCAAGGCCTCTACGAATGGCTAGTTATGCCTTTTGGGCTAACTAACACGCCAAGTACCTTCATGCGACTCATGAATGAGGTTCTTAGACCCTACATCAGTAAGTTTGTAGTGGTATACTTCGATGATATTCTCATTTATAGTCGAACTCTAGCTGAACATTTATCTCATTTAGAACAAATTCTTAAGACGCTTCAACGAGATGGTCTTTACGCCAACTTGAAGAAGTGCACATTTTGCGCTAATGAGCTTGTGTTTTTAGGCTTTGTTGTGAGTTCACAGGGACTTAGAGTGGACCAGGAGAAGGTCCAAGCCATCCAAGAATGGCCTACGCCAACAACCGTTAGCCAAGTTCGAAGCTTTCACGGCTTGGCTAGCTTTTACCGACGGTTCGTGAAGGACTTCAGCACCCTTGCTGCACCTCTAACTGCCATCATCAAGAAGGACGTGGCATTGAAGTGGGGAGACGCCCAGGAAGAGGCCTTCAAAGGCCTAAAGGATCGTTTGACTCATGCTCCCATTTTAACTTTACCCGATTTCTCTAAAACGTTTGAAATTGAGTGTGATGCCTCAGGTTTAGGGATCGGTGCTGTGCTTACTCAAGGAGGCAAACCAGTTGGTTACTTCTGTGAGAAACTTAGTGGAGCCACTCTCAACTATCCTACTTATGATAAGGAGCTCTACGCCTTAGTCCGAGCAATGGAGACGTGGCAGCATTACCTACTATCGAATGAGTGTGTCATCCACACGGACCATGAGACTTTGAAGCATCTTAGGGGTCAGACTAACCTCAAGAAAAGACATGCTAAGTGGCTGGAGTTTATAGAGACGTTTCCCTATGTGATCAAGTACAAGAAGGGAAAAGATAATGTGGTGGCCGATGCCCTATCTCGGAGATATGCGCTAATATCGACCATGGAGGCCAAGGTTCTTGGATTTGAAATGATTATTCCATTATATGAATCTGATGTTGATTTCGCAGAGATATACAAGAACCATGGAAAGGGAGCCCACGCTTCGTACTATGTCCATGACGGTTATCTTTTTAAATATAAACGCCTATGCATCCCGCAATGTTCGTTACGAGAGCTTATACTCCGAGAAGCTCATGGAGGAGGCCTCATGGGTCATTTTGGCGTTGAGAAGACTCTTGCCATGCTGAAGGAACACTTCTTTTGGCCACACCTTAAGAAGTCGGTCGAAACTTTCTGTGCAAGATGTATCACTTGCAAGAAAGCCAAGTCTCGGGTTAACCCGCACGGTTTGTATCTTCCTTTACCGATTCCTACTTTACCATGGATTGATATTTCTATGGACTTTGTGTTAGGTTTGCCTAAGATCAGACACAAAGACTCCATCTTTGTCGTGGTGGATCGGTTCTCAAAGATGGCACACTTCATCCCATGTGCCAAGACAAACGATGCTACACAAACCGCGGACCTCTTTTTCAAAGAGATTGTCCGCCTACATGGAGTACCTAGGACGATCGTATCAGATCGCGACACCAAGTTCCTGAGCCACTTTTGGAGAACCCTCTGGAAGAAGCTAGGAACCAAGCTGCTCTTCTGCACGACCTGCCATCCACAAACCGATGGCCAAACTGAAGTCGTTAACCGTACACTTGGAACGTTGCTTCGCGCAACAATAGGGAGAAATCTTAAAACTTGGCTTGAAGCTCTACCCTTTGTCGAGTTTGCTTATAATAGAGCTGTCCATAGTGCTACTCATTTGTCTCCTTTTCAGGTTGCATATGGATTTAATCCACAGACGCCATTGGATCTTAAGCCTCTACCTCAAACGGAGTTCTTAAACCTCGATGGAGCGAAGAAGGCCGCGGACGTGAAAAAGCTACACCAATCGGTCAAAGATCAGCTCGAGAATACCAATGCCCTACGTGTGAAAATTTCCAACAAGGGCAGGAAGCACGTGTCTTTTGAAGTTGGAGAATGGGTGTGGTTACACATGAGACCGGAGCGATTCTCGGACAAACGCAAATCGAAGCTATCGCCTAGCGGAGACGGCCCATTCAAAATATTGGAGAAAATCAATGACAATGCCTACAAACTCGAGCTCCCAGGTGAGCTTAAGGTGTCTGCTACATTCAATGTTTCTGACTTAGCTCGTTTTGATGCAGGTGATGATGTTTTGGGGTCAAAACCTCATGAAGAGGGAGGGAGTGATGAGGACATCGAGTCAACGACCCAAGTCATACAAGCACCACTAGTACCAAGTGGACCAATGACTAGAACCAGGAGCAGGGACATGGAAAAGAAGTTCAACATGTTCATGGACCAGCTCAGACAAGAAGGTTTCATCAAGACGGACACTAGTCCACTAAGCCCATTTGCGAGCAGTTATTGGGCCGATACTTTGAATCAGGATCCACTCATGATCCCGGACGATCCAGAAGGCGATCGACATATGGATTTGAAGCTCTTTGAGTCTAGTTTCCAGAACACTAAAGATCAGCCCAAGAATCCTTACCATTCGGACCAGAACGTCCAAACACTGAAGACATATCGGCTGGATCCTTTGCTGGCCGATAACACTAAGTGGCCACTCATCAAGCCCAGACTCGTGGCCCACTTATCTATGGTCGATTTCACTACACCAGAGATGACTTAGGCCCAAGGAAGGTCATTAGTTAGGTTTGTAAGTCGTTTGGTGCTCTTTTCCCAACTTTCGTTTTTATCCCACTGGGTTTTGCGAAGATGGGTTTTTACCGAGGCCAAACGACTTGCAACATTATTGGCCCAATTAATGACTCTCTGTAAGCCCATGAAGACCAGCTACACGAGGCCTCACTTCTATATCTCTTAAGTCTTTAATTATTTTGTAAACGGGCCTAAATTGTTAAGGACCCGTCTTGTTATTTCTTTTTCGTTTTATTTCTTTTTCTTTGGGGCGTGAGCTTGCTTTAAAAAACCCTAGGGCTTTGTCTTTCTCAGTCACGCAGACAATAAGAAATTTCTTGGTTATTTTCGAGTTTTTGTTCTTCACAAAAACGTTTTCTCTCTTTAGATCGTGAGTGAGTCCGGTCCTTAGGGAAACCCCTTGAAGTATCAAGAGACCGTCGCCTCTCTTGTGGTTCTCATCGCCCCACCAGCAACCTCCATCTTATCCCATTGACAGAAGAGAGAGACCTTAGTCCAGCTTCTTCAACACTTGAGCTCGTATCACATTGTCCCCAACCACTTCACACTTTGCATTCCCCTTTTCCTTCTTCCCATTTTTTTTCTTCTACTCGTTCCCAACAAGCACCCCAGGACTTCCCATCCTAGCTACCTTATTCCTAGACTAGCTTCTTGATGTTGGAGCTAGATCTACATGAGAACCTATCCTAGTCGCCTAAACCTAACACCGTTTGCCAAGTTTCCTAGAAAAATAGGCCTCTCCATCACTCACAAAAGTTTTTGGTTTGAAAGGAGGTTAAGTTCAACGATGTAGCACATCTTCATTCATGTGTTAACCGCTCGTCGTTGGTGTCATGGGTTTATTTATTGTTGGGCTTCTATTTTATTTGTCGGATTTGGGTTTTAATTTATGTTAACCTAGAAATATTTTGTCTCCAAGTCTTTTAATTAGGGTTTTAGCAAACTAGTATAAGTATCTTTCTTATTGTAACGTTGAACCTTGGTTTTTGATTAATAAAGAGAATTCTTCTCAAAACTTTCCGTCTACGAGTTCTTTGTTTTCTCAAGAAGAAAGCGTGAACTCTAAGCAACAAGCGTCTATCGAAATCCATTGATCTTCGACAAACCCTTGTTTACCCTCTGCAACAGTTGATATCAGAGCTAAACCGATCCACATCATGTCGTCGAAGAAGAATCTTCAACATCAACGGGAGGAACAGAACGACGCGTTTCAAGGAGCGCTAGCTGAGTTTCAAGAAGACTTACTCAACACGTTGCGAGTCACGCAGGGCCGGCTCAATCCTAGTGGGGGCCCTTGGGAAAAAAAAAATTTGGGGTATAAAAGGAAAAAAAAAAAATTGATGTTGAAGATTCTTCTTTGTAAAAAAATTGATGTTGAAGATTCTTCTTAGTAACTTTTTAGTAATAAAATAATTTTTTTTTTTTTTTACAAATTCGGGACCCATTTTTAGTGTTAAAAAAATGTGGGGCCCTGGGGCGGACTATAGAAGTTGTCTTTTGTTGGATAGAAGATGACTTGTACTGGATCCTTCAAGTGGAGCTTGAGGTTGTAAGCATATTTGCTTCCTATATTTCCCTTGAAGAACTTGGTTTTTGTTAGATAAGCTTCATCCATTCGCTCCATTTCTATCTTGTCAACTGCTAATTTGATCCATTTAGCCTTTTCTTTGGGTTGAATTTGAGTCTATCTTGAATTGGCTCAGCTCTTTTCCCATTTTCCTACATTTACTTAAAGAAGCCATGACTTTCAAGATGAGATATTGTTCCATGAGTAAGAAAGCATTTTAATCCATCAAGAACAATGTATTAGACCCAAATATCTAGACTAGATGCTTCTAACCGCACGAAAATACTCAAAGATGCTATCTTCAAAGCTTTTAGTGACATGAATCCAAATTTCAAAATTTCTCAAGCAAATGCACAAGTTGCTCCATAAATCCTAGTTATTCCCAAGGTGCCACGTTAAGTGAATGCATTTCTCAATCAATTCCAAGGAATTTTACATTCAAATCCAAGTTCTTTGTTTTCCATGAAAATGGTAAGTATTATGAGATAACCTTTGGATTTCATGCAAGAATGATTAAGACAATGATGAATGCACATACTATGGAGAAAACCGAGATTGGAGCAACTTGAATGAGCAAATTTGAGCAAGGGATGAAGAAGTTATGAACAAATGAAGAAAAACAAGAAAAAGAGAGAGAGAGAGAACTCGATTTTTCTTATCAAGGTGGGGAGTGATAACACCGTATTTTACAAGTTTTACTATCTATTTAAGAACGCTTTAATAAGTGTATCACTCGATTTTCTATGTTTAATTACGGTTTTTGCATATTTGTGGTTTCAAGACTCTTTTCAGGTTACTTAGGCGAAAACATTGCAAATTGGAGAAAAACCAGATTTTCGGCTTAGAGTCAAACCGTCAAAAATTCAATTGCCAAACAGGTTCTTCTCACCGTCTGATCCAGCCCAATTTTTGGGATATTCAAGAAGGACCAGCTACAATTCCATTTCAACAGATTCGAGGACGATCCAACGGTTCAATCAAAAGATACATGAAGATCAAGCTGAATGATCATGCCACTCCTAGAAGCATTCCATCCGCGGCAAGAAGCCTCCAACGGCGGCCAAGTGAAGATCCACCGCGGCAATACTCCATGGACCGCGGCCAAGGTGATTTCATCCCGTAAGCCTAATTTTCAAGTCTCGTTCAATTCCCGTCACTTAAAACCCTATAGACCGACGAAAGCAGAAGAGAATACCTATAAATATGCCTCTTAGAAAACCTAATTTTGTGTGCTTGCTTTTACACTATTTTTAGTTTAGTTTTGTTCTTGCTTTTAGTCTTAAACTCTTGTTCTTTACTTTTCAAGATTGGTTAAGAAGTTCTCACCGGAATTAGTTCTTAAAATCGTGAGGCTCCTTCATCAATCTTCTGCAATTTATTTAATCATGATTTTCACATCATCTATGTTCGAGTAGTTTCATTGTTGGGTTAATAGGAATTATCAAAGGAGAATTCTATGTTCAATAAGGATTTCACGAGATAAAACCCTACCCGATTTCTAGAGCTCTATCTTATGGATAGTTGTTAATGTTAAATCCAGCGTCATGAACTAGAGGTGAGTCATAGGTGTTAAGTACCACCAAAGGTGTTTGATCTAAAAACACTTGAATCGTTTATCCATAAGAGCGTGCGCATCATAAAATTTCGAAAGTATACTTACAGAGTGCCGTGAACTAAGAAGAACCAGTGCGAATAGCACGATCTTCCGCGCGACCAGAGACGAAAGCTACTGGTCGAGTGTATAGGTTGTTGGTGCGTAAGATGTACGAAAGTAGGCTACGCCATTTATTTCGTTCAGTTCGTGGAGTTAAAATATAGAAGGAGTTAATAAGAGATTAGGGACCGTGATTGAATCGAACATACCCTAAGATATTCATGTCGACCCAACACCGTTTTATTATTGTTTACAAATCGATTCTCTCTTTAGTTTATGCCATCGATTTTCTTAGTCTATTTTACAAGAAATTTTCCGTTTTACGTTCTTTACATTTTTGTGACAAAACCATTTATAAAATGTTATTCTCGTCTTAGACTTCCTTGCTATTCTCTGTCTAAGGGCTAGCAGAACATCTCTCTCTCTTTCTCCTTGTGGATCGATACCTAAATTACTACAACGCATGTTTGTGCACTTGCAGAACCTTTAGGTTTATAAATTTTAAACCTCAAATTTCGAAACCAATCCGACGCTATCAAGTTTTTGGCGCCGTTGCCAGGGAATTAATCGCTACAGTTTCTGCCACATCTTAGAGGTTAGTAAATCGACTTTAAGACAAACTTTTTTCTTTTTAATTTTTGGTTTTGTTTTTCTTCGTTTCAGCTTTGAAACATGAACTCACCTCTGGAGCGAAATGATTATTATGAGCAGGGTTGCTACGATCCATCTTGTGCTCACTACTCTCGCGATTCACACGTCAACTGTGACTCGTTCTACATGGATCGGAAACCGGCCCCGACCAACTACATTCAAGGACGCCACACGCCTCCTTACTACAAAGACGAGCCTTTTGCGTCTCAATTTGTCAACTTTCGACAACACACATACCGTCTTCCTCATCAAATCTTGAACCAGCACGAAGACAACTCAGAACTTAGCGCTAGTTTAAAGCGACTCTAAGCAATGATCAACAAAACTATCAACTTACAAGTTAGGTCTAAAACTGCTTTAAACGAGGAAGTAGACTCTATGTCCGTCGAATTCAACAAGAAGTTTGATGATCTTGCTGCCCACGTCAAAGTCATTGAAGAGCAGACCCTTAAAGACGCTGCAAAACTCAACGAGAGGATGAAACTCGGTGTGTATGGGTCGGCGCAGACTGTATCGGTGTACGTGACACTGATGCACACCACCAATACCAGATGGCCGAGGGACTGGGGAACTTGTATCGGTGTGCTCCTCCCCGATGCACACCACCGATACCAGATGGCCGAAATGACTTCTTCCATCAGGTCCATATCGAGGTGCTCCTCCCTGATGCACACCACCGATACTAGATTCTTGGCACTTCTCTTCTCCTCTTGATCACCTCCCTTTCTCCAAACAAGTTCCTATGGATCCATGGTCATCCTCCAAACTCCAATAAGCATCCAAATGTACCTAAAGACACCAAAATGTACCAAACCATGCAAGAACTATCCTAAGACGCACTAAACTCTAAAGTGGATGTAAATTAGACAAAAAAAATCTATGGAAAAGCAAGTGTTGGACAAAAAAAATCTAACTTAAATGCATGCTAGAATGGGATAAAATATGCAACTATCAACTCCCCCGAACTTGCATTTTGCTTGTCCGCAAGCAAACAAACAAGAACAAGTTGGAAAAGAGGTTGGAATGCAGGAGATCAAGTCCGAGAATATTAACAAAATAATTCAAATGAATGCCCTTGAGAGTAGTTATATGATGCACAAATAACCTATATTTCAAAAGATTTAGCCATACTCGTCGCTACACGAATCGGGTCTAAACCTTAGCATACACAAGCTTTCTTATTCTCCAACTCTTTGACATTCATTAAGTGCAATGATGAATCATGCTTATACAAATCAAGTGAACTCATTTGGCTAAGGGACAAGGTTCACTACAAGAAAACACAGTTTTTGCGACCACCAAAATAGTCACAAAATAGTCGTATATATTTGATCGCTAAATAAAGTGGTCACAAAACAGTCTCTCTTTTGTGACTAATATGTGACGCCCATTATCAGTCCTAATTTATAGACTGATTTGCGACTACTTATAAAAATATAATTAAAAACAAAAACAAAAAAAAAATCAAAAAAAAATATTTTTATTTATGAAATCAATTAATTACAGGGAAAAAAAACCACGCCGCCGGAAACCTCCCCTTCCGAACTCTTCTCCCCGTGTTACACCACCCATTCCGATCTCAGCTCCGAGAATCCTCTCTCTAACAGCCTCGTCTCCCTCTCTCCAACAGCCTCGTTACGGTGAGAAGACCAACCCTCGATCCGGTGAGAAGGAAACCCTAGTCGGGCCGACGGGCAACAAGGCCAGCCTCTCCTATCGTCACCGTCAGACTCCTCCAGAGCTGCTTTGGTCGTGAATCCTCCTCAGATCGCAACGCACACCCACCGAACCCCTCGCCGACTTCCACCACGAATGGCGGCTCAGATCTACAATTCCTCTCCGTTGACCGCTCACTGCCTTCTCCTCCTCCGAGGTGAAGCTTCTCGTTGACAACATCAGATCTGGAAAAAAAATGAGTTAGATAAACTCAATTAAAAAAGGAAAAAGAAGAAGAAAAGAAGAAGAAGAGAAGAAGAAGAAGATCGTACGAAGGAGAGAGAGAAAGAGAAGGAAGAAGGTCTTAGGAAGAGAGAGAAAGAGAAAAGTAAAATCAAGTAAAAAATAAAAAGATAAAGCAAGTGAGATCCTCCACTGTTGGATTAAATCAATCAATGGTGGATGATATCAATTCTTGTCTCAATGAACTAGCCAATGAGAAGCTTTCATTATTTTTGTCATTTTATCGTAAATTAGTCGCAAATTTGGGACTATTTTGTCACTACTATTAAAAAAACGACTAGAGTTGCTAAACAGTCGCAAATTTTAAACTATTTTTTGACTACTTATACATGTTATGAGTATAATCAAAAACTTTTACCCTAAACCCTAAACTTTAAGAACCTAGAAGATTTGAATATGACTTTACAATGATTTTGTATATATACGTTCAACAATATTTAAAACTTAAAAATAAGTAAATTTTGAGAGAATTTTTATCTTTCAAAATCATTTCTTATAAAACACATATACCACTTAGTACATGTTATGATTAGATTGAAATTTTTTTAAGTGTTATATTTTTGTATATTATTTGATGTTTATGTGTAATATATATTTTACAATATAAGATTTAGAGTTTATGATTAAGGGTTAGAGGTTTAGGGTTTATTATTTAGGATTTATAAAATAATAATTTTAAAAAAAATTGTAAGTATTGAAGTTTTGTATATTATTTGATGTTTATTTGTAAGATCTAGATTACAATTTAAGATTTAGATCAAGTTTATGATTAAGGGTTAGAGGTTTAGGGTTTAGGGTTAAGGGTTTGTGGTTTGAGTTTAAAATTTATTGATTTCTAAAAAAATCGAGTGGAGTTGCAAATTAGTCACAAATTTGAGACTATTTTGTGACTACTATTAAAAATTAGTTGCAGATTAGTCCCAAATTAATCACAAAAACTGAGTTTGCAAATTAGTATACATGTTACCCTAAACCCTAAACTTTAATAACCTATAAGGTTTGAATATCATTTTACAATGATTCTAGGTATATAGCTGTTCAAAAATATATTTTATAATTTAAAATTTAGAATTTATGATTAAGGGTTATAGGTTTAGGGTTTAGAATTTAGGATTTATAAAATGATTATATTTAAAAAAATTCTAAGTGTTGAATTTTTTTGTATATTATTTGATGTTTATTTTAAAAAATCGAGTGGGGTTGCTAAACCGAAGCAATCCAATCACAAATTTAGGACTACTTTTGCTAGTCTTTAAACGGTCCCAGATAAGCGACTCTGGTCTGACTAATTTTTTTAGTTGGTAATTTGGGACTATTGTGCATATGCTTTATGTGTAGTCGCTTATTAGTCGCAAATCAATCACAATAATGTCCCTCTTTTTCGCGACTAACAAAATAGTCGCAAATGGTAGTCACAAAAACTGTTTTTTCTTGTAGTAGTTTTGAGATAAAAACGATCTATAAATGTGGTAATTCCATAGCAAAAGATCTCTCAAGGAATAAATGAACTTTGGCAAAATGCTAAGGGTAAAAAGTAATTGATGCATACAAGGATAGACTTCCATCTACCCAATGTCCCAAATGATTTCAATCCTATTTCTAAGCCCCATGAATGTCACTCCTAAGCTACCCTTTTCCCAATGCAATTTTCCTTCATAAACCACACTATATCATCATGTCTTTTTCATTTAAGCACTTAGAGGAATTTTCTTCTTCACCTTTGATCAACAATTGGCATGGCTCATATCATTTTTCCTTCTTTAGCTCAACTTTTGCTTTCTTATTTAGTCTATTTCTTCATCCTTTGGATGCACTAGCAATTTTCGGCTACTTTTTTTTTTTGGTAACTGGAGACTATATTTTCTTTATCACTTAGAGCTATACCAAAATTTTTTTGCCAACCATTTCAATCATTAGATTTTCCCTTACTTCTTTTCCAAATTTTTTCCTCGTTTCCACCTTTTTTTTTCATTCCACCTCAAACTCCCAATCTATCTAGCCTAACCTATGCTTAGCCTGATGATGTGCGAGCTAACTCTACAAGAAACCCTTTACTTGTCGCTCTAAACCCAACACTTTTTGCTAAGTTCATTCGAAAAAAATATAGGCCTCACAAAACTCACTAAAAACGTAGGCATGAAAGATGGTTTAGTTAGAGACGAGGATAACCGTCCCAAAGGTGGGGATCAACTACTTGGACTAACAAGAGTGGTGAAAAGGAAGTTCAACTACATGGTAACAATGAGTCTAATTTTCAATGCATAAACATGATAATTACGAGTTAAAATTAAAGTTCAGTAAATAGATTTGGATTCAAATCAAAGCATGCTTCAAGCAGGACAAAGACATTCAAACCGCGAGATCAAATCATGGATCATCCTTAACTTCATGATCGTTCAAATGCACCAAAGAAATCTTAATGAGTGCATTAAAACAAGCTTTTAAGTTTATATTCTACATAGATAATCCTCCCAATGCAGGTGAATGCAACCCTATATGCATCTAGACTCAATCCTAATCATGCAAAATGCAACTACATGCTTTATTTTTGTGTTCAATTTCCAAATTTTTCGATGTTTATGATTTCTCTATGCACTTATATGTATGCATGAGACTCAAGTATGCAAAAAGGAAAACAAGAACACAAAACACAAGGTCAAAAGACACAAACTCTTCCCCCAAACTTGAATTGGACCGTCTAGGTGCAACAAAAGTCAAGGAGAAGGTGAAAATATGCAAGAATGTATGTACAATGAAAGAAATCTAGGATCATACCTTTAGATTGGGGAGAAGGAGTGGTGACGTTTGTGGAGGTTCCACGTAGCTCAAATTAACCATGCATCAAACACCACGACTTTTAAACCCATAAAATATATAAATATCAAACAAAAACATCAAAAGGAACTAGAAAAAGCAAAAATATATATACAAGGATAGTCATGGGAATGCCTCTCAAGAGCGTTTGTTTAACGTCACTAAGCTTGACGTTTCAAACCCCTTTAGGCGAGTGGAGAAGGAGTGGTGGAACTTCTTGGTTGGTCCGTGAACTCGAGAGTAAGGACCTTGCTCATGAACTCTTGAATACCCGATAGACCTTTTTCTTTGACTTTTTGTGTGATGAGCACTCTAACCTAGGCAAAAGGCTTGGACCGTCCTTTGCACTTGATCTTGTATTCGATAACCCCTTCTTCATACTTCCACGGTGTCAATGTCATAGTAGCGTGCTTAGGAAAAATGGGTTCATCCTCTTTGGACATGTTTGGTTTGCCTTTGACAAGGGTGGGAAGGTGGGAGTCATTTGGTTTCATCTTCTTAGCTTTGTTCCCTTTACCCTACTTTTTACCCTTGCTACTTTCAACCTAATTTTTCATAGTGGTATGGAAAATAGTTCCCAAACAATCATTATCTAATGCAAAGGCTTCTTCATCATTACCATAACTCAAAGCTTCCTCTTCATGAGATTCTTCCTTCTTCTCATTCACAATCTTGACCTCCTCTTGAGATTTCAACTCCGCACTAGTGATTGTGCCGCAAAAATCGGTTGAATAGGCCTTAATAGCGTAGAAGACCTTGGCATTGACGTTTTTGAGCAACACGGTACCCTCTTATTGGGAAAGTCGATGGTTCCACATACGGTGTTAAGGAAGGGTGTCCCTAGAATGAGAGGACGCTTCGGGATTGCTCCATCTCCACAACCATGAGGTCTGTTGGAACAAAACAATTTCCAACTTTGAGAGGATAGTCCTCAATCAATCCGAGTGGAAGCTTTAAGGAAGCATCTCCAAACATAATGGGGATTGAGTGTTGCTTCATGACTTTGATTCCAAGACTCTTAACCATCTCATAAGAGATCACATTCACACCCGCACTGGAATCACACAAAGCATCATTAATCTCCAAATCCCCAAGAGAGCAAGATATTGAGAATTTACCCTAATTTCCGAGCTTGGGAATAGATTTGGGCTTAAGTTTCGGTGCGCTTGGTGGGTCAAGGGTGTCCATAGTCTCTTCCACCATCTCTTGGTTTGCAAGGATGTCTTTAATGAACTCTTTGTATCATGGAACTTGAGTCAAGTCGTTCACATGAGGCAATGGAGCTCCAATCTTATATATAGTTGCTTTGAAGCTTGAAAGCACTTTTGTTTTAGCCTTGTGGGAAAACGTCCGGAAAATGGAACTTTGGGTTCAATCGTGGAAGGATCAATGCTAAAAGTCCCCTTCCTTTCAACCAAATGTGTAACCACGTCCTTCCCTTTGACCTCTTCCGTTAGAACCTTCTCAACCTCCACATGTCTAGGAACCACCAAATCTTCCTCTTTAGGACCATGGAGAAGAATCTCAATCTCTCTTATAGCTTCCTCACTCTGATCAATCGAATGCACCTCACGTGAAAGGATAGCATTGAAATACTCTTTTGGCCCTTCATCGAGTTTACCCTTGAGTTTCTCCATGGGTGATATTCTCATATTTTACCCGTTTTAACATGCATTTATGTTATTGTTTTGTGTCTCATGCAAGTGTCTTGCATAGTTTTTATAGCATTTTGGTCTTTATTAGGTGTTTGAATTTGGTCCTAGTAAGTTTTTCATGCATTTGAAGTGTTTTTAGGTGTTTTGGAGACACTTGATTATGTTTGGAGTTATGGAGCATAAGAGAAAGAAGAATCCGTCCGGAGTGTCTGAATGAACGGGTCGGATAAAGGGTTTCCAGTCAGATCCAGGTTCAATGGTCCTCATGAAAGTTGTAGAGAAAGAAGTTAGCTGTCTACAGGAGTTCGAATAAAGTTTTTCGGACGTGTGGTTTGAGAGATATGGCTGATTTACCAGAGACAGCTCCGCCTAGCCGAGACGGTTTCTTCAACACCGAGGTCACAAGTCGGTACAACAAATCGGTGTGGAAACAGGAGCTAAATGTCCTTAGCACCGATGTGTATCACCGATCAGTGACATCGGTATTGAAGCTTCAGGGGATTACACCGACGTCACAAGTCGGTGTGACTGATCGGTGTAACACTTATCTCACCCAAACTAGCCGAGCCCACCCGACGTGCCTGAAAGACCTGGCTGGACGAAGGGTCTCCAATCCGAATTAGTCTCGGTGTTCTTCACACAAATTGTAGCCACATGAAGTGGTTTGAGACCATTCCGAGATGTATTCCAGGAGATATTATGGTTTTACCAACCGGTGCTCTTCTCACCTCGACCCACTTTCAACCGTGTCAATACCCGGTTTGTCCCGTGTTGACCCGGTCCTCCCAGCTTCCTATAAATTGCAACAAGATCCAAATTTCATTCTAAGTCTTTTTCTTAAGCAAAAACCTCTCTTTTGGTGATTTGCAAAGTATTTGTAAGAAGATCTTAGTTTTTATTTATGCAATCTAAGTTCTATTAATCTAATATCATCTTTATTTATCCAATCTTTCATTTCCCTATTCATCTAATCATGAAATCAATCATCTCTCACATGGTATTTGAGGGTTTGTTCATTGTTAGTGAGTAGTTTATCTTAAGGCTCATGAGTGAGGTTGATTAGGTGTTTTCTTGAATGATTAAGGATATTTAGGACTTAGATCATCTTCTCCCTCTCTTATCTAATGCTCTTATTGCTAGATTAAGCTTGAGAGAGTTAATCTAGACCATAGGGCATTTCATGCACACCAAGTGTTTGATGAAATGCCCATACCAATTAGATAAGAGATTTTACTTGTTTAGCCTATGAGAGTAGTTGTTTAAAGAGTATTGTGGCCATTGGAATTCAGTACTAATGCTTGTTGATTAGCTTTTCACAAACGAGAGTTTGTTCTTCATTAGTTAATTAACAAGGTGATTAAGGCCATGAGAGTGGATTAGTCTTGTTTTATCATTCTAAACCTAGGGAGGAATGCTTGTTTGTGTGAATTATCACCCTTGATCAATCAATGAAGTCACCAAGTCAATAACCTCACCCTAGAGCTTGCTTTAATCATTAGTCAATCTCGTTTAGCACTTGTTAACTCGTTTACGTATTTGCTTTGCTAAATTTTAATTAGGTTGCTAGAACTTTAACACAAAACACTTTGTTTGCTTGAATTAGAGAGTATCTTGCATTCTTGTTGCATTGAACTAGACCCTAGATTGGATTGACACCTAAAACACTACAACGACATGTGTATTTAGGATTGATTCTTAAGTAGGTAAAATCTTATTTATCAATTGGCGCCGTTGCCAATTTGAGGTTCTAGTTTAGTCAATAGGATTTAGATTCTTTTTGAGATCAAACTTTTTATTTTCTTTGTTTACTAAAATCTCTATCTAGTTATCTCTTGTATATGCATGAACATGGACCAACACCCACCACCACCCGCCCGTAATGTTGTTGGTGCGGGTGATGCGGCCAATGCTTATGCAAACCGCCAAGGCATAAGATGGGTCTCATTAACATGGTCCAAAGTAAAAAGTTCCACGGCTTGCAAGTGGAAGACCCTTTGGATCATCTTGATCATTTTGATAGAGTTTGTGGCTTGACAAACATGAATGGGATCTCCGAGGATGGTTTCAAGCTTCGTTTGTTCCCGTTCTCCCTTGGCGACAAAGCACATCAATGGGAGCAAAATTTGCCTTAAGGGTCTATCACTACATGGAATGAATGCAAGATATCCTTCCTTGCCAAGTTCTTCTCACCTTCAAGGACGATCAAGCTAAGAATTGAGATCTCGAGCTTTACTCAACGCTCAATTGAGACTTTCAATGAGGCGTGGGAATGGTTTAGGAGCTACACCATGCAGTGTCCTCAACACCGTTTCAATGATGCTTCTCTATTGAGCACACTCTACCGAGGGACTCTTCCAAAGATAAGGATGTTGCTCGACACCACGTCCAATGGTAATTTCTTGGTTAAAGATGTGAATGAAGCGATGGCGTTGGTTCAGAACCTCGCCCAATGTGATGGAACCTATGGTGATGAGTATGATCACGCACACACGTGCGGTCGAGTTCGGCCCAAAATCACTTCGTTTGAAGCCCGCTTCAAGCCCACTTTCTTTTCTCTTCAAAGAATCCATAAGGACGACCAAAGAAAGAGTTGAAAACCTATAAATACATGTTTTAGAGACCCGCTTTCGTGGCCTCCATAGAACACCTTTTAGATTATTTTTTGCATTACTTTTTTAAGATTTTGTTCTTACATTCGAGATTGGTGAAGAAGTTATCTACGGAATTAGTTCTTAATATCGAGAGGCTCATTCATCAATCTCCTGCTCTTAATTTATTCATGCTTATGTTTTCTATAATCGTGTCCGAGTAGTTCTCTTGTTGGGAAAATGGATCTCAAGTGGCTTTCTTGGTTCGATTTATCATTAGGGTTTAGTTTAGGATATCGATTAGGATTCTTCATTCTATCCTTATTTTTAATGCATGCTTGCTTTATTTGCTACCTTACAACTGAATTTAGATATTTTTAGAGCTATGAAAGTATTGGATCTATATATTTGACCTAGGGTAGACGAGCAAAACCGTTACAAGATTTGAAAGTATACTTGTAGAGGGGTTGTGAGCGTTAACGACATTTGCTTGTTCATCATAATTGTTTGCGCGGCCGGAGACGAAAGCTACCGGTCGAGTACTTAAGTTATCGGTGTGTAGGATGTACGAAAGTAGGCTACACACCGTATTCGTGTTCAAAGCTCAAGAACCAAAAGACGACAAAAGTCGCATTAAAATTCCTAGCAAATTTCTTATGATAATCGACCATGATCCCTTGAGAGTTTCCGATTGCCCAACGCTTAGTGTATTTGTTTATAACCTCACTTTTAATTTTACACTTGCTTATTTGCTTTCTTATTTACTTGCTTAGGTTAGTTTAAATTCCAATATTGATTTGCTTACTAGATTATTTACTTGCTTGCTTTCTTATTTTCTCGCTTAGTTTAGTTTAAATACGTGACAAACCATAAACTTTATTTTTGTTTTAGATTTCCTTACTAACTTTCTTTCTAAGGTCTTGCAGAACTTCTTTCTCTCCCTGTGGATCGATACCTTAAGTCCTACAACACAAATATGTGCACTTGCAGACTTTTAGGTTTACAAATTTAAAAACGGAAGTTTCGGATAACAAATCCGATCGCATTAGTAACCGCCGGAAGGCCGTCTGGACCGACAGTGTTCCGAGCAGCCGAACACTTCGCAGCCACTTCCTACGAATGCGGATCTATCCAGTACTACTTCAAGCCGCCCCAAACTTCAGAACATAGGAAAGGGGGCTTCGCCTCATCGCCATCCACCTCACACTTCCTCTTACAATCGGAGATGGTTTTATTGAGCCGCAACTTTGCCCTGCCTTTAAACTTCGTCTTCACAGTTTCATTGATCCCAAGCTCCCAGTGCCATTTTTGCTATTAGAGAAAATAATCCAAAAAAATTAGGAACGATAAAAAATAGTAAGTTAAATAAAAACAATTAATTGTGAAAAAAAAAATTGAATTGTCGTTCAGGACCACACTACAATTTGAACCACGTTTCAATAATTTCGTTCGGGACCACACTATAATTATAATGAGGCTCGACGAAGAAACTTTTAATAGTATCGGACACACTCTGTCCGACAGAGGTATCAAGATCAAACTTGACAAATAAAACTAGAATTATTAGTAATTAAAATAAAATTAACAGGCAAACAATTTTTTTTTTTAGAAAACGTACCAAAATGTTCCTTGTGGCCCATGCGAATCTAACCGCTTTAAACCGGCACGACCTGGCTGCTGCAAAAGATCTTTGACCGTTTATTGCGCATATGGCAACGGGGGTCGAGGTGCTGGTGTTGGTGTTGGTGCAGGTGGAGGTGGTTGCGGTGTTGCAGTCTGAGTATCCACAGAATCAGGAACATCTGTATCGGTGAAAGAAGATGACGGGACCGTTCTCGGTCCTGACCCGCCCTGGTTCGTCAGAAACTGAACATAATGCATTTTACGCGGGGGCATCTAACATAAAAAAAATATTTGAAATTAGTAACTAAATTAATGAATTAAACAAATTACGACGATCCTAAAATTGCATTCTAATCATCCTAAATTATAAATTCAAATCCTACCTAAATTCCAATCCTAATATCTAATCCTATCTAATTTAATTGACAAAAATACCTTTTAGAGAGAGAGAGAGAGATTCGGCCGTCTAGAGAGAGAGAGAGAGAGAGAGAGAGAGAGATTGTGAGAGAGAATGAATGATCGAGGAAGAGAAATAGGGGCAAAAATATATATAGAGTTTGTGGCTGTTGTAATTTACCAGCGAAATTACGACGGATTTACATCGAATCCGTTGTAAAATTTTAACCGCAAATTTAACCAATCTGAATTTTCCCACACGCGGAAAATTAAATATTTTTGATTACGACGAAATTACGACGGTTTCGATGTAAATCCATCGTAAAATTTTAACCGTAAATTCAACCAATGTAAATTTTCCCACACGCGGAAAATTAAATATTTTTGATTACGACAAAATTACGACGGGCTCGATGTAAATCCGTCGCAAAATTTTAACTGCAAATTCAACCAATCTGAATTTTCACACAAGCGGAAAATTAAATATTTTTGATTACTACGGATTCGATCTAAATCTGTCGTAAAATTACCATCGAGATTATGACGGATCCGTCGTAAAATCGTTGTAATGAAATAATCATATACCCTAAAACTTAAATTACAATACACAAATGCATCCAAGATAAATTTGCATCCAAGACTTCTCATAGTAAACAACAAATTCAATAACGACGATTGAATCTAATTTATGGAAAATTTCCTTATATTACATAATAATGTATAACCTTTGTTTTTATAGGCATATAATGTTATTGATTTTAGTGAAAACTCAAACAAAATTATACAATGAGTATAAATTAGTTAAAACAAGATAAACGAAGAAAAACCAATCATATACAATATAATCAACCCAATAATCAGATTCAATTTTTTAAATAGGGTATAAGGTTTGAGTATTACGACGGGATTACGACGATTAGGGAACAGCCGTCGTAATATCGCCGTAATGTTGCGATGAGTTTACAACGGCTGAGCCCTAATCGTCGTAATTATGTTGTAAACCTCAAACCCTATACCCTAAGTACTCAAACCCTATACCTTAAATACCCAAGCCCTTATACACAAAAAAACATAATTGTAGACTTGAGAGAGAGAGAGAGGAAGAAAGATTAAGTTATGAAATAGATTATTTTTATTACACCAAGCAATTACATAATAAATGAATCAGACTCACCATCTTCTTCATTGGGTTCATCATCTTCATGTTCATCATCATCATCACTACTCTCTTCAAACTCATCGGAATCGCCTTCTTCTTATGTGTTGTCTGGTAGATATTCAAGTTTCATGTTTTAGAGATCAATTAAGAGAACGTTGTCCATAATCTTCGGTTCTGTAATGTCACAACAAGAATCTTCTTGCATAGGAAGATCGTCAACACCAAAAAATTTATCCCTTTGGAGCTACTTTAATAATTGATAACCCTAAGATCCCAGTAGTTCGAACTCGCGGATATGGAACAAATGCAACTTGTTATGCTTGTGATGCTAGGATAAATGGCTCAAACTTGTTGTATCGAAATGATTTGTTCACGTCAACCACACCAAATTTTTTAATTCACACCCCTCGACCTACTGTTGGATCGAACCAATCACATTTGAAGAGAACGCCTTTCATCCTAACCAAGCCGGGGTACTTCACTTCTATTATTTCCTGCAACATCCCATAATAATCTATTTAACCCCTAGCACATACTCCGTAGTTGATAGTTTCCCGACGAATGCCGTACTTGTATTCATGAAACGCATAACCACGAGTGAAATACATGGGTATGGTCGTTATCTTCGAGATGGGGTCTTGTAGTAACTCATGAAACCATATTGGATATGCTGGGTCGTCTTGATCCAAGGTGCAAAGTGACGATCTTGACGAACGTTTATTTCATCATCTGAAACACCTTCAATGCATTATCGTACCTGGCTAACAAATAAGCTGCAAAATACAGCTCATGCTCTTCTCTCCTTGGACCTCTCGTGTCCCGAACTCCCTCCTTCGAGCAAGCTGCCTTCTCTATAGATACTCAAGCTTCATATGAGCTCTCAAGCGACTTGGAACCAGATTCATATGCGCCTTGCAAGGTAATTCAAGCTCATGACGAAGCCTCATCCTCTTCATCAACAACAGTTCAAACGAGCCCACCAAGGAGGATCTACATGCCTCATTGCTTTGACACCACTAACTACTACGTTGAGCCCTACTCATCATTTGAACTGACACCTCCAGCAATTCCAATACCGGAAGAGCCAAAGATACAAAGCATCTTGAGAGAGAGATTGATCGAGTTTAACTACTTTATGAAGTCAATCCCGATGCACATTTCTTTCGAAGAAGTTTGGGAAAAAGGACCTCTATACGCTTTCTTCCGCTACATCAATGAGAGCAAGGAAGACATTCATATCTACTTCATGAGACCAAGACGCTCAACTACACCATAAGGTACGTCTTATGCTATTCACATATTTCATCCCGAGAAGTACCAAGAGTGCCCGAACAAGATTAGTTGGGAGAAGTTTGAAGAATTCAACAACGTGGTTCGTGATCAACCTCGAGATACTACTTTTGCTAGAGCTTGCATAGACCACACGATTGTTCATTTCTTTTGTGAAAGCAAAGAGTCAATCTTAGAGATAGAAGATCTCTTTGATACAAGACTTTTTAGTCTCTAGGAGGTATCAATAACTCCAATACGTGTAGTATGAATGTTATCAATCCATAAAGGAATTTATCCTAAACACTAAGAATGCAAGGGACAATTGTAAGTTAAGCTAAACAAGTGGTTTGTTATTAAGTATCCAATTTAGAATTAAGCAAAAGCACTAAGCAAGATTGTAAATCAATAAGCAAAAGCGAATCTAGAGATAGGGTTATCGATATAAGAAGTCCCAAGTTCAATTCATGATGTTCATTAACTCAAACAAGCTAATCCCTTTTCTTTTTCCTTAAACTTTTTCAATTATTACATACATCTATTTATTCGTCCTTACTCAATTTATTTCACACTGAGGACAGTGCGATTTAAGTATGGGGGAGGATTAAATTCCTTACTAATCACCTTTTCTCTCATGAGTCTTTGTATTTTGCTTTTTTCGCGCTTTTCTTTACAAAAATTAAAGTTTTTCAAAAAAGTAAGAATACATTTTGAGGGAATGATAAAAGGAATCCATGACGATAACCGACCAATGTGCTTCTACGCTATTTCCTAGTAACATGCTCTTTCGTAATTTGATTTTAGACTAGGCGGTAGCTGGAATTTCTCTTAATGCAAAATCTCCAGAGGAATTTAGATCGTAGAGATTCTTTCGGTTGGAATATACTAGCTTTATTATACTTGAACTTTAATCTTGACTTAATTTTCTCATCAAAGGTTTATGCAAAGATAACGAATCATACATTCATGACGTTCTTCTACCTTTTACCACTATTTGTCGTACATGAATGGCCAACTCATCTTTAGTTGGTACCCCACCCAAAACTTAACCATTTTTCAAACCTCATTCAACTCTATTTGTGTCTTATGTGCAGATATGTGCAAAAACGCCGGAGAGGGAGGAACGACACGGTTTTCAGTCACTAAAGATGAAGATTATACGAAATTGGTGAATGGGAATTCACCGAAGATAAGAATTTGGTTCTGCCTTCGAAAACTCAAAAACATGGTAAACTTGCGTGCCCCTAAGACACTATCTCAATAAAGGCTTTCCCTCTTTCGGAAAAAATTAAAAATAAAAAAAATAAAAAAATAATTGAAACCAAAAGGAAACAAAAGCCTAAATATAGTCTAGGTTGGTCGAAATTATTATGAGGCATTCATGGTTCGTTTGGGAGAAGTTTGTCATTCCGAGCCCACAAAAAATTCTATGTCTAGGGGAATGACATAAGACTTATGTTCTTGGAAAAAGGACGAACTGCAATATTTTTACGCAAGAAGAAGTCATTGGAAGCTGTGGATATTAATAGGTCCTTCCTCTCTTGATGTTTTGAATAAAATCTCGCTCCCTCCCGAAACACTTTTAACCTCACCTCTAAATGCCTTTAATACCTAGCATCGACTGTCTTGGTTTAATTTTTTTGATGAGAATTTCACGTTTGCACTTAATGAATTTAGAGAGCTAGTTGACCTGTTTTTTGGATTTTGAAAGTTTATATTTCGTATGACAGATACCGTGGACTAGTGTTACAAAAACTTATGGTGATAAATTTCTAGGCTAGGTTGCGTTTGATATAGTGTTTAGGGTTTGTTTAGAAGGACGGTCTCCGAGATTTCTATTCTCTATGATTTTTGTTTGATCATTTCCAAGCTTAAGCTTTGTCTTGTTTGAGGACAAACAAGGTGCAAGTCCAGGGGTGTGATAACACCGTATTTTTACCCGTTTTACTATCTATTTAAGAACCCTTTATTAAGTGTTTCACTCGCTTTTCTATGTTTTATTACGGGTTTCGCATATTTGTAGTTTCAAGACTCTTTTCGGGTTACTTAGGCGAAAAATCATATTTTCGGCTCATAGTCAGACCGTCAGAATTTCAATTGCTAAAGAGGTTCTTCTCACCGTCTGATCCAGCCTAATTTTTGGGATATGCAAGAAGTACCAGCTACCTTTCCATTCCAACAGATTTGAGGACGATCCAACGTTTCAATAAAAAGATACATGAAGATCAAGATGTCTGATCTGGCCACTCCTAGAAGCATTCCAGCTGCGGCCAAGAGGCCATCCGCCGTGGCAAGAAGCCTCCACTGGCGGCCTAGTGAAGATCCACCGCGGCCAGACTCCATGGACCCGCGGCCAAGGTAATTTCGTCCCGTAAGCCCAATTTGCAAGGCCCGTTCAATTCCCGTCACTTAAAACCCTAAAGACCGACGAAGGCAGGAGAGAAAACCTATAAATATGCCTCTTAAAATATCTAATTTTGTGTGCTTGCTTTTAAAAAAATTTTAGTTTAGTTTTTTTCTTGCTTTTACTCGTAAACTCTTGTTCTTTACTTTTCAAGATTGGTGAAGAGGTTCTCACCGGACTTAGTTCTTAAAATCGTGAGGCTCCTTCATTAATCTCTTGCAATTTATTTAATTATGATTTTCACTTCATCTATGTTCGAGTAGTTTCATTGTTGGGTTTAAAGGAATTATCAAAGGGGAATTCTATGTTCGATAAGGATTTCACGAGATAAAACCCTAGCCGATTTCTAGAGCTCTTTCTTACGGATAGTTGTTAATGCTAAATCTAGCATCATGAACTAGACATGATTCATAGGTGTTAAGTACCACCAAAAGTAATGGATCTAAAAACACCCGAATAGTTTATCCATAAGAGCGTGAGCGTCATAAGATTTTCAAAGTATACTTACGAAGTGCCGTGAAATAAGAACCAGTGCGAACAGCACGATCTTCAGCACGGCCAGAGACGAAAGCTACTGGTCGAGTGTATAGGTTGTTGGTGTGTAGGATGTACGAAAGAAGGTTACACCGTTTATTCAGTTCAGTTCATGGAGTTGAAATCTAGAAACAATTACTAAGAGCTTAGGGACCGTGATTGAATTGAACATGCCCTAAGATATTCATGTCGACCCAACACCATTTTATTATTGTTTACAAATCGTTTCTCTCTTTAGTTGATGCCATCGATTTTCTTAGTCTATTTTACAAGCAGTTTTCCGTTTTACATTTTCGTCACAAAAACCCTTATAAAAACTTATTCTCCTCTTAGACTTTCTTGCTATTGTCTGTCTAAGGTCTCGCATAACAGCTCTCTCTCCCTGTGGATCGATACCTAAAATACTACAACGCACGTCTATGCACTTGCGTAATTTTTAGGTGTATAAATTGAAAACCTCAAGTTTCGGAACCAATCCGACGCTATCAAGGTTTTGGCGCCATTGCCAGAGAGTTAATCGCTACAGTTATTGCCACACCTTAGAGGTTAGTAAATCGACTCTAAGACAAACATTTTATAAAAAAAATTTGGTTTTGTTTTTCTTCGTTTCAGATTTGATACATGAACTCGCCTCTGGATCAAAATGACTACTACGAGCAGGGTGTCTACGACCCATCTTGTGCTCACTACTCTCACGATTCACACATCAATTGTGACTAATTGGAGGCTCGGGCTCAGGCCAGGGGGATCTGGCCTGAGGTTCTCGCATCCCAGGTCGAGTGCTGGGCTTAATTGGAGGCCCGGGCTCGGACCGGGAGGGCTCAGGATGGGTGTTTCTTTCCCTGGGTTGAGTTCCAGCACAGTTTGAGGTGCAAGCTCGGGCTGGAACTCTTCTAGGCCGATTTCAGCACCCAATGTTGGACCACTTCTCTGCTCTTCGTCAAAAACGTATTTTTGTATTTTTAAAACTTTTTTGAAAAAATCATAAAAATGAAAATCAAATAACTAAGGATTTAATAGATTTATAAATATTAAAATAAAATGAAAAACCATTTTGGGTTGCCTCCTACACAGCGCTTGTTTTAAGTCGTTAGCTCGACTCCTTTTCAGCTTAAGCGGATGATGAATCCACTAAAGGAAGTGAATCTCCTTTAGCTTCGTTTGTCTCTGCACTCGGAGGGTCGGTAGGGATTGTGAGCTCCTAAAACTTTCCTCCAATGTCGCTTTTAAGAATGAACGCCATTGGAAAAAGCTTCAAAGTGTTTTCGAGCTTTCTCTTAATGGTTTCCTCGTCTTTTGCATCCATATCTTTGGGGAGCACGATTTGTATCTTTGCAAAAAGACTTTGTCACATATTTAGGCTTCACTTTAGTCTCTCCCCCGTCCTTCTTTACCACAGTAGGTGTCAAGACGAAAAAAATATCCTTGGAGACGCCTTTACGGTCTATTTTCGCCGGTTTGGCCTTTAGCTTTGGTTTCACATGTGGATCGCCTTCCTTGACGTTTTGGAGATAAGTACGATTTTTCCTACTAGGAATCAATCCTTAAGTATGCTCATGTCATTGGAATACTTTAGGTGTCAATCCAATCGGGGTTGAGTTTAATACAACAAGAATACAAGAAACTCTATAATTTAAGCTAAACAAGTGAAGTTGATTTTTATATTATCCTAAATGAAGCTTAATAGAAAGGAAATAAATAAGAAAAAGCTAAAAAATTAACTAAACGAGATTAAGATGATAATAAAAAGGGAACCCTTGGGTGAGGTTATTGATTGGGGGATCTAATAGCTAATCTATGATGTCTAAGCAATTAAACAAATGCTAATCCTTAAGTCTTGATCATTAATTAAGACTAATCCACTCTTATGATACTAATCATTTAATGAAAAACTCTCATTTGTGAAAAAGTAATTACCAAGCATTAATAACAAAAGATCAATCAATCAAAATGCTTTTTAAACCTCACATAGGTTAAACAAACAAATTCTTTATTTAGCTCTTTGAGGAATTTCATCAAACACCTTGTGGGTGTAAAATTTTCTAATATCTAAATCAACTTTCTCAAGCTAATCCAGCATTATGAACACTAAATAGAGAAGAAAAACAAGAATCTATAACATAGGCATCAAAGATTAACCATAGAATCCCCCTAATCTACCACACCCATAAGTTCTAAAAAAGACTACTGACTAATCATGAAGAACACACCAAATCTCATGAAAGAGGTGTTGTTAATCATGATTAGAGCTTAAAAAAGATGAAAGATTAATCAAAACAAACTCTAAATTGTATTCAAATCCAAAGATCTTTTACAAAGAACTCTTCTCTCTCAAAAAGGAATTGATTTTCCTAGGAGAAAACAAGATAGCTCAAATTTATGTCTAAATGCCTTAAAATAGAAAAACTGGGTCAAACTTGGTCAACCCGGAACAAACCGGGTCTTGACCCGGTGGGTATGCGTCGGCGCAGACTGTATCGGTGTACGTGACACTGATGCACACCACCGATACCAGATGGCCGAAATGACTTCTTCCATCAGGTCCATATCGAGGTGCTCCTCCCTGATGCACACCACCGATACTAGATTCTCGGCACTTCTCTTCTCCTCTTGATCACCTACTTTTCTCCAAACAAGTTCCTATGGATCAATGGTCATCCTCCAAACTCCAATAAGCATCCAAATGTACCTAAAGACACCAAACCATGCAAGAACTATCCTAAGACGTACTAAACTCTAAAGTGGATGTAAATTAGACAAAAAAAAATCTATGGAAATGCAAGTGTTGGACAAAATTTTTTTAACTTAAATGCATGCTATAATGGAATAAAATATGCAACTATCAACTCCCCCGAACTTGCCTTTTGCTTGTCCGCAAGCAAACAAACAAGAACAAGTTGGAAAAGAGGTTGGAATGCGGGAGATCAAGTCCGAGAATATTAACAAAATAATTCAAATGAATGCCCTTGAGAGTAGTTATATGATGCACAAATAACCTCTATTTCAAAAGATTTAGCCATACTCGTCGCTACACGAATCGGGTCTAAACCTTAGCATACACAAGCTTTCTTATTCTCCAACTCTTTGACATTCATTAAGTGCAATGATGAATCATGCTTATACAAATCAAGTGAACTCATTTGGCTAAGGGACAAGGTTCACTACAAGAAAACACAGTTTTTGCGACCACCAAAATAGTCACAAAATGGTCGCAAAAGACTCATTTGCGACTATTTTGGGACTAAACAAAATAGTCGCATATATTTGATCGCTAAATAAAGTGGTCACAAAGCAGTCGCTCTTTTGCGACTAATATGTGACACCCATTATCAGTCCTAATTTATACACTGATTTGCGACTACTTATAAAAAAAATAATTAAAAACAAAAACAAAAATCAAAAAAATATAATTTTATTTATGAAATTAATTAATTACATGGGAAAAAACCACGCCGCCGGAAACCTCCCCTTCCGAACTCTTCTCCCCGTGTTACACCTCCCGTTCCGATCTCGGCTCCGAGAATCCTCTCTCCAACAGCCTCGTCTCCCTCTCTCCAACAGCCTCGTTCCGGTGAGAAGCCCAACCCTCGATCCGGTGAGAAGGAAACCCTAGTCGGGCTGACGGAAAACAAGGCCAGCCTCTCCTATCACCACCGTCAGACACCCCCAGAGCTGCTTTGTTCGTGAATCCTCCTCAGATTGTAACGCACACCCATCGAACCCCTCGCCGACTTCCACCACGAATGGCGGCTCAAATCTACAATTCCTCTCCGTTAACCGCTCAATGCCTTCTCCTCCTCCGAGGTGAAGCTTCTCGTTGACAACATCGGATCTGGAAAACAAAATGAGTTAGATAAACTCAATTAAAAAAGGAAGAGAAGGAAGAAGAAGAAGAAGATCGTACGAAGGAGAGAGAGAAAGAGAAGGAAGAAGATCTTAGGAAGAGAGAGAAAGAGAAAAGTAAAATCAAGTAAAAAATCAAAGATAAAGCAAGTGAGATCCCCCACTGTTGGATTAAATCAATCAATGGTGGAGGATCTCAATTCTTGTCTCAATGAACTAGCAAATGAGAAGCTTTCATTATTTTTGTCATTTTGTCGCAAATTAGTCACAAATTTGAGACTATTTTGTCACTACTATTAAAAAAAACGACTAGAGTTGCTAAACAGTCGCAAATTTTAAACTATTTTTTGACTACGTATACATGTTATGAGTATAATCAAAAACATTTACCCTAAACCCTAAACTTTAAGAACCTAGAAGATTTGAATATGACTTTACAATGATTTTGTATATATACGTTCAACAATATTTAAAACTTAAAAATAAGTAAATTTTGAGAGAATTTTTATCTTTCAAAATCATTTCTTATAAAACACATATACCACTTAGTACATGTTATGATTAGATTGAAATTTTTGTAAGTGTTATATTTTTGTATATTATTTGATGTTTATGTGTAATATATATTTTACAATATAAGATTTAGAGTTTATGATTAAGGGTTAGAGGTTTAGAGTTTATCATTTAGGATTTATAAAATAATAATTTTAAAAAAAATTGTAAGTGTTGAAGTTTTTGTATATTATTTGATGTTTATTTGTAAGATCTAGATTACAATTTAAGATTTAGATCAAGTTTATGATTAAGGGTTAGAGGTTTAGGGTTTAGGGTTAAGGGTTTGTGGTTTGAGTTTAAAATTTATTATAAAACACATATACCACTTAGTACATGTAAGATTTAGATCTTTCAAAATTATTTATTATAAAACACATATACCACTTAGTACATGTAATGATTAGATTGAAATTTTTTGTAAGTGTTATATTTTTTGTATATTATTTGATGTTTATGTGTAATATATATTTTACAATTTAAGATTTAGAGTTTATGATTACGGGTTAGAGGTTTAGGGTTTATAATTTAGGATTTATAAAATAATAATTTTAAAAAAAATTGTAAGTGTTGAATTTTTTGTATATTATTTGATGTTTATTTGTAAGATCTAGTTTACAATTTAAGATTTAGATCAAGTTTATGATTAAGGGTTAGAGGTTTAGGGTTTAGGGTTTAGGGTTTAGGGTTTGTGGTTTGAGTTTAAAATTTATCGATTTCTAAAAAAAATCGAGTGGAGTTGCAAATTAGTCACAAATTTGAAACTATTTTGTGACTACTATTAAAAATTAGTTGCAGATTAGTCCCAAATTAATCACAAAAATTGAGTTTGCAAATTAGTATACATGTTACCCTAAACCCTAAAGTTTAATAACCTATAAGGTTTGAATATCACTTTACAATGATTCTAGGTATATAGCTGTTCAAAAATATATTTTACAATTTAAATTTAGAATTTATAATTAAGGGTTAGAGGTTTAGGGTTTAGAATTTAGGATTTATAAAATGATTATATTTAAAAAAATTCTAAGTGTTGAATATTTTTGTATATTATTTGATGTTTATTTTAAAAAATCGAGTGGAGTTGCTAAACCGAAGCAATCCAGTCACAAATTTGGGACTACTTTTGCTAGTATTTAAACGGTCGCAGATAAGCGACTCTGGTCTGACTAATTTTTTTAGTTGGTAATTTGGGACTATTGTGCATATGCTTTATGTGTAGTCGCTTATTAGTCGCAAATCAATCACAATAATGTCCCTCTTTTTTGCGACTAACAAAATAGTCGCAAATGACAAAATTGTCGCAAATGGTAGTCACAAAAACTGTTTTTTCTTGTAGTAGTTTTGAGATAAAAAACGATCTATGAATGTGGTAATTCCATAGCAAAAGATCTCTCAAGGAATAAATGAATTTTGGCAAAATGCTAAGGGTAAAAAGTAATTTATGCATACAAGGATAGACTTCCATCTACCCAATGTCCCAAATGATTTTAATCCTATTTCTAAGCCCCATGAAGGTCACTCCTAAGCTATCCTTTTCCCAATGCAATTTTCCTTAATAAACCACACTATATCATCATGTCTTTTTCATTTAAGCACTTAGAGGAATTTTCTTCTTCACCTTTGATCAACAATTGGTATGGCTCATATCCTTTTTCCTTCTTTAGCTCAACTTTTGCTTTCTTATTTAGTCTATTTCTTCAACTAGAGACTATATTTTCTTTATCAGTTAGAGCTATACCAAAACATTTTTGCCAACCATTTCAATCATTAGCTTTTTCCTTACTTCTTCTCCAAATTGTTTCCTCGTTTCCACCTTTTTTTTTCATTCCACCTCAAACTCCCTATCTATCTAGCCTAACCTATGCTTAGCCCGATGATGTGCGAGCTTACTCTACAAGAAACCCTTTCCTTGTCGCTCTAAACCCAACACTTTTTGCTAAGTTCATTCGAAAAAAATAGGCCTCACAAAACTCACTAAAAACGTAGGCATGAAAGATGGTTTAGTTAGAGATGAGGATAACCGTCCCAAAGGTGGGGATCAACTACTTGGACTAACAAGAGTGGTGAAAAGGAAGAAGATAGCCCAAGTATGTCTATGGTAACAATGAGTCTAATTTTCAATGCATAAACATGATAATTACGAGTTAAAATTAAAGTTCAATAAATAGATTTGGATTCAAATCAAAGCATTCTTCAAGCATGACAAAGACATTCAAACCGCGAGATCAAATCATGGATCATCCTTAACTTCATGATCGTTCAAATGCACCAAAGAAATCCTAATGAGTGCATTAAAACAAGCTCTTAAGTTTATATTCTACATAGATAATCCTCCCAATGCAGGTGAATGCAACCCTATATGCATCTAGACTCAATCATAATCATGTAAAATGCAACTACATGCTTTATTTTTGTGTTCAATTTTCAAAATTTTCGATTTTTATGGTTTCTCTATGCACTTATATGTATGCATGAGACTCAAGTATGCAAAAAAAGAAAATAAGAACACAAAACACAAGGTCAAAAGACACAAACTCTTCCCCCGAACTTGAATTGCATCGTCTCGGTGCAACAAAAGTCAAGGAGAAGGTGAAAATATGCAAGAATGTATGTACAATGAAAGAAATCTAGGATCATACATTTTGATTGGGGAGAAGGAGTGGTGACGTTTGTGGAGGTTCCACATAGCTCAAATTAACCATGCATCAAACACCACAACTTTTGAACCCATAAAATATATAAATATCAAACAAAAACATCAAAAGGAACTAGAAAAAGCAAAAATATATATACAAGGGATAGTCATGGGAATGCCTCCCAAGAGCGTTTGTGTAACGTCACTAAGCTTGACGTTTCAAACCCTTTTAGGCGGGTGGAGAAGGAGTGGTGGAACTTCTTGGTTGGTCCGTGAATTCGAGAGTAAGGACCTTGCTCATGAACTCTTGAATACGCGATAGACCTTTTTGTTTGAGTTTTTGTGTGATGAGCACTCTAACCTAGGCAAAAGGCTTGGACCGTCCTTTGCACTTGATCTTGTATTCGGTAACCCCTTCTTCATACTTCCACGGTGTCAATGTCATAGTAGCGTGCTTAGGAAAAATGGGTCCATCCTCTTTGGACATGTTTGGTTTCCCTTTGACAAGGGTGGGAATGTGGGAGTCATTTGGTTTCGTCTTCTTAGCTTTGGTCCCTTTACGCCTCTTTTTACCCTTGCTACTTTCAACCTCATTTTCCATAGTGGTATGGAAAAGAGTTCCCAAACAATCATTATCCAATGCAAAGGATTCTTCATCATTACCATACCTCAAAGCTTCCTCTTCATGAGATTCTTCCTTCTTCTCATTCACAATCTTGACCTCCTCTTGAGATTTCAACTCCGCAGAAGTGATTGTGCCGCAAAAATCGGTTGAATAGGTCTTAATAGGGTAGAAGACCTTGGCATTGACGTTTTTGAGCAACACGGTACCCTCTTATTGGGAAAGTTGATGGTTCCACATACAGTGTTAAGGAAGGGTGTCCCTAGAATGAGAGGACGCTTGCGGGATTGCTCCATCTCCACAACCATGAGGTCCGTTGGAACAAAACAATTTTCAACTTGGAGAGGATAGTCCTCAATCAATCCGAGTGGAAGCTTTAAGGAAGCATCTCCAAACATAATGGGGATTGAGTGTTGCTTCATGACTTTGATTCCAAGACTCTTAATCATCTCATAAGAGATCACATTCACACTCGCACCGGAATCACACAAAGCATCATCAATCTCAAAATCCCCAAGAGAGCAAGATATGGTGAATTTACCATGATTTTCGAGCTTGGTAATAGATTTGGGCTTAAGTTTCGGTGCGCTTGGTGGGTCAAGGGTGTCCATAGTCTCTTGCACCTTCTCTTGGTTTGCAAAGATGTCTTTAATGAACTCTTTGTATCGTGGAACTTGAGTCAAGTCCTTCCCATGAGGCAATGGAGCTCCAATCTTACACATGGTTGCTTTGAAGCTTGAAAGCACTTTTGTTTTAGCCTTGTGGGAAAACGT
Organism: Eutrema japonicum; assembly: GCA_030161315.1. NCBI lineage: Eukaryota > Viridiplantae > Streptophyta > Magnoliopsida > Brassicales > Brassicaceae > Eutrema > Eutrema japonicum. Next base: position 33,919,129 of record BSQW01000007.1, on the reverse strand, counting down.
CTGGAAAACGGAATTTTTGGTTCAAACGTGGAAGGATCAATGCTAGAAGTCCCCTTCCTTTCAACCAAATGTGTAACCACGTCCTTCCCTTTCACCTCTTCCTTTAGAACCTTCTCAACCTCCACATGTGTAAGAACCACCAAATCTTCCTCTTTGGGACCATGGAGAAGAATCTCAATCTCTCTTATAGCTTCCTCACTCTCATCAATCGAATGCACCTCACGTGAGAGGATAGCATTGCAATACTCCTGTGGTCCTTCATCTAGTTTACCCTTGAGTTTCTCCATGGGTGATATTCCCATATTTTACCCGTTTTAACATGCATTTATGTTATTGTTTTGTGTCTCATGCAAGTGTCTTGCATAGTTTTTTTTATAGCATTTTGGTCTTTATTAGGTGTTTTCATTTGGTCCTAGTGAGTTTTTCATGCATTTGGAGTGTTTTTAGGTGTTTTCGAGACACTTGATTATGTTTGGAGTTATGGAGCATAAGAGCAAGAAGAGTCCGTCCGGAGTGTCTGAATGAACGGGTCGGCTAAAGGGTTTCCAGTCAGATCCAGCTTCAATGGTCCTCATGGAAGTTGTAGAAGAAGGAGTTAGCTGTCTACAGGAGTTCGAATTAAGTCATTCGGACGTGTGGTGTGAGAGATATGGCTGATTTACCAGAGACAGCTCCGCCTAGCCGAGACGGTTTCTTCAACATCGAGGTCACAAGTCGGTACAACAAATCAGTGTGGAAACAGGAGCTAAATGTCCTTAGCACCGATTTGTATCACCGATCAGTGACATCGGTATTGAAGCTTTAGGGGATTACACCGACGTCACAAGTCGGTTTGACTGATCGGTGTAACTCTTAACTCACCCAAACTAGCCGAGCCCACCCGACGTGCCTGAAAGACCTGGCTGGACGAAGGGTCTCCAATCCGAATTAGTCTCGGTGTTCTTCCCAAAAGTTGTAGCCACATGAGGTGGTTTGAGACCATTCGGAGATGTATTCCAGGAGATATTGTGGTTTTACCAACCGGTGCTCTTCTCACCTCGACCCACTTTCAACCGTGTCAATACCCGGTTTGTCCCGTGTTGACCCGGTCCTCCCAGCTTCCTATAACTTGCAACAAGATACAAATTTCATTCTAAGTCTTTTTCTTAAGCAAAAACCTCTCTTTTGGTGATTTTCTAAGTATTTGTAAGAAGATCTTGGTTTTTATTTATGCAATCCAAGTTCTATTAATCTAATATCATCTTTCTTTATCCAATCTTTCATTTCCCTATTCATCTAATCATGAAATCAATCATCTCTCACATGGGATTTGAGGGTTTGTTCATTATCAGTGAGTAGTTTAACGTAAGGTTCATGGGTGAGGTTGATTTGGTGTTTTCTTGAATGATTAAGAATGTTTAGGGCTAAGATCATCTTCTCCCTCTCTTATCTAATACTCTTATTGCTAGATTAAGCTTGAGAGAGTTAATCTAGACCATAGGACATCTCATGCACACCAAGTGTTTGATGAAATGCCCATACCAATTAGATAAGAGATTTTAATTGTTTAGCCTATGAGAGTAGTTGTTTAAAGAGTATTATGGCCATTGGAATTCAATATTAATGCTTGTTGATTAGCTTTTCACAAACGAGAGTTTGTTCTTGATTAGGTAATTAGCAAAGTGATTAAGGCCATGAGAGTGGATTAGTCTTGTTTTATCATTCTAAGCCTAGGGAGAAATGCTTGTTTGTGTGAATTAGCACCCTTGATCAATCAATGAAGTCACCAAGTCAACAACCTCACCCTAGAGCTTGCTTTAATCATTAGTAAATCTCGTTTAGCACTTGTTAACTCGTTTACTTATTTGCTTTGCTAAATTTTAATTAGGTTGCTAGAACTTAAACACAAAACACTTTGTTTGCTTGAATTAGAGAGTATCTTGCATTCTTGTTGCATTGAACTAGACCCTAGATTGGATTGCACCTAAAACACTACAACGACATGTGTATTTAGGATTGATTTTTAAGTAAGTAAAATCTTATCTATCAATTGGCGCCGTTGCCAATTTGGGGTTCTAGTTTAGTCAATAGGATTTAGATTCTTTTTAAGATCAAACTTTTTATTTTCTTTGTTTACTAATCTCTCTATCTAGTTATCTCTTGTATATGCATGAACATGGACCGACACCCACCACCACCCGCCCGTAATGTTGTTGGCGCGGGTAATGCGGCCAATGCTTATGCAAACCACCAAGGCATAAGATGGGTCTCATTTACATGGTCCAAAGTAAGAAGTTCCACGGCTTGCAAGTGGAAGACCCTTTGGATCATCTTGATCATTTTGATAGAGTTTGTGGCTTGACAAACATGAATAGGATCTCCGAGGATGGTTTCAAGCTTCGTTTGTTCCCGTTTTCCCTTGGCGACAAAGCACATCAATGGGAGCAAAATTTGCCTTAAGGGTCTATCACTACATGGAATGAACGCAAGAGATCCTTCCTTGCCAAATTCTTCTCACCTTCAAGGACGGCCAAGCTAAGAATTGAGATCTTGAGCTTTACTCAACGCTCAATTGAGACTTTCTATGAGGCGTGGGAAAGGTTTAGGAGCTACACCATGCAATGTCCTCATCACCGTTTCAATGATGCTTCTCTATTGAGCACACTCTACCGAGGGACTCTTCCAAAGATAAGGATGTTGCTTGACATCACGTTCAATAGTAATTTCTTGGCTAAAGATGTGAATGAAGCGATGGTATTGGTTGAGAACCTCGCCCAATGTGATGGAACCTATGGTGATGAGTATTATCACGCACACACGTGCAGCTAAGTTCGGCCCAAAATCACTTCGTTTGAAGCCCGCTTCAAGCCCACTTTCTTTTCTCTTCAAAGAAACTCTAAGGACGACCAACGAAAGAGTTGAAAACCTATAAATACATGTTTTAGAGACCCACTTTCGTGGCCTCCATAGAACACCTTTTAGATTATTTTTTGCATTACATTTTTAAGATTTTGTTCTTACATTCGAGATTGGTGAAGAAGTTATCTACGGAATTAGTTCTTAAAATCGAGAGGCTCATTCATCAATCTCCTGCTCTTAATTTATTCATGCTTATGTTTTCTTTAATCGTGTCCGAGTAGTTCTTTTGTTGAGAAAATGGATCTCAAGTGGCTTTCTTGGATCGATTTATCATTAGGGTTTAGTTTAGGATATCAATTAGGATTCTTCGTTCTATCCTTATTTTTAATGCATGTTTGCTTTATTTGCTACCTTACAACTGAATTTTGATATTTTTAGAGCTACGAAAGTATTGGATATATATATTTGACCTAGGGTAGACGAGCAAAACCGTTACAAAATTTGAAAGTATACTTGTAGAGGGGTTGTGAGCGTTAACGGTATTTGCTTGTTCATCATAACTTTTTGCGCGGCCGGAGACGAAAGGTACCGGTCGAGTACTTAAGTTATTGGTGTGTAGGATGTACGAAAGTAGGCTACACACAGTATTCGTGTTCCAAGCTTAAGAACCAAAAGACGACAAAAGTCGCATTAAAATTCCTAGCAAATTTCTTATGATAATCGACCATGATCCCTTGAGAGTTCCCGATTGCCCAACGCTTAGTTTATTTTTTTACAACCTCACTTTTAATTTTACACTTGCTTATTTGCTTTCTTATTTACTTGCTTAGGTTAGTTTAAATTCCAATATTGATTTGCTTACTAGTTTATTTACTTGCTTGCTTTCTTATTTTCTCGCTTAGTTTAGTTTAAATAAGTGACAAACCATAAACTTTATTTTCGTTTTAGATTTCCTTACTAACTTTCTTTCTAAGGTCTCGCAGAACTTCTTTCTCTCCCTCTGGACCGACAGTGTTCCGAGCAGCCGAACACTTCACAGCCACTTCCTACGAATGCCGATCTATCCAGTACTACTTCAAGCCGCCCCAAACTTCGGAACATAGGAAAGGGGGCTTCGCCTCATCGCCATCCACCTCACACTTCCTCTTCCAATCGGAGATGGTTTTATTGAGCCGCAAATTTGCCCTGCCTTTAAACTTCGTCGTCACAGTTTCATTGATCCCAAGCTCCCAGTGCCATTTTTGCTATTAGAAAAAAAAACCCAAAAAATAGGAACGATAAAAAATAGTAAGTTAAATAACAATAATTAATTGTTAAAAACAAAGTATCACGACAACATTTGAACCACGTTTCAATAATGTCGTTCGGGACCACACTACAATTGTAATGAGGCTCGACGAAGAAACTTTTAATAGTATCAGGCGCACTCTGCCCGACACATGTATCAAGATCAAACTTGAGAAATAAAACTAGAATTATTAGTAATTAAAATAAAATTAACAGCCAAACGATTTTTTTTTTGAAAATGTACCAAAATGTTCCATGTGGCCCATGTGAATCTAACCGCTTTAAACCGGCATGACCTGGCTGCTGCAAAAGATCTTTGACCGTTTATTGCACATATAGCAACGAGGGTGGAGGTGATGGTGTTGGTGTTGGTGCAGGTGGAGGTGGTTGCGGTGTTGCGGACTGAGTATCCACAGAATCAGGAACATCGATATCGGTGAAAGAAGATGACGGGACCGTACTCGGTCCTAACCCGCCCTGGTTCGTCAGAAACTGAACATAATGCGTTTTACGCGGCGTCATCTAACATAAAAAAAATATTTGAAATTAGTAACTAAATTAATGAATTAAACAAATTACGACGATCCTAAAATTTGCATTCTAATCATCCTAAATTATAAATTCCAATCCTAACTAAATTCCAATCCTAATTTGTAATCCTATCTAATTTAATTGACAAAAAATTATCTTTTAGAGAGAGAGAGAGAGATTCGGCCGTCTAGAGAGAGAGAGAGAGAAAGAGATTGTGAGAGAGAATGAATGATCGAGGAAGAGAAATAGGGGCAAAAATATATATAGAGTTTGTGCTGTTGTAATTTACCAGCGAAATTACAACGGATTTACATCGAATCCGTCGTAAAATTTTAACCGCAAATTTAACCAATCTTAATTTTCTCACACGCGGAAAATTAAATATTTTTGATTACGACGAAATTACGACGGTTTCGATGTAAATTCATCGTAAAATTTTAACCGTAAATTCAACCAATGTAAATTTTCCCACAGTCGGCAAATTATATATTTTTGATTACGACGAAATTATGATGGGCTCGATGTAAATCCGTCGTAAAATTTTAACCGCAAATTCAACCAATCTGAATTTTCCCACAAGCGGAAAATTAAATATTTTTAATTACGACGGATTCGATCTAAATCTGTCGTAAAATTACTATCGACATTACGACGGATCCGTCGTAAAATCGTTGTAATGAAATAATTCTATACCTTAAACCTTAAATTACAATACACAAAAGCATCCAAGATAATTTTGCATCCAAGACTTCTCATAGTAAACAACAAATTCAATAACGACGATTGAATCTAATTTATGGAAAATTTCCTTATCTTACATAATAATGTATAAACTTTGTTCTTATAGGTATATAATGTTATTGATTTTAGTGAAAACTCAAAAACATTATACAATGAGTATAAATTAGTTAAAACAAGATAAACGAAGAAAAACCAATCATATACAATATAATCAACCCAATAATCAGATTCAATTTTTTAAATAGGGTATAAGGTTTGAATATTACGACGGGATTACGACGATAAGGGAACAACCGTCGTAATGTTGCGACGAGTTTACGACGGCTGAGCCCTAATCGTCGTAATTCTGTTGTAAACCTCAAACCCTATACCCTAAATACGCAAATCCTATACCTTAAATACCCAAGCCCTTATACACAATAAAACTTAATTGTAGACTTGAGAGAGAGAGAGAAAGAAAGATTATGTTATGAAATAGATTATTTTTATTACACCAAGCAATTACATAATAAATGAATCAGACTTACCATCTTCTCCATTGGGTTCATCATCTTCATGTTCATCATCATCATCACTACTCTCTTCAAACTCATTGGAATCGCCTTCTTCTTATGTGTTGTCTGGTAGATATTCAAGTTTCATGTTTTGGAGATCAATTAAGAGAACGTTGTCCATAATCTTCGGTTCTGTAATGTCACAACAAGAATCTTCTTGCATAGAAAGATCGTCAACATCAACAATTTTACCCCTTGGAGCTACTTTAATTATTGATAACCCTGAGATCCCAATAGTTCGAACTCGCGGATATGGAACAAATGCAACTTCTTATGCTTGTGATGCTAGGATAAATGGCTCAAACTTGTTGTATCGACATGATTTGTTGACGTCAACCACACCAAATTTGTTAATTCACACCCCTCGACCTACTGTTGGATCGAACCAATCACATTTGAAGAGAACGCCTTTCATCCTAACCAAGCCGGGGTACTTCACTTCTATTATTTCCTGCAACATCCAATAATAATCTTTTTAACGCCTAACACATACTCCGTAGTTGATAGTTTCCCGACGAATGCCGTACTTGTATTCATGAAACGCATAACCACGAGTGAAATACATGGGTACGGTCGTTATCTTCGAGATGGGGTCTTGGAGTAACTCATGAAACCATATTGGATATGCTGGGTCGCCATGATCCAAGGTGCAAAGTGACGATCTTTACAATCATTTATTTCATCATCTGAAACACCTTCAATGCATTATCGTACCTGGCTAACAAATAAGCTGCAAAATACATATATATATATATATATATATATTTAAATTATTTAATATATAATAAAATTAATCAACTATAATTGATAAGTGGATTTGTTACGTTACCTCTCATACGGACTCATTTCCTTGCAGTTTACACTACAAGAAAATGGCATATTGGTAGCAGTGCATTGTAGCACTAATTCACCAACTGTTACTAAAAGTGAAAATTTCGTATTCCAACTTTTTCGTAGCATTAAATTAGTGATGGGAAAAAATATCAATAAGCGGGAACCTAAAAATGAGTACTATAGCTGAAAATTGAGTTTGGTGACAAAAGACTTAGCCATTTTTTCGTTTTTCAGCCATTGTCATAGTCGAGCATGCAAAGCTCATTTGGGCAAATCTAGTGTATTCTCTCTCAAAGACCATCACGAAACCCTTTTCCCCTTTTAATTTCAGTCCTCAAATCCTTTGTAATCAGTGTGTAGAAGTAGATCTGAAATGAAATTCAGCTCTCATCCTGTCTGACCTGGTGTCATCTCCGCCACTCTCGTCCATCGTCGATATTTCAGCGCCGCTCTCGTCCATCGTCGGTATTTCAGGTGAAACCCAACTACGATTTTTGTAGTTATGAACCCTAGATTTAGTTCCTCATTAAAAATGGCTTCGATTTCTCTGATTAATTTCAATTACCTCTCATTGTTAATTCGAACCCCTAGAGCTCTATTTGAGGATATAACACAAAGGTAAGCAAGAGAAAACTCAGGTTATACATTTTAGATTTGTGGTTCTTATTCATTTTAAATTTGAGTTATTTTTTTGGCATTATGAATGAGTAGATTCATGTTATTGCAGGTTGGATATTGTTGCAACATTAGGAGTTTTCAAGGTTTCTTTTTGGGGTGAAGACGACTTAAACTCTTAAAACCAATCTGCAAGAGCTTAAAGAGGTTATTCTTCTCATCCAAATATAAGTTCTTTTCTTGGTACAGTATGTCTTGTTTGTGTTTTTGATTGTTCTGAAATTTAAATCTCTGATTGATTTAATAGATAAGTGTTTATTGCTGCAAATGTGATTGACAATATGTTTGTTTGGTGTTTGAGATATCCTTATGGGTTTGTTTTGTTTTCCTTATGGGTTAGAACATAAAAATGGTCGAAAAGTCTTGGGTTCATCATAACAGGTAAGTGAAACTTTAAAAAAGTTGAGGGTTTAATTGGGGATTAATAGGGTTTAAGGTTTGTCATTGTTTTTTTGATTTCATCTGAATTCATCGAAGAGCTGATCCTGGTTATGAGAGAGGTGCTTGGGACTTTGTGAGGTCTGTAGGTTCAGGTTCAGGAGAAAATGAGATGATCATTTGCCCATGCATTGACTTTCGCAACGAAAATCGTCAATCAGCCAGTGTTGTTGTTGATCATCTTGTAATAAGGGGAATGGATTTGAGTTACAAGATGCGGGAGGATTGGTATCATCATGGAGAATTGATATCTGGGACTGAGTGCAGAAGCAATGCAAGAAAGTGGAAAGAAGAGATTTTAGGGCTTTTTGAAGCGGCTGAGTTGCTAGATGAGGAGCTGGTTAGGCAGGATGACTTAAGTGAGGTTGATGAGGGTGAGGATAAGCAAGAAGATGATTTTCTTGCAAAGTTATCTGATGCAGAAACACCCCTATTCCCAAGTTGTGAAAGCCACAACAAGCTCTCCGCCATTGTTTCACTTTTTAGGCTAAAGACACAGAGTGGCTGGTCTGACAGAAGCTTCGATCTTCGGCTTCAGACATTGTCACATATGCTACCATAGGATAATGTCTTGCACACATCCTTATACGAGGTGAAGAGGTTTCTGAGATCATTTGATATGGGTTATGAGAAGATAGATGCTTGTGTGAACGACTGCTGTCTATTCATATAGAATTTTCAGAAACTAGATAGTTGTCCGAAATGCAACGCTTCACGCTGGAAGATAAACATGCGCACTGGTGATGTCAAGAAAGGTATTTTCCTATAATTCCATGTCTGAAGAGGATGTTCAGGTCAAAGGAGATGGCCAAGGACTTAGGGTGGCATTTTACTAACAAGAGTAGAGATGGAAAAAGCCGACATCCGGTAGATTCTATGACGTAGGATCAAGTGAATGACAAATACCCGTCATTTATAGCTGAAGAAAGGAACATTAGGCTTGGACTCTCTACTGATGGTTTTAATCCTTTTAACATGAAGAATTTTAATTACAGTGCATGGCCTGTTTTGCTAGTCAATTACCACATGTCACCTGACAAGTGTATGAAGGAGGAGAACATCATGTTGTCATTGTTGATTCCTGGTCCAACCCAACCTGGAAACAATATAGATGTGTACTTAGAACCACTTATAGAGGATCTAAACCATCTGTGGGAGAAAGGAGAATTAACGTACTACTTTCATGTTAAGAGCAATGCTTCTCTAGACCATTCAGGATTTTCCTGCGTATGGAAATCTTGTATGTTGTAAAGTAAAGGGGACAATGGGTTATCCTGTGTGTGGGACACACATACAGTATGTGGTTGAGTAATTGCAGAAAGCACGTATATACGTCCCATCGGAAACGTCTGCCTCCCACACATGCTTATAGAGGAAAGAAAGCATGGTTTGATGGTAAAGCTGAGCATGGGAGAAAAGGTAGGATTCTCAGCGGTCATAACATACACCAATTACTCACAAATTACAAGAATGATTTCAGAAAGGTGAAAGTATCTGGAAGGAAGAGGAAGATGAAAGATTGTGTTGGATCAGACTCCAATACTGATGATGAATCCAGTGAATCAGAGGAAGAGGAAGAACCAGTAGATGAGGAGGAGCTATCTAGATGGAAGAAGCGGTAAATCTTTTTCAATTTGCCTTATTAGGAGGTATGTTTCTAATTATATTTTACATCTATCTTTTCATAATGGATCTATTTTAGCTTTCTTTAACATTCTTTCCTCTTATATGTGCTTGTATTGTCTAGGAGCTTCCGGTTAGACATAATTTAGACGTGATGCACTTGGAGAGAAATGTTGCTGCAAGCCTTGTAGCTACACTGTTGCATTGTGGAAAATCAAAAGAAGGTCTTAACGCTCGAAAATATCTGGAACTACTTGGTATTACGAAGGATTTACATCCTCAACCTCGTGGAAAGAACATACCTTCCTGCAGCTCCTTGGTCTTTGTCAAGCATAGAGAAGAAACTATTCTGTAAGCGTCTATTGGACTTCAGAGGTCCGTATGGCTACTGCTTAAATATATCAAGGTGCATGAAGATAGAAGAATGTAAGGTTCAAGGAATGAAATCAAATGATTACCATGTCTTGATGCAGCAGCTTCTCCCTGTTGCGATTAGAGGTATCACCTGAATTCGTTTAACTTTGTATGTTATAGCATTAGATGTCCTTTTTTGATATCCATTGCTTTATTTCACTGAAGGTTTATTACCTAAAGGTGTTAGGATAGCTATTGGACGCCTATGTGCATTCTTTAATCATCTGTGTCAGCAAGTTATTGATAGAGAGACAATTTCAGTAATGGAAACTGAAATTGTGGAGACTCTCTGCATGTTTGAGAGGTTCTTTCCTCCAAGTTTTTTCGATATAATGGTGCATTTGACAGTTCATCTAGGCAGAGAAGCTCGGTTATGTGGACCAGTCAATTTCCGTTGGATGTACCCATTTGAGAGGTACAACTTATAACTTTTTAGTTTATATCTCACACACTCAATAATCTTGCTGTTAATCTTCAATGATTTGTATCTGCAGGTACATGAAAGTTCTGAAAGAATTTGTAAGAAACCCTGCAAGACCAGAGGGTTGTATTGCTATAGCATATCTCGCCGAGGAATGCATGCGCTTCTGCAGTCAGTTCTTGAAAAATTCAACAAGCGTTGAGGAGAAACCTGAAAGAAATAATGAGTATGAAAGCAGCTCCATACTAGAGGGTCGTCCAATATCTGCAGGCACTTCATGTACTCTTACTGAGAAGGAGAAGAACATTGCCCATCTTGGTTTGATTCAGAATATGGCAATGGTAGAACCTTATGTGGAGTAAGTTCTTGACAGTCAATTGTCTTTTTAATTTTTGTATTCCTGGTAATCATGCTATATACATTTGCTAATACTTTGTTTTATTTCGATTTAAGCATGCACCTCCAACATCTTCAAGACACTAGTGAAAGATGTAGACGTGATGCGCCAACGTTATGGAGTACGCATATTCAGAAATTTGCGTCTTGGTTAAAAGAACAGGCAAGTTCTTATTTAGTTTTATTGTTTTTGTTGTATACAGACTTGTCTTCAATATGTATTGACATGTTACATATTTTTAATAGATACCTCTCAGTTCAGAAAAATATGAAGAAACGCTTAAGTGGTTGGCCTACGGTCCTCGTGTTAGCATAAGGTCTTACACGGGTTACATAATTAATGGTCTGCTATTTCACACAAATTCAGTTGACAGACAAACTCATAACAGCGGGGTGTTGTATGAGGGCACGGCAATGTGTAGAGCTAGTGTAAAAGACACTTCTCATATGGTTGATTTAGTATCATACTATGGCAGAGTGGTTGAGATTTTACTGCTTGATTACAATATCTTCTACGTTCATGTATTCTGCTGTCAATGGGAAAATAGAGGAAATGGAGTGAAGGTAGAAGATGGATTCACACTTGTCAATCTCAACCAAAGTCAAGAGTCATTTGCAAGAGATCCATATATACTAGCCTCACAAGCAAAGCAAATATTTTATTCAAGGGTAGATGAGAAATCTATTTGGTATGTAGCTATGAGAGGTCCCACAAGAAGATACAGTGATGAAGATGATGAAGATGAAAATGCAGATGTTGGGCCATTGCCAGCAGTATTGGACAGGGATACTGATGACTTGGTTGATGAAGCTAGAAATACCCGAAGTGACTGTAAAGGAATTTATGTTTGAAATCAATATGTTTTGTTCAAAACTTTTGGATATATGATTGAATTTTGGAGTTTTGGATTTATTTTTGTTTGACTTGTTTATGAGTGTTGTTTGCTTTGGTTTCTTTGCTGTGTGTGTCTCTTTGTGCGCGAGTTCAACTATTAATTGTAATTTAACAACTATTTTTATTTGTTTCAGGTGAAGTAAGATGGGCAATCAAAGAAACAGGCGTGGAACAAAAAAAAAGAAACAGTTGGATGAGAAGCTGCCACAAGAGGAGTTAGAGGATACGCAGATGAAAGAGATGGAACTGGAAGAAGAGATACAAAACAAACAGTTGGAAGAAGAGATACATAACAAACAGTTGGAAGAAGAGATACATGAAGATAATGGAGAAGCAGAAGAACCAAATCAAGATGTACTGAATGGAGAAGGTGTGGTAAATGAAGAAGATGAAGAAGAACCACTGAATGAAACCTTAGATGAGGAAGCGCAACCTCAGGCAGATACAGTTGAAGAACCAAAGCGTAAAAGAATTCGAGGACCAATTAGGATGAAACATATTGCCAAGGATCCACATGAACGGGACCATGTTGACTTTACTGATATGGGAGAACCCTGTGGTCCAGGGTCAGTGGTTTTATCATCCTACTTAGGTATGTTAGTACGTGAACATGTTCCAATCGTTATCGATAATTGGAAAAATGTTAGTGAAGATATCAGAACTGTTATGTGGAAATCTATTCTGGTAATATTTTATTCTCTTTTACATATGTTAATTTAACTTGTATTTGGTTGTCTTTCAATCTTAATTGGTATTTTTTATTTGAAACTGAATGCAGGCAAGGTTTGATGTGGATGAAGAGTTTAAAAAGGCTGATGTGTTTAAGCAGATGGGATGTCTGTTTCAAGCATCTAAATCATGCCTGGTGACCAAAGTGAGGGAAGCTACAACATTAAAAGATAGGATGAGTCTGCGACCTGAAAATGTGCTTACAACCGAATGGCGTAAATTAGTGAGAGAGAAGACTAGTAACGCCTTTAAGGTATTAACTTATCTGTCTTTGTTTATTGTCATATGGAATAGCAACATTTAAGTTTTTCACTCTTCTCTAGGTTGTCAGTGATTCATACAAGGAAAGAAGATATAAGCAGATACCTCACACTTGCGGGCGTAAAGGAATGGTCAGAGTGAGAGAAGATTTGGCAAAGACTAGCCCAGAACCATCTAGGGTGACGAGGCTAAGAGTTTGGGTCAAGTTTCGTACTAGAAAGGATGGTACCCTTGTAAACGATACTGCAGCTGAAATGATTCTAAGTTCTATTCATTCTATGCAAAGAATCTGTAAATTGGTTGTGATGGTTGGTGGTTCTTATGAATTTGGAATTGTGTTTCCAGAGACAGGCATCAGAGGTAGACATGGATGGTCCTCAAGATTCAACAACAACGAATCCAAAGGAAGATATGCTAACCCAGATTTTGGGACCTGATAATCCTGGGAGATTGAGGGCAATGGGTGGCATGAGCTTGACCAAATTTGCTTGTTTCCAAGTCAAGAACGACTGTATGGCTGTACATGTACTTGTACGTAGACTTTTATTTATGAGCTGATATCTCATTCTTTATTTTCCATATTAGAGTGTAAACACCAGATCACTTCCCAAGTGTTATTTGGTTGACTAGGGCTGTGCTGAGGAGAATGTTGCTGAGGGCCGTCTTGTGTCTTCTGATCCTGATGAGTTGGTGAATGGAATTCCAATAGGCCCTGACCATGTGAAGGTTTTCATTGAATCTTCTATCAAACCAGATGCATTTCTATGGAGGCTTGCAGCTGAGATGTTTACTATTGAGGATGCACTTGGCGAAATGGTTGCATGGCAAGCCGAGTAATGCATTATTCCAACTGCAGGTTTCAAGTCAGAGGACATTGCACCTAGGGTTAAGTTTCTTAACTTTGGTTATGTATGGTTGCTCTTCATCTTTAGCTGAGTCTTTGTTATTGTTAATTCTCTTTTCTGTTTTTTGAAATTTGTTCAGCAGAGCCCTAGCACAGGTTCAAAAACAATATGCAAGCTCAGGGATTATATCAAGAATGATGAAGTGGTCGCTGTAGGCCGATGGCAGACTCGAGAACCTAAAGCGTTGGTGAATGGACTACATCTTGGTCCAAATGCAATTAAAGTCTATGTTGATGAGTTAGTCAAACCAACTGCATTTATACGGAGGCCTACTGCTGACATGAGAACTATGGAGCAGTCCTTGAAACATTTTGTAGCATGGCCTGCAAATAGAGTTGTCATTGAGATAACAACTCCAACCTCTCCTGAACTACAACCTTCAAGTTCTAATGCAGTAAGTCCAGATTCTCAAATTGAGAAGTCTCCAGTAACTCCTACAGCACCTCTGAAGAAACCTCCATCCAGATTGAAACTTCTACGAATGAGAAGTCTCCATTATCTCCAGCATCACCTATTCGCAGATCTACGGTACATTTTTTATCGTGTTACAAATGTTAGTTGGACTTTATATTTGATTGGTTGTAGTTTGCTGCTTGAATTTTGTTAATGTTTGTTGCTTGAATTTTGTTTATGTTTGTTGCTGGTTGTTCATGTAGCGTACCAAATACAAGGAAAATAAAAAATGCAAACTCATGGATCTGTCCGAAAAGAAGGTTGTTGTTGCTGAGGGACGTTGGTCAACGAATAATCCTGAGCATCGTGTCCAGTTTGTACCTTTGGGCCCTGGTGCCTGTCGAGTCTTGGTGGATGTTGTGAAGGTTAAAGATGATGCAGTATGGAGAACTAATGATGAGATCGAGTATATGAAAGATGCACTTGGAAGCTCTATTGCATGGCCTGAGGATAAAGTGGTTATAGTAACGTTTTTCACCATTTGGTCTTTCTTTAGTTTTACTAAAGCGGAAAATATGTCAAACTAATCCAAGCTAACTTTTGTTTTCAATTCTGAAGTCAAAACCAAAAAGACCTCGAAATTTACTTCTTTTAAGAGATAAATAAAGACTTTGTGTTTCAGTACTTGATCTTTTAAAGACATGTTATTGTGTTTTGTTTAAGACTTGGTTTTATTTGTGCAAAATTTGTATGGTCTGGATGTTTAATGGCAAAAGTTGTATTATGTGTGTATGACTTGGTTTTATTATGTGTGTATGACTTGTGTTTTAGGTGAAAATTATACTTTGTATGTATCTTTTGGGGTGATTTTAGTAGATAGCCTTCAATACTTGCAAAATTAGTTAAATAGCACTAAATACTAACGAAATTGCGTTTATAAATAACTATGTTATACAACTAGATATCGGAGTAACTTAGCCCTAAACCCTAAACCCTAAACCCTAAATCCCAAATCCCAAAAGGCTAAACCCTCAACCTTAAAAGGTTAAACCCTAAACTTTAAAAGCTAAACCCTAAACCCTAAAAGTTAAACCCTAAACCCTAAAAACTAAACCCTAAAAGCTAATTCATAAACCCTAACCCATAATCATAAACTCTAAACCCTGAACCATTAAATCATGAACCCTAAAACAATAAATCATAACCCTAAACCAAAAAAACTTAACCATAAAATCCAAAACCATGAACTTGAACATTGAACTCTAACCTCATATTAATATATAGAAAAGTTATATATTAATTACTGATATTCGGATAACAATTTTAACTAAAACATATGCAGATAACTATATACGAATAACAATGTTATCATCCAGACAAGTAGATAGGAGGGGCTTAAATGACATTTCATTTGTGAACAGTTCATATGAATAGTGTGTAAACTTGAAAACTAATTTTCATAGTATTGGAGGCTATCTAGTGGTATTACTCGCTCTATCTTTTGTCACATAGAGTTTAGAAACAAAGCTAAAACCAAGCCAAAGCCATACCAAATCCTTGTCAAAGCCATGCCAAAACATGTTCGGTTAAGCGGGAAACCAAAAAATCACATTTGGAGCCAAACATTTTGGCCATTGTTTGATTTTTTTTTTTTTAATACACACAGATAAATTATGTGTTCTCTCTCTCTCTCGGCATTCCAAAGGACTCATCTTCATTTTCTAGGGTTTAGTTTAGAGAAATCCTCTCATTTTCTCTCAAACTCTTAAACTCTCAATCTCTGTCGCCACCACAAATCCATCTCAGGCGATATTCTTACCCTCCATTTCCCTCCGACGATCTCTTTGTATTTCCATCCGTCTCTCCGTCGACTCGATTTGCATCAGTCTCTCCGTCTCCTCGATTTACCTATGCGTCTCCGTCCCCTCGATTTACCTATGCATCTCCGTCGCACTCGTCCACTTGACACATCGAAGAAGAACCCAGGAAAGGTAATCGAGCCCTAAACCCTAGGTTTTACTCATATCTCTCAAAGTTATTAGATTTATATAATTACGAACTTCTCATTGTAGGAAGCTTCGAAGTCCTAGAGATCTTTGTGGCGACCTAAGATGAAGATAAATAGGAGACTCAATATCCGTTGCCAGATTCAGGAAATCCTTTTTGATTTATTGTTCTTACTCGTTTGTGATCTATGTAATTGGGCATTATAAATCCAGACATGCATCTTATTGATGTGCAGGTTGGATTTAGAACTCACAGTGTCAGGCTTTTCACACTAGGTCTCGTCACTCTCACAAGGTATTTGAATTATCTCTCAGCAATTTCACATCTACGTTTTTCACAACTTGTCATGTATGTCTGGTGAATTTCTTTGATTTGTTCCTGTTCAAATTTGTGTCATTTCATGGATTTGTCTGAGTTGTTTAATCGGAAATATGACTTGTTAAGTTCACAACTTCCTAAATACTAACTTGTGTTCACTTTGCTAATGTAGAAATTGTAGTTACGATGGAAGCAAGGAAAAGAAATCGTATGCGGACTCCCAGCATTCGGAGTGAAACCACAAGTCCGCCAACTGCCAAAAGAAGATGCTAATGACGATCAAGGAAGTGACAGTGACATGGAGGAGATCACAATAGCAGAATATAGACGCGCTATGGGCTACCTGATACGCAGAGAGGATGACGAAGAAGACATCGATCCGATGTACCAGAGAGCTTTGCGAAACCTCAGTAACAATGCCCGATCCACTCCAATGAAAAGGCCAAAACAAGAACAAGGACAGTCCTCACGAGGTGAAGCTCGTCGTAGAGACTAGAGACATGGTTTCGATGCTGTTGTAAATACTAGTGTTTTGCTTTTGTCTATGTTTGATGGTTACATGGTATGTTTAAGATTTCATGTTTTGTATGTTATGACTTTGTTGTTTTAGAATTTTAATGGAAAATCTAGTTATATTTTATGATATAGTTGTCTTTAATTACTGTTAATTATATTAATTAGGTAATATCATCTCAATATATAGCAATACAATTATAGCACGATACAAATATTCGGTTGCATTTTATATTTGTTATCATAATTAGTGATACAGCACGAGAAAAATGCCATGAAACAATAATCAATGGCATTTTTAATCTCCTACTATAGATGATTATCTTACAGCACGAAAAAAACACCATTAATAAATAATCAATGGCGTTTTAAAATTGTCACTATAAAACAAATTATAGCATTAAAAATATGATACGAAAAATATAAGAATAGCACGAATATGAGGCTAGGAAATTAATTTCTATAGCTTTGTATTTGCGCTATCATAGGTCATACTAACATAGCATTTAAAAAATGCTACGATAGGGGGGGGGGGGGGGGGGGTCTATTGTAGCTGCGGTGAACCTAGCGTTTTAAAATACGCTACCAAAGGCTACGATAGCATTTTTTCGCGCTACCAATGTGCCTTTTTCTTGTAGTGTTAGGTGGATGTACGTATGTGCGTTATGCTTGTCATTCTCGTTAGACCACCAAACTTCCTTCAATTTTCCACTAAAACGATAGATTGGTGAGAAGTTATCTGGGACACCTTCTACAGCATAAATTCGTCTCACGCCACCATCATCATATCGTCGGGGAGTCCGTTTGCATGTGCGGACTCTTGTAGCAAAATAGTATGAAGTGAAGTGTGAAGTTTCTTCTGTCAAACTTTGAAGTTCTCATCTTTCTTCGAAAATATTGTGATTGCTGTCCAATCTTTCTTTGAAAAAGGTTTCCTCCCTAAAGGAGTAAACTCCACAATCTTGGTCCTCATTCCGAAAAAAACATAGTCAATGGAGATGAAAGACTACTGTCCGATTTCCTGCTGCAATGTCCTCTACAAGGTTATTTCAAAAATCCTCGCAAATAGACTCAAGCGGTTACTCCCAAAATTTATCCAGCCAAACCATTCTGCTTTCGTCAAGGACCGAGTACTGATGGAAAATGTCCTCCTAGCATCTGAGATTGTGAAGAACAACCACAAAGATACGATTTCTTCTCGATGTGCACTAAAAATCGATATCACCAAAGCTTTTGACTCAGTACAATGGCCATTTCTACTATCCACACTATCGGCACTGCGACTCCCACTGCGACTCCCAGAGAAATTCATATAGTGGATAAAATTATGCATCACTACTGCCTCCTTCTCGGTTCAAGTCAACGGGGAGTTAGCTGGGTACTTTCGAAGCAACATGGGATTACGTCAAGGATGCTCCTTATTCCCTTACCTGTTTGTGATCAGCATGAATGTCCTATCAAAGATGTTGGACAAGGCAGCCGAAAATCAAAAAATCGGCTATCATCCCAACTGTCAGAATATTAAACTCACACACCTTTGCTTTGCAGACGATCTCCTGGTATTTGCAGATGGGAAAAGAAGTTCAATAGAAGGCATACTTGGGGTCTTCAGAGATTTTGCAGCTTTCTCGGTTCTGAATATCAGTCTAGAGAAATCAACAATTTACATGGTTGGGGTTACAGACAGAGCAAGAGACATGATCCTCGACCAATTTCCATTCGACTCGGGGACTCTGCCGGTGAAATATATGGGTCTTCCGCTACTCACAAAGCGTATGACAATTCACGATTGCAATCCCCTTCTAGAGAAGATTCAAAAGCGTATTAGCGGCTGGACAGCACGATCTCTATAATTCGCAAGACAACTTCAGCTCATAGGGTCTGTAATACATAGCTTAACAAATTTATGGATATCTACATTCCGATTACCGAAGGCGTGTATCTCCGAAATTGATAAATTGTGCTCTGCGTTTCTCTGGTCGGGACCAGATTTAAATCCGAAAAAGGCAAAAATCGCATGGAGTGAAGTTTGCAAACAAAAAGATGAGGGAGGCTTGGGACTTTGTTCTATATCTGAGGCAAACAAGGTGAGTAGTTTGAAGTTGATATGGAGAATTCTTTCATGTCGTTCCTCGCTCAGGGTCAATTGGATACGACATTACTTAATTCGCAAAGGATCCTTTTGGATGGTGAAAAACACTTCTTCCCTTGGCTCATGGATGTGGAAAAAACTACTTAAATATAGAGAGCATGCAAAGACATTGACTAGAGTTACAAATCAGAATGGAAAGACAATGTCCTTCTGGTACGATGAGTGGACATAAGCGGGAAGGCTAATCGACATCATATGCATCAGGAGTTGTATTGATCTGGGCATTTCGATAGAATCCTCGGTCAGGCAGGTGCTAACAACTCATCGAAGGAGGCGACACAAAGCTGAAAATATAAACAACATCGAAGATCTAATTGATAATCAGCGACAAAAAGGAGTGCTACGCGAGGCTGATGTGGTCTTGTGGAGAAGGAAAAATGATGATTTTAAGCCAACTTTCAACTCAAAGGAGACTTGGAATCTGATACGAGAAGCACAACCAATACAAGACTGGTGGAAGGGTATATGGTTCCAGTATGCAACCCCTAAATTCAGGTTCATTTCATGGCTAGCGGTGCATAACCGCCTCCCACCGGAGATCGCATCATCCGATGGAACACGGGAGCAGCTGCTTCATGCGTCTTCTGTCAAGCTCAACTCGAAACAAGAAGCCTTCTCTTCTTCACATGCAGATTCTCAGAGAAAATCTGGGTTAATCTCACTCGAAACCTTCTAGGGCCGGGACACACAAACCAGTGGGAATCCATTCTGGACAGATTAGTTGATGCGTCACCGGACATGCTTCGAATATGGCTTATTCGATACGTGTTCCAGCTCACTATATACACAATATGGTGGGAACGAAACAAGCCTAGACATGGTAAAACTCCACAACCAACTCAGCATCTTATACATAGCATTGATAAGAATGTCATGAACCGTCTCACATCGATTCGTGCGATGGGAGACCACATATATGAAGGAGGAATGGAAGCTTGGTTCCCTTCAAGATAATTTGGACCCAACTCTTTTTTTCTTACAAATTTTAGCATAAATATTTTCGAAACACTTCAAAGAAAGAAACACAACTTGTATAAAAGGTTTTTTTGTTTGAATAAATTTGACATTCAATTTAAAAAAAAAATTACATCGTTTTACCATCGAAAATAACTTTACAGCGATTTTACATCAACCATACGACGAATTTACGACAACCAGATTTGATGTAAATTATTAGGTTAACCTATAAGAAAACGTGATATACCTAACTTTCACATTCGACGTGAAATCGTCGTTAATTTACATCGAATATTGTTAGTTGTAAATTCGATGTACGGTTACATCGACTTTACAACGAATTATGCAAAATTACTATTCGTCGTAAATTCGATGTAATTTATTGAAATCGTTGTAAATTCGATGCAAAACCGCCCTTATTTTACGACGAGAACATTTCACGACGCTTTTACATCGAAAACATTTTTTGTTGTAAAATCATCGTAAAGATGTTGGAACATTACATCGATTTAATTCTAACGTAAAATTCCGTTGGAAAACGCATGTTTTCTTGTAGTGCCACAGTACTTGCCATTCCCAACAGGAACCGTATAGATTCAAGACGTGCTACAGGAGCAAACATCTCTTCAAAATCAATCCCTTCTTCTTGTGAATATTCAGGAGCCACTAGACATGCTTTATTTCTCACAACTACTCTATCTTCATCGATTTTGTTTTTGAAGATCCACTTTGTTCCAACTACATTGACTCCTATCGGCCTTGGAATTAATTCACAGACTTCACGTCTGACAAACTGTTCCAACTCCTCTTTCATTGCTAGAATCCAGAAATGATCAATAAGAGCTTCTTTATTGTTTTTGGGTTTTATCATAGACACAAAACATGCATAATGAACCATCTCTCGGAAGTTTAACAAGATACCTCTTGTCTTTCTTTCATCATGTATGTTTCCTATAACATCAATTGGATAATGATTTATGTGAACTTGCATACTATCATCCAGACTTGAGACATGATTACCTTCTTATTATTTTATCTCTGAGAGATTTTTATCTTCTATTACTGCACTAGATATTGGACAATTTTCAGCTCTATTTCTTGAATGTTGAAAACTTCAGTAGAGAAATCATCAAACACCACATTCACATATTCAACTATAGTCTAATTTCTTATGTTGTATACTGATATATCATGGGTTTTACCCGCTTTTAACCATGATATAGGTCTTATTTATTGAGTCTTTCTAGTATTTGTGGAGTTTTTCGAGTCTTTACATGTTTAGGTACGTTTGGAGCTAAATTGGAGATATTGGAGCATTTTGGAGCCAAGCAAGATCATGCAGCTGAAGGATCAAGTTAAAGTCCTAGTGTCGAGCGACACCAGCCTGAAGAGTCGACACAAAAGCTGTGTATCGATCGATACCACTTATGGTGTCGGTCGATACTGATCGCATGAAGAGAAGGATCGCGACTTTTTACAAGTCTAAAGATTTTACACTTTGGTCTAGAAGACTTTAATAATTACATGAAGCCCCAAAAAATGTTTTAGCATTATAATAAGGTTTTTCAGCCACCTTGGTGAGCTACGCTTTATTATGCTTTTGATTTGGTTGAGCTTTATTCTGCTTTTGATTTGGTTGAGAGAGCTTTTGAGGGAGACAAGTCTGAAACTCTGTTCGTCCGAGAGAAGATTTTGAACCCTTGTTTTCTTTCTCCTTTATTATTAATTTCAATCATGTTGTTTGTTTCAATCTCCATGTCTGAGTAGATCTCCTATTAGGTTTTAGGGTTCTCAATGAAGGATCTCTTTGAATGTTAGGTTAATTAATTGGTTAGGGTTCATAATATGAATTAGTTCTTCACCATAAGTTATTCTTAAACCTAATTCTGGATTGATCACCTGGAACTTAGATCTTAGGTTAATCGATTAGGCACTACAGTGCAATTGATGATCTGATAGAATCTAGGGTGAGCAAAATAACTATCTGCAAAGAAATTTGGTTTAGTTGTTTTGTGAACATATCGATCCCGGACTTAAAGCTAGTTTAGTCTTTAGGATTTGAAAAAAAAACTGGAATTCTGAGATTTAGACTTAGATAATTCTCGCAACGGCAGTTTGTTAATTATAGCTTAGTGATTTTAGTTCAAGAAACGAGCTTAAGATGAATCCTAACTAATTAGTTTATCTGCATTCTTTGATTTTATGAGAAATACTCTGAACCTATATCCTCTCCATTGAATTTACAACCCTTTAATTTGCGCTACTATTTTCTTATTTCATTGATTTACTTAGCTTAATTCGGACCTTTATAATCTATTGTGTGATTCTTGAGTCTCTGTGGATTCGACCCCTAAATACTACTATCGACAACGATATTAGTACTTTAGGGTATTACATTTGAGCTTATCAAATTTGGAGCCATTGCCGGGGACTTTTAATTCGCTATTAGATTTTAGTCTAGAATTTCGAATAAGTTCGCTAGTATCGATCGATACTAACCTAGTGTCGGTCGAAACTCATCGTTAGTTTTGTTACTTACGTGCCTTGTCTTTTGTGTTTTAGGTGTATGCCCACTCGCGAAACCCGGAGAAACAAGAGCACTATGGTAGTTATTCTTTCCAACAAGGAGCTAGCAAAATTTGGAACGTGCAAACAGGAAAACAAAGAGGCCAATAGTGATGAACAATCCAATGGTATTGACTCGTGATGATGTTGGAGCATTGAGAGACCAAGAGGGTCATTTGTGAAATGAGAGAGGGCAACGACTTGATGGAGATGGAAACGCCATTGCCCCCCAGTTGCTGTTGAAGAGATTGACGGGCGCAGCTGGCGCGGCAACGAGAGGAATACTGTGGTTAATCGTGGTAGAATGATTGGTGAGTAAACAGGCCTGATCAGTTCTATGCCAATTGATCAGCGATTTGCCCTTCTGCTTTTCAGAGGAATGACTTTGAGCTGAAACCTGCATACTTCACTCTTGTGGGTCAGCACCCTTTTCATGGTCTTTCTCATGAACACCCCATGGATCACATTGAGAAGTTTGAGGACTTGGTGATATATCATGATTTTTACCTGATATAAGCACGGAATCACTCCAATACTATAACCACTCGATGATCGAGAGATTCCAAGCTTTGTTGCGGAAGTGGGGGCAATGGTGAGATGGAAGGTGGTGGTTAGATTGACTCTCTCAATTGATGGTGATTGACTCTCTCAATCTTTGATCGAACAAGTTATTTGAATCTCACAAATAACTTAATCCGAGGCGTCTAGAGAATATAGTGAATCGCACACAATATTCTAAAGAACAAAACAATCTTCGCAAAGAAACACTCTTTGAAAGAAAAACGAAATACTTTATAAAATTCTTGATTGAAAGGTGAATTACAATGAAAGCAAATCTGAGCTTATATAGTGCTCATACACGAAATTAAACAAGAAGGAAATCGCAAAGTAAATGCTAAAACTAGCCGTTTGAGTCATAATGACGAGAATCGGCCAAATATGGAAAACGGAGCCTTTGTTGAGTCTTGACAACTTAGGGGCGAATGTCAAGTGTCTAGGTACGTCCTGGTTGCTGTGGAAAAGCTTCAATTCGAGGCCAAACTTCAAATAATAGAGCCGTTGGAGATGAATGGCGAGAATCTCCAAATAAGGTAAGTGTAGCTCAAACTTGATCCACTTGATCAAGTGAGGTGTGGTGCACCTTAGGTCGTGAAGGGATGCTTCTAGAAATCTTCTTAAGTGTCTCTTAAGCTCATAGAAACCATTCTCAAGTGGGCTTTAATGTTTGGGCTTCAAAAGATTCCACTTGACATTTTCGGGTAGGATTGAGTCCATTAGATACGTCTCCACTGTTGGGCCTTTTATGAGCGATTGGCTGGGCTGATTGGAGATATCTTGGATGTTCTGGAAACTAGACTCAAATATCTTTCGACCCATATATAGGCCGTTTCCTGAAGTGCCGTGATCTGGAAGCGACACTTGATTGAACATTCGATTGAAATCGGAGCTCAACAACGGGGTTAGGTTCCAACCTTCAAACTGATCAAGCCTGATCAGTCCTTCGTGTTCCAGATGCTTCAGCTTCTCCTTGAACATGTTGAAGCTCTTTTCTAGACTCTTCCTCCTAACGATTTCCTCTGGGGTTGATTGATCCTTCAAGTCGTTTGCTCGCTTTCCACTCGTTGAAGTAACTTTGGAAGTTACTGTCCCAAATCCATAAGAGAACCGCTGTCGCCAATAAACAAGATCTAAGCTTGTCGTACGCTCAATACAATTCTCTTTTGAATTGGTAGTATCCAAAAGTCCTCCGGGTTTCCAATGTCGGCTTTGTAATGCATCAAACCGATCGTTCATCATAGTCTCCATAATCGGCCCGGTTTGGTCTTGTCCGAGCTTTGAGCTCACCTCTGGTGGGCTAGCTAGTTCGATGTCCTCATCACACCCTCCCCCTTGGAAAGGTTTCGTCCTCGAAACTTCTAGACCTGCACCAAAATAGAGCAAGTTATTATCTTCGTAAAGAAGTGAGTCTAGAAATTTACCATGGGTAACGATTGGTGTGGGGCTCAGATATAATCGATGTTGAACATCAGGTGGTTCTTCTTTGATCAGGAAAGAAGATATGACTCCTCTCCATGGTGTGTTGCTGACTTCCTTGGGCGGTAAGGTAGCCGTTTTATTGAAATCTCCTTTTTCACTTTCGATGTCGCCATTGTTCCTTTGCGGTTTTGGTCCTTGTTTCTTCTCCTTGGTACCTGAGATATTCTCTAAATTTTTGGCAAGAAACAAGTGTGTTATGGCAGTCATGGAATTATCATAAGCAACAGAGCAAAATTCAGTTCGAGTAAATTCATCTACTTTTTCTTCTACGTGTGACTCAGGATACAAAATCTGGTTTATAGATTTTTCCACCGAAATTATTTTATCATCAGATTCTATGGGACTTATCACGTACATGAACACATTCATTGAGTCATCAGAAGTATATAACAGTGAGGGATGACTTACCTGATCAGAACTGTCGATGAGTTCTAGTTCCTTCGTCGCCACGGTATTGTGATTTATGGCTCGATCGGGCGGCTCTTCTTGTAGAAGCACTTTGCTGGTGCCACTTCCATTATTTTCAGTGGCTGCCTCTGTCATAGTGTGCTCCACTACATGTCCTATACATGCACTAACAACCTTTGGCAAAGACAAGTGCATCTAATCTGAATTCGAAAATTTAAAACCAGAATTTTCTAGACAATTATCTAATGAATTCAGTTTCGGCTCAGGTTTGGAAATTTTAATCTCTTGTCTCTCAGGGCACACAGCAGCAAAATGACCTCTCTTATGACATCTATAACAGATGGTGTCATTTATTTTTAAAACTTTAGAAGACTTACATTGCTCTGTTTTGACTTGTGGCTCATTCTTCGGTTTTGTGCTATGCGTTTGAGATGCATCGGTTTGTTTGGAGGCGGGTTTAACTTCTTTTGCTCCCACTAGCTTCTCAATCTCTGTCTTCTTCTCTAAAGTGCTTTGAGTCACTTTCTTTGGCTCAGGACAGCAAGCTTTCTTTGACTTAGAAATAGGCTGGAGTTTTTGTGTTGACATCCATCTTCCTGTAATTGTTAGGAACAGAGACCTCTTTCGGATGTAGCTGCGGTTGTGGGACTTTTGTACAAACTCTCTGTACATACGCTGCTTGAGATTACCCCAAGTGCTAACCGGATTATGGTAGTAGTTCAGAGCTTCTTCTTGTATCCACCATGTAGAAGCTTCTTCATTAAGTGAGTTAATGGCGTAGGTGAGTCTATCCTCCTTTGGAATGTTGTGGGACCTAAACCAATGCTCCATTTCATTCTCCCATTGTAGGTAAGCTTCTGGTTCTTGCTTATGACCTGAAAAACAAATGTGGCGAGGTTCACAATCAGCTTCATCATCCGTTGGTGCATTATATTGCTCGTCTAGAATGGTGTTGTCGATGGCTGCTTGGTTTGGCTCTTGATCCTCCTCTCCATACTCTGAATCATCAACAACACTATCTTCTGGCTCCACCTCGTGGCTCCAAGTTTCTTCATCAAACTGGTCACCGCCTCTTGAACTGATTTCAGAATCAGTTTCGTCTCGCCTTGAACGATCTTCTCTTAGATCGTCTGGTAGATCAGTTTCTTCATACCACGGCTTATGGTATTCCCCTTCTTCACAATGTTCTGGTTCATTGTTGTAGTTTCCTTTGTCTAGACTACATTGAGAGTCAGCCTCTCCCTGCCATGAATCTCTTTCATGGTTATCACCTATATTATCCTCTCGGTCGGTCTCTTCTTCGCTAGACCGAATCGATTGATCGGTGTTGTCTCGGCTACAATCAGGTGGCTCTGGTTCAAGCTCGTCTCCATCAGGGTCTGCTCCATATTCAGAGCTTGAGTAGTCATCTCCTGGCCTTGGTGGAGCTTCATAGTCAGCTTCCTCATCGGTGTAGATTTGGCTTTCTTCTCCTTCACTCCAATGGTCTTCGTGGGGTTGGTAAGTGTCTTCTTCCTCTAAATCTCCCATGGTTGCTTCTCAAAGTTTTATTTTGCTCGTAAAACAAAGAAGACAAAGGAAAAGGAAGAGATTAAAGTCGAGTGTACCAAGAAAAAGGAAAGAAGAAGGAAAAGGCAAATCAAATCAAAACAAAAAGGAAACAGAAAATCGCACAAAATTGGTTTTTTTTTTATTTGATCTTCGCTGGGTTTAAAAACTATCAAATCAAATTTTAAAATTCCAGGACTAATTTTTTTGGCTTTTATGTTGAATTGAGAAACTAAAACAGTAAACGAAAAAAATTTCTGAGTTTTTATGAGTTTTATAAAAATGAAACAACAAGAACAGCGACAAAAGACAATTTTTATGGGTTTTATGATTTATATGAAGAACAATGAAACAAATGAAACAAATGAAAAAAATAAAGAAAGGAACGAAATAACCTGATAGATAGGAGCTTTTAAAGCTCTGATACCAAAATGATATAAGCACGGAATCACTCCAATACTATGACCACTCGATGATCGAGAGATTCCAAACTTTGTTGCGGAAGTGGGGGCGATGGTGAGATGGAAGGTGGTGGTTTGATTGACTCTCTCAATCGATGGTGATTGACTCTCTCAATCTTTGATCGAACAAGTTATTTGAATCTCACAAATAACTTAATCCGAGGCGTCTAGAGAATATAGTGAATCGCACACAATATTCTAAAGAACAAAATAATCTTCGCAAAGAAACACTCTTTGAAAGAAAAACGAAATACTTTATAAAATTCTTGATTGAAAGGTGAATTACAATGAAAGCAAAGCTGAGCTTATATAGTGCTCATACACGAAATTAAACAAGAAGGAAATCGCAAAGTAAATGCTAAAACTAGCCGTTTGATTCATAATGACGAGAATCGGCCAAATATGGAAAACGGAGCCTTTCTTGAGTCTTGACAACTTAGGGGCGAATGTCAAGTGTCTAGGTACGTCCAGGTTGCTGTGTAAAAGCTTCACTTTGAGGCCAAACTTCAAATAATAGAGCCGTTGGAGATGAATGGCGAGAATCTCCAAATAAGGCAAGTGTAGCTCAAACTTGATCCACTTGATCAAGTAAGGTGTGGTGCACCTTAGGTCGTGAAGGGAAGCTTCTAGAAAGCTTCTTAAGTGTCTCTTAAGCTCATAGAAACCATTCTCAAGTGGGCTTTCATGTTTGGGCTTCAAAAGATTCCACTTGACATTTTCGGGTAGGATTGAGTACATTAGATACGTCTCCACTGTTGGGCCTTTTATGAGCGATTGGCTGGGTTTATTTGAGATATCTTAGATGTTCTGGAAACTAGACTCAAATATCTTTCGACCCATATATAGATCGTTTCCTGAAGTGCCGTGATCTGGAAGCGACACTTGATTGAACATTAGATTGAAATCAGAGCTCAGCAACGGGGTTAGGTTCCAACCTTCAAACTGATCAAGCCTGATCAGTCCTTCGTGTTCCAGATGCTTCAGATTCTCCTTGAACATGTTGAAGCTCTTTTCCAGACTCTTCCTCCTAATGATTTCCTCTGGGTTGATTGATCCTTCAAATCGTTTGCTCGCTTTCCACTCGTTGAAGTAACTTTGGAAGTTACTTCACCAAATCATAAGAGAACCGCTGTCGCCAATAAACAAGATCTAAGCTTGTCGTACGCTCAGTTCAATTCTCTTTTGAATTGGTAGTATCCAAAAGTCCTGCGGGTTTCCAATGTCGGCTTTGTAATGCATCAAACCGATCGTTCATCAATGTCTCCATAATCGACCTCTGGTGGGCTAGCTGGTTCGATGTCCTCATCATTACCCCTTTTAGACCATGATATATGTCCTATTGATGGAGTCTTTCTAGTATTTTGGAGTCTTTTAGAGTCTTTTACATGTTTAGGTACGTTTGGAGCATAATTGGAGATATTAGAGCTTTCTTGAGCATTTTGAAGCAAAGCAGAAGTTCGTGTAGCTGAGCACCCGATTTGAACCCTCAGTATCGATCGATGCTGACTAGTATCGGTTGATACTCACCGAAGCAGACACGAGTCACGACTTTAAATGAAGAGTTGAAGAATTGGAATATTTCCCAGAAAACTTTATTATTTACAAGAATGCCCAGAACGTGTTTAGTAGTATTTATTTAGGTTTTACAGCGACTTTGGTGGCGACGCTTTCATTACGCTTGATTTTACTTTGGTTTTTGGAGAGACAACTCTGAACTCCTGTTTCTTATTGATTTCTTAGATGATCTATTCAATCATGTTGTTTTCATTCTCCATGTCTAAGTAGATCCACTTTAGGTTTATGGTTCTCATAAGGGTTTTCTCTAAATGCTAGGTTGATTAGTTGATTAGGATTCACCATCTGAATTAGTTCTTCACCATAGGTTGTTCTCAAAGCTAATTCTAGGTTGACGAATCTGGAACTTAGATCTTAGGATAATTGATTAGGCACGAGAGTGCGATTAATTACCTGATAGAACTTAGGGTGAGCAAAATAACTATTCGCAAAGAGATTTGGTTTATTCGTTTTGTGAACAAATCAAACTTGAACTAAAAGCTTGTTTAGACTTTAGGATTCGTAAAGAGATTTGGACATAATGCAAATGTCCCAATACTCACCTAGTGTCGGTCGATACTCATCGTTATTTTTCTTACTTACGTGCCTTGTCTTTTGTGTTTCAGGTGTATGCCCACTCGCGAAACCCTGAGGAACAAGAGCACTCAGCTAGTTATTCTTTCCAACAAGGAGCTAGCAAAATTTGGAACGTGCAAACAGGAAAACAAAGAGGCCAGCAGAGATGAACAATCCAGTGGTATTGACTCGTGATTATGATGGAGCTTTGAGAGACCATAGGGTCATTTGTGGAATGAGAGAGGGCAACGAATTGATGGAGATGGAAACGCCATTGCCCCTCCAGTTGTTGTTGAAGAGAATGCCGCACGCAGCTGGCGCGGCAACGAGGGGAATACTGTGGTTAATCGTGGTAGAATGATTGGTGAGTACAACAGGCCTAATCAGTTCTATGCCAATCGATCAGCGATTCGCCCTCCTGCTTTTCGGAGGAATGATTTTGAACTGAAACTTGCATACTTCACTCTTGTGGGTCAGCACCTGCACCCTTTTCATGGTCTTTCTCATGAACACCCCATAGATCACATTGAGAAGTTTGAGGATTTGGTGATATATCATGGTTTTTACCCCTTTTAGACCATGATATAGGTTTTATTTATGGAGTCTTTCTAGTATTTTGGAGTCTTTTCGAGTCTTTTACATGTTTAGGTACGTTTGGAGCATAATTGGAGATATTGCAGCTTTCAGAGCATTTTGAAGCAAAGCAGAACATCGTGTAGCTGAGCACCCGATTTGAAGCCTCATTATCGATCGATGCTGAGTAGTATCGGTCGATACTCACTGAAGCAGACACGAGTCACGACTTTAAATGAATAGTTGAAGAATTGAAAAATTGCCCAGAAGACTTTATTATTTACAAGAATGTCCAAAACGTGTTTAGTAGTATTTATTTAGGTTTTACAGCCACTTTTGTGGCGACGCTTTCATTACGCTTGATTTTACTTTGGTTTTTGGAGAGACAACCCTGAACTCCTGTTTCTTATTAATTTCTTTGATGATCTATTCAATCATATTGTTTTCATTCTCCATGTCTAAGTAGATCCACTTTAGGTTTATGGTTCTCATAAGGGTTTTCTCTGAATGCTAGGTTGATTAGGATTCACCATCTGAATTAGTTCTTCACCATATGTTGTTCTCAAAGCTAATTCTAGGTTGACAAATCTGGAACTTAGATCTTAGGATAATTGATTAGGCACGAGAGTGTGATTAATTACCTGATAGAACTTAGGGTGAGCAAAATAACTATTCGCAAAGAGATTTGGTTTATTTGTTTTGTGAACAAATCAAACTTGAACTAAAAGCTTGTTTAGACTTTAGGATTCGCAAAGAGATTTGGACCTAATGCAAATGTCCCAATACTCACCTATTGTCGGTCGATACTCATCATTATTTTTCTTACTTACGTGCCTTGTCATTTTTGTTTCAGGTGTATGCCCACTGGCGAAACCCTGAGGAACAAGAGCACTCAGCTAGTTATTCTTTCCAACAAGGAGCTAGCAAATTTTGGAACGTGCAAACAGGAAAACAAAGAGGCCAGCAGAGATGAACAATCCAGTGGTATTGACTCGTGATTATGATGGAGCTTTGAGAGACCAAGAGGTTCATTTGTGCAATGAGAGAGGGCAACGACTTGATGGAGATGGAAACGCCATTGCCCCTCCAGTTGTAGTTGAAGAGATTGTCGCGCACAGCTGGTGCGGCAACGAGGGGAATACTGTGGTTAATCGTGGTAGAATGATTGGTGAGTACAACAGGCCTGATCAGCGATTCGCCCTCCTGCTTTTCAGAGGAATGACTTTGAGCTGAAACATGCATACTTCATTCTTGTGGGTCATCACCCTTTTTATGGTCTTTCTCATGAACACCCCATGGATCACATTGAGAAGTTTGAGGAATTGGTGATATATATCATGGTTTTTACCCCTTTTAGAACATTATATAGGTCCTATTTATGGAGTCTTTCTAGTATTTTGGAGTCTTTTCGAGTCTTTTACATGTTTAGGTACGTTTGGAGCATAATTGGAGCTTTCTGGAGCATTTTGAAGCAAAGCAGAAGTTCGTGTAGCTGAGCACCCGATTTGAAGCCTCAGTATCGATCGATGCTGACTAGTATCGGTCGATACTCACCGAAGCAGACACGAGTCACGACTTTAAATGAAGAGTTGAAGAATTAGAAAATTTCCCAGAAAACTTTATTATTTACAAGAATGCCCAGAACGTGTTTAGTAGTATTTATTTAGGTTTTACAGCCCCTTTTGTGGCGACCCTTTCATTGCGCTTGATTTTACTTTGGTTTTTGGAGAGACAACTCTGAACTCCTATTTCTTATTGATTTCTTTGATGATCTATTCAATCATATTGTTTTCATTCTCCATGTCTAAGTAGATCCACTTTAGGTTTATGGTTCTCATAAGGGTTTTCTCTGAATGCTAGGTTGATTAGTTGATTAGGATTCACCATCAGAATTAGTTCTTCACCATAGGTTGTTCTCAAAGCTAATTCTAGGTTGACGAATCTGGAACTTAGATCTTAAGATAATTGATTAGGCACGAGAGTGCGATTAATTACCTAATAGAACATAGGGTAAGAAAAATAACTATTCGCAAAGAGATTTTGTTTAATTGTTTTGTGAACAAATCAAACTTGAACTAAAAGCTTGTTTACACTTTAGGATTCGCAAAGAGATTTGGAATTCGAATCTATCTGATCTATTGTGTAATTTCTTGAGTTCTTGTGTTCGACCCCTACATATACTACAACAACTACTTTAGTACTTATAAGGTATTAATTTGAGCCTATCAAATTTGGCGCCGTTTTCGGGGACTCAATTTCGCTATTAGATTTTAGCTAAGAATTTCGTCTAAATCGTTGAGTATCGATCGACACCCTAGTGATATCGGTCGATACCTGTCGTTAATTTCTGTGTTACTTAAGTTCTTGACTTTTGTTTTTAGGTGCATGCCTAATCGCGAAACAGAAAGGAACAAAAACACTCCGCTAGTTAATCTGTCGTTAGAGAAGCTAGCACTTTTGGAACGCACAAACAGAAGAGCAAAGAAGCCAGCAGATATGAACAACAATCCATTGGTTTTGGTTCAAGATGCGGTTGGTGCTTACAGAGACCAAGATGGTCATTTGTGCAATGAGAGAGGGAAACATTTGGATGGAGAAGGGAACCTCATTCCACCTCCTGTTGTTGTCGAAGAGGTTATTGCTGCGAATGCAAGGAATGTTGTGGCTAATCGTGGTAGGACAATTGGTGAATACAACAGGCCTGATCAGTTTTATAGCAATCGATCAACGATTCACCCTCCACCATTTCAGAGGAATGACTTTGAGCTGAAACCTGGCTACTACACTCTTGTGGGTCAGCATCCTTTTCATGGTCTTTCCAGTGAACATCCCATTGATCATATTGAGAGGTTTGAGGACTTGGTCACTAGCATCAAAAGCAATGGAGTGTCCTACGATTACCTTTTCTGCAAGCTTTTCCCTTACTCTCTAGGTGGAGATGCGACTCACTTGCTGAAGCAATTGCCTCCTGAATCGCTGACTACCTGGGAGGATAATAAGAATGCTTTCCTGAATAATTTCTATGATGATGCACGATCTGAGGATCTGAGGAACAAGATCTCCTAATTTTCTCAAGGCCCTACTGAAGCGTTCAAGGTTGCTTGGACGAGATTTATATCGTATCAGAGAGATTGTCCTCATCATGGGTACACTGATGTTCAGCTGATGGGTTTCTTCTTCAAAGGGATTGATTGGAGGTATCAAATGGCTTTGGACGCTGCAAGCAATGAGAATTTCAATACTAGGTATCCTGATGATGCTTATGTACTTATTGAGAACTTGGCGTCTAGCAATAGCACCAAGAATGCAGACTTTGAGCGAAAGAAGCACAGTGGAAGCATGGATGGATCGCAGATGGCTGAGGTTCAAGCTAAGTTGGATTCAATGCACAATCTCTTGATGAGAAAGACGATGAAAGCTATTCATTTTGCTGATAAGGTTGAGAACTTCAATGAGGATGAACTGGAATGTGTTAACTACATTGGTGGGTCAGGTTTTCAATGTCAAAGGTATCAATACCAGCAAAACAATAACCGAAACTTCACCAACAATGCTCAGCAAGGAGGGTACCAATCTCCACCACCCAAAACTCCTGAGAACAAGGTTGAATCTATGCTTGAACAGCTTCTTCAGGGACAGCAGAAGATGACAATGGATTTCATTGAGAAGATGGATGCTATGTACACAGATCTGAATGGGGAAATTGAGTCTCTCAGTACTCATCAGAAGATGCTGGAAACTCAAATAGCTCATACTACAGTAGCTGTCAAGGGAAAGAAAATTCATTCACAGAATGAACACATCAATGCAATCACCTTAGGAAGTGGTAAAGAGGTCACTGCAGTGGTAGAAAAGGGTTTGAATGCAAGAATTTTTGATGATCTTGTAGAAGATGACGATGAGGATTCAGAAAATCCTAGGGTATCTACCGACACAACCAAGTATCGATCGACACCAGTCCAAATACTATCTCGAGACGTGTCAAAACCCCGAGTATCGATCGATACCCGTCCTGTGTCGATCGACACCCACCCTGAGGTCGAGAAGACGCCTGATTTGATTGAAGAAAGGGTGTACAAGCCTAATGTGACATTTCCTGATCTACCTAGACATCTCAGAGACCCCATTACTGCATAGAAGTTGCTCTGTTTTGAGAAGATGGTAAGGAGGATTCCCCATACGATGTCTTTTGAAGAAGCTTTGGAATACCACCCTATGCTTAGTCACTTCTGAGATTGCAGAGAAACTGAGGAAGAGATCAAGGCACTCTTCCTCAAAGCCAGAAGCACACCACCTCCACTGAAGCATCTGACTAAGAGGGAAGACCCATAAATATTTTCAGTTCCATGCTCTATCTCTGGAGTTAAATTCAAAGAGTCTATCGTTGACTCGGGGGCTGGGGTCAATATCATGTCAAGGGAAATTGCATAGAGATTGGGAGCTGATATTCGTCCGCTCAAGACATCTCTCACATACGCAAACTGTTCCACCTCACTTCCATATGGTATAATCCCTGATTTGCTGGTTAACGTAGGAGATTGCCTGGTTCCTACTGATTTTCAGGTTGTGGAGATGAGTTCAAGATCTAGTACGCATTTAATTCTGGGAAGACCGTTCATGGCTACGGTTGGTGCCATTATAGATATACCAAGCAAGAGAATCTCGTTCTCGTACATTGACAAGGAGGTGTACTACAAAGCCATTCCTACTAGGGGAACTCCCACACATATCTCTTGCATCACCATTGTTACAGGAGAGACGTTGGTAGTTGATCTTTTGGAAAAGCCTCTTGACGCGCCAACTGTCATAAACCTTCTAGATAGTCCTTCGGTCATCACCAAGAAAGACGTCAAAACATCTAAGGCAAATAAGAAGGTGAAAAGCAGAGGAGAGAAGAGTGCTTCTTCTATGACTTTAATCCCTCAGAAGTGTGATGGGGATTCGGTTGAATACAAGGTGAAGTGCAAAGGAACCTCAAAACCATTCTCTAAGGCTAGAGTTATTCTTACTTTTGAGCTGAAAGAGAAAGGAAAGTAGGTTGTGGATAGCATGTTGAGCAGAAGTCTGAAGCTGGAAGTGTCCGGTTGTAGAACTTGCCTAGGAGTAAGTTCTCAATCTTCTCCTGACTGATCACCTGAGCCAGAGTCAAGCTACTGACTTAAAACAAGCGCTTGGTGGGAGGCAACCCACTGGTAAATCTGTATATAAGTCTTTTATTTTGTTAGTTTTTGTTTTGTATTTTGTGTGTCACGTGAATTAGATTCGGAGGTCCAGTATCGATCGAAACCACTTGGTATCGGTCGATACTCGTCATTAAACGTACACATTCTGGACAGACCTCCGTGTGACGAGTAAATCATTCCATTACCTCAGTACCTCAGTACCTCAGTATCGATCGACACCAACTAGTATCGATCGATACTCCACGCGCAGGTAACTTTCCCTATAAACCCTACAGTTTGTACTTTCGTTTGAACTTTTGTGTCTTTTGTCAGCACTTTCTTATGCTTTTGAACCTGTTGATTTATGCCTCTATGATATTTTGTTGCGCCTAACTTGTGTTTGAGTGATCTAACAGTGCTAACATTTACCACATGGTTCGTTTAACACATTTCTGGAGTTACATCTGACCATAGACGTTGAAAACGAATCACCTGTGTCGACCAATACTTGGTATCGATCGATACTAGTTCATTTGCTTTGCTTTCTTTTACGGTAATTTTTTGTTTTTCACGATTCCACTTGGTTCATTTGCTTTCTTTTACCAACTCTAGGCTAGATAACACTGGGGAAAGTGTTGTTCAAGTCTAGGGGAGGTAGTTGCTGACATTGTGTTTGTTTTTCTTAGAGTCAGTTGTTTTAGAGTCATTCGTTGTTTTATTGAGTCAAAACTTGTTGGAGATGATGATCATGTGCTTGAACCTATTGTTCTGATTTTATTTTTAAGTGAACAGTGTTACAGAATCAGTTCTAGATCGACTAATCAAAAATCCAAAGACTGACCAGTTGACTAGAAAACATCCATGTCTCTAGCAGAGTTTTTCTAAAGCCTGAGCCAAATTTTTGCACTTCATCAATGTGGTTAGTGTTTATAAAGCTTGATTCATCATTCATATCTGACAAAAGAAATCATGTGTTTAAAGTAATGGTATCTCTCTCCCCTGTTATAAGTTGATAAATAAGAGTATAAAAGATGAAATGACTTCCTTCTGAGTAGAGGGCTATGAAAATTTACAGCGATCCCATTATTCTACTTGTGAAGGAACGATCACACAAAGGTTGAAAGTGAAGTTAGGATAATTTCCCGTGATACCACTATTCGCCTAAGCCTTTGATACATAGAGAAGAAAGGACCAGGGATTCGGTGGCAAATACCATCAATACTCGCGTTTCAGACCTTAATGTGTATATGCAGATCTAAAAAGAAAGAAATAATATGATAAGAAACAAGTCCGGGGGAGAGACAACAATACCAAAAAGTGTGTAAATTGGATGGTTCTTTTGTCACGGTATTGTATGAGAAAGAATCTAGAAGGTTCTTGAACATTAGCTGCAACGATGAAACAGGTGATGAAGGCTTTATTTGGACAATACTGCGAGATAATGTGTGGAGTCTGGGAAAGCTGCGAATGTCTACGGAGAAGTACATGGTGGTTAGATCAAAAGCTGGTTATGGGACATTTGGGTGCTTGGGAAAATGATCTTTGCGATGGTTCATGAACAGGTGAGTCTCCATGTTTTCAAACCTCTTTCTCTGGTTTAGTTTTTTGTTTTGTTTGAGGGAAAGCAAAGTCTAAGTCTGGGGGAGTTGATATATCATGGTTTTTACCCCTTTTAGACCATGATATAGGTCCTATTTATGGAGTCTTTCTAGTATTTTGGAGTCTTTTCGAGTCTTTTACAGGTTTACGTACGTTTGGAGCATAATTGGAGATCTTGGAGATTTCTGGAGCACTTTGGAGCAAAGCAGAAGTGCTCCAGTATTGATTTGAAGCCTCAGTATTGATCGATGCTGACTAGTATCAGTCGATACTCACCGAAGAAGACACGAGTCAGGACTTTAAATGAAGAGTTTAAGAATTAGAAAATTGCCCAGAAGAATTTATTATTTACAAGAATGCCCAGAACGTGTTTGGTAGTATTTATTTAGGTTTTACAGCCACTTTGGTGGCGACGCTTTCATTACGCTTGATTTTACATTGGTTTTTGGAGAGACAACTCTGAACTTCTATTTCTTATTGATTTCTTTGATGATCTATTAAATCATGTTGTTTTCATTCTCCATGTTTATGTAGATCCACTTTAGGTTTATGGTTCTCGTAAGGGTTTTCTCTGAATGCTAGGTTGATTAGTTGATTAGGATTCACCATCTGAATTAGTTCTTCACCATAGGTTGTTCTCAAAGCTAATTCTAGGTTGACGAATCTGGAACTTAGATCTTAGGATAATTGATTAGGCACGAGAGTGCGATTAATTACCTTATAGAACTTAGGGTGAGCAAAATAACTATTCGCAAAGAGATTTGGTTTAGTTGTTTTGTGAACAAATCAAACTTGAACTAAAAGCTTGTTTAGACGTTAGGATTCGCAAAGAGATTTAGAATTCTAGGATTTAGACTTAGATAGTTTTCGCAACGAGAGTTGGTTAGCTATTTTTTAGTGATTTGAGTTTAAGAACCGCGCTAAATCTGAATCATGTTAGTTAGTTTATCTGCATTCATTGAATTTCTGAGAATTACCCTGAGCCTATGTTTTTCCCAATCTTTTGGTTTAGCTTAATTCGAATCTATCTGATATATTGTGTGATTTTTTGAGTTCTTGTGTTCGACCCCTACATATACTACAGCAACTGCTTTAGTACTTATAGGGTATTAATTTGAGCATATCACTTGGTTACAATCATCAAATACAATGGAGTGTCCAATGATTTCCTCTTCTGCAAGCTTTTCCCATACTCTCTTGGTGGGGATGCAGCTTATTGGCTTAAGCAGTTTCCGCCTGGATCACTGACTACCTGGGAGGAGACTAAGAATGTCTTCTTGAACAATTTCTATGATGATTCAATATCCAAGGAGCTTAGGGATAAGATCTCCCAATTTTCTCAGGGAGCGACAGAGGAATTCAAAGCTGCTTGGATTAGATTTAGATCATATCATAGGGATTGTCCACATCACGGGTTCACTAAGGTTCAGTTGCTGGGTATCTTCTTCAGAGGGATTGACTGGAGGTATCAGATGGCCTTAGATGCTGCGAGTAATGGGAACTTCAAAACCAAGTATCCTGACGATGCTTATGTGCTTATTGAGAACTTGGCATCTAGAAATAGTACCAAGAATGCAGACTTTGAACGAAGAAAGCAGACTGGGAGCATGGATGGATCGCAGATTGCTTAGATTCAGGCCAAGCTGTATTCAGTGCATAATCTTTTGATGGGAAAGACGAAGAATGATGTTTACTTTGCTGATGAGGTTGAGAATTTCGATGAGGATGAAGTGGAAGATGTTAATTACGTTGGTGGTGTTGGTTTTCAAGGTCAGAGATTTCAATACCAGCAAAACAACAATCGACACTTCACCAACAATGCTCAGCGAGGAGGGTACAAGTCTGAAGTCAACCCAACTGGTTTTGGGACAAATCAATTTTCCCAGAAACCATCACAGAGCAGTGGCTACAACCGAACCTACAGAAGTTCATCTTATCAACCTCTACCTCCCAACACCCCAGAGAACAAGGTTGAGTTTATGCTTGAACAGATTCTTCATGGACAGCAGAAGATGACAGTGGATTTTAATGGGAAGATGGTACACAGAACTGAATGGAAAAATCGAGGCTATCAGCATTCATCAGAAAAAGCTGAAAACTCAAGTTGCCCAAACTGCAGTAAATGTGAAGAGGCAAGATGGTTTTCTTCCAGGGAAAACATAAGATCCAAGGGCACACATTCATGCAATCACCTTGAAGAGTTGAAAAGAGGTATATCCAGAAGTGAAAAAGAGCCCAACTGCAGGAAATCTCATTTATCTTATGGAAGATGACGATGAGAATTCGGAAAATCCCAGGGTATCGACCGACACCACCGCGTGTCGATCGACACCTGTCCAAATACTTTCTCGAGACGTGTCAAAACCCTGAGTGTCGACTGATACCGATCTGTGTCGATCGACACCGATCCTGTGGTCGAGAAGACACTTGAGTTGATTGAAGAAAGGGTTTATAAACCTAAGATACCTTACCTTATGCCTGTTGGGAAGACCAAGAAGGAGGTGGAAGACTCTAGATGCAAATCGATAATGGATAAGTTGATTGTTGAGCTTCCTTTTGTCGATGCCATCAAGACTTCTCCAGCCTTTAGGAGATATGTTAAAAGGATGGTATCAAGCAATGTGAACTTTGAAGAAGGAGTTTTGATGATTACTCATGAGTGCAGCGCGATTCTGCTCAACAAGATTCCAAAGAAACTACCTGACCCAGGGAGTTTTGTGTTAGATTGCACGAACTTCACAGAAAGATTTGAGTGTTCTCTTTGTGACCTTGGCTCAAGTGTGAACCTCATGCCATACTCAGTTCCTCAACGGATGGGGATGACAGACTTCAAGTCCACTAGGATCTCACTGATACTTGTTGATCGCTCAGTTCGACTTCCCGAAGGATTGCTCGAAGATGTTCCAATTAAGATTGGGAATTGCTTGATCCCGACTGATTTCATTGTCTTGGAGTATGATTCAGAGCCCAAAGATCCTCTTATTCTGGGAAGGCCATTCTTAGCAACAGCAGGAGCTTTGATAGACTGTAGGAATGGGAAGATAGCTCTCAACATTGGTGATTTGGTTATGACTTTCAACATGGAGAAGATGATGAAGAGACCAACCATCGATGGGAAGACGTACTTTGTTGATACTTTCAGCGATATAGCTGAAGAGTATTTTCTGGAAATGCATCATGAGGATCCATTAGAGAGAACATTGGTATGTTCAGCTGATTCGAGGTGTATTTGAGTGATATTGGATATGCTAAGATGCTCGACACAACAGGAGCATTGTCGACCGACACCATTGTTGGTATCAATCGACACCATTGTTGGTATTGACAGGGAACTCGGGCGTTTGATTGGGGAGATTGGCTTGGGTACTATGCTTGTACAGCAGTATGATCTCTTCCCCAACTTGGTACGTCAGTTTCTCGCGACATTTCGTGTCATCTATAGGGATGAGGTTCTCAAGGACGTACAGGAAGGTACTCTGACCTTTCTGATTCGAGGAGTGAGGTTCATATTGCCACTCCTAGATCTCTGCGATATCTATGGTTTTCGGAGGGACTTCAGGAGGGTTGTTCTTCCTACACAGTTCCATGACGTGCAGGTTTTTTGGGAGCATTTCGGGAATCAGGCCTATCATTCCAAGACTACCACTCAGATGGATGTGAGCCACCCGGTTCTGCGATGCCTTGTTCGGATTTTGAGCAACACCATCTTGTGCAAGATGGAGCCTAACAAGATGAGGCTGTCTGAGCTTATTATGTTCTCCATGGCTGTTGGACACATCATCGGGATCGAGAACTACGAGTGGCATGAGCTTGAGCTAGAGGTCAACCTAGGGGCTGTCTTTGCACATCATTTTGTCTCTTTGAAGACCAAACTATTCTTGTATGCCAGTCACGGTGCAGCTCGGAAGACAGAGACAGTTGGTAGTCTTCTCACCCTTATCTTCCAGTACTTCAGGATTAGTACAGCGAGCTGCTCGATAGTCACTACGCGCACTCTCATGGATGAGAGACATCTGCAGAACCTTAGGTGCTTGAAGCCTGAGCGACGTCTGTGTTTCTCCAACACATATGGGGAATTTCTGGTTCAGCTCCCTAACACCGGGCTGACCGACATTGGTGACGATCCCCATCAGCTGCGTTTTGAGCCTGATCCGTGTCTGCTGACTGTTGCATCACTTACTCGCCTTCGCCGAGGCTCTTCCACTAGAGCACCTGCTGCTGCTGCTGAGGACGCACCAGTCCCTGAACTAGCTGGAGGTCAGTCACGACGAGCTCGACATCCATCCTCCTCTGCGACTGCTCTCGCTACACCACCTGCGATTCCTATGGAGACAGATGCCTTTCAGAGGTATGTGGTTGAGAGTTTCCAGAGCATCTGGAGCGCCATCACCACTCTTTCTCAGTGCGGTTGCATTACACCATCTCGTCCACGTTCACCACCCGAAGCGGGACCCTCTCACACTGCTGGAGTCGACGATGACTCCACTACAAGAAAACAGGCAATTTGCAACGATTTTTTGCGACGATTTTATTTCGTTGCAAATTGCCATCGGTTTTGCGACGAATTTACGACGATTCTAAAAGACGTCGTAAAATCGTCGCAAACTTGGGACGAAAAGTTTCGTTGTAAAATCGTCGCGAATTAGCGACGATTATACAACGATTACCGACGACATTACGACGATAATCAAAATCGTCGTAAAATCGTTGTAATTTAGCGACGATTTACCGAGGTTTGTATAAAACGTTGCAACATCGTCGTAAAATTACCCACGAATTAGCAATGATTATTATAAGTTGAATTTTACATCGATTTCCCAACGATTAATAAGTTAGGTGAGCACTTTTTAAGCTCACGGTGTCCGGTTAGGTAAACATGTTTAATATCGTTGTAAAGTCGATGTAAACATTTTTAAATTCGTTGTAAAATCGATGTGAAATCGATGTAAAATCGTAGGTAATTCGATGGTAATGAAAATAAAAACTCTATATATAGTGGTCAACTTCATAATAAAATTTTCATATTCAAAAACATTTACTTCTTTCTGACCAACAAAAAATGTCAATATACGAAATTAGAAGATGGATGTATAATCGTCTTGATTCAGAGGGATCGCTAACAAAGGAGTTCAGTGATGGGGTGGAGGGATTCATGCATCAGGCAGGAAGTATACATAATACAATTATCAGTGGTAAGATGTACTGTCCTTGTGCCAGATGCTTGAATAGGAAATTTATCATTATCTCGAAGGTGTTGTCGCATATATTAAATTGAGGGTTTATGCCGCATTACTATATATGGTATTATCATGGAGAGGGTCATGGGGGAAATGCAGCTAGTAGTAGTAGCAATTATCAAGCATCGAATTTTGATGAGTCAAATAATTTTAATCAATTTGATGATCATGCGGAGCAGCATGGTGAAGATAATGATATGATTCATGACATGGTTACGGATGCATTTCATGAAACCGTAAGTACATTTGCACATGATCATCATGACGAGGAACCCAATCTAGATGCAAAAAAATTTTATGATATGCTAGATGCTGCAAATCAGCCACTCTACGATGGATGTAGAGAAGGACATTCTAAATTGTCGTTGGCGGCTAGGATGATGACTATTAAAATTGATCATAACTTAGCTGAGGTTTGCATGGATGATTGGGCTGATTTGATTAAAGAGTATTTGCCAGAGGACAATTTAGCTGCTGAAACTTACTATGAGATACAGAAGCTGGTTTATAGTCTTGGGTTGCCTTCTGAGATGATAGATGTCTGTGTTGAAAATTGCATGCTTTTTTGGAAAGATGATGATAAGTTGCTGGAATGTCGATTTTGCCATAAGCCAAGATATAAGCCGCAAGGTACTGGTCGGAGTAAGGTACCGTCCCAGCGGATGTGGTACCTTCCTATAACTGATAGATTAAAAAGAATGTATCAGTCTGAGAGGACAGCTGCATCGATGAGATGGCATGCAGATCATTTGCAAACAGATGAGGAGGTTACTCATCCTTCAGATGCAAAAGCGTGGAAACACTTTAAGACGGTACATCCAGACTTTGCTAGAGAAAAACGTAATCTGTATCTTGGTCTTTGCACAGATGGATTTAGTCCGTTTGGTATGTCTGGTAGGCAATATTCTTTATGGCCAATAATCCTAACGCCTTACAACCTACCCCCAGATATGTGCATGCAAAGGGAATTTTTATTCATGAGTATTTTAATACCAGGTCCGAAGCATCCGAAGAGTTCCCTTGATGTGTTTTTGCAGCCTCTGATACAGGAATTGGAGCAGTTGTGGTATACCGGGGTTCGGACATATTATTTTGCAAGGAAAAAAAATTTTACAATGCGTGCGGTGCTTATGTGGACAATAAGCGACTTCCCTGCGTACGGGATGTTATCAGGTTGGACTACGCATGGGCGATTGTCTTGTCCATATTGTCTCAATCGGACAGATGCGTTTCAATTGAAACATGGTCGGAAAACAAGTTGGTTTGATTGTCACCGCCGATTTCTACCGATTCATCATGCGTATCGAAGAAATAAGCGGTTGTTTAGAAAGAACAAAACTGTTCGTGTTCCTCCTCTTGTTTATATTTCCGGGGAAGATCTAGGAACAGAAATTGATCATTATGGTGCATTGGAAACAGTCAATCGTGGTGGAAATTGGCACACTACAGCTAATATGCCGGATGGATATGGG
Organism: Eutrema japonicum; assembly: GCA_030161315.1. NCBI lineage: Eukaryota > Viridiplantae > Streptophyta > Magnoliopsida > Brassicales > Brassicaceae > Eutrema > Eutrema japonicum. The sequence continues at coordinate 33,876,055 of BSQW01000007.1, read as the reverse complement.
GAGCATCACAATTGGCATAAGAAAAGCATATTCTGGAAGCTTCCGTATTGGAAGGATCATTTGCTTAGACACAATTTGGATGTCATGCACATTGAGAAAAACTTTTTTGATAACATCATGCACACATTGTTAAACGTGCGTGGAAGGACTAAAGACAGCGGTAAGTCAAGGTTAGACTTGCCTGATCTTTGTTGTCGGAATGAGTTACATATTACAAGCAATGGGAAAGCACCTGTCCCCATATTTCGAGTGGGTTCGGAAGAAAAGTCAGCTTTGTTCAAATGGGCGACATCTGATGTGAAGTTCCCGGATGGGTACGTATCTAATTTAGCTAAATGTGTTGAGAATGGCCAAAAGTTTTCCGGGATGAAGAGTCATGACTGTCACGTCTTTATGGAACGACTACTTCCTTTTGCATTTGCTGAACTTCTACCAGGAAATGTACACGAAGCAATTGCAGGCATTGGAGGGTTTTTTCGGGATCTTTGTACCCGTACTTTGTCAGAAGATGTTATTGCACAACTTGATGCTAGTATTCCTATTTTATTGTGCAACATGGAGAAAATATTTCCCCCAGCCTTTTTTGATGTTATGGAACATCTACCTATTCATCTACCTCACGAAGCAGAACTTGGGGGACCTGTGCAGTATCGATGGATGTACCCATTCGAGCGATTCATGGGACATTTGAAGCGGAAGGCTAAAAATCTAGCTAAAGTTGAAGGCTCAATAGTAGCAGGAAGTTTAACAGAAGAAACTTCTCACTTCACGGGGTACTATTTTGGCTCGAAGGTTCGCACACGGAAAATGGCAGCACGGCGATATGATGATGGAGGTGTAGGCCGAACATATGCTAATGAAGGTGTCCCAGATATCTTTTCTTCAATCGGTCGATTATGTGGAAGAGTGAAGTCAGTTTGGTTTGCCAATGAAAAAGACCATCATAGTGCACAAACGTATATCCTCTTAAATTGCGAAGAAGTTAGTCAATTTGAGACGTAAGTGTATAAACATATGTCTTATATATATATGGCTAAATTATATATATGCTAGCTTTATACCAATTACAAATACTTTTGTATGTAGTGAATTTGTTAGACAAGTTCGAGAAGTCATTGAAGGAATCTCAGACGATGAAATCAACAAGCGTAAAGATCAACATTTTGCCCCGTGGTTGAAGACGCAAGTACGTAAAATTTTAAGTGATCTGATTAATTACTAACTTGGACAATTAACCTAATACATATTTTGATTACTTTTTAATTAAATTAATTAATGAAATATAGGTCGAGTATGGGGATACCGCATATCCACTCTGGTTCCATGAGTTAATAAAAGGCCCCATATCGAAGATAACGAGTGCACCCATGTATTGCACACGCGGATATATATTTCATACATTCAAATACGGAAATCAAAGAGCTACTGCCAACTACGGGGTATGTGTGCGGGGCGAAATAGATTTTTATGGAGTGTTGCAAGACATAATTGAAGTTGAGTACCCTGGTTGCTTAGGTTTGAAATGCGTTCTGTTCAAATGCGACTGGTTCGATCCAACAGTTGATCGAGGCGTCCGTAAGAACAAATTTGGGGCAGTAGATGTCAACCAATCACGACGTTACAATAAGTATGAGCCATTTATCCTAGCATCACAAGCAGAACAAGTCAGCTTTGTTCCATATCCGCGAGTTCGCACCACCCGTATCTCATGGTTATCAGTTATAAAAGTTTCTCCGAGGGGTCGAATTGTGGGGGTTGATGAGGAACTACCAATGCAGCAAGATCATTGCTCTGATATGCCAGAACTAAATGAGAGCAATGAAGACATCCTTTTGATAGATCCTCAAAACAGGCAAGTTGAATATCTCCCAGACGATACCGAGGAAGAAGATGAGGAAGATGAGTTCGAAGAAAGTGATGAACCAGATGATCAAGAAACGGATGTGTACTACGATTCGTCCGAAAATGAATCAGAGTGACCGCGCTAGCTAGTAATTATTGTGAATTTAATGTATTAATATAATATTGTGATCGAGTAGTTATTGTGAAATTTAAGTGATATGATTTCTATGAAATCCCCTAAACCCCAAACTAAATTCCATCTCCGAACTCCACTCATTTTCCGCCGTAGGTGCGGCGATTTATAAATTACGAGACATATGTGTCATGTAATTTATTAATTGCCCCAACAACGGTGGGAAATGAGTGGTGATCGGAAATGGGATTTAGTTTGGGGTTTAAGGGATTTCAAAGACATCGTCGCTAAATCATCGCTAAATATGATAGTCACTAATTCGATGCAAAATGGCGACGATTTAGCAACGAATATTGACAAATCGTGGCTAAATCGTCGCAAACCCTGAATGTCGCAAAATCGATGCCAATTCGCGACGATTTAGCAACAATTTGTCATAAACCCTAAACCCTAAACCCTTTGCCCTAAACCCTAAACCCTAACATATTATCATCTCATTGTATTATGCATCTTTCACTGAAATTGATCGTGACTTTAGAGAATTGTCCGGAAATGAAAACTCTGTCAATCACAATAATTTCCACAAACTGAATCATTGTATTAATAATCTCTAACATATACGCAAACTATATGTTTTACTTATTTTTCTATATCGATGAACTTATTGATAATTTCATGAATTTGGATTTACAGTAAACATGTCAAGTTGTTTATGGAACGTTGTAATCGACGTTACAATTTCGTAACTATACCCTAAACCCTAAAACCGATTTTATAAATATCCTCACTAATTCGATGAAAAATAGCGACAATTTAGCAACGAATATTGACAAATCGTGGCTAAATCGTCGCAAACACTGAATGTCGCAAAATCGATGCCAATTCGCGACGATTTAGCAACGATTTGTCTTAAAATAGACCGCGTGTCGGTCAATTAAACTCCCGCGTGTTTGAAAGTCACAAAATCGTTGCAAAGTTAGCGACGAATTAGCTACGGTTCAATTGCCTCGATACAGCGACGATTCGTCGCGAAATCGTCGCTAAGTAGCGACGACACGTAATCTTATATATACACCCGAGTTCCTTGCAAATTCATTTACAAACAAATCAAAAAAAACTGATCATAACTTCTTTCCGAATTCCTTGCGAAAAAAGGTAAATTTTTTTTTTCAATGTTTTTAATTAATTAGTATAGATAAAAATTAAACAATTTAGGTCGGTAGAAACGGTATCAAATTAGAAAAAATAGCAGACTGCCCGGATGTTTATAGATAGTAATTGTTTTTCATTTTTATGCAGATGGGCCAGCGTCGTGCACATTACGCTCAGTTTTTGAGAGATATTGGTGATGCTTCGGGTACCGGGTTGCCTCCGTCTTCTGAGGCTACAGAGACGGATTTTGTCCCGGTGACGCAACCTCCGCCGCCTCCACAACCACCTCAGATTCCGCAACCTGGAGGCCATGCCCCGGCCCCGTATGCACACATGACGGTTCATGATTTGCTTGCACAGCCGGGGCGTCATAGGCTTAAAAGATTAGATCCATATCATACTGACGGGTCGGAATGGTAATATATATAAATATATATTTTTTACATTTATTTCTAACAATTCAAAATTTTACAATTTTTTGTTTCAGGTTTGGAGTTGAATCCAAAGTTGGACGCACCGTTTCCGACATCATCAAGTCTTATTTTATCGAGCCGCATACCAATTTTACCCAGCTTCCTCTACACGTCAAGGAGACATGGTTCAAGATGTTTGCGGTACGTATGGAAAAAATATTTTTTTCTCCTTTAATTATTTTAATTATATTTAAATATATATTTAATTTAATTTTATAAAATATGTAATTATTTTTGTTTCTCATGCAGCAAAAATATCACTGTGATCTTTCGCTTCATGGCGAGGTCGAAACTTTATTTCTCGAGAGGGTGAAGTTTCGTATCCAAGGCGTGGTTGGTGAGTGGAAGAAAGCATGGAAGAAGGATGGCGACGAAGCAAAGCCCCTGCACATGGATAAACCCGTTTGGGACGGCTTGGTGCGGTATTGGATGGATCCGAAGTCCATCACGACTGCTGAGAAGTGTTCGGCTTCCCGCAACACCGTTGATTCGGACGGGAGACTCAAGGCTATGCCTCATACAGCTGGACAAACACCTTTTGCGGGTGTTCGTCTACAGATGGTAATTAAATTTATTTAAATTAATTAATTTATTTAATTTACTTCGTCAATAACATAGTTTTTTTCTTTAGGCCGCCGAAGACGGAGGTGTACTCCCTCCGATGACAAGGATTTTTGAGCGGACGCACCATAAGAAGGATGGTTCCTTTGTTTCCGAGGCTGCCGAGCACATCTTCAAGGAGGTGACTTCCAAAGTCACCGAACGAGAGACACAGCTCTCTCAACAGCTATCTCCCGGTGGTTCGTCGGTCATGTCTGGAGGGTTGACCACACCCGATATTGACCGGATCTTCGAGCAGGTATATAGAATGGTTAGTACTTATTAATTTTTAATTTTTGATTTTATAAAGTTTTCTAATTGTAAATTTAAATATAGGTTGCCCCTAAGAGAAAGGGCAAGGTTGTCGGGATGGGATCTATTCGAGATGTCTCGGCTGCTTCTTCATATGCTCCGCGACGACGATCGCCAGAAGATGATCCAGTCGTGTTACGTGCCACGATTACGAGTCTTCAGGAGCGGGTTGAGACCGAGTCTCATGCATATCAGGCGAGGATTGCGAGTCTTCAGCGCCGGGTTGAACAGGATGCTACGCAGAATGACGAACTCTTCGACATCTTGGCAACAAGAAACCCGACAATGCAGGCCATGCTACGGGAAAAAAGAAGACTCCGAGCAGAGGCAGATGCAGCGGCAGCGGCAGAGGCAGGACCATCCAGTTCGTCGAGACGTCCCGAAGACGATGTAAATCTCGACGATTACGATATAGTTATATAGATTTAGGATTTCGATTTCTAATTTTTCTTTTTTTTTTGTAACAAATTATAATATTTTTTTTATAAAATATTATTATATATTATTTTTATAATTTTTATTTTATAATTTCGAATTTAATAAAATTTTAAAAATAATTTTAAAAATCATATATATAAAAATCGTCGTTAATTCGATGGCTATAATCGTGGCTAATTTACATCGAGTATACAACGATTTATTACCAACGACTATACGACGATTATTAGCAACGATTTTGCGACGAATTATTAGCAACGATTATACGACGATTTATGCGCAACGATTTTGCGACGATTCATTAGCAACGATTTGGCGACTATTACTTAGCAACGATTTTATGAAGATTTATTAACAACGAATTAACGACGAAAATATTTTCCCATCGAATTAACAATGAAATATTTGCCATCGAATTTCCATCGTTTTTACGACGTATTTATATTCGTCGTAATTTCAATGTAATATTTACGACGATTTAGCGACGAACATTTACCGACGATTTAGCGACGAATTTGTTTCCCTCGCACTTTCCCGACGAATTTACGACGATTTGTGGTTTGCGACGATCAGTTAACGACGATCTCTAATTCGTCGCAAATTCGATGCAAATCCTCTTTTGCAACGATTTTACAACGATTTCGTTCGTTGCAAAATGGGTGTTTTCTTGTAGTGCTCTGAGGAGGATTAGCTCCTTGTTCTATCTGGTTTCACTTTTCCTTTTCTTTTCTTAAGTTCTTTGGAGTTTGTTTTGTCAGCAGTTTATGATTCTGAACTTTGTTGGATTTATGCGGTTATGATATCTTGTTGCTTCTAATTTGTGCTTTAGGGATCTAACAGTGTTAAACATTTCACATTTGGATCCTTCGTCACACTTACGAGCAACATTGCATCACTGTCGATGAAAAGAAGTTTTCTGTGTCAACCTAGGCCTGGTATCGATCCATACCAGTGCTGTGTGTCGGTCGACACTCATACCCCAATCCGGTAACTTCTTTGATTTTCACACCTCCACTCAGTTCTTTTGGTTTCTTTTACCGACTCTAGACTAGATAACACTGGGGACAGTGTTGTTTAAGTCTGGGGGAGGTAGTTGCTGACAGTGTGTTTGTTTTTCTTAGAGTCAGTCGTTTTTGAGTCAAAAATCATTTTATTGAGTCAAAACATGTTGGAGATTATGATATTTTTCTTGAATCTATTGTTCTGACCTTGCTTATAAGTTACCATTGTTACAGAATCAGTTCTAGATCGGGCTAATGAAAAATCCAGAGGTTGACCAGTTAACTAGAAGACGCCCATGTTTCCAGTAGAGTTCATCCAAGCCTGAGCTAATTCTTTGCACTTCATCGATGTGGTCGATGTCCATAGAGCTTGATTCCTCATTCACATCTGAAAAAGGAACCCATGTGTAGAAAGTAATGGTATTCCTCTCCCTTGTTATAAGTTAATAAATAAAAGCATGAAAAGATGAAATAATTTTCTTCTCAGTAGAGGGCTAGAAATATTTCCAACGATCCCATTATTCTACTTGAAAAGGAATGATCACACAAAGGTTGAAAACGAGATTATGAAAATTTCTTGTGATACCGTTATTCGCCTACACCTTTGATACGTGGAGAGGGGAGAACCGGGGATTTGGTGGCAAACACCATCAATACTCGCGTCTCAAACCTTAATATGTATATGCAAGAGAACATGATATGAAATAAGTCTGGGGGAGAGGAAACAATACCAAAAAGTGTGAAAATTGGGTGGTTCTTTTGTCATGATATTGTATGGGAAAGAGTCTAGAAGGTTCTTGGCATTGATAACATCGATGAAACTGGCAATGAAGGCTTTGATGAATAATGCTGCGAAATTATGTTTTGATTCTGGGGAGCTGCGAATGTCTACGGAGAAGTACATGGTGGTTAGATTTAGAACTGGTTAAGTGATATGTGGAGTACTAAGAAAAAGGGTCATTGCAGTGTTTCAAAAACATGTGAGTCTCCGTGTTTTTCAAACCTCTTTCTCTTGTTTAGCTTTCTGTTTGCTTGAGGGCAAGTTGATATATCATGGTTTTTACCCGCTTTTAACCATGATATAGGTCTTATTTATGGAGTCTTTCTAGTATTTGTTGAGTCTTTTCGAGTCTTTACAGGTTTAGGTACGTTTGGAGCTAAATTGGAGATATTGGAGTATTTTGGAGCCAAGCAAGATCATGCAGCTGAAGGATCAAGTTGAAGTCTTGGTGTCGAGCGACACCAGCCGGAAGAGTCGACACATAAGTTGTGTATCTATCGATACCACTTATGGTGTCGGTCGATAGTGATCGCATGGAGAGAAGGATCGCGACTTTTTACAAGTCTGAAGATTTTACACTTTGGTCCATAAGACTTTAATAATTACAAGAAGCCCTAAAACGTGTTTTATGATTGTAATTAGGTTTTTCAGCCACCTTGGTGAGCTACGCTTTATTCTGCTTTTGATTTGGGTTAGAAAGCTTTTGAGGGAGACAAGTCTGAAACTTTGTTCGTCCGAGAGAAGATTTTGAACCCTTGTTTTCTTTCTCCTTTGTTATTAATTTTAGAGATTTATTAAATCATGTTGTTTGTTTCAATATCCATGTCTGAGTAGATCTCCTGTTAGGTTTAGGGTTCTCAATAAAGGATCTCTTTGAATGTTAGGTTAATTAATTGGTTAGGGTTCATAATCTGAATTAGTTCTTCACCATAGGTTGTTCTTAAAGCTAATTATGGATTGATCACCATGAACTTAGATCTTAGGTTAATCGATTAGGCAGGACAGTGCAATTGATGATCTGATAGAATCTAGGGTGAGCAAAATAACTATCTGCAAAGAAATTTGGTTTACTTGTTTTGTGAACATATCGAACCTCGACTTAAAGCTAGTTTAGTCTTTAATTAGGATTTGCAAAGAAATTTGGAATTATGATATTTAATTAGGCTTAGATAATTCTCGCAACGACAGTTGGTTAATTATAGCTTAGTAATTTGAGTTCAAGAACCTGGCTTAACCTGAATCCTAACTAATTAGTTTATCTGCATTCTCTGATTTATTGAGAAATACCCTGAACCTATCTACTCTCCATTGAATTTACACCCATTTAATTTACGCTACTATTTTATTATTTCATTGATTTACTTAGCTTAATTTGAACTTTTATAATCTATTGTGTGATTCTTGAGTCTATGTGGATTGGACCCCTAAATACTACAATCGACAAAGCTGTTAGTACTTTAGGGTATTACATTTGAGCTTATCATATACTATGTAAGCTATGTTGTTACCTGAATAACCCAACAAGATTCTTTCATCGCTCCTTGCATCAAACTTACCTAACTGATCTTTGTCATTCATGATGTAGCATATGCATCCAAAAACATGAAAAAGCTCACAATATGTGTTTTTTCCTTTCCATAACTCATATGGTGTCTGTTTTGTTCCTTTCCTGACATATACTTGGTTTATAATGTAACAGGTTGTGTTAATAGCTTCTGCCCAGAAACGAGTAGGGACTTTGCTACCATGAATCATTGCACGAGCCAACTCCTATAGAGTTATGTTCTTCCTTTCTACAACATCATTATGTTGGGGTGTTCGTGGTGCTGGAAATTGATGTGTAATGCCTTGAAGATTACATAATTTTTTCATGGTTTCATTCTGAAATTCTCCGCCGTGATCATTTCGTATTCTTTTGAGGTTGGTACCTCTTTCATTCATAAACTAAACTGCCCAAATCTTGAAGCTCTCAACTGTTTCAGACTTCTCCTTTATGAATCTTATCCATGTGTATCTTGAGAAATCATCTACAAGTACGAACACATATTTTTTCCTGCTATACTTTCTACTTGCATTGGGGCCATAAGATCCATGTGAATTAGATCCAACACAGATTTTGATTGAACGGCTTGTACCTTTTTGTGTTGTACCTTGACTTGTTTTCCCATGTTACATGGTCCACATACCAATTTTCCATCATCCTTTAGCTTAGGAACGCCTCTGATTACTTCATTCTTGACTTGTGTGGTTAATTTTCTGATGTTCATATGTCCTAACTTCTGATGCCATAGCTGTAGATCATCCCTGGCATTGAAACATTTGTTTCACGATCTCCACATATAGCAGTTATTTCCTGCTCGAACATCTCTTAGAATGATAACACTTTTTTCATCAAGTGCATGACATTCAGTTCGTGTAAAGATGACTGTTAAATCTTGATCACACAGTTGTCCCACACTGATCAGATTCGCCTTTAAGCCCTCTACAAAATACACGGTTATGAGCGATTGCTGATCTGGACTTTTTGTAGTACATTTGCCTTTAATTCCTCCTTTATTGCCATCACCAAACGTAACTTTTCCTTTTGATATTTCCATGAAGTCAGCTAGATATTCTTTTTTACTTTCCATATGCCTTGAACATCCACTATCGAAATACCATTAAGCTTCTATTTGTGCTCTGTGGCAACCCAGGCGGTTGTGTTATCACTACACTACAAGAATAACAACACATTCTGACGGGCACTATTATCAAAAAATCGTCGGAATCAAGGTAATCCGGCAAGTTTCCGACAACTGCATAACCGTCGGAATCAGAGTCTCAAAAAATAGATTTCCTCATAAAGTTTTCGGAAACAGAGGGAGGAAAACTGTTCTCGAAAGCTCGTCGGAACTAGTTCTCGGAAACTCCTCAGAAATAGCTACGAATTCCGAGGAACCAACACCGGCGACTATAAGATTTGTCGGAAATGCATCAGAATTTTACCGAGAAATTTTCGAGAAATTTAATTTATTTATTTTTTAAACAAAAATTATGAAATTGGATCGAATCAAATATCTGGTTTTTGGTTTTGGGTATTGATATATCAATGTTTCTACCCCGTTTAAGCCATGATATAAATCCGTTTTATAGAGTCTTTCTACTATTTTGTAGTGTTTTAGAGTCTTTTACAGGTTTTAGCATGTTTGGAGAATAATTGGAGATATTGGAGCTTTCTGGAGCATTTTGGAGCAAAGCAGACGTTCGTGTAGCTGAGAACCCGATTTGAAGCATCAGTATCGATCGATACTTCCTAGTATCGGTCGATACTCACCGAAGCAGACACGACCCGCGACTTAATGAAGAGTTGAAGAATTGCATAATGGTCCAGAAGTCTTTATTATTTACAAGAAGCCCCAAAACGTGATTTAGGTTATTTAATAGGATTTTACAGCCACTTTAATGGCTATGCTTTATTTTACTTTGGTTTTGTGAGAGAGCTTATTGAAGGGAGACAAGTCTGAAACTCTGTTCGTCCGAGAGAAGATTTCGAACCCTCTTGTTTCTCTTTCTGATTTATTTGATGATTTATTCAAACATGTTTATTGCTTCAATTTCCATGTCTGAGTAGATCTCTTGTTAGGTTCAGGGTTCTCATAAGGGTTATCTATGAATGCTAGATTGATTAGTTATTAGGATTCACCATCTGAAGTAGTTCTTCGCCATAAGTTGTTTGCAAAGCTAATTCTAGATTGATCACCTAGAACTTAATTCTTAGGATAATTGATTAGGCGCGGAAGTGCAATTAATTACCTAATAGAACCCAGGGTGAGCAAAATAACTATTCACAAAGGAATTTGGTTTAGTTGTTTTGTGAACAAATCAAACCTGATTTAAAAAGCTGATTTAGACATTAGGATTCGCAAAGGAATTTGGAATTCCTAGGATTTAGATTTAGATAGTTTTAGCAGCGGAAGTTGGTTAACTATATCTTAGTGATTTGAGTTCAAGAACCGTGCTAAATCCGAATCATGTTAGTTAGTTTATCTGCATTCATTGATTTCCTGAAAAATACCCTGAACCTAGCCTTCTCCTAATTCCTAATTGAATTTACAACAGTTTTAATTTACGTTCTGATTTCAATACCATTGATTTGCTTAGCGTAATTTTCTCATATATAATCTATTGTGTGTTTCTGTGAGTCCTTGTGTTCGGCCCCTACTATATTGCAACTAATTCTTAGTACTTTTAGGGTATTAATTTGATAATATCAAATTTTGCGCCGTTGTCGGGGACTCAATTCGCCATTAGATTTTAGTCTGAGAATTTCGACTAAGCTCGTCGGTATCGATCGATACTATCTAGTATCGGTCGATGTCTCCGTTTTATTTTTGTTGATATCGATCGACACCACTTGGTATCGGTCGATACTCATCACGTTTTTGTTACTTACGTTTTTGACTCTTGTTTTCAGGTGTATGTCTAATCGTGAAACCAGGAAGATCAAGAGCACGCAGCTAGTTGAACTGTCATTGGAGCAGCTAGAACTTGTGGAACACACAAACAAAAAAGCAAAGAAACCAGCAAGGATGAACAACAATCAAGCAGAGTTGGTTCGAGATGAGGCTGGTGATTACAGGGACCTAGAAGGTCGTTTGTACAATGAGAGAGGACAATGTCTGGATGGAGAGGGGAACATCATTCCACCTGCTCCTATTGTCATTGGGAATGTCGCTGGGAACGCGAACGCAGTGGATGCTGGGAATGTTGTGGTTAATCGTGGTAGAACGATTGGTGAATGCAACAGACCTGACCAGTTTTACACAAACCGATCTGTGATTCGGCCTCCTGCTTTTCCGAGGAATGACTTTGAGCTGAAACTTGCATACTACACTCTTGTGGGACAACACCCTTTTCATGGTTTTTCCAGCGAACATCCCATGGATCATATTGAGAGGTTCAAGGACCTAGTCACTAGCATCAAAAGCAATGGAGTGTCCTACGATTACCTTTTCTGCAAGCTTTTACCATACTCTCTTGGTGGGTAAGCAACTTACTGGCTGAAACAGTTGCCTCCTGGATCGCTAACTACTTGGGAGGAGACTAAGAATGCTTTCCTGACCAATTTCTATGATGATGCAAGATCCGAGGATCTGAGGAACAAGATCTTTCAGTTTTCTCAAGGACCTACTAAGGTGTTAAAGGCTGTTTGGACGAGATTCAAGTCGTATCAGAGAGATTGTCCACATCATGGATACTTTGATGTTCAGTTGATGGGTTTCTTTTTCAGAGGACTTGATTGGAGGTATCAGATGACTTTGGATGCTTCGAGCAATGGAAACTTCAACACCAGGTATCCTGATGAAGCCTATGTCCTGATTAAGAACTTGGCGTCTAGCAATAGCACCAAGAATGCTGATTATGAGAGGAAAAAGTTAGCTGGTAACATGGATAGCTCACAGATCGCTGATTTTCAAACTAAATTGGATTCTATGCACAGTCTTCTGGTGGGCAAGACGCGGACGATGTTGAGGTGTTCAACGAGGACGAAGTAGAGGATGTCAACTACATTGGTGGTTATGGTTTTCAAGGCCAGAGGAATCAATTCAACAACAACCGAAACTTCAACAACAACTCTCAGCAAGGAGGTTCAAATCAGTTTGGTCAGAGATCATCTCAGAATAGTGGGTACACCAGGAACTATGTAAATTTATCCTATCAACCTGTACCTGCTAAGCTCCCAGATAGCAAGATCGAGTATATGTTTGAACATCTGATTCAAGGTCAGCAGCAGCTCACAGTGAATCTCAACGGAAACATAGATGATATGCACAAATATTTGAGTGGAAGGATCGACGCGCTCGATGCTCATCAGAAGATGTTGGAAACGCAAGTAGCTCAGACTGCAGCAGCTGTGAAGGGAAAGACGACTCAAGCACAGAAAGAGAACGTCAATGCGATCACCTTCCGAAGTGCAGGAAACTTCGAAACCTCTGTCGAAGGTGATTCCAAATCCTATTTATCAGTATCGATCGATACCACTGCTAATATCGATCGATACCAACCTGAAGAACCAACGCATAAGCATTGTGTCGATCGATACCCACCTTGTATCGATCGACACCCCTCAGATGCTGAACCGGAGATCGTGAAGAAACCAGAGATGGTTGAGGGACGTGTCTACAAGCCTAAGAAACTAGATCCTCGACCACCTAAACACCTCAGAGATCCCATTTCTCCAAAGCAGCAGCGTGGCTTTGAGAAGATGGTACGAAGAATTCCACCCACACACACCTTTGAAGAAGCTCTAGAGTACATGCCTTGCTGAGTCACTTCCGAGATTGCAGAGAAACTGAGGACGAGGTTAAGGCACTCTTCCTCAAAGCCAGAAGCAAGTCACTACCGCTGAGGCAGTTGACCAAGAGGGAAGACCCAGGGATATTCTCAGTTCCATGCTCCATCTCTGGAGTTGAATTCAAAGAGTGTCTCGTTGACTCAGGGGCTAGCGTCAATGTCATGTCAAGGGCAATTGCAGAGAGATTGGGAGCTGATATTCGACCTCCCAAGTCAAGTATCACATTCGCGAACAGTTCCACCACACTCCCATATGGTACAATCCCTGATCTACTGGTTAACGTAGGAGACTGCTTAGTTCCAACTGATTTTCAGGTTTTGGAGATGAGTGCACAATCACGTATGCAATTGATTCTTGGAAGACCGTTCATGGCTACGGTTGGTGCCATTATGGACACACCCAGCAAGCACATTTCGTTCTTATACATTGACAAGGAGGTGTACTACAAAGCCATCCCTAGAGGAACTCCCACACATATCTCTTGCATCACCATTGTTACAGGAGAAACGTTGGTAGTTAATCTTTTGGAAGAGTATCCTGACGAAACAACTGTCATAGACCTTCTAGATAGTCCTTTTGTCATCACCATGAAAGACGTCAAAACAGCTAAGGCAAAGAAGAATGTGAAGAGCAAAGGAGTAAAAGGTGTTCCCCATGTGACTTTAACCCCTCAAAAGTGCGATGGAGATTCAATTGATTGTAAGGTGAAGTGCAAGGGAACTTCGAAACCATTCTCCAAGGCTAGACTTATTTTCCCTTTGGAGCTGAAAGAGAAAGGACATGAGTTTGTGGAGAGCATGATGAGCAGAACTCTGAAGCTGGCGATGTCTAATTATGGAGCTTGTTTCGGAGCAAGTTCTCATTCCTCTCCTGACTGATCGTCCGTAAAGTCAAGCTCATGACGTAAAACAAGCGCTTGGTGGGAGGCAACCCACTGGTGAGTATGTCCATACGTTTTTATTTTCGTTTTTATTTTTAGTTTTGTATCTTGTGTCTTAACGTGAACCAGATTAAGAGGAGGAGTTTCGATCGACACCAGTCCGTGTCGATCGATACCACAGTCGCAGAGATATCACAGGAATCAGTCAACAAGTGTCGACCGATACTATGCGGTGTCGATCAACACCGTGCGGGCAGCCTGGAACCTCGCAGACTCTGGTTGATCCTTCTCCCGTTGAAGATCCTGATGCTGATGGTGATTCCGAGGCGATAGAGGATTAGTCTTCTTCTGTTTTCACGTTTGTTTTTCTTTTCTTTTTCTTTTCTTTTCTTCTTTTTATTTTTTCGTTTGTGTTGAACCTATGTCATCTTTAGTTTTGCATTTGAACTCATGGATTTATGCTTGATTATCTTGTTGATATTAACCTGTTTTTGAGTGTTCCTAACAATGCTAACTTCTAACACTTTGGATCACTTTCCCTGGGTTAAGCAACTCGATGCCACTGATTTGAAATCAGTGTGTCGACATATAGCTGGTGTCGATCGATACCAGTCTGTATCGATCGGCACCCATCACCTTCACAGGTAAGATTTTCGATTTTCACAATCCATTTGGTTCATTTGTTTTTTTCACCAACTCTAGGCTAGATAACACTGGGGAAAGTGTTGTTCAAGTCTGGGGGAGGTAGTCGCTGACATTGTTTTTGTTTTTCTTAGAGTCAGTTGTTTTTGAGTCATTCGTTGTTTTATTGAGTCAAAACTTTGTCTGAGACTGTGATGTTTTTCTTGAATCCATTGATTTGACCTTGCTTCTAAGTGACCATTGTTACAGAATCAGTTCTAGATCGACTAATGAAAAATCCAAAGGCTGACCAGTTGACTAGAAGACACTCATGTTTCCAGCAAAGTTCTTTAAAGCCTAAGCCAAATTTTTGCACTTCATAAATGTGGTTAGTACTCATAGAGCTTGATTCATCATTCGTATCTGACAAAGGAACTCATATGTGTTTAAAGTAATGGTATTTCTCTCCCTGTTACAAGTTAATTAATAAGATGCATTAAAAGATGAGATGATTTTTTCTGAGTAGAGGGTTAGGAAAATTTCCAACGATTCCATTATTCTACTTGATGAGGAATGATCACACAAAGGATTGAAAGCGAGGCTAGGATTTTCCTATGATGCCATTATTCGCCTACGCCTTTGATATGTTGAGAGGAAGAACCGGGGATTTGGTGGCCAACACCATCAATACTCGCGTCTCATACCTTGATGTGTATATGCAAAGCTAAAAAAAAAAAGAACATAATAAGAAATAATACCAGAAATTATGAAAAAGGGTGGTTCCTTATCATGATATTGTATGGGAAAAAATGTAGAAGGTTCTTGGTATTAATCACAGCGATGAAACTGGCGAAGATGGCTTGATTGAACGATGCTGCGAATGTCTACGGAGAAGTACATGGTGGTTAGATCAAAAGCTGGTTAGGTAACATTTGGGTGCTTGGGAAAAGGGTCATTGCAACGCTTCATGAACAGGTGAGTCTCTATGTTTTCAAACCTCTTTCTCTCGTTTAATCTTCTATTTGCTTGAGGGCAAGCAAATGCTAAGTTTGGGGGAGTTGATATATCATGGTTTTTACCCCGTTTAAGCCATGATATAAGTCCGTTTTATAGAGTCTTTCTACTATTTCATAGTGTTTTAGAGTCTTTTACAGGTTTTAGCATGTTTGGAGCATAATTAGAGATATTGGAGCTTTACGGAGCATTTTGGAGCAAAGCAGACGTTCGTGTAGCTGAGAACCTGATTGGAAGCATCAGTATCGATCGATACTGCCTAGTATCGGTCAATACTCACCGAAGCAGACACGACCCGCGACTTAATGAAGAGTTGAAGAATTGAAAAATGGTCCAGAAGTCTTTATTATTTACAAGAAACCCCAAAACGTGATTTAGGTTATTTAATAGGATTTTACAGCCACTTTAATGGCTATGCTTTATTTTACTTTGGTTTTGTGAGAGAGCTTATTGAAGGGAGACAAGTCTGAAACTCTGTTCGTCCGAGAAAAGATTTCGAACCCTCTTGTTTCTCTTTCTGATTTATTTGATGATTTATTCAAACATGTTTATTGCTTCAATTTCCATGTCTGAGTAGATCTCTTGTTAGGGTCAGGGTTCTCATAATGGTTATCTATGAATGCTAGATTAATTAGTTATTTGGATTCACCATCTGAAGTAGTTATTCGCCATAGGTTGTTTGCAAAACTAATTCTAGATTGATCACCTAGAACTTAGATCTTAGGATAATTGATTAGGCGCGAAAGTGCAATTAATTACCTGATAGAACCTAAGGTGAGCAAAATAACTATTCGCAAAGGAATTTGGTTCAGTTTTTTTGTGAACAAATCAAACCTGCTTTAAAAAGCTGATTTAGACTTTAGGATTCGCAAAGAAATTTGGAATTCCTAGGATTTAGATTTAGATAGTTTTCGCAGCGGAAGTTGGTTAACTATATCTTAGTGATTTGAGTTCAAGAACCGTGCTAAATCCGAATCATGTTAGTTTATTTGCATTCATTGATTTCCTGAGAAATACCATGAACCTAGCCTTCTTATAATTGAATTTACAACCGTTTTAATTTACGTTCTGTTTTCAATACCATTGATTTGCTTAGCGTAATTTTCACCTATATAATCTATTGTGTGTTTCTGTGAGTCCTTGTGTTCGACCCCTACTATACTGCAACTAATGCTTAGTACTTTCAGGGTATTAATTTGAGCATATCAGGTATCATCAAAAGTCAGATTTTGGTTTTGGGTGTCATCGAAACGCAAAATATATATTAATATATATATATTAATATATATATATATATATATATATATATATATATGTGTGTGTGTGTGTGTATCTTCTTCTTCACAAAGCAAAAGCCTTGGCTCTCATCAAAACCAGAAGGGATCGAAAGCATATAAAAAAAACAAAAGCCTTAGCTCTCATCAATCTGATATGATATATCAGATTTTAGGTGATATATCATATATCAGGTTTTAACTCGTTTTTAGCCATGATATAGGTCTTATTTATAGAGTCTTTCTAGCTTTTTTGAGTCTTTTCGAGTCTTTTCAGGTTTTAGGTGACTTTGGGAGAAAATGAGCCGTTTTGGGTGAAAATGAGCATATGGAGATGCAGAGTCATGCAGAGACATCAGAAATTTGTCATTCGTTGAAGAACTTCCAACCTATGGATTGACCTTAAATTTGGATACAAGACATCTTAATAGATTAGCTTTCATTTGTATGTGGTTTGAGGCCATTCCAACGGTGCGATCAAACGTTATGCTAGTTTTCGTGAAGATAGTCCAGTATGGCGAGCAGAAGAGTCGACATGCAAGCTTGGTATCGATCGATACCACTAATGGTGTCGACCGATACCGACTTCAGGAAGAAGGAAATATGACTTTTACAAGTTTGAAGTTTGCACCTTGGTCCAGAAGACTTTAATAATTACTAGATGCCCCAAAACGTGTTTTAAGTTATAAATTAGGGTTTTTAGCCACTTTTGTGGGCTAAGCTTTATTTTATTCTTGATACTTTGAGAGAGATTTGTTCCAGGGTTTTTGTGAGACAACTCTGAACCCTTGTTTCTTATTGATTTCATTTATGCAATTCTATTCATCAATGATTTATGTTCCATTGATCATGTCTGAGTAGACCTCCTTTAGGTTTAGGGTTCTCATAAAAGATCTCTTTGAATGTTAGGTTAATTGGTTGATTAGGGTTCATAATTTGAATTAGTTCTTCACCATAGGTTGTTCTCAAAGCTAATTCTAGGTTGACGAATCTGGAACTTAGATCTTAGGTTAATCGATTAGGCACGACGGTGCAATTGATAATCTGACAGAACTTAGGGTGAGCAAAATAGCTATTCGCAAAGGGATTTGGTTTAGTTGTTTTGTGAACATATCAAACCTGAACTTTAAAGCTGGTTTAGATCTTTAGGATAATTCTCTCAACGACAGTTGGTTAATTATAGCTTAGTGATTTGAGTTCAAGAACCGTGCATAACCTGAACCTTGACTAGTTAGTTTGTCTGCATTCATTGATTTCCTGAGAAATACCCTGAACCTATCTTTCCTCCATCGAATTTACAACAAGTTTAATCTACGTTATTGCTTTCAATTACATTGATCACTTAGCTTAATTCAACCATTAAAATCTATTGTGTGATTCTTGAGTATCTGTGGATTTGACCCCTAAGTATTACAATCGACAAAGCTGTTAGTACTTTAGGGTATTACATTTGAGCTTATCAAATTTGGCGCCGTTGCCGGGGACTCTTAATTCGCCATTAGATTTTAGCTATCGAGTTCAACTAAGTTCGTCGGTATCGATCGATACCATTGGTGTCGGTCGATACTCGTCGTGCTGTTTTTGATTTTTTGTTATTTACGTGCCTTGTCTAGTGTGTTTCAGGTATCAGGAGGAACAAGAGCACTCAGCTAGTCAATCTTTCCAACAAGGAGCTAGCAAACTTGGAACGCACAAACCGGAAAACAAAGAAACCTGCAGAGATGAACAATCCAGTGGTATTGACTCGTGATGATGCCGGAGCTTTGAGAGACCAAGAAGGTCAATTGTGCAATGAGAGAGGGCAACGACTTGATGGGGTGTAAACATCATTGTCCCTGCAGCCGTTGTGAATATTGGGAATGATGTAGTTAATCGTGGTAGAACGATTGGTGAGTACAATAGGCTTGATCAGTTATATGTCAATAGATCAGCGATTCGCCCTCCTACTTTTCAGATGAATGACTTTGAGTTGAAACCTGCATACTTCACTCTTGTGGGCCAGCACCTTTTTCACGGTATTTCTCATGAACATCCCATGGATCACATTGTGAAGTTTGAGGACTTGGTTACTAGCGTCAAATACAATGGAGTGTCCAATGATTTCCTCCTCTCTAAGCTTTTCCCATACTCTCTTGGTGGAGATGCAGCTTATTGGCTTAAACAGTTGCCACATGGATCACTGACTACTTGGGGGGGAGACTAAGATTGCCTTCCTGAATAATTTCTATGATGATGCAAGATCCGAGGAGCTCAAGAATAAGATCTCCCATTTTTCTCAGGGAGCGACTGAGGCATTCAAGGCTGCTTGGATTAGATTCAGATCATATCAGAGATATTGTCCGCACCACGGGTTCACTAACGTTCAGTTGTTGGGTATCTTCTTTAGAGGGATTGATTGGAGGTATCAAATGGCCTTAGATGCTGCGAGTAATGGGAACTTCAACACCAGGTATCCTGACGATGCTTATGTGCTTATTGAGAACTTGGCATCTAGCATTAGTACCAAGAATGCCGACTTTGAGCGAAGGAAGCAGACTGGACCATGGATGGATCGCAGAGTGCTGAGGTTCAAGTTAAGTTGGATTCAGTGCACGATTTCTTGATGGGAAAGACGATGAAGACTGTTCGTTTTGCTGATAAGGTTGAGAACTTCAATGAGGATGAAGTGGAAGGTGTTAACTACATTGGTGGTTCTGGTTTTCAAGGTCAGAGAAATCAATACCAGCAAAACAACAACCGAAACTTCACCAACAATGCTCATCAAGGAGGGTACAAATCTGAAGTCAACCCAGCTGGTTTTAGAACCTATGGGAATTCGTCCTACCAATCTCCACCTTCCAAAACTACTGAAAGCAAAGTTGAATCTATGCTGGAAGGAACAGATTCTTGAGGGACAGCAGAAGGTGACAGTGGATTTCAATGGGAAAATGGATGCTATGTACACATGCCTGAATGGGAAAATTGAGTCTCTCAGTATTCATCAGAAGATGCTGGAAACTCAAATAGCTCAGACTGCATCAGCTTTCAAGGGAAAGATGGTTCATTCACAGAATGAATACGTCAATGCAATCACCTTAAGAAGTGCTAAAGAGGTCACTGCAGTGGTAGAAAAGGGGTTGAATGCAGAAAAATTCGTGGGGATAGAAGAGGTTGAAGGTGATTTTGAGCCTGATTCGGCTGTGTCGAGCGACACCACACCATGTATCGATCGACAGGAACCTGGTATTGATTGATATCAATCTGAGGAAACGACATAGAAACCTTGTATCGATCGACACCAACCTGGTATCTGTTGACACCCCTCGCAAACTGAGATATAAATTGTGAAAAAACCGGAGATGACAGAGGAACGCATTTACAAGCCTAAGGTGCCATATCCTCGACCACCTAGACATCTCATGAATCCAATAACTGCAGAGAAGTTGCTCGGTTATGAGAAGATGGTAAGGAGAGTTCCCCATACTATGTCTTTTGAAGAAGATTTAGAATACTGCCCTTTGCTTTGTCACTTCCGAGATTGCAGAGAAACTCTAGAATAGATCAAGGCACTCTTCATCAAAGCAAGAAGCGCACCACCACCAATAAAGCAGTTGACTAAGAGGGAAGACCCAGGAAAATTTTCAGTTCCATGCTCTATCTCTGGAATTGAATTCAAAGAGTCTCTCGTTGATTCAGGGTCTAGCGTCAATGTCATGTCAAAGGCAATTGCAGAGAGGTTGGGAATTGATGATATAAGACCTCCTATGATGACTCTCGCATTCGCGAACTCTTCCACCTCAGTTACATACGGTACAATCCCTAATTTGCTTGTTAAAGTAGGAGATTGCCTGGTTCCTACTGATTTTCAGGTTGTGGAGATGAGTGCAAGATCTAGTACGCCTTTGATTCTGGGAAGACCGTTCATGGCTACAGTTGGTGCAGTTATAGACACGCCGTGTAATAGGATCTCGTTTTCATACATTGACAAGGAGATCTCCTACAAAGCCATCCCCTCTGGAAGAGCTCCCACACATATCTCTTGCACCACAGTTGTTACATGAGAGCCGTTGATGGTTGATCTTTTGGAAGAGCCTTATGATGAGCCATCATAGACATTTTAGATGGTCCTTCTATCATCACCAAGAAAGACATCAAAATGGCTAAGGCAAAGAAGAAGGTGAAGAACAAAAGAGTCAAGGGTGATGCCTATATGACTTTAATCCCTCAGAAGTGTGAGGGAGATTCGATTGAGTATAAGGTGAAGTTCAAAGGAACCTCAAAACAATTCTCTAAGGCTATAGTTATTCTTACTTCAGAGCAGAAAGAGAAAGGAAAAGAGGTTGTGGAGAGCATGTTGAGCAGAACTCTGAAGCTGGAAGTGTCTAGTTGTAGAACTTGCCTATGTAAGTTCTCAATTTTCTCCTAACTGATCACCTGAGCCAAAGTCAAGCTACAGACGTAAAACAAGCGCTTAGTGGGAGGCAACCCACTGGTGAGTCTGTACATAAGTTCTTTTACTTCTTTTGATTTTTGTTTTTGGTTTTTTGTGTTTTATGTGAATCAGGTGCGAAGAGGCTTAGTGTCGGGCGACAACACACCAAAAAGAAAAATGGTGTGGTGAGCGTGGAGGCAACCCACTGGGACAAACATGACACCACATGCATCAATGTCGATGTCAAAGAGTCTCTGTGTCGACCTAAGCATGGTATCGCTCGATACCAGTGATGTGTGTCGGTCGACACCCGTACTCCACTCATGTAACTTCTCTGATTTTCACGCATTCACTTGGTTGTTATAATTTCTTTTACCGCCTTTGGGCTATATAACAATGGGGACAATGTTGTTTATGTCTGGGGGAAGTAGTTGCTGACATTGTGTTTGTTTTTCTTAGAGTCAGTCGTTTTTGAGTCAAAATTTGTTTTATTGAGTCAAAACTTGTTGGAGATGATGATCTTTTTCGTGAATCTATTGTTCTGACCTTGCTTCTAAGTGACCATTGTTACATAATCGGTTCTAGATTAGACTAATGAAAAATCCAAAGGCTGACCAGTTACTAGAAAACACCCATGTTTCCAGCAGAATCCATTAAAGCCTGAGCTAATTTTTGCACTTCATCGATGTTGTTGATGTTCAAAGAGCTTGATTCCTCATTCATATATGACAAAGGAACCCAAGTGTAGAAAGTAATGGTATTCCTCTCCCTTGTTATAAGTTAATAGATAAAAGCATGAAAATATGAAATGATTTTCTTCTGAGTAAAGGGATAGGAAAATTTCCAGCGATCCCATTATTTTACCTCAGAAGGAATGATCATACAAAGGTGGAAGCGAGGTTAGGAAAATTCACCTACACCTTTGATTACTTTTGAGCGAAGAACCAGGGATTCGGCAAACACCATCAATACTCGCGTTTCGAACCTTAATATGTATATGCAAGAGAACATGATGTGAAATAAGTCTGGGGGAGAGGAACCAATACCAAAAAGTGTGAAAATTAGGTGGTTCTTTTGTCATGATATTGTATGGGAAAGAGTCTACAAAGTTCTTGGCATTGATTACAGCAATGAAACTGGCGATGAAGGCCTTATTGGACGATGCTGTGAAAAAATGTGGGTAGTTTGGGAAGCTGCGAATGTCTACAGAGAAGTACATGGTGGTTAGATTTGGAACTGGTTACGTGATATGTGGAGCAATAAGAAAAAAAGGTCATTGCAATGTTTCAAGAACAAGTGAGTCTCCGTGTTTTTCAAACCTCTTTCTCTTGTTTAGCTTTATGTTTCCTTGAGGCCAAGCAAAGGCTAAGTCTGGTGGAGTTGATATATCATGGTTTTTACCCATTTTTACCCATGATATAGGTCTTATTTATAGAGTATTTCGAGTAGTTTGGAGTCTTTTCGATTCTTTTCAGGTTTTAGGTGACTTTGGGAGAAAATAAGCCGTTTTCGGTGAAAATGAGCATATGGAGATGCATAGTCATGCAGAGACATCAGAAGTTTGGCATTCGTTGAAGAACTTTCAACCGATGGATTGAGCTCAAATTTGGATACAAGACAGATTAGCTTTCATTTGAAAGTGGTTTGAGGCCATTCCAACGGTGCGATCAAAAGTTGTACCAGTTTTCGTGAAGACAATCCAGTCTGGCGAGCAAAATAGTCTACACGCAAGCTTAGTATCGATCGATACCACTAATGGTGTTGATCGATACCGACTTCAGGAAGAAGGAAACATGACTTTTTACAAGTTTGAAGTTTGCACCTTGGTCCAGAAGACTTTAATAATTACTAGAAGCCCCAAAACGTGTTTTAAGTTATAAATTAGGTTTTTCAACCACTTTTGTGGGCTAAACTTTATTTTATTCTTGATACTTTGAAAGAGATTTGTTCCAGGGTTTTTGGGAGACAATTCTGAACCCTTGTTTCTTATTGATTTTTTTTATGCAATTCTATTCATCTATGATTTCTGTTCCATTGATCATGTCTGAGTAGATCTCTTTTAGGTTTAGGGTTCTCATAAAGGATCTCTTTGAATGTTAGGTTAATTGGTTGATTAGGGTTCATAATCTGAATTTGTTCTTCGCCATAGGTTGTTCTCAAAGCTAATTCTAGGTTGACGAATCTGGAACTTAGATCTTAGGTTAATCGATTAGGCACGACAGTGCAATTGATAATCTGATAGAACTTAGGGTGAACAAAATAGCTATCCGCAAAGAGATCTGGGTTAGTTGTTCTGTGAACATATAAAACCTGAACTTTAAAGCTGATTTAGATCTTTAGGATTTGCAAAGAGATTTGGGATTCTGGGATTTAGACTTGGATAATTCTCGCAACGACAGTTGGTTAATTATAGCTTAGTGGTTTGAGTTCAAGAACCGTGCATAACCTGAACCCTGACTAGTTAGTTTGTCTGCATTCATCGATTTACTGAGAAATAACCTGAACCTATCTTTCCTCTATCGAATTTACAACAAGTTTAATCTACGTTATTGATTTCAATTACATTGATCATTTAGCTTATGATCCATCGAATTTACAACAAGTTTAATCTACGTCTCTGTGGATTCTACCCCTAAGTATTACAATCAACAAAGCTGTTAGTACTTTAGGGTATTACATTTGAGCTTATCACAATCCAATAAAAAAAAAGCCTTAGCTCCTGGTTCATAAGCTGCGCCGCCGCTACCTCGAGCTGATGCCGTCGTCATCACCGGATTCACCGACGCTTTAATGCTGATCACCACCGTAATCACTGTGAGATGCACACCTCGGAAGAAGGTGGATAAGAGATGTGACGATGGAGACGATGAAAAAAGCGTAGCCTCTATGTATAAAGAATTCATTTCCGAGAAATTGCTTAGAAATCCTCGAAATGTCCTCGAAATCGGATTTACAGAGCCACGTGCACCGACATCTTTTCTCGATGACATTTTCGACAAAATCCCTAGAAACTTAATCCTTTGTAATTTACGACAATATTCTGACGATAATTCCGACTATTTACCATGAAACTAGTGTCATCAAAAATTACCGAGGATTTTCCGACAAGAATTTCGACTATCTACCGATAAACTAGTGTCGTCGAAAATTACCGAGGATTTTCAGACAAGATTTCTGATTAATTACCCAGAAGCATGTATGTGTTTTTTCTGTTCTTCCCATAGTTAAGATTTTGTCCAGCTGCTTTGTCCAAGAGTTCAACATTCGAACTTGTCTAAGCTTCTCATTCAGATATGTATGTAACTTGAGTACCATATTTTTTGTCTTCGTTAAGTTCAGCTCCCAGTCTTTCAATCACAATTTTTAGATTGGATTTTTCTTTGATTAATGCCCCATTTTCTTTTGTAATTTTAACCAGAGTATCACAAATTTCTTTGTACTCAAGTTTCAGCTCAGCATCTCCTTCATCATATGTTGATTCATACTCTGATTCTTCATCCTCCTTCTCTTCTGATGAATCAATTTTGACAGGATTTGCTTTCATCTTCTAACTCATCGCTCTCACCAATTAAAGACACGAAATTGCTCAGGTCTTCTTCACTTTCTTCATCCTCATATTCACTTTCCTCCATTCCTATTAATGAACGTTCTCCTTTAGGTTTTTTCTCATTCACACATTCCATCTGAGTATGACCAAGACCTTTACACCTAAAATATTTGAATTCCTTTCTCTTGGTTGTTGGACATTTAATTTTCGGAAGCCCATACCCTTTACACTCGAAACACTGAAGATCTGATTTCCAGCTATTTTTTTCTTTCTTATCCGGTTTTGTCATAATCCCATGACGTTTGTTCCATTGATCTCTTCGAATTCCACAGGTGAATTTCTTTACAAGGAGTGCTATATTTTCTTACAAATCGTTAGGTTTACTCTTTTCTGCAATATTAAACGCAATTCCTTTCATTCTCTTAGGTTATTTTGCAGCTAACTCCATCTCGTAAGCTTCTATCATCCCAACAGCTTCGTCAATCGTTAGGTTAACTCTCTTATGTGCTGCAAATTTCGGTGGTAAACACCTGAGTAGCTTCTTCACTAATTTCTTGTCTTTGAACTTCTTACCCAGAACCTCAGCTTCATTGGTAATTCAACATAGCTTAGCACTGAATTCTTCCACGGATTCATTCTCGCTCATTCTCAAGTTTTCAAATCTATATGCAAGCATGTCGAGACGACTTCTCTTAACGTTAGTAGTTCCTTTATACACTAGTTGCAGGGTCTCCCAAGCAACTTTAGCAGATTTGAAATTTTGGATTAACTCAAATTGCTTTACTTCCACAGATTTTAAAATCTCACTTAAAGCTTTAGAGTTCCACTTTGCCAGAGTCTTGTCTTTCTCGGTCCATTTTGACTTAAGTTTTGGGATATCTTTTCCATATTTATGTTTCTTAGTCGGTGGTTCCCAACCATCTTCTACAGCTGTCCATGCATCTGCATCGATGTTCTTGATGTTTGATGTCATCTTTGATTTCTACCAACCATATGTAGCTTTGTTCAGAACAGCCTGCTTCACAAGCACAACTTCTCTAGAGTTCTCCGTCTCTTCTGCGGGATCTCACCTGAATATAAGCAAGGTGAATGATCTGATACCAATTGTAAATGTAAGAACTATTGAGAATGATGTGATAGAAGTTTTCCCGAAATTAGGTTCAATCGTCGTTATTGAATTTGTTGTTTACTAAGAGAAGTTTTGGATGCACAAATATACTTTGTTGATACATTTAAATTTTGTGCATTGTAATTTAGGGTGTATTGTATTTTTAACTACGACGATATTACGACGGATTCGTTGTAAATCTGATGCAAAATTACATCGGATTTACGACAAATATCATTTTTTATATTTCGTTGTAAACTCGATGTAAATTTACATCGAAATTTACAACGATCAATAATCAATACTAATTTAGGGTATAGGGTTTAGAGCTTACAATGATTATAGGGTTGATTATATGTTCTATAGGATTGGTTTTTCATCGTTTATCTTGTTTTAACTAAATTCCACTCATTGTATATAAAAATTTGTATTTTCACAAAAATCAATAACATTATATACTTCATGCATGTTATGGATATACATATAAGAACAAATGTTATACATTATTATGTAAGATAAGGAAGTTTTCCCAAAATTAGATTCAATCGTCGTTATTGAATTTGTTGTTTACTAAGAGAAGTCTTGGATGCACAAATATACTTTGTTGATACATTTAAATTTTGTGCATTATAATTTAGGGTATAGGGTATGGATTTTTTAATTACGACGATATTACGATGGATTCGTTGTAAATTTAATGCAAAATTACATCGGATTCATTGCAATTTCGATGTAATAAAAAAAATCAATTTACCGCGTGTGGGAAAAATCAGATTGGTTGAATTTTTGGTTAAAATATTACGATGGATTTAAATTGGATTCGTCGTAATTTCAATGTAATAAAAAAATTCAATCTGCAGCGTGTGTAAAAAATATGATTGGTTTAATTTTCGGTTAAAACATTACGACAGATTTACATCGGATTCGCCGTAATTGCGATGGAAAATTACATCGAAATTACGATGACCAAAAAATCTATATATATGATGATGAGGACATCGAGTCAACGACCCAAGTCATACAAGCACTACTAGTACCAAGTGGACCAGTGACTAGAACCAGGAGCAGGGACATGGAAAAGAAGTTCAACATGTTCATGGACAAGCTCATACAAGAAGGTTTCTTCAAGACGGACACTAGTCCGCTAAGCCCGTTTGCGAGCAGTTATTGGGCCGATTCTTTGAAGCAGGATCCACTCATGATCCCGGATGATCCAGAAGGCGATCCACATATGGATTTGAATCTCTTTGAGTCTAGTTTCCAGAACACTAGAGATCAGCCCAAGACTCCTTACCATTCAGACCAGAACGTCCAAAAACTGAAGACATATTGGCTGGACCCTTTGCTGACCGATAACACTAAGTGGCCACTCATCAAGCCCAGGCTCGTGTCCCACTTATCTATGGTCGATTCCACTTCACCAGAGACGATTTAGGCCCAAGGAAGGTCATTAGTTGGGTTTGTAAGTCGTTTGGTGCTCTTTTCCCAACCTTCGTTTTTATCCCACTAGGTTTTACAAAGATGGTTTTTTACCGAGGCTAAACGGCTTACAATATTATTGGCCCAATTAATGACCCTCTGCAAGCCTTGAAGACCAAGCACACGAGGCCCCCTTCTATCTCTCTAAGTTTTTTTTAATTCTTTTGTAAACGGGCCTAAATTGTTAAGGACCCGTCTTGTTATTTCTTTTTCGATTTATTCCTTTTCTTTTGGGCGTGTGTTTTTTTAAAAAACCCTAAGGCTTTGCCCTTGCTTCCACACGCAGACAATATGAACTTTCTTGGTTATTTTCGAGTTTTTGTTCTTCAAAAAAACGTTTTCTCTCTTTAGATCGTGAGTGAGTCCGATCCTTAGGGCAATCCCTTGAAGTATCAAGAGACCACCCTCTCTTGTGGTTCTCATCGCCCCACCAGCAACCTCCATCTTATCCCCTTGACAGAAGAGAGAGACCTTAGTCCTGCTTCTTCAACACTTGAGCATGTATCATTTTGGTATCAGAGCTTCAAAAGCTCCTGAATCTAAGGTGTAAATGTTCCCTTATCATCTTTTAATTTTCTGTATTTGGTTTGTTCTTGTCTAGGTTGTAAGATTCAAAAAAAAAAAAAAAAAAAAATAGAAGAACCCTAATTCCTTGTGTCGATTTCTTTGGTACCTTAGCAATAGAAAGGAACCATATATTGGAACATATATTTGCAAATTTTTTTTTTTTTACCTTACTTGTCTTTGTCGAATTTTGGAGTTTCATTGATACACCTTGTTGAATTTTTTTTTGCAAGGAGAAACAATGGTAAACAATGCTGTACCGCAAGATCCTAACGCCATTCTCATGCAAGCAATCATGGCTATGCAACAACAGCTCCAGAGCGTACTCCAAAGGCTAGACCAGAGGGAGCAGCCTCAAGCCAACAACAATCCTCTACCAAGAGCACAACGACGAGCCAACAACCTAGGCGAAGATCCGGACTATGTTCCGATAGAGGAACAGCCGCGAGTAAGGAGAAGAGGACCGAGACAAGACGTCTTTGAGGAGGCCGAAGGTGACTTCCCAAGGCACCAACACTCCCAGGACATGAAGCTTAAGGCACCTACGTTTGCTGGAAGAGTTGATCCCGAGGCTTATTTGGAGTGGGAGCAACGCATGGAGCAAATCTTCGTGTACTACGACTACAACGAGCAAAGAAGGCTGGCTTTGGCCGTTGCTCAACTCACTGACCATGCTCTCTCATGGTGGGATCGTGAGGTAGCTGACAGAAAAAGGAGCCAATCACCTCAGGTCAGCACTTGGCGGGAGATGAGACAGCTCATGAAGAAGCGATATGTTCCGAGCTATTATCATCGAGATCTTCAAAAGAGGTTCGGAAAATTATCCCAAGGAACCAGGAGCGTGGAGGAATACTTTGAAGAGTTTGAACATTTTAGAAACCGCTTGGAGTTGGATGAAGACACCGAGACACTCATGGCTCAGTTCTTAGACGGACTCAATGAACGACTAAGTCACAAAGTGGAGAAGCTTCCATACCAGGACTTGAAGGACATCTTACACCATGCCATTCAAGCTGAGCAACACTTGAAGAAGAATTCATATGCTACTGGACAGACATGGAGTAACCAAACATGGGACCAGAACCGAGCCAAGACCCAAACTCCAACCTGCTTTCCATCTAAGGCCGCGGAGAAGGGCAAGTCAGTCGAAATCGACCCTAGGTTCACTTCTAAGGCCTCTGAGCCTAATCAAGGTAAGTTTTCTAACCCAAGTACTTCTAGAAATCGTGAAATAACATGTTTTAAGTGCAAAGGCAGAGGACACATGGCTAGAGAATGCCCAAATCCCCGAGTTATGATCATGTTGGATTCGGGTGTGTACGAGTCTCAAGATGAGGCCGATGTGCAAATGACCGAAGCAGCCACTGTAGAAGTAGATTGTGAGGCTGAATATGGTGAGTCTCTGGTCATAAGACGAGCCTTGAACCTCACGGTTCATCCCGACGAGACAGCCCAAAGAGACAACATCTTTCATACAAGATGTTCCATCCGAGGCAAGGTATGTAATTTGGTAATTGATGGAGGGTCGTGTACCAATGTAGCAAGTGACTACATGGTCACTAAGCTCTGTCTAGAACGTGCTAAACACCCTCACCCATATAAGCTAAGATGGTTAAACGATAAGGCTGAATTACGCGTCACGGACCAAGTGCTTGTTTCATTCAATGTGGGCAGGTACTCGGATGAAGTTGTGTGTGATGTTGTTCCTATGCAAGCTGGCCATCTTCTTCTTGGTAGACCTTGGCAGTTTGACAAGGACGCCATTCACCATGGCCGAAGTAACATGTATTCGTTTTTGCATGATAAAAAGAAGTATAATTTAACACCTCTTACACCTACTCAAGTACACGAATTACAAGTTAAAATGTTAAAAGAAAAAGATGCATCGACCAGGAAAAATTTGTTTATCAAGTCCAGTTATATCTCTAAGGCAATCACTTGCAAAGAACCGGTATTACTAATGATCTTTAAGGAGACTTTAAGTGC
Source organism: Eutrema japonicum (assembly GCA_030161315.1). Taxonomy (NCBI): domain Eukaryota; kingdom Viridiplantae; phylum Streptophyta; class Magnoliopsida; order Brassicales; family Brassicaceae; genus Eutrema; species Eutrema japonicum. Next base: position 33,846,105 of record BSQW01000007.1, on the reverse strand, counting down.
AGGTTCTAGGGCGTTGGAGCAACAGCTTCCTACTGACGTTACTCAACTCTTGGACCGATTTGCTGATGTGTTTCCTGATGAGATACCTCCTGGCTTACCTCCTATAAGGGGAATAGAGCACCATATCGATTTTGTGCCCGGAGCCCCATTACCCAATCGAGCCGCATATCGCGTTAACCCGGACGAAGCCAAGGAACTAGAGAAGCAAGTGAGAGAACTTATGGACAAGGGCTATGTTCGTGAGAGCCTTAGTCCATGTGCCGTGCCAGTCCTTTTGGTGCCAAAAAAGGATGGGACGTGGAGGATGTGCGTGGATTGTCGCGCGATAAACAACATAACGATCAAATACCGACATCTGATACCAAGGTTAGATGACATGCTTGATGCGCTTTCTGGTTCTAATTTATTTTCCAAGATTGATCTCAGGAGTGGATACAACCAAGTTCGAATGAGACAAGGTGACGAATGGAAGACGGCCTTCAAGAAGAAGCAAGGCCTCTACGAATGGCTAGTTATGCCTTTCGGGTTAACTAACGCGCCAAGTACCTTCATGCGACTCATGAATGAGGTTCTTAGACCCTACATTAGTAAGTTTGTAGTGGTATACTTCGATGATATTCTCATTTATAGTCGAACTCTAGCTGAACATTTATCTCATTTAGAACAAATTCTTAAGACGCTTCAACGAGATGGTCTTTACGCCAACTTGAAGAAGTGCACATTTTGCGCTAATGAGCTTGTGTTTTTAGGCTTTGTTGTGAGTTAACAGGGACTTAGAGTGGACCAGAAGAAGGTCCAAGCCATCCAAGAATGGCCTACGCCAACAACCGTTAGCCAAGTTCGAAGCTTTCACGGCTTGGCTACCTTTTACCGAAGGTTCGTGAAGGACTTCAGCAAACTTGCTGCACATCTAACTGCCATCATCAAGAAGGACGTATCATTCAAGTGGGGAGAAGCCCAGGAAGAGGCCTAAAGGATCGTTTGTCTCATGCTCCCGTTTTAACTTTACCCGATTTCTCTAAAACGTTTGAAATTGAGTGTGATGCCTCAGGTTTAGGGATCGGTGCTGTGCTTACTCAAGGAGGCAAACATGTTGCTTACTTCAGTGAGAAACTTAGTGGAGCCACTCTCAACTATCCTACTTATGATAAGGAGCTCTACGCCTTAGTCCGAGCAATGGAGACGTGGCAGCATTACCTACTATCAAAGGAGTGTGTCATCCACACGGACCATGAGACTTTGAAGCATCTTAGGGGTCAGACTAACCTCAAGAAAATACATGCTAAGTGGCTGGAGTTTATAGAGACGTTTCCCTATGTGATCAAGTACAAGAAGGGAAAAGATAATGTGGTGGCCGATGCCCTATCTCGGAGATATGCGCTAATATCGACCATGGAGGCCAAGGTTCTTGGATTTGAAATGCTTATTCCATTATATGAATCTGATGTTGATTTTACAGAGATATACAAGAACCATGGAAAGGGAGCCCACGCTTCTTACTATGTCCATGACGGTTATCTTTTTAAAGATAAACGCCTATGCATCCCGCAATGTTCGTTACGAGAGCTTATAGTCCGAGAAGCTCATGGAGGAGGCCTCATGGGTCATTTTGGCGTTGAGAAGACTCTTGCCATGCTGAAGGAACACTTCTTTTGGCCACACCTTAAGAAGTCGGTCGAAACTTTCTGTGCAAGATGTATCACTTGCAAGAAAGCCAAGTCTCGGGTTCACCCGCACGGTTTGTATCTTCCTTTACCGATTCCTACTTTACCATGGATTGATATTTCTATGGACTTTGTGTTAGGTTTGCCTAAGATCAGACACAAAGACTCCATCTTTGTCGTGGTGGATCGGTTCTCAAAGATGGCACACTTCATCCCATGTGCCAAGACAAACGATGCTACACAAACCGCAGACCTCTTTTTCAAAGAGATTGTCCGCCTACATGGAGTACCTAGGACGATCATCTCAGATCGCGACACCAAGTTCCTGAGCCACTTTTGGAGAACCCTCTGGAAGAAGCTAGGAACCAAGCTGCTCTTCTCCACGACCTGCCATCCATAAACCCATGGCCAAACTGAAGTCGTTAACCGTACACTTGTAACGTTGCTTCGCGCAACAATAGGGAGAAATCTTAAAACTTGGCTTGAAGCTCTACATTTTGTTGAGTTTGCTTATAATAGAGCTGTCCATAGTGCTACTCATTTGTCTCCTTTTCAGGTTGCATATGGATTTAATCCACAGACGCCATTGGATCTTAAGCCTCTACCTCAAACAGAGTTCTTAAACCTCGATGGAGCAAAGAGGGCCGCGGACGTGAAAAAGATAAACCAATCGGTCAAAGATCAGCTCGAAAGGACCCGTCTTGTTATTTCTTTTTCGATTTATTCCTTTTCTTTTGGGCGTGTGTTTTCTTTAAAAACCCTAAGGCTTTGCCCTTGCTTCCACACGCAGAAAATAAGAACTTTCTTGGTTATTTTCGAGTTTTTGTTCTTCACAAAAACGTTTTCTCTCTTTAGATCGTGAGTGAGTCCGATCCTTAGGGCAACCCCTTGAAGTATCAAGAAACCGTCGCCTCTCTTGTGGTTCTCTTCGCCCCACCAGCAACCTCCATCTTATCCCGTTGACAGAAGAGAGAGACCTTAGTCCAGCTTCTTCAACACTTGAGCACGTATCATATGACCCCATATTTTTTTCTTCCATTGTTCATTATGACAATCTCTCTCTCTCTCTAAAACATGCATCCTCTCTTTAAACAAGGTAATTTTTGTCAATTTAATTAGATAGGATTGGAATATTATATATGATTGAAAATTATTGTTAAGGATGATTGGAATGCGAATTTTAGGATTGGAATTGAAATTATAATTTTTTAATTCATTAATTTTGTTATTAATTTCAGATATTTTTTGTAGATATAGCGTCAGACGGTGATATGCTCAAATTAATACCCTAAAAAGTACTAAAGCACTTGCTGCAGTATATCAGGGGTCGAACACAAGAACTCGGAGAAATCGCACAATAGATTGTATAGTATCGAATCAAGCTAAGCAAATAAGATTAAACAAAAACAATAAGCAGTAAACGAGTTGTAAATTCAATGGAGAGAATATAGGCCTAGAGTATTTCTCAGGGAATCAATGAATGCAGATAAACTAATTAACAGGATTCAGATTTATCGCGGTTCTTGAACTCAAATCACTAAGCTATAATTAACCAACTGTCGTTGCGAGAATTATCTAAATCTAAACCTCAGAATCCCAAATCTCTTTGCGAATTCCTAAGAATAAATCAGCTTTAAAGTTCAGGTTTGATATGTTCACAAATCAATTAAACCAAATCTCTTTGCGAATAATCAATTTGCTCACCTAAGGTTCTATCAGGTAATTAATTGCACTGTCGTACCTAATCAATTATCCTAATATCTATGTTCCAGATTCGTCAACCTAGAAATAGCTTTGAACACAACCTCAGGCGAAGAACTAATTCAGATGGTGAATCCTAATAAACTAATCAATCTAGCATTCAGAGAAAACCTTTATGAGAAAACCCTAAACCTAAAGTGGATCTACTCAGACATGGAGATTGAAGCAATAAACATGTTTGACTAAATCATCAAATAAAATAGAAAGAGTAATAAGAGGGTTCGAAATCTTCTCCCGGACGAACAGAGTTTCAGACTTGTCTCCCTTCAAAAGCTCTTTCACAAATCCAAAATAAAAATATAGTGTAGCCAACAAAGTGGCTGTAAAATCCTATTAAATAACCTAAATCACGTTTTGGGCTTTCTTGTAAATAATAATAACTTCTGGGCACTTTTGCAATTCTTCAACTCTTAGAAAAGTCGCGGGTCGTGTCTGATGCGATGGGTATCGATCGATACTAGGCAGTATCGATCGATACTGATGCTTCAAATCGGGTAATCAGCAACACTAACTTCTGCTTTGCTCCAGAATGCTCCAAAAAGCTCCAATATCTCCAATTATGCTCCGAACGTGCTAAAACCTGTAAAAGACTCTAAAAGACTCCAAAATACTAGGAAGACTCTATAAAACGGACTTATATCATGGCTTAAAAGGGGTAAAAACCATGATATATCAACTCCCCCAAATTTAGCATTTGCTTGTCCTCAAGCAAATAGAAGACTAAACCAGAGAAAGAGGTTTGAAAACACGGAGACTCACCTACTCAGGAACCATCGCAAAGATCCTTTTCCCAAGCACCCAAATGTCACATAACCAGCTTTTGATCTAACCACCATGTACTTCTCCGTAGACATTCGCAGCTTTTCCAGACTCCACACATTATCTCGCAGCATTTTTCAAATAAAGCCCTCATCGCCAGTTTCGTCGCTGCAGCCAATGTTCAAAAACCTTCTAGATTCTTTACCATAAAATATCATGACAAGGAACCATACAATTTCACACTTTTTGTATCGCTTTCTCTCCCCCATACTTATTTCTTATTATGCTCTTTTTTTTGTTTAGATCTGCATATACATATCAAGGTCCGAAACGCGAGTATTGATGGTGTTTGCCACCGAATCTCCGGTTCTTCCCTCTCTATGTATCAAAGGTTTAGGCGAATAGTGGTATCACGGGAAATTTTCCTAACCTCGCTTTCAAACTTTGTGTGATCATTCCCTCTTAAGTAGAATAATGAGATCGCTGGAAATTTTCCTAGCCCTCTACTAAGAAGAAAATCATTTCATCTTTTATGCTCTTATTTATCAACTTATAACAGGGGAGAGTGATACCATTACTTTAAACATATGGGTTCTTTTTCAGATATGAATGATGATACAAGCTCTGTAAACACTGACCACATCGATGAAGTGCGAAAATTTGGCTCAGACTTCAGAAGAACTCTGCTGGAGACATGGATGTTTTCTAGTCAACTGGTCAGTCCTTGGATTTTTCATTAGTCGATCTAGAGCTGATCCTGCAACACTGGTCACTCAAAAACAAAATCAAAACAACAATTCAAGCACAGGATCATCATCTCCAACAAGTTTTGACTCAATAAAACATTTTTGACTCGATAAAACAATTGACTCTAAGAAAAACAAACACAATGTCAGCAGACACCTCCCCCAGACTTGAACAACACTGTCCCCATTGTTATCTAGCCTAGAGTAGGTAAAAGAAAACAAAAGAACAGAATAGAATTAAGAGAAACAAGAAGTTACTGTGATGGAACATCTGGTGTCGACCGACACACGGCCTGGTATCGATCGATACCAGGCTTAAATTGACATGATGAACCATCTCATTCGCGATCGGTGTCGACCGATACCAATATGGTATCGATCGATACTCAGGCGATTTCGAGTTTTGCTCCTTGTTTATCTGACACAAACACAGAACGAAAAATAAAAAGAAAAACGACTCAAAAAAAGACTCACCAGTGGGTTGCCTCCCACCAAGTACTCTTTTAACGTCATTAGCTTGACTGTAACGTCATTCAAGCTGTGGGTGCATCATCCAAAGGCATTATATGCCCTGTTGGAATCTCGGCTTTCGCCCAATAGTGTTTCACCCTCTGTCCATTAACAGTAAATTCATCGCCTGTAGGACTAATCAGCACGACAGCACCATGTGGTCTGACCTCCTTGATTGTGAAAGGACCTGACTAACGAGAACGCAGTTTACCAGGAAACAATTGCAAACGAGAGTTATACAGAAGTACCTGGTCGTTCGGCTCGAAATGTCTGGAGATGATCCTTTTATCATGATAGGTCTTAGTTCTCTCCTTGTACAGCTTCGAGTTCTCGTAGGCGTGGTGCGTAATCTCATCCAACTCGTTCAGCTGAATCAATCTCCTCTCTGATGTCAAAGTTCAGCAACTTCGTCGCCCATGCAGGTTTGTGCTCTATCTCCACTGGAAAGTGACATGCTTTCCCGTACAGCAAGTGGAACAGTGTAGTATCCAGTGGTGTCTTAAAATCAGTCTTGTAAGCCCATAGCGCGTCATCCAGCTTCTTAGACCAATCCTTCCTAGAAGCACCCACGGTCTTCTCCAAAATTTTCTTGATCTGCCTGTTGGAGACCTCGACTTGCCCACTTGTCTGAGGGTGATATGGAGTAGCCACGCAATGATTTACACCATACTTCTTCAGCAACCTCTCAAAAATTTTGTTGATAAAGTGAGAACCACCATCACTTATCACAATTCGAGGTACACCAAATCGAGGAAAAATGATGGTCTTAAACAGCTTAACAACCACCGAAGAATCATTGGTTCTGCTAGCAATCGCCTCCACCCCATTTGGACACATAGTCCACAGCAACAAGGATGTATCTGTTCTCGTGTGACGAGCGTAAGGGACCCATAAAATCGATGCCCCAGCAATCGAAAACTTCAACCTCAAGGATGAAATTCTATGGCATCTCATGTCACTTGCTGATCTTCCCTCTCCTCTGACAGACATCACACTGTGAGATATAATCATGTGCTTCTCTGAACATAGTAGGCCACCAGAAGCCTGCTTGAAGAACTTTGGACACCGTCTTGAAAGTAGCAAAATGACCAGCATACTCAGATCCATGGCAATGAAAAAGAATTGCTGGCACCCCAGACTCTGCAACGCATCTTCTGTAGATACCATCAGAGCAGTGCTTGTATAGATACGGCTCATCCCAGAAGAACCTCCTCATCTCGCGCATAAACTTCTTCCTCGCATACTTTGTGGGATACCTTGGCTCAGTCTCTACAACAAGGTAGTTGGCAATGTCAGCGTACCATGGTCGTGCAGGACTAGAGACAGCAGCGAGATAGACACCATAGGAGTCGAAGTGCTATCCAGGCAAAACATGTCCAAATCTCGACGGGTATCGATCGACACTAGGTGAGTATCAATCGATACCGAAAGTATGCACTCGTGAAAATTGCAGATTTTTGGGACAAACGTCTTGGAGTTGAGCTTCAATGAAGTAAATACCTTCCTCTGGCAGGAAATCATCAATAGGTACGACTTCATCGACCTTTAATCGCGATAAATGGTCAGCAACGCCATTCTCAACTCATCTCTTGTCCTTGATCTCGATGTCGAACTCTTGGAGTAAAAGAACCCATCGGCATAGACGAGGCTTGAGGCCTTTGTTCTTCAGTAGGTATTTGAGAGCAGCATGGTCTGTGTGAACAATAACCTTGCTCCCAATCAAGTAGGACCAAAATTTCTCAAAAGAGAAAACAACTGCAACTAACTCCTTCTCAGGGGTGCTGTAATTTCGTTGAGCATCATCCAACATCCTGCTGGCATAGTAAATAGCATGGAGCTCCTTGTCTTTCCTCTGACCCAACACAGCTCCAACAGCAAAATCACTCGCATCGCAAATAACCTCAAAAGGTAAACTCCAATCAGGTGGTTGGACAATAGGAGCACTCACCAATGCTTTCTTGATCTCCTCGAAGGGTGCAAGGAAATCAGATGTGAATTCAAAATTGACTTCCTTACATAACAGGGATGTGAGTGGGCGTGCGAGCTTAGAGAAATCTTTGATGAACCTTCTGTAAAACCCAGCATGACCAAGGAAACTTTGAATCTTAGATACAGATCGTGGAGGTTGCAGGCTTGTCATGACCTGAATCTTTGCCTTGTCAACTTCGATCCCTGTCTTAGAAACTTTGTGCCGAAGAACGATGCCATCTTGTACCATGAAGTGGCACTTCTCCCAATTAAGAACCAAGTGCTTCTTCTCGCATCTTTGAAGTAACTTACACAAGTTATCCAAACAATCCTTGAAGGACGATCCATACACTGAAAAGTCATCCATGAAAACCTCCATAAACTCCTTAGTCATGTCTGTGAAAATTGACATCATGCATCTCTGAAAGGTCGTTGGAGCGTTACATAATCCAAATGGCATTCTCCTCTCCAGCATATGGTCAATAAATGGCAATGGGAAATGATCCTTCCTTGTAGCCTCATTCAGCTTCCTGTAGTCAATACACATCCTGTGACCAGTAATTGTCCTTGTAGGGATCAACTCATCCTTATTGTTCTTCACCACAGTTATACCTCCTTTCTTAGGTACAAAGTGAATCGGACTAACCCAAGAACTATCTGAGATGGCATAGATAATCCCTGCTTCCAAAAGTTTCATCACTTCCTTCCTGACCACTTCCTTCAGGTTCGGATTCAGCCTACTCTGGCACTCAATCGAAGACTTAGACTCATCCTCCAGGTGAATCCGATGCATGCACAAGTCTGGTGCTATACCTAAAATGTCATCAAGAGAATAGCCAAGAGCTTTGCGATACTTGCGCTGCTTGCTCAGCAGTAAGACATTCTCTGTGTTGTTCAAAGAAGCATTAACAATCACTGGGTATGTAGAATCAGGGCCAAGAAAACTATACCTCATATTTGATGGGAGTGGCTTTAGTACAACCTTAGGAGCTTTCTATGTACTCCAATCCCCAAGCCTCGCAGCCTGCTTAGAACACTCGGCCAACTCTCTTTCTGGCCACAGGGTATCGATCGATACCAGTGAAGTATCGATCGATACTGACGATGTTAAATCAAGCATCTTCGAATATCCAGCAGTATCATCGCACAAATGGACCTCTGAAGTAGCTGAACAGACCAATGCTCTCTCTAGTGGATTCTCATGGTACATCTCCAGGAAGTACTTCTCTACTATGTCAATAAAGGTGTCCACATAGAACGTCTGCCCATCGATGGTTGGTCTCTCCATGTTAAAGGACATCACCAAACCACTGATGTTGAGAGTTATATGTCCATTCTTTCAATCGATCAAGGCTCCAGCAGTTCAAGGAATGGCCTGCCCAGGATAAGAGGATCCTTAAGCTCAGCATCGTACTTCAGGACGATGAAATCTGTTGGGATCAAGCAATTCCCAATCTTGATTGGGACATCTTCGAGTAGTCCCTCTGGAAGTCGCACTGAGCGATCAGCAAGTATCAGCGAAATCCTTGTAGACTGGAAATATGTCATCCCCATTCGCTTGGCAACTGATTTTGGCATAAGGTTCACACTCGACCCAATATCGCAGAGAGCACGCTCGAACCTCTCTGTAAAGATATAGCAATCCAAAACAAAACTCTCTGGGTCTAGTAGCTTCTTGGGAATTTTGTTGAGTAGAATCGCACTGCACTCAGCTGTAATCATCATGACACCTTCCTCAAGGTTCACATTGCTAGAAACTATCTTCTTCACATACCTCCTGAAAGTTGGAGAAGTCTTAATACCATCAACAAAAGGAAGCTCCACAACCAACTTATCCAGCATAGTCTTGCATCTGGCATTCTCCCATTCCTTCTTTGTCATCTTAGGAGGCATATGATAACGCATCTTGGGTTTATACACCCTCTTCTTGACAACCTCGGGCTCCTTCAAGACATATGTATCACCATCCATCGATACTGGAGGGGTATGGATCGACACACGGGATTTTGGATCCTCTCGTCTAGGTGTCGCGACGGGTATCGATCGACACTGGCTGGTATCGATCGATACATGGGGATTTTCAGAATCCCAATCATCTTCTTCAGCAAGATCGACGAGATTCTCAAAAATTGGGCTGTTCTTCACTCATGTAATCACCTCTTTTCCACTCCTCAAGGTGATGGCATTGATGTGTGCCCTTGGATTCTCAGTTTTTCCTGGAAGAAAACCTTCCTGCTTTTCACAGCTGTTGCTGTCTGAGCGACCTGAGTTTCCAGCTTCCTCTGGGTCTGATTGATGGATTCAATCTTCCCATTCAGATCAATGTACAGAGAGTCAAACTTCCCATTGAAATCCACTTGCAACTTCTGTTGTCCCTGAAGAAGCTGTTCAAGCATGGATTCCATCTTATTCTCTGTGGACTTTGGAGAGATTGGTTGGCACGAAGAGTTTCCATATTTGCGAGTGAAATCGCTGCTCTGGAGTGGTTTCTGAGTAAATTTTTTTGTTCCAAAACCAAATTGGTTCCCCTCAAACTTGTACCCACCTTGCTGATTGTTGTTGTTGTACCCGAATCGCTGACCCTGAAAACCAGAACCACCAACGTAGTTAACATCCTCCACTTCTTCTTCTTCCACATTCACGACTTCATCAGCAAAGTGTACAGCTTTCTTCGACTTCCCAATCAGGAAATCCAACTTGGCCTGAACCTCAGCGATCTGCGATCCATCAACTCCTCTAGCTTGCTTTTTCCGCTCGAAATCAGCATTCTTGGTACTATTACTAGATGCCAAGTTCTCAATCAACACAACCGCATCATCTGGATACCTGGTGTTGAAGTTCCCATTACTCGCAGCATCCATACCCATCTGGTACCTCCAATCAACCCCTCTGTAGAAAATGCCCAACAGCTGAACCTGAGTGAACCCATTGTGCGGACAATCTCTCTGATAAGACTTGAAACGGATCCAAGCAACTCTGAATGTCTCTGTCGGACCCTGAGCAAATTGAGAGATCTTGTTCATGAGCTCCTCGGATCTCGCATCATCATAGAAATTGTTCAGGAATGCATTCTTCGTCTCATCCTGATTCAAACTTGAAAACACAGTTCACATCATTGGCCCGTCAACAAACGATTCAAATAAAACGAGGCCAAATTATGAAAGAATCAAGCCCAAAAGCTCAAAGAGGTTTTAGAAGACAATCAAACCATGGATATATTAAGAAGTTGTCTAGATACAAAGAACCAATCACCATTAATGGGGATAGCTAAAATTATGTCAATAATATATCTTTTATGATTTTTGTAATTAATTTGATTTATTTTGCATTTATTTTAATTTATTTGATCATTTGTAATTTGAGCCTATATATTTTCTTGTAAAGCTTTATGCTTTGTTTTGCTTGTATTTTCTATTGTGTGTGATTCCCTTAGAAAACAAGTGGGATATCTGTCTTTGTGTGTGATTCACATAGACATTGATTCGTGTTCTTATCACAAAGACTTCCGCATCTTTGAGTGGCGAACTTCAATCCACCCACGCTTCCATCATACCCCCGGCCTAGACAAGGAGCGACCTTAGTCCAATTGTCTAGACTACCCGGCCTTGTACCTTAGGCCGTGAGCTCGTATCATTTTGGTATCAGAGCTTTAAAAGCTCATATCCCAGTTTGTATTCATCCAACCTTTATCCTTTGTGTTTTCTGTTTTGTTATTTACTTTCATCTAAACCGAAAAATCCATAAAACAAAATTTTGCTTTAATCCAGACAAAAAAAAAATCATCGATTGAGAGAGTCAATCACCCACGGATTGAGAGAGTCAATCAAACCACCACCTTCCATCTCGATATCACGCCCACTTCCGCAACCAAGATTGGAAACTTTCGATCATCGAGTGGTCAGAGTATTGGAGTGATTCCGTGCTTATATCATTTTGTATCAGAGCTAAAACCTCCTATCCTCTATCGTTTTCATTTCTGTTTCGTTTTTGTTTCATCTTTTTATCAAAAAAAAAAAAACAAAGTTTTCTGCTTTTGTTCTTTGATTTTATAAAATTAAAAAAAAAATACCATAAAAAATGGTTTTCTTTGTTTTCCTTGAAGTTTTAATTTGTTTCTCTCATTAAACGAAAATTTTAAATATATATATATATATATATTTTTTCATTTGTTTCTGATTTGTTTTCAGATTTTCAAAAAAAAAAAAAATCTTCTTCATCTTTATTCGATTTAATATTTCGGTTTTAAAAAAAATATATATTCAAAAAAAAAAAATGCAAAATCTGGTTTTAGTTTCGAGGACGAAACCTTTTGAAGAAGGAGAGAATGATGCAAACTTGAAAACACAGTTCACATCATTGGCCCGTCAACAAACGATTCAAATAAAACGAGGCCAAATTATGAAAGAATCAAGCCCAAAAGCTCAAAGAGGTTTTAGAAGACAATCAAACCATGGATATATCAAGAAATTGTCTAGATACAAAGAACCAATCACCATTAATGGGGATAGCTAAAATTATGTCAATAATATATCTTTTATGATTTTTGTAATTAATTTGATTTATTTTGCATTTATGTTAATTTATTTGATCATTTGTAATTTGAGCCAATATAAGCTCAGTTCTCAATTTATTGTAAAGATATAGAGATTTTTGGAAAAATAAAGAAAGTAATTTTCTTGTAAACCTTTATGCTTTGTTTTGCTTGTATTTGCTATTGTGTGTGATTCCCTTAGAAAACAAGTGGGATCTCTGTCTTTGTGTTTTATTCACATAGACATTGATTCGTGTTCTTATCACAAAGACTTCCGCATCTTTGAGTGGCGAACTTCATCCACCCACGCTTCCATCCTACCCCCGGCCTAGACAAGGAGCGACCTTAGTCCAATTGTCTAGACCACCCGGCCTTGTACCTTAGGCCGTGAGCTCGTATCACATCCCATGTAGTTAGCAAATCAGAAACCAACTGCTTCAGCCAATAGGCAGCGTCCCCACAAAGAGAGTATGTGAAAAGTTTGCAAAAGGAACTCATTGGGCACTCCATTGTACTTAATACTAGTGACCAAATCCTCGAACCTTTCGATATGATCCATGGGGTGTTCATGAGATAGGCCATTGAAAGGATTCTGACTTACAAGAGCGTAATACGCAGGTTTCAGCTCGAAGTCATTCCTCTGAAAAGTCAGGATGCGAATCACAGCTCGATTGGCATAGAACTTATCAGGTATGTTTTTCTCACCAAGTGTTCTACCTCGGTTAACCCCAGGATTCCCAACGTTGGCTTGCGCAGCTGGCGCGACAATCTGACCAACAACAGCAGGATGGACAATGACGTTTCCAGCTTCATCAAGTCGCTGCCCTCTCTCATTGCACACTTGACCCTCTTGATCTCTCAAAACTCCAGCTTCATCAGCTCTTAATACCACTGGGTTGTTCATCCCTGATGTTTGCTTTGTCTTTCTGTTTGTGCGTTCCAAACGTGCTAGCTTCTCTAAGGATAGATTAACTAGCGGAGTGCTCTTGTTCCCTCTGGTTTCACGATTAGGCATGCACCTGAAACACAAAAGTCAAGAACGTTAGTAACAAAAACGTGATGAGTATCGATCGATACCAAGTGGTGTCGATCGATATCAACAAAAAGAAAACGACCAGTATCGATCGATACTAGATAGTATCGATCGATACCGACGAGCTTAGTCGAAACTCGACAGCTAAAATCTAATGGCGAAATTGAGTCCCCAGCAACGGCGCCAAATTTGATATGCTCAAATTAGTACCCTATAAAGTACTAAAGCAGTTGCTGCAGTATATCAGGGGTCGAACACAAGAACTCAGAGAAATCGCACAATAGATTGTATAGTATCGAATCAAGCTAAGCAAATAAGATGAAACAAAAACAATAAGCAATAAAAGAGTTGTAAATTCAATGGAGAGAATATAGGCCTAGGGTATTTCTCAGGTAATCAATGACTGCAGATAAACTAATTAACATGATTCAGATTTAACGCGGTTTTTGAACTCAAATCACTAAGCTATAATTAACCAACTGTCGTTGCGAGAATTATCTAAATCTAAACCTCATAATCCCAAATCTCTTTGCAAATTCCGAAGAATAAATCAGCTTTAAAGTTCAGGTTTGATATGTTCACAAATTAATTAAACCAAATCTCTTTGCGAATAATCAATTTGCTCACCTAAGGTTCTATCAGGTAATTAATTGCACTGTCGTGCCTAATCAATTATCCTAAGATCTGTGTTCCAGATTCGTCAACCTAGAATTAGCTTTGAACACAACCTAAGGCGAAGAACTAATTCAGATGGTGAATCCTAATTAACTAACCAACCTAGCATTCAGAGAAAACCCTTATAAGAAAACCCTAAACCTAAAGTGGATCCACTCAGACATGAAGATTGAAGCAATAAACATGTTTGAATAAATCATTAAATAAAATAGAAAGAGTAATAAGAGGGTTTGAAATCTTCTCCCAGACGAACAGAGTTTCAGACTTGTCTCCCTTCAAAAGCTCTCTCACAAATCCAAAATAAAAGTAAAGCGTAGCCAACAACGTGGCTGTAAAATCCTATTAAATAACCTAAATCACGTTTTGGGCATTCTGGTAAATAATAATAACTTCTGGGAACTTTTGCAATTCTTCAACTCTTGGAAAAGTAGCGGGTCGTGTCTGCTGCGATGGTTATCGATCGATACTAGGCATTATTGATCGATACTGATGCTTCAAATCGGGTACTCAGCAACACGAACTTCTGCTTTGCTCCAGAATGCTCCAGAAAACTCCAATATCTCCAATTATGCTCCAAACGTGCTAAAACCTGTAAAAGACTCCAAAATACTAGAAAGACTCTATAAAACAGACTTATATCATGGCCTAAAAGAGGTAAAAACCATGATATATCAGACGGGTGTATCGACAACGGGCCCGAGGGATGAGCAGCCGGATGCGGATCAGCAGGCGGAATTGGAGCGGAGAACCGCAGCGGCTAGGGACGCGGAGCTTTTCAGGAAGTTCGATATTAACCTAAGAGATAATTAGTATTTCGAATTGTAGTTTTTATTATTTTTATTTGGAATTTTATTTTATATTTTGAATTAAAATTTATTAATTATAACTTTATTAATTATTAATTATATATTTTTTAATTATAATTTTATTAATTATATAATTTATACATAACATCGAAATTACAACGACCAAGGATTTACATCGATTTATGATTTACGACCATTTACCAACGAATTTCACAATACAAAAATTCTATTATTCGATGTAATTTTCTAACGGTATACCAACGAGGTATTTTCGGTCGTAAAATCGATGTAAATTTACATCGATTTTACGACGAATAATTTACGACGATTCTTATTCGTCCCAAATTTTTTGACGATTCTCGAATAACGACGATCTGATTTCGACGATTGACAATCGTCGCTAATCTGTCCCGAAGCTCATTTTACATCGAATATATTCGTTGTAACATGCTTGTTTTCTTGTAGTGTTAGTACTTTTTGTATGAGAGTACAAAGGACTAAAAATGTTGGGAATATTCTAAAATCTTTTGTATTTTACTCTGGTTAAAGTTGCAATATCGAGGTTTGACAATCATATAATATTAGATGGTTATAACGTCTTGATAGAGTCCGCTTATAATCTATGAGTTTAATAGCTCATTACTAAAATTATGCGAACTTACATAGTCAGACACCTAAGCAAATTGAATCAATAATTAATTATGAGTTATATGGATTGGAGAACACAAGCGACCATAACACCAATTGAAAACGAGACATACGTTGCTTATATGACAAGCACATCCTACAGTTCGTTGAATTTTGAGATTTGACTTCAACTGTACTACCATCCCGTTTGGATTTAGTTTGGGTGCGCGTGGATACATGATACTTAGTACTAAAATAACTTCGAATCTGTGATAACTCATACCGGACCAACCGGTTGGATTTCTAATTTTTTGTTAAACTAGGCAAGTATAAAAACCGAAAGTAGAGAAAAGAAACCCTAAGCCTCTCTTTTTTTTCCTTATTTGTTTCTCTTCTCTTCTCTCTCTCTCGTGCGGCTGCTCTCTCTCTCTCTCTCTCTCTCGGCACCTTGTTCTCCTCTCTCTCTCTCCCTGCGTGACCTCTCTCTCTCACCGACGCCGCCTCTCTCCTTCTCATCGTCGAGACCAGCCTCCTCCTTGTCTCTCTTCCGCGCAGGAATCGTCAGCCACCTTGCAGAGAGATTTCCCGGCGAACCGCGAAGAACCACGAAATTTGAAACCTATCCAATCGAAGCCCCGGATCCTATTGTTTCAGGAATACCGAGTTTGACCGGAACGGAGACCTGAGTCTACAGATATCGCCATCCCAGTGACGAGTGTCGGATCTGCCGTTCACCAGAAAACCTTAACCGCCGCCGTCACATTGCGGGCTCTTTTCCCGACGAACCGCTGCGAACCAGAAGAGATATTGACTATCAAACTTAAGCCCCGAGTGTCTTCTTTCCATGAAGCCCGAGATTATCCGAATCCAAGATATGAGTCAGAAGATATGACTGTTCCAGTACACGGCGTCGGGTCTGATTCTTCTCCACCTCCATCAACGAGTTCTTCTGACGAGATTAGAGGCGAGATGGTCCCATCACCAGATTGAACTGTCTAGTTTGCTTGCTGAGTTGTCCGGCTTCAGAGTCATGCACTTAGATGAACGTTTGCGTGCTAGGAAAAACCGGTATTGCTTGAGATATTAGTAATTGCTAGGTCCTCGACACTGTGAGGGATCAGTGGTTCGATTTGATTGATGGACCCGACTCCAGCGGGGCTGGTAGGCTTCCAACGGGGTTAAAAAGAGCTATCCCGCGCTCTACGGCCAGTGAGCCTGATTACGAGAAACGGCCAGTGAGCCTGGAAATTCCCACCGTGTTAGATTGTGTGAGCACTGGTAGAGTGCATTGTTTGAAAACCGGAAGGAAAGATGAGTACTGAGAAAGGTTGAGTACTGAGGAAAGGTTGAGTTCTGAGAAAAGAGATTACGTGATAAAAGGAGAAAGAGTATTTAAACGAATATTGCGTGAAACCTTGTTTGAGCTCGTTTTAGGTCTAGGCTGTTGGTTATTATTTCGTGTAATTGTTGAAAGGGCTAAGTGTGTCTCTAAAGGCTCATCCTCACTGGGTAATCTTGATTACTCAACCCTCTCCCCTTGTTTTCTTTCAGGTTATTTGGGATCGTGTCATTGTGTTGTTGTTGTTACCGGGCGTTTTCCTGGCGATCCTGTGTTGCTGGCCACTGGTGACGACCTAACATGCCCGATTCTCGGTTATCTCCGGAAACCCGGAATAGGGATGTTACAGAATCAGTATGTTCATTGTTCCGCTGCAAAATATGTAGATATATTTAAAATTCTATTATCTAGATTTAATTCAAAGTTTGCACGAATCTTGGCAATTGAATTCGTAACTAACTAATATTTATAAATCTTTATAAGCTGGTACGAGCATAATGTTAAAATTAAATCTAGTTTAGTCTATATTTGATATAGATAAATATTATGATTTATATGAATGTATAAGTTTGTAAAATTTATCTGCTTTTTAGCATGTTTGTGAGGGTCGAAACTCACACGGCTAAATCTTGTAAATGAATTTAGAGGGAACAGAAGATTCTATTTATGAAATTCGAGAACAAAGATCCAAAGATGGTTTTTATTGCTAATTTGATAAGCTTTTCGTACAATGATTTTTGCTTAGGGTTTTTTCTAGGGGTCCTCCATTCCCTTTTAATGAATGACTATGCTAACTATTTATACAAGTTTCATAATCGGATATCTCGGAGAATATTTTGGAATATTTCCTTTTTGCTCCGTGCGGCCAACGTCTTAAATCTTCTAGGGTAACTGATGGACTGGGTCATCTTGATGGGCCTTTAGCTCGGCCCGTAACGAAAGTACTGGATCTCGGCCTGTTAAGCTTGAAAGTTGATCTTCGTATTGGCCCATAAAGTGTTGAGCTTGGTTTGGACTTGACTTAAACTTAGCTCGGCATGGTTTTGAGGCATGGTTTCGGCTTGGTCTGAGGTGAGCCTAGTTCAGCTCGGCTTCACCTCCTCTTCTCCTTGGTTTGAGGTGATGCTGCTTGGCAAGAGATGAAGTTGCTCGGTTTTTCCGAGGTGTAGGTTCATCAGAGGTCAACAAGCTTGGCTCGACCTCACCCTTTCTTCGGCTCGATTGGGCTGGTCATGTGTCCTAGTAGTTTTTAGCAGTTGGTTTCGGGTGGGTGAAAACCGACCCCAATAGTTAACCCCCTAGCTCGTCAGACTCATAATTGATTGTGACGAGGTAAAAGTTGTCGTGATCGAAATCAACTGCTGAGCCGAGCTGTTTGCTGATGTTGCCGAACCGAGGTCAATTTATCCATATTGACAGGGTGAAATATGACTTGTTCCATGTCGAAACGTTCCATCATGGTAAGATACCGAGCCAAACGTTGTCGTGTTGTCTGGCTAACGTGGTTCACGGTTGTTACTTCATAGGGTTTTAGCCGAAATGGGATGGTGCCGATGAGGCGAGTCGGCCGAAATGGTCGATGAGAGAATGGGCGAGGTGGCCAAGGTGGGCCGTTGAGACAAAGGGCGAGAATGGCCGAGGTGGTCGATGTCGTGTCGTTTTGCATGAAGTGGTAAGGTGTCTCCTTGAATGTTGGCGAGGCGATTAGATCTACCGAGGTGATTGGTAAGGTGTCTCCTAAGGAATCGTGTGTACAACTCGAGAAGGATCATGACCGAACTATCAAGAATGATGTACGTCTGGAGTCCAAAACACAAAGGGCGACCGAGGTGGCGTCTTTGATGAGGTGAATTGTTGCTGATAAGGCCTTGTACGAGGTGTTTAAATGTGGATGAGGTGTAGAGACGATGATCTCATCTCTATTTTCGGTGAGCGTAACAAGCGTAGCTCGGTTTATGTTTCGAAACATTAAAGACCAGTGTGCTAACGAGCGTTATACCAGGTTTTGTATTTTTTGCGTTTGGTGACAATGAACAGCGATCCGTGGATGGGCTTTCGATTGTATTTGTTGATATTTACCAGCACCACGTTGATGGGTTTAGCGTGCGATAGTCTCGCTTGCCCATGTTAATGAATCATGGCGAACCGTGATCAAAATATCTCAATACTAAACCAATGTGCTGAGAAGCGTATACTAGGTTTTAGCATTATTTGTCGAGATGTCAAGACCAGTGTGCTAAGAAGCGTAAAGATAACAATGGGTTTAGAATTTTACCTCGGTTTAGGACATGCGATGTGGTTTAACTAAACGTCGATATTGCTTTGCATCAGCCAATACCTCTCCTTCATTCTTTGAGAGTTACTGTTTAGGTTCCATTGGGATGGAAAAAGGTTTGCAACTTGAAAATCCACATGATTCTAACAAATCAAGGACATATTTCCTCTGGTTGATAGAAATACCTTCACTGGATCTTGCAATCTCCAATCCAAGAAAGAATTTTGGAGGACCAAGATCCCTGAGTTTGAAATGAGAACTCAATTGTGTCTTCAAATCATTGACAGCATTATAATCCGTACTTGCTATCAAGATCTCATCCCATGTAGTTAGCGAATCAGGAGCTAACTGCTTCAGCCAATAAGCAGCATCTCCACCAAGAGAGTACGGGAAAAGTTTGCAGAAAAGGAACTCATTGGGCACTCCATTATACTTCATAACAGTGACCAAATCCTCGAACCTTTCGATATGATCCATGGGATGATCATGAGATAGGCCATGGAAAGGATTCTAACTCACAAGAGCGTAGTACGCAGGTTTCAGCTCAAAATCATTCCTCTGACAAGTTGGTATGCGAATCGCAGATCGATTGGCATAGAACTTATCAGGTCTGTTGTGCTCAGCAAGTGTCCTACCTCGATTAACTGCAGCATTCCCAACGTTGGCACGTGCAGCTGGCGCGACAATCTCAACAACAGCAGCAGGAGGGACAATGACGTTTCCAGCTTCATCAAGTCGCCGCCCTCTCTCATTGCACACTTGACCCTCTTGGTCTCTCAAGACTCCAGCTTCATCAGCTCTTAAAACCAATGGGTTGTTCATCCTTGATGTTTGCTTTGTCTTTCTGTTTGTGCGTTCTAAACGTGCTAGCTTCTCTAACGATAGATTAACTAGCGGGGTGCTCTTGTTTCTTCTGGTTTCACGATTAGGCATGCACATGAAACACAAAAATCAAGAACGTAAGTAACCAAAAACACGATGAGTATCGATCGATACCAAGTGGTGTCGATCGATATCAACAAAAGAAAAAGACGAGTATCAACCGATACTAGATAATATCGATCGATACCGACGAGCTAAGTCGAAACTTGACAGCTAAAATCTAATGGCGAAATTGAGTCCCCGCCAAATTTGATATGCTCAAATTAATACCCTAAAAATACTAAAGCAGTTATTGTAGTAAGTGTAGGGGTCGAACGCAAGGACTCACAGAAATCACACAATAGATTGTATATTATTGAATTAAGCTAAGCAATTCAGATGTAATTGAAAGCAGTGCGTAAATTAAAAGTGTTGTAATTCAATTGGGAGAAAGATAGGCTCAGGGTAACCAAAAACACGATGAGTATCGATCGATACCAAGTGGTGTCGATCGATATCAACAAAAGAAAAAGACGAGTATCGACCGATACTAGATAATATCGATCGATACCGACGAGCTAAGTCGAAACTTGACAGCTAAAATCTAATGGCGAAATTGAGTCCGCGCCGAATTTGATATGCTCAAATTAATACCCTAAAAATACTAAAGCAGTTATTGTAGTAAGTGTAGGGGTCGAACGCAATGACTCACAGAAATCACACAATAGATTGTATAGTATTGAATTAAGCTAAGCAATTCAGATGTAATTGAAAGCAGTGCGTAAATTAAAAGTGTTGTAATTCAATTGGGAGAAAGATAGGCTCAGGGTATTTTTCAGGAAATCAATTAATGCAGATAAACTAACTAACATGATTCAGATTTAGCGCAGTTCTTGAACTCAAATCACTAAGGTATAATTAACCAACTGTCGTTGCGAGAATTATCTAAATCTAAATTCTAGGAATTCCAAATCTTTTTGCGAATTCTAAAGTCTAAATCAGCTTTAATATCAGGTTTGATATATTCACAAATCAATTAAACCAAATCTCTTTGCGAATAATCAATTTGCTCACCTAAGGTTCTATCAGTTAATTAATCGCACTGTCGTGCCTAATCAATTATCCTAAGATCTAAGTTCCAGATTCGTCAACCCAGAATTAGCTTTGAACACAACCTAAGGTGAATAACTAATTCAGATAGTGAATCCTAATAAATTAATCAACATAGCATTCAGAGAAAACCCTTATGAGAACCCTGAACCTAAAATGGATATACTCAGCCATGAAGAATGAAACAATCAATATGTTTGAATAAATCATCAAATAAATCAGAAAGAGTAACAAGAGGGTTCGAAATCTTCTCTCGGACGAAGGGAGTTTCAGACTTGTCTTCCTCACAAAGCTCTCTCTCAAACCAAAGTAAAATAAAGCATAGCCAACAAAGTGGCTGTAAAATCCCTATAAATAACCGAAATCACGTTTTGGGGCTTCTTGTAAATATTAAAGACTTCTGGACCAAGTTGCAATTCTTCAACTCTTCATTAAAGTCGCAGGTCGTGTCTGCCTCGATGAGTGTCAGTAGATACCAAGGAGGTATCGATCGATGCTTGACGTGAAATCGGGTACTCAGCAACACGAACTTTAGCTTTGCTCCAAAATGATCCAGAAAGCTCCAATATCTCCAATTATGCTCCAAACGTGCTAAAACCTGTAAAAGACTCTAAAACACTATGAAATAGCAGAAAGACTCTATAAAACGGACTTATATCATGGCCTAAAAGGGGTAAAAACCATGATATATCAAGCACCTTGTTAGCAAATCCCACAACATGTTGACTTTCATCCTGAACCAACATGTTATATATATCAGATAAACCAGGCCTTGGTCTCATGTTTAATACTGACCCCATATGTTAGCAAAGTTATCATTTAATCACATCAGAAACTGAATGATTTTGCTTGTTTCAGCATCTTATATCAACTCTTTCACATGATCACAGTTGCATTTTTTTGCAGCGTTGGTCTTTGTATTCGCAAGTTGTTCCCATAGAGTTTTCTTCTTAGTGTATTAAGAAGAAAGATCTAAAGAACCTTGCTTAAGAGTGTAAATTGACTGCTCACGTTGATACATCCGTGGCAAATTGCTAACCCGAAACCGTAGAAGCAGATCATTCAACATCTCATCAACATCTTCATAATACAAAATGTTATCATAGATCTCCTTGTTTACTACATTCATCACCCCATATTTAACCATACTATTGCATCTACTCCATATCTTGAATATGTTATCAGTTACATCAGGTCTAGGGAGAGTTCCGTCTACAAACGCTAGCTTGTTCTTTGCATCTAGACTTATTGTCATCGCAATATACCAGTTATTGTAATTTGATCCGTCAAGAATATGTGAGACAATAGAGAGACCTGGATGATCTACAGAATGGAGGAAAGATGGACTGTGCGCGTTATTATAGGACTCAAATTCCATCGGAATCACACCAGTAACTGGTGTGACAACTCCGGCAGTAACTGGTAACGAAGAACCAACTTGTTCCTTTGTTGCAGAGGCTCCAACATCCGGAGTGGATGATCGATTTCGTCACTTCCTTCCCTGTTTTGCCATTGTTGTAGATCGAAGCTCAGAGAGACGATTAAACCAAAGACGAAGCTCGCAATATCAAAACAAAGCTTCTGATGTCAATCGAACATAAAATGTAGGTCGAATCTACAATTAATCGGTGAAAATGGAAGAAAAAACGGAGAAATCAGAAGATCAATCGGAGAGATAAGCGGATTCGCTCTCTGATACCATATTACCAATACAAAATTGAAGAGTAAAATAATTTATGTTATTGATTTTCCTGAAACGGGGAAGATGATCTATACAAGTATTTATATACATGGTTAAACTAAACCGTAATACTAAACCATTCTTAATTTACTATACAAGAAAACCGAATCAATATGATTAATATTGCCTTGGCTGACTCTGTGGTGCCGCCGTGTCTCTAATCATCGACTGGTGGTTGTTTATTTGCTTTCTCAGACAGATTATTTCGCTCAATTTTTGGCTGGTTTTTCTTTGGAAATCTCCACGTACTAGATCCGATCTTCTTATGGCGCCAAAGGGGTTTCTCTCTTCTTGATTTTTGCAGAATTCCGCTTTCTAGACTCGGTGAGTGGTTTTTGTAACAGAGATCTCCTCGGAAAAAAACAGAGATGGCGTCGAGCTTAGAGCTTTTCTGATGATTTTTTTATTTCGTTGTGAGCAGTTGGAGGAGGTGCTGAGTGAGACGAGGTTTTGCAAAAGGATGGGAGCGGTTGGCGAAAAGGGGAGTGATAACACCGTATTTTTACCTGTTTTGCTATATATTTTAGAACACTTTAATAAGTGTTCCGCTAGGTTTTCTATGCCTTTATTACGCGTTCTGCATGTTTGTAGTTTTAAGACTCTTTTCAGGTAACTCGGGATAAAAGAGTGCATTTCGGAACAAAAGTACGTTTTTGGATAAATTTGGACCGTCAAGAAGTCTTGCAATCTAAGAAGACCTTTTCACCATATGATCATCACCAAATTTGGATACAACAAAGTAGAGACAATCAGCTTTCAAATGCAATTGGATTGGGGATAATCCAATGGTTGGATCCTAAAATATACCCAAAGCACCGAAGACCGATGAAGCTGCCCGAAGAAGCAGTCCACCGCGGGTCAAGGAGCCCGACCCGCGGCCAAGCACCAGTTCGCCATGGCCAGAGTCGACGGACCCGCAGCCATGACCCAGTTCGCCGCGACCAGAGGCAACAGACCCGCGGCTAAGCCTATTTCCGCCCAAGACGATCCGTTTCTTCACCCGAGGCCAAAACCATATTTTCCTGTAACCCCTAAAACGACCTAAGCTTATTGAAGACCTATAAATACTTGTTTTAGACAGAAATTTTGTGAATCCAACCCTAGACAAATTCTATACACTATTTTGCTTTCATTCTTGTACTCTTGCATCGAGATTTTTGGGATTGGTGAGGAGATTTCTCACCTTGGTTAGTTCTTGTTCGTGAGGCTTCATCACCAATCTTATGCTAAATTTAATTATGTGTTTTTCCAGTATGTGTGAGTAGTTTAGATTGTTGGGTTTAAAGGATTATCGAGGGGAATTCTATGTTCGATAATGATTTCACTCGGTAAACCCTAGCCGATTTCTAGAGCTCTTCTTGTGGAAAGTTTTTAATGCATGAATCTAGTGCCACGAACTAGAGGCTGATAGGGGGACTTTAGAACCACGAAAGTGTTGCACCTAATCACCAGCAAAGTTCATCCACAAGGCGTGCGCATCGTAAGATTTCAAAAGTATACTTATGGAGTACTGTGAACCTATGGACCCACTAGCATATCACAATCTTACGCGCGACCAGAGACGGAAGCTACTAGTCGAGTGGATAGATTGTAGGGCGTAGGTTATACGGAAGTAGACTACGTCATTATTTTGTCATGTTCGTGGAGTTATAATCTAGAAACACCAGTTACTAATGAGATAGGGGCCGTTTGATTGAATAGAGCATACCCCACGATATTCCTCTCGACCCAGCAACATTTTAGAATAGTTACAACTGTCTTTATTAGTGTAGTTTAGCAATAGAGTCCGTAGAAGTAGTTTAATCATCGATTTCATTAGGTCTAGGTTAGTAGTCAATTTTCTTACGTATTAGCTTAGTCTAAGAATTTCTTAGGATAGGTTTAGTTTCTCTTAGCATTAGTTTAGTAGTTAAGATTCCCTTAGTATAGAGTAGCCATCGGTTTCCTAGATTAGATTTGTAGAAGTTTTCCGTTTCTTGTTGTTTACAATTCTAGTTACAAAAACCATGTAAAAATATATCCGTTCTAGGTTTATTTACTATACAGTGTCTAAGGTCTCATAGAACAGCACCCTCTCCCTGTGGATCGATACTTCAAGTACTACAACGCACATTTGTGCACTTTTAAGCTTTAAGGTTTATAAATTTAAGACCTGAAGTTTCAGAGACGAATCCAATTTGCATAAGGTTTTTGGCGCCGTTGCCGGGGAGAGATCGCTACAGCTTATGTCACACCTTAGAGGTTAGTAGATACACTCTAGAACAAAACTCCTTCTATTTGATTTTTGGTTTTGTTTTTCTTTGTTTCTGGCTTTGAAACATGAACTCGCCTCTAGAGCGAGATTGCTACTACGAGCGGGGTTACTATGACCCTTCTTTCGCTCACCACTTTCACGACTCACATGTTGTGTGTGACTCGTTCTACATGGATCGGAAACCGGCACCGACCAACTACTCTTAAGGAAGCCTCGAGCCTCCTTACTACCGAGACGAACCTTTTGCGTCTCTTGTTGTCAACTCTAGACAACGTTCATACCATCAACACCATCGATTCTCGGACCAGCACGTGTTCAACTCGGAGATTAGCATACGTTTGGACGTGATCAACAACACGTTTAATCAATACCTCGATTGCCAAGTCGTGACCAAGGCGGCCATGAACAAAAAGCTAGATACAATCTACATCGAATTCAACGAGAAGTTTGATGACCTTGCTGCTCACATCACCACCCTTGAGGAACAAACTCTAAAAGACGCTGCTGCAATTCAAGAAAATACAAAACCATGGAGGAGGAACAAACGAAGCAAAAATACGACATTATTCAGAATTCTATGGAGATTCGCAATTCAAAGAAATAGATTAAAGAGACTAGTGAGTTTGTCTCTTGGTACAGAGAGAAGATTGATGATGAACTTCAAGAAGTCGAGTATCGTCTCAGCATACTCGAATACAAGGCTAGAGAAACCGATGCTTCGGTTAGTCACTTATCCGGCACATAAAATACAAACAAGCCTTGTTTAGAGGAACTATCTAAAGATCATGAGGAGTATGATACAATTCTTGAAATACATGTTCCTGACCTAGAGGAGAAGCCAAATTACTCCCAAGAACCAGAAAACACCAAAGGAAGTGAGGAAGACGACGAACCGGTCAAGTCCCCGCAGACTCCTCTCACCACTGGCGCGAGCCTTCCGGCCGCCGCCAGCTCTCCCTCCTCCGCGCCTCCGCCCTCTCAGCCCGCAGCCACACCGCCGTCCACCGCGCCTGCGTAATCTTGACCCGCGGCCAGCTCCTGCTCGCCTCCCTCCAAACCGTTCGAGTCCCAAACACTCTTCTTCGAGCAAGCTGCACTCTCTACTGATTCTCAAGCCTCAACAAAGCCTACAACCAATCTGGAACAAGACTTCATTGCACCGTGAAACATCGTTTTATCAACCCAATCCTCCAATGAAGTCGAATAACAATACTCCAAAGAAGAAGACTCGAGGTTATTCTTTCAAAAATCAGATTTCAGCACGTTGAGTGACTTTGACCTTGAACCAGCACAACCACCAAGTCCAATACCGGAAGAGCCAAGGACATAATGCATCACCAGAGAGAGATTGATCGAGTTTAATAGATTTGTGAAATCAATCCCGATGCACACTTCCTTCGAAGAAGTTTGGGAAAATGACCTACATATGCTTTCTTCCGCTACAGCAATGAGAGCACGGAAGACAATCACGCTTATTTCATGAGAGCTAGACGTTCAACAACACCCTATGCCGCTTCCCATGCTATCCTAATCTACCATCCTGAGAAGTACCGAGAGTACCCGAACAAGATAAGCCGAGAGAAGTTAGAGGAATTCAACAACGTGGTTCATAATCTACCTAGAGGTACTACTTTTGCTAGAGCTTACATGGATCATATGATTGGTCATTTCTTTTGTGAAAGCAAGGAGTCCATAACGGAGATAGAATATCTTTTTGACAATGCCATGAACGGAAAACCCGTTATGAGTCTCCACAAAATCGAAGAACAAGGTCAGTTCCTTATCACTTGTAGCATCCGTGGAGTTGAATATAAGAACTTTCTTTGTGATTCCGGAGCTTGCTTGAGCATCATGTCAAAATCGACCGCAAAGAGCATCGGTATTAAGCACATACACCCTACTCGGACAAAAATCAGCATGGCCGACGAGACTTGTACCAAACCTAAAGGGATTGCCCGAGACATGCCAATAAGAATCGGAGATTGCATAGCCCCCATCGATTTCTACATCTTCCAAACAACGAAGAAAGATGCAACACCGATAATTCTAGGATGGTCATTCTTATCAACCGTTGGAGCCATCATGGATTTGCCAAATCGATGTGTTTCATTCGCTAACATCGACAAAGACGTGTTCTACACTGCCATGCCACTCAAAAAAGGGGAAGAAAGACGTTCTAGCACGATGGATCCCAAACTTGATCCCGATCCCGATCCACGAACAAGAGATGATTCACATGACAAAGAAACCAAAAGAAGATCAAAGAAGACTTTTCGTAAGACGCTGTCTTTCTACGACTAAGCTAACCTCGATACCAATGTCGAGCTAAAAGACTTTAAACAAAAACGCTCAATGGGAGGCAACCCATTTTAGGTACGTTTTTCTTTCTAGTTTTTCTTTCTTTTTCTACTAACTTATTCTTTTCTTAGTAGTCTTCTAAAAAGCCAAAAACCCCAAAAAAATCAAAAAACCGAAAAGACAAAAAGATGGAGATACAGTTCGAAGCTGCTCGGTCAAGCCCAAACCGCAAGGAAGGACTTGGCAGCAAAAGAAGCTCGGCCGTGGCTGCACAAGCAAGACCCGTGGCGAGTTAGCCCTTGGCCTTGGTCGCGATCAACCGACCTGCGGCCGGCTTGCCAATGGCCGCGGCTGGCTGCAACCCTTTGACCTGCGGCCAGCCGCCTGATGATCCCAAACGATTGATTTCATTCCTCGATCCATTCCAAACCATTCCCAAACATCACCACATCCATTCCCATCACCATATCACCATCTACCATCCCCCATTCACCACCATTCCATCCCCACATCCATTCCCCGACCGCATCCAGGTAAGTTTTCTTATTCTTTAAACTTTTTCAATTATTACATACATCTATTATTCGTCCTTACTCGATTTATTTCACACTGAGGACAGTGTGATTTAAGTCTGGGGGAGGATTACATCCCTTACTAACCACCACTTCTTTCATTCGTGTTTGCATTTTGCATTTTTTGACGTTTTTCATAAAAAATTTCAAGTTTTTTTAAAAGCGTTGGAATACGTTTTAAGAGAATGATGAAATAAATCCATGATGATAACCGGCCAGTGTGCTTCTACGCTATATCCTAGTAACATTATCTTTCGTGATTTGGTTCTAAACTAGGCGGTAGCAAGATTTTCTAGGATGGAATATACTAGCTCTATTTTATTTTGGACTTAATCTTGACTTAGTTTTCTCATCAAATGTTTAGGCAAAGATAACGAACCATACATTCATGATGTACTTTTGTCTTTTACCACTCTTTGTCGTACATGAATGGCCAGCTCAAACGCCGGAGAAGGAGGAACGACACATCTTTCAGTCACTAAAGACGAAGACTATACGCGATCGGTGGTGGAGAATTCAACAAAGATGCGAGCTTTTTTATGCCTTGGAAATACTCAAAATCATGGTAAATTTTCGTACTCCTAAGACTCTACTTCAATAAAAGGCGTTTCCCCCTTTCCAAAAAAAAAAAAATTCGAAAATATGTGAAAGGGAAAGGAAACAAAAGCCTAAAAATAGTCTAGGTTGGTCAAAATTATTATGAGGCATTCATTGTACATTTGTGAGAAGTCTGTCTGATGAGGACACCGACTCTAAAGCCGACCCAAAGGAGATGCCCATCGTCCAAGAAGGTCCTATGACCCGCTCTAAGGCCAAACATCTCAAAAGGAGGTTTGGGACAACCATACAAGCTTTCATCAACTCAATAGGACCAGACGATCCTTTTCAATAATTAGTCGAACCAGTTTTTGCCGAGGGAAAAGAGGCCATTCCAAATGACAATCCAAACAATCAGATCATCACTGAGGAAGGTAAATTCCCTCGTCCAAGTGATCATTTTAAGACTAACAGGACAGGTGATTTTAGCCCTAAAGACGCGGAACCAGTTTTAGCCGAGAGACTTCACTCGAAGGCAGTTTTAGTCGAGAGAAGAGAGCCCATTCCAAATGACAATCCAAACGATCCGATCATCACCGAGGAAGGTAAATTCCCTAGACCAAGTGATCATTTTAAGACTAACAGGACAGGTGATTTTAGCCCTAAAGACGCGGAACCAGTTTTAGCCGAGAGACTCTACTTGAAGGCAGTTTTAGCCGAGAGAAGAGATCCCATGCCAAATGATAGTCCAAACGATCCGATCATCACTGAGGGAGGTAAGTTCTCTCGTCCAAATGCATTTTTTAAGACTAACAGGCCACATAGTTTTCCTCTTAAAGATGCAGAGCAACAAGTTGCTTCATCCACAAGTCATTTAGCCGAGGAGAACCAAAAAGGGCATGAAGAAGAGATTGAAGCTGAGGGATCGCAAGAACTTGAAGATGATGGCTTCTCTGTTCAAGAAGACCCTCTAGAACACTTCACCAAGCTGCTACACGCACGGAACACACTGGAGCAAGAGCCACCTTCAAAAGCGCCTCAAGCACCACCTTGGACCCCTTCGCATCAATGTAAGCTGTTTACATTATACACCATCCTTGCAGGTACTTCAAGCTCTACCAACGACTAAGGACCACCTCAAAACGACGCCAAGACAAGTAGTTTAGGTGTCGCGGCCATAGTTTCCTTTTCTTGCTTTAAATGAAACGATGCACTTTTGTTTTTAGTTAGGGATGCGAATTTTCCATTTCTTTGTTTTTGTTTTGCGTTTTTTTTCCTTTTGTTTTGCGTTTCAATTTGACCTAAGGGTCCTCTAGCTGACGAGCCATTATAAGGTTCCCCTGCAGCTTGTATCTTTGGTTACTTTTGATTATCAATAAAGCACCCTACTTCCCCTAGTTCTTGAGAGAAGCGACTTCTCTTCTTGTTCTTGTTCTTGTTCTTGTTCGTGTGATTCGACCAAGACCAAGTTCTTGCACTGTATCAGAGATCTCACCATCCTCTCTGTGTCGTGTATTCACTTCATCAACATCTCATTCACTAGACTCCACACGAGAGAAGCGACCGCCATCGTGTCAAGTCAACTCCACATTCGACCATCAATCAGCTAAAGGAGAGGACGACCGCCTGTCTTTAGCTCCACCTCTATCCCCTATAAGCTCTCACCACCGAGGCTTATACCATCTGGTATCAGAGCCAAAGGTTCTGCCTTTGGTTTTCTATCTCTTTGCTTCAAGTTTTTTGCATTAGTCCTTATCACTAAGCCGATTAAGTTTGTGTAATCTAAGAAAAGAAAATACAAAAAACAATTATAGATAGGGCCTGATAGTTAATCTCGTGTCTTCGTTTGGTTAAAAGAAAAAGCAAAAAAAAAATATAAAGTTTAGTTCGATCCTTGTTACTAGTTTTTCGTTACACAAGTCAAAAACAAAAAAAAGGAAATTTGTCTTATAATTGTTAGAACTTCGGAAAAATACCAAAAAGGTTTTCAGGAATTTTCTTGAAGTGTTTTGCGATTGCTAGTTGTCTCCTAGACCACCTAGTAATTTTATTTGAGTCGTAAAAATTCTTTTGAATCCCGGTTGCAATTTTTTTTTCCTTTAATCTCATTCGGTATTTGACGAGTTGTGTTATTGAGTAAGGGTTTAGAGTAACAGATTACCAACCATGGGTGAAGAAGCCAACAACGCTCCCCAAGATGCCATCATGCAGATGCTTACTGCCATGAGAGAAGAGCTGAGAGGATTTGGCCAGAGACTAGGCCAACTTGAGCAGCCGCAACCAAGAGGAGCCGAAGGAACTCAACAACAAGCGAGGAGGAATGCTCCTATGAATAACCAACAAGATGCGATGGATGATGACAATGATAGCATGCCGGAGATGGAGGAAGACTTTCCCCCTGACCCCCTACGTCATCAGAACCAATGGAGACGTGACCCCATTAAAGGGCATCGCCCAAGAGAGCGTGAACTCAATCATGACATGAAATTGTCACCTCCTACGTTTTCAGGGAAGTCAAATCCAGAATTATACTTGGATTGGGAGAGGCGCATGGAATACATCTATGAGTGCTATGGCTATGGAGAAGGCGAGAAGATAGCCTTGGCAGCTGCACAACTCACCGAGAATGCACTTGCATGGTGGGATAGAACTGTAGCCGAAAGAAGAAGACAACTCTTTGGGCCGATCCAAACGTGGCATGACATGAAATACCTCCTAAGATTAAGGTATGTACCTGATCACTACCACCGTGACTTGCAAAAACGTTTCAGGAAGCTAGCACAAGGCAGCCGGTCAGTAGAAGAATATTTTGAGGAATTTGAGAAGCTGATGAACTCGTTGGAGCTAGAAGAATCTGAGGAAGCTTTGATGGCTCAATTCATTGATGGGCTTCAAGAGCGTATAGCCAGAAAGGTGGAAATAGCTAGGTATAGTGGACTTCATGAGCTGCTACACCTATCTGTGCAAGTAGAGCAACAAATCAAGAGGAAAACTTCACTCTCCAACAGAACCAGGTGCAATCAGCCTTGGCAAGCAAGTGGCAGCAAACCAATAGACAAGGGGAAAGCTGTTGAGATCGATTCTCGATTCAAAAGCAAGGCCAATGACTTCTCTAAGACATCACGGCCAGAACAAGGTAAGTTCTCTAACACTAGTCAAGCTAGAACTCGTGACATTACCTGTTTTAAATGTCAGGGGAGAGGCCACTATGCTAGAGACTGTCCAAACCAAAGAGTCATGATCATTACGGCAAGTGGAGGCTATGAATCTCAAGATGAGATGGAAGAAGAAGTAGATGGAACTTAAGATGACGTTGAGTATCCAGATACTGGTGATCTACTAGTAACTAGGCGAGTTCTTAGCGTGCTGATTCAACCTGAAGAGAAAGTTCAAAGAGAAAACTTGTTACACACGCGATGCACTATTAATAGCAAGGTATGTAATCTTGTCATAGATGGAGGATCTTGTGCTAATGTGGCTAGAAAGTTCATGGTAGACAGGTTAGGGTTGGAGAAAATTAAGCACCCTAGGCCCTACAAGCTACAATGGCTCAATGACACCACGGAGCTCAAAGTGACGGAGCAAGTAAGCGTTCCCTTTAGCGTAGGTAAGTATCAAGACCAGGTGCTTTGCGACGTAGTTCCTATGCAAGATGGGCATCTCCTGCTGAGGAGACCATGGCAGTTTGACCGAGCAACTATTCACAATGGCCGGACAAATTACTACTCCTTCGTTCACAAGGAACGCAAGCATAACTTGGCCCCTCTAAGCCCCACGGAAGTGCATGAACTTCAAGCTAGGATGAGCAAGGAGACCAAGGTAAGTGTTTCTAATCTATACATCAATGCCGGTGGTTTAAATCGTTCTATGAGTGCCGAGGGCACTATATTATTAATGCTTTTTAAAGAATGTCTAAGTACAGAATCCAAGGATCTAGCTTTGCCGCCAGAAGTAGATGCATTGTTAAGCAAATTCAAAGATCTATTCCCTGAAGAGAACCCACTAGGCATGCCTCCTCTACGAGGAATAGAACACCAAATAGATCTTGTCCCAGACTCGGCCTTACCCAACAAGGCAGCATATCGAATGAATCCCGAAGAGACTAAAGAATTAGAGAAACAAGTCCGGGATTTGCTAGATAAGGGCTACATAAGAGAAAGCTTCAGCCCATGTGCAGTACCCGTGCTGTTAGTGCCAAAGAAGGATGGCACTTGGAGGATGTGTGTGGATTGTCGAGCTATCAACAACATCACCATCAAATACCGGCACCCTATCCCGCGCTTAGACGATATGCTAGACGTGCTAAGTGGCTCTACTATCTTCTCAAAGGTAGATTTGAAGAGTGGATACCACCAAGTTAGAATGCGTGAAGGAGATGAGTGGAAAACAGCCTTCAAGACCAAGCAAGGGTTGTATGAGTGGCTAGTCATGCCTTTTGGCTTGACTAATGCACCAAGTACCTTCATGCGACTAATGAACCAGGTTCTTCGTGCCTATATAAGTAAATTTGTAGTTGTTTATTTCGATGATATACTTATATATAGTAAGAACCTACAAAATCATCTCAAACACCTAGAACTAGTGCTTAAATCACTTCGCAAGGAAGGCCTTTATGCTAACCTTAAGAAGTGCACATTTTTTACTAACCAACTTGTGTTCTTAGGCTTTGTAGTAAGTGAACAGGGACTACAAGTAGATGAGGAGAAGATGAAAGCCATAAGAGATTGGCCCACACCGACGTCTATAGGGCATGTTAGGAGCTTTCATGGCTTGGCAAGCTTCTATCGACGGTTCGTGAGGGATTTCAGTACTGTTGCTACTCCACTCACAGCTGTGATCAAGAAGAATGTACCATTCTCATGGGGAACAGCTCAAGAAGCCGCCTTCAACGATCTCAAAGATAGACTCACTCAAGCACCGGTTCTTGCTTTGCCCGATTTCGATGAGATGTTTGAAGTAGAATGTGATGCATCCGGCTTAGGAATCGGAGCTGTGCTACACCAAAGGAAAAGGCTAGTAGCTTTCTTTAGTGAAAAACTAAGTGGAGCAACGCTTAACTATCCAACTTATGACAAGGAGCTCTACGCTCTTGTCCGAGCTTTAGAGACTTGGCAACATTACTTGCTGTCTAAGGAGTTCATCATTCATACGGATCATGAGACTCTTAAGCACTTGAGAGGGCAGACATCCCTCAAAAGAAGACATGCCAAGTGGCTTGAGTTTGTGGAGACATTTCCCTACGTTATCAAGTACAAGAAGGGTAAAGAAAATATAGTAGCCGATGCCTTGTCAAGGAGGCATGCTCTCATAACAACAATGGAGGCCAAAGTGCTAGGATTCGAGCACATCAAAGACCTTTACCAAGATGATCCTGAGCTTGGAGAATGCTACAAAGATCACGGCAAAGGAATATACGATTCATTCTATCTCCAAAATGGTTTTCTTTTCAAAGATAAACGTTTGTGTATTCCACAGGGATCAATGAGGGAACTAGTGCTTAGTGAAGCACACGGAGGAGCATTGATGGGACATTTCGGTGTAGACAAGACCTTAGCCATAGTGAAAGATCATTTCTATTGGCCTCACCTCAGGAAAGACGTGGAGAGATATTGTTCTAGATGCGTCCAATGCCACAAAGCCAAGTCTAGGTCACATCCTCATGGTCTTTATCTTCCTTTACCTATCCCTAACGCCCCATGGGTGGATATTTCGATGGATTTTATTCTAGGTCTTCCCAAAATACGGCACAAAGACTCCATCTTTGTTGTTGTGGACCGGTTCTCTAAGATGGCACACTTCATCCCGTGTGAGAAGACAAATGATGCAACCCAAATTGCTAACTTGTTCTTCAAGGAGGTGGTGCGCTTGCACGGTGTCCCAAGGACCATAGTATCCGATCGTGACACCAAGTTTTTAAGTCACTTTTGGAGGACCTTGTGGAAGAAGCAAGGGACCAAACTACTATTCTCCACTACATGCCACCCCCAAACAGATGGACAAACGGAAGTGGTAAACCGTACACTTGAAACTTTACTTAGAGCTACTCTTGGTAACAACATGAAAACATGGATTGATTGCATCCCATTCATAGAGTTTGCGTATAATAGGGCTGTTCATTCGGCCACTAAGCTATCTCCATTTGAAATTGTCTATGGAATTAACCCTCTATCTCCAGTAGATCTAGTGCCAATTCCACAAGTAGAACAGGTCAATCAAGACGGTCTTAGGCGCGCTGAGCTCATCAAGAAGTTGCATGAGAAAGATAAGGCCAATATTGAGAAGAAAACCGAAGGATACAAGAGGAGCCATGACAAAGGCAGGAAGGAACTCACCTTTGAACCAGGAGATTGGGTCTGGCTACATATGAGAAAAGAAAGATTTCCTGACAAGCGTGCATCCAAGCTCGCTCCAAGAGGCGACGGTCCATTCAAAGTTCTAGCCAAAGTCAATGACAATGCCTACAAGCTAGAACTACCAGGTGAGTTTAATATTTCGCACACCTTTAATGTTGCTGATTTGTCTTTCTATGACGCTGGAGATCAAGTTTTGAGGTCAAAACCTCTTGAAGAGGGAGGGAATGATGAGGACATCGACTCTAAAGCCGACCCAAAGGAGATGCCCATCGTCCAAGAAGGTCCTATGACCCGCTCTAAGGCCAAACAGCTCAAAAGGAGGTTTGGGACAGCCATACAAGCTTTCATCAACTCAATAGGACCAGACGATCCTTTTCAAGAAATAGCCGAACCAGTTTTTGCCGAGGGAAAAGAGGCCATTCCAAATGACAATCCAAACGATCAGATCATCACTGAGGAAGGTAAATTCCCTCGTCCAAGTGATCATTTTAAGACTAACAGGACTGGTGATTTTAGCCCTAAAGATGCGGAACCAGTTTTAGCCGAGAGACTTCACTCGAAGGCAGTTTTAGCCGAGAGAAGAGAGCTCATTCCAAATGACAATCCAAACGATCCGATCATCACCGAGGAAGGTAAATTCCCTCGCCCAAGTGATCATTTTAAGACTAACAGGACAGGTGATTTTAGCCCTAAAGACGCGGAACCAGTTTTAGCCGAGAGACTCTACTTGAAGGCAGTTTTAGCCGAGAGAAGAGAGCCCATGCCAAATGATAGTCCAAACGATCCGATCATCACTGAGGGAGGTAAGTTCTCTCGTCCAAATGCATATTTTAAGACTAACAGGCCACGTAGTTTTCCTCTTAAATATGCAGAGCAACAAGTTGCTTCATCCAAAAGTCCTTTAGCCGAGGAGAACCTAAAAGGGCATGAAGAAGAGATTGAAGCTGAGGGATCGCAAGAACTTGAAGATGATGGCTTCTCTGTTCAAGAAGACCCTCTAGAAGACTTCACCAAGCTGCTACACGCACGGAACACACTGGAGCAAGAGCCACCTTCAAAAGCGCCTCAAGCACCACCTTGGACCCCTTCGCATCAATGTAAGCTGTTTACATTATACACCATCCTTGCAGGTACTTCAAGCTCTACCAACGACTAAGGACCACCTCAAAACGACGCCAAGACATGTAGTTTAGGTGTCGCGGCCAAAGTTTCCTTTTCTTGCTTTAAATGAAACGATGCACTTTTGTTTTTAGTTAGGGATGCGGATTTTCCATTTCTTTGTTTTTGTTTTGCGTTTTGTTCCTTTTGTTTTGCGTTTCAATTTGACCTAAGGGTCCCCTAGCTGACGAGCCATTATAAGGTTCCCCTGCAGCTTGTATCTTTGGTTACTTTTGATTATCAATAAAGCGCCGCACTTCCCCTAGTTCTTGAGAGAAGCGACTTCTCTTCTTGTTCTTGTTCTTGTTCTTGTTCTTGTTCGTGTGATTCAACCAACACCAAGTTCTTGCACCGTATCAGAGATCTCACCATCCTCTATGTGTCATGTATTCACTTCATCAACATCTCATTCACTAGACTCCACACGAGAGAAGCGACCGCCATCGTGTCAAGTCAACTCCACCTTCGACCATCAATCAGCTAAAGGAGAGGGCGACCGCCTGTCTTTAGCTCCACCTCTATCCCCTATAAGCTCTCACCACCTAGGCTTATACCACTGTCATTCCGAGCCAACAGAAAATTCTAAGTCTTGGGGAAAGACAGAAAACTTCTGTTTTCGGAAGAAGGAAGAAGTGCAACATTTTTACGCAAGAAGAAGTGACTGGAAGTTGTGGTGATCAATAGGTCTTTCTTTTCTTGCTATTTTGCATAATATCTTGCACCAACCGGTGAAATTACGGTAACCCAAAAAACTCTTAACCTCTCCTCTAAATGCCTTAAATACCTAGCATCGATTGTCTTGGTTTAATCCTTTAGAGAGCTAGTTGACTTGATTTTTGGATTTTGAAAGTTTATATTTCGTATGACGGATACCGTGGACTATTGTTACGGGAACTTCTAGTAAGAATTTTCTAGGCTAGATTGTAATTGAAGTAGTTCGATGGTTATGGTTTAGAAGAATGGTCTCTTAGATTTCTAGTTCCCGATGCTTTCAGTCTTGTACTCTTGCATCGAGATTTTTGGGATTTGTGAGAAGGTTTCTCACCGAGGTTAGTTCTATTTCGTGAGGCTTCATCACCAATCTTATGCTTAATTTAATTATGTCTTTTTCCAGTATGTGTGAGTAGTTTAGATTGTTGAGTTTAAAGGATTATCGAGGGGAATTCTATGTTCGATAAGGATTTCACTCGGTAAACCCTAGCCGATTTCTAGAGCTATTATTGTGGAAAGTTGTTAATGCATGAATCTGGTGTCACGAACTAGAGACTGATAGGGGAGTTTTGAACCACGGAAGTGTTGCATCTTATCACCTGCAAAGTTCATCCACAAGGCGTGCGCGTCGTAAGATTTCAGAAGTATACTTACGGAGTGCCGGGAACCTATGGACCCACTAGCAAATCATAATCTTACGCGTGGCCAGAGATAGAAGCTACTGGTCGAGTGAATAGATTGTAGGGCGTAGCTTATACGGAAGTAGAGTACGTTATTATTTTGTCATGTTCGTGGAGTTATAAACTAGAAACACCGGTTACTAATGAGCTAGGGGTCGTTTGATTGAGTAGAGCATACCCCGCGATATTCCTCTTGACCCAGCAACATTTTAGAATAGTTACAACTGTCTTTTGTAGTGTAGTTTAGAAATAGAGTCTATAGAAATAGTTTAATCATCAATTTCATTAGGTCTAGGTTAGTAGTCAATTTTCTTAGGTTTTAGCTTAGTCTTAGAATTTCTTAGGATAGTTTTAGTTTCTCTTAACATTAGTTTAGTAGTTAAGATTCCCTTAGTATAGAGTAGCCATCGATTTTCCTAGATTAGATTAGTAGAAGTTTTCCGTTTCTCGTTCCTTACAATTCTAGTTACAAAAACCTGTAAAAATATATTCGACTTAGGGATCGTATCCTTTGTTGATTGTAATACTTAGGGATCAAATCCACAGAGACTCAAGAAAACACATAATAGATTGTATAGATGAGAATTAAGCAAATTGATCAATGGAATTGAAGGCAGATACGTAAATTAAACAAGTTGTAATTTGATTGGAAGGAGATAGAATCAGGGTATTTCTCAGGAAATCAATATGTAGACAAACTAACTAGTCAGGGTTCAGGTTATGCACGGTTCTTGAACTCAAATCACTAAGGTATAATTAAACAACTCTCGTTGCGAGAATTATCTAAGTCTAAATCCTAGAATCCCAAATCTCTTTGCGAATCCTAAAGTCTAAACCAGCTTTTAGTTCAAGTTTGATTTGTTCACAAAACAACTAAACCAAATCTCTTCGCGAATAGTTATTTTGCTCAACCTAAGTTCTATCATGTTTCTCAATTGCACATTCGTGCCTAATCGATTAACCTAAGATCTAAGTTCCAGATTCGTCAACCTAGAATTAGCTTTGAGAACAACTTATGGTGAATAACTAATTCAGATGGTGAATCCTAACTAATCGATTACCAGCAATCAGAGAAATCCCTATGAAAAAACCCTAAACCTAAGATGGATCTACTCAGACATGGAGATTGAAATAATAAACATGATAAATCCTTGAATAAATAATAAAGAAGAGAGTAAAACAAAGGTTCGAAATCTTCTCTCGGACGAACAGAGTTTCAGACTTGTCTCCCTCAAAAGCTCTCACAAAAACCCAAGTAGAATAAAGCTTGAAAAATTAAGTGTCATAGCCAAAGTGGCTGAAAAACCTAATTAATACTGCTAAACACGTTTTGGGGCAAATTGTAAATAATAAAGTCTTCTGGGGCAGATTGTAAATCCTTAAATCTTCAAAAAGTCGCGATCCTTCTGTTTCTTCGACGGGTATCGATCGACACCATAAATGTATCGATCGATACTCATGCATCAAATCGGTGTTTCAACTACATGATCTCTGCTTTGCTATAAAAAGCTCCAAAATGCTTCAATATCTCCAATAATGCTCCAAACGTACCTAAAACATGAAAAGACTCTAAAAGACTCCAAAATACTAGAAAGACTCCATAAAAAGGACTTATATCATGGCCTAAAATGGGTAAAACCCATGATATATCAACATTGTTGCCATGTATCATTGCTCTGGCCATCTCTAGAAGAGTTATATTCTTTCTCTCTACAACCCCATCATGTTGTGGTGTTCTTGAATCTGAAAATTGATGTACGATTCCATGACTTTCACAAAACATCTTCATGGTCTCATTGTGAAATTCAATACCATGATCACTGCGAATCCTCTTGATACCTCCTCTTTCGTTCATGAACTGAAGTTCCCATATTTTGAAGCTATCGTTTATCTCAGATTTTTCACGAATAAATCTAACCCAAGTGACTCTGAAGTAGTTATCCATAAGAACAAGCACATACCTCTTGCTGGCTAGGCTGTCAACTTGCATTGTCATCAAATCCATAAGAACCAGATCCAACACTGCTTTTGTTTGCATATCTGGCACCTTATTATGTTTAACTTTCACCTGCTTTCCTTTGTAGCACGAATCACAAACCATCTTGTTTTCTTCCTTGATCTGAGGCACTGATATATCATGGTTTTTACCCCGTTTAAGCCATGATATTAGTCCGTTTTATAGAGTCTTTCTACTAATTTGTAGTGGTGTAGAGTCTTTTACAAGTTTTAGCACGTTTGGAGCATAATTGGAGATATTGGAGCTTTCTGGAGCATTTTGGAGCAAAGAAACGTTTGTGTACCTGAGTACCCGATGTGAAGTCTCAGTGTCGATCGATACTGACTAGTATCGGTCGATACTAATCGAAGCAGACACGACCCGCAACTTTAATGAAGAGTTAAAGAATTAAAAAAATGGCCCAGAAGACTTTAGTATTTACAAGAAGTCCCAAAACGTGATTTAGGTTATTTAATAGGATTTTACAGCCACTTTCATGGCTATGCTTTATTTTACTTTGGTTTTGTGAGAGAGCTTTTGGAGGGAGACAAGTCTGAAACTCTGTTCGTCCCAGAGAAGATTTCGAACCCTCTTGTTACTCTTTCTATTTTATTTGATGATTTATTCAAACATGTTTATTGCTTCAATTTCCATGTCTGAGTAGATCTCTTGTTAAGTTTAGGGTTCTCATAAGGGTTATCTCTGAATGCTAGATTGATTAGTTATTAGGATTCACCATCTGAATTAGTTCTTCACCATAGGTTGTTTGCAAAGCTAATTCTGAATTTATCACCTAGGACCTAGATCTTAGGATAATTGATTAGGCACGAGAGTGCGATTAAT
Source organism: Eutrema japonicum (assembly GCA_030161315.1). Classification (NCBI taxonomy): domain Eukaryota; kingdom Viridiplantae; phylum Streptophyta; class Magnoliopsida; order Brassicales; family Brassicaceae; genus Eutrema; species Eutrema japonicum. The sequence goes on along the minus strand of BSQW01000007.1, from coordinate 33,806,297 downwards.
TACCTGATAGAACCTAAGGTGAGCAAAATAACTATTCGCAAAGAGATTTGGTTTAGTTGTTTTGTGAACAAATCAAACATGATCTAAAAGCTGATTAAAACTTTAGGATTCGCAAAGAGATTTGGAATTCCTAAGATTTAGATTTAGATAGTTTTCGCAACGAGAGTTGGTTAACTATATCTTAGTGATTTGAGTTCAAGAACCGCGCTAAATCTGAATCATGACTTGTTAGTTTATCTGCATTCATTGATTTCCTGAGAAATACCCTGAACCTATCTTTCTCCAATCGTTTTAATTTACGTTCTATTTTCAATATCATTGATCTCTTAGCTTAATTCTCATCTATATAATCTATTGTGTGTCTCTGTGAGTCTGATTGGTAGATATGTCTCTCTCTGTCTTCAGCAGCTGACTCAGATCCTCTGCTTTGTTTGCCAGGATCAGCTTCCTTTGATCAGTTTCACACTCTCTTGACCCAGTTTCTGAGCTGCCTCCAAATCTTTATGCAGTGACCCAACGAGTCTCTCAAGCTGCAGATTTTCCTTTTTCAAGTCTTAGTTCTCTTTTCCGATTTTGATCAGAGTCTCTCAAACTTCCTTGTAACTCTCAATAAGATCATCCTCTTTTTCTTTTTCAGACTCAGATCCATACATCTCTTCTCCTTTCACAAACTCAGTGATTCTCACAAAAGCAACAACGTTACACAAGTACTTGTCTTTATCTTCATTATCTTCTTCTGGATCCAAAATCACCTTCGAACAGCTCCGAAAATCTCGATAGCTCTCCATCTTCTCCGCAAGATTACACTTGTTTATATTACACACAAGTGTCCACTTTGATACCAATTGTAAGCGCAAGCGCAATGCTTAATCTCACAAAGAACCTAAATCTCAATGTCAAAATCAAATCCCAATATGGCAACGACGCCAAATTGATACAAGACTTTTTAGTCTCTAGGAAGTATCAATATCCCCAATACGATGTAGTAAGGAGGTTATCAATCCATAATTGGGATTTATCCTAATCACTAAGAGTGTAAGGTGCTTATAGTAAGTTAAGCTAGACAAGTGTGGTTTGTTGTTAAGTATCCAATTCAAAACAAGCAATGCAATAACTAAACAAGATGTAAATCAATAAACAAAAGCGGAACTAGAGATGATGTTATTGATGTAAGGTGATCCAAGTCCAATTAGTGGTGTTCATTCACTCAAAGAAGCTAATTCCTAGGCATAAGATCCTTAATCTTGACTAATTCTCTTTCAAGCAACTAATCACTATGTTAATCACCTAATTCATTAACAAGCTTTCATTTGTGAATCATTGATTAGCAAGCATTAAGAATACAAACAAGATCAACAAAAAATACACCCTAGACAACTATTATCATAGGCTAGGAGCATAAATCTCTTGTCTAGTTCATCTAGGCATTTCATCAAACACTTGGTGTGCATGAAATGCCTTATGATCTAGATCCACTCTTTCAAGAAAGATCTAGCATTAGGGACACTAGACCAGAAGGAATATAAGATTATCTAACCCTAAACACCACTAATCAAACCTTGGATTACCTTAATCTACCATATCTAAAGATCCTAAAAGACTACTCAAAACCCATCAAGAACAACCCAAAATTGATATGGATAGGGGTTGAATCCATGGATGAATGTTGAATAATCAAGATGAAAAGAAGATAGATAGAAGAGATTCAATGAGATAAACACTTAATTGCATAAACTTAAAGGATCTCTCTTACAATCTCCAAGTTCTCTCTCAAAAGGGAAAGGGTTTTTGACTAAGAAAGAGAATAAAAATAAAATTAGGGTTAGATGGGTTTTTATATGAAAAGTGGCAGACGGGGTCAACATCGCCCAGTTGCATCGCTCTGTGGTCGTTGGTTGCTGGTCGATGCTAAGGCTTTTTTCCCCTGATCTTCCATCGGCCTGTTGCATCGCCCGATGGTCTCGATGTAAACGTCCTGAAGCTTGAACGTCGCTCTGTTGCATCGTTCGGTGTTCGCGGTGTAAACGTCCTGGCTAGTACAAGTCTTTCGGCTTCTCGGCTAGGTAGAGGCGATTTTGGTAAAACCGCGGTTTCTCTCGAACCACGCGTCCAAATAGCCTGATTCAACTTCCCCTGGAAAGATAACTCACCCCTCTACAACATTCATGAAGGTCGCAAGGCTGAGTCAGATCGAAGGGCTGTCGTCCATACACATCTTTCCGGCGTCTCGTATGGACTTCGCACTCCTCTTAGGTCCAACTCTCCAAATATGTCCAACTGCCTCCGATTACCTAGGAAATACTCCAAAACATGCAAGAACACACTACACCTAATGCAAAATGTCCTAATCTCTAATTGAGACTTAAATTCAAGATAAGACCATGATTATGCATGCGAATTATAAAAAACTCTAAATGAAATGCATGCTAAAACATGCAATATATGAGTATATCAGTAATCGTCTCCAAGATGCTCTTCCGGCTCAGCTAACGCCTCCTGAGGCATCCACGTGGCTCAATAACTAAGTCCAAGTCATCTCCTTTGCTCCAAGTCGTCCAATGCCTTGAGATGCTCATATGTATCACTTCATGTGCTAGCTACTTCTCAACTAATACAGTGACTGCTTGAAGATATGATGGGTTTATGCAAGAGGTCCTTGTAATGGGGGCTCGTGTCCTTGATGCCTTGGATAAAAGGGAGATCGGTTTTGGTAATTTATGTTGTGGTTCATCTTGGCTGGTGAAGACGCATTCTCGTAATCACTTTACTTTATGTTGTAGTATGTTTTGACATAGAAACTTGTTCCTTTGTGATATTGGGCTCTTTGGAATTTTCAACCGAGGAACTAGAGGACATATGATGTTTTTTGGTCAAGTCGAGCATAATATTTTGAGGTTTCTCTGCTTGCAATCTGCAGATAGCTGCAAGCTTCTTCGCTGATCTCGACATGAAATCTTTGATCTTTTCTTCCGGATAATAGCGAACATGGACAGCAAGATGATGAGTTAGGGCGTGATGTGGTGACGGCGACGAATGACAGGACTCGTAGTGAGGTGTCTCCTAGCCCATACTCTCTTTTTTTTTAAACAAACGAACCATGACAGTAGGAGATGGAGGCGCTTTGGCATCGCTAACCATCAGAAATTGAGTTTGATTTTCTTGCCATCTGAAAAGAGTGCCATCGGGAAGATGTTGGATTGCTCTCGAAGACTTGAGTCAGGATGGACTAAAATAGAGATGTGTGAGCTTGTTTTTGCGGATGCCGAGTTGTCGAGCTCGAGCAGATCCGAAGAACTTTGAGCAGAGTTCTTGATCTCTTCCTCAGTTTCTCTTCCTCAGTTTCTCTACAATCTCGGAAGTAAAAATCCATAGGGCGATTTTCAAAAGTTTCGTCAAAGGACATAGTATGGGGTATCCTCATCACCATCTTCTCAAAAGCGAGCAACTTTTCTGCAGTGACGGGATTCTTGAGATTTCTAGGTGGTAAAGGATATGGCACCTTAGGCTTGTAGACACGTTCCTCAGTCATCTCCGGTGTTTTCAAAATCTCTGGCTCAGTCTGCGAGGGGTGTTGATCGACACAAGTGGTGGTGTCGACCTCAGAGTGGGTATCGGTCGACACAGGAAGAGTATCGATCGATACTCGGGGCTTTGACACGTCTTAAGAAAGTATTTGGACTGGTGACGATCGATGCTCGGTGGTGTCGGTCGACACAGACGAATCAGGCTCAAAATCACCTTAAATCTATGCGAATTTTTCTGCATTCAACCCCTTTTCTACCACTGTAGTGACCTCTTCAGCACTTCTTAAAGTGATTGCATTGACGTATTCATTCTGTGTATGAACCATCTTTCCCTTGACAGCTGCTGCAGTCTGAGCTACTTGAGTTTCCAACATCTTCTGATGAGTACTGAGAGCCTCGATTTTTCCATTAAAATCCACTGTCATCTTCTGCTGTCCCTCCAGAATCTGTTCCAGCATAGATTCAACTTTGCTTTCAAGAGTCTTGGCATGTATAGGCTGATACGATGAATTCTCATAGTTCCTGGTGTAACCGCTGTTCTGGAAAGGTTTCTGGCCAAACTGGTTCGTTTCTCCTTGTCGAGCGCTGTTGTTAAAGTTTCTGTTGTTATTCTGGTATTGATTTCTCTGGCCTTGAAAACCAGAACAACCAATGTAGTTAACATCTTCCACTTCATCTTCATTGAGTACCTCGACATCATAAGCAAAGTGAACAGCCCTCGTCGTCTTGCCCATTAAAAGATTATGCATATAATCTAACTTGGCATGAACCTCAGCAATCTGCGAACCTTCCATTCCACCAGCTTGCTTCTTGCGCTCAAAGTCTGCATTCTTGGTGCTATTGCTAGACGCCAAGTTCTCAATCAGTACATAAGCATCATCAGGATACCTGGTGTTGAAATTTCCATTGCTCGAAGCATCCAAGGCCATCTGATACCTCCAATCAATCCCTCTGAAGAAGAAACCCATCAGCTGAACATCAGTGTAACCATGATGTGGACAATCTCTCTGATATGATCTAAATCTCGTCCAAGCAGCCTTGAACGCTTCAGTCGGGCCTTGAGAAAACTGGGAAATCTTGTTCCTCAGATCCTCGGATCGTGCATCATCATAGAAATTATTCAGGAAAGCAGTCTTAGTCTCTTCCCGGGTAGTCAGCGATCCAGGAGGCAACTGCTTCAGCCAGTAAGTCGCATCTCCTTCTAAAGAATAAGGGAAGAGCTTGCAGAAGAGATAGTCGTAGGATAATCTATTGCTCTTGATGCTAGTGACCAAATCCTCGAACCTCTCAATATGATCCATGGGGTGTTCACTAGAGAGACCATGAAAAGGGTGCTGACCCACAAGAGTGTAGTATGCAGGTTTCAGCTCAAAGTCATTCCTCTGAAATGGTGGAGGGCGAATTGCTGATCGATTAGCATAAAACTGATCAGGTATGTTGTACTCACCAATTGTTCTACCACGATCAGCCACAATATTCCTTGCATTCGCATTCCCAGCGACAATCTCTTCGACAACAGCAGGAGGTGGAATGATGTTCCCTTCTCCATCCAATCGTTGTCCTCTCTCACTGCACAATTGACCTCTTTGTCTCTGTAAGCACCAGCTTCGTCTTGAACCAAAACCACTGGGTTGTTGTTCATCTCTGCTGGCTTCTTTGCTCTTCTGTTTGTGTGTTCCGAAAGTGCTACCTGCTCGTTTGACAGATCAACTAGCTGAGTGCTCTTGTTCCTTCTGGTTTCATAAATAGATATGCACTTGAAAACAAAAGTCAAGAACGTAAGTAACACATAAATTCACGACAGGTATCGACCGATACCACTAGGGTGTCGATCGATACTAGTCGAACTTAGTCCAAATTCTCAAACTAAAATCTAATGGCGAATTGAGTCCCCGGCAACAGCGCCAAATTTGATAAGCTCAAATTAATACCCTAAAAGTACTAAAGCTTTGTCGATTGTAATACTTAGGGATCGAATCCACAAAGACTCAAGAAAACACACAATAGATTGTATAAATGAGAATTAAGCTAAATGATCAATGGAATTGAAGGCAGATACGTAAATTAAATAAGTTGTAATTCTATTGGAAGGAGATATGTTCAGGGTATTTCTCAAGAAATCAATGAATGCAGACAAACTAACTAGGCAGGGTTCAGGTTATGCACGGTTCTTGAACTCAAATCACTAAGGTATAATTAACCAACTCTCGTTGCGAGAATTATCTAAGTCTAAATCCTTGGTGTTTTTCTTGTGGATGTCTGAAATCCATGTCATGTAGTACTACTTGATGTACTTCTTGTCTGTTGCAAATCAAACTTCTTCACCCATATTTGGTTTCGACGATCATTCCATGTAAACTTCCCTTGGTTCCTGAGATTCTTCACTTTATTCCAGAACTAGTAGCAATCCGCCTGGATGTGGCCATGCTTTCCACAATAGTAACATCCACCCTTTTGTGCTGTACTTCTTACAGACTTGGGTACTGTTTGTTGAGAAAAACCTGCAGACACAAACTTGATTATCTTAGTCTCAGGCCTTTCCCTTCCAGTGTATCCAAGACCTCGTCTAACATCAACTTTCAATCCATAGCTCAGGATCTTATCCAGTTGCTTAGTACCAGCAAACATATGTATATTCTTATGTTGATGGTTAAGTTCTGCTTGGAGATTGGTAGATATGTATCTCTCTATCTTCAGCAGCTGACTCAGATCCTTTGCTTTGTTTGCCAGGATCAGCTTTTCTTTTATCAGTTTCACACTCTCTTGACCCAGTTTCTGAGCTGCTTCCAAATCTTTATGCAGTGACCAAACGAGTCTCTCAAGCCGCAGATTTTCCTTCTTCAAGTCTTAGTTCTCCTTTCCGATTTTGATCAAAGTCTCTCGAACTTCCTTGTAACTCTCAGTAAGATCATCCTCTTGTTCTTTCTCAGACTCAGATCGATACATCTCTTCTCCTTCCTCAAACTCGGTGATTCTCACAAAAGCAACAACGTTACACAAGTTCTTGTATTTATCTTCATTATCTTCTTCTGGATCCAAAATCACCTTCAAACAGCTCCAAAAATCTCGATAGCTCTCCATCTTCTCCGCAGGATTACACTTGTTTATATTACGCACAAGTGTCCGCTCTGATACCAATTGTAATTGCAAGAGCTGTTGAGACAGGAACTGGAACACAATCTAACACAGGGGTTTTCCTTACAATGATATATTACTAGTCAATCTTTTAATTGCACTTACAAGTTTCACCTAAAACGATCTATAACAAGCACAAGACACACTTTGACTTTTCTAACTAGCCTCACACGTTCAAGGATCTATACACGATCCAAGAACCCCATAGAAACACCCATTTACACTAACTTTAGTTTTATAACAAGAAACCCCAAAACCCTTTGCTAGGATATTGCTCTAAACGTGTTAACCTCATACAAAGGTTAAACCTCCCTATTTATACATAATAGGTCGTTGCCAATACAGGCCTAACTGTCATGCTAAAAAAAATTTTATCTTTTCTTCCGGATAATAGCGAACAAGGACAGCAGGATGATGAGTCAGGGCGTGATGCGGTGACGGCGACGAATGATAGGACTCATAGTGAGGTGTCTCCTAGCCCATACTCTCTTTTTTTTAAACAAACGAACCGTGACAGTAGAAGACGGAGGCGCTTTGGCATCCCTAACCATCAGAAATTGGGTTTGATTTTCTTGCCATCTGAAAAGAGTGCCGTCGGGAAGATGTTGGATTGCTCTCGAAGACTTGAGTCAGGATGGACTGAAATAGAGATGTGTGAGCTTGTTTTTGCGGATGCCGAGCTGTCGAGCTCGAGCAGATCCGAAGAACTTTGAGCAGAGTTCTTGAGACAACCCGCTCTTACTTAACCGAGACGACATTGTCATTGCATTGACTTATCGCACAAGGAACACTTTAAAGTCTAATGCAATTTTATTCCCAATGGTTGAATCCAAACGTCTTACAACATAAAACCGAACAGAAATAACGACTTAAACCAAAACTCAAAGTAAATGTTTTAACTTAAAAGAATAAAACAATTAAGAAGCGAAAATAATAAATAAACTCCCAAAGCCCATGCACCACACCGGAATGTCTACTCCCACACTTCCTCAAACTCACCTGAAAAGAAAATAGAGGTGAGTAATTGGGATTACCCAGTGAGTGTAGGTCCTATAGACCAACGAACTCTTCCACAATTCAAACACATCACGACAAACGCAAGTCACAAGCTAAACCATCCAGCACAGCATGTCCGAAGACAACTCAAAGTCATATAATGACCCCTAGACTTATGTGCCAACACTCACCACCAGCCGCACTGGGAACCACGATGTGTTCGACACCCCTGGGACATAAGCGTCTCTGCCCTGGCATCAATATACCAATCCATGTATCATCCGCCACCACCCGCACTGGGAACCACGGTATGACACCCTTAGCAACATCCGCCATTCACCGCACTGGGAACCACGGTATGACACCCTTAGCCTCCATCTCCTACTGTCACTCATCCTGGATCCATGGTCAGCCATACGCCTCTCAGATCTATCAAACATCATTGGGTCATTCGAGAAGGCACCCGCCTTTTCCCTAGACCCCTTATCGCGGCTTAACCGCCTAACAAACCCTTTTCCCCTTGGCCTATGCCCACACATATAATATCCCCAAACAATATCTTTCACACACGCATTATTCATATCTTCATTCAACCGTATTCCGTTTAACCACCTACACGTCTAAGTGTTTACAAACATCACCAAAACCACAAACATATCTACTGATATATTTTTATATATATATATACATAATATTGTCAAACAACTACGCGTAGACTTATAGCTACCCGTAGGATGCACAGTTTAACAAGTGACTACTCGTCACGACACGTCGTGAATGAAGAATAGAGAGAGTTCACGACCGGTCTTCGCTTTTGCCACTTGAAGAAGAAGATCAACACATTTTCCTTTAGGACAGATTCGCTGTCTAGAGTTGACAACACATTTTCCAATGCAATTGACGCTCAAAACGATTCTCCTTCAAACGAGAGCCAGATATATGAGTCTTGAACATCCCTGCAAAGTTTTGGATCAAACTAACCTCGTTTTCCCAACCAAAAGACACAACTTGTCAGACTAGTTTCAGGTGCGAGCTGCGAATCACAGTCTCGGTAAAACAGTCATATCTCCCGAAACAGCAAGATATTTCACAGAGACTAAGGTGTAAGGGTTGTGAATCTCCTTACGAAAAATTAACTCGATCGATTCACTGTAGAACCTGAAGCGTGATTTCCCTATTCCCTAGTCGCAGATTCGCACTGCACATATCAGGCCTGAGAAAATAACTGTAGCTTTCATATCAAAATTCCAAATGATGAACCTCTTTCTGTTTTAGCTATATAGGAGAGTCAAGAAAGTATTTACTGATTTTCAGATCCATCAAAGCAGTTTTGCCCATCCGTTTCTATTCCTTACTGAAACAACTCAAATTAGATACTCGGGCAGATTGCAGTGTACACAAAGAAACAACGATAACTTTTGACACATAGCTTTGAACGCTACGAAATTTATCTTCCTGGAAATATGAGATTTGGGGCTTTCCACGGATAGGTAGATTGTCACCTGGTTCAACACATATCGCCGGGAGATCGTCTATCAAGGTGGCGGCGACAACTTGGTTTGTGGAAACGGCTAGGGTTCACGGTGTGAGTAACAAAACGAGTAGGGCTTCGCCCACGCCTCTCAACTGTGGCTCTTGTGTCAGCAATTATCTTCTTTTTATAGAAAACAATAGGTTTTAGAATGGGCTAACGGGCTTATGAGCTTTTGGGCATTCTGAAAACAAAATTTAAAACAGGCATGTCCCATCGGAACTAGGATGTTACAGTTCTGGAGGTGATGAACTGACATGTGGACTTGTTCTCGTCGGGTATGCCCGTGATGGTGAATTGGTGATAGCATAATCTTGGTGATAGCTCTGATAGATATATGCCATCTGGCTTTGAATCTCTTACGGTCGAAGCCGTCTTGGCTAACAATTTTTTTTGCTGGAGAGTTTGATTTGGAGAAGAGGTTGTGAACGACCTCCACTTCTTCCTTTTGCTTTGTCTGCAATTGGATGAAGAAACGTGTAATGAAGAAAACCATACTTATTCTTCTTCTTTTGCTTTTATAAAGTATGAATCGATTTGAATGCTGAATTAGATCAATTGGTTATTAGAAACCTACAACCGACCTAAATCCCACCGATTATGTAAAACTTAGCTTTGCATTTGACGAGCACGTTTTTGGTGACGTTGTCAAAGATCCGAGTCGGCGATTAAAGATTATGGTCGGTAAAAACGACGAGAGAGATCGGAGACGTCGTCGGCGTTGTTGTTCACGTCGTCAACACTCCTTTGTTCGTGACATCTCTTTAGATCTCGTTCTCGGTAATTTCCGCAAGTAAGAAAACTTCTAATTCCCCACAGACGGCGCCAAATTGTGAGGGTCGAAACTCGCACAACTAAATCTTGTAAATGAATTTAGAGGGAACAAAAGATTATAAGTATGAAATTCGAGAACAAAGATCCAAAGATGGTTTTTATTGCTGATTTGATAAGTTTTTTCGTACAATGATTTTTGCTTAGGGTTTTTTCTAGGGGTCCTCGAGTCCCCTTTAATGAATGACTATGCTAACTATTTATACAAGTTTCATAAGCGGATATCTCGGAGAATATTTCGGAATATTTTCTTTTTGCTTTGTGTAGCCACCATCATAAATCTCCTAGGGTAACCGATGGACTGGGTCATCTTAATGGGCCTTTAGCTCGGTCCATAACGGAAATACTGGATCTCGGCCTGTTAAGCTTAAAAATTGATCTTCGTCTTGGCCCATAAAGTGTTGAACTTGGTTTGGACTTGACTTAAACTTAGCTCGGCATGGTTTTGAGGCATGGTTTCGGCTTGGTCTGAGGTGAGCCTAGTTCAGCTCGGTATCACCTCCTCTTCTCCTTGGTCCGAGGTGGTGCTGCTCGGCCGGAGATGAAGTTGCTCGGTTTGTCCGAGGTGTAGGCTCGTCCGAGGTCAACAAGCTTGGATCGGCCTCATCTCTTCATGATGTAAGAACCGGTGGTGGCTCTCAAGTCAAGGGATAGTGATGGTGAGCAAGGTAGGCGGACGCCCTCTCCTTGGCTCTTTTGATGGTTGATGATCTGACACGCAGGCGGACGCCCTCTCGTGTGAGATTACGAGATGATGTGCAGATGGAGTGAGTTCACGACACAGAGGTTAGGTGAGTCTCTGATACGGTGAAGGATCTAAGCTTGTTTGAATCACACAAACAAGACGAAGAACAAGAATGGTTTCTCAAGGCGGCGCTTGAAGAACTGCGTTATTTTATTGATAGGGTAAAAGTTGTGGACTACAATGCCGCAAAGGAACCTTATAAACTGGTTCGTCGGCTTGAACCTACTAGGGTTCGACTCAAGAAGCAAAGATTCAAAACAATAGGACTTTTGAAAGAAACAACACGCAATTCTAAAACAAACAAAGAAAACCGCAAACTCTAAACTAAACAAAGCTCATCGTTTCATTTAATCCATAACAGGAAAGTTTTTGAGCGACTCTTAAAAATAAACTAACGACGATGTTTTGCTGAAGGCCTTAGTCGTTGATCACGTTGGAAACACCTGCAAGCACAATAGAATAATTGAAAAGCTTACATTGATGAGTAGACGTCCAAGAAGACGCTTGCATGGGTCTTGAAGATGCTTCTGGTATAATTGTGTCCTTGTCGTAGGGTGAGTTGTAGGAGGCTCCTTTAGTGTTTTCCAAGTCATAAGACTCTTCATCTTCAAGTTCTTGCTCTCCCTCAGTCTTCGTCTTCTCTTCTTGCTCCATTTGGCTTCTCTTGGCTACGAGGAGCTTGTTGTGAAGGGACTTGGTTCCTGAGCTGTTTTCCACCAATCCAACTCGACTATTAGTCTTAGAATATATGTTTAGTCGATGAAAATTACCTGCCCTGGAGAGACCATCATTTTGGAGGGTTTCTAAGCTAGTTGAATCTCCCTCGGCTAAAACTGTCTCGGCTATTTCTCTCTTGGCTAAAACTACTTCGGCAAGATTTCTCTCGGCTAAAACAGGGCCCTCGGCTAAAACTGATTCGGCTGCAAATGGGACCTCGGCTAAAACTGATTTGGCCTGATCTCTCTTGGCTAAAACTGTTTCGATGAGATTTCCTTCGGCTAAAATCCGAGTCTCGGCTAAAATTGGTTTTAAGAGATTGTTATGCCCAAATATGACATTTAGGTCAGGCAGCAAAGGATCTGTTGGTTCTAAGGAGTTGATATAGATGTGTAGGGCCTTTTTGTATCTATTCCTCATATGTTTGATCATGGAACGCGTCATAGCCCCTTCTTGAACTGTTGGCATGATTCTTGGGATGTCCTTTGGGTCGATGTCCACATCATTCCCTCCTTCTTCAGAAGGTTTTGACCTCAAAACATGATCTCCAGAATCAAAATAAGACAAGTTAGCAACATTGAAGGTGTGAGAGATGTTGTACTCACCTGGCAAGTCAAGACGATAGGCATTGTCATTGATCTTGCTTAGAACTTTGAATGGGCCGTCGCCTCTAGGTGAGAGCTTGGAGGCACACTTGCTTGGGAATCTTTATTGTCTCTTATGAAGCCACACCCAATCTCCAGGCTCAAAGATCATTTCCTTTCTGCCCTTGTCTGCTGCTTTCTTGTAGCTATCCGTCTTCTTCTCAAGATTGGTCTTTGCCGTCTCATAAAGCTTTTTGAAGAGTTCTCCTCGCCTTAAGCCATCTAGATTAACATGTTCTACTTGTGCTATAGGTCTTAAATCAACTGGAGATAATGGATTAGTACCATAAACAACCTCGAAAGGCGACAGCTTAGTAGGTGAATGCCTTGCTCGGTTATAAGCAAATTCTATGAATGGAATGCAATCTAATCAAATGTTCATATTCTTGCCAATAGCGGCTCTAAGTGAAGTAAAAAGAGTATGGTTTACCACTTCCGTCTGCCCATCTGTTTGGGGATGGCACGTCGTAGAGAATAAGAGCTTTGTCCCTAGCTTTCTCCACAAGGTCCTCCAAAAGTGACTCAAGAACTTTGTGTCCCGGTCAGAAATGATGGTCATTAGGATTCCATGTAAGCGCACCACTTCCTTGAAGAACAAGTTAGCAATTTGAGTTGCATCATTGGTTTTCTCACACGTTATAAAGTGTGCCATTTTTGAAAACCAATCAACAACAACAAAGATAGAGTCTTTGTGTCTTATTTTGGGCAGGCATAAGACAAAATCCATCGAAATATCTACCCAAGGGGCAATAGGTATAGGTAACGGCATATAAAGACCATGAGGATGTGACCTAGACTTTGCTTTGTGGCATTGGATGCATCTTGCGCAAAACCGCTCCACGTCTCTCTTTAAGTGTGGCCAATAGAAATGCTCCATCACTACTGCCAAGGTTTTGTCTACTCTAAAATGCCCCATTAGACCTCCTCCATGTGCTTCACTAAGCACTAGCTCTCTCATGGATCCCTGCGGAATGCACAAACGTTTATCTCTAAATAAAAATCCATATTATAAGTAAACCAAATTGTGGGGTCCTTTGCAACACTCTAGATAGCTTTCTCCTTGCTCGGGGTCGTCCTTGTATTGCTCTTTTATGTGTTCAAACCCAAGAATATTGGCTTCTATACTGGCAATGAGGGCATATCTCCTTGATAGTGCATCGGCTACTACATTCTCCTTGCTTTTCTTGTATTTGATGACGTATGGGAACGTCTCTACGAACTCCAACCATTTAGCATGCCTTCTCTTAAGGGATGTCTGCCCTCTAAGATGCTTTAGGGTTTCATGATCGGTGTGAATGACGAATTCCTTAGATAGAAGATAATGTTGCCATGTCTCTAGAGCTCGGACTAGAGCATAGAGCTTTCTGTCATATGTGGGATAGTTAAGCGTAGCTCCACTCAACTTCTCACTGAAGAAAGCTATTGGCCTCTTCCTTTGGTGTAGCACGGCTCCAATTCCCAATCCTGAAGCATCACACTCTACTTCAAACATCTCATCAAAGTCCGGTAGTGCAAGAACTGGCGCTTGGGTCATTTGGTCTTTGAGATTGTTGAAGGCTGTTTCTTGAGATGTTCCCCATGCAAATGGAGTGTTCTTATTGATCACAGCTATAAGAGGTGCAGCTATGGTGCTTAAATACCTAACAAACCGCCTGTAGAAGCTTGCCAAGCCATGAAAGCTCCTAACATGTCCAATGCTTGTTGGTGTAGGCCACTCTCGTATATCTTTGATCTTCTCCTCATCGACTTGTAGTCCTTCCCTGCTAACTACAAAGCCTAAAAATACAAGCTTATCAGTACAAAACACACACTTCTTTAGGTTAGCAAATAAGCTTTCCTTCCGAAGCGTCTTCAAAACAAGTTCAAGATGAGATAAGTGATCAGCATGTCCTTTACTGTAAATTATTATGTCGTCAAAGTAGACAACTACAAATTTACTGATATAAGACTGCAAAACCTGGTTCATGAGTCTCATAAAGGTACTAGGCGCATTGGTGAGGCCAAATGGCATCACTAGCCATTCGTAGAGGCCTTGTTTTGTTTTGAAGGCAGTTTTCCACTCGTCCCCTTCTCTCATACGTACTTGGTGATATCCACTCTTCAAGTATATCTTAGAGAAAAGCTCCACTTAGCTCATCAAGCATGTCATCTAGACGTAGAATGGGGTGCCAATACTTAATAGTTATGTTGTTGATTGCTCGGCAATCTACACACATCCTCCAGTTCCCATCTTTCTTTGGCACTAATAGGACTGGTACAACACAAGGACTGAGGGACTCTCGGATGTAGCCTTTGTCCATGAGTTCTTGCACCTGTTTCTCCAACTCCTTAGTTTCTTGCGGATTCATCATGTAAGCGGCTTTGTTTGGCAAAGGTGAGCCCGACACAAGATCAATCTGGTGTTCTATGCCTCTTAGTGGGGCAAGCCAGGAGGGATCTCCTCAGGGAAGATGTCCCTAAACTTGTCTAACACAGCATTGACTTCTGGGGGCAGTTCCAATTCCATAGCACCTGTGCTTAAACATTCTTTGTAGATCATTAGTAATCTAGTGCCATTGGCACTCATGACACGGTTTAATCCACCAGTAGTAATGTACAAAGAAGATTTAGAGGACTTAGTCTCTTTGTTCATCATGCTTTGAAGCTCATGAACTCCTTATGGACTTAGAGGAGCTAAGTTGAACTTACGATCCGAATGAGTGAAGCTATAGTAGTTGGTTCTCCCATTGTGCATAGTGGCCTTGTCAAATTGCCATGGTCTGCCAAGTAATAGATGGCCATCTTGCATTGGCACCACATCACAAAGCACTTGGTCTTGATATCTCCCCACATTAAACGGAACAGTTACTTGCTCAGTCACCTTGAGCTATGTTGCATCATTGAGCCATTGTAGCTTGTATGGCCTCGGGTGCTTAGTCTTTTCAAGACCTAATCTGTCCACCATAAACTTTCTAGCCACGTTAGTACAGGATCCCCCATCTATAACAAGATTACATACCTTGTTCTTGATAGTGTATCGCATGTGGAACAAGTTTTCGCGTTGAACTTTCTCTTCTGGTTGTATTTGCACACTTAGGACCCTTCTTGTCACCAATAAGTAGTCACCAGTATCAGGGAACTCTATATCTTCATGTTCCTCGTCAACATCTTCTTCTACTTCATCATATGAATCGTAGCCTCCATTAGAGGTGATGATCATGACTCTCTGATTTGGACAATCTCTTGCATAGTGTCCTCGGCCCTGACACTTAAAACAAGTAATGTCATGAGCTCAAGCTTGACCAGTATTAGAGAACTTACCTTGCTCTGGTCTTGTTGTCTTTGGGAAGTCATTGGCTTTGCCTTTGAATCGTGAGTCGATTTCAATAGCTTTGCCTTTGTCTAAGGGCTTGCTGCCACTTGCTTGTTATGGTTGGTTGTTTCTGTTTCTGTAGGATAAGGATGTCTTTCTCTTGATTTGCTGCTCTACTTGCACAGCCAAGTGTAATAGCTCATGTATCCCACTGTATTTGGTCCTCTCCACCTTACTGGCTATGCGTTCTTGTAAGCCATCTACAAATTGTGCCATTAGGGCTTCTTCGGATTCTTCTAACTCCAGGGAGTGCATCAGCTTCTCAAACTCCTCAAAGTATTCTTCTACGCTCCTTGTTCCATGTGCCAACTTACGGAATCGCTTTTGCAAGTCTCTATGATAGTGTTCAGGCACATACGTTAACCTTAAAAGGTATTTTATTTCATGCCAAGTTTGAATAGGTCCAAAGACTTAGAGTCTCCTCTCAGCTACGGTCCTGTCCCACCAAGCTAGCGCATTCTCAGTGAGCTGAGCGGCGCCTAAGGCCACCTTCTTGAGCTCTCCATAGCCATAACATTCAAAGATATACTATAAATGCTTCTCCCTGTCAAGATAGACCTCCGGGTTTGATTTCTTTGCGAAAGTAGGTGGTGTTAGTTTCATATCAGTATTACCTTCTCTACTCTCACCTCTAGGCCGGTTGCCTTGTAATGGGTCTTGTCTCCTTGGGTTCCTTCGCCTTATAGGGTCAGGAGGGAGATTTTCCTCCATCTCCGGCACATAGTCAGAATCAGACTCCTCGGATTCATCATTGTGGTTGTTAGCCGGTGCATTTCTCCTCGCCGGTGGCAAGTTTCCTCCGGCTGCTCTAGGCTGTTCAAGCCTGCCTAGACGATCCCTTGTGTCTCTCATGTCTTCTCTCATGGCAGTGAGTGTGGCCATGATGGTTTGCATCTGCAAGTTGTGATTTGCCTCTTCTCCCATGCCTTACAACCTGTTGGTTCTTGCAACTAACAAAAATAACAAATCGTCAAAGCAACGAGTGTAACGAAAAGGAAAAATTCTCTAAGCGACGTAAGATGAATGCTAAAAGACTAAAAGAATTATTAGCAACTTAACAAAAATTTCTAGCAACTTGCAATGCTCACTAAAAATTTAAGGACAAGTTCCAAAAATTCTACTCAAACGATAAGCTAAATTTCCCTTTTTTTTTTTTTTAGGACTGGTTTCTAAAACAACTAATACGAACTAACTAAATTTTTGTTTGCCTTTTCTTAATTAAGAACAGAACTAAGAACACGAACTAACAACCCTAGATTTTTTTTCTATTCTTTTCTTATGTTAACCGAAGCTAACAACCTAAACGAGTATGAAAGCAAAACGAATGAAAGATAAGAGGGTGAGACAACCAAAGGCAGAACCTTTGGCTCTGATACCAAAGATGATGTAAGAACCGGTGGTGGCTCTCACGTCAAGGGATAGTGACGGTGAGCAAGGTAGGCGGACGCCCTCTCCTTGGCTCTTTTGATGGTTGAAGATGGAAACAATCTGACACGCAGGCGGACGCCCTCTCGTGTTTGATTAAGAGATGATGTGCTGATGGAGTGAGTTCACGAGACAGAGGTTAGGTGAGTCTCTGATATGGTGAAGGATCTAAGCTTGCTTGAATCACACAAACAAGACGAAGAACAAGAATGGTTTCTCAAGGCGGCGCTTGAAGAACTGCGTTATTTTATTGATAGGGTAAAAGTTGTGGACTACAATGCCGCAAAGGAACCTTATAAACTGGTTCGTCGGCTTGAACCTACTAGGGTTCGACTCAAGAAGAAAAGACTCAAAACAACAGGACTTTTGAAAGAAACAACACGCAGTTCTAAAACAAACAAAGAAAACTGCAAACTCTAAACTAAACAAAGCTCATCATTTCACTTAATCCATAATAGGAAAGTTTGTGAGCGACTCTTAAAAATAAACTAACGACGATGTTTTGCTGAAGGCCTTGGTCTTTGATCACGTTGGAAACACATGCAAGCACAATAGAATAATTGAAAAGCTTACATTGATGAGTAGACGTCCAAGAAGCCGCTTGCATGGGTCTTGAAGATGCTTCTGGTGTAATTGCGTCCTTGTTGTAGGGTGAGTTGTAGGAGGCTCTTTTAGTGTTTTCCAAGTTAGAAGACTATTCATCTTCAAGTTCTTGGTCTCCCTCAGTCTTCGTCTTCTCTTCTTGCTCCATTTAGCTTCTCTCGGCTACTAGGATCTTGTTGTGAAGGGACTTGGTTCCTGAGCTGTTTTCCACCAATCCAACTCGACTATTAGTCTTAGAATATATGTTTAGTCGATGAAAATTACCGACTATAATTACTGAGGGAGATTTAGGGTCGAGCCCCCACTCTTACAAGAAGAAAACTTAGGTTTAGAAATGTCTAAAATTTGCATAAATACACAAAGTGTTCGAACTGGGTCGGATCTTGGACTGGGCAGAGTTGATATGTGTCCACTAAATCGGCGATAACTCCTGGAATATTACTTGGAATGAGCTGAATCTTCTCGGGTTAGAAAGCTAACTCAATTTTTCATGACTTTCATCAAGAGCTCAGATTAAACTGGGCATGGAAAGACTTTCATCCGACATGATCTTTCAGCTACTTTGGACTGCCTATGCATTTTCCGACAGTGACATGTCTTCAATAAATCACCCGTATCTCCTGAAACGCTAATTTTAATGACATTATTCCAGCTTCTATAAACAGCTAACTCACTCCTCTACAACTTCTATGAATACTACTGAAGCTTAATCAGGCCGGAAGGTTCTCTTCCAGCCACATCTTTGAGACGCTTTGGGTGGACTCTTCCTTCTCTTTGTCCATGTCCGGACGGTTTCAACTCCATGTCCCCAAATGTTCTCCAAAACACCTAAAATAGACTCCAAAATATACAAGAACTCACTAGGACCTAATGCAAATGTCCTAAACTCTAAATGAGACCTAAATGCAGGATAAAACCGTGATTATGCATGCAAATGGCATAAAACTCTAAGTAAAATATATGCTAGAACATGTAAAATATATGAATATCAACCTCCCCAAACTTACTTCCTTGCTTGTCCTCAAGCAAAAAATTAGGAAACAAGAAAGGGAGAGAGGTTGAAATGAGAGCTCAAATTCACAACATCATCGAAAAAGTTCAAATTCAATTGCCAAGTTACTAGCTCCAAGATGCGATCAAACAAGTCTACTCAAAATGAGCTAGCCATATCTTTCCCTACACGAATCAAACTCAAGCCTCGACCTACACAAGCAATCATTTCATCCAATCCTTTGAAATTCATTAAATCGTTCAAATGAATCATGTTTATGCAAGACAAGTGAATTCATTTGGCTAGGGTGAAGGTCTTGAGATTAAGATGATCTCAAACGTATGGGCTTATTCCGATGCAAGGGATCTCTCAATGAATGGGTAAGCTTTAGCAAAATGCTAAGAGTAAAGAGCAATATATGCATACAAGGATAGATTTACATCTACCCATTGCCTAAAAGAAATGTCTCAACCCCTAGCAATTATACCCATAGAACCCCAACCTAGGCTACCCTTATTCCATAAGGCTTTTTACCTTCTTCTTCCACACGTTTTCATCGTCTTCTTTCACTTGGGGGATTTTTTTCTTCTTTCTTGATTCATGGTATGGTGCTTTCACCTCACTTCTTTTAGCTCTTCTTGTTGATTTCTTTTGCTTTGTCTCCATCCTCATAACTTTGATGCTTTAGCCATATTTTTTTATTTTTTTCTTTTTCTTTGAACATTTGGAGATCAACCTTGATGTTAAGAGCCAATTCAAACTTTAACACCAACCATATATTCTTTGACAATTTCCCCTTCTTCACCTTTTTCTTCTTTTGACCTCAATTTCCATTCCCACAGTGATTCCATCGATCAAACACTTTTGTTCATTCCAAACCCCAAAGCTTCCCTTCCTAGCTAGCCTAGCCTAGTCTATCCCGCGATGTCGAGCTAGATCTACATGCAAACCTATCATTGTCGCTCAAAACTCAACACTTTTTGCCAAGCTTACTCAAAAATTAGGCCTTACATACGCTCACTAAAGATTTGGCTTGAAAGGAGAGTAGGTTAGAGGTGTGGTAAACCGTTCTAATGATGGAAATCGGCTATTTGGGCTAACAAGAGGGTGGTAAAGTGAATAAGATAGCCCAAATATGTATGACCGTCTCGATGCAACAAAAGTCAAAGAGAGCGCAAACATAATGCAAGAATGTATATACAATGAAGTGGAGTGAGAATCATACCTTGGAATTGAATCGAGGAGGAGAGGCGTGTGATACGTTGTGGCTCAAGCCCTCCTTTCATCACATACCACGACCTTGGACCCAAGAGACCCTTATTGATTGCTTGTTTTGTTTCTCAAGCTCGACAATGGATAGGCTTGGGGAGGTCCCCAAGGGCGCGTTTAACGTCACTAGCTTGACGGTTGCTTCCTCATTGTCACTCCCTTCATGAAAATCACAAGAAAAGTGAAAAGATTAGCAACAAAATAAAATAAAAAGCTCTAGTCTCAAGAAGAATCAAAATCCTAATGATCAATGCTAAACCTCCCCGGAAACGGCGCCAAATTGATACAAGGATTTTGCCGTGTATCAATTACTCAAATGCCTAAGTAGCATATGAGGTATCGAATCCATGGGTATAAGTTTCGATCACTAAGAATGCATACAACTTTGTAAGTTAAGCTAATAAAGGTGGTTTTGGTTTCCTAACAACCTAAATGATTCAAATTAAAGACAAGAACACAAGTAAACAAAGCAAAAACGAGTTTAACAAATAGATAAAGGCAAGCCCTTGGATGAGGTTATTGATTTCGGATCCTTCCATGATCTATCTAGATGTCATTTCACACAATCAAGCATTTCCCTTAGCCTAGAACATTTAAACAATATTAAGCCACTCTCATGGTCTTAATTACTTTGTTAATCACCAAATCAAGAACAAACCATCGTTTGTGATAGGATGATTAACAAGCAATAAAAATAGGTTCCTATTGCCCTAATACTCCTTAGACAACTACTCTCATAGGCTAAGAAAGCAAAATCCCTTATTTGGTTCTTAAGGGCATCCACGTGGCTCCATAGCTTAGTCCAAGTCATCTCTTTTGCTCCAAGTCGTCCAATGCCTTGAGATGCTCGTCTGTATCACTTCATGTGGTACTTCTCAACTAATACAGTGACTGCTTGAAGAAGACACATGCATCTTCAGGTAGTTGATTTGCTGGGTTTATGCAAGAGGTCCTTGTAATGGGGGCTCGTGTCCTTGATGCCTTGGATCAAAGGGAGATCGGTTTTGGTAACTTCTGTTGTGGTTCATCTTGGCTGGTGAAGACACATTCTCGTAAGCACTTTACTTTGTGTTGTAGTAGTTTTTGACATAGAAATTTGTTCCTTTGCGATCTTGGGCTCTTTGGAATTGTCAACCGAGGAACTAGAGGACATATGATGTTCTTTGGTCAAGTCGAGCATAATATTTTGAGGTTTCTCTGCTTGCAATCTGCAGATAGCTGCAGGCTTCTTCGCTGATCTCGACATGAAATCTTTGATCTTTTCTTCAGGATAATAGCGAACAAGGACAGCAGGATGATGAGTCAGGGCGTGATGCGGTGACGGCGACGAATGATAGGACTCATAGTGAGGTGTCTCCTAGCCCATACTCTCTTTTTTTTTAAACAAACGAACCGTGACAGTAGAAGATGGAGGCGCTTTGGTATCGCTAGCCATCAGAAATTGGGTTTGATTTTCTTGC
The DNA here is from genome assembly GCA_030161315.1 of Eutrema japonicum. NCBI lineage: Eukaryota > Viridiplantae > Streptophyta > Magnoliopsida > Brassicales > Brassicaceae > Eutrema > Eutrema japonicum. Next base: position 33,785,074 of record BSQW01000007.1, on the reverse strand, counting down.
CATCTGAAAAGAGTGCCGTCGGGAAGATGTTGGATTGCTCTCGAAGACTTGAGTCAGGATGGACTGAAATAGAGATGTGTGAGCTTGTTTTTGAGGATGCCGAGCTGTCGAGCTCGAGCAGATCCGAAGAACTTTGAGCAGAGTTCTTGAGACAACCCGCTCTTACTTAACCGAGATGGCATTGTCATTGCATTGACTTATCGCACAAGGAACACTTTAAAGTCTAATGCAATTTTATTCCCAATGGTTGAATCCAAACGTCTTACAACATAAAACCGAACTGAAATAACGACTTAAACCAAAACTTTAACTTACAAGAATAAAACAATTAAGAAGCGAAAATAATAAATAAACTCCCAAAGCCCATGCACCACACCGGAACGTCTACTCCCACACTTCCTCGAACTCCCACACTTCCTCGAACTCACCTGAAAAGTTACTAGTTCTAAGATGCGATCAAAATAGTCTACTCAAACAGAGCTAGCCATATCCTTCCCTATACGAATCAAATTCAAGCCTTAATCTATACAAGCATCAATATCATACAATCCTTTAACATTCATTATTTGGTTCAAGTGAATCATCCTCATGCAAGGCAAGTGAATTCATTTGGCTAGGGTAATGGTTTTGAGACTAAGATTATCTCAAATGTATGGGGTTTCACCAATGCAAGGGATCCCTCAATGAATGAGCAATCTTTAGCAAAATGCTAAGAGTAAAAGGCAATTTATGCATACAAGGGCAGACTTACATCTATCCATTGCCTAAATCGTCTCTAATCCTAGCATATCTACCCATGAAGTCCTCATCCTAAGCTACACTTTTCTCAATTGGCTTTTTTGCCTTCACGCCCCATACTTGAACTTCTTCTTCCACTTCATATTTTCTCACTTGGGGAATTTTTTCTTCTCCATTGAATCTTGTGGTTTTGTGCTTCTTTTTGTTGTTTCTTTAGCTCTTCTTTCTTTCTTTTTCTTTGCATTGCCTCATCATTTACCAATTGATGCTTTAGCCAATTTTTGGCTTTTTCCTTTGTTTCTATGAGGCTATAATTATCACTAAGAGCTATTCTTGATAACTTGCACTGACCACATCACAATATTGCAATCCCCTATCACCTTCACTTCCTTCTTTTGAACCCACTTCCTTCTTATCCACAATTCCATTAGTCACACATTTTCGTTCACACCAAACCCAAAACCTCCCTTTCCCACGTGCCTAGCCTAGTCTAGCCTTTGATGTTCGGCTAGATCTACATACAATCCTATCATTGTCGCCCTAAACTCAACACTTTTCGCCAAGCTTACTCGAAAAATTAGACCTCACATACGCACATTAAAGATTTTGGCATGAAAGGAGGGTAGGTTAAAGGTATGGTGAACCGTTCCAATGATGGGAATCGGCTACTTGGACTAGCAAAAGAGTGGTGAAAAGGATAAGAGAGCCCAATTATGTATATGGTAACCATGAATTCACTATGCAATGCACAAGCATGATAATTTCAATGTCAAAATTATGGTTTTCACTTAGGTATGATTGAAAGATCAAAATATGGTTCATCCTTGATTTTAACACGATATCAAAAGCATCAAACAGCAAGCAAAGAGGGCATTGAATCAAGCTCTAAATATGATACTTTACAAAGATAAATATATTATTGCTCCTAATGCTCATGCAAATCTACCTTATATGCTATGCATCTAGACTCAATCCAACATGGAATGCACAAAATTTCAAAAAAATTCAAATTTATTGAAAATGCATGATATGCATGAGACTCAAGTATGCAAAGAGAAAAATAAGATCACAAAATACATGATTAGACACTGGTCCCTCTCCCAAACTTAAATCACAACGTCTCGGTGTGAAAGAAGTTCAAGAGAGAGACCAAAAACAAAAGATGAAATGCAAAGACTCAAAAGGAAAAGAGATACTTACAAAGGAGGAGTGAGATTAGCGGAATGGAGATGGTGAAGAGAAGAGTGTGACACGTTGTTCTTGAGTCTAGATGCATAGCAAAGTGTCTCATGCATATTGAAACAACCGCTTCTTAAATTTTTTTTTTTTTTTTTTGCATAAATAAATCCGCAATAATTAAACAATACCAGAACAAGTCTACAGTTTACACCAACTAGCAGTTCTATAATAGCAAAAGCAATCACAATAATAATAACACAAAAAAAGAAACCCCGGGTCTAAATCATCCCCTCTTCACCGCCTTGATTCCACGATCACACCTTATCTTTACCTGCATCGACAAAGGTGATGCATCAACATTTGGCTAACCAAACGCTGAGTGAGATTGATCACCCCAACAACAGGCTACCAATAAGCACAAATAATCAACAATTAACCATACGAAGAATTAATTAACACCAATTAAAAGAAATCCCAACACAATTAGCAATTAATCATCAATTAAAAGAAATCCCAACACAATTAGCAATTAATCACCAATTAAAAGAAATCCCAACACAATTAGCAATTAATCACCAATTAAAAGAAATCCCAACACAATTAGCAATTAATCACCAATTAAAAGAAATCCCAACACAATTAGCAATTAATCACCAATTAAAAGAAATCCCAACACAATTAGCAATCCAAGAATAACCCAAACACAAGCTTAACGATCCAGCTCCCGCTAAGCTTTCCCGGATCGCGACGCAACAACAAGGGGGACCAACTCCACCCAAACTTAGCAACCCCGCCCCCTTAAGCTTTCAAGGATCGCAATCAACAACCAAGAAGCAAGCCGAGTCGCGAAATCAACAATAAGAAGAACGGGCATGGATCGCGAACCAACAGCAAGAAGAACCAGCAAGAATCGCGAAATCAACCACAAGAGAGCAAGCAAGAAACGCGAACCGACCGCAAGAAGAACAAGTATGAAACGCGACACAACAACGAAGGGAAACAAGCTCCACACAAGCTTAAATGCTAGCCTTTGGTCACAACTCACCTTAATCGGATGGATCGAGCTCCAAAACGACTTCCCGAGCTCAAGATCGACCTCCCCTTCACGCTCCACACCAAGGTCCTCCAACCTCTTCTTCAAGCCTCTCCCCACGCTCAAGCCTCTCTCGATCTCGCAAGACCCAAGCTTCACCAAGCTTCACCTCTCTCACGCTCTCCTTCTCTCTCTCTCTCTCTCTCTCTCTCTCTCTCTCTCGCGACCAGTCTTTTCTTTTTCCAAGATCTGGTTTTCACGCAAGAAGAAGATAAGAGGAAGAAGACAACAAAGATTCAATTTTTGGGAAAAACCCCACAACTTCCAAATCGATTTATGACACCCCCGGAACAAACCCGAATTAATTATTTCTCCCAATAATTAATTTCTCCAGATTTGTCTAAGGCTCAAAACCCGAAGGAAAGTTCCGAAACCATTAAATTAATTAATTTATTTATTTTCCGGTACGCGGGCGTTACAATTCTCCCCCACTAACATAGATTCGCCCTCGAATCTTCGATACCGTTCATCTTCCATGAACCATTTATCTCCAATGAACCTTATCGTCGCAACGATTACACAACCTTTGGCCAAACCCGACCATCTCAATACTCACACGAGGTCCAATACCAACCTACGAGGTTTCCCATTCAGTCCCTATGCTTATAACACCGCGGCATCATATGTACTTATTGCTCAAACACCGGCCAACCCCATTACTCAAGACACCGCAGCATCTCTGAGTTCCGAGCATCAGCCATATCCCGCAGGATATCCACCATACCATATCACCCAAGACACCGCAGCATCTCCGGGTTCTAGGTATATGCCGTACCACTCCACTCGGTAATATAACCTACAAGAGTCTCAATACCCCATACCACTCAATTCTAGGCAATATATCCCACGTCTGGGACATACTCCTTACGAATCCACGGTATCACGTATCACTCTAGGCTATAAATCTCCCGAGACTGGGTACATCGCCACTCACACTCCCAGGACACACAGTCCTGCGAGCTATCGGCACCGGAGGAACCAGTCCTCCCAACGAGCAATAAATCACATATCTCTAAGCATTTCGACTGAACTATACTCCATACCCGGAATATCTGCCGTACATGACCAATAACCCGGCCATCGCACCTCCCTTGCGCACCTCCCAGTGTCGGCTTGCTTTAGAAAAACTTGTCAAGACAACTACGACTAGGCTATCTTTAACACCCAACAACTCTCTGCAGTAAGTCATCAATACAAACGTAATAAAGCAAACAAGTACCATACGCCTGCAATCCAACCCACCACATAGAACCGCTAAGTGAAATAACCCGGTCTCGTCACTCGACTCATTTTCCCGAACAAGCTTAACTGAAACACGCAACGCTCACAACAGCCCTAAGAACACATATCTTATTACTCTCTCGCATTAACGCTTTTACCCCAACGCAATGCAACCCGTGACTCACAAGTCATCAATAAGAAATACTCATCTTATTACACATCATAATGTAACATCGTTCTACACAACGGCAATACAAAATGAAACATACATAGCATACAGCTACAACCGAAACTGGAACCTCTCGATGGAACTCAAGCCGCAGCTTGCTTCTGGAACCACTTCTGGAACCTCGCTTCCATCCTAGCCTCTGGCTCCCAAGTTTCCTCCTGAACACCGCCACAGTCCCACAGAACTCGCATCATCGGAATCTTCTTCCGACGAAGCTCCTTGACCCTCCGCTCGAGAACTCTCAAAGGTCTCGCCTCAACGGTCATATTGGGCTGGAGATCTGGCGGAATCTCAGCCAATACCTCGTCACCCCTATGCAAACACTTCTTCAGCATCGACACATGGAATACCTTATGAAAGGCTTGCATAACCGCGGGTAACTCCAACCGATACGCTACCGGTCCAACACGCTCTACAATCCGGAACGGTCCCATATACCTCGGACTCAACTTAGTCGCAACAATGGACCTGTTCGGACCTCTCAGCAAAGCCATCTTGAGATACACACTATCTCCCACCTCAAACACAAGCTCTTTCCGCCTCTTATCAGCATAACTCTTTTGCCGATCCTGGGCCTCTTTCATGTTCAGCTTCAAAACCCGGATCTTCTCTGTAGTTTCCTGAACAAACCTCGCACCCAAAGTGCTCCTCTCCCCCACTTGGGTCCAACACAAGGGGGTACGACATGGCCTCCCATACAGAGCCTCATATGGAGCCATCCCAATACTCGCCTGGTAACTATTGTTATACGCAAACTCAACCAAGCTCAAGTGATCCACCCAATGACCACCCCAATCCAGTACGCACATCCTCAACAAATCTTCCAAAGTCTGAATGGTTCGCTCGGACTGCCCATCTGTCTGAGGATGATACGCCGTGCTCAAGTGCACCTTCGTGCCCATCTCTGCCTGAAACGCATTCCAGAACTCCGATGTGAACTTAGGATCCCGGTCCGAAACAATACTCACCGGTACTCCATACAGTCTCACAATCTCTTGCACGTACTTCCTAGCCAAAACTGCCGCCCCATCGGTCTTCTTAATGGCCAGAAAACGCGCACACTTGGTCAATCGGTCGACGATGACCCAAACAGCATCCTTGGTCCGAGAAACTGGTAAACCCACCACGAAATCCATCGTGATCATATCCCACTTCCACTCTGGAATGGGTAAACTCCGCAACAAACCACTCGGGACCTGGTGCTCCGCCTTCACTAACTGGCACACGTTGCACGAAGCAACCCAGTTAGCCACATCCTTCTTCATCCCGACCCAATGATAATAGCGCTTGAGATCGCGGTACATCTTAGTCGCTCCGGGATGAATCGCAAACATACTCGAATGAGCCTCACTCAGGATCTCTCGCCGCAAATCCTCATCCAAAGGTACGCATACCCTCCCATTAACAAGGATAGTGCCATTCGCAGATACCTGATACTCAGAACCCTCTGCTCTCGAAGCCTTAACCAAACCCTCGTCTTTTCCCTGAGCCAACCGAACCCTGCTCAAAAGATCTGCCTGGTTAGCCGCCTCCAAGCCCAAAGGTTCCTGAGATACAACACATAGGCGCAATGTGCTAATCTCGCTCACCAAGGACTCTACCTCGAGCTCCCGAGCCAAAGCCACCCGCTTCCGACTCAACGCATCCGCAACCAGATTAGCCTTACCAGGATGGTAAGCTATCTCCAGATCATAGTCGGCCACTAGCTCCATCCAGCGCCTCTGCCTCAAATTCAACTCAGGCTGAGTGAAAATGTACTTCAAGCTCTTATGATCTGTGAACACCTGCACTTTTCCGCCATAAAGATAAGATCTCCAAATCTTTAATGCAAAAACCACTGCAGCCATCTCCAAGTCATGGGTAGGGTAGTTGCCCTCATGCTTCCGCAGCTGCCGCGAAGCATAGGCAATAACCTTCCCCCGCTGCATCAACACACAACCCAGACCCACTCCCGACGCATCGGTGTACACCACGTAAGGCTCACCCGACTCCGGCAACGCCAATACTGGAGTACTAGACAACATGGCCTTCAGCCCTGCGAAACTCCTCTCACACTCTGAGGACCACACGAAAGGAACATCCTTCCCTGTTAGCTTCGTCATAGGCTTAGCCAAACTCGCAAAACCCTTGACGAACAGCCGATAATACCCTGCTAACCCAAGAAAACTCCGAATCTCAGTGGCATTCCTTGGCCTCGGCCAAGTACTAATGGCCTGGATCTTCCCCGGATCTACCGACACTCCCTCCGTAGAGACAATGTGACCCAGAAAACCGATCTCCCGCTGCCAGAAGCTACACTTGCTCAACTTAGCAAATAACTTCTGTTCCCGCAGCCTCGAAAGAACCACACGCAGATGCACCTCATGCTCCTCCCGGCTCCTCGAATACACCAAGATGTCATCGATAAAGATGATCACGAACTCATCTAGATACTCCTGGAAAACGCTATTCATCAATCTCATAAATGCAGCCGGTGCATTAGTCAACCCAAATGGCATCACCACAAACTCGTAGTGACCATAACGAGATCTGAAAGCCGTCTTCCGGATATCTACCTCATCGATGGGAATCTGATGATAACCCGACGCCAAGTCAATCTTGGAGAACCAAGTAGCCCCTCTCAACTGATCCAACAACTCATCAATCCGCGGAAGAGGATACCTGTTCTTCACTGTGACTCGGTTAAGTCCCCGATAATCAATACACAACCGAAAACTCCCGTCCTTCTTATTCACGAACAACACTGGCGCTCCCCACGGCGAAGAACTCGGACGAATAAATCCCTTACTCAACAACTCCTCCAGCTGCTTCTTCAGCTCTGCCATCTCTGCGGGAGCCATCCTATAAGGAGCCCTGGATATCGGTGCCGTCCCCGGTTCCAACTCGATCGTGAAAGGATCCGACCTAGACGGTGGCAACCCCTGCAACGACTGGAACACATCCGGAAACTCACGAACCACGCGAATATCCTGAACCCTAGCCTCTCCGACGGCCTCCGGCAAGGAAATGGTAGCCAAATACGCCTCGCAACCTCTCTCGATCAGACGCTCCGCGTGCACAACCGAGATCACGAGACTCCCGGAAGTCGGTCTCACACCCTGATACACCAACTTCCCTTTCCTCTGGTCGAACTCGACTCGCCCTCGGTGACAATCCAGATGCGCCCTGAACTTCCCGAGCCAATCCATGCCCAAGATGACATCGTACAGCTCCACTGAGCAGATAATCAAATCGGCAGCCATGGACTCTCCTGCTACCTGAACATCCACGTCTCGCACCCGACCGTGAATCCTCAGGAGCTTCCCTCCGGCGACCTCCACGAACCCCAAACTCACACCGGGCTCGCTCCGGAGATTAGCCTTCTCGGCCAACTCCGGGGAAACGAAGCAGTGCGATGCTCCTGTGTCAAACAACACATGACACTCTACACCTCCAACACACAAGGTCCCTGCACATATACATGTGCCGAGAACCTTAACACCCCGACGAGCACGACATTCCCCAACACAAAAAAAAAAATTAAACTTAGGTGCGTCTAAGAAAATACCTGTGATCGGCCTGGAACTCGGCTCGCCGGTCTCGGTGATGGAGTACACTCGAGGCGCTGATGCCACCTGCCTGAGAGGCTGCACTACCGAGGTCTCCCTCTGCCGCAACTGGGGACACTGAGGCCTGATGTGCCCCGCCTCCTTGCAGTGATAGCACACTCGAGTATCCACTCGCGCTCCGCCCTTCTGAGGACAGCTCGCCACTCGATGATCCATGCTCCCACAACCAAAGCAACCCGGACCACCTCGACTACCACTCGAAGCGCTCTCCCGCTTCCGCTTCTGTCCTTGCATCGGCTTACTACTGCCTCTGCTCGAACCGGACTGCTGCTGCACGGATCTCGCCTGAAAACGCGGTGTAGCCACTACCACCTCGTCCTTCAGACCCTCCTCAAGCAAAGCTGCAGTCTCAACCAACTCATCCACCGTGCAAAAAGACCTCACCATGCAACGGTTCCTCAAGTCAACCCGAAGACCCATCAAGAATCTCTGCACACGGGCCGACTCACTCTCACCCGCTCGTCTAACATAAGACCCGAGCCGGACGAACTCCACCTCATACTCGCGTACCGACCGATCCCCCTGAGTCAAACTCGCAAGCCTCGCCCCTAACCGGTGGAACGCCTCCTGAGGAAAGAACTTGGAGTTAAACTCCTCCACAAAATCCGCCCAAGCCATCGCGGCCTGCGCTCTCCGTGCTGCCACACCCCTCCACCAGAGATGCGCATCACCCTCCAGAAAATGGACCGCAATGTCCACCTGGTACCCCGCAGGACACCTACTCGAGAGGAAATTCCTCTCTATCCTCCTCAACCACGCATCAGCGTCCTCCGGATTAGCACCTCCAGAAAAGAACCCCGTGCCAATCCTCAGCATCTGCTCCATCATCCTCAGATAGGATGGGAGCTCCTCAGCAACCGCAGCTGCCGCCTGAGGCTGAGCCTCCACCACTACCGGAGCCACAGGAGCCTGAGCCGGTACCCTCTCCGGTAACCGCTCCAACAACCTCGTCAACAGATCCGCTATGCGATCATCTCGGGCACGAGCATCACCCGCTGCTACACCCGCAGCACCCGCTGGAACACCAGCCACACTGACGCTCACGCCAGCCCCAACGGCACTCACTCCGGCCGCACCCTCAGACCCAATCTGACTCGCACGCGAATCTTCGACCTGCTCCGCCGGCACCCGGCCACGACCTCTACCACGGCCACGACCCCTACCACGCCCTCTAGCCATCTGCACACGTGCAGAAGCACAAGCTAAGAAAACTAAAAACAATCATCACAATAAAGATACTCACCGTGGAATCTCACAAGGCTCGAAGAGGATGATTCTAAGACCCCCACACAATACCCAATTTATTCTAGAACCACCTAGGCTCCTAGAACCGTAAGGGCTCTGATACCAAAATGAAACAACCGCTTCTTAAATTTTTTTTTTTTTTTTTTTGCATAAATAAATCCGCAATAATTAAACAATACCAGAACAAGTCTACAGTTTACACCAACTAGCAGTTCTATAATAGCAAAAGCAATCACAATAATAATAACACAAAAAAAGAAACCCCGGGTCTAAATCATCCCCTCTTCACCGCCTTGATTCCACGATCACGCCTTATCTTTACCTGCATCGACAAAGGTGATGCATCAACATTTGGCTAACCAAACGCTGAGTGAGATTGATCACCCCCAACAACAGGCTACCAATAAGCACAAATAATCAACAATTAACCATACGAAGAATTAATTAACACCAATTAAAAGAAATCCCAACACAATTAGCAATTAATCATCAATTAAAAGAAATCCCAACACAATTAGCAATTAATCACCAATTAAAAGAAATCCCAACACAATTAGCAATTAATCACCAATTAAAAGAAATCCCAACACAATTAGCAATTAATCACCAATTAAAAGAAATCCCAACACAATTAGCAATTAATCACCAATTAAAAGAAATCCCAACACAATTAGCAATCCAAGAATAACCCAAACACAAGCTTAACGATCCAGCTCCCGCTAAGCTTTCCCGGATCGCGACGCAACCACAAGGGGGACCAACTCCACCCAAACTTAGCAACCCCGCCCCCTTAAGCTTTCAAGGATCGCAATCAACAACCAAGAAGCAAGCCGAGTCGCGAAATCAACAATAAGAAGAACGGGCATGGATCGCGAACCAACAGCAAGAAGAACCAGCAAGAATCGCGAAATCAACCACAAGAGAGCAAGCAAGAAACGCGAACCGACCGCAAGAAGAACAAGTATGAAACGCGACACAACAACGAAGGGAAACAAGCTCCACACAAGCTTAAATGCTAGCCTTTGGTCACAACTCACCTTAATCGGATGGATCGAGCTCCAAAACGACTTCCCGAGCTCAAGATCGACCTCCCCTTCACGCTCAACACCAAGGTCCTCCAACCTCTTCTTCAAGCCTCTCCCCACGCTCAAGCCTCTCTCGATCTCGCAAGACCCAAGCTTCACCAAGCTTCACCTCTCTCACGCTCTCCTTCTCTCTCTCTCTCTCTCTCTCTCTCTCTCTCTCTCGCGACCAGTCTTTTCTTTTTCCAAGATCTGGTTTTCACGCAAGAAGAAGATAAGAGGAAGAAGACAACAAAGATTCAATTTTTGGGAAAAACCCCACAACTTCCAAATCGATTTATGACACCCCCGGAACAAACCCGAATTAATTATTTCTCCCAATAATTAATTTCTCCAGATTTGTCTAAGGCTCAAAACCCGAAGGAAAGTTCCGAAACCATTAAATTAATTAATTTATTTATTTTCCGGTACGCGGGCGTTACACATATCACGCATTTTCAATAAATTTGAAATTTTTTGAAATTTTGTGTATTCCATGTAGGATTGAGTCTAGATGCATAGCATATAAGGTAAATTTGCATGAGCATTAGGAGCAATGATAGATTTATCCTTGTAAAGTATCATATTTAGAGCTTGATTCAATGCCCTCGTTGTTTGTTGTTTGATGCTTTTGATCTCGTGTTGAAATAAAGGATGAACCATATTTCGATCTTGCGTTTCATTACTAGGGTCTTAGCTAAAGCAAATCTTGATTTGATTTCAATCCTACCTAAGTGAAAACCATAATTTTAAAATTGAAATTATCATGCTTGTGCATTGCATAGTGAATTCATGGTTACCATATACATACTTGGGCTCTCTTATCCTTTTCACCACTCTTTTGCTAGTCCAAGTAGCCGATTCCCATCATTGGAACGGTTCACCATACCTTTAACCTACCCTACCCTCCTTTCAAGCCAAAATCTTTAGTGTGCGTATGTGAGGCCTAATTTTTTGAGTAAGCTTGGCAAAAAGTGTTGAGTTTAGGGCGACAAGGATATGATTGCATGTAGATCTAGCCGAACATCAAAGGCTAGACTAGGCTAGGCTCGTGGGAAAGGGAAGTTTTGGGTTTGGTGTGAACGAAAATGTGTGACTAATGGAATTGTGAATAAGAAGGAAGTGGGTTCAAAAGAAGGAAGTGAAGGTGATAGGGAAATGCAATATTGTGATGTGGTTAGTGCAAGTTATCAAGAATAGCTCTTAGTGATAATTATAGCCTCATAGAAACAAAGGAAAAAGCCAAAAATTGGCTAAAGCATCAATTGGTAAATGATGAGGCAAGGCAAAGAAAAAGAAAGAAAGAAAAGCTTAAGAAACAACAAAAAGAAGCACGAAACCACAAGATTCAATGGAGAAGAAGAAATTCCCCAAGTGAGAAAAGATGAAGTGGAAGAAGAAGTTCAAGTATGGGGCGTGAAGGCAAAAAGGCCAAGTGAGAAAAGGGTAGCTTAGGATGAGGACTTCATGGGTAGATACACTAGGATTAGAGACGATTTAGGCATTGGGTAGATGTAAGTCTATTCTTGTATGCATAAATTGCCTTTTACTCTTAGCATTTTGCTAAAGTTTGCTCATTCATTGAGGGATCCCTTGCATTGGTGAAACCCCATGCATTTGAGATAATCTTAGTCTCAAAACTTTTACCCTAGCCAAATGAATTCACTTGTCTTGCATGAGCATGATTCACTTGAACCAAATAATGAATGTTAAAGGATTGGATGATATTAATGCTTGTATAGGTTAAGGCTTGAATTTGATTCGTATAGGGAAGGATATGGCTAGCTCTTTTTGAGTAGACTTGTTTGAACGCATCTTAGAGCTAGTAACTTGGACACTGAGTTGAATTTTTTTCATGGCACTTTTGGATTTGAGCTCCCATTTAAAATCTTCTCCCTTTCTTTATTCTTGTTTGCTTGAGGACAAGCAAAGGTTTAAGTTTGGGGGAATTGATATACTCATATATTGCATGTTTTAGCATGCATCTCACTTATAGTTTTGTGTTATTTACATGCATAATCACGGTTTTGTCTTCTATTTAGGTCTCATTTAGAGATTAGGACATAATGCATTAGGTCTAGTGAGTTCTTGCATGTTTTGGAGTATTTTCTAGGTGATTGGAGGCAATTGGGCATATTTGGAGAGTTGGACCAAAGTAGAGTGCAAAGTCCATCCGATATGCCGGAAAGATGTGGCTGGACGGAGGCTTTTCGATCTGAATCAGCTTCAATGATCTTCATGAACACTGTAGAGGAGTGAGTTAGCTAGCCCCTGGAATTGGAGTTAGGGGATTTGGACGTGTGGTTTGGAAGATATGACCGTTTTACCGAAGACATGTCCGTCTGACCGAGGCAGTTTATTCAACACCGATGTGTGACATCGGTATTGAAGCCTCAAGAGAATACACCGATGTCACACATCGGTGTAACACCTCGGTATTGCCTTTCTGAAGTGACCAGGAGCAAAAAAACCTTAGCACCGAATTCCAACACCGATGTGTGACCTCGGTGTTGGACATCTCTCACCCAAACCAGCCGAGCTCGTCCAAAGTGTCTCAAAGATGTGGCTAGACGGGGACCTTACAATCCGATTCAGCTTCAACTGCCTTCATAGAAGTTGTAGAGGAGTGTCAGCTCGTCTATCCCCGGCAACGGCGCCAAATTGATGAATATAATTTGTGTTAAGCTCATATCAATTACTCTAAATACTAGGTAGTATACGAGGTATCAAACCAAAGAGGTTAAAATCAATGCACCAAGAATACATGAAACTTCCTAAGCTAAAGCAAATGTTTTTGGGTTTTATATTTTGAATCAAGAAAATGAAATGCAAGAAAGAAAACAAAGATAGAAGTGTTGGAAAATGAATTAACTATCAAGAAGATGATTAATGAACAAACAATGATGATAAAGATTGAATTAAAAACTATCCTAGAACATGGAATTCACAATTATGACTAATCCACTCTCGTGGCACTAATCACTTTGTTAATAACCAAATCAAGATCAAACTCTCGTTTGTGATAAGATGATTAACAAGCTTTAATCTCCAATTCTACTTAGTTCACTAATCACCCTAGACATCAACTCTCATTGGCTAGGCATGAAAAGCTCACAAAAAGGTTGGTTCAAGCATTTCATCGAACACCTATCGGGCGTAAAATGCTTAAGCTCTAGTTTTGATCTTTCAATCCAAAACTAGCTTTAAGATCAACCTAAGTGAAAGATCTAACAAGATGCAACCTAAATCATCATATCATCTAACCATCAAGACAATTAACAACTGATGCTAATACACACAATATATGTTATTCTTTAGGTTAAGATCACTAATTATGACTAATCCTCTTTCAAAACACTAATCACTTTGCTAATCACTAAATCAAGATCAAACCCTCATTTGTGATAAAATGATTAGCAAGCATTAAGATCAACATTCAAATCAACCAATAAACACCTTAAGCAACTACTCTCATAGGTTAAGAATGTTTATCTCTTACTAAGCTTCTAGGGGAATTTCATCGACCACTTGGTGTGCATGATTTTCCCTTTGATCTAAATTGACTCTTTCAAGCCTAATCTAGCACTAGGATCACTTAGAAAGAAAGGAAAGCAAGGATTAAGAACATAAGCAACAAACATCAACCATCAAACAATCAATAATCAAACATAATCCAAAAACCCAACAAAAAGGTATAAGGTCTAAACATGAAGAACAAAAGAGAAAAAGACATAAAAATAAGGAAATTGCATAAATAAAAGATAGAGTTGAAGAAATCTTCTCTAGAATGACATAGATGTGAAGAACAATCCAAATCCCTCAAGAGAGAGAGTTAGGGTCGAGCCCCTACTCTTACAAGAAGAAAACTTGTGTTAAGCTCATATCACTCCTCCAAATTGATGAATAGAATTTCTGTTAAGCTCATATCAATTACTCTAAATACTAGGCAGTATAAGAGGTATCGAACCAAAGAGGTTAAGATCAATGCACCAAGAATATATGAAACTTTCTAAGCTAGAAAAAATGTTTTTGGGTTATATATTTTTGAATCAAGAAAATGAAATGAAAGAAAGAAAACAAAGATAGAAGTGTTGAAAAATGAATTAACTATCAAGAAGATGATTAATGAACAAACAATGATGATAAAGATTGAATTAAACACTATCCTAGAACATGGAATTCACAATTATGACTAATCCACTCTCGTGGCACTAATCACTTTGTTAATCACTAAATCAAGATCAAACTCTCGTTTGTAATAAGATGATTAGCAAGCTTTAATTTCTAATTCCACTTAGTTCACTAATCACCCTAGACATCAACTCTCATTGGCTAGACATGAAAAGCTCACAAAAGGTTTGGTTCAAGCATTTCATCGAACACCTATCGGCGTGAAATGCTTAAGCTCTAGTTTTGATCTTTCAATCCAAAACTAGCTTTAAGATCAACCTAAGTGAAGGATCTAACAAGATGCAACATAAATCATCATCATCTAACCATCAAGAACATTAACAAATGATGATAATACACACAGTCTATGATATTCCTTAGGTTAAGACCACCAATTATGACTAATCCTCTCTCAAGGTACTAATCACTTTGCTAATCACTAAATCAAGATCAAACTCTCATTTGTGATAAAGTGATTAATAAGCATTGAGATCAACATTCAAATCAACCAATAAACACCTTAAGCAACTACTCTCATAGGTTAAGAATGTTTATCTCTTACTAAGCTTCTAGGGTAATTTTATGGAACACTTGGTGTGCATGATTTTCCCTTTGATATAAATTGACTCTTTCAAGCTCAATCTAGCACTAGGATCACTTACTTAGAAAGAAAGAAAAACAAGGATTAATAACATAAGAAACACAAATCAACCATCAATAATCAACCATAATCCAAAACCCCAACAAAAATGTCTAAGGTCTAAACATGAAGTACAAAAGAGAAAAAGACATAAAAATAAGGAAATTGCATAAATAAAAGATAGAGTTGAAGAAATCTTCTCTAGAATGGCATAGATGTGAAGAACAATCTAAATCCCTCAAGAGAGAGATTAGGGTCGAGCCCCCACTCTTACAAGAAGAAAACTTAGGTTTAAAAATGTCTAAAATTTGCATAAATACACAAAGTGTTCGAACCGGGTCGACCCGAGGCAAATCGGGTCGGATCTTGAACTAGGCAGAGTTGATATGTGTCCACTAAATCGGCGATAAGTCTTGGAAAATTACTTGGAATGAACTGAATCTTCTCGCGTTAGAAATCTAACTCAATTTCTCATGACTTTCATCAAGAGCTTAGATTAAACAGGGCATGTGAAGGCTTCCATCTGACATGATCTTTCAGCTGCTTCGGACTGCCTCTGCATTTTCCGACAGTGACATGTCTTCAATAAATTATCCGTATCTCCTGAAACGCTAATTTTAATGACATTATTCCAGCTGATATAAACAGCTAACTCACTCCTCTACAACTTCTATGAATACCACTGAAGCTTAATCAGGCCGGAAGGTTCTCTTCCAGCCACATCTTTGAGACGCTTTGGGTGAACTCTTCCTTCTCCTTGTCCATGTCCGGATGGTTTCAACTCCATGTCCCCAAATATTCTCCAAAACACCTAAAATAGACTCCAAAATATGCAAGAACTCTCTAGGACCTAATGCAAATGTCGTAAACTCTAAATGAGACCTAAATGCAAGACAAAACCGTGATTATGCATGCAAATGGCACAAAATTCTAAGTAAAATGTATGCTAGAACATGTAAAATATATGAATATCAATTACTTGCCCTGGAGAGACCATCGTTTTGGAGGGTTTCTAAGCTAGTTGAATCTCCCTCGGCTAAAACTGTCTCGGCTATTTTTCTCTCGGCTAAAACTGCTTCGGCAAGATTTCTCTCGGCTAAAACTGATTTGACTGCAAATGGAACCTCGGCTAAATCTGATTAGGCCTGATCTCTCTCGGCTAAAACTGATTCGATTAGATTTCCTTCGGCTAAAATCGGAGTCTCGGCTAAAACTGGTTTTAAGAGATTGTTATGCCCAAATATGATATTTAGGTCAGGCAGCAAAGGATATGTTGGTTCTAAGTATTTGATATAGATGTGTAGGGCCATTTTGTATCTATTCCTCATCTGTTTGATCATGGAACGCGTCATATCCCCTTCTTGAACTGTTGGCATGATGCTTGGGATGTCCTTTGGGTCGATGTCCACATCACTTCTTCTGCTCGAGTGGGCTGGTCATGTGTCCTAGTATAGTTTTTAGCAGTTGGTTTCGGGTGGGTAAAAATCGACCCCAATAATGTTCATTTAAATACTATAATTCGATTACAGACATTTAACATATCTGATATAGTTATCTAAGGGATATATTAGTTAATTCTATAATTTAAAATTTGATAAGCTCAAATATAATACCCTAAAAGTACTAAGCTGTAGTTGTAGTATATTTAGGGGTCGAACCACAAAGACTCAAGAAAATCACACAATAGACCAATTAGTTTCGAATCAAGCTAAGCAATTCAGTTGAAACAAAAGCAATAAACAATAAAAGAGGATGTAAAATCGATGGGGAGAATATAGGCCCAAGGTATTTCTCAGAAAATCAATGAATGCAGATAACCAATCAGTCAGGATTCAGATTTAGCGTGGTTCTTGAACTCAAATCACTAAGTTATAATTAACCAACTGTCGTTGCGAGAATTATCTAAATCTAAACTTCATAATCCCAAATCTCTTTGCAAATTTCTAAGAATAAATCAGCCTTAATATCGAGTTTGATATGCTCACAAATCAACTAAACCAAATCTCTTTGCGAATTATTAATTTGCTCACCCTAGGTTCTGTCAGATTACTCAATTGCACTGTCGTGCCTAATTGATTAACCTAAGATCTAAGTTCTAGGTGATCAGGCTAGAATTAGCTTTGAGAACAACTTATGGTGAAGAACTAATTCAGATGGTGAATCCTAACTAATCAATTACCAGCAATCAGAAAAATCCCTATGAGAAAATCATAAACCTAAGATGGATCTACTCAGACATGGAGAATGAAACAATCAACATAACTGAATAGATCATTAAATTAAACAATAAGAAAAGAGTAACAAGAGGGTTCGAAATCTTCTCTCAAACGAACAGAGTTCTGACTTGTCTCCCTCACAAAGCTCTCTCTCCAAAACCAGAATAGAATGAAAGTAGAATGAAGCTTAATAGCCAAAGTGGCTGAAAAACCTAATTAATACTCCTAAAAACGTTTTGGGCTTTGTTGTAAATAATAAAGTCTTATGGGCTTGAAAGCAAAATCTCCAATCTCCTTTTCTGCATCGCGACTCGTGTATGTCTGCAGTCGGCATCGATCGATACCATAAGTGTATCGGTCGATGCTCAGGCTTCGATTCGGGTACCTCAGCTACACGATCTCTGTTTTGATCCAAAAAGCTCCACAATGCTCCAATATCTCCAATTGTGGTCCAAACGTGCTAAAACCTGAAAAGACTCTAAAAGACTACGAAAAAAATAGAAATACTCTATAAAAAAACTTATATCATGGCTAAAAATGGATAAAACCCATGATATATCAGTCAACAGGCTTGGATCGGCCTCACCTCTTCTTCGGCTCGATTGGGCTGGTCATGTGTCTTAGTAGTTTTTAGCAGTTGGTTTTGGGTGGGTGAAAACCGACCCCAACAATGTTTATTTAAATACTATAATTCGATTACAGACATTTAACATATCTGCTGATATAGTTATCTAAGTGATATATTAGTTATCCTGATTTGATCGACAAAATTAATATTGCATATCCTAGTTTTATGTTCTTTATTTAATTTGTTAAATATGCATATGTAACTCTATAGATATGTATGCGTCTGTGAACATATACATATGTCAATGATTTGATTAAGATCTTAAGAATATACATATATATTAATAATTCGTTAGATGAGTTCGACTCCACTTATCCATATTTTATGTGTGTGGTATTTAGCTATTAGATCGGACTGTTGTGACCCAAAATAATAATAATAAAAAAATTTAATAACTCGTTAGATCTGAAAGACATGAATCTATGCACATTTGTTTTGGGACTATTGAAATCAGTACCGGTTTATAACGATTTATAAAATATTAGTTACAAATTCAATCGTCCGGATTCCTGCAAATACTGAATTAAATCTACACCATAAGATTTTGAATATACTTAGATATTCTATAGCTAAACAATGAACGAGATTTATTGGAGGTTATTCTAACACTCCAAATGTTGTGCCTCTACCATATCCACGCACACGTACCAGTCAAACCTATATTTCAGCATTTTATGATTATTATGCGAAAACTTTAGAGAAAATTTGAGAAAAATACTTTAAATAAGTTTATATTTTAAAAACTACACCATTTTTAAATTTCTTTGAAAACTACACTTATTTATAACTGAAATGACTAAATTAACCTAAATAAAAATTATAGTAATTTTTATATTTAAATCATTAATTTTATTTTTTTTAAACAAATTATATATAGATCACGCCTCATTTTATTTTAATTTTATTTTCCTAAATCAGTTTCTTCTTCATCTGTTATTATTGATCCAGTTGATGTGAGTATAATAAATCAAGTTGTGACAATGATACTTCGTTTGTATATTTACAGTATGGCTTCACCAAAGCTGCTTTTGTTTTTAGAAAACTGAATTGTTGACGAAAGCGTTTTACGAATCATGTTTATATAACACAAATAGAACTATTTTTTTGTAGAGATAAATTATAAAATATTTTAAAAATTTATCCAATTATAAAATTTAAAATATTAAATAATTATATATCTTTATCTCAAACAAAAAATAATCATAATTGTTAAAGATAATTATCCAACGTTATCTTTTACTTCTTCAATGTTCACAAGCATTAATAAGAAGAAGTGAAATCTTCTCTTTCTCCTTCTCCTTCGTATCTTACTCTCTCGTCTTTCTCTCTAACTTCCTTCATCTCTCACCAATAAAAACAATATATATTATAATACAATACATACATACATATCTCACCATATATACATATAGTTTTATAACACGTTATCAGCACGATCCGTTCATATACCGAAAAGGTGAGGTTTAATTTATGTTCGATCAGTTTATATTTATTTTCGGGATGATAGGCGCAGCCTTTCCCGTTTATATTTATTTTCGGGATGATAGGTGCTGCCTTCCCCGAACCGATCGTTATGATAGGCTCTGCCTTCACGATCATGATCATATGGCAGACTATGTCTCCTCAGATCATATGGCAGGTTCTGCCTCCTTAAATATATGGTTGGCTTATGATCATATAGCAGACTATGTCTTCTCGGATCACTGCCTCCATTAAATAAATGTCCTGAAGACATTTGTGAGTTCCAGAAGAACCATATAACAAAAATAATGTCCAGAGGACATATTTAAAAAAAATGTCCAGAAGACATACTTAAAATAAAAATGTCCAGAAGACATATGAAAGCGCTCCTGAAGAACTGTTCGTCCAGAAGATGTTTTAAATTATTGTTCTTTTAATTTCTGTTTATTATCGTAAATTATATGGAAGGCTTGCCTCCTATATTGTTTTAAATTATGTTTTTATTATGTTTACGAATTTTATTGCTTTGCTTTAAAATTAAAAAAAATAATTGAATTAATGAATTGTTATATTATGTATTTAGTTATAATGTAAAATTTGGCGAAACTTGAAATCGATGCCCTTGATATCTCACGTAATAATTATATGAGATGAGCACTAGCCGCAAGGATGCATTTAAAAGGAAAAGAGCTCCTTGATACCATCGATAACTCAAAAACAACTCCTGAAGAGAAAAAGGCAAACGCCATGATATTTTTATTCCAACATATCCATGATGGTTTAAAAGATGAATATATCACGAAAGAAGATCATGCAGATCTTTGGCAATCACTCAAAGATAGGTTTGATCACCAGAAATATGTGATCTTACCAAACGCTAAGCATGAGTGGTTAAACCTCCGGTTTCGGGATTATAAGAGCGTTACTGAATATAATTCCGCTCTGTTTGGAATTACTTCCAGGATAATGTTATGTGGAGAAAAGATAAGCGATTTTGATATGGTCGAAAAAACTCTCTAAACATTTCATCCTGTAAACATAATCCTGCAGCAACAATACCGGGCAAATGGATACACGAAGTATTCAAAGTTGATTCAAGTTCTCTTGGTGGCAGAACAAAATAACGAACTCGTGACGTTAAACCATCAGTCTCGTCCAACTGGATCAGCTCCATTCCCAGAAGTGAATGTTGCATCATCCAACTATAATCATTGGAAAAATGGACGTGGACGCGGTCGAGGTAATGATCGTGGTCGTGGACGAGGATATGGACATGGATATATATGGACGTGGACAAAAAAGAAAGTTCCGTCCTAATGATGCCAATACTGGAAGAAATAATAAAAGGTTCAAAGGAAATGAAGTTGGTCGCGTGAATAATAAGCAACATGAGAATGTTTGCTACAGATGCGGCATTAAAGGACATTGGCCCCGTACCTGTCGTACGCCGAAATATTTAGCCGATCTGTATCAAAAATCACAAAAAAAAGTGAAAGGAAAAGAAGGTGAAACCAAATTCATCTATGGCTAATCCGGACCTTCTTTTGATGGTATAAATGATTATATACATCTCGATATTACTGATTTTGTGGTTGATCCCGAAGATATCAACGAAAGACAAAACGACTGAGATCTTCCTAAAGAAGAAAATATGACATGATGTATATAGTTGTGTTTGTTAATCTTCCTGAAGAAGAAAATAATGTTTATAAATGTGTTTTTTTGTTTTGGTCTTGTTTATTAATGTTCATTTTATGAATATTTTAAATTCAGAAAATGTCGAAATCTAAGATCGAGGATGGAGATATATGTCTGGCAAACAGTGCTACAACGCACATAATACTTAAGGATAATAAGTATTTCTCCTCTCTTAAAATGAAAGATTCCGCCGGAAGCGTGAATACTATATGTGGTAATGCAAAAATCATTATGGGCTCCGGAAGAGTCAGTTTTTCGATGCCGATGGGAACGAAATTTGAGATAAATGATGCATTATATTCCCCTAAATCTTCTAGAAACTTGTTAAGTTTCAGAGATATCTGCATAAATGGAGATATCACATAGAAACTATGGATGAAAATGGCATTGAATATCTTTGCATCACATCAGTTACTCCAGAGAGAAAAATTATATTAGAAAATTTACCAGTATTATCCTCCGGATTATATTCCACAAAAATAAATCTGACTGAATCATATATTACGGTAAACCAGAAGTTTACAGATTCATTTAAATTCTGGCATGAACGACTAGGGCATCCTGGTTCAGTCATGATGCGAAAAATTGTGAAAAACTCTAAAAACCAGAAGATTTTTCAATCGAGCGAATTTTCATGTAATGCTTGTTCTCAAGGAAAAATTATAACTCAGCCATCACCAGCCAAAATCGGGAATGAATCTTCAGTATTCTTAGAGAGAATGCATGGTGATATATGTGGGCCCATTCACCCACCATGCGGGCCATTTTGATATTTTATGGTATTAATTGACGCATCCAGTAGATGGTCACATGTGTGTTTATTGACTACACGAAATACGGCTTTCGCAAGATTCATTGCCCAAATAATCAGGCATGCACAATTTCCTAATTATACTATAAAGAAAGTAAGGCTTGACAACGATGGTGAATTCACTTCACAAGCCTTCAATGACTATTGTATGTCATTGGGAATCGATGTTGAACATCCGGTTCCGCATGTTCATACACAAAATGGCATGGCTGAGTCTTTGATTAAACGGCTGCAACTCATTGCTAGGCCGTTAATATTGAGAACAAAACTCTCAATTTCAGTATGGGGTCATGCTATCACCAAATTCATATCATAAATATTCCCCATTACAGTAAGCATCTAGCCAGGAGCCAAATATATCCCATCTTCGTGTTTTTGGGTGTGGGGTTTATGTTCCTATAGCCCCACCGCAAAGAAAAAAAATGGGGGCGCAGAGAAGGCTGGGAATATACATCGGTTATACATCACCAAGTATAATTCGGTATCTTGAACCGTAAACTGGTGATATGTTTACGGCACGTTTTGCCGATTGCCATTTTAATGAAAGTGAATTTCCAGCGTTAGGGGGAGGAATTAAAGAAATTCTGAAAGATGTTACATGGTACACACCATCTTTGTTGTACCTTGATCCCCCTACAAAACAACGCGAACTTGAAGTTCAGAAAATAGTACATTTACAAAATATGGCAAATCAATTACCAGATGCGTTCACAGATACAAAAAGGGTGACAAAGTCATATATACCCGCTGCGAATGCTCCGTCAAGAATTATTGTTCCAGAAGAACAAATTGATGGAAAAATAGCAAATGAACCCAAGGTTCAGTTGAAAAGGGGAAGGCCGATAGGCTCAAAAGACAAAAATCCGGGAAGAAAAAGAAACTGGGAGAACAAAATGAAAATGGTCCAGAAGAACCACATACAGAGAAAAGTCCTGAAGACGATAAAGAAAAATATGAGATTTCCATTAACTATGCCCCAAGACGGAAAATTATGGGATAGATATGAAATAGAAGATAATGATGGAATTTTTTCATTCTCTGTGTGCAAAGAAATTGATTGTGAAAGTGACGATCCAGATCCAAGGTTCATATCAGATTGCCAGAAAAGATCTGATTGGGAGAGATGGAAAATGGCCATAGAAACTGAATTGATCTCCCTCAATAAACGAAATGTTTTTGGACCTATTGTCACTACATCCAAAGATGTAAAACCGGTTGGGTACAAATGGGTTTTTGTACGAAAAAGAAATGAGAAAAATGAGGTGACAAGGTACAAAGCCCGTCTTGTTGCACAAAGATTTTCTCAAAGACCGGGAATTGATTATGAAGAAACATATTCCCCGGTTATGGATGCAATAACATTCAGATTTTTGATGAGCCTTAGGGCATCTAAAAATCTAGAAATATATCTTATGGATGTTGTGACAGCATATCTATATGGGTCACTTGATAACAATATCTATATGAAAATCCCAGAAGGATTTAAAATGCATGAAGCATTAAGCTCAAAATCTAAAGAAATATGTGCGGTCAAATTACAGCGATCACTTTACGGATTAAAACAATATGGGCGCATGTTGTATAATTGCTTAAGCGAATATTTGCTAACAAAAGGGTATGTGAATAATGCAATTTGCCCTTGCGTCTTTATTAAGAAATCATCATCAGGATTTGTGATCATTGCTGTATATGTTGATGACCTGAACATAATTGGAACTCAAAAGGAAATTGATGATGCAAGAACTCATATGAAAGAAGAGTTCGAAATGAAAGATCTCGGAAAGACAAAATTTTGTCTTGGATTACAGATAGAGCACTTCCGAGATGGAGTATTTGTGCATCAATCAAATTATACCAAAAGGATCTTACATCGTTTTTATATGGATAAAGTGAATCCTTTGAGTACTCCAATGGTTAATCGATCTCTCGATACTGAAAAAGATCCATTCCGACCTTGCGAAGATAACGAGGAAGCGTTAGGTCCTGAAGTACCTTATATGAGCGCTATAGGTGTACTTATGTCTCTTGCAAATTGTACCCGGCCGGATATAGCATTTGCTACAAATCTACTTGCAAGATTTAGTTCGTCACCTACGCGCAGACATTGGAATGGGATAAAACATATATTTCGTTATCTTCAGGGAACAATTGACTTGAGTTTATTTTACCTTTGAAACTCCAATTTTGATTTAGTCGGTTTTGCAGATGCAGGCTATTTATCAGATCCACATAAAGCTCGATCGAAAACCGGATACGTTTTTACTATTAGAGGTACTGCAATATCTTGGCGCTCTCAGAAGCAGACTCTAGTCGCCACTTTCTCAAATTATGCAGAAACTATTGCGCTCCATGAGGCATGTAGAGAATGTGTATGGCTCATATCTATGACCCATCACATTAAAGAAGCAAGTGGAATAGTCACCAATAAGGAGCCAACGATATTGTTCGAAGATAATGTTGCATGTGTCGCTCAACTCAAAGAAGGTTATATCAAGAGTGACAGAACGAAGCATTTCCCTCCAAGATTTTTCTCTTACACTCGAGAACTCGAGAAAAATCAAGAAGTCAATATCCAATACATTCGTTCAAGTGACAATGCAGCTGATCTTTTTACAAAAGGGCTTCCCAATACAACATTCAGAAAACATATTCAAAGTATCGGAATGCGTCATCTACGGGATTTATGAAGAGAATGCTATATCCATCATTCCAGGGGCAGATTGCGTCACTGTATTCTTTTTTCCTTGTCGTGGTTTTTATCCCATTGCGTTTTTTTATAATAAAGTTTTTAATGAGGCAGTACGCAATACATTAGTAGTGATGAGTAATTAAGGGAGAGTGTTAAAGATAATTATCCGACTTTATCTTTTACTTCATTATATTTTTACTATAAATACATATGCAAGTGTGAAGAGACACAATCATTAATAAGAAGAAGTGAAATCTTCTATCTCCTTCGTATCTTAGAGCACCTCCAATGGAGATTCTTAGAAAGGTTCTTAACAATTAAAATAAAGAAAAACAAATAAAAAGGCAAGAGAGATGGTTCTTAAAGTTCTTGTTTAATTTCTAATTAATTTTGGTCAAAAAAATCTTTTTACATATACCAAAAATATAGTTTTCTGTATTTTACAAATTCAAAAACCTAAATAATGTATTTTGCCAATCATCCCAAAACTTTATTCAGCTTCCCCTATTATATCATTCTGAATATTCCGGTTATTCCAATTATTCATCGGTCTACCAAACAAACAGTCAAACACACAGTTCAAACTTCAAAGGCTAAAGTCCCAGAAGACAAAACTCTTGATGAAAGCAGCTATAGAGTTTCAAAATAAACAGAGACGTCGCCTGTAGTTTAAGGACGCTAGCATTTTGGGTTAGAATGTCTGAGAGGAATACAAAAACCAAAACAAGCGCTGCGAAAACCATCAGAATCAGAAAAAAGCTTGAAAACCCAAACGACTACGGAGTAGAGGATGAAGAGCTTGGATCCGATGTTTGCGGCTCAGAATGCTTTTCAGAAGAGTAAGAAGAAGGGCTCCAAGACCACAACGGAGCCGAGTACAAGGTCTATGATCATCAATGGTTGAACCATTTGCTTTCAGCCTTCTTCCCACTCGACGTCGTCTTCTTCTTCTTCTTCATCTGCTTCCACATTCAAGTCCACCTTGTAGTCTCCATTTGCTGCAAATTAAGTTACATGAAAAGTAACCAAGCTGAGCATCACATGAGACAAGCTCTCTCTTTATCATCTATGGTCCAATAATACAGTTAAACTATATGCATGTCTTAACAACTATCTTCTTGTTGAAGATCTGCATACTCAAAGAAAGCTCTGTTTCGGTTTCAAACTTGAAAAAACTAAACAAGGTTCCTTCTACCTAAGTAATGTGATCGACTAGTTAACGAATTGGATATGAAGTAATAGTAAATCAAACTGACCTGCAACAGGAGCCTCTTCTTCCCATTCAACATCTTCTTCATCATCCTCTTCACGTTTGGACTTCATACCAACCTGACGATCTGATGATGAAGTAGCCAACCGAATGTCAGAGGTTGATACGCCTGAGGATTCTCGCTGAGTCGGCTTTTCAGCTACCTCTTGCTGCTTCAGTAGAGCGGCGTAGTAAGCTTTGAGATACTCATCCTGATGCAAAAATGGAAATAAAATGTATCAAGATTCTCAAAACACAATCCACAAGAATGCTACTATGTGAATCTAAAGAAGTTTTAAGCAAAAGGCATACCTTCAAATCCTTATCATCGCCATTTCCCATGGCTGATTTCTTGTCATCTGAAAGTTTTGCTGCTCCTCCTGAGACACCATCAACATTTGCTTCCTGTCTCATCTCTCCTCTTTGTTCCTCGGTCAGTTTCATTCCTTCCTTGATCATCCATGGAGGCAAGACTTTCTGACTAGAATCTCCACCTTCAGATTTGACATCTTCTTTTCCTTCACCAAGGTTAACCTCAACCTAACCATATGTAAGATTTAAGAATTCAACTAACGACACAATGACATAGGAAAAATGCAGGGAAAACTTTAGCAGATTTTGAGTAAACTTATTCCTCGTTATGGTTCTAAATGGAAAAACAAAACTCCATTGATCCACTAAGCTTTTCTAGCCCAATATAAATTTGCAGATGTATATGCAGAATAAAAAAACATAAAATTTACTTGGACAGACTAGACTGCAAATGGAGAAACAAACGGGAAATTTCGTTACAATACCATCACCTCATTTTCCATAATAACACAGAATTTCTATATACATTGAGAAGTGTAACTAATGACCACCTTTGTCTCTCCGAGAAATGGCATCGGTGTTGAACCATACCCACCCTGTGACCTCAAAGGATCATTAGGGTTAAAATCACCATTTGCACGGGCAGCCATAGCTGCACGAGCCTCCCATGCATGTAGAGATTCAACGCCAGGAAACGGTAGGTCTTTTACTCTATTTATTTGATCCATCAGAGGTCCCAGTCGAACCTGCACTTCACAATTGTGTCAACGCACAAACTACATAACTAATGCCAGAATACAGAAAACACCAATCAAGCAAAACTAATCACTAAAAACAGCTAGGTAAAATGACACAACAGAGACATTTTTTACCTAACTCATCAACTTAGAAGTAAATATGAGATGATGCCGAGAATGGGCTAATATATCAGCATGACTAAAGTGCGGATATCCATTCTTTAACCAAAAAATAATAATTACGCATGAATCAAAGTATTAGAATATAAGCCACAAATTACTTGTTGCGAAAATATAATACCAACAACCAAGGAGACATTTAAATACAGCCACATTCTCTTTTTTTTTTTTTGGTAATCTCAAGCATTAGACATTTAATAACGGATATCATATAGATAACTAAATCAAGATCATAGATCGTTCTGATATCATCATGAATATGGAACAATGCACAGCTTCAGTGAAGGCAAATCAATTTCTGTTTTATCAAATTTTCATTGTACTGAGCCACTAAAGCAGTATACACAGACCTCCGCATTCTCAAGTAAGACTTTGAGTTTTTCCCGCTGACGTCTCTTTGCATTGTCACCTCCATCTACTACTTCTTCGGACGTTAGCTTGTTACATTCCACAACAAGTTCACCATTGCAATTTTCACAATGAAAAGAATCGTCTTCCATAGAAATTAATCTCAGGGCATCCAGTGCATTATATCTATACCAGAAATGAGAATCTATTTAGGTTTAGTGAACATAATATAAGTCATCAACGTAAAGATTTTATAACATAAAGAGTAGTGGACTTTACTTCCTTTGGCAGTTAGGACAGCCATATTCCTGAACAGTATTCTTATCTTCTAGTTCATCTTTGAGTTTTTTTTTTATCCGGTCCAGCTTACAACGAACAATATCATATATCTGTAAGACAGAAGAAGTGCTATATAATTTCATATTATTTTTTTATTTTTTTTAAAGGTGAAACAGCAAACCGAAAACAAAACCAAAAAGTACTAGGGATATGAAGCATACCTGTTGATAATCAAGACAGCAATACGAGTGCGTGTGGAAATTAACTTTGTCCTCTGCTCGGCCATCAGTTGTAGCAGCCACTGCAACACTATACATCTTCGCACGCTTTGCATTCTATTGAAAAGATCGAGAATCAATAAAACAGCAGTGTGAGGAAAGAAGTGATACGGGATCAAAGAGAAGGAAACAATCAAATAGAGAAATGTAGAAAACGTGGGGAAAAATACAACCACAAGTTGCAAAAGAAAAAAATAAAAAAAAAGATTTACAGGAATGAATGAGCATCAATCAGGAATATAGAAGAACGCAACACTTGGGGAAAAAAGTACCCAACCTATCATTCTCTCACGCTCATGTTCTTCAACCATCTTTATACTCTAGATATTTTATGACAATATGCTATTTATCATAAGACTTTAAGAGTTGTTGAGTAATAGGCTTAGCAAGAACAATATTGTGCAATAAGTGCTATATATCAATCTGAAAGAGCATAGTTTCTGCATACACCTCTTTCCTGTGGACACGCATGACTAATTTTTGTTCTTCAAAATATCTTAATATTTTTCGGAGTTGCTTGGCGTTCGACCTCAAGTCTTTTGCCAAGTCTTCTTCTCTAACCCATTGCCGCCTAGCAGACATAGAACAAAAGAAATACAAGAAATGAAAGTCAGTGAAAGCATAGCAGGTTTAAATAACCAATCCAAGCAATATCAACCTGAAACAGCCCATAATCAAGTTTCGCGAGTTAGTCTATCATTCTCCTCTAACACCAGGTCAGAGGGAGATATGAGCCAGTTATTCAACAAATCTAATAACGCAGTGGACTCACAAAAAATTGAAGATATGCATACAAACCTTGTAAGCGCATCCAGCACCACGACGGCAGTCCCTCTGCTGTCACTTCTTGCAGATTTCTGCTGATTATCGCTTACCGTAGTATAATTATCATAGAAAACCCTTGCTACAAGCCTCACTAGCCTGAAAATTAACATAGGAAACCAAAAAACAAATCGATAACGGCACTGTTTGAACATATATATGAAAATTCTGAACCAAAACACAGAGTTATATGGTATAGAGAGTTACTTGATAAATGGTTCGAGCACAACGGTTTTCCGCACCGGGACTGATATTTCCATGGGATTAACAAACCAGATACTTAAATTTACCAGCCGAGGAACCAGTATTAGGTTTGAAAACAATCTCCTGCATTGAAGCTAGAAGATTACTTTTCGCAAAGAGAACAAACTAGAAACTAGAGCAGAAGCACACTGCAGAACAAGGAAAATGGCAGGAGCTAGTTCTTGGAAATTGGTCACAAGATACGCTTTTTAATGATTCAAGGCTAAACCCTCACTCGATATTGGCTCACACAGTAAAGCAAACAGAGAGATGAAAACTTGTTTTAAGAACCTATGCTAATGCCACCGACCGTGAAATAATACCCATGGACATGAACTAACAGAGATGATATTTGCTCAAAATCGAAGAAACTACGACCTCGATTTCAAACCCAGATCCATCGATGAGAAGATTGACTCCAAAATTCGAATCCAAACCAAACCAGCAGCAAGAGAAGTCAGGATATGCAGCAAATCAAAGGGAAAACCCCCAATTTCGAAGAAAACGCACCCAACCAGGCAATACGAAAAGGAATTCGAATTAAGGACAAAATAAATTATATCACAGAAAACGCAAGGTGGACACAAGAGAGAAATTGAAACCGTAAATATGTGATGATAAATCCCAAACCCAAAGACACACCGAGAATCTCAGATAAGGGGGAAGATCAGTCCGACGAATGATAGAAAGGAGGAGAGAAGGAGAATCACCGCCCGAGAATAACCTTTTGAGCCGGACCAATTGCTCATATGGCTCTGCATGTCAAAAAGCTCATATTTCTAAATATTATTTAATAAGATATTTTTAAAAATAAATTTTGTTTTATAAGTTATTACAAAAAATATTTTACAAATAACAAAAAATATTTGAAATAGAAAATGATATAATAATCATTTAAAATTATTGATTAGAATATGGAAAGTATATATTTTGCATTAAAAAGTTATTTATTATTTTATTTCTTAATTTTTTTTCAATACAAAAAAAAATCTATTCAAAATCTTGTTATATTTTTCACTATAATTTATTATATTTTATTTGAATATATATCAAATCAAAAGTTGAAAAATATTTTACTAATTTTATAAAAAATTAGACACACAAAAACTATTTTTTTAAGAGTTCGTAGACTAACCACAAAAACTAATGTTATTTAACGGTTCATACTAGAGTTTTCACTGCAAAACAGGTTAAATAGACAAATTATTACAAATTGACACATTTATCTATAATCATTAGTTAGCTATATTGTAAAATTCAAATAAAATCAATTTTTTAAAATTTCAAAACAATTTATTTTAAAAAAAATTACTCCGCGCTATCATTAGCGCGGGTTAAATCCTAGTGTTCTCTTATAAAAAAAGATTTTCTTTTAAATCGAAAACATTAAAATTACTTCGGGCGTCTTCTTTTGTTAATTCAACAATCGGTCTAGATGTAGATATGAGTTACAATTCATTTTTATCAAATTAAGAACTGCATCTGGATGTAAAAATTGGATGCAAAATGAAATGAATCCAAAATAATTAGATATTTTTGATGTATTTGAAATCAATACTATAAAAACACGGGAAAACGACGTATTTCCCCCTCAGAAGTATCATATAGGTGTGTATCCACCCAAACTTTTGACCCCGACGTAGATCCCCCTGTTTTGAAAGTTGAAAACGTATTTCTCCCCAATTCGAAAGTTCAAAACCTATTTACCCACACCCGTTGGTTTGAATTGTTTATTTCGGTTATTGTTTAAAAACCAAATATAAACCGACTAAACCAAATAATAACCGAAATCTAATCCAAACCAAACTCAAACCCTACCCGATCCTCTTCTTATCTTCTTCTTCACCATATCTTCTCCGTTGTCTGGGTCGGAGTAAAGGCGGCAACGGCGTTAGTGGAGGAAGAGAAGCGAGAGATAGTGAAAGATAAGAAGAAACTAAGGGTTTTAGTGGCTGGAGATGGAATCGGAGGTTTGGTGTTTGCTCTCGCGGCGAAGAAGAAAGGATTCGATGTGTTGGTGTTTGAATTGATTTGGGGATTTTCAATTGATTTGGGAAATTGGGGTTCATTGTAATTGAAATTTGGAGATTTTTTGTTTCGTGTAATCATAATTTTATTATTTCCTGCAATTCATCGTCTCCTCCCCCTCCTTCGATTCCTGCAATGATTCTTCTAGCAATCAAAAGCTCCTCATCCATGGCGACTCGAGGAAATATTAAGCACAAATTCATGTATCAATGGATACATCTAATTTTTGTTCGATATCTAACCAATCGAAACAAAGAAGAAATGCATATTTCTTCCCCCTTCCACCTAAAGTATGAACTCTGAATATACTGAGACATGCTCATCAACAACTCTTTTAAGAAAAGACGAAAAGTCTCATGATGACCAAATTGTCTGATTCGACTCGGTATCAAAGTTTTCTCTATCCTATTAATCTGCCTAAATGTCGGTGAAATTCTTATTCAATTCATTACATTAGATCACGAGGAACCCTCAACTATCTGCAAATTCTAGTTCAATATCTGCGAGAGAGAATCACGAGCAATCGGGAAAGACCAAAACCCAGAAAAAATGAAAACTCAGACAAGCGATTTCCGTGCCAATTTAAGGAAAACCAAAATAGAGAAGAAACAAATACAGTCAACAGTGATTATTTTACGAATCATGTAATTGTGCGATGAACAAACGAAATCAAAGAAATATTTGTGAAATCGAAATCAAAGAAGAATCGTGATTATTTTGATTTTGGGTCTATTTTTTTGTTTACCAATTTTAATCGGGTCAAAATCTGGTTTAATTTTATTTTTAACTTGTTAAATTTGGTTCGGTAAACAGTAAATCGAGATTAACCAAGGTTTGTGTGGATTTTAGTTCGGAACTTTTGTTTTGTGGATAAATAGGTTTTGAATTTTTGAATTGAGGGGAAATACGTTTTTAAGTTTGAAAACAGGGGGATCTGCGCCGAGATCGAAAGTTTGGGTGGATCTGCACCTATATAATATTTCTGAGGGGGAAATACGCCGTTTTCCCTAAAAATACTAAGTCTCTTCCCCCTCAGCATTTTTATGCATCCTAGGACTGACACATCATTTAAAAGCTATGATCAATTTTTTTGTTTTTTGTCATCAAAACCCCTTACATTAAATCAAGTTAAACCGATATGGTGATGGCCTATATGAGCATTCCATACCGGTTCGGTCTGGCTTATATGGGAAAAGATATAGCCTCGTGCTCGCGCCGCCTTTGCAAGAGCGTCGGCACGGACATTTTGGCTACGAGGGATTAGACTTAACCTAAAAGTCTCAAAATATACTCTAAGATCATGAAAATAGTCTAATTCTGATTGGAAAGATGGCCAATCCTCCGGGCTTTCCGTCATCTTTAGTAGCTCTGAGCAATCCGTCTCAAAACAAGTCGATGTGACGAGTTTTTCTCTTAAGCATGCCATTACCCAGAGGAGCCCGTCAAGCTCCGCGTGTAGTCCCGAGAGGTTTCTGCGACATCCTTTTTGTCCGGTAGTTTGTTGACCCATGTTTTCCCTTAGACTCCACCCTAGTCCACTGATCGGCCCACGATCGATCCAAGAGGCATCAATTTGGCATATCGGGATTTGGGGGATTAAGGTGGGCACTCTTTGTGTGACTTGGTTGGGCTGGTCTTCTACTTCTTCTTCACTATCCTTCTGGTTTGCGATTCTCCAGCTTTCCTCCTCAAGCTTTGTGATTTGGAGAGTGTCCTCCGGGGAGATTTCTTTTCCGTTGAAAACTTTTTCATTCATTGCCTTCCAAATGTACCATATGATCCATGGGTACTTGTTTAATTGGTGTTCGGAAAGTCCGAACTCCTTTGTCCTCCAATATAGGAAGTCCATATTTCGGTAGAGTGAGGTACTCGGGAAGGAGCCCGGAAGGGACGGGAAGTCCGGTAGTGCCCACACTTGAAGGGCCGGTTTTCATTCAAATAGGAGATGGTTTATTGTTTCCTCTGCCGCGCCACATCTTGGGCACGTTTTATCCATACCTAAGTGGCGGAACGTAAGTCGGTGCAAGTTGCCACACATCCTGATAGAGCATCCCATATAAAGTGCTTGAGCTTTCCAGATGTGTTTGTCTTCCACACTTGACTCCTTAGGCATGTGATACTAGGTTCTATCACCTCAAATGATCTCTGGGCGATCTTGGTCTTACTTATGAGATCATATCCTGACTTAACTGTGTATATTCCTGATTTCGTATGATTCCATGCGTACCCATATAAGGTGAAGTGGCGGATGGGTCTCAATCCCAAGATGAGGGAAACATCTTCAGGTTGAATTAAATCTCTAAGTACTGGTTCATTCCATTCTTTTGTCTCTGGTCTGATAAGAGAGTGAACTAAAAGTTGCGAATCTATGAGGTTAGCATGTCTAAATGCTCTCCCCGGACGCGCCGGGATAACTGGGATCCATGGTTCATCCCACACCTTAGTGTTATAGCCTGAGCGAATCGTCTTCCTAAGACCTAGTTTTAAGAGTGGTTTTGCGGCCATAAAACTCCGCCATCCATAAGATGGGGAATAAACCTGACGATCCACGAGAGGACTACTCTGCCTATAGTATCGTCCTCGAAGGACTCTTGCGAGTAATGATGAGGGGTATTGTATGAGCCGCCACAATTGCTTAGCAAGAAGCGCTAGGTTGAATTCATGTAATTTGCGGAAGCCCAAACCGCCCAACTCTTGGGGAGTGCAGATCTTATACTATGCTATCCAGTGAAGTTCCTTACTGTCTTGTTTTTTGCTCCACCAAAAGTTGGAGATAACACTATTGAGTTTGTCTGTAATGCCTTGAGGCAGAAGATAGCACGGCATAACATAAGTCGGAAGGGCTTGGGCTACATATTTTATTTGCACTTCTTTCCCGCCTTTTGAAAGGAGTCTTGCCGACCACGTGTTTATCCTGTTGTTTAGCCGGTCTTGTAGAAATGCAAAGACTTTCTTTTTTGAACCACAAATTTGCTCCGGAAGTCCCAGATACATCCCCATATCCCCTTCTCTTGATATTCCACAAACATTTTTTATCTCTCTTTTGATTTGGTAGTCCACCTTATTTCCAAAGGTTATAGAAGATTTGGATGTGTTGAGCTGTTGTCCTGAAGCTTCTCCATAAATCCCTATAATCTTTAGAATCTCTGTACATTGCAGGACGTTTGCTTCACAGAAGAACATGTTATCATCCGCAAATAAAAGGTGGGACACTCTAGGGCTTGCTCGCACAATTCTTAACCCTGTAATTCGTTTTTCTTCCTCTGCCCCATTCATGAGGGAGATAAGCGCCTCTGTGCATAAAATAAATAGGAATGGAGATAGCGGATCCCCTTGGCGTAGTCTCCTCGATGGTTTAATCGTTCCTTTAGCTTCTCCGTTAATGATAACCTGGTAAGAGACGGAGGAAATGCAAAACATCAAGAGTTGGACCCATTTTTCCGCGAATCCAAGCTTCCGCATCAAAGCTTCAAGAAACTTCCACTCTACTCTATCGTAGGCTTTACTCATGTCAGTCTTAATGGCCATAAATTTTGACCTACAGCTAGGGTTTGTACGGAGAGCATGGAAGATTTCTTGCGCAAGCAGAATATTATTTGTTATAAGACGCCGAGCCATGAAGGCTGATTGAGTCTCTGATATTAGGCTTGGGAGTACTCTCTTTAGCCTTCTGCACATGACCTTAGAGATAATCTTGTAGCTTACATTACATAGGCTAATTGGGCGGAAATCAGACATCTCTCTAGGTCGATCCTTCTTGGGAACAAGACATATATTTGTCTCATTTAGTCTTTTGTCAAAACTTCCTGACATGAAGAACTCCTTCACTAATTTTATAATATCTTGGCACATGGCTTGCCAGAACCTTTGGAAGAACCGGCTTGTCATTCCATCTGGTCCCGGGACCTTATCCGGGTTGATATCGAAAAGGGCCCCTTTGATTTCTTCTTCTGTAGGTTCAGCCAGTAAAAGCCGATTTGAAGCCTTTGGGACTTTCTCAGTAATAAACTGGAGTGTAGCTATGACCAATTAAAACAAAAGAAATAATACACATCAGCTCTTTTTCTTATGACACATCATTTCTTTACAAAATAAAATGGAAAAAACAAAAATCGATGCATCTTCGTCTCTTCTCTTGAAAAATCAGATAAAGTCAAAATAAAATCAATTTTCCAACAATCCCAAAGCGTTCATAGTCGAAATAAAAGACTGTAAAAGGTAAAAGAGAGAGAAATGTAAATAAAGAACTCATTTTCTTTTGCTTTATCTTTTGTGCGGTTCATTAATTTTTCAGTCTTCTGCACCGTAATCGTTTTTTTAGGAAGAAGAATATGACGGTTTCAATTTCTAAGAGGGAAACCTCCTTTTTTGCTCGGGAAAAATGGTTTGATTTTCGGAGATGGTGAATTTGCATGTATTTCACTTGGCAGAAAGTGTAGCATCATCTTTCTATTATTGCTCGAATAATCATCAAGTGTTGGAGATTGGATTTATAAGCAATTTTTACATGTTTTGACATAAAGAAGAATCAAGATTAATGATTAATTCTGGAGAAAATCACGATTTCTGGAAATTAACATAAGAATGGTGAGTAATCGACAGTTGTTATAATATGAAGGTGGATGAAAGAGTTATTGGCTTCAGGTGGATAAACTGCGAGAAGATTTACGAAACTCCGAAGTTATGATTTCAGAGGGTCTCGGAAAATCAGAGGGGATAAAGACTGAGGAGTTGATTTCAGATGGAAACCTGGTGATATCGGAACAGTTGTGGAGGCGCAGTGGTTCGCCGAAGAAACTGAAAAGGAAAGATGGAAATATTCAAGTCGAAAATTGCATCGAATTTCACGGGTGTTCTGAAATAAGAAGCAATAATCCTGAATCAGGTTTCGTTGGGTTGTCGTAGTCATCGGAGAAGACGAATCAGAACGTCAGAGAAGCTGTAAAAGACAACAAAATGGCCAATGGTGAAACGCATTTTAGAATTTCACTATCAGTAATAAATTAAAATTGGCGGATTAAATAGTGACGTGTGATAGAAACTACATATACTAGAGAGAGTCAACATCAAAGTAATCACCGGGAAAGGCAAACCACATATCGAGATAGTCGAATGGGAGTTGGCAACAAGACTCACAGTTGGTTGAGCCAAGATAGTGTCACAAACTTCAGAAAGTCAGAGGAGTTCGACGGGTGAACTCCTTGCTGGATTTGGAGAGATGTTCGCCGGAGAAGAAAAGAAAAACTAAACCGCAAAAAATGGGAGATTCGCTGCGGAAGGACACCGAAGTTGCAATCATCGATCGGAATGACATCGGGTCTGGTTTGATTTCACGCCGTCGAAGGAAGAAGAAAGGGGAAAAAACTAAGTGCGGAAGAAGACGCGTGAGGGAAAGGGAAAACATGGGTTGGGCCGAAATGAAGAAAATGTGGAGAATTGTGGGCTTAATATTACAAGGGGATTCAAGGGAGGGAACACATCAAAATACAAATAACTTTTTTAATTCAAATAACTATAAACAAATGAGTGTAGAGTTTAATTCAAGTTCAACGAATCAATTTATATATATATATAAGATGCAAAATATGTAAAATCAGAGGAAAATCAAACTACTAAAAGTTAAGATGACAAATTTAAAGACTACCTCGTAGAAATTGATGTGATAACTCTCCATAATAAATAATAATTTGTCATTTCATTGTTGGCAATATGAATTTTAATCTTGGATAACAATTTTTGAAATCGTTTATTCTCAAAATGTAGAGAAATACTTATTAATATTTTATTTACTGTCGTAAAACTTTTATTTTTGTATCTAACGATATAGGAAGACTATTTTCTCAAAATAATATATACTATAATTTTTTTTTTAAAATTCGGATTTCAAAAAAAAAGAATAATTAGTTTTATTAAATTGAAACTACACAAAATTATAAGAAATTAGTAAAAAACCTAAAATAAATAAATAAACCGCGGCATAGCGCGGGAATGAACAAAACAAAACATTTTATTAATACACATCAACTTTAAATTATTAAGTTTTTTTCGTTGGTTTTCAATTTCATCTTGCCAACTATCGAATCTCTTATCTCCAGATTCATCCCCTTCTTCATTTATTATCTGAAATCTCAAACGGCAATATAGATTCATCTTTACTTATGATTCTTATGTCATTTATTTTTAAATTCCCAAGGTGAACCATACCTATATTTTGTCTTCTTCTTCTTCTAAATAAATATTTCACATTTGGTTGGAATTGGAATTAGGTACCACTAAAAGAGAATTCCAAAAGATCGATGAGGTTAATCATCTTGCGATTCTGGATGAGCAGCTGAATCTTTCTATGGTTGACCTCTGGCTGTACTCTGATGGGTTTTCGTGAAACTCGAGCTTGTAGCGGTGGCGCAGACGTTTTGGCGAGCATGTTGTGGTAATCCTCGCTGGAGATTGAATTAATTCCCCCAACCTCCATAGAAGGAAATTCCGAATAAACCTTGATTTGCAGAAAGTGAAGCAACAACCATAGGAATCGACTTCTCTCTCTCCCTCTGATCGATTGCTAATGGTAGAGAGAAAGATAAATTGAGTGTGTGGCTTATGTGATCTGAATTTATCAGCAAATTAGAAAGCATGGTCTTTCAAATCTGCATCATTTCATGAAATTCATGAAATGATCATTTTCAAACATACTACTCTAGCGGATGAGTCAGCCGTAAAGACAAAAGAACTAATTTGCAGCAAAACTAATATATGTCATCCAAGAGAAAAGTATGACTCTGGTGTAAATTTAAATAGAAAATAGTATCCAATTTGATCATTTTCTATTGTTTCTCAAAGTTTTTTTGTTAGGACGTTCAACGTTTTCTTTGTCTCCTAATGTAAAGTTAGCCAAAATGTATACTTTTGAGAATATACTTTTTAGAGTATCTATGTGAAAAAACTATAACATTATGTAGTTAATATGAAGATTTGACATAGAAAAAGGATGGTAAAAAATATAAGGAATGAAGAGTTCCAACATAAAAAAAAAAGTTTTAGTTCAGGAAGGTATAAGGAAGACCAAAGTAAAGAGTGAAATTACGATCTTTTAGATAATCCAGTTTTGCGGAGTCATTAGCTGTCAAATAGTGAATGAGATAAGAAAAGTGAAGCCAAAGTTGGGGATGCATTGCTTTCCTAAAACATGTATAACTCCTAATGCAAGTCTAGATTCGTTACATTCTATATTTTTCAGGCCGAATAATAGTTTGTTATTTTATTGTTGGCAATGTGATATTTTACTCATAGATTATAATTTTTGGAATCGTTTATCCTCAAAATGTAGAAAATATTTATTCCTTTTTTATTTATTTTTGGAATTTTATTTTATTTTTTATCTAACGATATAAAAAAGAAAAAAAATATTCCCAAAACATATATACTACCATTTTAAAAAAATTGTTTTCATTAATTTTATTAAACTTGAAACTACATACAAAATTATAATAAATTAGGAAAATAAAATCTTAATAAAGCACTACCCGCGGCGTAGCGCGGGCATTAACCTAGTTAGAGTTTAAATAACCCTCATTTACAATCCAAAATACACCAAAGTGCATTTAAAATTACAAAAGTCTAAAATAACTCTCATTTACAATCAAAACTTAAAATATTTATCCCACCAAAAAATAAAACTTGAAACTTTTTATCCCACCAAAAAATAAAATTTAAATTATTTATATTTTATTATTTAAAAACAAATTATGTCATTATAACGAAATCACAATATTCCACTAAAACTACAAAATAGCGTTTCCCGTCAAAACAACAAAATAGAATTTTCCCGTAAAAACTTCAAAATAGCGGTTTCCCACAAAATGGAGATTTACCACAAAACTGAAAATAGCGGTTTCCCGCCAAAATCGCAAAATAGCGGTTTTTAGCCAAAACCGCAAAAAGAAAATTGTTTCCCGCCAAAATCGCAAAATAGCGGTTTCCCGGCAAAATCGCAAAAATAGCAGTTTTCGTAAAAATCAGATTTCTCGTAAAAATTGTGAAATTGCGGTTTTCTCCAAAACCACAAAATAGCGGTTTTTTGCCAAAATTGCGAAATAACGATTTTCTACCAAAACCGTAAAATTACGGTTTCCCGCCAAACCCGCAAAACAACAATATCCCACCAAAATTGCAGAATAATGGTTTCCCGTATAAACCTCAAAATGGCGATTGTCCATGAAAACATCAAAAAATGAGTTTGCCGTCAAAACTGCAAAATAGTGGTTTCACGTTAAAACCACAAAATAGCTATTATACAAAAAGTTATAATCTAATTTAGCTATTTTATAAATTATTTAAATATTAATTTGATAAATATTTAGTTGTAAATATAATTTAATTATAAAAAATGTTATTAACATAAAGCATGTCATTTTTAGTCATTTAGTTTTAAAGTGCATCCAAATATTGTATACAAACATACAAACAAACATAATTGTATTCGGACGCAATTTCTATATGCAAAAACTAATATAGAAACGAACTGCATCTGAATGATGCGTCCAGATATTACGTCCAAATGCAGTTTCTAGACGCGACATCCATATACACAAACGAATAGGACCTTCATAACCTTCACAATTTAACTTATCTACATACCCAACCAGACTGTTAGAATGTAATCCATCCGAGCCAATAAAAATTAGGTCGAATCCAGATCCATCCTTCAACAAAAGAGCTCATTTTCTCTTGTTATAAAAAATATTTCTTTTTCTATTTTTTTAAAAATCGAAAATGTGGTAAAAGACAACATAACCTTAATAAAATTTCATATTTACTAACCCAACCACAAAATCGGGTCACCCCCAAAATATGATCACCAAATACTCGAATCTATAGTTATCAGATCGATCCGAATAAAATCCCTAAAATCGACGGTTTCTTCTTTTTCTTCCTAAATCTCAATTTAAAGGACTTATTGCTGAAATATCCTTAATGATCAAAATCTATTTTACCGTATCTATTTTATTCTCATATACTCTCTTACTTTCAATCCCACTAAAAAGAATTAATAAACAATTTGAATAATTTTTTTTTTAATTAAATAAATTCATAAATTAAAAATAAAATCCCAACTGAAATCCCACTTTCGATGACGACGACCGTACCATCCCGACGACGAGATTGGAAGCCATTGAAGCAGATTCTTCCAAATTCAGGTTAGTTCTTCTGATTTTAATGTGTTTTAGCTTAAATATATCAAATATGTTATTCGATTTTTCCCTAGAAACGAAATTCGTTTTTGTATTTGCAATTTAGGGATGGAGGAGGGAAGCATGAGGTGTTGGTGTTTGTAATTAATGGACTTTGGGGGTCGATTAGGACATAGCTTTGGTAATTCAAGAATTATAGTGTTTGAATCGTATCGAATCATAGGACTGGTCCATTCCGAACCTTCGAATTCACCGAAGTTGCTCATATCTTTATAATAACGGACAACTGGGAGAAGTGAAATAACTGGAACAACTGGATATTATTGAGAGAAGTAGAATAACTAGAATTGCTGAGAGAAGTTGTTAAACTGGAACAACTAGTATTACTGATACAATGCAATATGTTGTAATGTAGTTTTTTTATTGTTTTTCCTGGAGACAATGAGCAACATTTCCACAATCATAACGTTCTCTATTGGAGGATATAATACCGGTGATGATTTCCGATGGAACTCTAAAGACATTGCATGTACGTGATATTGTTTATGGAATCATCTATGGATGAGATAACGTATTCGATGTTAGTGCATAGGATATGCAGGAAGATTGATCAATCTATGAAAGAAGATGAAATTGAGTTACATTCCGGTGCTTGTGAATGATAGTCTTCATGTATATATTGTTAACGATGAAGACGTTTATGTTTATCTAACAGCTCTGGATAAAGAGGTATGTAGAAATGCTTTGCAAGTAGAGGTCATATAAGATATAGAGGAATATGTATATAGTTCATTTGGTGTGAGTTATGGTGACGATGAGACATCAAAAGAACTAGATGAAGAGGTGAAAGGGAAGAAAACAAGAAAAAAGGTTTACGTCGATGAAAATCGCCACATAAATAAGCGAATTGGTTGTTGTAGTAGCAATTGTAATGCTATGGTGTAATTTTTGTTGTTTTTATGTGACAATATTTGTATTGTACTCTTGAGTATCAATGAAATAAATAATAACTTTTGTTTGCAATCTAGTACAACATGACAAACTAATGACAATAAATTTCAATTGATCATATATTCTTTCCAAAAAAGTAATATAGGTACAACTAAGTAATATTATAACTACCAAGCACAACTTTCCAAAAAATCACGACTATATATATAGAGCGTATGCGAGCTCTACCATTAGTAAAAAAACTCTTCAAATATGGGTGATGGTGATGGGTTCCATCTCCTAGCTCTACCATCGGAAATCCATAACAGGATTCTCGTCACGGCATGTAGCGATTCGGTGCGAGATATGTTCAATGCCAAGATTACTTACAAACATTTGAATAATGTACTGGAAACTCTCTATTTCTACAAGTAAGGCTTACTTTTAAAATTATGTTGCATCAAACTAGATATGAAATCGATAACTTTATCTATTACATGATATAGGTCGATCAACTTAATGTTCATGTATGAGCCTAGGCCTAAAAGGAGGACTGGAGTCAGATCCAAATGGCTTGCTCTCAAACAAACATGTTATGTACATTGCAATCCTTCAGCGATCCTGCTAAGAAGAATTTCAGAATTCATGTATGGGGAGAACACGAGCGGAAATAGATGATATCAAATGGTCTGCGGATGTTGGTTTCGATATAGTTGAGTATTGTTATGGTGTTATTCAGAAAGTTTTGTGGATTGATGGAGTTGATAACGATCCAAATTCTGTTATAACCTAGGAATTTTGTGTAGCGACGCGGTTGTCAATGGAGAAGAAAGACGGCAGTAGGGAGTGGATAGAGTGCATTTCAGAGTTTTTCAAAGGTCGTTGGAATCGCATGGATATATTATGCTAAGATAAATGAAATTGCGGTGTCTAGATCCAATTTCCGGGATCAAAAAGGTATGATCGTTGCTTATGGGCTATCGGAAGTTGGACGTTCTGCTTTAAGACGCAAGACTACTTTCCTGCTTGGGCATAATGAATGAATCTCTGTATTATTAAGAATGTATCAATTTCATGTTTAACATACATAAAGTGGTACAACCTAGAATAACTAGAACAATTTAGGTCAAATTTCAAATTTCAAATTCCAAATAAATTGAGTAATTTCAAATTCAATACATATTTCAAATTTCAAATTCATGTTTACCATAAATATACTTTTCACATACAATACCTTATACTTTTAAGAAGACTTTGTGACTGTTACCCACGTTATGATGTGATATAGTCAATGAATGTGATATAACAAATAATTGGGGTTTATTGTTCTTCGTATTTCGAAGTATTTTTAGTTGTTCTTAATTTGGGTATCCAAATAATTGGTCTTAATTGTTCGTAGTATTTCTTGTTGTTCATACTGTTTCTAGTAAAACCAAAGCATATTTGTTCACAGTATCTCTAGTATTTCAACATTCACAATAACTTCAATTGATAACCAAAGCATAGTTGTTCATAGTATCTATAGTATTTCAACTTTCACAAATAACTTCAAAAAAAATCAAAGCATAGATGTTCTAAGTATCTCTACTATCACAATAACTTCAAATAATATCTAAACGAATCATTACATAGTTTTTCATTGTGGCCAATTAAAAACTTTCCTCAAAATCACATGCCAGAAATAAAAGGACTGTATGATCCAGAAACACCGATCACACATTGGACTTCCTCTTCCTCCTTTAACTCTCTCATCGAAATCATTAACATAATACAATTCAGTGTAAGGAGCACACTCATAACAACAGAGGGGAGTGGTACTGATTAGATAGAGTTTTTCTTGGAACAATGGTGGAGCCACCACTCCCCAAGCAAAATTGTTCCCTGCTTCATTGATCTTCCTCCGTGTTTGGGTATAGAAATCCCTACTAAGATTATTTATGAGTGGAGAATCACTTACGGAAAGTCATTATTCTCTGTATCGTTGCGTAAGTGTATTTAGCCAAATTGTAGCCTTTTTCAGCCACAACTCTGATCTCCTCCAAACCTTCTTCCAACTGACCGTTGCAGAAGTAGTCCTACATACCTCTCATGAAAATTGAGGATGGATTTCCAAGCTCCAAACACTGAAGCCTGAACTCAGTGAGTTGAGGGAGAGGGACGTACCAGTCCTGGTCTGTCATGGGGAACAAATCCATTTCCTTAAAGAAGACCTCTTCCTCGATCACATTCTTGAAGGTCTTGCATGTCACTTTTGCTTTATTAATATCTCTGAAGGAATTGCAAACGACGAGCAAGAGGATGTTGTGGAGTAGTTATTGAGGAAAATCAAGGAGTTTCATGCGAGGAGGATCCGGAGTTTGATCTACTTGAGTTTGATACCTTCAAAAATTGGATCTACTTGAGTTTGATCTGCTAGAGCTTGCTCCCTTCAAAAATTTCTTCATCTTCGGACAGTTTTCCAAGTTATTGTTTTATAGTGGAACGGTGGACAGTTAGAGTTCTTAAACTGATGTGATCTTTGGAGGGAGAAGATGACTCTTCGAAGTTATTATCTTAAAGTTATGAGATTGACGTGTCTTACAGTGGACGTTTGGGTTTCCTATTATTAAGGGAAAGAACATTGATAATTCAATCCCTGATTTGTAAAATCTTAATCATTGTAATTACTCATATTATAATCCATGTAATTGCTCTGTTTATGATCCTGTAATTACTCTTGTAATCATCCTCTCTTTGTATAAATATGTGCTCAGCACAGAGGTGAAATACACAATTCATTCATACATATCTTACATGGTATCAGAGTAAAGAAAAGATACCTAGACCTATAATGTTTTTTTCCTCTCACCTTTTTCTTTTAGTTGATCATCTCTTGTTTTCACTTTCTAATCTCTCAATCATTCTCTATTCTCTATAACTTTTCTTTCTTTCCACTCTGCTCCTCAGCATGTCAACCTCTGACAACAGCTCTCCCCTTGCCGGTGTCACCACCTCTGTCGAAACTGTTCTTCCCAACTCTTCTCTTCTCAACATCAACATGTCTAACGTCAACAAACTGTCATCTTCTAACTACCTTATGTGAAGTCATCAGGTTCATGCTCTCTTAGATGGATATGAATTGGCCTCTTACCTTGATGAATCTGTCACACGACCAGCACCAACAATAACCACTAATGGTGTAACAACCACAAATCTAGACTTTACCTTATTGAAGCGTCAAGATAAGTTGATC
This sequence comes from Eutrema japonicum, assembly GCA_030161315.1. Lineage (NCBI taxonomy): Eukaryota > Viridiplantae > Streptophyta > Magnoliopsida > Brassicales > Brassicaceae > Eutrema > Eutrema japonicum. The sequence continues at coordinate 33,740,561 of BSQW01000007.1, read as the reverse complement.
TATAGCACTCTCCTTGGCGTTATCTCATAATCCATTCAGCCGCTTGTGTCCCTAGCCTCTACTGCTGCAGAAGTTTGGACCACTCTTTCTTCTACCTATGTCAAACCTAGCCGAGGCCACATCAAACAACTTCAACATCAGCTGAAGCAATGGAACAAAGACACAAAGACGATCAATGAATATTTTCAAGGCCTCACAACAAGGTTTGATCAACTTGCTTTACTAGGGAAAGTAATTGATCATGAAGATAAGATTGATTACATTCTCCAAGGCTTACCAGAAGACTACAAACCTGTGATCGATCAAATCGAAGGTTGTGATGTTCCGCCGTCTCAAATAGAGCTTCATGAAACGTTAATCAATCATGAAGCTAAGTTGATGTCCTCTTCTCCAGCGTCTTCTCTCCCCATTACCGCCAACTATGCTGCGAACCTCTATCGTCCTCAACAAAAGCACACTCAGCGTTCTAGCCAGTCTTGGAACAGCTCAGCAAACAACAATCAACATCAGAATAACCACCAACGCAGTGTCCGACCTTACCTTGGACGCTGCCAAATCTGTGGTGTGCAAGGACATTCAGCCAAGCGTTGCATTCAACTTCAAGCCTTTCAACAGTCCTCCCATCGTCCGTTGCTGCAAACTCCTCCATATCCACCTAGGTCTTGGACTCCTCGTGCTAACATTGCCACAACATCAACTGTTCAGCCTTGGATTCTTGACACTGGTGCGACCCACCACATCACCTCCGACTTGAGTAATTGATCTCTCCATCATCCATATAATGGAGGAGAAGAGGTTCTCATTGGTGATGGCAGTGGTCTCGCGATCACACACACGGGTTTTTCCTCTCTTCCTTCCCCCTCTAAACCTCTCTCTCTTTCAAATGTTCTCTATGTTCATAATATACAGAAAATCTAGTTTATGTGTATCGTCTTTGTAATATTAATCGAGTTTCCGTGGAATTTTTCCCGGCTCATTTTTAGGTGAAAGATCCGAACTCGGGGGCCCCATTACTCCAAGGTCGTACCAATGAGGAACTCTATGAATGGCCAATCTCAAAATCTGCAGCAGCTTCCTACTTTGCATCTCCATCCAACAAACCATCAATTGCGGATTGGCATTCAAGACTTGGCCATCCGTCTTTACCAATTCTCAAAACTATTATTTCAAAATTTTCTTTACCTTTTTCTGAATCTCTATCTAAACCTATGTCCTGTGTTGATTGTCTTTCAAATAAAAGCCATAAATTGCCCTTTCCTCAAACCTCTATCTCTTCCACTCGACCTCTCCAATAACTTTTCACTGATCTCTGGACTTCTCCTGCCATTTCTGTTGACCACTATAAACATTATCTGATTATTATGGATCACTTCACACGTTACACCTGGTTTTACCCTCTCAAACTCAAATCTCATGTCAAAGAAACCTTCATTCGTTTTAAAGCTCTCACTGAAAACATATTCCAAACCAAAATTGGAACACTCTTTTCTGATAATGGAGGCGAATTTATCGCTCTTCGAGACATTCTCTCTTCTTCTGGTATCTCACATCCCCTCCCCACACTCCTGAACATAACGGATCGGACTATCTGAGCGCCGTCACCGCCACATAGTCGAAACATGCCTTTCACTTCTCTATCATGCAAGAATTCCAAACACATACTGGTCATATGCCTTTTTCCACTGCAGTCTATCTCATTAATAGAATGCCTAACACCTATTCTATCTCTCTCTTCCCCATATCACCTCCTTTTTCAAACCGAGCCAAAGTATTCCAAATTGAAAATCTTTGGTTGCCAATGTTTTCCCTGGCTAAGACCATATCGATCTCATAAACTCGAGATCATATCCACTCCTTGTGTGTTCTTAGGGTATTCTTTAACCCAAAATGCTTACCTATGTCTCGATCCTTCATCAAATCGCATTTCTGTCTCTCGCCATGTCCGCTTCGATGAGCAAAGCTTCCCCTTTCAACATCTATCTCACTCTACCACCGCTGCTGCAGATAAAATTACTGAATGGGTGCCATCATTCTCCGTTATTTCGAAGCCAATCTTACCATCCTCATCACACATGCCCTCGAGCTCAGAGATTTCACCATCACCGCCAATCACTGTCATCTCACCAACCACCGCTGCTCCATCATCATCTCCAATGTTGCCGCAACACACAACCATCACAACGCCAACATCAGCTCTATCGCCGCCGTCTGAGCCCATCATCCTCGAGCGACTAGAAATATTTTCATAAAATCTGCCGCCGCCTCCGACAATAACACCATAAGTAGCCACTGCATCGAAGACAGCTCACACCGCCGAAGCTTAATCATTCCGTCTTGCCACCGCTACAACATATGCTCCTCTCGCCGCCGCTCCATCATTCATCTCCACTCCGTTAGTCACCGCCACCACATCTCCTCCACTCACCGTTGCCACCGCTCCGTCAGTCCCCGCCACCGCATCTCCGTCAATCACCGCTGTCGCTGCTTCATCAGTCACCACCGCCGCCTCTCCATCAATAACCGCTGACTCTGCGTCCTCCCCTTCGTCGCAACAAAAATATTTGTCCTCATCACAAGAACAACAACAAAACGACAATGCTTTGTCTTCTTCACCATCGTGGGCCCAAGCCCATTCATCTCCAAACCAAAATATCCAAACCCATGAACCAAATTCCCTAAACCAGCCCATTTCACACCTAAACCCAACAACATCATCTTCTCAAAATTGCCTTTCTCCTCCTCCGAACGTGCAAACCCGTACCATCACAAATACTCCATTACAGACCACCACAAATTTTCCACCACTAACCACTGAAAATACTCACAACATGACTACTCGAGCCAAAAAAGGTATATCTAAACCAAACTCAAATTATGCCCTCACAATTTCCAGCCCTAAACACCTTGAAACAATCCCTAAAACCGTAGCTCAAGCCCTTGCCGACCCACGATGGAGAAAAGCTATGTCAGAAGAATTCAATTCTATTATACGTATATGCAACAACACATGGTCACTCGAAGCTCCTACTGCCAATCAAAATGTCGTGAGTTGTAGATGGATTTTTACAATCAAATATAACCCCGACCGTTCCGTTCGACGATATAAGGCTCGACTTGTGGCGAAAGGCTACACTCAACAACCTGGCATCAATTACACTGAAACATTCAGTCCCGTGATAAAATCCACAATAATTCGCCTTGTTCCGGATATTGCGGATAGTCGCGATTGGCCAATCAAGCAATTAGACGTTAATAATGCCTTTCTCCAAGGTACTTTAACTGAAGAAGTCTACACTACTCATCCTCATGGATTCATTGATAACCTCATCATGTTTGTCGGTTACACAAAGCTCTATACGGCCTCAAGCAAGCGCCTCGCGCATGATATTTAGAATTAAGCAATTATCTCCTTGCATCTAGTTTTAAGAATTCTCTTGCAGATACGTCACTTTTCATACTCAACTGTGGCTCAAGTCTCGTCTACATTCTCATCTATGTTGATGATATTATCATCACAGGCAACAATCCCGACCTTCTCCAACAGACACTCACGGCTCTAGCTACTCGATTCTCTGTTAATTTATGCTCTTGGCCTCGAAGATCTCAACTACTTCCTCGACATTGAAGCGCATCGCACAACAGCAGGCTTACATCTCACACAGCGTCGTTACATCCTTGATCTCCTCACTCGGTGTAATATGTTGGATGCCAAACCTGTCACAATACCTATGGCGACAACACCAAAACTCACGCTCTGTTCTGGCTCGCCGTTACCAGATCCCACCGAGTATCGTGCTACCATTGGAAGTCTACAATATATGTCTTTCACAAGACCGGATATCTCTTATGCCATCAACTGTTTATCTCAGTTTATGCACGCTCCAACCACAGATCATTGGCAAGCTACTAAACGGGTATTACGATATCTTGCTGGCACAAGCTCTCACGGACTATTCTACAGCAAAGACAATCATAGTTTGCTCCATGCTTTCTCCGATGCTGACTGGGCCGGCGACACAGACGATTTTGTGTCCATTAATGCTTACATCGTCTACCTCGACAAACATCCAATTTCATGGTCATCGAAAAAGCAAAAAGGTGTGGCCCGTTCTTCGACCGAGGCTGAATACATGCCAGTTGCAAATACATCATCTGAAGTTCGTTGGATCTGCTCGTTTCTTACTGAATTGGGTATTGCTATTAAATCTCCTACTGTCATATATTGTGATAATGTCGGCATAACTTATCTTTGTGCGAACCCGGTTTTTTATTCTCATATGAAACATTTGGCCCTCGACTACCATTTTATTCGCAACCAGATTACCTCTGGTACGTTACGCGTATCTCATGTTTCGTCCAAAGATCAACTCGCCGATGCTTTGACAAAACCTTTGGCTCGGGAGACGTTTTCCAATCTCTCTTCTAAGATTGGAGTATCCAAAGCTCCTCCATCTTGAGGGGGCATATTAAGGGAAAGAGCATTAATAATTTAATCCCTGATTTGTCTCATTTCAATCACTGTAATTACTCATATTATAATCCTTGTAATTGCTATGTTTATGATCATGTAATTACTCTTGTAATCATCCTCTCTTTGTATAAATATGAGCTCAACACAGAGGTGAAATACACAATTCATTCATACATATCTTACACCTATTTGCAACGGATGGACACGATTGAGGTTCTTAACGTCATCTTTGGAAAAAATAACTCTTCGAAGGGAAGTTACTATCTTAAATTAATTCGATTTGACTCTTAGTCTTTGGAGAAAATAATTTCATTAATACTCAAATACAATATAAGGAGCACAAATACAATATTTAATGCATCTTCATTTAATGAGTTAGTGTCTACTGTGTCATTATTTTCAAATATTACCAGTAATACAACAAACTACAGTATTTATTTGACACGATTTAATGCATCTAAAATATAGTTGTTCTTAATATTATCAGTAATACAACATAACAACAATACTAACATATAATTGTCCCTTAACAAAACCAGCAATACCAAAACCATAATTAGAAATCTCTTGCATTAACATAACCCGATTTTTTGGAAAAATTCAATAAAAATACCCCAACTTTATTCCGATAAACGTTTTAATACCCGAACTATTTTTGTACCCAATAAAATACCCAAATTATTTTTTTTGCCCATTTTAAATCTCCAACTGTGAATCGTGTGTCCATTTTACAATATCTCCGTTAACATATATATATATGGACCTATATACGGTTTGAAATATAATTATATTTAATAATAAAATATTAAAAAATAAATAAAAATTACATTAAATTTTCAAAAAATCAAAACAATTCTGAAAAAAAATCAAAACAAATTCCAAAAAAATCTAAAGTTAAGAAACAATAATTTTAAATTTTAAATAAAAATATATTATATTTAATATTTTGAATTTTGAACTAAAATTTTTAAAAAACTCAACAAATCCAAAAATCCAAACAAATTCTCAAAAATTTATAAAATTTCAAAAATCCATGAATAACACATCACAGTTAAAAAAAAACCTTAACAAATATTATTGATCTTCGTTAGTTTATACAAATAAATATTATTGTTTATTATTATTTTTGGTTGGTCATATATTTTACGTTGTAGTTATATTTGTGTTCGAATTATTATCGATAACAAATTTAATAATCTAACTAATATGATTATTTGATGAAATCTCTTGTGCGGACTAAACAGCTAGTATATATAAAAAATGTTAGACTCTCTTGTGTGGCTTTTTGAATTTTTATATTTTTTTGAGAATTTATTTGGATTTTTGTATTTTTTGAGTTTTTAGAAATTTTCACTTCGAAAATTCAAAAGGTAAAATATAATATATTTTATTTAAAATTTAAAATTGTTGTTTCTTATCTTTAGATTTTTTTGTATTTTTTTGATATTTTCAGAATTTTTTTCGATTTTTTTGAAAATTTAAAGTAATTTTTTTTATTTTTAATATCTATTATTAAATATAATTATATTTCAAATCGTGTATAGATTCGTATATATCTGTTAACGGAGATGTTGTAAAATGAACACACGGTTCACAGTTGGAGATTTAAAATGGGCTAAACAAATAATTTGGATATTTTATTAGGTACAAAAATAGTTCGGGTATTAAAAAACTTAATTATCGGAATAAAGTGTTGAGGTATTTTTATGGAATTTTCCCAATTTGTTTTACCAAATTCCTTCACAATCGCATCATCATAAATCTCATGCATTAGTAATCCCAATATTCCTTAGTTGTCCCATTATTCTTTAGTAGTCCCAATGTTTCTCATGTGTCTCAATATTACTTAGTTGTCCCAATGAGACTCAGATCTTTTTTTTTTTCAAAATTGTTAGAAGAAAAATATTATCAGAAAATCATATTAAAACTACACCGATCCGATTCCACCGTATTTCGACTATACCCGATCCAAATCGTGGTTGGGCTGTAATTATGGAGACTTTAATTGGTTTTTTGGATTTTTACCAATTTTTGTAATTAAAAAAATTGATTATTATAGGAGGAGTATTTGAGAATATCTTCGAACGAAAGAGAGCATTTCAGCAATTAGTCCCAAATCAAACTCGGACCGAAAGATGGTGCATACAAAAAATCCAACTGTCAAATCTGACCGAAGGTGAAGACATGCTTCCTCTAGTTATGAAATCTACAAAGAACCCAAGTGACATCGGAAATCCGACCGAAGAAGCGTCCAATCGATTATGAAAAAACGGAGTCATTTGGTTAGCATTCAACAATATGTATTTGCACAACTTAGTATGACTCGGTATAACTAGTCTGGTTTTGTAAGTTAGAAATTCTTGAAACAAAAATGTACAATTTAGTAGGACTTGGTATAAGTAATCATGTCTGAGAGAAGAGTAGAAGAAATCATGTTGATCAAAAATATTGCAGTCAATGCACAATCTCCCCAAAAAAACAGAGGAACCTGAGATTGGAACATCAAGGATCGAGCAACATTGAGAATATGTTGATGCTTTCTCTCGACCACTGAGTTTTGTTCAGATGTTTTTGGGCATGAATGAAAAGATATGATCCCTTTCTCTATGTATAAGTCTGTAAATCGTAACTCAAGTGCATTGTATGACCTTACTGATTTGACTTTGGTGTTGTATTGAGTTTCAAATTGTTGAATGAAATCATGGAATATTTGTAGAACATCAGATTTTTCTCTTAACAAATAAATCCATGTTGCTTTTGAGTGATCATCAACTATTGTCAAAAAATACATATAACCATCAATAGTCTCCATACAAAAGGGACCCCATATTTCGATATGTAGCAACTCAAAGTTGTAGTTACAAATATTGTTTGAGGAAGAGTAGGACAACTTCTTCTGTTTTGCCAAATGACAAATGTGACAGTAAATTGATCCTTTATTCTTATAAGTAGAAATTCCCAAAGCCTTGGATATAATGTCAAGTCTTGAGAAAGAGGGATGACCCAGACGCTTGTGCCACAAATTGAGATTAGGTAATGCATTAACTGAAACAGATGAACTTGAAGTTTCCAGCTCATATAGATTCCCAATATGTCTACCCTGACCAATCTTCGACTCCTTAGTAAGATCATGTATTTCAAAAGAGGAAGGACCAAAGATCACTCTGGAGTTAAGATCAGTAGTTAGAGAACTAATGCTGAGAAGATTCAATCTAAATTCTGGTATAAACATAACATTCTGGAGTTGAATGTCTTTGTTTATTTGAATTTTCCCAATTCCATTGATCTTGACAATAGATCATTTAGGTAGATTCACAAAGCTCACAATGGAAGAATTCAATGAACTAAAAAGATTCTTGTCATAAGAGACATGGTGTATTGCACCATACTCAATTACCCAAGTCTGAGTACAAAGACTTTGTTGGGAAACTGTGAGAATACCAACAAAACAAAAAGTGGAAAGGGAAAATGATATACCATAAGCATTTTCAGCATGAGATGTGCCGGCCTCAGTGTGATGAGTAGAAGGTTGAGTCTGAAGCTTAAAAATGAATAAAGCTATGAAGTTATGTATCTGATCTTTAGACATGTTTCCAAGTAGTCCATCAAAACTATTTGGTGTAGTGTCAGACATCGTAACCTGAGCAGCAACTTTAGGCTTCTGAAACTTTTCAGGAAGTTTCCCTTTTGGTGTAAAACCAGGAGGAAATACATGTTGCTTGTAACATATGTCTACTATGTGGCCAACCTTGTTACAGAATGAACAAATGGGACGACCTTTGTTTAGACCATTCTGAACATAACAAATAGCATTAGAAGATTCAGTAATTTCAGACACTTGAAAACCAGCTGGAGGAGAGACAACATTAGAGAATCTCTTTTAGTTCTCATCTTGATCAAGCATGTTGTAAACCTCAGCTAGTGTTGGTAAGACTTTCTTCATAATGATTTGTCTTCTGATAATAGCATATGACTCATTTAGTCCAGCTAAGAATTTGACAATGCGAGCTCTCTCTGCCTTCAATTGCAGACTAGCAGCTTTACCGCAAGTACATGAATCATTAGGCTCTTCAGAACTATCCAAGTTACTCCACAACGTCTTTAAAGTGGTAAAGTATTCAGAAAGAGACATAGTCCCCTGCCTTAGATCTTGTATTTCTTGAGTCAAATTGAAAGTCTATGGTAAATTTGTCATATGGAAACGACCATAAAGATCTTTCCAGATATCAGTAGCATCATTTAAGCAAAGAATACTCTGATAAATTTGAGGAGATATAATTTAGCAACCATGACTTCACCATACTATTGCATCTTAGACCATATCCGAAAACTAGATTATGATTCATCAGGACGAGGTAACGAACCATCTATGAATCCAATTTTTTTCTTAGCATCTAGAGCGGTTCTCATAGCAGCATCCCAATCATCATAGTTTGTTCCATCTAGACGAAGAGAAATGAGTTGCAAACATGGATGATCGGAGCTGTGCATATGAAATGGAGAGTGGATCGAGTCGAGCGATTCCGTTGTCATGATGGTTCGAGAAGCTCGCGAATCTCGAGTAACCAGAGAGGATTTCACCGGAGAAGCAGGCGTCAGAGCAGGATTTGTTAGGACGGTGACTCGAGTAGATCGACGAGGTAGATTCTTCACAGCCACCATCGAATATATGAAATTGATCGGTGAAAAACTCCAATCCAGCTTGGAAATGCGGAAAAAAAAAAATTAAGCTCAATGACTCTGATACTATATTAGAGAAGATAGATCCACAAGATCGTAAGCTTGAAGAAGAAGTTTGTTGAGAAATGAAAGTTTGTTTTATTTCTGTTAATCACAAATGTTGACTATACAATTGCTTATATACTATACAATAGATTAAACCGGTCTTAATCAATCTAAACCAACCCGGTATACTCCAATACACATGTTTTACAAACTACACATGGTCAATGCATTCCCATTATAAAGCAAGTAAGCAACATCACAGACCATTAATCAAACATCATACGAAACAAGTACTTAAACCAGTTTAAACCGAATTTAATATTTAACACATCGTAAATGAATCATAAAATCATAAAATTAAAGATGGTTTGAATTGAACCAAACTTTAATCAGAAATAAATCATAACTAAATCAAACCAATCCGGATTAGAAATTAAATTGAATAAAATCCGGTTTAAACTAAATAAATCTAGGTTTAATCAAATTAAATCGGGCTTCGTCCTCTAACCAAAAATGACCCATACTTAAACAAGATTAAACTCTCATGAATAAGGAATCAAACTCTATTAAGACCTAGATCTAACCATGCACAAGTAGTCATTGGCTCTATTTGGTAATATGAGAAAAAAAAAATTAGAAAGGCCTCAAAAGTGGGTAGTCTTCAAGTAGTTCTGTTTCTGTCAGAGCCTCCTTCTCGTCCTGTGGTGTCCACAGTACTTCTACTGCCTGCAACATTTCATTTTACATCTTTAATTTGCAAGACTAAACTGTTTCCAAAGATTATGCAAACTTACGGATACAGATATCATACCAATATTTTGTTTCTCTGTATCGACCCGACCTTCTGTAAAGCTTCCTTCAGATCCCCAATGCTGTTCATTGGTTGCAGTTTCTGTATACCCTTTGCAGCCACCAAGATCGTTACCTGAACCATGTACAACACTTCATGTTAAACAATTATTAAACTCAAAGTACAATAACCTATAATGTTACCCTTCCTTGCAAACATAAACTTGTTTAACAATTTGACACAACCCTCAACCAAAAGCGAGTTTTTTTGTTATGCAAATCATTCAGTGGTTTTCCTTTTGGGGGACATCCTATCTTACTAAAAGTACAACTGGGAGTTTTTGATACGTGTACCACAATATATTCATTGGTGAAACCGTTAGCTGTCCGAATCTTCGAGCTTTGTCTCTTTATGCTATTAACGTTAACAAGCGTCTCCTCATCGAATTTTCCGCGTTCTTTAATGGAGAGTTGATTAAATTGATTCTCTCCCTCTTCTGCATTATGTTTCACATCCACCTGAAAGTACATGATACACACATAGTGGTTAGTTTCTGCGTCCATGTTCACTGAATGATCCAAGAATTACTAGCCCAAGTGATGAACCAGGCTCAAATGGTGAAAAAACCAGTGGACTAACTGATGAATAACAAGAGATGCAATAGTCCGGGTGCCTCAGCAAAGCCAATGTTGCCTCTGTAAGACACACCAAAATGAGTCGCAAGAGAAAGTTTACAACATTGTTTATACATGAAAAATAGAAACATCAATTAACCAAACGCAATAAAATCTTTAATACCGGAAATCTCTGAACTGAGAATACAATACTGAGCCTGAAAATAATATGCAAGCAATGATAAATATTTTATACATGTCGTGAAACTGTCGAACTGAAACCTCAAGCTTTTACATAGCCTAAGCATAATGAAAGTCACATCAAAAAATTTCACCAGATATTGCGAACACCAATATTTAATAAATCCACAATGTTATGCTAAAGCCATATAACTAGCTTAGAGTTCTAACTGATGGTCCTATCTCGGAAATTATAATTCAAGAACACATTCGGAAAAACCACTCAGAAAAAAAATAGTGCCACAAGTAATACAGTCAAAAGGTGCAAAAAAAATACACATCTTGATTCTAAAAACATAAAGAAAAACTCTTCATTGTAGTTCAGACCCTCCACTGTGGCAAAACAGATGAGATACAGCGAGGAATAGACCGGTTAAAACATAGCTCAGACCCTTCACTGTGGATGTATCTGCACTTTCAGCAAGGCGGTTGAAATCTTGTTGTAGGGTCCTCCCAGAACCTAGCAACCCGACCTGAGAGGACACGAATACAAATAAACGAATTTAAATGAAATATAACCAAATTCTCAATCTCATGCTCTAACAATAGCTAGCTAATAGCTTTCCAATGAATTACACGCGTATAAAAGCCTTAACAAAGCTACAGTATAACTTCTATGGCTAAATGATCTGCTTATGCATCTTTAAGGTTTAAAAAAAAAAAACTCTTTGTTGCAATCTAATCATCATCTGTCTTCTGAATAGTGACATCTAAGCATTCCTACTAAACCCTTTCCTAAAAAAAACAAAAAATCCCGACGAGCATAAAGAACTAGGGTTAGGGTTCGGGTTCGGGTTCTCCCAGAGCATAAAGAACTTCGAGGAAATATTCAAAATAAACTGAAAGAACCAATTCTTGCTGATTGAGTGGTTGAAAGACTCATCCCGAGATTCCGGGATTCAAGATTTAGGGTTCGAGTCCTCCTATTGTGATTTAAATCTTGATGTCTTCAGTGGTAAGAATACTCAGAGTTCCACAAGCTCCGGGTTATTAGGAGCTCCGATTATAAAAATAATAAAAATAAACAGCAGAGGTCACTTGTAGTTTAAGGACGCTAGTTTTCCCAGTATCGGTTAAATTGCCATCCTGTGAACTGTCTGAGAAGAATCTAGCAACCAAAACGCTCAAAACAAACATCGGCAACATAATGAAGAACAAAATTGAAAAGAACGGATCCAATGTTCCCTCCGAGTATGAATAGCTAGGTTTTGGCTCAGAATACGAAGCCGAGTACGAAGGCGAAGAATACGTTTTAGAATAGGAAGAAGAGCTACTAGACCGTGACGGAGTCGAGTACGAAGGCGTAGAGTACGTGTCAGAAGAGGACCCCGACGAGAAGGAGCTACCACCGATCCTACCACCAGACCTAGCCAAGGCAGAATTGGGATCATAGAACAAAAACAGACCGAGCAAAACCGCGGCTACTGCAGGTTTCTTTAGAGAATCTAGCGTTTTCTTGATCTGAATCAAGATTTGATCAAACGAGTTGTTCCATATCGGAGCAGGATCCGAATGGGAATTCGCGTCTGTATCCGCACATGACGATTGATTGTGTTTGCAGGCGATTTTGAGACGAATCAGATTTGATTTGCGTTGAGGTTTGGAGAAGAAAAGTGTACTAGGATGATGACGCTGATGCGCGTATGATGAGAAAGTAGGATTCCATTGAAACGGAGTCAATTTGAGTAAGGTAGAAGTAGCCGCCATGATCGATTGTTTGGTGGAATCGCTAGGGTTTATGATGTGTGATGATTATAATGAAGAATATTTGGAGGGAAATTTTTTTTCCAGTGGATATATATTGGAATATATGTATATATTTCATTTTCTCTAAAATAGATATCGTATATTTACTTTTCTAATTAGGTTTTGAATGAGATTCAATCTCTAGCGATGTATATATATATATATATTCGACCTTGTGGTCTATTCAATCCAACTTAAATCATTCGGTAATTCACGTTTTGTTATGGTATTAGAGTCAACGATCTGAAACCTAAAATTACTGATTTCTTGAAGAAAGCCTCTCGGCCTCTTCTTCCTTCTCTGTTAATTTTTTTTTTTCGGTTACCAAATTCTCTTACTCCAACGACGTACGCCTTTCGGCCTCTACTCGTTCTTTTTCTCTGTTTTCTCATCGAAAGCAGATATTCTTGGTTTGTGAAGCAAGTGATTGGGTTATTTTCGATTTCCGAAGATGGCTCTCGCGGCAACTTCTGATGAACCAAAACGAAGAATTATTTCTCCTTATAACTTAACTTCAGGCGACAATCCAGGAGCAGTGATTTCACAACCTTTCCTCAATGGGTTAAATTACGATGAATGGGCAATCAACTTACGAATGGCAATAAGCTCTCGGAAGAAGTTTGGCTTTCTCGACGACAGTATACCAAAACCAGCTGCTGGCTCTACTGATCTCGAAGATTGGACTGCGAATAATCATCTCCTTGTCGGCTGGATCCAGGCCCGGCCCAACAAAAATGGTGGTCCGAGACTAAGAAACAAAATGTGGGCCTTTGTAAAATGTATAAAATAAAGTTTTAAGACATAATTCCAATTTAATTTGAAAACCATTGAAAAAAAAAGAAATAAAATAATTTGATATAAAAAATGATAAGTATAAAAAAATTTTGGTGGTCTTATAAAAAATGGAAACATCAATTTTGTGACCCATTAAAAACTAATAAAGAGGGTGGTCCAAGGCCTTGGCCTAACCTGCCTAGCCTCTGGGCCGGGCCTGGCTGGATCTAACAAACTATTGAACCAAAAATTCGATCGTCTCTTTCTACTCAAGAAATCGCTAAAGACTTGTGGGATATCATTAAGAAACGGTTCTCTATCAAAAGTGGTGCTCGTCTCCAACAATTTCGGAATTCACTTGCTACATGTAAGCAGAACGGATCGCCGGTTAATGATTACTTTGGTAGATTAACCAAAATCTAGGATGGAATTGCAGAGTGTCTGAACTCTATAAACGTTGCAGTTGTGGAAAGTGCGAATGCGACCTCAATACAGCACACAAAAAAGAGGTTGAAACTCTTCGTGTGCACGATTTTCTCTCGGGATTTGATGACTCCATCCATGGTGTTATTCGTTCCCAGCTCTGTGCAATCACTCCTTTACCCTTGATAGTGTTTAGCAAACAATAGTTCATAATGAAACTATCCGGTCTACTATGTCCAATGAAGCAGCTATCATGAGCTTTGCTTCTCAAGCCTCTTCGTATCATCCTCCTCAGAATTATGCGGTTGTCTTCACTCGAGATGTTTCTCGACATAGTGGAATTGACAATATCAGTTCACGCACTGGACCAGGCAATCGAGACCCGTATCGCCTCTGTAAAGTTTGTGGTCGTAAAGGACATGAAGCGTCTTCTTGTTTCCAGGTGGTTGGTTATCCAAATTGGTACGATGACAAATCACGCAACAAATCTACTCCGATGGGTCATGGTCGAGGTACTACATCACGGGCTAATTATACCCAAATCGTCAATGCAAACTCAGCTAAGGTGAGCTCGAATGTGGCTATTTCAAACAGTGATCGTCAAGGTTTGAGCGGACTTACGGACAATCAATGGCAAATAATTCAACAAGTGATTACTAGGGATCAACAGAAAGAACGGCTAAATGGTAAGATCGATACTGATTTTTGGATTTTAGATACTGGCACTACAAGAAAACACAGTTTTTATGACTAAAAAAAATAGTCGCAAATATTTGGTCGCTAAATAAAGTGATCGCAAAACAGTTTCTAAATTGCGACTAATATGTAACTCCTACTATCAGTCGCAATTTAGAAACTGATGTGTGACTCCCACTATCAGTCGTAATTTAGAGACTGATTTGTGACTACTAGTAAAAAAAATTAAAAAAAAAAAAATTTAAAATTCCATAAATCTGATTCAATATCCCAAACAAATGCTGAATTTCAAATCTTTTATAGCAAGAATCTTATATTCAAATTAGTCAAACATGTAACAAAAGATCCCAAACATATATATATATATATTACACAAAGAAAATCAAAAATATCAAAGAAGCTACTAAGTTACTTTTTAAGATGAAGGAGAGGTTGAATCTTGGCGATGATGCCCACTTCCACGATCCTGAAGAACAGCACTTGAGCTAGCTTGGCTCCCCATATTGTTGTTCCTGCGGCTTGAACTGCTGTTACATCCGAATATAGTAGCATTCCAAGAATCCCTGCCATGGTAAGCTGATTGCCAAATAAAAAAAAGAGTTGAAATTTTGTCCAATAAAATATTCAGTAATTGAAAGACAAAGGAGGAAAAACCGTAGTACATTCTTACCTTCCTTTGAGAAAATACATAAGCACATAACCAAGTGATACCAAATCATCCCTTCGACTTTGTTCTGTTCAAACACCAGCAAATAATTAAACCAAAAATACAAAAAATATATAATACCACAGAATAACACCCCTACCAAATCCAAGGTGAGTGTTGACACTTGCGAACCGAGCTGTCCCAATGAGATTTTTTTTTTCTCTGTCACAAAAATTGATCTTTCCTTTTGAGTTTACGGAAATCAGAATGCAAAAATGCAGATCCTTGAGTAAGGATAAAGGAAACAGAGAAACATGGCATATTCTTACCAGTAAGGAATGTGCTGGTGAGTCTTAAGGTCTCTGTATTTCTTTCCTAATCCGAAATCAATATTATACACCTGAAATATTGCGGGAATCTCAGAAGGTTGATGCAGAAACCACCATCACAATTACATATGATGTAAAAGCATTTATATGGCTAAGCACAAGTTTTTTTAATAAAGATAGATTTAAGAACCTGATTTGCTTTGCGTCCAAGGCCCATTAAAAAATAATCAGGCTATATATCACGGTGAAGGAAACCTCGAGTATGCATATATTCAACCCTATTAAGCTGAAACGTAAACAGAGAAAACAATACTCCATTAGGAACAAATTCATAAAGTTCAGCGAACAGAAGAACTGAAAACCAATTAGCAAGATAAATATACTCACTAATTGGTCGGCATGCATGAGAACAGTTTTCAAGGTGAGCTTCATGTTGCAGTAGTTAAACAAATCTTCAAGTCTATGACCTAGAAGGTCAATAACCATTACACTGTATTCACCGTCAACTCCAAACCACTTGAGGCTGCAATAGCAAACATCAATTAAGAAATCACCATTATCCACATTAAAGAGAAGCAAAATAGAGTTATGCATTTTCTAAAAGTCGAACTTTGGCAAATCTCCTCTTGTCAGTAACGAGAAAACCCAAGAATCAATCTCGAAAGCAAGTATCTCTAAAGTAAGCTTCAAAATACAGAGAAACAGTAATCCAATTAAAGGCAAAACAATCGGGAAAAAGCATTCAAAAGTTCATAACCAAAGAGCACACATTCATCTCCAATTCTAACACAAGAGAAATTTGTGAATAATGAAAAGGGAATTACCGAAGTGAGAGTAAGAATCGAAGTAGTAATAGGCGCTGGTGGTATCATCAGCGACATCGGTGCTCTATGCGGCGTCGCACATGGATTCATCTCTGCGGCGTCGCCCCAAACTCAGGTGAAGAAGATTCGGCATCCCCACGAAGGGGAGCGACGGAGGAAGAGGGTTGTGGAGAAGATGGATCTGTCAGGTTTGGTATTTGGGAAATCGAGAAAATAAACAGAGGGAAAAGTAGAAGACGATTAAGGAAGAAATTGTTTTTTTTTTTAAACAATTAAGGAAGAAATTGTTTTGGAGCAGAAGAAAAAAAACCTCAAGGGAGAAGAGGAAGAAGAAGAGTGGTGGGTTTGGTTTGAAACGGACGGAGCTGCAACAAGGGGAATAGCCAAGTCTGTCTCAGAGACGGTCGATTGGGCATTCTGGTGGCTCGGCGAGGACGGGAGCACGGGATCAGGATTTTCAGTCGGGAGAACCGGGGAAGAACGAAATTGAGAGAGAAGAGAAGAAAATACAATGAGCAGAAGAGAAGAAAATTGATAGGGTTTCGGAGATTGAGAGAGAACGAGGACTGAATTCGGAGATTGAGAGAGATAGGGTTTCAGAGATTGAGAGAGTGTCGACAATACAAGGGAAAAGAAAGAAGAGAAAGGAAATAAACTTTGCTTAGTAAATAAAGTTAGTCGCAAAAATCGGTCGCAAATAAGAAAAAAAGAGAGATAAGTTGCAGCGTTAATTTTTCATGAAATTTAAAATGGTCACGAATCATTCGCAAATTAGTGGATGTTTTAAGACGTATTTGTGACTTCTATTAAAATTGTTGAAAATATATTATGATAGTAATAAAGTAGTCACAAATTTGTGACTATTTTGTGACTATATTTTGTAAATCACAAATCTTTACCCTAAACCCTAAATTTTAAGAGCAATGAATGTGGAAATATGACTTTATAATCTTTCTTATTATAATTCTAAACTATAAATCTCTTTTTAAAGAGTAAACTAACATATTGTAACTAAATAATAAAAGATATAAATCTATCAAAATCGTTTCATGTGAATACACATGTAACATTTACTAAATGTGTTAGAAGATACAAACATAAATTTAAAATATTTGAAATTAAAAGTTTTTTTTCACTTTTATGATGATTCAATGTATATATTAGTTAAAATCAATGTAAAAACATATGAATGATCATATTTACAATTCAATATTGATGATTTTTTTAAAAAAATCAAGTGGAATTACTAAACGGTCGTAAATTTGGGACTTTTTTGTGACTACTATTAAAACAAATCTAGTGGAGTTGCTAAACGGTAACAAATTTGAGACAATTTTGTGACTACTTATACATGTTATAAGTAGAAACAAACATAAGTTTAGAATAATAAACGTTACAAGTTGTTTCCTCTAATATCATGATTCAATCTATATAATAGTTCAAATATATATAAAAACGTCTAAATTAACCTATTACAATTATATATTGATGAATTTCTTTAAAAAAATCGACTAGAGTGGCAAAACTGAAGCAAATCAGTCACAAATTTGTGACTACTTTTGCGACTACAAAGTAAGACTACAAATCAGTCCCAAATATGCGACTCATTTGTGACTACTATGTTTCGTCGTTAATTCCTTTTAAAAAAATCGACTGGAGTGGCAAAACCGAAACAAATCAGTCACAAATTTGGGACTACTTTTGCGACTACAAAGTCATACTACAAATCAGTCACAAATTAGCGACTCTTTTGTGACTCCTCTGTTTTGTCTTTAATTTGTGAATGTTTTGCCACTGCATTGCGAGTAGTCGCAAATTAGTCACACTTTCGTCTCAATTTTTTGCGACCAAAAAAAGAGTCACAAAAGCTGTGTTTTCTTGTAGTGTGGCACCACACACCACATGACCAGTCGCGTTGATCTCTTGGAAGATATTCGGGATATTACACCTATCTCGGTTCTTTTACCTGCTGGGGCGAATGTGTTGTCCACCAAACAGGGCACAATTCGACATACTCCCCATTTATCCCTTAAGAACGTTTATCTCATTGATGTTTTCACACCAATTTGATTTCTTTTGGTCAACTGGTTACCGATAATCACTTAGTTGGTCAACTAACCGATAAACTTCTGATTTTACAGGACTACACTTCGAGGATGCTAATTGGAGCGGGTGAACGAGAGAGAGAGGGGGACTATACCGGTTTCGCAGCATTGAGACAATGACATCATTGCTTACAAGTGCTAGTGGAGATTTATCTTTATGGCACCAACGTTTAGGACATCCGTCTCTGCGTGTAATTGGGATGGTTCCTGGCATTAGTAGTAGCTCTAGTCGTAGTGATTCCTTATTTCAAAATTGTGATGTGTGTTTACGAACTAAACAAACTCGGTAATGTTTTCCTGATTCTTCTAATAATGCAAAAGAGGTTTTTGATTTAATTCACTACGGCTTATGTGGGCCTTATCGTACTACAACTTTTTGTGGATCACGCTATTTTCTAACACTGGTTGATGATCACTCGCGTGTTGTCTAGTTGTATCTTCTGGGCGATAAGACGAAAGTGGCACAATAAATTCGAGAATTTATAGCTATGATTGAGCGTCAATTCTCTAAGAAGGTGAAAACTATACGGAGTGATAATGGAACTGAATTTCAATGTCTTACACAATTCTTCAAGGAACACAGAATTCTTCATGAGACCTCTTGTGTTTATACACCTCAACAGAATGTTCGAACTGAACGCAAGTATCGACACATCCTTAATGTGGCTCGTGCACTCCGTTTTTAAGCACATCTTCCTATAGAGTATTGGGGCGAATGTATATTTATTGCGGGTCATCTTATTAATCGAACAGTGGATATATTTGAAAAAGCTTAGATAATAACCAAAAAGAAAATTATAGAGGTTTTTTAATCGGTTTATACACCAAACCGGTTTATACTAATGAAATGAAATTCATATTTACGTGGAGATCAAACTAGAAAAAAGTCAAAAAAACTTTATAAATCAAAAGAAGAAATTATTTGAGAATGAGAAATTGTTTTTTATTTTTGGTTTGAAACAATGGTTATAAACCTAGTATTTAGTTAAATAAATAATTTAATCCGCGCTACAGTGCATAGTAATATTTTTTCTAAGCAATTGTTTTGACTTTTTTAAAACAATTGTTATGGCATTTTTCTGAATTTTAGAATATTTTTAACTAATGATTGTAGATAAAGCTGTCAAATCAGACTAACATGTTTACTTAATCTATTTTGCATTGTACTAAAATATAAACTTACACATACTCAAATAAAAATATAACAAACTATATATAGTTAACTTTTTAAAGAAAAAAAATCATATTATTTAATAACTTGACTAAATTATATATCTTTAAAACTAAAGACTAATATTTTAACTTGCGAGATCTGCTTTAATGGTCATTTTTAAATTAGAATCTTAATTCTTTTTATGACGGACTAACCCGCTTACTTAAGCTATTTTGCGGTTTGCAAAAAGAACTACAATCTTGCAATGGCCATGGCTGTCCACGTGACCATTTACAATGACGAAGTTGAATTGAAAATTAAACATTTGAACTTGTGTAGTGAGGGTGTTGATTTTGGGAGTTGAAATGAGGTGAATTAATTGATGTTGAATTACATCAATATGTTGAAAAATGAGAGCGGTGGGCAACACGGCGCCACGTGGACCAATCATATCCACATGAGGAGAGATACTTCTTTTTTTATTTTTATTTTTTTATATACCAAAATTCATTATTGTTGTACTTTATAAATAGATACTTATTTCATTAAATTTGAAAATTCACAAAAATGTCTTTTTAGAAATATATTGAAAGATAAATTATTTAAGTGATGGGTTAGGATGTTGAATTTTACTAAACAAAATCATTGTAGAATGTAAAAATTGAGTAGTGTTGAATTATTAGTTGGAAGAGAGAGAAAATGAAGTGGAGTTTTAAAAAGGTAAAAAGTAGAATGTTAAATTGAAAAACCATTGTGGATAGTTGCACCGCTTAATGACTCTGAGTTTGTGGTCATTCCACAAATTCTTTTAAAAAAAATTTAACTTTCTCGTGTCTAACTCTTTATAAAATTAGTGTAATACTTTTCAACTTTTGTTTTGATATATATTTAAAAAAAAAATTATAGAAAAATTATTGCAAAATCTCGAATGAATTTTTTCTTTGAATATATGTGGATTGCATATTGTTTGGGATAAATATGGTCCCTCCTACATAAGCGAATTATGTGTTGCCACATGTCGCCCATGGCTCTTTTGTAGGTACGACCCCCATGAGTCAAATTGGGAGCCCAAGCACCCCAAACTTTTGCACCGGGCCTTGGAATCTAAGGAACCAAGAGACCCGGCTAAGGCCACCTACCCCTGCACTACAAGAAAACACCATTTTTGCAACGAACGATATCGTTGTAAAATTGTTGCAAAACAGGGTTACCATCAGATTTGCGACGAAATAGAAATCGTCATTAACTGATCGTCGCAAACCACAAATTGTCGTAAAATCGTCGAGAAAGTACGAGGGACAAATATTTGTCGCGAAATCAACGGTAAATAATCGTAGTAAAATCGTCGTAAATTTTACATCGAAATTACGATGAATAGAAATACGTCGTAAGAACGGTGAAAATTCGAAGGTAAATATTTCATCGTTAATTCGATGGTAAATAATATTCGTCGTTAATTAGTTGCTAATTAATCATCATAAAGTCGTTGGTAATTTACGACGATTTATTATTCGTCGTAAATCGTCGCTAATAAATCGTCGTACAATCGTCGTAAAGTAACAACGATTTTACGACGATTTATATAATTCATATATATATATATATGATTTTTATTATTATTTTTATAATTTTAATTAATTTCGAAATTATAAAATGAAAATTTTAAAAATAATATATAATAATATTTTCTTACCAAAAATATTATATTTTCTTACAAAAAAAAAAAAAAAAATTAGAATTCGAAATCGTAATAATCTAAAGAATTATATCGTAATCGTCGAGATTCAAATCGTCTTCGGGACGTCTCGACGAACCGGATGTGCCCGCTGCTTGTGTCGCTGCTGCGTCTGCCTCTACTCGGCTTCGTTGCTTTTCCCGCAACATGGTCTACATTGCGGGGTTCCCTTCTGCCAACATGTTGAAGAGCGAGTCAGTTGGGTAGCATCCATTTCAACCCGCTGCTGAAGACTCGCAATTTTCGCCTGATATGCCGTAGACCGAGTAGCCTCAGTCTTGATATATCATTGTTTTTACCCGTTTTAAGCCATGCTATAAGTCCTTTTTATAGAGCATTTCTAATATTTTAGAGTCTTTCAGAGTCTTTTCAGGTTTTAGGTACGTTTGGAGCATTGTTGGAGATAATGAAGCATTTTGGAGCTTTTTGGAGCCAAGTAGAGATCCTGTAACGGAGACACCGAATTATCGCCTGAGTATCGATCAATACACTTATGGTATCGATCGATACCCGTCGAAGAAACAGAAGGATCGCGACTTTATTGAAGATTTGAGAAACTGCAAATTGCCCCAGAAGACTTTATTATTTACAAGAAAGCCCAGAACGTGTTTTAGGTTATTTATTAGGTTTTTCATCCACTTTGGCTATTACAATTCATTCAAACTTTATTTTACTTTGGTTTTTGTGACAGAGCTTTTGAGGGAGACAAGTCTGAAACTCTGTTCGTCCGAGAGAAGATTTCGAACCCTTGTTTTACTCTCGTCTTTATTATTTATTCAAGTATTTATTCAGTCATGTTTATTGCCTCAATTTCCATGTCTGAGTAGATCTCCTATTAGGTTTAGGGTTCTCATAAGGGATTTTTTTGAATGCTAGGTTGATTAGTTGTTTAGGGTTCATAATCTGAATTAGTTCTTCACCTTAGGTTGTTCTCAAAGCTAATTCTAGATTGATCACTTGGAACTTAGATCTTAGGTTAATCAATAAGGCACGACAGTGCAATTGAGTAATCTGATAGAACTTAGAGTGAGCAAAATAACTATTCGCAAAGAGATTTGGTTTAGTTGTTTTGTGAACAAATCAAACATGAACTAAGAGCTGGTTTAGACTTTAGGATTCGCAAAGAGATTTGAAATTCTAGGATTTAGACTTAGATTATTCTCGCAACGAGAGTTGGTTAATTATACTTTAGTGCTTTGAGTTCAAGAACCGTGCGTATCCTGAACCCTGATTAGTTAGTTTATCTGCATTCATTGATTTCCTGAGAAATACCCTGAACCTATCTTTCTTCCAATCGAATTACAACTTGTTTAATTTACGTATTTACTTTCAATTCCATTGATCACATAGCTTAATTCAATCATTACAATATATTGTGTGTTTTCTTGAGTCTCTGTGGATTCGATCCCTAAGTATTACAATCGACAAAGCTTTAGTACTTTTAGGGTATTAATTTGAGCTTATCGAATTTGGCGCCGTTGCCGGAGATTCAATTCGCCATTAGATTTTAGTTTGAGATTTTCGACTAAGTTCGACCAATATCGATCGACACCTTAGTGGTATCAGTCGATACTTATCGTGAATTGTTTAAGTTACTTACGTTCTTGACTTTTGGTGTTTCAGGGGCATGCCTAATCGTGAAACAAGAAGGAACAAGAGCACTCCGCTAGTTAATCTGTCGTTAGAGAAGCTAGCACTTTTGGAAGGCATAAACAGAAAAGCAAAGAAGCCAGCGGAGATGAACAACAATCCAGTGGTTTTGGTTCAAGATGCAGCTGGTGCTTACAGAGACCAAGATGGTCGATTGTGCAATGAGAGAGGGCAACGATTAGATGGAGAAGGGAACATCATTCCACCTCCTATTGTTGTCGAGGAGATTGTCGCTGGGAATGCTGAAAATGCAGGGAATGATGTGGCTAATCGTGGGAGGACGCTTGGTGAGCACAATAGACCTGATCAGTTCTATGCCAATCGAGCTGCGATTCGCATTCCAACTTTTCAGAGGAATGACTTTGAGCTGAAACCTGCGTACTACGCTCTTGTGAGTCAGCATATTTTCCATGGTCTATCTAATGAACATCCTATGGATCATATCGAGAGGTTTGAGGATTTGGTCACTGGTATGAAGTACAATGGAGTGTCCAATGAGTACATCTTTTGCAAGCTGTTTCCATACTCTCTTGGTGTGGATGCAGCTTATTGGCTGAAACAGTTGCCCCCTGGTTCGCTAACTACATGGGATGAGACGAAGAATGCGTTCCTGAATAACTTCTCTGATGATGCGCGATTCGAAGAGCTCAGGAACAAGATTTCTCAGTTTTCTCAGTTTTCTCAGGGTCTGACAAAGGCACTCAAGGCTGCTTGGATTTGTTTTAGGTCGTATCAGAGAGACTGTCATCACCATGGGTTCACTCAGGTTCAGCTGCTGGGTACTTTCTACAGAGGGATCGATTGGAGGTACCAGATGGCTTTAGATGCTGTGAGTAATGGAAATTTCAACACCAGGTATCCAGATGATGCAGTTATGCTGATTGAGAACTTGGCGTCTAGCAATAGCATCAAGAATGCTGATTTCGAGAGGAAGCCGCAGACTGGAGGAATTGATGGATCACATATTGCTAATGCTTAGGCTAAGCTAGATTAAATGCACAATCTCTTGCTGGGAAAATCGATGAAGGCAGTTCATTTTGCTGAGGAAGTCGAGAATATCAATGAGGATGAAGAAGAGGATGTTAACTACATTGGTTGTTCTGGTTTTCAGGGTCAGAGGAATCAATACAACAACAACCGAAACTTCAACAACAATTTTCAGCAAGGAGGAATCAAATCTGAAGCCAATCCAAGTGGTTTTGGGTCGAATCAGTTTAGCCAGAAACCTTCTCAGAACAATGGTTATACCAGGAACTATGGGAATTCATCTTATCAACCCGTACCTGCCAAAACCCCTGAGAGCAAGATCGAGTCTATGTTTAAAACGTTGGTTCAAGGACAACAGTAGATAACAATGGACTTCAATGGTAAGATAGATGCTGTGGAAGGATTGAGGCTCTCGGTATTCATCAAAAGAAGCTGAAAACTCAGGTAGCTCAGACTTCAGAGGCTGTGAAAAGGCAAGAAGGTTTTCTTCCAGGGAAATGAGAGAACCTAAGGACACACATCAATGCAATCACCTTGAGGAGTGGAAAAGAGATCAATACAGGAGTGAAAATTGGCCAAACTGCAGGAAATTTCGTCGATCTTGACGATGAGGATTCTGAAATCCCCAGGGTATCGATCAACACTAGCTAGCATCGATCAACAGCGGTCAAGATACTTTCACGAGACAACTCAAAGTCCCGTGTATCGATCGATACCACCTGTTGATCCGTAAATCACACAAAAGGGGTAAAACAGTACTTTTTAGTCGGAATCTCGTTTATTGATCAAGGTCGGCGTTACAACAGAATTTAAGTAAGTAGGCAAAGACAAAAGACTTGAGATCGGTAATGAGCTCTCTCTTGTATTCTCTGTCTCTGCGGAAGTTGTGGATCCTTTGAATGAATGAGCCTCCTCCTTTATTTATAGTGTCTTGAGGCGGTTGAAAGGAAGATTTCCTTTTCCGAGTTCGATTCGGAAAAGGAAATCTTCCGGTTTTCTCTCCGAGATAAGGATAAGTTCCTGATATCTCGAGGAGTCGACCAAAGAGAATATTTCCTTTTCCGAGATCGGTGGGAAAAGGGAAATATTCCGGTTTCATCTGTTGTAACGGACCGGGCTTGTGATGGGCCTAGATCGGTAGCCGAGATGGGCTTTCAGCGAGATTCCGAGCTCGGCCCAACGTTTCGGGCCGACTTGTCTTTGATCCGAACCATCGTAGATCGGTCTTGATTGAACCGATCTCGGTTCGAACCGAGTTAAACCAGGGGGTGCTAATCCCCCCTCTAACAATTGGTCCCCCCCTCAGTTCGGCGAGGGAGTTTATGAGTTCGGCGAATTTTGAGGAGTATTCTTTAGCTCGGTTAGAATTGAGGTTGGTTCAATCAAAATCCGTCTCGAGTGCGGTAGATTCTGAGTCCGGTGAATTTCTTTCGAGAATGAAGATCGGAATTCTCGCGGTTTGACTAGTCTTTTGAAGTCGTACTTTATACGAACCTCTCGAATTTATCGTACACAGTGGTGCCGTAAACTGTACGGTCTTAGCCGGGTGAAGAGGATAAATTCGACTGAACCTGTTCGAGGTCGGCAATCCCTATCGTAGATCGGCTTACTGCTTTTGCGATTGTTGAGAAATCGGCTTACTTGTTTTTGCGACTGTTGAGAAATCGGCTTACCAGTTTTGCGACTGTTGAGAAGTCGGCTTAGATTTGCGAGGAAGGTCGTTCGGCTTGACCCTAGAGTTTAGTTTTAAGAGTACGTGAACAGCCCATCTTAATATGCTCTAGGTTTCTCACATTGAATCCGAGTGTGCGAGACGGACTTGGCTTATTTAGCTCGGATAATCTGAGAATTTGGTGCGAGACTGATCTCGGCTTTGAATGTGGAAAGTGTATTATCCATTGCACCATGAGGGTGCGTGCGAGCTAAGCTCGGCTTTATCAGATCGTCTGGCCAGGACGTTGATGTGTAACCGTTGGTGGTTGAAAATGCGAACTGTTGAAGTTCGGCAAACGTAAAGTTTGACTTAGAGAATACGAACAGTTGGAGTTCGGCAAACGAAAAGTTTGACTTAGAAAATACGAACTGTTGGAGTTCGGCAAACTAAAAGTTTGGCTTAGAAGATACGAACTGTTGGAGTTCGGCAAACGAAAAAGTTTGACTTAGAAAATACGAACTGTTGGAGTTCGGCAAACGAAAAGTTTGACTTAGAAAATACGAACTGTTGGAGTTCGGCAAACAAAAAGTTTGACTTAGAAAATACGAACTGTTGGAGTTCGGCAAACAAAAAGTTTGACTTAGAGGATACGAACTGTTGGAGTTCGGCAAACAAAAAGTTTGACTTAGAGGATACGAACTGTTGGAGTTCGGCAAACAAAAAGTTTGACTTTAGAAAATACGAACTGTTGGAGTTCGGCAAACGAAAAGTTTGACTTAGAAAATACGAACTGTTGGAGTTCGGCAAACTAAAAGTTTGGCTTAGAAGATACGAACTGTTGGAGTTCGGCAAACGAAAAAGTTTGACTTAGAAAATACGAACTGTTGGAGTTCGGCAAACGAAAAGTTTGACTTAGAAAATACGAACTGTTGGAGTTCGGCAAACAAAAAAGTTTGACTTAGAGGATACGAAGTGTTGGAGTTCGGCAAACAAAAAGTTTGACTTAGAGGATACGAACTGTTGGAGTTCGGCAAACAAAAAGTTTGACTTTAGAAAATACGAACTGTTGGAGTTCGGAAAACAAAAAGTTTGACTTAGAAAATACGAACTGTTGGAGTTCGGCAAACATAAAGTTTGGCTTAGAAAATACGAACTGTTGGAGTTCGGCAAACATAAAGTTTGGCTTTGAAGGTACGAACTATTGGAGTTCGGTAGAATGCCTTGGTAAAATTTTATTAATGTTATAGCTGCGCCTTGTGAGGGCTGCCTACGTACCTTCGAAAGAAGGATCAAGCCATTCGTAGTTCATAATAAGATGGCTTTGCGAGCTGTGGAAGCTTCATCTTACTTAGTCGTTTCTTGACTGTTAATTCCGAGGTCGTGTTACACATTCTCTCGAGTTCATTGTGCACACAATTGGTGCCGTACATAATACGGTCTTAGCCGGGGTGTAGAGAATGAACTCGATCTTACGACCTGCTTCTAGGTCGGCGATCGTCGATTGATCGGCTTAGTTCCCATATTGGATCTGAGTGTGCGAGACAGACTCGACTTATTTGGCTCAGACAATCTGGGAATTGCGTCATCCGGCTTATAATTTGCGAATGTTGAGAATTCGGCTTACTATTTCCCAGATCGAATCCGAGTGTGCGAGACGGACCCGGCTTACTTGGCTCGGATGATTTGGGAGTCGTTTTAGACTGTAGTGCAGACTCTAGAGTACGGCTTCAATATGAGGTTGACGAGCTGAAATTCTGAATCTGATGAGCTTGAATTATGTACGAAAAACTCATCTGAACTGAAACTACTCTGAAATTCTGAAGTTCTGAATGAAGAACTGAAACTGTGAAGTTCTAAATCTGAAGAACTGAAGCTGTGAAGTTCTGAATCTGAAGAACTGAAGCTGTGAAAACCAATCTGAACCGAGACGAGTTGAAACTGATAAACCATTCTGAACTGAAACTGATAAACCGTTAATTGGACAAATCATGTCATAATGAGCGTGTTGTAGCTCGGTAGAAGATGTAGCTCTGTTGGAGAGTGTATTATCACTTGATAGAGGAGAAAGCTTGATAGCGTAGCTAGGTAGAAGAGCGTCTTTTTTTTTTTTTTTTTTTTTTTTTTTTTTTTTTTTTTTTTTTTTGCGATGCAAACTTTTTGAGTTCGGCGATCTTTCAAATTCGGTGAACTTTCGAGTTCGGCTAACTGTTGGAGTTCGGCTTTTGAGTTCGAGGAACAAGGTCGGCGCGATGCCTGACTGCGAACAAGGTCGGCGCGATGCCTGACTGCGAGTAAGGTGGGCGCGATGCCTGACTGCGAACAAGGTCGGCGCGATGCCTGACTGCGAGCGGGGTGGGAGCGATGCCTGACTGCGAGCAATGTCGGCGCGATGCCTGACTGCGAGCAAAGTCGGCGCGATGCCTGACTGCGAACAAGGTCGGCGCGATGCCTGACTGCGAGCAAGGTCGGCGCGATGCCTGACTGCGAGCAAGGTCGGCGTGATGCCTGACTGCGAGCAAGGTCGGCGCGATGCCTGACTGCGAGCAAGGTCGGCGCGATGCCTGACTACGAACAAGGTCGGCGCGATGCCTGACTGCGAACAAGTTCGGCGCATTGCCTGACTGCGAGCAAGGTCGGCGCGTTGCCTGACTGCGAGCAAGGTCGGCGCGATGCCTGACTGCGAACAAGTTCGGCGCATTGCCTGACTGCGAGCAAGGTCGGCGCATTGCCTGACTGCGAGCAAGGTCGGCGTGATGCCTGACTGCGAACAAGTTCGGCGCATTGCCTGACTGCGAGCAAGGTCGGCGTGATGCCTGACTGCGAGCAAGGTCGGCGCGATGCCTGACTGCGAACAAGGTCGGCGCGATGCCTGACTGCGAACAAGTTCGGCGCATTGCCTGACTGCGAGCAAGGTCGGCGCATTGCCTGACTGCGAGCAAGGTCGGCGTGATGCCTGACTGCGAACAAGTTCGGCGCATTGCCTGACTGCGAGCAAGGTCGGCGTGATGCCTGACTGCGAGCAAGGTCGGCGCGATGCCTGACTGCGAACAAGGTCGGCGCGATGCCTGACTGCGAACAAGTTCGGCGCATTGCCTGACTGCGAACGAGGTCGGCGCGATGCCTGACTGCGAGCAAGGTGGGCGCGATGCCTGACTGCGAACAAGGTCGGCGCGATGCCTGACTGCGAGCAAGGTGGGCGCGATGCCTGACTGCAAACAAGGTCGGCGCGATGCCTGACTGCGAGCAAGGTGGGCGCGATTTTTTACCGTGAGTAAGGTCGGCGCGATGCCTGACTGCGAACAAGGCATCGCGCCGATCATTGTTTGACGTCGGTTAACTGCGAGATTGAGCTCGGCACGTCTTCAAGTGAGCTTGGCATGGTGACATGCATGGTACGTCATGCTAGGCATGGTTGTTAGGATAAAATCGGCATGTCTTCATGCTCGGCATGTGTTTCTCGGCGCGTTCGGTATGTTCAATGCGTACCGCAAGTTCGGCGTGTTGTGATCGTGTTCGTTGGTCGTCGTTATGCACGTCGCTTTGCATGCAAGCTATTCATCATGCATGTTACTTCTCGTCGTGTGTTTAGTGAGTTCATGTCCGGTGAATTGGTTTCTCGTCGTGAGCTCATCATGCTCGGTCATCCTCGGTGTATTGGCGAGTTCGACAAGTTGGTGAG
Organism: Eutrema japonicum; assembly: GCA_030161315.1. Taxonomy (NCBI): domain Eukaryota; kingdom Viridiplantae; phylum Streptophyta; class Magnoliopsida; order Brassicales; family Brassicaceae; genus Eutrema; species Eutrema japonicum. Next base: position 33,711,320 of record BSQW01000007.1, on the reverse strand, counting down.
TTCGTCGTGGCCTCGTGATCGGCATGTTCGGCGTATTCAGAGAGATGTGATGACGTCATGGTCGGCATGTTTGTGTTCGGTGGCGACGTGCATGGCTCGTGAGGAGAGTAAGTGACGTCGTCGTTTATGTCTCACGTAATACTTGTTGCTTGCCATGCACGTCACATCTTCTTCTCAAGTCACGATGGTCTTTATGCTCGGTAAGTGAGCTCGTTATTATGTTCGGCCTCTCTTTCATGGTCATGACTCATGAGTGAGCTCGTTCTCGCGTGAGTTCGGTTGATGAGCTGATGAGCTCGTTCCTTTTTTTTTTTTTTTTTTTTTTTTTTTTTCTTTAACGAATCTGGTCGGGGTTGGGCTTTCGATATTCTCAATACTTTGGGCCAGGGGATGGCTTAATCTAAGATAGACTGATATCAGGTGGGCCGAGAATCTGCTCAAGCCCAAAAGGAAGAAGATCTGGTTTTCGTCTTCACGTCGTAGGTCGGTGTTGGTTCGTTGCAGGTGCGGCGTTAATGGCGGCGGTCATGGCGGAGCTCCGGGAAGCTCGACGTGGTCCCAGATTGCTGACTGTGGTCGGCGTAGGAGGTCACGGACGGAGGTGGTGCTGCTCGCGGCTTCTCCCCTCATTCACGTTCGGTGTTAAGGGCATTGTTGACTGGAAGAGCCATCGCCGAACTCAATTTAACGATATCCGAAAGTACTGTTCTAAATATTCCCCACAGTCGGCGCCAATTGTTGATCCGTAAATCACACAAAAGGGGTAAAACAGTACTTTTTAGTCGGAATCTCGTTTATTGATCAAGGTCGGCGTTACAACAGAATTTAAGTAAGTAGGCAAAGACAAAAGACTTGAGATCGGTAATGAGCTCTCTCTTGTATTCTCTGTCTCTGCGGAAGTTGTGGATCCTTTGAATGAATGAGCCTCCTCCTTTATTTATAGTGTCTTGAGGCGGTTGAAAGGAAGATTTCCTTTTCCGAGTTCGATTCGGAAAAGGAAATCTTCCGGTTTTCTCTCCGAGATAAGGATAAGTTCCTGATATCTCGAGGAGTCGACCAAAGAGAATATTTCCTTTTCCGAGATCGGTGGGAAAAGGGAAATATTCCGGTTTCATCTGTTGTAACGGACCGGGCTTGTGATGGGCCTAGATCGGTAGCCGAGATGGGCTTTCAGCGAGATTCCGAGCTCGGCCCAACGTTTCGGGCCGACTTGTCTTTGATCCGAACCATCGTAGATCGGTCTTGATTGAACCGATCTCGGTTCGAACCGAGTTAAACCAGGGGGTGCTAATCCCCCCTCTAACACGAGACAACTCAAAGTCCCGTGTATCGATCGATACCACCCCTGTATCGATCGACACTGATACCGCAGTCGATTCAGCACCTAAGGTTTTGAAGGAAATACCTGATGTAGTTGCAGAAAGAGTTTACATATCGATGATACTTTATCGTAGGGCTATTGGGAAGACCAAGAAGGAGGTAGAAGACTCTAGATGCAAGGAAATTATAGATAAGTTGATTGTTGAACTTCCTTTCATCGATGTTATCAAAACCAACAGGATCCCAAAGAAGCTACCAGATCCAGGGAGTTTTGTGTTGGATTGTACGATCTTCACCGACAGATTTGAGCGTTCTCTTTGTGACCTTGGCTCAAGTGTCAACCTTATGCCGTACTCAGTTGCTAAGAGAATGGGGATGACAAACTTCACTTCAACAAGGATCTCACTAATACTTGCTGATCGCTCAGTTCGACTTCCAGATGGATTGCTCGAATATATTCCTATTAAGATTGGAAATTGCTTGATCCCAACTGACTTCATTGTCCTGGAGTATGATGCAGAATCCAGAGATCCTCTTATCTTGGGAAGGCCGTTCCTAGCAACAGCTGGTGCTCTGATTGATTGCAGGAATGGGAAGATATCTCTTAACATCTGTGATTTGGTCATGACTTTTAACATGGAGAAGATGATGAAGAGACCAACCATCGATGGGCAGACTTTCTTTGTAGATACCTTCAGTGACATTGTGATATATCATGGTTTTTACCCCTTTTAGGCCATGATATAAGTCCGTTTTATAGAGTCTTTCTGCTATTTCGTAGTGTTTTAGAGTCTTTTACAGGTCTTAGCACGTTTGGAGCATAATTGAATGTATTGGAGCTTTCTGGAGCAGTTTGGAGCAAAGCTGAAGTTCGTGTTGCTGAGTATCCGATTTCACGTCGAGCATCGATCGATACACCCTGGTATCGATCGACACCCATTGAGGCAGACACGACCCGCGACTTTAATGAAGAGTGGAAGAATTGCAACTTGGTCCAGAAGTCTTTAATATTTACAAGAAGCCCCAAAACGTGTTTTAGGTTATTTATAGGGATTTTACAGCCACTTTGTTGGCTATGCTTTATTTTACTTTGATTCTACTTTTGGTTTTGGAGAGAAAACTCTGAACTCCTGTTTTCTATTGATTTCTTTGATGATCTATTCAATCATGTTGCTTTCAATCTCCATATCTGAGTAGATCCACTTTAGGTTCAAGGTTTTCATAAGGGTTTTCTCTGAATGCTAGGTTGATTAGTTTATTAGGATTCACCATCTGAATTAGTTCTTTGCCTTAGGTAGTGTTCAAAGCTAATTCTAGGTTGACGAATCTAGAACTTAGATCTTAGGATAATTGATTAGGCACGACAGTACGATTAATTACCTGATAGAACTTTAGGTGAGCAAATTGATTATTCGCAAAGAGATTTGGTTTAATTGATTTGTGAACATATCAAACCTGATATTAAAGCTGATTTAGACTTTAGGATTCGCAAAGAGATTTGGAATTCCTAAGATTTAGATTTAGATAATTCTCGCAATGACAGTTGGTTAATTATACATTAGTGATTTGAGTTCAAGAACCGCGCTAAATCTGAATCATGTTAGTTAGTTTATCTGCATTCATTGATTTCCTGAGAAATACTCTGAGCCTATATTTTCTCCATCAAATTTACAACACTTTTAATTTCTGCACTGCTTTCAATTACATCTGAATTGCTTAGCTTAATTCGATACTATACAATCTATTGTGTGATTTCTGTGAGTCATTGTGTTCGACCCCTAACTATATTACAACTACTGCTTTAGTACTGTTAGGGTATTAATTTGAGCATATCAAATTTGGCGCCGTTGCCGGGGACTTAATTTCACCATTAGATTTTAGTTGTCGAGTTTCGACTACGCTCGTCGGTATCTATCGATACTACCTAGTATCAGTCGATACTTAGGCGATTCCTTTGTTGATATCGATCGACACCATCCGGTATCAATCGATACTCAACGTATTTTTTTTGGTTACTTACGTGCCTTGTCTAGTGTTTTGTTTTCAGGTGTATGCCTGTTCGTGAAACCAGAAGCAACAAGAGCATTCAGCTAGTTGAACTGTCACTGGAACAGCTAGCACTTGTGGAACGCACAAACAGAAAAGCAAAGCAAACATCAGGAATGAACAACACAGTGGTATTAAGACTTGATGAGGCTGGAGTTCTGAGAGACCAAGAGGGTCAAGTGTGCAATGAGAGAGGGCAGCGACTTGATGAAGCTGGAAACGTCGTTGTCCCTGCTGCTGTTATTGAGATTGTCGCGCCAGCTGGGCGAGACAACGTTGGGAATGCTGCAGGTGATCGAGTTTGGACACTTGGCGAGCACAACCGACCTGATCAGTTCTATGCCAATCGATCTGCGATTCGCATCCCAACTTTTCAGAGGAATGACTTCGAGCTGAAGCCTGCATACTATGTTCTCGTGAGTCAGAGTCCTTTCTATGGTTTATCTCATGAACATCCCATGGATCATATCGAGAGGTTCGAGGATTTGGTCACTGGTATGAAGTACAATGGAGTGCCCAATGAGTTCCTCTTCTACAAACTTTTCCCATACTCTCTTAGTGGGGATGCTGCTTATTGGCTGAAGCAGTTGGCTCCTGGTTCGCTAACTACATGGGATGAGACGAAGAATGCATTCCTGTGCAATTTCTATGATGATGCGAGATCCGAAGAGCTCAGGAACAAAAATTTTCATTTTTCTCAAGGTCCAATCGAGGCACTCAAAGCAGCTTTGATTTTTTCAAGTCATATCAGAGGGATTGTCCGCACCATGGGTTCAATCAAGTTCAGCTGCTGGGTACCTTTTACAGAGGGATCGATTGGAGGTACCAGATGGCTTTGGATACTGTGAGTAATGGGAACTTCAACACCAGATATCCAGATGATGCGGTCGTGCTGATTGAGAACTTGGCGTCTAGCAATAGCACCAAGAATGCTGATTTCGAGCGGAAGAAGCAGGCTGGAGGAATTGATGGATCGCAGATTGCTGCAGTTCAAGCCAAGCTGGATATTTTGATTGGGAAGTCAAAGAAGGCTGTACACTTTGCTGATGGAGTCAATAATATCGGTGGAGATGAAATGGAAGATTGTAACTACGTTGGTGGTTCTGGATTTCAGGGTCACCAATTTGGGTACAACAACAACCGAAACTTCAGTAACAACACTCGAAATTACGGGAATTCTTCGTACCAGCCCATCTCTCCAAAGTCTACAGATAATAAGATGGAATCCATGCTTGAGCAGATTCTTCAAGGACAACAAAAAATGCAAGTGCATTTCAATGGAAGATTGACCATCTGTACACTGATCTAAACGGGAAGATTGACTATCTGAATGGGAAAATTAAAACTGTCAATCTTTCTCAGAGGAAGCTGGAAACTCAGGTTGCTCAGACCGCCGCAGCTGTGAAGAGGCAGGAAGGTTTTCTTCCAGGAAAAACTGAGAATCCAAGAGCACACGCCAATGCAATCACCTTATGGGTTGCTAAAGAAGCCACTGCAGAGGTAGAAAAGGGAATTGATGCAGGAATTTTTGATGATGTTGTTGAAGATGACGTCTGGGATTCTGAAATCGCACAAGCATCGATCGATACCAGTCCAGACACCTGCACGATTGAATGGAAAATCACATGTGTCGATCGATACCCTTCCAGTATCGATCGATGCTGAGACGCAGGTCGAGAAAAAGGCTGAAATTGTCAAGGAGAGGGTGTATATACGCAAGATACCTTATCCTATGCCTCATATTATGACAAGGAAAGAATGGGAGGACGCCAGATGCAAAGCTTTGTTGGATAAATCGATTGTGGAGCCTCCTTTTGATGATGATACATCTGCCAGGGATGATTCAAGAGCAAGAGTATCGATCGACACCCTACCTAGTATCGATCGATACCCCTCGCAGATCGGGCCATAAATTGTGAAAACACCTCAGTTGATCGAAGAAAGAGTTTGCAAGCCCAAGAAGCTGAATCCTATTCCTCAACACCTCAGAGATCCCATTTCTCTAAAGCAGCTGCGTGGCTTTGAGAAGATGGTATGAAGGATCTCCCATGAATTGTCTTTCGAAGAAGCTCTAGAACACCGTCCTCTGCTGAGTCACTTTCGAGATTGCAGAGAAACTGAGGAAGAGATTAAGGCACTCTTCATTAAGGCCAGAGGTACACCACCTCCACTGAAATAGTTGTCTAAGAGGGAAGATCTAGGAATATTCTCAGTTTCTTGCTGTATCTCTGGAGTTGAATTCAAAGAGTCTCTCGTTGATTCAGGGGCCTGCATCAATGTCATGTCAAGGGCAATTGCAAAGAGATTGGGGGCTGATATTCAACCTCCCAAGACATCTATCACATTCGCAAACTCTTCTACCTTAACTCCATTTGGTGCAATCGCTGATTTGATGATCACAATAGGAGATTGTCTGGTTCCTACTGATTTTCAGGTTGTAGAGATGAGTGCAATATCTCGTACGCAATTAATTCTTGGAAGACCGTTCATGGCTATGGTTGGTGCCATTATCGACACACCCAGCAAGCACATCTCCTTCTCATACATCGACAAGGAGGTGTACTACAAAGCCATCCCTAGAGGAACTCCCACACGTATCTCTTGCATCGATGCTGTAATAGGAGTGACGTTGGTACCAGATCTTTTGGAAGAACCTCCTGACGAGCCAACTATCATAGACATTTCGGTTGAACAGCCCAGCATCCCTAAGAAAGTTGTGAAGAAGGCTAAGGCAACAAAGAAGAAGGTGAAGAACAAAAGAACCGAGAGTGCTGCCCATGTGACTTTAACCCCTCAGACGTATGATGGAAACTCGATTGAGTACAGGGTAAAGTGCAAAGGAGCCTCGAAACCATTTTCTACGGCTAGAGTCCTTCTTACTTCGGAGCTGAAAGAGAAAGGACATGAGTTTGTGGAGAGTATGTTGCACAAAACTCTGAAGATAGCAATGTCAAGTTGTGGAGCGTGTTTTACTACGAGCTCTCATTCTTATCCTGCCTGAGGACGTTACAGTCAAGCTACTGACGTTAAACGAACGCTTGGTGGGAGGCAACCCACTGGTGAGTCTGTTTTTAAGTCTTTTTCTTTTTTTTCAATTTTTGTTTTATGTTTGTGTCAGGATAAACGAGGAGCAAAACTCGAAATCGCCTTAGTGTCGATCGATACCCCATTGGTATCGGTCGACACCAATCGCGAATGTACGGTTCATTATATCGATTTAAGCCTGATATCGATCGATACCAGGCTGTGTGTCGATCGATACTCGATGTTCCAGCAAGGTAACTTCTTGTTTTTTCCCAAATTTATTATGTTCTTTTGTTTTCTTTCACTGACTCTAGGCTAGATAACACTGGGGAAAGTGTTGTTCAAGTTTGGGGGAGGTGTCTGCTGACATTGTGTTTGTTTTTCTTAGAGTCAGTTGTTTTATCGAGTCAAAATCGTTTTATTGAGTCAAAACTTGTTGGAGATGATGATCCTGTGCTTGAACCTATCGATGTGATTTTGTTTTTGAGTGCACAGTGCTACAGGATCGGTTCTAGATCGACTAATGAAAAATCCAAAGGCTGACCAGTTGACTAGAAAACATCCATGTCTCCAGCAGAGTTCTTCTGAAGCCTGGGCCAAATTTTTGCACTTCGTCAATGTGGTTAGTGTTTAAAGAGCTTGATTCATCATTCATATCTGATAAAGAAACCCATGTGTTTAGAGTTATGGTATCTCTCTCCACTGTTATAAGTTGATAAACATCAACTTCGACGTCGTATGGATCAAACATAAAATAAGAACACTCTGAATAAGAATACAAGACAATGCGATCCTCGTCAACACCTTGCCCATTCGTTATCTTCCAAAACCTTAGACCGCACACATTTGATTCACTCGTTTTCCGCTGATACACATCATAGAATTTCCTAGACAATGTCCCACGTGCAATACACGGAAGGAAAGTCTCCCTCCTAAACATTTAAGTATATAAGAAAATAAGCATAAATAAGAGAAACCTAAAGTGAAACATGAAAGTGTCTCAGCTAACCTCGCATCCACAAGCTCGAATCGAATGTGAGACATATCTTCTTCGTAAGTGTCATTGTTTATATCAAATAACTCGCCAATCCTCAACACAGTACCAATCACAACAAAGATTAAACAAAACCAAAAAGGAACATAAGTAGAAACCAATTAGACAGTGAATACCAAGTTCTTACCAACCAAGATCACGAGATCTTCTAATCGCGTAACAACATCCAAAAGTCGAGATGGTCAAAGAAACATATTGTAAGATTTATGGCATATAAGTCGAATATCGGTAAAAGGTAAAAATTCGAGTCGGAACTTGTGATCGGTTACACGGACCGGACCCGAAGAAATTTTAACCTTGAAACCATAGATAGCAAACCAAAAGTCTTGTCGTAAAGTACACTCGTATGTAGGCACTTCATCGGTCAGAACAGTAGCTGAAATACGTGTTCCCTAGAAATAGTAACAAAACAAAAGAGGATAAACGATAAGCAACAAAATACGACCAATAAATCACAATAAAAAACAAACGAAACAAAACTTAGCGAAATAACAAATACCTTCTCATTGGAGAGAATCATCTCAAGAGTTTCATCGAAGAAACAAACGGTCTTCCAAATTCTCAGCACCTTCACGCAAACCCGACACCTTCTAGCGCAAGAATCCAGGTTAGAAAGTTGAACGGTCTCAACCATGATAGAAGCCGAATTGATAGTCAAGGATTGAATTTAGCCCCCGAGTAAAGAAAAAAAAAACAAACAGATTAACACTAAAAACCTAGAAGCAATATATATATATATATATATATATATTACATATTTGGCTGTTACTTTTATAACTATGCAGACTGAAAAGATACATCTAACCGATACATGAGTTAACCCGCTAACATTACACATCGACCCCATCCATCGAGACCTCAACACATAAATGTAACGATATACACATTGAATTTTGAACATTTAACGCGTGCCAATTTGAAATATCTCGGTTTGGTTTCAGAAACCATATTGCCATGTATTCAATTGTTCACTCGTATTATTGATAAGCTCAAATGTAATACCCTAAAGTACTAACAGCTTTGTCGATTGTAGTATTTAGGGGTCGAATCCACAAAGACTCAAGAATCACACAATAGATTATATATGTTCGAATTAAGCGAAGTAAATCAATGAAATAAGAAAGTAGTAACCTAAATTAAAGGGTTGTAAATTCAATGGAGAGGAGATAGGTTCATAGTATTTCTTAGGAAATCAGAGAATGCAGATAAACTAATTAGTTAGGATTCAGGTTAAGCCCGGTTCTTGAACTCAAATCACTAAGCTATAATTAACCAACTGTCGTTGCGAGAATGATCTAAGTCTAAATCTCATAATTTCAAATTTCTTTGCAAATTCAAAAGACTAAACTAGCTTTAAGTCCAGGTTCGATATGTTCACAAAATGATATATCATGCTTTTTACCCCGTTTAAGCCATGATATAAGTCCGTTTTATAGAGTCTTTCTACTATTTTATAGTGTTTTAGAGTCTTTTACAGGTTTTAGCACGTTTGGAGCATAATTGGAGATATTGGAGCTTTCTGGAGCATTTTGGAGCAAAGCAGAAGCTCGTGTAGATGAGTACCCGATTTGAAGCCTCAGTATCGATCGATACTGACTAGTATCGGTTGATACTCACTGCATCAAGACACGAGTCGCGAATTTTATGAAGAGTTGAAGAATTGCAAAATTGCCCAGAAGACTTTATTATTTACAATAAGGCCCATAACGTGTTCAGTAGTATTTATTTAGGTTTTACAGCCACTTTTGTGGCTACGCTTTCATTACGCTTGATTTTACTTTGGTTTTTGGAGAGACAACTCTGAACTCCTGTTTCTTATTGATTTATTTGATGATCTATTCAATCATGTTGTTTTCATTCTCCATGTCTGAGTATATCCACTTTAGGTTTAGGGTTCTCATAAGGATTTTCTATGAATGCTAGGTTGATTAGTTGATTAGGATTCACCATCTGAATTAGTTCTTCACCATAGGTTGTTCTCAAAGCTAATTCGAGGTTGGCGAATCTGGAACTTAGATCTTAGGACAATTGATTAGGCACGAGAGTGCGATTAATTACCTGATAGAACTTAGGGTGAGCAAAATAATTATTCGCAAAAAGATTTTTATTTTGTGAACAAATCAGACTTGAACTAAATTAAAAGTTGGTTTAGACTTTAGGATTCGCAAAGAGATTTGGAATTCTAGGATTTAGACCTAGATAGTTTTCGCAACGAGAGTTGGTTAGCTATACTTTAGTGATTTGATTTTAAGAACCGCGCTAAATCTGAATCATGTTAGTTAGTTTATCTGCATTCATTGAATTTCTTGAGAAATACCCTGAGCCTATTTTCCTCCATCGAATTACAACTTGTTTAATTTACGTATTGCTTTCAATTACATCTTTTGGTTTAGCTTACTTCGAATCTATCTGATCTATTGTGTGATTTCTTGAGTTCTTGTGTTTGACCCCTACATATACTACAACAATTGCTTTAGTACTTATAGGGTATTAATTTGAGCATATCACAAAACAACTAAACCAAATTTCTTTGCAGATTGTTGTTTTGTTCACCATATGTTCTATCAGATCATCAATTGTACTGTCGTGCCTAATCGATTAACCTAAGATCTAAGTTCCAGGTGATCAATCCAGAATTAGCTTTAAGAACAACCTATGGTGAATAACTAATTCAGATTATGAACCCTAACCAACTAATTAACCTAACATTCAAAGAGATCCTTTATTGAGAACCTTAAACCTAACATGAGATCTATTCATACATGGAGATTGAAACAAACAACATGATTGAATAAATCTCTGAAATTAATAATAAAGGAGAAAGAAAACAAGGGTTCTAAATCTTCTCTCGGACGAACAGAGTTTCAGACTTGTCTCCCTCAAAGCTCTCTCAATAAAAATCAAAGATAGAATAAAGCTTCATTTTATCAAGGTGGCTGAAAAACCTAATTATAATGCTAAAACACGCTTTGGGGCTTCTTGTAATTATTAAAGTCTTATGGACCAAAGTATAAAATCTTTATACTTGTAAAAAGTCGCGATCCTTCTCTTCATGCGATGTGTCGACTCTTTAGGTTGGTGTCGATCTACACTAGGATTTCAACTTGATCCCTCAGTTGCATGATCTTGCTTGGCTCCAAAATGTTCCAATATCTCCAATTTAGCTCCAAACGTACCTAAACCTTTAAAGACTCGAAAAGACTCCAAAAATACTAGAAAGACTCTATAAATAAGACTTATATCATGGTTAAAAGCGGATAAAAACTATGATATATCAACTCCCCCAGACTTAGCTTTTGCTTGCCCTCAAGCAAACAGAAAGCTAAACAAGAGAAAGAGGTTTGAAAAACACGGAGACTCACTTGTTCTTGAAACACTGCAATCCTTTTTTTTAGTACTCAACATATCACCTAACCAGTTCCAAATCTAACCACCATGTACTTCTCCGTAGACATTCGTAACTCACCAGAATCCGCACACAATTTCGCAGCATTATCCATCAAAGTCTTCATCGCCAGTTTCATCGTTGTGATCATTAATGCCAAGAACCTTCTAGACTCTTTCCCATACAATATCATGACAAAAGAACCACCCAATTTTCACACTTTTTTTTGGTATTGTTTCCTCTCCCCCAAACTTATTTCTCATCATGTTCATTTTTTTTTTAGATTCGCATATACATACTAAGGTTTGAGACGCGAGTATTGATGGTGGTTGCCACCGAATCCCCGGTTCTTCTCCTCTCTATGTATCAAAGGTGTAGGCGAATAATGGTATCACAGGAAATTTTTTTAACCTCGCTTCCAACCTTTGTGTGATCACTCCTTCCCAAGTAGAATAATTGGATCGCTGAAAATTTTCCTAACCCTCTACTCAGAAGAAAATCATTTCATCTTTTCATGCTTTAATTTATTAACTTATAACAAGGGACATGAATACCATTACTTTCTACACTTGGGTTCCTTTGTCAGATATGAATGAGGAATCAAACTCTATGGGCATCGACCACATCGATGAAGTGCAAAAATTAGCTCAGGCTTTAAAGGATTATGCTGGAAACATGGGCGTTTTCTAGTTAACTGGTCAGCCTTTGGATTTTTCATTAGTCCGATCTAGAATTGATTATGTAACAATGGTCACTTAGAGGCAAGGTCAGTACAATAGATTCAAGAAAATAGCATAATCTCCTACAAATTTTTGACTCAATAAAACGGTTTTGACTCAAAAACGACCGACTGTAAGAAAAACAAACGCATTGTCAGCAACTACCTCCCCCAGACTCTTAGAAGTTACCGGAGTGGGGTAGGAGTGTCGACCGACACACATCACTGGTATCGATTGATACCAGGCTTAGGTCGACACAGGTAACTCTTTTCATCGATTTGATAAGCTCAACTCCTTTGTCGCGCAAGTGGTGTCGATCGATACCCTTACTGGTATCGCTCGACACAGCTCCTTTGTAACTGATTCACGCAAAACACAAGACACAAAACCAAAAACCAAAATAAATAAAAGAAATATGTACAGCCTCACCAGTGGTTTGCCTCCCACCAAGCACTTGTTTTACGTCATTAGCTTGACTTTGGCTCATGTATTAGTCAGGATAAGAATTAGAACTTGCTCCAAAACAAGCTCCACAACTAGACATCTCCAGCTTCAGAATTCTGCTCAACATACCCTTCACAACATCCTTTCCTTTCTCTTTCAACTCTGAAGTGAGAATAGCTCTAACCATTGAGAATGGTTTCGAAGTTCCCTTGAACTTCACCTCATATTCAATCGAATCTCCATCACACTTCTGAGGGGTTAAAGTCATATAGGCATCACCCTTGACTCTTTTGCTGTTCACCTTCTTCTTTGCCTTAGCCGTTTTGATGACTCTCTTCGTGATGATAGAAGGACCATCTAAAAAGTCTATGACATTTGGCTCATCATAAGGCTCTTCCAAAAGATCAACCATCAATGTCTCTCCTGTAACAACGGTGATGCAAGAGACATGTTTGGGAGCTCTTCCAGAAGGAATGGCTTTGTAGGAGACCTCTTTGTTAATGTATGAGAACGAGATTCTCTTACTGGGCGTGTCTATAACTGCACCAACTGTAGCCATGAACGGTCTTTCAAGAATCAAAAGTATATTAGAACTTTCGTTCATCTCCACAATCTGAAAATCAGTAGGAACCAGACAATCTCATACTTTAACAAGCAAATCAGGGATGGTACCATATGGAATTGAGGTTGAAGAGTTCGCGAATGCGAGAGTTATCTTAGCAGATCTAATATCACCAATTTTCAACCTCTCTGCAATTGCCTTTTACATGACATTGACGCTAGACCCTGAATCAATGATAGACTCTTTGAATTCAACTCCATAGATAAAGCATGGAACTGAAAACTTTCATGGGTCTTCCCTCTTAGTCAACTGCTTCATTGGTGGTTGTGTGCTTCTTGCCTTGATGAAGAGTGCCTTGATCTCTTCTAGAGTTTCTCTGCAATCTTAGAAGTAACCAAGCAAATGGCGGTTTTCCAACGCTTCTTCAAATGAGATCTTATGAGGAATCTTCCTCACCATCTTCTCAAAAGCGAGCAACTTCTCTGCAGTAATTTGATCGCTGAGATTTCTAGGTGTTTTAGGATATGGCACCTTAGGCTTGTAAACATGCATTCTCCTCAACAATCTTCAGTGTTTTCGTAATTTCTAACTCAGTCTGCGAGGGGTGTCGACCGACACCAGATTGGTGTCGATCGACACAAGGTTTCTGAGTCGTCTCTTCAAGTTGGTGTCCATCGACACAAGTAGTGGTGTCGCTCGACACAGGTTGGTGTCGATCGACACAAGTAGTGGTCTCGCTCGACATAGCCGTATCTGGCTCAAAATCACCTTCAACCTCTTCTATCTCCACGAATTTTTCTGCATTCAAACCCTTTTCTACCACTACAGTGACCTCTTTAGCACTTCTTAAGGTGATTGCATTGACGTATTCATTCTGTGAATGAATCATCTTTCCCTTGATAGCTGTTGCAGTCTGAGCTATTTGAGTTTCCAGCATCTTCTGATGAGTACGGAGAGCCTAGATTTTTCCATTCAGGTTTGTGTACGTAGCATCCATCTTCCCATTGAAACCCCATGTCATCTTCTGTTGTCCCTGAAGAAGCTCTTCAGGCATAGACTCAACCTTGCTCTCTCGGTTTTTATAAGGTATAGGTTGATAAGAAGAATTCCCATAGGTGCGGGTGTAGCCACTGCTTTGGAATGGTTTCTGGACAAATTGATTAGTTCCAAAACCAGTTGGATTGCATTTAGACTTGTACCCTCCTTGATGAGCATTGTTGGTGAAGTTTCGGTTATTGTTCTGGTGGTATTGATTTCTCTGACATTGAAAACCATAGCCACCAATGTAGTTAACACATTCCACTTCATCCTCATTGAAATTCTCAACCTCATCAGCAAAATGAACAGCCTTCATCGTCTTTCCCATCTAGAGATTATGCACTGAATCCACTTAGCTTGAACCTCAGCAATCAGCGATCCATCCATACTCCCAGTCTGCTTTTTTTGCTCAAAGTCTGCATTCTTGGTTCTATTGCTAGATGTGAAGTTATCAATAAGCACATAAGCATCGTCAGGATATATGGTGTTGAAGTTCCCATTACTCGCAGCATCTAAGGCCATCAGATACCTCCAATCAATCCCTCTGAAGAAAATACCCAGCAGCTGAACCTTAGTGAACCTGTGATGTGGACAGTCCCTCTGATATGATCTGAATCTCACCCAAGCGGCTTTAAATGCCTCAGTAGCTCCTTGAGAAAATTGGGAGATCTTATCCCTAAGCTCCTCGCTTCTTGCATCATCATAGAAATTGTTCAAGAAGGCATTCTTAGTCTCCTCCCAGGTAGTCAGTGATCCATGCGGCAATTGCTTAAGCCAATAAGCTGCATCTCCACCAAGAGAGTATGGGAAGAGCTTACAGAAAAGGAAATCATTGGACACTCAATTGTACTTAATGCTAGTAACCAAGTCCTCAAACCTCTCAATGTGATCCATGGGGTGTTCATGAGAAAGACCATGAAAAGGTGCTGACCCATTAGAGTGAAGTATGCAGGTTTCAGCTCAAAGTCATTCCTCTGAAAAGTAGGAGGGCGAATCGCTGATCGATTGGTATAAAACTGATCAGGCCTGTTGTACTCCCCAATTGTCCTACCACGATTAGCCACAGCATTCCCAACATTCCCCTCGTTCTCGCGCGCAACTGGCGCGGCCATCTCATCAACAACAACTGGAGGGGCAATGGCGTTTCCATCTCCATCAAGTCGTTGCACTCTCTCATTTCACAAATGACCCTATTGGTCTCTCAAAGCTCCAGCATCATCACGAGTCAATACCATTGGATTATTCATCTCTGCTGGCCTCTTTGTTTTCATGTTTGTACGTTCCAAATTTGCTAGCTCCTTGTTGGAAATAATAACTAGCTGAGTGTTCTTGTTCCTCCTGGTTTCGCGAGTGGACATACACCTGAAACACAAAAGACAAGGCACGTAAGTAACAAAAATAAGAAAAAGAGTAAAATAAAACGATGAGTATCGACCGACACTGGGTGGTGTCGCTGGACACTATCGAACTTAGTCGAAATTCTTGACTAAAATCTAATGGCGAATTAAAAGTCCCCGGAAACGGCGCCAAATTTTGATAAGCTCAAATGTATACTCTAAAGTACTAACAGCTTTGTCGATTATAGTATTTAGGGGTCGAATCCACAGAGACTCAAGAATCACACAATATATTATATAGGTTCGAATTAAGCTAAGTAAATCAATGAAATAAGAAAGTAGTAACGTAAATTAAAGGGTTGTAAATTCAATGGAGAGGAGATAGGTTCAGGGTATTTCTCAGGAAATCAGAGAATGCAGATAAACTAATTAGTTAGGATTCAGGTTAAGCCCGGTTCTTGAACTCAAATCACTAAGCTATAATTAACCAAATGTCGTTGCGAGAATTATCTAAGTCTAAATCTCAGAATTCCAAGTTTATTTGCAAATCCTAAAGACTAAACTAGCTTTAAGTCTAGGAATTCTATATGTTCACAAAACAACTAAACCAAATTTCTTTGCAGATAGTTATTTTGCTCACCCTAGGTTCTATTAGATCATCAATTGCACTGTCGTGCCTAATCGATTAACCTAAGATCTAAGTTTCAGGTGATCAATCCAGAATTAGCTTTAACAACAACATATGGTGAAGAACTAATTCAGATTACGAACCCTAACCAACTAATTAGCCTGACATTCAAAGATATCTTTTATTGAGAACCCTAAACCTAACAGGTGATCTACTCAGATATGGAGATTGAAACAAATAACATGATTGAATAAATCTCTGAAATTAATAATAAAGGGAGAAAGAAAACAAGGGTTCGAAATCTTCTCTCGGACGATAAAGTTTTACACTTGTCTCCCTCAAAGCTCTCTCAACAAAAATCAAAGATAGAATAAAGCTTCCTTTTACCAAGGTGGCTGAAAAACCTAATTATAATGCTAAAACATGTTTTGGGGTTTCTTGTAATTATTAAAGTCTTCTGAACCAAAGTGTAAAATCTTCAGACTTGTAAAAAGTCGCGATCCTTCTCTTCATGCGATCAGTATCGAATGATACCATAAGTGGTATCGATCGATACACATCATCTGTGTCGACTCTTCAGGCCGGTGTCGATCGACACTAGGACTTCAACTTGATCCTTCAGCTGCATGATCTTGCTTGGCTCCAAAATGCTCCAATATCTCCAATTTAGCTCCAAACGTACCTAAACCTGTAAAGACTCGAAAAGACTCCAAAAATACTAGAAATACTCTATAAATAAGACCTATATCATGGTTAAAAACAGGTAAAAACCATGATATATCAATTATCGACGCGACCATTTGGTTTAAAGATTATCACGGAGCGTAAAAGTCATCATAAAAAATACAAATAGATAACAAACCCAAATTTTGAGCAAACAAAAAATATTTTAAGAAACAAATCGTAAATATTCCAAATCACAACACGCATAAAGCGACAACGACAACAGAAACAACGAAGAAAACCAATAGATAGAGTAGATTATAAAAAAATGGTATCCTGAACCCCAATCTATCAGACTCCTTTAGGTATTCAACACGTGAAAACGGAAGGCCGAATAAAAAGTTACTACATAGACTTTCTCTTGGATGAACGCTCAATATTTGATTCTGAGTCATGAGAAGGTTTCATTGTAGATACCGTAAAGCCAAAGGACTCATCACTTTGGAGGCAATCTCCATCCACCAAACGGCCCCGATGAACAAAACAATTTCCATCGTAACGTAACCTTGTTAAATTAAAACAACGAAGAAAATAAATAATCATATATACCAAAAGATTAAAAAAAAACGTAGAAGAAGAATATAGGGTATACGAGCAAGACCGTTACAAGATACAAAAGTATACTTGTAGAGGGATTGTGAGCGTTAACGACATTTGCGTATCATCATAACATTCTGCGCGGCCGGAGACAAAATCTACCGCTCGAGTATATAAGTTATATGTGTGTAGGATGTACAGAAGTAGGCTATACACAGTGTACGTGTTCCAAGTTTAAGAACCAATAAACGACAGAAAGTCGTATTAAAAATCTTAGTCAATCGCTTAATATAATCGGATGTGATCCCTAAAGAGTTCATGAATGCCTATCGTTCCGTTTAATTTGTTATTTGTTCCGTTTAATTTGTTATTTTATTCTTTAGTTTAGACTTTAGTGACACAAAACCAACTCAAAATTATTTTTGTTCTAGTTTGATTTAAGTATCGGATTGATTCGTACCTAATCAACAAAATCTATGTGGTTTGACAACTAAGTACTACAACGCACATATCTCGCAAAAAAGATGTGGATGACTAGAGTGCCAAAATGGACAAGATGTATGAGGATTTGAATGGAAAAATCGACAGTCTCTTTGCTCAAACGAGAGAGGACAAGGATGAGTGGACAAAAACAAGCTCATCGGTGAAGGAGCTGAATGAACTTTCTTCCAAGAACACGTATCACGTACAAGCAATCATGCTTAGGAGGTGTACGACTTACAAGGAACCGGAATTCCCGATAAATCCAGGGGAAGGAACTACAGTAGAGAAAGAATAAGAAATGGTAGATGGGGGAGGAGAAAAGGATGGAAGAGAAGAAGTATCCCGAGAGATTCTCGGAGAAGACTTGATACCTCCACCACCAGTTCGTGTTTTCAAGCCAAAACCACCATATCCAAGAGCTTTGAAGGCACCAAAGAAGGAAAAAGAAAGAGCTAAGCTAAAAGACTTAATCGAACAACTAACAATTAGGTTACCTTTTGTCGAAGCTTGTACAATGATCCCTTCTCTAAGAAAATTTATGAAAAGCATCCTAACCAACTCTCTGACGCTTGAAGAAGGCGTTATGATGATCACTCACGAATGCAGTTCGATCTTACAAAACCATGTCCCTCAGAAGAAAGAAGACTTGTGAAGTTTCGTACTCTCTTTCACTATCAAGGGCATAACTTTCAAGCGCTCTTTATGCAACTTGGGATCAAGAATAAACATGATGCCACTATCAGTTGCTAAACGATTGGGGTACCACACTTTCCAGGCCACAAAGATTTCACTGATACTAGGGGTCCTCATCGATGTATCCATCATAATCGGGGAATGTTGCATTCCTACCGATTTCATAGTACTCGAGCTAGAAAGAGAACCTAGGGACCCCCTCATACTCGGACGACCACTACAAGAAAAGTGGATATCCGTAGCGCCTGATATCCGCTATCGTTGAAATCTATAGCGCTTTTAGAAACGTTGTATATGCTCCCGTTATAAAAAGTATATCACTTTTTATAGCGCTTTTTTGAAATGCAATTATAGTGTCTACTTATTATAGCACTTTTGTTTTTGCAATAAAATAATTTATAATAGCATTTTATTTTCGTTATATATGTTTTATTCATAGCATTAGTTTGTTGCTATTTTATAATTATAATAGCATTTTTTTCGTTTCTTTGTACTGCAATATTTTTAAAATTTTAAACCGAGCTTTTATTAAACTTGAAACCTGATAAACCTGAGAAATCTGATAAACATGATAATGTTATTAAAATCAAAGAACTTAAATTGTATTACAACATAAAAATAAATAGGTTTAACAACATATGTTTTAACAAGTTTCTACATTACAATAATTTCAGTTTGTCATTAGACCAAGCCACCACACTTCGAAGAATTAGGACCAAGAGGAAAAAAGTGCACAAGATCAGCTGGATTAGTTGAAAAAACACGGCCCTCTACCACAATTTTTTCTGAACCGATGCAATCATACAAAATACAATTCTTGTTGGCACTTTTGCTACTACATGTGCTTTTACTTTTACTCTTACTCTGGCAATCAAAATTGTAAAACACATCAGATATAAGTAAAAGTAACATATAATGATCGATACCAACATAAGAAAAGCAAAAACAGAAGGTACGTTTAGCATTTACCGCATGTGATGTTTTAGGTGAATCCACCGATCTGCTGATGAAATCAATCTTATCCAGTGGCCATGGGATGGTCATATTTTTAGCATCACCCATTACTGCCATTTCAAAACTTGGCCTCCACAAAAAAGCTTTCTGATCAATTACCTTCTCAACCTTCATAATTAGAGCATTAGGACCCATAGGAATTTGGTTGACCTTTTCACTTGGGTCAGTTGAACAAATTATACCCTCAGCAACAATTTCACAACCATTCCAATCATAGATGTTGCATTTCGTATGTGATTCAAAAGAGGCCTAAGGACTCATATATATCAGTCATCTCACTATTGAGGTTGAAAGTACTACCAGTGAAGAATTTTAAACAACTTAAAACTTACTGTGGATCCAGCAGGTTTAACACCAGAGGAGCTGCAGTCAGGTGAATCCAAAACAACCTTGTCAACTGGCCAAGGAATTTTTGTTCCAATAGCTTCACCAATTGAACAAATTGTTAATGTAGGCCTCCATAGATAAGCATCTGGACTTGAAGCAGATTTCACAATAACAGCCGCCGCATTAGGACCGATTGGAATTTGACCAATCCTATAGCTTGGTTCCGCCTAGCAAAATTCTCCTTCCCCAACAACATCATCTGTTAACGAATACCAATCCAATATCTTACACTTAACAGGTCATATGCTTTTGTTCGAAACATTAGACTGAGCATCTACATCTGCACATGATGACTAACAAGAAGAAAAAAGAATTGGTTAAAAGCTTATTTCATTGGCCATAATTAAAAACAAGAGTGAAACTTACTTTCTTTTCAGTAAAAATACGAATTTGATTATGCAATTCTTCAATCTTGGCCATCATTTCTGCTTGTGAAGCTTCAAGCTTCTGAACATGTGAGTCTCTAGCATTCAGGTAATCTAACTTGGTCAGACTAATCCCCCTGCCCATCCCTCTAACTCTTCCATATCTATTTTTCCCTAAAACTTGGTTGACAGCATCTTCTCTTATATTTTCAGTGGATGTGAAGTCCATTTGACTATCGATTGATTGTATACTCTCCTACGAAATATGTGAAAAATATATAGTTGAATGAGATTTCATAAGAGTCTAAATTAATACCTAAATAATAAAGTAATTGATATTTTCTTACAATCGTATATGCAAATTCTTTCTTCACAGGTCTCCCATCAGAGTGAGTGTGTCCTGCCAACCAGACCTTGCTTCTAGTCACCTTCCTTGGGTCAGCACTCTTCTTTTTCTAGTTAAACATAGTACTTAACTGTTATATGTTTCTAAACTTTAATACAAGCCATACATGAAAAAAACACATACCATTTCCATAGCTAGACGAAACATTCCTTTCCTACTTGTTGTGTGAGGAATTTGAGACTTCCTCATATCCATGTTCTTCTCACTTGTTACCTGCAATTAGAAAATTACTCATTGTCATAATCCAAAATCATCAACAAGTACATGAACTACAAAAGAAAACCGTATGAATTACATAACCTTAAAAGTTTGGGAAGTCCTACTCTTCACCTAATTGTTCCAAGATGCAAGCGAATGAATGTTGCTTGGTTTTAACCTAAGCCTCTCAGTGGGACTCTTAGTTTTCCGAAGATTAGAAACAAGTCTAGATTTAGAAGCCCTCTAGATAGCACCCATATGTTTGAAAACAGAATCTCTTTGGGAACCTTCATCCAAATTAAACCTTGCCTACAAAAAAATTACAAAGTTATATAGTACTGAAAACTAGATGAGTTACATAACTAACATACTAAGTACTTTAATTAAATCCCACATTGTATCCTTAGTTGCAGCATCAACTGCCCTCCAATCATCTACTAGTATCGGCACATGTTCCCTCACAAGAGGACCGAGAAATGATGAAAGTGTCACTGAGTCTGACCCTAAATGTTCTCCAATAATAGAAAAGTCTACATTTACCTTCTCCATAGCTTCTTTTGCCAGTTTAAGCATCTTAGTCAGCCCTCGTTTTCTCTTTACCTTATTCACAGACTGTTGGGGTTGTTCTTCTTCTCCACTCACTTGAGACGTAACTCCTCTACTGGCATGCTCCTCAGTATCAGCTTCTTTATCTGCCCGTTGTTCAACACCTTCTTTTGGAGCCATTTCTTCCTTTTCTGAATCCACTTCTTCTTCAACTAAACCATCATCTTCTTTATTAGTGTCGTCAACAGCCTCCACATGATCCTTACTTGGATTCTTCTTCTGATTTTTTCTCACCGGCAACTCGAGAGGGCTAGCATCCGCACCTAGTTGACGCATGCTACGTCGGACAGCAGTCTCCATTGCTTTCTTGTTGTTCATGTTTGTCCCTTACACATCAACAATTGTATTGTAAAAATTATTAGTACGGAGCTTTTGAATGAAACAAAACAGACACATCAAATTTGCAAACTAGTCAGTGGTGGTTATTATTATAGTAAGACCCCTTCACAATTATCCCTAACACAAAAACTTTCATCATCAGATGCTTGATTACTCATGTCTTCATTCTGCTGTACTGATACTGTTCCATTGACAAACTCTTCTTCTGTTTCCAATTCATGATAACCTCTCGGTGGCGCCCACATAACTACATACCAAGAAGAAGAGTCATCTTCTTTGGAGTAAAAAACCTGCTTTGTTTGCAATGGCAGAATGTAAGGATCTTGTAGAAAGGGTGATTGATTCATATGTAGGTTGACAAGAGTAAAGTCGTCTTCTTCCTTTACACCATACCCTTTGTTTGCCCAAACGCATTTGAATAATGGAACCTAGAACATGTGATAGTCAAGCATAATTATCTCCTTTATATGTCCGTAGTAGACAACCATGTCAGCCATTTGTCTACTATCTCGAGCACTAGCTCTACACATACTGAAAGCTTCATATGTCACTCCACTATTCTGAGTCTGCCTCTTTATATCCTCTATGTGGAATTGATGGCCATTAATGACGTACCCCTTATAGCTTTGAGCAACATGTCTGGAGGCCAAATGCCAACAATCTCAGCTTGGTTGAATGAGACTCTGAATTTGTTGGTATCTAATCAGAAAGTAACAATATTAGTCAATGAATAAAGAATCAGATAAAATAGAAACTGAAATGAAAATATATTTGTCCAAACCTTTGCCTTTATCCACTCTGCAAACCTTTCAGTATGAAGTTTCCAACAATGAGTCTCGTTTCTTGCACATCTAACATCAGTAGCATGCAATTCTTCCAAATGCATACTGTTTCGCAAGATTCAAAAGTTATAATTCATATAATTAATAATGGGAAGTGACAGAATAACAAGACATAAGGGTCCAAAAGAGTTAAACTTACTCAATATAAGGATCCATAACTGTTGTATTCATCAAGACATACCGATGAGCTATGTCTCGTTCTTTATCTGAAAGTGTAGCTTCTTGAGGCTTCTGAAGTGGACGGCCTTCAAGGATGTGTTCATCACACGCAACATCTTCATTACGGTTGAGGGCTTCTTGTATTGGTAGAGTATTCTTTAGAAATTCTAAACAGAAGGCAAGACACTCTTCAGCCAAGTAACCCTCTACCATACATGCTTCTGGTCGTGCAAAATGTTTTACATATGCCTTCAGTGTTTTCATATACCTACAGCTCAATCCCATAACACATTTGTCAATAATACAAACAAGTAAATAAAAGAGTAGTAGAGAAAGAGATAAAAGTAAATAAAAGAGTACCTCTCAAATGGATACATCCCGCGGAAATGTACCGGTCCACCCAAGCGTGCCTCTCTTCCTAGATGTAAAGGAAGGTGGAACATATTATCGAAAAGTGAAGGTGGGAAGAACCGCTCCATTTGGTACATTGTCTCAACAAACTAAGACTTAAGTGAAATCAGCTTATCTGGATCTATCACACGCTGACATAACATGTTGAAGTAGTTGCATAATCGAGTGACAGTAACTCTTGGTCCTTTTGGCAGTAATCCTCTCAAAGCAACTGGCAGTAGATTTTGCATCAGGACGTGATGATCGTGCGACTTCATACCACTGATAACAGGAGGTTCAAGAGAAACACAATTAAAAATATTGCCACAATAACCATCAGGGCCTCTAAACTTAGATAATCTCTTGCAAAATTGTTTTTTTTCTTCCTTTGAAAACCAAAAAGTTGCTGGTGGTAGGTAAGTTCTCTTTCCCAATATCTGAATGTCAAAGTTTCTTCTAATTCCCATTTCCTCCATGTCTTTTCGTGCATTGACTCCATCTTTTGATTTAGCACTATTCATCATAATAGACAGTATAGCGTATGACATGTTTTTTTCCACATGCATCACATCGATGTTATGACGAACCGGCAAATCTTAAGACAATGAATCAAAAGGGTTTATAAATAAGCAGTTATACATATTAAACTAATAGTATTGAAAACTACTAACCTTCCAATATGGTAAGTCGAAAAATATTGATCGTTTCTTCCACCGCCATTGATCAGTGTCCTCTTCATATTCGTCCTCTGAACCCACATCAACTTCAGATAACTCAGCTTGTTTTCTTTTACTATCTCTACTTAACGGTTTTCCAAAGTCATTCCTGAACTCCTTACCGCCTCAAATATTTCTGCTCCGGTTTGAATTCTGCTTGTAGTGCCAATCTCTACAGTGTTATCAAACCATCCTTTTATGCGTCTATACGGATGTCCAGGTCTAAGCCGTTTCCTATTGCCTAAGTATACATACTTTCTACTAAACCTCAGCCATTTATGTGGTGTGTCCTTCCCACATACAATACAAGCTTGCTTTCCCTTCAGTTTACATCCAGACAAAGTCCCTAAACCTGGATAATCATTGATACTCCACAGCAACAACGCTTTAAGTTTGAATTTCTCTTTCAAAAAAGAGTCATACACCTCTATACCTACATTCCAAAAATCTTTCAAATCTTCCACCAGTGGTTGTAGATAAACATCTATATTGTTGCTCGGTGCAGTTGGCCCAGGTATTAGCATGGTCAACATGATATTCTCAACCTTCATACAGAGCAGTGGAGACATATTATAATTCAGTAACAACACATGCCAAGTACTATATTTATTATTCTGAATCGAGAAAGGGTTCATACCGTCAGTAGAAATACCTAGCCGTAGAAATCACCCGTCAGCAAACTCTGGCCAATTTTCATTCACATGACCCCAAGTTATAGAGTCCGCCGGGTGTCGCATTGTACCATCTTCAGTTGCATTGATGAAATGCCAGCGCAACTCCTCAGCAATCCTTCTTGATCTAAACATTCTCTGGAACCTTTCCTTGATTGGAAAATATCTAAGGACCTTCACAGGAATTCCTTTCTTCACATTGCCACTGTGTTTATCGACTTCCCATCTTGAAACACTACATCTTTGGCAGGTTTCCAGCTTATCATACTGCTTCCTATAGAGAATGCAGTCATTCTTGCATGCATGAATGCTATCATAACCAAATCCAAAAACCTTCAAGAACCTCTTCACATCATATGTTGACTTTGGAAGCACATTGTCAGCATGTAGCATCTCATGGATCATCTTCAAAAGCTGATCAAAGTAGTTTTCTGACATTCCACTCTTCACCTTTATCCGGTATAGACCAATGATTGCAGAGACTTTAGTGTAATTGAGACACGTCGAGTACAGTGCTGTTTCAGCTTCACTCAACTTCTTACAAAACTCAAACTCTTCTGTGTTTTCACCATTGTCAAACTGAGATCCATTAGGCTTCGGTGATTGTGCACTATCTTCATCATCTGCGTAAACAGTCCTAAACAGGTCATAAGCATCCAAACCAGAAATCTGACCATCATCCTTCTTAGTTTTCTCTGTGTCTCCATGCATACTCCATGATATTTTCTTCTTGTATTTATGATCCATACCTCTAATCACTAAATGATCTAATACTGTATCTACATGTTGATGACTAACATTGCGGCAATCAATGCATGGGCGGAAAATCTCAGTAGGATAACCCAGAGACTTCGCTGATGCATTAACAAAAAATTTGGTGCCTTCAGCATACTCAAGGCTACTCCTGTAAAGAAAACCATGAAGTTCAACTATCAATTTAACTCAGAAACACATTTGAAATGTAAAGTATAAAAATATGACATAGAGTTTCATACCTAGGTAACCAAATCCATGACTTCTCCATATTACACCAAACACAACACAGCTCCACGACCAATTATATACATACGTTAGCATAAAACAATTGATCAGGCACTCAAATAACTAACATTTGCAATTTCTTAAGAAACATGTCACAACAGCAATTAGAGAAAGGAATCACAATCTGACCAGTCAGCTAGAGTCTTCTGCAACAAAGGACTTGTAGAATCTGTTAAAAAAAAGAAGTTTACATAAACAACATGACAATTAAAAAACCCTAATACTCATGAAACAAGCATAATAAATAGAGAGTAGACTCACAAATTCACAAAAGGCTTATGCGACGAATGCTCTCACGAATCTGCAAATGATTTCACTCAAAAACAAGAAACAAAAAAACTCGATTACTCATGGAAACAATTGTAAATCGTCAAATCGAAACCCAATTTAAACCAAAAAGACCCTAATCAGTACCTTCGACAACTGAGAAACCAGATCCAAAGAGCTAGCTGCAAAAATCGTAAAAGTAATCGAAAGATTAGTAGCCGAGATGTGAAATTGACGTACCTTCGATATCGTAGCCTGAATCAAAGCTACCTGCAAAAAGAGAAAGGTAATCGAGAAGGGTTAGTATCGTAGTTGCAATGTAAGAACCCTAAATCGATACAAACCCCTAAACTCAGAAACACGAATTCACCCTAAAACCTCTAATTTTACCTGTGAAATTGTAATCGGAAGGCCAACGACGACGATGGGGCAAAGATTTCTGGAGATAATCAGTTTTTTCTCTGACTGAAAGAGAGCAAGAGTGAGAGGAAAAAGGAGAAACACGATAGGAGAAACAGGCGGGCATAGATAAAAATTATCCCGCTTAAACCTAACATATCGATGCCAAAAAAAAAAAAAATACCTATCATAACACTAATTTAATGGCACATGCAATCTTAAACAAACTCATATTCCTGCTTAAGATCACTTTTTAAGCGCCCATACTTTTGATAGCAAAGCCAAATGCTAACCGCTATGAAAACGTGGTGTCAAACTCTTTTATAGCAGAAAATTTAAAACCGCTATTTTTAAGTGCTATTAATACCTCAATTTCTTGTAGTGGACCATTCCTATCTACAACATTAGCGATGATCAATGTCCCGGAAGGGAAAATCAAGCTACATTTAGGCGATCGCGTGATGCATTTCGATATGAAAGAAAGCCTTAGTAAACCAACCCTAGACGGCCAAATTTTTTGGCTCGATGAACTAGATGAAGTTACTGAAGAATCCTACGAAGGGTTACTTCTCAGTGATCCGCTGAAAAACCACTCGCAGACGTAAAAGACGAGCGCAACCTTCTCGAGAAAACATTGAGAGGTTGTGAAAAAATGCTCGACGAGGCTGAAACAGATACTCCGACGCCACCTAAAGACACTCGGATAGCAGTGAATGACCCATGGATCGAGCTGAAAGCCCCTAAAGTAGAACTAGACCTCTCCCCGTCGGACTCAAGTACGTTTTTCTAGGGCCAAATTCGAGTTATCCCGTCATAATAAATTCTGGTCTAAGTGAAGTTGAAACGACAATGCTATGCGAGTTAAAAAAGCATAGAAAGGCTAGGCTATTCTCTTTATGATATACCGGGAATCTCACCAGATCTCTGTATGCACAAGATCTATCTTGAGGATAACGCCAAAAATTTGGTCGAGCACCAAAGAAGGTTGAACCCTAACCTAATGAACGTCCTCAAGAAGAAAATTATGAAGCTTTTAGAAGCAGGGATCATCTTCTCGATCTCGGACAGCCCTTGGGTTAGCCCAGTCCATTTGTCCCTAAGGAAGGAGGAGTTACAGTAATCAAAAATGATAAAAACGAGATGATCGCCACGAGAATGGTCACCGGACATCGTATGTGCATTGATTACCGGAAGCTGAATGCAGCGAAAAGAAAATATCACTTTCCTCTGCCTTTTATAGACTAAATGCTAGAAAGGTTAGCTAATCATCCATATTTTTGCTTCCTTGACGAATACTCTGGATTTTTAAAATTCCCTATTCAACCGGAAGATCAAGAGAAGACTACATTCACTTGTCCATACGGGACATTCGCTTACCGACGAATGCCCTTTGGTTTGTGTAATGCGCCCGCGACTTTCCAAAGATGCATGATGTCGATATTCACTGAATTCATCGAAGACTTCATGGAAGTATTCATGGGCGATTTCTCCGTCTACGGGTCGTCGTTCCAGACGTGTTTGGCGAATCTAGGAAAGGTTTTACAGCGATGTGAAGACTAACATCTAGTTTTAAAATTGGGAAAATGTCACTTTATGGTACGAGACGGAAACGTGCTCGGACATAGGATTTCAGGAAAAGTAATCGTAGTGGATAAGGCAAAAATTGAAGTGATGACGATCCTACAACCTCCTACAAATGTGAAAGGTATCAGAAGTTTTCTAGGACACGCCGGATTTTATAGGAGATTCATAAAGGACTTTTTCCAAATCGTTAGGCCCCTTACGCGTCTTTTGTGCAGGGATACGAACTTTGAATTCAATGACGAATGCCTAGCCGCGTTTCATAAACTGAAGGACGCCCTTGTATCCGCTCCAGTCGTACAACCACCTGATTGGGAACAACCATTTGAGTTCATGTGTGATGCGAGAAATTTTGCGGTTCGGGCTGTGCTAGGGCAGTGAAAGGAAAAGAACCTGCATGCAATCTACTATGCGAGCAGAACGATGGATAAAGCTCAATGCAATTATGCGATAATAGAGAAAGAACTTTTAGTTGTCGTATTCGCTTTTGAGAAATTTTGATCTTATCTGGTTGGATCCAAGGTAATAGTTCATATGGATCATGCGACAATCAAATATTTGATGTCCAAGAAAGATGCCAAATCTAAGTTAATACGATGGATACTCCTACTGCAAGAATTCGACATCGAGATTCGAGATCGAGGAGGAGCAGACAAGGGAGTAGCAGATCACCTTTCGCGGATACGAGTAGAAGACAAAGTGCCCTTAAATGACAGTTTTCCGGATGATAATGTCTACGCAATAGACACGGTTCCGGTGAACGCACCTGAAACACCCCCACGACCTATTGCACGGTGGTCAGACGCTTTCAACACCCCGTGGTTCAGGCACATTTCCAACTATCTGGCTGCAGACGTTGAACCATACTTATACAAGAGATGTGTGGAGAATAAATTATTGCGGGAAATAAGACATTACTTCTTGGATGAACCATACTTATACAAGAGATGTGCAGAGAGTCTGTACCGACGATGCGTAGCTGAAGAGGAAATTAGAGGAATATTGTTCGGATGTCATAGCTCAGCTTATGCAGGTCACTTCGCACTTTTTAAGACTGCCTCTAAAGTTCTACAAGTAGGTTTTTGATGGCCTACTCTTTTTAAGGATACGCAAACTTACATCTCGCGTTGTAACTGATGCCAACGAATGGGAAATATAAGTAAGACGAACAAGATGCCCCAATATTTTATCCTAGAAGTCGAAATTTTTTATGTATGGGGAATCGATTTCATGGTACCATTCCCAACTTCTTTCGGAAAACAATACATACACTATAAGAAAACAGCTGATTTCCGACGGCTCATTCCGTCGGAAATCCATCGGTAATGGCCATTTCCGACGGAATATTCCGTCGGTTCTAGCTCGTCGGAAAACAAATTCTGTCGGAAATCCATCGGTAATTTCCCACGGATTTTTGACGGATATTTTGTCCGACGAATTTCCGATGACTGTAGCCATCGGAAATAATTCCGACGGCATTCCGACGTCTTTAATTCCGATGGAATGTCGACGGATAAATGATCGGAAAAGTTTCGACTTTATTCTGATGGCCATTTATTCCGACATATATTCCGACAGAACTTTGTCGGAATTCCGTGGGAACTTTCCGACAGAATTACCACGGAGTGTTTCCCACGGATTTTTGACAGACTATTTCAATCGAGAATCCGTCGGCAATCCGTGGGAAATTTTCGACGGATTATAATTTATTTATTTTATTATAATTTAATTTTTAATTATTTATTTTTTATTTTAAAATTTTAAAAATAATTATTAAAATTGTTTAAAAAATAATTATTAAAATATAAATTGTTTTAAACAAAAAACATAAAAACATTTAAATTGTTCAAAAAAACATAAAACAATTAAATTAAACGTTGTCGGGATTGTCGGGATTGATGGAGTTACCGGGGTTGAAGAGGACCGGGAACGGCGGCCGGTGGCACCGCCCAAACGGAGAGTGTGCTCGTCAGCCATGCGAAAAAAACATAAATATGTTAATGGCAACGAAAGCTAAACTTAACGAAAATATAAACAAAAACCGTTAACCGTATACCAGAAAAATACAAATTTGCCAAAAATTTCAAAATTCCCAAAAAATTCCCAAAAATTTTGAAAATTTCAAAATTCCCGAAAAATTCCCAAAAATCTCAAAAATTCTGAAAAAATTCAAAATTCTCGTGATAACGTTTTATTCGTGAAAATTCCAAAACATATTTTAAAATTCTGAAAAATATTTGAAAAATATTCTAAATTCCGTAAAACATTCAAAAATTCCGAAATTTTTTTTATAAATATTTAATATATGTTTATAATTAGTAAAAATTATAAAAACGTTTTAATATAATTTTAATAATTTCCAAAAACGTTTATATGCACACAAAAACGTTTTTATATTTATAAAAACGTTTTATATAATTTTATATTTTCCAAAAACGTTTTTATATAATTTTAGATTTACACAAAAACGTTTTTCATTTTATAAATACCAAAAAATATTCCAAACTTAGCAATAACAAAATTAGCAATAAACAAATTCCCAAAATCAACCTAAAAATAAATTTATAAATTACTGATCTAAAATTATAATTACTAATCTAACAAATTCACAATTTCATTCCATAATACTAATCTAACAAATTCACAATACTAATCTAATCTAACAAAAACAAAACAATTTCATTATGGTTTAGAGATTTACATGACAAGTAGAAGAGGTGGACGGTGGCGGCGTGGTGGATGACGGTGGTCGGCGACAACAACCTGCAAAAGAGAAAAAGATGATCGGGGTTAGAAGAGAAGAGGAAGAGAAGAGATGAAAAAGAGTAGAGATGAAAAAGAGAAGATGAAGATGAAGAGATGAAGCGACTTACGGTCTAGAGGTGGCCGGAGAAGAGATCTGCGCCGGAGACGATGGATTTGCAGAGATCGACGGCAAGAAGAGAGAGAGAGAAAAGAGAAAAATGAAAAAAATATGTCGCTTGTTCTGGGTTTATAAAGATTTCCGACGGACATATCCGTCGGAAATCCGTGGGTTTTCTAAAACAATTGGGGTTATGGCGGTTAAACTACCCGCGTATCGAAAAAAATTAGATCCGTCGGAAATCCTTGGGAAATTTCCTACGGATTTCCGACGGATCTGGAAATATACTGTATATTTCGTGCATGTGTTTCTATTGGCCAGTGGCCAGTCAACAGACATGTGTTACCCAGATCCGTCAGAAATCCGTAGGAAATTTCCCACGGATTTCCGACGAAATTAGGGTAAAATTGGGGTTTAGGGTATTGTAATATGATTTAACAACACCTAATCCACATGTCTCATTCAAAAAATAGTAAATCCATCAATGTTTAGAACACTGTTTTTTAGTTTAAAACTTTAACAACTTCAAAACCTATACATTTTACATAAGTCAACAATAACTTATACTATAACTTATCAAAGACTTCCAACAAATTTGTTAAATTTTAAATAACACATTTTTTAAAAAAAATTGACAATTTCAATATACTTTATATACATTATAGAAGTGTTCCTATACAATTCATACAAAAAAACTAAACCCTAAACCACGTTTTTTGCTAATCCGTCGGAAATCCGTAGGAAATTTCCCACGGATTTCCGACGGAATTAAGGTAAAATTGGGGTTTAGAGTTTAGGGTATTGTGATATGATTTAACAACACCTAATCCACATGTCTCATTCAAAAAAATAGTAAATCCATCAATGTTAAGAACACAATGTTTTAGTTTAAAACTTTAACAACTTCAAAACCTATACATTTTACATAAGTCAACAATAACCTATACTATAACTTATCAAAGACTTCCAACAAATTTGTTAAATTTTATATAACACATTTTTATAAAAAATTGAAAATGTCCATATACTTTATATACATCATAGAAGTGTTCCTATACAATTCGTACAAAAAAAACTAAACTCTAAACCACTTTTTTTGCAAATCCGTCAGAAATCCGTAGGAAATTTCCCACGGATTTCCGACGGATTTAGAGTAAAATTGGGGTTTAGGGTATTGTGATATGATTTAACAACACCTAATCCACATGTCTCATTCAAAAAATAGTAAATCCATCAATGTTTAGAACACAATTTTTTAGTTTAAAACTTTAACAACTTCAAAACTTATACATTTTACATAAGTCAACAATAACCTATACTATAACTTATCAAAAACTTCCAACAAATTTGTTAAATTTTATATAACACATTTTTTTAAAAAAATTGACAATGTCAATATACTTTATATACATCAT
Source organism: Eutrema japonicum (assembly GCA_030161315.1). NCBI lineage: Eukaryota > Viridiplantae > Streptophyta > Magnoliopsida > Brassicales > Brassicaceae > Eutrema > Eutrema japonicum. Next base: position 33,679,668 of record BSQW01000007.1, on the reverse strand, counting down.
CGAAGTGTTCCTATACAATTAATACCCAAAAAAAAACTAAACCCTAAACCACTTTTTTTGCTAATACGTCGGAAATCCGTAGGAAATTTCCCACGGATTTCCGACGGAATCAGTTTTAGCCGAGGGATGGTTTATCCGGGTAAAGTTTTCTCGGCTACAACTTTCGCCGTGTACATTTCCTTCGGCTAAAACCGTATCCGTCGGAAATCCGTGGGAAATTTCTGACGGAATCAGTTTTAGCCTAAGGAAGTTTACCCCAAACCGTTCCGTCGAAAAATCCGTAGGTTTACCTACGGATTTCCGACGGAACGACAACGATGTCAGAAATCCGTCGGAAGTCTTTCGGAATATGTCCGACGGATAATTTCCATCGGAAATCCGTCGGAAATCACCTATGAATTTCCGACGGAAATTATTTTCAAACTACCGTAGAAAATCCGTCGGAAATTTCTGACGGATTGTTGGCCATCGGAAATCACCCTGATTTCTTGTAGTGATCCTAGTTGTCGTTGACTATGTTTCTAAGTGGGTTGAAGCAATCGCAAGCCCCACAAAATGACGCAAATGTAGTTATTAAGATGTTCAAATTGATCATCTTTCCGAGTTTTGGAGCATTTTTTCGGGGTCTTTGTACCCGCACTTTGTCAGAAGATGTTATTGCACAACTTGATACTAGTATTCCTATTTTGTTGTGCAACATGGAGAAAATATTTCCCCAGTTTTCTTTGATGTTATGGAACATCTACTTATTCATCTCCCTCACGAAGCAGAACTTGGGACATTTGAAGCAGAAGGCTAAAAATCTAGCCAAAGTTGAAGGTTCAATAGTAGCGGGAAGTTTAACATATGAAACTTCTCACTTCACGGGGTACTATTTTGGTTCAGAAGTTCGTACACGGAAAAGGGCAGCACGGCGATATGATGATGGAGGTGTAGGCCGAACATATGCTAATGAAGGTGTCCCAGATATCTTTTCTTCAATCGGTCGATTATGTGGAAGACTGAAGTTAGTTTGGTTTGCCAATGAAAAAGACCATCATAGTGCACAAACGTATATCCTCTTAAATTGTGAAGAAGTTAGTCAATTTGATACGTAAGTGTATAAACATACATATATATGGCTAAATTATATATATATATATATATATATATATATATATATATATCTATGTATTCTAGCTTTATAACAATTACGATATATATGTATCTTAATTACAATTGTAAATACTTTTGTATGCATTGAATTTGTTAGACAGGTCCGAGAAGTCATTGACCGAGGTGTACTCCCTCAGATGACGAAGGTTTTTGAGCGGACACACCGAAAGAAGGATGGTGCCTTTGTTTCAGAGACGGCCGAGCAGATCTTCAACAAGGTGACTTCCAAGGTCACCGAACGAGAGACACAACTCTCTCAACAGCTATCTCCTGGTGGTTCGTCGGTCATGTCTAGTGGGTTGACCACACCCGATATTGACCGGATATAGAATAATTAGTTCTTAATAATTTTTAGTTTTTAATTTTTTTAAAAATTATAATTATAAATTTAAATATAGGTCGCCCCTAAGAGAAAGGAGAAGGTCATCGGGATGAGATCTATTCGAGATGTCTCGGCCGCCTCGTCATTTTGCTCCGCGACGACGATCGCCAAAAGATTATACAGTCATCTTACGTGCCACGATTACGAGTCTTCAGAAGCGGGTTGAGACCTGATAAGCTCAAATTAATACCCTAAAAGTACTAAAGCTTTGTCGATTGTAATACTTAGGGATCGAATCCAAAGAGAGTCAAGAAAACACACAATAGATTTTAATGATTGAATTAAGTTAAGTGATCAATGGAATTGAAAGCAAATACATAAATTAAACAAGTTGTAATTCGATTGGAAGAAAGATAGGGTCAGGGTATTTCTCAGGAAATCAATGAGTGCAGATAAACTAACTAATCAGGGTTCAGGTTACGCACGGTTCTTGAACTCAAATCACTAAAGTATAATTAACCAACTCTCGTTGCGAGAATTATCTAAGTCTAAATCCTAGAATTCCAAATCTCTTTGTGAATCCTAAAGTGTAAACCAGCTCTTAGTTCAAGTTTGATTTGTTCAGAAAACAACTAAACCAAATCTCTTTGCGAATAGTTATTTTGCTCACTCTAAGTTCTATCAGATTACTCAATTGCACTGTCGTGCCTAATTGATTAACCTAAGATCTAAGTTCCAGGTGATCAATCTAGAATTAGCTTTGAGAACAACCTAAGGTGAATAACTAATTCAGATGATGAACCCTCAACAACTAATCAACTTAGCATTCAAAAAAATCCCTTATGAGAACCCTAAACCTAACAGGAGATCTACTCAGACATGGAAATTGAGGCAATAAACATGACTGAATAAATACTTGAATAAATAATAAAGAAGAGAGTAAAACAAGGGTTCAAAATCTTCTCTTGGACGAACAGAGTTTCAGACTAGTCTCCCTCAAAAGCTCTCTCACACAAACAAAAGTAGAATAAAGCTTGAATGAATTGTAATAGCCAAAGTGGCTGAAAAACCTAATAAATAACCTAAAACACGTTATGGGATTTCTTGTAAATAATAAAGTCTTATGGGGCAATTTGCAGTTTCTCAAATCTTCAATAAAGTTGCAATCTTTATGTTTCTTTGACGGGTATCGATCGATACCATAAGTGTATCGATCGATACTCAGGCGATAAATCGGTGTCTCAGCTACAGGATCTTTGCTTGGCTCCAAAAAGCTCCAAAATGCTTCATTATCTCCAACAATGCTCCAAACGTACCTAAAACCTGAAAAGACTCTGAACGACTCTAAAATACTAAAAAGACTCTATAAAAAGGACTTATATCATGGCTTAAAATGGGTAAAAACCATGATATATCAACTCCCCCAGACTTAGCATTTCCTTGCCCTCAAGCAAAACAGAAAACCAAACCAGAGAAAGAGGTTTGAAAACACGGAGACTCAATTGTTCATGAACCATCGCAAAGACCCTTTTCTCAAGCACCCAAATGTCACCTAACCAGCTCCAGATCTAACCACCATGTACTTCTCCGTAGACATTTGCAGCTTTCCCAGACTCCACACATTATCTCGCAGCATTGTCCAAATAAAACCCTCATTGCCAGTTTCATCGCTGCAACCAATGTTCAAGAACCTTCTAGATTCTTTACCATACAATATCATGACAAAAGAACCACCCAAAAACAATGTCAGCAACTACCTCCCCCAGACTTGAACAACACTGTCCCCAGTGTTATCTAGCCAAATGTTGGTTAGAGAAATCAAGAGAACTGAGTGGAATTGTGAAGAAGAAAAAGTTACCGATTATGGGTCATGAGTATCGACCGACACACGGCCTGGTATCGATCGATACCAGGCGTTAGTCGACACATGCGACTTCTCTTCAACGACAGAGGGACAAATGTTGCTTTCAATTATGTCAAGGGATCCGAATGTGACATGGTTAGCACTGTTATGTCACTCAAACACAGGTTAAAAGCAACAAGATAGCATAATGCATAATCCAACAAAGTTAAAAATCAAAATAAACTGACAAAACAAACTCAAAAGTTCAAAAGAAAAGAAAAATGAAAGAAAAAGACTTATATATAGACTCACCAGTGGGTTGACTCCCACCAAGCGCTCGTTTAGCGTCATTAGCTTGATTTTACCGCCGTTCAGGCAGTGGGTGCATCATCCAGAGGCATTATGTGTCCTTCTGGAATCTCGGCTCTCGCCCAATAGTGTTTCACCCTTTGTACATTGACAGTGAACTCTTCGCCGGAAGGATTTGTCAGGACAATTGCACCATGTGGTCTAACTTCTTTGACTGTGAAAGGACCTGACCAACAAGAACGCAATTTACCAGAAAACAAATGCAAACGAGAGTTATACAGAAGTACCTGATCATTGGGTTCAAAGTGTCTGGAAAGGATTTTCTTGTCATGAATTGCATTTGTCCTCTCCTTGTACAGTTTCGAGTTCTCATAGGCAAAATGCCTAATCGCATCGAGCTCATTCAGCTTGACCAATCGCTTCTCAGCAGCAGACTTGATGTCAAAATTCAGCAACTTTGTAGCCCATGCGGCCTTATGCTCGATTTTCACCGGAAGGTGACACACTTTTCCGTACAGCAAGTGAAACGGTGTAGTCCCAAGTGGTTTCTTGAAAGCAGTCATGTAAGCCCAAAGTACGTCATCCAGCTTCACAGACCAATCCTTCCTGGTAACATTCACTGTCTTCTATAGAATCTCCTTGATATGCCTGTTGGAAACTTCTACTTGTCCATTGGTCTGAGGGTAATAAGGAGTAGCAACACGATGATTTACACCATATTTCTTCAGCAGCCTCTCGAAAACCTTGTTGATAAAGTGAGAGCCACCATCACTTATCACAATTCGAGGTACTCCAAATCGAGGGAAAATGATGGTCTTAAACAGCTTAAGGACCACTGAATAATCATTGGTTCTGCTAGCAATGGCCTCAACCCACTTAGATACATAATCCACAGCAACCAAGATGTATTTGTGTCCATATGACGAAGGAAAGGGACCCATAAAATCGATGCACCAACAATCAAAAATCTTAACCTACAGGATGAAGTTTTGTGGCATCTCATGTTTCTTACTGATCTTCCCTCTTCTCTGACACGCATCGCACTGCGAAACGAAGGCATGTGCATCCTTAAACATAGTAGGCCACCAGAAGCCTACTTGAAGAACCTTGGAGACTGTCTTGAAAGTAGCAAAGTGTCCAGCATAATCAGATCCATGACAATGATACATAGCATTTGGTACCTCGGATTCAGCAATACATCTCCTGTAGATACCATCAGAACAGTGGTTGTACAGGTAAGGTTCATCCCAAAAGAATCGCCTTATGTCACGTAAAAACTTCTTTTTGTCATATTTCTTGAGGTGTGTTGGCTCTGCATCTGCAGTGAGGTAGTTGGCGATATCAGCGTACCATGGTTGATCAAAATCAGCTGCAGCGACTAGATACCCTTCAGAGGCACCAAGTTGTTCAACAATCAAAACAGGTTCGGATATCGCAGGGTATCGACCGACACCAGGTGAGTGTCGATCGATATCAAAAACTGCAATTCGTGGGAATTGCAAAGTTTCGGCAAAACCCATTTGAAACTCAGTTTCAATGAAGTAAATGGATTCTTCTGGTAGTTGATCATCAATAGGCATGTCTACATCGATCTGAATCCTCGAAAGATGGTCAGCGACTCCGTTCTCTATTCATTTCTTGTCCCTAACCTCAATGTCGAAACCTTATAGCAAAAGAACCCAACGACAAAGGCGAGGCTTGAGATCCTTATTCTGCATCAGATATTTGAGAGCAGCATGATCAGTATGAACAATCATTTTGCTCCCAATCAGGTAGGATCAAAATTTCTCAAAGGAGAAAACAACTACAAGTAGTTCCTTCTCTGTGGTGTTGTAATTCCTCTGAGCATCATCCAATGTCCTGCTGGCATAGTAGATAACGTCACTACAAGAAAACACGCTAGAACCGGCGGCAAAATCCGTCGGAAACACCCATTTCCGACGGATTTCTGATGGATTTTGTCTGTCGGTTCTATCTCGTCGGAATAGAAAATCCGTCGTAAATCCGTCGGAAATTTCCGACGGAATTCCGACGGATTTCTGACGAGTTTTCCGTCGGGAATAATTTCGACGATAATCCGAGGGATTTCCGACGGAGAGTTTCCGACGGATTGAGAATCCACTCCGACGACTTGTTTACCGACGGATTTCCGACGGCTTGTTTACCGACGGATTTCCGATGGACCGTTTACCGACGGATTTCCGACGGACTGTTTACCGATGGATTTCCGATGGCTTGTTTACCGATGGATTTCCGACGACGTATCCGTCGATGAGGTTCTAAAACCGTCAGAAATCTGTAGGAAATTTCCGACGGATTTCCGACGGTAATGTGTAATTTTTTTTAATATTTAAAATATATATATATTTAATTAATATTTATTAAAATTATATATTAATTAAATTAAATAAATTAAATGATTTAAAAAACGAAAATTAATTATATAAATAAAATTTTACAAAACATAAATATTTAAAAGTTTTAGAAATTGTTGAAATTACATTAAAAAAAACATAATCAAAATAAATCAGGGGCAGGTCCGGGAACTTCGTCTTCAAGAAATCCGCCCACTTGGTTTGCTTGTCCTCCAATACCGTGACCTTCGCCGTGAGCTCTTCGTTTTGCCGGATAAGGTCTTCATCCATCGAGAAACCGGCCGAAGAAGAAGGGGATTGGGTCGCAATCTTACCCAACCCCGGCCGACAACCTTTCCTAACCGGTACCTCCTACAAAAACAATTAAAAAAGTTTAGAATTTCAAAAAAATAAAAATTATCTTAATAAATATTATCATAAGTTGTACTTACCGCGAGGACTAGCTCGTTAAGCTCGGCCCGAGTGACTTCGTTGGATCCGGTGTAATCGTCTTGCGATCTCTGGGTGAGCAAATCGTCTTTCGTCCTCTTCACGGTTTCGACGTACTCCCTCACTTCTGAATCTTGAATTTGGCTCGTCTTCTTGTTGTTGTGCGTCCTCTCCATCAATGCAAGGTGATCCGGCTCTTCGCCCAATTCCGCCGTCTACGAAATATATAAAACGGTTAAAGAAAACCATTTTTTAATAAAAAAGAACTAAAAACCGAAAAAGTACTTACCATTTCGTCGGCTGTTGTCAAGTAGCTCTTTGCCCCGTTGTTGTGAACTGCTTCTCCCTTCCCCTTCTGGTCACTCCTCCGGTTCTTGGTGTGAGTCTCAGAAATAGCTACGGTAGTCGGCAAATTCCAGTAGGGCTGGTACCCATTGTACACAACCTCGTTCAAACCTTTCGGCTTATCTTTCCCCTTCTTCCAAGCCTTCTTCCAATCTCAGATGTGGCGAGAGAATTGTCGGGCAGCCTCCGAGTGAAATTCTGCCTCGACCGTCTTCGTAAGCGTTTACTTGAAATAAAATTTGTTAACAAAATCTCAAAATATAATACAAACAAGTAATTAAATTATCACTTACCGCAAAGGTACGAAATCACATATCTTGGTCGTCCGACGGCATAGAGGCATATGTCGGGTACGGGTGTTTGAGGAGGCTGTGCAACATCCTCAAAATCGACTTGCTAATGCCATTCCCGGAGTATCCAAACCTATGAAAAAATAAATAAAAAATCAATAATAAATATAAAAATATTATTTAAGAAAAGACATAATATTACCGAGTAGATCTCGGGGTGCGGCGTTTCGGGTCGAGAACTATGAGTAGTTCTCGTCCCGGCTGTTGAACGAGCTCCTCGATGGTCATGATCGTCGGTTGACCTACACTCTCTGCATCGAGAGTAGGTGAAGGCGCCGTAGGCGGGACAAAACCCGGGACAAAACCCGGGACAAAACCCGGGTTCGGATTTGAGGCTGCGGGCCTCCGCCCTCCTTGCCTCGAACCGCCGGCACGATCACTATCAAAATTCTCGTAAGACCTACAACAATTAAAAAAAAGTAAACGAAATCATTTGAAAATTTATATAAGCAATAAATACATGTAAAAAAGCAAAACCTTACATAAAAAACATTGTAGCATTACATATATATAAAAACCGTTTTATATACATATTAAATATATAAAAAAATTGACAAAAAACGTTTTTAATATGTAACTATATAAAAAAGTTTTTAAAATTAACATTTTTATAAAAAACGTTTTATATACATATTAAATATATAAAAAATGTACAAAAAACGTTTATAATATATAAGTATATAAAAAAAAATTAAATTTACATATATATTACAACCGTTTTCTATACATATTAAATATATAAAAAATTTACAAAAAACTCTTTTAATATATAACTATATAAAAAAACGTTTTATATACATATATATATATATATATAAATTTTTCAAAATACGTTTTTTATATATAACTATATATAAAAACGTTTTTTTGAAATACATATATATATAAAAATGGTTTTTTCATAAATCTAAATTTGATTAAATGTTTTTCATAAATTTTTTGCATATATATAAATTTTCATAAATGTTTTTCTTATATATAACCTAAGCTAAAAACCTAATCTAAATCCACATGGAAATATTTCAAGAAATATATAAATCTAGATCTATATCCAACCTAAATCTAAAAACATAAACACCAAATTTTACATATTAATCTACATCTATATCTAAAACTACAAACACCAAATCTCTTCCCCAAACACCAAATCAACAAATCTAAATCCAAAAGAAAAAGAAAGACTTACATCAAGGGGTAGGGAGGCTCGGCGAGGGGAGAAGAAAAAGAGAGAAGATTTCCGGGGAGAAGAAGAAGAGAGAAGAAGAGGGGAGAAGAAGAAGAAGAGAGAAGATTTCCGGGGAGAAGAAGAAGAGAGAAGAAGAGGGGAGAAGAAGAAGAAGAGAGAAGAAGAAGAGAGAGCAGAAGAGCAAAGAAGAATGAAGAGAGAAGAAGAAGATTGAATAGAGAAATAAATGGAAGATTGAAGATGAATTGGTTTTTGGAAATGTATTTACGTCGTTTCCGATGGACCGACCCGTCGGGTTTAGCCGAGGCACTATCGGTTTTGGCCGAGACGGTATATGCCTGATTTACGATTTTTGGTGCCTCGCCTAAAAGTTGCTCGGGATTTACTATTTTAGCCGGGGGGATTTACGGTTTTAGTCGAGGAATTTTCGGTTTTAGCCGGGGGGATTGACGGTTAGCCGAGGGGATTTAAGGTTGTAGCCGAGGGGTGATTTATGGTTTAAACGGGGGGATTTACGATTTTAGCCGGGGGGATTTATGGTTTTAGCCTGGGGGATTTACGGTTTTAGCTGAGGGATTTACGGATTTAGCCGAGGGGATTTACGTTTTAGCCGGGGCAATTTACGGATTTAGCCGAGGAAAAAACCTCCGGAATAATTTTTAGTCGGGGGAAAAATATTTCCTCGGCTAAAACCGTAGGCCGTCGGAAATCCGTCGGAAATCTTTTCCCCCGGCTAAAACCGTAGGCCGTCGGAAATCAGTCGAAAATTTCCGACGGATTTCCGACGGCCTACGGTTTTAGCCGAGAAAATCTTTTTCCCCCGGCTAAAACTTGTCCGGATTACGGTTTTAGCCGGGGGAATAAGATTACCTCGGCTAAAACCATAAGCCGTTGGAAAAAACCTTAAATCCACCAGCTAAAACCGTAAATATTGCGTTACTATATTTATGTTTAATTTACGGGAAGAAAGCTACGTTTTTAATTCATAAAAATGTTAAAACAAGATAGATAAATACAATATATTACATAAAATTCATTATTCGGAATTCGACGAATAATCTGACGTAGCTGAATCGGAGTGCTCGTCAAATTCGCCGATCTCTTCCTCTGAATCCTCAAAGACCTCGTCATTCTCGTCCATGGTGAAATCAACCACGAGATCAACTTCAAGAGAATGCTCGATCGGACCTAAGTTACCTATTACCGGAACCTGCAAAGGGTCGTGCTCTTCCACACCATAATCTCTTCCCCTTGGGTGTATCGACGTAACTGTAATCCAAGGGTCTTGCTTGTTCCTAACCCGGGGGTATCGAATGTAGGAAACTTGATCTGCTTGTGAAGCAAGAATGAAAGGATCGTATTTTTGAAGTCGCCTTCGAGAGTGGACATATGTAACACCAAATGCGTCATGGCGTACACCTCCTACAGGACTATACCACTCACAATATAACGCAATGCACCTCAAGTCGAGCATCCCCGGATAATGGACCTCCAATATTTCGCGGAGGACACCGCAGTACATAATTTCTCCAGATTGAGTTGATATACCAGAATTACAAGTTGTCTTTGAGTTTCCTTCCCGATGAGCCTTAAAAGCATACCCTCGGGTGCAATACATCGGATAAGACTTTGCAATAAACGTCGACCCTTTCATCATCTCAACTAACCAGGTCGGAAACTCATTACCGAGAGCAGTCATCTGACGAACCTGGTAAAATTTCAAGTGGACAATAATCAACACAATGTTTATATATAAAAATTATTATTCGAATTTAAATATATAATAATAAATCATCATTTATCACTTACATGATATTTCAACCAATCACCAAAGTCATTCTGCTTGACGACATCAAGCTCATCCTCTGTGTAATTTGGATACCATTCGCGTATTTGGGTCATGAACATCCTGTGCATTAACAAATGCATTAGAAAATTATAATAACATTAATTAACCTTACACCAAAATAACATTTAATTAGGTACCTCTCATATTCTAAAACGTCATCGCAGTTTGTCAGAATATACATATGCAAGTGCCTTTGCTCCTCCTCTAATAGTCGCTGATCCTTGCTTTTTCCAGTTAGTCGTCCAATCTGAGTAAATATATCGGGAACATAGACAGGATAACTAACTATGTTCCCACTATCATCATGACGTGCGTGGCGTCTACTTTTTGTTTTGACTTGCGCTGGAAAGTAGTAGCTAGCAAAGTTGGAAGTTTCTTCATTAATGCTCTGTGTGACAATAGAACCCTCGACTTTAGAAAGATTTTTCACCTTCTTCTTTAGGTGGAACATATACCGCTCAAAAGGGTACATCCATCGGTATTGAACAGGCCCACCAAGTGCTGCTTCTCGAGGGAGATGAATAGGAAGATGTTCCATAACATCAAAAAAGGCAGGAGGAAATATTTTCTCGAGGTTGCAAAGGAGAACCGGGATGTTTTCTCCTAGATTTCGGATGTCGGTTGGTGTAAGTGATCTCGTGCATAGATCCTGGAAGAAAGCATCGATCCCTGCATATATAGTACGTACGTACACAAACAAAATTAAATAACTTCCGTTTAATAATCACAAATATAAAATCACCATACGTGATAGTATAAATGTATGTAAACTTGCAATAGCTCCATGGACGTTTATAGGAAGAAGACATTCAAATGAAAATGGAAGGAGGCGCTGCATGACAACATGACAATCATGACTCTTCATCCCAGAAAACCTCCTTTCTGAACTATCGACGCAATTACGAAGGTTAGATGCGTATCCGTCTGGGAATTTGACACCATGCTTAATCCAATCAAAGAATTCCTCCTTTGAAGACGCATTCATCCGGAAAACAGGGGGATGTAGTGATTTCCCGTTCGCCATTACATGTAACTCCTTACGAGAACAAATATCTGGTAAGTCCCATCTGGCCTTCAAATTATCTTTCGTCTTTCCTTGCACATTTAGAACAGTGTTCATGATGTTGTCGAAAAAGTTCTTTTCAATGTGCATCACATCTAGATTATGGCGAAGCAATTGGTCTTTCCAATATGGTAAATCCCAGAAAATATTCTTCTTGTGCCAATTGTGGTACTCACCACAACCGTCAACGGGATAATGCCCATTACCCCCGCATGAAACTGTCTTCTCGGCACCAAAATCTCTTAACTGATTCTTAATATAATTTCCATCTACCTCAGGAGGTGGATCATCAAAAACTTTTTTGTTCTTTCTAAACAATGTTGTGCTCCGACGAAATGGATGATCATGCGGTAGAAATCGTCGATGACAATCGAACCAAGAAGTCTTACGTCCGTTCTTCAATTGGAACGCATCAGTGTTATCTTGACAATACGGACACGCCAACCTTCCATGCGTCGACCATCCAGATAGCATACCGTATGCTGGGAAATCACTTATGGTCCACATAAGTACCGCACGCATCATAAAATTCTGTTTCAGGGATACATCGAACGCTTCAACACCATCTTTCCACAACATTTTCAACTCATAAATTAATGGCTGTAAGAAAATATCAAGCGATCTCTTAGGATGCTCTGGACCTGGGGCGAGGATCGTGAGGAACAAAAACTCTCGTTTCATGCACATAGATGGCGGTAAATTGTACGGTGTGACGATTACTGGCCACAACGAATATTTCCTCCCATGCTTTCCAAATGGGTTGAATCCATCCGTAGATAACCCCAGGTATACGTTCCTTGGCTCACATGCAAAACTAGGATAAACCTCTATAAAAAATTTCCATGCTTCTGCATCTGAAGGATGCGCTATCTCTCCAGCTGAGTTATGTTCTGCATGCCATCTCATAGGCCCTGCCGTGCGCTGTGATTGATATAACCTCTTCAACCTATCAGCTAGGGGAAGATACCACATCCGTTTATGTGGAACAGGTACTCTGCCTCCTGTATCTTGATACCGAGGTTTGTGACAAAACTGACACTTCAACCGGTTTTCATCCTTTCTCCAGTAGATCATACAGTTGTCGATGCACGCATCTATCATCTGATAAGGTAATCCAAGACCAGCTACAAGCTTCTGAATCTCGTAGTATGAAGCCGGTGAAATATTATCTTTAAGTAAGACATCTCTCACAAAATCAGCTATCGCATCAACACAATCTTCGGCCAAGTTGAAATCCGTCTTTATAGACATCAACCTGCTTGCAGGTGATAGAGGCGAAAGTCCTTCTCTACATCCACTGTATAATGGCTTCTTAGATGCATCTAGCATATCAAAAAACTTCCGCGCTTCTAAATTTGGTTCCTCTACCCCGTTACTATCCTCAACAAGATGAAAAGATGCTATGTTTTCACCAAACGCATCATTCACTATCTGAGTGTAACATGCGTTTACATCTACATCCGGTGTTGGTTCCTCTAACCTAGAACCCGAAGTACTACCAAACCTATCTGATGTGCTACCATAATAATGCACCATTGAATCGGTTTCTCCGTGAGTATACCAAATCTTGTAACCAGGCATAAATGCATTCTTATATAAGTGCTTCCTTACATCCCTAACTGTGACTAATCTATAATTCCGACATTTAGTACAAGGACAATACATTTTACCGTATTCCGTTGGCATGTTATTGTTAGACGCAAAGTTCATAAACTCTTCCACACCTTGTGAGAACTCATCCGTCAATTCTCCCGTCGCGGGATCACGCGGAGGTTTGTCCATCCACGATCAAAAATAAGACATTGTATATGTGTTTGTTTTTTTTTTTTGTGATTCTAAATGAATGAGGGGTGGATACGTTTTTATAACCAAAGTTTTTTGAGTATTCCGATGGCATTCCGACGGCATTCCGATGGAATTCCGACGGAATAAATTTATATTATTGATGTCGGCAACGTAGTCGGTAACCATGTCGGCAAAGTTTAATCCGTCGGAAATCCATCGGAAATTACCCGACGGATGCAATCGTCGGAAAACCGTCGGCAATCATGTCGGCAAGACCAGCATCCGTCGGAAAACCGTCAAACATCCGTCGGAAGTTTTCCGACGGATGTCAATCGTCGGAAAACCGTCGGCAATCATGTGGGCAAGATCAACATCCGTCGGAAATCCGTCGAAATTCCGTCGGAAGTTTTCCGACGGATGTCACTCGTCGGAAAACCGTCGGCAAGATCAACATCCGTCGGAAACACCGTCGGAAATCCGTCGGATAAATTTCCGACGGACCAAATATCCGACGGATTTCCGACGGATATTCTGTTCGTCGGAAATCCGTCGGATTGCCGACAGAAATTTCCGACAGCTTTTTGCCCCTTGTTTTCTTGTAGTGCGTGTAGTTTCTTATCTTTCCTCTGACCCAAAACTGATCCAACAGCGAAATCGCTAGCGTCGCACATGATCTCAAAATGCAAAGTCCAATCGGGAGGTTGCACAATATGAGCACTCACCAAAGCCTTTTTAATCTCCTCAAAGGCTGCAAGACACACAGGTGTGAAATCGAATTTGATCTCCTTGCATAGTAAGGCGGTGAGTGGGCGAGCTAGCTTGGAGAAGTCCTGGATGAATCTTCTGTAAAACCCAGCATGACTAAGGAAGCTTCGAATATCCTTAACAGAAGTCGGTGGTTGGAGGCTTGTCATGACCTGAATCTTGGCTTTGTCAACTTCGATCCCAGCTTCAGAAACCTTGTGTCCAAGCACGATGTCATCCTGAACCATAAAGTGACACTTTTCCAATTAAGGACCAAGTGTTTCTCTTCACATCTCTCTAGCACCTTGCACAAGTTATCCAGACAGCTCTTGAATGATGATCCATACACTTAAAAATTATCCATGAACACCTCCATAAAATCCTCAACCATGTCTGTGAAGATAGACATCATGCATCTCTGAAAAGTGGTTGGAGCATTACACAATCCAAATGGCATTCTCCTGTATGCGAATGTGCCATAGGGACATGTAAAAGTCGTCTTCCCTTGGTCATCTGGATGTATCAGAATCTGGAAGAAACCTGAATACCCATCGAGAAAACAATAGTAGGGATGACTAGCCAACCTCTCCAACAACTGGTCAATGAATGGCAGTGGGAAGTGATCTTTCCTTGTGGCTGCATTCAATTTCCTGTAGTCAATGCACATTCGATGCCCAGTGATAGTCCTAGTATAAATTATCTCATCATTCTCATTCTTCACCACATTTATCCCTCATTTCTTAGGAACAACGTGCACATGACTGACCCAAGAACTGTCCGAGATGGCATAGATAACTCCTGCATCCAAGAGTTTCATGACCTCCTTCTTAACCACTTCTTTCAGGTTTGGATTCAGCCTCCTCTGATGATCAACTGAAGCCTTTGACTCGTCCTCAAGATGAATCCTATGCATGCACGGGTCCGGTGATATACCTGAAATATCATCAAGAGAATAGCCAAGAGCTTTGCGATACTTGCGCAGCTTGCTCAGAAGTAAGGCAATCTCTGCGTTGTTCAAAGAAGCATTAATAATCACTGGGTATGTGGAATTAGGACCAAGAAAACCATACCTCAGATTTGCTAGAAGTGGCTTGAGTTCCACCTTAGGAGCTTTCTCCTCGTTCCAATCTCCAAACCCAGCAGCTTGCTTACAACTTTCGGCCAACCCCCTTTCTGGTCGCAGGGTATCGACCGATACTAGGGGTCGATCGATACTGGTGGTACTGTATCGAGCATCTTCGAGTATCCAGAAGCAACATCATCCGAATAAACCTCTGACTCAGCGGAACAATGCTCTCTCCAATGGATCCTCAGGATGCATCTCTAGGAAGTACTCTTCAGCAATGTGATATGCTCAAATTAATACCCTAACAATACTAAAGCAGTAGTTGTAATATAGTTAGGGGTCGAACACAAGTACTCACAGAAATCAGACAATAGATTGTATAGTATCGAATTAAGCTAAGCAATTCAGATGTAATTGAAAGCAGTGCAGAAATTAAAAGTGTTGTAAATTCAATGGAGAAAATATAGGCTCAGGATATTTCTCAGGAAATCAATGAATGAAGATAAACTAACTAACATGATTCAGATTTAGCGCGGTTCTTGAACTCAAATCACTAAGGTATAATTAACCAACTGTCGTTGCGAGAATTATCTAAATCTAAATCCTAGGAATTCCAAATCTCTTTGTGAATCCTAAAGTCTAAATCAACTTTAATATCAGGTTTGATATGTTCACAAATCAATTAAACCAAATCTCTTTGCGAATAATCAATTTGCTCACCTAAGGTTCTATCAGGTATTTAATCGCACTGTCGTGCCTAATCAATTATCCTAAGATCTAAGTTCTAGATTCGTCAACCTAGAATTAGCTTTGAAAACAAAAGATGATGTAAGAACCGGTAGTGGCTCTCACATCAAGGATAGTCACGGGAACAGAGACAGGCGGTCGCCCTCTCCTCGGCTCAAAGATGATTGATGATGGGATGAACTAACACGTAGGCGGTCGCCCTCTCGTGTGGGTTCTCTTAGATGGGGTGTTGACGTAATGATGTCACGACACAGAGGTATGATGAGTCTTTGATACGGTGAAGGTCCTGAGCTTGCTTGAATCGCACAAACAAACAAAGAACAAGGGTTTTCTCTCAAGGCAGCGCTTGAAGAAGAACTGCGTTATTTTATTGATCAAGGCAAAAAGTGGAGACTACAAAGTTGCGTGTGGGACTTTATTAATAGTCCGCCAGCTGTGAACCTCCTAGGGTTCTACTCAAAGAATCAAAAGATTCTAAAACAACAAGACTTGTAAAGAAAACTACACGCAGTCTAAAGCAAAAATGGAAACAAACTAAAACACAAAACCCATCGTTTCATTAAAGCAAGAAAAGGAAAGTTTGGCCGCGACTAGTAAAACAGAGTAGATGATATCGTTTTGTTGCGGCACTTAGTTGTTGATCATGTGGATATCACCTGCAAGAACAATAGAATATTTGAAAAGCTTACATTGAGGTGTAGAGGCCCGAGAAGCCGCATGCATGGCTTTTGAAGACGATTCTGGTGCAAGTGCGTTCTTGA
Organism: Eutrema japonicum; assembly: GCA_030161315.1. NCBI lineage: Eukaryota > Viridiplantae > Streptophyta > Magnoliopsida > Brassicales > Brassicaceae > Eutrema > Eutrema japonicum. The sequence goes on along the minus strand of BSQW01000007.1, from coordinate 33,663,339 downwards.
CGTGAAAGGGGTTGTAGGAGTCTTCTCTAGTGTCCTCAAAGTCAGAAAACTAAACCAAAGAAAGAGGTTTGAAAACGCGGAGACTCACCTATTCAGGAACCATCGCAAATATCCTTTTCCCAAGCACCCAAATGTTACCTAACCAGCTTTTGATATAACCACCATGTACTTCTCCGTAGACATTCTCAGCTTTTCCAGACTCCACACATTATCTCGCTGCATTGTTCAAATAAAACCCTCATCGCCAGTTTCATCGCTGCAGCCAATGTTCAAGAGCCTTATAGATTCTTTACCATACAATATCATGACAAGGAACCACCATTTTTCTCACTTTTTGTATCACTTTCTCTCCCCCAGACTTATTTCTTATTATGTTCTCTCTTTTTTTTTCAGCCTTGCATATACACATCAAGGTATGAGACGCGAGTATTGATGGTGTTTGCCACCAAATCCCCGGTTCTTTCCTCTCTTTGTATCAAAGGTTTAGGCGAATAGTGGTATCACATGAAATTTTCCTAACCTCGCTTTCAACATTTGTGTGATCATTCCCTCTTAAGTAGAATAAATGGGATCGCTGGAAATTTTCCTATCCCTCTACTCAGAAGAAAATCATCTCATCTTTTATGAGTTTAGGTTAGTGAATGTTTGCCTTTTCCGTCAAGGAAAACAATTTGTTTTGATGTTTATTCGTTTTGTTCTCTTCGTTTATTTCACACAACTAATGTTTGTGTATACAGGCGTGTTCGTCGTAGTTTCTGATTAAGGAGTAGATTTCCGCAAGGTTTCAGTTATTATTTATATTTACTGTTGTCGAGACTTATATTGAGACTACTACTTTTGGTATTGGCGTTTATTTTCGATTTGTTATGTTGGTACAATGCATCATAAAGTAATTACATTGTTATCCTTCCTCCTTTTTCATTATATTTTTGCTAGGTTGCATAATCAATTTGTTGGTACAGAAAATATTTACACTTTAAAAGAGAGTTTGAAAAATAACGAATACAAACAAGACTAACAAGGATGCGATGTTGCTACTTTGATATTACGAAATACAGTTTTAATAATACATATATCTTGTATGTATTTTTGAGGATAATCGCGAGCTTTTAGGTGATACCTATAAAAAAAAATTGACCTATGATCCTGAAGTTTTAGTTTTATGTTCGGTCTTTCTCTGGTTTGTGTGTTTATCACCTAAAAAAAATAGAAATTCTACAAATATGTTTAAGGATATACTGGATTTATTAGCTATTATCCTCTAATTATTTTTTTTAATAAAATGGGAATTTGATTGTTTTTCAGTATGTATAAATATAGTGGTATGTCATTAGATATTGTTATCGCAAGTTGTCTTCCTGTTTTCGCTTTAAGAGATCTATGTATTTCAATCTTTCCAATGATATTCATAGATCATGTATTCTATTTTTGGTTTCGGTTTCCGATATTGATCATGCTAAACAAAAGTGGGTGGTTCGTTTTAACGTCCTTCGCAAGTTTTTTCATCTTATCGGGGTTGTTGAGACACTTGATTTGAAATTAGCAGATGATAAAGTAACCTATATTTTTTATAACTTTTTATATGATTTGGTTTACAAGTTGGCTATAAATTTGAGGTTTTTTTGCATGGTGATAAATTTCATGCAACTTTAGGCAAAGAGTTTGTGGACGAATTCTCTTCACGGATTGTCGAGGGTGATTATCTGCTTTTGGTTGATTCTGATCTTATTCCTGTGGTTGAGGGATTCAAGTTTACACGACATTATTTCAAAATTCGGTGGAAAAATACAACCTTTTTTAAGAAACTTATGCCTACGGATTGCAGGAAGTTTTTTTATTTTGCCGACTTTGCACTACAAGAAAACACAGTTTTTGCGATTACCAAAATAGTCATAAAATGGTCGCAAATGACTCATTTGCGACCATTTTGGGATTAAAAAAAGTAGTCGCAAATATTTGGTCGCAAATATTTGGTCGCAAATATTTGGTCGCTAAATAAAGTGGTCACAAAACAGTCGTTTTTTGCGACTAATATGTGACTCCCAATATCAGTCCGTATTTAAAGACTGATTTGCGGCTACTTGTCAAAAAAATATTTTAAAAAATTCAAAAAAAAATATTTTTATTTATTAAATTAATTAATTAATTACAAATAAAAAAAAACAAATAAAAAAAAAAAAAAAAAAAAAATAAAAACAGATCTCGTCGTCGGTCTCTTCTCCGACTGCTTCTGTCTCCGGCAAGCTGCTCCTCTCTATGGCTCAGCCTGACTCGCGAGCTCCTCCGCATGCATCTTCTTCTCCCTCGCATCTGCTCCACCTTGCGTCGCATCTGTTCCTCCTCGAGTTGCATCTGCTCCTCCTCTCGTCGCGAGCTCCTCCATCTGGCTTAAGCCGTGGGGAAGCAACCACCACGAACCTGCTCCTCTGCGTCGCATCTGCTCTTCCGCCTGCATCTTCTTCTCCCTCGCCGGCGCCTGTATCTTCTTCTCCCACGAATGGCGGCTCAGATCTATAATTCCTCTCCAACCGATCACTACCTCCTCCTCCTCCCAGATGAAGCTTCTCATTGACATAATCGGATATGGAAAAAAAAAGAGAAGCTTTCATTATTTTTGCTTCTCTGTGCTTGATATACAAAGCTGCTCAATCGGAGGAAGACAATATTCTTGAATAATTATCTATCGTAAGTCACAATTAACATTGATGTCAAAACTGGAGAAATCAAAATCAAAATCAAATGGTTTACCTTCCTCTTTTAGTTATAGGATAACATCCCAACGGTCACATCAGAGAAAGTTAGAGCCGCGATTCTTCAAGGTGTGGAAATCGCATTGGTCTTGATTGAATTAGGCTCGCTTCCTAAACCGGTTTATACGTGTATCCAACTATGGCTTTGTAGACATTGGATTAAGTAAAGTGTGAAACTGTTTGAATAATTGTGGAGTGAGATTCAATTTTCTTTTACAGGGGAGAGCAGCTCTGTATATTCGATCCAAAAATAGAAGGAAGAAGAAGAAGAGCGTAAGAGGGAGAGAGAAAGAGAGTGAAAAAGGAAGAAGAAGAAGATCGTAGGAAGAGAGATAAAAAAAAAAGATAAAGCAGATTAAATCCTCACCGTTGGATTAAACCAATCAATGGTGGAGGATCTCAATCTTCGTCTAAATGAATTAGCTAATGAGAAGTTTTCATTATTTTTGTCATTTGGTCACAAATTAGTCGTAATTTTGGAACTACTTTGTGACTACTATTAAAAAATTTGACTAGGTTGCTAAAGGGTCGCAAATTTGAGACTATTTTGTGACTACTATTAAACAAAATAGACTGGGGTTGCTAAACGGTCGCAAATTTGATTCCATTTTTGTGACAATCAAAAATATTTACACTAAACCCTAAACTTTAAGAACCTAGAAATTTTGAATATGACTTTACAATGATTTTTTGTATATCGTAGTTCAAAAATATGTTAAAACTTAAAAATAAATAAATTTTGAGATTATTTTTATCTTTCAAAACCATTACTTATAAAACACATGTAACACTTAGTAGATGTTATGATTAGATTGAAATTTTTATAAGTGTTATATTTTTTTGTTTATTATTTGATGTTTATGTGTAAGATCTAGTTTACAATTTAAGATTTAGAGTTTATGTTTAAGGGTTAGAGGTTTAGGGTTTAGAATTTAGGATTTATAAAATGATCATATTAAAAAAATGTGTAAGTGTTGAATTTTTTTGTATATTATTTGATGTTTATGTGTAAAATTTTGTTTACAATTTTAGATTTAGATCAAGTTTATGATTAAGGGTTAGAGGTTTAGGGTTTAAGGTTAAGGGTTTATGGTTTGAGTTTATAATTTATTGATTTCTATTAAAAAAAAAATCAAGTGGAGTTGCAAATATTAGTCTCAAATTAGTCCCAAATTGGTCACAAAAACTGGGTTTGTAAATTAGTGTACATGTTACCATAAACCCTAAACTTTAACAACATATAAGGTTTGAATATCACTTTACAATGATTTTGGGTATATAGATGTTCAAAAATATATTTTATAAATTTAAGATTTAGAGTTTATGATTAAGGGTTAGAGGTTTAGGGTTTATAATTTATGATTTATAAAATGATTATATTTTAAAAATTGTAAGTGTTGAATTTTTTTGTATATTATTTGATGTTTATTTTAAAAAAATTGAGTGGAGTTGCTAAACCGAAGCAAATCAGTCATAAATTTGGGACTACTTTTGCAAGTCCTTAAATAGTCGCAAATTTGAGACCCTTTTGTGACTCCTCTGTTTCGTCATTAATTTGCGACTGTTTTGCCACTGCATTTCGAGTAGTCGCAAAGTAGTCGCAAATTAGTCAAACTTTCGTCCCACTTTTTTGCGACCAAAAAAAGAGTCACAAAAGTTGGTCGCCAAAACTGTGTTTTCTTGTAGTGTTGATTCAATTCGGTCTTGTTTAGTGGACTTATCGGTTTCTATTGGTATAAGCATTCATCTATCTAAATTCTTTATAATTTTTATTTAAGAAAAAAATAAATATTTAAAATCTTATACGGAGTTCCTCGGATGTAGATGTGATTGGACAGGTTGTGAACGTAGGAAATTTTGTTGAGCGTAGTTCGTTGAAACGTAGCAGGCGTTGTGGGAATATTTATTTGGAGTTGGCAAATGAAATCTTGGTTTTCGTTGATTTATCTAACTTTACTGTTTCGGTTTGTCATGTGTTTTTTAATGGTTTTGTTGTAACTTGTAGGGGTATTTGTGTGCCCGTTCATCTGACTGGTGATTACTCGGAGTTTTTTGGACTCTTTGCATAGATGCAATGCAAACGTGATCATCTGTGTTATAAGGTTTGCGAGGATTATCCAAGTTCGTGATGTTTGGATAGTTACGACGACTTATAAATGTAGTCAACTTTGGTTGGATCCTCCTTATGCTGAAGTTGAAGACTTGATGAGGCTCATTGTCCAGGCCAATGCACAACGAGGATGATTTTAAAAATATTTGAAGGATTTGCTACTTTGAAATAGAGTTTTTTTATATAGTTTTATTATATGTCTCATTTTAAAAATGTTGGTTATGATTTATAGGTTTTTATATTTCAATCGGTTTTTATTATTATATTATCGATGTTTGTCACGCAATTGTAAGCTTAAAAAAAATTACACTTTTTGTTTCCTCTTACATGCAACCCCGTACCCCATCTTCTTCGAGTTAAACAAACTGAGACTATTTTGCACGAAAGTAGCAAGAAAAAGCTAGCTATATATATATAGACGTTTATTATTTCATGTGGTTTCACTAGGTATAAGGATTCTTTCCAGTACAAGGTTATCATTTTCGATAGGTTTGGAAAAGATGGTTTGGTGTACGTATCCAAATTAGTAGATATTTGGATCCGTTATCAGGTGTGGGCTTGCTTACCAAAGTCGGTTATATACATTTTGGGGATTGGTTTTTGTTCGGTTATTTAATGTTTATAAAAACGCTTTTGTTTTACTGGGTATTAAGTTTTTTGGGAATATTCTAATTTTAAGATATCTTATGTAAAATTGTATATTCTGTTTATATAGTTGATGATAAAGGCAAACATGTACATATCTAGATTGGTAGTTATTACAAAATAAAAAAGGAAAAATGGCGTAATGATTAGTTGGGAATAGGTATATTCTGATTGTTTGATTTTCGTATTAAACCCTAATACATATCATTATTATATAAGTAGGTTTTGCATTAGTTATTACCTTACAAATCGAGTTTACCAATGTTTAAGTTTTTGATAAGGTTTAGCAATATGGTTCTCTCTACTTACGTGATTTTTTCATTTGTTTTCGATCTCAAAATTAAGATTGGCGGATGGTGCTTCGAGTGCATTAGTGGGTTCGTCGTCCCCCGCATATATATATATATATATATATATATATATATATATATATTATCGTTTTAAAAATATATTGATTGAATGGATTATTGTTTCAGTTGCTCTTGAATTGTTATATCTGTTTTTTAGATAATCATGTTGTTTTATTATATCTGATTAATCATGTTTCTCGATTTGCATCGTCTTCTCATTATATTTGTTGAGTATTGATCGTCGTTTTTTTATTAGGGCTGACTGTTTGTTGTCCGCATGCATTGGTGGAGTCGTCGTCTAACACCAGTAGTATTGGTTAATTTGCTTATTGTGATTAAATTAGATTTCTCTATATGACGGTTATGTTTTCCAATTTTGAAAAGTTTTGATAAACGTTTCTCAGTTCAAGAGACTTCAATTGTTGGTCAAAGTTCACTTGATTCTACGGTGTTGATCTTGTGATTTTCATAATAGAATGTCGTTGCTCATGTCGGACTTCGAGATGTTTGTGTGTGCCCAACCATATTATAGAATCCATGTTAGTCCGTTTCGTTCGTATAACATCCCCTATGTTTTCTGTGAGAATACTTATGCCTTAGTTATTTTTTTTTCATGTGTTTGTTTTTTTCATTTTTTTGGGCGTTCTATCAGTTGTTGTATTAATTTGATTGTATGTTTTGTCTTGTATATCGGATTCGACTTCGAAAGGGATGTGATTCCGTCGCGTACAACACCGTGTGCACTATGCCAAAGATGTGTTCTAGCTGATCCAAATCTCAGGGTCTTCGGATTCGGTATATTGTATTCGGATCCATCGGTTGGTGGGTTGTGCGGCGGTGTGTGTCGGATGTTACTAGTAAATTAAATATTTTTTTATATATATTTTAATTGAAATTTAGTTTGTTTATTTTTCGTTTGTTAAAGTTTTTCATAAAAAAATTTGTTATTTGTTTTCTTTTAGGTTCGAGTCTTAATGGGGAATCTTATGATGGAGCCTTCCATGGTAGTGGTTATGAAATGGATATTGAATTGGTTTCTGATGCGCAATATGATGTGAGTGGGGGTGATGATTTAGGTGGTCATGTTAATGATCTTCAAGATAACGGATGTTATCCGTATGGTGATGGTTCCAACGATCATGCGAATCCCGATGATGGTAAAAATGGTGATGACATTGGTATCAATGATGGATTAGGGTGTGTCAGCGATGATGGTGATGGCGATGATGATGGTGATGAAAAATCCAGTGGCGGTAGTGATGATACGGAAACGGATTTTGATTGTGGTGATGAGGAAGATTGTGATGATGATGATGATATCGATGATCAAGATGATGAAGTTATTGGAGACGAGGTAGATGGAGATGGTAACGGAGGTGATGCCGGTGATGACGATAGTGATGGAGAATTTGATGGTAGTAGTGATGATGTAGATACTGATTTTGAATGTGGTGATGGGGAAGAAGGTGAAGATGATGATGATGATATCGATGGTCTTGAGGATAGAGTTACTGGAGACGAAGTTGATATATTTATCGATGATCGTTCTGGAAATAATGACGAATATTCTGATTCTGACGAAGATAGTGATTACAAACAGTATTTGGCCGGAGAGTTGAGTTGTGATAGAGTGGGTGGGGTTTCGTTTTCTACTCTGAAAACTAAACGTGAGGTGGCTTCTATCTTCGCGGTGAAAAGTTATACACCGTTAGTCTTGCTTTTCCTGGTACACCAACTGAACTTGTGGATGGTATCTTTGTTGAGCTTTTGGCTCGGGGTGGGCACACACGTCGTAGACTCTTTGATTCAGATAGTGATATTGATGATGGTATGTAACATGACCATAACGCACGTTTAGAACCGCCTGCTAAGCCTGTCGGGTATGTTAAGGTTATGCGTGTTTGGTCACATTGTTTGCATCCGTCTGGACAGCGAATGGAGGCCGTGCGATGTGATGAGCAGATTCACCATTTTTATTTTTTTTGGTTTATGTTTGCTTCGTGGTTGTTGCTTCTTAATGATTTTATGTTGACTATGTTTTTTTTTGTCATGTTGATAGGGTATGAAGATACACGCCAATGTTCTCAATCTATGTTAGGATTCATTTAAGTATCGATTGTATGAGGGGATTTGGGTTAAGATCCAACATTTTGGAGTTTCTCATCAAGGTGGAATTTATAGAACTACTTCGCATATTTGTAAGATATTCTTACATTCCTTGCTACCGTCTGCAAAGTTATTTTTCTGTGTGGAATGAATTTTTCCAGTTTGTTGATTTCCAGAAGATCTTGGATCGAAAATACAGTAACGATTATTTGGTTGGTAAGTGAATCCAGTTATGTAGTTTATTGTTATCTTGAGTTTTAATTTTTGTCATGTTTATTTTTATTTATATATTTTTCGTATTTTTAGAATTAATAGGTCGGGTTGTGAATGTTGGCAAGTTCCATTATTGGAAAGGTTTTACATTAGCCGAACTCACTGAAAAGGGAAGCAATAGCGAGTATCAGACCATCACATTCGAGTTGGAGGACTTAAGGTTTATATATATATATATATATATATGATTGGTTTCAGTTTATGTTGCGCGTATCGTATTTTGATTTGTTTTGTATAGTTTATTGAATATTTTTAAATTTATCAGTGGTTTTCGCCTCTCGTATAAATTGACTGGTAATATGGCTTTAAAGTTTTATGAAGATTGTCGGGCTTGCACTGATGATGTCATTGTTTGCAATATTAGATGGGGCATAAATGGTTTTTGTGCAGATAAGTTATTTTTATAAGTTTGGATCACTATCTTTTAATTGATGGGTATTTTTTAAATCTTGTTCATCGTTCTTTTATTTTTTTATAGTTATTGTTTTGTGTGTGTGTTTTGTTGGTCATTTAGGAAAAGTGACAATTTCTGGTATCGATCCTACCCGGGTTATATTGAATCCCTTTGTCACAGAATTGGAGGATTTTAAGGAGAGGTATTGATAGTTTTTGTTATTTGTGAGGTTATTGTTTATGTTTTTATATTCTAACATTGTGGTGGTTTTATTTTCAAATGGGTTCACAATCTACCAAAAAGGAAGTCTCCAAGATTTGGTGGTGTCTTCTGCCGAAATTAAAATCTTATAAAAACGTTATTGGACCAATCCAGTTTTTTTGTTCTTCGTTTTTTGTTTTGCTTTTTAGAGTGGTGCTTTGTTGTCGTTTTTTAGATGATATGTTTCAGGTTTATAGGTGTTCGTTAAATTGCTGAGGTTTTCGTTTGGATTTAATATCAAATTAGATTGTCTTTTGGACCGTTAGTTTTTTTAATCTTATTATTATTATTATTTTTAGTTGAAATGTAATATTTATTTTTCAACAAAAGAAAAATTTACAAGATATGTAGATCAATTGTTCTTTTCCTCAGGAGATAAGGAAAAACTAAATTGGAAAACAAAGACAATTTGAAACGGAGAGCAATAGAATATTACACAAATCTCAATATTAGATTTCTAAAAAGATCGAACATCCTTCCATCGGCTGTTTCAAGGTCGTACAAATCTGGATTGGACAAGTACAATTCGATCTGTAATGAGTAAGCGAGGTAAAAGAAAGGATTTCATGTTGGTTCGGATGGCTCTTCTAACTACAAATTTTATTTATCCTTTCATAACCAATACCGTCCATCACATTCTTGGGCTTTAAACAAAATGAAACTATTATACATCAAGAAAAATATTTGAAATATGAATATATATATATACATGCAAACACTTTTAGACTCTCGAAAGCAGGTTAGTCGATTCGATTTTTATAATAAATATTAAATGACTGGCTTTGGATCGAATCCGTATTCACCGTGTCAGGTAGTTTTATGCTTTCAAATTTATAATATATATATACAAATAGTAGGGGTAGCATCGACTGAATTCAAACACCGATATATGAGTGATTTAAAAATATTATGATACATAGCTTTAGGAGATTAGAAATTCTACCGAAAGAGATGAGTTGCAGATAATCGGATTGTTCGCGTTACACATTTCATTGCGATTGTGTGAAAGGGATTGAGTGTTAAACCACCGGACCAATAGAGTCCTCGGAATCGGAAATATTTTTGCGAAAACAGAGGGGGCTCTCTGAGCCCGCTGGTCTAAAAATCATACCCATCACTTCTTTTCCGAAATTTGCATAGATTTTTTTGTGGGATATGTAGTTTTTGTTATAGTATACTTGTGTGAGAAAGGGATTGAGTGTTAAACCATCGGACCCATAGAGTCCTTGGAATTGGAAATATTTTCACGACAAAAGAGGGGGCTCTCTGAACCCGGTGGTCTAAAAATTAGACCCATCGCTTCTTTTTTTCGAAACTTGGATAAGTGTTTTTTCTCTGGAATTGACTAAGCAAAGGTATCGAACTTGTGTTATTGTGGTGGTTTTTTAAATAGATGGTAGAAGGATAATGAGATATTGGTTTGTGGGTCATGTTGTAGAATTTTGTGTGTTTGTATTGGGTGTTTAGGATTTTTGGTTTGTGATAAATTAATTTTTAATATATATTTATTGAGTGGTGGGTTAGGTTGTTAGTGATTGATTGATTTAGATTTTTAGTTGGTTATAAGGTGTTTTATATATATATGCACTTATTGAATTATATATATATGTATGTATATATCCGATTGTTGAATTTAGCGAACCGGTTATTTAGTGATAAAGGGGGGGGGGGGGTTTACCGGGTACGGATTGTTTATTTTGGTCTTTAACAAAATAAAAGATTATAAGACGTTGTTTATAGAATCACTAATCATATAGTTTCTTTAGGCCAAAACTGTTTCGTTTAAGGATATCTTCCTATATTGTTTTTTTCTATTTTATGTGAATATACTTATTGATATTGTTATAATGGGAATATTCACATATAATAAATTTAAAAAAAATGGGAAATATACTTCTTAATTTTGTTATCGTGGAAATATTATTAAGCTCATCTTAATTCGTCGTAGCGTTTATCCACACATAATATTGTTATATTTACTTATATTAATTTACTTTGTTTCTACATAAAGGATAAATATCCTTATTCTTTTTTTGATTTGTCTCAATCTTATGGATCTCATCATGTTCGATTGGTCCTTATTTTTCTTATATATATGTTGCATATGTAAACCCTAATACTCTAAGTTTTATTTTGAATAGACGATGACTACCGAGATAACCCAAGACAACAAGAAGGCTGACATGTCTTATCTCAAGAGAAAATCCGATGTTCAAGTGTTAATTAATGATATCGGTCGATCCAATAGTCGGTACAAGTTGAAAGTTTAGATAATGAAGCTTTGGAATTTGACTCGAAATAATAAAGTTGTCTCCATTGAGATGGTTTTGGTTGATGAAGTGGTAAGACTGTTCCAATTATACGATGCATATAATTTGAAAAATAAAATTACTTTAATTTTTGTTATAGTATATTTGTGTTTTGGCTAATTATTACGACTGTTTACATTTTTTATATAGGGTTCCATGATTCACGCGACCGTGGATGGGGATTATGTTGATCGATTCCAAGAGGAACTCAAAGAAGGGCGTTCGTTAATTCTTAGCAATTTCACTTTCAAGGATTACAACACTGAATATACGACAAGTCCTCTCCCTTTCAAAATTAGTTTTATCGTACCACTGTTGTCAAATATTGTGATGATTTTCCTAGGGATCTGCCTTTTAATTATTTGAAAGACTTTTCGAGTATTCAAAATGGAAATTACAATAACATTGTGTTATTAGGTTAGTTTTTTTGTTATGTTAATGGTTTGTTGTTTATCAATCCGGTTATTTTTGCTATTGATTTTTTCTTATTTCTAGACGTGATAGGGCAAATTTTTAGTCTTGAATCCTCTAGTGTTATGGCTAGAGGAAAACACGCAAAGAAGCTCGATGTTGTACTGCGAGATGTCACGTAATATTTTTTGTTTTTTAGTATTTTGTTCGCAATAAGTGACTATTGTTGTTTTGTTTAACTGATTTATGATATACAGCGATCGCCGTTTGACGTGTACTTTATGGTGAGATTTTGGTAATCAAATTGCTGCGTATGTTGATGAACACGATTCGTCGGTAATCGTGTGTGTTGTTAGACTCGCATGTGTGTCTGAATGGAAAGGTATTTTCGTATGATTTTTGTTTTTATTTGTTAAGCATGTCATTGTGTTACTGTATTGTTCATTTTGAATACAATTAACGTATTGTGTTCTTTCGTATTGATTTTGTGTAGGTGTTTATAGTATCTCCAACGCTTTCAACGCAACCCAAATTCCTTTGGATTTTTCTTCTCCGCAAGTTGATGATTTTAGATCCTTCTATGCTTTGTTGAAAATACGTATTTGTGTCTTTTTGGTCGTATTTATCGTTACTGAATTTTTTTTTTAGGTTACCGCACGATAACTTGATAATCACTCATGACGAAGTCTTGCCTTCGTCATCTACCAAAACTGTTTCTTGGCATGACGAGTTTTTTGGCAAGAATCAGAAGAAGGTTGTACAAGAGATTGTTTATGCCACTAAGGTAGATTTTTTTTTGTCAGTCGTGATTGTGTGACATTTTGAACTCATTTGTTTTGTTGTGTCAGCTGAAATTTGTTATTTACATTTTGTTGGAGGTTAAGTGTGTCACTGCTGCAAAAGTTGTTCGTATCGAGTATAATCCATGATGGTATTATATTGCTTGCAAAGATTGTGATAAGTCGGTTCATCCGTTTGACGATAGTATTGATGATGATGGTCCTATGCTATTCGATTGTAAGCATTGTGAACGGTCTGTTTCTGATGTTATATTCAGGTAATTGATTACTTTGTTCATTTTTACAAAAAAGATAAAGTTAAATTTGAGTGATAATTGTATTGTGTTGTTTCTCTTGGTGTAGGCTTAAACTTGTTCTTCGTGTTTCTGACGAGTCGGGTGAGGAGCTCAGGTTTCTACTTTTTGATAAAATTGCAAGTGCTTTTCTTCGAGTTTTGGCCGATACCTTGGCGGAGAGGGTTGCCGAGGTAGGATTTTGTATACTTTGTTATTTTGTGTGAGTTTGTTTTTTCGAATTTATTCGTTTATATGTGCTTGAGTTTTTTTCTTTTAAGGAGGATTGCTCTGTTTTGCAGCAAGCTTTGACTGCCCTGGTGGAAAAACAACTCCTATTCAAAATTGCGATATCGTCTGATAATCTAAACAATATAAGATTGTCATACAAGGTGGATATAGTGGTCGATGATGCTGACATATTGTCTAGGTTTGTTCATGGTCGCCTTGCAGCTGTCCAGGTTGAAACTGAACATGGCGGCTCAAGTGATGATGTGCAAATGACACCGCCGTTGGTTGGTTCTAAGCAAGGCTCGAATATGGTCATTAAAACACCGGATCTTAGTAAAAGCTTAGGTGGTAAAAAACGAGGGCAGAAACCGGTGACCAAGTAGTTGTCTTAGGAGTTTATTTTTTAAGATTTAAGGTGTTTTTTTTTATCTATCATTTTTCTTAATGAATTTCTTTATTTCTGGGTTTATTCTTCAGATTCTTGTGCTCCTTTTTTTCTTTTCATCTCTTTTTGTATTTTTTTTTTTTGGATTTTTTTTAGTTTATTTGGCAAGTGGTTTCGTAAAATTATTTGCTCATTTTGTGTCTAATCTATCTTGGAAGGTTATCTAATGATATTTGAAATATTATGAAAGGCGATGGTTATTGTTTGTCGAATATGCTAATGATATTAGGCGACGTATACATAGTCCCTTCGTCTACTCTTGCGTTCATGATTAATATTATTTGCACATGTTTCCTTTTATAAATTTGAAGGATATTGTTTACTGAAATTTTCCTGTTTTAAAAAGGGATAATTAGAAATTTAGGACTAATTTAGAAGACTATTGTCCCCTTAAGACTTAAACACTTAATTTTGTCCCATTAAAACTTAATTTAATGTTAAACCAGTTTTACTCCTAATATTGAATTACTTAATATTAACATATGTTCTATTAAAAAATTATTACTTTGTTAAAAAAAAAAAAAAACTTAAGCAAAGGTGAATTACTTTGGGTTGTCTCGCTTAAAGCCCCCTGGGCTATTCTTTTACAGTAGTCACTGTATTTTAGAGGACTGTTATTTTTCAGGCAATGGGGATGAATTGCTTACACACCAGCACACCAACAATTGTTCATCGTGATTTAAAAACACCAAACCTTTTGGTTGATAACAACTGGAATGTTAAGGTACGTAAACATTTTTTCTAACCTGTCCAATTAATAGCCTTGTTACTCTGATGTTGAATGGAGAGGTTTTGTTTTTTTTCTCACTAACTTTGCAGGTTGGTGATTTTGGGTTGTCTCGCTTAAAGCACAATACTTTTTTGTCCTCAAAATCAACTGCCAGAACGGTGAGAACTCATAACGTTTTTTGTATCCCTTAACTTTTTGATGCGAGTTCCAGCTTTGCTCGTAATTTGGGGTACGGCTTCTTCTCTGATTACATGCATACTTAATTTTTGCTAGCCCGGATGGATGGCTCCGGAAGTTCTACGCAATGAGCCCTCAAATGAAAAGTGAGTAGCTTAGACGCTCAGTTCTGTATTTGGCTATACACATTGCATTTCTCATGAAAGGGAAAAATACAGAAAACTGGAACAAGAGTAGCGTAGAGTGGAGCCAATTTACAGTGTACTTTCACCTTTTTCAAGGAGAATGAACAAAAATCGTGGCTGTTTTTCTACAGGTATGATGTGTACAGTTTTGGGGTAATTCTTTGGGAACTTTCAACATTGAGATTGCCTTGGCGAGGAATGAACCCAATGCAAATCCACCCCTTATTGTGTTCCGATCTCCATAAACCAGATGAAGCATACATATGCAGCATATTTGAAAAAGAACCGAAGCAAAAAATTTGAAGAAATACAAAGTGACGGACGAACATAATAGGTATAATGTGGAAAAAAAACAATTATACTCGTGAGAGAGAACGGGAGAAGAGAAAAAGAAAATAAATATATTTTAAAAAAGATTTTCGGTTAATCCTATATATTCTAATATCTTGTTAACTACCAGTAGAATACATATTCTACGTTCCATAGAACAATGACAAAACAGCAGAACGTTTATTCTGCAAAAAGTAGAATGTTGAGAAAAATGTAGAATATGTATTCCAAAATCTGTAGAATGCAACACAAGTTGTAGAATATATATTCTATAAGCCAAGTAGAATACATAACAATTAGTAGAATATTGATTCTATGTTTGGTATATTATAGAAACAATACCAGAAAACAAATTCTACAAAATCGTAAAATTGGTACGATTTGTAGAATGTGTATTCTACAAATCGTAGATCTGGTGAAAACAATATAAATAAAATCGGAATATTTTCTTAAACAATTATCGAATATATTTTTATTTATTTTTTTGGAATTTTTGTAATTTCTTCTAATTTTAAAATATTTATTTTTTAATTTTTAACAATAATTAAAGGATATTTCAGTCAAAAAAGTGGTAAAAGTCCATTAAATTTTAAGGGGGCAAGAGTCTCCTAAATTGGTCCTATATTTCTAATTGTCCATTTTTTTAAAAAAATAAAATTTATTAATCAGGGAATATTATCCTCGATATATTTTAAACAAATTAATCAACGGATATTATCCTCGAATTCTTTGTGTATGTGTTAAATTTAAATGGTATATGTATCACAAATTTTAGTTATATTTCGTTTTTGCTATTGTTTGTGTTTTTGGTGTAAGCAAGTACTTATTTATATACTTTCTTAAGATGTTGCTTCATCTTCCCTGTGATCGTTGATCTGATTCATGTATTCTACTCAATCACGAGTTGAGTGTTCAAACTTTTGGCTTCTTTTTTTTTTAGTATAATATAAGGATAGCGATATTATCGTTTGTCTCTCACGATGGAATCGTTGTTCTCGACTTATTTGTTTTTTTAATGATAGTTGTTATTTCTTTTTTTCTAGGGTTTGCATTTTGGTTTAAGGACTTAGGTGCCTTCGGCTTGAAGTTGTCACTTTTATTTATATACTTATTTGGTAGTTGTTTTTTCTACGCTGTGATCACTGATCTGATTCATATATTTTAATCGAGCACGAGTAGGGTGTTTAAATCTTTGTTTTTTTTAGGCCAAGCATAATATAAGTCTTATTTATTGTTTATTGATATAGCATGGTTTTACTCCTTTTAAGCCATGATATAAGTCCGTTTTATAGAGTCTTTCTACTATTTTGTAGTGGTTTAGAGTCTTTTACAAGTTTTAGCACGTTTGGAGCATAATTGGAGATATTGGAGCTTTTTGGAGCATTTTGGAGCAAAGCAACGTTCGTGTAGCTGAGTACCCGATCTGAAGTCTCAGTGTCGATCGATACTGACTAGTATCGGTCGATACTCATCGAAGCAGACACGACCCGCGACTTTAATGAAGAGTTGAAAAATTGTAAAATGGCCCAGAAGACTTTATTATTTACAAGAAACCCCAAAACGTGATTTATGTTATTTAATAGGAGTTTACAGCCACTTTCATGGCTATGCTTTATTTTACTTTGGTTTTGTGAGAGAGCTTTTGAAGGGAGACAAGTCTGAAACTCTGTTCGTCCGAGAGAAGATTTCGAACCCTCTTGTTACTCTTTCTATTTTATTTGATGATTTATTCAAACATGTTTATTGCTTCAATTTCCATGTCTGAGTATATCTCTTGTTAGGTTTAGGGTTCTCATAAGGGTTATCTCTGAATGTTATGTTGATTAGTTATTATGATTCACCATCTGAATTAGTTTTTCACCATAGGTTGTTTGCAAAGCTAATTCTAGATTGATCACCTAGAACTTAGATCTTAGGATAATTGATTAGGCACGAGAGTGAGATTAATTACCTGATAGAACCTAAGGTGAGCAAAATAACTATTCGCAAAGAGATTTGGTTTAGTTGTTTTGTGAACAAATCAAACCTGGTCTAAAAGCTGATTCAGACTTTAGGATTCGTAAAGAGATTTGGAATTCCTAGGATTTAGATTTAGATTTATAGTTTTCGCAACGAGAGTTGGTTAACTATATCTTAGTGATTTGAGTTCAAGAACCGCGCTAAATCTGAATCCTGACTAGTTAGTCTATCTGCATTCATTGATTTCCTGAGAAATATCATGAACCTATCTTTCTCCAATCGAATTTACAACCGTTTTAATTTACGTTCGGTTTTGAATATCATTGATCGCTTAGCTTAATTCTCATCTATATAATCTATTGTGTGTCTATGTGAGTCCTTGTGTTCGACCCTATTTTACTGCAACTACTGCTTAGTACTTTTAGGGTATTAATTTGAGCATATCATTTATGTCTCGCGGTTATTGCTCTGAGTCTTTTCCAAATTTTCATGTTGTTACAGGTTATAAAGCCCCAAAAAAATGGTGGCAAGAAGACGAAAGCTTTTAAAATTCCTGTCTCAAACCGTCGTGAGTTTGTTTTGTTTTATTAGGTAGGTTCGTTGTTGTTTTGTTAATTTGCTTACCCTGATTTCTTTTTGTTATATCAGCCATAGCTACGAGAGATGAAATTTACGCACTAGTTGTTACCCCCAAAAGTTCGATTTATCACAAGTACATAGATATAGATGGTCTTGGCAAGGTTGGCATGGCTAGAATTGCCTGGAGAAAAAGAATGAAGATTCTTCGATCGAAACATGCCTTGCAAATAAAACAAAGGAGTTTAGGTTGTGATTTCGTAGGTGGTACGTTTATAACTGAATTTATTGTTTTTGTTGGTTATTTATTTTCGTATACTTATTAGACAAACCCATGGATATCGATGATTTTCTTTGCTTTGTGGCCATTGATAATGACACCGGCGAAGATGAGGTGTCTGTGAATGACTCTATTCCTAGAGAAGAGAATATTTAAATAGGCTCGACGAAAAAACAAAGACCAGTTAATTTAGTTGGAGTTAGTTATTTTGCAATTCTCGGACGAATTGAGAATGGTACTAATAGCAAATTTATATATGTTTTATATTTGTTTCTCTGTTGCACGTGATTAAATTAGGGTTCATTGTGCAGGTTACAATGACGATGGTGATCCATCCTACATGTGTGGTTTTTATCATACTTTTATGTGGTTCGGGGAACGTATAAACAAAAGGGTTGCCACCGCTACCCCGGTTTTTACGATGTGCTGTCATAAAGGAAAGGTTGATCTACCACTTCTTAACGAACCTCCAAAAACACTATTGACGTTATTGTATAATCGGGGTGATAGGAGGACCATTTTCGTGAATTCATAAAAGCCTACAACATGATGTTTTCATTTACATATCTTGGTGGCAAGATTAACAGCGCCATCAACAATGGTGCTTGTCCGTATCTATTTCAGCTATGTTGTGAGAATTATCATCGTATCAATGACATTTTACCAGCTGCTGGTAAGAAACTAAATTTCTTTCACCTCTACATCCACGATACCATAAATGAGACAGCTAATAGACTGAGTGCTTACGGGTAATTATTTAGTTTTATGGTTTTTTTGGTTTGTAAATGTTTGCATAATTCGATAAATTTAATAAGAAATTGTATAATTTGGTTTTTTACTAAGACAACTGGGTGTTCGGAAAAACTTAGGTCTGATATTGTGAGGCTTTTGACAAGAATGTTGAATGTTCATAATCCTCATGTCCAAGCGTTTAGATCTGCACGGGAAAGATTCGTCGATAGTGGTAACACTCAAGGTTTTAAATTGGTGCTTGCTGCTGGAAGAGTTGCTGATGGGCGAACTCATAACTTGCCAACCGAGAAAAATGTTGCGGCTTTAGTGCCTGGAGATTTTAGTATGGCTGTTGATCAACGAGATATAGTTCTTGAAAGTAGGACTGGAAAGTTGCAACGAATAAGTGAGATACATCCGGCTTATTTGCCTTTGCGGTATCCATTGTTGTTCCCATATGGTGAGGATGGATTCAGACTAGGAATTGATATTGGGTTCATTGATACCACAGGTAGGAAGCGTATGACTGTGACGATGCGTGAATTTTTTGCATTTCGCATTCAAGAGAGATATGGTGAATCTCTAGTTATTATGATGTCTGGCAGATTATACCATCAGTTCTTGGTGGACGCATATACCATGATAGAGTCCAATAGGCTTCGTTATATTTGACATAATCAAAAGAAACTCATATGCGATAACTTTGATAAGATTGATGAGCAGTTGAGTAAGGTGATTGTAGTCTTGCCGGACAAGGAAGAAGGGTCATTATACCGTCGTCGTTCACTGGTAGTAAGAGGTATATGATGCAACATTATCTAGACGCGATGGCTACGTGCAAGTATTATGGCTATCCAGATTTTCTTATTACAATCACTTGCAATCCAAAGTGGCCTGAAATAACAAGATATTTACAAAAGCATGATTTGAAGACTGAGGATCGTCCGGATATTTGTTGTAGATTTTTCAAGATGAAGCTCGATAATCTGGTGCATTATCTAACCAGTGACAATGTCCTAGGTCACGTTAGCTCAAGTAAGAATTTAATTGTACGTTCTAAGTATGTTTATGTTTAGCTCTTATTACATGTGGTTATTTGTGATATACATGGAAATATAAAATCGTTTTGTATTTATATTAATATCCATGTTGAATTGTTTTTAAAAATCGCAAATGACACGAATTTGCCTAACTCCATTTTTATACTTTGTCTATTTTCAGCAATGTATACCATTGAGTTTCAGAAAAGGGGATTGTCGCATGCTCATATGGTTGTCTTCTTGCATCCTGATTCTAGGTTACCTACGGGTGAGAATATTGATAAATTTATATCGGCCGAAATCCCTGATAAGGATTTAGATCCCTATTTGTATGAAATTGTTGGCGATTTAATGATCCATGAGCCATGTGGTGAGGCCAATCCAAAAAATGTATGTATGAGCGATAGGAGGTCTACTAAATTTTATCCAAAGTCATATCATACACTTACGAAGATCGATGATGCTGGATTTCCTATTTATACACGGTGGGACAATACACGAACTGTGCTGAAGAAAGGTTTTGAGTGTGACAATAGCTATGTTGTACCTTACAATGAGAAACGTATGAGGCGTTATTGCGCTCATATTAAAGTTGAGTGATGCAATCAGACGAGGTCTATCAAGTACATGTTTAAATATATAAATAAGGGTCCATATTATGTTAGGGCAACCATTGAAGATGATGATTCTAATCACGTTATCTCCGAAGACGAGGTTGAACATTATTATAATTTCAGGTGATTTTCTCAACTTCTTTACGTTGCAGCTGCCCACATTCTTAATAATTGTTCTATATATGTTTTGTCTGATGTGAAAACGGTGTTGTTGGGATTGTAGGTATATTTCGGCTTGTGAAGCCACCTGGAGGATTCTTGCTTTTTCTACGCACTATCGAACTACTCCGGTTGTTAAACTTTCATTTCATCTTCCTGGTCAGCATTTAATTATATATCACGAATACGACAATATTGATGACGTCCTGAGTAGACCATCGGTAGGTCAGTCTAAGTTCTTAGATTCGATGGAAGCCAATCGAGAATATGCATTGGCACGGACGTTAACTTACGCAGATCTTCCGACAATGTTCGTTTGGATTACAAAACTAAGGATATGGAAGGTTCGTAATCAAGGTTTTGCCATAGGCATGCTTACATATGTACCACCGCCTTTGACATATGCATATCACCTGAGGATTCTGCTTAACGTCATCAAAGGGCCAAGAAGTTTTTATGAGCTAAAAACGGTTAAATGTGTTCTATATGCTACATTTCGGGAAGCATCCTATGCCCTGGGTTTGTTAGACGATGATAAGGAATACATTGAGGGTATTAAAGAAGCAAGTTTTTGGGGTTCAGGAAAGTTCTTACGTAAACTATTTGCCATTATGCTACTTTCGAGTAGTGTTGCTGTTCCTATCAACGTCTGGAATGCTACTTGGGAATTATTAACCGAAGATTTTGTATACATGCTAAGGCGCAAAGAGAACAATAATAGTATGATCATTTTAAACCTTTTTTATGTGTCTAATTTTCGTTTTAAACAGGTCTGGTTATAAGCGAAGCCCATTTGAAGAATCTTGCTTTGTCAGAAATAGAAAAGTATATGCGGAGGAACAGTCATTCTTTATCTAATTATAAAGGATCGATGCATGTCCCGGATGATATTGCTCGGTATAAGAATACTTACCATCTTTTACTTGATGAACAAAACTATGATTGTGATAAACTGGCGGCTGATCTTGCGAGATTGTTCTCTATAATCACCGATGAGCAAAGACGTGTTTACGATGAGATAATGTACGCGGTTAATGGTGATACCGGTGGTTTGTTTTTTTGTCTATGGTTATGGTGGAACAGGAAAAATGCATCTATGGAATGTTTTGGGTTCCGCACTTCGGTCTAAAGGCTGTATAGTTCTTAATGTTGCATCAAGTGGGATAGCTGCATTGTTACTGCAGGGGGGTCGAACGGCTCATTCTAGATTTGGGATACCGATCGTTGTCAACAAGTATACCTTGTGCTCGATAAGTGCTGGATCACATCAAGCAGAATTACTTGAAGTAACTAGCCTTATTATTTGGGATGAAGCTCTGATGATAAGCAAACATTGTTTCGAGACGCTCGAGCGGACTATACATGATATATTAAAGTGTAATAAGGTATTTGGTGGTAAAATGGTTGTTTTGGGCAGATATTTTAGGCAGATTTTACCTGTTATTGTCGGCGGTAACAGCTCGGAAACTATTCTGGCGATGGTGAATTCTTCTACTATTTGGTCTGATTGCAAGGTTTTGGAGCTAAAAACGAATATGAGACTTCTTCGTGGCACTGGTAGTGTTGTGGATCAAGAGTTAAGAGATTTTGCAAAGTGGATATTGGATATCGGTGATGGGAAAATTAATGAGCCCAATACTGAAGAAGTTGAGATCGATATCCCATCAAATTTATTGATAACTGAATATTGTAACAAAGATATACGGTAGAATGTATGCAACGACACGTGACCCTAATTTCTTTCAAGAAAGAGCTATTCTGAGTCCCTGTAATCAAGATGTTGATGTTATAAATCATTTTATGTTATCACAGCTCGCAGGGAATTTAGTTTGTTTTTGTGAACATTTATGATTTTTGGATTCCCTTCGATATAACTTTTTAAAATTTTGAAATCAGGTGATGAACATGAATATCTTAGTTCTGATAACATTGATACTTCGGACACAAGCAAGATCGCTGATATGGTTTATACTCAGGAATATCTAAACAGTATCAAGGTGTTTGGTCTGCCAAATCACTGTTAAAAGTTGAATATTGGTGCTCCGATCATGTTCCTTAGGAACATTGACTCTCGAGGCGGTTTACGTAATGGGACAAGATTGCTTAATACTCAGTTGGCAAAACATGTTATCGAGGCTAGCCTTATAAGCGGTGATAAAGTCGGCAAAAGGTACTCATACCTAGAATGTTTGTTTCGCCTCCGGAAGCAAGGTTCTCCTTTAGAATGCGGTGTAGACAATTTCTCATTGCTATAGCGTTTGCTATGACAATAAATAAAAGCCAGGGTCAAACTCTGAAAAAGTTGGTTTGTACTTACCTAGGTCGATGTTTTGTCATGGTCAGCTTTGTGTTGTTGTCTCTAGGGTTACGTCAAGGGAAGGATTGAAGATTCTAATTACTAATTCAAATGGTAAACCACAACGTAAGACAATGAATGTTGTCTACAAAGACCTATTTAAGAATATCTATAAGAACTCGCGTTTGTCATAGTTTTGTTTTGTGTGTGACTTTTACACACTTCATTGGTTTTGGTTTTTATGTTTTTAGTTCATGATTGATATTGGTCATTTGCTGTTGCTCTATTTTCAATTCGTTGATCTCAATACATGTTTTATTTTTATTTGGTTTCAGATAGTTAATCTTTGTGTTGTTTTTATTCGGTTTTGAGATATTGACCGCTCCTTAAGTCGCAGGTTAGACACCTAGTAATATATAGATATGCAAAAAAAAAAATGTTTTAGAACCCCGAACGTACACAAATCCGATGAAAAAAAACCTGAGTTATCTAATTAAAAATTTAAAACTCTCAGTTTGAATTGATTTTGCCAATATAGACTCATTGTTAGCTAACATTCACAGCTAACAGTCGACGAAGGTTTTTTTGTTTTGACTTTTTTTTTACGAAAATTCAAGATAGAGGCCGATATATGAATCTTAAAAGTGTGCATTGTGTGGTGATTGGTTGAGTATAGGAAGAGATGAACTCGAATTCATAAAATACAAATATGAAGTTGTGCAATCAATACAATGAAAGATGCGGATTTTCGTCAAAATAAGTGTGTTGAAGTGATGATGGGATGTTTATACTCTGTCCTTGTGACACATTTAGCACTTATACTCATTTGTTTTTTTTTAAGGACTATAGTCCTTGTGGAGATATACCGAAACTTAAAGGCGACTCCTTTATTGCTTCTATATCACCAACACACCAAGAACAGATAAACTTGAGACTGTGACAGGCTTGATCACACAAGAAAAACAGTGTTGCAACAGAAAACATGAAACCCAGAAAAACAGAGCACCCACAGAGTTTAATGAGTTCACACCCAAACCGGGTCGTTACGTGTCGCCGGAATCTTTCCCCCGGAATCCACTAGAATCACAAAGGTTACAAAGAGTTTCCTGAAACACACCAGCCCTTTACAAAGCTCTCTCCTAGTTTCACTCTTACCCCTGTTTTCCCAAGAACAATACACAAAGTTTATGCTTTTATGAATGTTCTCTCTCCAATTCTCGTTTTTTTTCAATGAAATATATATATAAACACGTCTTGACCTAATTCCCTTTTGCAGCCTCCACGAAATATCCTCCCTTGAGACAAAGACCATTGAATGAACTTGCCCTTATCTTTTTGTTGGACATGAGACTAAACCGTACTATGCTTTTGCTTTATGGCAGCACACAAACGGCTCCTTTAAGTGGTCCTGCAAAACTTTGGTCACCTGATATTCCCTTGAGCTGCAAACTTTTTCTCCAAGTCTTGCTCTTTTGTCTTGAGTTTCATTACTAATCTCAACAAAACTCCACCTAGTAATGAGAGATGAAATAGTCAAAAACAACATGAGCTTACCTGACCTTGAGATATACATTCTTCTAGTTTATGGATTCTGATCCCAGTTCCTGAGTCTTACTACTCAGCTTTGACACGCAGCAAGTTCAACGCAACTTGAAACTTGCTAACGGGCAAGATCTTTGTGAAGATATCCGTCGGATTATTCAGAGTAGATATCTTCAACACCTCCACAATTCCATCAGCGATTGTGTCTCTTATCTTGTGGTACTTGACTGCAATATGCTTCGTCCTCTCATGATGCAGATTGTTCTTTGAAAGAGCTATGACACTTTGTGAATCACAAAAGATCTCCACACTTTTTCTGCTTGTAGCCAAAGTCTTCCAACAGTCCTTTAAGCCATATAGCCTCTTTCACAGCTTCAGTAAGAGACATATATTCAGCTTTGGTAGTTGCCAAAGGTAGCACCTTATGAAGAGCTGACCTCCAACTGATTGTGTTCCCGCCTAGAGTCACTACAAGAAAACAGCGTTTTTACGACTACAACTGGCGACTAAACGATTAGTCGTTAAACGTTGCGACTAAACGATTAGTCGTTAAACGTTGCGACTAATTATCCACTATTGGCCGACTATTTAGCGACTAATACGATTTGGTCATAATTGAGTCGCTATTTTACGACCAAACAATATTGTCGCTATAGTAGTCGCTATATGACGACTAATATGCGACTACATTTCAGACGGGAAATAATAGTCGCTACTTTAACGACTAATATGCGACTATTTCGACGGGTCGCTGATTTACGACAAAGTTACGACTAATTTGCCGACGGGTAACAGGAGTCGCATAATAGTCGCCATTTGGCGATCAATATACGACTATTTCGGAGGGTCGCATAGTAGTCGGTAATTAGTCGTAAAGACGGGTGAAAAACACGTGTTATTCATTTTGGGGTTGGTGTAACGGTTTTATGCGACTACAAGATGTAGTCGCCTTTCAGACGCCGTGTAGTAGCTATTTAGTCGGTAGAAATGTCTATATAAGCTCAATTCATCCCATTTCTCCTCCTCATTCGATCTTCAACACAAAATCAAACATATATCTTCTCCTCATTCTATTTTTCAGTTATATAATGTCGAAATTTTTTAATTATAATAATTTCATGTAGTGGATGTATAAGAGGTTCGATGAAGAGACGGGAAATTTCTCAGAAGAGTTCAGAACGGGGGTGGATGGATTCATGACATTTGCAAATAGCCAGCCTCTATCACAAAGTAATGGCGGTAAGTTTTTCTGCCCTTGTAGTGTTTGCAAGAACGAGAAATTTATCCCGGGGACAAGAATTTGGAATCATCTTTATAGCAGAGGATTTATGCCAGATTATTATGTTTGGTATAAGCATAGAGAAGAAATCAATATGGATTTAGGATCGAGTTATGTTGATACGCCATATATAAGTGGGAGTGAAAATGTGGGGAATGTAGTAGAAGATAGATATGTGGATATGGTGAATGATTTATTTCGTCATAACGTGAGTTTTGATAACTATCATCAGGATGGTAGTTATCAAAATGTAGAAGAATCGGTACGTAACCATTCAAAGAAATTTTACGACTTGTTAGAAGGTGCAAAAAATCCATTATATGATGGTTGTCGTGAAGGTCACTCGCAGTTATCCTTAGCTGCTCGAGTCATGCAAAATAAGGCAGCATATAACATGAGTGAAAATTTAGTCGATTATGTTTGCGAAATCTTGACATACTATTTACCAAAAGGAAACAAGTCAACCGGATCACATTACGAGACAGAAAAAATGATGCGCAATTTAAGCTTCCCATATTATACAATTGATGTTTGTATTAACAATTGTATGATCTTCTGGAAAGATGACGAGAAGGAAGATAAATATTTGTTTTGTGGTGCACAAAGATGGAAGCCTAAGAACGACCGACGTAGAACCAAAGTACCATACAGTCGTATGTGGTATCTACCTATTGCTGACAGATTGAAGAGAATGTATCAAAGCGAGAAGACTGCATCGGCAATGAGATGGCATGTCGACCACCAATCAAAGGAGGGAGAAATGTGTCATCCTTCTGATGCGGCAGAGTGGAGATATTTTCAAGATCAAAATCCCCGGTTTGCCGGAGAACCCCGTAACGCTTATCTTGGATTATGTACCGATGGGTTCAATCCATTTGGCATGTCTCGTAATCATTCGATGTGGTCTGTGATATTGACTCCATATAATTTACCCCCTAGTATGTGCATGAATACAGAGTATTTATTTCTTACAATTCTGAATTTTGGGCCAAATCATCCGCGAGCTAGTCTCGATATCTTCCTCCGACCTCTTATTGAGGAGTTAAAAGAGTTGTGGTCTAATGGCGTCGATGCATACGATGTGTCCTTGAATCAAAATTTCAATCTAAAAGCAGTGCTAATGTGGACGATAAGCGACTTTCCGGCATATAGCATGTTATCCGGATGGACAACCCATGGTAAATTATCTTGTCCAATTTGCATGGAAGATACAAAGTCTTTTTATCTACCTAAGGGAAGGAAGACGTGTTGGTTTGATTGTCACCAAAGATTTCTTCATCATGGTCATCCAATGAGGAGGAATAAAAAAGACTTCCTTAAGGGAAAAGACGCTTCGAGAGAGTATACACCTCAGTCTTTGACCGGTGAGCAAGTTTATTGCGAGCGGCTGGCTGGTGTAAATCCATCAAAAACAAAGGACGTCAGTGGAAACGGGCACGAGAAGAAGAAGTCGGGCTATGGGAAACAACATAACTGGCACAAGAAAAGCATATTCTGGGAGCTACCGTACTGGAGGGACCTCAATCTCAGACATTGTCTTGATGTGATGCATATAGAGAAGAATTTTTTTGACAACATCATGAATACTCTTATGAGTGTGAAGGGTAAATCGAAAGACAACGTCATGTCAAGATTGGATATTGAACAATTTTGTTCTCGGCCACACTTGCATATTGATAGTGAGGGTAAAGCTCTTTTCCCAGCCTTCACATTGACAGAAGAAGCCAGAAAAAGTTTACTAGAATGTGTGAAACATGCAGTTAAATTCCCAGATGGTTATTCCTCAGACTTAGCGACTTGTGTTGATATGAACAACCACAAGTTGTCAGGCATGAAGAGTCATGACTGCCATGTTTTTATGGAGCAGTTACTTCCATTTATCTTTGCAGACCTCCTAGACTGGAATGTCCACCTTGTGTTATCAGGTACTAATTATTTACGACAATTTCTTTAAATAATTATTATTATAGTAATTTATATAGTAACCGCTCCGAAATTTTCACGTATATTGTAGGGGTTGGAGCATTTTTCCGGGACTTATGTTCGAGAACTTTGCATAATAATCGCTTTCAAATTCTAAAACATAACATAGTTTTGATCCTATGCAATTTGGAAAAGATATTTCCACCTTCATTTTTCGATGTGATGGAGCACCTGCCTATACATCTCCCCTATGAAGCTGAATTAGGAGGCCCTGTCCAATATAGGTAGATGTATCCTTTTGAAATGTTTTTCAAAAAGTTGAAAGGGAAAGCAAAGGACAAAAAATATGCGGCAGGATCGATTATTGAATCATATATCAATGACGAGATTGCTTATTTCTCAGAGCACTACTTTGCCGTGAATATACAAACGAAATCAAGGTAAATGCTAAAGTCAATCACTTCATGTCCACAATGCCATTGATATTGTATACACATTCTATGTATTTTAATGTGAATTACTTTTCACTCATTCGGCTAGGTTAACAAGATTCGATCAAGGTGAAGTCCCCGTATATCATGTCCCTGGGGTACCTTCTATATTTACGCACGTAGGTCATCTAAGTGGAGCATGAAATATGGCTCTCGGAAAGAGATTATCAATGCGCACATGCATATGTTTTACGAAATTGTGGCTATTTTCAGCCAATTGAGAGGTATATATAAGTTGGCATCTATCGCACCATGTGTTTTAATATATATTCCACTATATTAATTGATTTTTGTGTTGGTCTTGTATAGTATGTTCGAAGACTATATTTCTGCAAAATACATAGGATTATCCGAAAAGAACTCTCCGCGAAAAGTGCTGACGAATATCATATATGGGTGAAAGAATATGTATGTCTAAATAATATTCATAACTACGCATACATTTCTACTTATAAATATTGATGCTATTGTTTATATATATGCAGGTTGCTTACTGGAACGCCACGCATCCATTTCCTACTTGGGTTCAAGATATAGTACATGGACCTTTGAATAAGGCCAAAATATGGCCAATGTATTTTACAAGAGGCTATTTGTTTCATACGCAAAATCACGGCGCTGGACGAAAGACATGTAACTATGGGATATGTGTTAAAGGTGTAAATTACAGTGATGCATCTGATGAAGCGGATTTCAACGGGACCTTAACTAATATCATAGAACTCGAGTACGAGGGGATGGTCAATTTGAGAATCACACTTTTTAAGTGTAATTGGTATGGCCCTTTTATCGTTAGAGGCACTCGGAGGAGCAATGGTGGCGGTGTAGACGTTCTTTCATCGAAAAAATACAATAAATACGAACCATTTATTCTAGGTACGTACTTATATATATATATAACTTATATTGAAAACAGCATCGCAAGCGGAGCAAGTTTGTTATATTCCATACCCATACACAAAGAAACCGAAGCAGTTGTGGCTCAATGTTCTAAAAGTGAATCCGAGGGGAAATAATTCAGGGGAATATGATAAAAAAGAACCGACTCTTCTGCAAAACGAAAATGATGATGATGTATTGATGACTACAATTGACAATCTCGAACTCGACAATTTTGTACAAGGAGTAAACCCAATAAACCTCGATTACGATGTCGGAGATGCAGAACCAGAAGATGAATTTCGGTGTAATTTGTCGTCTTTTGATGAAGAACCAGATGACGAAGAACCCTACTAATTAACTATATTACTTATGTGACTATGTTAATTATGTTATTTATGTCAAATTTGAAAACTAAAATTCTATAAATTTGTCGTTTACATTATTGAACTCAAAAATAAAGTTTTCAAATTAATTTAACATAACATTCTTATCAACAACTCAAAAAGTTTCAAATTAATTTAACAGAACCAATTAACCATTCTAATCAACAACTCAAATTATTGTCAACATAATTTAAAATTTTGATCTTTGTACCAATGACCCTAACCAAACCGGTTCAGTCAATTACAACATCTCTAAAACATCCCAGGAACTCGGTACTGACGTAAACCTGATGCAAAATTGGGCTCTTCTTTTTCCTGAATATGTTATATCCCTGCATCACAATTTTATTACAATATTAGGCTCATGATATATATTACAATTATATATTATATATATATATATATATATATATATATATATATTGATGCAGGTTTTCTGTCAGGATATGATGTTGGTATATATATATATATATATTAACATAATCTTCTAATAAAATCAAAGTGAATCATTGCCTTAGCTGAAACATTGGTTTTGTACATGACAGTTGAATCTTACCGATGCAACTGTTTCCTCCTTTTTAGGCTTCTTCGAATCTTCCCCTTCGAAACTCTTCGGTTTCTGCCTAGTAATGTTACAATAAATATATCTCAAAAGTTTTCCTGCGGTGAATCATTGCCATTTTGAAAAATGGGGAGTGTAAATGACAGTTGAGAATCTTACCGATGCAACTGTTTTTTCCTTTTTAGCCTTCCTCGACTCTCCCGCTTCTAAACTCTTCGGCAACTCCTAAAAGTTACATATTGTCCTGCGGAAAAAGAAAAATATACTCAGAAATCCAGAAAAAAATACTCAGAACTGTAGAAATGGCAACCCAAGCTTCACACTTACTATCACAAATCAACACACAAAAAACTCTTTGGAATCTGAAAGTGAAGATCATGCGTGCTTGGACCAGAGACTGGGATTTGTCTGGACCATCTATGAAGCTACTACTTTGTGATGAAGAGGTAGCTTCAACTAGATTCTATTCTTTTATAGTGCTTCTAAAAACTAACTATTTTGTCTTCAGGGAACAAGGATACAAGCAGACGTTTCTGGTTCTCAGACATTGAGAAAGTTTTCTTGGGTGAAGCACTTTGAACGTTACTGGTTCTCACTCAAGGGTTTTAATGTGATGTTTGCCGATATTCTTGGCAAAACCAATTGCCACTCCTATCAATTTTATTCCATGGATGACACATAATTCACCTTAATCAAAGATCATCCAAACTATCATAATTTCTTGGTTTTCACTCCCATCATCGATATCATCTGAGGCCCTGTTACAGAACGCTATCCTATAGGTATCTTCATTTAGATTCAGAAAATATTCATTTAGATCATAATATGTTGTATTGTTGATATGCTCAAATTAATACCCTAAAAAGTACTAAAGCAGTTGCTGCAGTATATCAGGGGTCGAACACAAGAACTCAGAAAAATCGCACAATAAATTGTATAGTATCAAGTCAAGCTAAACAGTTCAGATTAAACAAAAGGCAGTAAGCAGTAAACGAGTTGTAAGTTCAATGGGAGAAAGATAGGTCCATGTATATTTCTCAGGAAATCAATGAATGCAAAATAAACTAACTAATCAGGGTTCAGGTTACGCACGGTTCTTAAACTCAAATCACTAGAGTATAATTAACCAACTGTCGTTGCGAAAACTATCTAAATCTAAACTTCAGAATCCCAAATTTCTTTGCGAATTCCTAAGAATAAATCAGCCTTAATTTCAAGTTTGATATGTTCACAAATCAATTAAACCAAATCTCTTTGCGAATAATCAATTTTCTCACCCTAAGTTCTATCAGGTAATTAATCGTACTGTCATGCCTAATCAATTATCCTAAGATCTAAGTTCTAGGTGATCAATATAGAATTAGCTTTGAGAACAGCCTAAGGCGAAGAACTAATTCAGATTATGAACCCTAAATAACTAATCAACCTAGCATTCAAAGAAATCCCTTATGAGAATCCCTAAACCTAACAAGAGATCTACTCAGACATGGAAATTGAATCAATAAACATGTTTGAATAAATGCTCAATAGAAAATAAGAAAGAGTAACAAAAAGGGTTCGAAATCTTCTCTCGACGAACAGAGTTTCAGACTTGTCTCCCTTGAAAAGCTCTCTCACAAATCCAGAATAAAATAAAGCGTAGCCAACAAAGTGGCTGTAAAATTCCTATATATAACCTAAATCACGAATTGGGGCTTCTTGTAATTATTAAAGACTTCTGGACCAAGTTGCAATTCTTCAACTCTTCATTAAGTCGCGGGTCGTGTCTTGCTGCGATGGGTATCGATCGATACCAGGGGGTATCGATCGACACTGATCGTGAAATCGTGTACTCAGCAACACGATCTTCAGCCTTGCTCCAAAATGCTCCAGAAAACTTCAATATCTCCAATTATGCTCCAAACGTGCTAAGACCTGTAAAAGACTCTAAAACACTACGAAATAGCAGAAAGACTCTATAAAACGGACTTATATCATAGCGTAAAAGGGGTAAAAACCATGATATATCAATTGTTTATATAGTCATATTTTTGTTGTTATAGATGTTATAGGAGTAATAACGTGGGTTGGAAAGATGGAAAGAAGATGGTCGGATGAATCTTCTTATCAGATTCCAAGGATGAAATCAAGTGTTGAGTTTACTATCCAAGACAGGGAGTAAGTGAAATCTAATTCTCAAGTTTGGCATATGGTGATTTGGCTGACTTCATATTCCTATATGACAAGTTTAATGGGTTAGAGTGTGTGGCATATGGTGATTTTGCTGACTCCATATCCTCAAGTTTTACAAGTGCTAATTCATGGCACATTTCCTGTGTTCTACGCTGTTTCCGTGTACAAAAATTATGCGGTCAGTTTATCTTGTTAATCATTGTCTATTTTCTGTTATATCAACGACCTTACTAACAACCACAAACTCTTTCAACTATAGGTCATACATGGCTAACAGCAGAAGAAGGCATTTCCAATATAGAGGCTGAAGATTATAGTATCCCACAACTCTACTCATTTATGAACGAGTAAGATAAATGTTTAGCACAGAAAACTCAGATTATAGTTTCAGATTTGATGTTGAATATTATTGTTTCAGATTAAAAGACAGTAAACTGTACTGAGTTTGAAGGTTGATTATAGTTTCTGATTATAGGACAGAAAACTCAGATAAGAGTTTCAAAAGTGAGGTTGAAGATTACAGTTTCAGAAGATTATAGTTTCAGATTATAGGACAGTAAAATGTACTAAGTTTGCAGGTTGATTATAGTTTCTGATTATAGGACAGAAAACTCAGATTAGAGTTTCAGAAGTGAGGTTGAAGATTATAGTTTCAGAAGTGAGGTTTAAGATTCCAGTTTCAGATTATAGGATAGAAATTTGTACTGAGTTTGATGTTGATTTGAGTTTGAATATTATAGTTTCTGATTTGATGTTGTTTACTAATTTTGTAAACCTTTAAATGTTTACAGGTACCCATATCCTCTACATGAAAGTTACAACAATGAACACAAGATTGGATTTAAGCCATTACACGTTTAAATCTTGCTTCATCTTATCTTGTTCATTGTCTCGAATATTCGGATATTTTGGTTATCGTTGTTATTTGGATATTTTGTTGGTCGTGAACTAAAAACTCATTTCGGATATTGTTGTTATTTGAAGTTATTATGCTTTCAAGTATTTATGTTTTCAAGCAAAAAAATTATAATTCTGTTTTCAAGTCATTCATTTTTCAAGCAAAAAAATCTGTTTCCAAGTCATTCTGTTTTCAAGTACTTATGTTTTCCAGTCATATCTTATCTAGAGCAAAGTAGACATTAAAACAGGAATGATTGCGGTCGGAATTTTACCTTAAGATCTTGTATTCTTTTCCATTGTAGATCCACCGGAATGACCACTCTATTCACCTGTTTGGTCTGGTTGTCGTAGCCGTGAATCCGTGCCTTTTCTCCGACAACAACAAATTGGCCTAACAACAAAAGAACAATAGAATTTCAGAAATAAAACAAAATCATAACAAATGTTTGTCCAGATCTAT
This sequence comes from Eutrema japonicum, assembly GCA_030161315.1. Lineage (NCBI taxonomy): Eukaryota > Viridiplantae > Streptophyta > Magnoliopsida > Brassicales > Brassicaceae > Eutrema > Eutrema japonicum. Next base: position 33,630,310 of record BSQW01000007.1, on the reverse strand, counting down.
GAACCCACGATTGCGGGCTAGATTTTACCTCTACAGATTGATCTAAGAAACCACGATTGAAAGCCGATCTCACTTCCTATCTAATTTTTTTTTTATGTGTATGTAAAAAGTCTGGATGCCTGAGACAACAAATATTCTAGCCACTAAGTTACGACTACTAAACACATTCCCATAAAAATTTGGGTTGAGGCCCAAACCAATTTCGAAAAAACAGAACATAATTTCCCACAAAGCCCGTGAACCTAACTACGGAACCCTAAGTCAAGCGTTTTGTTCTTCCCCTTCGTCTTCGATTCCTCTTCCATTCCTCTCATTCGTTTCCCCTTTTGCTATAAACTTCTTCGATTGTGCTTCGATTCCACTTCTTCGACTCCTCTTCTATAATTCCTCTTCTTCATATCTCAGAGAAGATCACACGATGCCTAGCGAGAAGGGCCATCGCGGACATAAGAGAAAAATCGTTCCCAACGTCTCTCAGAGAGCCGAAGGGTCAAATCGCTCCGCGTCTTCATCGCGAACACCCAACCATCTACCGCAGAAGTACAATTTCACGCAGGCACCACCTCAACTCCCCGTCCACGATAAATCGACAACGTCAGCACCAACTGTCCGGAGCTATCCACCGCCACAACAACTTTTTGAAAACTCCATTCCTCAACCCCGTGGACAAGACCTCCCTGCGACTGCTTCGGCTCAACTGGAGGAAGCTCATGGGTCACCACTTCGTGACTCTCATGGTTAGAGTCATCCTTCTTCTCAAGGACACATCTGCCATAACGAAACTGCTCCAGTGTTGCCGGATCTCCTTGACGACACGCTCCGGGCTCTGAATGCTCTGCTTATGGTGCCAGACCGGGATAAGTTCACCACCGTCCTCTCTCTCACACCAACGCCGAACTCGACTTGGTAATTGTATCGCATCTGGTAAAATGTGATTGTATTGATCAGTTAATCTGACTTGGTAATTGTATCACATCTTGTTCAGTAAATGGGATTGTATTGTTCACCACTGTCTCTTGTTAAGTGTTAAATTACTGTTCTAGCTGATTTGAATCGTTATTGTTCTAGCTGTTTTGGAAGATTACTGTCTTTTGCAGTCGGCTCTTGCTAAGTGTTACATCCAAGCGGTCTCTTATTTGTATTGTTCTAGTTGTTTCTTAACTGATATCTGGTAAGTTTATCGCATCTCAAGGTTGGTTTCTTGGTTTGTTTCTGCTAAGTGTTAGATTATAAGTGTTAGATTCTAGCTAAGTGTTGGATTGTAAGTGTTTTTTTCTTGGTTTGTTTTAATGGGGTAACAAAGCTTCTCTTTCTGTTGCCTTTGCTTATTGGCTTAGCTTCCAATCATTGTCTTTCTGTTGCGGTTGGTTAATCTTAGGGTCAGTTTGGTGTCTAAGTGTAGAAACATGCTTTTGGTTTCATGTTTCATGTTTGATTGTATTCTTTCCTTAATTGTCTTGTCAAATCTGTAATGTGTAGTATTGATCACAAGGCATGTAAAAGATATCTCTTACATGCTTATGTCTTCATGTATCTGGGTTGCAGGTTAATTATGTTTCATTTTTCTGGTTTCATGTTTTCTGATTTCATGTTTCTGGTTTGCAGGTTAATTATGTTTCATATTTCTAGTTTCATGTTTTATGGTTTCATGTTTCTGGATTACATGTTTCTGGTTTGTATTATGTCCTTCTTTATTTCATGTGTGTTTGCAGGTTTACTCGCGACAAGGGATCGAAACTGGTTCAGGCAATTACTAAAGTGTTTACAAACAAATTCGATGCTCCCTACTATAGCTGGACATGTGTGCCTCGGGACAGACAAGAAAGATACTTCCTCGAGTTCGCGGTACAGTTTTTTGTCCTATAGCCTTCACATATAGGTTTGCTTGTGATGTTTTCACTAACATCATCCTATTCTCTTTGTATTGTAGAAAACCCACACCTGGGATCCCTTAATAACAGGGACAATTCAAGGGTATTTCGAGGAGATCTGTCAACGCCGGATGAAAGACATGGTTAGCACCGCGAGGACTAGTCGAGAGCGACCTAATTGGATCGGCGACACTCTCTGGAAAACAATGACGGACTACAGGGACACTGAAGAAGCAAATCAAAAGAGTCTCACCTATTCCAATGCTCGTATGTCTGACCATAAAGGTCTCGGTCCTCACATCCACTTATCAGGGCCAAAGTCGTATCAACAAATCCAACAAGAAATGGTTAGTTACTTTAACCTTTTCTTACTCCTCAACAACTTTAAATTATGTTTCTGCTTTCATGTTTCTGCTTTCATGTTTGATTGGTTTCATGTTTGATTGGTTTCATGTTTCTGGTTTACTTGCTATCCTTGCTTATTTTGTAACATTGCAGGAAGAGGAATTGGGAAGACCAGTTAGTCTTGGTGATGTTTTCATTAGGACACATACAAGGCCAGATGGTACGTATGTCGATAGGAATGCGGAGAAAATCGTTCAAACATATGAGTAGAAGGTGCAAGAGAAGTTTTCTGAGCTCGTGACAGAGCCTTCAGAAGTTTCGGACGGTGCTTCGCAACCTCGTGCGCTAACAACAGATGAATATACAAGCATTTTTCTTCAGGTAAAGTAACATTTTTAACACTTCACATTTATATAGTCTTGAATTTTGTCATTAAGGTTTCTCTCTTACTTTTGACAGTCCACTGAGTTGGATTCACGAGGAACTGCTTATGGAGTTGGAAGCCTCAAGGAGACTCTTCTCAATGGCAAGCGCAAGCAACCGAGAGACTCTTCATTGTTTGTTGCACTGCAAGAGCAACTGAAGGAAGCTCAACAGAGAATAGAAGAGCATGCCGCTTATAATGAACATCGTGATGCTGAGATTGCTGTCCGTGAAGCAGAGCACTCCCGAGCTGCAGCTGAGCAAAAGGACAAGCTAGAGCACTTATCCTTGGTGGAAAAGTACCTGCGACAAACAGATCCGGCGTTTCTAGACTTCATGGCTTCTCAGTCAGCTCCAGCAACAACTGTTTTGCTTCCATCAACCAATCTTCCTCGACCAGATCCAAGAACAACCCCATCTGGTTGTGGTTCTGCTTCTTATGTTTTGTGCTTACTTTTCTGAACCTTTTTACTTGTGAACTCATGAATTTGTTATTTTTGTTTATGTTTTCGCATTTGTTATGGAGGTTGAATACTGTAGTTAATATTTTTAATCAAATGTTAGTTTGAATCAAATTTCTTTAATTTTGTAACACAGATTACCAATTGAGAAACAAAACGAACACCAATGTGACACACCATATTCTTAATTTGATTTCAAGTTCAGTCACTAAACAGTAGCTTGTTAGTCGCCAAATAGTCGCAGAAGAACAGCTGATTTGTCGCAAAATATTTACATCTTCGAAACTTGATGTTCCAATTAGTCGCCAATTAGTCGTTCATTAAGTCATAGAATAGTCGCTAAATAGTAACTAACATTTACGACTACTTCGTGACTAAATTCCATAGTCGTTAACTAGTCGCAAAGGTAGTCCCCTATTAGTCGCCAATTAGTCGCATAAGAGTAGCTAATTAGTCGCAAAATATTTACATCTTTGAAACTTGATGTTCCTATTAGTCGCCAAATAGTCGTTTCATTAGTCGTAAAATTGTCGGTAAATAGTAACTAAAATGTACGACTATTTAGTGACTAAAACTATCCGACTGCATCTAGACCCTTTCTATAGTCGTAACCTAGTCGCAAACGTAGTCGCCGTTTAGTCGTAAAGATTTGCGACCACTTTACTACTACTAAACGGCTACACGGTGTAGTCGTAATGTAGTCGCCATTTGGCGACTAATTTTACGACTACATACTTTAGCGACTAAATATTAACGACTATATGGTTTAGTCGCATAGTAGTCGTAACACACCTTTTAGCGACTAGTTCTGCAGTCGTAAAAACGTTATTTTCTTGTAGTGAGTGAAGGCCATTCCACTGATGTATCTTCTTCTATCAACATCCGCAACATAATCTGAATCGTAATAACCTTTGAGAATGAATTCAGATCCCTTGATGTAACACAACTTTGTCTTCAAGGTCCCTCTGATGTATCTGAGCATCCCCTTCACTCCCAACCAATGTTCCTTGATCGGTTTGCTCATGAACCTACTGATGATACCCACTGGATATGACAGATATAGCCTTGTACCAACCATAGAATACATGATGCTTCCAACTGCGTTTGAGTACATAACTGACCTAATGTATTCCTTGTCATTGAGTAAATGTTCTTCAGTAGCTGCACACATCTTCAAATGAGCCCCATGTGGTGTTAGCACCGTCTTTGCTTGCTCCATTTTGAATAGTTCCAGAACCTTACCCATATATCCTTGTTGTGACAACCTCAACACTCCCTTAACTCTGTCCCTAGTGATTTCCATCCCAATAAGTTTTTTGGCTGCACTGAGATCCTTCATCTCGAACTTGATACTAAGTTGTTGCTTCAATTCTGATATAACCCCTTTGTCTTTCGCAGCTACTAACATGTCATCTACATAGATGAGCAGATAGACCCTTGTTCCATCACCTAGTGTCTTGATGTAAGCACAATTATCATGCATGCTTTTCTCAAAACCAATCTCTGTCATAAAACGGGAAAAAGCCAATCCCTGCCCGAACTATTCCAAATGGTGCGGATTAATACCTAAAAATTTGAAATGTCCAATTCTATACCCCAACTCATAAAAATTGTAAAATACATACCCGTATTATTTTGTTTTTGGCCAATATAAACATTGACTTCAAGCCCGTTAGTCAACATCCTTAATCCGTTAACGGCAATGAGTCACGTGCCACATATGGTTCCCCATTGTCACATAATAACAAAACGACGTCGTATAACCAAAATAAATTCGAAAAACATTGATTCAAAACGACGTCGTATTGAGATGAATTTACAAAAAAAAAATGTTTTTTTCCTCTTCTTCTCTCTAATTTGATAAACAAAAAAAAAACCAATCATCGTCTTCATCATCGTGTTTATCAAAGTTCATCATCGTGTTGGACACTTCAGTTTTTCAGTTACTAATCTGCACCATTTGGAATAGTTCGGGCAAGGATTGGCCTTTTTCCCGTCATAAAACTGTCAAACTTCTGATTCCACTTCCTCGGTGACTGCTTCAGACCATAGAGTGACACTTCACCTAGCTTGAACTGATCCTCAAAAACCTCTGGTGCTTCCATGTATATTTTTTCATCTAGTTCTCCATGAAGAAACACGGTTTTTACATCAAGCTGTTCAAGCTCAAAATCTTTTTCCACCATTATGGCTAGCACAATCCTTATGGAAACATGTTTAACCACAATAGAAAAAAACATATGTATAGTCTATTCCCTCTCTTTGAGCATATCCCTTTGCAACTAACCTCGCCTTGTATCTTGGATCTTCCACACCGGGAATTTCATGCTTACGCTTGTAAATCCACTTGCAACCAATGACTCGATGTCCCTTAGGCCTGGTAACAACAGTCCATGTGTAGTTTTTATTGAGAGAGTCCATCTCTTCATCCATACCAACGTTCCAAAATTCCCAATCACTATCTCTCTGAGCTTCTTGATAATTTGCAGGTTCTCTGGTATCATCATCAACGATTGTGATGAGAGCTTCAACATCAAAGTAATCTTCTTCTACTTCTTCTTCAAAATCCTCACTAAAGTATCTCTCTACATCAAACCTCTTTGGTGTTCTCACCTCTCTTCTTGTTCTATCCCGAGCCAGATGATAGCTTTCCGATGTTTCAGCTATGTCATCATCAACATTTTGGTTTTCTTCTGCCTTATGAGTACCTTCAGCTGCTGTTTGATCTCTCTCTTCATCTGTATCATCCAAGAGATCTCCACCAAAGTTCATATCACTACTCTGTTCAAGGTCAATATCTATAAGCGTGTCAGATGATTCACCTTTATCACTTAAGAGCTCATTTCCTCTAAGAGTTACGTCTTTATAAACTGCATTCTCTTGAAAGATAACATTTCTGCTTATCATGCACTTCCTCTCCTCCAACAGCCATACCTTGTATCCTTTCACTCTAGTAGGGTAGCCAAGAAGAACTCCTTTCTCTGCCCTAGGCACCAACTTTCCATCATACGAGTGAACAAATATCACACACCCAAATCTCCTTAAGTAACTATAAATCGATCGTCTTCCCGACCACTTCCGATCTGGGATCTCAAAGTTTATAGCAGATGACAGTGTTTTGTTTAATTATAAGAATCACTCTAGTACATGTAGCTTCTGCCCAAAATGCCTTTGGCAAATCAGAATCACTTAACATACTTCTCACATTTTCCATTATGGTCCGGTTCATCCTTTCCACAACACCATTCTGTTGGGGTGTGTAAGCACACGTCATGTGCCTCACTATACCCTTCTCCTTGCAGTAATCATTGAACTGATGATTGGAGAACTCAATGCCATTTCCAGTTCTCAATATCTTGATCTTTCTCTCGGCTTGATTCTCTACCATGATGCTCCACTCAATAAATGTTCCAACATCTTCATCATTGTGCCTTAGGAAATAAACCCATGTCTTTCTTGAGTAATAATCTATGAACGAGATAAAATACTGACATTTTCCTAAAGACAGTGGAACACTAGGAGCTCCCCACAAATCAGAATGGAAATAATCCAACTTATCCCTTGTATCATGAGTAGCAATTGCAAAGTTGACATTCTTTGCCTTTCCATAGACACAATCTTCACACATCTCTAGTGTTGAGATTTTCTTCTAATCCAGAAGACCCTTTTTCACCAATAAGTCCATGTTCTTCTCACTCATATGGCCTAGTCATCTATGCCACATGACTACTGTGTCATTTGGATCTCTGTTCCGCAACCAAAGACTGACCAATTTCAGGCTTTCCTTAAAGTATGTATAGCTTTTCATGTCTTTTCTCTGTCAAAAGAGTCCTGGTTTTATCTTTGACAAGCAAGATCCCATCCTTCGACTCCAAACTACATCCGTGCTCCTCCATTGTCCTCATAGAGAGCAAATTTATGTCCATATCAGGAATATACCTCACTTGTAACAGCAACATAGTTGTTCCATCATCATTTCTGATTCTGACATTTCCAATACCTCTGATCTTTGATATTGTTTTGTTTCCTATTCGAATTGATCCTCCAATGTATTCCTTAAGATCTTCAAACCACTCTCTTTTATGTGTCATGTGATAGCTGCACCTTGTATCAATCACCGACACATCTTCCAGACTTATATCCGTAGAATGTAAAGCTTTCGACACATATAAACATGCATCATCACTCTTGTTTCATGTCACCATTGCAGCTTCACCTCTGCTAATATTGCTATGGTCCTTAGGCTTGTTTTGGAACTTGTTCCTGCTAGGACATGAACTTTTGAAATGTCCTTCCTCACCGCAGATCCAACAGCCTTTCTTGTGCTTAGATTTGGACCTCTTGTTCTGTTCTTCCCCTTTGTTCTCCCTTATCCCTGACATATAGACCTTCTCCTTGACTTTTAGAACCCTTCGAGCTTGAGCCAAACTCTAGTTCCTTAGCATAGATAGCTGAAACTACTTCATCAAGAGTTAGCGTTGTTCTCCTTGACCCATATTTCAACGTATCTCTAAGTTGATCAAACTGTCTTGGGAGAGACATAAGCAGTAAGATTGCTTGATCTTCATCATACACAGTGACATCAGCATTTTCCAAATCTCCAATCAGATGCAGAAAGTCATCGATATTACCTTCGATGGATGAGATTTCAGACATCTTGAAACTGTACATCCTTTGTTTGAGATAGATTCGATTAAGTAAAGCCTTAGCCAAATAGAGCTTGTCTAGAGCTTCTATCATCCCTGCAGCAGTCTCTTCCTTCCTAATCTTCCTCAGAACTCTATCTGTAACACTTAGGACTATCTTGCTCCTTACTTTCTTCCTTTTTTCGGCCAAAGATTCCTCCTTTTCTTTAGCATCCTTCTCATCTCCTTATTTATCTTCTGGATCTGGGACCTTTTTCTTGGTAGTATTAGTTTCCTCTAAGCATTTGCTTAACCCTAGTAGATCCATATGAGCCAACAACTTGTCCTTCCACAGCGTGTAATCCCCATGACCATCAAACTTCTCCATCTCTACTCTTGAAGACGACATGATTCTCAAAACCTGCATATCTCAAAGAATCACAAAACCTGGCTCTGATACCAATATGTGGAGATATCCCGAAGCTTAAAGGCGACTCCTTTCTTGCTTCTATATATCACCAACACACCAAAAGCAAAGAAACTTGAGACTATGACAGACTTTATCACACAAGAAAAACAGTGTTGCAATAGAAAACAAGAAACCCAGGAAAACAGAACACACACAGAATTTAACGAGTTCACGCCCAAAGAGTTTCGTCTCGTCGATATCTTTCTCCTATAATCCACTAGAATCATAGAGGTTGCAAAGAGTTTCCCGAAACACACAAGCTTTTTACAAAGTTCTCTCCTAGTTTCACTCCTACCCATGTTTTCCCGAGAACAATACACAAAGTTTATGATTTTATGAATGTTCTCTCTCCAATTCTCATCCTTTTTTCAATGAACTATACAACTCTTTATATAATCACGTCTTGACCTAGTTCCCTTTGCAAGCATTTAATGAACTTGCCCTTATCTTTTTGTTGGACATGAGACAAAATCGTACTATACTTTTGCTTTATGGCAGCACACAAACAACTCCTTTAAGTGGTCCGCCAAAACCTTGATCACATAATATTCCCTTGAGCTGCAAACTTCTTCTTCAAATCTTGCTCTTTTGTTTTGAACTTCATTACTAATCTCAACAATTCTTGCCATAATTGCCTCGGTCTCTTTAATTTAATCCCCACAAAATTCTCATATCAATTTGAGTCTTGCGAAGTGGCAAGCCCATATCTATGGTGGGTTGGTCTCGAGTCTCGACGTGATATTTCCAGGTGATTGTCCGACGACTCTTGAAGTGACGACGAATTCTCCATATCTATATTTGGTATTATGAGAGTAAAATTTACAAAGGCCTCAAAAGTGGGTAATCTTCAAGTAGTTCCCTTTCCGACAAAGCATCCTTCTCGTTCTGGGGTGTCCACAATACTTCTACTGCCTGCAACATTTTATTTTAAGTCTTTCATTTGCAAGACTTTAAACTTTTCCCATAGTTATGCAACTAATGTAGACAGAGTCTCATACCATTATTTTGTTTCTCGGTATCGACCCGAGTTTTAGTAAGGCTTCCTTCAGATCCACGGTTCCGTTTATTGGCTGCAGTTTATGTATACCCTCTGCAGCCACCAAGATGGTTACCTGTACATGTACAACACTTCCTGTTAAACAATTACGATAACCAAAGTACAACAACCTAATGTTACGCGCCCGTGCAAACACGACTCTCCTGACGAGCTTTTTTGCAAATCATTCACTGCTTTTAACAGCATCATTGTCAAAACTAATGCATTTCCTTTCGGGGGACAGCCTTCTAGACCCGGTTTAACTGTCTTAACCTATCCCACTAAACGTTCAACTTTGGAGTTTCTATAAGTGTACCACAATATATTCGTTGCTGAAACCACTAGCTGTCCGAATCTTCGAGCTTTGTCTCTTTATGCTATTCACGTTAACAAGTGTCTCCTCGTCGAATTTTCCCCGTTCTTCAATGGAGAGTTGATTAAATCGCTTCTCACCGTCCTCTATACTACGCTTCACATCCACCTGAGAGTACATGATACGAACAGAGTGGTTAGGCTCTCCATCAAAGTTCACTGAATGATCCTAGAGCTACTCGCCAAAGTAATGAACAATGCACATCAGTCATAGGAGAATCAGTGAACTTACAGATGTATAACAAGAGATGCAATAGTCGGGGTGCCTCAGCAAAGCCAATGTTGCTTCTGTTATACACAGAAATTGAGTCGCAGAAAAAACATTAGGAGCAACACATGTCACAGGAAAAGGAGAATTTGTAATCCCGGAACTCTCTGAATAGAGAACACAATACTGAACCTGAAAATAAATGTTTTGGTATGCAAGCGGTGATAAGTATTTTACTACAGGTCACCAGTTTTCATCAACAGCTGTAACTTATACTTCAGCATTATCAAGGAGCTGTCTTACTAAAACCTCAAGCTTTACACAGATTAAGAATGTTCACTCACGATAGATAGATCATCCGTACTGAAAGGCGGATTTATATTTTTCACCAAATATAGCAACACCAAAGTTCATTAAATCCCAATGGTTTTGTTAAAGCCATCAACTAGCTTTAAATGCGCTATTTCTAAGTGATGGCCTAATCTCTTAAGTTATCATTTTACAAGAGTTAAAAAACAAAATAAGGCAAAGCCACAGAAAAAAAAGAGTGCCACAAGTAATACAGTCAAAGCTGTAAAAAAAAAACATCTTCACTCTAAAATAACAGGAAAAAGTCATAGCATTTTTCATAAATGATGGGGTAAAACAGATGAGATACATCGAGGAATAGGTTACCGGTTAAAACATAGCTCAGACCCTCCGAAGTGGATGTATCTGCATTTTCAGCAAGGCGATTTAAATCTTGTTGTAGGGTCCTCCCCAAACCCAGCAACCCCACCTGAAAGGATACAGATACAAATAAACAAAGATAAATGAAACATAAGCAAATTCTCAATCTAATATTATGACCATACAGAATATAACAAAGCTATAGAGAAATCATAACTTCTACAGCTGAATGATCTGCTCATGAATATAACAAAGCTATCGAAAAAGACTCTGAGGAACTGCAGACTGCAGTTGCAATTATATTATTTGTCTTCTGAACGAAGTTCGGAAACAGCAAAACGCGCGGCTACACAGTGCAGAGTCACAACTTGCCTCCGGCCTCATACGAGACATCAATCTAACAGTAAGGAGCGCGCTTGCCACAATTCAAGCCGATTCAAGGATCCAATCAGAGGACACATGGTTCAGTTTATCCCAGACCTCAACAAGGAGCTCCTATTTTTTTTTTAATGAATTGTCCTCTTACTAAGCTCAACATGAGCTTATAAGTTCCAATATTCCTCACTCATATATCTATTTTGGTTCCTAACAAACATTCCTCTGTAAAGAATAATCTTTTCAGCAATACCTATAACCTTTAGACCAAAGTAAAGTCCTGATGATCAGCTAGAGATTTTTTCCAGCAATCTAAGCATCCCTCTCAAAGCATAAATGTGGTGAATGGTATACCAATTTTTCACGTTTTCGCATCTTCAAAACGAGATTCAGCTATATTTTACCATTCATTACATTCAAAATGTTTTAACGTATTCGAAAAGTGAGATGCTATATATTTTGGGCAAAAAACAGTTTTTTAAAGAATTTTATGGTTACTAAAACTCTCTATTCAGCCAAATGTTTCCGCTTTTAGATCATTGGACTATTCCGTTATTCCATTATTCATCTGACATACCAATCAAACCCACAATTCAAGAACTTAAAGTCCCAGAAGACAAAACTCCTTATGAGCAGCTAGAGAATTTCAAAATATACAGCAGAGAGAGATCACCTGTAGTTTAATGACGCTAGTTTTCTGAGTATTTGTTAAAATGCCATCATCCTGTGAACGGTCTGAGAGGAATCCAGAAACCAAAACAAACGCTGCGAAACCAACCAGAATCAGAGAGAAGCTTGAAAACCCACCAAACCCAAAACCAACCGCCGGACCAACATAGAGACCTCCACCGAACGGAGACGGTCCATAGTAAGGAGCTGAGTATCTCATACTCGGATCCGATGTTCTCGGCGCAGAATACATCCTAGAAGACGAAGAAGAAGAGCTTCGAGACGACCGTGACGAGAAGGAGTTACCGCCGACTCTACCACCAGACGCAGCCAAGGCACAATTAGGATCATAGAACAAAAGCAGACCGAGCAAAACCGCGGCTATTGCTGGTTTCTTAAGCGAATCCAGCGTTTTCTTGATCTGAATCGCGATTTGGTCAAACGAATTCTTCCATATCCGAGCAGGAGCCGATTCGGGTCTCACATCAGTATCCGATTGTTTGTATTTGAAGGAGGTTTGGAGACGAACGAAATTTGATTTTCGTTGAGGTTTGGGGCAGTAGAGAACACTAGGATGATGGGGCCGATGCGTGTGCGAGAAAGGCGGTTTCAATTTAAGCGGAGTTAACTCGAGCAAGGTAGAAGCAGACGCCATAATCGATTGTTGGATGAAGAAAATGATTTTCTGGTGGGACCGCCAGGGTTTATGTGGTGAGCAATGAACATTTGGGCATATGGCGACAAAGATAGCGGGAGGAAAATTTGGAGGGAGATTTTTCCAGTGGATTAGGATGAGTTTTTTTTTCTTGGCAACAAGTGGATTAGGATGATTATTGTTTTTGTTGAAGATAATTATCTATATCAGAAAGAGAGTCTTAAAATACGAAGGATAAGATTTTGTGTGGATTAAAACACTTTCCCTTTTGATTTTTTCATCCCATTTACACGCTTTTTGCTCTTTTTTCACAAAATTAAATTGGGGCTTTAGAGCATCAGCATCCGAGACTCATGTCTTCCCAAAGACACATGTCTTTCCAAAAAGCTGATGATGTGTCACGACGTGATTCGTCGCGATATAAAAAATTCAATTTTTAAAAAAAAAAAAAAAAAGCGAAAGACATGGGCTTCGGATCTGCAATGTGGATGGTCTTAGGGTTTGTTAAAAGTTCTTCATTCTGGGTTTGGTTTTGCTTTGTCTCTGGTAATATTTTACTGGTGAAGAAAATTTGGAATCCGTGGAAAGGTTTATTTCGATTCTCTGTTTGCGTCGGTGTAAAGAAAGTTGATGTTTAAAAGAAATTTCAGCATATCGTCGGTCATGGACAAGGCGATGATGGTGATGTCACTAGACGAAGAAGACATACCCTTCGACATGCCCGATCTACCGGAGTTTTCGTCCTGTGATAGGAATGAGCTCAGTTTGGTTGGCAGGCTACTCAATCCAGATTGTCAAAAAATGAAGGGTCTTCTATTGGATATGCCTCGAAAATGGTAGAAGTATGATAATGTCAGAGGTGTTGCTCTCTCAAATGAAAAGTTTCAGTTCATATTCAACTCTAAACATGACTTAATAGAGATTTTGGAGAAAGGTGTTCAAACTTACAACGAATGGGCTCTTGCTTTAGAGAGATGGGTTGAACATTCCCCAGCTGACTATCTTTAGTTCGTACCCATTTGGATTCAATTATGGAAGCTTCCTCTCAACTACAGGACGGTCTCTGCAATAACAGCTTTAGGGGATCTCGTTGGGCAGGTAGTTGAAGTTGTTTTTGATCCTTCTAAAGCTCAACTTCAAGCTTTTATCATAGTTAAAATTCTTCTAGATGTGTCAAGACCTCTTAGAAGATCCAAAGTGGTTAACTTACCAAAATGAGGCTCGGCAATAGTGGAGTTTGAGTATGAGAAATTTCAAAAAAGATGTTATGAATGCCAAAGACTTACTCATGAAAGGGATGCTTGCCAGATATTCATCAGAAAACGACAAGACATAGCAACAACAAGAAGACAAAGGCTGGTAATTGAAAAAGTTTTGAAGATTCCTATTCTGAAAGAAACAGATCCTTTGTTTGGTGTGTTAGTAGAAGAACAAGTAGGAGTGAACCCTTTAACGGGTAGACCGAGAATAGCTCCTGAAGTGCTGGAAGGAATGAGACAGTATTTGATGGTGGCAAATGGGGATGAGAAAAAGATCTGAGAAGAGAGAGTTAAAAAATCAGTAGGATATGTTGAAAAGGATCCAATGGCTCAGAAAACAATTTTAAGATTGGAACCCACTCCTATTGTTTCTAAGGATCCGGACAAGGGTAAAGGTTTGGTTTTCAACTTTGAAGGTGCAGTTTCATCTCAGAATCTATCTGACAATACAAACAACTCTTCAAAGCTGATGGGAGCGGCTATTAAAGCGGGTACAAACAATTTGTGAAATTTTGGAACTTCAGATTTTCAGGCAGCAAGTGAAAATGCTAATTTCTTGGGGTTATCTCAACCATTTCAAGATAGTCCAACAGTTTATAGGATAGGCCTCAATGAAGTTAGCCCTTCCGGGATTGTCTCAAAGAAAGGTAAACCAAGGAAAATGCCATCTAAAAACAGAAGAAAGCCAAAGGGTTTGATTCCAAAATTTAATGATGGTGATCAGAGTTTAAAGACTGGTTTAGAAGTTGAAGTGGTAACTAAAAGAAAAGCTGCAGATGAGGCTAAAGAAGCATCAAAAATCACTAAGCGTCAAAACAAAAAGGTGATCCCAAATGAGGGATCGCCCAATGTTTAATGAGCCTCATCAGCTGGAATTGCCAAGGATTGGGACGGTCTCAAGACTTGGTGATTACTCGCCTTAAGGAAATGCGTAAAAAAATTTTTTCCTGAGGTGTTGTTCTTAATGGAGACGATCCACTGTAGAAATGTATTAGTAGACCTGCAAGAATGGTTAGGGTATGCAAGAGTATATACTGTAAGCCAGTTGGTAAATGCGGAGGGCTGGCTTTGTTTTGGAAAAGCTCTGTAAATATTGATCTAAAGTTTGCGGATAAGAATCTCCTTGATTTTCAAGTTCAATTTGGAGCGGTTAGTTTCTTTATGTCTTGTGTATATGGTGACCCTTTGGCAAAAAGGAGGAGTGTAGTTTGGGAAAGGCTAAGCAGAATTGGGCTGAACAGGAAAGATGTCTGGCGCATGGTAGGTGATTTCAACGACCTTTTACACAATGGAGAAAAAGTTGGAGTCCCAAGAAGATATGACTCCACTTTTAGACCTTTTGCTGAAATGATTAAGGTTTGTGATATGGTTGAACTTCCTCGTCATGGAAACTGTCTCTCATGGGGTGGCATGCGCTATAAGAAATGGATTCAATGCAGATTAGACATATGTTTTGGAAATCAGGAGTGGTTTAAACATTTTCCAGTATCAAGTCAAACCTTCATGGATAAGAGGGGTTCAGATCACATGCCAGTTATGATCAATTTGTTGGTCTCACAAGATTCTCACCGTGGTCAGTTTCGTTTTGACAAAAGATTTCTCTTCAAGCCCAATGTAAAAGAAGCAATTGCTATGGCATGGGGATCTAATTCCATCTCTCCTTTAGCTTATGTCGCAGATAGAGTAAGATCTTGTAGAAAAGCTTTAAGTAGATGGAAAAGAGAAAATAACCTGAATTCTCGCGACAAGATACATCAACTTGAGAATATTCTTGAAGTGGAACAGTCTTCTTTCCATCCTTGTTTCAACCGTATGCATGCTGTGAAAAAGGATTTAATTGAAGCATACAAAGAGGAATAAGTTTTTTGGAGACAGAAAAGCAAAGACAAGTGGTTGAAACATGGTAACCGCAATTCAAAGTTCTTCCATGTTTCGGTGAATGCAAATAGAGTTTGGAAAAGACTTGAATTTTTGCTTGATGTGAATGGTATTAAGCAGAAATCAGAAGCGTCCAAAGGTGAAGTAGCTTCAGCATACTTTCAGAAGCTATTCACTTCTTCAAACCCGACCAGTTTTGACGAGATGTTTCAAGGATTCATTCCAAGTGTCTTGTCTAAAATGAATGAGTTGCTCATTAAGAAGGTATCCATTGAAGAAGTGAAAGTTGCTGTTTTTTCAATTAATCCAGCTAGTGCTCCTAGAGCAGATGGGATGTCAGGGCTTTTCTTCCAGCAATATTGGAATATTGTTGGTCAACAAGTGACTTGAGAGGTACAAATTTTATTTTCCTCTGGTATCTTTCCATCCGAATGTAATTATACTCATCTATGCCTTTTGCCTAAGATTCCTAACCCTTATGACATGTCCAACCTAAGGCCTATCAGTCTCTGTTCCGTGCTATATAAGATAATATCTAAGATCTTGGTTTTCAGGCTAAAACCGCTCTTGCCATTTATAGTTTCAGAAACTCAGACAACTTTTGTTTCAGAGAGGCTTATTTCTGATAATATTTTGGTTGCTCATGAGTTAATCCATGGATTGAGAACTCATTCTACTATCTCAAAGGAGTTTATGGCAGTGAAAACTGATATGTCTAAAGCGTATGATAAGGTTGAATGGAGTTATTTAAGATCTCTGCTCTCGGTTATTGGTTTTCATCCTCAATGGATCAACTGGGTCATGTTCTGTGTGTCTTCTGTGACATACTCAGTTCTGATAAATGATGTGCCTCACGGTCTGAATACTCCGCAGCGAGGAATAAGACAAGGTGATCCTCTTTCACCTTTTCTTTTTGTGATGTGTACAGAGGGGTTCAGTCATCTTTTGAATAAGGCACAACATGAAGGAATATTGAATGGTATTCAATTTTCAGATGATGGTCCAGCCATTCGTCATTTGTTATTCGCAGATGACAACCTTTTTCTATGTAAGGCTGATGAAAATCAGAGTTTGGTCCTAAATCAGATTTTGATAAGATATGGTAATGCCACAGGTCAAACCATCAATCTCCTTAAATCTTCAATTACTTTTGGATCAAAGATAGAAGAGACAAGGAAAAAACACTTTCAAGATAGATTGGGCATTCACAATGAACGAGGGGCAGGCACATATCTGGGATTGCCAGAATGCTTCAGTGGATCAAAGGTTGAAATGCTCAGTTACATTAAAGATAGGATGAAATCAAGGATGTCTGGCTGGTATGTTCGTACCCTATCTCAAGGAGGAAAATAAATTTTGCTAAAGACTGTGGCAATGGCTATGCCAGTATTTGCAATGTCTTGTTTTAAACTTCCAAAGACATCCTGTGACAATTTAACAAGTGCAATGTCTGATTTCTGGTGGAGCTCCTTTGAACATTCTACGAAGATTCATTGGATCAGTTGGGAGAAGCTTTGCCTGGCTAAGCAACAAGGTGGTCTTGGCTTTAGAGATATAGAATGTTTCAACCAAGCTTTGTTAGCCAAACAAGCTTGGAGAATTCTGCAAGAGCCTCAGTGTCTTTTGGCCCAGTTAATAAAGAGCAGATATTTTCCTTTTGGTGATTTTCTGAGTATAAATGTGGGTTTGAGACCCTCCTTTGGTTGGAGAAGTATCCTACATGGGAGGAATTTACTAATTCAAAGAGTGGGGAATGGAAAGTCTTTGAATGTGTGGATGGATAAGTGGGTCAATGATGCAATTGGAGGTCAGAGAGCTCCTTGGAGAAAGCCAACTCTTTTTGACCTTGATCTAAGTGTCAATGATCTGACTGATTTAGATAATAGATGTTGGAACCTACCGAGGCTGATGGAGAATTTCTTCCAAATTGATATTGATAGTATTTTAATCAAAAAACCGGTGGTGAATCAAGATGACTTCTGGATTTGGAAATTCAACAAATGTGAGGAATATTCTGTGAAATCTGGGTATTGGCTGTCCTTTCAAACAATCAAGAAGTCCATCATTCAAGAAGCATCAGCTCTCCCATCTATCAATGGTTTGAAAGAGCAGATTTGGGACATTTATACTGATCCGAAAATTAAAATTTTCCTTTGGAAAGTTTTAAGTGGAGCAATGCCGATAGCAGACATTTTGATAGCTAGAGGAATGAAGATTGGCAATAGATGTCAAGCTTGTGGTTTTGAAGGTGAATCACTAAACCATGTTTTCTTCCTTTGTACATTATCAAGGCAGGTATGGGCTCTCTCTGACTTTCCATATCCGGATAATGGGTTTGAAATTTCCTCAGTCCATTCCAACTTTCAGTATCTTTTAAAAGAGGGAAAGAACAACAACATTCCTCTGAAATTGCGTAGAATTTTCCCTTGGATTTTGTGGAGGATTTGGAAGAACATGTGTCTTTTTTACTTTGAAGGCAGAAGTTTTTCGACTTTTGAGACAGTGAAGAAAATCAGAGACGACGTTGAAGAATGGTTCTTTGCTCAAAATCTTGATAATATAGAGGAGAATCTATCTTTATCGGAAAGTTGTGAAGACATTTTGAAGTGGAAACCGCCTCCGGATCCCTGGCTTAAGTGTAACATTGGGATAGCTTGGTCAAAGAAGAACAATGTGGGTGGTGCGGCTTGGGTGGTAAGGAACTATGAAGGTATTGTTCTTATCCATAGTAGGAGATCTTTTAGCAATGTGAAAGAATTAGGAGAGGCAAAGCTTTTGAATTTGGTATGGGCAATATAGAGTATGCACTCCCATAAGCTAAATCAGATTATTTTTGTTTGGAAGATTTTGAGCTTGTTGGAGCTATAAACAGACCTCAGGCATGGCTGTCCTTTAGATATCAAGCATCAGAGATCATGTTTGTTGTGAACCCTATCA
This sequence comes from Eutrema japonicum, assembly GCA_030161315.1. Lineage (NCBI taxonomy): Eukaryota > Viridiplantae > Streptophyta > Magnoliopsida > Brassicales > Brassicaceae > Eutrema > Eutrema japonicum. The sequence goes on along the minus strand of BSQW01000007.1, from coordinate 33,612,058 downwards.
AAGATTGGAAATTGGTTTTGGAAAGGTTTTCATCAAATAGAGGAGCTCGTCTCATCGCGCAAAGTGCCATTTCCGTGTTTTTTAGTCAATCGTATGTGGCTTTTTCACACCCTCATTGGCTCTCGGAGATTTTTGCTAGTGAGAGAGTCATTTCCTCTGGTTGATTTTCAAATCCTTGTTTAATGTATTGTGCTGGTCTTGTAAGGTAAAAAATTTAGTTGTAGCCTGGGTTAGATTTTGTTGGGTTTAGAAAGCCTCATCTTTTTGACACGTTAGTGATCTCCGTTGAGTTTCATACCGGAGGTAATGTTGGGGTTAGTACGAAAAAGTTTTTTTGGGTTTAGAAATGACTGTAATATTATTAGTGATCCATCGTTATCAATACAAAATGAGATGATAAAAAAAAAAAATCATCGGTTCATCTAACCGACTTCATAAGTCGGTAACTTATTATTTTACTAATTAATGCTGCAGTATAAATAGGTCAGTGTAAGAACTTAAGAAAGCAATAAGAAAAACGTAAATTATCTTACGTATATATATATAAGTATATCTGAGTAATATAGTTTATAACACGTTATCAGCACAATCCGTTCCTATACTGAAAATGTGAGATTTAATTTATGTTCGATCCGTTTATTTTATTTTTGGGATGATAGGCGCTGCCTTCCTCGTTTATATTTATTTTTACTTTCGGGATGATAGGCGCTGCCTTCCCCGAACCGATCATTATGATAGGCTCTGCCTTCACGATCATGATCATATGGCAGACTATGTCTCCTCAGATCATATGGCAGGTTTTGCCTCCTTAAATATATGGTTGGCTTATGATCATATGGCAGACTATGTCTCCTCAGATCATTACCTCCATAAAATAAATGTCCCGGAGACATTTATGAAAGGTTCCAGAAGAACCATATCACAAAAATAATGTCCAGAAGATATATTTAAACCAAAAATGTCCAGAAGATATAGTTAAAATAAAAATGTCCAGAAGACATATATAAGCGTTCTTGAAGAACTTTTTCGTCCAGAAGACGCTTTAAATTATTGTTTTTTTTATTTCTGTTTATTATCATAAATTATTGGGAAGGCTTGCCTCCTATATTATTTTAAATTCTGTCTTTATTATACGAATTTTATTGCGTTTCTTTAAAATTGAAAATTTAATTTGAATTAATGGATTATTATATTATGTATTCAGTTATCATGTCAAATTTGGTGAAACTTGAAATCGCTGCCCTTGATATCTCTGGTAATAATTATATGAGATGGGCAGTTGCTGCAAGGATGCATTTAAAGGGAAAAGAGCTCCTTGATACCATCGATAAATCAAAAACATCTCCTGAAGAGAAAAAGGCAAACGCCATGATATTTTTATTCCACCATATCCATGATGGTTTAAAAGATGAATATATCACGAAAGAAGATCCTGCAGATATTTGGCAATCACTCAAAGATAGGTTTGATCACCAGAAATATGTGATCTTACCAAAAGCTAAGAATGAGTGGTTAAACCTCCGGTTTCAGGATTATAAGAGCGTTAGTGAATATAATTCCGCTCTGTTTGGAATTACTTCCAGGATAATGTTAGATGGAGAAAAGATAAGCGATTATGATATGATCGAAAAAACTCTCCAAACATTTCATCCTGGAAACATAATCCTGCAGCAACAATACCGGGCAAATGGATACACGAAATATTCAGAGTTGATGCAAGTTCTTTTGGTGACAGAAAAAAATAACGAACTCGTGACGTTAAACCATCAGTCTCGTCCAACTGGATCAACTCAATTCCCAGAAGTGAATGTTGTATCATCATATTATAATAATTGGCAAAATGGACGTGGACGCGGTCAAGGTAATGATCGTGGTCGTGGACGAGGATATGGACGTGGATATGGACGTGGACAAAAAAGAAAGTTTCGTCCTAATGATGCCATTGCTGGAAGAAATAATAAAAGGTTCAAAGGAAATGAAGTTGGTCGCAAGAAACATGAGAATGCCTGCTACAGTTGCGGCATGAAAGGACATTGGTCCCGTACCTGTCGTACGCCGAAACATTTAGCCGATCTGTATCAAGAATCACAAAAAGTGAAAGGAAAAGAAGGTGAAACCAACTTCATCTATGGCGAATCCGGACCTTATTTTGATGGTATAAATGATGATATACATCTCGATATTACTGATTTTGTGGTTGATCCCGAAGATATCAACGAAAGACAAAACGACTAAGATCTTCCTGAAGAAGAAAATATGACATGATGTAGTTGTGTTAATCTTCCCGAAGAAGAAAATAATGTTTATAAATGTTTTTTTACTGTAAAATAGTTTTATAAAGCTTTTACCTTGTTTATTAATGTTCATTTTATGAATTTTTTAAATTCAGAAAATGTCAAAATCTAAGATCGAGGATGGATATATATGTCTGGGAGACAGTGCTACAACGCACACAATACTTAAGGATAATAAATATTTCTCCTCTCTTAAAATTAAAGATACCGACGGAAGCGTGAATACTATATGTGGTAATGCAAAAATTATTATGGGCTCCGGAAGAGTCAGTTTTTCGATGCCAAGGGGAACGAAATTTGAGATAAATGATGCATTATATTCCCCTAAATCTTCTAGAAACTAGTTAAGTTTCAGAGATATCCGCAGAAATGGATATCACATAGAAACTATGGATGAAAATGGCATTGAATATCTTTGCATCACATCAGTTACTCCGGAGAGAAAAATTATATTGGAAAAATTACCAGTATTATCATCCGAATTATATTCCACAAAAATAAATCTGACTGAATCATATATTACGGTAAACCCGAATTTTACAGATTCATTTAAAGTCTGGCATGAACGACTAAGGCATCCTGGTTCAGTCATGATGCGAAAAATTGTGGAAAATTCTAATGGCCATCCTTTGAAAAACCAGAAGATTTTTCAATCGAGTGAATTTTCATGCAATGCTTGTTCTTAAGGAAAACTCATAATCACCAGCCAAAATCGGGAATGAATCTCCAGTATTTTTAAAAAGAATACATGGTGATATATGTGGGCCATTTCGATACTTTATGGTATTAATTGACGCATCCAGTAGATGGTCACATGTGTGTCTATTGACTACACGAAATACGGCTTTTGCAAGATTCATTGCCCAAATAATCAAGCTAAAGGCACAATTTCCTGATTATACTATAAAGAAAGTAAAGCTTGATAACGCTGGTGAATTCACTTCACAAGCCTTCAATGACTATTGTATGTAATTGGGAATCGATGTTGAACGTCCGGTTCCGCATGTTCATACACAAAATGGTATGGCTAAGTCTTTGATTAAACGGTTGCAACTCATTGCTAGACCGTTAATATTGAGAACAAAACTCCCAATTTCAGTATGGGGTCATGCTATCTTGCATGCAGCGGCATTGATTCAGATACGACCGAGTTCATATCATAAATATTCCCCATTACAGTTAGCGTCTGGCCAGGAGCCAAATATATCCCATCTTTGTGTTTTTGGGTGTGGGGTTTATGTTCCTATAGCCCCACCGCAAAGAACAAAAATGGGGGCGCAGAGAAGATTGGGAATATACATCGGTTATACATCACCAAGTATAATCCGGTATCTTGAACCGCAAACTGGTGCTATGTTTATGGCACGTTTTGCCGATTATCATTTTAATGAAAGTGAATTTCCAGCGTTAGGAGGAGGAATTAAAGAAATTCCCAAAGATGTTACATGGTGTACACCATCTTTGTTGTACCTTGATCCCCCTACAAAACAACGCGAACCTTGAAGTTCAGAAAATAATACACTTACAAAATATGGCAAATCAGTTACCAGATGCATTCACAGATACAAAAAGGGTGACAAAGTCATATATACCCGCTGCAAATGCTCCGTCAAGAATTATTGTTCCAGAAGAACAAATTGATGGAAAAATAGCAAATGAACCCAAGGTTCAGTTGAAAAGGGGGAGGCCGATAGGCTCAAAAGATAAAAATCTACGGAAGAAAAATAAACTGGGAGAACAAAATAAAAATGGTCCAGAAGAACCACATACAGAGAAAAGTCCTAAAGACGAAAATGACAAAGAAAATATGAGATTTCCATTAACTATGCCAAGACGGAAAAATCTGGGATAGATATGAAATAGAAGATAATGATGGAATTTTCTCATTCTCTGTATGCAAAGAAATTGATTATGAAAGTGACGATCCAGATCCAATGTCCATATCAGATTGCCAGAAAAGATCTGATTGGGAGAGATGTGAAATGGCCATAGAAATCTAATTGTTATCTCTCAATAAACGAAATGTTTTTGGACCTATTGTCACTACATCCAAAGATATAAAACCGGTTGGGTACAAATGAGTTTTTGTACGAAAAAGAAATGAGAAAAATGAGGTGACAAGATATAAAGCCCGTCTTGTTGCACAAGGATTTTCTCAAAGACCGGGAATTGATTATGAAGAAACATATTCTCCGGTTATGGATGCAATAACATTCAGATTTTTGATGAGCCTTGGGGCATCTAAAAATCTAGAATTGTATCTTATGGATGTTGTGACAACATATCTATATTGATCACTTGATAACAATATATATATAAAAATCCCACAAGGATTGAAAATGCCTGAAGCATTAAGCTCAAAATCTAAAGAGATATGTACGGTCAAATTACAGCGATCACTTTACGGATTAAAACAATCCGGACGCATGTGGTATAATCGCTTAAGTGAATATTTGCTAATGAAAGGATATGTGAATATTGCAATTTGCCCTTGCGTTTTTATTAAGAAATCCTCATCAGGATTTCTGATCATTGCAGTATATGTAGATGACCTGAACATAATTGGAACTCAAAAGGAAATTGATGATGCAAGAACTCATATGAAAGAAGAGTTCGAAATGAAAGATCTCGGAAAGAATTTTTTTTGTCTTGGATTACATATAGGGCACTTTCGAGATGGAGTATTTGTGCATCAATCAAATTATACCAAAAGGATCTTACAACGCTTTTATATGGATAAAGCGAATCTTTTGAGTACTCCAATGGTTAATCGATCTCTCGATACTGAATGAGATCCATTTCGACCTTGTGAAGATAATGAGGAAGCGTTAGGTCCTGAAGTACCTTATATGAGCGCTATAGGTGGACTTATGTATCTTGCAAATTGTACCCGACCGGATATAGCATTTGCGACAAATCTACTTGCAAGATTTAGTTCGTCACCTACGCGCAGACATTGAAATGGGATAAAACATATATTTTGTTATCTTCAGGGAACAATTGACTTGGGTTTATTTTACCCCCGAGACTCCAATTTTGATTTAGTCGGTTTTGCAGATGCAGGCTATTTATCATATCCACATAAAGCTCGATCGCAAACCGGATACGTTTTACAATTGGAGGTACTGCAATATCTTGGCGTTCTCAGAAACAGGCTCTAGTCGCCACTTCCTCAAATTATGCAGAAACTATTACGCTCCATGAGGCATATAGAGAATGTGTATGGCTCATATCTATGACTCATCACATTAAAGAAGCAAGCGGAATAGTCACCAATAAGGAGCCAACGATATTGTTCGAAGATAATGCTGCATGTGTCGCTCAACTCAAAGAAGGCTATATCAAAAATGATAGAACGAAGCATATTCCTCCAAGATTTTTCTCTTACACTCGAGAACTCGAGAAGAATCAAGAAGTCGATATCCAATACATTCGTTCAAGTGACAATGCATCATATCTCTTTACAAATGCGCTTCCCACTACAACGTTCAGAAAACATATTCAAAGTATCGGAATGCGTCACCTACGGGATTTATGAAGAAAATGACATATCCATCATTCCAGGGGGAGATATCGTCATTGTACTCTTTTTCCTTTTTGTAGTTTTTATCCCATTGGGTTTTTCCATGATAAAGTTTTTAACGAGACAGTACGTAATACGTTAGTAGTGATAGATAATTAAGGGGGAGTGTTGAAGATAATTATCATCCTCCTTATCATCGGTTCATCTAACCGATTTCATAAGTCAGTAACTTATTATTTTACTAATTAATGCTGCAGTATAAATAGGTCAGTGTAAGAACTTAAGAAAGCAATAAGAAAAACGTAAATTCTCTCTCTCTCTCTCTATTCCTTTCCACACACAAACACTCTTATCTTTTTATTTTTTATTTTGAATTGAATGTAAAATTTATTCAACCAAAAACCTTTGTTACAATGAATGCTGCTTCTTTTGAGTTTTTGAGAGTTTCGTAAAAAAATTAAACTAAAAAATAGAAATTTATCTAGTGCCAAACCAAATTTGCATCCCTTCTTCATATCTTGTGTCGCCTAATCGTCGGATCGAGGTTAGTCGATTGCGCACTTGCTTGTCGAGGCAGAGGAGAAGACGTTTCGAGAGTATATGAGGTTCGCCATGGCGCCTTCCATTTCTCTCCCTCCAAATCGAGTGTATTGCAGCTTGGAACGTATATCTGAGAAGAAAGAGCTTGATTGGCGATAAACTTGTATCCGTGAGAAGCAGAATAAGCTGTTTCCAATATGTTGTGTATTTCCCCTCAAGCAGATTTTGGGTGAGATCTCTCCAGATTTCCTCTGAATATTTGCAGCTAAAGAATAGGTGGTTCCTTGTTTCCATATTGTCGTAGAAGATACAAGATCCCGATGCCGCAATGTTCCAAGTTAGAGCTCTGTCACCAGTGGAGAGCCTGTTGTGCGTTGCAAGCCAGCTAAGAAACGAGTACTTTGACGTTGCATAAGAAAACCAAATACCCTTGTACCATTCACATATCGGTTGTGCCACACGAATCTGATTCCAGGTTTGTTTGGAGTTGAATATGGGCTTGAATTTATCCCCTTGGTGTCGCCATTGAACCACATCAGCTATTTCCGAACTCCCATGTTGTTTTTGAGCTTGAATAGTATCCTCAATGGCATTCAAGACCTCCAATCTGTGACGACGTCTTCTATGTGTTTGGAGTACCGTTTCCACAGAGGAGTGGATAGATATTCCAAGGTCTATACATCCTCTTTCACCCGTATGGTTTATCATCTTTCCCATCGGAGACCAATCATCATACCAGAATGATGTTGACGCACCACTGTGGACTTTAACCTTTGTTAGAGAGGCTGCTAAATCTCGATATTTCAGTAACTTTTTCCATGTCCATGAACCGAGAGATGAGCTCTCTTTGACTGACCATAGAGATCCCTTCCGAATTAGGTACATACGAATCCAATCGACCCACAGAGAAGATGAACATGACAGGAGACGCCATAGTAATTTGAGGCAACATACCTTGTTGACAACCGTGAGAGATCTGAGGCCCAGTCCTCCTTCCTCCTTTGGCTTGCATATATCCCGCCAGGCAACTTTTGCTTTTCGCGAATTTAGTTCCGTCCCCGACCAAAGAAACGCGGCGCAGAGTTTATTGATTTCAGCAATGCATGCTTTCGGTAGACGGAAAGCGGACATCCAGAAGTTTGTCAGGCTATGGATTACAGATGCGATTAGTTGGAGTCTTCCAGCAAAGGATAAACACCTAGCTGTCCAGCTACTAATCCGAGTTCTGATCTTTTCCAATAATGGTGTGTAATCATTTACTGTCATCCTCTTAGTTAGAAGCGGAAGACCAAGATAACGTACGGGTAAGACTCCTGTATCAAATGGGAATTGCTCTAAAATTTCATCTCTTGCAGCTTCCGCAACACCAGCCAGATAAAGGGTTGATTTCTCCATACTTATGCCCATCCCAGATACCTCATCGAATTCTTTAAATACAGCAAGTATACCCTCTATGGACCGCTTCTTACCATCTGAGAATATCAGCAGGTCGTCTGCAAAACAGAGGTGAGTAAGCTTGATGTTTTGGCAAGATGGGTGATATCCGAACTTCCTTTCTACTGCTGCTTTATCCAGCAATTTTGAAAGCAGATTCATGCATATCACAAAGAGATATGGGGAGAGGGCACAGCCTTGGCGAAGACCCCTAGCACTCCTAAAGAATCCTGCAAGCTCACCATTCACTTGGACTGAAAACGAGGCTGTTGTAATATAGAGTCTAATCCAATGGATGAATTTTCCGGGGATATTCAAAGCCGTCAACGTAGAGAGAAGGAAAGGCCACTGAACTGAGTCGAAAGCCTTAGTAATGTCTATTTTTACCGCGCAACGTGCAGAGATTGTTTCCTTATGGTAGTTCTTCACCAATTCCGACGCTAGGAGAACATTTTTCATTAGAAGGCGATCCTTAACAAAAGCTGATTGGTTGGATGAGATGAATTTTGGGAGTATCTTTTTCAGTCTATTCGCAAGAATCTTGGAGATCACCTTGTATAAGACGTTACAACAAGAGATTGGCCTGTAGTCTTTCATCATCTTTGCTTCTTCTTTCTTTGGTATAAGAGCAAGAATAGTAGAATTGATACCCTTCGGTAGAAATCCTTTATCAAAAAAATATCGAATGGCTACTACGAAGTCATCCCCCATCAGGTCTAGGTGATTTATTATTTGCCATAGAAAATAGTACATTTTCACCTCATCCTCTGTGACCATTCGGCCCAGCATTTCCACATCTACTTCGTTGCATTGAAACCCCAATAGTTGATGCAAATCTTCATGGTTAATGCCAACATACCCCTCCGGTTTGGAGGCTAAGAAACCATGGAAGAAACTTTCATCCTCAGTTTTAATTTCCTCTTGAGTATTCACTACTGTCCCATCAGGTTTTTCGATCTCACGGATTGCATTCCTCACTTCTCTAGCCTTTACTGCTTGATGATAATACCGATTATTCCTATCTCCTACCTCCAGCCAATGCAACTTTGACTGTTGCTTTAAGAACCGTTCTTCCAAGTCAGCTAATAAGGACCATTTTTTATAAGCTCGAGCTTCATCCTCCATGTTTATCTGTGATGGATTCAACATTGTTTTCTCTTGGCATTCGCATAGCACATTATAAGCCTGTTTCGCTCTTTTCGGTAGATTTCTCAACTGTTCCTTACTAAGCTCTCTAATGTGTTTCTTTAACACCTTGAGCTTCTTTGAAACGATACACCGCTGAGGTCGAAATAAACAGTTCTTCAGTATCTGCCCAGAACGATTCCACGAGAGGCAAAAATCCAGGAAGACTAGTGAGAGCATTAACGAATTTAAAAGGTCGTCTGGCCTTCGGGGTTGTTGTTTTGAGCTGAATTCAACATCTCATGTGATATGAACACCCTCCTGATTCAAAGACGCAGTAAGACTGTGGATAGACAGTGTACCAAGCATTTGAGACTAAGGCGCGATCGAGCTTTTTGCAGATTAAACCCTCCTCTCTTTTATTACACCAAGTGTATAGTGGGCCATGCGATGTCATGTCCATGAGGGAGCAGTACTGAGCTACTTCTTGGAAATCTCGCATACCATTCGGAATAATTGGAGAAGTATCGAAGTTTGAGTGCTCATATCCTTGCAAAATTTCGTTAAAATCCCCCATAAGTATCCATGGCTTATTCCTAAGCATTAGAGAGTTCTGATGATTTTTAATATCCTCCCATAGCGTTTTCCTCTCTTCCACAAGATTTGATGCATAGATAAACGAACAGAAAAATTCATCCTCTGCATCTTCCAACAGAATTGAGCTGGTGATCATTTGCCCGCTACTGAAACATGGAGTTACTCTCACCTTCGAGCTCCACACAACCCAAATTCTTCCTAAACGATGGGAATCATCATAATTTGATATGAATGACCAATTTTTGAAAACTGATGAGGCAATCCTTGTAGCCTTCCTTTCCTTGACTCTAGTTTCCAGCAAACAACCAAATTGAAAATCGTGTTTCTTTATCCACTTACGGACCACAGTGTGCTTAGTATCTTTATTGAAACTGCGTATATTCCAGAAAAAACCCGACATTAAGGATTTTTCCGAGTAGACCTTCTTGGTTGAGTGTTTAGATTCAAATCTATTGCCTTTTGTGCTTTTGGATCGATGGGAGGCTTACTATTGTGATTACAGAATGGGGATTGCAAGTTAATATTGGACTCTACCTCTCTTCCAATGTCATCTATCTCGGGGTCAACATTTTTTCCATTTTGGCACTCCTCTGTTTTCCCCTCAGATTTTTCCCCATGCATTCCTTTTGGCATGTCCTCTGACTATTCCTTTCCACTATGTTATGTTCTTGAAACATGACCATTTCGCCTCCTTTAATTGAATCATCTTCTTCCAAGACTTCCTCATTACTTAGTACCGCATAACGTGATGATAAGATGGAGACTTGGCCATATGCCAATGCTTTGTCATTCTTTGTTGGGCTCCTGCCTGTTTTTGCCGGTGAAACTTTGGACCATTCTCCTTCCTTGGTTTCATGATTTTTCAAAGTCGTTTCGTCTGCAGCAATAACGACCTTTGAATTTTCAGAAGTTTCCGAGATGACAAGAGCTAAAGAAGACGAAACGTTGTCCTCCAAATTTGTTATGATTTCTGAGTCTTGCTCTCTGTGTTCTTTTGATCCTGATCCTGCAACTAGACATACCGTATGAAGATGTCCCCATTTGTGACACTTGGAGCATCGAGGAGGTAACCACGGATAGCTGAATTCAACATCATTCTTCCTTCCATTTGAGTTGAAATTCATAACTCTTGGTAGCTCTTTAGTAAGATCTGCCTTCACGAAAACTTTCGCAATTTTAAAATCAATACACTGTGCCGTCTCAGGGTGTAACCGGTCAGGAACTCCTACTGCACTGGCAATGTAGCTCAATCCTTTATCCGAAAACATATCCATGGGAACCTTTCTCAGATGAACCCATAGGGGGACCGCTTTAATTTCCGGGGATTTGTCTTCCACAAAAGGAGTCCACCTTGACATGATCACTGGTATTTCTGCTAAATTCCACATACCTCGTCGTAGAATTTTAGCCCGAGTATCAGAGTTGCCAATTCTAAATTTCATTGTTGTTGAGTCAATGACTTGAATGTCAATCATCTGTGATTTATCCCCTAGAGCCCAAGTTTTGTTAACAATTGAGTGGATTTTTGCAACATGGGGAGCTATAGCAAAGAATTTCCTGATCAGAAAGTCTTCCCATAATGGCGAGGAATCCATGAAAACCTCTTCTGGTACATCTGTCGAACCAACACCATCCTTCATTGTGATCTCAACATCATACTTCTTCAAACATTTCTTGTTTTTCACAATTTTAGCCCATGAATCTGCTTGCTCTGTCGCCAGAAGAGCTTTCTCTATTACCACCGGCGAGGTTTTCCCCTCCATCGGAGAAGAAAACGGCGGCAGCTCTTTGCCGTAGCTGAGACGAAAACGTTAACCTAAATCGCCCTTCAAATCGCCCTATTAGCAAAACGCAGCGTTTTCCCCTCCAACTTTTTCATAAAATTGTAGCTTCAATTATATCAACACTCTCATCTCTCTCCACTTAAAATCTCACTTTTACTCTTACGTATATATATATATATATAAGTATATCTGAGTATTATAGTTTATAACAGTTATGTAATTGTCTATGCCCCAACCGGTTTATGAATAAGTATAGAAATTGACAACGGGTCTCCTCCTTTGCATGTCTCAGGAGGCTGCAACTGCGGTTGTGGCCAATCGGTCTTGTTCGTTTGTAGGGGATGTATTCAATCTAACATTTGGAGTAATTTGTATTAAAATCACAAATTTTATGTTATTCAAATATGAATTTTAAAAATTCTTTTAAAATCTCATGTTATTGAACTTGTTTGTAAATGAACATTCAAATCTATTGTTATTGGAAATATTTTAAGTAGTGGATTTTAGGGGATTTTTAGTGATTTGAAAATATTTTGGTGGAGTTTCTTGATTGGTATAACTGATAGTAGAACAGTAACATTAAACAGCATAAGCTGTATGATCTGATTAATATACACATTTTAAGTGATTGTCAGAGCTGTGAAAGATTATATATAAAATTATTTAATATATTTATTCGTAAAGGCATACACCTTCGACCCCGCCCTCATTAAAGACGACGTGTCGGTTTTAACACTTTACTTACCACATTTCCAAGGTCTCATTTATTCTATTAAATAATTAAAGTTAAGTCTAACAAATAAATTCATAAATCGAAATGATTAAATAAAACCGAAAAAAACCAGCGATTGTCTTTTTTAAATAAATAACTGATACATGATCATAATCACTCCAATACTATGATCACTCGATGTAGAGATGGAGATGGAAGGATAGGTGATTGACTCACTCAATCAATGGGACGAACAAGAGAACTGAATCACTCAAGCACTCTTAATCCGCTGGTTTCTATAGATTTAAAGTGAATCACACACTTAGAATCTAAAGAACAATCAAACACAAAGAAATCACATACTTTGTGAAAGAAACAATGATCTTAAAGAGCAAACTCAAACTTCATAAACATAATTCGTGGGTTACAAAATAAAACAAGATAGAGCATATAAAGAGCTCTGGATACAAGGAAGATAAAATAAATAACAAAGTCTGCATGAGGGAGAGAGAAACAATAACTCCCCTTGAAAATAAGCAAAGAAATTAAACTGAGTTTGAATTTGAAAATATGGCTCTTGATATTCCTATGGTAGAAATCTTCATGTTGCTGGGCTTGAGGAAGATCAACTAAATGAGCCAATGATAATGTGAACTATTTGCCTCATTAAAAACATTTCCAAGAAAACCCATTGGGACAAAACTTGGACAAGGGAAAAAGAGCACAAATAGATCACATACCCATTTAGTGATTTCTTTGGGCCTTCTTTGTACCTTGACGGTTTGAGGGAATAAGTGAGCTTCTTAGGAACATCTTGGATGACATAAAATATGTCCAAACCGCAGCAGCTTTGACAATATATTCGTTGAGAAGTTGAGGCCTCCAAATGAAGAAAGTCGAGGATCCGTTGACTTAGAAATTTAATATCTTCCAAACGAAAACTGATCTTGACTTAATTCCAATTCTCCGTGAGCCTATGATTGATCAAGATTGTAGAGAAATTTGATTCGTAGCTTAAATACTCATGGTTGGGTTGTAAACATCCATTTAAGACGTGTATGTCCAAATCGGGTAAACTGGGAATCACCAGATTTGTAAATTCAATAACTCCTTCATTTGAGTTCCAAATAGACTGATTCCACTTCGTACTGTGCTCTGGGTGAGCTGGGAATATTTTCCAAGTGGTCTCATGCTTTGAATCTTCGTGGTTGATTCCGTATGCTCCAAGAAAGGCACATATGTCCTTGTTGACTCCTATGCGGCTTGTGTGACACGTTTGATGGAGCTCTGATTCAGCTACTGGTATGATGGCCTCATCATACCCTCCCCCTTGACTGAATTTTGTCCTCAAAATTGTAGGATCTTCACAGAGATAGGTCAAGTTAGTATCTTGAATTCTTTGAGGGTTTAGATAATTACCTCGGTTAATATTTCGGTTGTGGCTCGGATGGAGTTCATGTTGAGCGTCTGGTGGTTTTTCTTTAATCAGCATGGAAGCAATGGCTCCTCTCCATGGTTTGTTACTGACTTCATTCGGCAGCAAGGTAGCCTCCTTTGGTAAATCATTTACTTCACAATTTTCTTCTCCATTAGCTTTTCCTCTGGTGTGAACTTGTGGATAGGGTTCTGGTTGATTCTCCATTGTACCTAAATCTTTTTCAAGCTCTTTTGGACACATCAAGTGCATCATCACATCCTTTGGATCATCACAAATAAACTTGATCAAGTGATCACTTACCTTAGCTTTATGCGGTGTAATGGATTTAGACAACTCGGTGTTTGGGATTTGCTCTTGGTCCATGACTAAGACTGGCTCGTCTTCTTGCTCTGCTCTGGTTCCTGCATTGAAATCTTCAACTTGGATAAGAAACAAGTGTGTTATCACAGTCATGGTACTTTTATGAGCAATGGGACATGTTTTCTCTTGGAGCACTTCTTCTAGTTCCTTTTTGACGTGTGGTTCAAGATAAGAGATCCAATTCATCGAGACCATATTTATTTCAGGTTCTCTTGGATTTAAGTCCATAAATACAGTCTTAGAATTATCAGAAACGATTTGAGGCAAGGTGTTACTTACCTGATCAAAATCCTTAAGGAACTTTGGTTCATTAAACGTCACAGTATTTTGATGTTGTGCTTGATCTGGTGGCTCTTCTTGAAGCAGGATGTTGCTGGTGCCAACTTTATCATTTTCAGTGGTTGTCTTGTGGTCTACTACTTTCACCGTGTGCTCCACTTCATGTTCTAGACCTGCATTAACAACCTTTGGCAAAGACAAGTGCATTATATCTGAATTGGAAATTCCAAAACTAGATTGTGCTAAACAATCACTTGATTTATATAAGTTGATTTTCGGCTCAGGTGTTGCAACATTAATTACTTGTCTTTCAGGACATGCAGCAACAAAGTGACCTCTCTTATGGCATTTATAACATATTGGTGCATTCAATTTTGAAGAGATTAAGTTCTTACCTTGATGTTTTTCTTGCTGTTCACCTTTTGGTGTTGAACTTTGCGTGTGAGTAGCAACTTGTGGACACCTCTGCGTGTTGTGCTGCTCAGGATGAGCATTGTGAAACCGTTCTGTTTTCATTACTCTCCTCGGTGTGGTGTAGTGTGTGGGCTTTGGTGGGGTGTTGTTGCGAGTTTGATGCTTCTTCACAAACTCTCGATACATCCGGGATTTTAGATTTCCCCAATCAAACACCGGTTTGAAGGTGTGAGTGTTCTCCTTCAGCCACCAAGCATATGGATTACCAACTAGGGCATTTACTGCATGCGACAGCTTCTTCTCCTTTGGAATATTGTTTGCGTGCAGCCACTGTTTCATATTACTTTCCCATCTGAGATATGCATCGGGGTCCTTGCTTCGACCTGAAAAGATAAGAGAGTTAGATTGATGGTTTTTCTTTCTAGTCGGATCCCTTGTTGCTGTCGAGATGGCATTAGATCGCGGTTGACATGGCGCCATGATGTAGCGAGGCTTCTCTGGTCGAGCTGATGGGGAACTATACGCCACATATGAATCAACATATGTATTTTCATCTTCATAAAATACTTCTTCTTCTTCCTCACAGCCTGGTTCTTATTCATGACCAGCTTGTGAATCACACTCTACATCACGCTCATATGCTTCTTCAAGACTGTTTTGAGATTCAATCTCTTCATGCCATGAATCTTCTTCACGGTCTTCTTCTATATCTTCTTCTTGGTCAGATTCAGATTCAGCACATTCTGGATCTTCTCCTTCAATATCAGAATCTGAATAGTCATCTCTGGGCCATGGTGGTGCTTCATAGTCGTCACTTTCATCGCACAAACTCTGGTTGTCTTCACTCCACTTAAACTTAGAGTTCTCTTCTTCATACTCCATGGTTCTCTGGTTCTAAACCTTGTACCTCGTAAAAGGAACAAAAGATAGATCAATTCCGTGCCTTTGAGAGAAAAATATGCAAAGGAAGTTAAAAGACAAAGATAGAAACAATTGAAAATCAATGAAACAAATCTGATGCAAAGGAAGTCGAAAAGACAAATTGAAACAAGGACGAAAATGGATGATCCAGCAACCAACAAACACTAGATCGAGATGATTATGATGCAAACAAAACAGATCTAGAGAAGATCTAACAAGAACACATGAACAAAACAGATTTTTATTAATATTTTTTTTGTTTTTTTTTTATTTTTCGATATGATTAAACTGAAAATGCAAAACAGAAAATAAAAGATAGAGGTTAGATTGACAAAACCTGGGGTAGAAGCTTTTAAGCTCTGATACCAAATGATACAGGATCAGAATCACTACAATACACTGATCACTCGATGATCGAGAGATTCCAAGCCTAGCCTTGCGGAAGGGGTCGATGTAGAGATGGAGATGGAAGGATAGGTGATTGACTCATTCAATTAATGGGACGAACAAGAGAACTTAATCCCTCAAGCCCTCTTAATACGCTGGTTTCTATAGATTTAAAGTGAATCACACACTTAGAATCTAAAGAACAATCAAACACAAAGAAATCGCATACTTTGTGAAAGAAACAATGATCTTAAAGATCAAACTCAAACTTCATAAACATAATTCGTGGGTTACAAAATAAAACAAGATATAGCTTATAAAGAGCTCTGGATACAAGGAAGATAAAATAAATAACAAAGTCTGCATGAGGGAGAGAGAAACAATAATTCCCCTCGAAAATAAGAAAAGAAATTAAACTGAGTTTGAATTTTAAAATATGGCTCTTGATCTTCCTATGGTCGAAATCTTCATGTTGCTAGGTTTGAGGAAGATCAACTAAATGGGCCAATGATAATGTGAACTATTTGCCTCATTAAAAACCTTTGCAAGAAAACCCATTGGGACAAAACTTGGACAGGGGAAAAAGAGCACAAATAGATCACATACCCATTTAGTGATTTCTTTGGGCCTTCTTTGTACCTTGACGATTTGAGGGAATAAGTGAGCTTCTTGGGAACATCCTGAATGACATAAAAGATGTCCAAATCGCAGCAGCTTTGACAATAGATTCGTTGAGAAGTTGAGGCCTCCAAATGAAGCAAGTCGAGGATCCGTTGACTTAGAAATTTAATATCTTCCAAAAGAAAACTGGTCTTGACTTGATTCTAATTTTCCATGAGCCTATGATGGATCAAGATTGTAGAGAAATTTTATACGTAGCTTAAATCCTCATGGTTGGATTGTAAACCTCCATTTAAGGCGTGTATGTCCAAATCGGGTAAACTGAGAATCACCTGATTTGTAAATTCAATAACTCCTTCGTTTGAGCTCCAAATTGACTGATTCCACTTCGTACTGTGCTCTGGGTGAGCTGAGAATATTTTCCAAGTGGTCTCATGCTTTGAATCTTCGTGGTTGATTCCGTATGCTCCAAGAAAGGCACATATGTCCTTGTTGACTCCTATGCGGCTTGTGTGACACGTTTGATAGAGCTCTGGTTCAGCTACTGGTCTGATGGCCTCATCAATTACTGAAGTCCGAAATAAACCCGATTCCCAAAAAGGCGTACCACACTGAAACTACTCGTCCAGCTCCACATACTCGTCCTCATCGGACTCACCTGAAAAGAAGAGAGAGGGATGAGTAATTTGGATTACCCAGTGAGAACTAAACCTACACTTTCACCACATTCAACTATTTCTTTCCAATATGCCAAGTATAATTTTATACACGTATCAAACATAACGCTCTACCAGCGCACAATCAATTTACAAGCAAATGGAATCCATCTGGCTCTCCGGCCTTTTCTCATATTTGGCTATCTAGCCTTTTCTCAAACCTGAAGCTCGGGAAAACTTCTTTTAACCCCGTTGGAAGCCTACCATTGCTGGTCTCGGGTCCATCAATCAAATCGTACCAGTGATTCCTTCACAGTGACGATCACCTAATTTCTAACTAAGCTACAAGCATTATTCACACAACATGATGATAAAACAAGGATGCAGGTTCTTCATCTAATGCTTTCTCAATTCATTTTATTCATCAAATGCAGGTCAAACAATATGCAAACTGAAGACGTATCCGTATTCTGTAACACGCTCTAACCTGAATAGATCTAGACTCAACACACTAAAAATGAACAACTGAACATGAAGGAAGCCTAGATATAATCCTCACATTTGTCACTGAATTGACAACATGATTGCAGATGCTCCCGAGGCTCAAATCCGTTATCCTTCAGGCGAGAGCTAGATCCACGTGTCCTTAGGATGTATACAAAGTTTTAGGTCGATCCAGATTGATTTGCCTATCCAAACAACTCAACTCGCTAGACTGGTCTAACCTGTGCGCTGCGCAGAACAGTCTCGGTAAAAATAACATAACTTCCAAACAACAAGGTAGAATACTGAGATATTTCATAGAGACTTGGTTATAAGGGTAATAAACCTCCTTACCAATTATCAGCTTGATCGGATCACTACCGTACCTCCAGATCGGTTTCTCCTCTCACTAGTCGCAGATCTGCACTGCAAAGATCAGGCTTGGGAAAACATCCATAAATTTCATATCACAACTCCGAATAACAATCCTCTTTCGGCGTTGGATATATTAGAGAGTCGAGGAAGTACTCACCAAGTGTCAGATCGTTTTTATCTGGTTTGACCGTTCGTTCCTCCTTTCTACCAGAACGGGTCTGATCTGCCTTTCCTTGCCTTCAGGTGGTTACGATGGATTCTCCTTCAAGGTAATTCGATGGTTGTTACTCAGAGGTGATTTCAACAGGGCTTCGCTGCAAGAATACTCTGCCTCCTCTTTGCCATGAGCTCTCTCTATTTATAGAGGTGAAGGGTTCTAGGGTTAGGGTTTTCTGGTTGGGCTTTTCCTTGTTGGGCTGGTTTAGAGATGTTACAATTCTCCCCTCCTTGAAAAGAATCCGTCCCCGAATTCACCACTACATCTCCGGTTCCACTCTTGTCCTTAAAGAGCTTGGGGTATTCATTTCGCATTTGTTGTTCCGGTTCCCACGTTTCCTCGCATATACCATATCTCTTCCTGTAGACCTTAACAAACTTCGTTTCCGAACAAACTTCGGAGTGTCCTTCTCGTAAGTGTTTCCCGCAAGGCTATTGATTCTCATTTATAACAAGGGTTGGTGCGTGGGTGATGCTTTACTTCCAGCGTCTATTTCGCGGAAAAGGGTTTACTCTTACCTTCAGTTTTCCAACTTAGGGTCGAACAGAACACCATCTCTGTTCCTTGAGTATGGTTCAAATCGATGCCTGATATGCTCAAATTAATACCCTAAAAGTACTAAAGCAGTAGTTGTAGTAAGTTTAGGGGTCGAACACAAGGACTCACAGAAATCACACAATAGATTGTATAATGTCAAATCAAGCTAAGCAAATAAGATGAAACAAAAGACAATAAGCAGTAAACGAGTAGTAATTCGATGGAAGAAATATAGGCCCAGAGTATTTCTCAGGAAATCAATGAATGCAGATAAACTAATTAACATGATTCAGATTTAGCGCAGTTCTTGAACTCAAATCACTAATGTATAAATAACTAACTGTCGTTGCGAGAATTATCTAAATCTAAATCATAGGAATTCCAAATCTCTTTGCGAATCCTAAAGTCTAAATCAGCTTTAATATCAGGTTTGATATGTTCACAAATCAATTAAACCAAATCTCTTTGCGAATAATCAATTTGCTCACCTAAGGTTCTATCAGGTAATTAATCGCACTGTCGTGCCTAATCAATTATCCTAAGATATAAGTTCCAGATTCGTCAACCTAGAATTAGCTTTGAACACAACCTAAGCGAAGAACTAATTCAGATGGTGAATCCTATAAACTAACCAACCTACCATTCAGAGAAAACCCTTCCAAATCTTCTCTCGGACGAAGGGAGTTCCAGACTTGTCTTCCTCACAAAGCTCTTTTCCAAACCAAAGTAAAATAAAGCATAACCTACAAAGTGGCTGTAAAATCCCTATAAATAACCTAAACACGAATTGGGATCTTCTTGTAAATATCAAAGTGTTCTGGACCAAGTTGCAATTCTTCAACTCTTCATTAAAGTCGCGGGTCGTGTCTTGCTGCGATGGGTGTCGATCGATACCAAGGTGGTATCGATCGATGCTTGACGTGAAATCGGGTACTTAGCAACACGAATTTCAGCTTTGCTCCAAAATGCTCCAGAAAGCTCCAATATCTCCAATTATGCTCCAAACGTGCTAAGACATGTAAAAGACTCTAAAATACTACGAAATAGCAGAAATACTCTATAAAACGGACTTATTTCATGGCTTAAAAGGGGTAAAAACCATGATATATCAACTCCCCCAGACTTAGCATTTGCTTGCCCTCAAGCAAAACAGAAACTAAACCAGAGAAAGAGGTTTGAAAACGTAGAGACTCACCTGTTCATTAACCATTGCAAAGATCCTTTTCCTAAGCACTCAAATGTCACCTAACCAGCTTTTGATCTAACCACCATGTACTTCTCCGTAGACATTCTCAGCTTTCCCAGACTCCACACATTATCCCACATCATTGTTCAAATAAGACCCTCATCGCCAGTTTCATCGCTGCAGCCAATGTTCAAGAGCCTTCTAGATTCTTTACCATACAATATCATGACAAGGTACCACCCATTTTCACACTTTTTGTATCACTTTCTCTCCCCAAACTTATTTCTTATTATGTTCTCTTTTTTTTTAAGATCTGCATATACACATCAAGGTATGAGACGTGAGTATTGATGGTGTTTGCCACCAAATCCCGGGTTCTTCCCTCTATATGTATCAAAGGTTTAGGCGAATAGTGGTATCACGGGAAATTTTCCTAACCTCGCTTTCAACCTTTGTGTGATCATTCCCTCTTAAGTAGAATAATGGGATCGCTGAACATTTTCCTAGCCTTCTACTCAGAAGAAAATCATCTCATCTTTTATGCTCTTATTTATGAACTTATAACAGGGAGAGAGATACCATAACTCTAAACACATGGGTTCCTTTATCAGATATGAATGATGAATCAAGCTCTTTAAACACTAACCACATTGATGAAGTGCAAAAATTTGGCTCAGGTTTCAGAAGAACTATGCTGGAGACATGGATGTTTTCTAGTCAACTGGTCAGTCCTTGGATTTTTCATTAGTCGATCTAGAGCTGATCCTGCAACACTGGTCACTCAAAAACAAAATCAAAACAACAATTCATGCAAAGGATCATCATCTCCAACAAGTTTTGACTCAATAAAACGTTTTTTGACCCGATAAAACAACTGACTCTAAGAAAAACAAACACAATGTCAGCAGACACCTCCCCCAGACTTGAAAAACATTGTCCCCAGTGTTATCTAGCCTATAGTCAGTGAAAGAAAACAAAAGAACAGAATAAAATTGGGAAAAACAGGAAGTTACCTTGCTGGAACATCGAGTATCGATCGACACACAGCCTGGTATCGATCGATACCAGGCTTAAATCGACTTGGTGAACTTTTCATCCGCGATTGGTGTCGACCGATACCAATGGGGTATCGATCGACACTAGGCGATTTCGAGTTTTGCTCCTTGTTTATCCTGACACTAAACGAAAAAACGACTCAAAAACAGACTCACCAGTGGGTTGCCGCCCACCAAGCGCTTGTTTAACGTCATTAGCTTGACTGTAGCGCCCTCAGGCAGGATAAGAATGGGAGCTTGCACCGAAACAGGCTCCACAACTTGACATTGCTATCTTCAGAGTTTTGCTCAACAAACCCTCCACAAACTCTTGCCCTTTTTCCTTCAGCTCCGAAGTAAGAAGTACTCTAGCCTTAGAAAATGGTTTCGAGGCTCCTTTGCACTTCACCTTGTACTCAATCGAATTTCCATCATAGTTCTGAGGGGTCAAAGTGACATGGGGATTCTCGACTCTTTTGCTCTTCACCTTCTTCTTTGTTGGCTTAGCCTTCTTGACAACGTCCTTGGGGATGCTGGGCGGTTCAATCGAGACGTCTGTGCCAATAGGCACGTCAGTAGGCTCTTCCAAAAGATCAACTGCTAGCGACTTTCCTGTAACAACAGTGAAGCAAGAGACATGTGTGGGAGCACCTCTAGGGCGAATGGCATCATAGTAGACATCTCCGTCAATGTAAGAGAAAGAGAGTCTCTTATTAGGTGTGTCTATGATCGCGCCAGCAGTAGCCATAAACGGTCGTCCCAGGAGCAGAGAAACCTCAGATCCTTCGCTCATCTCCACAACCTGAAAATCAGTGGGCACCAGACAATCTCCTACTTTAACAAGCAAAGCATGGATAGTACCGTATGGAGGTGAGGTGGAGGAGTTCGCAAACGTGAGAAGCATAGTAGGGGGTCTTATATCAGCCTTCAATCGTTCAGCAATTTCCCTTGATATCACATTGACGCTAGACAATGAGTCAACGAGAGACGCATCGAATTCAACTCCTGAGATGGAGCATGGAACTGCGAATTTACCTGGGTCTTCCCTCTGTGTCAACTGCCGCAGCGGTAGTGACTTGCGTCTTGCCTCGATAAAGAGTACTTCGATCTCTTCCAGAGTTTCCCTGCAATCTTTGAAGAGACTTAGCAGAGGCCAGCCCTCTAGAGCTTCTTCAAAAGTGAACGAGTGGGGTATCCTTCGTACTCTCTTCTCAGAGCCAAGAAGCTGCTTTGGAGTGATGGGGTCTCTGAGTTGTTGAGGAATAGAATTTAGCTTCTTGGGCTTGCGAATTCTTTCTTCAATCAACTCAGGCGTTTTCTTAGTTTCTGGCTCGATCTACGAGGGGTATCGATCGACACCAGGTATGGTATTGATCGATACTCTCATTCTTGAATCGTCCCTAGCAGATATATCATCATTAAAAGAAGGCTCCACAACCGATTTATCCAACAAAGCTTTGCATCTGGAGTCTTCCCATTCCTTCCTTGTCATAATATGAGGCATAGGGTAAGGTATCTTGGGTATATACACCCTCTCCTTGACAATTTCAGGCTCTTTCCCAACCTGCGTCTCGGTATCGATCGATACAGAAGGGGTATCGATCGATACTAGTGATTTTGGATTCACTCGTGCAGGTGTCTGGACTGGTATCGATCGATACTGGCTGGTATCGATCGATACCTGGGCAATTTCAGAAGTCCAGTCGTCATCTTCAAAAGCATCGTCGAAAATTCCTGCATCAAAACCCTTTTCTACCACTGCAGTGGCTTCTTTAGCACTCCTTATGGTGATTGCATTGACGTGTGCTCTTGGGTTCTCAGTTTTCCCTGGAAGAAAACCTTCCTGCCTCTTCACAGCTGCTGCTGTCTGAGAAACCTGAGTTTCCAGCTTCCTCTGGCTAAGAGTGATGGCTTCGATTTTTCCATTCAGATCGATGTACAGAGAGTCGAACTTCCCATTGAAATCCCATTGCAACTTATGCTGTCCCTGAAGAATCTGTTCCATCATGGATTCCATCTTATTCTCCATGTTTTTTTGGAGAGATGGGTTGGTATGAAGAATTCTCAAAATTGCGAGTATTGTTGTTGAAGTTACGGTTGTTGTTGTACCCAAATTGTTGACCCTGAAATCCAGAACCACCAACGTAGTTACAATCCTCCACTTCAGCTCCACCGATATCATCGACTCCATCAGCAAAGTGTACAGTCTTCTTCGACTTTCCGATCAGGAAATCCAGCTTAGCCTGAACTTCAGAAATCTGCGATCCATCAATTCCTGCAGCCTGCTTCTTCCGCTCGAAATCAGCATTCTTGGTGCTATTGCTACACGCCAAGTTCTCAATCAACACAACTGCATTATCTGGATACCTAGTGTTGAAGTTCCCATTACTCGCAGTATCCAAAGCCATATGGTACCTCCAATCAATTCCTCTGTAGAAAGTACCCAACAGCTGAACCTGATTGAACGCATGGTGCGGACAATCCCTCTGATATGACTTGAAACGAATCCAAGCTGCTTTGAGTGCCTCGATTGGACCTTGAGAAAACTGGGAAATTTTGTTCCTGAGCTCTTCGGATCTCGCATCATCATAGATATTGCACATGAATGCATTCTCCGTCTCATCCCATGTAGTTAGCGAACCAGGACCCAACTGCTTCAGCCAATAAGCAACATCCCCACTAAGAGAGTATGGGAAAAGTTTGCAGAAGAGGAACTCATTGGGCACTCCATTGTAATTCATACCAGTGACCAAATCTTCGAACCTCTCGATATGATCCATGGGATGTTCATGAGATAAACCATGGAAAGGACTCTGACTCACGAGAGCATAATATGCAGGCTTCAGCTCGAAGTTGTTTCTCTGAAAAGTTGGGATGCGAATCGCAGATCGATTGGCATAGAACTAATCAGGTCTGTTGTTCTCACCAAGTGTCCTAACTCGTTCACCTGCAGCATTCCCAACGTTGGCTTGCGCAGCTGGCGCGACAATCTCAACAACAGCAGCAGGAGGGACAATGACGTTTCCAGCTTCATCAAGTCGCTACCCTCTTTCATTGCACACTTGACCCTCTTGGTCTCTCAAGACTCCAGCTTCATCAGCTCTTAATACCACTGGGTTGTTCATCCCTGATATTTGCTTTGTCTTTCTGTTTGTGCGTTCCAAAAGTGCTAGCTGCTCCAAAGACAGCTCAACTAGCTGAGTGCTCTTGTTCCTTCTGGTTTCATGAACATGCATACACCTGAAAACAAAACACTAGACAAGGCACGTAAGTAACCAAAAAAAATACGTTGAGTATCGACCGATACCAAGTGGTGTCGATCGATATCAACAAAAAGAAACGACGAGTATCGACTGATACTAGGTAGTATCGATCGATACCGACGGGCTTAGTCGAAACTCGACAGCTAAAATCTAATGGTGAAATTGAGTCCCCGGCAATGGCGCCAAATTTGATATGCTCAAATTAATACCCTAAAAGTACTAAAGCAGTAGGTGTAGTAAGTGTAGGGGTCGAACACAAGGACTCACAGAAATCACACAATAGATTGTATAATGTCAAATCAAGCTAAGCAAATAAGATGAAACAAAAGACAATAAGCAGTAAACGAGTTGTAATTCGATGGAAGAAATATAGGCACAAGGTATTTGTAAGGAAATCAATGAATGCAGATAAACTAACTAACATGATTCAGATTTAGCGCAGTTCTTGAACTCAAATCACTAAGGTATAATTAACCAACTGTCGTTGCGAGAATTATCTAAATCTAAATCCTAGGAATTCTAAATCTCTTTGCGAATCCTAAAGTCTAAATCAGCTTTAATATCAGGTTTGATATGTTCACAAATCAATTAAACCAAATCTCTTTGCGAATAATCAATTTGCTCACCTAAGATTCTATAAGGTAATTAATCTCACTGTCGTGCCTAATCAATTATCCTAAGATCTAAGTTCCAGATTCGTCAACCTAGAATTAGCTTTGAACACAACGTAAGCGAAGAACTAATTCAAATGGTGAATCCTATAAACTAATCAACCTAGCATTCAGAGAAAACCCTTATGAGAACCCTGAACCTAAAGTGGATCTACTCAGACATGGAGAATGAAACAATCAACATGTTTGAATAAATCATCAAATAAAACAGAAAGAGTAACAAGAGGGTTCCAAATCTTCTCTCGGACGAAGAGAGTTTCAGACTTGTCTTCCTCACAAAGCTCTCTCTCAAACCAAAGTAAAATAAAGCGTAGCCTACAAAGTGGCTGTAAAATCCCTATAAATAACCTAAACACGAATTGGGGTCTTCTTGTAAATATCAAAGTCTTATGGACCAAGTTGCAATTCTTCAACTCTTCATTAAAGTGGCGGGTCGTGTCTTGCTGCGATGGGTGTCGATCGATACCAATGTGGTATCGATCGATGCTTGACGTGAAATCGGGTACTCAGCAACACGAACTTCAGCTTTGCTCCAAAATGCTCCAGAAAGCTCCAATATCTCCAATTATGCTTCAAACATGCTAAGACCTGTAAAAGATTCTAAAATACTACGAAATAGAAGAAAGACTCTATAAAACGGACTTATATCATAGTTTAAAAGGGATAAAAACCATGATATATCAATGCCTACCCGTATGAACACATGGGACGTCTAGTGTCATAATTGTTAACCTCCTAGAGCCCAGATAGAATACTCATCCTTCGAGTAGTTCTAAAGTGGATGGAAATCTTCCACTTATAAATGGATCTTCCCCAATGGATCTTATGGTGTTGTGCCGTTGTAGCGATGATTGTTGCGCAAGCAGATATTCTTTACCTTACCTTATACCATGTTCAATAGAGATGATAGCCATGACCTTTATGACTTCATGAGACCTATGGGTTATGACCCACCACGCTTCCGCTGCGGACACTCTGATTATCCATTTGATATATGTTTCAAGGTTTTCCAACCTATCAAGCCGCCGTTGTGTTTTCCTAACACTTTTTTTGGGGTCCCCGTTCCAATTGGGATTCACGTTTCCATCTGTTTAGAGGATGATTAGGGAGAAGAGAGGTGAGATTTCTGTTACGTAGAGCGAGTTAACCAAGATTTATGGCAGGCCGGGGTTATGACGAACAGGTCGGGGACCGTATACTTTGTATTGATGATGAAAACAGATGAGCAATGTAGATTAACGAACTAGTCCCGACGGGAATCCAGTTCGGTGTTCTAAATATGCTACCTTGTTACAAATGAGAGAGGTCAGGTCTATCTTTTAGGGAACGAGAGGTCCGAGTCCCTTTCTTAATGAACACTAAGGGATATATATACTGGGAGTTGACTTCCTGCTCCCCGGGATTCCGGGACCACGTGGCATCTTCAGCTTGTTTCGCGGGTAAGGTGGCCTAGGAGACGTGTTCCGGCTTTCGGGGTGAGAGGTCATGATGAGCTCGGCGCCATACTTTTGCAGTGTAATGCACTGTTTGGCCAACTTCCCTCCATGTGTCCTTTCCTCATTCGTTCGTTCCGCAGGGTTGGTGAGACGTCAAGTCGGAGCTGTATCTCTACGCGGGTAGCGTACTGTTCGACCAACCTCCACGCGTCCTCTCCTGTGACATCCCTGTTTGGGAGAAGTTTCAGCGCGGACTCGGGGTGTGCCCTCGGGAGATCGGGAGTTCCGGACAGATGTGAGCGCGGGGTTTTCAGGTCGGCGTCCCCCCGGTCGAAGGTTGACTCCATGCCAACCGAACTGAGGAGGGATTTTTACTAAGATGGGCCTAACTAATTGGGGGTGCTAGGCCCACCTCCAACAATAGCCCCCCCCCCCCCCCCCCCCCCCCCCCCCCAGTTCGGTGTCGCGAGGTGAGGCGAGTGTACCGAAGTTGATCTAATGTTAGTTTGGCGCATCTTAGGACGGTTCTTCGAGATTTGTGCGGATGGGCGCGGGGTGTTATAGCCTAAATTCGTGCCCTTGTTCGTACGTGTCAGCCTTCCCGAAGATCCGGAGACTTGTTGGCGCGTGCCCATCACGTGGGGGAAATGAAACGACGTTCCCTTTTTTGCGCGTACTGCTCACGCGCGGCGTATGAAGGACGCTTCGTGCTTATCGAGGCGTCTCCTGCTTTTGGCGTGGGAGAAACGAAGAGTCGTCATCATTATGTTTTTGGGAGGCCGTGTTCCTTTCGACACGTGTCCAGGCGTCGCTTCGTTGTCCCCTTCCTCTATTTAAACCCTTCTTCCTCCTTCGGTTAGACCTTTCTGCGCATACTCTTAAGGTAACTCCCTTCTCTCTGAACTTTCGATTTCTTTATGCTTTCCTTTCACTTCGCTTCCAGCTTCGGTTATCGGGATTTCTTCCCCTTCTATGTGCGATGGCGCCGATACTAGATGGAATTAGGGTCGAATCTAGCGATGAGTCGGCGTCCCGTGATCATTGCAACGATTCTTCGAGGGAGAGCTCTTCTTCTGGCGGTTCCGGGCACGCCTCTTCTCCGTGTTGAGGCGCAGACAGTGGGGAACAGCCTGTTCCTTCGACTTCGGGGGCCGCTCTGCTGCTCCCTGGGACCCATATCCGGAAAAAGGCGGTGATAAGGTCCTCCTCTGGTGGTCGTGGTGCTGACCAGGTTGGTAGAGGAACCGGGCGTGCGGGCGATCGAGGTGGTCGTCAGGGCGGTCGCGGCGGCGGAGTACGAGTGACCAAGGCGAGGAAGTCTCCCTTGGTTTCTTACGAGCAGGGCGGGTCGCCGACCTGGTTCACACCGGAGTCGGTAACTCTGTTGAGGGAGTTATGCGACTTCCCTGCTGCTGCCGAGCTCCGACTGCCCAGGCCGGACGAGCGTCCGTGGAATCCTCCGGCGGGCTTCGTCTGCCTATACGAGGGGTTTTTCCAGAAGTGCCGGCTGCGCCTTCCTCTTCCCGGGCTGCTCATCCAATACTGTCGGGCGCGGGGTTTGGCCTTCTCGCAGATCTGCCCGTCCACGATTCAAGGGATGATCGTGCTGCTGACCCTGGGGTGGGAGTGTGACGTGGAGTTGACGGTTCCCATGTTCGAGGCTCTCACTCAGCAGAAGGCGAATCCCGGGATCCCGTGAACCTACTACGCTGCTTTCAAACCTGCGGCTAACATCATCGAGGTTAGCAGCTCGGGGCCCAAGGCTAGCAAGCTGTCCAAGGTCGAGGACTGGTCCCGTAGCTACTTCTACATCCGGGCTACCGAGGTGGTTGGTCTCGACCCGTCGGCGAGATACACCCGGGATTAGAATTTTTCCCCGGGTAGGGGTTTGTAGATAGAGCTGCTTTTCTTTTCTCCGGTTTTATTTTGACTAATGTTGTTTGTTTTGCTTTCAGGTCCTCACTCTTCCAAGTTCAAGTTGCCGGACTACGCGGGTATTCTTGCCGTGTTCAGGACGGTGGGTGATAGGGATTGGCGGTCGTTTACCTCGGGAAGAGTAGCAGCTGCAATGGCCAGAGGTCGATGACCCTTTTTTTTTTTTTTTTGGTCGGTCTGATGGTTGGCATTGCTGCAGGTCGATCACAGTTTGCTAATCCGCTGTACGCGGACTCGTTTGTTGCGCCGCCGCCACCTATTGTTGAGGTGCCGGTCCGGCGAGAGCCTGCACCGCGGGCCGTGGGAGAGGGGTCCGAGGCGGCTCCTTCTAAGAAGCGGGCGGTCATAGCCGCGGGCGATCGAGTCGCCAAGTAGAGGAAGAAGAGGACCGAAGGAGCGGGGTCCTCAGCCCCTGGTCGGGGGGTGCCCGACCTGCGGATTCCGGGCACGTGGCCGAGCTCTCCTGCGACCGGCCTGCGGAGGAGGTCGGTGCCCCTGCTGCCGAGGTGACAGTCGGGAGCGGGGTGGGGGCAGCCCTGGTTTTGGTGGACGAAGAGGTCGCGGTAAGGGCGGCCGAGGACCGCGACATGGCCGTCGTCGTAGAAGAAGGCCGGGATTCCGACGCCGTGCAGGGGGCTAAGGGTTGTCGTGGCGACGGGGACGGCGATTCGGAGGGTTCTGATGCTGAGCCTAAGGATTATAGCTTCTATTTTTGCATCGAGGATGGCAATAAACAAATCGTCGTGGATGAGGACGAATGTGCCGAGCTGGCGCAGACGATGATGTTTGGCCATAAACATACGCACTTCCGGCCATTGGAGATGGCGGAGGCCGATGCCTTTCGCTCAGCGGCGCGGTCTGCGGCTCGGGTGAGAATTTTTGTAGATATGGCTGTTAGTTTAATAGAGTCTTTGTATTTGTGTTTGCTAACAGCTGGCTTGCTGCAGACGATGGCTCTTACTGCCTTTCTCGGCGAGGCGTATGAGAAGCGATTGGCCGAGAAGGATGGGTCGCTCAATTTCCTGAAGTTGCGCTAGGAGGCCAACGAGCAGACCCAGTCGGTTCTTCTCCGCGGGCTTGAGAAGCAGCTGAGAGACGAGAAGGCCCGATCAGGGGCTTTGGAGAAGGAAGCGGCGTGTGTCCGAGCCCGGGCTCTAGAAGCGGACCACGTTCTGACCGAACTGGAGGCTGAGAGGGCTCGATCTGCCGCAGAGAGGGCTCGATCGGCTGCTTTGGAGGAGGAGCTCGGGCTTCTGAAGGGGGAGAGGGAGACACTCCGCTCTAGGGTTAGAGGGCTGGAAGGCGCCATTGACCGAGCGAAGGCTGCCGTGGCTGCGGAGAGTGACCGGGTTACGGCGAGGTGGGAGGGGAGGAACCGGAAGTGGACGGCGAAAATGGAAAAGATCCGCGCCCATCTTGCTGGCCGTGACCGGGCTTTGGAGCCTCATCTGCTGTTCAACCAGGTGGTTGGCATAAAGACGTGCCTCAAGAGGATGGAGGCTGAGGATGGGTTGTCGGTGCCGTGGTACCGGTACAAAAAGCTAGACAAGGATGAAGGTGTCTATGGCGCCCGGCTGGACGAGATCGAATTTCCGGACTTGACCCCGGAAGATTTGGATATCCCACTCGATCGTACGTCCGGTGTTCAGCTCGAGCGGCTTATGCCTGTCGAGGCCCCTTCAGCTTCGAATCCTCTTCGAGGTCCTTCCTAGCTGCCGGTCGCGGAGCCGGCCTCAAATGCGCATGCACCGGTTGCTGACGGTGGTGCTACCGTGCCGGTGGTTTCAGCTGACCCGGCCGCCGAGGTTCCTGTTCCGGTTGCTGCCGTGGAAACTGTTCGGGCTGATCCGACAGCCCAGGTCCCGGTCATAGGCGCTGATGTAGAGGTTACCCCAGCTAATCCCATCGCGCTGGCTGCTGAGGCCACAGTTGAGGAGGAGCGGGTCGAGCAGCCTTTTCTTGGTGAGCATGGCCCAAGTGCCCTCGCAAGAATGTTTCTTTTTTCCTTTTTTTTTTTGTGTGTGTTTGTTTTGTTGTTTTTTTTTTATCGTTTGGCGGTTTGCCTTTATTGTAAAATGCCGTATTAGGCCCCCTTGATCTGATAAATAAATTTGCCTTTAGGAAATCTCTTGTCTCTTGCAAATGTTTGGTACGATAGGCTGTTGACCGTATTCTTTTGTCAACATCGTGCGTGCAGGTCGTAGACCGTGCCCTTGTGTCGTTGTATTGGGTGCGAGGTATGGCTCGGCTTGAGATACTTAGTGCTTGTGTATCTTTATGTATTTTTGTTATTGCGAGGTGTAGCTCGGCTTAAGGCACTTAAAGCTTGTGTTCCTTCTTTTTTTTGGTGCGAGTAGCGAGCTCGGCTTTAAGACACTTAATGCTTGTGTGTCTGGTAGAGGTGGGAGCTTTGAGCTCGGCTTTAGTACTTATAGCTTGTGTACTGTGTGAGTGCGAGCATTGGAGCTCGGCTTTAGCACCTATAGTTTGCGTGCTGGGGAGTGCGAACATTAGAGCTCGGTCCCCCTTTTTTATATTCTTTCTTTTTTTTGCGATGAACAGGTCGGGGACCGCATTCTTTTGTAATCCTGAAAGGATTTTATTAGATTTATAGCTGAGCCCTGGTGAGGGGTTGCCTACGTACCCTTTAGTAGAAGGGATCAAGCCAGTCGTAGTTCGTTTGCTTACAATAATAGAAGCGTTTTAGGTTTATTGAGTTCCAAGAGCGCGGGATTGCGTCGCCGGCAAACGTGGTTAGCTCGTAGACGCCGGGCTTCACGATCTTGGAGATGAGGTAGGGGCCTTCCCAATTGGCGCCGAGCTTGCCTGGGTTTAGCTCGGCGGTGTTTTCGAAGACCTTGGGCAGAACCCGGTCGCCCTCGGCGAAGAACCTGCCTCGGACCTTCCGGTTGTAATACTTGGATGCTAGCTGTTGATAGTTGTGGATCCGGAGGAGGGAGTGGTCCCGTTGTTCTTCGAGAAAATCCAGCTCGCTCAACTGCACAGCGTCGTTCAGGTCGGCCTGCTGGGTGAGCATAGGGCGGCGAGGAGTGGGGAGCCCGACTTCTGATGGTGCCATAGCTTCCATACCATGAGAGAGGCTGAATGGTGTGCGGCATGTCGCCGTCCTCGGCGTTGTGCGATGGGACCAGAGAACTCCGTCTAGCTCGTCGGCCCAGAGGCCTTTCTTGTCGTTTAGTCATTTTTTAAGGCCGTCGAGGATGGTCTTGTTGGTCGCTTCGGCTTGCCCGTTTGCTTGTGGATATCTCGGGGTGGACTTACTCAGTCTGATCTTCCACTTCGCGCAGAAGTCTTCGAAGAGGGCCGGCGTGAACTGGGCGCCGTTGTCAGTAACGATTTCGTAAGGCAGACCGTGTCGGCATATAATGAACTTCCAAACGAACTTTCGGACGTCCTCCGCCGTGATCTTGGCGTAAGCTTCGGCTTCGACCCACTTGGTGAAGAAGTCGGTCATTACTAGGATGAAGCGCTTTTGACGGGATCGGGAGAGGGGCCCGACTATGTCCATGGCCCATCGCATGAATGGGTAGGGTGCCACCGCAGTGGTAAGGAGCTCGGTAGGACAGTGAATGAGTGGACCGTGGCGCTGGCACTTCTCGCACCGGGGTGCAAATTTTTCGTAGTCCTGAAGCATTGTTGGCCAGTAGTGTCCTTGGTTTCGTATTCGCAGGGCGAGGGCCCGGCCACTGGAGTGGTTTCCGTCTGCGCCTTAGTGCATTTCTTTCATTATGTCGGAGGTTTCTTGCCCGTGGAGGCAGCTGAGCAGGGTCCCCGAGGCGCTCCATCGGAACAGATTGCCGTCCATCAGCGTGTATCGGGCGCATTTCTTCCTTAGCCGACGAGCTGCCCATCTGTCTGGGGGATGAACGCCGTCTGCGATGTACAGCAGTAAGTCGACTCGCCAGTCCGGTAGCTCGGGCTCGGCTGGAGGTGGTGGCAGATCTCCGGGAGGCGGGACGTCCTCGTCGAGATCTGCGACCTGGGGATTGATTAGGTAGGTCCCTTTTGGTAGCTCGATGCTAGGGGAGTCGATAATTTCCACCGGGATCACCCGTCGGTGAGCTGGGGCCGAAGTGGAGGCTAGTGCTGCGAGGGCGTCTGCGGAAGTGTTATCACTTCGGGGGATCTTCGTTAGGGTGAACTCGGAGAAATCTGCGGCCAAGCCCTGGGTCACCTTAAGGTATGCATCCATGCGATCATTCTTGGCCTCGTATTCCCCGCTGAATTGATTGGCGACGAGCTGGGAATCGCAGTAGGCTCGGATTTTCTTCGCGCCGACCACCTTCGCCAAGTGTAGGCCGGCAATTAGAGCTTCGTACTCGGCTTGGTTATTTGACGCCGGGAAGGCCAGGCGGAAAGACTGCTCGAGGATCTCTGCGGTTGGGGACTCGAGGCGTATGCCGATGCCAAAGCCGTGTTTGGAAGCCGATCCGTCAACATGCAGGCTCCACACCTCGGGGGCTTCGTTGATCGCTAACTCGGGCACCAATTCGACTATGAAATCGGCCAGGGCTTGGGATTTGACCGCGGTCCGCCCTCGGTAGTCGATCTCATACTCGCTCAGCTCAACTGCCCACTTCATTATTCGGCCAGATCGGTTTGGGATGTGGAGGATGGTTCTGAGGGGGTAAGTGCTTACGACGGCGATCGTGTGGGATTGAAAATAAGGTCGGAGTTTTCTGGCTGCGACGACTACTGCCAGGGCGAGTTTCTCCAAAGTCGGGTACCTGGTCTCCGCGTCATCCAGATATTTACTGACATAAGAGATGGGCTTTTGGTCGCCCCGGTCTTCTCGTACCAGTACCCCGCTGACCGCCGATGCATAAACGGCGATATAGAGGTAGAGGGTTTTGCCTTCTTCGGGTTTGGACAGGACGGGGGGGGGGGGTGGATATGTACTCCTTTAGTTGCTGGAGGGCTTTCTCGCATTCGTCGTCCCACTTGAATCGTTTGTTAGCCCGGAGCAATTGATAAAACGGTAGGCACCTGTCGGTTGAACGGGAAATAAACCGGTTAAGAGCGGCGATTCTCCCGGTGAGTCGCTGCACTTTGCGCGTGCTTTCCGGGGATTTGAGGTCGGTGATGGCTCGGATCTGTTTGGGATTTGGGGTGATGATATATCCGAGGAATTCGCCCGACGTGACGCCAAAGTAACACTTGGCTGGGTTCAACTTCATGTTGTATTCGTTCAACGTCCGGAAGCAGGATCGGAGGTGAGTGACGTGGTCGACCGCGGCTAGGGACTTTACTAGCATATCGTCTATGTACACCTCCATAGTGCGGCCGATTTGATCGGCGAACATCTTGTTGACTAGCCGTTGGTAGGTGGCCCCTGCATTTTTGAGTCCGAAGGGAATCACCTTGTAGCAGTAGATCCCTCGGTCCGTGATGAACGCGGTTTTCTCCTGGTCGCCGGGGTGCATTGGGATCTGGTTGTACCCCGAGAAGGCGTCCATAAAAGAGAGCAGCTCGTTCCCGGTGGTGGCCTCGACGACTTGGTCGATTCGGGGGAGGGGAAAACTGTCTTTTGGGCACGCCTTGTTGAGGTCGGAGAAATCTATGCAGACTCTCCATTTCCCTTTCTTTTTCTTGACTACTACCGGGTTGGCTAGCCAGTCCGGGTACTTGACCTCGATGATTGAACCGGCTGCGGTGAGCCTTTCCACCTCGTCATTGACGGCATGCGCTCGCTCAGGGCCTAGCTTTCGCTGTTTCTGTTTGATTGGTCTGAAGGTCGGGTCCACGTTGAGCTCATGGCTACAAGTCGCCGGGTCGATGTCGGGCATATCGTCGGTCGACCAGGCGAAGGTGGATACGTTCTGTCCCAGGAATTCGACTAGTTATTTCTTGATGCTTTCTTTAAGGTCTGTTCTGATGCCAACACAGCGGGTGGGGTCGCGCGGATCGATGTTGACCTGGGCGACGAGGTCTCTTTCCGGGAGATCCCGAGTAATTGTCTCACCGGGCTGATACATGTTGACGGTTAAGAAGGCCGGCGCGGCGTGACGCAGTTTATGCTCAACGGCGAAGCAGGCGCGGGAGACCCTCTAGTTGCTCCTAAGAGTATACGTCCCGGCCTAGTTGGGGAACTTGAGGCATTGATGGTACGTCGAAGCGACCGCCTTCATCGAGTGCAGCCAAGGGGTTCCGAGGATGATGTTGTAGATCGGGGTAGTATCGAAGACCACAAACTTGATGACTTTTGTGACCCGGCCTACGTAGACCGGTAATTCGATGGTGCCGATGCCGTTGACGGTGTCTCCGACGAAGCCGGTTAGCGGGATTGAGTGCGGCTTGACTGCGACTCCGTCTAGATTCATTCTGGCGAGGGTATCCTTGAAGATGAGATCGACCGAGCTGCCCGTATCGATGAGGACTCGGTTGACGTCGCAGTCAGCTACACGGACTTGTACGACGAGGGGGTCATTGTGGGGCTGGTGGACCCCGACCGCGTCGGCCTCGGAGAAACATATCCCTCTTTTTCTTGTGTCCTGCGCATCGATCTTCGGGCCAGAGTGCCATTTCAGGGACGCGTCGGTCTTCCTCTCGTGACGCTTGATGGACCGTATTAAATCGCTACACGAGAGGAGGCCTCCCATGATCATTCCTATCAGAGTCCGGGCCGGGGGAGGCGACCTGCCCCTTTCCTGGTCTCGCGAGGGGGATCGCCGCCGACGATCGTCGTTTTGAGCGCGGTTGTCAGGCCTAGCCCGGCTGTCCTCGCGGCCCCGATTATCGCACTGTTGGATCCGATCGCCGTCCCGGGCTTGTGGGCGCAGCCGCTCCGGTACGTGGATTTCCCCCCTTTGGAATTGATTCAGCAGGACTTCGTGGAGTGCGCGGCATTGCGAGGTCGAATGCCCCTTCCGCTGGTGAAAGTCGCAGAAGGACTTCCTGCCGTACTGCTCTTCAGGTCGGGGCTCTTTGTCCCTTGGCTCGTCGGGACGCCGATTATGCTGGTTGGGGTCTCGCACATACTTGTTCCAGGGCAATTTTGACGCGGGGTCGGGGAGGTGGTTGGTGTCGCGCGCGTGGAGGACGGCGGACGATTCGTTGACGAGGAATGCGGCGGCCTGCTTTCCCTTGCTGCGTTGATATTCGTCGTCGTAGTGTTGACAAGGCTCTTGATACCCGTCCTGGGGTCGCTCTCTAGGGGCTGGAGCCTTGTGCGGGGCGCTGTTCTTTGACTCGGCTGCCTTTTCCTCCTCGAGCTCAACGAAGAGCCCGGCGCGGTGTAAAGCGTCTTCCAACGAGCGCGGTTTGTTGAGTTTCATGTCGTCCTTGAAAGCCGAATCGGCCCGCAGGCCTTTCCTCAGAGCGGAGAGCGCGGACTCGTCCGTCACGTTGCTTTGTGAGGCCGTGGATTTGAAGCGCTCGATGAAAGACCTGAGCGGCTCCTTTGCTCCTTGGTTCAGTGCCCAGAGGTCTGCGCTGGACGCAGACTGTCTGATGTAGATGGAGTAGTGCTCGAGGAAGATGGTCGAAAGATCCCTGAAGCTGTCTATGGAGTGCGCCTTTAGCCGAGAGAACCACGTGAGGGCCGGGCCGGTGAGGTTCTCTACGAGGAGTTGGCAGTGGGCGGCTTCGCGCTCGTCCGGAGAGAAGTGGGCGCGGTCCATGGCGATGGTGAACGCTGTTAGGTACTGGGTCGGGTCGATGTTGCCCGCATAGGGGTGGAGCTTGAGTCTTCCGAGATGCTGGAGCGGGACGGAGGCGATCCGGCGAGTGAATGGCGTGTTTTGTGTTTCCCTGAGGACGCGGTCTATCTCTGGGGCCGCGCTGGTGGCCTGATAAATTTTGGAGGACATCGCACGGATCGTCTCCTTCATGGCTTCGAATTCGGCGTCCCTGACGCTCTCCGAACTGGAGCGTTGAAGGCGAGCTTCGTCGCCCGGGGAGCCGCCCGTCTCCGGGGCGAAACGTTCGCCCGGACCTTCGGATCCTGACGGCGGATCACCGAACAAGTTTCGCCGGATGCGCTGGGGATCTCCCCGAGAAGCTGGTTCGCCGAGGTGGATATTGGGGGATCCGGAGTTGTGCGGTCGGTCGTGGGAGGCTGCTAGTGTGGCAAAACGTTGATCGGTAGCCCGTGTAAGCTCGTCTATTCTGGCGACCAAGGTCTGCATCACGGCGGACAGAGTGGGCTGGTCCTCCGGCTGCCCAACCGGCGTTCGGGGCGTGTTTTGTGTGGCGGTGCCGTCAAGGGGAGCGGGCGCCGGAGCCGGGGGCGGATTCCCGAGGGACTGCTCTTGAGGGATTGATTGGTCGGTCGTCGCCTGAGCCGACGGTGGGGCGGTCCCCTGAGCCGACGGTGGGGCGGTCGCCGTTGCCTGAATTGACGGCAAGGCCGTTGCATGGGCCGGGGTCTCTTGCTCCGATAGTACTCTGGGAGGCGGGATCGCCATTGTTGTCGCGGGTGATGTCTGGGTTGAACTGCTCCTTACGTATAGAAAAATCCCTCCCCTCCTTCTAGCGCCAATTGTTGATCTAAAAAATCATTAATGCTGTTTAGAGGATGATTAGGGAGAAGAGAGGTGAGATTTCCGTTAAGTAGAGCGAGTTAACCAAAATTTATGGCAGGCCGGGGTTATGACGAACAGGTCGGGGACCGTATATTTTGTATTGATGATGAAAAGAGATGAGCAATGTAGATTAACGAACTAGTCCCGACGGGAATCCAGTTCGGTGTTCTAAATATGCTACCTTGTTACAAATGAGAGAGGTCGGGTCTATCTTTTAGGGAACGAGAGGTCCGAGTCCCTTTCTTAATGAACACTACGGGATATATATACTGGGAGTTGACTTCCTGCTCCCCGGGATTCTAGGACCACGTGGCATCTTCAGCCTGTTTCGCGGGTAAGGTGGCCTAGGAGACGTGTTCCGGCTTTCGGGGTGAAAGGTCATGATGAGCTCGGCGCCATACTTTTGCAGGGTAATGCACTGTTTGGCCAACTTCCCTCCACGTGTCATTTCCTCCTTCGTTCGTTCCGCAGGGTTGGTGAGACGTCAAGTCGGAGCCGTATCTATACGCCGGTAGCGTACTGTTCGACCAACCTCCACGCGTCCTCTCCTGTGACATCCCCGTTTGGGAGAAGTTTCAGCGCGGACTCGGGTTGTGCCCTCGGGAGCTCGGGAGTTCCGGACAGATGTGAGCGCGGGGTTTTCAGGTCGGCGTCCCCCCGGTCGAAGGTTGACTCCATGCCAACCGAACTGAGGAGGGATTTTTACTAAGATGGACTTAACTAATTGGGGGTGCTAGGCCCACCTCCAACATTTCCGTTTTTAGATAATTGGACTATTCCGTTATTCCATTATTCATCTGACATACCAATCAAACCCACAATTCAAGAACTTAAAGTCCCAGAAGACAAAACTCCTTATGAGCAGCTAGAGAATTTCAAAATATACAGCAGAGAGGGATCACATGTAGTTTAATGATGCTAGTTTTCTGAGTATTTTTTAAAATGCCATCATCCTGTGAACGGTCTGAGAGGAATCCAGAAACCAAAACAAACGACGCGAAACCAACCAGAATCAGAGAGAAGCTTGAAAACCCACCAAACCCAAAACCAACCGCCGAACCAACATAGAAACCTCCACCGAACGGAGATGGTCCATAGTAAGGAGCTGAGTATCTCATACTCGGATCCGATGTTCTCGGCGCAGAATACATCCTAGAAGACGAAGAAGAAGATCTACGAGACGACCGTGACGAGAAGGAGTTACCGCCGACTCTACCACCAGACGCAGCCAAGGCACAATTAGGATCATAGAACAAAAGCAGACCGAGCAAAACCGCGGCTATTGCTGGTTTCTTAAGCGAATCCAGCGTTTTCTTGATCTGAATCGCGATTTGGTCAAACGAATTCTTCCATATCCGAGCAGGAGCCGATTCGGGTCTCACATCAGTATCCGATTGTTTGTATTTGAAGGAGGTTTGGAGACGAACGAAATTTGATTTTCGTTGAGGTTTGGGGCAGTAGAGAACACTAGGATGATGGGGCCGATGCGTGTGCGAGAAAGGCGGTTTCAATTTAAGCGGAGTTAACTCGAGCAAGGTTGAAGCAGACGCCATAATCGATTTTTGGATGAAGAAAATGATTTTCTGGTGGGATCGCCAGGGTTTATGTGGTGAGCAATGAACATTTGGGCATATGGCGACAAAGATAGCGGGAGGAAAATTTGGAGGGAGATTTTTCCAGTGGATTAGGATGAGTTTTTTTCTTTCTTGGCAACAAGTGGATTAAAATGATTATTGTTTTTGTTGAAGATAATTATCTAACTCAGAAAGAGAGTCTTAAAATACGAAGGAGTCTTAAAATACGAAGGATAAGATTTTGTGTGGATTAAAACACTTTCCTTTTTGACTTTTTCATCCGATTTACACGCTTTTTTGCTCCTTTTTCACAAAATTAAATTGGGGCTTTAGAGCATCAGCATCCGAGACTCATGTCTTCCCGAAGACACATGTCTTTCCAAAAAGCTGATGACGTGTCACGACGTGATTCGTCGCGACATAAAAAATTCAATTTAAAAAAAAAAAAAAAAAAGCGAAAGAAATGGGTCTCGGATCTGCAATGCGGATGGTTTTAGGGTTTGTTAAAAGTTCTTCATTCTGGGTTTGGTTTTGCTTTGTCTCTGGTAATATTTTACTGGTGAAGAAAATTTGGAATCCGTGGAAAGGTTTATTTCGATTCTCTGTTTGCGTCGGTGTAAAGAAAGTTGGTGTTTAAAAGAAATTTCAGCATATCGTCGGTCATGGACAAGGCGATGATGGTGATGTCACTAGACGAAGAAGACATACCCTTCGACATGCCCGATCTACCGGAGTTTTCGTCCTGTGATAGGAATGAGCTCAGTTTGGTTGGCAGGCTACTCAATCCAGATTTTCAAAAAATGAAGGGTCTTCTCTTGGATATGCCTCGAAAATGGTAGAAGTATGATAAGGTCAGAGGTGTTGCTCTCTCAAATGAAAAGTTTCAGTTCATATTCAACTCTAAACATGACTTAATAGAGATTTTGGAGAAAGGTGTTCAAACTTACAACGAATGGGCTCTTGCTTTAGAGAGATGGGTTGAACATTCCCCAGCTGACTATCTTCAGTTCGTACCCATTTGGATTCAATTATGGAAGCTTCCTCTCAACTACAGGACGGTCTCTGCAATAAGAGCTTTAGGGGATCTCGTTGGGCAGGTAGTTGAAGTTGTTTTTAATCCTTCTAAAGCTCAACTTCAAGATTTTATCATAGTTAAAATTCTTCTAGATGTGTCAAGACCTCTTAGAAGATCCAAAGTGGTTAACTTACCAAAAGGAGGCTCGGCAATAGTGGAGTTTGAGTATGAGAAATTTCAAAAAAGATGTTATGAATGCCAAAGACTTACTCATGAAAGGGATGCTTGACAGATATTCGTCAGAAAACGACAAGACATAGCAACAACATGAAGACAAGGGCTGGTAATTGAAAAAGTTTTGAAGATTCCTATTCTGAAAGAAACAGATCCTTTGTTTGGTGTGTTAGTAGAAGAACAAGTAGGAGTGAACCCTTTAACGGGTAGACCGAGAATAGCTCCTGAAGTGCTGGAAGGAATGAGACAGTATTTGATGGTGGCAAATGGGGATGAGAAAAAGATCTGAGAAGAGAGTTAAAAAATCAGTAGGATATGTTGAAAAGGATCCAATGGCTCAGAAAACAATTTTAAGATTGGAACCCACTCCTATTGTTTCTAAGGATCCGGACAAGGGTAAAGGTTTGGTTTTCAACTTTGAAGGTGCAGTTTCATCTCAGAATCTATCTGACAATACAAACAACTCTTCAAAGCTGATGGGAGCGGCTATTAAAGCGGGTACAAACAATTTGTGAAATTTTGGAACTTCAGATTTTCAGGCAGCAAGTGAAAATGCTAATTTCTTGGGGTTATCTCAACCATTTCAAGATAGTCCAACAGTTTATAGGATAGGCCTCAATGGAGTTAGTACTTCCGGGATTGTCTCAAAGAAAGGTAAACCAAGGAAAAGGCCATCTAAAAACAGAAGAAAGCCAAAGGGTTTGATTCCAAAATTTAATGATGGTGATCAGAGTTTAAAGACTGGTTTAGAAGTTGAAGTGGTAACTAAAAGAAAAGCTGCGGATGAGGCTAAAGAAGCATCAAAAATCACTAAGCGTCAAAACAAAAAGGTGATCCCAAATGAGGGATCGACCAATGTTTAATGAGCCTCATCAGCTGGAATTGCCAAGGATTGGGACGGTCTCAAGACTTGGTGATTCCTCGCCTTAAGGAAATGCGTAAAAAACATTTTTCTGAGGTGTTGTTCTTAATGGAGACGATGCACTGTAGAAATGTATTAGTAGACCTGCAAGAATGGTTAGGGTATGCAAGAGTATATACTGTAAGCCAGTTGGTAATTGCGGAGGGCTGGCTTTGTTTTGGAAAAGCTCTGTAAATATTGATCTAAAGTTTGCGGATAAGAATCTCCTTGATTTTCAAGTTCAATTTGGAGCGGTTAGTTTCTTTATGTCTTGTGTATATGGTGACCCTTT
Source organism: Eutrema japonicum (assembly GCA_030161315.1). Lineage (NCBI taxonomy): Eukaryota > Viridiplantae > Streptophyta > Magnoliopsida > Brassicales > Brassicaceae > Eutrema > Eutrema japonicum. The sequence goes on along the minus strand of BSQW01000007.1, from coordinate 33,571,277 downwards.
GGCAAAAAGGAGGAGTGTAGTTTGGGAAAGGCTAAGCAGAATTGGGCTGAACAGGAAAGATGTCTGGTGCATGGTAGGTGATTTCAACGACCTTTTACACAATGGAGAAAAAGTTGGAGTCCCAAGAAGATATGACTCCACTTTTAGACCTTTTGCTGAAATGATTAAGGTTTGTGATATGGTTGAACTTCCTCGTCATGGAAACTGTCTCTCATGGGGTGGCATGCGCTATAAGAAATGGATTCAATGCAGATTAGACATATGTTTTGGAAATCAGGAGTGGTTTAAACATTTTCCAGTATCAAGTCAAACCTTCATGGATAAGAGGGGTTCAGATCACAGGCCAGTTATGATCAATTTGTTGGTCTCACAAGATTCTCACCGTGGTCAGTTTCGTTTTGACAAAAGATTTCTCTTCAAGCCCAATGTAAAAGAAGCAATTGCTATGGCATGGGGATCTAATTCCATCTCTCCTTTAGCTTATGTAGCAGATAGAGTAAGATCTTGTAGAAAAGCTTTAAGTAGATGGAAAAGAGAAAATAACCTGAATTCTCGCGACAAGATACATCAACTTGAGAATATTTTTGAAGTGGAACAGTCTTCTTTCCATCCTTGTTTCAACCGTATGCATGCTGTGAAAAAGGATTTAATTGAAGCATACAAAGAGGAATAAGTTTTTTGGAGACAGAAAAGCAAAGACAAGTGGTTGAAACATGGTAACCGCAATTCAAAGTTCTTCCATGTTTCGGTGAATGCAAATAGAGTTTGGAAAAGACTTGAATTTTTGCTTGATGTGAATGGTATTAAGCAGAAATCAGAAGCATCGAAAGGTGAAGTAGCTTCAGCATACTTTCAGAAGCTATTCACTTCTTCCAACCCGACCAGTTTTGACGAGATGTTTCAAGGATTCATTCCAAGTGTCTTGTCTAAAATGAATGAGTTGCTCATTAAGAAGGTATCCATTGAAGAAGTGAAAGTTGATGTTTTTTCAATTAATCCAGCTAGTGCTCCTAGAGCAGATGGGATGTCAGGGCTTTTCTTCCAGCAATATTGGAATATTGTTGGTCAACAAGTGACTTCAGAGGTACAAATTTTATTTTCCTCTGGTATATTTCCATCCGAATGTAATTATACTCATCTATGCCTTTTGCCTAAGATTCCTAACCCTTATGACATGTCCAACCTAAGGCCTATCAGTCTCTGTTCCGTGCTATATAAGATAATATCTAAGATCTTGGTTTTCAGGCTAAAACCGCTCTTGCCATTTATAGTTTCAGAAACTCAGACAACTTTTGTTTCAGAGAGGCTTATTTCTGATAATATTTTGGTTGCTCATGAGTTAATCCATGGATTGAGAACTCATTCTACAATCTCAAAGGAGTTTATGGCAGTGAAAACTGACATGTCTAAAGCGTATGATAAGGTTGAATGGAGTTATTTAAGATCTCTGCTCTCGGCTATTGGTTTTCATCCTCAATGGATCAACTGGGTCATGTTCTGTGTGTCATCTGTGACATACTCAGTTCTGATAAATGATGTGCCTCACGGTCTGATTACTCCGCAGCGAGGAATAAGACAAGGTGATCCTCTTTCACCTTTTCTTTTTGTGATGTGTACAGAGGGGCTCAGTCATCTTTTGAATAAGGCACAACATGAAGGAATATTGAATGGTATTCAATTTTCAGATGATGGTCCAGCCATTCGTCATTTGTTATTCGCAGATGACAACCTTTTTCTATGTAAGGCTGATGAAAATCAGAGTTTGGTCCTAAATCAGATTTTGATAAGATATGGTAATGCCACATGTCAAACCATCAATCTCCTTAAATCTTCAATTACTTTTGGATCAAAGATAGAAGAGACAAGGAAAAAACACATTCAAGATAGATTGGGCATTCACAATGAAGGAGGGGCAGGCACATATCTGGGATTGCCAGAATGCTTCAGTGGATCAAAGGTTGAAATGCTCAGTTACATTAAAGATAGGATGAAATCAAGGATGTATGGCTGGTATGTTCGTACCCTATCTCAAGGAGGAAAAGAAATTTTGCTAAAGACTGTGGCAATGGCTATGCCAGTATTTGCAATGTCTTGTTTTAAACTTCCAAAGACATCCTGTGACAATTTAACAAGTGCAATGTCTGATTTCTGGTGGAGCTCCTTTGAACATTCTACGAAGATTCATTGGATCAGTTGGGAGAAGCTTTGCCTGGCTAAGCAACAAGGTGGTCTTGGCTTTAGAGATATAGAATGTTTCAACCAAGCTTTGTTAGCCAAACAAGCTTGGAGAATTCTGCAAGAGCATCAGTGTCTTTTGGCCCAGTTAATAAAGAGCAGATATTTTACTTTTGGTGATTTTCTGAGTATAAATGTGGGTTTGAGACCCTCCTTTGGTTGGAGAAGTATCATACATGGGAGGAATTTACTAATTCAAAGAGTGGGGAATGGAAAGTCTTTGAATGTGTGGATGGATAAGTGGGTTAATGATGCAATTGGAGGTCAGAGAGCTCCTTGGAGAAAGCCAACTCTTTTTGACCTTGATCTAAGGGTCAATGATCTGACTGATTTAGATAACATATGTTGGAACCTACCGAGGCTGATGGAGAATTTCTTCCAAATTGATATTGATAGTATTTTAATCAAAAAACCGGTTGTGAATCAAGATGATTTCTGGATTTGGAAATTCAACAAATGTGAAGAATATTCTGTGAAATCTGGGTATTGGCTGGCCTTTCAAACAATCAAGAAGTCCATCATTCAAGAAGCATCAGCTCTCCCATCTATCAATGGTTTGAAAGAGCAGATTTGGGACATTTATACTGATCCGAAAATTAAAATTTTCCTTTGGAAAGTTTTAAGTGGAGCAATGCCGATAGCAGACATTTTGATAGCTAGAGGAATGAAGATTGGCAATAGATGTCAAGCTTGTGGTTTTGAAGGTGAATCACTAAACCATGTTTTCTTCCTTTGTACATTATCAAGGCAGGTATGGGCTCTCTCTGACTTTCCATATCCGGATAATGGGTTTGAAATTTCCTCAGTCCATTCCAACTTTCAGTATCTTTTAAAAGAGGGAAAGAACAACAACATTCCTCTGAAATTGCGTAGAATTTTCCCTTGGATTTTGTGGAGGATTTGGAAGAACATGTGTCTTTTTTACTTTGAAGGCAGAAGTTTTTCGACTTTTGAGACAGTGAAGAAAATCAGAGACGACGTTGAAGAATGGTTCTTTGCTCAAAATCTCGATAATATAGAGGAGAATCTATCTTTATCGGAAAGTTGTGAAGACATTTTGAAGTGGAAACCGCCTCCGGATCCCTGGCTTAAGTGTAACATTGGGATATCTTGGTCAAAGAAGAACAATGTGGGTGGTGCGGCTTGGGTGGTAAGGAACTATGAAGGTATTGTTCTTATCCATAGTAGGAGATCTTTTAGCAATGTGAAAGAATTAGGAGAGGCAAAGCTTTTGAATTTGGTATGGGCAATATAGAGTATGCACTCCCATAAGCTAAATCAGATTATTTTTGCTTTGGAAGATTTTGAGCTTGTTGGAGCTATAAACAGACCTCAGGCATGGCTGTCCTTTAGATATCAAGCATCAGAGATCATGTTTGTTGTGAAACCTATCAAAGATTGGAA